>CM060424.1:212736703-215336686 GCA_030545235.1 Helianthus tuberosus
GTGGGGGGTTTAGGTTTTTGGGGGGGGGGGTGGGGGTTAGGTTTTTTAGGTTTTTTTTAGCTATTTTAGGTTGTGTTCACATTGGTTCTCAAGGTTCTCACAATAAGGGTGGTTCTCGCATGAGCCCCTCCCTATATATATATATATAGTGGGGATCCTACGGAAAGTGTGTTTTTCCTAAAAAGTGTAAAAAGTCATAAAACACAATAATTTCAGGCATAAAACACACCTAAAACTCACAAATAATAGAATGAATATTACTAAAACACCATATTCAAACTCTAATAGTCCATAAAAAACTTCAAACGCACCATCGTAGAACTATGAATATAAAACACAAAATGCTAAACAACATAAAACACAATAATATTTGTCATTCCATAATCAGAGCCTTAACATCTAAAACACAACACAAAACACACATACATGATGTTTTAGTAATCTTCATCATATTATTTGTGGGTTTTTGGTGTGTTTTATGGTTGACATTATGGAGTTTTATGACTTTTTTACACTTTTTAGGAAATTTGGACTTTCTGGCCAACTCCTAGCCTATATATATATATATATATATATATATATATATATATATATATATATAGGGTGGGAGTTGGCTACAAAGTCCATTTTTCCTACAAAGTGTAAAAAGTCATAAAACACCATAATGTCAACCATAAAACATACTCAAACCCCCCCCCCCCCCAAATGGCAAATTGAAGATTACTAAACGCCATATGTGTGGGTTTTGTGTTGTGTTTTGGATGATAAGGCTTTGATTATCGAATATCTAACATTAGTGTGTTTTATGTTGATTATCCTGTTGTGTTTTATATTCATAGTTTTAGGATGGTGTGTTTGAAGTTTTTATGGATTGTTAGGGTTTGGATATTGTGTTTTAGTGATCTTCACTCTTTTGTTTGTGGGTTTTGAGTGTGTTTTATGGCTGAAATTGTGGTGTTTTATGACTTTGTACACTTTGTAGGAAAAATGGACTTTGTAGCCGAACCCCACCCCTATATATATGATATATATATGGTCAGGATTTAGAGAAAACGCTCAAAAGTGTGAGAACGGTGAGACCGCTTATGAGTCGTCGATTAAAACAATCTATGAACTAGATGACGCGGTGACGTTTTCGTAAATAACATCACTTTTATTACTCTGGCGCGCTTCATTAAGGGTAAAAAAGTCTTTTGACTTCTCCACACAAAACGACATCTCATGAAAATAAAACGCCAAACATATAGGACACACCATTCTAAATAAAAACGCCATTAGAAATAAAACGACAAACTTAATTATAATAAAATCGCGCCTAAAAAACCGCCAAAAAATCCTATATATACAACATCTCAGACCTTCAATTAAAAACACACCCAAAACCCCCATGTAACACCCCGTGTTTCGAAAGTCAAAGTCAAAGTCAAGATTGAAGTCAAAGGAAGAAAATATTGCTAATTGCGATCTGTCACTCATTGCTGAACTACTGTTTTGACTTCTTTGACTTGTAATCGAATCTATTTATTTAATTGTTTTAGTTGTATTATGTGGAGTATCTATTAATAATCGAGGTTTAATCGTTATTTAATCACAAATCAATCGCATGTTTAATCGACCTTCGCTTATCGCTATCGCTAAATCGCAACTCGAATTATGTGTTCTGGATATTGTTTTACGTATGTGTGCTATTTATGTGTTACTTGTGCATTTATGTTTATGTTGAAGTGTTAATCGCAATCGCAACCTATCGCATCGCAATCGAATCGCAAACGCTAAACGCAAGTTATTTATAGTGATTGTATGTTAGATATAGTAGTTATGTTATTTGTGTTACTAATGGAAAATACTATCGCATCGCTCACTCGAATCGCATCGCAACGCTCAACACGTGAATCGAAACGACAAAACTCATCACGCCGAGCACTTGGATCGAGTGGCCTACCGATCGAGTTGCCATCCGATCGGATTGCCATCCGATCGGATTGTCACCCGATCGAGTTGTCACCCGATCGGGTTGCCACCCGATCGTGTTGCCACCCGATCGACTAGCCACTTTTCCCACTTTCCTTTTTGGGAAACCCTATAAATACCCACCAGTCACATCATTTGTGATGTGACAGCTCCCTTGTTCGACCAGCCGACTTCATGCCCTCATTTCTCTCGATTTCTCTCGATTCTTGTAAGTTTTGAACCTAAATCTTGTACTTCTATGATCTACACACACTTCTACATCCTTTTCACCTTTGAATCTTAACTTTTAACCGTGAAATCACTGGATTTGAGGTGTTCTAGGATGATGTCATCATGGAGTTCTATGAACTTCAATGTTTGGCTTCATTCCACCAAGAACAACTTAGATCTGAAGGACTTCCACATGAATAAACAATATTTTCGTATAAATCTACACAAATTCATGGTTAAAAGGATTGAGAGAAGGTTTTCCAACTTTCTCTCAACTCTTTTTCACTCAACGCACTCAAAACCGATAGAATCGGAGCTCGTTCTGATCTCCTACTCGTTCTTAGTGATGGGTTAGTTCCAGATCTGAATTCTATCCAAGAGATAATCGATTTCGGGTTTGAATATGAACAACCGTCTTGAACTGTGAACCGGCCAGTCTAGGGTGGTTCCTGTTCGATCGGGTCACTTGAGTTAAGATGGGGTTCCTGTTGTTTAAACAAGTTATCATAACGTCTCGTTCAACATTGCAAAGCCCACAACGAAACCAAGTGTCAAGACGATCTGGACGTTGGGACGGATTGCCGTCCGATCGGATTGCCATCCAATAGGATTGTTGTCCGATCGGATTGCCATCCGATCGACCTGCTATCCGATCAGGTTGCACTTGGTTCTACCCTTAAACTTTTATTCAAAATTCCAAGGTTCTGAACGATGATTGGTTTGCCGTCCGATCGGATTGCCATCCGATCGAACGACCACCCGATCGAGTGACGTCTGGGACTTTGGGTACTTGAATCAATTTTCAAGAAACATCAGTAACTAACGGATTGCCACCCAATCGGATAGCCATCCGATCGAGTGACCGTCTTGCTGTGAACTTGTTCTCAAACTAAGAAGCCTCGCCAATCGGATCGCCGTCCGATCGAACCGCTGTCCGATCGACCGACCTGAAGGGTAGAGATACTTCTCTATTTTTAAAATGCTACAACGAAAACTTCAAAGGGCAAACCATCATACACAAACACATCCTCACCAAATGAGGTGTCAATCCAATCGAATGGCCATCCGATCGGATGACCATCCGAACGGATTGCCACCCGATCGACTGGCCATCCGATCGGATTGCCATCCGATCGGATTGCCATCCGATCGGATTGCCATCCGATACTTGGTACACTTGCATCGTTTTACGCGCCGCTCATCGTTTATGCTACCGTTAACTGTTCAGGCTAATTTCTTAAGCGCTCCCTTCAATCCAAGGCAGTGTTTATTAAGTTAAACGCTATCTGTGAGTATACTCGATCACTTTTTGCTTTATGCACTTTTGGGTGTTACATACGTTACTTATTCTAAATCACATCGAACACACAACGCAAACACTATTTATACGAGCGACCTCTAATGCATGTTATACGTGACTCGATGAATGCCTGTTTGTTATGTTAACACATTGATTGTTGTCTACCTGCCTTAGCAACAATAGTACTATAGTTTGGAGTCAACACCTGTTCACTCAGGGGTTGTTAAGGACAATTACTTCACGTGTTCACAGTGGTGAACATGTGATGCGCACTCGCTACTCGCAGTCAACTCGCAGTCATCGGTATTGATAGGATCTTTGTCGATAACTTACATGCTTCACATTATACGTTGTACATGCAGGTTATGCGTAAACGATTTCGAACTATATATGCTATTATCAAACTTGTATGCTCACCTTTACACTATGTGTATTGACCTATATTTTAACGTATGTGACAGGTGCTTAAGATGCTAGGGATTGCTGTGCTTTGATGAATCAAGCTAGGGGTCTAGTTATGTCACGCTTAAATCTGAGTCGTCGGAGCAGTATTTGTTTATGAGACAATTGTTTGTAATAACTGTTTTTATTTGGATATGTTGTGGTATGGGACATAACATTTTAATTATCTGGTAATGAATAGTTGTTATGGATACTCATGGACAATTTGTTTCGCTCAGTGCCATGCCCTGATGTTTCCGCCATCGGTTGGGGTGTGACACCCCAAACACCGTATTTAATATATACCATTCGTCTTAGAAACGCAAAAAAAACCCAAACATCAAATATCTTCTAAACCAAAACGTTTATTTGAAATTCAGTTTGGTTGTCTGTAAGGTTTCACTCAATGTAATGGACAAAAATCCATAAGTGAGGATATTGTCCATTTCATTGAGTAAAATCTTATTGACTTTATCATCAACTTCCTTCCAATTTATAACGCCAAAACATACAACAACATTATTGAGGTTTGTTGTCAATAAAACTTAGCTGTATGGGGTGGACAACATTGTCAGTTATCTTTCTTAACCGAGGATTAACAATGTTGTCCATCTCATACAGTAAAATATTATTGATTTTAGCATGATCAAAATTTGAGGTTTAAGATGCTTTTGCTTAGTGGCGTTCTTTTTATTGGTAAAACGCCAAAATTAAAAAAATCAAACATCGTTTCATTTGAAAATTTAAGATTGTTGGCTGAAAGGGTGTAAACTCAATAACATTTTGCTGCATGAGATGGACAAACCTTAAAGAAAAAGATGATGATGTCAGACTTTGTGCTTCCAAACGACGACAAAGAAAACTACTTGAAAAACAAAAAAAGAAAATGAAACCAGTTAACATGATTCCAAAAAGAAGAAAGAGACTGGTGACAGTGAAGATTTGGAAGATCAATTGTTTATATATTCTTTTTTTTTAATTTTCTTTTTTCAGTTGATTGTTAGATAATAAAAACGCCGTATATAATAAAAACCCCAGACACCCAAATGCTTGTTAAAACACTATCATGCCGTAAAACGCCCCAAAAACTACTAAACTATAATATAATTAGTTATGAAAAGTATTATAAAAAACCCAAAATTAAAAAAATAAAATAAAAACCAAACTTAAAAATGTAACTAGAAACAATAACTACAAAACAGTAAAAATGAAGAGACAAAAAAATTATTATATTAAAATCTAAAACGCCAAACTTGAAAGACGGGACGTGTTACAGAGTTCAGAGATAAAAGCTTGTCAAAAACAATAATTACAAACAGTAACTGAAACGGCACCGCCTAACCTACGCCGCCAAAAGAAATCCTATAAAATAATAACCCTCAACAACTTCCATTTAATCAAAACAAAAAAACAAACGCCAAATACTACTAAATACCACTCACTGTAAAACGCCAAAAAATAAAAAAAGTCAAAGATGGCTAATATGCTTTCTTGGATATTAAGTATTGTTATTCGTGAAGTTTCACTGAATGGATTGTTAGCTGAGAGGAGTAACTCAGTAAGATTTTACTGCATGAGATGGATAAATCTTCAAGAAAAAGATATTGATGACAATCAAATGTCATTTTGTGTTCTTTGTTCTTGAATAAGACTTGGATGGGGAGAAGAGATCAATGACACTGAAGAGTGGGATGATTATAAAGATGAAGATCAAGATGAAGAAAAAGCGAAAAACCCACCCACACGTCATAGATCTATGTCCCCAAACATCCAGAAAAAGCCACTTCAACAGACGAGCTTGCAAAATAATCAAACCGATGAGTTTGTTAAGTTTTACACAAAACGCCATATATTTGGTGACAGTTCTTGTACTATTAAAGAAGAGAGAGACTGATGACAGTGAAGATTGTGAAGAGAGATCCGATTAGGATTTTTAATTTATTTTCTTCACTTCTATTTTTTTTCATTTTGGTTGTAATATAATTGTCCAATTGTAAAACGCCAAGATACCACAAACGGCAAAATGTATATAAAAAATATTCGCATGTGGTAATTTTGATTAAATCGCATGTTAAAAAACCAACATGCGAAATTGTTACAAAAAAACAACATACGAATTCAATGCGGGAAGATGAACGGACGGCTGAGTTTGTAGCGTACGTAATGTACGATAAGGGCATTTGTACGTTAACCTAACCCTATATATATATATATATATATATATATATATATATATATATATATATATATATATATATAAAATAGGGGATGGTTCAAATGAAAACCACTTTTATTGCGAAAACTCGAAAACTAACTATAAAAAGCCTAAAAACACACCAAATTTTTTTTACAATTTTTTTATTAAAAATCGCTAGTTTTTATATATAAAAAAAGTTTAAAAAAATTATTTTTTGTAGTAGACATGTGTAATAACACATGTGTAGTACACATACACATGTGTAATATTACACATGTGCACTACAATTTTTTTTTTGAAATTTTTTTATATAATTTAATTAGCGAAAATTGGTATGCAAAAAAAAATTGGTATGTTTGTTTGCCTTTTTTAGTTAGTTTTCGAGTTTTCGCGATAACTAGTGGTTTTCATTTGAACATTCCTATATATATATATATATATATATGTGTATATGGTGGGGTTCTAGAGTGAACACTAGTGTATTTATGAACTGAGTGAACAAATCCTGATCACTGATTTACATCATTAAATCATAAAATACACTAGTGTATTTTCATCATTAAGTCCTAGCCATTGATTTACACTTGTGTATTGATAATTAAAGGCTAGGATTAATTCACTAGTGTTAACAATTAAGGCGATTGTTCACTAATGAACCTAACCCTATATATATATATAAGAAGGATCCGTTAGGAACCACCCTTTATTGCGAGAACCGCGAGAAACAGTGTGAACACAAACAGTAATACCTAAAAAAAATCTAAAAAACACCAAATTTTTTTTACTATTTTTTTTTGGAAAAGTCTCTATATTTCGTTATTAAAAAAATTTCAAGAATTTTTTTTTCGAGTAACAGTTATCCATGCACATGTGCATATGTATCATTTCTTTTACAAATTCCGTAATTCATTACAAATATTAGTCAATTGCACTTTCATTTACACTATCACGTGTAATACACTACTTTTTACGTTAACAATATTAGAAATGCACATGTGCATCTATATATATCAATATGAAATAAGGTGTTTTGGTACACTACTTTGAATACACTTTCTCTTTCATCTATCATTCCATCCATAATACACAAACATGCACATGTGCATATTTATCATTTCTTTGACAAATTTCGTAACTCATTACAAATATTAGAAAATTGCACTTTCATTTACACTACAATATGTAACACACTACTTTTTACATCACCAATATTAGAAATGCACATGTGCATCTAAATGTATCAACATGAAATAAGGTGTTTTGGTATACTACTTTGAATACACTTTTCCTTTCATCTATCATACCATCCATAATAAACTACCATTACTTCCTATCATCCATAATACAATACCATTACCTCATACCATCCATAATACAATACCATTACCAATATTTCCACTTTATTACATGTATATCAACACCATTTATACCATCCAATCATCATATTACATCATAAAGTAACAACTATAGCCAAACCATCAACCACTATATATAACTAACCAAAAAACATGTATATGAGCCTACTTCTCCATTCAAAATCACAAACTTTTTGTACCAAAACATGTTATATCATGTTTATACCTAGTGATGCACATGTGCATTTTGAATATTGGCAATGTAAAAAGTAGTGTATTATGGATGATATTGTAAATTAAAGTGCAATTGTCTATCACTGATAACGTATTACGGAATTTGTAGAAGTAATGATACATATGCACATGTGCATGGATAACTGTTACTCGAAAAAAAAAAGTTTTTTTTTGGTAACTAAATATAGCGATTTTTTTTTAAAAAATATCAAAAAATTTTTGAGTGCTTTTTTGATTTTTTTAGATTTTATTTTGTGTTCACATTGGTTTTCGCAATAAGGGTGGTTCTCAAATGAACCTTACCCTATATATATATCTATATATATATATATATATATGGGGAAGGTTCAAATGAAAACCACTAGTTATTGTGAAAACTCGAAAACTAATTAAAAAAGCAAAAAAAACACACCAATTTTTTTTTTTTTTTTTGCATAATAATTTTCGCTACATTTACTATATAAAAAAAAATTCAATTTTTTTTGTAGTGCACATGTGTAATACTATACATGTGTGGTACACATACACATCTGTAGTATTACACATGTGTAATACAACTTTTTTTTTGAAATTTTTTTTTATATACAAAAACCTGCGATTTTTTATAAAAAAATTGAAAAAAAAAATTTTGGTGTGTTTTTTAAGCTTTTTTTAGTTAGTTTTCGAGTTTTCACAATAATAGTGGTTTTCATTTGAACCATCACCATATATATATATATACGGTTAGGTTAACGTACAATGGCTCTTATCGTACAAAATGTACGCGCTCATCTCAGCCGTATGATCTGGTGCGAATTCAATCTTGAACATGCGATTTGTGCTGAAAAACCAAATGCGAAATTGCTTTATATACCAACATGTGATATCATCATATTTACCAACATGCAAAATTGCTACAAAAAAACCAACATGCGATTTAATCAAAAATACCACATGCGATTTCCAACATGTTTATTTATAACATGCGATTTCACAATATCATACAAACGTACGATAAGCCCTATTGTATGTTACACTTTTTTTATATATATAATAATAATTCTAATAAACAATTCGCATTCCAATATTTCCACTTCTTTAAAAATTTCTCTAGCTTTTTTATCTAAATAAATTGTAAGTTTTTTATATTTAACTTTTGAATTATTGTCATTTTAGTCATGCTAGTTAATGCTAATATTAAGTTTATCATTAATTATTTTTTATTACATAAACGTTTTCTGTTTTCCAATTAATCAAATTTTATATCTTTTCTACAATGGCATCTTGAGGGTGGGATAACACTTTAGAACCAATAGGTCCTTGGTTTGATTCCCACAAGGGGGGTTTTCCCATATTTTTTGGGTTTCCTACTGAATTGGTGTATATGCATTATGACTACTGGAGATGGATATGATCGGGTGGTTCCGCTGGTGACACGATTATACTTCAGTGGTCCGTCAGTGATCCAAATTTGCCATTAAAAAAACATAGACCCTCTAAGTTAGATTTTTTTTGAACGGCCAACAAACTCAATCCCGAGCACTCTCGGGGCACCCACTGGACAAACGGAGTACTCCGAGAGTAAACCGAGTCCACCACCAACTCCGGGGAAAACCCGATAACCCACCCGCCCGTAGGCACGACAGTGAAATTACCAGTAAAACCCGTTTGGCTCAAGGATCCAACCCTGGTTTCCCTGGGTCTTCTATCATTGCCCACCAGTGCCTTCCTCTGCACGCCCACCAGTGCCTTCCTCTGCACCAAGTGGGAGTCGAACATGCACCTCTAAGTTAGATTTTAATCAAATTTTATATCTTTTCTATAAACATAGATCCCCTAAATTAGATTTTAAATTTTTTAAAATTTGAATATTAACATTTACATTTACATTTACAGAACAGTTTAAAAAGTAATCCGTACAATATTTACTTATTTCAAATTAATTAAACCGGTAATTAGATTTTCTTTGTTTGTAATAAAAATAATTATGTTATATATGTAAATATTGTGTAGACATTATAAAGTTATATAATTTTAATCCTCTACACGGTTTAAACTTTAATAAATAAATAAACTTGTTAAATAAATAATTTTCTCTGGACGGGCACAGACAATTCACAGCACAGACAATTCACAGCACAGACAAAACTATTGTCATGGTTCAATGCGTCTTAGAGAGAACACTTTCTTTGGTGTTTTTAGGCAATTGCGTTTTAGAACTAAAACATTTTTATGTGTTTTCTGGCCATTGCGTTTTAGAAAAACACATTCTTGAAGTGTTTTTAGTCATTGCGTTTTAGGTAAAACACATTTTTATGTGTTTTCAGTCTATTGCGTTTTACAGAGAACACTTTTTTTGTTTTTTTTAGGCAATTGCGTTTTAGAATGAGACATTTTTAAGTGTTTTCTGGCCATTGCGTTTTACAAATAAGACATTTCTTTGTGTTTTTGGTGCATTGCGTTTTAGGTAAAACACTTTTTTATGTGTTTCAGTCCATTGCGTTTTAGAAAACAGACATTTTAAGTGTTTTCTGGCCATTGCGTTTTAGAAATAAGACATTTGTTTGTGTTTTTGGTGCATTGCGTTTTAGGTAAAACACATTTTTATGTGTTTTTAGTCCATTGCGTTTTAAAAAGTACATTTTCTTTTGAGTTTTTAGGCTATTGCGTTTTAGAAATAAGTAATTTCTTTGTGTTTTCTAGCCATTGTGTTTTACAAATAAGACATTTCTTTGTGTTTTTGGTGCATTGCGTTTTAGAAAAATGTCATTTTTAGGTTTTTTTTTTCCATTGCGTTTTACGCAACTGGGTTTTAGAATTTTTTTTCCCGAAAATATAGCAATAGTATACTCGTTTTAAAGATAAAAAACGCTCGTTTTCTTGGTGAAATTTTTATAAAAAAATAATGTCGTATGAAAGAGTTATTAACGTTTAAAAAACTGGGGGGGGGGGGGAATTGGAGGAGAGAGAAACTATTGGTTTGGATTGACGAGAATACCTCTAAACAAACTCACACGCCTCTTTTCTTCCCTTCAATTTCCTTGATTTAATCTTAGCCCTTGATTAACTAAATGAATGGTCAAGATCACCTCCTAGCCTTCTTAGCCAAATAAACTTCCTATCATATCTCCACCCATCCTCTACACGGTTTAAACTTTAATAAATAAAAAAACTTGTTAAATAAATAATTTTCTCTGGACGGGCTTAAATTACCCGCTGTCCAGATAATTATTAAAAGATAAATAACTTGAATAATTTTTTTTTTCTAGTTGGGATTTGTAAATTTAACGACTGGTTTACAATTGTTTTTGGTTTTATTTAATTTATATCATGTCTGTCTTCATAGAAGAAAATAATAATGAATCAACAAAAAGTTGAAAGGTAATAGTGGAAAGTAGTCCCTTTGTATGTTTATATGATTTTGACACAACCAAGCCCTACCTTAAGATCAAGAGAGTCTTGTTTACGTCTTCTTTGGGTCTTTTTGGACACAATATGCATGAAAAAGATGTGGATAGGAAGGCTTGATGAAGTAGTCTCATTTTCTTGCAATCTGAAAACTTTGATTTTCCTAAAAGCATCTCAATGCTAAGTAGCTAGGAGACTGAGATTCTTATGTCACATAAAGATAATCTGGTTTTCGATTTTCATGTTTAACTTGTTTGATAAGCAAGTTGTGTTTTGATCAACATGTTTAACTTCTTTAATTAAACACGCCGACCCGTTAACGCATTTAAAATTAATCATGACAACCTATCATGTTTTATCTGTTTAGCCCATTTGTTACAAGCTGTCAATCATTTTGATTCTTTTAGATAAATAGGTTATATGTGTCGTTTTTCGTTATACCATTGTAAATGTGTCTGAATTAGAGTTGCTGTTTGTTTTTTAAGAGGTAAAAATGTCTGCAGTCTGCGGACCACATCTGCAGATATCTGTAGAAGAAGAGGTGGATCAAAACTCAGCAGTTTGCAAGAACAAGGCTCTTTGTTTTTTTAACGTATGTAGACTTCTAGAATAACTGGTGGTGGTGTACGCAGGGTGGTGGTGGACGGTGGTGGTGTATGGACGGTTGTGGTGGGTGGTGGTGTTTAACCCTCTGCAGACCTTAGAAGATCTTAGAAGTGGCTGGAGCAAGTCTGCATCAAGAAGAGCTAGCACATACGTTTTTTTAGTGAAACATCTTCGGAAAAACAAACAGTCTGCAGTCTGCAGATGGCAATGTCTGCGCGTGGTCTGCGTGGCGCAGACAGAAGAGCCTACGTAGATCATAAAAAAAAAAACAAACAACACCTTAGTGTTCTGGACAGAAATCTAAATGACACATCTTCAGGTTTATATGTAAACACATAAACTGAGTATGGTTCTCACCCTTTGGGCTAACCATGTTAGCGGAGAAAGATGGTTACAACACTCATTCAAATTTTATAGATATGTTCAATGACGTCAACTAACAGCTTTTAATTTCATTTTAGGAGGAAAATATATTATCAAACATAAGATATTTTCGTAATGAAAGGTACATATATATATATTACCTAACCCAAAGTATCAATAAGATCCACAGTTTTGTCACATGTACAATATGCAAATTATCCTTGCATTATGATTGGTAAATAAGTGAAGAATCAACACCAATTTCATCTTAGTTAGTTATCCCAGACAGTTTGGTAGTCCTAGAATGACCTTAATTTCTACAATAAGAATGTACCTCACATGCTCTAAATTCAATAAAACTACCCCACTCTCCCTACTAGTAGTAAAAGCAAAAAAAAAAAAAAAAAAAAATTGATTACAACTTAAATCTAGATCATCCTATAGCCTACATCTCTCAGTGGGAGATAACCTTGCCTTTCCCTTAGAAGTTATGCTTTGTACATGTTGTGATGCATCAAGATTGACGATGCACCTTTTTCTTCGTGTCACTTTTCTGCTCTTCGTTTTTCTAGTTGAGGTTGATTTTAAAATTAGTCACTTTCCTCCTCTTCGTTTTTCTAGTTGAGGTTGATCTTAAAAATATCTTTTATGTGGTCACCCTTCTACTCCTTTTTCCTATTATTCATACAAGATGACAATCAAGAACATGAACGTTTGGGTTATTAGCATGTGGATGTTGGGAATGCGATAAAGACCTTGGCCCTCACTAATTATCATAGTATTGGAGACCTCATGACTCATTTAAGAATTTTTTGTTGGGTCATTAACGTGTGGATGTTAGGCATGCCGTTTAGACCTTGGCCCTCAGTATTTGTCGAAGTATTGCAAACCTTGTTCCTTATCTAAGTATAGTAATAGCAGACGTCGTTCCTCGTTAAATACTTTTTGTAGTTGGCCTTGTGGATGGGCTAACTTATGAAACCTATTAATACTTGGGTTTGACAAATAGTATATTATGTATTGTTGTGGTTTAATTCAAGGTCTTTTACCTAAAAAGGAAAAAGTTTTTGGGTTAGATTTAAGACCCAAAGTTCCATAATAATCAAGTCAATTAAGAAAGGATTATGGGAAAATTACAAAACTAGCCATTAACCACACCCTCTTTCAAAACTAGCCATCTCATGGGTCTTTGGAGCGACCTTTCAAGCACGGGATTTGTCTTTGGAGCGATGTCACTGAAACCCAACAATAAATGGACATGTGGTGTGAAAGACGCATGGGAAAGACCTTCAAAGACACATCCCTGAAACCCAATAAAAATGGACATGTGGCATGAAAGACGCATGGGAGAAGTCCCACACGCATGGGAAAGACCTTCAAAGACGCATCCATGCTTGAAAGACGCATCCCAAGAAGCCAGACGCTTCAACTCCCGAAAGACCTTCAAGTTCAAAGACGCATCTTGTGCTTGAAAGACGCATCTCGTGCTTGAAAGGTCACTCCAAAGACGCATGAGTTGTCTAGTTTCGAAAGAGCGTGTGGTTAATGGCTAGTTTTGTAATTTTTCCAAGGATTACAAGTCTGGTATCAACAGTTTTATGTGGATTTTTATTGCATACTACTCAGACTTGCACTTGACCATTTTACATAAGAGGAATTCTTGGACAAAGGTGTGGTTTGAATCCATACGAGGGAAGTGGATCACCCGGCCATACCTTGTCACCTAGTAATGGGTGTGGCTCATGTCCTTGCATATATGGTTTTTATAGGCATGCATTGTCTACTTAGTACAATATTATTGTGCAACTCTCTTTTCATTGTTTAAATAATGACATATGGAAATTAACTACGTCAAATGGTCTAGAAAGGCATGGTCGCCCTTAATTAGACCTTGATTTCACCAAATTTTAATATTGAAATATAGTCAATTATGTCCCATCTAAAGGTGTGACCTTAGAATGAGGTGAAGCCAGGAAATATCTTTGGTTCATGTTTAATATCGATGTGCGCCACATCCATATTTTTTGTGAATGATTTTTTTTCTCATGGGCTAGTTTCGTCTGTTAGACCGTCATTTGGGGTCGTTACTTCAAATGACCTGATGTGGCATGTATACACCAAAAATTTTCGAATGGAAACCACATACGTATTTGAATACTTGTAGCATAAAGAGATAATATATTACCGTTTATTTGATCGTCCATGGAAAACGATAAGAAATGGAAAGCTCATACTATTCAAAACCTAGGTTTCACTTGTTTCATTGGCCTTAAATATATAACTAAGAGTTAGGGGTGAGCAATAAACGAACCGTTAACCAAAACCGAAGCCAAAACTGACATAACTGAACCGAAATTAACCAAAACAGAATTAACGGATATTTTTTGTTCCATCAGTGAACCGAAATTAACTGAACCGAACCGAATCATTTAAATCTTCATATATTTCTAGCGTTTATACATCCACGTCATATTTTATACTTCCATTTCATTTGTTTATACCTCCATTTTATTTATTTAAAAATCTAATTCATGTATTTATATATCTATTTCATGTATTTATACCTCCATTACATGAATTCCTAAACAAAAATTTTAGGCAATGTTTGGTTTGGTTATTAACCGAAATAAACCAAACCGAACCAAAACCGATTATGTGACAACTCGCATTTTCAGGTTTTTACCGTTAACTTTCACGGTTAAATCCTTGTGATTTTCTAGCATATACGCACATGCATTCACGTTACACGTGTAGGTTATGACTCACGAACTATCATAAACTAGTGGGACTAGTTTTGTTAAACTTAAAGATTTAAATGCTAACTTTATATGTTATAAGGTTTGAGGGACTTATGTGTAGTTAATATAAACCAAGCCCATAAACTCGAAACATAAAGGGTTCTCAAACTCGGAACCATAAACTCGGACATCCCTATATCTCTATACTTAAACTCGGACACTAATCCTAACCCAACCTCTAAACTCGGACATCTCACCTTATACACAAGCCCAAACTTGGAACCCCTTTACACCTATTCTTAAACTCGGAACCTTGTTTCTGTTAATACAAATTCGAAATAGTTATTATCACCCAAACCAACTCAAAGGTTTCGTGTGTGTATATATATATATATGTATATATATGGTTAGGTTCATTTGTGAATAACCCCCTTGATTGCGGATACTTGTGAACTAATCCTAGCCCTTGATTATCAATACACAAGTGTAAATTAATGGCTAGGATTTGATGATGAAAATACACTAGTGTATTTTTCGATTTGATGATGTAAATCAATGACCGGGATTTGTTCACTCAATTCACAAATCTACTAGTGTTCACTCTAAAACCCCACCCTACATACATACATACATACATACATACATACATACATACATACATACATACATACATACATACATACATACATACATACATATATACATACATACATACATACATACATACATACATACATACATACACACACACACATACATACATACATACACACATATATATATGTATATATGATAAGGATCATTACAGAACACTAACTATTGTGAGAACAAAAAGAACAAATTTAAAACACTAAATTTTGAGATTTAAGGTTCATATTTTTTAAATTTTATGTTTCTTACATTCATATGTGTATTTTTTTTTGAACGGAAAATTTGGATCACTGACGGACCACTGGAGTATCATCGTGCCACCAGCGGAACCACCCGATCATATCCATCTCCACTAGGCATAATGCCTATACACCAATTCAGGAGGAAACCCAATAAATTTGGGAAAACCCCCCTTGTGGGAATCGTACCCAGGACCTATTGGTCCCAAAGTCTTATCCCACCCCCAAGATGCCACTAAGCTATAAAGCCAAGGGCTTCATATGTGTATTATATATACATAAAAAACTATATATTTTTTACCTACACATAGCCTACATACATGTTGGTAATTTAACCTACACTTAACCTACATAAGTGTAGGTTATACAAAAAGTGAAGATTTTCTATATTTTGTTTTGAAATCTAGTGTAAGAAACAATAAATCTTACATTTGTAACATTTTCATTTACTTTTTAAGTTTTTAGGATTGAAAAAATGGGTGATTCATTGTGTTCTGCATGTTCTCGTAATATTTAGTGTTCTGCATATATATATATATAGGGGAAGGTTCATTTGGGAACACTAAAAAAGTGGGGAACAGCGGGGAACCGACTCAAACGAACTCTGATTGGACTCATTCCAGCGGCGTTGGAACCGGCTCATCGAACCCTAACTAAGATCTCTTAACCCTAAACCCTAAATCCTAACTCTTAAACTCTAAACCCTAAAGCTAAAAAATAAGGCTAAAACCTAAGCTAAACCGTAAAATCTAAACTATAAACCCTAAAAGATAAACCCTAAAGGCTAAACCCTAAAGGCTAAACCCTAAAGGCTAAACCCTAAATCTAAACCTAAAGCTAAACCCTAATGCTAAACCCTAAAGCTAAACCCTAAACTCTAAAGCTAAACCCTAAACCCTAAAACTAAACCCTAAGCTAAACCCTAATGCTAAACCCTAAAGCTAAACCCTAAAATCCAAACCCTAATATATTTAGGGTTTAGGGTTAAGAGATCCTAGTTAGGGTTCGACGAGCCGGTTCCAAAGCCGCTGGAATGAGTCCAATCGGAGTTCGTTTGAGTCGGTTCCCCACTGCTCCTCACTTTTTTAGTGTTCCCCAATGAACCTCACACACACACACACACACACACACACACATATATATATATATATATATAACATGGAAACCCTAGTTCGTAACACTTCTGCAATCTCATTCTTTTTCTCCGAACGACGATTATTCACAAAGCTCTCAATCTCTCTTGTTCTTTTCAAGCTTTTCACAATCTCTTCCAGTAATCCATATCAATCTCGTTCATAGTTTTTAACTGTGTTTTGTTTTTGTGATTAAGTGAAAACTGGATTCTTGAATGCTAGGGTTGTTTAGAATCGAGTTCTTGATGATTTTGGTGGATTGTTGATTCAGATGTTACGTACTTGTATGCATGTATAAGGCTAAGGTTTTGATGTATAACATGATCTTAATGATTAAACAAATCTGCATACTATTATACATGTCTTAGTAGTCGAATAGCTTGATAAAATCATCATTAAACGTTTTTGTATACTGCTGTGAACAAACAGTTTCTGTGCAGAATTTTAGGTCATCTTGTATTGGCTGTAACTTGATCAAAACATATCGAAAACGTTTGATTCTTGAGTCTAAAACGAAGTACAATGAAATAGCTTTCAAACCGAAATGGATTCATAATTTTTCGACAAGTTTAGGTCAATCAAAAGATTAAAATGGAAACACAGGTACACGCTGTGTTTTTCTACCGAAACTGCAGTCTATTACCAAAGTCCTAACTTGGTCTATATTTGGAGTTAATACTTGAAAATTTTATAGTAGATATTCCTAGGAGGTTACAATTCTCCAACTGGAATTTCGTCAGTTGGATCGAGGAGGATTTTTTATAAAATAAACCATAAACTGTCGACAAAATGTGACGAAATTGCCCTTTATGTGCTAAAAGATTTTTGATGATTTTTCTGTGAACAATTAGACTTTGAGAAAATTACACAAACCTTTTCGGACTAATGACACATCTCATAAATTATTTGTAATTTTTCTACCCCGTTTACTATTTTAAACGAAAATCACGAAAACAGCTCAACAGCGGACGTTGAGCTGAAACCGCCGAAACTTGATGTTATTGTTTACAAATGCAATTGTTTGTTGCTACGAAGTATTAATTGTTATGTGATATCTAAGTGAACATCATTGAATGTAATACATGTTATGAGTTGTACACATGCACGTAACCACACGAACGAATAACTGAGTGTCAACGTGTATGCATATTATGTGCTAGTATACGTGTAGAATTCAAGTGACTTATGTGAATATTAACTAATGACAAAACGGTAACCATATCAGGACGTGGTTGACCACACTTAACTCTAGTCACTAAATTCTAGCCGAGCAAATCCAAGGTGAGTTCACGACTTTAATAAAAGCAGCATCCCTGGTTTGGGATTACATATACCTGGTTTTGGGAATACACATATATTCCTGGATGGAATATGACAACTTAAATACTTTAATTTAATTTCATGTCTGTAGTGGACTAAACGGAACATCTATCTTGAAAGTCCCTACTCTTTATACCGATTTGTTACCGGGATTGCAGACGGGGCATTAGTTGATAACGCTATTAGGTTTGACAAACCTCATACAGTGCAGGGAGCGGGAGCTGGGTGTGAAATTTTGACCTTTACTATTGTATCAATGCGGATTGATGTGGGGCACAAAAATTTACAACGTCGGTATTCGGTACCACATGTTTAGTTGCTTAACAATGGGTTAGCTACCCATGACATGCCTTTATAACTTTTGTATCTGGACTTACTTTTCGTTAAACTAAAACTGTGAACTCGCCAACCTTTTGTTGATATATTTTAGCATGCTTTGCAGGACGTTAGGTACAACACACATGGGAACTGGCAACTTGGAGAGTGTCATGGTTTTAATAAATTGTTCTCATTATTTATGCTAAATAACTGAGGTTTTGATTATGCCTGAATGTTGTTAAACTTAAACTTACGTTTTCGAACATTTGAAACTATTATCACTATTCATGTTGAATGTGGTAGCTAAACATTTTACAATTATTTTGAAATAGTTCAGTATGATTAGTGGCTTGATCCTGGTTTGTCACGCGCCTCGTGGAAAAACTCCGCATGTGAAATTTGAGGGTGTGACAGATTAACCGATAACTTTGCTTACAGTTACAGATAACGCTAATAATCGAACCGAACCGTGCACATCTCTGCTAAGAGTATTTACGTACATTCTCTTGTATGTCTTTTGTTTATTTTGTTCTTTTTCAGTTAAGGCATGGAACATTCACTTTATGCATCATCACAAAAGGAGCAATGTTCATCATCATCAACCACTAAGGTAATAAAGATGGTCTTCATTAACCACTATACCAATTAGAAACCTATATCTAATATAGTTTTAATAAGGGTTTATCATTTATGCATGGTTATTTAAGGTCGCTGATGAGTAATTAGTTAATTAATTAAAGCTTTCTTGAAACTACAATATATTATTTAGAAACTAAATTGCATAATATGCATGTTCTTCACTAGAATGAAAATCATTTAACTACAAAATGTTAGACTTGCAAGTCAAATTACTGGGACTTTTAGGCAAGAGTGACGAAAACTATCCAATTAGGAGACAACTTCATTATATACATCGGCGTACAAATGAAAATTACAACACCTACATAATTTGCAAATATTATTGTTTGAAACTAGTCTAGAGAGAACATAATATATTTTGTATATTTATTTTGTTATTTAGAAAATTATGTGATCGAAGAAAATTTAATCACGTGTGTATATATAAATCAAATAAGATAAAAATATAATATATATAGTGGAGACTTCAAACAAGAATAAGTTCTTTTAAGTATAATTTTCTAGGGGTAAGATCAAATAAAAAGTTTATTTTGCCTAAGTAGGATGTGAAAGAATCTTAACCATTCATTTTTCAAATCAATGGTTAAGATGAAAGTGTAAGAGAAAGGAGGAGTGCAAGGGTATCTTGGGAAAATCCTATTTATGGACTTTCTCTCTCCACATGCAATGCACATGCATATTTCACCCCCATTTTTTAAACGTTCATAACTTTTTTATACGAGATTATTTTTTCATAAAAAAATCACCATAAAATCGAGCGTCTTTTTATCTTTAATTTGAGTACCATATTGCTATATAAAATATGAAGACTAAAAAAACCCACTAAATGTGTTGTATTTCTATGTTGTATAACATTTTTTTGTGCTGGATTTTTGTACTAAATTTTTTGTGCTCAATTTTTTTATCTTAATTTTTTTTCTCAATTTTTTGTACTGGATTTTTTTGTACTACTTTTTTTGCTTATTTTTTTTGTGCTATATTTTTTGTGCTATATTTTTTTGTACTACATTTTTTGTGCTATATTTTTTGTGATATATTTTTTTGTACTAGATTTTTTGTGTTATATTTTTTTGTACTAGATTTTTTTTTTGTATTTTGAAAAAACAAAAAGGGTGTCACATGTCATTTTCACTCCTATTTATAAGGACCAAAATGCCCTTGATTCCTACTTATTAGGAGTGACACATGTCATCATCAAAATCCTTCTTAGGCTACTTAGGCAAAATCCACTTTTTAGTGGATCCTTCCCCTAATTTTCTATAACAAATACATATATATATATATATATATTTAATCATCTTCATAAAATACATCGGAATTTACAGCAGGCCACAAACGAATGGAGTGGTGATGGTCCTCCAATTGGCCCATATCAGGAAGCGTTGGGAGAGCGACGAGGCACTACAAGAAAACGGGGCAATAGAGGCGACACCAATAGCAGCGACAAGCCATATGTCGCCGCTATTGGTCGATCCGGAGCACGGTGTCCCAGATTAAACCCCAGCCATCCATTTCTTATCTTGTTCCAACGGCTAGGGTTTACCCTAGTCAATAGAGGCGACACTAAAGGTAATAGCAGCGACGTGCGTCGCCCCTATTACCTTTTCGAAGAACAACAAACTAAAAGCGGGATTTCTTCCCTCTTTCCCCATTTTCCCCCCAATCCTTTCATCTCTCCCACCGGAAAAAAATCAAATCGCGAAAATCACTTCAAGTTCACAATTTCTTCTCCCAATTCGGTTAGTATTGTTAGTTTTTGTCGAATTTTTCCATTAATTTGTTATATATTTGTTAATTTCTTTACTTTTTTGTGTATGTATGTGTGTTTGCTTGAAAATTCCGGCCACTCACCTCGTCTCTGACGTCACCACCACCTTATAGGAGCTTCGGATAAGGTTAGTTTTCTTTTAATTTTGCTCCTCATATTTGAGTTCTTATAAAGGTTGTCTTCAAATCAATCAAAGGTGTTTGGTCGTTGTTTAGTCGAGTATAAAAGGGTTTTAGTCCTGTTTAAGGTCATTGTGGCTAGCCGGAAGAGTCCGTTTAGTTTGTATCGGGAGGATATTTCGTCTTTTGAAAGCGGGTATATCTATGATCAGGCTGATGCCGCTGGGTTTATTAAGTTGTATGGGTTGCCTATGAGGGTTAGAGCCATGCTTGAGAAGGAGCAGGGTAAATTGTGAAATGTTGTTGATTAGGGTTCTTGTTCTTGAATTGAGAAACTTTATGGGGTTTAACCATTGAATAAATATCAGATTGCTATGTTCAGGTTACCATTAGGTAGACGAGTTATGTAATTCTTGTTCCTTTTTAAAAAAATTTAAAATTATTTGTATACTTTCATTTAAGAAGTACTATATTCATAAAACCATTAACATATCAATAAATCGGCTAGTAAATAATATATATAGCGTAGTGTATTCATCGGTGAATAAAAAAGTTTTTAAATATTCAATAGTTCTAGGCTCTCATTTTGACTCGTTTTTAGTTCGACGTATAGAAGCTGCTCTTTTTGCCGCATCCAAAATCGTTGGCGCTTTTCATATAATTTAACCGCCAAATTAATATTGCATTCTATCAAAATATGGGTAATTTTAAATCATTTTTTTACAAACATCCACAGTCTAGGTTGGCGATCTTTATACTACACGAAAAATAACCAGGTTTTGTTTTTTATATTTGACTTGTTTAACAAACATGTCGAGTTCAGGTCAACCCTTTACTCTGGTTAGGTTCTGATTTGATCCCAGACAAAAGCGAAAACATACATACCATAATCTGGACGTTTTGCAATTTCAACGATAGTCTTGTTGCTGAAGAAGACGCCCAGAGATTAAAAAGACCTTAGAATCCCATCTGGCATCTGGGTTCAAAGAATTTTAGACAAATAACAGAGCACATCAAAACAGATTTGTTATTAGGCCTCAGCGTTGTGTTTCTGAACCTTGACAAGTAACCCACTGTTTAACCATGAGGCATATGGGTTACATATCTTGAACCAACTCACTATTTTTTTAGAAAAAAAGTGAGTTTATTTTTTCACCTCATGTAACAGCCAACATAACACGTGTCAAAAAGAACAAGTGACAAATGAGTGTAGTCGATGTAAAAGTGTGTGGGAGCAGATAATAGACCAATGAAAAAAAATATTTTTACAAACCTTATACTATAACCATTGGTTTGGAGCTTTTCAATATAGAAAAGTCTCTCCAAAAATCTTTTTACAAACCTTTTTCGGAACATACTAATCTATCTATCTGCTAAGAACTGAAGAAGTGATTATTGGAGAAAAGTAAATCTTTTTTTTTTTTCAAAGTTGGAATTTGTTCATATAGTTTAACCTACAAATTAACATTGCATTCCATCAAAATGTGGATGTGAAGCACTCTTTTAAATCGAAATAATATCAAGGGTAGTTTTTGATACGACACGAAAATATGTTTTCTCTATGGTTTGTGCTTGTTAAAATCTGAATTTGTTCATATAGCTCTATTTTTTATCTGATAGAAACTTGTTGTGATATCTGTAAGTTTTTTTTAAGAAATATGTTTTCTCTATGGTTTGTGCTTGTTTATTTGATGGCTGATGTGGTCCCTCGAGGACATGGCGACCCGGAGCCGGGGATTCACCATTTCCATATCCTTTTCGGCACGGGACTCACGAGACTGATGGTAAGTATTATTATTAAGTATTTTTTAGTAATTTTATTTCATTAATTATAAATGTTGTCATTAATTAATTTTAATTTTAATTACAGTGGTTCCTGCTAGGAGAGTAAGAGGAAAGACAAAAAGGGAAAAGCTTCGGAATAGGGTTAAAGCAGGGGGGGCCTATTTATATTCAGTTTGATAGAGAGGCAACTTATACCCCTGTTGGTGAAGAGAATGATCTATTTAAGCGGGAGGCGGGTATGCACATGTGGCGCACCATACCGTTCGAAAAAATGTGTTGGCGCAATGTCAGATAATCACATAGGGATGCCATAATTAACCACCTGAAGGTAAATAAGTTAAAATACACATTTTATAAAGTAAATGGCTGTAAACGCATCCGTTTAACGGCTGCGAACGGGCCGTAAACGAAGCGGTTTAATGGCTGCAAACGCAGTGGTTATCCGCTGCGTTTACGGCCCGTTCGCATCCGTTATACGGCCATAAACGCCGCCGTTTAATGGCAGCGAACGAGCGGTAAATGCAGCGGATAACCGCTGCGTTTGCAGCCGTTAAACCGTTTTGTTTACGGCCGTTCGCAGCCGTTATACTGTTGCGTTTGTATGCAACTTTGGATTGCAATAATCATTTTTATTATATATGGAGAAAAGGCTGATGATCAGTGAATATGCATGATTTTCTAAAGTTTGAGTTTTAAAATAACGAAGTTTAGTCAATATTTCCAGTCAACATGGCTATTCCCATGATTTTCCAGAAAAAACAAAAATAAAACATCTAACGAGTCAAAAGATACCAATCCTAACCCAGATACTTAAAAGTAAAACCGTCTAACACGTTTATTCGAACGAGTCAAACGCTGATTGGCAGGTTGTAATTAGGTTGCAAATATGTTAAACGGATTGTAATATCTTAGTTAAACTGGTCGTAAATGAGGTGACGTGATCGGCGGGGATGGTTCCGAGGGATTGGGCATAAACATTCCAATACGCCCTTCAATGTTGGTGTGCGGTCTCAAAGTCAACAACAATATTCCGAGGTATAAATTATCATATTTTACTTTGGTAAATGTTGGGTTATATTAGTAGTTTTGTTAGGAAATTGGTAACTTTGGTATTTATTATGTTAGTAGAATGTTAATATGCTAATTTGGGTTTTGATATATTTTTATCGTAGGAATTTGTTTCGGGGTTGTTCCAAACCCCGTTGTTTTTGAGCCGCCTTGAAGACTATCTTGGTTCGAGGGGAAAGCAACCCACAAACGATGAGGATGACATTTTCGATATCGATGAAGACGACGACATGATGTAGGTTTTCATGTTTTATGAAATTTTAGGATGTTTTGTCCAAATTAAACGACTAACTTTTAATTATTGAATGTTAGTATGTACGAACATATAATTATTGTGTTTATGTAGTTTGTTGTGTTTATGTAGTTTGTTTGCGTGTTTTTGAAAACGTGAAATCAACAGGTTTTGTATATTCGCGGGAAATATTGTAAAAACAGCAAAAATATCGGAAAAAAAAAGACTTTTAGCAGCGACATGTCGCTGCTAATACTTATCAGGTAATAGCGAGGAAGGTCATTAGCGACGAAGTGTCGCTGCTATTGGTCTACAACCAATAGCAGCGACATGCTGTCAATAGCGTCCCATCAATAGAGGCGCTACAATAGCGACGATTTGTCGCCGCTATTACCAATAGCAGCGACGATCTTGATCATTAGAGGCGACAACCGTCGCCTCTATTGCCCCGTTTTCTTGTAGTGTGGTACCGAGGGATGGGGCCTAAACCTTCTTCCAACACGTCCTTGAACACGTCCTCGAACTTGTCGTCTTCGCAACCTCGGACTCAAGAACCCTTTTCAGAGGTAAACTACGCAATTTATAAAATGACAAACGAACGCATGTTTCCTTGTTAAATATATGTTGGTAGCGTTAATTAATATGCTAATATACGTTTTGATATCTATTATTGTAGGAATTTGTTAACAGCTTGTTCCAAACCCCGGCCTTTTTGAACCAACTTAACAACTATCTTGGTTCAAAAGGAAGGAAAGGCAAACGACAACGATTCTGATGACTTATTCGATAGAGAAGATGAGGATGATTCCGACGAGTGACTTGTTATTTTTAACGTAGGATGATAATGTATGATTTAAACGTTGTAGGATGATAATGTAGGACTTAAACGTAGTTTGTAATTATATTACTTTTAGTATATGTTCATGGCGTCTATTTGCGTTGTTTGAAATTGGCAGATTGTGTTTTTTTGCCGGAAACTGGCTGGGTGCAGCTGTATTGAGCTGCTGTCAAAAAAAAAAAATTGACTTTTAGCGGTGACAGGCGTCTCCGCTATTGCTAGTAACCTTTACCGACCATGGTTAACACCGAGCGGCCACACGTCATCGCTAAAAGTCGAAGATCAATAGCGGCGACGAAGACCTTTAGCGGCGACAACTAGGCCAATAGCGACCCATCAATACCGGCGACCCTTTAGCGGCGACATGTCGCCGCTAAAAGTTAATAGCAGCGACAAATGTGGGCAATAAGTGCCAGTTTCTTGTAGTGTGTCTTTTTTGTGATTCATTATGTCTTCATTTCTTGATATTGTGTTATATTTTGCGATCCATTGTGTCTGTACGCTTTCTAGATTTAAGAGACTATGTAGGATAACTTTACCCGATATATAATTGTCACTTCAAAGTTGAATTTTAAGACATATCTTGATAACTGTTTGTGTTAACAAATTACATTATATTTTATTCAACCTATGCAATAAATGAGTTTTTTAAATACACAACTTTAGAGTATATAAAATTACATTTCTTTAACCCGTGTAGCATATGAGATTCTAACATAGTGTGTGTACGTGTGTATAAGGGATCATAAAAACCCTATAAATACACATTATTAATTCGGATGGGTTATTAATAATTTAATAGCAACTAGCTTCTTTCAAAATAATGTATTGATTTGATATCGTAAGCTATAGCGAGTGTCGGTACGTACAACACCTGACGAACCAATATCGACATCGGTTCCAGTTGTTTTGAATTGATTATTCTTTTTTGCGAGGTGAAACTAATGTGCAAGTCGTCGAAACTGAGATTTTTTCCGAAGTAAATACTAATGTACAAATCGTCGAAATCGTGACTTACAAATTTGAACACCTCTGTCGCAACTCGTGAGTTTTGTCCACTAGTATATAATTATTTTTTTAACAATAAAAGAATTACAAAACAACGATAGAGTTAGGATTGCAAATCCACTCGAACCAATTAATTTCATATTTCTGTTATAAACCTATGAAAACAAGAGAATGTGGACACCATCTACAAATTAGTTTTTTCTTCTACTTTTTAACATTAATAGTAACTACATTCTTGAATCATATCTAACTAAAAGAATATTAATGCAGTATATCTTTTTCAACTAAAATGTTAAAAATAAAGGATAGGGTTGGGTCTAAAAGTTGACCCAGGACACTTACAACTAGGGTTAGGGATGTTTCTTTTTCTGAGGGGATGTGACTTGTCTCTAAGTAACAACCATGTCCTAAAACTAATGATATATGTCCATATTGACTCATATCATTCAGTTGCTACATGTTTGTACGTACTATCTAGCTTAGTAGCTTTGTTTCATATCCATGGTTGCACTTGGCCATGCCCAAGGCTTTGCACTTCTAAACATTTATGTGTGAAGTCTCCATCAAAGATTAGGGTTTCATGTTACTAGTTCTAATAAGACAGTGACATTTATTTGGATGATAAGCTAAGAGACACGTTTCGTTAAAGAGTGGCTGCATTTTAATTCTATATTATCCTTTTGCAAACATTTCAAAAGTAAAGAAATCATTAGTCCTATGAAAATACAATAGGTACAAAATGTAAATGTATGATAAAGTTTCTGCATATATTTATCTATTAGTCTATATCAATAATTTTTATCACAAATTGTAATGGTGGTTTAATTCTCTTATCCTGAAAGAATAATGATTTTGCACCGCTAAAATCACTTTATGAATAAACGTGTAACACCCAATTACTCAACCACTGGGTCTTGGCTCAGTGGCCACCGACATCCATTTAGCGTCTCTTGAGGCCTCCCATTACATGGAGGTCGCGAGTTCGAATCCTGGTCACTCCAGGCTCTTCAATCCAATCAAGTTTGCAAGAGTATTTACCGCCAGAGATCGTTGTCAGGTCGTGAACTGGGAAGGGAGATCCCTTCCGCAGCTAAGAATACCGTGCACCTATCCTTTTTTTTTTTTTTGTAACACCCAACTCCTAATACCAATTAATATATCTGTTTTGCTTATATGAAACTTGGATGTTTTTGGTTAATACGGTGGAGACTTCAAACAAGGTGACCCAATTGCTATCATCCACGAAAACACAACTTGGAATTTTTCTTCCTAACAATCGAATCGCCTTAAACCTATATGTTATATGAGGTCCAACACTCTTGTTAGTATAGCTTCTCTCATGTTCACTTACATGTGAAACTTAGACGTTTTTGGTTAATATGGTGGAGACTTCCAACAAGTTGACCCGATTGCTATCATCCATAAAAACATAAATCATAAAATTTTCTTCATAATGGTTCAAACGCCTTAAACCCATATGTTATACAAGGTTAAACACTCTTATTAGCATAGCTTCTCCCATGTTCAATACCATATGAAATACTTAAAGTTTTACAAACAACCCACTACTAGATATTGACTATCCTTGACGACTAAATAGTGTGAATGTTCACTTACATGTAAAACACCTAAAGTGTTACAAACAACACACTGCTAGAAATTGACTATCATCGACGACTAAACAGTGTCACTAATACTCGACGAATATAAGAAAATATCATAAATAAATCTTAGATATACCTGTTGCTAATCCGTCGATAATTACAACTTGATCACTGATGGACAGTAGAAAATAAATAAAAAGCATTATTATATATAAATATTTTTCGTCGATCCGTGATCACTTGTGGATTATCTATGGTTAGCCTCAGTTGGTAGGGACCTAGTTTCTATCGTAGGTTGACCTGGACCGGCACAAAATTTAATTCCTTTGTGTGATTTCTTGCACCGATAAATTTTAAGGATATGAGTATATATGTGGTCTTTAGTTTGTTGGAATTGGTGGTCTTAGATTTATATCCATATATGGTAATATATATACCGATATTTTATGCACATGGTCACTACATTTTAACGTCTTGAGGTGGTTGATTGCTTACATTTCAATATAAGCCTAAACATTATCCTTTTTTACGAACTATTCGAGTAAAACAAATCTATGACGATACCTCTTAAAATCACTTGGTTTCCGCATCTTTGACGTGGTGGAATGGCAACCAATTTGCACATGAAAGATGGGTGGACTCATAAATTAAATATGTGGGAAATGGGTTTGCATGTTTCCCATGTATAGGAATGTAAGTCACTTAACAGTGCTTGAAACATGTAGTTGACTAATGCTGGAATGTGTGGTCAAAAATGTGTTTACTTGGGTGCTTAGAGCGTTCGAGTTAGGAAACCTATCATGTACATCACTACAAAAAAAATAGCACAGTAAATGACTCTTTATTGACAAGTTTCTTGAGTGAATAAGACCGAGGAAATACCTCATATGTCACATGATCTCAACGTTTTCTAGATTGCACTAGGGTGGATATGGGGACTATTTACGCGCATGTACTCACAAGTAGGGCCGTAAACGAATCGAAAGTTCAGCGAACAGTTCGTGAACCGTTCAGCTATAAGTTCGTTTAAGTTCGTTCGTTTAGTAAATGAACGAACATGAACAAGTAATTTCGTTCGATTAGTTAAATGAACGAACACGAACAGAGGTCTCGTTCATTCAATTGTGTTCGTGAACGTTCGGTAACGTGTTCGTCAACGTTTGTTCATGTTCGTTTATTTATGTTGTTCATTAAAGATTTTTGTACATTTATTTATTTATATAAACTTTTCATATTCTTTAACTCTTATTTACTTTATTATCCTAACAAATAGAATATGCAATCTCATTTCCGTCATGTTTATGCACCGTTCCCCTTGTATTCTCCTTATTCACATCAGTTAATACTATCGACAGTTGTTAAATGATTAGTGCTTTACCAAAAATAAAGTTCCAGCACTTCCCCTTCCACCCCGTCATCGACCTCTAGCCTCTGTCGATTTAGTTAGTGCTTGTTTGTGTTCGTAAACCGTTTGTGAACACGTTCATTTCCTTAATGAACGAACACGAACATGACGTCTCGTTCAGTAAGTGTTCATAAACCGTTCACGAACACATTGTTTCCTTAGCGAACAAACACGAACAATGCCTTGTTCGTGTTCGTTCGGTTCGTTTACAACCCTATTCACAAGGTAACGATATGGAAACCAAGAGAACAGATGGCATAAGATATTGTATTATTCGTGGCACAACAAGATATTTGTATTTATCTATAATATTTGGAAGTATAACGTATATACAAAAAAAATCACTTATACATGAGACGATGCATTATTATTCTGTTAGTGTACTAGTCATATTAACAACTTATTAGTGTATTAATCATCATACATGTGTCATTAACATAAAAATGACCTTTTATGACGTAATATGACTTTATGTGTGTAAAACAATTCAATTACACATGATAAGTCCCATTAGTGGACCTATCACCATAACACATGTCATTAACACTTAAATGACTTGTTTAACCTAATGTGACTTTATATAGCTTATGATATGCACCAAATGCAACATATAAATTATATTAAATAAGGTATAAAATAAACCATTTTTAGTAGTAATGTTGGAAAAAGTACATTTCTTTGTATACTTTTGATTTTCAAAATTAAAAGAGCTTAAATGTACAAAAGAAACAAATTATAGTAAAAACCAGCATAAATACAAAAGAAGGAAAGTTGATACATCATACCGACCTTCGAGCTTCGCCCCAAGACCAAAAACAACAAATCAGAAGACAAGAACGGGGCCATGCCACCAAGGCATGGGGTCGTGCCTCACTCAAGATTCTAGAAAGAAGAAGACAAACAGAAGCAAACAAGAGACACGGGCCGTGGTCAACTCCCAGATATGCAAATCTTAGATAGTACAGCAAGTACATTGGCCATGGGGCTGTACCGTTGACACACGGGGCCGTGCAAGCATACGGACTGACGCAACTCATTAAATGAAGACAGAAAAGAAGGGGGCACGGGGCAGGGGGCACTGGGCCATGTAAACTGGCTATTTTCAACTATAAATAGGGGTGTTTGGTTCAATTGCAATCCATCCCTTGGCAAACCATTTCTCTCACACCTGCGAACACTCCACCACAATAATACCATCATCTACCACAATCATTAGAGTTTAGAGTGTGTAGTAGTCTCGGGATCCAATATCGATCGTAAGAGCCGTTGTCAAACTATGGCCATGCTTGGCTACTCTCTTACATCGTTTAGTGAAGGCAAAATCTTTTATGTATTACTTTTGATTTCCAACCTTTGGTTAACTTTTTAATTGGGCTTGTATTAATGACTTTAATATCTAGTTTTTTATATTGAAAGTGAACTTTATTCTATCATCTCTTCATTTTTGTTGATTCACTCATTCGTGTCTTTACGGTCTATATAAAGCGCGTTAACTGTCACGGAGGGGGTTAGAAGAGTGGTTTGGGTAAAGTTATTGCCTCATTCTGTGTATAGATCATGCGAGGACTTGATTCAAGTTTACTAGGACTTCCTTTGAGGAAGATAGCATCAAATCAGGGGAAGTAAGAACGACTTGAATCCCTTATAAACATATTACTATTAAATCTTTAAACCGGCCTTGCGGGACTGTTTCCTTGCTGACTCAGACCAATATGGCCGATGGTAGTGTTGCCTCCAAAAGAGGGATATGCCACATTTTCCATTAATAACTTACTTAATTATCTTCCAATATTCCGGCCTTACGAGACTGTATCCCTGCTGACTCAGACCAATATGGCAGAGGGTAGCGTTGCCTCCAAAAGAGGGACATGGCACTATAACTAAGAAAATCTCTTAAAAAACCCAGAGGCGGAAATCATCAAAGGATATATAAAAGATGAGTTGAAACCAAGTGATTCTATCTTGTCTATTTGTTTCTTTTATTGCTTTAGTTTCTTTATTTTACCTTTATAAACCTTTTCTCAAAAATTTGGTTAGATTAGATGTTGACGATATTCAGGTATTAAAAGCTCTTGTGTCCTTGGACGACCTCCGTATCTTACCATCACTATACTACACCAACGATGGGTGCACTTGCCCTAGCGTGTTGTAGAGAGTGATAGTGTTATATCGTGTTTTATAAATTTAAAGCTTGATAAAAAGAGTAAAAAGCACTTAAAATATAGTAAAAATATACAAACCCTCGCTCACATCAGCTTCGAACAACTTAGTTACACATGATAAAACCCATAAAATGCCCATTAGTATATTAATCATCATACACATATCATCAGCACCGAAATGACTAGTTATAACCTAATATGACTATTTGTAACATAAAACACCCCAGTTACACATGAAAAGGTCCATTAACCAAACATTACTGGACTTGACTATTACCAACATATTTTTCACCCATGATATATTTTAGGTTATTAACGTATTTGTCAGTTGAGATCCTCTAGTATTTGAAATTCTTATAAAAGGGTGGCACTTCTCTCGATTTATTTGTTTTTTTTTTCTCAAATTTCTTCCAAGCTTGATTAAACCTTAAAACATTATTGTAAATTGACTTAAGTTGTCCATGATTCCTAAGTAATTTTTCCATTCGTCTTCGGTTGTCTCTTTCTTCTACCCCCTCTCACTCTACCTCACTTTGTCGTCTTCTTACTAACACTCTCTCATTTGACTCTTTCTGTTCAATTGCCTCCCTTTCCCATTCCAGCGTCTACTCGATGCCAACAAACAGTGCCACCACTATTAGTTGACCGTTATTTCCCAAAACCTTGCGGAACGAGTGTCTTTAAAAATTTTAGTCAACCGTCTTAGATAATCTTGTGGGGTTTATTTTGTTAGGATTATGATATGATTTTATACAACTTTGATAACGTGTATCTGTAACTTGATTTAATTTGGGATATAATTTGGTATTGGCTTGAAGGTGTTCTAATGTGAATTTAATATGGTTTGATCTTGTTTTGATCACATATATGTGTGTAACTTGATTTTAACTTGATAGATTTGGTTATGTAACTTGGTATGATTTTGTTGTGGCTTAAAGGTGTTCTAATTTCACCATACTTGACCAATTTGACCAAGTTCACCTAAGGTGAGATGTTGACTTGTAAGTGTTGGCCCCTATACACCTCAAAAGGTTCAAATAACTCTGAATCACATACACGTATAAAATGTGAAATCCAATACACACGTGTAGAATGGATCAACACAATCACGTAAATAAACTTTCCTTTTATTGATCAAATAACGTGTTTATAGAATGATTACAGAAACCTGCTCTCTAAACACTCTTAATAGAAACCTATCAAAAACTAAAAAAAAATGACTCACACACATATTTATAATCAGTTGACTAAGTTCACCACCTAGCTCACCTATGCTAGTTATGATGTGGCGTAGTTGTACTAATCGCACCTACGTAACTGGCTAACAACGTGGGTGGGCTAAGTGAGGAAGACCTTTGGCTTTTACAAAAACACAACTATACAAAACTTACCAAATCAATCTACAATCTATCAAGCCTTCATCACCCGGGATGTATCAACATTAAGTTTTTTCAAAGACAATGGGATATGGTTTTAGATGAGGTAGCAACAAGTGTAGCAACATCAGTAGAACTCACTAATCCAACACACGTCTCCGAGGGAAAGGGGAAGCTTTACTAGCATGATGATTCGCATGCTAATGAACACATGGGTGCAACTCAAACCGAGTAAGAAGTTAGTATGGAATATATGTTAGTTGGACTGAGCTTGGCATCGTAGAATGGGTAATTTTTTTGTTTAAAGTTATCTACATTTTTTGCATTGTATTCCTAATCTTAAATTTGTGTATGTTCGAATTATATACTTTTTAGAGCAACTCACCCAAGGGTGTCTCTCATCTAGCAGTCAACAACTAACATAAGAGGTGTAACATCCCAATTTTTACTATTAAAGTATTTTAACATATTGTTACGAGAGGATTTAATTTGCAAGGCGATATAAGATTTTTTAACGCGATGGATTTTGATTTGATAGACTTGGAGGGACTCGTTTATAATTACACGAATGTTTATTATTGAAACTTTGGGAACAAGGAGTCAGAATTGGAGCTAGGAGGGCCAAATTGTCAAAAATATGTTTAAAAACACTAAAAAAACCCTAGATTGCCCATTTGAGATCCATGGAATTCTTGTGGCCAGGAAAGTGAGGAAAAAGAGAGGAAGAGGCAATCGAGCTAGATCGAAGGCGTAGGACTCTCAAATTCGCAATTCGAGTAATTCTTGTTAAGCTTATTCCCACGTTATGGTTTTAGATTTCTTGGGTGATCATTGGGAGACGATTTTGATGATAGGATTTTTTGTTATTTTTGTTGGAGATTGATGGATGGAGGATTGGAAGTGTTAGGTGAAAGAAACGAATACAAACAAGAACTCCGACGAAATTTCAACGCGCATTTTAGGGCATCGGCGGCAGAGGAAGCAACATCTGAAAGAAGCACTAGTACAGATGAAATTTGCTCGGTGACGCGGTCATTTTGATATATGATAGGCCTAAAACCGAGTTCGTTTGATAGAGTTACGAGTTGCACAAAAACAGAAGCGGAAAATTGGAAGATAGATGGACTGTTTCACTTTTCGGCGATGGTCGCGGTTGTTTCCAGTGACGCTGACTGGTGGAGATGATGTGGTTCATTGATACGATTTCGTGGACATATAATTCACCTAAATAGAGGTTTGTTTGGGTCGGTTTTGGTTTACTCAAATATTGATGTGCAAAACTGAACGTACGGAGAGTGAGATTTGTGATCTGGCAGCAGCAGTGGTGGCATCGGCGGCTAACGCTGATCATTTCTAGAGATCTGGAATGTTGGTACAAACGCTTAGGTATGTGGTTCACTCAAAATGAGTTCGTATCATCGTATAGTCAAATTATGGGTGAAAGAAGATTTTGTTCGCATTTTGTTACAGGAGCTCTGAAACACGCGCCAAGGACGGCATGTATGCACAGGTATGACCCCATAGAACTTTATATTCATTTTTGGGGACTATTTTTGGATGTGATAAAATAGTCTGTGACGACTTTTGGGAACGTTTTTTAGTAACGTTAAATTAAAGGTGTTTATTTGCGAATGGAGGCGTCAGGTAGGGCTGTTCACGAGCCGAGCCGAACCGAGCGGACCTTTGATCGTGCTTGGCTCGTTTACAAACAGAACCGAGCGGAGCGGCTCATTTAAGACCGAGCCACAAATCAAGCGAGCATTTTCCGAGCAGTAAATATTTCGAGCGAGCGGCGAGCGAAATTTGAGCGATTTAGACAACCGTGTCACCCAATTTAAATTTGCTGAGAGAAATAGTGACAATGTAGGGTCTCAAGTTTTTATGTCTTAATAAACAAGCAATTTCATGGTATAACATTTTTCTTATGAATAACAATGTTGTGGCCGACGAGGCGTTGATCATATTGCACGAACAATGACATTGAGAGCAAGAGACGATTGACTTAGGGTAACGACATAAAACATTGAGGCGATGAGCAGACTGTCGTTTATCTGTTTAGGGTTTAACTTTTAGATTTGATATTAGTTTTTTATTGGCATGATCGGGTTAATACGTATAGATATATTTCTAATTTGTATATAGTTGACCAAAATCTAATAGAGTAGTATATATAAAACTATAAATTTAATTTATATTTAAGTATACATGTATGTCTGTATAAATATAGGTGTGTGTGTATATATGTATAATATATATTTTTGTATATACATGTTTATATATGTATGTGTATATGTATATATATATACTAACAATAATTCAAGCCGAACCGAGCCGAGCGGACCTTTACTCATGCTTGGCTCGTTTACAAACCGAACCGAGTAGAGCGGCTCACTTAAAACCGAGCGTCAAATCGAACGAGCATTTTTCGAGTAATTTTTGAACGAGCATTGAGCGAGCGACGAGCGCCGAACGGTTTGAACGGCCCTAACGTCAGGTGTACGGTTTGGGACGGTTTAAACATGAGATTGTAGCTCGCTGGTCCTAAGTAATTGGATTAGTGATTTTGAGATAAAAGGATAGATCAGAATAGTTTGTGTGTTGACAGGTTCGTGTTTTGGAACGTATTCGCCAGACGGTTTGCTTATGGAATGAAATCTTCGCAACCGGTGAGTTCTAATCCCCTTTCTTTAATGCTTTTGGTGCTACCATACATGCGTAATTATATATTTTTATGCACGTTTACATGTGTACGCATTAAATGACGAGTTTTACAAATGTGTTTTTACTAAACGCTTTCCAAGGAGTCAAGATTATACATGGAGTCGTGTGATTAGTTGAGGTGTGTAGACGGGTTGTGTGATTACCTGAGTGTAGTCAAATCATGAGATAGATATTTAGAAGTATAATGTGTTAATGATAACAAATGCATGAGGACTTATCTACGTTCTTAGAGAGAAGAAGCGGGTTAAATGAAGTTTAGAAGAGCCGCGTGGTTAACACACGATAATGTGATGTTTATGAAATAACCTTTGTACATGTACTGATGTAGTAGTGTATTCGGCCCATGGTTGTAAAACAAGGACTCCAAGGTCGAGTACTCCCTGAGTAAGTGTTACAAGTTAGCCTTTTGAGGCGACTTTCTTCAACTCCACCTAATTACTTGGAATCGATCAAACACGATCAACCTTCGTCAGAATCGGATCTAGTAGGTTAACTCGGGCCAAGTTTGACTTTAAAAAACAAAAACATGATTTTTATGTTTATCATATTAAAGAATAAATATCATTTTCACGTATTTTGTTATAAATATTAGTGAATTTATGTTATTTAACATATATTTAATTTCTGAAAACTAATTTCTTTATAATTTAACATGTCCGAGTACTCTCCGCCTAGGCCGAGTACTCTCAACTCCGGTCGACCGACTAGGGGTGCCTAGCGACTTTTGTAACCATGATTCGGCCAACTGAAATAAATTAGTCTATTCAGCACAACTAGATTTAGTTAAGCCAATTCGGCACAACTCAAATATTTTAGCCTATTCGGTACAACTGGAATGAGTTAGCCTATTTAGCATAACGGAATTAGTATATACGTCACAACTGGAATGGAGTGGTGACGATCACCCGTGATATATGCATATTCTTAAAGTATAGGATGAATGATGTTATGAAGATGTGCGAGATTATGTGTTAGCCCTTTATATGATGTGATGCACATGTTAGCTACAATTGTATGTGTTAGCCTTCAGTGGTGGATTCTTGAATGGTTGGTTATGAAAGGGTATGATGTGGTCAATGATATATTGATATAAAAGCGAATTTAAGTGTTAAAAATGGTTATTCTTGATGTTTGATTTAAATGTTTCAACCTAAACTAGTTGAATTCACTCAGCGTTGTTGACTTTTTCATGTATGCTAGATTGTTTTGAACGTGTGTAACTCGAGTCAGTGTTGCTCTTGACTAGCGGAAGGAATAACTCACGATAGGGGTGGGAAGGCATTCGTTGGGTTTGATACTTCTAAACAAATGTAGTTTTTTTAAAAACAACTTTGTATTCTTTTAGTCGAAATTTCTGTTGCGTGTTTTGAGAAAACTTTTATTTTTAAACAGTACACTGTGATATGACCCAGCTATAGAGTGCCCGATTTAAGGGCTTTACAAGAGGAGCAAACCAAATGAACCGTAGCCAAAAGATGAGACTAGACCTTCACGCGTTATATTGTGCGTCTCCGGGAAATATTTCTTAGGTGTCTCCCAGGGGCGGATTTATGTAGAAAGAACGGGTTCCCGGGAACCCAGTCGGTTTTTAATTTTTAGTGTAAATATATATAAGAAACTGAAAAGGAACCCATAAGTAAATTATAAAGGGAACCCATAAACAAAACAAGCCTTGGTTCCAGTGGTTATGTCCGCCATTTTCTACCTGATGTACCCAAGTTCGAATCCCGTATCAACTTGTTTTGTTCCTTTTTTTTTTTTTTTCTCTTTTAATCTTTTTTCTTTAATGTAATAAAACCCTTTTAGGGTTAAGTCACAAAACATACGCCGCAGAACAAGTAACGAACAAACGATTGCTGCAGTCGCCCGCCCCGTCTGCTCCGCCGATTGCTGCCGACGCCGTCTGCTCCGCCACCGCCGATTTCTGCCGTCTGCAGTCGCCCGTCGCCCCGCTCCGCCACCGCCGATTTCTTCCGAGTTCCGACGCTTTGTTTAAAACCGACTGGGTTAAGTCACAAAACATACGCCCCTGTTTGTTTTCTTATTCGAATCAGGGATTAAGGTTAGTTATACATCTGAATTGGTGCTGAAAGTTTCAGTTATACATCTTGAATTGCTAGTTATACATCTGTTTGTTTTATTTAAGTTAATTGTTGCTGAATTGGGGATTTTAAACTTGAATTGCTAGTTATACATCTGTTTGTTTTATTTAAGTTAATTGTTGCTGAATTGGGGATTTTAAACTTGAATTGCTAGTTATACATCTGTTTGTTTTATTTAAGTTAATTGTTGCTGAAATTGGGTTTTTGAGTTGAGAATAAACAGGTTTTGATGTATGTTTTAAACTTGAATATTTCAGTTATGCAGAAGAATATTTCAAGTTTTTTTCAAAGGCAACCACCACCTAACATTGAATCGTCATCTTCAACTAGTAAACCCTTGAAAATCGTTTTGGATGATCTTCCGTGGGATCCTTCTGAAAGGAAACCAATTTCATCTTATCACCCTAGTCAAAAAGATGAAATTAGACGAACATATTTGCTTCGAGGTCCATGTCAACCGAAAGGGAAAAAAACAGATTTTCCACAAACACTTATTGGTAATGGTGATAAGTTAAGACGGTTCAATCCAAAATGGTACACAGAAAAGCATGGAAATTGGTTGGAATATAGTGTCAAAGCGGATAGAGTGTATTGCTTATATTGTTACTTATTCAAAGAAAGTGGACAAAAAGATGCATTTGTGAGTGAAGGGGTACAATGTTGGTCATTTTGTGGTCAATAATTTCAACACGGTTCTCGACATGCAAATTCAAGAGCTTGGAAACCGTTTTAACGAGGTAACCACTAACTTGCTTACGTGTATGAGTTCTTTGAGCCCGCGTGATAATTTTAGTTCCTTTAATAAACTAAATTTGCTAAAGTTGGCCGAAATGTATCCGTATGATTTTACTTTTGATGAAAAAGATAAGCTTATCGATGAACTCGGCCACTACATTTCTAATATGAAAAAAGATAGTCGGTTTGATAACCTGAATGGGGTTAGTGATCTTGCCAAAAGGATGGTGGAAACAAGGAAACACATTGAGTATCAGTTGGTCTATCGTTTAATAAAGTTGTCACTAGTTTTACCGGTTGCAACGGCTAGTGTTGAAAGGAGTTTTTCTTCAATGAAGCTTGTGAAGACAGAATTACGTAATAGGATGGGTGATGGATACATGAACGATTCTTGCATTTGTTACATTGAAAAGGAGTTCTTAAAAAAAGTGTCCGTTGAGAGTGTAATGCAGCGTTTTCAAAAGATGAAAACTCGTCGTCAACAACTTTAGGTACTTTTTTTATTTGTAAAGACTATCGTATTTTATATTATGTGAGTTTAAATTTCTAATGACGATTTTCTTTTCATCATTGTATCTTACTTTTATTATGTGGTGAACCTTACCCGATCCGAACTATCGAACCGACCCGAAATTCTTTATGTTCAGTCACATGAAATTGGAGTATCTAAAAAAGTGAACCCAGTCAAAAATATTCCTGGATCCGCCACTGGTGTCTCCTACCACCAAACTGATTTCTTACGTCTGCACTAAATATTTTTTCTTGCATAATCACAAAATAGGTCCTTTAAACATCGAAAGCTTAACTGTACTTTTATATCTTACGAGCATTTGTTCAAATCATTTCCTAAATATATAATAGGTTGTTAGATTTACTGATGAAAAAATGGATGGTAGTGCATTGCATGCATGAAACCACTGGTTCATATGTATGTATTTCTGTATATAACTACTATATATTTATATATTTTTTTGTAATAATAAAGATGTTAAATTTGATATTATTTCATTTAATGAATTAAATAAAAATGTTATATACACTCATACATACATGCTCTATATGCATATACAGTGATATGTTCCCAACCGACCTCTTCCTCTTTGATTGCACAGACTGTCAGGGAACTGAAGAAGCCCCATGCACATGACATGTTACATTTTAAGATTCTTACAAGATATTAATTGTTTTTTTGTTTCATATACACACATATATACGTGTGTATATATACATATGTAAGTCTATATATATTCATATATATACATATATATGTACACATATGCAGGTAGGGAAAGTTTCAAATGAAAACCACTAGTTATTGTGAAAACTCGAAAACTAATTAAAAAAGCCAAAAAAACATACAAAATTTTTTTTTTTTGCATACCAATTTTCGCAGGTTTTTTTATATAAAAAAAATTTTAAAAAAAAATTTTGTAGTGCACATGTGTACTACAATTTTTTTTTTTTTGAAAAAAGTTTTTTTATATATAAAAACCTGCGATTTTTATAAAAAATTGAAAAAAAAAATTGGTGTGTTTTTTAGGCTTTTTTTAGTTAGTTTTTGAGTTTTCACAATAAAAGTGGTTTTCATTTGAACCATCCCCTATGCATGTATACATTTATATATATACATATATAGGTTTAAGTTCCTGTCAAAAGGGTGAAGTTTGTGAGAAGTGTGAGAAATATTATAGAGACGACACGTGACATTATTTTATTTTATGGATTAAGAGTAATAAGGTAATTAATTATAAAAACCAAATTAATTACAAAATAGATTGTCACCGCTTTAGGAGTTATTTTAAGAGAGAACTTTTTTTACATATCAATAATTGATCAGGGTGTTTTAACATTTGGAATGTTTTTTTGTTATTTTACAGGTATAAAACATCATACAAATTCAAAAACACCATAACTTGAACCGTAATACAGTCATGTTGTTTTTGCATCTGCAACGATTGTATTGCTATTCAAGTCATGGTGTTTAACACCATCCGGGGATGATTGTATTGTTATTCCAGATATTAAAACACCATGCCTTTAATAGCAATACATTCATTCCAAATGTTAAAAACCATGAATTGAATCACAATACAATGTTTCCAAAGTTCATATGTTAAAACACTCTAACTTGAATCACAATACAATGTTTCCAGATGTTTAAAACATCACGCCTTAAATCACAATATAACTAGAACACCATTGTATGAACATAGACAAAACACCATTGACTAAAACATACGATTGACTAGACGCATTGTTGTGTGAGTTCTGGGATAGAAGTATATACATCTGTTTAAGGACGTTCATGCTTGATAGAATATATGTAAATTCAAACAAACAATTATAATTACTTAGACACATTGTTGTAGTGGGGAAGGTTACATGTGTAATCGCTCATTACAATAGTGGATTCAATGGGTTAGGTTCATTTGTGAACAACCCCATTGATTATGAATACTAGTGAACTAATCTAAGTCCTCGATTATCAATACATAAGTGTAAATCAATGGCGAGGATTTGATGATGAAAGTACACTAGGGGGGGGGGTAGTTGCACGGACCTCCCATCCGCCGGAGTATTGCAACTCCGCAAGCTAGCTTAGCCCCATAGCTGCCTGGCGGTGATTACCCACGGTGAAGAGCCCCAACACCCCATAAGGGCATTGCCGGGAATCGAACCGGTGACCTCAAGTAGAGGCCTGGGTGAGGCTGGCCAACTGGGCTACCCCAGAGTACACTAGTCTATACACTAGAGTATTTTACGATTTGATGATTTAAATCGATGGCCAGAATTTGTTCACTCAGTTCACAAATACACTAGTGTTCACTCTAGAACCCCACCCGACATATATATGTGGAAAGGGTAAAATGAGAACCAGCTAGAGTTGTGAAAGCCATGAAAACTAGTCTTTCAAAAGTTTTTTCCAAAAAAAAAAAATCTTAAAAAAAAAACATTTGTTCCAGCAAAAAAAATAAAAATTTAAAAAAAGGTGCATGCAAAAATTTACATCGGATGTAAAAAATTTACATCTCCATAAAGAAAATTTACATCAGCCGTAAATAAAATTTACATTGAGCGTAACTACCAACTAGACAAGGTTTTTTTTCAGATGTGTTTATAACATTTTCATCTATTTTTGTGCAAAAAATAGTGACCCAACTCATGCGGGAAAAATAGTGACCCAACCTATATATATATATATATATATATATTCAAATGAGAAGAAAATTTTGTAAGAATAAAAAAGATGAAATTTCAATCAATAAGATTGTTTTATTTTACTTTATTTAATTTTTGTATTTAATATTTGATAAACTTAGATGGATCATTAATTGATGGTCTTTCTTTTTAATAGGTAACTACATTAAATTTGTAACTTATTTTTAAAAAAATGTAATTTAAAAAAAAATAATTTAAAGTGTAGGATAGTTTATGAGGTAAGTAGGATGAATTACGAGCTGTTTAGGATAAATTTCAATATGTGTATGATAAATTTCAAAATGTGTAGGATAAATTTTGATGTGTGAAGGCAAAAAATTTAGTGTGGATGATGATAGTTTTTATAATTAATTAATTAATTAGTCAAAGATAATAATAAATGGGATAAGAGAAAAACTATTTAATGTTTTACAATTGTGTCCTTTGTTCTTTTTTTCTCAATTTAATTTTGTTCTTAATGAACCTCCCCCTATATGTGTGTGTGTGTGTGTGTGTGTGTGTGTGTGTATGTGTGTGTATAAGGGATGGATAGAAATAAAACCCATATTAGTTAAAAAAGACTAAGAACCCCAAATGAATGTACATCCCTTTGCCACGTGTTACACATTTTTTCAAAATTGTGTTACGTGTAACAACCAGAGACTGACACGTATTACGTGTAACAGCTTTTCCCGGCTTTCATCTCACTAGTACAAAATAACTTTTTTGGTGCTTTATTTTATGTTGTACCATAGAGCACCAATAAATATACCACCAAATAATGGGATTTGTTGGTGCTGTTCAGCACCATTAAATCTCCAAACACACCACCAAAAAATCAATGTTGAAACACAAGTCCCACCACCATTAAATCTTCAAACCCACCACCAAAAAATCAATGATAACAAATCTACATAGCACCAAAAAACAAATCTCCATAGCACCAAAAAATAAGACAAGAAAAAAAATATAAATTTTTAATATTTTTGCAAAATTCCAGAATTTTTAGTAATATTTCCCAATAGTTTTCCAATTACACACAAATGCACATGCTCACGACAAAAGTTAACTAGTATTAAACAACCCAACAACAGTATACAGATTTCAAAAGTATGAAATTCTTAATTTGAAACACAAACTAACGCTTACAGGATCAAAACATCTTTTTAATAAATTTCGACATTAAATCTACCACTAAATTCTTAATTTGAGATTCTTCAAAATACCCTTCTTCATTCCAAAGCTAAAGACAAATAAATACAAAAGTTAGATTTCAAATATATATAATTTAATACAACAAACAAAGTTTATGAATATTTACGAAAACTCACTCGGTTAACCAAATCATGTTGTATAGAGTCGATAAACTCTTTCAAATGTTTGATTACCATATACCCACATCCCAACTGCCTTTCTGTTGTTTGCACTGCATCATATTCACAATGAATTACTTTAACTAGACTATTTTAAACAAATAAAGTATTCACATACCCTGTGCCATGTGCCACTTAAAATTAATCTCAAAAACTTCTTCAATGATCTTGATGAGCTTGTAATTTTTATGGGTCTTCCCATCATTTATAGAATCTACAATATAGCCGAATCTGAAGTCCGGGCAAACAATTAGAAGCGACCAATGTTTACTACAAAAATAAAAATTAAAGAACATATTAAGTATGTATTGTATGCGTATGTGTATGTATGGTGAGGAATTTATATTACCCAGCTAAGTATGGTGCAAGATAGAACATTTTTTTAGAATGAAGCTCACGTATTTCTTTTACGTTTTTTTTAACGTCTTCAAGAAGTGTTTTACACTATGATCCAGTGATTTTTTGTGGATTGAAAAAAACACACCTAGAATTGGGCGACTCAAAGAAATGCCTAAAAAAATGTGACAAAGTTAGTAAATTCAATTCTATCTAAACATGTTATGGTACCATATAATAACAATAATAGCAACTTACATGGCAAACCAATGTAATATTGTGACAAGCCAACCCTCCAAGAGCATGTTTAACAATTCGGAATACAAGATGTTCTTCTAAACCGGCCGGGGATACATCCACTAGTACATAATTGAACAAATGATGCGGGTAAATTGGCTATGAGATGCGGTTCTAGACCCACATCTTATGGCAAAGCATTTTATGGCTATAACCGCATCTTTTGACAATTCAAGCAAAAACTACTTTTTTCTAATATATTCAAAAGATGTTCTAAAACCGCATATTTTGGTGTTTAAGCTAAAAAATATATTTTTCTTTTATAGTTTAATATCCAAGAAATTTTATTAAAAATTCTCAGTAAATTCCAATTATAAACAAATTATCTAAAAAAGAAAATAAAATATACAAAAAAACAAAATTAATTTAGTTTAAAACCAATAAAAAATAAACCATGAATATAAATTACAAAGGGTTCAAAACACAAAATTACAAAAGTTTTAAAGTAACACAATTAGATGAAAGTGATATACAATAACTTCCGAACCGATGCCTCCATACTTGCAACCCAAACTGACGTCTTCAATTCATACTTACAAGTTACAACAAGAACCATAGATATTGCCTAACAAAACATATCTTACACTAAACTTGCTATCTTGAAATATAAAAATTCAGATCTAAAATCATTCAACACAGGTAACAGAATGTATAATTTTAAATCAATTATATTCAGTTAAATATCATAACTTAATGCATTTAACACCAAGCAATTATGATCAAATCAAAACAAAATCAAATAAGAGCAAAAATAATCAACAATACCTTAGTTTATCCAACATTGGTTTGAGTAGCTTCAATTTCCGTTTCAGACCCCTGCTTGATTGTGGAATTTGTAGCAACACACAACCAGCACATAAAAAACGAATGATTCAAAACAAACCTATTTCAAATCAGATTAACAAAAACCTATAATTTAAGAATTACCGATTGTAACCCTTTAAAGACTTCCTCTTCATGACCATTATCCTGGGATCTTCTTCCTAGCCTTGATCAATCTGAAACATGAATTGAAGAGTAAACTGAAAGTAAAGACAACATCAAACTCCATTGCTGACAAAAAAAAAAAAAAAAAAAAAAAAAAAAACAAATAGCAATGAACCCGACTTAAATGCTTGAATTAGAATGAAGTGTTTTCATGTAGTCCCCTGAAACATGTATATATCATGTTAGAATGAGCCTAACATCTAGCTTCAGGAGTGAAAGGCGTTCGTTGATTTCCCTTCAAATTTTGACAATAATCACTTTCATGGTGGCAATGGTATCATAACCATCTTCTACTACACCAAAAACACTACAATCTAAAATTATGGTATCAATTTGAGATTGGAACAGTACTTCGGTTCAATCCACCAAAATCAAAAAAGAAATTATTGGGACGAAAAAGCTCCTCACAAATTGATAATGAAGAATTTAAAAAGACAATTTTATAAAAGAAAGAAGAGTTCAGACCTCCACTTGTGGCCAGACTATGTAGCGATTTTGCGAGCAAGTTGTCCGGATTCATCTATGGTGTATTCTCTTCACTGCTTTAAAGATTATTGGAGAAGGTGAGCAACTGTTACTATGAAATTTTGAAAGGGAGGGAGGGATTTAGAATCAAGATTGGGAGGGGGGAAATTTAGGGCTGAAAATAACTAGAGGAAAATCAAAAATTTTGAAGGGTTTCAACGATAGAAAGAGAGGAAAATCAATTTTATTGTCTCTTTTGGTGCTATTAGCAACCTTAGCCTCAAATATTAATTTTTTGGTGGTGTATAACTTGTAAGCATTTAATGGTGGCGTGTAATGTATTTTTAAGTGGTGTGTTTTGTTATTTGGTGCTTTTTATTATAAGATAGCACCAAAAACATGAAATTTACACCACCAAAAAAATGGTTTTATACTAGTGTCTTTGTCTGAAAAAGTAAAACATGTTACGTAACACGTGGCACCCTCTTGTTGTTACACGTAACACGTCTGTAAAAAGGTGTAACACCTGGCAAAAGGAGGTCCATTCATTTGGGTTTCTTAGTTTCTTAACAAATATATGATTTTTTTTTCCTATAAATGCCCTATAAATATATATATATATATATATTATGAGAACCGTGAGAACGAATGAAAAAATAGCAAGAACTTGGTCAAAAACAATTAAAATTCAATTTTTATACGTATCATTATTATTCGAATACAATATTAGAACTTTAATTTACACGTATAAAAATACGTGAATTCATAAATAAAGAAAATTTACACATCTGTAAAAAAATCTAATAAGTGTGATTTTGAGAAAAGGAATGAATTATTTGATTTTGTAAATTATTTTTTAATGTTGTATTTTAATTACAATGAGAGTTGTATTAAAAAAATGGTTTTGGTTGGCTTTTTCATTCGTTCTCACGATTCTCACAATATTAGCATTCAAGATAACCCTCTCCTATATATATATATAGGGGAGGGTTCATTGGAAAACACTTTTAGTTTCGATTTTTTGAATAAAAGTGTTTCTACATGTATTTATAAGAAAAAAGCACCGAAAAAAATGTTAAAAAGTTGATTTTTAACATGTTCAGTTAATTTTTAATAGTGTTCCTCAACCCCCCCCCCCCTTTTTAGCGTTCCCCAATGAACCTCACTATATATATATATATATATATAGTGTCTGTGTACATTTTTTTTTATATACAAGGTTCAGAACCATTAGGCACATCTGCCATGGTGTATTGCCTTGTTATTGTGCTGTGTTTTGAAAGCCTTTAGATGTTTGAACAATTATAAAACAACTATTCATTACCATAAGTTGGAGTGACACTCCAGTAAATGTTCTTTCTTTAAAATACATAACAAAACGAGAGAACTCATTTCCTTGTTGTTAGCTTCGCAAAATGGGCACTTAGACCCCATTTCTTGTTCTCTCATCCCCGCTCATTGGGGTGGCCTTTCATACGTAGAACTTTCTAAGTTGCACCATGTTTCACGTCCTTGGAACCTCTTTTCCCTGGAGTGTTTCCAGTTTGCAAGCTTCTTTTCCGTTTGCCCACTTGACCCTGTAGGGCCCCTGATGTGGTTAAAATACAACATATAAATTATGCCAAATACGATATAAAAGCAACCCTTTTTAGTACTAATGTTGGAAAAACACGTGTTTTCGTTCCTTTTGTATTTTCAGGGATAAAAGAGCTTAAATTTGCAAAAGGAGCAAAAATACAGCAAAATCTAACATAAATGTAAAGAAGAAGTAATTGTCGCAGCTCGCCAAGCCCCAATTCACATACAAACCTGAAAATAATAAGAACAGAAGGCTGACACGGGGCCGTGTCCACCAGAAATGGGCCGTGTCCACCAGAAATGGGCCGTGTCCGAAGACAGATACTGGGCTGGAGAAAAAGCCAAATGCAAAAGACAAAAATGGCAGCCAAAACGGGGTCGTGTTAAGCCAACACGGGGCGTGGTCAACTCAAAGATTTTCAGAATCTGCGATAGAACAGCAAGTACTTTAGCCATGGGTCGTGTCGTTGACACACAGGACCGTGTTAGTACAACATCTGACAAGCAGTAGTTTCACTGAATAGTAGGATTTTTCACTGTACAGTAGGATTGTTCACTGAACAGTAGGGGTTTTTACTGAATAGTAGGAGTTTTCACTTTACAGTAGTATTTTTCACTGTACGGTTGGAGTTTTCCAAATTATTCTACCCGTTTATGCATTTATCAAACAAACAAGTTTGTTTGAACCTAATTTCTCATGAACCTTATAATTTCAATGTTGGCTATCATACTAGGTTCAAATCCCGGTTTTATATACCTTCTTAAACCCGTTTTTACTTAAATGCTTATTTTGACCCGTTAAGGGTATGTAAGCATTTTTCCGCATAATTAATGCTCATTCGCTTTTAGCATCTTATTTCCACATTATTTATCAGTTGATCTTCCACCACAACTACATGTGTGGTGGATTTAGTGTGGAAGTCTATATATTCCGAGTTTTACCCCTCGGATTATCATCTTACTGCAAACACTCCTATAGAATCATTTGACCATTATTTTACATCTTTCGCTTGTTATACTTATTCAAAGTATTTATTTCATCGTATAACTCTTTTCCGAACCACCTTTAAGGGTCGTTCACTCGATTTAGCTTACAAGGGCATTTTGGTCCATTTCCACTTTTCATTAAAATGAAGGACTTCTAAACGCATTCTCGACCCAAAATCTCTCTTTTAAACTATGATTTTGATTTGAAAAATCATTATGTTGTCAAAACAAAATGACCATCATATGAATCATTCGGTTTACTTATTAAAGTAGCCAAATGTCTATTTGACTTCATTTAACTCTCAGTGAACCTCTAGTTTCAAATTGAGTAGTTAACCTATTATACATACCTGGCTCGGATCAATATATTGACCCGTTTCGAAACCTTGCATTAATAGCTGCTAAGTAATAGCGATGTAAATATCCATTTGATATTTATTCCTATAATCATACAACTTGACAAACCATTAGTCGATATTGTCAAAAGGGTGAAAATTTCACCTTTTGACCCGTTTGGTCTAAATGACCGTATATATTTGCGAGATGGATTTATTATTATCTCGTCTACATGACTCGCACCGGTTTACACCGTACGGTCAATTTACTTACAAACAAATTTCTTAACTCTTTTGACCCATTATGACTTACGCCATAAAGTGTCTTTCAAAACTAACGGTTCTAGTCAACGAGTGGCCGAATTACCGTTTTACCCTTATTATTTGCATTGGTTTACCTTATAAGGTAATCATTCAAAACTCGTTATCTTTTAGTCATTTCATGACTAAATAACCGTATTAGCTCTTTTAACCATTAAACATGGTTTATTATCATTGTCTTTTGTTCCGAACCGCACATGTCGTGTCGGAACATCATAATTCAAACAAGACTTTATATTATTCGTAACCTATAAAACCAATAGGTATTTAATACAAAGAGTGTAAGCTGTACTTACCTAGCATCCAGATTATGTGTTTCCTTCATTCTTGATTTGTTTGACCCGCTTCCTTCCCAAGCTTTCACCTAGCTTGTTAAGCATCAAACTTATGATCCCCTAGCTTGGGTGATCATTAATTCACGTTCAATTGTGAATTTGAGCTTCGATTGAGCCTTTAATTTGATGATATTGTTGAAAGTTAGGGTTTTGAAGCTCCTGGGAAGCTTCTGGTTGAACAGAACTCCTAGAACACACACTGAATGTGTGTTTTAGGTTTTTAAAATTCTTTTATAATTAGAATTTCAAGTTTATCCACTTTGGCCCCTCTTGTTTGGTTAGTTTATTAAGTAGGCCACAACCCACTTAATTTCTAACAATTATTCCCACTTATTAACTAGGTTAAACATTCCTAGTTAAATTAGTGGGCTCGGGGAATTCATGACTAAGTTTATTTTAAGTCCCGTTAACTCGGGCTTCTATAAACTTTATTTTCTCAAAAGCATTCTTTTCCATTTGTATTAAATATTAGATTTAGTTATATAAATCCTAATATTTTCCGGGTTAATTTTACCACTAACGGTACTTTACCCGTCTTTTAAATATTAACGTGGTTTGATTACCAAACCCGTTTTCGGGGTGTTACAAGTCTATCCCCCTTAAAGTGGTTTCGTCCTTGAAATCTTTCTTACATAGTTCATCGAGTTTAAACTCAATGCAATTTAACCCGAGTAATCCTTTAAGCATTACTCATATCTTAACCAATTGGTAATATTATCAGAAAATATGGTAATATCTTTTTGGTTACTATGCATATACGTATTTCATACAAACCAATGCAACTTGAAATAACGTAATCTCGTTATTTTCACTAGTTTGATTAAACTTAGCGAAATCCATCGCTTTCATACTATTGAATTCCTTATGAATCCGTTATTTTGACCCGTTGAAAGGTCTTTAGTGAAATCTTTCACTTTTAACAAACAAACTCTTTGGTTTGAATTGACTTCCCAACACTTCGCTTTGGTTGTCTCATGATCCCCCCAGTAGGTGATCAGTATTTTCTGTTAGTGAGGTCTCATGGGCCGTCACTTTTATCTTGTATCTATATATACCTCTGTTGTTTACTTGACCAAGTCGCCAATTTGGCTACTTGATCATATAAATCTATTGGTTTTGCTTATTCAACGCTATTCTCAAAATAATTAGCGTATTAACCAATTTCTTAATTTGAATTTTGACCTCAATCGGTCTCACTGACTAGACTTATTAGTCCAGTTACTTTATACCCATTGCTCGGCTACAATGTGATTATACTTCACATTACTTTTCTTGACCGTGATGGTGTCACGTTATGTTTAGGTTTATTCCAACCTTTCATTTTCGAAAATATTTCTTTTAGAATATATATATCGTCTTGCACCTATCAGTGTCAAGACCTGTATCTTTAATATTTACTATTTAAATTCCTATCAGAATTCATATTTGTAAAAACGTTATTTCTTACTAAAACTGAATTTTAGTGTAACGTTTTCTTTTTAACTTATGTCAATTACTTCATATCAAGAAATTGACAACAAAGAATTTACCATTTGCCAGTCTTTGTTTTATGCGGGGATTCTCAACTGATTCCCTCGCTTTATCTAATTAACCCGTAGGTTCTATCACTTAGCCTCGTGGGCTATTTCATTAGACTTTCACCTCTTTAAGGCGAGGTCTTTATAATCTATTTCTTTCTATTTATGACTCGTGGGTCATTTTGGTCCTAGACCTTTACACTGTTTATAACCCGAAGGTTATGATGATCCCGTAGATCATTCTTTTTATGTTTGAAATTCATTTGTTTTCACATTTTAAATTCATTAAGTGTGACTGTAGTCCGTATCTACAATCGTTTTCTTATGCCATCCGGCCTTACATTGTATTTAACCCGTTTGACTTGTTCATGTGAAATCCATCACTTGTGAACAGTCAAACTTTGTTCTTTATTCACCCTGTTCAACCTCACAATAGTTGAACATAATTATTAAAATTTTTGTTTGCGAAATTTTATAGTCTTTTAGTCATAACTCATAATCCGAGTCTTTTGACTTTCAATCCGCGTTCCCGTCTATTGGTTTACGTATCTGTTTGATTCCCTACCCATCAACCGGGTGATTTACTGAAGTCGTCATTATTGCAACCATTTAGGTATGCATTAAGACTTTGTTTTGACTTGTTCGGTTTTCTTAGCGAAAACCATTGCTTTATTTAACCAAACCTTTATTCTTTATGTGACCATGCTTGATGGTCTTATACATGGGCGGACCTAGTCTTTGGCCAGGGTGGGCGGCCGCACCCCTTGAAAAAAAAATTTAGTGTATATTTTAGGCAAAAAAACCCGACCGCACCCCTTGAAAATATGGTTGAACACCTCATCCGCACCCCCAGCAAAAAAATTCTGGGTCCGCCACTGGTCTTATAAATTCTGAATGATGATTATCATCATCCTTTCTTTACTACGACCAAAGTTAATGACTTCAATCGTCTTTTTGTATGAGCGATACCTTCGTTTCTATGACATTGCGGGTCATTTATCCTTTGGTTTTACATGCCCCTTTTTGTAAACCATGGCTCTTTCGTCCATTATGACTTATTTCACTATTTACTTGGGTCATCTATTTCTATACGCGCCATACATCATTTTTTTTTGTTCCCTCGAAAACCATTTATACGAGTATGCCCATAAGATTTCTTATCCCCAAGATTTTTTTAACTTTTTCACTAGTCTCGACCTTACCACACTGGACATAACTGTGCTCATTATAAGAAGCTCGTGATATCATGTGTTCACTACTTACTTGGCCAGAGTAAGCGATCAACACATGGTACGCATGACCTTATTATAATTACCACATCACGTCCCATGTAAGTAATCTCTCGATTTATTTTATTTGGTAAAACTTTATTTAATTGCCAATTAACAATTACCAGTTTTTACCCATTTTATCCTTGAACATTTACAATGTTCCTTTTATAACCATTTATACAATCACATTCATCGATGTGATCATTACTTTTCTCAATTTGAATCCTTATTGAAAATACTTACTTGGATGATTACTTTCGTCCACGTTTATTTTTAACTAAGTTCAGTATTGTTTTATTATTCACGACTGTGAATAATGTATATCTCTACTGAATTTCTCTTGGATTTGTCATCCTGGATAGATAACCTATCCAGGTTTTCCAAGTTTCATATTCTATATGCAACTGTCATTCACTATACGTTTGTTGTATATTTCTGTTTATGCTATAAGTTTAAGACGTGTACCTTGTAGATACTTGCCCTGATAACTTTCTTGTTCAATCTCTCGTTCGAGATCATTTCTTGATTCATGTCCTTAACATGTATGACTTACTTGTCATAATTCAAACCATATCTTCATCGTATCAATAGATCCTTAGACTCTCATCATCTTCAGATGCAAGGATCCTTTAATTTAAAACGTCTACAATTGTTAGTAACGTTAACATTAACAAGCACTCGTATTATACTACAATGCTTTCTACGACACGTGTTAACACACGTAATTCGTTTAACTATATTGGTCTTTTATCGCTTTATTTAGGGTAACGTTTTTTACACGATAACCCTATGTGTTGTTTTCAACACTCTATATGCTAGACCGTTAATATACAAAATAACTTACCGGATTTTGCGATCAAGTCTCGAACCGAACACCAATCTTTATCAAGAGCATAAGGTTCAAGTTCAAGCATATTTTTTCCCCACCATACTTGAATCTCTTAAACCAGGGCTCTGATACCAACTTGTAAGACCCTTAGTCCAATTATACGATTATTATACAAATTTCGACTATAATAGTGTATTTACGGTTAACCATACACTAAAAATACAGGTTCGTCAAAACATTTAACGGAATAAAACATTTCCACATTTTATAAAACATTCGCCGTTTAAAACGTGACGACGGATCATTTTGCAGAAGCTTTGTTCTTTATGTGTTCGGTTCTTCGTTGAGCTTGATCGTCCTCTGGTAACTTAATTAGTACCTACATTTCATAAAACATGAAATGAGTTAGTCATATAGCGCTTAAAACGTGTCTAAACAAGTTCGCAGCTGCATTTTAACAACCAGCACACTTTTGCAGTCATTTAGGTTGGTCGCGGGGCGCGACCGAGATGGGTCTTAGCCTCCGCGGGCCGCGAGGCTCTAGTTTAACCCCTTTCTAAAGAATGTTCACCCATCGTAGGAATGTTCATTAAATAGTAGTAGTTTCACTGAATAGTAGGATTTTTCACTGTACAGTAGGAGTGTTCACTGAACAGTAGGGGTTTTTACTGAATAGTAGGAGTTTTCACAGTACAGTAGGATTTTTCACTGTAAAGTAGGAGTTTTCCAAATTATTCAACTGTAACAACCTTAATTTCACCCTTGATTTTAGTAATGGTTTATACCATTTCAAGTAAAATATTGTTTAAATAACCTAACTTTCAATACAAAGTTCATAAGTAACATCAAACTTAGTCAACTAATAATTAAGTTGAAACATTTTAAAAGATGTTTAAAATATTGTTTACAACCCATGAACAAAGTTTACGTAAGATTAAAAATATAGCGGAAGCTTCAAAAGTCGTGTTCGGTTCTTCGACGTTGCTTGACCACCATCCGTAAGGTCCATCTAGTTACCTAGGGTCAAAACCATTAAAACATTAGTTTCGACTTGGGTACATAAGACTTAAACATATGATCCAACATCAATTTAAAATAAAAAAAAATTTTAAGTTTTCTGGTTCCACCGTAAATTACGGTATCACCGTAAACCAGGGGCGAACCACCGTAAAAACCAGGGGCGAACCACCGTAAAAACACATGACCTCTACCGTAAATTACGGTATCACCGTAATTTACGGTAGATCCTGGAGATCCATGTTTTTGTTTGGTTTGTCCATTTCACTCAAACCAAACTCTCGGATTTCGCTTTTCTAAGAAACCAATACATCAAATTCTCTTATTTCTAACATATTAAACATCAACCAATATCAAAGAGCAATCCGACATATTTCAAGGTATTAGCCATGCTTTACTTGATTATTCGACCCGTTTGGCTAGTCTAAGAAATCTTCCTTTATTACAACCACCAACGAGTTCTAATCAAATTTGACCTTTTATTCACTATTGCGACATTGTTACTTCAACTCAAAACAATTCTTATTCTATAGTACGGCTACTAGTGCGAAAATTACCGAATTTACTTGATGTAACGGGTCAAGTTACATACCTTAATGCAAGCCCTTCAAACGTGCGTCCCCACCGGTTTGCCCGCTAGATGCCCCGGCTTCCTTTCCTATAGAGTTCAATCACTTTATGTTTAGAACTCTATGTTTTTCATACATAACGCACATTTTGTCATACTTCATAATTATGCGTTTTTAACTTAACGATTCAGTTTCAAGCCTTCTTTGAGGCATTTCAACAAACACTATAAGGGCAGAATTCTTACATCTTTCATATTCATGTTTATAACTTGCTAATTAGTTAACTTAACTTCAATAAAGCCTTCATATAGCATTTAAACATCATACCTTTCTGAAATTACTTTCTAAGATCGAATTACACTAGAATAATCATTCTAAACCCTAGTGTTCATCATCATCATCATATAAAACCCACAACCCACCTTCAAGGTGTTCATGGAATTTCCTGAATTTGGTCATGATTTCACATGAAATTGGCTAGGTTTCACTTCTAATCACCATATCAATTCTAATCTAACCAAATAACACACATGCAACATAAATCTTCAGATTTTCCAAAATCATGAGAAATTCAAGTTAAGAGATTTCATCAAATTTTACATACCTTAGAATCCTCTTGCAATGAGGATCACAATTCTAGGTTCTAATTCCGATTTCAACTTGAATTGAGACTTAAATTTGCAGATTTTAGGAAGTTTTAGGGTTTTGAATATGGGGGTGTCGCCCCCTGCTCCTTCTTGGTCGACCAGCACCTCTCAAATGGGGTGTTTGGTTTATTTTTATTTTTTTATTATCTAGTTTAGTTACAAATTTAACAACTAAGGTCCCTCAACTTTCTTCAACATATCAATTTAGTAGTTTTTAACCCTATTATAGGCTATTTCTAGTCTTGTAACTAACTAGGTTAAAAGTTCCTAGTTAATAAATTCTTGTCTATTTATACTTTATAGTTACAATATAAAGTTTTATATTTTCGGGGTGTTACAAGTCCACCCCCCTTAAAAAGGGTTTCGTCCCCGAAACCGAAGTACGTACCAAATAATGTAGGGTGAAGACGTCGCATCTCATCTTCGGACTCCCATGTAGTGTCCGAACCTTTCCTATGCTCCCATTTGACTTTGACTTGGTCAATTTGTTTATTTCGTAAATGTTTGACCTTTCGGTCTAAAATCTCCACCGGTCTCACCGCATAATTCAGACTATTATCCACTTCGATATCATCGTAATGGATATAGGCCGTTTCGTCTGCTAGGCACTTTCTTAATTGCGACACGTGGAACGTGCCATGGATTCCACTTAGCTCCTCCGGTAATTCAAGGCGGTAAGCTACCTTGCCAACTCTCCCGATAATTTTAAATGGCCCAATAAACCTTGGGCTTAGCTTCCCCCTTTTTCTGAATCTAATAACGCCCTTCCATGGGGAGACTTTTAGCATGACCATGTCACCAACTTGGAATTCGATTGGCCTTTTTCTTTTATCAGCATACGCCTTTTGCCTGTCTTGAGCCGCTTTCAAGTGTGCCCGAACTATATCGATCTTTTCATTTGTAGCTCGTACTATATCTTGGTGGGCGAGTTCACGTGGACCCACTTCACCCCAACATACCGGGGTTCGACACTTCCTACCATAAAGCATTTCGTACGGTGCCATCTTAATACTAGATTGATAGCTGTTATTATACGAAAACTCGACTAACGGTAGGTGAACATCCCAACTTCCTCCAAAGTCGATTATACACGCCCGTAGCATGTCCCCCAATGTTTGTATCGTTCTTTCACTCTGTCCATCCGTTTGGGGATGGTACGCAGTGCTAATGAACAATTTGGTTCCCATTTGTTCTTGGAAATCTCGCCAGAAATTTGAAGTAAACCGGGTATCCCTATCAGACACAATGGATATCGGCACCCCATGACGTGCTATTATTTCATTCGTGTAAACCTCTGACATTTTTTCTGACGTATAAGTCTCACGTATCGGAATGAAGTGAGCACTTTTCGTCAATCTATCTACCACTACCCATATGGCATCGAAACCACGATTCGTTTTAGGCAACTTGGTTAGTAGGTCCATTGTGATATGTTCCCATTTCCAAACCGGAATTTCTAACGGTTGGAGTTTGCCGTATGGTTTCTGATGCTCCGCCTTGACTTGTAAACATGTCAAGCATTTTTCCACATACTTCGCCACATCCCTCTTCATTCCGGGCCACCAATAATTTTGTTTCAAATCATTGTACATCTTGGTCGCACCCGAATGAATTGAATAACGGGATTTATGAGCTTCATTAAGTAGAAGCGCCTTCACTCCACAGGTATGTGGGACCCATATCCTTCCGGATCGAGTCTTTAACCCGTGATTCCCATCCGACAAATCTTTCAACTGACCAATTATTCTTTCTTTCTTCCAATTCTCTTCTTTTACTGCTTCTAATTGCGCCTCTCGAATACGTTCAAGTATACCCGAGGTTACCACGAGTTGCATCGATCTTACTCGTATCGGGACATAATCCGTTTTTCTGCTCAAAGCATCCGCCACCGCATTAGCCTTTCCTGGGTGATAACGTATTTCGCAATCGTAGTCTTTCACCATTTCCAGCCATCGCCTTTGTCGCATATTTAACTCCTTCTGATCGAAGAAGTATTTCAAACTCTTGTGGTCGGTGAATATGGTGCACTTTACCCCATACAAGTAGTGCCTCCATATTTTTAATGCAAACACTACCGCCGCCAACTCGAGATCGTGTGTGGGATATTTCTTCTCGTGTATCTTCAATTGCCTCGAGGCATAGGCTATTACCTTGCCCCGCTGCATCAACACGCAACCGAGTCCCGATAGTGAAATCCGAATAAACCTCCATGTCTTCGACTCCGTCCGGCAATGTCAATACCGGAGCTTGAGTTAACTTTTCTTTTAGCGTTTGAAACGCTTTCTCTTGATCAACACCCCAAATGAACCTTTCTTTCTTTCGTGTTAGCTTTGTTAGTGGTGACGCAATCTTGGAGAAATCTTGAATGAATCTCCTATAGTATCCCGCAAGTCCCAAAAAGCTTCTAATTTCAGAAGGGTTCTTTAGAGGATTCCATTTTGACACAGCCTCTATCTTTGACGGATCCACCAATACTCCGTCGGCACTTATGACATAGCCAAGAAATTGTACCTCTCGTAACCAAAAGGCACATTTAGAGAATTTTGCATATAACTTCTCTCGTCTAAGGGTCTCTAACGCTTCTCGTAAGTGATGTGCGTGTTCAGCTTCACTTTTCGAATACACCAAGATATCATCGATAAACACGATGACCGACTTATCCAGCATTGGCTTGCAAACCCGGTTCATGAGGTCCATGAAAGCCGCGGGTGCGTTTGTTAGCCCAAATGACATCACGAGGAATTCATAATGTCCGTATCTCGTGCGGAAAGCCGTCTTCGGCACATCTTCTTCTTTGACCTTTAGTTGGTGATACCCCGATCTAAGGTCAATTTTGGAAAACCAGTTCGCACCTTGTAGTTGGTCGAATAAATCATCTATCCTCGGGAGCGGGTATCGGTTCTTTACCGTGAGTTTGTTTAACTCCCGGTAATCGATACACATGCGCATGCTCCCGTCTTTCTTTCTCACGAACAACACCGGTGCGCCCCAAGGAGACACACTCGGCCTTATGAATCCCTTGTCAAGCAGGTCTTGAATTTGGGACATCAGCTCTTGTAATTCCGACGGTGCGAGTCGGTACGGGGCTTTTGCTACGGGTTTCGCGCCCGGAATCAATTCGATCCCGAACTCTACTTCCCGTTCAGGCGGTATTCCCGGTAAATCCTCCGGAAACACATCTTCATAATCTCGTACTACCGGTACCTCTCCAATCTTTCGTGATTCTTTTTCGGGCTCATTAGCGTATATTATGAATGCCTTGCATCCTCGCTTCATAAGCTTGTGAGCTTTCAACATTGAACATACTATAGGGTTGCCTCCTTTTTCGCCATAAATGGTGACGTGTTTCCCGCTCGGAGATGTTAGTTTTATCTCTTTACGAAAACACACGATCTTTGCATGGTGTTGAGATAGCCAATCCATCCCAACGACTACTTGAAATTCTCCCATTGACATCGGGATTAGGTTTATCAAATATTCTTCGTCGTCAATGCTCAGTTTACAGTTTTCACATACATCACAAACAATAAAGCTCTTGTTATTACCTATCTCTACTTCTAAGGGCACAGGTAATTTTGTTAGAACAAACGAAGGATGTCGAATAAATCCATATGAAACAAAGGATTTATTCGCACCCGTATCAAATAACACGTGTGCAGGAATTGAATTTACAGCAAATATACCTGAGACCACGTCAGGTTCAACCTTTGCTTCTGTGGCGGTTAGTTGAAAAGATCTTGCCTTTGCTTTCGGGGCTTCACCTTTCGGTTCCTGCCCATCCTTCTTTCCAACCAGCTCCGGGCATTCCGACTTCTTGTGACCCGTTCGATAACAATTGTAACAAACCGTCACTTTCTCCGGGCATGATATAGCCATATGTCCCGTTTTCTTGCATATGGGACAAGGCTTATCCTTGTAACGGCATTCGCCTTTATGACCCTTCCCGCAGATTCTGGAACTTGGCGACCCGCCTTTCGTATCAGATTTCTTTGCGCTTTCGTTTGTTCGTGCCTTCTTAGTAGGGCTTGGATTCACATCCTGTGCCCTTCGTTCACCCCGTTCTATGCTCTTTTTCAGTTCGATCTCCCTTTCCCGAGCAGCATTGACAATCTCGGTAAGGGTCTCGTATTTTGAAGGGGTTATGAACTCTCTATATTCCGCACTTAGCATGTTATGGTAGTAATAGACCTTTTGTTCTTCATTTGTCACCAAATCATCACAGAACTTTATCTTGTCCATAAACATCCCCGTGATCTTGTCTATAGATTCACCCTTGTGTCTGAGTTGCATGAACTCTTCCTTGATTCTATTTATGACCGCTTTGGGACTATGGTGTTTAAGAAACGGCGTCTTAAACTCCTCCCATGTCATGGCCTTAGCCGTTTCACTTCCAATCTCCTTCTTTTTGTTATCCCACCAGTCTTTCGCTTGACCTCTTAATTGACCCGTACCATAAGCTACGTAGTCATTTTCATCGCAATGAGTTCTCTCGAATACTCCTTCGATATCACTTAGCCATCGTTGGCACACAATTGGATCAACCTCCCCATTATATATTGGTGGTTTACAGGCCATGAATTCCTTGTATGAATAAGGCTTTCGTCCACCATGCTTTTCCTTTGCTGAATTTGAATCATCTTCCAATTTCTTGATTCTCTCTTCTACTATTGATAAAACTGTGTTTTGAATTTTATCAATAAAGCCCGACAAACTGTTTTCGATCGCCTTTCCAACCTCTTCGGCAATCACTTCCCTCATTTGTTCGGTGACTCTTGGCACCGCATTATCATTACCTCCATCAGCCATCTCTATTTCTGAAATGTTTACATAGTTTGTTAAACATTCCATTTATGACACATGCTTTACTTGTTTTGATTTAATCAAGTTCATAACTTGATTTAATCATTCTTGTTTCAATTCAATCAAGTTCGTAACTTGATTTAATCATTCTTGTTTCAATTCAATCAAGTTCGTAACTTGATTTAATCATTCTTGTTTCAATTCAATCAAGTTCGTAACTTGATTTAATCATTCTTGTTTCATGCATTTCTTGGTTTTGAGTGAGCTTACACACTCTTTTCATGCATATTGTTCATTTCTCATTCTTTACGTAGTACATAATTTATTAACAAAATAAGTTAGTTCTTACCGGACGATCGATCAAGCTTGAACCGAACACTTTGTTGACAACCTTAGGCTCTGATACCAACTTGTAACAACCTTAATTTCACCCTTGATTTTAGTAATGGTTTATACCATTTCAAGTAAAATATTGTTTAAATAACCTAACTTTCAATACAAAGTTCATAAATAACATCAAACTTAGTCAACTAATAATTAAGTTGAAACATTTTAAAAGATGTTTAAAATATTGTTTACAACCCATGAACAAAGTTTACGTAAGATTAAAAATATAGCGGAAGCTTCAAAAGTCGTGTTCGGTTCTTCGACGTTGCTTGACCACCATCCGTAAGGTCCATCTAGTTACCTAGGGTCAAAACCATTAAAACATTAGTTTCGACTTGGGTACATAAGACTTAAACATATGATCCAACATCAATTTAAAATAAAAAAAAAATTTAAAGTTTTCTGGTTCCACCGTAAATTACGGTGTTACCGTAATTTACGGTGAGTTCTGGAGATTCTTGGTCCACCGTAAACCAGGGGCGAACCACCGTAAAAACACATGACCTCTACCGTAAATTACGGTATCACCGTAATTTACGGTAGATCCTGGAGATCCATGTTTTTGTTTGGTTTGTCCATTTCACTCAAACCAAACTCTCGGATTTCGCTTTTCTAAGAAACCAATACATCAAATTCTCTTATTTCTAACATATTAAACATCAACCAATATCAAAGAGCAATCCGACATATTTCAAGGTATTAGCCATGCTTTACTTGATTATTCGACCCGTTTGGCTAGTCTAAGAAATCTTCCTTTATTACAACCACCAACGAGTTCTAATCAAATTTGACCTTTTATTCACTATTGCGACATTGTTACTTCAACTCAAAACAATTCTTATTCTATAGTACGGCTACTAGTGCGAAAATTACCGAATTTACTTGATGTAACGGGTCAAGTTACATACCTTAATGCAAGCCCTTCAAACGTGCGTCCCCACCGGTTTGCCCGCTAGATGCCCCGGCTTCCTTTCCTATAGAGTTCAATCACTTTATGTTTAGAACTCTATGTTTTTCATACATAACGCACATTTTGTCATACTTCATAATTATGCGTTTTTAACTTAACGATTCAGTTTCAAGCCTTCTTTGAGGCATTTCAACAAACACTATAAGGGCAGAATTCTTACATCTTTCATATTCATGTTTATAACTTGCTAATTAGTTAACTTAACTTCAATAAAGCCTTCATATAGCATTTAAACATCATACCTTTCTGAAATTACTTTCTAAGATCGAATTACACTAGAATAATCATTCTAAACCCTAGTGTTCATCATCATCATATAAAACCCACAACCCACCTTCAAGGTGTTCATGGAATTTCCTGAATTTGGTCATGATTTCACATGAAATTGGCTAGGTTTCACTTCTAATCACCATATCAATTCTAATCTAACCAAATAACACACATGCAACATAAATCTTCAGATTTTCCAAAATCATGAGAAATTCAAGTTAAGAGATTTCATCAAATTTTACATACCTTAGAATCCTCTTGTAATGAGGATCATAATTCTAGGTTCTAATTCCGATTTCAACTTGAATTGAGACTTAAATTTGCAGATTTTAGGAAGTTTTAGGGTTTTGAATATGGGGGTGTCGCCCCCTGCTCCTTCTTGGTCAACCAGCACCTCTCAAATGGGGTGTTTGGTTTATTTTTTTTTTTTATTATCTAGTTTAGTTACAAATTTAACAACTAAGGTCCCTCAACTTTCTTCAACATATCAATTTAGTAGTTTTTAACCCTATTATAGGCTATTTCTAGTCTTGTAACTAACTAGGTTAAAAGTTCCTAGTTAATAAATTCTCGTCTATTTATACTTTATAGTTACAATATAAAGTTTTATATTTTCGGGGTGTTACAACCTGTTTATGCATTTATCAAACAAACAAGTTTTTTTGACCCTAATTTCTCATGAACCTTATAATTTCAATGTTGGCTATCATACTAGGTTCAAATCTCGGGTTTATATACCTTCTTAAACTCGTTTTTACTTAAATGCTTATTTTGACCCGTTAAGGGTATGTAAGCATTTTTCCGCATAATTCATGCTCATTCGCTTTTAGCATCTTATTTCCACATTAGTTATCAGTTGATCTTCCACCACAGCTATATGTGTGGTGGATTTAGTGTGGAAGTCTATATATTCCGAGTTTTACCCCTCGGATTATCATCTTACTGCAAACACTCCTATAGAATCATTTGACCATATTTTACATCTTTCGCTTGTTATACTTATTCAAAGTATTTATTTCATCGTATAACTCTATTCCGAACCACCTTTAAGGGTCGTTCACTCGATTTAGCTTACAAGGGCATTTTGGTCCATTTCCACTTTTCATTAAAATGAAGGACTTCTAAACGCATTCTCGACCCAAAATCCCTCTTTTAAACTATGATTTTGATTTAAAAAGTCATTATGTTGTCAAAACAAAATGACCATCATATAAATCATTCGGTTTACTTATTAAGTAACCAAATGTCTATTTGACTTCATTTAACTCTCAATGAACCTCTAGTTTCAAATTGAGTAGTTAACCTATTATACATACCTGGCTCGGATCAATATATTGACCCGTTTCGAAACCTTGCATTAATAGCCGCTAAGTAATAGCGATGTAAATATCCATTTGATATTTATTCCTATAATCATACAACTTGACAAACCATTAGTCGATATTGTCAAAAGGGTTAAAATTTCACCTTTTGACCCGTTTGGTCTAAATGACCGTATATCTTTGCGAGATGGATTTATTATTATCTCGTCTACATGACTCGCACCGGTTTACACCGTACGGTCAATTTACTTACAAACGAATTTCTTAACTCTTTTGACCCATTATGACTTACGCCATAAAGTGTCTTTCAAAACTAACGGTTCTAGTCAACGAGTGACCGAATTACCGTTTTACCCTTATTATTTGCATTGGTTTACCTTATAAGGTAATCATTCAAAACTCGTTATCTTTTAGTCATTTCATGACTAAATAACCGTATTAGCTCTTTAAACCATTAAACATGGTTTATTATCATTGTCTTTTGTTCCGAACCGCACATGTCGTGTCGGAACATCATAATTCAAACAAGACTTTATATTATTCGTAACCTATAAAACCAATAGGTATTTAATACAAAGAGTGTTAGCTGTACTTACCTAGCATCCAGATTATGTGTTTCCTTCATTCTTGATTTGTTTGACCCGCTTCCTTCCCAAGCTTTCACCTAGCTTGTTGAGCGTCAAACTTATGATCCCCTAGCTTGGGTGATCATTAATTCATGTTCAATTGTGAATTTGAGCTTCGATTGAGCCTTTAATTTGATGATATTGTTGAAAGTTAGGGTTTTGAAGCTCCTGGGAAGCTTCTAGTCGAACAGAACTCCTAGAACACACACTGAATGTGTGTTTTAGGCTTTTAAAATTCTTTTATAATTAGAATTTCAAGTTTATCCACTTTGGCCCCTCTTGTTTGGTTAGTTTTTTAAGTAGGCCATAACCCACTTAATTTCTAACAATTATTCCCACTTATTAACTAGGTTAAACATTTCTAGTTAAATTAGTGGGTTCGGGGAATTCATGACTAAGTTTATTTTAAGTCCCGTTAACTCGGGCTTCTATAAACTTTATTTTCTCAAAAGCATTCTTTTCCATTTGTATTAAATATTAGATTTAGTTATATAAATCCTAATATTTTCCGGGTTAATTTTACCACTAACAGTACTTTACCCGTCTTTTAAATATTAACGTGGTTTGATTACCAAACCCGTTTTCGGGGTGTTACAAGTCTATCCCCCTTAAAGAGGTTTCGTCCTCGAAACCTTTCTTACATAGTTCATCGAGTTTAAACTCAATGCAATTTAACCCGAGTAATCCTTTAAGCATTACTCATATCTTAACCGATTGGTAATATTATCAGAAAATATGGTAATATCTTTTTGGTTACTATGCATATACGTATTTCATACAAACCAATGCAACTTGAAATAACGTAATCTCGTTATTTTCACTAGTTTGATTAATCTTAGCGAAATCCATCGCTTTCATACTATCCAATTCCTTATGAATCCGTTATTTTGACCCGTTTAAAGGTCTTTAGTGAAATCTTTCACTTTTAACAAACAAACTCTTTGGTTTGAATTGACTTCCCAACACTTCGCTTTGGTTGTCTCATGATCCCCCCGGTAGGTGATCAGTATTTTCTTTTAGTGAGGTCTCATGGGCCGTCACTTTTATCTTGTATCTATCTATATATACCTCTGTTGTTTACTTGACCAAGTCGCTAATTTGGCTACTTGACCATATAAATCTATTGGTTTTGCTTATTCCACGCTATTCTCAAAATAATTAGCGTATTAACCAATTTCTTAATTTGAATTTTGACCTCAATCGGTCTCACTGACTAGACTTATTAGTCCAGTTACTTTATACCCATTGCTCGACTACAATGTGATTATACTTCACATTACTTTTCTTGACCGTGATGGTGTCACGTTATGTTTAGGTTTATTCCAACCTTTCATTTTCGAAAATATTTCTTTTCGAATATATATATCATCTTGCACCTATCAGTGTCAAGACCTGTATCTTTAATATTTACTATTTAAATTCCTATCAGAATTCATATTTGTAAAAACGTTATTTCTTACTAAAACTGAATTTTAGTCTAACGTTTTCTTTTTAACTTATGTCAATTACTTCATATCAAGAAATTGACAACAAAGAATTTATCCTTTTACAGTCTTTGTTTTATGCGGGGATTCTCAACTAATTCCCTCGCTTTATCTAATTAACTCGTAGGTTCTATCACTTAGCCTCGTGGGCTATTTCATTAGACTTTCACCTCTTTAAGGCGAGGTCTTTATAATCTATTTCTTTCTATTCATGGCCCGTGGGTCATTTTGGTCCTAGACCTTTACACTGTTTATAACCCGAAGGTTATGATGATCCCGTAGATCATTCTTTTTATGTTTGAAATTCATTTGTTTTCACATTAAGTGTGACTGTAGTCCGTATCTACAATCGTTTTCTTATGCCATCCGGCCTTACATTGTATTTAACCCGTTTGACTTGTTCATGTGAAATCCATCACTTGTGAACAGTCAAACTTTGTTCTTTATTCACCCTGTTCAACCTCACAATAGTTGAACATAATTATTAAAATTTTTGTTTGCGAAAATTTATAGTCTTTTAGTCATAACTCATAATACGAGTCTTTTGACTTTCAATCCGCGTTCCCGTCTATTGGTTTATGCATCTGTTTGATTCCCTACCCATCAACCGGGTGATTTACTGAAGTCATCATTAATGCAACCATTTAGGTATGCATTAAGACTTTGTTTTGACTTGTTCGGTTTTCTTAGCAAAAACCATCGATTTATTTAGGTATGCATTAAGATAATCTCTTAAAATGCCCAAAGTGCGGAATCATTAAAAGGGGACATGAAAGATAAGTTGGATCCAAGTGATTCTTTCTTGTCTATCATTTTTATTTTATTTTTATTTTCTGTTTTATCTTTTTATTAGCTTAAAATATTTTCTCAAAAGTTTGGTTCGATTATACGTTGACGATAAGCCGGTATTAAAAGCTCTTGTGTTTTTGGACAACCTCGGTATCTTGCCATCACTATACTACGTCCGCGATGGGTATACTTGCCCTAGCGGGTGTGTAGAGTGATAGTGGAATATCGTGTTTTATAAATTTAAAACTTGATCGGCGAGTAAAAAGAGCTAAAAATATAACTAAAAATATACACTCCCCACGCACATCAGCCCCTCCCACTTGGGCCCTAACTTTCCGGTGCTTTCTTGTAGCCTGGCTTCGTTGTCCCTCGGGACTTGGTCCCCCGGAACCAAGTTTAGCTTCTTCATCCTAGTATTGTAATACTTCTCCATCTGCTTTTTGTATCCCGTTTCTCTTATTTCCGTGATTTCCCGTCTCTCCTCCAGCAAGTTGAGATTTATTCTAAGGTTATGCTCATTTTCTGCTTCCCTCGGCTTCATTCTGGCTATAAGGGAGCCGATCTCAACAGGGATGACTGTCTCGTTCCCGTAGGTCAAGCTGAAAGCTGTCTCTCCGTTGGAGGTCTTGGGAGTTGTTCCATATTCCCATAGGACAAATGGTAGTTCTTCCAGCCAGCCCGTCTGCTTTCTTCCCAGTCTTCCTTTCATCGCCTTGATTAGACTCTGATTGTCTCTTTATACTAACCCATTGTTTAGAGCATGAGTGACGGATGTGAAGATCTATTGTATGTGCCTTTGCTCACACCAGGGCCTGAAGAGCTTTCCCACAAACTGGACCCCATTATCATTAACTAACTCTAGAAGGATTCTGAACCGGCAGATGATGTTGTTCAAGACAAATCTCTTCATTTGTTCGCATGTTATCTTTTCTAGAGGCTTGGCCTCTACCTACTTTGTGAAATAGTCAATAGCAACCATTGAAGAGCCTTTACCCTTATCTTCCTGGCCATTGCTTCGTCCTCAGGGAAAGTTCCTTCCCCTAGGAACTCAATGATGGGGTTCATCCAGGACTCCTTTGTTGTCTCAAGAGAAACTTGAGATGGAATGTGAGGTCAGGACTTCTACTTTCACTTCCTTGGCCAGGTGGTCAAAGGCCACAGAGGCTAACTTACTCAGAGCATATGCCTTCCTTTTCCTTCCTCGAGGCACGTATTCCCACTTGAAAGTGGTGAAGGTTTTAGCGAGTTCTTTCACTTGAGCCACGTATTGGGCCATGGTGTCGTCCTTGGCATCATACTCCCCGTTATATTTCTTAACCACCAGCTACGAATCCGAGTTGGCCTCGATGTTTCTTGCCTTCATTTTCTAGGCCAGTCTTAGCCCAGCTAGGAGGGATTCGTATTTGGCTATATTAGTGGTGCTTTCAAAGTCTAACCTGATTGTGTAGGTTAGTTCGATCCCTTCTGGGCTGACGAGGGTGATGCCTGCACTGTTACCCTCTTCGCTGGACGCCCCATTGGTGTATAGCTCCATATTGCATTCTCATCCTTGTTTTTCTCTTGTTCTTCCAGTTCCCTCCACTTAAGGAGCTCTTTTTCTTCTTCTTCAGGGACTTCTGTGAGGAAATCCGCCAAGACTTGTCCCTTTACAGATGTTCTCATACTGTACTCGATGGCATAATCCCCCAGCTCTACCGCACATTTGGCGAGTCGGCCAAAGAGTTCTGTTTTTCTCAATACCTTTTGAAGGGGCTGGTCTGTGAGCAGGACTACCTTGTGTGCTTGGAAATATCTTCTGAGTCTTCTCGATGCGAAGACTATTGACAATGTCAGTTTTTCCATGGGCAGATATCTCTCTTTCGGCCCCTTGAGTGTCCTGCTGATGAAATATATCGGTATTTGTCTACCCTGTATCTCTACCATCATGACGACACTAACTGTTGTCTTGGATGCTGACAAGTATAACAAAAGGTCTTCCCCAGGCACAGGGTGGCCAGAGTAGGTAAATTACACACAAGCTTCTTCATTTCCTAGAAGGCCGCCTCGGCCTCCGGACTCCAACGAAACCTGCTTGTTTGCAAGCAATCTTTCAGGACTTTCATGAAAGGAAGTGTTTTGTCAGCAACTTTTGATAGGAAACGATTGAGTGCTATCAATCTTTTGTTCAACTGTTAAATGTCCTTGAGGGACCTTGGGGATCTCATCTACACCACCGCTTGCGTTTTTTCTGGATTTGCTCTATCCCTCCTTTGCTCACCACTACCCCCAAGAACCTTCATTCTTCCACCCCAAAATAGCACTTCCCCGGGTTCAACTTCATGTTGACTTCCTGCATGGTTCTGATGGTTTCTACCAAGTCTTCTAGCATAGCAGCCTCCATGAGGCTCTTAATAACGATGTCGTCCATGTAGACTTCCAGGTTTCGCCCCAATTGGTCCTTGAATAACGTGTTCATATACCTCTGGTAGGTTGCTCCCTCGTTTTTGAGCCCGAACGGCATCTTGGTGTAACAGAAGGTCCCTCATCTATTACAAATCTCGTCTTCTCCTTGTCTTCCAGGGACATCTGTGTTTGGTGGTACAAAGACCCATACTGGGTATGCACAAGTCGGTCTATTGGTACTTAGACTATAGACTAGGTCGTTTCTAAGACATCAACCCGGACTAGGTCGAGTCTTGTCTAATTCCCTATAGTTATGGCTTTGATACCAATCTATCACACCCCAACCGATGGCGGAATCATCGGGGCGCGGCACTGAGCGAAACAGATTGTCCAAGAGAAATTCCATAACAACTACCTTACCTAATAGTTAACATTATGTCCCTTACCACAACCTATTAAGCAAAATCAGTTATTACAGACAGCGATATCTCAAAGACAAATAACATGTTCCGACAACTCAGATTTAAATAAAAATAAATTGTCTTTGTTGGTTTCTAGACTCTCCTAAGCTCGATTCTATCAAATAGCAAGCAAGCATCCTAAGTAATCAAACACCTGTCACATACGTTAAAATAGAGGTCAATACACATAGTGTAAAGGTGAGCAGACAAGTTTAATAGTAATAGTAGAGTTCGAAATCGTTTACGCATAACCAGCATGTAACATGTACAGTGCGAAGCTAGTAGGTTATCGTCAATGAAATATGCACAGACTAGACTGCGAGTTGTCGAATGCGCAACACATATCACCACTGTGATATGTGAGAAGTAACCTTAACAACCCCTGTCCACGACAGGTGCTAAGTCCAAACAAATAGTACTATCGTTGCTAAGGCGTCAGGCAACAATCACTGTGTTAACATAACATACAAGCATTCATCGAGTAGCAAGTAACATGCGATAACGGTCAGCGTATAAATAGTGTTTGCGTTGTGTGATTGATGTGATTTAGAATAAGTAACGTATGTAACACTCAAAAGTGCATAAAGCAAAAAGGGATCGAGTATACTCACAGTGATGGAAATGGATTGAAGGGAGCGCTAGAGTGATTAGCCTGAACAGTTAACGATAGTATAAGCGAAGAGCGGTGCGTAAAACGGTAAAAAGTGACCAAGTGTCGAATGGTAATCCGATCGGATGGTCACTCGATCGGATGTCAATCCGTTTGGATGGTCATCCGATCAGATGACCATTCGATTGGATTGACATTCGTTGGTAAGGATGTTTTGTGTATGATGGCTTTGAAGTTTTCGTTGTAGCATTTTGAAAATAGAGAAGTATCTCTACCCTTCCGGTCGATCGATCGAACGGCAGTTCGATCGGATAGCGATCCGATTGGCAAGACACTTAGTGAGAACAAATTCTCAGCATGACGGTTACTCGATCGGATGGCAATCGGATCAGATAGCAATCCATTGGAAACCATTGTTCTTTGAAAAATTGAAAATATTGAAGTGTTGAAAGTTCAAGTGCAGTTCGATCGGATTGCAGTCCGATCGGATGGCAGTCCGATCGGATGGCAATTCGTCCCACGAATCCAATCGTTTTGAACTTGATTAGTTTGAATGTTTGCGGTTTGTTCGAGACGGTTTGACAACGTGCTAATCAACAGAAACCCCATCTCGACCCAAGTGATCCGATCGAACAGGAATCACCCTAGTCCGATCAGTTAACTGTTCGAGACGGTTGTTCATGCTTAAAGCAAAATCAGTTGTCCCTTGGATAGAATTCAGATCTTGGTCCAACACATCACTAAGATAGAGTAGTAGGTCGGAACGAGCTCCGATTCTATCGGTTTTGTGTGCATTGAGTGTAAAAGAGTTGAAAGAAAGTTAGAAAACCATCTTTCAATCCTTTTAACCATGAATATGTGTAGATCTATGCAAAAACATTGTTTAATCTTGTGGAAATCCTTCAGATATGAGTTGCTCTTGGTGGAATGAGGCCAAAACTTGAAGTTCATAAGAACTCCATGATGACATCACCCTAGAACACCTCAAATCCACTGATTTCACGGTTAAAAGTTAAGATTTAAATGTGAAAATGATGAAGAAATGCGTGTAGATCATAGAAGTACAAGATTTGAGTTGAAAACTTACAAGAATCGTGAGAAATCGAGAGAAAAGAGAGCTTGAGTGCGGTTGGTCAAGTGAGGAGCTGTCACATCACAAATGATGTGACAGGAGGGTATTTATAGGGTTTCCAAAAGAGGAAAGTGTTCAAGGGTCGGATTGGTCACCGATCGGATGGCAGTCCGATCGGATGGCCACTCGATCGGTTGGCCACTCGATCCAGGTGTCCAGCGTGTTGAGTTTTGTCATTTCGTTTCGCGTGTTGAGCATTGCGATGCGATTCAAGTGAGCGATGCGATAGTATTAACCATTAGTTACACAAATAACCTAACTACTATATCTAACATACAATCATTATAACGTTTGCGATTAGATTGTGATTGCGATAGAATTGCGATTGCGATTAAACACCTCAACATAAACATAACATGCACAAGTAACACATAATGGCACACACACGTAAAATAATATCTAGAACACATAATTCGAGTTGCGATGCGATTAGCGATAAGTTTATTAACGATTAAACATGTGATTAAACCTCGATTATTAATAAATACTTCACATAATACAACTAAAGCAATTAAATAAAAAGATTCGATTACAAGCCATTAACATACAATCAATAGTTAAGCAAGGAGTGACAGATCGCAATTAGCAATCTTTTCTTCCTTTGACTTTGACTTTGACTTGTACTTTGACTTCCCAAAAGGCGGGTTGTTACACTATACCCCGTTATCTTTGCTAAAATGTTAAGGGGGAGCCTCTGAACCTCATGCTCCTCCAGGTGGGGCATGAGTATAGGGGCTTTCATACAACCGGGGGTCCCAGCACTCTGGCCTTGACACTTCGGGTGGAACTGTATTCCTCCCTCCTTCTAATCATATCTACAAAACCCTTTTTCTGGCTCTTCCATATTTGTATCCTTCTCCTTCCTGTCCCCTCCCTCATATTTGTATCAAAGCACCGTTAGCCTCGTAACGGAGGGCCCCGAAGGGGGGATCCGCGACCAAGCTCCGGCGTGAGAGTAAGTAAACGTGTCGTAGACTAAAGGTTATTCCGACTTGCTTGTGTCGTCGGAATGTTTTGTGTGAATCCTAGATTCCAAGTATTCAATGTGGCTTAGAGAATGTTCGGAGTTAATGCCTTGGTGAGAGTAAATGCTTAGGTTGTTGAATACATACCTTGGTGTAAGAAGAGGATGACTTATATATAAGAAGCCACTTATCAACCGGGTGGAGATCACAAGGTGATCTAACGGTTCCTTGTCGGACAGGAGGGATCCTTGCAGCATTCCCCTACGTGTCCCCTTTCTATCGGAGAGATGATCTCCGTCATTAATGAGGCATGTAGTTTCTATCGGAGAGATGATCTCCGTCATTAATGAGGCATGTACTTTCCTCGTACTTCTCCGGCAGCCATACTCTCTCTTATCTTGCAGGCATTAAATGGCTCTGCAAGGAAGATGACATGAAAGGCTTCCCTTTTACCGCCCCTTTTGTATGTGACTTATTAGAGATGATAGTTGAGCCTGTTAAGTGAGCCCAGTAAGATCAGTCTGAACAGGGAGCACAGCTAAGGAGCCCCTGTCAACAACGTGTATTTGAATGCTTATAAAACATGTGTTCTGATCATCTTTTGTTAGTGTTTGCATTAGTTATAACCTTCTTGTTCTGCATTTTAACTAGGTCAATATATTTTTAAAATATAAAATTTGTAGAAAAATCATATATTTCTACAAGTGAAAAGTGGAAAGCCTTCCATGTATGATGTATGGGATCTAGTTGTTTATTGATCATATATAGGCCTTTATACTCAAAGGACCACAAGTGCCGTTTGGCTACTTCCCCTAATCATGCCATCTTCAATAAATTTTTCCCAAAAAAGCTACTACATCTTCTTTAATAATTAATTATATCTTCATTTTTTTCTAATTTAGTGGTTTGTATCAACTTCCAACTATTGCTTATTATACCTTTTACATAAACAAATGTAAAGAAGTACAATAAACCTTATAATAGGTATTACAAATAACAAAACCATAATGACGACCGGTACAAAAATTAATCCATTTTCCTTTCAAAAATAGCAAACTTTGATTTGCTTTATAACTTAATAAATGTCTTTATGTTTCTGTCAGTTAAATATTAAAAAAGTTCTTAACAGGCACAACATATTTAAAAAAGAAATATTAGTCTACAGTTAGATTTATTAGTCGCAATCATGCTTTAAGAATACTATGTATTATGCATTGAACTTATATTTTGTCCTATTGTTTTTAACTTTAGGACTGAAACCTATAGTTTGAAAAAAGATTAGAACTAAACTGTTAACTCATCGACAATACAAAAATAAATTAAAATCTAAGTTTTATTAATTAAGAAAAACCTGCATATTTTTAACTCAAAAAGAACCAAGTTGTGTTTGGTTAAATTATGTATTCTATGGTTTATTTTTAGAAACTACTGTTTTTTGAAATGAAAGATGTAAGCTTTTTGTTATGCTTCTAATGATTCCTAACATTGTCTACGTTGTGAGTCTCTTTTTTTTTTACATTGTCGGGGCTCTCTCTAAAACAAGAATCGCATACTCTTTCGGCCCTTAAAGTAGAAGATTGCTAATCGGAATATTGATGCATAAGGTCATAGTTTATGCACCACGATGATAAGAACAACACTCTCCCATCACACATGTTACTTGTCCCTAGCCTTAATTGTAGTCGCATTGACAATACGTGAACTAGTACAGGAGGGCTTAACGTTCGCACAACGCACCATCTTCTCCCTTACCTTCTCATGATATCTCTTGATAATATCTCCTATTCAACGAATAAGCCACTATGGCATATCTCAAGCCACTCACTTAGTAATCTCTCTTCATAAGATCTTGAACATGTACTCGTGACCCATAAATCAACATGTGATCATTTGTTTTCAACAAAACCAGAACCATAGCCAATCAAAAAAAAAAAACTTTCATTATCAATTCAGACAGAAAAATTGGAAAAATATCTAAACGGACCAAAGGTATGCATTTCTATTTAATGGCACTTTTAAATAATAATCAAACTTGTACTTAATATGTCATCTAAAGTATAATGTATTATATGTGAAATATCTACCAAATACCAAAATATGTCATCTTGAAGTTTCCAATTCATGTTGGAATGCACATCTTTGAAGTCTAGTTTAAGTCTGTATATTGCAGTCTATTAGCAAGAAGAGTTTTCTATTTTCAAACAAGGTTTCATTTTTAGTTTTTTTTTTTTTTTTTTCAGTGTAACCTGCGCTTATTTGGTTTCATTTAAGATTCTTTCAATGCAAGATATTTAAAAAATTGAAAATGAACCATAGCCATAGAAATGTATTGCTTTGTTTGGATTTAAAATTCCCCACATATATATTACCAGGGGCCGGCCCTGAGAATTCATGTACCATGTTCAAGCTCGAAAAAACGTGTTTTTAGGCCTTAACGAAATTGGGTATTAGGCTCATTAAAGGTTTAAACCTAATGGCAATGAGCTAATAACTAACCTAAACCATAAAAATAGTTTTGTAAGTGGGCAAATGTTGATGTTTATATGAGTATACCCTATTAATTTATTTATTTTTACATTTACATATCGGATTTTTTTTTAAAATAACGTGTCTTTCGAAGTATCAGGCCCTGTCCGGTTGTCCTCCCGCCCACCCTGAGTGCCGGCATGTATATTACAATTCTTTTAAGACTTTCGACACATGTTATGATTTATTGTGTTGAAAGATCTACGGATCATGTCCAATGTGAAAATATACATCATTGGTCCAATAACTTAATTCTGGTTATTTATTATCATCACTATACACACACAATTTTTAATTTAAACCTCTAGGTTATTTTATTTATCCTTCAATCATTTGTATATGAAATAATGATCCCTAAACATTGTTTTTAGAAGAAAGAAAAAGGCATTAAACTAGTAATTATTGTTTGTGACACTTGTATTATTTTATTTATTAGAAAAATAAGGCCTTGATCCTAGAAGATTTACACAACAAATACCACCACGTGTATGCATATGATCCGTCAGTTCACAATGCAAAAGATGAAACCCTTTCTTATATATGCACATGAACCTCTTTTCCACTTCTCTTTCTTATTGCAACTCTCTCTCTCTCTCTCTCTCTCTCTCTCTCTCTATCTCTCTCTCTCTCTCTCTCTCATATATATCTCAAGAAAGAATTGAAAGTACAATCAAGAAGCATTGAAAGTTGCTAATTTGGAAAGAAAACCATGATGCACCTTAAGGAAACTGAGTTATGCCTCGGCTTGCCCGGAGGCGGTGAGCCGGATACTTTAAAGGTCACCGGAAAACGTGGGTACTCGGAGACTGTTGATCTTATGCTCAATCTTCAAACAAATGATCAGTCCTCCTCTTCAACTGATCTCAAGGATAAGAAGTTGCAGAATTCAGCTAGCAACAACAAAGATTTGATCAAACCACCAGCCAAGTAAGTTCCTTTTTTTCAATAACAATATAAATACATACATACATATACATATGCATACATATATATATATATATGTGTGTGTATCCACATAAACTTTCATGTTTACATGTCTATACAACCATTTGGTGAAAACCCTTATGTTCTTTTGTGAAATAACATTTTTTTAGTTTAATAATACATACAAATATGAGTGTGTGAGTGAGTGAACATCTATGTGTCAATTTAAAGGTGATTTTTTGACACATGTTTTCATCATATACATATAATGGATGCCTTTCCAAAAAATATTTTATTTTTCTATATAAACACTTACTTTATAATTTCATGAATTTTTTTTGGAAAAATAAGATAATATCGATGCAAACAAACTATTTAGTAAAATCTAACTTAAAGAATAGGGTGTGAAAAACTGGAAATGGTGAAATGAAAGCAAACCATACCTCTATCTCACGAGATAACACTGATATAAAATGCAAACCAGTTTAGATCAACCGAAGAGCATGAATTATCATTTAACATGTATTATGACACTATGAACTCTATTTTAACTTGTTAGTTTTCTTTATTATTTGTTGGATTAATAGGGCACAGGTGGTAGGATGGCCACCAGTGCGAAACTACCGCAAGAATGTGATGGCTCAGAAGAGTACCACTGAGGAAACTGAGAAGAAGGTGGTGGCAGCCACCGCTGGTAGCGGCAGCGCGGCGGCGTTTGTGAAGGTGTCCATGGATGGAGCACCCTATCTTCGCAAGGTGGACCTCAAATTGTATGAGAGTTATCAACAACTATCTGATGCTTTGGCCAAGATGTTTAGTTCCTTCACAATGGGTAATATTATTAATTCAGTCTATGTTCATTCATTATTATAGAATAATTAAATTAATTTGCATGTTTATGTAGTTGAAATTGGCTTAATAATTTATAAAATTCGCACTAATAATTTATCAAAACGATATATGAACACTTGGTAAGGTTTCTTGGGAAGATAACACTAGTGAAAAAAAAAGACAAAATTTTATGTGGAATGCTACAAATAACACAGCTTTTTAATATATATATATAAGGTTGTAGCATATGCATGTGACATCATATAGTATTAACCTTTTAACTTGTTAGGAAACAAGTAATTCTTTTTTAGCTCTTTGAATAATATGAACATGTTATATTTTTTTAAAGTTGTTGTTATTAACCTTGCAGGAGATTATGGATCCCAAGGGATGATAGATTTCATGAATGAGAGCAAACTGATGGATCTACTGAACAGTTCTGAGTATGTTCCAAGCTATGAAGATAAAGATGGTGACTGGATGCTTGTCGGTGATGTCCCATGGCAGTAAGTTAACTCTTGATACTAATCCAAATTTAGAAATTCGGCCACGAAAACATTGATTCTCATCGATCCCAACTCGCTTTTTGTTCAGAATGTTTGTTGATTCGTGCAAGCGACTTCGAATCATGAAGGGATCGGATGCAATCGGGCTCGGTAAGTAACTCCTTACAAAACCATTTGTTTACACCATTGCAATGGCTTTTGTATATATTCACACCATTTGAAGTAAACCCTAATCTTGGTAGCATGTCAAGTTTCATTTGTCTCACTTAGTTATTAAAAAAAAACTATAAAAAATCACAAGATTTGAACATCTACTGAAAAACATTAGATGATCAAATTTAATTTTAATGAGCGACTTGCCGACTTTAGTGGGACACTTCGAAAACTTGGTTACAATTGCGTAAAGTTAATTACTATCCAAACTAAACAATCAAACAAACATACCTAGTAAGATCCTTCGCATATTGAAAACCTGTTAAGCTAATTGATGTAAAAAATAATTTACAGCACCGAGAGCGATGGAGAAGTGCAAGAACAGGTGCTAAACTCATATCTAAAGCTGCAAACCCTAATATTGATTCAAGTTCATGCATGGCAACTTCAGTTATATCAAAAACATGGATGGATCAAGCTGTTAATGTTTGAATGTGTTTGGATTTGTTTTTGTTTTTGTTTTTGTTTTTTGTTTATTCTAAGTAAAAAAAAAAACTTTAAGTTTAATAGTATATAGAATTTGTGAAAAGGTGATTTGGGACATTTGTAATGGACAAAAACAATGAATCTCGTACTGGGTTGCCTCACAAAACATATATCTGGAGTGTTTAAATTGTTGTTCATGTTTTCATAAGTTGTTGTTTATGTTGTCATAAATTGTGTTACATGTTTTCGTAAATTATCGTTCATGTTGTCATGAATTGTAGTTCATTTCTTCATATTAACGTACTCCATATATTCTAGCATGTTACATTTATTATTTTATGTAATTTATATTGGTAGATCTAATTTCATCTATGTACAATGTTAGTTCTTTCATTCAATAATGTTAATATTTAATTAATTGAATTTATTAATGAGGCATGGCTTAATAATTATAAGTAGCCATACACCAAGTGGTAGGGAGGGAACAAAGGCATGTGCATGTTTATGGGGCAACTCATTCATGACCAATTACTTTTTATTTTCGGTATTCCATACAAACTTACAATAGTTCTGAGAATATAAAATAATGTGCATGGTTCTGTGTAACTATTTTCTTTTCAAATTACAGAATGTATTTAAATAAAAAATTTAAGAGGTTACAATAGTCAAAACGATGCTAAAAATGGTTCCAAACAATTGCACTAAATAGGTAATTAACGAATTTCTAACTACATGTATATCACTCAACAATCAACACTTTTATTTCATGTTAAAAGAAAATGAATGTGTCATAATTAACTTTTAAGCTTCAAACACAAACACTATATATGAATGTTAGTACTTTGTAAAAGATCCTAAATATTTTCGTGTCCATGTGTATGTTTTTTATATTTTTGTGTGTGTTTTTGTGTACCAAAAAGCCTAGAATTTGGTTTGCGGCGAACATGTTTTGTGACCGAGATCGCAAGTCACAAAAGAAATTTGCCATCGCTTTTTTCTAAATTGGCTTTTGTAAATATTCAATTTTATTTCTAGCAATGTTTGATGTGATAAGATTTCCTGTAGCAATGGTGAAGGTATTACTTGACACATATTTATAGGCTGTAGCAAGTATGTCATGTTTCTAGGAACCTAAAACTCAATTGTTTTGAAGAAAGAAAGAGAGAAAAAAATAAAGTTTAAATCCTTTTTAGCAATTGTTAATGTTTAATTTAACTCATGGTATGGATAGAATATGTAATGTTTATCAAATACCTAAAGTATAATATGCAATTTACATCCTCACAATTGTCATACTTTAACCATGAATTTTATTGATCCACTTTAGCTACAAAACATCCCAAAACAAAAGGTGTTGTAAACTTATATTATATCAAGCTTAGTTTAGAAAATAATAATATTTTGATATTGGAAATCAGAAGTTTTGACTTTGTTGGAGGGATGAAAATTTGATTAGTATGTGATGGTGGTTAGAAGCACATGCATGTCCCAATGTGTGTTGGCTTGGGATTTTTTTTAATTAACATATTTATGGGATCACTAACAACTAATCACATTTATTTAAAAAGGTTCACATGCAAATAAAAAGAAGCTTCGTGCTCATGTTCTCCCCCAATCACACACTCGAAATCATGTCGATTCGTTCATCATTCAAGATTGATTTCAATCATCCTATTTAGTAATTTAACTGCAAATATAAATATAAATATAAATATAAATATAAATATTATATAAAATCACAATAACAAATACTATAGATAAGAAAAACTACAATCAACTTGAACTAGACTTTCTATTCCTACTCAAAATCTAATGAAAATATAGAAGCAAAACATTGATGTCAAATGTAGCATCTAGGCTTTTCTTTATCATAATGTCGTAGACGAATGAGTTTAGTTCTAAATTGTCGAATGGAATCGCTGAAAGGCATGAAAGGATAATCACATTCAGATGCTTGATAATGTTGACACATGGAGCTAAAGAATCCTCATTGTCTAGAATGTTTTAATGAGATTGCTTGGAGGTGACGACATAATAAAAGAACTCCAAAGATCGATTTCTAATGAGCTTACACAACAAAAAGAGGTGAGAGTTTGATTCAAGACCATGGTGGCATATAAGACACCAAGAGTGGATGTAAATCCCTCTATACTCAAGATTGATGTGAGTAATGAGCATGGGCGCAGCACCCCTCGATCTTTTCGCTCGATAGTGGAGAGTATGTAGTTTTCATACAGAAATTTTTGGGTATATACGTTTTCGCCTTTTTATTCAATATAAAGTTCCATTATAACTTGACTATTCTAGTCCAATATATTAATTAACACATTAGTAGTTCATAAATAATGGTTAGTAGTTCATAATTTTTGGTTAACTTAATGAATTACAAGGGCAAAAGTTATTTTCGCCTTTTTATTCAATATAAAGTTCCATTATAACTTGACTATTCTAGTCCAATATATTAATTAACACATTAGTAGTTCATAAATAATGGTCAAGATTTATTCAAAGTTAAGCATTTTTATATTAAAATCAGACATTTCTTTAAATATTTTAGGACAAACAAGAACAATTAACTCCTCGTGTTGTTGTTAATGTGAGAGATTTTCTAACATTAAATTAAGTATAAATTATGTAAGATTAATTATGTCATAAAAAAAAGTGTACATATTTCCAACATTTTTCCAGACAAATATAATTTAGTTATGAAATTATATTAAGGATTTATTTAAGAGAAAGTAAAGAAGAAGAAGAAGAATACTTCATGAATAATAAATGAATCAGGCCAATATGAAAACAAAAATGTGAGTCAAATAGTCAATGCATTACATTTGATCATGGTTTGACCCAATAACACACATCTCTAGGCACCAGAACGGATTAGCACTAGCAGTGAGCCCAATCTTTCCAATTTTTTAAAGACTCCAAAAGAATATAACAATGATTGGATTTTTCCACCTTGCAAATCTTTGATTTTGCTATAATTCAAATATCTATGTATGGTGTATTTAGAAGATCATAAATAATAAATAATAAAGTCTTTAATGTCAAATGTTTGCCCAATGAAGATAGTGTAGAAGATCAAAGTTCTCTCTTTATTTAGAATCAAACATAGAGCTAAATTACAGTGGTTAGATTTGAGCAATCCGTATAAATTTAATGTACGTTATTGACGATGAGCAAGTGTTTTTGCTTTTGTCTTAGCTCCTTGCTAATTAGGGGTAAGCAGAAAATCGAAAAAAACTTATTCAACCGAAATAAAAAAAAAAACCAAACCCCACAAAAAACTAAATAATAAAAAAAACAAACCGAATCCAATAACCTAAAAATCATTTTTTTTTTTAGTGTTTGCTATATATTTATTTAGGAATTATTAATTTTATTCTTAAAAAATTAACGTGTTTATTTATCTTTGGAATGATTTATCCAATGCCTTATGCCTACAGGTAATAATAAAATGTAACATAAAATATAAATGAATTTTAAAGTATTATAAAAGAATATATCTAATGAAAACTTTAGAGAAACATAAAAGTAGCTTAGAATGTTAAGTTTATATGATTAATATTAATTCAAAAGGTTAAATATATTAACATAAATGAATCTTACGTGACTTTGTTCTAAAAACCGAATAACCAAATCGAACCATTGCTAAAACCAAAACTGGACATTTTTCAAAAACCAAACATTTCAGTTTCGGTTTTGCTTTTACCATAAAACCACATCAAACCGAACTAAACCGAACTAGCCATGGTGGTTTATATAAATATTGTTTCTCGCAGTTTAAAACAACATTGGATTTGGTAAGTTTAAATTTAAAGAAACAAATCAACTTTAGTAAGATATAACTTTAGAGGTTGTTTGTTTATCTCTTAAAGAAGCTCTTAATGGTTTAGACCTCTTACTGATTCAGTACTTAATGGTTCAGACTGTTTGTTTCGTGAGCAGATGTCTGGATTGTTCAAAAATTTGTCTCTGAATGGTTAAGCATTATACTGGCTCTTAATGGTTCATACCTCTTACTGGTTCAGCTTTTATCCATTCAGAAGTTGCCAAACAGCACCTTAAAATTTTTAAAAAGCTATTTCAAACTATTATATAAATACAAGGCTAACTCCAATGCGCCTGGTGGTGGTGAATCCTTTAAAATCCTTAATAGCCCCTAGCAATGTGAATTTTTGTCCATACATGTCTCTGGCAAAAAAGCCCTTATGCAAGGGCGTTTATTTTTCTTGGATTTTATGTATAGTGGGCCCAAATAAAAAAATAAAAAGGTTTTGTTTAAATATTGTGTGTAGTGAGTAGGTGATGAGGTGGAAATTAATTAAGGTAAGGATATTTGTAGGGTTGGAGATGAAATGAGGATTTGTAAGGATATGATGTGGCATATGACGTGGCAGCTAAGGACACAAAAGGGCGCACATAACATTGGAGATAGTCTAAATAAGTTTTATTAAGAAAAAGAAAAGCAAATAAACTGAATGTGCCTCGCACATTTAGATGTTCAGAAGTCCTTCCCTACAAACGTTCTAGGAGATAGTTGCGCAATGGGGTATCCTCGTTCTTGACTAACATATAAACGTCCTTGAGTCTCCAAAGACCCCATTGCTAATGGCCTACGCGACTTAGGTAACAAGATATAGGGTAGATCTCATAAACGTCCTTGAGTCTCCAAAGACCCCATTGCTAATGGCCTACGCGACTTAGGTAACAAGATAGGGTAGATCTCATAAATAAAGAATACGAACTAAGAACATAGACCGATGCTCAAATATTCAAGGTCATACTAGGCATGTCGTTTGATAGATGCTTGGGTTCTTTTGTCATCCCTACTTAATGATAATCTTATTCATCTGCGATCATATATTTGATCCTTGTTGTAAGTTCAATGATAATCTTATTCAGTCAATCACTCATGCCACTTAATGTAATATGCAATCTAGGTTGAGAAAAAAAACCGAATCATAACTAAGTTGAACCACTTGTGAAACTAATGTCTTAGATATGAGTTTTTTGATAACCAATTGTTATGTATGTGTATACACAAACCGAATAAGGCAAAACCGAGCCAACATTATAACAAACCCGTAATTTTTTTATAAACAATATTGTTATCGGAAATTTTTTTTGCTATAACAAATTAGTTGTCTTTTATAAACAATACTAGCTTAGCATCCCGTGTATTACATGGGTATCATATATGTAATGTGAAAAAAATTGTTCTTACTTCATAATTATGAAACTTGTAATGATAATTAATCAACACATACCGCTAATTACGCAACTTATATGTTAATGATGCATATACATAATTACTCATGTTGTACGCACAACACAACAACTACTTTTTTAAGTTTATTTTTTTAATGTATAGCAAAACTATAGTCAAATTAAAGATTTTTTTTCTAAGTAATGTAAAACATGCTACGATAATTGTAACAAAAATTTAAAAGATACTATAAATATCGATGTATTATTTTGCTATTGGAACGTATATAAAAAATATTTCTAGCATTTTACCATAAATAATCAAATAGAGTGAGAAATAATATGGAGTTGACCAATGACAAAATCCTAGGTGGATAGTCTAGGAATAAGCGAAGTGTATTCCTATTTTTATTTATTGTTAGGCCAGAGGGTGTGGGGGCGCCACCCTCGGCCATGTCATCACCTATAGCGCCCCGGGCGCTATACACCCACACCCTCAAAGTTAAGAGGGGGCGCTATAGAGGGGGCTCCATGGTGTTAACGAGGGAGAAGGGGCTTTATCAGGTGGGACCCTCACATGTCATCCAATCAAAAATTTTTTTTTTTAATTTTGATTAATAGGGGGCTCCATCCCACACCGTGCAAATTAAAGGGGGCGTTATGGCTGACGTGGATCCTACGTGGCGCTTACGTGTCTTGATAAAGCCCCTAGGAGCTCCATCCCACACCCTCCAGCCTTACAGAGAAGAGATTCCCGGATTGGTAACATCTTATTTAGCCCAAGATATGTTTGGATTTGCTACTTGAAAATAGCTACCACATCCAAAGTTAAATGAGCAATAAGTTGCGCCGCAATCCCCTTTTAAATAGCAAATTTCATCCTACCGAACACATTACTATGTTTTCATTCCCTTTGCCTTTGATACTTTTGATTCCCTTGCACCAAAGCTGTCGATTTCTGGACAGAGTGCCGAAAGTCGTGCACAACAATTTCTCAAAGTCAAGAAACCAAATTAACTAAACCATCTTTTCCATCAACCAAACCATTTATAACTGAATCTGTTCAATTATATAATAATAATAACAACAACAACAATAAGAATAATAATCTTCCTATACTGATAAACAAAAATCTTTTTTGGACACGTGTCACTTGCTGGTGCTTTCTCACCTTATTTTCCTATTTATCTCTTATATTAAATAATAATAATAATTTTAACAGAAAATTAGACAAAAATAAATAATAATTTTAAACAGAAAATTAGATAAGAATAAATATTTGTTCTTCAATAAATAATTTTAAACAAAAATTCAGATAAGAATAAACGTTTGTTTTTTTATATAATCATAAAATTATATCTCGAATATTATGAGTAGATATATATATATATATATATATATATATATATATATATATATATACACTTATACTTTGAAGTTCGGTGATTTAAATTATGGTGAATTAGTAATCAAAGGTTCCCATGTGATATATACTTAATAATTGTAATGCTATTTTTATTTAAAGATGTATTTTCTTATTATTTAGTATATAAATTATTTATGCAACCCGTGTGATACACGGGGTTTTAACCTAGTACTGGGGCGGATGTAGCTTATACCAAGGGGCAACGCCCGTTACGGTTTGGCGCGGAAAAATTTGGAAAAATTAGTGTAAATTTCGGAAAAATTTGACGTTTTTTCGATTTTGTTACGGCTTATTTATAAAACGTTACGACTACGATCCGTTTCTAGATCCGCCACTGACCTAGTAATAATAATAAACAAATATCGGTTATAGGTTTGATTTTAACCAAAAAGCTGAAGCAACCTGACCAATGCTCATCTCATCACCTTATTTAGTGATATCCAATTATGTTAAGATATAAGATGGTGTTCGCTTATATTTCTTTAAGATACTTATATTAATTGAATAAATCTAACTTATTTTAAGATACTTATTAATTGAATACATCTAACTTATAACTTGTTAGCTCATTCGACATTTTGATTTTTTTACCATCTATTACAGCATTAAGTACCATACTTACCATTGTTCCTGGAGACTCAGTATTAATCACATGGGATTTGATTGTTCATAGAATGTGCAGTGACGAAGCTTGAGATTTCCGACCGGGGGTCGAAAACGTATATGTCCAATAATTTATATACGAAAACTACATACTCTCCACTACTGAGCGAAAAGTTCGGGGGGTCGGTCGCCCCCTCCCGCCCCCACTATGCTACGCCAATGGGAATACGGATAATCTATGTTAGATCTCCAAAATGTCGAATATCAATCTTTAATTTATTCTAAATGTTAAAGCGCGACCCATATGCAGATATGCTACAGAACCATATCAAGAAAGGCAAACCCAAAAGTTCAAATGCTACATCGGCTAAGGACTCGAGTCAAAATTTTGTGATGAAATGGTGCAAATTGGTTCCAGTTAAACGTAATGTGTTTATTCGGAGGTGTCTACTCAAAGGTGCAATGTGTGCGATTTAGCTCCTGAGACTGCTGATCATATTTTCGCAGCTTGTGGGGTGACCTTGGTGATATGGCAGGCGGTTAGCCCGTGGTGTAATATTCCTCAAATCGTCACTTTTTCGGTTAGGGATCTGTTAGAATTGCACTTGCACATTGGTCTAAAGGATAGGGCGAAAAACATCTTCCGAAGGATTGTGATAATTGTTTGCTGAAGAATTTGGAAAGCAAGAAATTAGAAGCTTTTCTTAGGGAAGGATGTCAAGACTGGGGGCATTATCGGCAACGTGAAGTCCTTCGGCTTACTCATAGATCGAAGTTCACGTGTATAGATTGGCATAAGTGTATAAAATTTGAAATTGTGTAGCTATGCTCTTGTTGTGTGGCATCCCTTTTGTTGTAGGGTTTGCTGTTTTTGTTTGTCTAAAAAAAGTAATCAAGTTTCGTAAACGAAATTTTACGTCACTTGGTTTAATAAATTATGAAAAACTTCAAGATAGTAGAACAATATTGGAACTTTCAAACAAAGAACGTTGAAACTAAGGATGTAAACAAGCCCATAGGCTCGAGAGCTACTCGGAATCGGCTCGGTCAAAAGCTCGAACGAGCCGGTTCTTAACGAGCCCAAGCCCAGACTCAAGCTTGAAACATAGCTCGTTTAGTTATCAAGCCCGAGCTCGAGCCTGAAATACTAGGCTCGCTTAGGCTGAGCCTAAACGAGCCCAAACAAAATTTTAGTTATTTTTTATATATATTACAGTGATAATGATGATTATAACTCAATCCTAAAAAGCCCAAGTCGGTTTAAATTTAGGCCCATATGATTTAAACTAATAACATTGGTGAGCCAAGATTTTAGCTCGTTAGAGATTGTTCTCTAAATAGCTCAAGCCAAGTCAAACCAAGCTTGAGCTTTGGGTTTTACTAAGGAGGCGAGCTCAAACTCAAATAAGTAGGCTCGAACCGAGCTGAGCTTCATTAAAACATGACGAGCCGAGCTCGAGGCTAGTCGGGCTCGGCTCGTTTACACCCCTAGTTGAAACTTGTTACTGTTTCATGATTTTCTCCCAATCAAACCTCCTAATTTCCTAATCTATGTTCATTAGCACGAGCTTGGTCATTTAGGAGCTACGTCACTGAATAATCAACTGTAGGTTTAAAGCAAAACAAAACTGATAACTAGCGGTTACAGATTCGACACCCAATGTCTGTATTCCAAAAAAATGACCGCTAAAAGCCATTTATGATACATAAATTATACCATATTATGGTATGTATACAAATCTTACACAACGAACAATAACAAGAACTATACCTGTGCTCAAGATTTGCAAAATGCATGTAGGGTTTCATCAAGGGCCTTTCGGTCATAGTCTCCGGTGAAAACACAGCCTCCTAATGGGCCTTTTAAGAGGATGAGTCTTAGTAACCCATCAGCCACCTTTTTATCAACCTGCCGCAAAAAAATAAAATAAATAAAAATGATTACAAGAAACTTTTGATGTAGAAGGTTTTATATCGTTTTGGTTTTTTTACTTACCGCCATGACAGATTTGAACATGTCTACAGTCATCATCTCTGGAGGACTAGTAGGCAGCTTGGCTTGTTTTAGGATGTTGTGAACTCGTTCAACGATGGATTCGTCGATCCAACCGAGTCGGTATGACATGTCAACCGCCATTACCTGAGATTACAAAAGTACCCTCAAGAGAATATACAAGTATGCATTGACGTCATACTAGAAGCTAGAGGCGTTATTCACCCCACAAACAGGTAGGGGTGTGCACGGTTGAATTCGGTTTTGGTTTTTTCGGTTTTAGCAATGGTTTGGTTCAGTTTTTGGAACACATTACGTAAGATTCAAACATAAAAAAAATATAATCCAAGATTTAAAAATCTTTCTTAGATGTTTACATTTAAATTAAAATATTTAACCTTTTTAATTAAAGACGTTTTCTTTTATAGTATGTTAAATTTTGTTATTTCTTGGAGACAATGGATAAATCATTTCAAAGATAATGTTCTTATTATAAATACTCAACTTTCAAGAATAAACTTAATAATAATAATTCCTAAATAAATATATAACAAACATTAAAAAAATGATTTTTTAGGTTATTCAGGTTCGGTTTTTTCGGTTTTCATAAAATTCAAAACCGCAACCGAACCGTAAATTTCGGTTCGGTTTTTTGTGCGGTTCAGTTAGATTGGTTTTTTTCCGGTTTCGGTTCGGTTTTCTGCTCACCCTAAACAGGTCAAACGCATTAAATAAAAAAATTAAAAAAATTAAAACATTGCAAGTCAACATCCGCCCAAAGTGTAATTTTTAGTCCATACAGCCTCATATGTTGCCTTATGGTTATTCTAAGACCATGCATAGTGGGGGGTTTCTGGGCGTTTTTCCCCTAAAAAACGCCCCAAAACGCCCATTTCCCACCCCCGGGGGCGTTTTTTTCACCAAATTTGCTTTTGTCGTGCTCTTTTCCACGCCCTGGTTCATTTGTTTTGGCTAATCACCCTTGATCTTCCTTTTGTTTGTCCAATAAGATTTTTTGATGGTTTTTTTAATTTAATTTTATTACACCTCTTTTAACATAATGCCCCACATCCCCACTACACCCATTTTAGAAAACGCCCCATAATGCCCCGTTGCTGACTGGGCTGCCACATGGAGCAAAACGCCCAAGGGTAAGAGCATTACCACTACACATGGATTTTGTATCAAATTTAACGCATAATAAACTTATAATGAGAACTAAATCGTTTGTGGATCAACTTTTTTTTATTCATACTAGAAAATTACCCTTTCCAACCCAAACTCGTTTTGACCCATTACTTAACCCAACCCAACGCAACCCAACCCGACCAGCCCGCCCATTTTTAAACCTCAACTAGGGTGACAAAGATAAAATACCGTGCCAGCTGCAACTGCTTCTCCATGAAGCCAATGTCCGTAACCATAGCTAGTTTCTATTGCCTGTAAACCGAAAAATACAATGAGAAAGATATCCGTTGGTAAAAGTAAATATTTGTGCGAACTGCGAAGATAGCATAATTCAAAAGTCAACCAAAAAACTCACATGACCAAACGTATGACCCAAGTTTAGTGTCGCCCTTAGTCCACTTTCTTTCTCATCCTGTGATACGACTTCAGCCTTGTTTTCACACGATCGCTTGATAGCATATGCAAACGCATCAGGGTCCCTGCAAAACAACAAGGCATAAACTCGGATATGATATTTTGAAAATCATCAGAGTATAAAAAAGAGTAAAATGTCATTTTCATCCCCGAGGTTTGGTCAGTTTGGCGACTTTCGTTCAAAGGTTTGTTTTTCCGCATTTGGATCCAAAAGGTTTGAAATGTTGCCATTTTCATAAGGCTCGTTAACTCCATCCATTTTTCTCCGTTAAGTGAGGGGTATTTTTGTTTTTTTACTTATATTATATTTTGTTTTTTAGTTAGTAAGGGTATTTTAAATGCTTGTACATAAAGTGAAGAAAACCGAATTGCCCTTTAAGTTAACTAAAAAAGACGGAAATACCCCTGATTTAACGGAGAAAAATGGATGGAGTTAACGAGCCAGATGAAAATGGCAAGATTTCAAACCTTTTGGATCCAGGTGCGAAAAAACAAACCTTTAGACGAAAGTCGCAACACTAGCCAAACCTCAGGGACGAAAATGGCATTTTACTCTAAAATATGCATAAATCACATAAGATTTTGCATTTAGAAGTATTCGAATTGTTAATCGTCTTCTTAGAAAATCATGGTGATTAAGGGAAGCTTTTTTTACCTAGCCATTAACGCGTGTATGTTCTTTTCTTGCCACTCGAAAAATTCAGCATCTCTAATAAGACCATACTTGATGACCTCAGCAAGTCCAGATGCTAATTCTCTATCAGGTAATGTGTTCAATGTGTCGGTGTCTATGAGCACGCATTGTGGCTGGTAGAATGCACCGATTAAGTTTTTCCCCAATCGGTGGTTTATTCCCGTTTTGCCCCCAACAGAAGAATCCACCTGTGCCATAACAGTTGTAGGAATTTGAATGAAATTGACACCGCGGAGAAACGAAGCTGCTGCGTATCCGCACATGTCACCGATGACACCGCCACCAAGAGCAACAAATGTACACCGTCTGTCCAATCGAGACTCTATTGCTTTGTCAAATACTTTCATTAGAGTATCCTATCATGAAACACAACAAGTGGGTTAGCTAACAGGTCAACAGATTATTTTGCAAGGTCAAAGCAAGTCGGGACTGAGTGGGTTGACTGGAAACACTTTTTGTCCAAAATCTTTCAACTTTTACAAAAGAGTAAAATGCCATTTTTGTCCCTGAGGTTTGGCCAGTTTTGTGACTTTCATCCAAAGGTTTGTTTTTCCGCATCTGGATCCAAAAGGTTTTAAATCTTGCCAATTTCATCCAGCTCGTTAACTCCATCCATTCTTTAACGTTAACTCAGGGGTATTTCCGCCTTTTTTGTTAACTTTAAGGGCGATTCGGTCTTTTTCACTTTATGTAAAAAGACCGAATACCCCTGAAAAAGACCGAATTTCACTTGAAGTTAACAAAAAAGCCGGAAATACCCCTACCTTAACGGAGAAAAATGGATGGAGTTCACGAGCATCATGAAAATGGCAAGATTTCAAAACTTTTGGATCCAGATGCGAAAAAACAAACCTTTGGACGAAAGTCGCAAAACTGATCAAACCTCTGGGACGAAAATGGCATTTTACTCTTTACAAAAAAAAAGAACCAAAACATGATTACAAATATTTTACTATTTCGATTGACAAAATTTGACCCACTTCCTTTCAAGCTAACTTTTTTTTGTTTGAGCAATTTGAGACAAAATGTGACCAACTTTGACCCATACAGAAGTAAATGGGTCAAAATATGCCACCTGTAAGAAAATGTAAGGATTTAATGAAGGCTCTAGAGACCTACCATGTCCTTGTACTTCTCACCATCCGGTAGAATCACACTTTCAACTGTAACGTTAGGGTTTCCAACTGTCAAAGCACTTACAACTTTATCCAAGTATAGCGGTGCCACTGTGGTGTTAGTGACCACAAGAACTCTCTTCCCATGAATATGTCTAGAGAATTGAAAAACAGATGTCGTTATTTACGACCAGACAATGTGTAATGTTGATATAAATCAAAATGCATTCCAAGAGGTTGCATCCGTACATGGCACCATAAATTATTGAAAGTTATTAATGAAGCTAAAAGTCTATAGAAGAACGCTCTGAAGTACATTTGGCATCTAATTTTCCAAACAATGTATTAACTACATAGTTATTAAAGGCGCGAGGCGCACTCGGGGCGATTTGTTAGGCCCGGGGCCTAGGCGAAAAGCGCAAAAAAAGCGTGGGCCCCAAAAAAAAACGCAAGTAACATAATTATCTAAAAATATATCTTAAAACAAAACCAAAGTACCAAATTCATCATATAAAAGCAAAACATTAACCCAAAAAACAAAAGTTTCAAATCCAAACAATCAAAACAACAACCAAAAAAACCAAAGTTTCAAAACCAAAGTACCAAAGTCTTAAAACATTCAACCATCAGACTCGTCATCAACTTCAAACACAAGAGTTTGAAAGGTCTCTTATAGACAGAGGCGACAACAACAACAATAATAATAATTACTTACCCCCCACGCGCATTAAATGCCTCAGAACCCGAAGCGGCGTTTTCCCGCCCTGCGCCTAGGCACGCCTGGCGCTCGCTTTAATAGCTATGGTTAACTATAAAATATAAGTAATCATGTCATGCTGCAATTTTGTTCTTAATTGTAGGCTTGTAGCATCATGGGTACGTGTTGGCTCAAAATGCTCTAATTTAAAATTGAATAAAAAAGCTAAAACTGCATCCAAGTCACTCCAAGGTTGAACCCAACCGTTCCTCTAAATGGAATCAAATCACAGGGTGTGTATCGGAAACATTTCATGGTTATTGGCTGCTCATGTTCAGTTGCACAAGCAAACATGATTTTGTATAACAGTTAAAAAGTACTAGAACTAAATATATTGGATGTTTCCCACATCTAATTTATCCAATGACTTGTACGGTGTATCATTTCATCATTGGTGTAATAATAATGTGTGTTAAAAATAAATTGCCAAACAATCAAAAATTGAAAAACATGAGCTAGAAGAACCCATGACTGCCAGCATCTACTTAAACTTGGTTAACTGTTAATTGACTAAACACAGCTACAAAGCTATTTTTTCTCACTGATATTTGCACCACTGTTCCTAACAATTCATCTAAAACATGTTATTCTGTAGTCCAATCCTGAATTCTCGTATGTAAATCTATGCTGTCAAAAGCGTGCTAGGCGCAGTTTCGGGTCAAATTTTGGCCAAAAATGGTCCTGAACCTGTTTGTTTGAACATGTCTAAAACCCCTATATAAGCCTAGAATCAACTAAAACAGCGAAAAGTAGCCTTAAACAAGCCTGAAACAAGTCTACAACCCCTAAAAACATTATTTTTATACTATGAACCTAACTTAAAAAAGCCCTCGCTTTTTAAACACTTTGCGCCTAGGATCCAGGCTAGGCATATGCGCCTTGACAACATAGGTGTAAACCTTTATTCATGTATTTGTATTTTCAGCAAATTCATTAGCTGCGGTCATCAAAGGTGTAAACCTTTATTCATGTATTAGTAATTTCAGCAAATTCATTAGCTGCGGTCATCAAAACCGTGAAATACCTATCCTACAGACCATATACATAAAAGAAATCTAATCACACAATCAACTACTAAAACGGCCATGGGTTGGTCTAAGTTGCATTATTGATGTTCTACAACATTTTGAGAACTTAATTCTCTACTCATGACAAATAGCAAAAATGTTTCTCATAGTTCATATGTGATAATTACCATCTAAATAAAACAATTCTATGAGTACTATCATTATAAATTAATCAACAAGCCTCCTGCACATGCCTATATCAAACAGAATCACACCCTAGCTCCAACAACAGAGATACCGTCATACAGATTTCATCCCAAGCCTATTGTATCTAAAAGCATAGCAAAGTAAAAGATTCGTCTGAAACATATTACTCTTAGTCCAATAGTCCGATGCCAAAATCTCTCGTGTAAATCTTTATTCATACATTTGCATTTTCATCAATTTCATTAGCTTCACTTATTAAAACTTAAAACTGTGAAGTATCTATCTTCTATCCAATAAACTAAATACATAAAATGTATCTGATCACACACAATAAACTACTAAACCAGCCCTGAGTTTCAACATTCTGAGAATAACTACTTTAATTCTCTACTCAGTAGCTAAAACGTTTTTATACAGTTCATATGTGACTATCTAGCTTTTCCTATGTGATATCACCATCTAAATGGAACTATATAATCAGTAATAAACTAATATCATTACAAATTAATCAACAAACCTCCTACACAATTGTACTAAAAGCATAGCAAAGCATAGGTTCCTAATCCAGTAATCCTAATTAATCAAATTGATGCAACCACACTATAACTGATCATGTTCAAACAACCTAAACTTATAAATCAAATTAAATAATTAAATAACAAAACCGGAACTACAAAATCACAATTATAATTATAATTATAATCATTAATACCTCTGTAGAAGATCCGGTTGATTAAGTAAACCAGATCCGATATAAATCGGATAACTCCGATCACCTAAATCCACATCAACTACAGTAGGAGCGACAGCACCGGAATTCAATCCGCTAGTCTTCTTCACCGGAGTGGCGGCGGAAGTAGCCATAACTTTCACCGGAAGTTTCGCAGAACGAGAAAGGGAAAGGGGGCGAATACGGACAGAGGTTTCAGATAGAAAAGGAAAACCTAGAGAATGATTTTTATTGATGTGGTGAGTGGTGGAGATGGAGAGGTTGTGTTTGGTGGAGAGTGTGGAATAAGAGGCGGTTGCCGCCGTCGCTGCTGCCATGAGGTTGGTGGATTGGGTGGGATGATGAGGGGGAGAATGGTAGGTGAGAAGAGAAATGAGAAATCTGGTGGAGCCGTTGCAATTTGGTATTTGAAGAAAGGGGGGTAGGTGAAGGAGGAGTGTTGGTGGCTCAGGGTCACCCTCACCATTTTGTTCACATGATTATTTTAGAACAAACTATGTTTTTTATTTTAACGGCCAACAGAATCAATCCCGAGCACTCTTGGCGTACCCACCAGACAAATGGAGTACTTTGAGAGTAACCCGAGTCCGCCACAAATTTCGAGGAAAACCCAGTAATTCACCCGCCCGTAAACACGACAGTGAAATTACCAGTAAAACTCGTTTGGCTCAAGGATCCAACCCAGGTTTCCCTAGGTCTCCTATCATTGTCCACCAATGCTTCACTCTGCACCAAGTGAGAATTGAACCTGCATCTCTCAAGAGAAATGCAAGCTTTCCACCACTTAATCTAGAGATCGAACCTTCCAACTTCACTATGTGGCATGTGCTAAAGAAGCGTGTCTTAACTAATTCCTTTGAACTCACTTCCCCATTCCTTTAACCTGGACTCCGGACAAAATAAACTATGTTAGTTTAGTAATTTGTAGAGTTTTAATTAAATTACTTAAGAGTAAATTGTCATTTTAGTCCAAATGGTTTTTTTTTCTCCTCTGGTCCCTGACTTTTCATTTTTCTTGTCATTTTGATCACATTGCCTAACTTAGTCTAAAAACCAGGTTATAATCAAGGATATTTTTGGCATTAAACTATTATGAGGTTTATAAATTATGTTGTAAACTACACCTGGTTATCACTACACAACAGTTATGCCAAAAATACCCCTGATTATAACCAGATTTTTATACTGAGTTAGGCAATATGATCAAAATGGAAAGAAAATGGAAAAGTCAGGGACCCAGAGGAGAAAAAAAAACCATTTGAACTAAAATGACAATTTAGACCAAACCTCAGGGACTAAAATGATAATTTACTCATTACTTAGGGGCTGTTTGGCTAAGCTTATTTTAGTGACTTATTTACTTATTTACTTTTTGAAAAGTTAAAAGGTGTTTGGATTAGCTTATTATGTGAGAGGAATAAGTAAATAAGTCATTCCATTATGACTTATTTGCTTTTCAAATAAGCAAATAAGTAAATAAGTAAAAAAAAATAAGCTTAGCCAAACAGCCCCTTAATAATAGTTGTTTAAACGGCAAAGGTTAGTTCTATACTATTAGGGTGTAAATGATGCATGCCTAATGATATTAGACAAACTTTCTACTCACCCAATCATATTGTGTCATATCATTTTCCCTTTCATTCTTCCTTCTTGCCCAAAAAAACATAAGAGGTGCATGCCTAAAATTAGATGGGGCAAACTAATTTAAAAAAAAAACATCATTGTTTGAATACCAGTGGGCCCCACCCAACATTCATCACCTTTTCCCTTCTCGCATGCGGCAACCATCCCCCGAATCCAGACCTCCTAGCGCAGCAAATGTATGTGGCGGCGGTGTTTGCCGATCGACAAATGGGTTGCCGAATCCCCTTGCCGCGACCACCCTATAGGTGTACAAAAAAACCGGTTTTAGAACCGAAACTGGGAAAAAAACCGAAACCGGTTTTTTTTTAACCGGTTTTAGAACCGAACCAAACCGCCAGTTAGTATCGGGTTAGGGATATTTATCTTCGAAACCAGTTTTAAACTGAAACCGGTTATAAAAAAACCGGTTAAAAACCGACCCTAACCGGTTGGACCGGTTATTGTTTTGAGTTAAAAAACCGGTTAGTATCCGAAACCGGTTTAAAAAAAAAAAAAAAAAAAAAAAAAAAAAAACCCCGATTTGTACACCTCTAGACCACCCCGTCACACTCTTATGCACTAATAATTCTAAATTACTTCCATTGCACAAATATCAATGGTGGCTCTCAGGATTTAGGTGTCATGTCCGAGCTGTTTAAATACGCCCCTTAAGCCTTAACAAATTAAATAATGTAAACTAATTTTTTAAACGATCATTAAAGTTATAGCAATAGCAAATTCTGAGTACTTGAATGAGAGAAATTAGATATTGTAATAGATTAAATATCTAACCCATCATTCGTGAAGCTCTCCTAACATTTTTAATAGCAAATTGGTGGGTCAACTCTTCACAGATTATACCATCTAAGTGCGTTAATGTGGGTGGCAATGAGGTGGGGTCGATCGGTGTGGTCCATAGTGCGCCAATGTTGTTGTGTTTTTCGTTTAGCGCTAGTTTTTTTAGTCATTTAAATGGTTATTGAGCTAGTGGAGGGTTCAAATAAGAAGAATTTTTTTGTAAGAAGAAAAAAGAAGAAGTTTCAACCAATAAGAATGTTTTATTTTACTTCATTTAATATTTGCATTTAATTTTAATATAAGGGTATATTGGTAAACTTACATAAATCATTAATTTGTATTATTCCCCTTTAATAACTAACTAAATTAAATTTGTAACTTCTTTTCAAAATATAAACTTTTTCCAAATTAAAAAAAAAACATAATTTAGAGTGTAGAATAAATTAATAGTTGTGTAGGATAAATTACGAATTGTGTAGGATATATTTCGAGGTGTGTAGGATAAATTTTGAAGAAACACGGGTTCACCGCCGGGATGACCTGACCGTGCTCTACATGAGGGTGAAGAATCACGTCTTGTTCTTCCTCTTGAACCTAGATCTGCAATGGAGAAGAGAAGAAAGTGGAGCTGTAGAGATTGCCGGTAGGAGAAGATTCTCCTGTTTCCAGCTACAAAAGTGTGGCGGCTCCATATGCTCTGCCCTAATAATGAGGTAAACACCTCTTTATATAGGGGGATATGGGCCTCCCCTAACCTCAATGGGCCAGGCCCAGTTAGGGGTTATCTCTACAAGCCCCGACCCAAAGTAGTGTAAACTACATCGCGTTGGGCCTCGCGGTTGGGTTAGTAGCAACAATAATAAATAATTAATATAAAAGCAATACGTAACGGGAAGTCTGACCGCTCGGGTCGGGTTTAATATCGTACCCCATCAAGTCCCCCAGTCTAGTGCTGCTCCGCGTGCAAGTGTGGTAGGAGTACTAGACTTGTTAGGAGTGCTCGAAAGTAAAGATTTGAGTTTTAGGCTTACCAGTCGCCCAGGTGCGGGAAAGTTGTTGGCCATGCTTGTTGCGTTTGTCTTTCACTGTGAGTAGAGATAAATGGAATAATGAATATCCCCTGGTTATTCATCGTGGAAATTGATTGGGCAAACCTGGCGCACGCTGTTTGATTGCGGGCAGTTGCTATTGGCGCATTGCCATGAGCTTGTCAAGGTTGCGCGTACGTAACTAGCTTTAGGTTTGTTAGTTGGGTTTATATTTCGACCATAAGGGTTAATCTTCTTAATCCTTCCTGAGCTTAGCTACGGTCCTTCCTGTGTATGAAGGACCCTATCTTTAGTCGGAGTAGCTTAGAAGGAGATGGGCTGATGGGCCTTGGGCCTGAAGACGACGACAAGGAATATCCGCTCTGTCCCTTTGGTGCTAACCGTTTGTGTCTTCTAGAAGATCTTTGGTGCTGGCGCACCCTGATTGGAACCACGTAGGCGTCCTTGCGTTCCTTCTGCCTCACGCCCGATTGTTAATCGTGGAGCGCGATAGAATACAACCTGTTGGACGCTAATGAACCTGGAATGAACCTGCGCCGCCACCCTTGCACGGCCTTTGGTGTGCGTCCGACCAGCTGGCGCAAGGATTAGGGATTGAGGGCCTTTATTCTGGATGGTAAGTGCTGAATCTGATCTTCAATCTTGTTTGAACCTCGCGCTCGGCTTAGGTTATGTCCAAGCAGCTCGCGCGTTGTAACACCCCGAAAATATAAATCCTTATATTAAAATTAAAAGTAAAATAAACAAGATTCAACCAACTAGGAATTTTCACTCAGTTAAATACAAGCCTTGAAATAACCCATGATAGGGTTAAAACACTCAAACTTAAGGATAAATCAAAGTTGAGGGTGTAAACTTGTCAAAACTGAAACTTAGGTTACTAATAATAACCAAAACAAAACCAAACACCCAAAAGCTGGTGTCTGGTCGAACAGAGAGCAAGGGGGGGCGACACAGGGTTTTCTTCAAACCCTTGTTTCATATCAAATCTCCAAATTGAAGTTTCAAATCTGCCCTAAATCAAGTCTTGAATATAAATTAGTAATCCCCTTGTAGTAAGGATCAAAAGGTATGTAAAATTTTTATATTTTGAATCACCATAAATTCTAGGTTAATGGTGAATAGCTGAAATTGGACCTAGATAGGTCATACATGAATGAATATTGAAGCAATATGTTGTTTAGAATTAAACCCTAGATGATAAATTGTGAAAATTATTGCATGTTACTTGAAGAAATTACAATCACCATTGTAGGTGATTTATGATAGTGTGAAGACTAGACAAGTACTAGAATTGTGAATTTTAGTCTAGAGAAAAACTGAATGGTATGATGAAATTCAGCAAATTGAATGTTTAAATGATACAAGTGGCTTAATTATAGTGAAATTGGATGTTAAATTTCATGTCATGAACTTAGTAATAATTGTAGAAAAATCTGTCTCGTTAGGTGTTCGTAGAAAGGCCTAATCGAAGATTTAAATACTAGAATAGTAGGAAAACGCAGAAATTATCATGACTCATAATGATACAATTATGGTCATGAAAAGAGTTCTAAACAAGTTGTAAAACTGAATTTTCTAGGCAAAGAGTCCGGATCATCAAGCGGACAAGCCGGAGGGAATTCACGGGGGAAAGGCGTGCTCTAAAGGTACGAAATTACCGTTTCGTTACATTATGTATTATTCGATAGTTTTATGTTGTAGTTTGAAAAACATGGTAAACAAGATAGATCAATATATCACTGAAGTGACTTTTCGTCTTAATCTAGTGAGACGGGTCAAAACTATTGTTAGAAATTTGATGTTTGAATTACCTTGTTTGAGGATTAACTCATGGTGTCTAAACGGGTCGAACAATCAAATATGCCATGATTAATACTTCGGATCACGATAGAAAGATCTTTGACGATTGATTTATATATATATCATTTAAGTAATATGAGGTTTTAATGTTTCGGCATCGTAGAAGAAACTGAAATTTGAGAGTTAGAATCTTGGTCTAAGAATCAAACAAAGCAAAAACTTGAATTTCCAGGTACTACCGTAAATTACGGTAGTACCGTAATTTACGGTGGATATAAATTGTTTACGGTGGAAACCACCTGATTTACGGTGGCCATAAGTTTTCAGAACTCACCGTAAATTACGGTAACACCGTAATTTACGGTGAACCCAGAAATCTTTAATTTGTTTTATTTAAGTTGATAATTGGACTATATGTATAAGTGTTATGTACCAAAGTCCAAAAACTAATGGTTTCTTTTAAATGTTTTGACCCTAGGTGTTTAGATGGATCGTACGGATGGTGATCAAGCAATGTCGAAGAACCGAACACAACTTTTGAAGCTTCCGCTACATGTCCTAATCTCACTTAAACTTTGTTCATGGGTTGTATATCAATTTACAAACAACTTTTGAATGTTCTAACTTAGTCACGTGTTGACTTTCTTTTATAATACTTCTAAAACATATGTAAATCTTTAATTTTTGGTATAATTATGTATAAATCTAGTAATTAATTCTAGTATAATTTAAGGGTGTTACAAGTTGGTAATCAGAGCTCAAGGTTGTCAATAAGTGTTCGGTTCAAGCTTGATCGATCGTCCGGTAAGTGTTAACTTATTCTGTTAATAAATTATGTATTACGTATAGAATGAGAAACGAATAAATATGCATGAAAATGAAAAGAGTGTGTATAAGCTCACTCAAAAAAAAAAAAAAAAAACAAGAAATGCATGAAACAAGAATTATTAAATCAAGTTACGAACTTGATTGAATTGAAACAAGAATGACTAAATCAAGTTACGAACTTGATTGAATTGAAACAAGAATGATTAAATCGAGTTGTGAACTTGATTAAATCAAAACAAGTAAAGCATGTGTTATAAATGGAATGTTTAACAATCTATGTAAACATTTCAGAAATCGAGATGGCTGATGGAGGTAATGATAATGCGGTGCCAAGAGTCACCGAACAAATGAGAGAAGTGATTGCTGAAGAGGTTGGAAAGGCGATCGAAAACAGTTTGTCGGGCTTTATTGATAAAATTCAAAACACGGTTTTATCAATAGTGGAAGGGAGAATCAAGAAATTGGAAGATGATTCCAATTCAACAAAGGAAAAGCATGGTGGACGAAAGCCTTGTTCATACAAGGAATTCATGGCATGTAAACCACCAATATATAATGGGGAGGTTGATCCAATCGTGTGCCAACGATGGCTAAGTGATATCGAAGGAGTATTCGAGAGAACTCATTGTGATGAAAATGACTACGTAGCTTATGGTACGGGTCAATTAAGAGGCCAAGCGAAAGACTGGTGGGATAACAAAAAGAAGGAGATTGGAAGTGAAGTAGCTAAGGCCATGACATGGGAGGAGTTTAAGACGCCGTTTCTTAAACACCATAGTCCCAAGGCGGTTATAAATAAAATCAAGGAAGAGTTCATGCAACTCAGACACAAAGGTGAATCCATAGACAAGATCACGGGGATGTTTATGGACAAGATGAAGTTCTGTGATGATTTGATAACGAATGAAGAGCAAAAGGTCTATTATTATCATAACATGCTAAGCGCGGAGTATAGAGAGTTCATAACCCCTTCAAAGTACGAGACCCTTACCGAGATTGTCAATGCTGCTCAGGAAAGGGAGATTGAATTGAAGAAGAGTATAGAACGGGGTGAACGAAGGGCACAAGATGTGAATCCAAGCCCTGCCAAGAAAGCAAGAACGAATGAATCAGCAAAGAAATCAGATGCTAAAGGTAGTACATCAGGTTGCAAAATTTGTGGGAAAAATCATAAAGGCGAATGTCGTTACAAAGATAAGCCTTGTCCCATATGCAAGAAAACGGGACATATGGCTATGTCGTGCCCGGAGAAAGTGACGGTTTGTTACAATTGTTATCGAACGGGTCACAAAAAGTCAGAATGCCCGGAACTGGTTGGAAAGAAAGATGGGCAGGAACCGAAAGGTGAAGCCCCAAAAGCAAAGGCAAGATCTTTTCAATTAACCGCCGCAGAAGCGAAGATTGAACCTGACGTGGTCTCAGGTATATTTGCTGTAAATTCAATTCCCGCACACGTGTTATTTGATATGGGTGCGAATAAATCCTTTGTTTCATATGGGTTTATTCGACATCCTTCATTTGTTCTAACCAAATTACCTGTGCCTTTAGAAGTAGAGATAGGTAATAACAAAAGCTTTATTGTTTGTGATGTATGTGAAAATTGTAAACTGAGCATCGATGATGAAGAATATTTGATAAATCTAATCCCGATGTCGATGGGAGAATTCCAAGTAGTCGTGGGGATGGATTGGCTATCTCAATACCATGCAAAGGTCGTGTGTTTTCGCAAAGAGATAAAACTAACATCTCCGAGCGGAAAACACGTCACCATTTATGGCGAAAAAGGAGGCAACCCCATAGTATGTTCGATGTTGAAAGCTCACAAGCTCATGAAGCGAGGATGCAAGGCATTTATGATATACGCTAATGAGCCAGAAAAAGAATCACGAAGGATTGGAGATGTACCGGTAGTACGAAATTATGAAGATGTTTTTCCGGAAGATTTACAGGGGATACCGCCTGAACGGGAAGTAGAGTTCGGAATCGAATTGATTCCGAGCGCGAAACCCGTAGCAAAAGCCCCGTACCGACTTGCACCGTCGGAACTACAAGAGTTGATGTCCCAAATCCAAGACCTGCTTGACAAGGGATTCATAAGGCCGAGTGTGTCTCCTTGGGGCGCACCGGTATTGTTCGTGAGGAAGAAAGACGGGAGCATGCGTATGTGTATTGATTACCGGGAGTTAAACAAACTCACGGTAAAGAACCGATACCCGCTCCCGAGGATAGATGATTTATTCGACCAACTACAAGGTGCGAATTGGTTTTCCAAAATTGACCTTAGATCGGGGTATCATCAACTAAAGGTCAAAGAAGAAGATGTGCCGAAGACGGCTTTCCGCACGAGATACGGACATTACGAATTCCTCGTGATGTCATTTGGGCTAACAAATGCACCCGCTGCTTTCATGGACCTCATGAACCGGGTTTGCAAGCCAATGTTGGATAAGTCGGTCATCGTGTTTATCGATGATATCTTGGTGTACTCGAAAAGTGAAGCTGAACACGCGCATCACTTACAAGAAGTGTTAGAGACACTTAGGCGAGAGAAGTTATATGCAAAATTCTCTAAATGTGCCTTTTGGTTACGAGAGGTTCAATTTTTAGGACATGTCATAAATGCCGACGGAGTATTGGTGGATCCGTCAAAGATAGAGGCTGTGTCAAAATGGAAACCCCCGAAGAACCCTTCAGAAATTAGAAGCTTTTTGGGGCTTGCAGGGTACTATAGGAGATTCATTTAAGATTTCTCCAAGATTGCGTCGCCGCTAACGAAACTAACCCAAAAGAAAGCAAAGTTTATTTGGGGAATCGATCAAGAAAAAGCGTTTCAAACGCTAAAAGAAAAGCTAACTCAAGCTCCGGTACTGACATTGCCGGACGGAGTCGAAGACATGGTGGTCTATTCGGATGCTTCATTATCGGGGCTCGGTTGCGTGTTGATGCAACGGGGCAAGGTAATAGCCTATGCCTCGAGACAATTGAAGATACACGAGAAGAAATACCCCACGCACGATCTCGAATTGGCAGCGGTAGTGTTTGCATTAAAAATATGGAGGCATTACTTGTATGGGGTAAAGTGCACCATATTCACCGATCACAAGAGCTTGAAATACTTCTTTGATCAGAAGGAGTTAAATATGCGACAAAGGCGATGGCTGGAAACGGTGAAGGACTACGACTGTGAGATACATTATCACCCCGGAAAAGCAAACGTGGTAGCGGACGCTCTAAGCAGAAAAGCGGACTATGTCCCAATACGAGTGAGGTCGATGCAACTCGTGGTGACCTCGGGTATACTTGAACGTATTCGAGAGGCGCAGTTAGAAGCAGTAAAAGAAGAGAATTGGAAGAAAGAAAGAATAATTGGTCAATTGAAAGATTTGACGGATGGGAATCATGGGTTGAAGACTCGATCCGGAAGGATATGGGTCCCACATACTTGTGGAGTAAAGGCGCTTCTACTTAACGAAGCTCATAAATCCCGTTATTCGATTCATCCGGGTGCAACCAAGATGTACAATGATTTGAAACAAAATTATTGGTGGCCCGGAATGAAGAGGGACATGGCGAAATATGTGGAAAAATGCTTGACATGTTTACAAGTCAAGGCGGAGCACCAGAAACCATACGGCAAACTCCAACCGTTGGAAATTCCGGTTTGGAAATGGGAACATATTACAATGGACCTGTTAACCAAGTTGCCTAGGACGAATCGTGGTTTTGATGCCATATGGGTAGTGGTGGATAGATTGACGAAAAGTGCTCACTTCATTCCGATTCGTGAGACTTATACGTCAGAAAAGATGTCAGAAGTCTATACCAATGAAATCATAGCACGTCATGGAGTGCCGGTGTCCATCGTGTCCGATAGGGATACCCGGTTTACCTCGAATTTCTGGCGTGATTTCCAAGAACAAATGGGGACCAAATTGTTCATTAGCACTGCGTACCATCCTCAAACGGATGGACAAAGTGAAAGAACGATACAAATATTGGGAGACATGCTACGGGCGTGTATAATCGACTTTGGAGGCAGTTGGGATGTTCACCTACCGTTAGTCGAGTTTTCGTATAATAACAGCTACCAATCTAGTATTAAAATGGCACCATACGAAATGCTTTACGGTAGGAAGTGTCGAACCCCGGTTTGTTGGGGTGAAGTGGGTCCACGTGAACTCACCCACCAAGATATAGTACGAGCCACGAACGAAAAGATCGATAAAGTTCAGGCACACTTGAAAGCGGCTCAAGACAGGCAAAAGGCGTATGTTGATAAAAGGAAAAGGCCAATTGAATTTCAAGTCGGTGACATGGTCATGCTAAAAGTGTCCCCATGGAAAGGCGTTATTAGATTCAGAAAAAGGGGGAAGTTAAGCCCAAGGTTTATCGGGCCATTTAAAATTATCGGGAGAGTTGGCAAGGTAGCTTATCGTCTTGAACTACCGGAGGAGCTAAGTGGGATCCATGGCACGTTCCACGTATCGCAATTAAGAAAGTGCCTAGCAGACGAAACGACCTATATCCATTACGATGATATCGAAGTGGATAATAGTCTAAACTATGCGGTAAGACCGGTTGAAATTTTAGACAGAAAGGTCAAACGTTTACGAAATAAACAAATTGACCAAGTCAAAGTCAAATGGGAGCATAGGAAGGGTTCGGACACTACATGGGAGTCCGAAGAGGAGATGCGACGTCTTCACCCTACTTTATTTGGTACGTACTACGGTTTCGGGGACGAAACCTTTTTAAGGGGGGTGGACTTGTAACACCCCGAAAATATAAATCCTTATATTAAAATTAAAAGTAAAATAAACAAGATTCAACCAACTAGGAATTTTCACTCACTTAAATACAAGCCTTGAAATAACCCATGATAGGGTTAAAACACTCAAACTTAAGGATAAATCAAAGTTGAGGGTGTAAACTTGTCAAAACTGAAACTTAGGTTACTAATAATAACCAAAACAAAACCAAACACCCAAAAGCTGGTGTCTGGTCGAACAGAGAGCAAGGGGGGGGGGGGTCACAGGGTTTTCTTCAAACCCTTGTTTCATATCAAATCTCCAAATTGAAGTTTCAAATCTGCCCTAAATCAAGTCTTGAATATAAATTAGTAATCCCCTTGTAGTAAGGATCAAAAGGTATGTAAAATTTTTATATTTTGAATCACCATAAATTCTAGGTTAATGGTGAATAGCTGAAATTGGACCTAGATAGGTCATGCATGAATGAATATTGAAGCAATATGTTGTTTAGAATTAAACCCTAGATGATAAATTGTGAAAATTATTGCATGTTACTTGAAGAAATTACAATCACCATTGTAGGTGATTTATGATAGTGTGAAGACTAGACAAGTACTAGAATTGTGAATTTTAGTCTAGAGAAAAACTGAATGGTATGATGAAATTCAGCAAATTGAATGTTTAAATGATACAAGTGGCTTAATTATAGTGAAATTGGATGTTAAATTTCATGTCATGAACTTAGTAATAATTGTAGAAAAATCTGTCTCGTTAGGTGTTCGTAGAAAGGCCTAATCGAAGATTTAAATACTAGAATAGTAGGAAAACGCAGAAATTATCATGACTCATAATGATACAATTATGGTCATGAAAAGAGTTCTAAACAAGTTGTAAAACTGAATTTTCTAGGCAAAGAGTCCGGATCATCAAGCGGACAAGCCGGAGGGAATTCACGGGGGAAAGGCGTGCTCTAAAGGTACGAAATTACCGTTTCGTTACATTATGTATTATTCGATAGTTTATGTTGTAGTTTGAAAAACATGGTAAACAAGATAGATCAATATATCACTGAAGTGACTTTTCGTCTTAATCTAGTGAGACGGGTCAAAACTATTGTTAGAAATTTGATGTTTGAATTACCTTGTTTGAGGATTAACTCATGGTGTCTAAACGGGTCGAACAATCAAATATGCCATGATTAATACTTCGGATCACGATAGAAAGATCTTTGACGATTGATTTATATATATATCATTTAAGTAATATGAGGTTTTAATGTTTCGGCATCGTAGAAGAAACTGAAATTTGAGAGTTAGAATCTTGGTCTAAGAATCAAACAAAGCAAAAACTTGAATTTCCAGGTACTACCGTAAATTACGGTAGTACCGTAATTTACGGTGGATATAAATTGTTTACGGTGGAAACCACCTGATTTACGGTGGCCATAAGTTTTCAGAACTCACCGTAAATTACGGTAACACCGTAATTTACGGTGAACCCAGAAATCTTTAATTTGTTTTATTTAAGTTGATGATTGGACTATATGTATAAGTGTTATGTACCAAAGTCCAAAAACTAATGGTTTCTTTTAAATGTTTTGACCCTAGGTGTTTAGATGGATCGTACGGATGGTGATCAAGCAATGTCGAAGAACCGAACACAACTTTTGAAGCTTCCGCTACATGTCCTAATCTCACTTAAACTTTGTTCATGGGTTGTATATCAATTTACAAACAACTTTTGAATGTTCTAACTTAGTCACGTGTTGACTTTCTTTTATAATACTTCTAAAACATATGTAAATCTTTAATTTTTGGTATAATTATGTATAAATCTAGTAATTAATTCTAGTATAATTTAAGGGTGTTACACGCGTGGTCTGTAGATTAGTTAGATAACGTATAAGGAGTATGGTCTGCGCGGCTTTTTGGGACCATACCCCTTTAAGTCCCCCCAGTCCAGTGCTGCTTCCATGCGCGAAGTGAATGGTTGGAGCTCTGGACTCAGGAAAAAGAGAAAGGAAAGGAGTGCTGGTCTTTAAAGAATTTGCTAGGTCTTGGTAGCTGGCGCGCGTGTAAGTGTTTGTCAATTACTACGGCGCGGCTAACAGGCTTGCTTACTGATAGGTGTTGCTTTTGAGGGTTGGCGCGCATGATCATCGACTGATGCATGCGGCGTAACCCTTGCTAGCTTCAGTATGAAGTCTCGTTGCAAGTTTAAGGGGGAAATTCTTCGAATTTTGAATTCTGACAGGTTGGTGCAAATGTCGTTTGATGGCGACCCTTGAGTTGACTACTGACGCGACGATCCTCATGCTGACACTGACGGTTCGTCTTTTGTCAGGCGAGTGAGGCCAAGCTCTAGCAATGTGCACACATTCGTGTGGCTACTCTAAAATATTCACCTTTGGTGACTTCGCATGGTGCGTACACAGTCGTGTGGCTATTGTAAAATATCCACCCTATGGTGTGACTTCTGTTGGTTAGCGCTAGGTGCGCGCGTGTCTTAAGCCATGAAGCGTATGTATATATAGTGTTTGAATCTTTGTAAACTGCTGCCTACAATAGTTGCACGTGTTAACCTACTTTGAACAGGTTATCGCGAATGAGAATTGGCATAAAGTTGCGTCATGGATAATGAAGTGGAGACCCGAGCCTGCGCTAATCCTCTGGTGTGACATACCAACAATGTGGAATGAAGCAAGGACATGTGGCTTGTCTTGAAGATTTTAGGTGTAAGCGAAACTTTATTTCAGCCAATGCGTTTTTGCGTATACCCAAAGTGGTGCGTGCATTTGTAGCACAGTTTACGTTTTGTAAGCGTTTTCATATATGGCTAAACATGCGCGCGCGGGCGACACACACGCTCGTATGTAAAGCAGCTGGGTTGCATGGAGATTAGCGTGCTTACATGTGTAGCAGCAAGGCTCGCATGGAGGCTGAGATGATCGTATGTAGAACAACAGACTTGTATGGAGATCGACGTGTTGGTATGTAAAAAAGCTTGCGCGCATGGCGACTTACGTGCTCATAAGTAATGGGGCATGCGCGTGCGAAGACTCTCGTGCTCGTATGTAAAAGAGCATGCGCGTATGGCGCTTACGTGCTCGTATGTAGAGGAGCATCAGGCTCGCATGGAGACTGAGGTGATAGTATGTAGAACAACAGACTTGTATGGAGACCGTCGTGCTGGTATCTAAAGGAGCAAGCGCGCGTGGCGACTTACGTGCTCGTATGTAATGGAGCATGCGCCCGCCGGCGACTTACGTGCTCATATGTAAAAGAGCATGCGCCAGCCGGCGACTTACGTGCTCATAAGTAAAGGAGCATGCGCGCTTGGCGACTTATGTGCTCGTATGTATAAGAGCTTGCGCCAGCCGGCGACTTACGTGCTCATAAGTAAAGGAGTATGCGCGCTTGGCGACTTATGTGCTCGTATGTAGAAGAGCTTGCGCCAGCCGGCGACTTACGTGCTCATAAGTAAAGGAGCATGCGCGCTTGGCGACTTATGTGCTCGTATGTAGAAGAGCTTTTTAGGCTTTCCTCGGTGTGCGTGAGGATCGCTCGTTGCGTTTCACCGATCGACTGCATTGCCTAACCTGCGAATAAGTTGACATGGTAAATTGTAATAACGAGTCTAATATATGGAAAACGTTGTACCGAAACGCTGTCCTTGGGAGGTGCTCGTTCTATACATCCATACTCCGTAATATGCGAAAGCAATTCTGACCCTCAAAATGGTGTTGCACCATGCTAGTCATTCAGTTTATGGCGGCTAAATAGATGTTAGTAGCTTTGTAATAATATTGATAAGCAACGAATGTATACTATATAAACATACCGCAAGCACGTGTATATGGCATGGTTTCCGAAAAGAGATATAAAAACATGTTTGCCAGTGGTTTATGTTTTAACATAATTGTTAAATTGCCTTCGAGACGAAACATATGCCTCTTGAAGATGTCAAGTAAGGACATCATGATGATAGACATGTCTCTAATGTAAAAAAAAAAAAACTTTAAGCTGTGACGCTTGATTGTGCGAACGTCTACTTAAAATTACTTTAAGTTGCAATGACAAGCAAGTATAAAGATATAAAGGCCACTCATGAGAAAAAATTGTACGACCAGATAGTTGACCTTGATTTTGTATTGTATATCAAAATGTGTCTACTGTAATATCTTTGAGATATGCATTGTGCTCATAATTCTTACATGAATCTTTTCTTTATGATAAAATAATAGACACCCTTAAGTTGGTTCAAGACAAAAAGTGTCGGATGTTCCAAGATTAAAAGTGTCCTATTTATAGGATATATGTAGGGGTTACTTATGTGGAATGTTGATAGTTGTGGGCAAGTTTCAAAAACTGTATTTGTGAACCCCGAGGTAACTTCAGATACCTTTTAACTCTACAAATGACTTTAGTTTATTTCACTTGTTTATCAATCGAAAGTAACATCGTGGCGGACCAAGCATACCGGCGCAAAAGCATGCCGGAGTGTGTCCGGCAGGCAGAGATTACTCGCGCGGGGGGTAACGTGAGACGAGTATATATCATTTGTGATGAAGATAAAGCCATTAGAAAGGGATTTCAACAATGGATGATCGACAATAACCCAGTGGATAGTGTGAAAGAATTGAAAGAAGTTGATCACATGGCGATGCTATGTGACTCAAAGCAACTCAATGTTTGTCTTCTTGACATAGCCCATGCATATGCTTAGTCATTGACTTGTCTATTTTTAAAGTTGTTTTCTGATAAATAACAAAATTATTTGAAATTCATTTTCAAATAATTTGTCCTAGCATTTAAGTTGTATGTGCCAATTATAGGCTTGACTATCATAAGAATTGCATATGGAAAACAGCCTTTAAGAATGTGACTACGAAATATATATTTATAAAGATGGTTTAAAATTAAGTCTTCATACCAATAAAATAAGAATGTAACGTCTGTCAAGTACTCGCGCGGGGTAACGTATGGCAAGCTACTCGCGCGGGGGTAACGTATGGCAAGCTACTCGCGCGGGGTAATGTCTGTCTACTCGCGCGAGGTAACGTATGGCAAGCTACTCGTGCGGGGTAACATATGGCAGGCTACTCGCGCGGGGTAACGTATGGCAAGTTACTCGCGCGGGGTAATGTCTGTCTACTCGCGCGAGGTAACGTATGGCAAGCTACTCGCGCGGGGTAAGGTCTGGCAGAGGTGTACTCGCGCGCAAGGCGTAGAGCATGAGCGTGCCTGGTGCGCGAATAAGCGGAACCATGTTCGCCGCGTACATGGTGTATAGCATGTGCAAGCCTGGTGCATGAGTAAGCGGGGCTGTTCACCACGCGCGAATTTGCAGAGCATGAGCATGCATGGGCGCGTGAACAGGCGGAACTTTGTTCGCCGCGCACGGGGTGTAGAACATGTCTGCCGCGCAAGTTAGCGGGGCATGTTCGCCATGCGCGGGATGCAGGATGTTTGCCTTACGCGGGGACATGGTTCTGAAAAACGAGAATTGTTAATTCTTTATTTTCGGTATACATGAGCATGTGCCAGTGCACGTTCTGACAGCTCAGTAGCTGTTCGTTGCCCTTTACAGCTGTAAAGGTTTTTTAACTTGTCGTATTTACCATGATGGTTTTCTCTCTCTTTTTTTTTTTTTTAAATAAAACAGCTCACATTTCGAAAGGGTGGATAACAGCTGTATTTCCTTTAAAAGGGATGGATAACAGCTAACCTTTGTTATCTAACATTTAAAAATAATTTAAAATAACAAAAGCTGAAAATCTCTCTTTTCCAAGCACCAAACTCAAAGCTTAATCGCATATTACCTGAGCTCTTCATAGTCGTTCAATGTTAAATTAATAGAGCACATGGGTTGAAAAAGGTGATGTAAAAGAATTTTGCAATTCGTTTTTCTTTGTAACAAATTTGTTTCATGTGGCTTTTGTCATAACTTTACTTGAAAAAGGTTTGCACCCGAAATAGTAGAGTAGCTGACTTACTTGTTTGATGCATAAATGATGGCGAAACTTGTTGATGGAGGCATAGGACCCCCTTTGGAGCTCAACGGAGCTCAGATCTGATGGTTTCTTGGTCAAAAACGTTTGGATCTGGTTGAAAAAACGCAGATATGAAGAAAACAGACCTGGATCTAGAAACCTTCTTGAAAACCGCAGATCTGAGATGGGGAGAAGAGAAAAAACGAGTTTTGATTCTTTGATTTAGATTTTGAACCGGTGGGCGCCAATGAAGAAACACGGGTTCACCGCCGGGATGACCTGACCGTGCTCTACATGAGGGTGAAGAATCACGTCTTGTTCTTCCTCTTGAACCTAGATCTGCAATGGAGAAGAGAAGAAAGTGGAGCTGTAGAGATTGCCGGTAGGAGAAGATTCTCCTGTTTCCAGCTACAAAAGTGTGGCGGCTCCATATGCTCTGCCCTAATAATGAGGTGAACACCTCTTTATATAGGGGGATATGGGCCTCCCCTAACCTCAATGGGCCAGGCCCAGTTAGGGGTTATCTCTACAAGCCCCGACCCAAAGTAGTGTAAACTACATCGCGTTGGGCCTCGCGGTTGGGTTAGTAGCAACAATAATAAATAATTAATATAAAAGCAATACGTAACGGGAAGTCTGACCGCTCGGGTCGGGTTTAATATCGTACCCCATCAAATTTTGACTGTGTAGGATAAAATTCTATAATGTGCAGGGTATATGTAGGAAAATTTTGATATGTGTAGGTTTTGTAGATTATATGTAGGATAATTAATTAAAGAGAGAAAAATTAATGATACGAGTTATAAATGAAATAGTATTTTACTAATATGCCCTTTCTTCTTTTTGTTCTCACATTAAATTTCTTCTCAAATGAATCTTCCCCTATTGAGCAAATAATTAATATGTTTTGACTTTTGAGAATGGGTCTAACTAAGTGTAAGATTTTAGGTTTTTAATGGGCATAAATGTTATAAGTTTTAGATGGGTCTTCTATTTTATAAAATACATACATATATATACACACATATATACGAATGTTATAAAAATAAAAATGTGCCATGGCTGAAGGTCCTTCTCGGCCACCCTAAGAACCGCCTCTGGCATGTTTGAACTAGGGGTGTTCAGAATTCGATTCGAATTCGAAAAATTCGAAATTCGACTCGATTCGAATTCGATTAAAAATGTTCGAATTCAAGTTGATTCGTATTCGAGTCCAGTAATCGAATGAGAATCGAATACGAATTTATGATTCTGAATTCGATTCGATTCGAAATTCGAATTCAATTTGTATATAATTTTTTGATATATGTATATACACACATGTAACATTCTAAACTTGGCCAAAATATAAACTAACTCCATAAGTGATAAATTTATTATTCATAACATTACCAAACCTACTAAAAAATAGTCCATGCTACTTATTTCTAAATTTTTACCTAACTTAAATCGCTACGGGTAACCAACCTATCTTCTAATTTTTGGTGTTTTGACATATTGATAGTTAATTAATTTTGCAGATTATTATATTTTATGTTGAATATAATTAGTTTGTAGTATTTTAAAAAATAAAAGTTAAATAATTTATTGTTTAGGGTGAATTTGAATTAAATCGAATTTATTCGAATTCGGTTCGAATTCGAGTTTCAAATATTAATCGAATCGAATACGAATTCAGGTAAAAATAATAAAAATTGGAAAAATTCGATTCGAATAATTCGAAAATTCGTTATTCGATTCGATAAACACCCCTAGTTTGAACATGAATACGTCTCATCTAAAAAGCATGTGGCACTACCAAGTCATTTGGCCCCAAATTGACTAACAAAACATTTACCCGTGTACATTTGACTTATGGTCCCTCAAGATCAAATTCCAATTTTGATGCTTTCCTTTTATAAGTTGTACAAATTTTATTTTAAACAACATAAAATAGTTAGTTAATAGATTAGTTATACAGGATTAGGATCAAATACAAAGGATTCTAATTATAAGAATGGTACAAAGGCTATTAAAAAAAACCCACTACAAAAAAAAAAAAAACAAACAAACTTAAACATCTACCACCATCAAAAACCTAAACCCCCCACTCTCATCACCCACCCACCCCCCCCCCCCCCCCCAAAAAAAAAAAAAAAAATTGCCGAGGGGGTGGGGGTTTAGGTTTTATGGTGGTGGTGGGGGTGGGGGTGGGGGTGGGTGGGTGTTTAGTTTTTTTAAGATTTATTTTAGGTTTTTTTTTTTTTTTTTTTTTTTTTTTTTGGGGGGGGGGGGGGGGTTAGGTTTTTTTTAAGTTTTTGGGAGGTGGGGGGTTAGGTTCGTGAACGTTCGGTAAGGTGTTCGTGAACATTCGTTGATTTACGTTCGTTTATGTTCGTATATTTGTGTTTTAATTGAAGATCTTTGTACTTTCTTATATTTTATTTGTACTTTTTATATTATTAAACTTTTATTTATTTTATTACCATAACAATGAAACTAGGAAAGTCACTTTCACCTTGTTTATGCATCATTTCCATTTCATTTCTCATTATTTACATCGGTGAATATGATCGACCTCCGTTACAATAAGGGATTCAAGTTCGAGTGCTACTCTCTGGGCCATCTATCTTTATCCTTCGCTGCGTTCGCCAAATTTATTTGTGTTCGTTTGTGTTCGTGAACCGTTTGCAAACACGCTCATTTCCTTAATGAACGAACACGAACATAAAATCCCGTTCGGTAAGTGTTCATGAACCGTTCGTGAACACATTTATTTCCTTAACGAACGAACACGAACAAGGCCTTGTTCGTGTTCGTTCGGTTCGTTTACAGCCCTACTTGTCACTCTATAAATCCTTCTTACACTTCTTACAATTAGGAGTCTTTGTAGAATAACTTGACCCTACTTATACATTGTTAAAAGTTTAAACATAATTATCCAATAAAATAATGAAGGGGCTGGACAAATCCTTACGGACACAAGAGCCAAATGACTATTTGTCACGACTCATTAGAGAATATTATTTAAAGATTTAACACTCCCAACAGAATCTTGGTTATCTATTGCCTTCTTTCTAAAGATTTAAACTTGGACAGGGTTATGGCTTTAACTTGTAGCGGTTTTACAACGTGACGATGATGGTAAAGGGTTAGAAGTCGGAACGCTGATGAGTGTTGTGGTCTAGTGGAAGGTTGCAGTCAACCGTAGTGATGATGGTCAAGGTTTGTGTCTGTTCAATCACCATTGACAGCAGCTGCAGCTGCTAGTGCTACATTACCTACATGCAAGTTTGATTGAAATGATCATCTTTTTACATTGTCATAACTTCAAACAGGGTCAAACTATGCAGAATGATTAGTCAACACAACATATTTCCAATCACCAAATAACCTTAGAAGTTAGAACCACATCAAAATGAGCATCTTTTTACATTGCCATAACCATAACATCAAACTGGGTCAAACTATGCAGACCTAAACCCACACAACAGGTACTAGACTGGGCCCAAATAATCACCCTCCAACCCGACAACCGCCTGAAACTCCTTCTGGGCCTCCATGTACTTCACCCCAATCACAATACACCTCAGAGTCGCATCCTTCTCAATCCTGGACCCAGTTTTCGAATTCAAGAAACACGGGTTTTCCGCAATTTGGTATTGATAATCACTCATTTTCTGGTTAGACAGATAAAGGTTTTCGATTGGTCCGCACCTCAAGAAAACCCCATGTTTAAGAATCTTGTGAACCACTCCTTCTATGACTTCACCTCGGAATACCTTGAAGCTCAAGCAAGTGAAGGTGACGGGAAACAAGACATCACCCGAGTGCTCTCGTACTTTCCCTTCACCGATCTTGTCCAAAGTGGTCACGCATAGAAGGTACCCGAGATCTTTGGTTGCTTTCTTGGCGGAGAAGTCATCAAGCAAACGAACGAGAATCGCCTTTTGTAACATCAACCCTTTGATGTTGAGATTCTCGGCTGGTATTACCACGTTCCAATTCAGTTGTACCTTGAGAAACATTTTTCAATCTTACCGCACCTAATAGGAAAAAGAAACTTATATTAAAACTTATGATTGCAAAACTGTATTATTACATTAACTATACGTAAAACTATTTAGATGATTGCAAAACTGTATTATTACATTAACTATACGTAAAACTATTTAGAGTAAAATGCCATTTTCGTTCCTGAGGTTTGGCCACTTTTGCGACTTTCGTCCCTGAGGTGTCATTTTCATCCAAATAGTTTGAAATCTTGCCGTTTCATCCCTGAGGGCCATTTTTCGAGGGACGAAAGTCGCAATAAATTGCCAACCCCAAGGATGAAAATGGCAAAAAAAAAAAAACCAAAGGTGAAGGACTGCAATGCACAAAAAAGTCGTTTTGGATGGAACGTGCAAATATGCCCAAACCTCAGGGACGATTTTGGCAATTTACTCAACTATTTATGAGGCAGTAGGCATTGAAAATAGACTTTAGACAACTCTCCACGTGTTTGACCTGTTTGATCCATTTCCCTTTTTAGTTTTTTTTTTCCTTCTATTTGACCCGTTTTGAGACCATACATTCAACTATCCAGAATACCTAAGCTGCATCATCGTCTGATTAGCAGAATCCCTAGATAATAACTGAAGCTGAATTCTATGTTCAACAAAACAAAATGGAATTTTGCTGAGCAAGAATCTATTTCAAAAGATTATTAACACCATTAGAAAAACAAATAAGAATCATAAACCCTAATTCAAATAAAAAGCTTATTACCTCTTCGAAACACACTTATTATCGCAGTGTTATCGAACAGGCCCCAATGTATTTCAAGACAAAATTAACTACGATCTTAAGGATCACATTAACCAAGAACATGAAGATTGAAGGAGATGAAGGTATGATTGTGCATTGGGATTATGATTAAACACACATGCAAATATTCTTCATATAACACAAAAACAGACAAATATTTGAATTACATCACAAATTTAGGAGGAATCACAACTAATTTTTCCCTAATCTAGTAAAAATCTGCCGAGTACAATACGCTCACGAAAACTGAAAATCGAAATCAAACAATGTAGATGTGAGATGACAAAATGATACTTATAGAGGGTTTGTGACTGCTACAATAGGATACAATAAAAGAACATTAACACACAGATTGAGTGGTAGGTTGTAATGGGTTTGGGTTAGATTTTAAAACATGTCGATTTAGGTAAATTCAAAACGGGTCGAGATGGTTAGTCGACCAGAAAATACTTTTTTGTATATTATTTTCAAACAGATAAACAAACAAACAAACAAGAAATCTTTTTTTTCAATATTGCATATATCTCTTTTAACTGTTATAAATAACTAACGAACTAACTATGATTATAAAACAATATTATTACACTAATTATAAGTATGCATTGTAAATAGACTTTAGACAATTCTCCACATGTTTGACCTATTTGACTTGTCCTTTTTTAGCTATTTTTTTCTATTTGAGACCATACATTCAACCATCCAGAATACCTACTGTATATTGTGCAAGTTGCAGCATCCTCTTATTAGGCAGAATCACTAGATTTTGGACAGAACAAGAATGGATTTTTTCTAAGATTATGAACATCATTAGCAAAAATGAAGCAGAACAGTATACCTAATTTAAATGATTACAAAAACTAAACAAGATTAGAAAAAAAAAAAAAAAAAAAAAAAAAAACCCTTGCTTGCAAACTACTCCAGATACACACCTAATCACATTACCTTTCAAATAAATTTCCACTCAAAACCCTAAAAATCACACTTGCAAATCGTCTAACAGGCCACAATGTAACTTCTAAGGATTGTGCATTGTGATTAATATAGAACATACATGCAAATCGTCTACATATAACACAAAATCAGACGATGATATTGATTACAACACAAAATTAGGTGAAATGACAATCAATTAAGCCCTAAATTAGTAACCTGACGAATAGAGTATGATAAAAATGAAAATCAAACGATCGAGATGATGAAATGATACTTACTAGAGGGTTTGGTGAACTCCGAGCGGATTTTTAGGGTTTACGGTGTGATTGATTGTAGTACGAGTTTTGGTGGGTTTATTTGCTGAGTCACAGACTCATGAGCACGAGTGGTTTTTCGTTATTGAATTGAATAATAATTGATAAAATGTTTTTATTTTTTATTTTTTATTTTTTTACAAGGAATTAGACCCCCTGTAGTGGGGCTCCATGTACCGCCCAAAGCCAAACATAGCGCCCGGATGGCGCCATGAACACCGCGACGCGGGGCGCTATAGCCCGGAAAAGTTGAATGGCGCGATAGACATAGCGGCGCGATGAATTGTTTTGTTTTCAAAATGACCGTTGAACGGTCAAAAAATTAAAAAAAAAAAAATTATTTTTTCATTTTCCAATCTATTAAATACCTCCACATCTCTCATTTTTTTATACCATTCATCACATCTACTCCTTTCTTCTCTATATTTTTTTAAAAAAGTGTAGAAACTACTCCCACCATACTCTAAAAAAAAATGGGTTCCCCATCGGGAGATTCGTTCACCGATATTTACCGACGGTTTTTTTCACCCGAAGAAGACGCGGAGGAAGAAGAGGCGGTTACGAGTGCGTGTACTCTCGTGATACAAGCAATGGAGCACGTTCGGCCTACTCCTCCTCCACGCCCCATTTTGAAGCGCACCTATATCTTGCGAGATCGTGAAGCCGCGAACGAGCGTTTGATGAAAGACTATTTTGATCCCACGCCGGTTCACGGACCCAATGTTTTTAGACGGAGGTTTCGGATGAGCCAAAGGTTATTTTTAAAAATTACTAATGATTTGGAAGATAAGTATGATTTCTTTAAGCAAAGAGTGGACGCGCGGGGATATTTAGGCTTCACTTCAATTCAAAAGGTCACTTCCGCTTTACGCATATTAGCCTACGGAAACACGTACGACATCAACGACGAGTACTTGAAGATTCCGAGGAAGAAGAGGTTGAGGAATTCGAAGACGGGAACTTTGAAGACGTAGGTTTGGATGCTGGAGAAAACGAAGAGGAAGAAGGAGAGAACGAAGACGAAGAAGATTAATCTTTGAAGTGTTGTTTTTTTTTGTTTTTTTAGTCCAACTTTTTTTTTTTTTGAAACCGTTTTTTTTTTATGTTACTGTATTTTTTTTTATGTGTAATGTTTTTTTTTATTTTAGTGTAATGTTTTTTAATTTAATGAAATGAATTTTAATTTTATAAAGTTAGAAAATAATTATAAAAAATTAGAAATTAATAATTGAGTAATGATTAGACGGGGGCTTTATGACTACGGGCTTAAAATGCATAAGGCCCCATAACGCCCACACGCTAACGTGGCGCGCCACGTGTCGCATAACGCCCACAAAGGGGCGTTATGACTACACATGGCCTTAAGTAAGGGTGGAAGGGGCACATGCGGGTAATGTGTATCAGGTAGGAGTTATCGGGTGGTAACAATGTTGCGGGTGTTTTGGGCAGGGGCGGAACCGGTGTTAAGTTAACCGTAGCACAGGCTACAGCTCAAGTCCACATTGGTAGTGTATTTTTTTTTATTTTTTTTCGGTTTTATACAAAGGATACCCCTAACCAATCCAAACTCCCGATTGAAATACTGGCCCAATTGATTAGATTAGCCCCCAAAAAACACAAGTACGTATGGCGGCAACCTGGAAGAAAACCAAACATCACTTTGGCCTCTCGCTCAGACTCAGACGTTGCATTCTTCGTCCCTGCTATTTGTTGTTGCGATAATCTTGAATCATCATCATGTTTGTCTCTGCTCTCTGCCTCTCGCTCTGTCGCTGCATTCTTGAACAATGTCATGGTTTGTGCGGTTGAAAATAAATTTCTTCGTAAAGTAAAAGACGACGAGGTGATGGAACGATTTCAAGCTATGAAAAAAAGAAGAGGACAAATCTATTAGGTATTTGTTTTACTTTATTTTTTTATTGTCTTTTTTTTACTATTGTACGATTGCATGGTAAAAATTTTTTTTTTGGGACACCCCTGATTTAATGGGCTAGTTCCACCACTGGTTTTGGGTAGGGTGGACAGGTAAGGAAAACGGCAAGTGGTCACCGATGAAAATAGATGAGAGAAAGAGAAAGTTGCGTTTGTGTGTGGAGATTAAAGAGAGTTGCGTTTGTGCGGGGAGTCAGGAACATTGCCACCATTGTCTAGGGTTACCTACAAAAATGCAGATAAAAATATTTGAAAAATCCGGGAGCACATCACCAACGGTCGCTGGGTCAAACATTTCGAGTCGAACATTTGAAACACACATGCTAACACAATGAGTAGTTTTGGGTTAATCGAACGCATGTGGAACATGTACATCGGAAACATTGTACGAATACATTGAGTAAACGCATGTGGAACATGTACATCGGAAACATTGTACGTATCTTAAAGTGTTTTGTTTTACAATAGGGCACAATTAGGTCATCCATCTCACACATACAAGGACTTTGCTATCGGTTGTTCATTTGCTAGCACACTCAGGTGAGTATCACGACCCTTTTTACATTGTTTTTTAAACATTAGGGGGGGGGGGAGAAATCATGCTAGAATCATATGCACGAAAATGAGTAGAACTTGAATTGTTTATTACATGAGTAGACGGATTATCGCATGTAAGTCCACTCGGTTTTCTATAATCATTAACTTTGGTAGACGTGGAACATATAAATAGATCTATTTGGGTTGACACCCCTATCCGTTGTTAGTCACGCTAACCTTCATTGGGAATCAGTCGGGTGATATTGTCCATAACATATTTCAGTGTTTAGAAATAGAACATTGGGTTAGGGGCAAAATATGAAATAAAGTCGAGTCTTGATTACGGAGCTCATTGTAACTAGACACATAAAACGGTATTGAACATTATGGCAATGCTTGTATTTTGAACACTCATCCACGTAAGTTGTATTTTTGAGTCGTATAAACCTGTGAACTCACCAACATTATGTTAACATTTTAAGCATATATTTCTCAAGGAATTAATCAGTGGAAGCATCATAGAGTCGCATGCACGTTAAGCATTTTGGAAATTTTCCTCTGGCTGTGAAACAATTGTTTTTGTAGAAAACGTCTTTCTCAAACAACTTGAAACATTGGTCGGTAAAATATTTGTGAATCATGTACCACACTCTTTTAGTATTTAAATTTAAAACTATTAGTGCTCGTTTGATATAAAACAAAGGCTATGGAAACCATGAACGTTACATCTCGTGTTTCCGTCGTTGGCGAGGTGTGACAGACTAGTATCAGAGTCATTGGTTATAGCGAACTAGGTTGCATTAGTGAACCCAGACTATAGTCTTTGAACCATGACACGTGTCACACCCCAACCGATGACGGAAACATCGGGGCGCGACACTGAGCGAAACAGATTGTCCAAGAGAAATCCTTAACAACTAACATTACCGAATATTTAACGTTAAGTCCCATACCAAAACATATAATTATTACAGACATATTATCTCAAAAACAAATAAGTTGTTCCGACAACTCAGATTTAAAGTGTTTGTTTCTAGACTCCATCCTAGCTCAATTCCATCAAATAGCAAGCATAGCACCCTAAGCACCAGTCACATACATTAAAATAAAGTCAATACACATAGTGTAAAGGTGAGCATACAAGTTTGATAATATAATAGAGTTCGAAATCGTTTACGCATGACCAGCATGTAACATGTACAATGACGTGTGCAAAATGCAACATATAAATTACATCAATTGTGGCATAAAACTAACCCTTTTTTTAGTACTAATGTTGGAAAAAGTGTGCTTTTGTCTTCCTTTTGTATTTTCAGGATTAAATGAGCTCAAATTAACAAAAGAAGCAAAAAGGCAGCTAAATCTAGCATAAATACAAGAAAAGGAACAAACGTGACATGCCCGACCCCACGACAGCATCTTCCCGAGCAAAACAAGAAGACAGAAGACTGAACACGCCCCGTGCTCAGTGAGCACGGGGGCGTGCCCAAGTGTCAGCAGAAAAGACAAAGTGGTAGAAGCTTCCATCGCCCACCACGGGGCCGTGCTCAGCGGACACGGGGCCGTGGTCAACTATAAGATTCGCAAAATCCAAGCAAATCTTGATAGTACAGATATGCTTCTGCACACGGGGTCGTGCTCAGCGGGCACGGGGGCGTGGTCAACTAATGCAGACAAACTGCATTTAATGAAGAAAGAGAGGAGGATGGACACGGGGCCGTGCCCAATGGACACGGGGCCGTGCCCGAGGTTTTGTTCAGTCTATAAATAGGAGTGCTTGGAGCTCTTGCAACTCATCCCTTGGCACACCACCTCTCTCACACTTCACCCACCACCCACCACCACCATAACACCATCATCCACCACCATCATCCATTGTCCATCATAGAGTGTGTGAGTCGTCTCGGGATCCAAGATTGATCGTAAGAGTTCTTGACAATCAAGGCCATGTTTGCCTAAGTCTCTTACATCACTTGGTGAAGACAAAGTGTCTAGTGTAATACTTTTTATTTTTAATCTTTTCGCACTTTTTACTTGGTTATGTATTAATGATTTTAATAACTAGTTTCTTATGTTGAAGGTGATTTTTCCTTATCGTTTGTCCGTGGTGTCTTGGCATTATTTTACTGTCTATATAAAATAAAAGATTTTCACCATTCATATCTCCACGGTCTATATGGAGGTATGTTGGCTACCTGGTCGGGGGTTAAGGGAACGGTTTGGTAAGAGTCTTGCCTTGTTCAGTGTATAGATCCTGCAAGGACCTGGGTCAAATTTAGTAGGACCTCCTTCAATACTTAACGGTATTGGATGGCGGGGGTCCAAACTCTTTGATCCCCTCATATGTAAGCTACTATTAATACTATAACCCGGCTATTTAGGATTGTATCCCTGCTGACTCAGACTACTTAGCCGAGGGTAACGTCGCATTCAAAAGAGGGGCCTACCATAATATGCATTAATAACTTAATTAATTATCTTTCAATAATCCGACCCTTTAGGATTGTATCCTTGCTGACTTAAACTACTGGGTTGAGGGTAACGTCACCTTCAAAAGAGGGGCCTACTACAATAACTAAGATAATCTCTTAAAAAGTGCAAAAGTGCGAAAATAATCAAAGGTTACACTAAACACGAGTCGGAACCAAGTGATTTATCTAGTCTATCTGTTTCTACTTTTTATTTTATTTTCAGCATTTTAGTTAGTTTTTATTTTTCTAGTTTAAAACCTTTTTTCTAACTTTTTGATTTGATTAGACGTTGAGGATAAACCGGTACTAAAAGCTCTTGTGTCCTTGGACGACCTCGATATCTTACCAACACTATACTATGCTCACGATGGGTGCACTTGCCCATATGTGTGTTTAGTGGTAGTAAATATCGTGTTTTATAAATTTAAAACTTGGTTAATAAAGTGTAAAAGGGCTTAAAATATACTTAAACTTATATACCCACTTCACACACATCAAGTTTTTGGCGCCGCTGCCGGGGACACAAGGATTTTAAGAAAGTTAGGAATCAACGGCCTAATCATTTTTCTTATTTTTCTATTTTTTTTAGGATTTTTCTTAGTTTTTCAGCTTCTGCAGAACTCAGCACGGGCCGTGCCCGCTGAACACGCCCCGTGCCCAATCATTGGAACTGGCAATCCTGTTTTAAGTCAGACAGTAAGCTGAAGATGGGTTCGTGCCCACTCAACACACTCCGTGCCCAAGATTCAGTTACTGAAACCAGAACCGTAAGATCCCGACGGTTGGTAATTTCTGACACAAACATGAGTGATACTGATACTTTTTTACTTTCGGCACTCTTATGGTACGTGGTGTCAAATATGTGGTGGTTCCCATAAGGAATTAGAATGTTATTTTCTAAATTATAAGCCCCACTATATAGACCCATCGTTTTCCGGTATCCTTAAGAGGGGCGAAAGTAAAAATAATCCCTATCTCTCCCTCGAATGCTCTCAACCGGATTTTCTAGGAGAAATGCATCTTGATGAACTATTTCAATTAGAAGATCTAATTCTTAATTGGTTAAAAGAACTTAGGATAGATTTCAATAATTTATCCCAAGACGATAACCAAGAAGAAATGTTAGGATCGCATTCAAACAACTTCGTTGTTCCCGACGATACTTCTAACTCTAGTGAGGACTTGAGCGATAGTCGTCCCTGTGTCGATTGTGCCGTGAAGGACTCCCCATCGACTTCGTTCGATGCATACATAGACCTGAGAGATTCGACATACACCTTCTTTAACGAGAGCCCGGAAAAGGGTTGGACTTGTCCACCTACATATAGCATAGGAATCACCCTCACCGACAACCTCTTACGTTCTCGTCTTAATCTAGATCAATTAAGGTATCTTAGGCACTTTGGGGTTGTTCCATCCAGTAAGGAACCACCCGATCCAGAAAAGTTCCTTAAAAATAGACAAATTCCATAAGACAGCTTCTAGACACGAGGCCATGTCCAGGTCAACACGACCCCGTGTCCACCCAAAGATTCCCTTCTGATTTCATCAGAATACGGACAAAATAGTGTCAGGATTCTGTCTGCACACGGGGCCGTGTCCAGCCGACACGGGGCCGTGCGCAACGTACTGTCGTTTTCTATAAATGCAGCCAAGAATCCTGCACATTTGAACCATTCCAGGGACAGAGATTTGGGGAATCTTCTCACATACCATCCTAGGTATTTTCTAAAAGAAGTTTCTCAACTACCTTCTTGTCGTTTCCTCTTTTATCCACTATCATCTTCTTCAATTTTTTCCCTATACTTCCATTAAAGCTTGAGACCTCCATAATTTCAAGCTTTAATGAGGTGTTTGTTAGATTTTTGTTCATGGAATCTTGTTAAAAATAAGTTTACAACAATGTTTTAAGTTGTTTCTGTTCAAAAATGTTTTAAAAATCATGAAAACAAATTAAAACCTCAAGATTCCTTGGTCTAAAATCCTGCAGATACCTGAACACGGGGCCGTGTCCGAGGTACTGGTCCCATAAAAGTTGAACTCTTTTCGGTTTGTTTTCTCAGAATGGTAAGCAGAACGAGCGGAACCTCTTCGTCGCACTCCAGAAACAACCGGCAGGGGAGAAGATCATCAACGGTTGAAGATTCTCTTGTAAACTACGTTTAAGCCCTAAGAGAGGCCATTAATGAGATAACGGGGGTGGAAGAAGCATTGGTCGACCGTATTAATCATCTAACGGTGGGACTAGAAGGATGTCTCCGGGAAGTCAACCTTTTGCACCAAAGGTTGAACATTCTCGCCTCTCCTCCTTTGGTACCAATTATAACCCAAAGGGCATAGAATGTGGTACCGGAAGTCATCATTCTGGCCGAATGGTACGCAATACATCCGGAACCCCCTCGAGACATACTACAAGGGGTTCCGATTGGTGTCACTACCCCTCCACAAGATGTTGAGGAACATGAAGCCGCCTCCCTTCTCCCGAGAGAGATAGAAGAATGGCTTTAGCAACATCTAAGGGACACCGCTCGGCTTGGAGTTCTACAAGACTTTTACATACCGGAAAACTATTTCCGGAATTTTGGCTATTATTGTAGAAGTAGAGCTCCTTAGGATGATTTTACGTATCACTTGACCTATCTAATTTAGGACTTTTAACTTTTATTTTCTGCTTTGTTTTTCAATTTTTAGGATTATTATGTAATTCTCTATGACTTAATGAATGATGGTTTTAGTTAATTTGGTATTTGGATGGTGTTGAGATGACAAAGGAAACAAGGGAAACTTGAACCAGCACCCCATGCAGGAAAACAGGGCCATCCGACAAAAATTCTTCATTACAGTAAGTTCAGCACGGGCCGTGTCCGCCCAACACGGCCCCGTGCTGCACAGTCTGCAGAAAATACTCAGTTCAGGTACACTGGACACGGGCTGTGTTCACTCAACACGCCCCCGTGTCCAGGCTTCTGTTTCTCTTTTTCAATTTTGTTACTGGCACTTGAACACGTGGCCGTGCCCGGACACCACGGGGCCGTGTCCAGCGCCCAATAACACAAATTTTTGCTTTTTCACACCTTTTTACATATTCAATCAACCTAAAAACTTATTTTTGGGACACATTGAGGACAATGTGTAATTTAAGTGTGGGGGGGATGCTAAAACCTTGAATCTTGCAAGTCCTAACTACAAGCCTTACACAAAACTCTATTGGAACCGCTAATTACCCCAATTTTTTTTCAAAAATTTTCATTTTTTTACTTGTCTAGGTTTAACTTGGGAATTTCAAATTCTAAAAATGTTATATTTTTACAAATTTACAACCGATAGCGTCGTGATAAAAAGAACCAACATAAGAAAATTATGAAAAGGCATAACAAGCTTAGTTAAAATTTGATTATATATACTTGATCACATAAAAACCCATTCCCACAAAAGTGAGTTTTGAGCCTTTATTGAGAATACAAATACATATCATTAAACTAAATGCTCATTTTTCGTTTCTTGTGTGAATAGCCGCTTGGTTCTTACAACTCTAGAACTTGCCACGGCGATACATTCCCGGTCCTTACCAACTTAAACCCGAGTAAGTAAATGATGGAGGCATTAGGACTAACCCTTTTTATTTCTACACCATTATTTTTCTTTTTTTTACCACCTACCCAAAATCCCCCTAGTTAGCCCCTTTGAGCCTAAACCTTTTCATTTCATAACCCAAACCAAAAACCCTTTCACCCACCAAAACCTTTTTCATTTTTAACCCTTTGTTTTAGTAACTAGCTCGGTTTTTCGTATGACTTTTCAAAGAAAAAAAATGTTGAAGATGGAGCAAAAGAGAAATAAACAAACAAGTTTATCAAAAATAACTTTGTTTGAATAAAAGCTTCATCAAAATAAAAATTGCAAAAAAAAAAAAAAAAATAGTCCTAGGAAAACCGACGCTTATTACGCTTTTCGCCCTTTCACTAACCACTAACCCAACCACCTACCTTTAACCCAAGCCTAACCCTTCACCCAAAAGTCCTCTTGATATTTGCAAAGGTATATAGTTAAAAAGGAGGAGGATTGATTGCTTGGCAAGCTTATGGTAGGAGTAAGTTCCATGCCGCTCTCGAGTGATTCACTAAAATACATTTTCGGCCGAGTGTTGAGTGATCCCCGTGAGGTATGTGAACTTGTATATAAATGGAATTTTAAAGAGGCATGTTATGCCCTAATAAGTAATTTATCTTATGAAAAGTTTTAAATAAATCATGACGAATAGGACTGTAAATAAATAAAAATAAAACTTAGTAAAGAATCTTGGAAATCCCGACACTCTATGACAAGCCTAAAAACCTTCTCTTCTACCCATTCCATTTGGGAGTGTAAAGCCACATTATAAAGAGTTTTGCTTGAGGACAAGCAAAGATTCAAGTGTGGGGGTATTTGATGTGTGCAAAATGCAACATATAAATTACATCAATTGTGGCATAAAACTAACCATTTTTTTTAGTACTAATGTTGGAAAAAGTGTGCTTTTGTCTTCCTTTTGTATTTTCAGGATTAAATGAGCTCAAATTAACAAAAGAAGCAAAAAGACAACTAAATCTAGCATAAATACAAGAAAAGGAACAAACGTGACATGCCCGACCCCACGACAACATCTTCCCGAGCAAACCAAGAAGACAGAAGACTGAACACGCCCCGTGCTCAGTGAGCACGGGGGCGTGCCCAAGTGTTAGCAGAAAAGACAAAGTGGTAGAAGCTTCCATCGCCCACCATGGGGCCGTGCTCAGCGGACACGGGGTCGTGGTCAACTATAAGATTCGCAAAATCCAGGCAAATCTTGATAGTACAGATATGCTTCTGCACACGGGGTCGTGCTCAGCGGGCACGGGGGCGTGGTCAACTAATGCAGACAAACTGCATTTAATGAAGAAAGAGAGGAGGATGGACACGGGGCCGTGCCCAATGGACACGGGGCCGTGCCCGAGGTTCTGTTCAGTCTATAAATAGGAGTGCTTGGAGCTCTTGCAACTCATCCCTTGGCACACCACCTCTCTCACACTTCACCCACCACCCACCACCACCATAACACCATCATCCACCACCATCATCCATTCTCCATCATAGAGTGTGTGAGTCGTCTCGGGATCCAATATTGATCGTAAGAGTTCTTGACAATCAAGGCCATGTTTGCCTAAGTCTCTTACATCACTTGGTGAAGACAAAGTGTCTAGTGTAATACTTTTTATTTTTAATCTTTTCGCACTTTTTACTTGGTTATGTATTAATGACTTTAATAACTAGTTTCTTATGTTGAAGGTGATTTTTCCTTATCGTTTGTCCGTGGTGTCTTGGCATTATTTTACTGTCTATATAAAATAAAAGATTTTCACCATTCATATCTCCACGGTCTATATGGGGTATGTTGGCTATCTGGTCGGGGGTTAAGGGAACGGTTTGGTAAGAGTCTTGCCTTGTTCAGTGTATAGATCCTGCAAGGACCTGGGTCAAATTTAGTAGGACCTCCTTCAATACTTAACGGTATTGGATGGCGGGGGTCCAAACTCTTTGATCCCCTCATATGTAAGCTACTATTAATACTATAACCCGGCTATTTAGGACTGTATCCCTGCTGACTCAGACTACTTAGCCGAGGGTAACGTCGCATTCAAAAGAGGGGCCTACCATAATATGCATTAATAACTTAATTCATTATCTTTCAATAATCCGATCCTTTAGGATTGTATCCTTGCTGACTTAAACTACTGGGTTGAGGGTAACGTCACCTTCAAAAGAGGGGCCTACTACAATAACTAAGTTAATCTCTTAAAAAGTGCAAAAGTGCGGAAATAATCAAAGGTTACACTAAACACGAGTCGGAACCAAGTGATTCATCTTGTCTATCTGTTTTTACTTTTTATTTTATTTTCAGCATTTTAGTTAGTTTTTATTTTTCTAGTTTAAAACCTTTTTTCTAACTTTTTGATTTGATTAGATGTTGAGGATAAACCGGTACTAAAAGCTCTTGTGTCCTTGGACGACCTCGGTATCTTACCAACACTATACTACGCTCACGATGGGTGCACTTGCCCATATGTGTGTTTAGTGTTAGTAAATATCGTGTTTTATAAATTTAAAACTTGGCTAAAAAAGTGTAAAAGGGCTTAAAATATACTTAAACTTATATACACACTTCACACGCATCATACAAAGTGAAGGCAAGTAGGTTATCGACAGAGAAATTTGCACAGACGTGACTGCGAGTTGTAGAATGCGCAACACATATCCCCGTTGGGACACGTGAAGTAAATCCCTTAACAACCCCTGTCCACGACAGGTGCTGAGTCCAAACTATAGTACTATCGTTGCTAAGGTGTCAGGCAACAATCACTGTGTTAACACAACATACAAGCATTGATCGAATAACAAGTAGCATGCAATAACGGTCAGTGTATAAATAGTGGTTACGTTGTGCGTCGATTGTGATTTGAATACGTAACGTATGTAACACCCAAAAGTGCGTAAAGCAACAAGGGATCGAGTATACTCACAGATAGCGTTTAACAAGTAAAAATTGCCTTGGATTGAAGGGAGCGCTGAGAGATTAGCCTGAACAGTTAACGATAGCATAAGCGAAAGAACGGCGCGTTAAACGGTGTAATGTGACCAAGTGTCGAACAGTAATCTGATCGGATGGCAATCCGATCGATTGACCATTCGATCAGATGTCAATCCGTTCGGATGGTCGTTCGATTGGATTGACATTCGTTTGGTAAAGATGTGTTTGTGTATGATGGCTTTGAAGTTTTCGTTGTAGCATTTTGAAAACAGAGAAGTATCTCTACCCTTCAGGTCGTCGATCGAACGGTCGTTCGATCGGATAGCGACCCGATTGGCATGACACTTAGTGAGAACAAGTTCAAAGCAGGATTGTCACTCGATCGGATAGCAATCCGTCAGAAACTGATGTTCTTTGAAAATTATGAAAATGATTAAGTGTCGAAGTCCCAAATGTCACATGATCGGATGGTCGTTCGATCGGATGGCTATCCGATCGGACGGCAATCCGTTCGACGTTCAGGTCTTTGAAAATTTTGAAACAAAAGTTTAAGTGTTGAACCAGGTACAATCTGATCGGATGACTATCCGATCGGATGACAATCCGTCCCAACGAACCCAATCGTCTTGAACTTGATTATTTTTGAAAGTCTTGCAGTTTGATCGAGACGGTGTGATATCGTACTAAACAACGGAACTTCGTCAAGTCCCAGGTCGTCCGAGCGAACAGGAATCACCCAATTCTGATCAGTTCACTGGTTTGTGACGGTTGTTCATGTTTAACCCGAAATCGGTTGTCTCATTGATAGAAAACAGATCTTGAACCAACGCATCACTAAGAAAGAGTAGGAGGTCTGTACAAGCTCCGATTCTATCGGTTTTGAGTGCATTGAGTGTAAAAGAGTTGAAAGAAAGTTGGAAAACCATCTTTCAATCCTTTTAACTTTGGAAATGTTTAGATCTATGCGAAATAGTTGTTTAATCATGTGGAAATCCTTCAGATCTGAGTTATTCTCGATGCAATGAGGTCAAGGTTTGAAGTTCATAAGAACTCCATGATGACATCACCCTAGAACACCTCAAATCCACTGATTTCACGGTTAAAAGTTAATATTCAAAGGTGAAAATGATGAAGAAGTGTGTATAGATCATAGAAGTACAAGATTTGGGTTGAAAACTTACAAGAATCGCGAGAAAAGAGGCCTTGAGCGAGCTGGTCGAGTGAGAGAGCTGTCACATCACAAATGATGTGACAGGAGGGTATTTATAGGTTGCCAAAAAGGGAAAGGAGGGTAAGTGTCGAATAGGATGCACCTCGATCGGATGACACTCCGATCGGATGGCCATTCGATCGAGTGGCTCTGACGTGTTGCGTTCGACGTTTTGATTCGCGTGTTGAGCGTTGTGATGCATTTAAGAGTGTTTCGATTAAGCGATGTGATATGTTAATTATAACCACACAATACTATATCTAACATACAATCATCATAAATAACTTGCGTTTAGCGTTTGCGATTAAATTGCGATTGCGATAGAGTTGCGATTGTGTTTCGATTATTCACCACCAAACATAAGTAAACATGCACAAGTAACACATAAATAGCACACACACGTAAAACAATATCCAGAACGCATAATTCGTGTTGCGAATGCGATTGCGATGCGATAAGCGATAAAGCGATAAAACATGCGATAGACATCGATTAAACCTCGATTATTAATAGATACACCACATAATACAACTAAAGTGATTAAAATAAAAGATTCGATTACAAGTCAAGAAGTCAAATCAGTAATTAAGCAAGGAGTGACAGATTGCAATTAGCGATCCTTTCTTCCTTTGACTTCAATCTTGACTTTGACATTGACTTTCGTAGCACGGGGTGTTACAACACGAACATTGCATTACATGCATCGTATAACACACATTTTATTGTGCGGATTTTTGTTGTCGTAGAGACGTCTTCTCTTAAAATCCACCTAATGTTTATTTTGTGATACTTGATGTCACGGCCCCCGTCCCGGTTTGACCCGGTCCAGAAGCCACGGGACAGAAACCCATGGTATTTATTAATTTGAGTTGACAGCGGAAGATTTAGCAGGATCTTTTTAAAACTGGAAATGCCCGATTATTTTATTCCATAATTTGGGATAACCCCGTAATTTACAATAGAGGAATTTCACGAGGAAATTCCCTGGTTTACAAAACATGTTTATTTATTTAATTGAGCCACTACTTCAAGCTTGTTAGTGCTCCATAGCACTTTTCCTTGGTTCACAGTAGTCACCTGAAACATGTTTTAAAAATATTTTATCAGCGGAGAAATACTGGCGAGTCACTCAATTTGATAAAACGATACATAGTTATAAATTACAGCATAAGAGCGATTACAATGGCTTCTATCTTATTTTTATATGGCGCCGTGTCACAGCCTTGTGACGATGGTCATACCACTATTGGGTCCTTTCACCCAAGTAGTGATGATTATCACTGTTAGGTCAATGAACCTAACCGTGAGAAATTAGTAATGTGCACAATACCCCACTAGCCAGTGATAAGATAACCACGACTTAATCCCTGTAATATAACTTTTGAAAAATATTGGAGTATTGTATAAAACAGTTGATAAAAAGAGAATGACTCACATTACAGATTTAAACGGGCAGAGTTTAGCCTACTGATAAGCATGATAACCTAATTTAAACAACAATGCACACGAACTAGGTCAGTAACTAATACAACATTTACGATAACTCACGAGATTAAAACCACCTCACAATGAATGACAAAGTGCAATACTTAAACATCCATCGAATTTACGACGAATGACAAAGTATAGCCCTAATGTAGGCAGCACTTAAACATCCATCGGATAGTTTCAATCGATCGGACATTGAATCGTAGCAGCGATCGAGTTAATACCCTGTATCGTAGCAGCGTTTCCCTAATGGAAATTATGATTTTGAGCAGTGTATCTTCGTTTTTTAGAAAAGTTTTTGACACAGCTGAACTGCTCATGATCGGATCAATTTATAGCTGAAAAATGGGGTTTACGTGGCCCGCGTAAACCTCCTCTTGATCTTAGGCGGCCCGCGAGGGCCACCTATGCGTAGACTAGGGCTAGCGTGTCATCGGTAGGGCCGCCACGTGTGTGACACGTGGCCTGAGGACGCTTATCCGGTCAAAACAAGGTTGACGCAGCCCGCGTAGGGTCTTCCTATGTTTTACGCGGCCCGCGAGAAGACCAAATTTCATGTTTTCTTGGTTTTTCATGCACATTAGGGTTGCAGGGGTCCGGGTTTTCACTTACGAGTCGTTTAGGGACATTTTTGAAGGTCCTTACATCCTCCCCACCTTATTTAAAATCTCGTCCTCGAGATTTACTAGAATAAGTGAGGATACTTTCTCTTCATTTCTGATTCCAGCTCCCAGGTGTATTCGAGTCCTCTTTTTGACTCCCATTTGACCTTGACCAGTACTAGTCTTTTGTGTTTGAGAAACTTGACCTTTCTGTCTTCTATTTGCAGTGGCTTCTCAACAAACTTTAACTTTTTGTTTACCTCTATATCTTGAAGAGGTACTACCAGTGACTCGTCGGACAGACACTTCTTGAGGTTGGATACATGAAATACGTCATGTACCCCAGCTAATTCTTCTGGTAATTGTAAGCGATAAGCAACTGGTCCTATTCCCTGGATTACTGGGAATGGTCCTACGTACCTTGGACTTAATTTTCCCTTCTTACCGAACCGTACTACTCCTTTCCAAGGAGAAACTTTCAATAGTACCCTATCTCCGACTTGAAATTCCAGTGGCTTGCGTCGATTATCTGCATAACTCTTCTGGCGATCTCGAGCCGTCTTTAGTCTTCCTTGATTTGAGTGATCTTGTCGGTAGTTTCTTATACAATCTCAGGACCTGATAATTGGCTTTCTCCTAATTCTGCCCAACAAACTAGAGTTCTACACTTTCGTCCGTACAATGCTTCGAATGGGGCAGCTTCGATACTTGAATGGTAGCTATTATTATAGGAGAATTCGATTAAGGGTAGGTGGTCATCCCAATTTCCACCAAAATCTATTACACATGCCCTGAGCATGTCTTCTAGAGTTTGAATCGTTCTTTCACTTTGTTCGTCTGTTTGGGGATGGTATGCAATGCTCAAGTTCAATTTGGTCCCCATTGCTTTTTGAAAACTTGTCCAAAAATGCGAAGTGAAATGACTATCTCTATCCGATACAATGGAGAGTGGAACTCCATGTAAGCATACTACTTCGTCTACGTATAATTTTGCTAACCTTTCCATGCTAAAGGTTTCTTTCATGGGTAGGAAATGAGCTGATTTGGTTAATCGATCCACAATTACCCAAATCGCATCATTGCCTTTTCTGGTTTTGGGCAACTTAGTAACAAAATCCATGGTTATTAGTTTCCACTTCCAAACAGGCATTTCTAATTGCTGAAGTAACCCTGAAGGTTTCTGGTGTTCTGCCTTAACTTGTGAACAAGTAAGACACTTAGAAACATATCTAGCTATGTCCTTTTTCATTCCTATCCACCAGAAATTATTCCTTAGATCTTGGTACATCTTATTATTTCCAGGGTGCATGGTATATCTAGATTTATGGGCTTCCTCTAAAATCTTATTTCTTAATTCTCCTTGCTTAGGTACCCAAATTCTTTTCTTGTGAAATCTCCAAATTCCATCACTTCCTTGCTCTAATTCCTTTATTCATCCTTTCATTCCTTCAGCATCATCCTTGATTGCTGTTTCTTGAATGGTTCAGTTGTTTCATTAAATCTAATTGTAGATTTAATCTAAGAGCACGAACTCGTCATTGTTTTTCATGATACTTACGACTTAAGGCATCTGCAACTACGTTTGCTTTTCCTTCGTGATATTGAATATTACAGTCGTAGTCACTTAGAATTTCCATCCATCTTCTTTGCCTCATGTTCAATTCTTTTTGCCCAAATATGTACCTTAAGCTTTTATGATCTGTATAGACTGTGAACTTACTTCCATACAGATAGTGCCTCCAAATCTTAAGGGCAAATATTATGGCTCCTAATTCTAAATCGTGCGTCGTATAATATTCTTCGTGCTTTTTTAATTGCCTTGAGGCATACGCAATTACCTTTTTGTGTTGCATTAGCACACATCCTAATCCTAGCTTAGAAGCATCACAGTAAACCTCAAAATCTTCTGTTCCTTCTAGTAAGGTAAGGATTGGGGTGTTTGTTAACCTTTGTTTTAAAATCTTAAAAGCTTCTTCTTGCCTAGGTCCCCATTCAAATTTAACTATTTTACAGGTTAGCTTAGTTAATGGCACAACTATCTTAGAGAAATCCTTAATAAAGCGCCTATAGTACCCAGCTAATCCTAGAAAACTTCTAACTTCTGTAGCTGATTGCGGGACTTTCCATTTGGTGATCGCTTCTATCTTGGAGGGATCTACGTGAATACCTTCGTGATTCACCATGTGGCCTAAGAATTGCACCTCTTGCAGCCAAAATTCACACTTCGAGAATTTGGCGTAAAGCTTTTCCTGCCTTAACAAAGTTAAGAGTGCATGTAGGTGCTCACAATGTCCGTCCTGACTTTTGGAATAAATAAGTATGTCGTCGATGAACACAATTACAAATTTATCCAAATACGGTTTACAGATTCTATTCATCATGTCCATAAATGCTGCAGGAGCATTTGTTAGTCCAAATGGCATGACTGTAAACTCATAGTGACCATACCTAGTCCTGAAAGCAGTTTTAGGTATGTCTTCTTCTTGTACCTTTAACTGATGATATCCGGAGCGTAAATCGATCTTAGAAAAATATCTAGCTCCCTGGAGTTGATCGAAAAGATCATCAATCCTAGGTAATGGGTATCGATTCTTAATTGTAACCTTATTCAGTTCCCTATAACCGATACACATTCGCATCGAACCATCCTGTTTCTTTACGAACAACAATGGTGCTCCCCAAGGGGATGAACTAGGTTGTATGAATCCTTTACTGGGCAATTCATCTAATTGCTTTTTCAGTTCTAACATTTCAGTGGGTGCTAACCGGTAGGGTGCCTTTGCTACGGGCGTAGTTCTAGGAATTAAATGAATTCTAAATTCTACCTCCCTATCTGGTGGTAATCCTGGTAACTCTTCTGGGAATACATCCGAGTATTCCGAGACTACAGGAATTTTCTTAAGTTCCTTGCCCTTAGTGTTAATGATTACCGAAATCATATACATTAATCCTCGTTTTCTTGAATAACTGGCCAACTTCATTACTGAAATGAATTTCAGTGGCTTTCGTGGCTTATCTCCTGTAATTGTAATTACCTCTCCTGTGGGTGTATGAATTTCTATGGAATTTTTGTCACAAAGGATTCGGGCATGGTTGGCTACTAACCAATCCATTCCTAACACCACATCGAATCTAGCTAAATTCATAGGTAATAGGTTTGCAGAAAATTTATAACCCGAAAGTTCTATATTTCCTTTTTGCAAAACCGTGTCTATATTAACAGAGTTCCCGTCTGCCGTTTCTACTGTAAAAACTTGCCTAAGTTTTGTTAAGGGTAGCTTAAGAGCTTGACAGAATGAAGTATTTATAAAACTTTGGTTTGCACCAGAGTCAAATAATACTTTCGCATACACGTTGTGAACTAGGAACGTACCAGCTATTACGTCAGGAATCAGTTCGGCTTCCTGCGTGGTCAACTGGAAGGCTCTTGCGTTTCTCTTGGTAGTTCCGTCTGCAGGTTTGGCTTTGTTGTCTACTAGTTTGACTAGTTTAGGGCAGTCTGGCCTAAAATGTCCAGCTTCTCCACAGTTGAAGCAGATTGTTGATTTCTTCCTCCTGCAATCTTCTTCTTGATGTCCCAGAATTTTGCAGAAATTGCAATACCCTTTGCATTTTCCAAAATGCTTTCTTTTACAGGTATTGCAAAATGGAACAGTGGAAGATTGCCCAGTTCCCTTTTTCTTGAAATTACCACTGTTACCCACACGGAATCCTTGGGTAATCTTTTGGGCCAGTTCCTTCTTCCGGTTTTCTTCTCTTGTGCGTACCAGTCCGTCAGTTAGGGTGTTGGCTAACTCCACAGCATCATCAATAGTGCGAGGTCTCGCAGCTTTGACGATATCCCGAATCTCGCCAATCAATCCCCAAATATAGCGAGAAATAAGTACCGGTTCTGGCGAAGCCAGGGTTGGTACCACTCTAGCATATTCGAAGAATGTCGAAGTATACCCTCGATAGTCTACACCCACCATCCGATGGTTCAAGAATTTATTTGCCATTTGCTCTTTCTCATATTCGGGACAGAATTTTCGTTCCACCAGACTTTTAAATTCTTCCCAATTCATAGCATAGGCCACATCGCTTCCCTTGGCTTGTAAAACCGTATTCCACCATTCTAGCGCTCCTTCTTTGAAAAGATTTGATGTGTACATGACCTTGTCTTCCTCTGCACATTTACTTATCTTGATTACTGCTTCGGTTTTCTCCAACCAACGCAGTGCAACAGTTGCCCCCTCGTTGCCTGCAAATTCAGCTGGTTTACAGGCAAGAAATTCCTTATAGGTGTAACCAGGCATTGCAACTTTCATTCTTTTAAGGAATGGGGCTTGCATTCTATCATTATCATTATTATTATTGTTGCCTCCTCCATTTACGCTATTACTGAAGTTGTCATCAGGAGTACGTTTGCTAGGAATAATTTGTTGAGGTTCAACTGGAGTTCTGGCAGCAGCAAGGATTGCTGGAATAGCATTGGCTATTCCTTGAGCAACGATATTCTCGATATCTTGCTTATTGAGGAAATGCTCCTCATTGTTTTGCTCAGATTGGTTAATCTCATTAACTGGTTCATTATTAGCGTGTTCCATCTGGTAATTAATATATATAAATTATTAGTATTATTCTGGTTTTCCTAGTTCACTTCGTTGTTCATCTGAACAATTTATCAAGTATTAGTTATCATAGACAAATATTTAGCATAATTATACAAATAGATTGATTAAAATATTGCGATTTTTCTATATATATATATAATTCATCTTCCCATGGTGGGTTCTTACCTGCTTCCTGAGTTTCCTTATTAATTATCACTCCTTTTTTGTGACTTCCTTATTTTCTCTCGGCTTTTTCTAATAATCCAACTTCTTTTCTTAGGGGTAAGTGGTTTCTCAAACTGTGCCTTACGAATAAATAGTCCTTCCTGAGTATCTGTTGAGTATCCGGAGGAATTTGGTTGAAATGAGGTTCCCTTATCTTTTGGTGAACTATCTAATTGACGATAGATGTCCGAAATTTTTTGCTTACCCATACTGTAGACTAACAATTAGTCAAATAACATAAAACCCATATTTACATAAATTATTTCCTAACACAGAATCACAGAATGACAATCAGAAAAATTAAGTATTTCTAAATACTTAATTGGCTTAAATCAGTGGCTCTGATACCACCTTTTTCTGTCACGGCCCCGTCCCAGTTTGACCCGGTCCAGAAGCCGCGGGACAGAAACCCGTGGTATTTATTAATTTGAGTTGACAGCGGAAGATTTAGCAGGATCTTTTTAAAACTGGAAATGCCCGATTATTTTATTCCATAATTTGGGATAACCCCGTAATTTACAATAGAGGAATTTCACGAGGAAATTCCCTGGTTTACAAAACATGTTTATTTATTTAATTGAGCCACTACTTCAAGCTTGTTAGTGCTCCGTAGCACTTTTCCTTGGTTCACAGTAGTCACCTGAAACATGTTTTAAAAATATTTTATCAGCGGGGAAATACTGGCGAATCACACAATTTGATAAAACGATACATAGTTATAAATTACAGCATAAGAGCGATTACAATGGCTTCTATCTTATTTTTATCTGGTACCGTGTCACAGCCTTGTGACGATGGTCATACCACTATTGGGTCCTTTCACCCAAGTAGTGATGATTATCACTGTTAGGTCAATGAACCTAACCGTGAGAAATTAGTAATGTGCACAATACCCCACTAGCCAGTGATTTAAGATAACCACGACTTAATCCCTGTAATATAACTTTTGAAAAATATTGGAGTATTGTATAAAACAGTTGATAAAAAGAGAATGACTCACATTGCAGATTTTAACGGGCAGAGTTTAGCCTACTGATAAGCCTGATAACCTAATTTAAACAACAATGCACACGAACTAGGTCAGTAACTAATTCAGCATTTACGATAACTCACAAGATTAAAACCCTCACAATGAATGACAAAGTGCAATACTTAAACATCCATCTAATTTACGACGAATGACAAAGTATAGCCCTAATGTGGGCAGCACTTAAACATCCATCGGATAGTTTCAATCGATCGGACATTGAATCGTAGCAGCGATCGAGTTAATACCCTGTATCGTAGTAGCGTCTCCCTAATGGAAATTATGATTTTGAGCAGTGTATCTTCGTTTTTGAGAAAAGTTTTCAACACAGCTGAACTGCTCATGATCGGATCAATTTATAGCTGAAAAATGGGGTTTACGCGGCCCGCGTAAACCTCCTCTTGATCTTATGCGGCCCGCGAGGGCAACCTATGCGTAGACTAGGGCTAGCGTGTCATCGGTAGGGCCGCCACGTGTGCGACACGTGGCCTGAGTATGCTTATCCGGTCAAAACAAGGTTAACGCTGCCCGCGTAGGGTCTTCCTATGTTTTACGCAGCCCGCGAGAAGACCAAATTTCATGTTTTTTTGGTTTTTCATGCACGTTAGGGTTTCAGGGGTCCGGGTTTTCACTTACGAGTTGTTTAGGGACATTTTTGAAGGTCCTTACACTTGAACCCGTATCACTTTGGTAATTGGTAAAGATAAACATCAAATGTTACTAGACCAAAACACTATTGACATTTGGAAATAGAGGAGACGACCGCAATTCTCATATCTCAACCATCTAATAAAATATGAGCCAAGACCAAATGTTAATTTTTTTTATTCATAAACTAGGTTATCACCCGGGATTGCTTCCCGGGGTCGAGAAAGTTATTTATATTAATTATTATTTATGATAAATATATAATCAATGCTTCTTTTTAATACCCTTTTCATTTATGTTACAAAGAATATATTCTTGAACATTGTTTTTTTTTTTTTTACAAAACAACTAGCTGGTGTGGGTTATTGTTTTGGGCCAACTCTCTTTAATCGTACCGGTACCCACTATCCCTGCTTTTCAGTACCGGCATCGGAACGGTGCTGGTATTTACAGGTAAAACACTAGTGAATACTGGTATTGGTACGAACCGGTATACTCGGTACAGGTACCCACTTTTTCCGTTTTTTGGTACCGGTTCAATACCGAACAGGTACCGTGCTCATCTCTAATCAACATCAAGTATTTGTATTTCCCTCCACAAGACGTTTGGAAACACAATGTATTTGTTTGGATATCTAACTTGATACAAAGGTGTGTCGTTAATCCTTAGGTTTGTGGTTTTAAAACACAACGAGCGGGTCGATAGAGAAGTATAAAATAGATTCATTGAGCCGTAATTTGTAAGACCCTAGCCGTATAAAGTAGATTCATTGTGACGTAAGTAAGACTCTAGCCGCAACGCGGTGGATCTTACATCTAGTTGGTATTAAAAGGTGCGCATCATAAACGTGTAACGCATGGTATGTATGATGCGGTGATGACTCGCATCACCGCAGTTGATGTGATGTGGTCTGATGCATGATGCGGTCTGATGAAGGACCTTATGCAGTTGAGCAGTATTTGAACGATTTAGACCATGATTAAAAAAATTTAACTATCGATTGGGCAATGGGTTTGAGTATTTTAACAGCTAAGACCATTGATTGAACAAATTCGACCATGGGAAAAATCATCACCTGAAGATGAGATGAAAACAAGAATCCAGTGAAGGAGAAAAGTAAAAATTGAAATCTCTAGGTAAAACGGCGTAGGAGGTTGTATGCGCTAAAACTTGACATTTGACAACATTCAACTAGTTTACGCTTACCCTGTTAGCTAATTTTTTTAGGAGACTCGCTTAAGATGGATTGCAGCTCACTTAATGCAAAAACTAAAGTTTGGAAAAGATCTCTCTGTCACCCGATGTTTCAAAAGCATTTTTAGAAAAGAGTAATTACAAGTTTGGTGCTTTATGTTTACACCTTTTTACAGGCGGTGTCCTTTTGCGCAAAACTTTGAAAGTTTTGTACTTTATGTTTTAAAATCTTGCACATTTTAACCTTTCGGCCAAACCCAGTTAATTTTTTTTGTTAAATTGCACATGGGATTGGGGTTTCATTGGTGGGTAGTTTCAATGGTGTAGAGATTGGGGTTTCATTAGTGATCTTGAACTCATTCTACAGAGCCATAGAGGGGGGGGGGGTGTTAAATAAAAGGGGTAAAAAGACAATTATACCCTTATGTGAAATTTAACAAAAAAAAAAAATTAACTGGGTTTGGCCTAAAAGTTAAAACGTTCAAGATTTTAATACATAAAGTGCAAAACTTGCAAAGTTTTTCTTCTAAAGGACTCCGTCTGCAAAATGGTGTAAACATAAAGGACAAAACTTGTAATTTACTCTTTAGAAAAAAGAAATTTGGAAAAATCTTTACAAGATGTGAAGACAACCAATGAGGTCTGCTAGTACACTTAGCGAGAAGACTCAATAGATGATCATGGACAAAAAGTGATTTGAGAAACAAAAACACTTAAACTGAACTCAATACATAAAAGTTAAAACAACATAAAGGTTAAAGAATCTATATATTCTATAAAAGGAGAAATCTCAGTGACATAAGAAAAGCTGATGTGTCAGCAGAAGAGGCTGTCCAACAAGGATTTTCTTATGTCATTATCGCATCATAATCGTTAATATTAAAAGACTTTGAAATTCAAAGTTGGCCCACATATCTAAATCCAAAGGTCTGCTGAGCAAAGGTCTGCCCATATAAAGCCTAATATAAAATATCATTTAAAATTTTGTTTAAACATCTGCCCTCAACATTTTATAATCAAACATCAGTTCCCAATAAACATCTATCGAGATTCAAAATTCTAGCTCCACATTCAAAATTCAAAATTCAAACCATATATTCTAATCCTATAAATAAGATGTAATTATCTGGATTCATATTCAAATCTCGCTCGCTCATATATGTGAGCGTATCTCTCTATCTCAAATGCATCTTTCTCGTGATTCAGCCGCTAATCTCCGATTACACTTCTTTGTTCGAATGTTTGTTGATTATGTTTACATGTTATTGTTCCAGTATCATTGTTCCAACATCGTCTTTTCAATGAAGCTTCCCATCACACATCAACCTTTCAATATCGATGTTGCAGTATCATTGTTGCAACATCGTGAAAAGTTGCATGTGCTATCTTCTTTGATGGGATACTTGCAATGTTGGATTTTCGGTAAATCGAAATTCAGGTTTTCTTACGTCAGTAAGATTTTCTCCTTTTATAGAAAGTATAAATTCGTGCAATATCGTGAAAAGTCAGATGTGCTACAACAGTTGGGAGGAGACGTTTGCATTTTAGGTTTATTTCTTATTTTGATTAACTATTGATAACGTTGAGAGTTTTTATTAACACTGATATTTTAGAATATGTTAAGATGCATGTTGATATTATTAAAATGAACTACTACATAGAAAAATAGAAATTTAATGAAATATTTATAAAGTATTACACACTAGAGTTAACACTTGCTAGGATTTCGCAGACTCTGGCCTTTCTCCATGTGATTTCATGCTCTCTTTTGAATTTCAGGTCAATTAGCATGTTGTAGATTTTCTGATCCTGTTTTAGAAGTTGTGTCAGAAACTCTTCTGCATTCTTCTGGAACTCTGATGGAGGAGAGTGGAGGACTTCATCGAGCAATGCTATGCTGTTCCAGGTTTTGTTGTAATTAGTGTCATTGATTATGTCTACTTTCCTGTTTAGTTCTTCGCCTGTTCTTTGTTCTTTGAGTGACCATATCGAGAATTGTATTTTAACATCGCTGGTGTCTGACCAGTGGTAGAAGCTAAAGTTTGCCATGCAGATTTTTTGTTGGTTTTGTGATTTGGAACAATTTTTGACAGAAAGTGATTTGTAGGACAATTTGTTGATGTTTTGAATCAAAAGTAATCATCGGTCTTGTATAGAGTTTAAAAACGCGTCTACTTGGTAAATGAAGAGGTTAATTGTAATTGTGATAATCTGCTTTTGTTCTTTGAACTTCGAAACTTGGGTTTCTTGGTATTTAATTTTACAGTTTTCCCATAAAAGTTTGGGTTTGAAAAAGGTTTTTGCATTAAAAGACTGCTGTTTTGAAATATACATTAATATGTTTATATTAAATCTACACATTTTCACAATTACAAATTTTAATATATAAACTCATAGTCACTTCACCTGTTTTTTATCAAGTTTTCCTACGAAGATATCACACTTTCAGGAAATTCGAGTAATATAGTTTATTCAAATGGCGTCATTCACAAATGCAAAATCAGATGATTTAAAGCAGCGTTTTGTTAGGCAAATCGAGGAACAGGTGTATGAAGATAGGGCTACTCTTCAAGAGCTGAAGAGATGTTTTGATGGATTGCAAGTTGGCCTGTTCACTAGAGAGCAGGTTTTCAGAGATCTTATGCGGATGCCTTCAACTTCCGTTCGTGAGCTTTGTGTTGTCAGTAATATAGAGTGCGGTGATAGAGACGTGCAGTTCATGGTGATGCTGAAGGACATACATCGAGAGGTTCAACAATCGATGGAGTTGAAGCTAAAGTTTCTTAATTCTTGCTGTTATTGTTAGATTTGAACTTTAATGTTGTTCAGTATGTGATGTAATTATTGGACTTTTAGTTTTAAGATCATGAATAAATGAATAAATTTTAATTTTATGAATCTATGTTGTATTTTAGTTTTACTTATTTTGTGTTTGAGTAAGATTTAGATTATTTTGATGTTGAATTGTGTCTGAACATATGTTTGGTAAGGAAACAGAGGTTTAATAGTGTCAAGGATTGGTTTGATGGTGAACAAGTTATGTTGATGTTGAATTGTGTCTGAACATCTGTTTGGTAAGTCAACAGAGGTTTAATAGTATCAAGGGTTGGTTTGATGGTGAACAGATGAGTGTAAAGATAAAACAAGTGTTTAGAATTTGATCATTGATAGCAGTTTTTTGAAGAATTTGTGCTCCTGCATATTACAGATAGTCAATATTTTAAAAAGATCTGTTGTAGTTAAAGTTTGGTAAAAGAGAACATCTGCTGATTATGAAACAAATGTGTATTCTAACGACTGTTGATTTACCACTGTTGACTAAAGTTTGACAAAAGAGAGCATCTGCTGATGAATAAATGTCTGAAGATGCAAAGGTCGGCTATGGGTCAACAGATGTTAACGAACAACAGATGATATTCAATCTTAAAATGCTTAACAGAGGATTTGATACTAATAATGGTTGGGCTAATGATGAATAAGTATTATTATATAACGTCTGCTATAGGTATTATTATATAATTTTGTATACCAATAACAATTTTTTGGAAGAATTTACGGTATATTTTGGTGTTATAAAAGGTGTGTTATAGCTAAATTCTGACAAAAGAGAGCATCTGCTGATGAATAAATGTCTGAAGATGCAAAGTTCTGCTATGGGTCAACAGATGTTAACGAACAACAGATGCCATTCGATCTTAAAATGCTTAATAAAGGATTTGATACTAACAGTGGTTGGGCTAATGATGAATAAGTATTATTATATAACATCTGCGATAGGTATTATTATATAATTTTGTTTATCAATAACTGTTTTTTGGAAGAATTTACTTATTTAGTGTTTGAGTAAGATTTAGATTATGTTTATGTTGAATTGTGTCTGAACATCTGTTTGGTAAGTCAACGAAGGTTTAATAGTGTCAAGGATTGGTTTGATGGTGAACAGATTATGTTGATGTTGAATTGTGTCAGAACATCTGTTTGGCAAGTCAACAGAGGTTTAATAGTATCAAGGGTTGGTTTGATGTTGAACAGATGAGTGCAAAGATAAAACAAATGTTTAGAATTTGATCATTGATAGCAGTTTTTTGAAGAATCTATGCTCCTGCAAATTACAGAGAGTCAATATTTGGAGTTGTAAAAAGATATGTTGTAATTAAAGTTTGGTAAGAGAGAGCATCTGCTGATTATGAAACAACTGTGTATTCTAACGACTGTTGATTTACCACTGTTGACTAAAGTTTGACAAAAGAGAGCATTTGCTGATGAATAAGTGTCTGAAGATGCAAAGGTCTGCTATGTGTCAACAGATGTTAACGAACAACAGATGATATTCAATCTTAAAATGCTTAACAGAGGATTTGATACTAACAGTGGTTGGGCTAATGATGAATAAGTATTAATATATAACGTTTGCTATAAGTATTATTATATAATTTTGTTTATCAATAACAGTTTTTTGGAAGAATTTACGGTATATTTTGGTGTTATAAAAGGTGTGTTATAGCTAAAGTCTGACAAAAGAGAGCATCTGCTTATGAATAAATGTCTGAAGATGCAAAGGTCTGCTATGGGTCAACAGATGTTAACGAACAACAGATGCTATTCAATCTTAAAATGCTTAACAGATGATTTGATACTAACAGTGGTTGGGCTAATGATGAATAAGTATTATTATATAACATCTGCTATAAGTATTATTATATAATTTTGTTTATCAATAACAGTTTTTGGAAGAATTTATGGTATATTTTGGTGTTATAAAAGGTGTGTTGTAGCTAAAGTCTGACAAAAGAGAGCATCTACTGATGAATAAATGTCTGAAGATGCAAAGGTCTGCTATGGGTCAATAGATGTTAACGAACAACAGATGATATTCAATCTTAAAATGCTTAACAGAGGATTTGATACTAACAATGGTTGGGCTAATGATGAATAAGTATTATTATATAACGTCTGCTATAAGTATTATTATATAATTTTGTTTATCAATAACAGTTTTTTGGAAGAATTTACAGTATATTTTGGTGTTATAAAAGGTGTGTTGTAGCTAAAGTCTGACAAAAGAGAGCATCTGCTGATGAATAAATGTCTGAAGATGCAAAGGTCTGCTATGGGTCAACAGATGTTAACGAACAACAGATGATATTCAATCTTAAAATGCTTAACAGAGGATTTGATACTAACAGTGGTTGGGCTAATGATGAATAAGTATTATTATATAACATCTGCTATAAGTATTATTATATAATTTTGTTTATCAATAACAGTTTTTGGAAGAATTTACGGTATATTTTGGTGTTATAAAAGGTGTGTTGTAGCTAAAGTTTGACAAAAGAGAGCATCTGCTGATGAATAAATGTCTGAAGATACAAAGGTCTTCTATGGGTCAATAGATGTTAACGAACAACAGATGATATTCAATTTTAAAATGCTTAACAGAGGATTTGATACTAACAGTGGTTGCGCTTATAACAGATGTTAGACTTACGACTGTTGAGTTACACCGATTGAAAAAAACTGTTTTTGAAACTTCTGTTTGCCTAAAAATACATCCACTGTTAAAGGGTACCGTCTGTTGTCATAATTTATGTTCATCCTAATGACTGTTGATTTACTATACTGTTGACTGTCATCCATTATAACAACAGAGGTCCTGACGTGGACAGATGTTAGCTAAAAATAAAACAACTGCTGAAAGTTATCATCTGTTCTCATAACTTCTGTTTATCTAACGACTGTTTGACTCACACTGTTCCCAACGACCAACAGAGGTTTCCAAACAACTGTCATCGGTTGTCGCAAGAGAGGTTCTGACGTGGACAGATCTTAGCCATCAAATATTTGTAAATACTGCCACGTCAGCATTCACTTCTTCTCTCTATATAAAAGCTGTTTCATCCCTAAATCGAGGTTCTACCACTGCCGTCTCGAATTCAAAACTCTCAAAAACAGTTTCCAACATATTAAAAAACTCTCCAACTTAAACCCTGTTTCATCCCTAAATAACCTTCTTCTCCGATCATGTCTCTGAACATCAAAAAACCTCACAACTACCTCCCCATCTTCGAGAAAACTAGCAAAAATACCAGCTATCACTCAATAATTGACTTTTTAACGTCATCAAAATACAAATCAATTCTTACTGCTGATGCTCCGGTTCATACAGAAACACTCCGACAATTTTGGTTTAATGCTGAAATAGAGGCTGAAGATAATAATCCAGTTGCCATCACATCTAAGGTCGGAGAAAGTGTGGTACGAATTTCTCCCTTTACAATTTCCACTACATTTACATTGGACGACTTGGGAGGTAAGAACAACTTTGAAAAACTTGAACTTCATACAGAGTTCATTGAAAGAGGGTATGATGCACAATTAAAGGAAGTTGCTATCTACAAACCAAACTTCCCTTCGCCAATGAAAATTTTGTTTCATACTATTTTAATTTGTCTCTCAGCCAAGACCACCGCATTTAATGAGATACCTTTGAACATTCAGTATTTGGGTTATGCTATTTGAACAAAATCTTATTACAATTTATCACAAGCACTGTTTTCTAATTTGTTGAATAATGTGAAAAAGTGAAAAAATTGAAAAAAAGGTGTTCGTAGTAATGCTTTTCTGTTGTATCCAAGACTTCTAAGCTACTACCTACGAAAACAAGTGTCACAAACAGATTTTGAACAAGGTGTAGCTTTTCAAATAAATAGTCTTACAAGTAAAACTTTTACTAAACATATAGATAAAGAGTCAAAAGTTTCAACAACTGAAACAAAGGGGGATGAGCATGTTTTAGATGCGTCCGCATCAGTAGCTCAAACTTCTGTTGTTGAGCGAACTGCTCCTGGTGATCATGACACCACAATCGGTGTTGTGAAACGCACACCAGGAAAACGCAAAAAGAAAGCTGTCACATCCAAAAAGCCCACCAAAACCAAACAAAATAAAAAAGTCCCTCTGGAAGATGAGATCCCAGAGGTTAATGCAGTGACAACACAAATGTCCCTTAAAACCACTACTGCTACTTCCTTACAGTTGTTGGAAAGATCTCAACCCATCCAAACTCCTCATGTATCCTCACAAAAGGATCATGTTGTAAGTACAGGGACACCACAACATGAAGTAGACCTTTCATATGAACGTATGTTTAAAAGTCCCTTTTCCCAGGGCAATCACGCTTTCTACACCACAACCCTCGACTCAGGTTCCATCAACAATATTACCTCTGTTTGAAGCAATTGAATTTCAGAAAGAAAACAGTTCCTCTAATGCACACATTACTGAGAGTAGATCGCAACAAATGACCGTGTCTGAACCAATTCAATTTCCTATCCTACAAACAGTTGAGGAAGTTATCCCCATTGAGTATTACGAAACTCTTGGTGGTAGTTCAAGTGGAGTAGTCACTACAACTGTTGAACCCATTGGTGATCAGTTGGATAGTGGTTACATCATTAAGACTCCCTTGAAGGCAACTACTGATGAGGTTACAACTGTAATCTCTGCTTCAGTGGGAAGTCCCCAGAATGAAGAAAAAAGGGCATCTATTTCTGATGTCACACCCCCAAAAATACCCCAAGCGGAAACCCCTGCGAGGCGTGTGACGTACCAGGATCTAGCTACCAATCACATTGAACTCATACATGATTTTTAATAAAGCTTTCATTCATTGGGATAAAGTGTTACAAAACATCATTTATAACTCGTTGTGTTCAGCGGAAGCATAATACAAAGTTTAATCAAAACCAACAAATCTTGTTTCAAGTTCCATGTATTTCGACCCATGACCACTCCAGCATCCCAGAAAGCAAGTTCCATATCCACACATCTCTATAACATGCGAGCATGCACACACGTGTATCAGACAACGCTGGTGAGTTCATAGTTTTACGAAAACGTTAGTTACCAAGTGTTTAGTTCCATTCATTGATTACAATGTTGATAATACCTCGAATACAAGACGGCTCCAGATTTATTTTGCCCGTTCGCCAATGCTCCTATCAAGCATTGGGCATGACTGGGTCATTAGTTCACACCCGTCCTCTCAGGTACGGGGTGTGGGTGCCAAACCTAGATAGCGCTACCAACTAATACCCCGTTACCTCTCAGGTAACAAACAAGATGGGACTTAAAGGTGATAGGATGAGTATATTATCCAACATTCCAGATTTTACCCACAAGACGTATTCCTCTCAGGAATACCCAATTGATTTACCTAAAAACATATCCCTCTCAGGGATACCCAACGACTGTCCCAACCACCGGGACGTATGCTCAAGAGGAATGAACTCACCTTTGGTTTGCTCGGTAGGATTAGTTACGTGTTTACAGTTGGTCAACCGAATCCTAATATAATTACCAGTAACAGTCAGATTTATAGCACTAAATCATATATTCCTTATACATAATACACATGAAACCCACACATAATATCATGGAAAGTGTAATAGTTGGTCATGCACTACAATCAGTCAATGCCATACATCATATCATCACATAGTGGGTGTTTGAACACCATACCAGTTCGTTTACATAATTACTTGTCATTATCAGGTTACAATTATCAACATTAATTATCTAAGGGTATTCTATTACGTTTGAGGCCCAACCCGAGTGTGTATAAGTAATACGCGACCCAACAGTCAATAGCCCAACGCGAGTAGGCCGTGACCCGTGCGACCCAATCCAAACTGGTGCGAGTCCAGCTGCATGCGGCCCACACGTCCCCCCGGCCCATACTCACTTGTGTGACCCATTGTTAAATGTGCGATCCATTACTCCTTTCGGCCCATTCATGTGGGTGTGTGATCCAGTAATTACCGGTGTGCGACCCACCCTGATCCACGATCCAACCAGGTGTGTGTGACGGGCTGAATCCCAGGCTCAATCCTGTCCAGACCCACAGCACTTGTGCGGCTCCATCACAAGAGTGCTATCAACTTGGTTGGCCTCGACTCATGGAATCGGTTACATCTCCATGTGTTCTTTGTCAATCAATATATTAGCTATAAGTTCATTACCTAGCAGTTACCAATCACTCGCATGATTCCAATTATTAGCAGAATTTAATGGTATGCTTTGCACAGCCATTAAGACCGTTTCCAAACCCCATACGAATCCAAATCACGGACCAAATATCATATACGTTTCTATTGATTCATACAAGTCCTAATCATCATTCTAGAATTCTTCTTAACATGCATTAACTCATAGGTTTCTATTCCAATCAGACCAAATCAAGTCTTGTACACATATCATGCATCAATCATAAAAATCATCTAATAATACCCAAACCGTAGGATCCCAAGCATGTACATGATCAACAGCCAACTATCAAGCCACACCAATTTTTACGTATTACCACTTCATGTTAAATCAGATTACAATCCAGTTATTGCAAAGAAGTTCTACATCATTCCTACATCTAAATCATTCCAAGCATCAAGAAAACAACAAAGAGTAATCCATGCCATCATCAAGAACAACAAGCAGATTAACAAGAATGATTTAATATACTAACCGAAATATAGAGTGCCTAGGCCGAGAGGTAGAAGTGCTTCGGGTGAGGGGGATGGCTGTCATCGATCGCACAAGGGGAGGAAATGATATTAGGGTTTTATGTGGTAATGAGTTTACTAAATAATGAAGACTTACAAACAACCCATGCGTATATGCGTACAGAAGACCAATAGGGCCAGTTGTTGGGCTTCTTTTGGGTCGTGAATCATAACACAAGTAATAGAGGTTTTGGGCCAAGGGAGTAAAGGGTGCATAATAATAATGTGGGTACCTTGTGCGACTGGAATGTATGTTCATATAATCTATGCATTTATCATTTACTACGTAACAAACTCACAACCATTTAATCATAGTAATTCAATGTAATTTAAACAAGTTTAACAGGTTTACGCAACATAGACATAATGACGACGTGTAGTGGAACATGAACAGTAGTGATACAAGTCAAGTGTCACGAGATTGGACAATGCTAACCTTGGGAGTACGGGTTGTCACATCATCCCCAACTTGAAAGAAATTTCGTCCTGAAATTTGATAAGTAAACCCAGAGAGGTGAAGTGATAAATCAAGATTGCTGCAGATTTTCCTCAGGTGCCACCATCCCCAACTTGAAGCGGAATTTCGTCCCGTAATTCACTAGTGATCCTAGAATTAGCTTGATCAGCAGGGAAGAGTTGAGGATATTTGAGCTTCATCTGATCCTCGCGCTCCACGTGAACTCCGGTCCACGTCTTGAGTTCCAACGAACCCTCATGATCGGGATTCGACTATGCTTACGAACCTTGACTTCCCGATCCATGATTTTGATAGGTTCTTCGACAAACTGCAACTTGCCGTCAATCTTGAGCTCTTAAAACGGCACTACCAGGGTTTCGTCAGACAAACACTTCTTTAGTTGCGAAACATGAAAGATATCATGAACGTTACCCAACTCGGCAGGTAACTCGAGTGTGTAGGTCACATTAACGATTCTTCCTAGAATTTGGAATGGCCCAACGTAACGTAAATTAAGCTTGCCACACTTCCCAAAGTGTGCTACACCCTCCCAGGGTGAGACTTTCTATCATGACGCGTTTGCCTGCAGCGAACTCCCAACGTTTCCTGAGCTTATCAGCTTTCCTGGCGGTCACGCGTTGCTGCCATACTATTCCCGATCTAAACATTCTTCCCAGAGGTTTCACGTACAAGTCCTGGACCTGTGATTAGGTTGTCACCCACCTTTGTTCAACAAGGAGATCGGTGATGTGCTAAAAGTGGTTTAATAAAAACAACTAAAATTAACCCTAATCTAGACTCTCTAAGCTTTAAATTTATAAACTTAGACTCGATCTAAAACTAAAAACACACAACCGGCAAGTGTACCGATCAATGTAGAATAGCTAAAGTAAGTCCGAGTATCGAACCCACAAGACTCTAATGATTACGCTAGGACTCTATCTAGACTAAGACTGACACGACTTAACTAATTTGTTTATTGATTGGGGGGTTTCTAAAAGTCCTAAATAAAATATTAAAATAATGCTAAATAACTAGACACAAACTTGGACGAAGACTAGAACCAGTGGCGATGAAGACTACCTAGGCTAGACGCAAGCTTAATTCGGAATGGATTTCTACTCGGTAGTGCTGTGGTATGGAACCAGGATCTTTAAATGCTAAACCTATTAAGATACCAACTAAGCCCCTCGATCCTTCTCAAGGTGATTCTTGTGGCACTACCTAGGCTGTTACGCTTACCGATTTTTAGATTTCCTCACAGTCTTCTAATTTCTTGAAAGTGCCTTAAATAGACGATCTACTTCACAGCGCGAAAGTCTAAGGCAACTATGGGTTTTAATCTTGGTTTAATAGACAAGAGAATGTTTAAGGACTAGACCAATTTCTTAGACCTAGCTATAAACCAAACCGAGACCTATTAATAACCTCGAGCCTCACAGCGACAAGATTAGTAGAACACTTGATTTTATTAAATTACCGAATATTACTTCTAAGGTTACTTATGCAATTTTCACCCTAAAGAATTAATGACTTATTACGTGATATAGACACTCACCTAAATCAAGAACCCTAGCACAACCCTATTATGTGATATAGACCGTCACCAAGGATTATACGAAGCAACAATTAGCAATAAAACAATATCAAGCATGCATATACACCAAGTTAAAATTCCATAGCCGTTACAATACAAGAAAATCTATAAACCACTCAAAAACCGAATAAAAATCCAAACTTTATTTAAACCATTGTCTTAAGCCTAGGTAGTTAAAAGCGTTTAGCCAAAAATCATTGTATCAAAAGACATAATAATCATCAACAAATCAGAATTCATCATGATCAAACTAAGAACAAACGACCAAGAAGAAATAATGAGAAGATAAAACCCGACAATCTTCAATCCTGAGTGCTCCCGAGCCTTCCACGATGATTCCTATGCTCCCCAAGTGCTCCAAGAAATCACAAAATTCGTAAGATGTTACTTGCTGACTTCGTGTGTCCTTGTGATGTGCGGCTCTCAATGGTATTTAAAAATATTGTTTTGATGCCTCCCGTAATAAAATCCACCGACTTATTTTATTTGGACTACAAAATTACTCTTCGCAACATGGGCCTCCACTCAACATATAACTAAAGTCAAATATGGGCCTAGTCTTGCGTATCATTGTTGAGCTGGAGTCACAAAGAAATCATGAAACAATCGGCGGTGGCACCATTGTCGTTATTCTGAACTCTCAAGGGCATAACAGTCTTTTTATTCTTGCACTAAAAGTCCTTCACGTTTGTTGTTTTATTTTTTCCATTTAATTGCCATATGAACTTCCTTTCCACTTTGTGCCACTCATGCCAGCTTCCTTTTTCTTCAATTTCATTCATAGGCTGCATACATAGCTCATATTAATTCATATAAGTAAATAAATACCATTAATATTAAATAAATTATATGAACCAATTAGATGTAGTAAATGATACAAACTAACCTTAATACTATTTAATATGTAGGAAATATTGTTATAAATACATGTATAATTTGAACCACATCAATCGGCATTATCATCCCTGCAATGCCTCAAACAGAGCTGTCTGAATACTAGAATGGTAACTGCTGCAGTTGAACTCAACCAAAGGGTAAACGTCCCTCCAATTTTCAATAAAGCCAATCACACACATGCTCGCAGCATGTCTTCGAGTGTCAGGATGATTCGTTTACTTTGACCGTTTGTCCTATGGTGATAAGTAATGCTCATGTCTAGCTGTGAGCCAAGGGTGTTGTATATTGCCTGTCATAAATCAGGTATGGATCAAAATCAGAGGTAATCAGGATGGCACCTCATGTCCAAACCGCCCTTCACAGGTAACCACTCATAGGATACGAAGACTTGTCAATATTCCCTGATTGCAAGAAAGTGTACTGGTTGCGTGTGACAATCAATGATCACCCAGGTGATATTGTTTCCGTCTTGAGTTTTAGGTAGACCAGTGACAAAATCCGTGGCAGTCTGTTCCCCTTTCCGTAGAGGTGTCTCTGGTTGCTAACACAAACTAGAAGGTTTCTGATACTCCACCCTGACTTCACACAAATCTAACACCGTTCATTTGCGTTGCTATGTGGGCCTTCATACCCGGTCACTAGTACAAGATCTTCAGATCCTAATACATCCTATCAAAACCCCAAACAAGTAAAGTGTCATGACTTGCGTGCTTCGCCGAATACAAGTTCCCTAAGGTTGACGTAGAGTGGGACCCCTGCTTGCCCCAAAAATAGCAAATGATGTCCGGTGTTGCAAGTAGTTGTTTCCCCATGCCCCGCATGGATTCAACTTGAAAATTCTCTTACTTCAGTGCATCGGTTTGAATAGGGCGAATCTGATCGAGTAGGTTAGAGTCGATGGTGAGCTGCAAGGCTCGTACGTGTTTAGGTTCCATAGTCGTAATTGTTCGAGAGTTAAATCCATCAATGCCATCACATGTTTAGCTCTTTCGAAACAAGGGTACACGGCAGGCCCTTGTGATCGGTCTAAGTAGTGCATTTGGTACCGTCCAAGTAATGCCTCCAACTTAAATCCAAAGACCATGGCTTCCACCGAAGGTTGTGACTCATGCTATTCTTCTTGCAACTCCACCACATAATCCATCACCTTCTCGTGTTGCATCGACGTGTAACTGAGACTCCAATTCGAACCATCATGGTATACCACTAGATCACCCGTACCCTCGGGTAAAGACGATGCTCAGTGCATTGCAGAGTTGGGATTCGAAAGCTGAAAAGACGTCTTCCTGTTTTGTCTCCCACGAATACACAACACCCTGCTGTGCTAAAGAGATTAAAGCGGCGCGATCTTCGAAAATCCCTCGATGAATCTGTGATAGTATCTAGCGAGACCAAGAAAATTGTTGTATCCCCGAAGGAATCTTTGGTGTCGATCATTTTCTAATAAAATGGATCTCAGCGAGATCCACGTGTATCCCCACTTCGTTGGCTACGCGAACAAGAAAGTATACTTCTCAAATCCTGAAGTCACACTTAGGTGGACTTCGTATGGAGTTGCTCCTCCCCTAGGAGATCTAGGATGAAAAACAAGTGTCGTTCCTGGTGTTCCTTTCTCCTGGAAGTGATTCAAAACATCATAGATAATCACGGTTGACGAATCTGGCGAGATGAGGTTGACACATACTACTCATGTGACCCCTAAGACTGCTGGTGTGTTGGATGACTTAAACAACATGAATAGAAAATCGTAGTGGCCGTACCGTATCTGTAACGCCGTGTTAGGAATCATCCTCCCCTGAATCTTCCATCAGGTGACAGTCCGTTCCTAAGTCGGTTTCCGAATAGAAACTGCGGGTCAAGCAGGCCGTCGATGCGAGATAGAGGGCGACAATCTATGATTGCCACCTTGTGGTAGTCCGTACACATACGAAAGGACTCGTCCTTCATTTCCACAATAGAGCTCAGGTTCCACAAGACGAGGAGCTAGATCGGTAAAACTCCCATTCAGTAGTTCCTTAAGTTGATTGGACAGTTCTTGCAACTCTCCAGGTGCAAGACGATAAGAGGTGCCAGAAATCAGGACTGCTTCTGGCGTGATACAAATCTGGTATTCCTCCTGGCAATGTGGGGGGGGGGGAGAAACCTGGAAGTTCTTCGGGCTGCACATCGGTATTCCATGATAGGACAGCAGAGTAGTTGAAACACTTCTGGGCTCCCACCGCTGAAGTGATGCTGACAATCGGTGAATCTCCATCATGAAGAGATATACATGTGATTTCCTTCTTACAGAAGATTTCTAATTGAGGCTTGGACATCCGGTCCATACTATCGACTACCCTAAAGCTTCTAACAGTAGCAGGAGGGAGGTCAATATCGAACTCGTGAACTACAAGATGGAGTTGCACCTCTGGTGGACGTGTGAGACTTCAATTGACTTGCCACCCGCCACTTCTACAACGTGCCTGTCATGTTTCTATTATGCTTGGCGTCGCCTACGCCAATCCTAAATGCCCTTCCACGAGCACCACTCCTAGTGTTGTTGTTACTGTTACGAGGATTCCCAAAACTGTCATTGTTCCCTGGGTTGTTGACGTCTTGACTTAACAACGGCCAATCCTTGTTAAAGTCACCTCCATTTCAATACTGAAAGTCATGGTTTGCGAGTACCTTGTTGTCGTTGTGGTCATTGCCTCTAATGCAGTTGCTTTGGAAACAGATCCTTGCGATCTTTTTCCCTTAGGGTCCACCTTCTCGTGGTTCTTGTCACGTCATGGGGTACTGCCTGTAGCGCTAGCAATTACACATCCCATATTCCATTCGGTTTCCAGCGTTCATGTCCCGATTGATTCATAAGAGTTGGCTCCCAGCCATTGCTTACTAGGGTTAGGGACTCGATTGAAGTCAACCTACTGATGTTCGTTTTCAGAGAGCAGGGTCGTCCTAACACTAGGGTTGGTAATACATAACGTTCATCTTCTTGTCCGTCGGTCTTGCGAGTCGATTGAATAGCGCACGGTAAATCGTTAGAGAATAACAGAGTTGTCCATACTTCTGAATTTGAAGCGTAAATTTGTTGCGTCAAGGTAAACGAGAAAAGTGAGAAAGTATAGACCAATCATTTAACGTTTCGAAAACTGTCTCAAAGACGTTCGTACTATCACCTAACATTTCTGCACGGCTCGCTAGACAGTTGCGTGTTCAGGTATCACTCAATATCATCGAGACTCGTAGGGGTTCAGAGGGAAGTGAAAGGACCACGTTCAAATAGGAGACAATCATCGCTATGACCCCTATGGATCGTTGTGTTTCACATTTATTCGAATAATGGAATGGAACCCCTTTCACACTTGCTAGGCCTCGTTGGGACTCACATGCACCCCACATTATTATTATGTGTGCACCACAATAATAACATGATTTGCATGCTCATCTCAGCTCCTCCTAACTCGTGTTAAATAGTTCCTCAGACTCGAGTAGCAAACAAAGAACATCACAAAACATGGGTCACGAATGTCTAGGGAAACACCACACTATCAATCACTTAACACATGCAAGTAATACATGAATTCATATTGTTGTGCTAAACGTGCAATCACATGCAATATCATATGTAAGTGTTCACTAGTTATGTTGTGCAATGAGTAAACGAGAGATGAACGTTGCAGTCTGGAGCTGAGTGTCATGGTCGTATTCAGAACTTGTTCGGTTATAGTCTGGTTTTATAAAAACGTTTTAAAACCAAGTTCACTATAACCAGTGGCTCTGATACCAAACTGTCACACCCCTAAAAATACCCCAAGCGGAAACCCCTGCGAGGCGTGTGACGTACCAGGATCTAGCCACCAATCACATTGAACTCATACAAAATTTTTAATAAAGCTTTCATAGATAAAGTGTTATAAAACATCATTTATAACTCGTTGTGTTCAGCGGAAGCATAATACAAAGTTTAATCAAAACCAACAAATCTTGTTTCAAGTTCCATGTATTTCGACCCATGACCACTCCAGCATCCCAGACAACAAGTTCCATATCCACACATCTCTATAACCTGCGAGCATTATGCACACACGTGTATCAGACAACGCTGGTGAGTTCCTAGTTTTACAAAAACGTTAGTTACCAAGTGTTTAGTTCTGTTCATTGATTAAAATGTTGATAATACCTCGAATACAAGACGGCTCCTGATTTATTTTGCCCATTCCCAATGCTCCTATCAAGCATTGGGCATGACTGGGTCATTAGTTCACACCTGTCCTCTCAGGTACGGGGTGAGGGTGCCAAACCTAGATAGCGCTACCAACTAATACCCCGTTACCTCTCAGGTAACAAACAAGATGGGACTTAAAGGTGATAGGATGAGTATATTATCCAACATTCCAGATTTTACCCAAAAAACCTATCCCTCTCAGGGATACCCAATGACTCTCCCAACCACCGGGACGCATGCTCAAGAGGAATGAACTCACCTTTGGTTTGCTCGGTAGGATTAGTTACGTGTTTACAGTTGGTCACCCGAATCCTAATATAATTACCAGTAACAGTCAGATTTATAGCACTAAATCATATATTCCTTATACATATTACACATGAAACCCACACATAATATAATGCAAAGTGTAATAGTTGGTCATGCACTACAATCAGTCAATACCATACATCATATCATCACATAGTGGGTGTTTGAACACCATACCAGTTCGTTTACATAATTTCTTGTCATTATCAGGTTACAATTATCAACATTAATCATCCAAGTGTATTCTATTACGTTTGAGGCCCAACCCGAGTGTGTACAAGTAATACGCGGCCCAACAGTCAATAGCCCAACATGGTACGCGAGTAGGTCGTGACCCGTGCGACCCAATCCAAACTGATGCGAGTCCAGCTGCATGCGGCCCACGCGTCCCCCCAGCCCATACTCACTTGTGTGACCCATTGTTAAATGTGCGATCCATTACTCCTTTCGGTCCATTCATGTGGGTGTGTGATCCGCAATTACCGGTGTGCGACCCACCCTGATCCCCGGCCCAACCAGGTGTGTGTGACGGACTGAATCCCAGGCCCAATCCTGTCCAGGTCCACAACACTTGTGCGGCTCCATCACAAGAGTGCTATCAACTTGGTTGGCCTCGACTCACGGAATCGGTTACATCTCCATGTGTTCTTTGTCAATCAATTTTTTAGCTATAAGTTCATTACCTAGCAGTTACCAATCACTCGCATGATCCCAATTATTAGCAGAATTTAATGGTACGCTTTGCACAACCATTAAGACCGTTTCCAAACCCCATACGAATCCAAATCACGGACCAAATATCATATACGTCTCTATTGATTCATACAAGTCCTAATCATCATTCTAGAATTCTTCTTAACATGCATTAACTCACAGGTTTCTATTCCAATCAGACCAAATCAAGTCTTGTACACACATCATGCATCAATCTTAAAAATCATCCAATAATACCCAAACCGTAGGATCTCAAGCATGTACATGATCAATAGCCAACTATCAAGCCACACCAATTTTTACGTATTACCACTTCATGTTAAATCAGATTACAATCCAGTTATTGCAAAGAAGTTCTACATCATTCCTACATCTAAATCATTCCAAGCATCAAGAAAACAACAAAGAATAATCCATGCCATCATCAAGAACAACAAGTAGATTAACAAGAATGATTTAATATACTAACCGAAATATAGAGTGCCTAGGCCGAGAGGTAGAAGTGCTTCGGGTGAGGGGGATGACTGTCGTCGATCGCACAAGGGGAGGAAAGGATATTAGGGTTTTATGTGGTAATGAGTTTACTAAATAATGAAGACTTACAAACAACCCATGCGTATATGCGTACAGAAGACCAATCGGGCCAGTTGTTGGGCTTCTTTTGGGTCGTGAATCATAACACAAGTAATAGAGGTTTTGGGCCAAGGGAGTAAAGGGTGCATAATAATAATAATGTGGGTACCTTGTACGACTGGAATGTATGTTCATATAATCTAAGCATTTATCATTTACTACGTAACAAACTCACAACCATTTAATCATAGTAATTCAATGTAATTTAAACAAGTTTAACAGGTTTACGCAACATAGACATAATGACGACGTGTAGTGGAACATGAACAGTCGTGATACAAGTCAAGTGTCACGAGATTGGACAATGCTAACCTTGGGAGTACGGGTTGTTACATCATCCCCAACTTGAAAGAAATTTCGTGCCGAAATTTGATAAGTAAACCCAGAGAGGTGAAGTGATAAATCAAGATTGCTGCAGAATTTCCTCAGGTGCCACATCTGATGTTATGGAGACTTCTCTTATTATCAAAACAAATACAACCACTACAGGTGGGAATTCAGATGATCATATTAAAGTAGGTGATGAATTAACTTATAAGGATTTGACGGTTAGAGTGTCTACCATTGAAACAGATGTTGCTGAAATGAAATAATTGATTAAGCAGATGATAGAGCTTTTTAAAAGTCAACCTACCAGATAGGAAATTGCCAATGAGCTTTGGAATTCTATGCAACCCATCCTTCAAGCTCAGAGGAATTTGGCTTAAAGTAACCGCAATTTAGTTTGGAATTTATCAGAAATTTGGTTGATGCCAGGTATAAAGACACACAAGCAGACATTATGAACATTAAGGAACATCTGTTGGAACTTATTGGCTCCACCTCTACAACAGTCTTTGAGAAATATGATGATGATGATAATGATGCCAAAAAGGGAGAGAAAGATTCACTGAGAAAGTTGCCACCAGATTCAAAAGCTAATCCCATAGAAATTGTATTCACTGCTCAACCTAAATCCCAACCTTCTCAAAAAAAAAAAAAAAAAAACCACCACAAAAGAAGGAGAAAATACCTTCCACACCATCATCACCCATTTTGTTAATAGATGCTGGGAACATAAAGTATCAGCAGATGTTTACCAAACAGCTGCTGAGACACCAGTTGTTTTAGCAGAAGTTTCTCAAACATCTGCCATGATCATTTTCACTACACCAACTACAATCCAACCATCTCCAACGTCACAAAGATTTCCCATACATTCATTTTCACTACCAAAACATTCTCCTTCACTAGAAATCATCTCCACACGTAAGAGAAAAACTCATATCGATAGAATCACAAAAATGAACAATGATCCTCTGGTAAAGGCAACTCCACCTAATTGGTAGAAAGTCAAAACAGTGGATTCAGATGAGGTATTGAAGTTTAAAAGAATGAGAGCAGAGCTTATGGCGGCTGATTATGATCCAGTTAGATCCATTGCCAGATGGTCTAAACTGAAGATAGTTGAGACCTACAAAAAGCTGGAAGAAGTTAGAGCTGAACATTCAAATGTTCTTCAAAACCCAGTCTATTCTACAACTGCTGCTCTGTCTCTAAAAATTGGTACTCCAAAAAACCTTCTCTCATCATCTGATTTGTCTGAGTCAATTGCAAATTTAATTAGCAGACCACAATCACCAAACTCATCTTCAATAATTCTTTGCCCAAGAAAACCAATTGATCCAAAAATAGTAAAGTGGAAGTCATGCTCAAAAACCCAAGTATTGACTTTGATCAGATCAGATGGTAGTGTTGAAGAGATTAAAATGGATAGTGCATATAATCTGAATGCATACGATCTCCAATATTTGTTGGACCTTCAACTTGAGAGGGATGATGAAGAAGACACGTTCTCCCTGGACTTTGAACTATAATTCAAAGGACAAATCATGGAGATGTTGATGAGAAATAAAAATTAGTAATAAAAAAGGGTTTTCGTATCATCTGTTGTATAGGAAGATTGTTGGATCAGCAGCTGTTACATTGTTTGCAGTAGCATATTTAACCAGGTCACAACATGTAGCGAAGGACATGTTGCTGCATAACAAATTCTTGAGTGAGGTTTGATGTGTGTTGTTTAGGCAGGTGATCGTATGTTCTTAGTTAATGTTTGTTAAAGTTATGTTGTATTCGAATTTTATTAAGTTTGTTAGACATCTTTTATATGTACTTATGTTTATAACAATTTATATTGTCAATGGGTGGATACCCTCTTTTTTGAATAAGAGAATAGAAATAATCATATGTAACTGATGAATTTTATTAAGTTTGTTAGACGTCTTTTAGACATCTGTTCTCATAACTTATGTTTATCTAACGACTGCTGAAAGTTATCATCTGTTCTCATAACTGCTGAAAGTTATCATCTGTTCTCATAAATCCTGTTTATCTAACGACTGTTTGACTCACACTGTTCCCAACGACCAACAGAGGTTTCCAAACAACTGTCATCGGATAAGTTGTATACGAATTTTATTAAGTTTGTTAGACATCTTTTATATGTTGTAACACCTCAAAAATTCACGTCCTATAATGTATTGACACGTGTCATAAGCTTGAACGTGTGAAAGAATACTCTAGAGGGACTAAAGTTGACAAATAAAGAAACTATGTGAATATAAGGGTTCAAAATGTCAACAATGGATAAATATGCCTTACAATAACCCTACAAGGTGTTTATACCTTCAAACGAATAAATCATGGATCATACGAAGCTAAATATGGAAGAAAGTGAGAGATTTCAAACTACAGGGGTTAAATGTGTCAACATGTTTAAAGTATACCTCTGAGTGACCTTTTAGCAAACCCGAAGCTTTGTAACGGTAAATTATGCTCACTAGAATGTGTGATAAAAATTCCATAAAGTTTCGTTATCGTATGAGAAAGATATGATCAAATTCGTATACGAGGGGTTAAAAGCGTCAACGTTGAAATTTATGGCTTTCCGGCCGATCACAAGGTTAACCAAGGACTTAACGATGTTGGGTTATGTCTTAAGGCCCTTAAAAGTAAAGTTGGAGGACCCATAGTGCAAGAAATAAAGGTAAAAATCAAGTTTGGAAGTTCAGGGGCCAAAACTGTCAACATTGGAAAGTTCTGTTGTGCTGGAGCATGCTTGCGCACCTCAAGGCCCAGAGCCTTACGGTGCGCAAGGCCTGCATCTGGGCAAAATTCTTGATAGCTGCCTGTTATTTCCGGTTACACCGACTTAAAAGCTGGTTTTTCGATTCAAGGGGCTCTTGCAACTGGTTTTGGCATTATAGAGACACTTGGGATGATCTTGCAACACTTGTAGACCTCCATGGCATGATCCTAAGCAATCAAAACTCATATATAAGGAGCATCAAGGTTGCAACATTTTTGTTCTTCACTTCAAGCTGATCTCTGGAGATCTCTGGACAGCAACCAACTTCTCTTAGGATCCATAAGCATAATTAGGACCTTTGTAAGTGTCCTTAACCCTTCCTAATTTAGTTTGGCTTAGTAAATTAGCTAAAAGTCAAACCGTCGTAATTAAGGTTTGACTTCGAGATTAATTAATATTTGCTCAGTCAAATCTCGAATTAAAAGTACCTATAAGTAGGTAATTATGTGGGTAATAAACCCTTAAAAGGGTATTCTCTGATACCCACTCTATCTAGGTCAATTGTCGGGTCAAACTTGATTATAAAAAGTCAACAGGAAGCTTATTTTCAAATAAACGCATAATTAGCAAAGTAAAGGCTATGCAACCTGTTTTGTCATTAATATAACTTGGTAATTAATATAAGAACATGTCTAAACATGTTCAACTCGACAATTTTCAGTTTAGACTCGGTTCGGAACCGAAAGTCGCATAGTTTGACTTATGCTTTGACTTTCAGTTCTGACCCGTTTAAGCATAGTTTAGAAATGCCTTAGAGCTTTATTAGGACCAAGTTACCTATAAGTATAACCCTCTGTGATTATACAACTTGGTTCATTAGTTATCCGATTCATATGCATGATTCCGTTAAATGCTTAAATGTTGACTATTATGCCCTTTTGACCTTAAAATGATATTTTTGAAAAAGTAAAAGAGTAGAAACCTTAGTTACTGATTTATAAACTTGAACCTAAAATTTGACATCAGTTTGAGGTCTAGATTAAGAGTTATGCTCATTAGCGTAATTTGAAAGCTTTTTAGTAATTAAATGGCGTAATTAGCATATAGCCTATCTAAACCCACTTTTTGATATCAAACTTTTTACCCACTAATGTAATATAATATTTTGGGATTTTTGAAGATTTTTATTTAATTTTTGGATGAGCGTCTCTAGGTTTGATTCGGTTTATGACAGTTTTGCCCTTTTAAGCCATAAAATGAGTTTTACAAATCCTTTTGACCCCAAACCTCTTTCTACTGATTTCATTTGATAAATAAAGTATTTTGAGCCTTCTGGAATTATAAAAATATCAGCTTTCCTTTGAAAACCCGGAAATGGCTCCAAGTCGCCTTTTTAGGCATTTTTGACGCATAGTAGGTATTAAGATTATGTTGAGCACATAAGGTTTGATACCTACTGATATTTTAAGTAAATTATTATATTTTTATAGTAAGCTAAAGTCTTACACTCAGGTTTCCAGTTTTGACCTTTTAAGCCTATGTGAAATTACCAAAATACCCTTAAGAGGCATAGTTTGGTTATAAAGGATAGATTTCACATATATATGATACCCTACTGATATAACCTAGTAAATTGAGTAATTTTACTGATTACATAAGACCCGAAACTCAGGTTCATATTTAAACTCTTTTATAACCTTTTTAATGACCAAAATACCCCTACGGGGCGTAATGTGAGTCTAAATCCGTTTTGGGCATAATATAAGATATCCTTCTGATGTCACAACATAATTAAAGCATAATAACTTAGGAAACTCGCATATGACTCTTTTGGTTACTCGTTACGCACTTTTCGCGTTCGGATCGGCGTATGTAACTAGTTTGCATATATTAGCCGAAACGGGTCAAACCATATCATTTTTGTCTCAAATTCCCGGATGCGTTTAAGTTACCCATATTAAACAAGTATACAAGCTTGTCAGGTCAAAACCACATTCTAAATCGGTCTTCGCTTCGTCATGCGTTTGAACCGTAACTTTCTGTAAGACTAACCGGTCTAAGCTTAGGCTTAATTAAAGACCCGTTAGCAATCTAACTGGTTATTTATACCATCATTCCAGACTAGAGCCTTCCGGTAAATGGTACCTACGCTTACTTAAGTGAATACGGCTGAGTTATTAAAATTCTTGCTATTTAAGACAGGAGCTAGCTCAGGTAAATACTCTTAACTTATTCTCCCTATACGGGCTTGGGATACGGTATTATAATAATACCGCTTGGTCGGGTATTGAATGTTTAATCTTATTGTGATTAAATTATTGAGGTAACCCGGTTTAATCTGTATTGTTTGAAATAAAGACCTTTAGGGGTTAATGACCATGTCCCGGATATCCTTGACATCATTGTATTATAAAATGGCCACGCCTTATACACGGGGTGTAGGCATACACCTGACAGTTGTTTAAGGAAAAACGGTATCTCACTCTCTTGTGGGCCTATACTTGTGGCATGTCTGTTAATCTGACTCGGTTTCTACATCGGGCCCTGAACGTACAACGAACATGTAAATCTGTATACAAGATTATAAATATAATTGTCCCAAGTTATAAAGAGTTTGTGCCTTGTGCATTCAAATCAATTTTTATTAAACCTTTTCAAAATGAGTCGGTTGAGTGTATTTACCAGTGAAAACTGACGTATTTTCCAAAAGGGTTAAGTGACAGGTACTGAACGTAATTGGCTGGAAGCTCAGGGTGTTTATAAGGAATCTTGCAAGTTCTAGGCGCCTAAAGTCTGTTGAACAATCTTTATGTTTTAAGATCCGCCTGTGGATCCTTTACTTTCCGTTGTAATACTGGATATTACTTTATATTCGGATTGTAATATATTTAACTGTTGCTTCCGCTGTGCATTTATATATTGTGTTGTTTGACTATGATAATATCAACTACGTCACGATACTCCCCACCGGGCCCACCGGTGATACGTGGAAAAATAGGGGTGTGACAGGTTGGTATCAGAGCCAACACTGAGTGAATTGAACACTAGCTTTTGTGTTTAATCTCAGTTACACAGGTGCACATTCTCGAGTCTAGATAAGAACATATGACTAATCCTAATTCATTTTATTTGTTTCTTTTGTTATTTTTCTGATTAGCCCTTGCATGGGCGAGTCATTTCAGTTAGAAGTCCCATTTTGGGCAACCATGTATTTGTTTAAATTTTAATAGGAACGGTTAGATTTAAAATAACATTCCTTTTTATAAGATCTACCATTATAATAAAATGGCAAAAAAAAAAAAAATCTAAAATGGACAAAACCTAGCTCATATGTCACCTTAAGACAGGGCCAAGATGGTAGTTCCACAATTAGATTCAGATCCTTGTTAACATTTCAATTTAGGATTGTTCTGCGTTAAATATTAAAAAGAATCTTAAAGATAAAACCTAGCCTAAATGTCACTGCGGACAAGGCCAAGATGGTAGAACCTATTCAAGAGATTCAAATCCTTTTTAAATATCTAAAAGCATATTATCATGCTTGACAAGATGTGACACGATAAAATCACATAATTCCTTCTTAAATGGGTTATTCTAAATTCCCTTATTTATATAATCATCCCTTATGGATGAAGTGCCCACGGGCTATAATTAACGTCCTCTGGACGAAAGACAGTGGTAGCCTACAACTCCCTGTCAAGAAAAGGTAATGAATTTTGATTCAAACCTTAATGCCTTGATTCCATAAGATCTGGGCTTATAAAGTAAACTCGTCTACGTGACTAGGCTTTTGTGCTATTATTAACTTGTAAATTAGGATTTATGATAAAGATCCTGAATAATTATGTATCTAACAAATTGACCAAAATGATTATTAAAAACCATGGTTAATAAATCATCAAGAACGATAGTACTATATAGGCTTCTAAATAAACCTTGTCCTTATTGATTTTATGTAGCAATTAAAGCTACATGGCTAGGTCAGAAGAAGTAAACAGTCATCCCCTGGAAAACCACGATGCTGATAGGGTTAATATAACCAGAGGAGAGCTCCGTACACTGATTGATACAACTGTTTCTAAAGCTGTAGGGGAGCAATTCAAGGAGTATAGTGGGACGCATAATAGAACTTCTTCAGTACCCCACTCTAAGTCTATTCCTAAGACCCATTCAGTGGCTCATGACAAGCCACCCTCTAAGAAAGATGAACTAAAGAAAGATGATGATCGACATTCATCTAACCTAAACAGTGTTCCATCTAAAAGGATAGTGTTTGATGATAAGCCACACACCAAGTCCTGCACCAACAAGTACTTTGTTTCCTGCAAACCCCTGGATTTTACTGGGGAGAAAGGAGCAATAGATTGTATGACCTGGTTGGATGAGATGGACACGGTAGTTGACATCAGCGGTTGTGCTGAAAGGGATGTAGTGAAATATGTATCCCAATCGTTCAAGGGAGAGGCACTAGCATGGTGGAAGGCTCTCATTCAAGCTGCTGGGAAGATCCCACTTTACAACATGTCATGGGAACAATTTGTTGCTCTCATTATGGAGAACTACTGCCCTCAACACGAGGTTGAGAGGATTGAGTTAGATTTCTTATCATTGGTTATGACAAACTTAGATTGTCAAGCTTACCTCACCAGTTTCAATACCCTGTCCAGACTGGTTCCTTACCTGGTAACACCAGAACCCAAGAGAATTGCTCGCTTCATTGGGGGTTTAGCCCCAGAAATCAAAGCCAGTGTTAAGGCTTCAAGACCTACTACATTCAGGTCAGCGGCCGATCTGTCGCTATCCCTTACACTCGATGTAGTCAGAAACAAGGCTACCAAAGCCTCTGAAGATGGAAAGCGTAAAAGAGAGGATGAGGATTCTCATCGCTCCGATAGGAAGAGGAACTCTGAGGATAAGAAGAGTTTCGGGTTTAAGAGAGACTGCCAACAGTCGGGTGAGAAGACCAGGTGCGAAACCTGTAGGAAATACCACCTTGGGAAATGCAGATTTGAATCTCAGCCACTACCGTGTGGAATTTGCAAGTCTAAGGAACATAAAACCCTAGATTGCAAGAAGTTGAAAGACGCAACCTGTTATGGTTGCAACGAGAAGGGGCATATCAAGACCAACTGCCCTAGGAATCAGAAGAAGCCCGAAGAAGCCAAGAAAACAAACGCATGATGAACGCCCAGGAGATGGTGCAGAATGATAACCTTATAGCAGGTACCTTTCCTTGTCAAGCAGTTTATACAGAAATTTATTTGTTACTGGCACATATAATTCTATAAAGAACAAAAAATGTTGTGAATTGTTGTCTCCGCTGATTAGGACTCCGGTCATTTAACGCAAGATAGAAATTGGCCGATGACACTATAGAAAATGCTCTAACAAATCTTAGATTGATATTTTTAAATCACTCTTTTCTGATATCCTTATGGCAAGCTTTCAAGCTATCCAAATTCATCACTATAATAAAGACAGATGTGACATTTTGATCCCCTGTCAAAAAGGTGATGGATTAGGACTAAACTTTAAATGCCATTAAAGGTCTTTTGTGACCTAGGCTAAGTAAAATTTATATATATTAAATGACGTTCATTGAGAATGTTAATTCTATATTGGCCGGTATGGTTTAATGAAACCATGGTTAGTATATAAGACCATGAGGATGATGAATAGCAGTTGTCGGATCACAACCAAGAGATTGATTCATTTAGTAATAGGAACCAAATCTTGAGTATGACAAACTCGGATAAGACATCTGTCAATCACGCCATTGATGAGGCGACGCATGCTAATGATACTACAATTGTAAACCTGAAAAATTCCAAGGATGTTCTTCAAACTATGATAAGACACAGCTGTGGGAAAAGCTGTGAAGAAGATCGTGAAAAAAAAATTCAAAGAGCCGAATGCTACTTGCTCCAAATCCTTCGTAAACTATAAGTATAGCAAACTTTTAAAATCTTTCTTAAGAACCATAGTTATTAAGTGAAGGCAGGAATCATAAGAACTATTTCTTCTGTTCTTGTCAAGAACCTTCAGTCGTAGAATTTTAGAAGTATCCTCTTTCTAGGTGTAATGCGTCAACACTTAGAATTGATATCTCTTTGATCTTTAATGATTGCGGATACCAGACGGTATGATAAAAGCGTCATATGAGGATTGGTGTATCTTAATATGTCCCATAGATTGCTTCCATGCCTGATCAGTATGGAGGTTTAATGCATGGGACCAGAAGGATATCTCAATGGTCATATGGTGCTAAGGTCAACTATTGGTATTCAAAGAAGATATCCAAAATGGAATGGTCCAAGTAAATGTTCCCGATTAAGGAATTCATGGACTCGTAACATAAATGTGTCACTTATCTGATACAGAATATGATTGATGAACTGAAGCCCGAGATTTGGAAATCTCTGTAACCTCCTTGTACCTTAATTATCTTCTCCTAAGAATACCCTGTTTACCCCTGAGAGGCAAGTAGAGTTAAGATTAACATCCCACTTTGGGTTGGAGTGTTGTAGAACTCCATGATTGATTATGGAATAATCGAAACCCTGATTAAGTAAACTTTAAGATAAGAGATTCATATAGTCTAACTCGATATTCCGAGAGTTAAATAAGAAAGACGGTTCATTCTGCTTATGCATTGATTACCGCAACCCTAATTAGGCAACAATTAAGAATTGCCATCAGCTGCTCAGGATCGTCGATTTGCTCGACTAACGGCAAGGATTAGCTATTCCTTAAGATTAGTTTTAAGCAATGATTGGGATAACCATCCCACCTTAAGATAAGCTTTTCTATAATAATTGATATGTAAGTATTAAGGCTGCTCCTTTGGAGACCTTGTATAGATGGAATGTTAAACATCTATTGTTAGATAGAGAATTGGTGAGTCCAATTATCAGGATTCCAAAGTTGCCTAGGAAACAACAAATAAGATCATACAAATCCATAATTGATTGTAAGTTGCCAGTATACGGCAGGGAATCAAGGATTTATGAAAGTAGCAACCCTCCTAAGTTCTTGTTAAAGAATAAGGTTCAACAAAAGATATCACCCTAGAAGGGTGTGCCAATTTGTTAATTATCAGACAAGTTAAGCTCTGAATATAGAAAATCATTCAAAGGAATCGAATGTATCAAGATCAGATAGCTTATGAGCTAAAACCTATTTAAGAAGATAGACGTAGCTCGCAATACATTTCACACTAATGATTTAAGGATGTGTTTCGCCAATAAGTCAAGAAGCACTATCACATAATGATATGCAGATTTATGATATAATGAGCAACCTATGTCGATTAAGGATCGACAGGTGAAGAAGCTCCAAAAGGATACATGTGCCTATTATAGAGGTCAACTGTGGGAGCTTGGAAAGACTCCAGATATGTTATAGGAGTTAGGTCCATTATGCGACAAAAAGTACTTCCAGCGTTTTAACAAATCTCGAGGTCGAGATTTCTTTTAAGGGGGTGAGGATGTAACACCTTGAAAATTCACGTCCTATAATGTATTGACACGTGTCATAAGCTTGAACGTGTGAAAGAATACTCTAGAGGGACTAAAGTTGACAAATAAAGAAACTATGTGAATATAAGGGTTCAAAATGTCAACAATGGATAAATATGCCTTACAATAACCCTACAAGGTTTTTATACCTTCAAACGAATAAATCATGGATCATACGAAGCTAAATATGGAAGAAAGTGAGAGATTTCAAACTACAGGGGTTAAATGTGTCAACATGTTTAAAGTATACCTCTGAGTGGCCTTTTAGCAAACCCGAAGCTTTGTAACGGTAAATTATGCTCACTAGAATGTGTGATAAAAATTCCATAAAGTTTCGTTATCGTATGAGAAAGATATGATCAAATTCGTATACGAGGGGTTAAAAGCATCAACGTTGAAATTTATGGCTTTCCGGCCAATCGCAAGGTTAACCAAGGACTTAACGATGTTGGGTTATGTCTTAAGGCCCTTAAAAGTCAAGTTGGAGGACCCATAGTGCAAGAAATAAAGGTAAAAATCAAGTTTGGAAGTTCAGGGGCCAAAACTATCAACATTGGAAAGTTCTGTTGTGCTGGAGCATGCTTGCGCACCTCAAGGCCCAGAGCCTTACGGTGCGCAAGGCCTGCATCTGGGCAAAATTCTTGACATCTGCCTGTTATTTCCGGTTACACCGACTTAAAAGCTGGTTTTTTGATTCAAGGGGCTCTTGCAACTGGTTTTGGCATTATAGGGACACTTGGGATGATCTTGCAACACTTGTAGACCTCCATGGCATGATCCTAAGCAATCAAAACTCATATATAAGGAGCATCAAGGTTGCAACATTTTTGTTCTTCACTTCAAGCTGATCTCTGGAGATCTCTGGACAGCAACCAACTTCTCTTAGGATCCATAAGCATAATTAGGACCTTTGTAAGTGTCCTTAACCCTTCCTAATTCAGTTTGGCTTAGTAAATTAGCTAAAAGTCAAACCGTCGTAATTAAGGTTTGACTTCGAGATTAATTAATATTTGCTCAGTCAAATCTTGAATTAAAAGTACCTATAAGTAGGTAATTATGTGGGTAATAAACCCTTAAAAGGGTATTCTCTGATACCCACTCTATCTAGGTCAATTGTCGGGTCAAACTTGATTATAAAAAGTCAACAGGAAGCTTATTTTCAAATAAACGCATAATTAGCAAAGTAAAGGCTATGCAACCTGTTTTGTCATTAATATAACTTGGTAATTAATATAAGAACATGTCTAAACATGTTCAACTCGACAATTTTCAGTTTAGGCTCGGTTCTGAACAGAAAGTCGCATAGTTTGACTTATGCTTTGACTTTCAGTTCTGACCCGTTTAAGCATAGTTTAGAAATGCCTTAGAGCTTTATTAGGACCAAGTTACCTATAAGTATAACCCTATGTGATTATACAACTTGGTTCATTAGTTATCGGATTCATATGCATGATTCCGTTAAATGCTTAAATGTTGACTATTATGCCCTTTTGACCTTAAAATGATATTTTTGAAAAAGTAAAAGAGTAGAAACCTTAGTTACTGATTTATAAACTTGCACCTAAAATTTGACATCAGTTTGAGGTCTAGATTAAGAGTTATGCTCATTAGCGTAATTTGAAAGCTTTTTAGTAATTAAATGGCGTAATTAGCATATAGCCTATCTAAACCCACTTTTTGATATCAAACTTTTTACCCACTAATGTAATATAATATTTTGGGATTTTTGAAGATTTTTATTTAATTTTTGGATGAGCATAACATAGGTCTCTAGGTTTGATTCGGTTTATGACGGTTTTGCCCTTTTAAGCCATAAAATGAGTTTTACAAATTCTTTTGACCCCAAACCTCTTTCTACTGATTTCATTTGATAAATAAAGTATTTTGAGCCTTCTGGAATTATAAAAATATCAGCTTTCCTTTGAAAACCCGGAAATGGCTCCAAGTCGCCTTTTTAGGCATTTTTGACGCATAGTAGGTATTAAGATTATGTTGAGCACATAAGGTTTGATACCTACTGATATTTTAAGTAAATTATTATATTTTTACAGTAAGCTAAAGTCTTACACTCAGGTTTCCAGTTTTGACCTTTTAAGCCTATGTGAAATTACCAAAATACCCTTAAGAGGCATAGTTTGGTTATAAAGGATAGATTTCACATATATATGATACCCTACTGATATAACCTAGTAAATTGAGTAATTTTACTGATTACATCAGACCCGAAACTCAGGTTCATATTTAAACTCTTTTATAACCTTTTTAATGACCAAAATACCCCTACGGGGCGTAATGTGAGTCTAAATCCGTTTTGGGCATAATATAAGATATCTTTCTGATGTCACAACATAATTAAAGCATAATAACTTAGGAAACTCGCATATGACTCTTTTGGTTACTCGTTACGCACTTTTCGTGTTCGGATCGGCGTATGTAACTAGTTTGCATATATTAGCCGAAACGGGTCAAACCATATCATTTTTGTCTCAAATTCCCGGATGCGTTTAAGTTACCCATATTAAACAAGTATACAAGCTTGTCGGGTCAAAACCACATTCTAAATCGGTCTTCGCTTCGTCATGCGTTTGAACCGTAACTTTCTGTAAGACTAACCGGTCTAAGCTTAGGCTTAATTAAAGACCCGTTAGCAATCTAACTGGTTATTTATACCATCATTCCAGACTAGAGCCTTCCGGTAAATGGTACCTACGCTTACTTAAGTGAATACGGCTGAGTTATTAAAATTCTTGCTATTTAAGACAGGAGCTAGCTCAGGTAAATACTCTTAACTTATTTTCCCTATACGGGCTTGGGATACGGTATTATAATAATACCGCTTGGTCGGGTATTGAATGTTTAATCTTATTGTGATTAAATTATTGAGGTAACCCGGTTTAATCTGTATTGTTTGAAATAAAGACCTTTAGGGGTTAATGACCATGTCCCGGATATCCTTGACATCATTGTATTATAAAATGGCCACGCCTTATACACGGGGTGTAGGCATACACCTGACAGTTGTTTAAGGAAAAACGGTATCTCACTCTCTTGTGGGCCTATACTTGTGGCATGTCTGTTAATCTGACTCGGTTTCTACATCGGGCCCTGAACGTACAACGAACATGTAAATCTGTATACAAGATTATAAATATAATTGTCCCAAGTTATAAAGAGTTTGTGCCTTGTGCATTCAAATCAATTTTTATTAAACCTTTTCAAAATGAGTCGGTTGAGTGTATTTACCAGTGAAAACTGACGTATTTTCCAAAAGGGTTAAGTGACAGGTACTGAACGTAATTGGCTGGAAGCTCAGGGCGTTTATAAGGAATCTTGCAAGTTCTAGGCGCCTAAAGTCTGTTGAACAATGTTTATGTTTTAAGATCCGCCTGTGGATCCTTTACTTTCCGTTGTAATACTGGATATTACTTTATATTCGGATTGTAATATATTTAACTGTTGCTTCCGCTGTGCATTTATATATTGTGTTGTTTGACTATGATAATATCAACTACGTCACGATACTCCCCACCGGGCCCACCGGTGATACGTGGAAAAATAGGGGTGTGACAGGTTGGTATCAGAGCCAACACTTAGTGAATTGAACACTAGCTTTTATGTTCAATCTCAGTTACACAGTTGCACATTCTCGAGTCTAGACAAGAACATAGGACTAATCCTAATTCGTTTTATTTATTTCTTTTGTTATTTTTCTGATTAGCCCTTGCATGGGCGAGTCATTTCAGTTAGAAGTCCCATTTTGGGCAACCATGTATTTGTTTAAATTTTAATAGGAACGGTTAGATTTAAAATAACATTCCTTTTTATAAGATCTACCATTATAATAAAATGGCAAAAAAAAAAAATCTAAAAAGGACAAAACCTAGCTCATATGTCACCTTAAGACAGGGCCAAGATGGTAGTTCCACAATTAGATTCAGATCCTTGTTAACATTTCAATTTTGGATTGTTCTGCGTTAAATATTAAAAAGAATCTTAAAGATAAAACCTAGCCTAAATGTCACTGCGGACAAGGCCAAGATGGTAGAACCTATTCAAGAGATTCAAATCCTTTTTAAATATCTAAAAGCATATTATCATGCTTGACAAGATGTGACACGATAAAATCACATAAGTCCTTCTTAAATGGGTTATTCTAAATTCCCTTATGGATGAAGTGCCCACGGGCTATAATTAACGTCCTCTGGACAAAAGACAGTGGTAGCCTACAACTCCCTGTCAAGAAAAGGTAATGAATTTTGATTCAAACCTTAATGCCTTGATTCCATAAGATCTGGGCTTATAAAGTAAACTCGTCTACGTCACTAGGCTTTTGTGCTATTATTAACTTGTAAATTAGGATTTATGATAAAGATCCTGAATAATTATGTATCTAACAAATTGACCAAAATGATTATTAAAAACCATGGTTAATAAATCATCAAGAACGATAGTACTATATGGGCTTCTAAATAAACCTTGTCCTTATTGATTTTATGTAGCAATTAAAACTACATGGCTAGGTCAGAAGAAGTAAACAGTCATCCTCAGGGCGTTTATAAGGAATCTTGCAAGTTCTAGGCGCCTAAAGTCTGTTGAACAATGTTTATGTTTTAAGATCCGCCTGTGGATCCTTTACTTTCCGTTGTAATACTGGATATTACTTTATATTCGGATTGTAATATATTTAACTGTTGCTTCCGCTGTGCATTTATATATTGTGTTGTTTGACTATGATAATATCAACTACGTCACGATACTCCCCACCGGTGATACGTGGAAAAATAGGGGTGTGACATATGTACTTATGTTTATAACAATTTATATTGTCAATGGGTGGATTCTCTCTTTTTGAATAAGAGAATGGAAATAATCATATGTAACTGATGAATTTTATTAAGTTTGTTAGACATCTTTTATTAAGTTTGTTAAATATCTTTTATATTTACTTATAGTTGTCTTTTAGCTATAAAAGATAACATGTTTTGATACAATATCTATACACATATGTATATGTTCTATCAATATGTGTTATGCATGGTTTTCTAAGAAACGACCCGTGTTTGCACACGGGTCTTACCGCTAGTGAGTATTAAAAGAAGATTGTCATAACAAGCATTAAACACGCAAAATCCTCAAAACATGTAACATCTTACATTTCTGAAATGAAAACCACCTACCCGGTTCGGAAAACAAAAACACACTAAAGAGTGACAAGAACTGGCCTCACTTCAATGGGATGAACCTGGAAGAGTGGGTGGCACCAATACCAGGTCTACCGTGCTTAACGGGCTTGTATGAAATTGAAAATTCCGCAAGGTAGTGACCAATCATCTCGGGCTTGATTTCTATCTGGTTGAAGGTCTTTCCATTGTAGACACCAACAACGCTACTGATCATTTCTTGAACAATGATCATGTTCCTCAAGTGGGTTTTCACAAGCTCTGGCTTCTCACCAGCGGGTGCCTCATGTTTCTGTTCAGTTAGTATATATCAACAATGGTGAAACCGAATTTACTAATTTGCAGTCATTAAAAAAAACAGGTAAAGAACACACATCATGCATCTACATACGTCATTTTCAAGCAGCTCCAAGAAGTTTAAATCCAAGTTCAAACGCCAATAAAAGACAGTAACTTTCTAAATTTTAAAATAAAAGCTTTTTAACAGCAATTGTAACAGCTAAATACTACTTGCAAGGATTTTAACCAACACCACTCGAGGTCTAAACAGTCAATAGTGGCGAGATAGCGGTTATCAGGCCTTCAAAAATAGCAGTCCAAAATAGCGGAACCACAATTATCGGTGCTATTGACTGCTATTTGACCGATATTGACCATTATTTTAGATGCCTTGGTTGATGTGGACTTAGAAGAAGATTCCATGGCTTAGGATTAGATCACGTTTCAAATATTGGCACTTGAGTTTTGACATTCGATATTACTATTAACACTATATGTGTTTTAAGTTGTGTTTGTGTGTGCATATATATATATAAATTCTGAATGATATAGAATTACCAATATCCCACTGTGATAACCTATATCTCAAATATCTGCCCTTGACCCTTGACCACCATTTGATTTTAGACCGCATTAACTGCATTGTTGGGGGTCTAGGTGGGTTTATTTTATTGAACTTCCGTTGATCCAAAAGGGACTCGAAAAACAAAGGAAATGTATGCAAAGCTTGTGTTACTACATAAAGATCTCATCTTGTCAAGGCTTAATCAGGGAAACATTCGACAAATAAAAGGTTTACATGATATACAAAACATACTAACATCAAATAGCCAATTATATAACCATACAAAAAAAAAAAACAACTTGGGTTGCCTCTCTAGAATGAAAAGTTGTGACTTTTAAAAAACCACACATACACAACCTTTTGCTTAATTATTATATATTATATAATAATACTACAAAAACTAAAAAGACACCACATGCTACCGAACAGTCAGGCCATGCTAACGAATGGACAGGACTAAATCAATATGAAGTGTGTGTGTTTTACCATCCATGGATCCATCATGTCTATACGTTTGTTTATTAATCGTCAAAAAGGACACTTGGGTGGTAAATATTTGCATATCAATTGACAGTGACACAACGACGTCTTAACAATACAAATCCCATCATTATCGACCCATCCCTATAAATCGCAACCCTAAATCGAAACCCATAAATCATAGAATGATCAAACCGAAATTAAAATCAAAACAAAGTGTCGGACCCCTGTTTTCTAATCGCATCCTTGAAGCCAAAATTCAGAATAAAAACAAAGAAAAAATTGAATCGTACAATTGATGTCATTAAACTGAAATTAAACCATCATATTCGAACATCGATTGAATCGGACTGATCAATTATGAAAATCTCTAATAAAAAAACTGAAGAGAACATAGTATCACGTGGGTTTTGTGGCGTGAAAAATTGAAACCAAAATAAAAAATGTTGTGGTTTAATCAAAACGCATGGAATGGAACCGATAATTTGAAATCAAAAGTTTTGTTTGAAATCAATGTTATTAAACTTTTTTTGAGCATTTTAAAATCATATATGTTTTTTAAAAGCATTTAATTATTATTTTTTACCCAATTTTAGACAATGTTTTAACACTCCATTTTTGTTTTAATTTTGTTTAAAATTAAACATACTTCTAAAAAATGTTGAAATAAGTTTACGATATTCTCAAAATCAAAATTAAAACAAATTGATTCCAACATATAGAAAGAAAACCAGTTCGTTATAAAAACCAAATATGCGTGGTTCACCTAGCAAGAAATCTAGGCATGTATCACAATTTCAACATGTGTGGCGATTTAGAGTTGTGTGGCAAGCAAATCACTAAATTGCCATTGCTTCCACCAATACCAAATCACCAAATTATTTAGTGTTCCTAAATCCATTATACTTCTTTAATCACATTCGTTAATCAAAAACCTTCCACCAGTTACATCAACATCCAACGTAATATTTTAAAATTTCTCCTCAATAATTCAATAATATGTTTTTCCATGATATTCGTTTTTTTAATCATGAATACTATTTTCATGGCTATTTATCTTCTTGAACCTTCATACGTTTCAATTGATTAATTCAAACATCTTGAACCTGTGTACCTTTCAATTGATTCAAGCAATCATTTTTCATGATTGTTGGTTTTTTTTCTTACCTTTAGATATTAAATTTCTTGATTCACGACATCAAGATTTGTTTATCATAGCTTGGGATTTTACCTATTAGGACAATTATGAGATTGTTTACAAATAGAATAACAACGAAAATGTTGAATTTCAATTGGCGTATACAATGTAAGAAGATATATAGATACAAAGCACATGTAAATATATAGTATGTAATTGTATCGCAAAGTGTAGAGAGAAAACCACTTCGAAACTGCTTAGATTGCCCCTTTGCGGAGAGAGATCACTGTGTGTGTTTGTTAGAGAGATGAAGAAGGACGAAAAAACTTCCCGGGTTGGTGTGAGTTTCCGTGATTTCTTAGGTTGTTTGTGTTTATTATTATAGGAAATCGTAAATGAAATCTTTGAATTGATCTTCATGTGATAATGTAAGCTAAGAATAAAGCAAATGAAAGAAAATGTTTTGCATAAACTAAAGAATTAGCGCATGATGATACTAAAGCTTTTATAATCAACATCCCGCCACAACGCGCGGGGTGAAGTCAACTCGTTAAAAACAAAACATAAATCCATGTCATTCACAAGAACACAATTTCCAATAAACGTATACGATACCAGTGATGTTAGAACTTAGAACTAATACACACTTATCCTTCTTTAACAGTTTAACGCCTTAAGAGTAGCATCAGGCCTATGTGCTCAGCCATAAACATGTAAGAAAATAAAAAAACTTGTTCCATCTAGGTCTACACCTCTTTGAAGCATTTCATCAAACAACTTTACTACATCTTCACAATCAATACTAAATTCACACAAATTGCAGTCAAGCATACCAAGATTCAACAAACAATACATTTAGTAGCACTATTTACAAAAATCAATCAAATATCAATATAGTTTCAACAAGAAACTAACCATAATGTAACAAAATAGCTGTTGATGAAAACTCTACTGGATCCTTTGATTTTGGTGGGTAGGTTCTGATTGCAGGGTCAAGCTTCCAAAGAGCTTCAATTCTCTCTTGAGTAGCAGGTGATTCTTGAATATGTGACAGAGTTATAGCTGCAAAGACAAAAATAAAGGATTAGTTATCCTCAAAAGAAAAGAAAATTCCTTACCGCTTATCCTAATCTAAGGATCCTATATCCTACCATCGGTGTTCCACTTTTTGGGAAGATGTTTCCCATCTGGAATAGAATCCCTCCTCACGAAGAAGAATTGATTCCTCCAGTTAGCATCGTTTTTGGTGGCTTTCACGATCGGGTGAGGCTGGTCAGGTTTGGATTTGAAAAGGTATCGGTATGAACCATGTCTCACAAGATTGTATAACTGGCTCAATTCAGACATCCCTATGTCGATACCCTCTTGCTCAACTATGTGCTCAAGTGTATATAGGATCCTCCACACCATTAGCATGGCTTGTATGTAGCATAAGCTAGTAAGTGTGAAGAATCCCTGTGTGAGAACAGGGAAAGGGTAGGTGAATCTGATCAAAAAAGGGGTTGCAGGAAAAGTGATCCATGTGTCTGAGACACAGTCACTCTTGGTAGAGGAGTCAAAGGGCCTGAATATTATGCCATCAGGGAAACAGGGGCGTAACAGATATCGATATCAGGATCTGTGAATCGGCATAGCTCCATTGAAGGGTTTTTGGTTAAACCCTGATTCTTCAATGGGCTATTGTGATCAGGATTTTTGGCAGGTGAGGATCGAAGGGTCATCTTCGCCATCGATTTTGAAGAACAGAGGATCAGAGAAGAGAAGATCAAGGGAAAGGGAGAAGAGAATACCTGCTTGGATCTTCGGATGAGGATTTAAAGGAGAGAAGTCTCGAATTTAAATGCAATTTGGTCCCTATCTCTAATCCTATATATAATGATTGTTGTTTTAGGTGGTGACTGTTGCTGACATCAGCCTGTAACGGCTATATATCTCTTACTAAAGCCTAGTCCGAAAATCGTTCAAACATGACTATCTAATTCGATATCAACTAGTCATGTTTGGGGGCAATTGTTAGGGATAGAATTTCATAGCATATGGATCACGGATCCTCAAGTGCGGCCTGGATCACGGATCCTCAGTTCAGTTTGAATTAAGGATCCTCAGAAGACATTGCAGGACTAAGGATCCAGTATTCTCATTATTATCCTAATACTAACAATTGTTTCCATCATTTTTGATCTTGTTTGCAGGTGTATTCGAGTAGGACTTGGTCCAACCGAGATTCCAGGGGAATATGCTTGACATTTTTGCACGTGCATGAGTTCTTCGACCGTTATGGTGATCGTGGGGGACTTGAATCTTATTCGGATAGTTTGTTAGTTAGATTATTTCTATTTTTAAGGGGATAACAAGCTTCATTATTATTATTATTAGCAACACAACCACACCACATTCGAGCTCTAAAGAACTCTCTGCGATTATACACTTTTGCACTATAGTGATCCTTGTACCAAGCTTGTTATCATCCCGATTTGTAAACCTTGGTTATTTAATATAGTTGGTGATCGGTAGTTTCCATCACCCGAGGTTTTTTGTGCCGGAGATCATTCATTGATCAAGGGCTTTTTCCTCGTATAAATCCTTGTGTTCATCATTCATTTCATTCATTCATTGTTCATATATTCGATCATTTAACTAAGCATCACACCTCACAAAATCATATTTGGTTGCATTATCCTTGTGTGATTTTTGACCAAAACAATATGAAGCACTGTCAACCCTAAAGGATCCAAATGGATCTGATATTAGTGCTATGGTTAGCTTCATTGAGGTACCTAATCACTAATCTGTCCAAAATATGATTTTTGAACATTATGTTGATACTTAATGTTAATAATGGCTTAGAATATGTGTCACCGGTTGTATTTTTGAATTGTGATATGTAGAAAAGACATGAAATGCCCCCAAATTTTAGGAGACAGTTAAGTGCAAGGTTAAGAAGGCTTGTTTCTCAAGAGAAGCTTGAAAATGTGAATTTGTTTTATGTTTGTGTCAAACTTTATAAAAGTGTTTCATTTTTATGGGGATTGGGGATAAGTTTTATTGTTTGACACGAAAGTGGTTTTTTTTTTAGTTCTTAAATATGAATTGTAAGTGGTGTTTTTGATCCATCTTGCCAAAGTATTTGATATACTATTTGTTAAAATTAGTTTTTGACAAGGAACAGTTTATGTGAGTGATTAGGTCCAGAACGGCTATAGACTTCGAAGGGAGGTAGTGAATGGAACCAAGGGCCCAATTCCAAAGCCCAAAGAGATTCGACCCAGACTATCTGGTGCTTCATCGGAGTTCGCAACCGGCGACACTATGTTTTCGAGTGCGATGATGCTGATCACCAGAACAATGGTGCTTCATCGGAGTTCGCAACCGGTGACACTGTGCTTTGCTTCTGGATGAGCATGGTACTGGACCGGTACCAATCTGGAAAAATGGGAAAAATAGGTACGGGTACCGGTACCTGATGCTCATCTCTACATAATTTTTATTCAAAAAGTTGGATTATCACAGTAATAGTATGGTTTTCAGATACATAGTGATCACATTAATCATTTATATTGTTTTTTAGAAAAAAAATAAGTGTTGTTGGTCGATCCAACTCGATGCAACACGTTTTGGCCCTTTACCATGCCATCTTGTCACCTATAGTTAGAATATTAGAGGCCATTAAGGAGAATTTTGGATACCTATAGAACCAAGTTGTATGAGTTTGGTGATCCGGTTCATCTTATTGGTGTTGTACCGCAAATGAGCTCTAAAAGAACAACTCTAAAACTATAAACATCACTTTTCTCACATCTCAGTCAGATGTTGGGTTGTATAATATCTACATAGATGTCACAATTACTTATACACTTGATTGCCGACATAAGTGTCCTAAATTCAGCTACAAGCTTCTTCACATGTCAATAATTTACTTATGCGTGATTGAAAAATTTGGTATTCTTAGTGGCTTTTGTGACAAACTTTTAAGCATTTTCCTCGAAGCTATATGATCTTTTGTTTTGGGAAGCGCAAAGTGCTTTTATATATATACACACACAATATATATATACGATTTTTTAAAGTTTTTAGCTTTGAATTATGTTCTCAACCATATTTGTAGATCCCAATATCAATCCGGATCATAGTGGTTGGTTGTTTTAGTCCAAAACACCTATTGATTAAGTGTTTGAACTATGAAAAAGTTAAGAACAATCAAGAATGAAGATGAAGCTAATGGATTGATGAATACAACAAGTGTTGTATTGAATCCAAACAAGTATATGAATCAATAAAGCACCTTGGAAATCTGATTTGAGCACACAATCAAGAGATTTAATGTAAACAACACTTCATTCACCAAAGAGCCAAAAGCTTGGCTAGGGCTACAATACTTGGGTATATATAGGACCTGACTTGCCAGCATAATTATAATTATGCTGGAATCTTAACTACACCAAGTCAGGTTTGCTAGATTCGTGAAATTACAAAATAAGCCCCTAGACTATAAATTAAGCTACAAACTATTATAAAACTAATCCAGTACAAGTATGAACGATCTCAAAAGTTCCAACAATATCCCCCCTAGATCGTTGCATACTTGTCTTCTCATTCTTCTGTAGTTTCCACTGGATTCTCTGTAGCTTTCTTTTCAGGCTCTTGAGGGATTTCTTCATGCCCTGCTGCTTTTGGTGATTCTTGAATTTCGATTGTTGTGACGGGAGTTTCTTGGTTAATAACAGCTTCACTTGTTGGTGGATCCTCCATAGTGGCCTCATATGTGGATGAGGCCGGAGGTGATGAGGTTGTGGTGGGCTCTGTTGTTGATGCGGAAGTCTTTTCTTTCGACCTTTCATGCTTTTTCTTCTTTCTCGCTTCCTTCTTCTTTTCAACAGCTTCATTTCTTTTCTCCATTTTGTCTATGAGGTCGAGCATCTCTCTCTTTATCTTCCAGGCTCGTTCTACCGCTCACTGAAACAACATGGCCTCTTCAAGATTAGCATTTCCAGCTCCAACGTTTATGCGGCTTGCATTCAGTACTGTTAGATCGGAGAGTCCAAACATAAACACGTCCATTGGATCCAAGATTCGGATGTCCACGTTTTCAGTGGATCGAATCACTGCTTGACCAGTTTGGCTATCATAAAACCATTTCTTGAAGTTGTTGAGGCATACTGGAACTTCTTCAGGGAGCTTGATTCTTGTGACCACTTTAGCAGGGTTAATTACCCACGTCACCTTGCCTTTTCCAGTAACCGGATCCTTGGTTGTTTTGGACACTCTCCATCTTGGACGTTGTGGCTTGTGATTTGGGAAGCCTTTGTTATATTCTTTGGCAATTATACGTTCAAAATCCCCGCCAATGCTTCTATCTTCTGGATTTAGTATATCCAGACGGCCGAGCTCACACAGATCCCACCTTGGAAGAGTACAGAGATCAAATCCTGTTTGGAAATACTGAATTACACCGCCTCTTCATTTAATCACAAACATTCCCCTCAGATTGTCGTACATCCAGCTGATGATTTTTTCGGTGGCCTCAGTCTTATCAACGGTTATCACCTGATAGAAGTCAGGTAGTTTTTCTCTTTCCTTTTTTGAACCACTCGGGATGCTGTGGGGAGAAGGTCTTTCCATCTTCCTGCTCATACACGACTTCCTCTTCTAGTCCCCACTCGATAAATTTGGCAGGCATATCATCCCTATCAACCTCTTCTTCATCACTTTCATCACCTTCGGTTACTCTTTCCGTTGATTCTAGACGCCTTTTCTTGGCTTCGGCCTCTTTCGCTTTTCTGGTTGTTTCTTCTTCTATGAATGCATCAAAGTCGAAAACTTCAGCGAAGGTGAACATAGGCTCTATCTCTAACTTGGCACACATACTTTTCATCATTCTGTACAGTTTTTCGATCCCCATCTGTTGGAACCTTATGAACTTTGATTGCTTGGCCACATAAGCATTCATCTCTTTGTTCTTCTTTCGTTGATCCTTTAACTTTTCTCTCAAGATGTTAGTGTCTTTTACTTGATTCTTTAAAAGACATATTTCTTTGGCTGAGATTGGACCACTCTTGGTGACAAGTTTATCATACAACTCTTGAAATGGACGAGCCCTTTGAGGAACCACTGGAGGCTTTGTAATCCTAGTTGGCTTTACAAGAGGAACTCTGGAAGACCCTACATCTGTTGGCTTCTTCTTTGGAGGAGTGTTCTTGCTTGTTGAACCTTCATCCGGATCTGTTAACAACGCATCAACAAAGTCGTCCAGTGACTGTACGTCCTCTGTTACCGTAACCGGTCTTTCAGATTTTGATATTTCTTTTCTTTTGAGGCTCTTTTCTTTCTTTTCTCTTTCCTGCATCGCGTGAATTTCTTGCATATCTTGGATATGACGACGATGTTCCTCTGTTTCAGCTGCTCTGAAGCTAGCACGCATGAGTCTTTCTGGGTTTTCAGATGTCTTTTTCTTCTTTGGAGGCTCATCTCCTACTGCTTGCTTTCCCTTTCTTTTTTCTCCTTTCTCTGCAGCCTTTGCTTTAGTTTGTGCAATTCTTTGTTGCTTTTCTCGAAGTGCCTCTCTTTATTTTCTGTAAGCTTCTCTTACCAATGGCAGCCTTTCTGCAGAATACATCGAGTCGTGTAGCATTACCCATTCGTTTGTCTTGATTTCTGTGTACTGACGACTTGTTGGAACATGAAAAGTGTAGAGATCTCCATCATTTGGCGGATTTTCGTATTGGTCGTTGATCAACATCTGGATGAATCGAGGATACATTGCCCAAGTCGGCCCACTCACATTCTTTAGCATGTAGTTGAAAATTAGACCAGAGATGTTGAATTTCTGATTCAAAATCAGGTTTAACATGGCCGCCGACCACTCTAGATTCAGTCCATCATATCCCCCCTTTCTATGGGCTAAGCACATAGCAATTACATGCACTATGAATCTCCAGTCCCTTGTAAGACCATTTCTTTTGATCTCTTTCTTCTGACGAAAATCTCCCGCATAACGCATGCCGTGAAACCCGTCAAGAATGTCATCCTTCTTCAAAGAGATTGGATCATTTGCACTGTCTCTCAGCTTCAGAACCTTACGAATTCTTTCTTCAGTAACAACTATTTGTTTGTTGCGAACTGTGGAAGAAATCCCTCTGGCTTGGTTAATATTTTCAGGCTTCGCGTTTTCCCAGAACTCTTGAATGTGAATGCGATATATGGGAACTTCTGTTTCAACAGCGTAGCCGATCCTGCTTGACCGTATCCATCTTGCTGCGTCTTGAAAATCCTGTGGCACTTTCTCAAGATTTATACTTTGTTTACGCTTCAACGTCTTATCCCACTCAATAACTTTCACCATCCTGTTTCTGACACGAGAAACGAGCCAAGTTAGGAAATTTACGACATAGAGATTTAATATGTACAATAAAATATTAAAAAATATTTGCATGATATTGAAAGGAAAACTAAATTTAGAGAATATTTTAAAAATTTTTAGGTTATAATTGAAGGTTAAAAAAATATGTACAAAAATAAAAAAAAAAAAAAATTATTAAGGGCCAATCTCGCTAACAGCCCAGAAGGCTGTCTTTGCCGATAATCATGACCGGGATCAGACTAATTCGCCGGCGACAACATCGGATCAGGTGTGATTTCGCTGGCAACGACCAAAGGAAACCATCCCTTATTTCGCCGATGGTTACAGCTTCAGATCAAATGTTTTCGCCGTTGACAATGTTCGGTGATGAGTGATTTCGCCGATGACAAACATGTTGATTTATATTAATTACGCTAGCGAACATTTGCGAAGACAGAGTTTTGTTCCCAAAACGATTGAGCAGCGAAGACACTTGTCTAGGCCACTTTACCGGCGAAATAGGTTATTCCGTCGGTTGCTCGAACTCGCGTTCGAGACTTTTGAGTTTCCCTGTTAACTTCGCTAACTTCGCTGCACTCAAATGTAATTTCGTTGGCATCAAATTTTTCTTGAAAAACCCTCTTTAAACCCCCAACTGTTTTCACCGATTGATCATCTTTGATCTCCGAACGACTGGAACAGATTTCAACAACTATAGAATATCGATGATCTCTTGACTAAACATTCTTAAAACGTTTTAACATCTACTGATTTATGACATCAGTTTTGAATCCTAAGTAAAGGACCGAACCCAAACATTAAACCAAACACAAACACTTAACAGTTCGTAAATCAATGAATGTAGGGGGTGCAAATGTCGATTAACATCAAAGATTACCTGATCAACTTGAGCGAAAATGAATCTTGTGAAGATATTTGAAAAGTTGTACGAAATTAGAGAGAAAGAGATGAAGATATTTGAAAAGTTTTGAAATAAGGTCGGTTGAAGGATATTTATACACGATTTTCCGTACATGGCGGAATTAACAATTCCCCCGGTATCTTTATTCCGCCGACCTTTAACAAAAATCCTTTTTCAAAAACTAAATTTTAAATTCGCTCGTGAATTTCAAACTTTCTCGAAAAACATGCCCATTTTTGTTTGAAGCATCATAAATTATGTAATATTTACAAACTTGATAACATTTGGGCCATTTTGACTCCGAACATCGAATTTTCAACTCTGGGAGTTTCCGTTTGAAGCTGATTTTCTTGTACTCTCGACGCTCGTCGACTTACCTGCAGAAGATCATATTGCCAACACTTGTCAATTTCTTATTTATTATTGTTATTATTATTTACTAACCAAGGCACAAGAAAAACTGCCAGTATGTTTGTCCGCTTAAATCCATGCATCCTTCTTTCAACATGCCTTCGGAGAGCGCTTTTATCATGTTTTCGGTAATATTGACAAGACTTCCATGGCCCCCACACAAGCTATTGAGAATAGAGTCATTACGCCCGTGAGTCCCACATCAGGACATACCCCCGCGATTAAGGTATGCACAAAGGTTCCTCATAACAGGTGAGTATATTGGATTCATTCTTTTTAACGATAGAGTGGAGATCAGGTCATTCGTACAGCAGAGATCCCGAAAACTACCGAGGGCTGAGACAGATAGTTTGGTGAACAGGTCAGTACTTTCGTACAGTAGAGAGACCAAACCAATCCATCTTAAGGATTTGGCCAAATTTAGCACTTATTATGAGAGGGTTTGGCCTTTTTTTTTAAGGCACTTATTATGAAAGGATATCACAGCGTCTAGGTCAGCATGTATCTGGATGCAGCAGAAGAACAACTGTGATATCCCCGAATGAAAACCAATATAAAGACCCGAGATTTCAGACTTTGGCAATCTATCAACGCAAGATTTAAGACCATTAAGCCTTATGCCGCAACGTGTTACCCACTATGATGCGTAATGCCTGAGAAAAGCTAGAATCCTTGTGTAGACGTTATGTTTTGCTCCCTAACAGCAGTTTACTCGTTGGTGTTGCTGAATCTACCGACACGTCGTTGCTTGGTACCCCGATTTCTTTTGTTTTCTGTTTTTTCAAGAAATGACAAAGTGTTAGCAATTTTCTATCATTTCCTCTAACAAGAGTCAGACACAAGCATCTCATTTTTGATTTTCTGGTATATCCCCCCTAAAATCTTTATTTTCAAGAGTCCTTTTTCCCGAAAATGAAATTTTAATTTTTTTTTTCAGAAAATCTTTTTGGTGGGCAACGTTTAACGATATTGGTTTTACTTTTAACAAACGTTTTTTTTTTTAATGTGCAAAAGATAGAGTATTTACGAACGGTTTTGAACAACAAGATTCATTTCCATTCAAGGAAATTAACCATCTCCAACCAGGTTACCAGCTGGTTGAATCGGGTTTTATCGAAAGCTTTTGTGAAAATGTCGGCCCGCTGCTGTGTTGTATCCACTGGCACCACTTGAATGTACCCCTTTTTGTAGGCATCTCGAATTGCGTGAATTCGAATTTCGATGTGCTTTGTTCTGGAGTGGTGGATGGGATTCTTCACAATTCCCAGACATGCTTCATTGTCGATGAATATAGGAGTCTTCATGATGTTGATTCCATAATCCAACAACTGATTTTGTATCCAGAGGACTTGTGAACAGCAACTGTAGGCCGCAGTGTACTCGGCTTGAGCGGTTGAGGTTGACACCGTTGTCTGCTTTTTGCTTTGCCACGAGATCAGACGATTTCCCAAGAATTGACATCCTCCTGATACAGACCTGCGATCTACTTTACAACCTGCATGATCACTGTCAGAATAAGCAATAAGATCAAAATTACTATCTTTAGGATACCAAAGACCTAGTTTCGGAGTTCCTTTAAGATAGCGGATGATGCGTGCGAAGTGTCGTATATATTAGGTGTATATTTTAAGCCCTTTTTAACACTTATTTTAGCCAAGTTTTAAATTTATAAAACACGATATTTTACTAACACTAAACACACATATGGGCAAGTGCACCCATCGTTGAGTGTAGTATAGCGTTGGTAAGATACCGAGGTCGTCCAAGGACACAAGAGCTTTTAGTACCGGTTTATCCTCAACGTCTAACCAAAATAAAAGTTTAGAAAAATGTTTTAAACTAAGAAAAAATAAAACTAACTAAAATGCTGAAAATAAAATAAAAATAAAAACGGATAGACAAGATGAATCACTTGGTTCCGACTCGTATCTAGTATAACCTTTGATTATTTCCGCACTTTTGCACATAATTAAGAGATTATCTTAGTTATTGTAGTAGGCCCCTCTTTTGAAGGCGGCGTTACCCTCACCCCAGTAGTTTGAGTCAGCAGGGATACAATCCTAAAATGGTGGATTATTGGAAGATAATGAATTAAGTTATTAATGCAGTATTGTGGTAGGCCCCGCTTTTGGCGGTGACGTTACCCTCGGCTAAGTAGTCTGAGTCAGCAGGGATACAGTCCTAAATAGCCGGGTTATAGTATTAATAGTAGTTAACTTATGAGGGGGTCAAAGAGTTTGGACCCCCGCCATCCAATACCGTGAAGTATTGAAGGAGGTCCTACTAAATTTGACCCAGGTCCATTGCAGGACCTCTAAACGCTGAACAATGGCAAGACCTTTACCAAACCGTTCCCTTAACCCCCTACCAGGTAGCCAACATACCTCCATATAGACCGTGGAGATATGAATGGTGAAAATCCTTTATTTTATATAGACAGTAAAATAATGCCAAGACACCACGGACAAACGATAAGGAAAGATCACCTTCAACATAAGTAACTAGTTATTAAAGTCATTAATACAAAACCAAATAAAAAGTGCAAAAGATTAGAAATAAAAAGTATTATACTAGACACTTTGTCTTCACCAAGTGATGTAAGAGACTTAGGCAAACATGGCCTTGATTGTCAAGAACTCTTACGATCAATCTTGGATCCCGAGACGACTCACACACTCTATGATGGACAATGGATGATGGTGGTGGATGATGGTGTTGTGATGGTGGTGGGTGGTGGATGAAGTGTGAGAGAGGTGGTGTGCCAAGGGATGAGATGAAATGAATCCAAGCACTCCTATTTATAGGCTGAACAGAGAGCTGGACACGGCCCCGTGTCCGCTGGGCACGGCCCCGTGTCCGTCTGACACTCTCTCTCCTCATTAATTGTAATTCGCAATTACAATAAATGCGCCTGCTGTACTTTCGACATGCCCCCGTGTCCGCTGAGCACGGCCCCGTGATGGGCAATAGAAGCTTCTATAGGTTTGTCTTTTCTGCTGCTTCTTGGGCACGACCCCGTGCTGGCTGAGCACGGGGCGTGTTCAGTCTTCTGTTTTCTCTATTTTGCTTTGGAAGGTGCCGTTGAGGGTTCGGGCAGTCCACTAATATTCCTTTTCTTGTATTTATGTTGGATTTAGCTGTCTTTTTGCTTCTTTTGCGTTTTTGAGCTCATTTAATCCTGAAAATACAAAAGGAAGACAAAAACACTCTTTTTCCAATATTAGTACTAAAAAAAGGATTAGTTTTATACCTCATTTGATGTAATTTATATGTTGCATTTTACACACATCAAATACCCCCACACTTGAACTTTTGCTTGTCCTCAAGCAAAACTCTTTAATATGTGGCTTACACTCCCAAATGGAATAGGTAGAAGAGAAGGTTTTGGGCTTGTCGTAGAGTGTCGGGATTTCCAAGATCTTTTTGGGTTTTATTTTTATTTATTTACACTCCTATTCGTAATGATTTATTTAGAACTTTTCATAAAAGAAATTACTTATTTGGGCATAACATGCCTTTTTAAAATTCTATTTATATACAAGTTCACATACCTCGCGGGGAAATCACTCACACTCGGCCGAAGGTGTATTTTTAGTGAATCACTCGAGAGCGGCACGGAACTTATTCCTACCATAGGCTTGCCAAGAAATCAATCCTCCTCCTTTTTAACTTTTATACCTTTGTAGATATCAAGAGGACTTTGTGGGTTAAGGGTTAGGCTAGGGTTAAAGGTAGGTGGTTGGGTTAGTGGTTAGTAGAAAAAAGGCTAAAAGCGTAACAAGTGTCGGTTTTCGTATTTTTGCAACTTTTTATTTTGATGAAGCTTTTATTCAAACTAAGTTATTTTTGATTAACTTGTTTGTTTATTTTCTTTTTGCTTCATCATTATCACAAATTTTTTTTTTTTTTCGAAGAACCGAACTTGTTACTAGAATAAATGGTTAAAAATGAAAAAGGTTTTGGTGGGTAAAAGGGTTTTTGTTTGGGTGATGAAACGAAAAAGGTTTAGGCTCAAAGGGGCTAACTAGGGGGATTTTTGGGTAGGAAAGAAAAAGAAAAATAATGGTGTAGAAAAAAGGGTTAGTCCTAATGCCTCCATCATTTACTTACTCGGGTTTAAGTTGATAAGGACCGGGAATGTATTGTCATGGCAAGTTCTAGAGTCGTAAGAACCAAGCGGCTATTCACACAAGAAACGAAAAATGAGCATTTAGTCAAATGATATGTAATTTGTGTGCTCAATAAAGGCTCAAAACTCACTTTTGTGGGAATGGGTTTTTATGTGATCAAGTATGTATAATCAAATTTTAAATAAGTTTGCTATGCGTTTTCATAATTTTCTTATGTTGGTTCTTTTTATCACTACGCTATCGGTTGTAAATTCGTAAAAATATAACCTTTTTGAGAACTTGAATTTCCCGAGTTAAACCTAGACAAAAAAAAAATGAATTTTTGAAAAAAATTTGGGGTGATTAGCGGTTCCAATAGAGTTTTGTGTAAGGCTTGTATTTAGGACTTGCAAAATTCAAGGTTTTAGCATCCCCCCCACACTTAAATTACACATTGTCCTCAATGTGTCCCAAAAATAAATTTTTAGGTTGATTAGATGTGTAAAATAGTGTTTAAAAAGCAAAAATTTTGTGTTACTGGGCACTGAACACGGCCCCGTGTTATCCGGGCACGGCCCCGTGTTCAAGTGCCAGTAACAAAATTAAAATAAGAGAAACAGAAGTCTGGACACGGGGGCGTGTTGGGTGAACACGGCCCGTGTCCAGGTACCTGAACTGGGCGTTTTCTGCAGGAGGTTCGGCACGGGGCCGTGTTGGTTGAGCACGGCCCGTGTTGAACCTTCTGTAATGGAGAGAATTGTCGGGTTGCCTCGTTCTTGTGCATGGGATCATTGTTCTCGTTCCCCTTTTCATCCTTTACCACCATGAGTGTGTTTTATTCCTGAAAATTAAAACTAACTAAAAATTAACCTAATTTAAACTAAGGATAGTTCCGTGGAATGCCTCCATGGTGCGCCACGTTTATAAGGGTCCTTGGCTAGACCCAAAGCCTGGTCATATGTTACTCAATTGGGATGTGTTGCATCCCATGTTACACCGTCGGAGAGCATCATCCAAGCTTGAGTCTATGACCTTCATGTAGTTGACCGGATCTTCTTCCTCTACTCGCTTTCCACATTCAAATTTTACTTCCTCATTCCCAAACTTCAATGTTAGAGTTCCGTCATTCATATCCACCAATGCTTGGGCGGTGGCTAGAAATGGCCTCCCGAGGATGAGAGGGACATCGGTGTCTTCTTCCATGTCTAGGATGACGAAGTCGGTTGGAAAGACGAATTTGTCAACCTTGACTAGCAGATTTTCGGCGACACCTTGTGGGAATTTGACGGACCTGTCGGCGAGTTGTATGCTCATCTTTGTAGGGCTTGTTGCTCCTAGGCCGAGCCGCTTGAACATTGATGTGGGCATGAGGTTGATGCTAGCCCCAAGATCGGCTAGAGCATTTCGGACGGGGGACTTCCCAATCGAACAAGGGATTGTGAAGCTCCCGGGGTCGATTTTCTTTTGTGGAAGTTTGTTGAGTACTAAAGCTGAACATTCTTCGCCTAAATTAACTAATTGCAAAGATTCAATTTTCCTTTTATGAGTGAGGAAATCCCTCATGAATTTTGCATATTTAGGCATTTGGGTTAGGACCTCAATAAAAGGAATATTAACATGCAATTGTTTTAGTAAACTTTCGAACTTTGCGAATTGCTCATCGATCTTTTGACGATTTAACCTACCGGGGTACGGAATTGGAGGAGTCTTGGTGGGCTCTTGACTTGGTATAGAAGCCTTTTCTGGCGCAGGAGGAGTTATGGGCTGGCTAGAGTGGCTTCTTTCATTTGGCGGCAATGGAGCATCCTCGGGACCCACGGTTCGATTTCTTAATGTGATGAGATGTACTTGTGCCTTTGGGTTCGTTTCGGTATTACTAGGTAACGCGCCTTGTGGTCTCTCGGAGAAATTTTGAGCTAGTTGATTTAATTGTTTTTCAACGTTCTGAATGCTAGCTTGTTGATTTCTAAAATTTGATTCCAATTGTTGAAATCGATCCGAGTTTTTCTTTTCAGTGTCAGAGATGAGGCGAGATACAGTATCTTCAAGCCTTTCTCTTCCACCTTGTTGTTGAGAAAAATTTTGTGGTTGTTGAAAATTAGTTCGTTGGTTTTGTTGGTTACTACTATTGCCGGGATCTCTCCAACCAAGATTTGGGTGGTTACGCCATCCTTGGTTGTAGGTACCCGTTGGAGGACCCGACGGCCTAGGTCTATTATCCATGTAGTTTACCGTTTCAGTTTGTTCATCTAATTCTTTCATACAACTCCAATTTTCATGTGACCCACCACACCCTTCACAAGCCATAACCGAGGCCGTTTTTGTCATTTCTAGCTTTTTGATTTTTAAAGAGAGAGCCTCGATTTGGGCTTGTAAAGAGGTGCTTTCATCAACCTTATGGGCGCCCGGGGCAATAGATTTATTACCTCGGGGAGTGTGCCATTGAAAATTGGTTTGAGCAATTTCCTTAATTTGGTTATATATTTCATTTGGGCGACGATTACCTAAGAGTCCCCCGGAGCTTGAATCAAGTGTTTGTCTTGTGTGTGGCAACAATCCATTGTAGAAAGTGGATACTTGTTGCCATACCGCTAGACCATGGTGAGGACACTTTCTTAAAAGCTCCTTGAACCTTTCCCAAGTTTCATATAAGGACTCCCCATCCTCTTGTGAGTATGTATTAATTTCAGTCATTAATTTAGCCGTTTTAGCCGGAGGGAAATACTTATACAAAAACTTTTGGGCAAGTTCATCCCAGGTGTTTACCGATCCAACTGGGAGGGTGTTAAGCCAAGCCTTAGCTCGGTCTTTTAGTGAAAAAGGAAACATTCGAAGGCGGATGGCGTCATTTGATGCTCCATTGATCCGAAAGGTATCACATATTTCTAAGAAGTTAGTAATATGTAGATGGGGATCCTCGTCCGCAAGCCCGTGGAAGGTTGCGGAGTTTTGGAGCATTTGTATCAAATGCGGCCGAAGTTCGAAGTTGTTGGCCTCGACATTCGGTGCATTGATAGCGGCGCCAAGATTGCCTACGGTAGGCCGTAGGTAATCCATGAGGGTGCGTTGGTCCGCCATTGGAAGTGGGTCCCCCGAAGCTTTCTCTTGATTTTTAGCTTTAAGTCTTTTTCTGAGAAAGCGCTCGGGTTCTTCTAGGGGTTCTTTTATGTCTCTACTGGAACTGGAGCTCATGCACTACGTAGGAGGTTCAAATGTGGCCCCTGGGTTCCAAATCCTGCAATAAAAACACAAAAGAACGTTGGTCAGAATGTTCACCACGGCCCCGTGCTCAGTGAACACGGCCCGTGGTCAGAAGCACAGTAATCGTTTTCTGTATCCCAGTTACTGGGAGTTGGACACGACCCCGTGTTGCACCGACACGGCCCCGTGTTCAGCTCTCTGTAACTCAGAAAATAAAAACTGCCAGTGATGAAGCTGGGCACGGCCCGTGTCTGACCGAACACGGCCCGTGCTGAGCTCTGCAGAAGCTGAAAAACTAAGAAAATCCTAAAAAAATTAAAAAGAAAAATAAAAGATGATTAGGCCGTTGATTCCTAACTTTCTTAAAATCCTTGTGTCCCCGGCAACGGCGCCAAAAACTTGATGCGTGCGAAGTGTCGTATATATTAGGTGTATATTTTAAGCCCTTTTTAACACTTATTTTAGCCAAGTTTTAAATTTATAAAACACGATATTTTACTAACACTAAACACACATATGGGCAAGTGCACCCATCGTTGAGTGTAGTATAGCGTTGGTAAGATACCGAGGTCATCCAAGGACACAAGAGCTTTTAGTACCGGTTTATCCTCAACGTCTAACCAAAATAAAAGTTTAGAAAAATGTTTTAAACTAAGAAAAAATAAAACTAACTAAAATGCTGAAAATAAAATAAAAATAAAAACGGATAGACAAGATGAATCACTTGGTTCCGACTCGTATCTAGTATAACCTTTGATTATTTCCGCACTTTTGCACATAATTAAGAGATTATCTTAGTTATTGTAGTAGGCCCCTCTTTTGAAGGCGACGTTACCCTCACCCCAGTAGTTTGAGTCAGCAGGGATACAATCCTAAAAGGGTGGATTATTGGAAGATAATGAATTAAGTTATTAATGCAGTATTGTGGTAGGCCCCGCTTTTGGCGGTGACGTTACCCTCGGCTAAGTAGTCTGAGTCAGCAGGGATACAGTCCTAAATAGCCGGGTTATAGTATTAATAGTAGTTAACTTATGAGGGGGTCAAAGAGTTTGGACCCCCGCCATCCAATACCGTGAAGTATTGAAGGAGGTCCTACTAAATTTGACCCAGGTCCATTGCAGGACCTCTAAACGCTGAACAATGGCAAGACCTTTACCAAACCGTTCCCTTAACCCCCTACCAGGTAGCCAACATACCTCCATATAGACCGTGGAGATATGAATGGTGAAAATCCTTTATTTTATATAGACAGTAAAATAATGCCAAGACACCACGGACAAACGATAAGGAAAGATCACCTTCAACATAAGTAACTAGTTATTAAAGTCATTAATACAAAACCAAATAAAAAGTGCAAAAGATTAGAAATAAAAAGTATTATACTAGACACTTTGTCTTCACCAAGTGATGTAAGAGACTTAGGCAAACATGGCCTTGATTGTCAAGAACTCTTACGATCAATCTTGGATCCCGAGACGACTCACACACTCTATGATGGACAATGGATGATGGTGGTGGATGATGGTGTTGTGATGGTGGTGGGTGGTGGATGAAGTGTGAGAGAGGTGGTGTGCCAAGGGATGAGATGAAATGAATCCAAGCACTCCTATTTATAGGCTGAACAGAGAGCTGGACACGGCCCCGTGTCCGCTGGGCACGGCCCCGTGTCCGTCTGACACTCTCTCTCCTCATTAATTGTAATTCGCAATTACAATAAATGCGCCTGCTGTACTTTCGACACGCCCCCGTGTCCGCTGAGCACGGCCCCGTGATGGGCAATAGAAGCTTCTATAGGTTTGTCTTTTCTGCTGCTTCTTGGGCACGGCCCCGTGCTGGCTGAGCACGGGGCGTGTTCAGTCTTCTGTTTTCTCTATTTTGCTTTGGAAGGTGCCGTTGAGGGTTCGGGCAGTCCACTAATATTCCTTTTCTTGTATTTATGTTGGATTTAGCTGTCTTTTTACTTCTTTTGCGTTTTTGAGCTCATTTAATCCTGAAAATACAAAAGGAAGACAAAAACACTCTTTTTCCAATATTAGTACTAAAAAAAGGATTAGTTTTATACCTCATTTGATGTAATTTATATGTTGCATTTTACACACATCAGCGGAAGATGCGCTTTAGAGCGGTTTCATGTGATTCTTTGGGATTAGTCTGAAAACGAGCACAGAGACAGACTGCCCACATAATGTCAGGCCTACTAGCCATTAAGTACATCAGAGATCCAATCATCGAGCGATAGAAGGACTTGTTCACTGGTTTTCCTTGAGGATCTAGAGTAAGCTCCGTCTGAGAGGCGAATGGGGTGCTGGCAACTTTACAATCGTTCATGTTGTACTTCGTGAGAATATCCCGAATGTACTTAGCCTGATGAATGAGAATCCCATCCTCCTTTTGCTTCACTTCTAGCCCTAAGAAGAACGTCAGCTCTCCCATCATGCTCATTTCAAACTTTGCCTTCATGACAGTCTCGAATTCTCTACACATCTCCTCGTTAGTTGACCCGAATATGATATCGTCAACGTAAATTTGAACCGGCATCACATCTTCTCGGATTCGTTTGGTGAAGAGGGTCATGTCAATCGTTCCTCTGGTGTATCCACATTTCAACAGATAGGTTGACAAAGTCTCGTACCAAGCACGTGGAGCTTGGTGAAGACCGTAGAGAGCTTTGTCCAACTTGAAGTAACGACCTGGAAAATGAGGATCTTCAAACCCTGGAGGCTAACATACGTAGACTTCTTCCTTTACTTTCCCGTAGAGAAAAGCACTCTTTACATCCATCTGAAAAACTTTGAAATTTCTGTATGATGCATATGCCAGGAATATTCTGATTGCTTCCAATCTTGCAACTGGAGCGAAAACTTCTTCGTAATCAATCCCTTCCTCTTGACGAAAACCTTGCACTACCAATCTAGCCTGGTTCTTGATTACCACTCCATGATCATCCATCTTGTTACGAAAGACCCATTTAGTACCAATTGGAAACTTTCCTTCAGGTAAATCTACCAACTCCCAAACTTTGAGTTTGCGAAATTGAGATAGTTCTTCCTGCATGGCCTGAACCCAACTGGAGTCTTGAATAGCTTCTTCGATGTCACGTGGCACGGATTACAAGAGAAAAGCTGCATAGAGACCTTTGTTGATACTTGATGACTGACCACGTGTACGTACTCCTTCTTCAACTGCACCTATGACATTCTCAAGAGGATGATTGCGATTTGTCTTGTATCCTGTATTTGTCTGAGACTCAATCTGCTGCGGAAGGTTGGTGAAGTGTTCGTCCACGTAAATGACTGGAGGGTCATCTTCTTGAGTTGGTTCATCCACATTTGCCTGTGAAGAAGAAGCACCATTTTCTGGGTGTTCTCAGGCGAAGTGTCACCAGTTGCTTCATCCATAGAGAGAAGTGGATCAGCAGAGGATGGAGAGAAACGGGTAGTGAACGGAGTTATACCAATATCTGAAGAGTCAAACAGAGGTTCAACTTGAGCATCTTCGACAGGTTCTGCTTCTGGAGTATCTTCTGGAATTTCGAAGGTGTTGAAAATCACACCGACGTCATAAAACCAATCGGGGGTACTTCCAGTGTTGGTGTAGTTTCCTTCTTGAAAATCAACATAATATGATTCAATCACCATCTTCGTTCTTTTGTTGTAGACTCTGTAGGCCTTCTGTGTGGATGAATATCCCATGAAGTAGCAGATATCACCCACTGCTTCGAACTTGATGAGATTTTCTTGAGTGTTTAGAAGAGTGCACGAACATCCAAATGGTCTGAAGAAGTCAATAAGCGGCTTTCTTTTGAAGAGAAGTTCATATGCCGTTTTTCCGTGTGGTTTTACAATGAGAACCCTGTTCAGAACGTAACATGCTGTATTTACTGCTTCTGCCCAAAAGATGATTGGAAGCTTTGAATCCACCAGCATGGTCCTTGCGGCCTCGATCAATGTTCTGTTCTTGCGTTCAGCAACTCCATTTTGTTGAGGAGTTCTGGCTGCACTGTATTGGAGATGAATTCCCTTTTCTGCACAGAAGGATATGAAGGTTTGATTTTTGAACTCGGAACCATTATCACTTCTGATCGATTTCACTTTTAACCTGGTCACGTTTTCAATCAAGGGAATGAATGACCTGAGAATTTCAGCTGTCTCACTTTTTGCCTCAAGAAAATAAACCCATGAAAAATGAGAGAAATCATCTGTAATCACCAAACAGTAAGAACTTTTAGCAAGACTTTTAACACTAATTGGACCAAACAGATCCATATGCATTAACTGAAGAGGCGCAGTAATCGTATTCACTGCTTTGGACTTGTGCGATTTCTTGTGTTGCTTTCCCTGGGCGCATGCTATACATTTTTCAGAAAAAGGAAATTCTTTTATCAAAAGCCTCTCACTAAGTTTAACTTAGAGAGTTTATTCATATTTTTGAAATTTACATGCCCCAATCGCCTATGCCAAAGCAGTGACTCCGATTCTGAAGCCTTTGAGATTAAACAGGTCAAGTTGTCATTTGTCTTGGCATTTTTCATGTTTAGCACGTATGTGTTGTTTTGTCTTGGAGCAGTGAGCATGATCATTTCTGCAGGAACGACATATTCAGGCTTGAGAAATAAGCATTCCATGTCGTTGAAAAGCACCGATATTCCTTTATCACAGACTTGTGATACACTCATAAGATTGTAACACAATTCTGGAACATAGTTGACATTTTCCAAAGTGAGTGCTCCAGACACGACATCTCCCATTCCAACGATCTTCCCTCCCTTCTCGTCTCCAGCAAAAGACACGAAATCTCCATCAATAAAACGAAAATTTGTCAGGAGTTCCTTTAAGCCTGTCATGTGTCTTGAACAACCGCTGTCGACATGCCAGATATATTCCATGAGCATTCGAAGCCATTTCTAGAGTTTATTCTGAAATACAAGTATATACACAAATTAGTTCGATTTGGGAACCCAGATTTGCTTCATTTTGGATCTATCGTGGTTTTGACCCTGACGGGTGGTCCGTAGGACAACCCTTAAAAGGTCTAAATATATGCACATTCCATGTTTTATTCGGTTAATTGCTTGAACTTGGTAACCACTCTATGTTTGATGACAGGTGCATGCGTACTAGGAGCTCTCACAAGCTTTCACCATTAGCATTTGATCCGGAAATCGAACGAACTTTGCGAGCAAACAGAATTTTGTTAAGGGAAAACACAATTAGCGGTTCACCAACAACACCAACTACACCAATTACACCACTGAGATACATGGATCCACCACCACCACTACCCACTACGAGTGAACCTACTCCACCATTTATACCAACATCTACTCAACCTTCACCAAATACCACCATTCCACCAAATACTACCGAACCCACCATAATTCAAAATGTTACACCAACCAACACCACACAACCCATTACTACCCAAGAAGAACCAACCATCACCTTTAATCCTTCCACTACTATACCACCATTATCCCATTTCTTCCCGGGTGCAGGTCCATCATATTCAAACCATACCATAGCACCAAACTCGACCATTGTTCATGCTACATCGTTTCGACCGTCAAACCAGTCGGGTTTCCAATACTCGACTCTTCCATTTGGGCGATCTTCGGGAATTCAAGGAGATGGGTATGATGAAGGATTTGAGGAGTTTGAGGGTTTTGATGAAGACGGGTATGCTTATGGGGGTGATGGAGATCAAGGGGAATTCGGTTACATGCAAGGCCAAATGCAAGTAATGCTAAATGTTGGTGGGATGCAACAACAACAACTTATACCACAACACATTCGGCAAAGGCCACAAGGGCCACAAATGCAACGTCCTATACCATTGCAACAAGTTCGGCCACAAAATGTTCAACCACAATTTCAAAGGCCAATTCAACAACCACCGATGCCCCAACAACAAGTTCAACAACCATTCGCACCACAAGGGCATATACCAAGACCAATGGGTCCTATTCGTCCAAGGGGTCGATTGGGTGTACCAAGAAGGCATCTTAGGGAACATGCGAGGGGAATTGAAGCGCATTTTAGGCCGATAATTACTCACAACCCTTCACCGGTGGTTATTCCTCACAATAACCAAGGAAGAACTTTTGAAGTGAGAACAAATTCTTTGCAAAGTTTGCCGAAATATAAGGGTTTAGCAACGGAGGAACCTTACTTCCATTTGGAGGCCTATGACTCAATTTGCAATACTCTTGGGAGTCAAGGTTTTTCGGCCGATGATATCAAGTTGGTACTATTTCAATTTTCTTTGGAGGATAAAGCCAAGAAGTGGTTCTACACTTTGCCTTCGGCATCTATTTATACTTGGGCGGAAATGCAACAAATTTTCCTAGACGAATTTTACACCGCCCAAAAGACTAATGATGCTAGAAAGGGGTTAAGGAGCTTCCAACAACAACCGGGCGAGATGTTCCATGAGGCTTTCGAACGGTTTAACATGATGATCAAAAATTGCCCTCATCATGGAATAGCATTGTGGGAATTGATGAATGCCTTTCATGAAGGATTGAGTGCGGAGGATGCGAGAGATCTTATGTCCATCACCAATGGCACCTTTGGCACAAATTATGAGGAGGAAGATTGGGAGTTTTTGGAACAAATGGCCATTACATCAAACAGGAAAGCTCAAGCTTTGCGAAGAGCACGACCGGCCATTACTCGAACCCAAGTGCATGCGGTAAACGATGGTAATGTACAAACTTCTAACCAAATTTATGATGTTTGTGCTATTTGCAATGAATTAGGTCATGCTGCTGAAAATTGCCAAGGATTGGTGGAAGGGCAATATGAAGAAGTTCATGAAGTACAAGGTCAAGGAGGGGGTGGTAGAAATTTTAATATGAATTCTAACACTTACCACCCCGGATTAAGAAACCACCCGAACTTTAGATACGGGAATTCGTCAAATCAAGCCAACCCGAACTTCCAAGGAAACCAAGGATTTCAAAGGCAATATCAAACGGGTCAAAGCTTTTCGGGTGGAAATGAGATGATGGAGATGCTCAAGGCGATGCAAGTTGAGATGCAACGAAGGAATCAGCTTGATGATGCTCGCATTCAAAAAGACGAAATCCGTGATAAAGCAATTCAGTCGTTGACTACTCAAATGAGTCAACTTGCAAGTGATGTGGCGATATTGAAGAAAGCAAAAGGCCAACTACAAAGTGACACGGTGACAAACCCCAAAAACATTAAAAGTGTTAATATCAATGTGGTAAGTACCGTTCCTAATAGTAAATTTATTGAAACAATTTCTAAACATCTTGTTAGTGTTTTTAATCCATATGAACATTGAACTAATTGTGAAGATGATTGTCAAAGCTATGTGTGGCTAAACTTTTGATGATTATCTTGGGTTGAAGGTTTGTGTAAGACTTTGTGTTTTGATTTTATATTTCTAGAATAATGAACTCTTCTTTATGATTTGTTTGTTATGGTGTGTGATTGCTTACTTGTAAATTGTTAATTAGTGTGCTAATCTTGTTCGAAACTATACGTTCTTGGTGCCGTTGGCAATCGAGATATCATAGGTAGAATTAGGATTGGGTATTGATTAATTGGTCATCGGGTAACAACCTCGCGTTCTAGGAATCCGAGTACTTAGTTCCCTTTTATCACAACAAGTAATCATACATGAATCATGTCTATGTGATTCTTTCTAGTTGAATGATAGCACAAATGTCGAAGCAAACCGGAAACTCAAGATAGTCATTTGTCTCTAAATTGTTTACAAACTCAATTCTCATTTCGCAAATTAATTAGTAATCTTAGTTTTAAAAACCAATTCAATCAAACCAACTCTTGAAATTTACTTTTATTGCAATTAGTGTAGTTTTAGTCAAGTTAGATAATCTTCTAAATAACACATATTCCACAAACTCCCTGTGTTCGATACCCACTTACCGCTATCTATTAGTAGTATTTGGATTAAATTTGATTGTGACCGCGACATCACGTCAGACCCACGATATCATCTTTTGTTCTCCAAAAAATAAGCTGTTGAATTAACCAGATCTTTAACAGATTTCTTAAGATAATCAAGCTGTTCTGTGAAATTTTTAACAAAATCATATTCTGGTTTAGAAAAATTCTTGTTTTTACAATGTTTCGTTGTATGTCCTAAATGACCACAGCGAAAACATCTTTTACGTCTGGGTCTTTTGGTGTTAGAAGATGATGTATGTGATGAGTGTCTTGAGCTTTCTGCTTTCTTCATTTTCTTGTCAACTCTGCTTTCATCTTCTGAGCATTCTTCATCACTGTCGGAATCGGATGAACTTTCAGACGTTTGGTATTCACTTGAGTTTTGCTCTTCACTTGCTTCGTAACTTGAATCATTGCAGCTTTGATCTTCGCTTGAACTTTCTGAATCTTGGTCTTCAATTGTCTCAACGCTTGAGCCTTCGGAGCTTTCATCATTTGTTGTTTGATCTTCACTTGTGGTTTTCGAGGTTTCTTCACTTGAAAATTCAGGGCTTTCACCATCTGTTGTTCGATCTTCACTTGAGGTTTCTGATTTTTGCTCATCCTCAGGACTTGAAGACCCCTTTTCATCTTCTGAGGCAGCACTGCTTGAGTCTTCATTGCAGTGATCTTCAATGACTTTCTTTTCTGACTCTGTCATACCTGTTCTAGATGGAACAAATTCTGGAATTTCCTCTGTGAGGAATTTTCCAAAGCTATTCTTTTTCAATTCTGGCACAAATACAGGAGATTCACAAACAATTTTATCATCACAAAATGCAGAATTTAAATCATGACATTCAGACATAACATGTTCACGATCACGGGTCTCAAATGTAGGCACATGGCCCTTACAGTCATCCGAAGATTTAAATTTAGGCACACGGCCATTACAGTCATCCATCCTAATTAAATTATTACATTCATCCCGAATATTGTTTTTCTTAGAACAGTTCCAGGCGAACCAGTTAACAGTGGAATAACTGTCGCCTGAATAACCTATTCCTATTTTTGAACCGCCGCAGTCTCCTTCCTCATCGCACACATTTTCTTTACACACAATTGGATCTGCATTACTTTTAGAAAATTTAGCGGTTGTTTCATTTTCACAAGAGTCGTTTTGTTCTACAGAGGCCTTTTCATCAATGAGATCATTTTCGGGATGAGGAGTTGGCATAGGCACATAGTTTTTGCTATGTGGTGGAAAGAAGAGTTTTCTTTCATTCCCTTGCCTATCCTTATACCCGATCCCGTCTTTCACATACGTTGGTCGTTGGCAGTTTTTGATGTCAGTAAAGGCCTTTTGACTGACATTCCATTTGTCTATAATAATTTGCAATTTATTCTTTTCATTCAAAGCTTTTTCTAGTCTATCTGTGAGATCATTAATGATAAAATATTTTCTAAACACAAATTCTTTTAGAGTTTGCATTTTAGCTAAAGTTGAATTTAACTTTCTCTGATATGCTGCCTCGTTCTGTTTAAGCTCTTTGTTAAGTTTTAAAGCTTTGTCTTTTTGTCTCTCAAATTCTAGATTTAGAGACTTGTAATGTGCCACGACATCAACGCATGCTGGTGTGCATAACTTTACTTTAAAGCTATGTGGAATACTATTTACCAAGTCTTTGTCAGTTTTTTCTTTCGAGGATTCTGTTTTCATTGCTGCGGCTGAGACTTTTTCTTTGTCTTTCTTCTGGTCAGATGCCTCCTTAGGAGCATGCTCCTTAGCTTCTTCAGACTTCTTTTCTTTCTCAGGCTCTGGGGAGGTGAGAATGCTTTTCAAACCTTTGTCAGTATTGTTGTCACCTTTTGGAATTCCAGCTATCGGTTTCTCAAACTGCTTTGATAAGGACCCGCTTGAGATCTTTTGTCACACCCTGGCTTTTGCGGAAGCGTGGGTTTATTTGGTGTGACTTCTTAATACCATAGCAAATATCATAACCATGCTATATGAAATAAAACACATGATGTTCATCCATTCAATAAGTTTTAAAAGTTACCAAGACAACATTGTTTAAAAGTCGACACATGAAACGAATTACAACATGACATAATTTTAAAATGTGTTCACAAGACACAACCAAAAGACATGAATAAAAACACAGTTTAAGACTTGTAACCCACCCAGGCAAAGGTCACATTTCCTAAACTCGGATGACATCATTATTCCTACGCAGCTTAACACCCTTGCATACTTGGCCAGATCCATTAATTTCCTGAAATACATGTAATTTGAAAAATCAACATAAAGTTGAGCGAGTTCATGTAAAAGTGAGTATGTATAAACCTTTGTAATATGTCAGTATGTATGAAAATCCCTGGTATGTAGCAATTAAGGAAAAAAAGATCACCAATGGTTTGCAAGGCCATTGATATGTGTGAAGTGGTGCAGGAAGACTCAAACCTAGCAGATTTATGCGTCGGGCTCAAAGTCACCCCATGGTCCGCACCGTGGACTCAGGAGTTGGGCTCGCTACACCCAAATAGATCTATCGCTCATGACCCTCGGTCCTACAACGAGGATTAATGGCCCCAAGTAAAACCTACCCACTCACATGATCTAAGTAGTAAACCCTCCTTAAGCTAACCATACCATGTATGTAAAAGTCTGTAATAATTGTCACATGTATTTCACCCCCGAAGTATAAATCCGAAAACAGTAAAGAGAAAAGGGGGAACATGAACTCACTGAAGTGCGTATCCAGAAACGTCAATCTCCAACTCTATCTGCTGCGTGACGACCTACACGTACTAATGCCAATTAGACGGATGGTCGTGCCTTGGCTTAGGGTTTAACGTTTTTGGAGAAATAGTTAGGTAACTATTCCGTGTTCACACTTCTTATTTATTTTATAAGTATTTTCCTTCCCAAGGATGGGGGTTTTAATACATGTATGCTTTATAATTATAAAAAATATATTTTTAAGTCTCACTTGAAAAATATATTTTAATCACTAGTCTAAAATATTTTAATTCCAAAATATACATATTTTTCCCAAAAATATTATATTTTACCTCATACAATTTCCAAAATAATACTTATCAAAATATACGTATGAGAGTATTTCCCGAAATATACATAAGTTACGTTTTAAAGTTCACGTTGTAATAACAATACCGGTGTAACTTAAATATTTATTTGTGAGAGCGTTGGTATTATTTTGGAGTCGTAATTTCACAGCATTTTCAAGTTATATTATTTTTACCCTAAAATAATATATTTAGATCACATAATAACAAACAATCACACAATCGTTTTATTATAAAATATATATTCTAAATATATATTTATCGAGTTTTATTTACGAAAATCCACCTCCGGTACTTGGTAATTTTTGAAATAAAAACCATGGCGAAGTTTATTTTTGAAAACCAAGTTAAAAATATGTTTGTAAATGCTTGTTAGAAAATGTTTCTAAGTGTTGAAATTCTAGAAAAATTTCGCCAGAGTTTCCTCTGTAAATGGAGGTGCCCACGCTTACTAGCGTATCATTTTCTTTTCAAAATTTACTCAAACAATCATCAATCAACATTATGCAATTTCTAATCATCAATCTTGACCAAAAATAAACATGAACCATAAACTTGTGAACTTGAAAGTTTGTAAAAATATGTAGTAACTTTCCAACATATTTAGTAGGTCTTGTTATCTTTAAAAATAAGATTAGTTTCTTAAAAACTTTATTTTTAAAGAATTTGGAGTTTAACAACTTCTAGTCATGATTTACAAAAATATTTCTTTGTTAAATTTTCTTGTTACACAAGTGTTCATACACTTGTTTTCCTTCTAAAAATGTATTTAGTTCACACAAGATCCGGGTTTCAACAAGACTAGTATTTTTCACTTGGTTCTTCCGAAAACCACTTGTAGATCTTGAGATCTACAAGTTTAGAATCTTATTTTTCAAGAAAAATTATATTTATTCAAGTTCAAGGTTCATATATGGATGGATTCATCATCTTTCATATTTCTAGCATTTACATCTTACTAGTTCATGTTCTTGAACATGATATAGCATGTCTAGATGATGATCCATCCTACTTCAACTAACAAACAACATCAAATAATCATACTACACAAGATCAAACATGATTTACCCATATATCTTCTCTTTATCCACTCTTTACCCTTTATGTTCAAGACTTAGATTATGTTCATTAGTATTTCTTAACATTTAATCATTCTATCATCTATTAACCACTAAATACAAGAACAAGATGATGTTTAAGAACACTTACTACTAGCACAAGGCTAGGGGAGAAACAAGGCGTAAAAGTGGTGGATAAAAGAAAACAAGAGTGGTCCTTGAGCTTCTGAGTGCACCAAGCTTAGTTGTTGAACCTCTAACACCTTTGGATGTATGAAAAATGGCTTGAATGGAAGTTGATGGTGGTGGTATGGTGGTGCTAGGTGGCGGCCGAAAGTGGGGGAAGGAGGAGGGGAGAAGCTTTGTTGTTGAAGTGTTTGATGAGAGAAGTTGGAAGTCTTATGTGCATACTTATAAACTAGGTTTCACTAATATCCTTCATGTAATATGTCTCTAAATATCCAACAATAACAATTAATTAATCAAAAGAAATCAAGGGGGTGTCCCACCCCTTGTAACCGTCGAAGTGGGGTGGGGGGGGGGGGGGTATAGGGGGTTGGGCTGTGATCCTTGGTTACTAATTAGTTAGGAACTTAGTTAGGATTTTTGTTAGGATATTAGTGTGTTATCTAATATAAAGTGTGTTAGGGTGTTCGGGGACCCTAACTAGCTCAGAAAAGTAGAAACAATGTTTTTGGCAATATTTTTATGTTCCGGGTAAAGTCCGGTTGTTCGGTTGGATGTTGATCCGTTAAAGTGCTAAATAAAGATTTAAAGTGTCTTTTATATTGTTTTAGTGACACAATAAATTACCAACACTTTGGAAAGTGTCTAGGATTATTTTACCAAGTTTTTGCACCTTACTAGCATTGTTAAATGCTGAATTTTGGTTAAGTAGTGCAGAATTCTGCACTTTAAGTATGTTTTAGGCACTTCTGGGCACTATAACTATCACCTAGTGACGTAGTTTTATGGTCATCACCTCCCTACACTCCCTACTAGTGTAGTACTTTATTCCCGGCTCATACTGGGCCTCAAAATAGTGTCTGTCTAGGTGCTGGTATTGTCAGCATGTTTACTGGGTTATCCGCTCACTGTGCTAACTGTGCTTTGTGCATCAAGTTTGTCACTATTGTTTGTGTGTAATGAATGGATGACAGTAATAAAATGTGATGCATGAGTATGTATGTATCGGAAAACAGAAAGCAGTTTAATCATAATTGTAATCAAGCACAGTAATTAAGCACTAATTAAATATTAATTAATTGTACGGATACCTGGGTTTGTGAGGGTTGTCACATCTTTGCCATAAGAGCTTTGTTGACTTGTTCCTTGGCTTCAGAAATTTCTTCACTCCAATCATAATCTTCAACGACCAAGGCTTTAGGTGTGCTAGGAGATGCGTTGTTTTTGTTTTCTTCGATAGTGATTTGTTTTACAGCAGGGGTAGCTTCAATGTTTCCTTCTTTCAACAAGGGGCAGTCACGCTTGAAGTGGCCCAGATTTTTACAGTTGTACCATCTCATTTTGGATTTGTCAAAACCCGCCTTTCCAAGACCCAAACGCTTCCCGGTCTTGTCCTGAAATTTCTTCAACCTTAGAGTGATCATGGCCATCTGCCATTTCAGATCCATTTCCTCCATGTCATCTGGATCAACTTGATACATGTCTTCAGCAGTGAACATCTTCTTCTTGAGCTCTCCTGACATTAAAGCTTCATAGCTACTCAGAAACATGTTAAAAAGTGCCATGTTTTCAGTAGACACTTTCAACGCTTGTGTATCACCAATTGTGACAGTCTTCTCACTAGATTGTGGAGCTTTTGATGCGCATGCGGAAGCGTTAGCGTAGATCAAGTCAGGGGCTTGTTGACTGATGCCACCTGAAGCAAGGAATGCCACATTCTTTATTCCAGCAGAAGTTTGATTGGTCTTTGGAGTGTAGCCAGCAGTGTTCATTTCTCGTTTGTTAACATCCATTTCAAAAGCTCTTAGAGTGTTAATTAAGTCGGACAGAGTGACAGGATTTGAATTATTAAGGAAATTCTTCTTGATCATCATGCATTGCAAACTCCATTCCTTAGGGAGTGAGTCCAGCAGCTTCTTTATAGCAGCACGGTTTGTGACAGGATTTCCCGCCTTCTTCATTTTGGTCATCATATTCAGAAAGCGACTGATATGATCGGAAAGACTTTCTCCACGAACTCCACAAAACATGTCATATTGCTTCTGCACCATGTCTCTCTTGCTTTCAATTAGCTCTTCATTTCCCTCATAATACTCAATCAATGCATTCCAGAGTGCATTTGCAGTTCGGTGTTCTTCAAACATGTTGCAGTCATCAGTTGACAGTGCCATGGTTAAGGCGGCATGAGCACGGCGATCGCGTTGGATTAGGGCCTTGTCTTCGTCAGTGAAGGTTGTGACGTCATTGTTAGCGACTATCGCATCTCCCCGAACCACCGTTGGAATGTGGGGTCCAGCGGTGACTGAGAGCCACAGATTGTAGTCCGTGTAATAGAAGAACGACTGAATACGAGCCTTCCAAGTACTAAAATCTTTAGCTCCTTTCAACTTTGGTGGTCTAGTAATTGTTCCGGTCTCAAGTTCAGCTTGAGCAATTGGACTTAGCTGATTCAACGACATCTTGGCTTGTTCTTGACAAAGGAAAGCTGATCAGAGGATAAATTCGCTGGTAATACTACTGAATCACAATACCGCCGGAAAATGTGGTAAATCCGTCGATGATCTGACTGGTCTCCTGTCTTCGCCGGTACACGGAGATATCCTGCACTAGCGAAGAAGCTAATTCCGTTGATACAACAAGCACACACGTTAATTTGACTAATTTTGCTGTATACCGTGATAAGAACGCTGTGGTTCTATATCACAGTTCTCGAAGTCGCCTTCGATAATTTCGCTAAAGGGTCATTTGGCACTATTTCGCCAGCAATCAATAATTTCGCTCGAGTTTTAGTCGGTGAAATTAATGATTATGCGACTGTCTTCAAAAATTGTTCGCTATATTCAAAGATATCTTCGCTATATTCAAAAATAAATTCGCTGGATTCAAAAATTCTTCGCTGTATTCAAGTTAATTTCGCTGGACAGAGGGTTTAACACGAACTAAAACCCTCTAATCTCTCAAAAACGACTCAAAAACCATGTTTTGATGCATCAAAATGTCCAAAATGACTCCCTAATCACAGATTAACAACAACCTATCAATTAAACACACCAAATCAGTCCATTTTAAGTCCAAAAATTTGAAAAACCTTGAAACTTTGAAAAACCTTCAAAACTTTGAAAAATCTTAACAAAAACACAACAACCAAGAAGAGCACTAAGGCTCTGATACCAAATTGTAGATCCCAATATCAATCCGGATCACAGTGGTTGGTTGTTTTAGTCCAAAACACCTATTGATTAAGTGTTTGAACTATGAAAAAGTTAAGAACAATCAAGAATGAAGATGAAGCTAATGGATTGATGAATACAACTGTAACATTCCTAATTTTATCATATAAATTATAGATTTGGTTAAATTTATTAACCACTAGTAACTAGTAAATAGTTTATTTTTAATAAAATTATTCAACCCAAATAGTTTTAAACACTATTTTATATAGTTGGTTGAAATAAATAATTGGCCTGTATATGGGTCACCTTTCTAAAATAAAATAAAAGTATAAAAAAAAACTTATATTATTAGACGGGTAGATTACGGGTAAGTTAACTGTAAGAAATATGAAGTACATGGACGGGCCCATGAACCGTTTACTAATTAAATTATAAAAATACATTGTATTTTGAACCTACTCTATTTTTAATGAAACTTAGACCCAAATGTAAACAAAAATATTCTCGTTCTAAAGACATATTTATTATTTTCTAGAACGCCATATTGTAGAAGTTATACGCGCCAAATAAGTGAAGCAGTTAAATTAATTATAATATATATAATAAAATAAAATATATAATTGAAAGTTGAATATTTCGTGGACATGTTTTGTCCTCTTTCTAAATTCATGTCCCATTTAATATATATATATATATATATATATATATTAAATAATAATAATAATAATAATAATAATAATAAATAATAATAATTAGAGATTTATATGAAAAGAAAAGGACGTGTCCTCCATTCTGTGAATCTTTCAATGTCGTGTCCCATTTTTTAATATAATTTCATTTCACACCAATGGGTTAAGTACACAGTATACACAGGTGACCAACTTACGTGTCTAAATGCATGCATTTCTGAAATCTTGGGAGGACAGTATAAATAAGATGGTCCATTTCAATATATTTCCCTTCATTCTTTCATTTCGCCATCTCTCTCTTCTTTCTACTCTCTCATCGCCTACTCTCTCTCTATATATATATATTTTGTTATTATTATTTACCCTATAATAATAATAAGCCTTTGCCTCGTTTTAATTGTTTTAACTCCAGATCACCGCTACCCTTTCCGATTGATCTGAGCCTCATAACATATGTCAGGGCTCTGCCCGACTAAGTTATTGGGGTTCTGTCTCGTGACATAGGGACAAGGTTGAATGAGGGGTACTATACTTAACACGAGTGCATTATATATTTTTAAATAGTTCAGAAGTTATACCCAAAATTTATACCAGGAGACTTTCTAGTTGAACCCTAAAGTTACAAAGTGGGTCCATTCTCTTTTCTCACTATTTTATTCCCTTTTTCTTTATGATATAATTATATTCAAAAATGTCCCAAACCATAACAACTCTCACCAAAACTATTATATTTTTATTATTATTATTATTATTATTATTATTATTATTATTATTATTTATATTTTGTCTAAAAAGAAACCCTAATTGAGACACCTAAGTAATCCTGCACAAACCCTAAAATTTTCAGAATAATCAAAATCAGGATCAGGGCCCTTAAAACTCAGGGGGGGGTATTCCCTCGTTAGTAATATCCACACAGTTTGTTGTCGAAATTGAAATTTAACGAACCGTCGACTCAGCTGAACTCCAAATACACGCGGCAACCTTATGTTAAAAGTAACCCCGTCGCGCCACGCGACGCGCACACAAGGATCTCTCGCGTGGCGCGAGAGGGACAATTTCTCAGTATAAATAGAGGGGTGTGGGACTTGATTTCCTGCATTGGAGCGACGAACAAATTCGTTTTACGCTTCGAGATATAGTCCGTTTACTACCAAACACACACTAGCTCGAATTCTGCTACGATATCGGGTATTAACTTGATCGCTGCTACGATTCAATGTCCGATCGATTGAAACTATCCGACCGAATGTTTAAGCGCTATCCTTTGTCATTAGTCGTGATTCCGACAGGATGTTTGAGTACCACCCGAACTCGGGGAATACTCTGTCATTCGTTGTGAATCCGATGGATGTTTAAGTGATTGAACTTTGTCATTCGTTGTGAGGGTTTTAATCTCGTGAGATATCGTAATTGCTGTATTAAGTTACCTACCTAGTTCGTGTGCACTAGGTTACAAGACTAATCAATAGGCTAAGCTCTGCCTATATAAATCTGCAATATATCAAGGCTTATCTGTAGACTAAACTTTGGCCGTATGAATCTGCATGCTATAATGTGAGTCATTCTCTTTTTATCAAATTTGTTTACAAAAGCATGTTATTTTCAAAGTTATAATTACAGGGATTAAGTCTTTGTAATCACCAAGTTACAGCCGGTATGTGGGGTTTTGTATACATTACTTGATAATCTTCACCATTGGGGCAGCCAAGGGGTGATATGACCATAATCACAGACACCATTGGACATCGGGAGGGCCAATGGGTTGAGTGATAAAATACCGTGGGTAGTTGGTTTGATATCAGAAACATTGTAATCGCTCTTAATACTGTAAATTATAACAAACGTGTCGTTTTACTAAAATGAATGAACTCACTCAGTATTTCCCGCTGACAAAACCTTTTTAAAACGCGTTTCAGGTAATTACAGTAGATTGGAATAAGAGATGGATACGGCACTGAAAGGCTTCAAGAAGTGGCTTATTTTATTAAATTAAATCAAATTAAGAAATATTGATTTATGTAATTGGGTTTATCCCTTATTAAAGCTACCATTGTAAAACATGGGTTTATCCCATCTATAAATAAAATCCGGTGTTTCCTAAACTCTGATATTTTTCCTAACTCACGGTCCTGATGAAATTTCCGCTGCAATATTTTTCAAATTAAATCACCGGTACCACTGGGCTGTTCGCGGCTCCCGATTCCGTCCAGGGTGGGTCGGGGGTCGTGACAGAAGGTGGTATCAGACCCACTGATTTAAGCCTTTAGGTGTTGTGACAATAATGCCTAAGTTTATATAAAAGAGTTAGGAGATTGCTATTAACTGGTAGCACACATGATAGCATTTAGACTTGAACTTAAGAAAAGATGCCTTAGTATAAGCTTCGAGATAAGCTAAGTACTTGTGTAAATAGAGTATGATAAATTTCGGTATGCCGTAAGAATGACGATTAGAACATTGCAGGCAATAGCACTTAATTGCTATTAATTCTTGCTTATTGATATTACTTGGTCTAGAATAAAGATATGTTATAGAAATACAAATTTCCTTGATTCTGGATAAAAGCCCTAATAAAAGAGGCACTTTTAAATTCTTGGAAAGATACTATTTATGGGAAATAGAAAATTTTCTCTGGCAAGACTGGGTAGGGTGTAGCAAACTCTCCAGTTTGTCCGGATATAATGGGATTACCTCTCTGGCGCGAACCAGATAAGAGGGGGTATATAATATGTCAAACAAGTGACAAGATTTCCCTAAATAGTATCATGACCTGATATCTGACTGGTTTTTGGAAATATGAATCTGTTAAATACATTGACCTTATAGAGGGTATGTATATTACAGCATGTGAAATATATGATTATATAGATATGTATATCTATAAGAAATTCCAAAAGTCAATTAGGAATAAAGCACAAGCATCTGTGTCTAGATTTCTTTATCAGGAATCTCTTTTTCGATATCAAACATTATTTCGTTTGATCATCTGTCTCGTGCGACAATAATAACAATGGAAACTCTTTAAGTTAAGACGCCATCAAAAGTATAAGAATTACCAATGAGTTACCATATACTATTAACGCAAGTAAGAAGCATATAAAGTTGTGCTAGTGCACAAGAAAACACATGAAACATAAAAATTACACGTCCACAGACGTTGAAGTATATCACATACGAATTCCAAGGCAAGACCTTTGGAAAATATAAATTAGGCACGATGACACCAATGCTAATTCCGTCAGTAGAAGAACTACTAATAAAAAAAAGAAGCACTTTGTCACGCGATCCTACAAGCGACATGAATCTCGCTGAGGTACGTTGGAACAAAATTTCACAACCATCGGTGCACAGTTTAATCAGAGTTATAATTATTAGCACTGTAAAAGGAGTCATATACTTTTGCAAATTCCCATATTTCATTTTATTCGACATTCCTTGGTAATGTCATTTAACAACGATTATCACACGAAATTCCAGATAAAGTCCTTATATTTCTTTTTCTAACTTCTGCATATAATGAGTTGACTTTCGCGTTTCTATTTCTCCTAATGGTCATCATACCATGAGGATTTCTTTCATACTAGCAAATATTGATCTATTTCATTTCTTAATAAATCCACACATGCACTGTTCATTACGCATGTGGTTCGTTTGATTTATAACAACCACAGGAAGGCTTCATTCCGATTTATTGTTTTACCTAAACTCAAATATCATTCCGCTTTTTGCACTATGAACCGCATTATTGCAAAACGATAACTCTTTTGATATCGAGTCAATGAATTTTGTTAAACCATTGAGGTGAAGAATTTATATTTTTATATATATGTATAAAAATTATGTTGAAGTATACTCTCATTTAAGTTTATGTTAAAATTATTTATTATTAATAATTTTATTATTAGTAATAATATATTAATAATAGTAGTGTTAGTATTATTTTTAAGTACTAGGGTTATTGTCAGAAGCAGGTATTGGATAGCCTAGCCTTAGTTAGGCATGGACTGATCACCTATTCTTAAACAAGGCAGCACTAACCAATATCCAACCATGATAATAACTAGTTAATATATATAAATTAAAGTCATCATATTTATTTAGTAAATTATATGTAAAAATATTTTTATATATATATAAAAATAAATATACTTTGTACTGTAAGGAGAAGACATATTTTCATAAAATAATACAAGAATTAGAGGGATGAATAAAATTATATAAATAATTGTCTATTACATGTTTTGTGGTAACTATGTACCATAACGCTCTGGCAAGAAAATGACCATATAAGAATAATATGGTAGTCATCAACTACGTTGGGTAAGGGGAACATTGTACTATATAAGAATAGTCCCCGTTTTCACTTATTTACAATATTTGTAAATACATTCACAACGTTATATGGTTTCAAAATGAAAATAAGTAATCACATAGAATCGACCCATTAAGTAAAATATATTTACAAATTATTTTACAAATACTTTTGTACAATAAATATTTTTACACCTTTATTTTACAACTTTCATTTAACATTATATATAATAGTGTTTTGTAATATATATTACATAGTAGATATAAGTTATTTTACATAGTATAGTAAAATACTAAAATAATATTTATTTAAAAGTGGTGACCATTTACATATAGTAAAAAAAAATGCGTAACAAATAATATATATTACATTTGCTTTACAAATATAATATAATGGTTGGTCATGCCAAAACAAATTGTTCTTATTATATTTCGATTTCTAAGACATAGTATGAAAAATAAGGTCAGTAATAGTGTACTATTACATTTTTTCACAATTAAAACAATTTGGAACTCTAAACAAAGATACACTAACTCTATTGTCTTTTGGTGTATCTTTGCAATTCACTCCTCTCAACACTTTGATTTTCTCATATCATAAATATTTGACAAATCATTTTTCATGCTTTTTGAACCTGTCAATTCTAAGTCTTCATCAGTTGCCAATCAAAGTAAGCTTTCTTTTGACAAAGAATTTTATTAATTCTAAAAGTCCTTCACATTCATTTTAAAATAACTATTGATCATATATCTTTTAACTTGAACCCAGTCACTGTGAAAATCATATCATTTCATCTCATTCATTTGACAATCAAATTCTGAAACTAATTCAGTTGAACCATTGAATCCTACTCATTGTACAACTCGTATTCACAAAATTTGATATTTTAATTATGTGTCAACTACTTTAATATTGTTTTATTTACTAAAATATGACATAAGTCTAAAAGAAATCTCATAACCCAAATCTCGAGGACGAGATTTAAAACAAGGTGGGGAGAATGTAACATTCCTAATTTTATCATATAAATTATAGATTTGGTTAAATTTATTAACCACTAGTAACTAGTAAATAGTTTATTTTTAATAAAATTATTCAACCCAAATAGTTTTAAACACTATTTTATATAGTTGGTTGAAATAACTAATTGGCCTGTATATAGGTCACCTTTCTAAAATAAAATAAAAGTGTATAAAAAAACTTATATTATTAGACGGGTAGATTACGGGTAAGTTAACTGTAAGAAATATGAAGTACCTGGACGGGCCCAGGAACCGTTTACTACTTAAATTATAAAAATACATTGTATTTTGAACCTACTCTATTTTTAATGAAACTTAGACCCAAATGTAAACAAAAATATTCTCGTTCTAAAGACATATTTATTATTTTCTAGAACGCCATATTGTAGAAGTTATACGCGCCAAATAAGTGAAGCAGTTAAATTAATTATAATATATATAATAAAATAAAATATATAATTGAAAGTTGAATATTTCGTGGACATGTTTTGTCCTCTTTCTAAATTCATGTCCCATTTAATATATATATATATATATATATATATATATATATATATATTAAATAATAATAATAATAATAATAATAATAAATAATAATAATTAGAGATTTATATGAAAAGAAAAGGACGTGTCCTCCATTCTGTGAATCTTTCAATGTCGTGTCCCATTTTTTAATATAATTTCATTTCACACCAATGGGTTAAGTACACAGTATGCACAGGTGACCAACTTACGTGTCTAAATGCATGCATTTCCGAAATCTTGGGAGGACAGTATAAATAAGATGGTCCATTTCAATATATTTCCCTTCATTCTTTCATTTCGCCATCTCTCTCTTCTTTCTACTCTCTCATCGCCTACTCTATATATATATATATATATATATTGTTATTATTATTTACCCTATAATAATAAGCCTTTGCCTCGTTTTAATTGTTTTAACTCCAGATCACCGCTACCCTTTCCGATTGATCTGAGCCTCATAACATATGTCAGGGCTATGTCCGACTAAGTTATTGGGGTTCTGTCTCGTGACATAGGGACAAGGTTGAATGAGAGGTACTATACTTAACACGAGTGCATTATATATTTTTAAATAGTTCAGAAGTTATACCCAAAATTTATACCAGGAGACTTTCTAGTTGAACCCTAAAGTTACAAAGTGGGTCCATTCTCTTTTCTCACTATTTTATTCCCTTTTTCTTTATGATATAATTATATTAAAAAATGTCCCAAACCATAACAACTCTCACCAAAACTATTATGTTTTTATTATTATTATTATTATTATTATTATTTATATTTTGTCTAAAAAGAAACCCTAATTGAGACACCTAAGTAATCCTGCACAAACCCTAAAATTTTCAGAACAATCAAAATCAGGATCAGGGCCCTTAAAACTCAGGGGGGGGGGGGGTATTCCCTCGTTAGTAATATCCACACAGTTTGTTGTCGAAATTGAAATTTAACGAACCATCGACTCAGCTGAACTCCAAATACACGCGGCAACCTTATGTTAAAAGTAACCCCGTCGCGCCACGCGACGCGCACACAAGGATCTCTCGCGTGGCGCGAGAGGGACAATTTCTCAGTATAAATAGAGAGGTGTGGGACTTGATTTCCTGCGTTGGAGCGACGAACAAATTCGTTTTACGCTTCGAGATATAGTCCGTTTACTACCAAACACACACTAGCTCGAATTCTGCTACGATACCGGGTATTAACTTGATCGCTGCTACGATTCAATGTCCGATCGATTGAAACTATCCGACCGAATGTTTAAGCACTATCCTTTGTCATTAGTCGTGATTCCGACAGGATGTTTGAGTACCACCCGAACTCAGGGAATACTCTATCATTCATTGTGAATCTGATGGATGTTTAAGTGATTGCACTTTGTCATTCGTTGTGAGGGTTTTAATCTCGTGAGTTATCGTAATTGCTGTATTAAGTTACCTACCTAGTTCGTGTGCACTAGGTTACAAGACTAATCAATAGGCTAAGCTCTGCCTATATAAATCTGCAATATATCAAGGCTTATCTGTAGACTAAACTTTGGCCGTATGAATCTGCATGCTTATAATGTGAGTCATTCTCTTTTTATCAAATTTGTTTACAAAAGCATGTTATTTTCAAAGTTATAATTACAGGGATTAAGTCTTTGTAATCACCAAGTTACAGCCGGTATGTGGGGTTTTGTATACATTACTTGATAATCTTCACCATTGGGGCAGCCAAGGGGTGATATGACCATAATCACAGACACCATTGGACATCGGGAGGGCCAATGGGTCGAGTGATAAAATACCGTGGGCAGTTGGTTTGATATCAGAAACATTGTAATCGCTCTTAATATTGTAAATTATAACAAACGTGGCGTTTTACTAAAATGAATGAACTCACTCAGTATTTTCCGCTAACAAAACCTTTTTAAAATGCGTTTCAGGTAATTACAGTAGATTGGAATAAGAGATGGATACGACACTGAAAGGCTTCAAGAAGTGGCTTATTTTATTAAATTAAATCAAATTAAGAAATATTGATTTATGTAATTGGGTTTATCCCTTATTAAAGCTACCATTGTAAAACATGGGTTTATTCCATCTATAAATAAAATCCGGTGTTTCCTAAACTCTGATATTTTTCCTAACTCACGGTCCTGATGAAATTTCCGCTGCAATATTTTTCAAATTAAATCACCGGTACCACTGGGCTGTTCGCGGCTCCCGATTCCGTCCAGGGTGGGTCGGGGGTCGTGACAACAACAAGTGTTGTATTGAGTCTAAACAAGTATATGAATCAATAAAGCACCTTGGAAATCTGATTTGAGCACACAATCAAGAGATTTAATGTAAACAACACTTCATTCACCAAAGAGCCAAAAGCTTGGCTAGGGCTACAATACTTGGGTATATATAGGACCTGACTTGCCAGCATAATTATAATTATGCTGGAATCTTAACTACACCTAGTCAGGTTTGCTAGATTCATGAAATTGCAAAATAAGCCCCTAGACCTATAAAATAAGCTACAAACTATTATAAAACTAATCCAGTACAAGTATGAACGATCTCAAAAGTTCCAACAATATTGTCGACACCGCTGCAACGCGCGGGTTCCCCACTAGTATAAATAAATAAACCAAAAAAAAATATGATTTGTCATTAAAAACAAGTGGGCCCTACCATTTAATTTAATAAATGTGGGACCCATCACCCACCCCACCACTTCATCTTCCCGCCCTTCACCACCACCACCACCATCTCCACCTTTCACTACCACCACCATCCACCTTTCACCACCACCACCTCCACCTTTCACTTCCATATTAATATCGACAGAATCTGTCGTGGTTGGTCCACCATCCACCTTTCACCAAAATCTTACTAAGAAAAACACTGGAGTTGCATCCGCGTCTTTCATTAGTTTAGATAAAGACCAAATAGCAGTGACCGGTGAAGGTATCGACTATGTTGAACTCACGAGCTTACTAAGAAAAAAGGTTGAATACACAGAGCTGGTAAGTGTGTGTCCAGTGGAGGCAAAGAAAGAAGAACCCAAGGAATCAATATACAGAGGCGGCGGTGAAAGGTGGATGGTGGTGGTAGTGAAAGGTGGATGGTGGTGGTAGTGAAAGGTGGAGATGGTGGTGGTGGTGAAGGGCGGGGAAGATGAAGTGGTGGGGTGGGTGATGGGTCCCACATAAATCTTTATTAAACTAAATGGTTGGTAAAAGTATGCAGAGTTATATGATGGATATATAGTGATAAATGCTGAATGAAGTGTTTTTCATATTGGTAAAAGTGGTAACCCGTGGTAGAGGTTTTAGCCCATAATTGTAGTGTTATATAGTGTTTTAAAAGGATTATATGTTGTTATATACGAATTACAATGTTATGAAGTGCTGAATGGTGTATGTAGTTTTATACATAGTGTTGTAGTGTTATACAATAATTGTAGTGTTTTATAGTGATTTGTAGTGTTATATCTTGTTTTGTAGTGTTATAAGATGAATTTAATGCCATAAGGTGTTTAAACTGTTTAACCTGGTAACTGTATAGTAAGACACCATCAAACTATTTAATCTGGTAACTATATAGTGTTTTGTAGTGAATTTAATGTCAGAAGCTGTCATAAGCTGTTTAAACTGTTTAATGTCATATGCTTTGTAGTGTTTAATATTGTTGTGACACCCCAGGAAAACTAGGAAACCACGCAACCTAACTAGCTTCCTCAGTGACTACGTGCTAAATTTCAGGACGGAATTTCTTTCAACTTGGGGATGATGTGACAACTCGTATTCCAGAACCTATCTTTGTGTTTGATGCAACTTGCTTGAATGTTATGTGATTATGTGACACGTTGATGTTAATGGAATGTTACGTTTATTATGTTATGTGGTTATGTGTAATGTATGTATATATGTAATGTGGTCACACAACACAAACCCAACTGCACAACTTGAGTCGGATCACACGACACCTTTGGGCCGCACATTATGTTTCTATCCACTTGCTTCTCTCGGCCCACTATACTTGAAATCGAGACCAAGGGGCAGCCCATGCAAGGGTTCAGCCCACTTCCCTATTTAAACCAACACATAACCCTTATCAGGTTTTGTTTCCTCATTATTTGCAAAAACACTCAAACACACCAAACCCTAAATCTCTCTCCCTCTCTCTCTCGAACCCAACGTCAACCTCTCTTCTCCCGTGAAGATCTTCTTGTTCGAGACGACCTTTGGTATACTTTCCAACCGGTTAGTATTTTACTATTGTTTGTATGTTATGATTCTGGATAATGATTTAGGGATGATATATGATTGATTATAATGCAAATTGTTGAGATTGGTGTTCATGTAATCGGCTCACATATGTAATACGTTTAGATCAACATAGGGAATCGATGTTAGTATGATTTTAATCAAGAACCGAACACATATTAATCGATTATTATGGGATTTCATTCGAATGGTTAATTGATTTAGCATGATAGGTTGTATGTTAACATGTGGGTATGTTAGTCTAATAATCTGATTTATTGATGACTATTATGATCATTTGTTCATAAGAATTTGTTATTGAATGTTTGATTGATCAATGATTTGCATGATTGGAAACTGTTCGGCTATTTTGATCGAGTAAATGGAAAATGGGAATCTGTTAGGATAATTGTAACTGATTGCATGATTCTAGGGATTAGATAACTAATCGCACAAGGCCAGTCGCACAAGCCAGTCACACAAGCTAGGGTATGTTAGGGTACAACAGTCAAAGCACATCGTATAACCTTGTTAAACTCAATCGCACAACATCTTGTGGATCGCACAAGGTTGTGCTGATCGCACAAGATGTTGGGTCGCATAATATATTAAGCTATGTTATGTTGTTGGGCCGAACAGTCCAAACCCCAATCGCACAAGATTATATGGACCGCACAAGTTAAGTGTTTGTTTATTTGTTTGGGCTGCACAAGCTGATGGGTTTATAATGTAATGGGCTGGGTTTGGACTTGATCGCACAACCCATTGTGGATCACACAAGTTGTGCTGATCGCAGAATAGGTTGGGCTGGGTGTTTCATTGGGCTTTATCTTTTGGATCGCACAAGATGGTTGGGCTTGCACAACCATAACAGCCCAATCACTCGAGTCGAACAAGTTGGGTTATGTTTATGTGAACTGTATGCTATTGTTTAACATGTCTAGTGTGGATTAATTAGTTTCCATGATCCTACGTGTTTGCCATGATCGTTATGTGTTCGTAACTTGTTAGCTTACGTGTAAACTTACGTGAACTACTTGAACCTAGACCTGACTTGTATGGTAACCATGTTAGGTTGTGGTTGACCACAAATAGCTCAAGTGACCTTTTTGTTTATCTGCCGAGCTAATCTAAGGTGAGTTCACACTTTCTACAAGGCATGGGATTCCCAGTGGTTGGGAATGGGTAATTGATTGAAAGGAAACCTGCGTATTCTCCTTGGTTGGAATACCTACCTCCACCCTCTTAATTGAAGGGTGACAACATTGGAACCTGCGTGATCTCCTTGTATGGGACACGTACCTCCACCCTCTTAACTGAAGCGTGACAACATTGATGCTAGACCAAAAAACTCTATCATTAAGTCCCTCATTTTTATATCAACTTAATCGTCGGGCCAATGGCGAACGGGTCATTAGTTAAATAGCGCTATTCGGTTTGACAAGCCTCACACCAAGCCGTAGAGGACGGGAGTGGACTATTGGATCTGGGCACGTCAATGATGATAGACATTGAATTAGGGCACCCAACTTTCTCAGTCAGTAGTCGATATGGTAACGGGTCTAGTGGGATATTCATGGGGTAGCCCCCATGGCTGGGAGCCAGAGAAAAAGGAAAGGAATAAACATGTTTTAAACTATGGGGTAACCCCCACGGCATGTAAGCCAGCTAAAAGAAACTTATGTTTTTTAAACAATTTAAAATGAACACCCAACTGTGAACTCGCTCAACTTTGTTGTTGATTCGTTACTATATGCCTTGCAGGTCGTTAGGTGTTTAGATGGAGTTTGCACAGGAGGACGAGGTCATTGTAGGACGTGGACTGTTGAGTTCCATGTTAAACATTTGAACTTTTAAACTTATGTTATGGTTTTAAAATTTATGCTTCCGCTGATAACTTGAACTTAGTTAATTTGTTTTGGACACCAATTATATTGTTGGTTGGTTTCATATTTACTTTAATACATTGTTGAATATGATTGGTGGTTTGATCCTGGTCATGTCACGCCTCCTGCGGTGATACTCCGCTTGTGGATTTTGGGGGTGTGACAGATTGGTATCAGAGCCAGGTTATAGTGAACTTGGTTTTTAAAAGGGAAAAACTTTTTGACAAAACCAGACTATAACCTGTACAGTGCTCAACGATCCACAACCACACTTCGCTCCACATGCAAGACTCAACACTATAGGTGATATGGTTTATGTTTTGTATTGCGTGCCTGTTAGTTTAAGTAGTGCATTGTTCATAGCATGCTTAGTTGGCATAGCAACTGATTGGAACCCTGTGTGCTTACTCTCTTCTGTCATCCCATACTTTAGCACTTCCGTGACACCTTTCTCAGTTGTGTTTACTTCGATGTGAAGATCATGAGTGGACGTCTCAACTTGACTCAAGCCCAGCTGACGGCTCTAATCAACGAACGAGTTGCTGAGGCACTCGCAGCAGCCCAAGCAGGAGGTATAACCTGCCATTTCGACCAATCCTAGGATGTTTAGATCCTACTCTCGCGAACAAACTCTCGTGCTTAACCTTGTCTTTTTTTTCTCGCGCGACAGGTCAGCATGCTCAACCTCCCGTGTGTACGTTCAAGACCTTTATGGACTGTCGACCTAGTACCTTCAGTGGTACAGAAGGAGCTGTAGGTCTCCTCCACTGGTTCGAGAAGATCGAATCTGTTTTCGAAATGTGTGAATGCCCTGTTGCTAGTGGGGTGAAATTTGCTACGGGAACTCTTGAAGGTGGTGCGCTCACTTGGTGGAACGCACAGGTTCAAATGCTAGGGTTGGCAGCTGCTAATGCCACCCCATGGAATGACTTTAAGGACCTGATCAAAGAAGAGTATTGTCATCGTGATGACATTCACAAGCTAGAAGTGGAGTTTTACAATTTGAAGATGACGAGGTCTGAGATCGAAGCTTATACCAAGAGGTCGAATGAACTAGCTGCTTTGTGTCCTACCATGGTGGATCCTCCCTGCAAACGTATCGAATTATACATCAAGGGTTTAGTACCAGAGATTCAGAGTATAGTGACTTCAGCTAACCTTCTCACAATTCAGCAAGTCATACGACTATCCCACCGCCTCACTGATCAGGCAGTTGAGCAGAACAGTCTGCCAAAGCGTATTAGTGCTACCACTACTTCTGATACTCCTAACGACAACAAGAGAAAATGGGATGGAAATTCAAGCAAGGGTTCAACTTCTGTTCAGTCTCAGCAGCGAAGGATTAACGACTACAAGAGCCCTAGTCAACAACCTTCTGGAAACCAAGGTCAGGGTGGGTACAGGGGAAGCCACCTCAAGTGAAATCGATGTAACTTGCACCACATCTGGCCGTGTAGCAAGGGTAGCTGTCAGAGGTGTAACAAACCAGGTCATGCAGCAAAAGATTGCAGGAGTCTTTATCCTGCGAATCAGAGGCGACAGCAACAGCAGCAGACTCCACGAAATCAGCGTCAGCAGCAACAGCAGGGTAACAACAAAGGATGTTTTCAGTGTGGTGCTGAGGGCCACTTCAAAAGAGACTGCCCCCAGCTGAACCAGAACCAGAACAACAACAATAACCAAGGGAATGGAAACAACAGAGATAACAACGATGGCAATGGTGCCAGGGGACGTGCTTTCGTGATTGGTCAGGGTGATGCGAGGAACGATCCCAACGTCGTGACGGGTAAGTTCCTACTGGATGATTTCTTTGTTTCTGTTTTATTCGATTCGGGTGCCGATACTAGCTACGTATCTTTAAAAGTTAGTCAGACGCTTAAGCGTACCTCAATTCCCTTAAACACCAAGCATGTTGTAGAACTAGCCAACGGTAAAAGTATTGAGGCCACACACATAGTGAAGGGTTGTAATCTCATGTTCGCTGGTCAGACCTTCTCTATCGACCTTATCCCCATCATTCTTGGTAGCTTCGACGTCGTCATTGGGATGGATTGGTTATCACAACATCGAGCAGAGATTCTTTGCAAGGAGAAAATCGTCCGCATTCCTTGTTCTGGTGAGGAACCTCTCGTCATTCGTGGCGACAAGAGTGATGTTGTTGTGAGCATCATCTCTTTTCTCAAGGCCCAGAAGTGTTTGCGAAAGGGCCACACTGCCATTCTAGCCCTCGTTACTGACACCTTAACAAAAGAAAAGAAGATAGAAGACATCCCGATCGTACGCGACTTTCCTGAGGTATTCCCTGAGGAATTACCTGGTCTTCCGCCTCATGGTCAGGTCGATTTTCAAATCGAGCTAGCTCCTGGAGCAGCGCCTATAGCTCGTGCACCTTATCGTTTAGCCCCATCAGAATTAGAAGAACTGTCCGCACAGCTACAAGAGCTCTTGGAAAAGGGTTTCATTCGTCCTAGCTCTTCGCCCTGGGGAGCTCCAGTTTTGTTTGTGAAGAAGAAGGACGGTACCTTTCGAATGTGTATAGACTATCGCGAACTCAACAAGGTGACCGTGAAGAATCGTTATCCTCTTCCCCGTATCGATGACCTGTTCGACCAGTTGTAAGGGTCGAGCTTCTACTCTAAGATTGACCTGAGATCGGGGTATCATCAGCTGAGAGTCCGAGATGAGGACATCTCTAAGACAGCATTCAGGACCCGTTACGGACACTACGAGTTCCTGGCCATGCCTTTCGGGCTAACAAACGCACCAGCGGTTTACATGGATCTTATGAGCCGAGTGTGCAAATCTTATCTAGATAAATTTGTTATCGTTTTCATCGACGACATCCTGATCTATTCCAAGAGTCAGGAGGAACACGAGTGTCATCTGCGACTCATTTTGGAACTTCTTCGAGCAGAACAGCTTTATGCTAAATTTTCAAAATGTGACTTATGGCTTCGAGAAGTCCATTTCCTAGGCCACGTGGTTAATAAGGATGGGATTCACATTGATCCATCCAAGGTTGACTCAATCAGGAATTGGCCTGCACCTCGAACACCAACTGAAATTTGTCAATTCTTGGGTTTGGCGGGTTACTACAGAAGGTTTATCAAGAATTTCTCAAAGATTGCGCAGCCTCTTACTCTTCTTACTCAGATGGGTGTCACCTACCATTAGGGTGATACTCAGGAATCCGCATTTCAGCAGCTGAAGTCGAAGCTTTGTAGCGCACCTATTCTCTCGTTACCTGAAGGCACAAACGATTTTGTGGTTTATTGTGACGCGTCAATCCAAGGACTTGGTTGTGTGTTGATGCAACGTGAGAAAGTCATTGCTTCGCATTGCGCCAACTTAAAGTTCAAGAAAAGAACTACACTACTCACGACTTGGAGTTGGGAGCAGTGGTGTTTGCACTTAAGATATGGAGACATTACTTGTACGGTACCAAGTGCACCATTTACACCGATCACAAGAGTCTCCAACATATCTTCGATCAGAAAGAGTTGAACATGCGACAGCGTCAATGGGTCGAACACCTTAACGACTATGAATGCGCAATCAAGTACCATCCAGGCAAAGCCAATGTTGTGGCTGATGCCCTCAGTCGAAAGGAAACCAAACCTAAGCGTGTACGTGCGTTACAGCTTACCATTCACTCTAGTCTTCATGCTTAAATTCGTGATGCTCAGATCGAAGCATTGAAAGAAGAGAACATCAAGGCTGAGTCCCTGCGAGGATTGGAGAAACGGTTAGAACTAAAGGAAGACGGTGCTTACTACTTGGCGGGGCGCATCTGGGTTCCATTTACGGTAATCTACGTGAGCTTGTGATGGATGAAGCACACAAGTCTCATTACTCAGTACATCCTGGTTCTGATAAGATGTACCACGATCTCAAAGCCGCGTACTGGTGGCCCCACATGAAAGCTAACATAGCGACCTATGTTAGTAAATGTCTCACCTACGCTAGGGTCAAGGTTGAATACCAGAAGCCATCAGGAAACGATATGGAAATGGGAGAAAATTTCCATGGACTTTGTTACTGGCTTACCTATGTCTCAACGAGGAAACGATACCATTTGGGTGATAGTGGATCAACTAACCAAGTCTGCACACTTCCTGGCTATCAAAGAAACGGATAAGTTCTCTACTTTAGCAGACATCTACCTGAAGGAAGTAGTCTCGAGGCACGGGGTGCCAACTTCCATCATTTCTGATCGTGATCCACGTTTTACCTCTGATTTGTGGCAGGCGATGCACAAATCCTTTGGCTCGCGTCTAGACATGAGCACATCGTATCATCCACAGACGGATGGGCAGACTGAACGCACCATACAAACTCTTGAAGATATGCTTCGAGCATGTGTTATCGATTTTGGTAACGGCTGGGAAAGGCATCTACCTTTGGTGGAGTTTTCGTATAATAATAGTTATCACGCTAGCCTCCAGAATGCTCCGTTCGAGGCGTTGTATGGACAGAAATGCCGATCACCCTTATGCTGGGCAGAAGTTGGTAACAGCCAAATCACTGGCCCAGAACTCGTCGTCGACACAACGGAGAAGATTGCCCAAATACGACAATGAATGACGGCAGCTCGTGACCGTCAGAAAAGCTACACTGATAAGCGCAGGAAACCACTCGAGTTCCAGGTTGGGGATCGAGTGCTACTTAAAGTCTCACATTGGAAAGGTGTGGTTTGCTTTGGCAAGCGAGGCAAGCTACATCCACGTTATGTTGGACCTTTCGAAATCACTGAGAGAATTGGCAAAGTGGCTTATAGATTGAATCTACCCGAAGAACTCAATGGAGTTCACAACGTTTTTCATGTGTCAAATCTGAAGAAGTGTCTGTCAGATGAGACCCTCATAGTTCCTTTCAAGGAACTCACTATTGACGATCAGTTGCAATTCATCGAGGAACCAGAAAAGATTACAGACCAAGAAGTTAAGGTTCTCAAACGCACCAGAATACCCATTGTTCCAGTTTGTTGGAACTCCCGTCGTGGCCCAGAGTTTACCTGCGAACGGGAAGACCAAAGGAAACACAAGTATCCCCAATTGTTCGAGAAAAGCGAAACCACTACTGAGGCTGAAGCTACTGCGGAATTTCGGGATGAAATTCCAAACCAACGGGGGAAGGATGTGACACCCCAGGAAAACCAGGAAACCACGCAACCTAACTAGCTTCCTCAATGACTACATGCTAAATTTCGGGACGAAATTTCTTTCAACTTGGGGATGATGTGACAACTCGTATTCCAGAACCTATCTTTATGTGTCACGGCCCTTGGCCCCGGTTTGACCCGGTCCAGAGACGCGAGGCAGGAAATCCGATGGTATCTAATTAAATGACAGCGGAAGTCTTTTTAAACAGGATCGATTAATATTAAAACTGCTCGTTTATATATATAATATAGGGATAAATCCCATAATTTACAATAAAGTGATTTCACTGGGAAATCTTTATTTCTCAAAACATGTTTCTTTATTTATTTACATTGAGCCACTTTTCTAAGCTTGTAGTGCTCCACGGCACTTTTCCTTTGCTCACAACAGATCACTTGAAACATGTTTGAAAAAGGTTTTGTCAGCAGGGAAATACTGAGTGAATCATTCAGTTTTACTAAAACGACTCGTTTGTTATAATTCACAGTATTAAGAGATATTACAATGTTTCTGATATCAAACCAACTACCCACAGTATTTGTCACTCGACTCATTTCGGTGACTGTGGTCATATCACCATTGGCTGCCCCAATGAATGACGAATATCACTAATTAGGTTCGCCCACCTAAAGTGATAACAACAGTAGTAATGTGCACAATACCCCACATACCGGCTGTAATTTGGTGATTACATAAACTTAATCCCTGTAATTATAACTTTTAAAATAATTTGGAGTTTTGTAAAACAGTTGATAAAAAGAGAATGACTCACATTGTAGATTTAACGAGCAGAGTATAAGCCTACTGATTAGCCTTGATTAACCTAATTTAAATAACAATGCACGCACAAACAGGTTAGTAACTAATACAGCAGTTACGACAATTCACGAGATTAAACCCTCATAACGATTTACAAGTGCAATACTTAACAATTCAGCGGATTCACAACGAATGACAGAGTATCGTCCGAGTTCGAACAGCACTCAAACATTCAAGTCGAAATCACGATGAATAACAAAGTATAAACTCAATTTGAGCGGCACTTAAACAATCGTTGGATAGTTATAATCGATCGGACGTTGAATCGTAATAGCGATCGAGTTATTACCCTGATTGCGGCAGCGTTTCGAGGTTTTGTGTGTGTTAATTGTGGTAAACAGAATGTAACTCGGTGCCTGAAATGAATTTCTTCGTCGAACATACGCCGAATTTCAAGTGCCAATGTCTGCTATTTATAGTCAAAACTTTGCATTGCTTACGGATCGTAATCCTCACAATGTTGAGGTCCGTAAGGGTGCTTACGGTCCGTAAGACTCACAATGTTACGGTCCGTAAGGGTTGAAAATAGGTTATAGGGTAGCCACGGTTGGGACTTGATTTGCTGACTTGACAGATTCTTAATTTCGAATTTTGACAGCGAGTAATTTTAGATAATCATTAACTAGGGTATACCCCCCTTGAGTTTTAGGGGCCCTGATCCTGATTCCGATTGTTCTGAAAATTTTAGGGTTTGTTCAGAATCACTTGGGTTTCTCAATTAGGGTTTCCTATTGGCCAAATTAAAATAATAATTAGGACTTTTGATGAGAGTTGTTACATTCTCCCCACCTTAATAAAAATCTCGTCCTCGAGATTTACTGGAATAAATGAGGATACTTTCGCTTCATTTCTGATTCCAGCTCCCAAGTGTATTCAGCCCCTCGCTTTGAATCCCATTTTACTTTAACTAGCACTAGTCGTTTGTGCTTGAGAAACTTTACTTTTTTGTCCTCTATTTGAAGAGGTTTCTCAACAAATTTTAATTTTTCGTTTACTTCTATTTCTTGGAGAGGTACTACCAAAGATTCGTCGGATAGACATTTCTTATGGTTGGATACATGAAATACATCATGTACTCCAGCTAACTTTTCTGGTAGTTGTAAACGATAGGCTATTGGTCCTATTCGTTGGATTACTGAAAATGGTCCTACGTACCTGGGACTTAGCTTTCCTTTCTTACCGAATCGAACAACTCCTTTCCAAGGAGAAACTTTCAAGAGTACTTTATCTCCGACCTGAAATTCTAACGGCTTGCGGCGATTACCTGCATAACTCTTCTGACGATCTCGAGCTGTTTTCAGTCTTTCTTTGATCTGAGTTATTTTGTCAGTAGTTTCTTGCACAATTTCTGGACCTGATAATTGACTTTCCCCTATTTCTGCCCAACAAACTGGAGTTCTGCATTTTCTTCCATATAGTGCTTCAAATGGAGCAGTTTCAATGCTTGAATGATAACTATTGTTATAGGAGAATTCAATTAATGGTAAATGATTATCCCAGTTTCCACCAAAATCTATTACACATGCTCGAAGCATGTCTTCTAGAGTTTGTATCGTCCTTTCACTTTGTCCGTCTGTTTGAGGATGATATGCAGTACTCAGATTTAGTCGAGTTCCCATAGCTTGCTGGAAACTTTTCCAAAAATGAGAAGTGAAACGACTATCCCTATCTGATACAATGGAGAGTGGGACTCCATGTAAAGATACCACTTCGTCTACGTACAACTTGGCTAGCCTTTCCATGCTAAAGGTTTCCTTCATTGGTAGAAAATGAGCTGATTTGGTTAATCGATCCACAATTACCCAAATCGCATCATTACCTTTTCTTGTTTTAGGCAACTTAGTAACAAAATCCATTGTTATAAGTTCCCATTTCCATACAGGCATTTCCAATTGTTGTAGTAGTCCTGAAGGTTTCTGATGTTCAGCCTTTACTTGTGAACAAGTAAGACACTTAGAAACATATCTTGCTATATCTTTCTTCATGCCTATCCACCAAAAATTCTTTCTTAAATCTTGGTACATCTTATTATTTCCAGGGTGCATAGTATACCTAGATTTATGGGCTTCTTCTAAAATCTTATTTCTTAATTCTCCTTGCTTAGGTACCCAAATTCGTTTCTTGTGGAATCTCCAAATTCCATCATTTCCTTGCTCTAGTTCCTTTATATAACCTTTCATTCCTTCAGCATCGTCCTTGATTGCTGTTTCCTGAACTTTCTTTAATTGTTCCATTAAATCTACTTGTAGATTTAATCTAAGAGCACGGACTCGCTTTTGTTTTTCCTGATACTTACGACTTAAGGCATCTGCAACTACGTTTGCCTTTCCTTCGTGATATTGAATATCACAGTCGTAATCGCTTAGAACTTCCATCCATCTTCTTTGCCTCATATTCAACTCTTTCTGCCCAAATATATAGCTTAAACTTTTATGATCTGTATAAACAGTAAACTTACTTCCATACAGATAATGTCTCCAAATTTTTAAGGCAAAAATTACGGCTCCTAATTCTAAGTCATGAGTCGTATAATTCTCCTTGTGCTTTTTCAACTGCCGGGAGGCATACGCAATTACCTTCTTGCGTTGCATCAACACACATCCGAATCCCAATTTTGAAGCATCACAATATACTTCAAAATCTTCTGTTCCTTCGGGTAATGCTAAAATTGGAGCATTTGTCAATCGGTGCTTTAAAATCTTAAAAGCTTCTTCTTGCCTATGTCCCCATTCAAACTTAGTGGCTTTACAGGTTAACTTAGTCAAAGGTACAACTATCTTAGAGAAATCTTTAATAAATCGTCTGTAGTATCCAGCTAAGCCTAGAAAACTTCTAATTTCCATAGCTATTTGTGGGACCTTCCATTTGGTAATTGCTTCTATTTTAGCAGGATCTACGTGAATGCCTTCGTGATTCACCATGTGACCTAAAAATTGTACTTCTTGCAGCCAGAATTCACACTTCGAGAATTTGGCATAAAGTTTTTCCTTTCTTAACATAGTTAAGAGTGCATGCAAGTGTTCGCAATGTTCTTCCTGACTTTTGGAATAAATAAGTATATCGTCAATGAATACGATTACAAATTTATCCAAGTATGGTTTACAGATCCGATTCATCATGTCCATAAATGCTGCTGGGGCATTTGTTAGTCCAAAGGGCATGACTGTAAACTCATAATGGCCATACCTAGTTCTGAAAGCAGTTTTAGATATGTCTTCTTCTTGTACTTTTAACTGATGATATCCGGATCTTAAGTCTATCTTAGAAAAATACCTAGCACCTTGAAGTTGATCAAAAAGATCGTCAATCCTAGGTAATGGGTATCGATTCTTAATTGTAACATTATTCAATTCTCTATAATCGATACACATTCTCATTGAACCATCCTTTTTCTTAACAAACAACACAGGTGCTCCCCAAGGGGATGAACTAGGTTGTATGAAACCTTTACTTAGTAATTCATCTAACTGCTTTTTCAATTCTAGCATTTCGGTGGGTGCTAATCGATAAGGTGCCTTGGCAATTGGTGTAGTACCCGGAATTAGATGAATTCTAAACTCTACTTCTCTATCAGGTGGTAACCCAGGTAATTCTTCTGGAAAGATGTCTGGGTATTCTGAAACTACAGGAATTTCCTTAAGTTCTTTATCCTTAGTGCTAATGATTACTGAAATCATATACATTATTCCTTGCTTTCATTCATAATTAGCAACTTTCATTACTGATATGAACTTCATAGGCTTACGTGGTTTATCACCTGTAATCCTAATTACTTCTCCGGTTGGTGCCTGAATTTCTATGGAATTCTTATCACAGAGAATTCGAGCATGGTTGGCTATTAACCAATCCATTCCTAACACAACATCGAATTCGGCTAATTTCATAGGTAACAGGTTTGCAGAAAACTTATGGCCTAACAGTTCTATCTTTCCTTCTTGCAAAATCTTATTTATGTTAACAGAATTTCCGTCTGCCGTTTCGACTGTAAAAATTTGCCTAAGGGTGGTTAAGGGTAAGTTAAGGGATTGGCAAAATGAAGTATTGATAAAACTTTGGTTTGCACCAGAGTCAAATAATACTGTTGCATAAATGTCGTGGACCAAGAACATACCAGCTATGACGTCAGGGATTAGTTCAGCTTCTTGAGTGGTTAGCTGGAATGCTCGGGCATTCTTCTTTGTTGTTCCATCAGCTGGTTTGCCTTTATTGTCTGTGGTTTTAATCAATTTAGGACATTCTGTTTTGTAATGTCCTGTTTCTCCACAGTTATAGCAGACTATGGTTTTCTTTTTGCAATTTTCTTCACGATGTCCTGCCATTTTGCAGAAGTTGCAAATTACATTGCATTTTCCAAAATGATTCTTTTTGCAATTTCTGCAAAAAGGCGGTTGTGCAGATTGTCTCCTTCCTCCTTTCTTGAACCTATTATTATCATTACCCACACGAAATCCTTGGGTAATCTTTTGAGCCAATTCCTTCTTTCGATCTTCTTCTCTTGTGCGCACTAGTTCATCAGTTAGGGTATTAACTAGTTCCACAGCATCGTCAATAGTGCGAGGTCTCGCAGCTTTAACGATGTTACGAATTTCACTAATTAATCCCCAAATGTAACGGGAAATGAGTACCGGTTCTGGCGAAGCCAGTGTTGGTACCACTCTAGCATATTCAAAGAATGTCGAAGTATAACCGCGACACTCTACGCCTACCATACGATGGTTTAGGAACTTATTTGCCATTTGTTCCTTTTCATATTCAGGACAATATTTTCTTTCTACAAGAATTTTAAATTCTTCCCAGTTTATAGCATAAGTTATCCTTCTTCCTTTTGCTTGTAATACGGTGTTCCACCATTCTAGTGCCCCTTCTTTGAATAAATTTGATGCATACATAACCTGATCTTCTTCGAAACACTTACTTATTGCAATTACTGCTTCGGTTTTCTCTAACCAACGCAGTACTGCAGTTGCTCCTTCGTTGCCTGCAAATTCAGCAGGTTTGCAAGCAAGAAATTCTTTGAAAGTGCAACCAGGTGTTGCGGCTTTCATTTTCTTAGGAGGTGGAGCCTGTCGTGGATTATTATCGTCATGATTGCCGCCTCCATTTACACTATGACTAAAATTGTCTTCTTGAGTACGTTTACTAGGAATGATTTGTTGTGGTTCAACAGGTTTCTGTGCAGCAGCCATGATTGCTGGAATAGCATTAGCTATCCCTTGAGTGATAATATTTTCAATATCTTGTCTAGTCATATACTGGTTTTCCTGATTTTGTTCAGATTGATTCCCTTCATTAACTGGTTCATTACTAGTGTTTTCCATCTGATAATTATTATAAATATAACTATTAGTATCAAATGATTGTAAATAAAACAATTACACAGAAGCACATAAAATCTTACAACACAGATATATGTATCCAAAATTGTCGATGTTTCGACTTCTATTTTGCTTTATATATTATATAGGCATCCATACTCACTGTTTATCTTACAATGTTTTATTTCCCATTTTACAGAGTTATATTTAATTATTACTATTATTATACAGACATTCTTCCCAACCCCACTATTCTTTGGTCAACTGGCAATTTAATAGCGACGCTCCCTTTCGTCGTATTTCCAGGAGATTTGTTCCCCCATTTCCCGGATCCTATTCCCTGTACCTATCAGCTCTTCACCGAACTGACGGAGTTCGGCTAAGTTTTCGTTGCTCATTGGAGGATTGGGGATAGGTTCTGGATCAAACTGTGGAAGAAAAGAATAAGGACTGTTGATGATATTTTCGAATTGCCAGTCATTTGTCCACCATTCTTCCATTTGGCCTAAAGGTCGAGTGTGGATTAGTGGGTCTGGAATAGCTGGTTCCAGATTTACAGGAAGTTGGGTTTCGGCTAGGTAAGGATATAGATTATTATGGATAGGGCTAATGACATCACAATTTGCCAGTAGACGGTCTATTTCGTCTTGAAATGTGATTTCTTCAGGTTGTCTAGAGCTCTCTCCAATTTCTATTCCTTTTTGTTTAGAATATTTCCTGATTTCTATCTCTGCTGGTTTAGAACTTTCTCCGATTTCGATTCCTTTTCCTTTGTCTATAGGGTTTTCTATTTTGGGGAGTTTCCTAGTGGCTGGCTTTCTCCTGCGCACTTTCCTCCATCCTACATATCTTCTTTTCTTTTTAGGTTTTGCTTTTTCCAGCGGTGGAGCTTGGAATTCCAGGGGTTCCTCTATGTCAGCAATATAACCAGTAAAGTCGTGGGAGACTTCAATTGGTACTGGGTAGAGGTTGAGATTCTGAAATGCTTCCGATATCTCATTCATGCTGGATAGCATATATGCAAAATGCACAAAAATGCTAAGTTAAAACTTTGGAACAAAGTTTTACAAATAAACATTAAAGTTTTATTGCATACGGATTTGTACAAAAGACCATAGGAAAGAGAACACACTATAATTTATTTATTTACTGGGGATTAATTTTCTACTAGACCGGGCTTATTGATATTTTAGAGGTTTGCATTCTCTGCTACGGTAGCTAGCATATAAAGGTTTGCCCATTTTTCATCTAATTTGTCTTCCCAAGGTGGCCTATTGCCTAATTCCTGGATTTCTGAATTAAACCTCACTTTCTTGACTTGGGGTTTCTTTATTTTCTCCTGTCTCTTCCTAAGAATCGAATTTCTTTTATCTTGGGTGAGAGGATTTTCATAATTTGCTTTACGGACAAAAATCCCTTCTTCCAGATCTGCTGGGTGTTTGGAGGAAGAGGTTCCTTTTTCTGTGGGTGCAGTATCTAATTTGTGGTAGATAGCAGAAATCTTTTGTTTACCCATACTGTAACTTAACAATTAATCAGTTAATAAAACATGGTTTCACAGAATGGCAATTAAATTTCCTAATTATCTCTCAATAACTTTAATAGGCTAAAATCAATAGTAAGTTTAAATCAGTGGCTCTGATACCACCTTTTCCTGTCACGGCCCTTGGCCCCGGTTTGACCCGGTCCAGAGCCGCGAGGCAGGAAATCCGATGGTATCTAATTAAATGACAGCGGAAGTCTTTTTAAACAGGATCGATTAATATTAAAACTGCTCGTTTATATATATAATATAGGGATAAATCCCATAATTTACAATAAAGTGATTTCACTGGGAAATCTTTATTTCTCAAAACATGTTTCTTTATTTATTTACATTGAGCCACTTTTCTAAGCTTGTAGTGCTCCACGGCACTTTTCCTTTGCTCACAACAGATCACCTGAAACATGTTTGAAAAAGGTTTTGTCAGCAGGGAAATACTGAGTGAATCATTCAGTTTTACTAAAACGACTCGTTTGTTATAATTCACAGTATTAAGAGATATTACAATGTTTCTGATATCAAACCAACTACCCACAGTATTTGTCACTCGACTCATTTCGGTGACTGTGGTCATATCACCATTGGCTGCCCCAATGAATGACGAATATCACTAATTAGGTTCGCCCACCTAAAGTGATAACAACAGTAGTAATGTGCACAATACCCCACATACCGGCTGTAATTTGGTGATTACATAAACTTAATCCCTGTAATTATAACTTTTAAAATAATTTGGAGTTTTGTAAAACAGTTGATAAAAAGAGAATGACTCACATTGTAGATTTAACGAGCAGAGTATAAGCCTACTGATTAGCCTTGATTAACCTAATTTAAATAACAATGCACGCACAAACAGGTTAGTAACTAATACAGCAGTTACGACAATTCACGAGATTAAACCCTCACAACGATTTACAAGTGCAATACTTAACTATTCAGCGGATTCACAACGAATGACAGAGTATTGTCCGAGTTCGAACAGCACTCAAACATTCAAGTCGAAATCACGATGAATAACAAAGTATAAACTCAATTTGAGCGGCACTTAAACAATCGTTGGATAGTTATAATCGATCGGACGTTGAATCGTAATAGCGATCGAGTTATTACCCTGATTGCGGCAGCGTTTCGAGGTTTTGTGTGTGTTAATTGTGGTAAACAGAATGTAACTCGGTGCCTGAAACGAATTTCTTCGTCGAACATACGCCGAATTTCAAGTGCCAATGTCTGCTATTTATAGTCAAAACTTTGCATTGCTTACGGATCGTAAGCCTCACAATGTTGAGGTCCGTAAGGGTGCTTACGGTCCGTAAGACTCACAATGTTACGGTCCGTAAGGGTTGAAAATAGGCTATAGGGTAGCCACGGTTGGGACTAGCTTTGCTGACTTGACAGATTCTTAATTTCGAATTTTGACAGCGAGTAATTTTAGATAATCATTAACTAGGGTATACCCCCCTTGAGTTTTAGGGGCCCTGATCCTGATTCCGATTGTTCTGAAAATTTTAGGGTTTGTTCAGAATCACTTGGGTTTCTCAATTAGGGTTTCCTATTGGCCAAATTAAAATAATAATTAGGACTTTTGATGAGAGTTGTTACATTATGTTTGATATAACTTGCTTGAATGTTTTGTGATTATGTGACACGTTGATGTTAATGGAATGTTACATTTATTATGTTATGTGGTTATGTGTAATGTATGTATATATGTAATGTGGTCGCACAACACAAACACAACCGCACAACTTGAGTCGGATCACACGACACCTTTGGGCCGCACATTATGTTTGTATCCACTTACTCCTCTCGGCCCACTATACTTGAAATCGAGACCAAGGGGCAGCTCATGCAAGGGTTCGGCCCATTTCCTATTTAAACCAACACATAACCCTTATGAGGTTTTGTTTCATTATTATTTGCAAAAACACTCAAACACACCAAACCCTAAATCTCTCTCCTTCTCTCTCTCGAACCCGACGGCAACCTCTCTTCTCCCGTGAAGATCTTCTTGTTCGAGACAACCTTTGGTATTGATGTATAAGAATTTATACATCTTTTAAATGTCAAATACTCCCCATTTATGCGAAAACACTTTTATTTTCATTGATTTTGGTACTCATTTGAGTAGTTTGTGAAAATACAGGTCCGTGCTTCGGCCCGGTGTTGAAACGGAGGCTTTTGGAGCAAAATGGAGCGAAAATAATGCATTCTAGCAAACTGCCAGATATGGCACTACCGTGCCATACACTCGCACGATCGTGTGAGGCCTTCCGACATCGGCACTCTCAGCCAGCACTAGCATCCAGCACCACCACCATCGAAATCAGGGGACGCACAAGGGTGCCAACCACTGGCACGAACGTGCCAGGTCAAATTCAGCCCCAGATCAGCTCGTTTCTGAGATTAGTTCAGTTGTCATCGAGCACTATCGGCACGCACGACCACGCCGTGACCCGGCACGTTCGTGCGACCTCGGGAACTTTTGAGCGCGATTTTTCCCAAAATGGTAGCAAACTTGGTCAACATTCGAGAAAGTGGCTCTGACACTTGCCAAGCATGACCGTGCCAAAAGGTGGCATGGTAGTGCCAAACACCCATAGTTTAAATACGAGTTTCTAACTCATTTGCAAGAGAGTTGGAACATTTTGGTGAACTTTTCTCTCAAGAATCTGGTCTTGGAAGCTTGTTGGAGCCAAGAGGGAGCCTTGAAGAGGACTTAATCACTTGAAGATCTACTCAAACATCATTTTAATCTTGTCTTTAACTTGGTTAGCTTACTACATTATGAACAATTTATGTTTATTTGCACTTGATTTGGTAGTCATGAGCCTTATGGGCTAAACATTTAAGTTGTCTAAACTTGGTTGAAGCTAATGAATATGTGATAACATGGAAGTAGATGTGATGATTGTTCTTGTTAATCTTCATGTTGGCATTTAATCTTGTTCTTGGAGTTCATGTGTATGCTTAAAGTTCTTGTTCTTGAATGTTTGCTCATAAGTATTTACATGTTGTGTTGGAAAGCCCATGTAAAGCTAATGATTATTGAATCTTGTTAACTTGTTAGTATGATTCATAGCATGAAACTAGGAATGGTGATTGCTAATGTGATTGAATGATGATTTGAGCATATGTATGAATTCTTGCATCTAGATTTGGAAAGATCAAAAGTATGTTTATAAGGATTCTATAGTTTGTGTTCTTGTTAGTTTGATGATTTAGGCCAAAATTGTTAGCTAGCATGACCATGCTTGTGGTTCATATCAAGAACATGATGATAGTGCCAACTACTTGAAACCAAGTTAGGGTGATTAGTGTGCTGTTCATATTAGTTTTCCCTAATTTGTAGAGTTAGGAGTTTTGACAAACAAATAACTCATGATTAAAGATTAGCATCAACTTAGCAAATGAGCTTAAAAGAATAATTTTTAGGTGATTAGAATGTTAATTCATTTTAAGTTTTCCTAAGGATTATATGTCTAGGAAGCCTTGATTGGGGACTTAGCTAAAATGAGAGCTTGCATCATCACAAAACCTTCCACCTTGTTGTCATATGTTTATTAGTGGAGACTTAGTTTAGCCAACCCTTCTTAGATATTATTCTTTGTTAGAATTTTTAGTAGTTTATTTAATTGCATGTTAAGTTAGGAAAAATCAACCCAATCATTTGAAAAGGCTTTAAAGTAGCAAAAGTTTAGTATCGAGACAACGCATCCACGGATTGATATCCGGTTCTTACCGATTAGCTATATTACCACCCGACGGGTACACTTTCCCTTTGTGTGTGGTTAGTTCCTAGGTGAAAAACCATTTTTAAAACTAAATCTGTGTGAAGAAAAACTAAATTAAAAATATATTTAATTCACGCACATCAAGTTTTTCCGTTGCCGGGGATGCGGTCTTCTTGAGAAAGGTTCGAGTTACTTATTTACCCATTGTGAAAATTGTATAAAGTTTTTGTTTGATTATTTAAAAAAAAGTTGATTATTTGCTAGTTGTTTTTATTTTTGTACATATATAGTCCATTGTGCTCCTCCTTATTCCCTACAGGCCGTGCATGTCCTCAACCCCCGCTGCTGATAACGTTGAGCCTTCAACGGAGCCAAAGCGTGATCTTCACCGGAGACTGCAGGAGCGGTTTCGCGTGGTAGCCCAGGCGATCGAGGTAGACGCGGGAGGAGACGACACATTCTACGAGGTTCAAGTAGATATGGCGGACGAAGAGGAGACGGGGATCTTGAATGAAATAGGAAAACCATCACTCGATGGTTTACCTGCGAGCATCAATGCACCAACAATCAAAAATAATAACTTCGAGATCAAGGCTGGCACCATATCGATGTTGCAGAATGCGGTGCAGTTTTATGGCAAGGATCACGAGGATCCTAGTTTTCACTTCGCGGGGTTTCTTGAAGTTTGTGCCACGTTTAAGATTCGTGATGCATCACCGGATGCTATCCGCCTTCGGCTCTTTCCGTTTTCTTTACGGGATGGAGCTAAGGAGTGGCTTCTTTCTCTTCCAGCTGGATCTATCACTACATGGAATCAATTAGCTGAGAAGTTCCTTCAGAAATTTCCCTCCAGAGAAAACTGTTCGGTTGAGAGCCAAGATTCTGAACTTTCGTCAGAACGAGGACGAGTCCTTTTACGAGGCATGGGAGCGTTTTAAAGAGCTTATGAGAAAGGTCCCACATCACTGGTTGCCCAAATGGCAACAATGTCAGATCTTCTACCATGGTTTGGACAGTCTGGGACAGTTGATGGTTGATACGTACTCGGGTGGAGATATCGGCACGAAAAATGCCACCGAAGCATTTGAGATTTTGGAAAAATGTGCCGTGAAAAATCGGATGCAACAGCCACCAAGAGGTAAGAGTTCTCGGCAGGGAGTTCATCATGTGGACGACTTCACCGCTATGACAGCACGTATGGATGCCTTATCTTCGAAATTTGATCGAGTGATGGAAGTGCACTCGAGTGGTTCTTCGAGTGGGGGAGCATATCATGTAGGCGATTTTCAGACGGGAGAGATGTCACACGAGTATGTTGATTTCCTGGGAAACCAATACCGTCCTCAAAATAATCCCTACAGCAATACTTATAATCCGGGGGTTGAAGAATCACCCAAATTTCAGTTGGAAGCCCGACGCTTCTAATCAGCATCCACCCGGATTTGCTCCACGTCCCACAGCTCCAGCTCATGGAGCATATGGTCCACCTTGACCTCAGCAGGCGCCTCCCTCTAGCGAGCCTAGTGTGCATGATATGCTTAGTCAAATCTTAGCCGGTCAAAACACTCAAAAGGCCGAGAATGAGAAGCGTTTTAAAGAGTATGATGGTCGTTTCACGAGGCACGAGAGTGAGTTGAGAAGCCAAAAGGCTTCCATGCAAACCATCGAGAACCAAGTTGGCCAAATTGCCAAGATGTTGTCTGAGAGACGACAGCGGGGCCTTCCGAGCAACACAGAGCCTAATCCAAATGCTACTGCAAAGGCCATCACGTTGAGAAGCGGCAAGACTGCTCAACCCGTCCCTCCTGCTGATCCAGCAAAGTCGGTTGATGATGATGAGGTTGACGAGGAGATTGAGGCTAAGTCTCCGGGTGAGGTGCAACAGAGGCGAGTCCTAGCAAGTACCACACGACCTAATGAGCCAGTGAGAGAGTATGTCCCTCCCATTCCATACCCGGGGAGGTTGAAGAAGCAGAGAACGGAAGAACACTATGGTAAATTCCTCGAGCTTTTTAAGCAACTTCATATAAATTTACCATTTGTCGAGGCACTTGCTCAAATACCTAAGTATGCCAAGTTTCTGAAGGATATCCTATCCAACAAAAAGAAACTTGACGAGCTTTCGCAGGTGACCTTGAATGAGGAGTGTTCAGCGGTTCTTCAGAACAAACTACCGAAGAAGATGAATGATCCTGGGAGTTTCACTATCCCTTGTTTGATTGGTAGTTTGTCAGTCATCAATGCATTAGCTAATCTTGGAGCTAGCATAAACCTCATGCCATATGCGGTTTTTGCTAAGCTAGACTTAGGAGAGCCCAAGCCTACTCGTATGGGCATTCAGCTAGCCGACCGTTCAGTGAAGTATCCTCGAGGCATAGTTGAGAATATGCTGGTGAAAATCGACAAGTTTGTCTTTCCTGTCGATTTCATGATTCTAGACATGGATGAGGACAAAAATGTTCCACTTATCTTAGGTCGCCCATTCCTAGCCGCTGCGAGAGCCTTGATTGATGTCTGCACCGGTAGACTTACTCTTCGGGTTGATGATGAGGAGGTTACCTTTGACATTGGAAAATCCATGCAACACTCACAAAGTTAGGATGATACACTCTACTTCATTGAGACTATCGACACATATGTGAGTGATCATCTTCCTGATACATTTAAGGAGGATGTTTTGGACACACAGCTGCTAGGAGGGGAGGAATTTAGTTCACCTAAGGTGGACCGATTAGTCGAGGAGGTGACATGTCTGATAGGTCACGCGTCTCCCCCGTGTCCCGAGGTTTTTGAGGTTGTGGATCGCGTTGCTGAGCCTAAAGCACGCCCTTCTATTGAGGATCCACCTTCGGTTGAGCTTAAGGAGCTTCCAGATCATTTGGAGTATGCTTTCTTGGAGGGTGAGACTCATCTGCCCGTTATCATTTCTGCCAAATTGTCGAAAGAAGAGAAGGATCGATTGCTTGAAGTCCTGAAGCAGCACAAGAAGGTGATTGCTTGGAAGATTATGGATATAAAAGGGATCAATCCATCCTTTTGTACCCATAAGATTTTGATGGAGGAGGACTTTAAACCTGTGGTACAGCATCAGAGGCGTTTGAACCCCAACATGCAGGAGGTTGTGAAGAAAGAGGTCATCAAACTACTTGATGCAGGTTTGATATATCCGATCTCTGATTCACCATGGGTTTGCCCTGTACAGGTTATCCCGAAGAAAGGAGGCATGACAATGGTGACTAATGAGAAAAACGTGTTGATTCTGACTCGTACTGTCACCGGATGGAGAGTTTGCATTGACTACCGCAAACTCAATGATGCCATGAGGAAGGATCACTTTCCACTTCCTTTTATTGATCAGATGTTGGAGAGGTTGTCGGGCAGGATGTACTACTGCTTCCTTGATGGTTTTTCGGGTTATTTTCAGATTCCCATCTCTCTTGAGGATCAGGAGAAGACGACATTCACATGTCCCTATGGCACATTCGCCTACCGGCGGATGCCCTTTGGACTGTGCAATGCCTCGGCCACATTTCAGAGGTGTATGGTGGCCATTTTTCATGACATGATTGAGGACTCCATGGAGGTTTTCATGGATGATTTTTCTGTGTTTGGAAGTTCTTTTGATCAGTGTCTCGGGAATCTGAAAAGGATGTTGGCTAGATGTGAAGAAGCCAACCTTGTGTTGAATTGGGAAAAATGCCACTTCATGGTGAAGGAGGGCATTGTGCTTGGGCACAAGATTTTACAGGCGGGGCTCGAGGTTGACCGAGCCAAAGTTGAGACTATTTCAAAGCTCCCGCCTCCCATATCAGTGAAATCTATTAGGAGTTTTCTAGGTCATGCAGGTTTTTACCGGTGATTCATAAAGGACTTTTCCAAAATCGCCCGTCCCATGACTCAGCTCCTCGAGAAGGATACCCAGTTTGTTTTCTCCGATGAATGCCTTTGAGCATTTGAGTTGTTGAAGGAGAAGTTGGTGAATGCCCCGATCATGGTCGCTCCCGACTGGGAGCTGCCATTTGAGTTGATGTGTGATGCGAGTGACTTCGCAGTCGGGGCTGTCTCGGGTCAAAGGAAAGATAAACACTTTCACCCGATTTACTATGCGAGCAAGACCTTGAATGACGCTCAGGAGCACTACACCATGACAGAGAAAGAGCTCCTAGCTATGGTCTTTGCCTTCGATAAGTTTTGGTCATACCTTGTCCTTTCCAAGACTATTGTGTCGGTATCTTTTTAGCAAGCAGGATGCAAAACCGAGACTGCTACATTGGATTTTGTTGCTGCAAGAGTTTGATATTGAAATCCGGGATAAAAAAGGGGCTGAGAATTTGGCAGCCGATCATTTGTCTCGACTTGAGCATTCCGAGGAAAAGGAATCTCGTGGGCCTAACATCAATGACAATTTCCCCCACGAGTTTGTCATGAGGATCGAGACTAGTGATGATTCCCCATGGTTTGCTGACTTTGCAAACTACCTAGCTAGTGGCATCCTGATCAAGGGGATGACCCATCAGCAGAAGCAAAAGTTCTTTGCGGGTGTCAAGCGCTACTTTTGGGATGACCCTTACTTGTTTAGGGTAGGAGCGGATCGGATGATCCGGCGATGCGTGTATTGTGACGAGGCGAGGGATATCTTACTCCACTGTCACGAAGGACCCACGGGAGGCCACCACGGAGCAAACAACACGACGAGGAAAGTGTTAGACGCTGGATTCTTTTGGCCGACTATTTTCCGTGATGCCCATGAGTGGGTGAGGTCCTGTGATGCTTGCCAGAGGGCAAGCAACATTTCTGCACGCCACGAGATGCCACAAAACGGCATCCAAGTTTGTGAGGTTTTTGACGTATGGGAGCTAGACTTCATGGGCCCTTTTCCGACCTCTTTTGGTAACCGCTACATCCTAGTCGCTGTTGATTAGGTTTCAAAGTGGGCTGAAGCACAGGCTTTACCCACTAATGATGCTAGGGTAGTGGTGAGGTTTTTGAAAAAGTTGTTTGCTCGCTTTGGTGCCCCGAAGGCATTGATTAGTGACCGTGGGACGCATTTCTGCAATGCACAACTTGAGAAAGCATTGTCCCGATATGGTGTGCAACATCGATTCTCTACACCATATCATCCGCAGACGAGCGGACAGGTTGAGGTCACTAATCGGGGTATCAAGCAGATTCTGGAGAAAACGGTTAATTCTAGCCGCAAGGATTGGTCTGAGAAATTTGATGATGCACTGTGGGCTTTCCGGACAGCCTACAAGACTCCTATAGGTACCACACCGTTTAAGTTAGTCTATGGGAAGTCTTGTCATTTGCCTATTGAACTCGAGCACAAAGCATACTGGGCTTTGAAGACGGTTAATCTTGACATGGCAGCTGCGGGTGAGAACAGGTTTGTGCAAATTCATGAGATTGAGGAGCTCAGGCACGATGCGTATGAAAGCTCCAAGCTGTACAAAGAACGCACTAAGACGCTTCATGATGCCCGCTTGAAGGACAAGAAAGAATTCCGAGTGGGTGATCGTGTGTTGCTATATAACTCACGTCTCAAGTTGTTTCCTGGCAAGCTCAAATCTCGGTGGTCGGGTCCCTACACTGTACGCTCAGTGTTTCCTTATGGGACCGTGGAGATAGGCCTTGAGGATGGCTGGTTGTTTAAAGTCAATGGGCATAGGTTAAAGGCTTATGTTGGAGGGCCCGTTGACCAGAGTGAGAAGGTTGTTACCCTCCACCCCAGGAACAAATGAATTCGGGGTGGTGAGTCTAGTTGAAGACTCGTAAATAAACTTAGCATGTTTGAGTGTTTCTTATTTTTGTTATTATTTTTATTTTCAGGTTGCGGTTCGTTCTGGTCACGAGGGATGCTTGGCTCTCAGGTATGTTAGTTCGGTTCTTTTCTTGGTATGAGATGTTTTGTGAGTGCCCCGGGTTCAAGGAGTTTTTCTACATATAATTCCATTTTCTACATCCCAAAAAAATAAAAAAATAAAAAAAAATTAATTAATTAATTTCGAAAATTCTGCACTACCAACAAAATCTGGCACCACCAGACCCTTTTGCAGACCAATAATAGAGCCATTTTGAATAAAACCCAACCACCACCATCTTCTTCTTCATAACTTCATCTCCTTCCTCCATTGAACCCACTTCAAGCACTCACGAATCCTCTACATCTCCTAGCTTCCTCCAAGAATTCTTTCATCCCAACAATCATTCCAGGTACGAATCTCTCCTTTTTCTTCATAGTTAGTTTTCTTCAAGTTCTTAGGGTTTAGTCTAAATCACCCGATTCAAGCCCGTTTTTCGTGTTTTTTTTTTGTATTGGTTTGAACCACAATGGACCGATTTACAAAACCCCTAAGCAAATCTGTGAAAAAATCGGGGTTTCGAAGTTGTTTTGAGCGTTTTCGCAGATCTAGGTTCCATAGCGCACGGTCGTGCTTCATAATGGCATGGTCGTGATCTTCATAAATTCATGCGGATCTTCATATTTTGCCCAGATCTTCAAGTTGCACGAGGGTGCCGTCATGTGGCACGGTCGTGCTCCTCGTGAAATCGCTAACCACAGTTCTTGGAAATCGGTATGGCACGGTAGTGCTGATGGGCGGCACGATCGTGCTTCTCGGAAAAATGGGTTCAAATCATAGTCATTTACGGCCAAGCACGATAGTGCCGTGCGGTGGCACGATCATGCTCATGGGGAATAAAAACCTAGATCTTCATAATTTCCCCAAGAAATCTTCATAACTCACTGATTGCAGGTCTCGCACAGTAGTGCCGTCAGGTGGCATGACCGTGCCATATTGTCCAGTCCCGTAATTTTTGTCTATTTTTTTTGGGTGCTGATTAATCTTGTCTCAATCTTGCAGATGGATCACCCGTACTTGCGGTTCCACAACAATGCCAGGGAAGGGTATTGCATTCCTAAGGTGGAGAGGTTATGGGCTAGAAGACACTTAATTGAGCCCATGAGGAGACTACAAATGGTTGACTTGGACTTGCTCGGACAATCCGAGCGGTTTGATGATCTCATGACGCCTCCTTGGTCCTGCCTTTTCGAGATTGCAGAGCCGCAGTATGTAGAGTTGGTGATTGAGTTCTTTGCATCGTTCTGATTAACCTTTCCCTACCCAGATGTGTATGACAAAAATGTTGGTGTCAAATTTCAATTGCGAAGGAAATGGCATCATCAATCGATCAGCCGATTCACTGTAGTGTTGGGGTTGTACACGGAGGATGAGATAGACTCGGAGTTGTTTCATGGTAGTTTACAGGATTGGGTGCCAGACGTAGACAAGGCAGCCTTCTGGGATCAAATCACTGTACCGGGTCGGGTATGGGACCCTCGGATAGCCAAAGCAACATGGATCCTTGACCCGCTTCACCGAGTCATTGAGCACGCTATCTTCCACGTCATTGGAGGTCGGGGTGACAGCACGGGAAATATCACCACCCGCGACATTTTTCACCTTTACTGCATCATCTCCGGCTCGAATTGCAACTTAGCCGTCAGCGTTGCAGAGTTGATTTTTCGGGGTGTTGGTTCGACACCCACATCGCGCATCTGCGGAGGGGCCTTTGCTACCAAACTTGCCAAATACTATCGGGTTTCGTTAAACAATTTGACCGAAGCTTGTGACTATGGCCTTCTCGATCTGCAAGAGCTAAACTCTATGCATCTGACTCGCAAAGTAGACGGTGTCCCGAAGCTTGTGGAAAAATTGGGAAGGATATGGGACCCACTACCTATTGATGATGAGGCTGATGATGACGGTGAGGGTGGTGATGGTGGCGATCATGACGTGCACATGCACGACATTCCAGTTCAGGGACAGGAGGGGGCCGCTGAGGGAGCGGGCCCCCACATGCAACTTGGGGAAGTAGGTCACGGGTTTGATAGCATGAACTGGGAGAACGTGTATGGTGGATATGGTGGTAGAGGTTATGAGCATGGCGCTTATGGCACTTACGGTCCTTACGAGCTGTCATCGATGGATATGTGGAGGCGTATGGACGGGGTGGCATTAGACCAGCAAGAGGTGAGGCGAGATGTCGATCTGATATGCACGGAGCAACACAGGCAGGGTAACTTCATGGAAGATATGTACGAGCAGACCCGACGCAGCATGGATTGGTTGTTTGGTTCGTAGCAGCACATCGCGAACTCAATTAACCACCCATACACGCAGCCGTCGCGCAGATCCAGATTTAATAGTAGGAATGACGCTGGTCCTTCGGGATCCGGTGAAAGGTTTTAGTCTCGCTACCCATCTCGTATTTTTATAATCATTTCGTGTTTGAGGGGTGTGCCATTTTCCGTCGTACGTACACCCCTCCGTCGTAGGTGTTAGTTTTTATTGCTTTAGTAGTGGGTTAAATTAATAAACAAAGGCAAGGGAAAAATGGGTTGGGTAATATTCTTGTGAATTTGATCTTGTTTGCTAAATGTGAAGTGTTGGTTCAAACTCTTGTGAATAAACAATGAGATGTTGGCTTAGTGGATGGCTTGGTAGTTCGTTGTGGATGCTCCTTTTTACTTCATATTGCTCCGATTCTAGCCTTTATATTTCAGGGGAGTTTTCGTGTTCCTACCTTCCTTTATTTGTATTGAATTCGCATTTACATTGCTTATTCAATTTTTTGTTGTACATCGAGGGTGATGTACAATTCAAGTGTGGGGAGGTGGTCTATCGCTTGAGCTTTGTTGTCAAAAAAAATAATAAAAATAAATAAATAATAATAATAATAATGCAAATCTCTCTTTTAACAATTTTTGTGGCATATTAATCAAATCAACATAAGTATCAAAACAAGCACCAAAATTTTTGATAAATAAATAAGGGTAAGCGCAAAAAGGGGGTTCGCTCGTGTAAGGAAAACCGTCAAGACATGTTTTTTTGTATAAAATTGAGCATGAGAAATCAAGCGATTGACCTATTTGTTTACCTTGCATATTTACCCAATACGCCTGTTTCCGTGAGTTATTTTTGAGCCTTGTAGCTTTAGGATTATTTTTGCTCATGTTTTTGCGGGCAAAGATTGAGTGAGGCGGATAACTTTTGCGATTTAGAACTTGTGTTAGGTATACATTTCGAGGCCACAAAGCAAAAATTTAAGCATAAAAGTGATTGAGGCATTAGGAAACCTTTTTGTTTTAGCCATTTTTTATTCACCTCCCTACCCAAATCATCCCCCTAGTCAAACCAATTTGAGTCTTCCCCATTCGTTTCTTTTAAACCACCAAATTTTAACCACTTAGCCAAATTAGCCTTTTATATTTTAAACCCATTTTTGGTTGGAAACCCGGTTCGGTTGATGATTAACTTGTAGTTTCTTCTTCGTTGTTATGTACCCTCATGATCAAGAGTTTTTATCTAAGTAGACGTACTTAGTTCTCTCCAAAGCATGGGTTATTAAAAAAATATAGATGAAAAAGTCTTATCAATCGGCTTTGTTAGAGCAATTTTGGGAGTGAAAAGCAATACTTGTCGGTTAGCTCTCAGTTAGTTATTATTTAGTTGTATAGTTCTATCTTCTTGTATTTCAAGTTAGTCGAGCCGTCGGGTTACAACCGTTTTAGCCACTTTTAAAAATCCACTTCCACACCCTTAACCCAAGCCAAGTTACAACCCAAACAAGACCTCATGATTTATGTTATATTTTTGCCTAGTGATTAGATTTGATCTTTCCACAAGCTTATGATATCGCATAGTTATCGTCTTGGCATCGAGTGTTCTAAACATACTCCACAAATTGTATGTGCACCTATATTTAGCCGAGTGTGTGTGAACATTGTGAGGATGCATGGTGAACTTGTAGAGATTTCTAAGATGGACCATTGCTCATAAACATACTTTATATATCTCTTTTCGGTTGTTTTTTTATATTGAGCACTCCTTGATTGTTATAGCCCAAGTTATTTATTTGTGCTTATGAAATGCTAGTTGAGATGATTGCCATTAAGAGAGTTTCGTAAATTTTAGTTTGCTTGAGGACAAGCAAAGTTCAAGTGTGGGGTTGTTTAATGTATACGAATTTATATATCTTTTAAACGTCAAATACATCCCATTTATGCGAAAACTCTTTGTATTTTCATTGATTTTGGTACTCATTTGAGTTGTGAAAATACAGGTCCGGGCTTCGGCCCGGTGTTGAAACGGAGGCTTTTGGAGCAAAATGGAGCGAAAATGATGCATTCCAGCAAACTGCCAGATATGGCACTACCGTGCGAGGCCTTCCGACATCGGCACTCTCAGCCAGCACTAGCATCCAGCACCACCACCATCGAAATCAGGGGACGCACGAGGGTGCCAACCACTGGCACGACCATGACGCACGAGGGTGTCATCTGCGACTCATTTTGGAACTTCTTCGAGCAGAACAACTTTATGCTAAGTTTTCGAAATGTGACTTCTGGCTTCGTGAAGTCCATTTCCTAGGCCACGTGGTTAATAAGGATGGGATTCACATTGATCCATCCAAGGCTCACTTAATCAGGAATTGGCCTGCACCTCGAACACCAACTGAAATCCGTCAATTCTTGGGTTTGGCGGGTTACTACAGAAGGTTTATCAATGATTTCTCAAAGATTGCGTAGCCTCTTACTGTTCTTACTCAGAAGGGTGTCACCTACCGTTGGGGTGATGCTCAGGAATCCGCATTTCAGCAGCTGAAGTTGAAGCTTTGTAGCGCACCTATTCTCTTGTTACCTGAAGGCACAGACGATTTTGTGGTTTATTGTGACGCGTCAATCCAAGGACTTGGTTGTGTGTTGATGCAACGTGAGAAAGTCATTGCTTACGCATCGCCCCAACTTAAAGTTTAAGAAAAGAACTACACTACTCACGACTTGGAGTTGGGAGCAGTGGTGTTTGCACTTAAGATATGGAGACATTACTTGTACGGTACCAAGTGCACCATTTACACCGATCACAAGAGTCTCCAGCATATCTTCGATCAGAAGGAGTTGAACATGCGACAGCATCGATGGGTCGAACTCCTTAACGACTATGAATGCGCAATCAAGTACCATCCAGGCAAAGCCAATGTTGTGGCTGACGCCCTCAGTCGAAAGGAAACCAAACCTAAGCGTGTACGTGCGTTACAACTTACCATTCACTCTAGTCTTCCTGCTCAAATTCGTGATGCTCAGATCGAAGCATTGAAAGAAGAGAACATCAAGGCTGAGTCCCTGCGAGGATTGGAGAAACGGTTAGAACTAAAGGAAGACGGTGCTTACTACTTGGCGGGGCGCATCTGGGTTCCATTTACGGTAATCTATGTGAGCTTGTGATGGATGAAGCACACAAGTCTCGTTACTCAGTACATCCTGGTTCTGATAAGATGTACCACAATCTCAAAGCCGCGTACTGGTGGCCCCACATGAAAGCTAACATAGCGACCTATGTTAGTAAATGTCTGACCTGCGCTAGGGTCAAGGTTGAATACCAGAAGCCATCAGGAAACAATATGGAAATGGGAGAAAATTTCCATGGACTTTGTTACTGGCTTACCTATGTCTCAACGAGGAAACGATACCATTTGGGTGATAGTGGATCAACTAACCAAGTCTGCACACTTCCTGGCTATCAAAGAAACGGATAAGTTCTCTACTTTAGCAGACATCTACCTGAAGGAAGTAGTCTCGAGGCACGGGGTGCCAACTTCCAACATTTCTGATCGTGATCCAAGTTTTACCTCTGATTTGTGGCAGGCGATGCACAAATCCTTTGGCTCACGTCTAGACATGAGCACAGCGTATCATCCACAGACGGATGGGCAGATTGAACGCACCATCCAAACTCTTGAAGACATGCTTTGAGCATGTGTTATCGATTTTGGTAACGGCTGGGAAAGGCATCTACCTTTGGTGGAGTTTTCCTATAACAATAGTTACCACGCTAGCATCCAGACTGCTCCGTTCGAGGCGTCATATGGACGGAAATGCCGATCACCCTTATGCTGGGCAGAAGTTGGTGACAGCCAAATCACTGGCCCAGAATTCGCCGTCGACACGACGGAGAAGATTGCCCAAATACGACAAAGAATGGCAGCAGCTCGTGACCGTCAGAAAAGCTACCTGATAAGTGCAGGAAACCACTCGAGTTCCAGGTTGGGGATCGAGTGCTACTTAAAGTCTCACATTGGAAAGGTGTGGTTCGCTTTGGCAAGCGAGGCAAGCTAAATCCACGTTATGTTGGACCTTTCGAAATCACTGACAGAATTGGCAAAGTGGCTTATAGATTGAATCTACCCGAAGAACTCAGTGGAGTTCACAACATTTTCCACGTGTCAAATCTGAAGAAGTGTCTGTCAGATGAGACCCTCATAGTTCCTTTCAAGGAACTCACTATTGACGATCAGTTTCGATTCGTCGAGGAACCAGTAGAGATTGCAAACTGAGAAGTTAAGGTTCTCAAACGCACCAGAATACCCATTGTTCCAGTTCGTTGGAACTCCCGTCGTGGCCCAGAGTTTACCTGGGAATGGGAAGACCAAAGGAAACACAAGTATCCCCAGTTGTTCGAGAAAAACGAAACCACTACTGAGGCTGAAGCTACTGCGGAATTTCGGGACAAAATTCCAAACCAACGGGGGAAGGATGTGACACCCCAGGAAAACCAGGAAACCACACAACCTAACTAGCTTCCTCAGTGACTACGTGCTAAATTTCGGGACGAAATTTCTTTCAACTTGGGGATGATGTGACAACTCGTATTCCAGAACCTATCTTTGTGTTTGATGTAACTTGCTTGAATGTTATGTGATTATGTGACACGTTGATGTTAATGGAATGTTACGTTTATTATGTTATGTGGTTATGTGTAATGTATGTATATATGTAATGTGGTCGCACAACACAAACCCAACCGCACAACTTGAGTCGGATCACATGACACCTTTGGGCCGCACATTATGTTTCTATCCACTTACTCCTCTTGGCCCACTATACTTGAAATCGAGACCAAGGGGCAGCCCATGCAAGGGTTCGGCCCACTTCCCTATTAAATCAACACATAACCCTTATGAGGTTTTGTTTCCTCATTATTTGCACAAAAACACTCAAACACACCAAACCCTAAATCTCTCTCCCTCTCTCTCTCGAACCCAACGTCAACCTCTCTTCTCCGGTGAAGATCTTGTTCGAGACGACCTTTGGTATACTTTCCAACCGGTTAGTATTTTACTATTGTTTGTATGTTATGATTCTGGATAATGATTTAGGGATGATATATGATTGATTATAATGCAAATTGTTGAGATTGGTGTTCATGTAATCGGCTCACATATGTAATACGTTTAGATCAACATAGGGAATCGATGATAGTATGATTTTAATCAAGAACGGAACACATATTAATTGATTATTATGGAATTGCATTCGAATGGTTAATTGATTTAGCATGATAGGTTGTATGTTAACATGTGGGTATGTTAGTCTAATAATCTGATTTATTAATGACTATTATGATCATGTGTTCATAAGAATTTGTTATTGAATGTTTGATTGATCAATGATTTGCATGATTGGAAACTGTTCGGCTATTTTGATCGAGTAAATGGAAAATGGGAAACTGTTAGGATAATTGTAACTGATTGCATGATTCTAGGGATTAGATAACTAATCGCTCAAGGCCAGTCGCACAAGCTAGGGTATGTTAGGGTACAACAGTCAAAGCACATCGTATAACCTCGTTAAACTCAATCGCACAACATCTTGTGGATCGCACAAGGTTGTGCTGATCGCACAAGATGTTGGGTCACACAATATATTAAGCTATGTTATGTTGTTGGGCCGAGCAGCCCAAACCCCAATCGCACAAGATTATATGGACCACACAAGTTAAGTGTTTGTTTATTTGTTTGGGCCGCACAAGCTGATGGGTTTATAATGTAATGGGCCGGGTTTGGACTTGATCGCACAATAGGTTGGGCCGGGTGTTTCATTGGGCTTTATCCTTTGGATCGCACAAGATGGTTGGGCTTGCACAACTATAACAACCCAATCACTCGAGTCGCACAAGTTGGGTTATGTTTATGTGAACTATATGCTACTGTTTAACATGTCGAGTGTGCATTAATTAGTTGCCATGATCCTACGTGTTTGCCATGATCGTTATGTGTTCGTAACTTGTTAGCTTACGTGTAAACTTACGTGCACTACTTGAACCTAGACCTGACTTGTATGGTAACCATGTTAGGACGTGGTTGACCACAAATAGCTCAAGTGACCTTTTTGTTTATCTGCCGAGCTAATCTAAGGTGAGTTCACACTTTCTACAAGGCATGGGATTCCCGGTGGTTGGGAATGGGTAATTGATTGAAAGGAAACCTGCGTATTCTCCTTGGTTGGAATACGTACCTCCACCCTCTTAATTGAAGGGTGACAACATTGGAACCTGCGTGATCTCCTTGTATGGGACACGTACCTCCAGCCTCTTAACTGAAGGATGACAACATTTATGCTAGACCAAAAACTCTATCATTAAGTCCCTCATTTTTATATCGACTTAATCGTCGGGCCAATGGTGAATGGGTCATTAGTTAAATAGCGCTATTAGGTTTGACAAGCCTCACACTGTGCTAAAAGAGGACGGGAGTGGACTAATGGATCTGGGCACGTCAATGATGATAGACATTGACTTAGGGCACCCAACTTTCTCAGTCAGTAGTCGATATGGTAACGGGTCTAGTGGGATATTCATGGGGTAGCCCCCACGGCTGGGAGCCAGAGAAAAATGAAAGGAATAAACATGTTTTAAACTATTGGGTAACCCCCACGGCATGTAAGCCAGCTAAAAGAAACTTATGTTTTTGAAACAATTTAAAACGAACACCCAACTGTGAACTCGCTCAACTTTGTTGTTGATTCGTTACTATATGCCTTGCAGGTCGTTAGGTGGTTAGATGGAGCTTGCACAGGAGGACGAGGTCGTTGTAGGACATGGACTGTTGAGTTCCATGTTAAACATTTGAACTTTTAAACTTATGTTATGGTTTTAAACTTTATGCTTCCGCTGATAACTTGAACTTAGTTAATTTGTTTTGGACACCAATTATACTGTTGGTTGGTTTCATATTTACTTTAATACATTGTTCAATATGATTGGTGGTTTGATCCTGGTCATGTCACGCCTCCTGCGGTGATACTCCGCTTGTGGATTTTGGGGGTGTGACAATTGCTCTATAGTGTTGTGAGATGAATTTAATGTCATACTGTTTAAACTATCTCTAAACTGTCTAACCTATTAACTGTAGAGTAATACACCACAAAATATCTTGGTGTAGTGTTTTATAATTTTGTAGTGTTATATATTGCTTTGTAGTACTAACTGCTGGTTTTTTGACTAATTGTGAAAACATGTAATTTTAGTTAGGAGAAGCAGCTGAATACCAAATTATAAAATGGGAAAGGACTTCCATAATACAATTCAAGAAAGCATCCCATTGAGTGATTCAGATATTGAAAACATAGGGGAAGAAGGTATAGATAAAGTAAAAAATATAAAAGTAAAAATAAATTCATAAAATATTGTTTTGTTATGCAAAACCCTTTCATCAGAACGCATATGTAATGAAACATAAGCGTGCATTAAAATAAGAAATTATGACGTTTTTATATTGAACTCCACAATTAGCAAAATATGTTGTATGTCCAGACGGAGAAGAGCGAAATGCAGGAAGAAGGGAAACAACACACCAAGCTCCACGGATATTGACGACTGCACTACGAACAAAGGGAAAGCAAATATCGGTGAAAAGAAAGTACCAACACCTAGTAAGTGTTTTCATACAATTAATGTATATCATATTTTAAAAAATGTGGTATAACGAACAATGTATTTTGGTTTCCAGCTGCCCCATCACACCCTGCTGATGAAAATGATGACTTCGTGTCCCCGCTGCTTTCGGCGAAAAAACCTGTAGGTGTTTTACACCAAAGAATGTATAACAATTTTTTAAATTGTGATTGTAGTATATCAAACCTTTATATTTTGGTGTTCAGCTGCACCATCACACCCTGGATGACGACTTCGTGTACCCACCGCCAACGACAAAACCAACTAGTAAGAATTTCAAAATAAGAATGAATATCAGTTAATTCTTTAATTGTGATTGTAGTATAACAAACGTGTATATTTGGGTTGTCAGCTACCATAACACACCTTGCTGACATGGACGATGACTTCGTGTCCCCACTGACAACGACAAAACCAACTAGTAAGTATTTTAAAACAACAATGATGTTATTTTGCGATTTTTTTAATTGTGATTGTGGTATAACGAAACTGCACATCTTGGTTTCAGCTGCCCCATCATAACTTGTTGAGGATATTTTGGTACGAGTTTTCCATGGGGATATGGATAGGGCATGGGATCTTGGTCGCAAGCCCCGACTGATACCACCGCCGCGACCGTATCCAGACGATGATCAGACCCATCCAGATCCACCGGTAGCGAGTCAGGATCCACATGGGTCAGAGGTATGTTTACGATAGTTTGTTGGTTTTTTTTTTTTTTTTTGTATTTCACATTATGAAAGTTAGGTTTTAAATTAGAGCACGATCCATTAAGTAATGGGCCAGATTAGATCCAAAATCAGCCCATTAATAATAAGTAGTGTGAAACAAGGTCACTTGGAATTAAGAGTAAATTGCCATTTTAGTCCCTGGGTTTTGTCCAAATTTGCCAGTTTAGTCCAAATAGTTTTTTTTTTGCAACTGGGTCCCTGACTTTTACATTTTGTTGCCATTTTGATCATTTTGCCTAACTCCATCCATAAACCCCATCTGTAACCAGGGGTATTTTGGGGATTTCCTTAAAAAATGTTTTCAGTTGCCATTTTGATCCAATTACAAAAAATCAAAAAAATTCCAAAAAATCAAAAAATCTAAAAATAAAAAAAATTCAAAAAAATCATAAAAATTCTAAAAAATTCAAAAAAATCTAAAAATTCAAAAAAATTCTAAAAAATAAAAAAAAATCTAAAAAATCAAAAAAATTCTAAAAAAATCCAAAAATCATTAAATGTTTCGGCACGAACCGTTTCGACCCGTACCGTTTCGAACCGAACCGTTTCGACCCGTACCGTATCGAACCGAACCGTTTCGACCCGTACCGTATCGAACCGAACCGTTTCGACCCGAACCGTTTCTAGCCGAACCGTTTCGACGCGAACCGTTTCGAACCGAACCGTTTCGACCCGTACCGTATCGAACCGAACCGTTTCGAACCGAACCGTTTCGACGCGAACCGTTTCGAACCGAACCGTTTCGACGCGAACCGTTTCGAACCGAACCGTTTCGACCCGTACCGTATCGAACGCGAACCGTTTCGAAACCGAACCGTTTCGACACGTATCGTTTCGACACGTACCGTTTCGAACCCGTACCGTTTCGACCCGTACCGTTTCGACCCGTACCGTTTCGAACCCGAACCGCTTCGAACCCGAACCGTTTCGACCCGTACCGTTTCGACCCGGTACGGTTCGAAACGGTACGGGTCGAAACGGTTCGCGTCGAAACGGTTCGCGTCGATACGGTACGGGTCGAAACGGTTCGGTTCGAAACGGTTCGTGTCGAAACGGTTCGGCTAGAAACGGTTCGGGTCGAAACGGTTCGGTTCGATACGGTACGGGTTCGAAGCGGTTCGCGTCGAAACTGTTCGGTTCGATACGGTACGGTTCGATACGGTACGGGTTCAGAACGGTTCGCGTCAAAACGGTTCGGTTCGATACGGTACGGGTCGAAACGGTTCGGTTCGAAACGGTACGGGTCGAAACGGTTCGTGCCGAAACATTTAATGATTTTTGGATTTTTTTTAGAATTTTTTTTATTTTTTTGAATTTTTATGATTTTTTAGAAATTTTTTTTATTTTTTAGATTTTTTTGAATTTTTTTAGAATTTTTATGATTTTTTAGAATTTTTTTTATTTTTAGATTTTTTGAAATTTTTTTGATTTTTTGTAATTGGATTAAAATGACAACTGAAAACATATTTTAAGGAAATCCCCAAAATATCCCTGGTTACAGATGGGGTTTATGGATGGAGTTAGGCAAAATGATCAAAATGGCAACAAAAAATAAAAGTCAGGGACCCAGATGCAAAAAAAAAACTATTTGGACTAAACTGACAAATTTGGACAAAACTCAAGGACTAAAATGGCAATTTACTCTGGAATTAACAATTCATTAAGTGAATTATTGCACATTATAATTTATTCATCGAGGATTACAGATCAGATGCATTTGGTGAACTGCTACAGATCAGATCTATTTAGTCAACGGGTTACAGATCAGATCTAATTCATTCACAAATTTTCTTGTTATACAGAGTTTCCTCCATCACCAGTCACCATATACTAACAATGGCTGAAATCATTGTTTCTGAACTCCTCAAATCTGTTGTTGGGAAGCTGGCTTCGGAAGCCTTGGAGGCATATACTCGGTCCCAAGGAGTTCATTCGGAGATCGAAAAACTGAAGGACATACTGAAAGATATCCAGTCTCTGCTTATTCATGCTTCTCAGAAGGAAACAAATGATGATGCAGATGTTAAACAGTGGCTCATGGATCTCCAACACTTGGCTTACGACGCAGATGACGTACTTGATGATTTAGCAACTGAAGACAAGCGTCGTGAGTTCGACCAGCAATCTGGAGCCACGACCAGCAAGGTAAGAAGGATCATCCCAACTTGTTGCATTAATTTATCACTAAGTCAGAGGATGCATCCTAAGTTGGATTATATTACCACTGAGTTTGAAAAACTAGAAAAGAAAAAGGATCGTTTAGGTTTGTTTAATCTGCAAGATGAAAGGCCAAAAAGAATTTATCAGACCTCTTTGTTAGATAAATCGATAATCGTTGGACGGGAAACGGAAAAGAAGGAATTGCTCGGGAAGCTATTAGGGGATGAGCCATGTGATGAGAACTTTAGCATCGTGCCCATAGTCGGTATGGGTGGGTTAGGCAAAACCACTCTAGCAAGACTTTTGTATAACGATGAGAAAGTTAAGAAGCACTTTGACCTCATGGCTTGGGTTTATGTCTCTGATCAGTTTGATATCTTTAGTATAACCAAAGTTATCTTACAATCTGTTAAGGAGGAGGACAAGGAAGTTATCTTTCAATCTGTGAAAGGGGAGGACAAGGAAGTTATCTTACGATCTGTGAAGGGGGAGGACAACAACACAGATTTAAATCTGCTTCAAGTAGCTCTTACAAAGCAACTTAAGGAGAAAAGATTTTTAATAGTATTAGATGACGTTTGGAGTGTAAGTTATGAAGAGTGGGATGCCCTAGTGAGCCCATTTCATGAGTGTGCTACCAGAAGTAAAATTATAATGACAACTCGGAAGGTGCAACTGCTTAAAGAGCTGGGTTTCAAACATCTAAGCAATCTGCAGACTCTGTCACATGAAGATGCTGTGTCTTTATTTGCTCAACATGCGTTGGGTAAAAGTAACTTTGATTCACATCCAATCCTCAAACCATATGGTGAAGACATCGTAAAAAAATGTGATGGCTTGCCTTTGGCTTTAAGAGTGCTTGGAAGGTTATCAAGGACAAAGACTAAAGAAGAAGAGTGGAAGGAGCTGTTAAATAGTGAAATTTGGAGGTCGGGAAAAAAAGATGTTGTCCCGGCTCTTAGACTAAGTTACAATGATCTTTCTGGATGTTTGAAGCAGTTGTTTGCGTATTGCTCCTTGTTCCCCAAGAACTATAAGTTTTACAAAAACCTGTTACTTAATCTTTGGATGGCAGAAGGATTTTTGAACCCACCATCTTCAAACATATCAATGGAACGCTTAGGTCTTGATTATTTTGAAGAGTTGTTGTCAAGGTCATTCTTTCAACATGCACCTAATGACAAATCTTGGTTTGTGATGCATGACTTGCTGAATGACTTGGCCACATCTGTTGCCGGAGAATTATCTTTAAGGTTAGATGATGAGATGGTGCAGGATCTTACGAAGGAACCCTTGGAAAAGTGTCGCCATATGTCATTTGTTCCTGACAAATATTTAGCTTATTCGAAGTTTGATCCATTCAGAAGAGCTAAAAGTTTGAGAACATTCTTATCCTTAAAAGGAAACGATAGTTTTAAAAAATTCTACTTATCTAGTAAGATTCTAGTTGACTTACTTCCCGAATTACCAATGTTGAGGGTTCTACGTTTAGTTAATTTATGCATCAGCGAGGTGCCTGAGACCATTGGTGGCTTGAAGCATCTCCGGTATCTTAATTTATCTAAGAATCCAATCACACATTTGCCAGAAAGTGTTGGCAATCTCTACAATTTACAAACCTTAGTCCTCCGTGATTGTAGTGACTTGAAGGAGTTGCCCAACAACTTCTCAAAGCTTGCAAACTTGCGGCATTTGGACATTAGATGTACTCCACTATTGAATAAGTTTCCCCCAGGAATTGGCCAATTGAAAAGCCTACAAACTCTCTCCAAGGTCATTGTCGGAGGAGATAATGGCCTTGCAATAGCCAAGATTAAAGACCTCAAAGGTTGTAATGGGCGGATTCACATAGAAGGGCTGGACAAAGTGGAAATGGCAACGCATGCACAGGAGGCAAACTTTTTGCAAAAGAGCTTTAGTCACTTAAAACTAGAATGGAGTAACGTGTTTGATGGTTCTCGAAAGGAATCTCTTGAAAAGGAGGTCCTCTGTGAGTTGAAGCCTCATAGTGATAGTTTAATCTCCCTTAATTTAGTGTCATATGGGGGCAAAGAGTTTCCTAATTGGGTTGGGGATTCATCATTTCTTCAGCTGATTCACGTGTATATACGTGGCTGTAAAAAATGTACATCTTTACCACCTTTTGGCCAGCTACCATCACTCAAGAAGTTGTTTATTCAAGACATGGATGAGGTGAAAGCTATGGGTTCAGAGTTAGTAGGGACTGGTCTTCCATTCCCTTTACTTGAAGTTCTTAAATTAGAAAATATGAAGAGGTTGGAAGTATGGTCAGCCAATAATGGGGTTGTGTCGTTTCCATGCCTTAAATCGCTTGTTGTAAGAAATTGTCCTAATTTGGTTCAAGTGTCACCTGAAGCTCTACCTTCTTTGGATATTCTAAAAGTATCTGAATGTGATAGTGCTGTGTTGAGAAGCCTGGTTCAAGTAGCTTCAGGACTTGGGAGTTTGCAAATAGAAAGTATTTCAGGGCTTGATGATGTGGTGTGGAGAGGTGTTATAGAGTATCTTGGAGCAGTTAAATATTTGACCATAAAAAACTGTAATGAAATAAGATACTTGTGGGAATCAACGGCATGTAAGGCTGTTGTACATTTAAGATACTTGTATGTAGGGAGTTGTCAAAATTTGGTGAGACTAGGAGAGAAAGAAGAGGGAGGTCATTGTTGGAGCAATGTCATAACAACTCTTAGGACATTAAAGATAGAAAACTGTCGGAGTATGGAGCATTGTAGGTGTCCAAATGACATAGAGAGTTTGTACATCTCAGATTGTACTTCGATTACATCTGTGTCATTCCCGACAACTGGAGGGAAGAAGCTCAAGTATTTTTTCATTGCACGCTGTGAAAAAATGTTAGAAAAGGAGCTAATATTTGGAGGAGATAACACTAGGGTGCTTGTCAACAACACAAGCATGCCAATGCTTCAAAGCGTAGATATAATCAGATGGCCAAATCTGACAACGATCATTGAATTGAAGCAGTTGATTCACCTCACTCGCCTGAAAATAGTTGATTGTCCAAATATGGAGTCATTTCCTGACCAAGAGTTGCCTAATCTCACCTCATTAAGAGATCTGCTAATATACGATTGCCCAGGTACAGATGCTTCCTTTCCTCGTGGGAATTGGCCTCCCAATTTGCAAAGCCTTTACATAGGGGGGTTGAAGAAGCCCATGTTAGAATGGGGAGCACAGAAATTCCCAGCCTCACTTGTCACCCTAGCGTTAGAGTGTGGAAATTCAGAAGAAGATGATGTGAGTCGATGGGACCAGTTGTCTGATCTTCTTCCTTCATCTCTTACTTCTCTTGGGATATATAACTTTAAGAAGTTGAAATCAGTTTCAGTGGGACTCCGACACCTCAACTCCCTCCAACATCTCAGGTTATGTTGTTGCCCAAAGGTTATACGTCTACCAGACATTCTGCTGCCTTCACTTTTAAGTTTAAACATTGGTAACTGCCCAAATCTAGAAGGAAGGTGCAGTAGAAGAGGCTCCTATTGGTCCTGCATCTCTCATATCCCCTGCATCAGAATAAACCCAGGAACCTGTTTATGATTTGAAACCACATGACTGATTTTGCTTACATTCAGCCAACAAATTGTAAGTACTATTTTAATACAAGTACACTATTACTTCAGTAATTTTTTTCTTAGTTACACCCATCACAGCATGTTTAAATGCAAATGGGTTAACTAGACGGGTTTTTTCATTATATTGGTCACTCTTGACATCTCTTCATACGATCTTATACATCTGACTTAATTTTTATTTAAATATCAGTTTGTTAATTCAAATTGACCTGAACTATTAAATAAACTAATCAGGCCTGCATTTTAATATATAAATACTAACAACAATTTTTTTTTTCTTGTCTAGTCACTGTTTTAAAGATTCACTCAAATCAAAGATTGATTACAACTAGACTGAACCATTTTTTTTTCTCGGAGCTGTAGTTCATGCAGCAGGGCCTAGAATAAAGCATGTCCTGAGAGGCCAAGAACTGAAATATTGAATAACAGGTGACCCTTTTCTTGATTGTGTTATAAACGTAATCCACATTTCTTGTTCATCGTCTATCGTTCTATAATTTCTAGGGTTCCATAACATAATCGGCTTTTTTTAGGGAAACGATCCAAATCAAGCGCTACAGAGTGTTTAATGGAATCAAAAGAAGCTTCAACATCACATTGAGTGTAAAACAGAAGAGGAAAACGACTGTATCCAAACCAGGTTTGTCTTTTACTAGGGTTTTGTTCATGTGGTTGTTAGGGGTTAATTTTTATAATTGTGGATTATCCTTAGATTGGCCTGGATCACTGATCCTTAAACAGATGGTGTTGGAAGTCTGAGGATCATGGATCCTTATTATTGTTTATATTTACTAACAATTATATCCTTTGTTTAAAACTTGAACTTGCAGGAACCTAACGAATTGGACTTGGTCAATGCTAGTATTTCGGGGAATATGCTCTCTATTTTGCACGAGTTGGAAGCATGTAGCCGTTATGGAGAACATGGGATACTTGCACCTTTTTCGCATTGTTTGTTAGGCTATAGTTTCTATTTTTATAAGGGAATTGTGAGCTCATTTTAGGCAAACATCATATCACAACATCACACAGCAGTTTATTAACTAACACTCGAACACACAACTCTCTCGCAAGCTACACACTAGTCTACATTGTATTGAGCTCATAGTTTTCCGAAGTTGTACAAGGATCATTACTCATTTTTTTGTTATACATTTGGTGATCGGTAGTTTCCATCACCCGAGGTTTTTTGTGCCGGAGATCTATTAAGGATCAAGGACTTTTTCCTCGTATAAATATCGGTGTTTATTGTCATTTTTTACATTATACTTTGATCACTCAATTGTTTATACACATTAGCACTCTACCTCACAATCAAAATTTGGTTACATTATCCTTAAACTGGTTTTTTACCAAAACAATTTGGCGCCCATCGATGGGCAACTGGTGCTTCAATTTTAAAAAAATTTTTGTGTTCATTTCTGTTCATTATCATCATCTCCATAGCTTCTCAAGGAAAATCCACTTCAAGTGCCATGCCGGCGGTTACCTTATCTCAAACCAGTGCATCATTAGCTCCTATTCCCCCACCATACCAGAAGAATGCGGATAATGCTCAAAAGAAGACATCATCAGTCTTCCAAGGATCCAAATTTTCTACTAGTTCTTCTTCTACTAATAATAACAAGGATTTGTCTATTTTGTTTTCGCAGATTAAGAGCTACATGGAACAACAAGACAAAACCAACCAGAGGATCCTTAGCCAGATTGATGATATCAAGAAGCAGAAGAAGCCAACAGAGGATCACTCTCCATTGGTGCCTAGGATGTTGGACTTTGTCACACCCCCAACTGCGGCACAACAGTCTAGGGTGTCCACCACACAGCCTCAGGGATCCTCATTTCAATAGCGGGAATAACTGGCGATGACCCTTCCTCAAGGATCCTCAATCCATCAGCATGGATCAGCGGCAGCGACCCAACCTCAAGGATCCGTCCTCCGCTTGGAAGGATATATGGAGATGTTTCCAGCTCAAGGATCCTACTTCAACTATCAATGATCCTCATCCAGAGTTCAACCATCCGACTAGAGGATAACAAAAGGATCCAAGACAGGTTATCTGGATCATCCAAACAGGATCCTTTTACAAGAACAATCGATCCAAGCAATACTCCAAGCATGACAATCAAAATGTCATTCAGTTGAACAAGAAGAAGATGTGGAAGAATATCCTCATATATCTGAATATTGTTTTTCTGTTGATAATAGTGAATTGATGCTTGCTTTGCAGAATCTAAGTGAGAAAGCTAGATGGCCCAAGAAGAATGAAAAGTCTACATCCTACAAGGATAAATCAAAGTGGTGTGCATACCACAAAGACTTTGGCCACCTTACCGATGAATGCATTGCACTCAGAAAGGAGATATGTTACCTCCTCAGCAAAGGTCACTTGAAAGAGCTGCTCGGAAGGAAGAAATCAAGGATCCAGGAACCTGAAAAAATGCCAGAAAGAGCTCCTGCACCACCTGTAGACACTCAAATCATCAACTTCATTTCTGGAGGCTCCGATATTTGTGGAACCTTATTCTCTGCAGCGAAGAGGCATGCTAAGGAGACCAAGCTGGAAAATGGAGACATGCCTATCCGAACCTCCACTCTGACTCAACAGAAAATTATATCCTTTGATGAGGATGACCGTGTTGATATCCAGGATCCACATCATGATGGCTTAGTCATTACTTTGTTTATATCTAACCACTTTATTCGCAGGATCCTTATCGATGGTGGGAGCTCTGTGAACAGTATTCAACTAGATGTCCTCAAAAGGATGAACATCCCAGAATCAGAAATAGTTCTGAGATCATCAGTACTTGTAGGATTCAACGGAGAGACAAAGAACACGCTGGGGGACATCAAACTCCCAATCTACATTGAGAGGTAAACTCTGTACAAAAATTTTGTGTCATTAACTGTTTGTCTTGTTGCAATGTGATCCTTGGCAGGCCCTGGATACATGATATGAAAGTTGTTCCTTCGACATATCATCAATGTGTGAAGCTACCAACCCCATGGGGAGTGGTGAAAATAGAAAGTGATCAACAAGAGGCAAAGAACTGTCACACAAAACCTAATGGTATAGCCTTCAGACGGTTGTGGTGGATTATTTCTTCTTCAGAGCAGAAAACAAAGAGTATACAATGGAGACCAAACGCGAATAGAGAGAATGGTGAAGAGTTTTATGCACAGCGTCACTAGACCAATCGGTCAAAGGGTAATTGGTAGTGCCTTCTCAATATACATTTCAAGAAATACTTGATTTTTCTTTTTCTAGGTCTGGTTTTTTGGCCATAAATCATCGTTCTTGAAGAACCCAGATCTGTTTTCGTATGATATACAAGTAAGTATCAGATCTGTTGTTAATCACCGACTTCGAATTTTGCCCTTCAGATTTTATAAGAAACAGACGCAAAAGAGTTCTTGAATCGGGCTTTTAATGTTGAAGAGGGGAATCGATTAGCAGGTTAAGGTTGGAGAGATTGGATTTGGTTGAACTGATGTTTGAAGAGGGATTATTCACGACTTTCTTTCTCACACACTCGTGTGTGTTCATGGTGTATCAAGAAGATGCACTGAAGATGATAATTTGGGGTTTTATTTAAAAAGTATTTGTGTTTTATGTATTATAATTGTAAAAAATTGGTAAAAAGACTATATTACCCTTATGTGATCAAAGTTAACTGAAAATTTTAACCACGTTAGAGCCAAAGGACATAAGATGTAGGGGTTGTTGGTAGCCTCTGAATGGTCATTAAGAGGCTACCTCTTATTAGAACCATTAAGAATTCTACCAATGAGAAGGTAGAAGAATGTGACATGTGATAATTTACCATTCAGAGGTTACCTCTTAACCATTCAGACTTGAGGTTACCTCTTATTCATTCAGAGGTTTTAAACCATTAAGAGGTAGCATCTGAATGGTCATTAAGAGGCTACCAAACAGCCCCGTAATGAGTTTTCCAAATAAAGGACTGTGAGTATAATTATTGAAGTTAAAAGGTTTCCACTGCAATCTGATACAAACATAAAGGACGAAAAGTGTAATTTACCCAATTCAATATATGATTATAAAGTAAACTGCCATTTTGGTCCCTGAGGTTTGGTCACTTTTGCCATTTTAGTCCAAAAATCAAACCTTTTGAATTTGGATCCCTATGGTTTCAGTTTTATTGTCATTTTGGTCCAAAAGTAAAATCAGCTCAGATGGATGTTTATGAAGATGGATGTTTATGATGATGGATGTTTCTTTGGATTGTGACCATATGTGTTCTAATTTGGATTGATGTTAAAAAGAATAGTGAGATGGGTATTGATGCGAATCGGTTTGGGGAGCTTTTGATGTCTTTTGTTGTTGTGTTCAATGATAATATTTGTCGGTGAAGGAGAGGTGTATGATGGTGGTTTTATGAGGCACCGGAATCTGGGCAGATGTGACGGTGGTGCTGGTGGTTTGATGAGAGATGAAGAAGAAAGGGGGTAGAGGGTGCGTTTGGAGAAGATGATGTTTGGGGGAACTACTTTTATAAGGTTAAAGCACAATATTTAATTTTATTATTTTAATTAATAATTATTATAATAAAACTTATAATGACCATTTTACCCCTAAGGAAAAGGACAAAATACTAGGATTTTATTTGAGAAATCTGAGCTGATTTTACTTTTGGACCAAAATGGCAATAAAACTGAAACCACAGGGACCCAGATTCAAAATGTTTGAGTTTTGGACAAAAGTTGCAAAAGTGACCATACCTCAGGGACCAAAATGACAGTTTACTCATGATTATATGATGTAAGTTATCTGAACCCGAATATAGCACGAATATAAAATCATATTAGATACGTGAATTTAAATATGGCACGAGTTTTTTTAGGTTAACTAGGATACAACCTTTTCTTTAGCGGCGAATTTCTATTAATCCTAGTCGCCTGTTCCATATGAGACTTGAGCCCAACACCTCCTTCTTCCAAAGCTAGGTATTTAAAGGTTTTGTCTTTGCTAATGGACCACCACCCATTGGTGGTTCCAGATCATAAACACGAAACTCGAAAGGGCCAAACCCTCACCTTGTCGTTGCGAACCATCTGGACGCCACCCTTCTGTCGCTCATCCACAGCTAAACCCTCATCAACACCGCTGGATCTGGAGAAATCGGCTACTATCTCTTATGGTGCCCATTGGAAAACTAATGTGGCCTGAACGACCCTCGGCCATCAAATACCCCCACCACGATCGTTCCTAAGCCTAAGCCTAAGCCTGTAAAGCTTGTCGTAGCCACCACCTCCAAGGGTTGACGTCACCGAAAGTGTGGCTGTCACAACAGCCTCCCCCCCCCCCCCCCCTAACGTCTATGTCTTCGCATCATCGTAACTGAAACAACTCGTCAAACCACCATTATGGTTAAATATTACAATAATAATATATTTAATCTTACATGATCAACCTATTTGGTCAACTTGTGTACTAGTGAATTAAGTAACAGGTCAGATTAATTACGGATAAAATTAGTTCATAAGTGGTTAAACCCAGACCCGATCCATTAATAATATGTCTTGTATGTCTTGCACAAGTTGCTGCTAAAATGAGTAGTGTGAAATAGATTGGTTAAAAATTCGGTTTATAAACCAGTTTGGAACCCGTTTTGGGCCAAAGGGGTTTGTTTGTCGGTTTCGGTTCAGTTCTAAACCGGTTGGCCGGTTCGAGTGTCGGTTCGGTTCAGTTTCGATTTCAAACCAGTTACTTAGATTTTTTTTGCACATTTTGTAACCGTCATAAAAAAATATAAAAGTCTCTCGTTTATTAAATTTTTGGTTTTTCAAAGCAAAAAAAAATTAATATAGAAGTTTGTTTTTGTTTTCTCTATTTTTTTTTCTCTATATAAGAGAGTGGGATGGAGTGATGTTTTGGATGGTTCCTTTAAATTATTCTCTAAAATCTAGAGATAAAGAGTATATAGAGGTGGGATGTGAATGGATAAAATTGTTGAGAAACAAAAGAAATTTGGGTATATCAGAGGATAAAACTGAAAAGGGGTCATTTGAGGATCTTGGTTTTAATATGAGGGTAAAGATAAACCGCATCGCTACAGTTGATGCGATGTACATGTTATCTGATGTGTGATGCGACGCCTTATGCAATGACCGGTATTGGAACATATCAGACCATCGATTGATCATCGGATTTGAGCGTTCAGGTTAAAGGGGTCTAGCTTTTAGGTTAGAGAACAAAACAAGGGTCACAGGTTGCTGGTGTTACTCTAAGAAATGGTGGCTTTGATGTCAGCACAAGTTGTGAAGTTGAAAGTTGAAGGATCTGCTGTGCTTAATATGAGACGGATGCATGAGATTTTCGATATTAGTTTGTTCAACATTTATCACTACATTTTATAGGAATTTCAAGAATTATACAACTTTTTGTTTTTGATGGTTATGTTCAGTTTTTGTCCATAGACCCAGTTGAAAGATTTAGTATTTTTTTCTAGATAAGTCCATGTCCTTTTGTTTAAAGCTTTTAGATCGTGTGGTATGGTGGGGCATGGGTTGGGGACATGAGTTGACACGTGGAGTTCGAGCCCCCCCACCGGTGAGTGACGTGTCCGTGGGATATGGTGGGGCGTGGGTGCACCGCGTGGCTTGGCAGTTTATTAAAAAAAAATACAAAAAATTTAAAAAAATACACACAACTTAAAAAAAAGCCTAAAATTTTATTAAATTCTTAAAAATTACATAATTCCTAAAAATTACAAAAAAAACTAAAAACGATTACAAAATAAATAAAAAAACCTAGAGCGTTAGGTAAATTTCAAAAAACGCGAGCTTGTCGAACGCCTTTCGCTCCTTGCCCCGAAACTCAATGTTCGCCACCGCCACCCGGTCCTCGTGGCTTAACTCACCGCTCGGAACGACTTCGTAGTAGGCTTTGAAACGATCAAGCTTCGGCCGTAGCTCGCGCCATTTATGTTGGCACGCGTTTAAGTTGTGCCGGTCGTGTCCGACGTTATGTCGGTAGCTTGCAAAGGCTTCCGGCCAATATCGCGTTTGACCGGGTTGTCGCCCCTTCATTGCGTCAACGACGCTCGTGACGAGAGCTAGCTCTTCTTCGTGTGTCCAAGAGGCCATCGATCAAGTGGGTTGGGGTAGCGGGTTCGATCAAGTGGGTTTTGGTTGGGGTAGCGGTGGACAGCCAACAAGAATGTTTGGGTTGGGGTAGCCGGTGGGGTTGGGGTTATATTTATAGTGGATGTTGACTGTTGGGTTGGGATGACCGCTTGGCTTGGCCAAACGGTTACAATTTAAAATTTAAATTACCCCGCTATGACATGGCCAACAAAGCGAATAGGAGCCCGCCACATAGGATCGCTAGCCCGCCACACGCCCGGCTTCAAACTCCCGCCCCTTGGGCCACGCCCCAACCCAAGCCCACCCGTAATAACTTAAATCTCTAGATAAAACAACGTAAGGAGGTTGGATTCGTTGAAACTAGACGTTGGACAACATTACACTAATTTGACGCATTCTAATTATTTGACCCGTTCATGTTAGCTAATTTTTTAAAATAGACTCGTTTGAGATAGATTGCAGCTCAACCGACGCAAAAACTAGAGTTTGGAAAAGATCTCTTGCGACCCAACGTTTCAGAAGCATTATACGAAAAGGAAAAGTTGGCAGAATCTTTAAGAGATGAAAAACACGCTTGATTGAGAGCATCGACTTTTATCACACCAAGAGTTGAAACACAAGACCAAACGGGCTCTGTTGGTACACCTGGAAAGAATCTTGATGCAAAAGACAGGCGAGCAAAAAAGCTACGATGAATACGAGCAAAACGTGCTTCAAGAAACGAAAATACTTAAGCAGGCCAATCGTATAAGAAAACTTGAAAGGAAGCTTCGTTTTTGTGAGTTTCTTGAACAACATGCATGGGTTTCTTTTACTTGCAAAATACCATCAAAGCCAGAAAGAACATGTAAAAAGCTAAAAAAAATATAATTGGAACAGTAGTTAATGATTCATCGAAATTTGCAAGCATCAACTGAACTCAATACTTAAAACAGCATAAAGTTGAAGTACTAAAAGAAGGCTGTCATCACAAGCATTAAAAAAGCAAGATCCTTAAAACATATAACATCTTACATTTCTGAAATGAAAACCATCTACCCAGTTCGGAAAACAAAAAAACAAAATTAAGCGCGATATAAAAAGGTCTCACTTCAATGGGATGAACCTGGAAGAGTGGGTAGCACCAATACCAGGTCTACCATGCTTCACGGGCTTGTATGAAATTGAGAATTCCGCAAGGTAGTGACCGATCATCTCGGGCTTGATTTCAATCTGGTTGAAGGTCTTTCCGTTGTAGACACCAACAACGCTACCGATCATTTCTGGGACAATAATCATGTTCCTCAAGTGGGTTTTCACAAGCTCCGGCTTCTCACCAGCGGGTGCCTCACGTTTCTGTTCAGGTAATATTCGTATATCAGCAATGGTGAAACCGAATTTACTAGTATGCAGTCATTCAAAAAAAACAGGTAAAGAACACACATCATGCATCTACTACATACGTCATTTTCAACCAGCTCCAAGAAGTTTAAATCCAAGTTCAAACGCCAATAAAAAACAACTTTCTAAATTTGAAAAAAAAAACTTTTTAACAGCAATTGTAACACCTAAATACTACTTGCAAGGATTTTAACCTACACCACTCGAGGTCTAAGCAATCAATAGTGGTGGGATAGCGGTTATCGGGCCTTCCAAAATAGCAGTCCAGAATAGCAGAACCGCTGTTATCGGTGCTATTGACTGCTATTTGACCAATATTGACCATTATTCTAGTTGCCTTGGTTGATGTGGAATTAGAAGAAGATTCCATGGCTTACGATTAGATCATGTTTCAAATATTGGCACTTGAGTTTTGACATTCGATATTACTATTAATACTATATATGTTTTACGTTGTGTGTGTATATATATAAATTCCGCATGATATAGAATTACCGATATCCCACCGTGATAACCTATATCTCAAATATCCGCCCTTGACCCTTGACGACTATTTGATTTTAGACCGCATTAACTGCATAGCTCAGGGTCTAGGTGGGTTTATTTTATTATACTTCCGTTGATCCAAAAGGGACTTGAAAATCAAAAGAAAAGTATGCAAAGCTTGTGTTACTACATAAAGATCACATCTTGTCAAGGCTTAATCAGGGAAACATTAGAATAATAAAAGGTTTACATGATATACAAAACACACTAACATCACATAGCCAATTAAAACAAAACATAAATCCATGTCATTCACAAGAACAACAACTATTTCCAATAAACGTATACGATGCCAGTGATGTTAGAACTTAGAATTAGAACACCCTTATCCTTCTTTAACAGTTTAACGCTTAAGAGTAGCATCAGGCATCTGTACTCAGCTATAAACATGTAAGAAAATCAAAAAACTAGTTACATCTAGGTCTACACCTCTTTGAAGCATTTCATCAAACAGCTTTACCGCATCTTCAACCAATACTAAGTTTCACACAAATTGCAGTCAAGCATACCAAGATTCAACAAACAATACATTTAGTAGCACTATTTACATAAATCAATCAAATATGAATTAAGTTTTTCAGCAACAAAACTAACCATAATGTGACTAAATAGCATATAACACACAACAGCATAAATTCCCTTATAAAACAAGATTATCACAGTAAAATGTTATTAAAAAACATACAGCTTTACGGAGCTTCTTAATCAAAGCCATAGGCTTCCTCTTCAAACCTCTCTGAAACCTAAAATTACATAAATTAAATAAAAAATACAAATCCACAATTTATACAAAAATCGCATATATAAATATATAAATACATATACCTTCTGCGAGCACGCGCGGTGAAGAGCTTAACAAGCTCATCAGTGGACATATCAAGGAGAGCATCCAGATCAACTCCTCTGAAACTGAACTTCTTGAACGTTCTCTTCTTCGGTGCTCCAGCTGCTGCAACATCGACCTCAACGTCCGCCTGAAACAGCAATGGATTAATATCGGATCAAATTGTGTACATGAAAAGAAGAATTGAAGAGAAATCACCATTGTTGGTTTGCTGAATCTGGTGCGGCTGGATAAACTAGGGTTAGGGTTTTGGTGGAGGTAAATGAAGAGCTGCGTAGATGATGATATGTATAATATAAGTTTAGGGCTTTGGCCCAGTTTGGCATTTTCTATTAGTTATTGGGCCTTTTGGTTTATGGGCTATAATAAAGTAGTATGTCATGTCTTTATGGGCTTATGGCAGATTGTAGAAAATGATATAACCAGACCCTTTTTTTTAAACTACAACCGGAATCGGTTTTTTTAATACCTAGGAATTCTATACCCGAAACCGAAACCGACCATACCCGTAGGATATAGATAGGGTATGCATTTTGATTTCTATACCTAGAACCGGAACTGGAACTGAACATATCCGATTAAAACCCGAAACCAGATAACAACCGGAACTGGAACCGATTATATCAGGCTATACCCGATACGTGATTCTAATATCTATCTTTTAAGCAATTTCATTTTTGATGATGGCGGTTGACGTCGTTTGTTTGATTCTTTTCGTTTGTCTACTAGTTAGTCATTATCATGATTGTAGTAGGCTAGATTGAGGTGGTAACTTGGTTTTTTTTTTTTTTTTTTTTTGCTTACATATATGGGGCATGTCCTGTATATGAACTAGTGGGGAACTCATCCTCACTACTTGTACTTATTTGGCGGTTGTCTATAATAGAATCACCGGGGTAACCCTTTACCCAAAAAAAAAAATTAATGTTAGTGCATTTGTTTTAAGTTTTTTTTTTACATTATACAATGCATATTTAATAATCATAAACAAAAAGACGAGAAAATAGGGTAACAGAAACGCAAAAGAGTATTAAAAAAAACTTAAAATAGGGTACTAAAAAACTCGGAAATAGGTTGTAGAAAAACCCGAAAATAGGGTATTTTAATACCCGGTTTCTAAAACACCGGAATTGAGCCCTACCTTAAATTGGACATATAGGGTATGGTTTTTTGGTCAATAACCGGAACCGGTTCCATAACCGGAACCGGTTCCATAACCGGAACCGGTTATTAAAAATACCCGGTTTGTGCACCTCTAGGTGCAGCATAATGTATGGAAATTCATGTAGTTTAGTTAAATTAGTTGCAGACTTGCAGCCCAAGAGAAGATTATACACAAAAGAAAATCAGTATTGGGCTTGGGCTAGTGAGTAACGTCCAAGGCTAACCGGTTGATTAGTTGCAGACTCGTTAAATTAGTTGCAGACTCATTAAATTTGATTTTTCAAATTATAGACAGTAGAACAAATCATATAAATCTTATGTTGGCGGAACCGGTTGATTCACTTCGATTGTACGATTTAGTTCGGTTTAATCTTATACTAGTAATATTCTCACGCGCTTTGCTGCGGGTCTTTGGTCATTATCGGTTTGGTTCATTATAGTACTCGTAATGGCACTTGGCATAACAATAGTTGCCAATCGACGTGTTTTACATCGATTGAAAACAATAAAAAACGAATACCTGTACCTGTACCGGTACTGGTTTTGTTCAGTCGATATTGGTTCGTTAGGGTACCAATATCGCAATATCGTACAGACACTCTTACATGGATAGTATATGTGGTTTGTTTTTTTTTTTTTATAAGCAAGAGTAAAAGGGTAATTTGACACAACATTAACACACACAAAAAAAAACTAACTCCATTAGCTATTTGGACAAAAAGTGAGAACAAAACATCAACCATGGGGACCTAATCTAACGAAAAGAAGAGTTTAAGAACAAATCCAAGATTTTGAAAAAACAAAAGGGACCATCTATATACTTTATTCAAATAATTATTTATCTAGGAAAGAGGAATATGGCAAGTTTTGATGTAATTTTTTTTGGGGTATGACAAATAAAAGAGATGCATCTATAGACTAACCCGTTTTATATACACAAATATGATTTTTAAATTTGAAAAAGGATAAACAATAAAAGTTAAAATGGTTGGATCGATTTACACTGCTAGTTCAAAAATGAAACCTAATTTTTTCAAACCATATATCGTAGACCAAATTGTATACTTATATTGGTTGAACCAGACGATTTATTTACTTTAAGTGTTTTTATGTAGGCTAGCCCACTTAGTAGAGGCACATGTCTCTTAGAGGAGGTCAGGTTCAAATCTGGACAAAGGGTATTTAAATAAATGGTGTAGGATCAAGTTTTGCCGTTAAAAAAATTGGTCAATTAGCTTCAATTGTATGGTTCGACTGATGCTAATAGTCTATGAACACCCTAGCAAGTATCTTTTGGTACAAGTACACTAACAACTTGCATAGACTAATACATTTAGACTAGGGATGAGCATATGCCACCGAATACCGATCCCATACCGATCCCGATCCCGAAATACCGATACCGTGCACTTTTCGGTATCCCGATCGGTATCCACTTTTTGGCGTTTTCGGTATCGGTACGGTACGGTATCGGTATAATACCGATACCGAACCGACAAGTTTCGGTATCGGTATCGGTACCTAGTTTGGGTGAAATTCGGGATCGGTATTTGGCGGTATCGGTATCGGTTCTGTATCGGATACCGCCTTGCTCATCCCTACTTTAGACAAATAAATTAAATAACAGAGTAAACTGCCATTTTGGTTCCCGATGTTTGGTCAGTTTTGCCACTTTAGTTCAAATTTAAAATCTTTTGTATCTGGGTCCCCGTGGTTTCACTTTTATTGCCATTTTGATCCAAAAATAAGTCAGCTCAGATTTCTCCAAAAAAATCCTGATTTTTATCCTTTTCTTCAGGGGTAAAATGGTCATTTTTTTATTTTTATTTTATTTTAAGAAAATAAATACCCCACTTCTTCTACCTCTTTCTCTCTGGATCTCTTCTGCATCTATCTCCACCTTCACCATCTATCTCCACCTCCACCACCAATAATCTCCACCACTGCCACCATCTATCTCCACCTCCACCACTACCAATCTCCACCCCCGAAACTCCCCTTCACCCTTATTTCAGAACTGAACCATCAAAATTAAAAACAATTAAACCTATACAAACACAAAACTCTAACAATTCAAACACAACAAGCGAAAACCTGATCGCATACAATAAACAGAGCATGAAGTCATTATCAATTGAAATTATATCTGCAATTAAACCTGGACCAAAACCCCTTCATCAATCAATCCACATAACGGATTCTGTTCCAAAACCCTAATCTTCCACAGCCTCAGACCACCACCATCTATCCCTCCACCTTCTTCCCCATTATTCGTAACCAATTTCATCTTTACTCTCCTCCAAACCACTACCGCATCACTCATCAACGCCACCACCACCACCCGCCGCACCATCCCGTACTCCACCGTACCGTCAATCGTCCGCAACCTCGCCGTCTCCCTCCGTCAACCGCCATTATCTCTATCCCCTGGAGACTCTGCTTTTATTATATCCTTATTTTGTATCTCTCTCTGTTTTCTGTTGGTTTTGTTGTTTCGCCGGCGAATCCTGCTAGCTCGGTTACGGAGAAGGTGATAGAAGCAGGGTTTAAGAAGCGGATTGTGGTGATTGAGTCGGAAAAACGTTAAGATGATCATCATCATCAACATCGTATCATCATCGTCATCAACAAGAGTGAGAGGGAGGAGGAGGGTGGTTGTGGTGTGGTGGTTCGTCGGTAGGCAGGAGTGTTTGGGAGGAGCTCTCCTAATTTACTAATTTAAGAGAGAGAAGAGATAGACAAGGGGTGTTTATAGAGTGAGAGAGTTGAATAGTTCTTTAAATAAAATAAAAAATAACAAAAATGACCATTTTACCCCTGATGAAAAGGACAAAAATCATGATTTTTTTTTTTTGCAGAAATCTGAGTTGATTTTATTTTTGAACCAAAATGGCACAAAACTGAAACCACGGGGACCAAAATAAAAGTTTTGGACTAAAGTGGCAAAACTGCCCAAACCTCATAGACCAAAATGACAGTTTACTCTAAATAACAAGAAGTGGCTTAAAATACATTATAATCTATACATATAATAAAAGAAACCACTTTGAGGACACTTGTCATCATATTAGGCCATGTCTTATAGATAATTATAATTTTAGTTTAATCTCTTCTAATTAGTTATAGATAATCCTCCTACTGAATATTATTTAGTTTAATTATTATTTTTATATTTATCTATTTACTTCAAATTCAAACTTACTTATCTAATTTGATATTAGAGTAAATTACGATTTTAACCCCTGTGGTTATATCACTTTTACTCTTTTAGCCCAAAAAGGAATTTTTTTAACATCTAGACCCTCAACGTCTTTTTTTAACCCTTTTGGACCCCAACGTTTTTTTTTCTAACTCTTTTAGTAGGGGCCAAAGGGTTAGAAAAAAAGACGTTGTGGGCTCAGATGTTAAAAGATTCGTTTTTTGGCTGAAAGGGTAAAAGTGATATCGCCACAAGGGCCAACGTAATTTACTCTTGATATTAACTATATATTTGAACGTTTTGTTTAGTTTGGTATCAAATATATTTTACACATGTATTATTTGTTTTGTTTTTTAAGATATAACTTTTTTTATTATTTGATATATAAAATTAGATTTATTCAATTCGTACAATACACGGGGTTTTTTAAGGATATATATTTTTATTATTTAGTAAAGGAAATTACATTTATTCAACCCGTGTAATACACATATTTTTAAAGATGTAACTTTTTTATTATTTGGTATATAAAATTACACTTATTCAACCCGTGTAATAAATGAGGTTTTTTAAAGATGTATTATTTTATTATTTGGTAAATAATATTACATTTATTCAACTCGTGTAAAACAAGAGGTTTTAAAGATATAACTTTTTTTATTTGGTATATAAAATTATATTTATTCAACCCGTGCAATAAAATAGTTTTTTAGAGATATATTGTTTTACTATTTAGTATATAAAATTCATTTATTCCACCCGTGTAATACACGGGATTATAACCTAGTTGTACACATAACAAATCAATCTTAAACTTCAGGAATACATGTTACGATTTTGACTTCTCAATTTTCTCGATCACAACTTTTAATTCACGTTGACTTTCGATTCTATCCGGATTCAAGACAAGTTCTTTCCACACCGAGTCTGTATCAGTTAACATTTTCTTGTCCGCATAAAGCTCGCATATGGAATCTGCTTCATAATTTATATTGCTTAACGTTTTCAAGCATTTGATTTGATCTGGATTAACTAGTAGGTTGCTATTAACGTCTTTATACCCGATTAACTGCATTTTTAAGCAAAAGATTAACATAAACAAAAAGTTTAGCAATTGTGATACAACATAAAGATAATCACATAGTACTAAAAACATAATTTTATACTTTTGTTAAATCATCAACTACATAGTTTTCATGACATTCTTTTCCAAATCAAAATATTTTCGAGAACAACGTGAATTGCATATTGGTGTTAGATGTACGGCTTTGTATATAATATATAAGATGATAACGTAACTGTCTCACTTTCTCTCCCCACTACTTTTATCATCTTCTATATACCATGTACAAATACATTATACGATTTTCGCAGTTCTTAAGATATTGTGAGTTTTAAAATGAACTTGATCCTCGTATACCAAATTATTTAACAGGAATACTCAAAAAAAAATTCTAATTTTTAACTATAAACTAATACACATTACATGTAATATAATAATATTATTTACATGTAATACATTTATAAACATTGTTATATTTATACGAATAATATGCATGTTTATTGCTCGTGAGTCAAATCAAACTCAGAACTATAAAGCTTGAACTCATTCGTAATTTATTAAATAAATTTCTATAGAGCTTAAGTTCCGGACCGAGTTTGTTTTGGCTCCATTTAATTATAACATTTAACGAGCGATCTCGAATGGATCATGAACGGCTTGATCGACTCTTTTGTACACCTAATTTAATTTAAATAAACAAATAAATAATAAACTTACGGTTGGAGGGACTCCACTACCATTGGTGCAATAGAGCTTTGCATTGTCAACAAGAGGACAATACTTTGGAAATGCATTAGCAAATCTCTTGTGTGATTTCAATTGTGAATTAACCCTCACTGCCCTTTTTACAGCTATAGCCCTCCTACACCATTATAAATAAAATATTTATAACTTATTTATATTTGTAAATATATATGTTAATAAAATGATCAATAACACATACCTAATTCCTCTAGTAATTGCAAGATAAGGGTCACAAACAACTCCAACTAACTCAATTCTATAAGGTTTCTTCGGTTTATCTACTTCTTCTAACTTTTCCCAGTACTTTTCAGTGACGGTCCCATCTCCGGAGACCTTGTAGCCGACACCCATGCGATAACGATGTTTATGAACGGTTCTCGCCATGGCAATTGTTTGTTCAACATATGGTTCCCATGACAATGTCCCATCCATGATCACATCTCTCCCATCATTTAGCGCGGTTACTAATACAGACGAAGCTGCATCCGTAGATGTTTGATGTACCTATATAAAATGTTCCATTTTTCTTAAACTAAAATCATATCCATCTGAATCATAATATGAGCCTATTCGTTTTGCATGACCCGTATTTTTATACTAAAAAATAGCACGTGGGGTCATGCAAAACTTTATACGCATGAAGAGAGACTATACCAACTCGGCGGTTTGAAGCATGTCATTATGATTTCCCTTTGAGTTAAGTGCTTGGTAAATCACATCTGTCTCCTTAAAAGCATCGGCTTCCACCACTACCGCATTTTCTGCAGCGCCTAACCAAAACGCCCTGCCATATTTTTGGTTGAAAATAGAATGTGAGCTAAGAATATGGATGGCAAATGAAGTTGAACCCGCATCAAACCCAAATATATTAATACAATGTATAATCTTATAAAATATAGTAAATAGTATGTTAAAGTTGTTATAAAGTTATAACATTTTAATAAGTGCGGATCATAATTTAGGTAATAGGCTCCCCAATGGATATTTGTTTAATAACATAAGACTGAATATACCCGAATTAGATTGTAACAAAAGATGATGATAACGCCCAAATATTTAACTTAGTAGTGGATAAATTCGAAAAAAGAACTTACTCATTAACAATTTCTTTGAGTACAGTGCTTTTTCCAGCGCCCATTCCGCCGCCCATGAAGAGAAGCACAGGGCTTCTGGCGGAATGAGCCACCGACCTCAACCCCTCTGTGAAGGTGTCATTGCCATCGTCTCTTTTAAAGGAGTTAGATCCTATCAGTTTCATTTCCTCCACAATTGTTGAGATTGCCCTCGTCACTTTCAAATCCTTTGAAACTCTCTCAAATCTTTGCTTTCTACATATATACATAACAATCAAGTTAATATAAAACATCTTAAAATAAAATTACTTACAAAATTGCTAAAACCACAGGGACTAAAATGACATTTAACTCTAAAATAAATAAACGAAAACTCCTATTAAACAATCTATGAACAACTGTACGCCTTAGCGTTTGTTTTTTCTTTCTTTCATTACGTCTCTAAGGTCCTGTTTGTTTTTTAAGAGGTAAAAAGTCTGCAGTGTGCGGACCACATCTACAAAGCACTGCATACACCCTTCCCTTAATTTTTGTATGGTATGTGACAGTTTGATAAACCAACTTTTAAATAGCTAATAAATTCAAAGGCCCCACCACATTTCAATATTGCATCCCATCTTTTCGTACTCTTGAATACTTGATATTGGCCACATGGGTGGTCCAAGATATTCTTATTTTGTTTTTCTTCTTCATATACACCTCTATTACCTTACATTTTTCTTAAAGATTGACACTTTTTAAAGAATGGTATATGTCTACGTTTTATAAAAAATGATACAAAAATTTTAAATCATGTAAATAATTGCAATTTATTTGTACACAAAGACTGTATTTGATAAAGAAAAGGCAATAGAAATTAAAAAAAACAATAAAACTAAAAAAATAGGATTTCTAACAAAATAACCAGGTCGAATTTAAAGACATATTGCAATTTTATAATAAAATGAAATTAATTATTTTTATTATTGATATTACTTATTAATTATATATCATTATAGTTGTTACCTTATCTTAAATCTTATTTTAAGTTTCTATATGAACTCGTGAGTTTACTAACATATTTTATGGTTATATAATTGTATTTTTTAAATATATATTGCAAATATCAGTGATTCCATGCCCAACTTGTTGGATGATTTATTCATGAAATGAAACAAGACATCTTAACCAAACCTGACACCTTCTTTTCAATATTACTGTAAAAAAATAATGACCACTAATATTTTATTATATATATAAAAATGTTACATCATATTTTTAATATAAAATTATGACCTAAAAAGTATTTTTTTTTTTATCATTACGTGTGCTTCATAAGTTTTATGGCTTATCCAAAAACGACCTGGTCACATTATGCATCTAGGTTTGTAAACGGATACTGAGCTTGAACTTGACTAAACTCGAGGTCAGTTCATTTAACTTAATAAAAACCGGAGCTTTACTAGTTTTGAGTTATATATTTAAAAACTCAAGCCCGACTCGTGAGTAGTGTAAGATAAGAAAAGTCACCTTGTTGCTGTCAAGAACATGTTTCTAATCCTCTTCTCTTCGGATCCATCGCTCAACACCTTCCACCCAAAATGAGCATTTTTGTTACTATAATTACTTTTCGTTAGGTATAAATTATATAAATCACATAATAGGTAACACAGTGACTATAAACATATGTACCCAGTAAATCCTAATAATAGCAGAGCTATTGATAGGGTTTAAAGAGTGTGTATTGTGTAATAGGGGGATAAAGTTACTTCTATCCTAGGAGATAGAAAAATTGCTTCCCTTAACAACACGACATAACTAATATCATCAAAACGACGTCAAACATGTATGCTTAAACTCAATATACCTGACTGATCATATTAGAAGCTTGACTCCAATGAAATGCAAAGTATGAAAGAATGCATCTTTCAAGCTCTTTATCAAGCTTTTCACATAGTGATTCCACCTCTTTTTCCTTTGAAAAATACCTATATAGATCATCCTCGAATGCTTTCGAGCTTTTGGCATATTTCAATGCCAATTTGCTCAATTTTGGACACACATTTGCATCCTTAAATCCAAGTTGTCTTGCTGCAAATTCAAATAATAAACAATAAAAATATATAAAAAAGTTCTTATTATCATTGTTATTATTATTGTTATCATTTTTTAGCTGGGATTGGATTATTGGAAGCAGTATCTCTTTTTCCGTATCCTATCAATAGTTTTGCTATGGATAAGATTTTAGTGGATACCGATGACTACAAGTTGTTCTTGTTGTTATAATTACCATTTAAAGAATCAAAATCAGATTTCCAAAAATGGCAAGATATATGATTTTGACATATTTAAAAGCTTACCAACATAATGTGAAAAGTTTTCTGGCCTTCCAACATGGCCGGATCCGGTCAAATCTAACCGCGGAACAACGCTTTCAGGCTTTCCGGTAACGATGCTCTTCGCCACCTCAAAACTTCCATCCCCACCTACATAAAACTATATGTGTTAGAGAGAGAAACTAGAGAGAGGGGATGTATATATATAATAGAGAGAGAGAGAGGACCAGTCTCCATGATAAATTGGGTTGTACGATGTTGTACGATGATTCTTCAGTGCTCTGTCACTGATCTAAATTTGCCGTTAAAAAAGACAAGCAAAAGTCGCAGGAAAATAATAAATAGTTGCCGGAAAATGGTGTGAGAAGGAGAAGTAAGGTATTATTTGTTGTGGAATGGAATATTATCTCATATATATCCGTGTTTATATACATGTGAAAGTCAAATAAGTCTTGTTTTTAAATATTTGACGTAGAGAGTCATACATTTACAACACATGTGAATTATTTCTTCTAATAGAAGGATATAATATTTTTAATCATCAAACAAATAAAGTTAATAATATTATGAAAAAGTTGTCGTAGGTAGGTGGAATTATCCAAAACAAAAATGTGATGAATATATATATTTTTTAAGTAAGACATGAGTATATCAAAAGAGTCATGACAATATTTAAATAAAAGTTTATTGTTTATGTAGGTTAATATATAATAATTATTTAAGAAACAAAACCAAAATTTTGGACGAGAGTACTGTTTAAAGAATTAAGATAAAAAAAATAGTAAAAGGAATTAAAAAATAAATAAATAAAAGATGTGATTAGGAGATCTTAAGTCCGTTAAAAAAAAGGAGATCTTAAGAAAATTAAAATATGGTGGCTACATTATTTTGGTACCATGCCAAGTCGTGGGAACGTTTTGGAAAAGTCAAGTCATTCCTAACGACTATGAATGATTGGCAATTTCTTCATCTCTTCCCTTCCTTTACATCGAGGCCGAGTCTAACAAGTTCGTCTGACACTATTGAAGTTTGCGTATCATATGTGACATGTAATGTAATAGAATAAAAGACGGATTGACATAGTTGCTTTTTTACTAGTGATACTATTGCATATTTTTTTACGACCGACACCAATTTTATGATGTACGCCATTGCTTTTTTCTAACTGTTTTACATAATAAACAAATTTATAGTTTAAAAATTAAACCTAACTACTTAATTTTTTTAACGGCAAAGGTTGCTCCTACACTACTTTACACCATTTATTTAAGATAATACTCCTTGCCTATGTTTGAACCCGAGAGCTCCCATTTAAGAGGCATGTGCCTCTACGAAGTGGACTATGCACGTTGACGATTACTTAATTTTTAATTGTAGACTTTTTATATCATTAAAAGTCCCATGTTCTTTTTAAACTTTTTTGTTTATAACCTTTATAGTGTTTTGAAACAACTAGCCGATGAATTACATATGCCTCTATTTATAGGCTTACAAGATGAGATTTACGTCCATGGGGAGTCATAATATAATGGTAAACACAAGTGGATAGTCACACAATAAATAGATAATAATTCACAACTTTTCCCCTTGACTATCCATGTAACAAAATAATATATTATCTTACAATACGCTTGGTAATGTTGCCTCGTTAAAAACATTGCTAGGAAAACCCAATGGGATAAAACCATAGCTAAGGTAAAAAGAGTGCATCGCGTATTATTCTCCCCTTGATAATTTAAACTCCTTGAGTTGACGCATCCCGATCTCGCGAACCAGTTTCTTGAACGTAGAGGTTGGAAGTGATTTGGTAAACAAGTCTGCTAAGTTGTCGCTGGAACAAATTTATTGGAGAGTAATGTCTTCATTCTTTTGCAAATCATGCGTGAAAAAGAACTTTGGTAAAATGTGCTTCATTCTGTCACCTTTTATGTATCATTCCTTAAGTTGAGCAATCCATGTTGCGTTGTCTTCATGTAAATTTGTCGGTCCCTCATCTCTCGTAGTAATAACACAAGACCCACGAATGTGTTGTATTACACTCCTTAACTAAACACATTCTCGGCTGGCTTCATGAATCGCCAGTATTAGATGATGTGACTGTGATTGTTTGCTTTACAGGACGCCATGAAATAGTAGTACCTCCACTTGTGAATAAATATCCAGTTTGAGATCTTCCAGTGTTAGGATTAGACAAATACTTTGCATCTGCAAAACTAACCAAACTTGTTGTTGATTGGTTAGTAAAATACATACTCATATCTTTTGTACCTTGAAGGTATCGAAATATTTGTTTTACACCATTCCAATGCCTCTTTGTTAGGCATGAACTATGTCTTACCAATAAATTTACAGAAAATGATATATCTGGCCGTGTATGACTAGCAACAAACATTAGTGCACCAATTTACTTAAATATGGTACTTCTTGACCAAGAATTTCCTCCCCATCGTTCGGAAGTCGGAATGGGTCTTTCTCGACTTCAAGAGATCTTACAACCACTTTTAAGTAACTTTTCTATGTAGTTTTTTTTATGCACAAGGATTCCACCCTCGAGGTGTTCGATTTGTAACCCGAGACAAAATTTTGTCTTTCCAAGGTCTTTCATTTCAAATTCTCTGTTCAAGTATTCAACCGTTTTTTGGAGCTCCCCTGGAGTTCCAATAATATTCACGTCATCGACGTATACAACAATTATAACATATTCAAATTCTGACCTTTTTACAATGATACACAGGCATACTGAATCATTTTTATAACCTTCTTTCAACAAATACTCATTAAGGCGATTATACCACATACGCCCAGATTTTTTTAGCCCATATAATAATTTGTTTAATTTAATTGAAAGATATTCTCGAGAACTGGATGTGCATGACTTAGGCAATTTGAATCCTTCAGGTAGTTTCATGTAAATATTAGTATCAAGTGAGTCATAGAGATATGTTGTCACAACATCCATTAGACGCAAATCAACCTTTCTTGTATTACAAGACTAACAAGATAACTAAAAGTTGTCGCATCCACCACTGGAGAATATGTCTCCTCATAATTAATCCCAGGTCTTTGCGAAAATCCTTGTGCTACTAATCTTGCATTGTATCATACAATTTCATTTTTCTCATTACGTTTTCTCACAAAGACCAACTTATATCCAACAGGCTTTACACCTTCAGGTGTAGGGACCACTGGTCCAAAAACTTCTCGTTTATTGATGGAAACTAATTCTGCCTTAATTGCGTCTTTCCAGTTTGCCCAATCATTTCTTTGTTTACATTCCTCGACGGATTTTGGTTCTTGATCCTCATTGATTTCCATTACTTCTAGTGCTACATTATATGAAAAACTATCATCGATGTCGATTTCATTTCGGTTCCATACCTTTCTAGACATGATATAATTTATTAAGATCTCTTCATTTTCAGGTACCTGGGGTTCTTCTGGAACCATCATGTCTAGTGTCTCTTCAGGGGACTCTTTTCCTGACGTTATCATTACCTCGACTTGACCATCACCATTATTTACTCCATTTTTCTTTCGAGGATTTTTATCTTTAAAACCGATTGATCTACCACATTTGAGGCGTGCATTAGACTCATTTCCAACATGTGGTTGTCCTTCTAGGACACTTATTTTTACTAGAGCATTAGTAGCTGGTATGTGTGACTTAGTCACTTTCTTTGGGTCAGTGAGTGCGTCTGGTAGTTGATGTGCTAATCTTTGTAATGGAATTGTCCTTTGAGCTTCTAGTTCACACTGATTAGTTTGAGGATCAAGATGAGATAGTGATAATTCATTCCAAATTATATTATTATTTTTCAGCTGCTTTTTGTCTACCCCCTAATGTTGGAAATGTTGTTTCAACAAAATGGCAATCACCAAATTGAGCCGTAAATAAATCTCCTGTTGATGGCTCTAAATACTTAATGATCGATGGTGATTTATACCCAACATATATTACTAACCTCCTTTGAGGTCCCATATTTGTGCGTTGTGGTGGAGCAATAGGAACATATACGGCACAACAGAAAATCCTTAGATGGGAAATATCTGGTTCCTGACCAAAAACAACCTTTAATGGGGAGGAAGTGTGATAACTCGTTGGCCTGATGCGAATTAGTGTTGTTGCATGTAAAATTGCATACCCTCAAGCAGATGCCGGTAGTTTTGATTTCATAATCATTGGTCTTGCAATCATTTAAAGTCACTTGATAAGCAATTCAACAAGTCTATTTTGTGTATGTACATGAGGTACAGGATGCTCTACACTTATGCCAATAGACATGCAGTAATCATTAAAGGTTTGGGATGTAAATTCACCAGCATTGTCCAACCGAATTTTCTAGAATACATGCTCTTATCCTTATTAACTGAGCAAGTAGTCGTGCAACTGACATATTATGACTTGATAGTAAACACACATGTGACCATCTAGTTGATGCATCAATTAACTAAATGGTCCACTGAGAGGGTGTATAGGCCCATATATATTCCCATGTATTCTTTCCAAAAAAAGAATTAAATGCCAAAATAGTCCTTGTGGTTTGGCCTGTTTTGCCAGTATAGTCCAAAGGTTTCATTTTTAACATCTAGATCCAAAAAGGTTTCATCATTACCATTTTGGTCCAACTGACTTAACTCCATCCATGCTCCTTAGTTAGTCAAGGGGTATTTTTGTCATTTCATGTTTTCTGAATTACATTAAAGATTATAAAAGGAGAACAAAAACTGTTGTGAGGGAGGATCGAACCCGGGCCTCTGGCCGGTTCACTCACAAACGCACAAGACACTAGCCAGTGAGCCATGCTCACATTTGTGCAAGAAATGGATCTTTATTGATTTTATTCTTTGATTCACTTCATCACCTACACCTGCAAACAGATGACCAAACAGGTGCCACATCATCGGTTTCAGTCATTAGCTCGTTAATCAGCATGTATTCGAGATTCCGGTGTTTTAAAGTTTCGTTAAAATTGTTTTCCGAAACTAAAACACACGACGTTGTTCTATGGAGTTCGATGATCGCAGCTTATGGGTTTCACGGAATGGGAAAAGAAGTAGTCGAGTTATTCAATCAAATGGAAAACGAAGGGTTAGAATCGAACGATGTTACGTTCTTGAGTTTACTTTACGCTTGTAGTCACTGTGGGTTAAAAGACGAAGGGATCAAGGTTCTGGTTTCTTTGGTCATCTGTTTGTAGGTGTAGGTGATGAAGAGAATCAAAGAATAAAATCAATAAAGATCCATTTCTTGCACAAATGTGAGCATGGCTCATTGGCTAGTGTCTTGTGCGTTTGTGAGTGAACCGGCCAGAGGCTTGGGTTCGATCCTCCCTCACAACAGTTTTTGTTCTCCTTTTATAATCTTTAATATAATTCAGAAAACATGAAATGACAAAAATACCCCTTGACTAACTGAGGAGCATGGATGGAGTTAAGTCAGTTGGACCAAAATGGCAACGATGAAACCTTTTTGGATCCAGATGTTAAAAATGAAACCTTTGGACTATACTGGCAAAACAGCCCAAACCACAGGGACTATTTTGGCATTTAACTCCCAAAAAAAAATTCAAAGATTTTGTCCCTGCCTTAATTGGTGATGGGCGAGTGATTAACTTCCCATGTGAAAATGCAACACATGTAATGTCTTTAGACTGAAGAATCTTTTGGTTCTTCAAAGAATGACCACATGAATTTTCTATATTTTTTCTCTTCATTATTGATCCGGGATGGCCTAACCGGTCATGCCAAATGATAAAATTTTCTCGGTCCATAAACTTCTGATTTATGATTGCATTTGATTCAACTGCACCAATTTAGTACAATATAAACTAGAGGCAAATGCGAGTAACTTATGTAATACATGCTTTTTACCCAAAATAATATTTGTGATTTGAAGGTACTCATCATGTCCCTCACATGCAGTCTCAAGATGATATCCATTTAGACAAATATCTTTAAAGCTTATCATATTTCTTTGAGATAGTAGGGAAAATAACGCATTGTTAATTTTGAGCAAAGTTCTATTTTGTAGAACTACTTAAGCTTCTCCAAAGCCTTCAATTAATTTTGTTTTACCGGATATAGTACCAACGTTTGCCTCTTTCATTGTTAAACTAGAGAAATAATTCTTTTTCTTTAGAATTGTATGTGTGGTAGCACTCTCAATTAGACATACATCTTCACCAGTAATAGGAATTCGGAATTCCTTAAATGAACTACGCAGAAAAGAATTTTGAAAATTCATAACACTGTTGATGAAAGTGATTATTTGAATATATATATTTGGATCATAATTATAATTATTTTTCTCTATATAGTATAGTGTACCACAGCTATATTAATTTTGGTACATGTGAAGTAATCGTTACTAGACTAAATAAATCATCCACTGGTTCCTACCCCTCCAAATATTTGACATTGGATTTTGTGTAATTTTATTTGTTTATTCTCTCCGGCCACAGTGGCTTTTCCTAAGATAATTCATCCAACTTTTATTACATATTGATCGCACCATATTATATACTATACCTAGGGCTGCAAACGAATCAAACGTTCAGCGTACAGTTCGTAAACCGTTTGGCGGGAAGTTTGTTTGTGTTCGTTCGTTTATTAAACAAACGAACACGAATAAGAAATTTCGTTCGTTTAGTTAAATGAACAAACATAAACATAGGCCGTGTTCGTTTGTTTACGTTCGTGAACGTTCGGTAACGTGTTCGTTTGTGTTCGATAGTTCATTAGTGTTTTTAATTTTTGTATTTATTTAAATACTTCAAAATTCCGACAAATTAAATATCTAATAAGTGTCAGTATATTATATATTCTGTTTATGTATGATTGTTTGTGTTTGTTTGTTTTTATTTGTGTTCACGGACATTATTTTGTGCTCATTTGTGTTTGTCAACGTTCGTTTTTGTTCGTTGTCTAAAATTAACAAACAAACACAAACGAACACGAACAAGTTCATTTCCTTAACAAACGAACACGAACATAAAATCTCGTTCGATAAGTGTTCGTGAACAATTCGCGAACACATATATTTATTAACGAACACGAACAAGGTCTTGTTCGTGTTCGTTTGGAGCTCTAACTATACCAATTCAAAATAGAATTATAAGATCTATGATGCAATATAAACTTGAACTAGATGGAACCCCCGCGGGCGTTGCCGCGCGGGCCATCATGATTAACAACTTACACCGTCATGTGAATTTTTAGGACTAAATAAGCTTTCAATAACCGTGTCTAGTTTTTTTGGCTGCTCGCCTCACATGTTTTATTGCGCCCAAATGAGATGAGGTGCTCGCCTCTCCTCACCCGCAAGCAGCTCACCTAGTGTGCGTTCAAGGATGTTGCACCTTGGTTTGCCTAAGCAAGCCAAGCACACACAATTGATGCACTTTTGAGTACATCAGTAGCATTAATTATTCTTGTACCATAACATAGCTACTACTAAATAAGCAGTGTACATAACACAACTGCTACTAAATAAGCAGCTATAACTGAAGACATCATATCAAATAAAAACATTAAATAGGCTACCATAATTTAAGGTACATGGAAAACATGTGATTGAACAGATTCATCATCAAATTCATAGCCTTTTGCAAAAATCAAGACATCATAGAGAACACCTTAGAACCCAAGCCTTGTTCTGCGCTTTGTACCGTACCTGAGTTAAAGTAAACAACTCGTTAGCTGTTAATAAAGATGGTATCTTTCTTTAAAATCAAGACTGTTACAAAACAAATTTCACCGGATGGTATTGTCGGTTGACATACGAATCTAGCGAGAGCAATGGGCTTGTTCTCCTTCGCGAGCTTCTTCTTGATCATGAATGTCTAGTGGGACGGCTGAATTAAAATAAAGACATGAACAAAACATCACTACTTGTTTCGTGATCATGTGTTATTAGTAATCCTTTCAAGATTCTGATTATGCCACCTAAAAAAACATAACAGGGTATAATTTAAGGTTCAAGTAATTAATCACAGATTGGTGTCTTGAGTTTCAGCTCATTTTTTTGCAGCCTCAAACTCGCTAGTTACAGAACCACTACCAAAAAGTCGAAACAAATAATTGTACATAGAGGTAATATAAAAAGTTTATTAGAGTAGCAAGACGATTGGATTGGGCGGGTTGGGAACAGACGAAAATGGGTTCTGGGTTGAAAAAATTTATTGTTATGTGTAGAGTTGAAAATTGCAGGGTCGGTTCGGGTTGACCCATACATAGTTTTCGGTCCATGTTATGACTACAAAAACAATAGTATTGCAATAATACTCTGAAAAAAAGTAAACAGGTCAAAATCTAAAATGGGTACAATTGGCGATTCTATACACCCCCTCAAAAATAAGGAAATTATGTTAATATATAAATTTCAATGGGAATAGTTGACAATAGCATAGTTATTAAAGCGACGCGCCTAGGCGCAAATAAAGCCCCGGACCCAACAAATCGCCCTGAGCGCGCCTCATGCCTTTAATAACTATGCTTCAAGTCATAGTTATTAAAGCGGGCGCCCAGGCGCGCCTAGCCGCAAATAAAGCCCCGGGCCCAACAAATCGCCCTGAGTGCACCTCGCGCCTTTAATAACTATGGACAATAGTTTTATCATTGAAGTAATATACTAAAATGGTATAGTGAGAATGTGGTCATAAAACTCAAAATACCTTCTCCTCTTGTCCTGCATATGATCACCAAATGGACATTTTGTACTTGGTAGTAATAGAGTTGGATTAATGTATGTTGCTGATGTGAACCCTAGTTGAAGCACACCTGTTATTAAAAGAAATTTAGAAACATAAGGGAATTGAATGTGAAAATAGACTAAATAGTTAAAGAAGGTAAATTTTATGGTTATATATATTAACAAATTTATCATATAAATAAATCACCATGTCTGCTGCCATGTGTTTTCCAGCCACTGTTCCACATTCTTGATTAACTTATTTAAGTATAACACTAATGTTAGCTAATAAATTCACAAAAATGGGTTTACACACATGGCTTACGTATTTGCGGGTTTACACACATGGCTTACATATTTGCGGACAACAAAAAACCTAACTGTGTATATAATAATTACACTTACACAGCATGAGTCTCTGTTTTACCCTTTTATTCGTACATGAAGTATGAATTAGTTTGACAGTTAACAAAATAAGGCCACTTATAAACTTTCTAAGACAAAAGTCAACCCTGGAACTATTCGTTGTCGATTAATGAACAAAAATAGAAAGAACATCTGTCTCGGATCATCCCGATTATGTGCCAGAGCTCCACCGATTTTTGTCTAAGCAACACTCAATCACAACTCGTATCTGTCACCATTATTCCACTTATTGTTATTGCAAAACCACCATTAAACTGCCGCTAAAACACAGATCTGAAATTGTTTCAGTATTAAATTATAAAATGAAAACAATAAAAAGAAGAATTTTAGAAAGTACTGGTAGATTAACACAAACAACAAAGGAAAACTTGTTTATACGAATCCAAAAAACAAAACAGAAGTATAAGTACCATCCTTAGCGATAAAGTCCAACGAATGTTGTCACCTCCCGTGCTCTTCTTATTGGGCAAGATTGGAGATAACTGTTCAATAATCAAAAGTTAATTAGTAAACTCATTTAGGCAAAACTGAAGTCAAATATATTAAACAAAAGTCAATTAGTGAATTCCTGCTCAAGTTATAGCAAAACTGTAGCTAATTATTATTCACCGACAAAAGCCAATCAGTGAAATCCTGCTCAAATTATATCAAAATTGAAGATAATTATTCATCAACAAAAGTGAAGTCAGTAAATTCAAGCTCAAAACATCACAAAATGGGAGATAATTAACTAACAGTTAATCAATAAAACTAAGTTAACCAAATCCTACTCAGTTAGGTCAAAATCAGATTCAACAGCTCATAAACCAGAATTTCAAAACTGGTACCAAAACATGAACCGAAATAACAGATCCAACAAACATACCTGTATCATCAAAAGCACAATTCTCCAAACCTGCATTTTCCTCTTTGATCCTCTATACAGCTCCTCCAAACTACCATCTCCGCTTTCCTAACACTCTTCTTCTTCCTCTCGTCAGAGTTACAGATGAATAACACGGTGGGTTGGAAAGTAAGTATACAATCAAAATTAAGTGATCAAAACAATCTTATCTTACCTCAATCAACTATGGAGTCAACCCTAGACCTGGTAGAAACCCTAGTTACCGGTAACAGATCTGAACCCTAGCCGCTAGTACTGCGGTCATCGTTCGCTTGAGTGAACCTAGCACCATTGTCGCAGTGTCGCCACCACAAAACCACCGCCGTCCCTCTATAGATGAGAGAGAAGTGACCGGAGTTTTGGTAGAGGTAACATATCTGAGGTGTGAAAATGGGTAACCGAGCTTTTGTGGGACACGTGGGTTCAAAGCTGTGATGGAGACGCGTGGTAGATCAACAAAGACACGCGTCATCTTTAAAAACCATACAACCCTAAAACAACAGGGTACAACAGTTTACACCATCTAAGCATAACGTACAACCTGTTAAAGCCTAGTTGTGTTGCAAAATTATAATATATAATATAATAGGTGGGTTTAGGCTATACTTGGAAAAAAATGGGTTTAGGTTGTCCAAAATGGATAACACTTCCGAGGAATGGAGACTAACCAATTTGATGAAAAAAAGTGATATTAAATGTATAACATATTATAAATCTTCTTCTAACCTAAAACCGTATGAATTACAGTATGGATTATTTTAAAAGATTGAAATAAAAACAAATCAAATACACAATACTAACAAACCTTATGGTTCTTCAATCTTTAAATTTGAAATTATTCTTGAAAACTTTTCGTTTCTGATCAATCAAAGTTATGTGACTTTATACTTATAACTGAATTTTGAATATTTGAAGAGAGTTGAAATGAGTTAACTAAATGCGTGATTTGTTTATGTGATTATCATTTGTTAGATGATAGACAACTAGACTTGGTCACTTGATTATCTATTTTAAATGATATTGTATTTTTATTGTTTGTTTTTTTCAATGATATTGGTTTTTAAAATGTGATTCGACCTTATCCAAAAACTTTGACTCCGGATTATTATAAATCTGGGTATCGAAAAAAATGGCACCATAGGAAAAAAATACTGGACCCGTCACATATATATATATATATATATATATATATATAGGGGAGGGTTATCTTGAGAACAAAGATTTTTGTGAGAACATTAAGAAGGATTTCCAACCATAGATCATCCTAAATCAAGGGCTAAGATTGGAGGGGGTTTAAATGAGAAGAAAACTTAAATTAAAAGACTAAAGGGTCATTATTGTCAAATACATCTCAAAATCAGCTATATCGCATAACCACAACCTGAAATCAGAAAACCCTTCCAACCTTCCATACCGGAGACAAAGTTGTTCCACGTCGGTGACAACAACAAAGCTAGTACAACCTTATTTCCGAATCTGGTTTTAGATGCTTCTATTGATGGTTCTAGTTTGACGATTTGATAAGGTTTTATCGAGGTTTGCATCACTATTGCTCCATCAGATCTCGTGGTTCGGTTAGCTATATTTAATTGTTGTATGTTTGATCTCAATTTCACCCTATAACATTTTAAATTTGAAAAATCTCTGTGATTCGTGGATCAATAGTTGCTAATATGTGAGACTTTTTGTTCATCATGACATGACTGATGTCCTTAATTGTTTAGGGTTTCTAGTTATAATCTAATTATTTCTTAGTTTTTCCCCTAAATTTTGTGATATGCATTTGATTGTTTGTTTGATCTTAAATTTCTCTCTAACCATTGGATTTGATCAATATATGCGATTGTAACTGATATGTGAAACATTTTATGTATAATTTCTTCATTTTGTGAAACATTTACAGAGTCTGCATATGTTTTTACACATGTCTAAACCATAGATATGAAGATTTACACATGTGTAAATCTTAATAGTAAAAAATAAGCATTTATATGAAGGTTTACACATGTGTAAGTCATAATAATCAAATAAAACAAACATAGATTGAAAGTTTACACATGTGTAAATCATAGTTAACAAAAAAGACATAGATATGAAGGTTTACACATGTTTAAATATGAAGGTTTACACATATGTAAATCATAATAACTAGAGAAATAATCATAGATATGAAAATTTACACATGTGTAAATCATAATTAACAAAATAAGTATATATATGAAAGTTTATACTTGTGTTGATGAGCAAAGTAATGATGGTGGACAGGAAGCCACTTCCATTCCTTCTGATGGTAACAACTGCAACCGTGAGTACTCTCGTTATCAATTTGGTTTAAACATTATTTGGTTATCGATAAAAAGTGTTGGGTTGGTAGGATGAACAGGGGAAATCGAATCCGACCCCTATATTTATTCATGTTGGTTCGTGTTGGACACACTTAAAATCGGGTCATGTTTTAGGTTGACTCGTTTAATGTTCACTTGTGAAAATGAGTAATAACCGAACGAATCGGTGGAGAGGATTAATGAAATAAAAATGTTGGAAAATAGAAAAGCTTAAGAATTTCTAGAAATAAATAGTTAAGAGTGAAAATTAGAAAAAAATACATCTAACTTCAAATTTTAACACTTTTTATGTGTAAAATATAAATAACAACATGTTTAAAAATCCTTAAACGTGTGAACTGGTTAACCACTTATATATCGGGTTGTGTTTGGGTTACCCCACTTAATGAACATGTTGTGTTCTGATTGACTTGTTTAGTTAACGGGTCGTGTTCGGATTGTCCTATTTAGTAAACGGGTCATGTTTGGAATGACATGTTTATTAAATGGGTCATGTTCGGATTGATTTGTTTGATTAACGGATAATGTTTGGATTGACCTGTTTATAAAATGAGTCGTGTTCAGATTGATCTGTTTAGTTAACGGGTCATGTTCGGATTATCCTGTTTAGTAAATGGGTCATGTCAAGATTAACGGGTCATGTTTATTAAACGGGTTGTTATCCTGGTGACCTATTCATTTTCGAGCCGTGTCAGGAATTCTTGCCACTAGTTTTAACATTTCCTGTTATATGATTGGTAAAATCAGTTAGCAAATATCATGATGATGATGTACTTAGCGACCCGAAGGCTACCCAGAAAAGGATTTCAAAGTGTTTCACTAGTCAAGATAGGGGTACAGATATAATGAAAAGAACTGTATGAAAAAAAGAAAAAAAAATAGATTATATATATATATATATATACGCACACACACATAGGTGAAATATCCTGAATGGTACAGTTAAATGGGTTATTTGATAGTTAATTACTTGATTTGTGAACAAGAGACTCTTGCTCCACTTAGATCACATATAAATCCATTATGTATATGTCCAGTTAGTGTAGTAGTTTTTATATAAATAAAACGTACATACAAAAAGAACTGCAAAAATATTTTTGTTTGCAAACATATGAACACAAAAACTTATAAATGCTCTCTGTTGATACAGAAATACGGGTTTATATTATACTTGAATCAACGGTTCATGCAAAATGGGAAGCTATGAAGGCAATGAAACCTGAAAAAGTAAACCTAACTTAGGCAACAAACGAAAACTATATCGATTGTGGAGTGCTTTTAATGAGAGGCGTGGAAATGTACAAGGAAAGTCTTGTGAAGAACTTGGAATGCGGCTACAAATATGAGAAAAAACAAGAGACATAAAACACAACTAAATTTGATTAGAAAGAAATGTGCTACGAAGATTGTACTTTTGAAGGCGAATATTCACTGAGAATATGTGATTAAGAAAGCATTGGAGTTTGAAAGAGACAAAAAAGAAAACAAAGACTATATGATATTATGGATTATGACTTGTTTGTGTGTTACCATTGTTAGTGTATATCAATGATCGTAACTTCTGTTTTCATGTAATGGTGGTTACCATATGTCAAGGATTATGACTTATTAGGCGATTTAGTGTTTTCAATTTTTGGATAATATTATTTTGGTTTAAATCCTACTTGTTGGTGAATCTAATACATAAGATATTTGCACTATGTTGGTTTATTTCACAGTATACACATGTGTAATTCAACTGCAAATGTGTAAAACAAAAGCAAATAAGTGATAGTGAACACATTTTGCACATGTGTAATACACATGCACATAAGTAAAATAGAAACAAATAAGTGATAGTGAGTTGTTTACACATGTGTAATTCAACTGCAAATGGGTAAAACATAAATAATTAAATGACATGTCAAATCTACACATGTGTAATATAACTAAACCTATGTAAAATGTGTAATACAACTAAACCAATGTAAAATAGGAACAAATAAGTAATGTGAACAACTTGCACATGTGTAATTCAAACGCTAATGTCTAAAATAGAAACAAATAAGTGACACCGAACAACTTACACATGTGTAAGACATATATTACATAAGAATACATGAGATTTACACATGTGTAAAACACACACTTACACATGCGTAAAACAGACACTTACACAAATATAATTTGATAACAACTAAGAAAAGAAAAGAAAAGAAACACTTACACAAATATACATCGGGTATAAATGTGTCCATCATAAGAAGTTCATGGTACCATGTGTTCACTACTTACTTGGCCAGAGTAAGCGGTCAACACTTGATATACATGACCTTTTTATAATTTTCACATTACACCCCATGTAAGTAATGCCTCTATTTGTTTTTCTTGGAAACAATATCCCGGATAGGTTTTCTATTCGGGTTTTTCCAATTTTTTAATTTACCTATACAACTTTAAGTCTCTACGTATTTTATGCGTATTACTATTCACATAATCATTTAAAATACGCACCTGATAAATGCTTGCCCTAACGGGCTTTCCTTGTCATTACTTATTTGCGATTGTTACGCCATTTAGGTCCTTGATGAGTACGCTCTTCTTGTCATACCTCGGACCGTTCCATTATCATATCTATAATTCATTCATCTCTCGTCATCTTCAGACGCGAGCGTCCTTAAATTTAAAACATTAACAAGAGTTAGTATTGTCGACTTCAATAATTGCCCGTATTATAATACAAAGCTTTTCTACTATAGGTGTCAACGCACGAAATTTTGTTAGCTATATCTATCATTTAATTAGGGTAACGTGTATTACACGATAACCCTATGTGTTGTTTACAACACTTTAATACGCTAAACGATTAACATACATGCACTTACCGGATTTGCGATCAAGCATCGAACCGAACACCAATCTTTATTAAGAGCATAAGGTTTAAGTCCAAGCATAGTTTTCCCACCATACTTGAATCTCTTAAACCAGGGCTCTGATACCAATTTGTAACACCCTAGTTTCTATTTAACGGTTTTACACATAAATACCAACAATTAGATGTATAGTTAAGACTACACATACTATAAAAATATGGATTTATTAAAACTTTTCGCAAATCAAAAGTTATTCGACATAACGTGATCAGTTTCGTCGTTTAAAAATTTATGACGATGCAATGTGCGGAAGCATGTATCTTTATCGTGTTCGGTTCTTCGTTGAGCTTGATCGTCTTCCGGCATCCAAAGAGTACCTACATTTCATAAACATGAAATGCTTTAGTCATACGGGGTTTAAAACGTATCTAAACGAGTCCGGGAAACAAAACTGATTAAAATATATATTTTGTATAGGGTCCACCGTAAATTACGGTGCATACCGTAATTTACGGTAGCCCCTGTTTCATTACATTCCCACCGTAAATAAGTAGTGATCTAGCGTAAAGTTTTCAGGCTCCACCGTAAATTACGGTACCCACCGTAATTTACGGTGGCCCCTGTATCAGAACTCCCATTTTGCCTTTTTGACACGAAAACTTTCGTATCTTTCAATTCGCTTGTCCGTTTGACCTACCGTTTCTTCCTACATGATTGTAATTTGATCCTTCATCATAAGGAGTTAAAACTCAACATCCGGATTAACAAAATTTAAGACTTTTAAGTCTTCGGCTTATTATCCTTTTTACCAAATTTTGACCCGTTCGCGATTTTATCAAACAAACATGTTTACTTGCTCTATAAACTCATGAGAATCATAATTTTAATATCTCCTATCAAATTAATCATAAATCATGGGTTTCTTACTTAGTTAAAACCCGTTTACGCTCAAGTGCTTATTTTGACCCATTAAGGGTTTTTAAGCTCTTTAAAGCTTAAAATGGCTTTCATTCATTTCTAGCATCATATTCCTACATTTCTTATCAAGTAATCTTCCACCACAACTATATTTGCGGTGGATTTAATGTGGAGATCTATATAATCCGAGTTTTACCCCTCAAATTATCATTTTACGGCAAAGACTCATATAAAGTCTTTCGACCCAAGGATTTACATCTTTCACTACCTAAACTCATTCTAAGCATTTATTTAATCATAAGACTCGTTTCTGAACCACCTTTAAGGGTCGTTCCTTCGAATTAGCTTACAAGGGCAGTTTGGTAAAATTTCATCCTTCTTTTACTACAAGGACCTTTAAATACTTGTTTGACTCAAAATTCGACCTTTTAACTATAGTTCTTGTTTGTAAACCCATGTGCTTCTAAAACACTATAATCATAACTCAAATTATTCGGCTTACCTAAAAGATAACCGAATATCTATATTTTAACTTTGTCTAACTCTTATAAAACTCCAAATTCTACATGATGAGTTGTGTTATTATACATACCTGGCTTGGATCAATATATTGACCCGTTTCAATACCTTGCCTTAGTAACTGCTAAATGATAGCGCTGTAAACATCCATGTGCTATTTACTCCCTATAATCATACAACTCGACAACCCATTAGTCGATATTGTCAAGGGTGATAATTTCACCTTTTGACCTGTTTGGTCTAAATGACCAATTATATTAGCGAGATGGCATTTATTACCACCTCGTGTATATGACTCGCTCCGGTTTACACCGTGCGGTCACTTTACTTATAATTCCATTTCTTAAAACTTTTTGTCCTACTATGGCTTACGTCATAATTGTCTTTTTCGTAACACGACAAAAGGATATTCTAAAATATATGACTAGTGTAAGATATACTTACTTTGCATCCGCATTACGCTTTTCCTTCATACTTGCTTCGTTTAACCCGCTTCCATTCCAAGCCTCCATCTAGTTCATCAAGCGTCAAACTATCATCACAATTCGTAAGACGGTTAGATTAGTCATCATTAATAATCACGACTATTCCACCTTACGTGTTTTCTATGTCAAAACTACCGTTCGACCTCATTATTTATTAATTCAACTTATCAAAAGTTAATTACTTTTGATCACATGATTTACACAATTAAGTCTAATTCAACTTGATGTTTATAACCCTTATCACTTCACATTTTATATAAATTGCCATATTATTCAAATGCGCATTTTATTCGAAATTCCAACATTTAGCTTTCTCTTAGGCATTATGTCAAACACCTAGTGAGCATTCTTTTATAAAATTTAACAATCAAACTTATGGCTACCTATCTTGCCAATTTTAACATCTTTTACTAGATAATCATCAAATTCATGGTTATATGTCAAGATTAACTTCATAGAGTTCAAATAACACTAGTTTGACAATCATGAATCTAGTGTTCATCGTGTTTCTACAAAACCCATTAAACACCCATAATGGATGATCATGAGCTTTATAATTTCAACACTAATTCAACTAGTTATTGACTAGGGTTTACTCCTAGACATCATACTACTTCAAGATTCATCCATGCATGACATATTTAAGCTCAATTTCAGTTTTTCACAATTAACCTAGAACTTGAGATGAATCGAAACATCAAGATTTTACATACCTTATGATCCCGTCAACTAGGTGATCATTAATTTATGCTTGAAAATCGATTTGGACATGATTTAAGCCTTCAATTTGGGGTTTTTGTGAAGATTGGGGTTGGGTGAGGAGCCTCTTGTCGCCCCCTGCTTCTTGTTCGACCAGACATCCCCCAAAGTGGGTGTTTGGTTTGTTTTAATTTTGTTTTAGGCTTATTAAGTTTCAATTTTTAACAACATAGGCCCTTCAACTTTTGTTTGGTTTATAACTTGAATAATTTTGTTCTTTCACTTAATTACAAGACTTGTACTAGGTTATTTATTTCCTAGTTATTTATCTTGTTCAAAACCCGTTTTATTTTAAGTCCCGTTAAATCTCGGGCCTTTTGTATACTTTGCTTTCTCAACGTATTTCCCATCATTTTAATAAATATTGGATTTATTTATTTTAAATCCTAAAATTTACCGGGTAAGTTTTGCCACTAACTGTATTTTACCCTTCCTTTAGTATTAACGTGGTTTGATTACCAAACCCGTTTTCGGGGTGTTACAAGTCTACCCCCCTTAAAGAGGTTTCGTCCTCGAAACCTTTTCTTACATAATTCATTGAGTTTAAACTCAATGTATTTGGTTCGAGATATCTTTTAAACATTACTTATACTTTTAACCAATTGTTCGTATTACCAGATAAGTATGGTAACATCTTTTTGGTCACTAATTGTCTACGTATCTCATACGACATAGTGCAACTTGAAATAACGTAATCTCGTTATTTCCACTAGTTTAGTTAACTTAGCGATATCCATCGCTTTCATATACTATCGAATTCTTTATGAATCCGTTACTTTGACCCGTTTAAAGGTCTTTAGTGAAATCTTTCACTTTTAGCAACAAATTCTTTTGTTTTCAAATTTATTTATTTTGGTTCAGTTATACCGAGTCTACCGCTTACAAGCAAACCAAATTTCTTGATTTGAATTACCGACCTTAACCGGTCTCACTAACTAGACTTATTAGTCCGGTTATTTCTACCGCTCGCTTGGTTATAATGTGATTCTACCTCACATTGCATTTCTTGACCGTGATCGTGTCACATCATGTTTAATTCATATCAACCTTTTATTTTTGAAAACATCACTTTTTCGAATATATCGTCTTGCGCTTATTAGTGTCAAGACTTGTATCCTTCATGCTTACTATTTAAATTCCTATCAGAATTTATATTTGTAAAAACGTTATTTCTTACCAAAACCAAAGTTTTAGTTTTAGGATCTTCTCTTTAACTTTTGTCAGAATTATAGATATTGACAGTCCATAATTTATTCTTTTACAGTCTTAGTTTTATGCGGGGATTCTCAACCGATTCCCTTGCTTTATCTAATTGACCCGTAGGTTTTATCGCTTAGCCTTATGGGCTATTTTGATTAGACTTTCACCTCTTTAGGGCGAAGTCCTTATAATTTCTTTCTAATCATGACCTGTGGGTCGTTTTAGTCTCGTAGACCTTTCCATTGTTTATAACCCCAAAGGTTAGGTTGATCCTGTACATCATTCCTTACTCATGTCATTATTAAAATACATGTTTGGTGTCGAGGCATTCCTATTTTTGTTTAAAATAATTTATTTTCGCCTTGGTATTTTCTTTGACCTTGACCGTAGCCTAAGGCTACATTCGTTTCCTTTTGGACAACTTTTCCGACTTTATGACTTCTCACATCATTTATGCGTCGGTTTATCTTATGCTCACCATTATCCAGTTTACATACATTCGTATTTGATTATGTCCCATTACCGGGCTCATTATTCTTTTGCTTTTAACGCTACTATTATCCCGCTTGTATTTATTCATGCCGTCCGGCATGATATTATAATCGACCCGTTCAACTTTAAAATAGTTGAACATAATTTATTCACAATTTTTATTTACATTATTTTGTCATCTTTTAGTTATGACCCAAAACCCGAGTCTTTTAACTTTCCATCCGAGTTCCCGTTTCTCGGTCTACGCATGTGTATAATTCTTACCCATCAACCGGGTGTTTTACCGAAGTCGTTATTATTGCAACCCTCCCTGTATGCGTTAAGACCTCGCTTCATTTTTATATTCCAGCTTTGTCCTCGAGTTTGGCGTTTACAAATACGGCTCGTTAAGAGTCATATTTGCATTCTCCGGGTTCAAGTGTAAGTACACCCCCTCCCAGTGCGTACCTTAATCACTTTACATGTGTCTTTGTCCCTTCTCTCGGGCTCATTATCCTAATATAATACGCTTCCGTCACTCGGCTGTGCGTTTACATTATGATCAGATATTCCGCTTATCTGATTAATTTGGGTACTTTTTAAGTTAGTCCCATTCACCCCGCCCTTACAACATCGGGTATAAATGTGTCCATCATAAGAAGTTCATGATACCATGTGTTCACTACTTACTTGGACAGAGTAAGCGGTCAACACCTGATATACATGACCTTTTTATAATTTTCACATTACACCCCATGTAAGTAATGCCTCTATTTGTTTTTCTTGGAAACAATATCCCGGATAGGTTTTCTATTCGGGTTTTTCCAATTTTTTAATTTACCTATACAACTTTAAGTCTCTACGTATTTTATGCGTATTACTATTCACATAATCATTTAAAATACGCACCTGATAAATGCTTGCCCTAACGGGCTTTCCTTGTCATTACTTATTTGCGATTGTTACGCCATTTAGGTCCTTGATGAGTACGCTCTTCTTGTCATACCTCGGACCGTTCCATTATCATATCTACAATTCATTCATCTCTCGTCATCTTCAGACGCGAGCGTCCTTAAATTTAAAACATTAACAAGAGTTAGTATTGTCGACTTCAATAATTGCCCGTATTATAATACAAAGCTTTTCTACTATAGGTGTCAACGCACGAAATTTTGTTAGCTATATCTATCATTTAATTAGGGTAACGTGTATTACACGATAACCCTATGTGTTGTTTACAACACTTTAATACGCTAAACGATTAACATACATGCACTTACCGGATTTGCAATCAAGCATCGAACCGAACACCAATCTTTATTAAGAGCATAAGGTTTAAGTCCAAGCATAGTTTTCCCACCATACTTGAATCTCTTAAACCAGGGCTCTGATACCAACTTGTAACACCCTAGTTTCTATTTAACGGTTTTACACGTAAATACCAACAATTAGATGTATAGTTAAGACTACACATACTATAAAAATATGGATTTATTAAAACTTTTCGCAAATCAAAAGTTATTCGACATAACGTGATCAGTTTCGTCGTTTAAAAATTTATGACGATGCAATGTGCGGAAGCATGTATCTTTATCGTGTTCGGTTCTTCGTTGAGCTTGATCGTCTTCCGGCATCCAAAGAGTACCTACATTTCATAAACATGAAATGCTTTAGTCATACGGGGTTTAAAACGTATCTAAACGAGTCCGGGAAACAAAACTGATTAAAATATATATTTTGTACAGGGTCCACCGTAAATTACGGTGGATACCGTAATTTACGGTAGCCCCTGTTTCATTACATTCCCACCGTAAATCAGTAGTGATCTGGCGTAAAGTTTTCAGGCTCCACCGTAAATTACGGTACCCACCGTAATTTACGGTGGCCCCTGTATCAGAACTCCCATTTTGCCGTTTTTGACACGAAAACTTTCGTATCTTTCAATTCGCTTGTCCGTTTGACCTACCGTTTCTTCCTACATGATTGTAATTTGATCCTTCATCATAAGGAGTTAAAACCCAACATCCGGATTAACAAAATTTAAGACTTTTAAGTCTTCGGCTTATTATCCTTTTTACCAAATTTTGACCCGTTCGCGATTTTATCAAACAAACATGTTTACTTGCTCTATAAACTCATGAGAATCATAATTTTAATATCTCCTATCAAATTAATCATAAATCATGGGTTTCTTACTTAGTTAAAACCCGTTTACGCTCAAGTGCTTATTTTGACCCATTAAGGGTTTTTAAGCTCTTTAAAGCTTAAAATGGCTTTCATTCATTTCTAGCATCATATTCCTACATTTCTTATCAAGTAATCTTCCACCACAACTATATTTGCGGTGGATTTAATGTGGAGATCTATATAATCCGAGTTTAACCCCTCAAATTATCATTTTACGGCAAAGACTCATATAAAGTCTTTCGACCCAAAGATTTACATCTTTCACTACCTAAACTCCTTCTAAGCATTTATTTAATCATAAGACTCGTTTCCGAACCACCTTTAAGGGTCGTTCCTTCGAATTAGCTTACAAGGGCAGTTTGGTAAAATTTCATCCTTCTTTTACTACAAGGACCTTTAAATACTTGTTTGACTCAAAATTCGACCTTTTAACTATAGTTCTTGTTTGTAAACCCATGTGCTTCTAAAACATTATAATCATAACTCAAATTATTCGGCTTACCTAAAAGATAACCGAATATCTATATTTTAACTTTGTCTAACTCTTATAAAACTCCAAATTCTACATGATGAGTTGTGTTATTATACATACCTGGCTTAGATCAATATATTGACCCGTTTCAATACCTTGCCTTAGTAGCTGCTAAATGATAGCGCTGTAAACATCCATGTGCTATTTACTCCCTATAATCATACAACTCGACAACCCATTAGTCGATATTGTCAAGGGTGATAATTTCACATTTTGACCCGTTTGGTCTAAATGACCAATTATATTAGCGAGATGACATTTATTACCACCTCGTGTATATGACTCGCTCCGGTTTACACCGTGCGGTCACTTTACTTATAATTCCATTTCTTAAAACTTTTTGGCCTACTATGGTTTACGTCATAATTGTCATTTTCGTAACACGATAAAAGGATATTCTAAAATATATGACTAGTGTAAGATATACTTACTTTGCATCCGCATTACGCTTTTCCTTCATACTTGCTTCGTTTGACCCACTTCCTCTCCAAGCCTCCACCTAGCTCATCAAGCGTCAAACTATCATCACAATTCGTAAGACGGTTAGATTAGTCATCATTAATAATCACGACTATTCCACCTTACGTGTTTTCTATGTCAAAACTACCGTTCGACCTCATTATTTATTAATTCAACTTATCAAAAGTTAATTACTTTTGATCACATGATTTACACAATTAAGTCTAATTCAACTTGATGTTTATAACCCTTATCACTTCACATTTTATATAAATTGCCATATTATTCAAATGCGCATTTTATTCGAAATTCCAACATTTAGCTTTCTCTTAGGCATCATGTCAAACACCTAGTGAGCATTCTTTTATAAAATTTAACAATCAAACTTATGGCTACCTATCTTGCCAATTTTAACATCTTTTACTAGATAATCATCAAATTCATGGTTATATGTCAAGATTAACTTCATAGAGTTCAAATAACACTAGTTTGACAATCATGAATCTAGTGTTCATCATGTTTCTACAAAACCCATTAAACACCCATAATGGATGATCATGAGCTTTATAATTTCAACACTAATTCAACTAGTTATTGACTAGGGTTTACTCCTAGACATCATACTACTTCAAGATTCATCCATGCATGACATATTTAAGCTCAATTTCAGTTTTTCACAATTAACCTAGAACTTGAGATGAATCGAAACATCAAGATTTTACATACCTTATGATCCCCTCAACTAGGTGATCATTAATTTATGCTTGAAAATCGATTTGGACATGATTTAAGCCTTCAATTTGGGGTTTTTGTGAAGATTGGGGTTGGGTGAGGAGCCTCTTGTCGCCCCCTGCTTCTTGTTCGACCAGACATCCCCCAAAGTGGGTGTTTGGTTTGTTTTAATTTTGTTTTAGGCTTATTAAGTTTCAATTTTTAACAACATAGGCCCTTCAACTTTTGTTTGGTTTATAACTTGAATAATTTTGTTCTTTCACTTAATTACAAGACTTGTACTAGGTTATTTATTTCCTAGTTATTTATCTTGTTCAAAACCCGTTTTATTTTAAGTCCCGTTAAATCTCGGGCCTTTTATATACTTTGCTTTCTCAACGTATTTCCCATCCTTTTAATAAATATTGGATTTATTTATTTTAAATCCTAAAATTTACCGGGTAAGTTTTGCCACTAACTGTATTTTACCCGTCCTTTAGTATTAACGTGGTTTGATTACCAAACCCGTTTTCGAGGTGTTACACAAAACAAGAGTTCAAATTCAACCAATTGTTATATCTTTAAAAATCATAGTACATGAATACCTTACTCAAACTAAAACTAGAGAATTATAAAAATGAAACTTCATTCACAGTGACTAAGAAAAGAAACCCACTCATAAAAACTTCATTCACCATCTTATCTTCATCACTATGACTCTCTTCATCATAGTGACTACCTTCATCCATTCGATTTTGTTTTGCAGGACAGTTATGAGAATCATGGTCACCTTCTTAGGCAATTCATCATTTTTCCACCATGAGCATGAAACTAAATTGTTAGTGAGACTGAACTTAACCTGCAAATATGAAAACACTTACTATTATAACACATGGATGATGGTATATATCTAAAAATATAAACGTTAAACGAGAAATAAACTATAAAACAAAGTCAGCTTATAATCACCAACAACGGACCCCTTATCAAAAGTGAGAAACAATATAGTGTTGATAACCATCAACAACATTAGGTATACTATTCATACATGATAATAAGGCCTTAGAAATCTCCTTTTGGACATTATAAAAATGATTTGGTGGATACCAGTATTGTATGCATAAGAACCCAAGCAAATAGCAATGACCATCAGTTACTGCGTCAAACACAACATAAACTGAACTAAAGTATTGGATGCACTAGAATTAAACTTAAAAATGCATTTAAGCTTACACATCTAGATGTGGTTTTCACTAAATAATTGGCAAGGAGGAGCAAAACAAAAGGCTTAACATCAACTAAAAACATACATCTGCACAACAAGAATAAAATATATGGGACATCATATTGATATGTAAAAGGCTTAGATTCATTAACAGAGAACATAGAACAACAATTACACATGTGTAAATCTGAACATGATGGAATGTAAGCAATTATTAGTTACACATGTGTAAATCTAAACACAATGGGATACAAGAAATTACTATTACACGTCTCCTATTTCAAGATGTTAAACAACCACATGACCCTTAAACAAAATAGGAAATGAACACTGGTATTAAATTAAAAGAAGCAACAACTACACAAATGCTTCATCCAGATCTTCAAATTGTTACTTATGATTGACAACACTTATGTAATTCGAATCGCTAATCCTCATATAAGATTCAAGATAAATAATGACTGCAATTCACCAAATACAAATAAATTAGGGCAAATTGCGAGCACCATATGAGCTGATCTTGGAATATGTGCAACAAAACTGAGAATTAAAATCGAATAACACATGTAACAACATCGACAAATTGAAATCATGGAACATATGTCCCAAAATCGACAATCGTTAAAGATCAGAAGTGAATGACGATAGAGCAATTGGTACCTGCAAATTAGTTCATGAAATCATTGAAGATAATATAGAAATCGTTGAAGATGGTGATGGATTCTGAATTGACTGAAGATTTTTATCATTGAGTAATTCAAAGGTGATTGAAAATTTGATGCCCTAATCATCGTGCGCTAGTTTCATCAATAAAAGCTTTGATAATTTTGAGTACTGGTAATTGAAAAAGGGATTGGTATAATTACTAATTTAACCTTTTTATAAAACATAAGGAAATATAAATGAGTGGCTGAAAATTGTTCTCGTGGTTCTCACAAAAAATGAGTGTTCTCATTTAAACCCTCCCCTATATATATATATATATATATATATATATATATAGGGTAGGGTTCCAGCGTGAACAACCTCCCAAGCGTGAACTGCGTGAACAGATCTGGACCCTTGATTTCCTTTTTAGTTGTTAAGGGTATGATTGTAATTATATAAAAAATTAGATTTAAATCATTATTTTAATAATTGAATTAAGTTACATCTTTCCTATTTTAAATTCATTATCCACAATATCTTTTATTTCATTTTTATTTTTCAAATTTCACACCAGAATTCGGATTATGATTTTTAAGATCCACGTAACCTTCATATTTCAACGGTATACACATGTGTACTTTGATATGAATTGAACAGTACACATGTGTACTCAGCATGGTACATATGTGTAATTAGCTACATAATACATACATATAAACAAAACTTGTAAAACTGTTTTATATTAAGCAAATAACAATTTCCATAATGTTTGCCAAACCAAAAGAAAACATACAATTACAAGTTCCAGTTTCGTGAAAACAATAAACGCAACATAATCGGAAAAATAAAAAAGACATAGTCTTTTACAACTATTCGCCGCGTTCTATGCCGAATCATCCTTATCGGCCAAGCAAACAAACATACGTGAATCATCCTTATCGACCTCATACGTGAATCATCCTTATCGACCTTCCATCTCCACTTTCCTCGTTTACGACGTCTCCTATAATAACACATAAAACTCAGCAATTAGTACTTTTCATAATTCACAAGTGTACATCAACAACTTTACACATTCAATACACAAAAAAAATATGAGATATCACAAAAACAGACGCTATACACATATGTACATCGCATTAAAAACATAGCAAAACCAGAATACACATGTGTACAGTGACTTAAAAACAGAGCAAAATCAGAATACACATGTGTACAGCGCCTTAAAAACAGAGCAAATATTAGAATACACATGTGTACATTGCATTAAACATTGTACCAAATAATCGGAATACACGTGTGCACAATAACCAGCAAAAACAATTAAAAACCTATCACAACAAAAACTAGGTAAATAATCTAATCAAATCCCATATGTTCAGTTATTGCTTGCTCATTTTTGATGTCATTATGAAACAAACCAGACATAAACATATTGGATATTTAAGGCACTTATTTATCTTCACATGACAAGATCCCATTAGAAATGATAGTTATCATGGTAAACTATGGAAGATACCAACTCAATATATTAAAAAATGATACACGAGTAGTATATTAATATGTTAGCAAATAGCAAATGCATATTTCTAACTATTGAAAACTGGCTATAGTTAACAATAAATTAAATATAAAGCCACTTTCAAAACTCTAATCCCTTAAATCAAGGACACAACTTTATTAACTCAACAATATATTAAATTGAAATATCAACTAACTCAAAATTAATTCCAGCATTCAAAAAATGAGTCGAAAACTTACGGATCTGGTGTTATACAATTTGGAGGATCTGGAAGTTTGGTTACAACTTACAAGTTCATTAAAACGACCTAAGAAATTGGTTTAAATGGATCTGCGAAGAACACCATCCGGAATGGTTTTGAAACGAAAAAATGAGTCGAAAACTTACAGATCTGGTGTTATCACGGATCTAGTGTTACAGATCTGGTGTTATCACGGGTCGCCGCCGCTGTCGGCACTCCTCTCCGCCGCGAGCCACTTCACCCCTGTCGTCATCCATCACAATCACAGCACCACCGAGCACCCCACTGCCCCTCCGTCTCCCACACAAACAGCCGCCACCCCACTCGCTAAATCCGTCGGAGCCCAAATCCGGCCATCAGTCGGAGCCCAAATCCGCCGTTCTACCTGCTACCCCCAAGAAACAACACCACCCGTCGGAGCCCAAATCCAGCCATCAGTTTTAGTGAGAGAGATAGAGAGGAAGGGAGAGAGCAGGGGTTCGAAAATTGGATCTTCAAGAATGATTGAAAATTGATTTATGAGATTGAACATGATTTATGGAATAATTTAAAAAGGAAATTACAGTTATACCCTTTTTTCCTTTAATTAAATGATAACAATTAACCACATATTTACTATCATGCCCCTAAAAATCAAGGGCCCAGATCAGTTCACGCAGTTCACGCTTGGGATTTTGTTCACGTTTGAACCTAATCCTATATATATATATATAGGGGATCGCTAGAATGAGAACCACCACGAGTTATGAGAACCACGAGAACCGCGCCCCGCGGGTGGCCGTCGACGACGAAATTTTTTTTACACCTAGATCCGTATATTTTAGTGGGGGGTTTAAATTTTCGGTTCAAACGGCGCGCCCGAGGGGGTAGTTTTTTACGCCCAAAGTTTGGGTTTTTTTAATTTTTTTAATTTTTCTTTTTTTTTACCAAACTTTGGGCGTAAAAAACTACCCCCTCGGGAGCGCCGTTTGAACCGAAAATTTAAACCCCCCACTAAAATATACGGATCTAGGTGTAAAAAAAATTTCGTCGCCGACGGCCACCCGCGGGGCGCGGTTCTCGTGGTTCTCATAACTCGTGGTGGTTCTCATTCTAGCGGCTCCCTATATATATATATATATATATATATATAGGGTGTGGTTCTAGAGTGAACACTGGTGTATTTGCGAACTGAGTGAACAAATCTTGGCCATTGATTTACACACGTGTATGGCTAGAATTTCATCATCAAATCGTAAAATACACTAGTGTATTTCATCATCAAATCCTAGCCATTGATCTACACACATGTATGGCCAGGATTAGTTCGCTCAGTTCGTAAGCTACACTAGTGTTCACTCTTGAACCTAATCCTATATATATATAGGGGGCCGCTAGAATGAGAACCACCACGAGTTATGAGAACCACGAGAACCGCGCCCCGCGGGTGGCCGTTGACCACGAAATTTTTTTTACACCTAGATCCGTATATTTTAAGACCGGGTGTAAATTTTGGGTTCAAACGGCGCGCCCGAGGGGGTAGTTTTTTACGCCAAAAGTTTGGTTTAAAAAAAAGAAAAATTAAAAAAATTAAAAAAACCCAAACTTTGGGCGTAAAAAACTACCCCCTCGGGCGCGCCGTTTGAACCCAAAATTTACACCCGGTCTTAAAATATACGGATCTAGGTGTAAAAAAAATTTCGTGGTCAACGGCCACCCGCGGGGCGCGGTTCTCGTGGTTCTCATAACTCGTGGTGGTTCTCATTCTAGCGGCTCCCTATATATATATATATATATATATATAGGGAAATGCTATGTAAAAAACCCCATTTTGGTAAAAAACTTAGCAAACTCAATATGTGGCCTATATTTATCCACGTGTCCAAAGTCATCTTATTTTGTTTTATGCCTCTAAGGGTATATTAGTCATTATACATCTATCACCCAACCCAAGAACTCTTCCCCCATTGATTTGACATGATCATTAATGCCCATAACCTCACAATTCACCAAACATCCCATTTATAGATTATTATTTCATTTTTAAAAGCAACAAATTATAAATATCGTCCCTCATATCTCCTTCATCTTCAACTGCATATCATCATTTTCTCCATTAAAGTCCATGGAGATAAATCTAAGGATCGAAGCAATTATACTCATTCCTTTCTATTGAAGCCACCAAATCTAAGGATCGAAGCTCTTGAAGAAAAGAAAGTAAGGTGTTGCTTTCATCACATATTTAATTCTGTTTTTAGAGAGAGAAAATTGATGTTTTGGAGAGAGAAACAACAATATTCATCTTGTTCATATGGACACCAAGAACACTGCTGCACACCCCCACCACTGCCACCACTGCCCCTCCACCACCGCCATCCCCCAACCCCAACCCATATATTCAGTTCCTATATTCAGATGTGGAACTGAATATATTTAACTCAAAATTGCACCAGATCTGAATGTTGCCATCATCAACTACTGCTCAAAGGTCACCGATCTTCAACAACAACAAGACGATCTTCAATGAGTAAAATAAATAAATAAATTGATTTTAGTTTGGTTTTCATTCTTCTGGTGTTTATAAATTTTGATTTTGATTCATGGATTACTTGTTTTGGTTTCAAACTCGTTTGATTTTGATCCATGGATTAGTTATTTTTGTGTTAAAAAAATGTGTTTGTTGGTTTGGGGATTTTGATCTGAATAGTAACTGTTTTTTTGTTGGTATGGTTGCCTTGTTTGGTGCTTTTTGATCTGAATAGTAACTGTTTTTTGTTGGTTAGGTTGCTTTGTTTTGGGCTTTTGATCTGAATAGTAACTGTTTTTGCTTTGTTTTGGGCTTTTGATCTGAATAGTAACTGTCACACCCCCAAAATACCACCTAGGGAGTGTCCCTGTTAGGCGTGTGACGTACCAGCAATGAGCCACTAATCACATTGAACCCATACAAATTTCTAAATAACGTTCTCAATCATTAACAAAATACCATCAACAAGTTTAAATGAAAACCAATATGTTCAGCGGAAGCAAATAGTAAACCAAGTTAAACTGTTTCAAAACCAAAGTATAGTATCAAGAAATCAATCACATAAATCCTTCCAGTTGACCCATGACCACTCCAGCTACTCCAGACAACAAGTTCCCAAATCGAAGATATCTAACGTCCTGCGAGCATGCAACAAGTGTATCAGACAACGCTGGTGAGTTCATAGTTTTACGAAAACGTTAGTTACCAAGTGTTTAGTTAATCCATTGAATTTAAATCCGAAAGTAATGTTGATAATAACCCGAATACAAGACGGCTTCTGATTATTTTGCCCTTTCTCCAATGCTCCTATCAAAGCATTGGTCATGACTAGGTCATTAGTTCAACACCCGTCCTCCCAGGTACGGGGTGAGGTTGCCAAACCTAAGTAACGCTACTAACTAATACCATGTTACCTCCTCGGTAACCAAACAACACGGAGGGACTTTAAAGGTGATAGGAAGAGTATATTATCCAACATTCCCGTTTTTACCCAAAAGACCTATCCCTCCCCGGGATACCCACTGACTGTCCCAACCACCGGGACGCATGCTCAAGAGAAATGAACTCACCTTTGATTTGCTCGGTAAGATTAGTTATATAATCCAAATAAATCAACCGTCCCTAGTGTAGTTATCACAGAATAATCAGTTTGGTTTGCACGATTATTTACATGTCTTAGCACACATGTCAGCAAATAAAGTCACGTTTGCACCATAATCCATGTCGGGTGATTTTGGTTACCATTTCCGTGAATATACACTTATAACAAGAAATCATGCCACATAGTTATCCGTAACACTATATATTATATTAATTCATAAGTTTATACGTGCCTATCCCATATCATATACAAGTAAATCAAAATCTTGATTCCCAAAGTCACTGGCCCATTACTTAATACCCAAACCAACCAGCCCACTAGCACTAGGCATACCATCGCTAACACATAACAACATAACGTGCAAGTCTACTTGGACCCGGTTGGGCTTGGGCCCTAACCCAAGTCAACAGCCCAACAGTCAAGGTCCAACACACACACAAGTGGGCTATACGGCTGCCCCCTATTATATCATATGCGGAAGGCCCAGTAAAACATGTGAAGCCCAATAAATGCATATGTTACTTATTTCAAATAGGCCGGCCCACTCACAATATACGTAATTCTAACTAACCGGCCCAAACAATTTGCTGTTAACCATAACACTAACAATAACCTGTTTTTATAAAACTAGCAATCCAATTTCCTATTCTTCTGAAATCATCCATAACTTTCTTTCACAGTTTCTAAATATATGCAAGGTCCTTATCATATGTGTGATTCAAAGCAACTCAAATATTAACCAAGATAATTCTCAAAACATATCACAAAACATACCAACACAACTTTTAATCGGCTAGCATATATATATATATCCATACTGTTACTTGAATCCATGTTTTACAATGTTTACCTAAACAAACCCTTATGGGCGGCCCATCAAGAAAACATGAATTTCCAATTTGTTGACAACATCAGTCAAAAATATGCAGTCCACTTATTTGTTCAGTTATCTTATAATAATTCTCTTTGAACATGTAAATGCATTTTATACATGCGTGGACCCCTATTTCAAGATCATGTGCAGCCATTAATTACTTACATATAACTTTGATTAATCCATATACACATAAATATAATATCACCAATTAAAAGTTAGCATAATATCAAATCTACTAACCTAGAGCTTGGTTGTATATGACGATGCCTCGATGATGATGGGGGGGGGGGGGGGGGGGGGGGTCTACTGCCGCAAGAACACTTGGGGGGGGGGGGGGGGTAGGGTTTTGTAATTAGGGTTGTATATTGAAATACTTAATTTACGTATACATAAAGGAAAGGATGAGGTTGAGCCGAGTTCAATTACAAGTGGTGGCGGCCCAATTAAGTTTATCTTGATTGCCCTATTGTCAGATTCATCATACTCAAAGTAAATCACGTGAAACTTATCAGATTGCATTCAATATGTGTCAGCCCACAACATGATTGGTCCAATAGCTTTAATCCATGAGTTTGAAAGTTAATTCAATTAATGTTGCATTGACAAAGTGTGGCTTCAGAATATTATTTGTCCACTAAAGTAATCAGCCCACTTACACATTTTGGTCCACGATTCAAGGTGATTAATGCAACTGATTGCATTTTTGGCGGCCCATGTTAGTTCAACAGTTCATTCAACATGCACAAGTTTACAACACAAACAATTATGAAAAGGTAGTGTGAAACAAGTAACGTGTCGGGGAAAGGCCTTGAAAGCTCGGGTTGTCAAATCATCCCCAACTTGAAAGAAATTTCGTCCCGAAATTTGACAAGCAATCCCACAACAGCAAGATGTTAGGTCAGGATGACTGTGGATTTTCCGCAGGTGCCACATCATCCCCAACTTGAAAGGGAATTTCGTCCCGAAATTCCTCAATGATATTAGGAGTTGATTCAACCGTTCGAACAACTGGAGATATTAGAGCTCCCTTGATTATTACGTTACCACAAGGACTTCGGTTCACGTACTGAGTTCCAACAAACTCTTACGACAGGACTTTGGCTATGTCAACTAACCTTAACTTCCCGATCCATGATTTCAATATTGTCGTTACCCTTAGGCGTTAATAAGGGTATCACACGTGTTTTCTCGGATAAACGCTTCCTTAAATTCGAGACATAAATGATATCGTGCACGTTACCCAATTCATCAGGTAACTCGAGTTTGTAGTTCACATTATTCATTCTTCCCAGAATTCTGAATGACCCAACGTAACATAAATTAAGCTTGCCACGCTTCCCAGCGTACCACACCCTCCCAGGGTGAGACTTTCAACATGATATGACCGCCTACAGCGAACGCCCAGAGTGTCCTAAGTTTATCAACTTTCATGGCGGTCACGCGTTGCCGCCAACGATTCCCGATCCAAGCAATCTTCCCTAGAGTTTCGAGTACAAGTACTGAACCTGTGATTAGGTTGTCACCCACCTTAATCCAACAAGGAGATTAATGTTACTGTCCATGCAATGCCTCAAACAGAGTTGTCTGAATACCAGAATGGTATCTGTTGCAGTAGAACTCAACCAAAGTAAGTGTCCTTCCAATCTACTAAGGTCAGTCACACACATGCTCGCCGCATGTGTTCGAGTGTCAGGGTGGTTCGTTTACTTTGACCGTTTGTCCGATACTCATGTCTAGACGTGAGCCACGGGTGTTGTGCGTTGCTCGTCATAAATCAAGCGTAAATCAAAATCATAGGTAATAGGAGTTGGCACCTCGTGCCTAAAAGCCGCCTCTCTCAGAGGAACATTTACAGCTGTGAAGACTCATCAGTTTCCTTGATTGCAAGAAAGTGTGCTGGTAAGTTGAGTCCATCAATGATCACCCAGGTGATAATGTTTCCATTTCGAGTTGTAAGTAGACTAGTGACAAAATCCATGGCAGTCTGTTCTCATTTCCATATATGTGTTTCTGGTTGCTAAAATCCCACCTTGACTTTCCCACATGTCAAACATCATTCCCATGCGTGGCTATGTGGGCCTTGAGGCCCGGTTACCCGCACATGGTCTTCAGGTTTTAATACATCCTATCAAAACTCAGATGATTAGGATATCGAGATCCGTGTGCTTCGCCTGCACCAGTTCCCTAATGTTGCTGTATAGTGAGGTCCATATTCGTTCCACGAAGTAGCAAATATCGTCCGACCTGACAAAGGGTGCTTCCCCATGCCCCGCATGGGTCAATCTTGAGAACTCTCTTCCTTCAGTCCTTTAGTTTGAACAAGGCGAGTCTGATCAGGTATGTTAGAGTGGATAGCAAGCTACAAAGCTCGTGTACGTCCAGGTTTCACGGTCGTATTCATTCAAAAGTTCCATCCAGTGATGCCATTAACTGATTTAACTCTCTCGTAACCAGGGTACACGGGAGGCCCTTGTGATCGGTCTAAGTAGTGCATTTGGTACCGTCCAAGTAATGCCTCCAATTTAAATCCATAGACTACGGATTCCACCGCAGGCCGTGACTCGTGCAGTTCTTCCTGTAAGTCCACCACGTCAGTCATCACTTTCTCGTGTTGCGTCGGTGTGTAAACATTGCAGAGTTGGGATTCGAAAGCTGAAAAGACGTCCTCCTATTTTGTCTTTCACGAACATAGCACCCCACTGTGCTAAAGAGATTTAAGATGCGCGATCTTCGAAGATCCTGTGGTGAATCTGCGATAGAGTCTAGTGTGACCAAGAAATTGCTGCATCCTCGAAGGGATTTTGGTGCCGAACAATATCTAACGAAATGGGTCTTTAGCGAGATCCACGTGTATTCCCACTTCGTTGATCATATAACCAAAAAGGTATCTCTCGAATCCAGAAGTTACCTTTAACCGGACTTCGCGCAGAGTGGCTCCTCCCTCAGGAGCTCTAAAGTATCTCTTGATTGTCACATTGCTGAGTTCTGGATAATCAGTACACATACGAAAAGGCTTTATCTTCCCGAATATAGCTGGGGCTCCCCAAAGCGAACAAAAACTATGTCCAATAAAACTCCTGTCCAACCGTTCCTGTAGATAGTCCTTGCAACCCTCCTGGTGCAAGACGGTATGTAGCACGAGTAATCAGGGCTGCCCCTGTCGTGAGATCAAACTGAGATTCTGCCTAACAGTGGTGGAAGTAAATCTGAAAGCTCCTCGGGTAACACACTGAGAGGAATCACGAACAATTGGTGGATCCTCGATCCTCTTTTCCTTAGCCTCAACATCAGTAACGGTTGCTAACGTAGCGAGGTGATCCCTCCGTAGGCACTTCTGGGCCTTCATAGTTGATATGGCGCTAACCTTTGCACCACTCTGTTTCTTTAGAACAAATAACGATTCTCTACACAAAATTTTCTCCTCACAAGGTATGTCTGCGCGATTTCTGAATAACCAATCCACACTAACTACTGCATTGTAACCATCAGGGGTAGTAGAAGGAAGGTCGATGTCGAACACCTGTCCCCCAAGGTCGAGTTTGCATCCCAACGAACATATAAGGCTTCAATTGACTTGCATCAGCCGACTCCACAACAGGTTCGGTTTCAAGAAGCATCAGGGTTAAACAGAACAGAGACGAAGCGAATAGCTACCCATCCAAGCCAATACTAAATGTCCTTCCATGAGCTTCATTTCCAGTGTTGTTTTCGTCACGGGAATTTCCAGTACTGCCGTCGTTCCTTTGGTTGTCGTCGCCTTGACTTAACACAGTCAATCCTTGTCAAGGTCACATTCGTTTGCATACTGTAAGCTACGATCACGAGTACCTTGATGTTGCCGCGACTGTTGCCTCTAATATTGTTACCTGTAACGGTGTCCTGCGTCCTTTCACCAACAAGGTCCATATTTTCACATTCCGTGCCATGTCCTAAGGCACTACTCATGGTGCGGGCGGTTACACAGTTCGCTCTACAGTCAATCGTCATCGATTTTGTCCCGATTGGTTCGTAAGAATCGACTCCCATGAGTCGCTGGCTGGGGTTAAGGATTTGATTGGAGTCAAATTGCTGTTGTTCGTTGCCGGTAACTAGGGTCGTTCATATGCTGAAGTCGGCAAGGTACTACGTTTACCCTCTTGTCCATCGTTCTTGCAAGTTGACTAAGTAATACACGGTATATCGCGAGAGTGTTGCAGAAGTGATCGCACTTCGGAATCTAAGGCGTCAACACGCTAAGTTCCAGCAAACAAAGACAAGTGAGGAAAGTATAGTCCAATCATTTGACGCTGAGCCATCCAACTCAGGGACGTTCGTACTAGCACCTAACATTCTACACAGTTCGCTAGGCATTCGGATGTGTGATCAGGTGATACTCGATAGCATCGAGGTTCGTAGGGATTCAGAAAGGGGTGAAAAGATCATGTTCGAGTAGGAGACAATCACTGCTATGACTCCTATAGACTGTTGAGTTCTAACATAACATCAATTAACAGAGCGGAACCCCTCTCACACTCGTTAAGCCTCACTGGGACTCACATGCACCCCACATTATTATTATGTGTGCACCCATAATAATAAGGCAATTTGCATGCTTATCTCAGTGACTCTTAACTCGCGCTAAAAGGTTCCCCGAATTCGAGCAATAAGACAGATGACGCCACAACATAGATCATGAAAGTTCAAGAAGAGTCGCACTCTTAAAACACGTAACATGGGTTGGTAACATAGAAGTTCATACTGTAGTGCTAAGTGTGCATTCACGTGTGATGTTATTCATAAGCAAACACTAGATATACTATGCAATAGTAAACGAGAAACAAACCTTGCAGTCTGGAGCTGAGTGTCATGGTCGATTTCGGATCTGTTCGGTTATAGTCTGGTTTTATAAAAACGTTTTAAAACCAAGTTCACTATAACCAGTGGCTCTGATACCAAACTGTCACACCCCCAAAATACCACCTAGGGAGTGTCCCTGTTAGGCGTGTGACGTACCAGCAATGAGCCACTAATCACATTGAACCCACACAAATTTCTAAATAACGTTCTCAATCATTAACAAAATACCATCAACAAGTTTAAATGAAAACCAATATGTTCAGCGGAAGCAAATAGTAAACCAAGTTAAACTGTTTCAAAACCAAAGTATAGTATCAAGAAATCAATCACATAAATCCTTCCAGTTGACCCATGACCACTCCAGCTACTCCAGACAACAAGTTCCCAAATCGAAGATATCTAACGTCCTGCGAGCATGCAACAAGTGTATCAGACAACACTGGTGAGTTCATAGTTTTACGAAAACGTTAGTTACCAAGTGTTTAGTTAATCCATTGAATTTAAATCCGAAAGTAATGTTGATAATAACCCGAATACAAGACGGCTTCTGATTATTTTGCCCTTTCTCCAATGCTCCTATCAAAGCATTGGTCATGACTAGGTCATTAGTTCAACACCCGTCCTCCCAGGTACGGGGTGAGGTTGCCAAACCTAAGTAACGCTACTAACTAATACCATGTTACCTCCTCGGTAACCAAACAACACGGAGGGACTTTAAAGGTGATAGGAAGAGTATATTATCCAACATTCCCGTTTTTACCCAAAAGACCTATCCCTCCCCGGGATACCCACTGAGTGTCCCAACCACCGGGACGCATGCTCAAGAGAAATGAACTCACCTTTGATTTGCTCGGTAAGATTAGTTATATAATCCAAATAAATCAACCGTCCCTAGTGTAGTTATCACAGAATAATCAGTTTGGTTTGCACGATTATTTACATGTCTTAGCACACATGTCAGCAAATAAAGTCACGTTTGCACCATAATCCATGTCGGGTGATTTTGGTTACCATTTCCGTGAATATACACTTATAACAAGAAATCATGCCACATAGTTATCCGTAACACTATATATTATATTAATTCATAAGTTTATACGTGCCTATCCCATATCATATACAAGTAAATCAAAATCTTGATTCCCAAAGTCACTGGCCCATTACTTAATACCCAAACCAACCAGCCCACTAGCACTAGGAATACCATCGCTAACACATAACAACATAACGTGCAAGTCTACTTGGACCCGGTTGGGCTTGGGCCCTAACCCAAGTCAACAGCCCAACAGTCAAGGTCCAACACACACACAAGTGGGCTATACGGCTGCCCCCTATTATATCATATGCGGAAGGCCCAGTAAAACATGTGAAGCCCAATAAATGCATATGTTACTTATTTCAAATAGGCCGGCCCACTCACAATATACGTAATTCTAACTAACCGGCCCAAACAATTTGCTGTTAACCATAACACTAACAATAACCTGTTTTTATAAAACTAGCAATCCAATTTCCTATTCTTCTGAAATCATCCATAACTTTCTTTCACAGTTTCTAAATATATGCAAGGTCCTTATCATATGTGTGATTCAAAGCAACTCAAATATTAACCAAGATAATTCTCAAAACATATCACAAAACATACCAACACAACTTTTAATCGGCTAGCATATATATATATATCCATACTGTTACTTGAATCCATGTTTTACAATGTTTACCTAAACAAACCCTTATGGGCGGCCCATCAAGAAAACATGAATTTCCAATTTGTTGACAACATCAGTCAAAAATATGCAGTCCACTTATTTGTTCAGTTATCTTATAATAATTCTCTTTGAACATGTAAATGCATTTTATACATGCGTGGACCCCTATTTCAAGATCATGTGCAGCCATTAATTACTTACATATAACTTTGATTAATCCATATACACATAAATATAATATCACCAATTAAAAGTTAGCATAATATCAAATCTACTAACCTAGAGCTTGGTTGTATATGACGATGCCTCGATGATGATGGGGGGGTCTACTGCCGCAAGAACACTTGGGAGGGGGTAGGGTTTTGTAATTAGGGTTGTATATTGAAATACTTAATTTACGTATACATAAAGGAAAGGATGAGGTTGGGCCGAGTTCAATTACAAGTGGTGGCGGCCCAATTAAGTTTATCTTGATTGCCCTATTGTCAGATTCATCATACTCAAAGTAAATCACGTGAAACTTATCAGATTGCATTCAATATGTGTCAGCCCACAACATGATTGGTCCAATAGCTTTAATCCATGAGTTTGAAAGTTAATTCAATTAATGTTGCATTGACAAAGTGTGGCTTCAGAATATTATTTGTCCACTAAAGTAATCAGCCCACTTACACATTTTGGTCCACGATTCAAGGTGATTAATGCAACTGATTGCATTTTTGGCGGCCCATGTTAGTTCAACAGTTCATTCAACATGCACAAGTTTACAACACAAACAATTATGAAAAGGTAGTGTGAAACAAGTAACGTGTCGGGGAAAGGCCTTGAAAGCTCGGGTTGTCACAGTAACTGTTGGTAAGGTTGCTGTGTTCATGTATAACATGTGTTAAGCCCCTGATAGAATGATATATAACGTGTGGTAATAATCGGCACATCTGTTTTTAGAAATGAAAAGCCAAGTTTGTCTTACAGCACAACCAACGTAACACGTGTTATAGTCTGAACTCCTGTTTCACAGCTAAACCATAGTAACATGTTATAGAGACATGTATTAGGGTATGACGAAGTATTAGAGACATGTATTAGGGTATGACGAATTAATTGCAGGTTTTTAGTTCTGTGTCCTTTGTTAGTTGTTGTTTCAGTTGTGTAAGATTAATTTGCAGGTTTTTTATTTTTGTGTTAAAAAGTTGTGCTTGGTTTGGTTGCTTTGTTTGGGGCTTTTGATCTGAATAGTAACTGTTTTTGTGATGTTATCTGAGAAAAAAGATTTTCTGGCTATGAATGTGTTAATATTTATGTCTGGTTAACGACTTAACGGTTATCTTATCTTTTTGTTATTAGGATGGTGATGGATACAAGGGAAACAAGATCCAATTCTCGGTACCGTTGGTTTCGTCAAACGTGGATCAGATGCTTAAGGATCATGACCATGTTTATGTTACAGCACAACACAACTAACACGTGTTAGTGCTATGTATTTTAGTTTACTTCAGGACATGCATGTGTTACATGTGACATGAAACCCATACAACGTAACACGTGTTAGTGCTATGTATTTTTGTTTACTAGTAATATGTAATGTGATACTCTTCTTGTTTTCTCTAGTACACGATGTTAAAACGGTCTAGACTTAACACATTTTGTGTTAGAGGCGCCCATATTTGTACCTCTAATGTTACAATTACTATTGAAGTTTATGCATCCATTCTGGAAGTATTAAGACATGTTATAATAGAGGCTTAAAACACGTTATATCAGGTTTACTCTGTTGTTATTAACTTGCTATTGGAGTTTATTCATCCATTATGGAAGTCTTAACACACGTTATAATAGTGTTTTGTAACACATGTTAGATCAGTATATACACATCATGGTGTTTTGTAAACCACTAGCTTATACATGAATACATGTCAGGTTACAAAAAGATTATAACAGAGGCTTAACACATGTTATACATTCCAGAATGTGCAAAATAAATGACCCGTTTCATATTATATTTTCCAATGCTACAACTCCATGTTCTTCCCAAAAACCGAGCCCATCGTCTTCATCATTCCCTACCCCGATCCCATCATATCAATGCAGCCCGTCATCCTCGTCGTTTCCGAGCCCGTCCCCCCAGGACATGAACAAGAACCCGTTTGCGTATCTTAATAACGCATTTTCTGCTGTAGGCGCCCGTATTTGTACCTCTACTGTTACAGTTACTATTGAAGTTTATGCATCCATTCTGGAAGTCTTAACACATGTTATAATAGATGCTTAACACACGTTATATCAGGTTTACTCTGTTGTTATTAAGTTACTATTGGAGTTTAACACATGTTACAGTATGTATATACATATCATGGTGTTTTGGAAACCAATAGCTTATACATGACACCATGTTACGGTGTTACGATATTAACTTGTATGTTCCATATTAACTTGTACACGTGTTACGATCAGTATATGCACATCATGGTGTTTTGCAAACCACTTTCATACACATGAATACAAGTCGGGTTACAACAAGATTATAATGGTGGAGGCGCCCGTATTTGTACCACTACTGTTACAGTTACTATTGAAGTTTATGCGTCCATTCTGGAAGTCTTAACACATGTTATAATAGAGGCTTAACACACGTTATATCAAGTTTTTACTCTGTTGTTATTAAGTTACTATTGGAGTTTATTCATCCATTATGGAAGTCTTAACACACGTTATAATAGATGCTTAACACACGTTATACATTTTCAGTCACTTAACACCTGTGTCAGTATGTATATACACATTTGTTATATTGCCTAAACATCCACAAATCTCAACAAAACAGGTTCATAAAAAAAACAAATTAACGGAATCTTGAACAACTTCATCTTAATTAAAGAAACAAGAATCATAAGTGGGACACCTCATCCACCAAAGCCTAACACTCTCGATTCAGATTTAATTGGGGAAAAACATATGCTATAACTTAAGACCGATTTAATTGTGAAAAAACACCAAACCATGATTCAGTTGCAGAAGACGATGGCGGTTGTAGCAAGGGTTAGGTCAAAACAAAATCATCACCGCCGAACACCGCCCCATCAACCATCACTGCCCACTACTGCCCCAGCCACCATCCAACAGAACACACCAAATCAAACCACAACCCCACCTGCCACCATCCAACACACGAAAACCCCCTTTTCAATTTCGAACAATCTCGTCACCATCCAGCACCACCAACCACCCACCCTCCACCACCTTCTACAACCACCCACTGTCGCCGCTATCAACCACCAACACCCTAGAATGAACCAGTCACCACCTTCCACCAACCACCAGATCTGCAACCACCATCATGCCTCACTCATTCCCCTGCCCCAACCATAACGGTCAACAACATCACCGCCACAGCGCTGCTGCTGCCGTGGGTGGCTGGAAACCCACCTGTTTTCTCTCTCTCTTTCGATTTCTCTGGACCTCTCTTTCTCTTTCGATTTCTCTGGTACTCTCTCTTACGACTCTCACTCTCTCTCTAGGCTTGCAGGTTGTAAGTGTTGTGTAGAGAGAAGGGAAAGTCATGGGGGCTAGGGTTTTGATTCGGGGAGGAGAAGATGAAATCTGTGATTTTAGAGAGAGGGATTGTGATTTTGAATTGGATATGAAGAGAGAGAAAGATCATTGCATTAAATATAGATGATAGGACTAGACATTGGAGAGAGAAGGAAATGTTCTACCCAAAATGCACTTTTCAGTTGACTAATGTGTATTATTACATTTCTTTTAAATCTAATTGTTACCAAAATTATGAGAGTCATTGATCAAGTGTGATGAGAGACAATCAATGGCTCACATTGGGTTTCCAAGGTTTCTTAAAAAAGATGGGGTTTCTTGTATAGCCAAGCCCTATATATATATATATATATATATATATATATATATAAAGTGTATCGTACAATTGGCCTTAACGTACATTACATACACGATTAGAAATGGCACGTTATAAAAAAAACGCGTGAATAAAATATGCAAATCGCATGTTGGGGGAGATGATGAAATCGCATGGGGATATAAAAATCGCACGTTGAAAATCAATCGCGTACGCAATGTCCATTAAACCATTTTGTACGTTAATTGTCCCCCCTCTATATATATACATGGCTTAGTATATAACCCCTCCTTATTGTAAACCCTAATTATCACAATCAACACAACTTTTACAGTTACACATATGATGTCATTTTTTTCGATACCTAGGTTTATAATAACCGGAGTCAAAATTCCCCCCGCAAGTTAAAGTCAAATTTTTTCCTATGGTGTCAAATTTTTTTCCACCAACAAGTTAAGGTCAAATTTTTGTCCTATGGTATCAAAATTTTCGATACCAGGTTTATATATATAAAACTACCTCTAACTTTATTTACATAATTGTACCTCTAACCATCATAAATGGATTGTGTCAAATGTTCCCCCCAATTTAAGGTCGAGTAACGACTTGTAGCTTGGATCATAAGAATGTATATCTATGAGTAGGTAGAGGCTTTGTAAGGATTTCCGCATTTGATCTTCTATTGATATGATCGGACCTTTAATTTTCCTTGTGCAACTTTATCTCGTATGAAGTGAACATAGACTAATGAAGATAGTTAAAAGAAGAAAAAAAAACGTGAATTTAGTGAAACTTATATTTATGTCATAAATAATAAAATAAATTAGAGGAAGTGGCTTAAATACATTATTATTGCAAATACGCATTCGACAAATCAATATTAAACTTCGAGAATACATGTTAAGCTTTTGACTTTTCGATTTTGTCAATCACAAATTTCAAATCACGTTGACTTTCGATTCTGTTCGTCTTTAACACAAGTCCTTTCCACACCGAGTTAGTGTCAGTTAACATTTTGTGGTCTGCATAAAGCTCGTATATGGAATCCGCTTGATCGTTAATTTCTCTTAATGCTTCCAAGCATTTGATTTGATCTGGATCAACAAGTAGATTGCTACTACCATCTTTAAATCCGATTAACTGCATTTTAAGCGAAGGATAAACAAAATTAACAAAATTAAATAAATGATGTATACAACAAAAAGCTTAGTACTTATGATACAATAAATGATTAATTACATAGTTTAAGAAAATAAAACATAAATTTATACTATTGCATGCAGTCATATTAATTACCTAATCACATCGAATAACAATATTATTTTACATGAATCATCAACGGCAATTTTTTAAGTATCCAAATAAGATTAATCAGTGGTGAAGCTTGACCTGAATGACGGGGGGTCGAAAAAGTATATACCCAAAAATTTCAACTGGGGGTCGAAAACGTATATACCCAAAAATTTCTATACGAAAACTACATATATAACACTACTGAGCGAAAAGTTCGGGGGTCGGAAGCCCTCTCCCGCCCCTTCTATACTTCGCACCTGAGATTAAGTACATGTAATATAATTTTATTACCATGTAAAATAATTATTATATTAAATAAAAATTATTATATTTATATAAATGTTATGTTGGTTTTAGCTCTCAAGTCAAGTCAATCTTAGTATGCAAAGCTTGGCCAATGGTCTCTAGATCAAGTGGTGAAGGGCTTGCATTTTTCTTGAGAGTTGCAGCTTTGACTCCCACTTGGTGCAGAGTGAGGCACTGGTGGGTAATGATAGAAAACCCAGGGAAACCTGGGTTGGATCCTTGAGCCAAACGGGTTTTATCGGTAATTTCACTGTCGTGCCTACGGGCGGGTGGGTTACCGGGTTTTCCCCGGAATTGGTGGTGGACTCGGGTTACTCTCGGAGTACTCCGTTTGTCCAGTGGGTGCCCCGAGAGTGCTCAGGATTGAGTTTGTTGGCCGTTCAAAAAAAGAGTATGCAAAGCTTGGATTTGCACTTGGGCTTGTTTATTAAATGAACTCCAATAGAACTATTGAAACTTTTTTTTAAACGACAAATTTGGATCACTGACGGACCATTGAAGTATCATCGTGCCAATAGCGGAACCAACCGACCATATCCATCTCCACTAGGCAATACTGTCTATACACTAATTCAGGAGGAAACCCAATATATATGGGAAAAACTCCTTTGTGGAAATCGAAACCCATTATATATGGGAAAAACCCTTTAATGGTTCTTAAGTCTTATCCCACCCACAAGTTGCCACTAAGCTATAATGCCATGGGAGAACTATAGAAGCTTAAGCATGGGATTGAACTCGTTTAAGCTTATAACGAGCGATCTTAAATAGCTCATGAACGTTTCGGCTCGTTTACACACCAATAACACATAATATAAATTAACAATAAAACTTACAGTTGGAGGAACTCCTATACCATTGGTGCAATAGAGCTTTGCATTGTCAACAAGACCACAATACTTTGGAAATGCATTTGCAAATCTCTTGTGTGATTTCAATTGTGAATTAACCCTCACCGCTCTATTTATTGCTAAAGCCCTCCTGCAACATTATATATAAAATATTTATAATATAATTCATATCTAGTTTAAAATACATATTAATAATAATATAATCAATAGCATGGTACCTAATTCCTCTTGTAACTGCAAGAAAGGGGTCACAAACAACTCCAACCAACTCAATTCTGTAAGGTTTCTTTGGTTTAACCTCATCTTCTACCTTTTCCCAATAATTTTCGGTGACGGTTCCATCTTCTGAGACCTTGTAGCCGACGCCCATGCGATAACGATGCTTATGAATGGTTCTCGCCATTGCAATTGTTTGTTCAACGTATGGTTCCCATGACAATGTCCCGTCCATGATCACATCTCTCCCTTCATTTAACGCTGTTACTAATACTGATGAAGCCGCATCCGTAGATGTTTGATGCACCTATATAACATGTTACATTGTCATGACCAATGTTTTTTATAACCAGAAAGGTTATCGAATCAGCCGCCTTATTGGTTCACCCGTCGAACCATTTTCAAAAAGTTGGGACATCATAAATTATATAGAACTGAAAATATACACATGATATAACTAGTTTAAAAACAAAATATGAACACATAGTATCTTTTGTTGTGCATTTGCAATGTTAAAAAAATATGATGCCTTAAATAAACCGAACATGGAGTCTAAAGTAGTAAACGGATCACACCACCCGGTCTAGTTCGTCAGTTCAGCAAGTCCAACTAGGAAACTGACCGGTTCAAATGAAGGCAGTTCAAATAGGTTCAAAAGGTGGTTATGTAATAGTGCATATAATCATAGATGGATCAAACTAAAATTATTCACATCCATTCATGATACTAGCCTATCAGTTTGGCCTGACCCGATATTTTTATAGTTAAAAAATATAACGAGTCATGCCTAACTAAACTTTACAGGCACAAAGAGAGAACTTTCACCAATTCGGCGGTTTGAAGCATGTCATTGTGATGACCCTTTGAGTTCAACGCTTGGTAAATCACATCGGTCTCCTTGAAAGCATCGGCTTCCACCACCACCGCATTTTCCGCAGCACCCGACCAAAATGCGCTATTGGAAACAAGATATATTTTAAGAAATGTGGTGATAAAGATTAGATATTTAACTTGATAACACATAAAAAAAACACATATTTTACTCTTTAAGGATTTCTTTTAGCACGGTGCTCTTGCCAGCACCCATTCCACCACCCATGAAGAGAAGCACCGGGCTTCTGTCGCTATGAGCCACAGGCCCCAACACCTCTGTGAAGGCGGCATTGCCATCGCCATTTTTAGGGGTGTTAGCACCTATCACTTTCATTTCCTCTAGAATTATTGCGATTTTCCTCGTCACTTTTAAGTCCTTTGCAACTCTCTCAAATCTTTGCTCTCTACATATACATAACAATCCAATTAACACAAAACATCTTAAAATAAAAATATTCAAAAGTTATTAGTAACTTTAAAAATATTCACATGTTTTATTCGGCTATATGGTCACATTAAAAAAATGGTAACATTACACATGGGTGGTCCACTGTTAAAAAATGTTTCTCCACCATTTCAAGAAAATTTATATGACCATCTTAGATGACCATCTTTTATTATTATTATTATTATTATTATTATTATTATTATTATTATTATTATTATTATTATTTTGGCAAAGTCATCCATATTTAATGGGATCCCATACCCATTACCCATCTTGTTGGATGATTCATTCATGAAATAATACATGCCCACCAAACCTCAAACAACCGTCCTTTTAATATTACACGAAAAGGATAATGTCAAACATTAACAGTAATATATATTTATAAATGTTACATCAAATTTTAATACAATATCTTAAATTAAATAAAATATCATTATGTACTCTTCACCAGTTTTATAGCTTATTCATATTGTATACATGATATATCTGGTTTAGAGGTGTAAGCGAGTCAAGTCAGGTTCGACCAAATTAAAATAACTTAACAGAGTTAGGGGCTGTTTGATAACATCTGAATGGTTAAGCGCTGTACCAGTAAGAGGTCTGAACCATTAAGAGCCTGTATAATGCTTAACCGTTCAGAGGCAAATGTCTGACCAATTCAGATTAGAGGTGTTAACCATTCAGACTCTGTATAAATCTTAACAATTCAGAGGCAAATGTCTGAACTATTCAGACATCTGCTCATGAAACAAAGAGTCTGAACCATTAAGTGCTGAACCAGTAAGAGGTCTGAACTATTAAGAGACTCATTACCCCTTAGAATCGAAGCTCTATTAGTTTCTTGCTATAGATTTAAAACTCAAGCTCCACTCGTAGTAATATAAGATAAGAAAAGGCACCTTGTACCCTTCAAGAACACGTCTTTAAGCCTCCTCTCATCGGTTCCATTGCTCAACACCTTCCACACACACAAAAATAAAATAAAATCAGGAGTTAAAATGAACATCTTTTGTTATGTATATATCATATTCATATAGATCACATACTTAGACTAATGAGCAACACAAGGATTGTATTATGATTCTAATGGCTGCTTGTTAAAAACTTACTTAACTAAAAAAAAGTATTTGGTGCGAATTTTATTAACTTATTTCTAATTCGTAGCGAAGCCTAGCAAATGCTTGTTTTTGTGGTAGCGCATACGAATGAAGATGGCGTGTATAATAAATATCATCAAAACAACATCAAACGTGTTTAAACTTTACCTGATTGATCATAAGAGAAGCCTGGCTCCAATGAAATGCAAAATACCCAAGAATGCATCTTTGAAGCTCTTCATCAAGCTTTTGACACAATGTTTCCACTTCTTTTTCGTTCGAAAAGTACACACGCATGTCATCTTTAAAATTAGCTTTCGAGCTTTTCGCATATTCTGATGCTAATTTGCTCAATTTTGGACACTCCTTTTCATCTCTAAATCCAAGTTGCCTTGCTGCAAATTCACAAATAATCAAAACATACATAAAACGACTCATTTTCATTATTATCTTCTATACGTGATAAATAAAAGTAACTTGTGGTGTCACGTGTTACACTTTTGTGAACGCATGATTCTTTTTACCGCTTCTATTATTTCACTAGTCATATAATTAAGAGTAAATTACAAAAATCGTCATTTATGTATGTCACTTATTGCAAACTGTGTCATTTATCTTCAATAATTACAGAAAACGTACTCGATGTTTGCAAACCCTTGCAAGTTATGTCCTTTAGCCTTAACTCAGTTAATTTTTGTGGTTAAATCTGACTAAATGGACCCCACATGAGGGTATTTTTGTGGTTAAATCTGACCAAATGGACCCCGCATGAGAGTAAAATGACCAAAATACCCTCATGTGGGGTCCATTTGGTCAGATTTAACCACAGAAATTAACTGAGTTAGGGCTAAAGGACATAACTTCTTGCAAGGGTTTGCAAACATCGAGTACATCTTCTATAATTATTGAAGATAAAAGACAGTTTTCAATAAGTGGCATACATAGAGGACGATTTTTGTAATTTACTCTATAATTAAACAAAGCAATAGTAATAAAACATAATATATTAAATTATTAGTTACTAACAAATAACCTATTCAAAATATTGTTTTGCAATTTATAAATCTTCACTATTAACTATTTACTATTTCATTTATTAAACTCGTGTAATTCACATTTTTCTAACATACTTACTATATACAAAGGGTCAAAACTAGATGCTTAAAAATAGTTAGATTTGTGATTGTGTCCAATTTAAATAAAAGCTTACCAACATAATGAGCAAATGTTTCAAACTTTCCAACATGGCCGGATCCGGTCAATTCCAACCGCGGAACAACGCTTTCAGGCTTCGCGGCGGCAAGGATTTTCGCAACCTCAAGCCTTCCATCCCCGTCTGTAGAAAACTCACACGACACGTGTGTTAGAGACTTAGAGAGAGAAAACTAGAGAGAGAGAGAGAGAGATAACCTGTCTCCATAACTTGGTTGTTAAAAATGAGCAGTCACACTCGCCGGAAAATAAAAAATAATAGCCGGAAAATGGTGTTTAAGAAGGAGGAGGAAACAAGTTATTATATATATGCATGTGAAAGTCTTAACAAGTAACAACTAACAAGTGTTGTTTTTAATATTTGGGTTATGGTCATAATGTGATGTTATTTATTTCCCACTAATTATGAAGAGAAGATGTGAATTATACTCTTTTATAATATAATTATAATATAACTAGTATTATAAGGCCGGAGGGTGTGGGGGGCGTCACCATCGCCAACTCACCAACTATGGCGCCGCCGGCGCTATACCCCCACACCGAGCACTTCAAGGAGGGGCGCTATAGAGGTGTCCGCCATCATGTTAACGGGAGGAAGGGGGTGTTCAGGTGGGGCCCATTTGTTTTGCACCAATCAATTTTTTTTTTTAAAATTTTGATTAATAGGGGGCTCCATCCCACACCGTGCAAATTAAAGGGGGCGTTATGGCTTACGTGGATCCTACGTGGTGCTTACGTGTCTTGATAAAGCCCCTAGGGGCTCCATCCCACACCCTCCAGCCTAAGCCCCACCGCATTGCGGTGGGGTATAAAACTGTTTCAAATACTACTAATGTCACACCACCGTCAACAACAAGCACGTAATAATGTGAAAAATTAGATTGTAACGTAAAACATATAAAATAATAACTAAGTCGACTTAGTACCGGCTCGTTGTGGCGAACCTGTTATGTTAAACGGGAAAAATGACGTAAAAACGTTGAACCACGTACGTACGTTGTGTCGTGTTAACTCACAAATTTAGAACGAAGTGTTAAACGAAAGATAATAACGTTGAACCACACACGCACGTTGCACCGTATTAACTCGCAAAATTTAGAACGAAACGTAAAACAAAAAGATTGTGAAATATGATAAGTATATGGGACCAAAGTTAAAAATTAAAAAATAATGAGATTAAATTACAAAAGAGAAAAACTTTTGTGTTAAACGTGAAAAATTAAATAGTTTTGGATTAAATAAAATCATTTTTTTTAAAAAACACCCCTAAACATGATGTACAACATTCAATGCATAAGCATGTCTGAAATTTATAATATGTAAATACTAATACACGGGTTGAATAAATGTAATTTTATATACCAAATAATAAAAAAATATAATCTTTAAACCTCGTTTATTACACGGGTTGAATAAATGTAATTTTATATACCAAATCATAAAACAATATATCTTTAAAAATCTCGTTTATTACATAGGTTGAATAATGTAATTTTATATATTAAATAATAAAAAAATTATATCATTAACAACCTCGCGTATTGTACGGGTTGAGTAAATTTAATTTTATATATTAAATAATAAAAAAATGTTACATTTTTAAGAACCTTATGTATTGTATGGGTTGAACACATGTAATTTTATATACCGATCAATAAAAAGGTATATCTTGTTATATCTTTATAAACCCTGTATATTATACGGATTGAATAAATCTAATTTTATATACCACACAATAAAAAAGTTATTTTTAAAAACCCGGTGTATTACACGAGTTGCATAAATGTAATATTGTATAGTAAATAATAAAAATATTATATCTTTAAAAAACCTCGTTTATTACACGGGTTGAAGGAATTTAATAAAAAAATATATCTTTAAAAAAAAACTTACGGATATACTCGATATATGATGGATGGGATGATTGCGGTGATGATTCTTATAAATGTCACGTAAACATAGTGAATACCGTATTTGAGTTGAGAGTTGAACACGAAAATAAAAGTATAAAACCAATAAACATTGATTAATGTTTTTATTTACCCCTTATAAACATTTATGAAATAGGTTCTACCCTTAACTACTCTAGTTTAATAAAATAAATAAATCATTTACATTATATTAATTTATATTTAGTGTACGTCTTTTGTTAATTTCAGGATAAATAATTTTGAAATCTAATAAATATTTCAAAATATTATATTATCTCTTAAACGAATTGTTTAAATTTATATTAAATTTAATTTTATAATTATCTTTTAATTAATACTAATTATCTATAACTAAGTAGGATAGAGAGGAAAAACTATAAAATAGATAGCTTCAATGAATTACATGTGTCCTTTTATTGGTTTCATTTATTATATAGTATAGATGATATAATTTAGTATATGGGACCAAAGTTAAAAATTAAAAAATAATGAGATTAAATTGCAAAAGAGGAAAACTTTTAGGTTAAACGTGAAAAATTAAATAGTTTTGGATTAAAGTGGATAATCATTTTTTTTAAAACACCCCTAAACATGATGTACAATATTCAATGCATAAACATGTTGGAAATTTATAATATGTAAATGTAAATATGATATAATTTTGATTATCGAAGTTGTAAATTTATATGTTTTTATAAAGAGTTAAAGATAAAAAGATGTTTTTTTTAACAACAACAATGGAACCTTTATTCAAGCACATCAAGGAAACGACATATAGCAAGACGCTATGAAGTCGCAAACCAAACCAAATCAAGTACATAAGTCGAGGGAAACAAACAAAAACTCAATCAAAAAACAAATCAAGAGAGCTAAACATGAGCCTACATGATCTTTACTCCGAAAATGCGAAGTTCTTCCACTCGTTCCATGTTATTCTTGTGCGTCTTGCTCTGATCCTTATCCAGTCAAAAGATTCTTCTCTTATCTCTTCCACTATCCAACTCGGATCCGATTGCTTGTTGTTGAAAATTCTGTTGTTCCTATTCTTCCAAAGGTGCCATGCGGTAAGGAGATAAATTGCGTATTTTATTTTCGCTTTGTTGTGAGGCCAGTCTTTCTTATAGGCTAGACGGGATGAAAGATCTTCACAATGATCCCGGAACGGGACTTTGAGCCAGGACCATATTTGCAGCCAAACACTCCTTGCAATCGGACAGTGAAGAATGACATGATTCGCTGATTCAGTGGCTGCCTCACACGCGCTGCACATAGACGAACCGACCTGAACCCCTCTTCTCCTTAAAGCTTCCAGCGTTGGGATCTTTCCATCAGTCGCTCGCCATGCAAAACAGTTGACCTTGGCCGTAGCAACCTTACTCCACTCGAACCTGTTCGGATCTGAATTAATATCAATAATACCTGCTAGCTCTTTTCTAACGCATTTTACCGAAAAACCTTCCTCTGTATTATTCTTCCAGCTCCAAGTGTCTTTTCCTTGGCTAATGACCTGCTGTAATAACAGTGTTTTTAGGTCCTCCCACTTGGTTCTTTCTTCTAGCGTACTCGGCAGACGTATCCAATTCCAATCCCACAAAATACCCCCGTTATTTGCCTTGTAATTTTGGTTAACTTTGTTCTTCTTATCCTTCGCTATGCTGTAAATGAGAGGAAATTCGTCTTTAAGAGGCCGAGTGGCCGCCCACGGGTCCAACCAGAACATTGTTTTGCTACCGTCACCGATTTTGCACCTGATGTTACTGACTGCATCAATTCCTTCCTTCATGAATTATTCTTCAATCCCTACAATTGATTTCCATACACCTGTTAATGACTTTTTTACCGGGATACTTTGTATTTTCCTCCTGTTGTTATGTAAAGCCTCGATGACCTTCACCCACATTTGATTCGGTTCCTCTTTATATCTCCACCTCCATTTCAACAAAAGGGCCATATTCATTTCTCTTATCCCTTCGATGCCTAATCCGCCCATATTTTTAGACGCCACAATCCTCTCCCACTTCATCCAACGGATTTTGTTTGACACTTCACACCCACCCTATAGGAACCTTCTTCTTATTCCTTCGAGTTTTTTTATGACAGCCTTCGGAGCTTTGTATAGAGATAAAAAATAGTTTGGTAAAGAGCCCAAAACCGATTTGACAAGCGTAATCCTCCCCGCAAATGACATTAATTTTGCTTTCCAATTAGATAATCTCTTATTAAACTTATCTAATACGTCTTTCCAGTTCACCACTCTATTCATATTCGCACCGACTTTCAAACCAAGGTATGTAAACGGGAGAGACCCTGCTTTACAGTTTAGGACAGAAGCCATATTACCAATAACCTCTTCATTCAACCCGATACCATACAAAAAACTTTTGTTGTGGTTAACCTTCAAGCCCGACATCATGTAAAAAATCCTCAACACACGTCTTAGAGTTTTCAAGTTATCCTCATCACATTCTCCCATGAAAATGGAGTCATCTGCGAAAAATAGGTGAGACAAAATCAGCCCGTTGTTAGGCATTTTTAAACCCAAGAACTTGCCGGAGGACACTGCTCTATCCATAAGAACGTGGAGAGCTTCCATAGCTATGGTGAACAAGAAGGGTGATAACGGGTCGCCTTGTCTTAAACCCCTCTTGTATTGGAATTCGCCGGTTGGAGTACCATTTACCCGGACTGAAGCTTTACCCGAGAACAAAATTCCCATAATCCATGTCTTCCACCTAGAAGGAAACCCCATGTGTGTAAGTATAGTGATCAAGAATTTCCAGCTAAGGGTATCGTATGCTTTCTCGATGTCCGCTTGGAATAGGAATATCTTCTTCTTCTGTTTTTTCACCCAAGATACAACTTCATTAAGAACCAAAGGTCCGTCCACAATATTACGATTGGCCACAAACGCGGACTGTTCTTGTGAGATGATGCTGTTGAGGACCCCTTTTAACCGGTTGGCTAAAACTTTGGAGATGATTTTGTTTATTATACCAATCAACGATATGGGCCTGAAATCTGATAATGAAACTGGGTCTGAAACCTTCGGAATTAGAGAAATAAATGAAGCACTACAGGATTTTTGGATAGAGCCATGCATATGAAATTGAACCATCATATCCATAACGAATTTCTCTAACTCACTCCAGAACCTTTTGATCAGCGCAAAAGTGATTCCGTCTGGGCCAGGTGCCTTGTCTGATCCACAATCCCAAACAGCCTTTTTAACTTCCTCACGGGAGAATTCCGCAATCAGAGGATTTGCATCCGAAGGTGATAACTTTGCAAAACCCGCTGGTGACATTCTCGGCCTAGATTCACACGGTTCAGCAAATTTCTTTCCCATACTTTCTTGTATAAACTTCATGATTGATTGTGGGTCGGTTACCCATACCCCATTGATCCAGAGTCCGTTCAACCTACTACTCGCCATCTTACAATTCACAATGGTATGAAAATATTTGGAATTTTCATCCCCATCCAATATCCATTTAACCCTTGCTTTTTGTTGGAGATCTTTTGCCCTTCTATGAAGCCATTCCCTGACCTTTATCTTACACTCTCTCCACATTTCAATTTCACTTTCCTCCAAATCTCTCTCTTCCGCTGCCGCATCAAACACTTTAATTTGATTGGAAGCTTCAGCGAAAACTTTCTCCTCCGCTTCTTTGGTGTTTTTCCTCCATTTTTTTACTTCCTCCTTGATCGCCTTCAACTTGGAGCCAAGGATTAAATCCTTGAACCGTTCACCTGTTTGATGCTCTAGGCCAGTTCTTACTACCTCATCCAATCCCTGGATATCCAACCAGCTATTAAAGAAGCGGAAAGGAGTTGGGCCGTAGTCCGAATCAGTTGTCGCTAGGATCAAAGGACTGTGATCCGAGATAACCCGCTCTAAAGCTCTCAGTGATGCATTTGGCCATTTAGACATGAATTCACTTGAAACTAAAGCCCTGTCGATCTTACTCATTTTCTTCCCGTCTCCCGATAGAAAGGTATACCTCCTACCCGACATCGGGTATTCTAATAACCCAGCTGTGCTTATGAAATTATTGAAATATAATGCATTGCAACTGTCAAAATTGGAGTTCAGTCTGTCTTCTGGAACCCGAACTTCATTAAAATCCCCGATTAAAAGACACATCCCCTGTATGTTATTTGTTACAGTTGGGAGATCTTTAATATTAAAAAAAGGACGTGGATATACGTTTGGTACCGTGCGTAATCGTGGGTATGCTTTGGAAAAGTCTAGGTTTGGTTTCTGACAATGAAGGATTAACAAAGACGAAAAGTTGATTTTTTTATAAAAATTTAGAAGTCGGTAAATTACACTTTTCGTCTTTTATGTTTGTACCGGATTGCAACGGATAGCCTTTAACTTCAATATTACAGTCACAATCCTTTATTTGCAAAACTCGTTACACTTAACGTCCTTTAGAACTAACCAGGTTAAAAATTTTAGTTAAGTTTATTCACTTAAGGGTATTTTGGTCAATTCATATTTTTATTTAAATGTTTAATAAATAAAACCAAAAAAATGCATATACACTTCATCTTCCCTAATTTCCTAACCCTAAAACCCTAACCACCACATCTTGCCACCACCACCTCATCCTGCCGCCACCACCACCACATCCTACCAGGTTAACTGGGTTAGGCTCAAATGACATAACATGCAAGATTTTGAAACATTAAGTACAGAAATCGTCAATTTTTGCGTCAAATGACACCGCCTAAAAAAGTATACAGATAAAGGACAAAACTTATAATTTACTCTTAAAAACTTAATTTAGTGTGTTTTTATGTCTATAACATACATATATTCGTAAAAAGTAAAACTTTTAGTGTGTTTTTATGTCTATAACCTATTTTTATTAGTAGTACATATATTTTAAATTTTTTTACTTTTTACGAACATATGTGTATGTTATAGACATAAAAACACACTAAATTAATTTTTTAAGAGTAAGTTACAAGTTTTATCCTTTATATATATACCTTTTTCAGGTGTTGTACTTTCGCTTAAAAATTGACGAGTTTTGTACTTAATGTTTCAAAATCTTGCACGATATGTCCTTTGAGCCTAACACATTTAATTTTTTTGGTTAAATCTGGTCATCCAAGGGTATTTTAGTATTTTTACAAAATAGTTTAATATTATTATTATAACTATATATATATATATATATTAATAACTAATAAAACAAAATAGTTTAAAAACTATTATTATTATTATTATAACTATATATATATATAGAAACGGGTTCGGGAGAAAACGCTCAAAAGTGTGAGAACGGTGAGAACGCATTCTGGCCCAACACGTGTCACACCGCTTAGAGAAGGGCGGATGGGCTTTTTTGTCCTTTCATATTTCTTTTTTTAAACGTGTGTCACTTTATCTTTCCATTTTTTTGGGGTTTAATAAATACGCGACGCTTTTATTGTTTTTAGATCAGGATCATAGTAAGTATTTTGGCGTTTTAAGTATTGTTTTGGCGTTTTTATTGGTTTTTAGAACAGGATGCAGGCCTTTATTGTTTCTTGATTTTATTATATCAAGTGTTTTGTCATGTAGGATACAGGCCATTAATGTGACAGGCAATTATAGCGTTTTGAAAAGATAAATAAATTTCAATATTCCATGTATTGGCTTTTAATATAAATAAATGTTTGACAATGATACTTTGTTTCTTTGAATTTTCATCTGTCAATTAGTGTTGATTTTTCCAGTAATACTTTGTTTGCGTTTTTTGGCGTTTTGTATAACAACACCGTTCTTTGCTAGCATTCGTTCTCACAGTTTTTCACACTATCAGGCGTTTTGGGTTTTGTAGTTTTTGGCGTTTTATACTCAATTTTTTTAAATTAGTAGAGAATTAGATTATAAACAACAGAGAATTAGATAACAAACAATAGAAAATGAAAAAAAATTAAAAATCATAAACTAAATTCTCATCCAAATCTTCACTGTAATCAGCCCTTCTACTTTAACTTTTTTGGCGTTTTGAATCTGTTTTTGAATACCTTATGTAGATCTTTATTTTCCTACATAACGCCCGTCTTTAGAAGATGCTTATTTTTTGTGGCATCCTTTATGGTGGGAGGATATATACTTGTTTGATGACATGTTGAAGACCAACACCTGCTCTAATGTATTGATCCCTTCATGTCATCAATATATCCATCAAGAACAAAGTGACATGATGTCATATCAGTGTCATCAGTCTCTTTTTCTTGAATATTTGTCCATCTCATTCAGCAAAAGATTATAGAGATACCCAACTCAGAGAAGAATTCATTCAGTGAAACTTCATTCAGATCAATACTCAATGTAGAAGAATCGAGGTTCTGCATCTGTGGCTTTCTTAACTATTTTTTTTTGGCGTTTTTAAAATGAATGATTTCTAGGAAATATGGCGTTTGTTTTTTGGTTTGTGTGACTAGTTGATTGTGCAGAGTCCTCTCTCTTATAGGATGTTTTTGGCGCGTAGTTTAGGCGGGATTTTATTTTATAATAAATGATATTAATAAAGTAGACGTCTTTTCAGTTTCTCTGTATTTTTACTGTTTTTTTTTTGTTCAGCTTTTTATGAGTTTTTAGGGTCATAGACTTTCCATCTCCCAATTTTGGCGTTTTTGAATGGCTTAAAGTAGTTTTTGGCGTTTTTTTTTTTTCATTTTTAGCTTTTATTAATTAATACTTCTCCAAACTACTTTCATTATAGTTTGGGAATTTTTGGCGTTTTACTGCATTTATGGCGTTTCACATGCATTATGACTGTTTGGCGTTTTATTAATATAATGTATTTTTTTATTCTAAGTTAAAAAACACATAACAAACAACAGAAAAAGAAAATTAAAATAAAAATAGAAACAATTCATCTTCCAAATCTTCACTGTCATCAGTCTCTTTTTTCTTTGAATCATGTTCGCTGGTAGTTTGGCTTAGCCATTCTTGTGTTTTTGTGGCCGTTTGGAAAGACAAAATGACATGAGTTTTTTTTTAATATGTATCTTCAAACAACTAATCAGTGTCATTCGTCTTTTCATGCCATTATAATATTCATCAAGAACAAAACATAGAAAATGACATAAGTCTCACACCAGTATGTTTTTGTTTATGATTTGTCCATCTCATGCAGCAAAATGTTATTTGAGTCACACCACCTCAGGGGAGAATGCATTTTCTGAAACTTTGGCGTAGAACAATATTTGAATATACAAGAAACGATATTTGGCATTTTTGGCGTTTTACTGAGGAAATAGTGTATCTGAAAGAACCGTCGATTTTTTTGGAATCTTTTGATGTTTGAGTGTTTTGGCGTTTTCTAAGATGAATGGTATATAGTAGAAAATATGGCGTTTCAGGTTCTGGGGGGTGTGTTGTCTGGGATGTTTTTTTTATACATGGATGTGTTTTGGTCCGTAATGGCGTTTTATTCATCAGTATGGCGTTTTGGTATAGAATGTAAAGACCTTTTTACCCTTAATGAGGCGCGTCCACGTAATAAAATTGATGTTATTTACGAAAACGTCACCGCGCCAATCTAGTCCATAGATTGTTTTGATCGGACGATCCATAATCGTTCTCACCGTTCTCACACTTTCTACCGTTTTCTCTAAATCGCGAACCTATATATATATTAATAACTAATAAAAATTGTTAATGATATATGTTTCTAGGGCTGCAAACGAACCGAACGAACAAGACCTTGTTCGTGTTCGTTTATTAAGAAATATATGTGTTCGCGAGCCGTTCACGAACACTTATCAAACGAGATTTTATGTTCGTGTTCGTTTGTTAAGGAAATGAATTTGTTCGTGTTCGTTTGTGTTTGTTTGTTAATTTTAGGCAGAGAACAAAAACAAACGTTGACGAACACAAATGAGCACAAAATAATGTTCATGAACACAAATGGAAACAAACGAACACAAACAATTGTTCATGAACAGAATATATAATACACTGACACTTATTAGATATTTAATTTGTCGGAACTTTGAAGTATTTAAATAAATATAAAAACTAAAAACACTAATGAACTATCGAACATATTACCAAACGTTCACGAACATAAACGAACGAACACGACCTCTGTTCATGTTTGTTCATTTAACTAAACGAACGAAATTTCTTGTTCGTGTTTGTTTGTTTGTTTAATGAACGAACGAACACAAACGAACTTCCCGCCGAACAGTTCACGAACTGTTCGCCAACGTTTGGTTCGTTTGCAGCCCTATATGTTTCTATAACAACTCTCCCAAAACCTTTAAACACTCCTATACGTCCTAAAATACACACCGTATACGAAAAACAAGCTTAAATTACCTTTATATTAATAAAAATCAACAAAAACAAAGTCAGGGAGCCGCTTGCGGGGCGCGACCCCCTTGGCTACATAGGTCGCGGGCCGCGACAAGGTGCCACCAGGCGGCACACTAGCCTGCCACGTGTCGTGATGCGTGTCGAGGCTAGTTGTTGAATCGACAAGGCTAGGACCTACCCTAGCGGCCTCGCGGGCCGCGAAGGCATATCCTTAGCTGGTCGCGGGGCGCGAGGAAGTCATGATCAGACCCTATAAATTGAGAGTTCGACGTTCATTTCAAATCGTTCAAAAATCAAAACTCTCTCTCAATTTTCTTATAGTAGAAATAATTTCGGGCATAATACCCACTAAAAAGCGAAGATCTGCCACGTTGTAAGTATTATAACCCCCGGTTACGTGTTAGTTACTCTGCCCGATTGAAGAGCTCCGTAACGCATGTCGAGGCTCTGCCAGACTCAGTCGTTGGAGTTCTGTCTCGGGGGGAGGGTATAACTAATGTAAAATTGAGTTATCTTACCAACACGTGTGCATTGATTAATTTAATAGATTATAACCAGGAAGTTACCAGAAAGCTGTAGGATTTTCTAAAACAACAATGTGAGTACATTCATTTTTTGTAAATTGTTTTTACAAAACCTCAATTGTTTTAAAGTGTAATTTAACAGTGATTGAGTATTTGTAATTCTACGATTACTGTCGGTATGTTGGGGTTTTGTATACATTACTTGTTACTAATATTGTGTATAGTAACATGACCACAAGTCAGGATTGATAGTACCGTGGGTGGTAATTTGGTAGATGTAAACAAATGTAATTTCGGATGCCCTCAATACTATAAAGATATAAAATTGTTTTGATTAAATTGGGATGCACTCACCAGTATTTCACACTGACAAAATGTTTTAAAACGCGTTTCAGGTAACAAAATGTGAAAGCCAAATAGAAACCAGCTGGAGAGCACTGAAGGCTTGGAAAGTGGCTATAAAAGTTACCTAAACAAGAAAGAAGTTTTATTTCAATAAAATAAGGTTTATCCCTATAAACATATTATAAATAGAAATTTGGATTTTACCCATATGTTATTTATTTATAAAAATAGGTGTTTTACTCTGATAAACTATTTCCTAACTATGGTCCTGATGTAGATTTCCGCTGCCAAATTAATAAACACCGATACCACTAAACCTGTGAGCTCGCGGCCGGCCGCCTCCCGGGGCATGGGTCGGGGGTTGCGACAGTTTCTTTTCTCGTAGTTCTCATACTAGACCCCTTTTGTGAAATTAACTCATCCTGTCTCAAGTAGTTTACGAACGACTTGGCTCATTTACAAGTTAGACTATAAAAGCCTTCAAAATAGTCCTTGGTTATGACATTGGATAAATAAAATATAAAAGCTTTTGAAAGACTTGTCATTTATTTTAGAAAAAAGAAACAAAGATGAAAGAACCTACAAAGTCTCCGGCCTTTTGTGGAGTTGATTATAGTAAAAATAAATTATTAGTATTATAAAAATATTTGGCTGTTTTCAGATAGGATAGAAAAACGGGTGAATTAGTTAATGGGTCATATCAAATAATTTAATAGCTTAGGAATTGAAGATAAAGGGGTTGGGTCAAGTGTTTGAGTTTTAAAAATAACTAGTAAGTTTACAAAAACTATATCATCATCATACTAACTTACATTTTAAATAAGAGATAGATCCAGTCCACATTTGTGGGTTCTTAAAAACCCAGTGCGTTTGGAAAAAATGAAAAAAAAATTAGTAAGAAGTGAGAACCTTATAGAATTTAGAAAAAAATTGTGATAATTAAAGAGAATTTACCAAAAGAAACTCATTAAAATAAAATTCCGGATCCGCCAATGTTTAGAAGGTTATATGCATTTGCATATACTTAGGACGACTTCAACCCATTTGACCTAGGGTTAGGTTCATTAGTGAAAAACCCCCTTAATTGTGAACACCAGTGAATTAATCCTAGCCCATTTGACCTAGGATTTCAACCCATTTGACCTAGGATTATCAATACACAAGTGTAAATCAATAGCCAAGATTTGATGACGAAAATACATTATTGTATTTTACGATTTGATGATGTAAATCAATGGTCAGGATTTATTCACTCAATTCACAAATACACTAGTGTTCACTCTAGAACCTTACCCTTACTCTATATCTATATTAATTTCCATCAAATGAAGCATAACAAATAAAATAAAACCCAAGTAAATATTTTGGTAAATGAGTTGAACCCTATATTGTATATTTTACATACTAATAGCAGCCATTTTTGCACTAAGGTCCTACGGTGCTATAATAACACCTAAGGCAAATATTTTGTTCTGTCCACGGAAAAAAATATTAGGTTAAACGAGAACTTGAGGTCTCAAATATCACAAACGCGTTTCGGGTGCAGTAGTTGTCAGTTCAACAAACTAACGATAAACAAAGGCACCTTTAAACATCTCTTTACGCTAGTCGCAACCTTACTGAAAAACTTGAGAGAATTATCTAACAATTTGGCCGCAAATTGATCAACTAAAAGTGAGAAAGACAATGCATCTAGTGAAAGCCATCAAAAGAAAAACTTGATTACAATGCTCATAGTGTACTCATCAACAGGAACACCTAAGGCACACATTTGTTTAAAAATATCAACTGAATAAGATAAATATTTCATTTTGGTAACAACATCACAGCTAATTAAACATCTGTGAGTCATTTCATCCAACAATTGATTTGAAGAACTCAAGTGGAATGGAACTAGAAGTGTTTTGCTTGAACCCTATCCAAAAGCTAGATTTCTTTTTGTAACAACGAGAATTCGTTACCAGAAAACTAGAAAACTCACAGTAGCCTGCCCCTGTTAACCAACATAATCAGGTAAATCGTAGCTTCCGTTGGGCAAAGGTCCTTTAAGAGATTATGATAGGAAACCAGTGGAAGCAAGATTCGAATATGAGACCTCTCCTAGAGGGGAATCAGTTGTTTACCTTTATCTCTTAGAGGTAAGATAATTCTAAACACGAGACAATACATGTTTCTAACGATAGTAAAAGTATTTTATATTTTGTTTTTTTTTAATATTACTTGCTCCAATGATCCATAATTTACTCCAATGATAAAAATTATACATGTGAAGCATGATGCTAAGTATTTTATATTTTGTTTTTTTTTTTTTAATTTAACTTGCTTCAATGATCCATAATTTACTCCAATAATAAAAATTATACATGTGAAGCATGATGCCAGATATGTTTTCGTGCTTCTAACAAACACGTTATCCCTTGATTTTTATTATACATAAATAAAAAATTGTTACACACTTGCATTGACTTATTCAAACTCTATTGATATGATATCCGGTTTTAAAATACTTATCCAAACACTCCTATCTGGATTAGAATCTTATTATTTACCATTTTAACGAACAAAAAAAAAAACAATAATTTTTCCAAATGTTAAGTTGGTTTGTTTAGCATTTTCGTAGGACCACCTTGGGTGCGCGGGTCTAGGTTCAAGCAAACCCGACCATGCGAGCTGTCGACCCTTGTACAAAGGCTTTATCCTCATGTTAATGATTATGACGGACAAGAACCATAATCCGACCAAATGTACAACCCAACTCTATACATAATAGATGCTAATAACGCTATGTCAGCATATGAAAGCAAACACAAAAACATCTACCATAAACACTTATGGGATTCAGAAGTCCTACTTCCTTTTCTGGCCACGAGATGTACCCTTTGACGTGCTCGTAATATCCATAGCAGTGTCGTCTTCATCTTCACTATCACCGTCATATGTCTCGGTTTTTTGACTTGAGTCTTCCTCGTCGTCATGTGATTTTGCATGATCTGTCGACACCCGGTCTCTGAGCTCTCTCAGTTTTGCTTTCTTCGAGTTCAACACACCAAGAAACTGCAAAATTTAGATATGAGTTACACTCAAAAAGATTTTTCATCAAATCTCACATCTATAGCTCTTTTTGATAGAGCTGGAAATTTCTACATGAACACGATAACACAACACGAACCTACACTAAGTTAACCGGTTTCGTGTCTATAGTATGACAGACCTGTTTAATTTCGTGTCTTAACAAGTTAAATGCCTGTTAACCTGTAAAGACCCGTTAATGACACGTTTATAATTTTAAATAAAAAAAATATGTGGGGCTCCTAATTCTAAATAAATAAAATACCTGGTAGTAAAGTTTATATATATTTAATAATAGGTCGTGTTTGTGTTTTAACAGGCCGTGTTCATGTCTTAACAGGTCATATATACGCTGGTAATTTTTTCGTATTTATTATCAGGTTCGTGTTTGTGTTTGGAAAATCTGACACGATAAGATTTTGCGTCGTGTTCGTGTTTACCTGTTTTGGGTTCGTGTCTTAACAGGTCGGGTTGACAAGATATGCCAGCCCTACTTTTTGACATCAAACAAGAACTCGATCTTTTAATAAGTCGGATAAAACTACTAGAGAAGACATACCGGTACTTGCTTGTTATTAATATATCAAATTAATATGATTCAACCAATGGGCATATAAAAGATACCGCACTGTTCATACCTTCGTATAAATTTTAGTTTCAAACTCTGCCTTCTCGTTCTGAAACTTCTCACTTTGTTCTAGACACTTTTCAGCTTCCGCTTTCAGTTTATCATTCGACTTTGTTTTCATGACAACTTCCTCCTGTTTTGTTAAAAAAAGTTACATTAATGGATTGTTGAAAATCAGGCCCTTCGATCAAACACAAAAATACCGGATGAACAAACTGTTCGACTCTTTTTATTATTTAACAATGTGAGCACACCAATTACAATAAACCTACCATCTATTTATACTAAACTTGTTCTAATCCTAACCCGAGTCAAACTCTATTAAATAAATAAACAAACCAACTAGATAAACCTATCTAATTTAAACTAACAGGTATCCTTAAAATAATTCACCAAGAATTATAACCCTTTTTTTTATCTTTATCTCCTAATTTAAGATTAACCTCTTCAGGGATCAGGTAAATTAACAAAGAAATGTTTACATGCTATGTGTCTTGATAACAGCATTAACAAGTAATACGTATATGAAATAAATAATAAAAAAGTGTTATCTTACACTTAGGCGTATATTAGCATCCATCATGAAATCCAAGATTCCTGCAGTTATCTTCATGCTGTTTTCAGCAGGTTTAAATTTCCATCGCCACTCTAGCTTTGTACCTTCCTTTTCAAAATTCCATGATAACTGTAATAAAGGATTTAGCACACCACAAAAGAGAATTAAAAACAATGATTTGGGTCAAAGTATCAAACTTTTAAGCCCTTTTGGAGACAAAAAGATCAAACTGACAAAAGTAGGGTACGAAAGCGCTCAAGAGTTTTCCGTTATGCTAATATTTGAACAATTGAGCCCAAAAACCATGAGCCAGATATGGAAGCTCAGATGACTTAACACAAAACGAAAATGCAAAATCCGCTAAACCAATTAGATATGACTTATATGAGTCTTCGATATTTCTCTTGGTGTGCGACTAATCCAAATTCACATGGTTAAAAATGTCTTATTAACAAAGCTTAGTAAAAAGTGAAACCTGTTTATGCAAACACACCAATAGTCATTAGTCTGTTATTCTCCAAACCTATCATACACATACTTACTTGTTCTGCAAATAAATCTATCGTTATCCAAACCTAACATACATTACAAGTTACTAGAATGAGTGAACAGTGATCACTGTAAACAATCAATTTAACTAGTTAAATAGAATGGATAGAAACTTCTTATACAAGCTTCTAGGTCTTACATGTTTCTCAAGATTCCACCATTTTAACCCTCAATAATCATAAAACAAAACCACAATCACATATACTCAAAACCATGGTTGTAAAAATCGCTAGGCGCTAGACGGGCTGTGGGGGACTGACTAACGATTAATCAAGATTAATAATAGGAATTAACCAGATTGGAATTTTATATGTAATTTTTCAAACTTATATATTACATATACATACACAAAATAAGTTTCAAACTTTCAACATATTATATACTTATTAATCAGTTGGATTAACAAGTATATACTTTTAGATACTTCAAAGTTTTTGACCAATTTTGATCCCTTCTGACCAAATTTTAATACCAATTACCGATCTTAGGTCCGACTAGGTGAGATTACCGATTTTAGGTCCGACTAGGTGAAATTAAATCGGTAAATTACTTACTGATTACCTACCGATTAATCCTGGTTTTTACAATCGGATTCGATTCATCATCATCATACTCAGTAAATCCCACCAATAGCAAAGCAAAGGTAGGGTCTGAGGAGGGTAAGATGTAGACAACCTTACCTCTACCCCGTAGGAATAGAGAGGCTGCTTCCAGTGAGACCCCCGGCTCGATAGTAGTTTTGCATCAAGCCTTGGACATAAGGCACATAACACTCAGCAATCAGGACAAAGACCGATTAGTGCATGTACCCTTTTGTCTTTCAGCTATCAACGCCACCACATGATGCATGATTAACTGTCCTCAGCTTTTAACGTTATTTTCACGAAATTAGTAAGATAACGTTAAAATCAGTGCACTTATTAATCGGATTCGATAAATAAATTTTTAGATACCTCAAAGACTTTGACTGATTTTGACCAAATTTTACTGATTTTGACCAATTACCGATTTTAGGTCTGACTAGATGAAATTTAAACCCTAAACTACCAAATACCAATTAGCGCGATTAATCCCGATTTTTACAACACTACTCAAAAACATAAAAGTACCTACTCTTTTAAATCCTCCACCAGCATCAGCAAAGCCGTAGACCGAACCCGGTTGTTGAAACCCTAGGTACCGCTCCGACATTTCAACGTACTCAGACACCGGTTGATCCCAATTAGATGCTCGCTCTGCAACCTCATCTTCCGATGCTGCAAAAAAAATCAATTAATATTGAAATTGACGGTGTTAGGGTTTTAAACGAACGGTAACTGATAATAATCGAGTTGAAATAGTGAGATTATTACCGGTGCAGGTCCAAGCGTTAGAGCCGTCGGTGATGGAGAGGTTGAAGTGAGAAGAAAACCAGGTGCCTTTGATGAAGATTGGTTGGGGATGTTGAGGGATTTGGAGTTTTAAGCAGGTGTGTTTTGGTGTGTTCATGGTGGATTAGGGTTTGAAGGTTTGTTTTTCTGCGTGTTTGGGAAGGAGAAGAGAGGGTTTGTTTGTTTAATCTTATCCCGCCTTCGTACTCTTTTAAAATGAGATTTATACGATTAGGGTGCAAATGAGCCAAGCGAGACTGGATCGTTTAATTAATGAAAGTAGAAGCTCGAGCTTAGCATGATTCAAGCTTTGTTTCTAAAACTCAAGTTTGGCTCGGCTCGGTATATATATTTAATGTATTAACTAAAAGCTATATAAATAATGGATTCGTTTAGGCTTTCGAGCCGGCTCGGACTCGATAAGTGAAGCTTGAACTTGTCTTCTATATAAGCTTATTTTTAGGCTCAAGCTCGTTTAAGCTCGACTGTTTTGGAGCTTTTTTTACAAGCCGAGTTCGAGTAGCTCGGCTTGTTTATAACCCTGGTTTTAATAAGAGGGCACGAAGTGGGAGTCAATGAGGTTTTACAAGCCGAGCTCGAGTAGCTCGGCTTGTTTATAACCTTGGTTTTAATAAGAGGGCACGAAGTGGGAGTCAAGGAGGTGTTTCACCAAGTCGGCCCCGACCCAGAACCCTGTTTCCCAATCTCAGGAACTTTTTTGCTTTACTGAATCACTGAGGCTCACATAGACTCCGGACAACTCCATCCAAAATGGATAATAAGAAAACAGTTCAAAAATTAAGCCCAGTTACTTGAATTTAATTAGTATACTTTAAATCATTAAAGGTCCATGCTTAATTTTTATTTTTTCTTATCCAGTAAGCATTATAGGCCCATGTCTAATTGGTTTTGTTTCAATTGTTTAACATAACAGGATGTTTGATGATCATTTGAATGCGTGCACTTGTTTGTTATAATGAAAAAGAGGTTTTTTTTTTCGTAAGTTGCCATTGAAAACATTATGAATCGTTTTCAAAACAAGAAAATGCGTACAGAGCAACTATTAAATGCATTTTTTTATATATTTCAAATGACTTTGTAATTTTATTATGTGTTTTTATTCAATGACATTGTACTTTTACGGGGATGTTTGCTTTTATTATGTGATTTCAAATGACTTTGTAAAAAGTCCGCCATTGGAAGTGGGAGTCAAGGAGGTGTTTCACCAAGTCGGCCCCGACCCAGAACCCTGTTCCCAATCTCGGGGACTTTTTTGCTTCACTGAATCACTGAGATTCACATAGACTCCGGACAACTCCATCCAAAATGGACAATAAGAAAAATGGGAAGAATGCTAAGGTGACGAACTGACGATGATGTGTCATGCGTGGGGGGTTCTGAGACTATATATGGCATAAAAGGCGTAATGATATTTCTTTACGCTTCTTACATAATCATATTATTCAAAGAATATTTAGATATAAAGTTGCGTTAACATTAAAAAAACATAACTAAAATTCAACCGATCAAGCAACATAACAGCTAGCAAACATTTTTTTTACCGATGGAGGGATGCAGTTTTAAGTCTATAAAAAAGGGGTCGACTCATGTTTAAAGCAAACAGTTCACTAAATTTGTGTTTAAGTAAGTCAAGCTTTATTACTCATTTAGGTAAATGGGTTAAAAAATAAATATATACATCGTGTTTGAATTCAACGATTCATCCTGACACGATTGCCATGCTAGCTATATCATGTATAGATGGTCCTTTAATAAGCAATTGTAAATTGAAAACTGTATAAACAGTTAAAGTGTTTGTTTTTAATAACAGTGTACAATTCTAACTCCCATATTATTTCTGTATTTGTTCCTTTTACCTTAGTGGCTTGCCATCCGATCCGACCCTTTCTTTATTTATCAAACTTAGTACATGTGTAAAAGCATGGAAGATCCTATCTTTTTTTATTCAATAAAACGAGTGGTTACGTATCTGGATGTTAGAGCAAAATGGTCTTTGTATTCATTTTTCACATAGATTTCGACAACAAGCCAAGGCCTTTTCTATTCAGATCAACGTTTAATCCTTCGCGGTTTCTCAGATTCAGTCTCCACACATCTAATCTGTGCAAGTTAAAAAGTCAAATAAACCACTCTAAGAATGTGTAAACTTGTGATTTTAGTACATGTGTGCATGCTCGATAGACTGAAATATGTACACTGCACAGACTACAGTTATGTCGAAATCAACTGGAAGTAAAAGTTCATGTTATGTAAATGTACCATACAACAACCATTACTAAAACCTTGCCACCTTGCCTCTATTCACATCTTTCGATCAACATTCCCTTCAGCTGCTGCTAGCTACTGCCGCAGATATCTCAATCACAGTTTTAGTCTGCAAGTATGAAAAGGGGAATCAAGCTAAATACAACAATTTTTGCCTCAGATTGAAACCAAAATCCCGAACAAAAACCAACCTTAGTCTCATCTACTGCCTTCTTGACACCAGCCTTACCATCAACAATTTCATCCTGTGATGATAACGAGTCAAACACAAATCACAACATCATGATTTGATCTAAATCGACATCTGTGATCAAAAGATTCAAAACCAACCTGTGATTTACAAGCAGTGACATCAAGCGATGTTCCATCGGTCTTCTTGACTCCAGTCTATAATAAATTAACATCAGACGATTTAGTGATGCAATGGAAAGAAAGAAAGAAAGAAAGAAAGAAAGAAAGACTAACCTTAGGCTGAGCACTCTTTTTCTTCAATATGATTGCATCAGCTTTCGCTTTATCATATTGCTCATTCAGTGCCATCACAATTTCAATCTGAAATCAAGAACGATGAATGTAAGATACTAACATAATATAGCATGATGGTTAAACAAAATTGAGTAAAACGAGCGAACCTTGGCCTTCTGAATGTATCTGCTTGTAAATTTATCCTTGGTTTGAACAGTTGATACGGCTATCACTGTGTCAGTACCCAAACAAGTAACAATTCAGATTGAATGTTCGATATAATATTGTATAAGAAAAGAAGTTATATTCTTACATTTCTGAGTTGCTAGTCCATCTTCCTTCAGAATCTCAGAGATTAGAACAACAGTTGGTATGGCTGCATATATTACAAATTTACAATAAGAGAAGTCTGTCAAATCATGTTTTTCATGTGCATTATGTTCGTGTCGATTACTAGCAAAAAAAATGCAAAATGTATTGTTGAATCTTACCCATCCCCAAGGCTGTGAGCTTGACATTGTTGTAACGCTTGATGTATTTCTGTCACCATTAACAGAGCAAGTCAATATAAGAAATAACATCATCAAACAAATTTCAATAATCAATCTACCCAAAAGAACTTCACGAACGATCCCATTCAAGAACATAAATGAAAACACACGTTAATCAGTTTCTCTACTAGGTTATGACATTAAGCACTACTGCACTAGTGAAAGACGTGATAATTAAGCGAGTATCATTGTGACTTACAAACCCTAATGAAGACTGAAATCACACATTACCAAGTAATTTATCCACTATATTGAAATTTAAACCTCAGTCAAACAGATGGACCGACTGTAATTCAATTGATAAGTACGAAAACTTCACATGAACGCAAAAACTTTCACTGTTGATTACCACTGATCAAAAACAACAAATTGCATTATATACTTAATCAGAAACAAAATTACATCATATAATTGATCATAAACAACAAAATTACACCATATAAATTATCCGAAACAAAATTATAACATAAAATTCATCAGAAACAAAGTTACACCAAATATTTTATCAGAAACAACAAAATTACAACATATAAATGATCAAAAACAAAGATATAGCATATAAATATCAAAAACAGCAAAATTACACTATATAATTGATCAGAAACAACAAATCACAGCATATACTTGATTAGAAGCAAAATTACACCATATAATTGATCAAGAACAACAAAATTACGACATATAAATGACCAAAAACAACAAAATTACACCATATTATGATCAGAAACAAAATTACATCATATAACTGATCATAAACCACAAAATTACACCATACGAAGGATCAGAAACAAAATCACATCATATAACTGATCATAAACAACAAATTACAGCATATAACTGATCAGAAACAAGCAATCAACATCCAGAAACACTCCGATTCAATGTTAAACCATACTACATACAAAATCTTAACCAAAACTCGATTAAAAACGTAGAAACCCTAACCTTAGCGAGATTAAGATAGAAGATGAAAGGCTTCTTCGTGTTAGAAACTCGAATTCGATGCATCTTAGACATTTCCTCTGCTACTTCTGCAATTTTCTGCTCATCAGTGGCGGTTTCTTCAGACATTTTTCGTTTTTGTGTAGATTTCTTGCACTGTACGTTAACGATGTGAAGTGAGAGTAACACTGAAATTGGATGAAGATGAAAGATAGTGTATATATAGGTTGGTTCGTCCAATTAGAGTGTGACACGTGGATGGGTTTGATTGGTTAGTTCATATGGTGGTTTAAGATGCAGTTATTTTTAAGCGGGTGTTCTGTTAGGCAGTTAGAGAATCTTTTTTCTTTTTCATTTTCTATCAAAATTAGATTTTTTATTATTTACTACTAAATATTAATTTGTCATAGTTGAATGACGTGTGAGGTTAGGGACGAGTATGGTATCGGTTACCGTACCGAAAATATCAGTATCGAAATTCGTCAAAACTGGGTATCGGTACCGTATCGAATCAGTATCGATACCGAAAATGCCAAAAAGTAGGTACCGTAAATATTGTACCAAATGTTCATCCCTATGTGAGGTCAGGTGTTGTATTTTTACCGAAAAATATAACACGCTAAGTTAAGATTATTTATTTATACATTGTATTTATTGCAAAAAAGAATTACTAGTATGAAAATAAACTAATGATTGTGTTAGTTATATTCGTAAAATTTCTTGTGAGAGAGGGAAGGAGATATTCGCTAGAAGTGGCAAACACTGATGGGCGATGGGAGTAGTAAGGATAGTCGTTTTTTGATATAGGAGACCAAAAACATATAGAGGGTTAAACCGAACTTTTAATCATCCTTAAACAATTAGTTTTGAATGAAGAGAAGGATAGTCGTTTTTTGGTGTAGGAGAACAAAAACAAATGGAGGGTTAAACCGAACTTTTAATCGTCCTTAAATGATTAGTTTTGAATGAAGAGATAATACTATTTTAAAGCTATTTATATAAGTTGATAGACAAGTGCTTATTTGTTTTCTTAAAGTACAATAACTCAATAAGTTGATAGTTTGAATCCCACTTGTGTCAATTCAAGTTATTATAGAAATAAACAAGTCTTTAATTATGTTTGTTTGATTTAAATGATAATTACTAGTTTTAAATAGCAGTTACTTGTTTCATATGGTTGTTGGGGAAGGTGACATTCGAAGACGCTTATTCATTAACACAATTGATGGTCAACAAAGCACAAATCACATGTAGACTAATGATGTTTATAGTGTACTAAAGGGCTGTTTGGCAACTTCTGAATGATTAAGTTCTAAACCAGTAAGAGGTCTAAACCATTAAGTGCTAAGCCAGTAAGAGAGATATCTGAACCATTAAGAGCCAGTATAATGCTTAATCATTCAAAAGCAAATGTCTTACCAATTCAGATTAGAGGTCTTAAACATCCAAACTCATTATAATGCTTAACCATTTAGAGACAAATGTCTGAACCATTTAGAGACAAATGTCTGAACCATTTAGACATTTGCTCACGAAATAAACAGTCTGAACCATTAAGTGTTGAACTAGTAAGAAATCTGAACCATTAAGAGCTAAACAAACAACCCCTAAATGAGAAATAAGCATCAACAAATATGGAACAAAATAAATCAATAGTATTATTAACAATCGGGAGAATCATATTTTTAATGATTGCAACATAACAATGTAAAGATAGTGTAAAGTGTGAATAGGAAAAAAAATAATTCTTGCTATCTCATTTTATCATAACATAATGTGGTGTACATCATCAACTTTTACCTTGTGACATGTGTTATAGTTTCCTTAAAGAGTGAAAAGTAATTTTAAGATAGTAGGGCTCTCACTCACTTTTTTTCTAAAGTGTAAGACCAGGTGTAGTGAAACCACGCCTAGGGGTGGTCAAAGCCACATCGACACAAACCCACCACATCCTTTTCATGCCTTCCTCCTCCGCCCCTTCACGTGTGTCTAGTCTCACACCCTCACCTATGCGGTGTTTCACGCCCCATCCACACCCATTTCCTACAAAAAACAGTGCAACCAAATGGCTTACTTGAATTCTTCATGACCCTTAGGTGTGAAACCATCACTTCGTCTAATGGTTTTACTATTCACCATTAACTAAAATAATGTTTAAATTAAATGAATTAATAATAATTATAATACAAGGTGTGATGCGTTTCAAAGACATTGGCTCAAAAAAATAAATATGGCCCCACACTATTGCCCCACGCCCGTTGTTCTGCTAACACCTTTCCCTCACACCTCATGGGAGCAGTGTTTCACGTCCAATTTGGGTGAGGCAACAAAAGGTGTAAGCCCATAACATATAAACAACCGTTATTCGTGTTTACAATAGCTAGACATTTTACTCCCTACAATTTCAACCCCTTTACGCTTAACGCCATTCATGTTCAAGGACTACTCTATCAACAAACTTTAACGATCTCCACCTTCAATCCCCTCCTAATTAACCAACATCAATATGCAAGAGCTTTAAAGAATTCTAAAACTTAGCCCTTGATGATGCCTAAATTGAGAAGCTAGATATGTTATCTCGTTGTAAACTTCTCCAATGTTACAACCTCTGATTTACTCACCCCTCGGATGAAGTAAGCTTTGTATTAACATAAGGCTCTTTCATTTTCACATAATACCATTGTCTCCAAGATGAAAACGTCTTTTCATAACCAATTTCATGTTGAGAACTGCAAGAAACGCATAAAACGCTTGTATGCAATGCATTGATGATTTAATGAGGAAATGGGTAAGATGGTTTTGTATCACACTTAAAAAATATATAAGTGTATTGTGAGATTCTTTCAATTTTCAACATATTTATTTATTATTTATTGATTGTAAAATGAGTGTAAGTATATCATTCAGCCACATGACTTCTTTTTAACAACATATATCATGACAATATACTCTATTACTCTTGATCACGTTTCCATGATCACTTTCTTTCTTCACAATATCATTGGAATTTTTAAGGTCCAAAATATATTAGTATCCTTTTCAACTCTCATTAGTTATGATTTTTTTTAATTATCTTTATCATAACTAGAATAAATTATTTTATTAAGTTCCTTTTATAATTATCCTTTTTGTATTTGTACATGATGGGGTTTTCATTATTATATATATAGTATAGGGTCTTTTATCTTCTAATTTTCTTCTCGTCTTGGGGGGCTTCTACATAACAAAACGAAAAACAGAACAATCAGTTTAGTCTCGTCATAAGGAGGGAATGTCTAGTTGGTCTAGAGGTCCATGATACAAGATCCAAAGCTAAGCTCGAGATGTACTTAGTCCGAGTAGGTCCAGACAAAACTTATCACACATCATCCCCTATAATAAGACCTCTAATGTTTTTGAATAACAAAATTCTTTTAGGGTGTAAGGGGGGCTCCACTCGAGTGAACAGTCCCCTCTCCACCACAACCAATCCTACTCTGTCATGTCAAATCCCCCCTTCACTCCTCATTTCACACTCAAACGTAAGAGGTGCTCCCCTCTCCTCTCCACTCCCGATGAAACTCGCCCAACAGTCAAAATTTGCTTCTTCCATGCACAGTGACAATACCCCGCTCCTTTGAGTTTACCGCATTGAAAGTGGGGTTGGTGGCGGTGAGCTGTCACCGCCCGCCTTCCCCGCACTCCATCCCGTACACCCTTACATTGTTTAAAAAAAATAATTGTATTGATATAAAAAAAATCAAAGGAAATGATTACAAGCTTAATAATATGAGAAAGGTTGTAAAGGGTATTATCAACAATGGTTAAGAGGATTAATCAAAGTAGAGGGGCCACTTATTTAGTGGCTTAAACTCAAATGTTAGAAACTGATGGAATATACACATCATATTGATAATCAACCCCACCTCAAATTTGCTGTTTTTGGTGCCAATTTGGCTGTAATCACATTATCATTCTTAGGGTTGTTAGGTGGGGGAGGGTTCATTAACGTATAAATGTATCAATCTACATTTTATATGTGTAAAATAGGTAAAAGATTTCACATGTCCATTTTATATTCATTTGTTATCCATAAGTTTTATTAAAAAAATATTAAATCCTCTTTTTTTACATGTAAAAGATAGGTAAAAGATTTCACATGTCCATATCAATCTGGCTTACTTTTTTTAGCACACACAATATTTGTCAAGTATGTGATCTCTTTTTTCCATTTCAGGATTTTTTTTTTCTCAAGAATTTGACCCTAATAAAAGTATAAAATAACTTAAATTTATACATTACAAGACATTTATAATAAAAGTATAAAATAACTTAAATTTATACATTACAATGAACGTTTAGATTTGTTTTGTGTGATATAAAAGTTAAATATTGTCTTAACATGATACTATATTTTTATTTATTTATTTTTAAACGGTGAACTTCATGATACTATATTTATTATACACATGCATAAACTACACATGTTTATAACTAGTGTTTAAAACCCGTGTTGCGGGCACGTGAGTCGTAAAACCATGCTAAGTAGTAAGCAAACAAAGGTCAAAATTGGGAAAAATTGTAAAACAAAAATATTAATCTATACTGACACATGAATTTATACCGTTACGTGCGGTAAAACGTAGACAAATATAAACACAAACTTATACTGCGAGTTGAAGTAAAATATAGACAAACTCGAATTTATACAGAAAAAATTTTAACATAAAAAAAGGACAAAACTTGAAGACTATATAAATCACTTTAACTAAATTAACTAAAAAACAATTAAAATAAACTTTCTTACAAGATAAAAACCACTAAAAACAAAAGAGACATACCTCAATTATTATTATATAATATAATTTTCACTTCACCATCTGAAACTAAACTATTAGGGTGAAGGGAGTGGTTAAACAGGTGAAAGTGGCAAACTTCAAAATCGACCAATCAGAGTGTGGCATGTCAATCAGTGTGAAGAGTTTAAACTTTGGGGAAAAATGTTGGCAGTGGTTAAACAGTTGAAAGTGGTAAACTTTATATATATATACACACACATCAACACATACACACACACATCAATCATCATCATGTCTCCTTTCCCGAATCGGTGATGCTTCCCCGCTTGAACAAGTTTGCCGAGCGACAAAGGAGGCCGGCGGCGGTGTTGCCGCGCGGCAAACTCCTTTGCCGTCGAGTTCACCGCTCCACTCCCTTTACCCTTATAGAATGTATAAAATACAATAGTGTTTATCGTGCGATGCATATGCGAGCAAGAGATTAAGACTCGCGTCATTCTTATTTTTTATAATGTGCGTGATTACATATATAACATGCGTAATTAGAGTTTAGAACAATCCATGCGTAATTTTGTGTTTAACATGCGCATTTTTTCATATTTGGTGGCATGCGAGTTTTGATTTTTTTTTATAACGTGCGTAATTATGCAAATAACATGCGTGATTAGGGTTTAAACCTACCCATGCGTAATTATGTAATAACGTGCGTAATTTTGCAGAGTTAACTTCTATTGTGTCACCGCGTTCAATTGAAGACTCAGATATACGGTTGAGATGCTCGCGCATACATCGCGCATACATCCCATCACACGATAAATATTATTGTACGTTAAAACAATACTTTTCTACAAAAGACGTTTGCAATTGCAACAGCGCCCAAAAGATTCAAAAACACACAAACGGCCGTAACTTAACGCCGTTAACACGCCTACTATTTATACACCCACCGCGTTAACCGCACAGAAATTACTTTCAAGCTCTCAAACTGTTCAAATCCTCTCCAATCTGTAAGTATTTTCTCACATTATCTTTCAATTTTTTTTTAAATTTATGCAACTTTATGTGTTCATATGCTATTTTCTTGTGTTTGTGGAGCAATTCATTTGTAATTAGATCTACATTGTTCGTCAATTTTGGAATTCGGTTGTTATTTAGGGTTTATGTGATGAATTAGTACGGAATATGTGAGATTAATGTGTTAGGTTTACTGTGCATCATGCATTTGAGCTGTTGTTGTCTGTTATTGGTTAATTTTTTGTACATTTTGATAAGTTAGGGTTTGGGGTAATTATGAAGCTGATTGTTGTGGTAGTGTGGTGTAAATGTGTAATTTAAATTTGTGAAACATTTTTTTGAGAATTAAGATGTGTTTATCTTTATCAAATTAGGATAAAAGTTGAAATTTTTAAGATTTGTACTGAATAAAGAAGTAAAAAGTGAGAATTCTTGAAGATTCAGATATTGTTGACTTTAGAGCCTTAACGAAGGATTTTGCGCCTAAGGATGGACCGATCGACTAAAGACTTTAGTTTCGACTCAGAATCAGAACGTCTTGTTTGCTGACTTAACTTCTTAGGTCTTACAGTTTGAAAGTTATGTGAAGATGGACAAGTTTGTCACATGTTTGTCACGTCACTTGGTTAAAAAACCGCGCTTTAGGCGCAAAGCGCAACAAGGGTCAAACCCCTGCGCTTTTGGTAGCATAAGGCGCGTTTCGCGCACCTGAAGCGCGATTTCTTGGCAAAAAATTGACCCTGAGGCGCGCACCTCATGTATTTTCCATATTTTTGTGCAGCAGGTTTTTGTACAGCATGCTTTTTAGGTTGTACATGCATGTATTTTTCATATTAGAACATATATAAAGCTTATTTGTCTATAAATATTGGGTACAACATGCTTTTCAGCTTGTACATGCATGTAATTTCCATATTAGAACATATACAAAGCTTACTTGTCTATAAATATTGAGTAAATGATGCTAGAAACCTATAGGAAATATATAAAAATTTATTAAATTCATTGTTGTATATGCAGTCCAATGGGAATGGAAGTCGCTAACGTATGTACGGACAAGGAAGTAGACTCTGTCGCTATCGATTCTAACGATCTTTCCGGAAAATCAAGTAACGATCTTTCTGGCGGTTCAAGTAACGATCTATCTGGCGATTCACACACCGATCTTTTGGTCGATTCCAATGTTTCCGTCGACGAGGACTCAAAGCCTGATACTCCGACAACGGATGGAGTTAAGGAGTTCGAAGAGAAGATCTGTATTATCGAAGATATAAAGCATATAGATAATCTTTCCGGTGATTCAACTAATGCCGCAACGGACTCTGACATTTGTTTGGTGAAGGAGAAGACGGCATCTGGCACGCAGCAAATAGAAGGCGAAAGTAAGAAGTCAAACACACCGGCCAAACCTTCAACCAAATCTGCTAAAACAAAATCCACTGTTCCACAGCCGTTTGCTCTTGCTACTGAAAAGCGCGCCCGCCCTGTTGGCAATCTTGTTGCTAAAAAGTCTCATTCAAGCAAAGTTACAAAGAAAACCAATGAAGTAATCGACGAACCTCTCAAGTTGAACACATAGTCTTTCTTTACGAGTTTTCATCAAAATAATATTTTTTTTCTTTTTGTTTTTCGGGTTCAGGGTGTCCCACCTTCGGTAGGGAGGAAGCCTTTGCAACCAAATAACAAGAAGCATGCGGATGACGATGATTCTTGTTCTGTTGCTTCCTCGTATCCATATTACTGTTTTCGTTTTTTTCCTTTTTGTGCTGGCTTTATTGTTTTTTTTTTTCTATTTTTTAAACTTGTTCTGGTTCTTAACTATGGTAAGTACTGCTGCAATACCGAGGACCGTAAGGTCTAAGCCCACTTCTGCAGCAGTTCCAGTGTTCAGGTGCAGCACACGTGCAGAGAGACGAAAAGAGGTACAAATTTTGTTAAAACTCTTTTTACTTGCCTGTTTGATCAATTAAAATGGGTGTGTGTTATATTGCATAAAATCTCCAAATTCATTTTATTTAAGAAAATTAGATTATTATTGAAGTATAATTTTCGTAATCATATGTAACACACTATTTAGAGTAAAATGCCATTTTCGTCCCTGAGGTTTGGCTAGTTTTGCGACTTTCGTTCAAAGGTTTGTTTTTTCGCATCTAGATCCAAAAGGTTTAAAATCTTGCCATTTTCATCCAGCTTGTTAACCCATTTGTTTTTCTCTGTTAATTCAGGGGTATTTCCTTCTTATTTCTCAACTTAAAGGGTAATTAGGTCTTTTTCAGGGGTATTCGGTCTTTTTACATAAAGTGAAAAAGACCGAATTGCCTTTTAAGTTATCTAAAAAGACAAAAATACCCCTGACTTAACGGATAAAAATAGATGGAGTTAACGAGCCGGACGAAAATGGGAAGATCTCAAACATTTTGGATCCAGATGCGGAAAAAAACCTCTGGACGAAAGTTGCAAAACTTGCCAAACCTCAGGGATGAAAATCGCATTTTACTCAACTAATTATAAAGTTTTAAATATTTTGGACATGAGTATTTTGTGTCGACTTGACCAGTTTCATCTTGATACAAAAGTCACATGTTTTGACTTGTTAACCTGCTGGCCATTTGGTAACCTCTACATGTTAACCTCTTTAAACATACCATCCAACTGATAACCCTCCTTATGTTCTACGTTCTGAATTTGTATAAATCAGTTTTATTCCAAATTAGAGGAGAAACAGCAAGCACTGGAGGCAGAGAAAATTCAATGTGAGGCAAGGTCCAAGGTACATATACATGATTTATTTTTCATTTTTTTTTCCGCATCTAGTTTCTTTATGCAGCCACGTTAATGTGAAATTTATAATTTGTTTTAATATTGTGTATGCAAAAGGAGGAAAAAGAAGCAGCACTGAAGCAACTCAGAAAGAGTTTGACATTTAAAGCAAACCCAATGCCAAGCTTCTACCATGAGGGCCCGCCACCGAAGGTTGAGCTAAAGAAGGTAATTTATAAAAATATACAGCTTCACAAGCTTTGTTAATGTTATAATATAAAGTATTTAGATTCTTGTATTTTACAAAAATATACAGCTTCACAAGCTTTGTCTATTGTTGTGATTACAAAGAGTTGGTTTTATTTATATGGGCGTATATATGGTTAAGAGTCAAACACTTACTTTTAAACTAGTTGTTTAGCCAAACATTGTTAGATTGTGTAAGACAATTAGGGCTACAAACGAACCGAACGTTCAGCGAACAGTTTGTGAACCGTTCGGCAGGAAGTTCGTTTGAATAAATGAACGGACACGAACAAGAAATTTTGTTTGTTTTTGTTAAATGAACGAACCTGAACAGAGGCCGCGTTTGTTCATTTATGTTCGTCAATGCTCGGTCGCGTGTTCGTTTGTGTTCGATAGTTCATTAGTGTTTTTAGTTTTTATATTGCTTTTAATTACTTCAAAATTCCGAGAAATAAAATATTCAATAAGTATCAGTTTATTATATATTTTGTTCATGAACGCTTGGTTGTGTTCGTTTGTTTCCTGTTCGTGAACATTAGTTTGTGTTCATGAACGTTCGTTTGTGTTCTTTGCCTAAAGTTAACAAACGAACACGAACACATTCATTTTCTTAACGAACGAACATGAACATAAAATCTCATTGGGTAAGTGTTCATGAACAATTCGTGAACACATATATTCCTTAACACACGAACAAGGTCTTGTTCGTGTTCGTTCAGTTTGTTTCAGCCCTAAAGACAAGGCATAGACTGTTTAAATGACACATACATATCCATCTATAAATTCTATTAGAGGCGACAGTTCCGACAATACATAGTTTTTTATATTTTATTTAATTACTTTACACATGCTCACATCTTACTGCATTAGAATTCTAGCGACTGTTTGAATAAATAATAATGTTATCTCACTTTCTTACAGCCACCACCAACTCGTGCAAAATCGCCAAAATTGGGCAGAAGGAAAAGCTGCAGTGTCACAACCGGTTTAGACAAGTCAAACGTAACAAATGCTACGGTTCGCCGTAGTCTTGCTATTTTCCAAGACACAACAAACAAAAATGATAACTTAATGTCTCAAACTCATGATGAAACCGAGCCAACCGAACCTGTTTTGACCAGTATTACCGAAGACTTTACTGAGAAGGTTACTATGCAATCTTGAGTCCCTACTTCTTGGTGAGTTTTCTAATTTATACAATCTTGATTGTATTTTTGTTAACTTTATCATCGAACCCTGATCTTGATCAGGGATCCGCAGTGTTTCTCTTAACATGTTTGTTTCGTTTGGCGGTTTGGTATTTATTATGTATGAAGTGTAACTTATACTGCAAGGTGTTCTCTTTCTTTATGAATGTTGCCCTGTTGTAAATTATGTTTTTCTTTTTTATATATAGGCTTCTATAATACACACATCATATGCCTTATTGCCTCAATGTTAGTTTCCACTACATAAGAACATCCATTTATAGTAAAATCTCGATAAATCAAAACAAAAAAATTGTATATTCGTTTTGGCTTTTACAAGGTTATAAACTTAACAGTAAGGGGTAGGGGCGTTTCACTAGCGATGGATTTTAGTGGAAATGCCCGTTACTCATCACACACTCATCTCCATCATCAAAATCATTCACAAAACAACAAAGCAACTGAATTGCAGTCAAATCATTCACGCGTGAAGACGACAACGCATCAACTCCACCATGCGTGATGCAAGGTAGCGGCGGTGGTGTTTCACTGCCCATAACTCGTGGACTTTTGGCCATCACGTGACGCCCCGGGTGCTCTAAGGATTTGGGACTAGTGAAAGTTATCCTTTATCGAGATTATAATGTATATGCTGTAGTGTTTAACTGATTTTACGCGCATAGGTCCAACTGATATTGGTGATCCTGAATCTAGCTAAACTTTGTTTTCCGTTTGGAAATTAGATTATTACTAAACTATTATGTTTTGGTAATTAAATTTTGGCATGTTTGTATAACAAAAAAAAAGGTATGAAAAAGTTTCATAGCTTACACGAAAAAAAAGGTGTGAAAAAGGTTCATAGCTTACACGAAAAAAAAAAGGTATGAAAAAGGTTCATAGCTTACAAGAAAAAAGGTATGAAAGCTAACTCCATGCATAGTTGAAACTTTGGTTGGTAAGAAAGAGATGTTCACATTTGGAAATTGTTAAATAAATAATTGTTAGGGTGAATTACATTTTTCGTTCTTTATGTTTGTATCGAATTGCAGTGGATAACCTTTAACTTTAATAAGTACATTCACAATCTTTTATTTGGAAAACTCATTACACCATACGTCATTTAGCTCTAATCTGGTTAAAAAATTTCAGTTAAGTTTATCAAGTGCAAGACACATGAGGCCACTTGAGTCATTTTACCTATTTATTTAGAAAAAATAATAAATAGAGTTTGTCTTTGACTGATTTGGGCATAATCTTCTTCTTCACACTTTTCTTAACCCCAAAACCCTAAACACAATCACAACAGCCATATACATCAGTTTTTGTCAGATCTGAGCGAGTGTTGGTTGACCAGAGTTTTGAGGTGGTGGCAGAAGGGTTATGACCGGAGTTTTGAGCAGTGTTGCGAGTGGGGGTTCTGAACAGAGTTTTGAGCAGTGCAAATTGGGGTCTGCAAATTCTTCACTTGGGTTCTGGAAATGGGGTCTGCAACGAGTCAAAATCAAGACTTGATTGTGTTTAACTTTCAATTGGGGTGTGCAAATTCTTCACTTTAGACGAAACCCCATCTGGGTTTTGAAGAAAACGATGACGGATTGAGATGGACGGTGAGGATGAGCAGTGCGGTGGGTATGAAGAACAAATGGAGCAGCACGGTGATGGTTAGAGCTATTGAGGTGATCGGTGGCGGAGAAATGGAGCAGCCCTTGACATATCAGACCTAACTGAAATTTTTAACCATGTTAGAGCTAAAGGACGTAGAGTGCAATAAGTTTTCCAAATAAAGGATTGTGACTGTAATTATTAAAGTTAAAAGCTATCCACTGTAATTCGATACAAACCTAAAGGACGAAAACTGTAATTTACCCTAATTGTTATCAATTTCGGATTTAGCATTTTCAAATTATCTTTCGGATTTAGTATTTTTCAAATTATCTTGCATAATCTTTAGTAATTGGACGTGACGATGGGCCAATGGGGAACCCCATTTCTACCCATTTTGGGCTGTCTATGGGCGGGCCCAACAGAGTATAAGCCCAACCAGAGCCTAACTTGCCCATTAAGGTTTCTCCTTCATAAAACGAGCGGGAAACGAGGAGTGAGAACATGCAGGCGGCCATTAATGACTGATAAGAAGAGCATCACGGCTGGCATCGTACTTCCCCTTCTGAAACATTAAATGCCACTGCCGATCTAACCGTTAGGGGTCAGACACGTGTCTGAGCCCCTCGAGGTCTTCTTAGACACGTTGGATTATCTTAACAAATATCTTATACACACAATAAGGTCTGGGACTAATATAAGAGATAGAAGACGGTAACGAAGGCAGGTATCATCTCCGGAACCATCTCATTTACTACACCCTCATTTAATCCCCTCTCATTAATTCTGACCAACATTCCTTTACATTTAATACCCACATACATATTTATTAGATTCACACCAAAGAAGAAATATTCCGGTGATTACACTCATCGGAAGAAGCTCCTCTCACTCTCCGGCAAGTTTACTTACTCTCACGCCGGAGCTTGGTCACGGATCCCCCTCCCTGTCACACCCTGTCTTTTGCGGAAGCGTATGATGTGTGACTAGCTTGTTATCATTGCATTCAATCGTAATAAACAACTACATGATCAAACGATGTTCATCCATTCATGAAAATTTGAGTATTACAAACACTTGTTATTTAAGTTTTCAAAACACGACCTTTGACAAGGTTACTATTCAACAAAAGTGGATGACATCTAAACTTGTAGTCTACTTCTAGTTACGACACTTGCGCCCAAGATCCATCCTGTCACCTGAAATACATGTAATTTTGGAAAACATCAACATAAAGTTGAGCGAGTTCATGCATTTTTGTATTTCACGTTTTTATACTTTGTATGAAAACATAGTATGTGTCATGTATAATTCAAATCTTTCTTGAGTACCCCACGTACTCAAGTATAATTCCCGTTTTCTTGAGTACCCCACGTACTCAAGTATCATTCAAGTTTTCTTATGTACCCCACGTTTAAAATGATTGTTTATACAAGGACATTAAGGCACGTGAGGACATAAGGAGCATTAGTATTTTCTCCTTTAAGGCATGTGAGGACATAGGAGCATTAGTATTTTCTCCTTTAACTATGTCGATTACCCTCGACTGTGTCGATTTCCCTTGACTGTGTCGATTTTCCCTCGACTGTGTCGATTTTCCCTCGACTGTGTCGATTTACCTCGACTGTGTCGATTTCCCTCGACTGGGACTCCGAAGCACTCAAGAGGTCACATAAGGACCATGAGTGGGGCTCGGCCGTACCCGTTAGATCTAACCCTCGTCCCTAATTAAGTATTAATGGCATCTCAATATCTAATTTAAGCTCACATGATCTAGTATTTTCTAGGCTTTTCTTAAAGCTCATCATATTGCACTCACCACGAGTGCTTCTCGTATTCTCAAATCATATTGCACTCGGTTCTCGTTCTCACCAAGAGTGCTTCTTGTATTTTTACCCTTTGTAAAAATTATAATATTTGTAACATGTATTTCACCCCCGAGAGTTATAAAACCAAAAACAGTTAAGAGAAAAGGGGGAGCATGAACTCACAACTTTGCGTTCCTGTGCGTCGTAAACTTCACCGGATTTGCTTAATTAACGTCGTAACCTATACGCGTTTTCTTAACGTTAGTCACTAGACTTGCGTCTCACAAGTACAGTCACTATCTCTTGTGTACGTATTCTTGTGTTAAAAATATTCTATATTTTTAACTACGTATCTTACTTATATTATTTCTCTAAAATTAATATAAGTATCTCGTGTTTTGCACTTTGCACCCGAATTATGTATCTTGTATGTTGTATGTGTATTTTTATGTTTATACTCCTCATGAGTGTTTAGTGTATTTTTAAGTCTTAATACACTAGCACGTATAACACATACTATATACACTTAGCACAAAAGTTGGTGATAAAATAATAAATAATATATATTTTTCTCTCAAAAATATATATACTTATATCCATTTTTATTCTTGAAGAAATCCTCATTTCTTATCACCAAAAATTAGGGAAACCTTGGTAATACTTTAAATACATTTTTAGGGAATAAGTTTCCCAAAAACTTATATTTTTCTAAGTGTCAAAATTTATAAAAATTTTGACAGAGTTTCCCCTAAAAATGGAGGTTTCCCATGTTTTCAAAACATGTGTTTATTTTCTTTTAAATCGTCAACAATATCAACAACACAATTATCAACAATAATCATCAACATCAATCACTAATTTCTCCATTTCATGAACTTGAATATTTACAAAAATGTGTAGTAACTTACTAGCACATTTAGTAAGCCTTGTTATCTTTAAAAATAAGTTTAATTTCTTAAAAACTTTATTTTTAAAGAATATGAAGTTTCACAACTTCTAGTCGGTTTTTACGAAAATTATTTCTTTGTTAAAACTTTTGTTACACAAGTGTCCACACACTTGTTTGTTCATAAAAACACTTCTACTTCATGAAAGATCCAGTTTTAAAACATGGTTTTGTCTTACAGTTGGTCTTTCGAAAATACCACTTGTAGATCTTTAGATCTACTAGTTTAGAACTCCATTTCATAAGATAAATTGTTTTTACACAAGTTCATGTTTAGTGTGTAGTAGAGTTTCATCATTTAACCCTTTTCATTCTTAACATATTCTATGTCATGTTTCATGAACATGACTAATCCGGGTTAGATGATGATCCGAGCTACCACAACATAGATCGGCACTAAATAATCACCACAAAACAAGTCTTACAAGTTTTACACAACATTATAGTTTTTATCCAACTTATTTCTCATTCTTGTAAACTTTTAGTATGTGATTTAGTATGTTCATGATTTTCACCCGACAAGGTTCATATTAACCACTATAAACAAGAACAAGATGATGTTTGAGAACACTTACTACTAGCACAAGGCTAGGGAAGTTCAAGTGTATAAATGAGGTGGATAAAAGCAAATGGTTGAGGTTCTTCGACTTCCGTAAGCTCCTAGCTTCTTTGTTATGCTTCTTACACCTTTGTATGAGCTTGGAACATATGAGAATGGGTGGATGATGGTGGTTGTAGGTGGTGGTGAGGTCGGCCGAACCAAGGGGAAAGGAAGAGAAGAAAATGTGGGGTGTGATGTTGTGTGGAAGTTATGAACTCAAGGTCTCCTAGTCTTTCTTATAACCCATTTTAAGGATTCTACCAATGGGTAATATGTCCCATATCTACACAACAAAACAATTAAAATATAAAAGAAATCAAGGAGTGGGATTTTATGTCCCCTAATCGGCCACCAATGGGGGGGGGGGGGGGGGGGGGGGGTAAAGTGTAACTTGTAATGGTTAGTTACTTGGTTTAGTTAGGACTCAAAGGTGTTAGTTAGGATACTAGTGTGTCTTATTTAATATAACGGGTGTCAGGGTACTCGGGGACCCTAACTGACTTAGAAAAATAAAAACAATGCTTCTAGCATTATTTTGGTATTCCGGGTATTATCCGGTTGTTCGGTTAGACACTGGTTCGTTAAAGTGCTAAATCACACTTTTTAGTGTCTTTTAAGTACCCTTCTTGTACCCTTTCAATTCCCAACACTTGGGGAAATATTCTGGATGATAAAACGAAATTTATGCATAATATTCATATGATTAAATGCTGAATTGAGCTGAATTATACGAAATTATGCACTTAAAGTGCGTTTCGGGTGCTTTTTAGTGCTTATTTTTGCTTTCGCAATGTCTATAAATTAAACCCTTACATGTACTCTTGGGTTTTAATGTACTTTTGTCCTCGGACCTACACCTAGGCCCAATTTTATTGTCTGACTGCTTCCTGCAGTTCTGTTGACACAGTGTGTCTTACCGGTGAGTTTACTAATATTTTCGACGCAACGCTCTCGTTTATGCATAAAGCAATATTTTGTAGCACAAAATATGCATGAATTCACTTGCATGGAATTCAGAAATTTATTTGTCTGGTAAACCAGATCATGCACAGTCATTTAAGCACAAATTACTGTTCATCTAGTGTACGGAATGTACGGAAAAGTGACGGTTGTCACAGTCTCCCCCCGTTAAAAGAATTTTGTCCCGAAATTCAAGCGATGCCATTGGTCGCAGGGGAGTTTTGAAACCAATATGGTCACTTAGATACATGATTTGTCTTCATGTTCCCATGAAATCTCTGGGTCATGTCATGAATTCTATCATACTCAAGTAGATCAATCATGACTTTTCTGTGTCTTGTGGACTCTTGGTCTCTAACCTCAACAGGTTCCTATCGTATCACGGACTCTTGGTCCAAAACCTTAGCAGGTTTCTATATTATAATTCTTGTCGTTTGTCATTGACGTGAATCTTATTTGTGGGAACAACGACTGTTCCTTAAGTCAGACTCCTCTACAGACTAGACACATGAATGTGTCGCGATCACTACTGATCTTTTTCTGGGAGCTTCATATTGTGAGCAATGGTTCTGATCCCTACACCGGGGATTCTACCTTTTCGTTTTTCAACTCACACTACGCCTTCTCTAGGCGAGGCTCTCATTTAAGTCATACTTCTTGCCTCAAATTCTTACGATTTCTGCCGCTCATCGGCGTAATCTTTCTGAATTCTACGGGCTGTCCTGATATGATTACATATCTGAAGGATCTTGCCTCTAGTTTTCCTAGGCCATCTCGGGCCAGTTGATTGTTTACCTTCGGTCTCCGTTCAACATGACGGGAATTTACTCATTATGTTCCGTCTAAAGCTTTACACGAAGCGGTTTAGACGACGGTGTGATAGATACCGTTGTAGGAAAACTCCACTAAGGGCAAGTGAGTGTTCCGACTTTTCATCAAGGTTTATCACACAAGAACATATTGTGTTCATACAGTCTGCATTGTTCAGCAGCTCAGTTCATATTCGAGTTCTTACGATCATCGGTGTGTTGCAACCCTTGTGATCAATAAAGATCGTGCAACGTTTTCTTTCTGGTAATGACGTCCAGTTGCGGCGCGCAATCACTGTATCTATATCAAGATCTCTTCTCGTGATTCCTTAATCAATGTGCCGCGTGCGCAATGTTGTGGTCTCGTTGCATCGACGTACAATCGAGACTTTGTCGAGAGACGTCACATAATTGCAACTCTAGCTCCTTAGTTCTTGGTTGCAGGGTTGGCATTAATTTCGTTCTTGGTTATGGTTCTCACCTTGCGAATTTGAAATCATCTTTTTGTCATTATTGCACGTAACTGTGCTTTCTGTAAGAGTTGCAAGGTAAATTGCGGCTGTTGCTCACGACCTTCCTTGGTCGTTGGCCATATAAGAATGTAGTCAATAAGTATATGACTTATCCAGGTATGGCTCACACGTTCGATTCATGAGGTCCATGAATATTGTCGATGCATGTGTTAAGCCAAATGATACGACAAGGATCTCGTAATGCTCGAAGCAAGTCCTAAAGGTCGTTTAGGGATATTTCCTCTTGTATTCACAGTGGAGGACCTCTTGTCCTCAAGTTGATCCTTGGCAAAGGATTCTGATTCTCAATTTTCTGAAGTTTATGTAAAGTGGAGACTACCAACTTTCTCCTTGTCTCCTTAACTAAGGATGTTATGTCCTTAATTTCCTCTATCTAGCAGCTCTTGCAGTTATATCAGAGGTTCATGCTTCGCTGGTGAAGCTAGTCGGTATGGCGTCATTCGTCACTGGTGCTGCTCCTGGCACGCGATTTATCCTAAACTCCTCTCGTCGCTACAGAGAGGCGTTCCTAGCAAGTCTTCTGAAAAGGCTACTAGGACTTCCTCCGTCACGGGGATGTTCTCAGGCTCTGCAGTCTATTCGGAGGCGTTTCTATGCCTCTTCGACCAATGAGGGATGTCGTAGATCTGCCGCCTTGTGGGGTCTGGCATCCTTGCACCTATTGTAGGAAAGTTGGGTTTCATCATCCGCATGAGGGATGCGTCTGATTTTCTCATATCGAACAACTTCAGCTGTATACTTGGATTTGTGATCCATGCTGACTATCATATTATGACATCGCGAGTCAATGGTAACAGAAGGTTCCGACCTTCTGAGTCCCTAGAATATAATTCCTTACTTGCTTCGTCTGTTTAAACTAGCCTTCTATATGCCCATTTCTTAAGAATATAGGACGTCTATCTCACTTGAGACTAGGCCAAGCAGTTTCTTAAGTTCTAAGCATGCAAGGTTGAAGTTGATGCCAGTATTAAAAATAGATGCATAAGGTTGGTTATTAGGGAACGTACCCGTAACCGCATCTGGATCCTGGCGTGCTTCACGAGTTTCGATCGTGAAAACCCTTCCTTGCTTGTTTCTTCCTAGGGCAATCTTTCCTAAAGTGCCCTGCTTCACCACATTTGTAGCAACCTGGTATTCTCTTATTTCTTCCATCTGGGTCCTTCGCCCAACAGGCATCCTTGTTGTGTCCTTCTTTTCCACACTTTCCGCACGTAGGCCTTAGGCATCGACCTTCATGGTGAAAAGTGCATTCCCCGCATCTCGGCTTAGTCCCCGAGTATATTTTACCACCAGCCTTATTAGTGGCTTCATCAGTTTTCCTTCCAGGCGGCGGGTTCACTTTCTTTCTTTTGCCTGTTTTAGAGCTTCCACAGTTGACTTGGGTGCTCATCTTTAGATTCGAAGACTTCCTCTTCTTATTGCCTGATGACTCCACATGAGTCTCTTTCTTGTTATCCTCAGATTCTGAAAATTTTCCCGCACGTAGAGCTTCTTCAGTAAGGGTGACACTCATATCGATAGCCTCTGCAATGGTTGAGGGCTTTGAGGTAGTAACCATGCTCCTGATCTGAGGTGCAAGTCCCCAAATGAATCGTTCAACCCTTTTGAATTCCGGTTTGACTAAGTAGGGGACGACCCTAGACAGGTCGTGAAATCGTTGGACGTATTCAGGAATCTTCGGTCCATCCATTTTTAAGTTCCAGAACTCCACCTCAATCTTCTGGATTTCAGCCCTAGAACAGTATTTCTTTTCCATCATTTCCTTGAGCTCGTCCCAGCTTAGTGCATAAGCAGCATCCGCACCAAGGGTTTGAACCTGAAGGTTCCACCAGGAGAGTGCGCCATCTACGAATAACCCTGAGATATAAGTAACACTCTGTCGGGGCGAACAGTTACTCATTCTTAGAATGGAGTCAGTCTTTTCTGCCCAACGTACAAATGCAACGGCACCTCCTGTGCCATCAAAATTCAGTGGCTTGCAGTCCAGGAATTGTTTATAGGTGCAGCCAGTCGGAGGGTTATTTCCAGTAGTGCCATCGCTGTGCTTAGAGCGGAGGGCTTCATGTCGAGCAATCGCCTGTGAGATGCATTCTTGCAGCTCGGCTTCTGTTCTTGGCAGCGTACTGGTGTTTGTGTCTCGCCTGGGCGGCATTCTCTTCTGCCAAAATGGTATGAAGTAGGTTAGACAACATTTCAATTGTCTATGATATACATAGCACCATAAGCCACCCAATTTCGCATGTATATATAACCAGTGTATAAGCGAGGAAACAGTTATTGAGCCTTCACATAGGCTTGCCAACTTGGCTTATTGTTTGAAATGAACTCGAGGCTACATCGCCTTGGTCATTCAAGTTTTAGTTATTTCCTGCTACATTGGTTTCCTTAGGTCTTTAGCTTTACTGGTGCGTATATTTCCCCTTTGATGGGGTTGTTTGTGTAGAGGTGATAGGGAGTGTATCGTCGCTGACTCTTTCTGAATGTCATTCCACCTCTCTTGTTTAAATATCGTTTCCTCACACGTCTCGTATGCCGGTAGAAGTGTCAGTCACGAAGTAGGCTAAGACAGGTCTCCTACTTTCTAACGTGCTAAAGCACTGATCTAAGTGCTGTTCTACCAGATGAAGGTGAGGACACCTATAGATTAATTTTGTATGGTTTTCATTAGCTCGACCCGCAGAGTCCACCAGGATTTCTGTGCACTACAAGTCGTTATTACGTGGGCCCCCGTAATAATAAATTGTCTTGCACAGTTACCCCAAATTTTCTCTTGTCCAAGCAGATGATCCATCAAGGAGGGAACACTACTGTCCTTATACCTCTGTCATGGAAAGGACCTTTGCGATGGTCCACGCGCTAACATTCGTTATCGTTACGCGCGTATAGGCACGATGATTAGATGGAATAGGAATAGAGAGAATTCCTAGTAGTTGGAGGGGCACCTTCGAGATGAATACCTCATCTCCCTTTTCTGGTTAAGCATATCGTCAATCTTGCTTCACATAAGCCGCAGGGATCTCGTTCCGTTGATTGAGAATTCGTTCAAGGTTGCCGCCTCTGCCTCGTCATCATCACCGTAGTTAGGCACCTTCACGATCGAGAGGGAAGAGCAGCCATCTCCTACGGAAGCAAGCTCAGCATCTTGTTTGGTAGTCACTCCCAGCCATGAGCTTTGCAAAGGATGCGAGGTCGGTAGCTTCATCGTGCGAGTCACGTATAGTAATAGGAATCGGAGTCGAAAGTATCTTATTCACGTCAATAATCATTTCGTACACTTATTTGTATGTATGTATATCAATAACATATATGCTACTTAGCATAATCAAGCAATTTAATGCATTATATCACGTATAACTCTCGTTTTTGGGGGGTCATTTTGTTTTTGGCAAGTCTAACCCGTGTAGACTATGCTTTGGTTGGCACCTTATTTTAAAGGTATTCCTCACTAATGTCCTTGCCTTGTCACTTTTTGAAAAATGTCTGACTCGTGGATCTTGGCGCTTTTGTGAATGCAATGAAAACCTTTTTGAAAAAAATGTTTTCGTGAGAGAACTCTAGTGATTGTAGTCTAGACTCGAGAAAGAATCCTAGTTCACTACAATCGAAGCTCTGATACCAAACTGTCACACCCTGTCTTTTGCGGAAGCGTATGGTGTGTGACTAGCTTGTTATCATTGCATTCAATCGTAATAAACAACTACATGATCAAACGATGTTCATCCATTCATGAAAATTTGAGTATTACAAACACTTGTTATTTAAGTTTTCAAAACACGACCTTTGACAAGGTTACTATTCAACAAAAGTGGATGACATCTAAACTTGTAGTCTACTTCTAGTTACGACACTTGCGCACAAGATCCATCCTGTCACCTGAAATACATGTAATTTTGGAAAACATCAACATAAAGTTGAGCGAGTTCATGCATTTTTGTATTTCACGTTTTTATACTTTGTATGAAAACATAGTATGTGTCATGTATAATTCAAATCTTTCTTGAGTACCCCACGTACTCAAGTATAATTCCCGTTTTCTTGAGTACCCCACGTACTCAAGTATCATTCAAGTTTTCTTATGTACTCCACGTTTAAAATGATTGTTTATACAAGGACATTAAGGCACGTGAGGACATAAGGAGCATTAGTATTTTCTCCTTTAAGGCATGTGAGGACATAGGAGCATTAGTATTTTCTCCTTTAACTGTGTCGATTACCCTCGACTGTGTCGATTAACCTCGACTGTGTCAATTTCCCTCGACTGTGTCGATTTACCTCGACTGTGTCGATTTCCCTCGACTGGGACTCCGAAGCACTCAAGAGGTCACATAAGGACCATGAGTGGGGCTCGGCCGTACCCGTTAGATCTAACCCTCGTCCCTAATTAAGTATTAATGGCATCTCAATATCTAATTTAAGCTCACATGATCTAGTATTTTCTAGGCTTTTCTTAAAGCTCATTATATTGCACTCACCACGAGTGCTTCTCGTATTCTCAAATCATATTGCACTCGGTTCTCGTTCTCACCAAGAGTGCTTCTTGTATTTTTACCCTTTGTAAAAATTATAATATTTGTAACATGTATTTCACCCCCGAGAGTTATAAAACCAAAAACAGTTGAGAGAAAAGGGGGAGCATGAACTCACAACTTTGCGTTCCTGTGCGTCGTAAACTTCACCGGATTTGCTTAATTAACGTCGTAACCTATACGCGTTTTCTTAACGTTAGTCACTAGACTTGCGTCTCACAAGTACAGTCACTATCTCTTGTGTACGTATTCTTGTGTTAAAAATATTCTATATTTTTAACTACGTATCTTACTTATATTATTTCTCTAAAATTAATATAAGTATCTCGTGTTTTGCACTTTGCACCCGAATTATGTATCTTGTATGTTGTATGTGTATTTTTATGTTTATACTCCTCATGAGTGTTTAGTGTATTTTTAAGTCTTAATACACTAGCACGTATAACACATACTATATACACTTAGCACAAAAGTTGGTGATAAAATAATAAATAATATATATTTTTCTCTCAAAAATATACATACTTATATCCATTTTTATTCTTGAAGAAATCCTCATTTCTTATCACAAAAAATTAGGGAAACCTTGGTAATACTTTAAATACATTTTTAGGGAATAAGTTTCCCAAAAACTTATATTTTTCTAAGTGTCAAAATTTATAAAAATTTTGACAGAGTTTCCCCTAAAAATGGAGGTTTCCCATGTTTTCAAAACATGTGTTTATTTTCTTTTAAATCGTCAACAATATCAACAACACAATTATCAACAATAATCATCAACATCAATCACTAATTTCTCCATTTCATGAACTTGAATATTTACAAAAATGTGTAGTAACTTACTAGCACATTTAGTAAGCCTTGTTATCTTTAAAAATAAGTTTAATTTCTTAAAAACTTTATTTTTAAAGAATATGAAGTTTCACAACTTCTAGTCGGTTTTTACGAAAATTATTTCTTTGTTAAAACTTTTGTTACACAAGTGTCCACACACTTGTTTGTTCATAAAAACACTTCTACTTCATGAAAGATCCGGTTTTAAAACATGGTTTTGTCTTACAGTTGGTCTTTCGAAAATACCACTTGTAGATCTTTAGATCTACTAGTTTAGAACTCCATTTCATAAGATAAATTGTTTTTACACAAGTTCATGTTTAGTGTGTAGTAGAGTTTCATCATTTAACCCTTTTCATTCTTAACATATTCTATGTCATGTTTCATGAACATGACTAATCCGGGTTAGATGATGATCCGAGCTACCACAACATAGATCGGCACTAAATAATCACCACAAAACAAGTCTTACAAGTTTTACACAACATTAGAGTTTTTATCCAACTTATTTCTCATTCTTGTAAACTTTTAGTATGTGATTTAGTATGTTCATGATTTTCACCCGACAAGGTTCATATTAACCACTATAAACAAGAACAAGATGATGTTTGAGAACACTTACTACTAGCACAAGGCTAGGGAAGTTCAAGTGTATAAATGAGGTGGATAAAAGCAAATGGTTGAGGTTCTTCGACTTCCGTAAGCTCCTAGCTTCTTTGTTATGCTTCTTACACCTTTGTATGAGCTTGGAACATATGAGAATGGGTGGATGATGGTGGTTGTAGGTGGTGGTGAGGTCGGCCGAACCAAGGGGAAAGGAAGAGAAGAAAATGTGGGGTGTGATGTTGTGTGGAAGTTATGAACTCAAGGTCTCCTAGTCTTTCTTATAACCCATTTTAAGGATTCTACCAATGGGTAATATGTCCCATATCTACACAACAAAACAATTAAAATATAAAAGAAATCAAGGAGTGGGATTTTATGTCCCCTAATCGGCCACCAATGGGGGGGGGGGTAAAGTGTAACTTGTAATGGTTAGTTACTTGGTTTAGTTAGGACTCAAAGGTGTTAGTTAGGATACTAGTGTGTCTTATTTAATATAACGGGTGTCAGGGTACTCGGGGACCCTAACTGACTTAGAAAAATAAAAACAATGCTTCTAGCATTATTTTGGTATTCCGGGTATTATCCGGTTGTTCGGTTAGACACTGGTTCGTTAAAGTGCTAAATCACACTTTTTAGTGTCTTTTAAGTACCCTTCTTGTACCCTTTCAATTCCCAACACTTGGGGAAATATTCTGGATGATAAAACGAAATTTATGCATAATATTCATATGATTAAATGCTGAATTGAGCTGAATTATACGAAATTATGCACTTAAAGTGCGTTTCGGGTGCTTTTTAGTGCTTATTTTTGTTTTCGCAATGTCTATAAATTAAACCCTTACATGTACTCTTGGGTTTTAATGTACTTTTGTCCTCGGACCTACACCTAGGCCCAATTTTATTGTCTGACTGCTTCCTGCAGTTCTGTTGACACAGTGTGTCTTACCGGTGAGTTTACTAATATTTTCGACGCAACGCTCTCGTTTATACATAAAGCAATATTTTGTAGCACAAAATGTGCATGAATTCACTTGCATGGAATTCAGAAATTTATTTGTCTGGTAAACCAGATCATGCACAGTCATTTAAGCACAAATTACTGTTCATCTAGTGTACGGAATGTACGGAAAAGTGACGGTTGTCACACTCCCGGGGTCCTCCGTAGCGAGGCTAACGGTTTATTCTTTTGTAGCTTCAAGGAACGGGATATCTTGACGTCAGCGAAGATCCACTTAACGTCAGCCAGGATTTGGGTATTCAACATTGGCGCCATCCGTGGGACATCAGCTTGACCGGTGTCTCCACACTGAACTCCGACGTCATAGATAACCCGTTTTAGGAAAGGCAGCATGGACACTACACCCGGTTCACAGGTCATTCAGACGGTACAGAATGATCATGACAAGGTTACGGTGGAAGATATAACCAATGAGGAAGAGAATGAGAATCAGACAGAATTGTTGGAAAAAGAGGAGACCATCACCCCGGATTTTGTGGCCATGCACAGAGAGAAACTGAGAAAGTGTCTCAAGGACCTAGAAAGACAAGAGAAGCTCGACAGTATCAGGGCTAAGTTGTCGTTTGATACACCCTCTAATCAAGAGAAAGCAGACCCCAAAACAAGGACAGTGGAAGTGACCCACTGGAAACATTCATGACAGCCCTTAGGCAAATGTCCTCGGAAGAAAGGGAGGATCTCATTACGGGAAAGAAACCAAAAGGAAAAAAAAGGAAAAACCAAGCAACGACGGCCTGGATCAACCCTACCTCCCACGGGACTTAGCTGAAGTCTCAAAATTCACCCGGAGGATAGCAGAAGCACCAATGCCCCCTAAGACAAAGCTACCCCCAAACTTTGACCGATACGATGGGACAAGAGATCCTGAAGATCATCTCCATGCTTTCAGGGAGCAGGGCAACTGGGACGGTGGCCCATGCCGGTCTGGTGCCATATGTTTGTACAAACCTTAACGGAGGGGGCCCGGCTCTGGTTTGACAGCCTCCCTCCGGGGGGAATCGATAGTTATGAAGAGTTAAGCGAGAAGTTCCTTAGGAACTTTGGTCAACAGAGAAAGGTGGTCAGGAATCCAAATGAGATCCTCCACATAAGGCAGAGGGACAATGAGCGAATAGATCAGTATATGGAGAGGTTCGTCAAGGAGAGCATGAACATCAAAGATGTCCTGGAGGTCATGAAGATTAGCAGTTTCATAAACGGGCTAAAACATGCCCAGCTGTGTGAGAAACTGGGGGAGGAGTTCCCCCACTCATTTGACAACCTTATGGACAGGGTCAGAGCCTTTTTCAGAGGTAAGGACACGGTCAGCAAAGCCAAGGAAACGGACGTCGCACCCCGGAGGATCGCCCCAGTTGCAAAGCCTCCTGACAAAGGTACACCCTACTCTAGAAAACCCCCTTTCGATAGAATGTTGCACGACAGAGCAAGGCCCTCATACTCCCCATACAGACCTCGGGGGAGAGGTCCCCCTCCTTATTCTGATCATTTCACCCCTCTCACCAAAACCCCAAGTGAGATACTGGCCACTGAGAGGGTAAAGAACTCCTTCCCGAGGCCACCACCCATAAAGCCCGGGCCCAAGGCACAACCAAACGAGTATTGCGAATTCCACAAAGGTTTTGGGCACAAAACCGATGACTGCATGTATTTAAAAAGAGAAATAGAGGCTGCAGTAAAGACAGGAATGTTGGCCCACCTGGTTAAGGAAATTAAGGAAGGGGGAGGGGACCGCAAGGGAAGAGATGTAAGGGAGCCTGGGCGGGCAGATGTTGATATGATTAGAAGGAGAAATGAATTCGATACCACCCGGAGCGTAAAGGCCAGGATCCTGGGCTCCCCGGACTGCATGAAAGCTCCCATTCTTATGCCACACTTGGAAGAGAATGAAGTGCAACGACTTCCCCTAAACATCTCAGCCATAATAGCTGGCCACAAGGTGTCTCGAATACATGTGGACGGAGGGTCCGGTGTCGAAGTGATATACGAGCATTGTTTCCTTAGATTCGACAGGGACGTAAGAGATCGGCTCGAAGAAGACTCCTTCCCCTTAGTGGGATTCAACAACAGTGTATCACACCCCCTGGGAAAAACCAGGCTTCCATTCACAGTCGGGGTAGGGGATCGAGTCCGAACGATAAACCTGACCTTCACAGTGGTTTGGGCACCTTCAAAGTACAATGCAATCTTAGGAAGACCCGGAATTGGGGACCTACAAGCACAGGCATCCACCCCCCACGGAGCTTTAGTGTTTCAAACACCGAAGGGTTTAGCCTGGGTTAAGTCCGCTTATGAAGTAGTTTCTTCTGTATCCGAAAGTGAAGTATCTGAGAAGCCCCGGAAGGAGGGGGTAGAGGAGTGGGTCCTTTGCGACAGGTTCCCAGAGCAAACGATCAAAGTAGGAAGTCACTTAAGTGACAAATGCAAGAGTGCTCTGAAAGAGCTGCTTCTCCTCAACATAGATGTGTTTGCATTCCAACATGGAGACATGACAGGAATCCCCAGGAGCCTAACTGAACACCGGCTCAACACTTACACGTGGGCAAAACCCGTAAGGCAGAAAAAGCGAAGCATGGGGCCCAACAAAAGAAGAGCTGCTTGTGAGGAAACCAGAAAACTGCTCAAGGCAGGAATAGTCAGAGAAGTGAAGTATCCGTCCTGGATCGCCAATCCAGTCATGGTTCAGAAAAAAGACGGGGGATGGAGGATGTGCATCGACTTCCAAGATCTAAACAAGGCATGTCCTAAGGACTGTTATCCCCTCCCAGAAATAGACGTCCATGTGGATTCTTTGTCTCAATACCCCCTGAAATGCTTCCTGGATGCCTACAAGGGATACCATCAAATCCAGATGTTGATAGAGGACGAAGAAAAAACTGCCTTCATCACAGACGAAGGGACATTCTGTTATACCAAAATGCCCTTCGGTCTCAAAAATGTTGGGGCCACATATCAGAGATTCATGAACACCTTGTTCCGGGAGCAACGGGGAAGGAACCTGGAGGTATACGTTGATGACATTGTTATCAAAAGCTTGACGGAGATGGCCATGATAGACGATATAGCTGAGACTCTCAACACGATGCAAGATGTGAATATGAAGTTAAACCCCGGAAAATGCTGTTTTGGGGTAGAGGAAGGGAGTTTCCTGGGGGTAGTAGTCACTAAAGGAGGAATCAAGGCTAACCCGGAAAAAAACTCAAGCTGTGGCCGAAATGCGATCCCCCAGGTACCTGAGAGACATTCAGCAACTAAATGGAAGATTGATAGCATTAAACCATTTCTTATCGAAGGTAGCCGACAGGACCATCCCCTTCATGAAGGTGTTGAAGGACTGCATTCCAAGAAATGAAAGCTTACATCTGCAAACTCCCAACATTAGCCACCCCAGTGCCCGGGGAACTCTTGCTCCTGTACTTGTCCGCCTCAAAGACAACCATAAGTGCAGTCATGATGGTAGAACGGGAAGGGAAGCAGATCCCCATATATTTCATCAGCAGAACACTTAAAGGCCCCGAGGAACGCTACATGCCCTGGAGAAATTGGCGTTAGCCCTCGTTTTCGCATCCTGGAGACTCAGGATGTACTTCCAAGGGCACAAGATTACCCTGATGACTGATCAACCACTCCAAAAGGTACTCAGGAGGCCGGAGCTGTCGGGACGATTGGCTAAATGGGCTGTGGAGCTGGGGGAACACTCTCTGGAGTTTAAGCCCAGGACGGCCATGAAGGGGCAGGTACTGGCCGACTTTTTAGCAGAGGTTCCCGAGGATGAAGAGAAGGAACTTTTAAAATGGGAAGCCTTGGAGAAAGAAGAGAAAGAAAAAGAGGACGAGGCTGTGTGGAAATTACTCACCGACGGGGCCTCTCGTGAAGAAGGGAGCGGGGCAGGCATCACATTGATAAGTCCCGAGGGGATTGAGCTGACATACGCCATAAGACTGGACTTCGAAAACACCAACAACACTGCAGAGTATGAGGCCCTCTTGGCAGGAATGAGGCTGGCACAAAAAATGAAAGTAAAGCACGTAGAAGCTAGCACTGATTCGCAACTGGTGGTAAAACAGTACCAAGGAGAGTATGAAGCCAAAGACAGCATCATGGCTCAGTATGTGGTGAAGGTAAAGGAAACAACCAAGGCATTCAAAACTTTCAGATTAGAATACATCCCCAGAGGAAGGAACAGAAAATCTGACGCCCTCAGTAAATTGGCTTCGGTGGCATTCGACCACCTGGCAAGAGAAGCCAAAGTAGAAGTTCTAACAGCCCCATCCCTCAACATGAAGGAGGTAACCGCAATCGAGAACGGGCAGGAAACATGGATGACACCGATCATTAAGTTCCTCAGGGACGGGACGCTACCTGAAGGGGAATGGGCAGCCCGGAAGGTAAGGGTCAGTGCCCTGCAGTATGAGCTGATTGATGGGGAGTTGTATCGAAGATCATATCTGGGCCCATCCCTAAAGTGTGTTGATATGGAAGAAGCTGAGTATGTGATTAGGGAGATGCATGAAGGAATCTGCGGAATGCATTCGGGGCCAAGGACGATAGTAAAGAGGGCAATGAATGCGGGGTTCTATTGGCCACGAATGTATGAAACAGCATCCGAGGAGATCAAGAGGTGTGCTAATTGCCAGGCACACGCACCAATGACCCACCGGCACAAACACCCCATGATACCAGTTTCAACGTCCTGGCCCTTCCAAAAGTGGGCTATCGACATAATCGGGCCATTCCCGGAGGGTCCATGAGGGGTCAAGTATGTGGTAGTGGCCATTGATTATTTTACCAAGTGGATCGAGGCGAAGCCCTTGGCGAAAATAACTGGGGAACAGATGAGGCAGTTCGTATTAGACAACATCATCTGCATGTATGGGGTCCCAAAGGAGCTGGTGAGCGATAATGGCGTCCAATTTGCTGGAAGACCTTTTAAGCCATGGTGCGAGCAGATGCATATTCAACAAGTGTTCACCTCCATCACCCACGCCCAAAGTAATGGATTGGTAGAGAGAGCTAACCAAAGCGTCATCAAGGGAATGAAGGGAAGACTCGGGAGGAAGCAAAAGGGATGGCTGGAAGAACTACCATTCGTGTTATGGGCATACAGAACAACTCCTAAAGGTTGCAATGGGGAGACTCTTTTCAGCCTAACCTACGGGACAAAAGCTGTCATCCCAGCTGAGATGGGATCCCCAACTGCCCGAATGAGGCTCCGGGAGGAGGAAAATGAGCAAGACCTCAGGACGAACTTGAATCTCTAGGAAGAAAGAAGAGAAATAGCAGCAGTCAGGGAGGCCAAATACAAGAGGCAGCTGGAAAGTTATTACAACGCCAGGATGAAAAAGCTCAACCTCGTCCCCGGGGACCTAGTCCTAAGAGCAAATGAAGCCAGCCTGCAGGAAAGCACCGGAAAGCTAGGCCCCAACTGGGAGGGGCCCTACCGAGTCATATGGGCAAACGGCAAAGGAACTTGCAAATTGGAAACGCTCGAAGGCAAGGAGGTCCCCAGGACCTGGAATCTCATGCAGCTTAGGAACTATTATGTGTAAGGGGTCCACCCCCAAGGAAAACGGCCAAGAGCCACTTTTGTAGCAATTAACTATTAATCTGGGGTTCCCCCAAAGACAGATCTTTTGTAACAATTTATGACGGGAAGTATAAATCCCCAGGAAGTAAATGGAAAACGGACAGTCAACATGTCCTCTTTTGACAAAACAATGGGCATTACACCTGGGCAGACGTGCCCAGGAACACCATTAAACCTAATTAACAGGCAAACACACGTGTATAAGGCATCTCAAACATGCCAAGAGCCCGGCCGTGGGGCAAATAAGGGTCTAGCTAACCCAAAGAAAACGGACAAAACAAGTCGAAAACATAATGCCACATTATAAACTTGTCCATCGATTGGCCTCGAACAGACAATCACGGTTTGACAAACAAACAAAAAATACAACACACTTCTGTAAACAAAACCACAAATGGAAGTTTTCTTTATTTATATAAAATACATACACAAAGAAAGGCCTCAGTAACCTTGGCAAGAGTAAACGACATAACAAATATAGCAAAACGAGACAAAGGTATAGCTCCTCGCTAAACAGTCTAAAAGTCTCCAGGGAAGCACCGAACTGACCCTCGGTAAAAACCCCTGCAAAACAAACAGCCACAGCAAGAAACAGACAAAAAACAAGGAAGCAATACACAGTCATAAGCTACATGATTAGATACTAAGGAGGCCCCCGACACGAAGGACCTCCTCCCAAGCAACCAAACAAAGTTCAAAAGTGTCCTAGGGCAGGTAAGTTATCCATATTACAACCATATTGAAAGATGATTAAATGTCTGAAATTCACTGGGGATCACCCCCGGAAAGAGATGGTGGAGACGAAGGGCCGGCAGAGGAGAATAGGGCTTTTAATTCATCAATAGATATCAGGGGATGCTCCAGGATTTTCTCAAGGATGGCCGGGGTTTTACGCCCAAACTCCTCATTCAGCTTGGACAACCTCTTCTTGGCCTTGGAATTGTAAAGAGGAGTCTCCTTTCTACCCAGGCCCTGAGCGGAATAGGCATAGCCATCCTTCAATCCCGACTGGTAACCAACATCCCTATATGCCCTGTACACCTCCTCCAAGCCACCCTTGAAATCCTCCGACCGAGCAACAGCAGCAAGGAAGGCCCCAAAGCCTTCAGTAATTAACCAGTGCTTTTCCCTCGCCAATCGCTGATTATCGTCAGAGGTTATCCCATAATCCGCGTACATGGTGTTAAGTTGCTCCTGTTGAACGGAGCCAACTTCCTTCAAATATTTCAACTCTGCGGCCAACCCTTCTTTCTCTTCCACCAACATTGCCATCTCTTGCTCCCAAGCCCGCTTTTTCTTCTCCAGCATGGCCCCAGCCCCCTGAACAAAAGGACAGTTTACACAAAAAAAAAAAGGAGGGGGTGGGGGAGGAAGGAAAGACTATATACCTTCTCCTCCTGCAGCTTCCTCTCAGCTTCAACCACCTGACACCTAAGACCAGCAACAACAGATTGGGAAGCCTTAAGCTCAGCTTTGAGTCCGCCATTCGCCCTCCTCAGGTCATCAATCCTCTGCAGCATACCAGCCCCCCTAAAAAAGCTCTCACAAAGAGACATACTATGTTGATCTTCGAAAAGATCATCCCTCAAAGCGGAATTTACAAATTTATGGGAGGGAGGAACAACATGACTCAGAAAGTCCCTGGCAGCCTCGGGAGTCCCTATCACCGAGGACTGAGTTACCTTCCATTTAGGGACATAGGTAAAGGGGATGGCATCAGCACACAAAGGAGCCAAAGGGGACTGATGGGCAAGACCCTCAGGTGCAGAAGGCTTACTGGTCCCTGTAGCATGAAGAGGAGAAAGCTCAAAGGCTGAGGCGAAGTGGGCCAAACCTACCTCCGGGGTCTTATCCCGTACACGGGAAGATGAGGGACTAGTGGGGATCTCTATAGGATCACGGGAACTCCCCTGCACCAAGAAAAACATCAGAAATAAAACAGAGATGAAACAGAATAGATAAGAAGAAAAAAGGACTCACCAGCAAAGGTGCGCTCACAAGACTTGAAGACCTCAGATGCTTGGACAAAGAACCTTTGACCCCAGCGGGGGGAAGTTCGGAAGCAGCTTTCGAAGGAGGAGGGAGCTTCTACCCACTGGCACCCCGGAGCCTCTGCCGGATATCACGAGGAATGGGGGCTGGCTGAGGACTTGTAGCTTTCCTTTTACGGACTAAACGTACTTCCAAATCTTCATCATCGCTCTGATCAACAGGGGCAGGATCAGGGGAACTCTCCTCCCCATCAAAGGAAGTGTCCTCACCCCCTCTACAGCGACGGAGCCACCCGCCTGGGCAGACCCCCAGGTAGTTTGCACTACCCCACTCTGGTCCAGCCCCGGAACAACTCCACCATCAACCACAAACTTCACATCTTTAGAGTCTCCCTGAAGCAACCTCCATAAAGTCAACTCTGCGAGGAAAAGACACTAAAGATGACTACACGAATACCAAAAAGCAAAAAAACAAACAAATGGAAATCCAAGACAAAAGATACCTTTTTTACCAAAGAAAGCCTTGGGACGCACAGGGTAGGAAGGACTCAACCCTCCCATGGCTAAAATACCTTCAGAAAAAGTGAAGGCCCTGGTAGGGTTCTCACACATGCGTTTCCATTGAACAGTTTCATTGGCCGACAGGGTAGGAACGGCATCCTCAATGGGGATATCAACATCCCTAGGTGAAGGGGATCCTGGCATCATAGCAGCGGAGACAAAAATAAACCTACTTTTCCAATCCTTCGGGTAAGTGGAAGTCGGCATGAAGGAGTAACAGGGTTGTGACACGTTGTTCTGTCTCTTAGCAAATGTGAACCAATCTCCGTCGGAAATCAGTTTGTAAAACATACAAAATAAGGGAATGGAAGGTTCACCGGAAATGGCGGCACAGGACAACTCGAAATGCACCACTCTCATCAACCCTAAGGGGTGTAACTGAGAAAAGTGAACCCTAAAATGACGAAGCAGATCAACCTTGAAAGCGGAAAGAGGATATCGGACTCCGTAAGAGGAGAAAGCCAAGATATAGAGAGGGATCCTATCCGGTGTGAACACCGCCGGTTCGTTGGGACCTGGCAGGGTAGGGGAAAATTGTTCTGGAATGTTATACGCCTTGACAAAAGATTTCAGGTCCTTCGCCGTCAAGACGGACTTGATCACAGACCGGCCGGAACGACTCATGATCGGAGAAGAAATAACAATCGGAGAAGTTATGATGAACGAAGGAAAAGAAACAGAGGGATTAGATAAGAAATTCGGAGAGAAACTGGATATTTAAAGAGGGTAACTGACGCACAGTAACCGTCCCATCGCTCGTCCCTTCAAAATTCAAAAGAGATGCACGTGTCTCTAGGGTATTAATTCCCGCCGTCGGTATACAGTGGAGTAATGGCCCGAAGAGATAGCCAATGATGACGAAATCAGGGGTGGGCCCTTATCCGAAGCCCAAAAAAGTAAGCCTCATTTTTTAAACAAATTATGATTCAGCCCCGGATCATGCCTCGGGTCTCAGAACCAGGGACTAAAGATGACTTGACGACGGGCCAATGGGGAACCCCATTTCTACCCATTTTGGGCTGTCTATGGGCGGGCCCAACAGAGTATAAGCCCAACCAGAGCCTAACTTGCCCATTAAGGTTTCTCCTTCATAAAACGAGCGGGAAACGAGGAGTGAGAACATGCAGGCGGCCATTAATGACCGATAAGAAGAGCATCACGGCTGGCATCGTACTTCCCCTTCTGAAACATTAAATGCCACTACCGATCTAACCGTTAGGGGTCAGACACGTGTCTGAGCCCCTCGAGGTCTTCTTAGACACGTTGGATTATCTTAACAAATATCTTATACACACAATAAGGTCTGGGACTTATATAAGAGATAGAAGATGGTAACGAAGGCAGGTATCATCTCCGGAACCATCTCATTTACTACACCCTCATTTAATCACCTCTCATTAATTCCGACCAACATTCCTTTACATTTAATACCCACATACGTATTTATTAGATTCACACCAAAGAGGAAATATTCCGGTGATTACACTCATCGGAAGAAGCTCCTCTCACTCTCCGGCAAGTTTACTTACTCTCACGCCGGAGCTTGGTCACGGATCCCCCTCCCGGGGTCCTCCGTGGCGAGGCTAACGGTTTATTCTTTTGTAGCTTCAAGGAACGGGATATCTTGACGTCAGCGAAGATCCACTTAACGTCAGCCGGGATTTGGGTATTCGACAGGACGCATGGACACCATTTGTCCATCTGAACACAAATTTTCGGTTATAATTCCTTGAATTTTGCTTGGAGCCGGTACAACGTATCATGTTATAAAAGATGGGTCGTGTGAACATAATACATTTAATTAATTGTGTTATTTGTTAAACACTAACACAAGCATGTTTAGTAAGCACTAACACTGTAAAAACGTGTCATTACACAATAAATATAACATGACTGTTGACACAATATGACTTGTATAACACGGCTAACACAATAAATAATCCATAAAATCCTCGTTCTTTGAACTTAGTGTTGCCTATTTCCATCTTTTGACTTATGGTTAAGAACCAAACACAAAAAAATTCCACACCCCAAAGTAACTTGAATATCATTCGAACCCATGTACACGAAAACTAGGTATATATGCTCATAATTTCGGTCACAAATTGACTGCAAATGACCTTTTACAACCAATTTATGACTAAAATTGTGGTGGTAAAAACCTCCATGGGTAATCCTATTTTGTGGTGGTTGTGATTCCTTTCTGAATGAACCAGTCATTTTTTTGTCGCAAATGCCTATTCATGAGTGTTTATATGATTACTAAATATGCTCTACGCAAAGGTATTTAAGTCACTCAAAAACATTTTGCTATTGTTAAGCCTATTGTTTATATTATTACTAAACTAGTCTTAAGCACCTGGGGGGCGTAAACCGTACTACCAATGTTTGGGGGGGGTTGTGTAGGGCGTAAACCGAACGATAACCAAAACCGGGAAAAAGTGTAAAACAAAGACGAATTTTTAACACAAAGTGATTCACGTGACCTAAAACGTAGACGACGGTGAATTTATACCAACAACTTTATTATAGTTTAGGAGTTATCTGCTAACTTTATGTTTAGGGGTAGAAAAGTAAAATTGTTAAATAAAGTAATAAAAAAAAACATAGAATGATTAAACTATGGGGGCTACAATTTATATATTGTCTAATTTGCAACATACCTTGGCAATATGATGTTGTACTACTAGCTTAACTGGTGTTCTCAGCAACAAAGTCTTGTACTATAGGCTTTGTTTGTTTAATGTGATGTTGGTTGTTGTTCCTTTTTTTTCTTTGAAGGTTTGTACATTCATGTTCAGTTCTTCACCTTCAATCTCCACTCTCAACCCTCAAACTCTTCGCCGACATGAAAGTTCAAGCCCTGATTTCCAACCACTCAGCATAAATCGAAACAAAGATTGCATTCTTGAGACACACCTTTGCAAACTTTTAGCCACATAGTCAGATTCATCTGTTTTGTATAAGCAAGAGAGATAGAGAGGCTAAGAGAGAGAAAGTGTATTCGGTGTAGATAGAGAGAGAGAGAGATAGGCATGGGGCGGTGTTTAGGGTTCCGCCAACGATCGGCCTTCTTCAAAATTTTGAGACAGGTTGAACAGATTCTGAGATAGAGAGAGTGAGAGGCGCCGAGATATAAAGAGATGGATCAGGATGAGAGAGATCAGGATCTTTTCCTCCCACCGATTCACCATAAAATCCGGCCACCTACTGGGCTTATTGCGGTACGTCTCCATTAGTTTTTTTCTAGCTGTCTCTTTTTTTCCAAATTGTCATTTGTATGGTTCCCTCTTTTTACCTGGGTTCTCAGGCGCATGGACCACTCATCTGTTATCCAAGTTAACATTCAACTGTCTTGGGCTTCTTCTGGTAAACAATATGTTGAAGATTACAACGGTTGGGTCTTTGGGGAAGAAAGTGTTGGCTCCAAAAGGTAGAAAGTTTCAAGATTTTTAAGTTTATTGATTTGTTGTTAATTAGTTGATTTTGGATTTTGGGATGCGGCTGTGATAGATCTAGGATGACAAGATGACGCGTCGAGGTGTCTGGGGTTCTGATCAGCCTCGACTATTGGTCAGATGAGCATTTAGCGTCCCACTGATGAAGGTGATATTTGAATGTTTTAAACTTGTACAATGATTTATCTACATAAATTAGATTAGATATAAAATAGTTTTTTTAATAAATATTTTGTGCCCTGGCTTCGGAACGTATTACTGGGTTGTTCCATACCATCAGCGATATGGAGTAGACTGGTATTTCGTCTGCTTCAATCAGTAGTGTTGGACAGATTTTTGTTATGTTTCTGTTAATGAGATTATCCTTGACAAAAGCAAAGTTTTTGATGATGATATGATTATCTTGACACTAAATCGTTGATTGTTGTCGACAAAAATACATCAACTTTTTTAGTAATAAGCAGGATGGAAAAAAATGTTTTGACTGAATTTGGTTAACTCGGTTTTAAACTGAATTCATATTCGGTTATTCAGTTCGGTTAGGCAATATTCCAATTTGGTCCGTTTTGGTGTTCGGTTACGAGAAGAAAAAAATAAAAACCGAATTAACCAAACTGAATTATTCGAATTAACCGTAAACCGATCCGTTGGACACCCCTATTATCGGCTCCATAGAAAAAGAATGTTTCAGAATTGTGATAATGAATGTATTTCAAAAGTAGAGTTTACAAGAGATATACACTGTCATATTTACATAATCTATATCCTGATGTGATCAAATAGGTAGCCGTTTCATTGGCGCCACAGAAGCAGTCGCTATGAACACGCCACGTGTTGCCGGTGCCGCCACCAGAAGGAAGACCATGGAACTCAATCATCGCTGGTGCCGCCACCGGCGGGTTTCTTCAGATGCGCCAGGGATTATGGCCGGCGGGTCGCTCGGCTCGTTTCGGTGGCGTTTTGTTGGCCCTGATTCAAGGGGCGGGACTTACTTTAATACAGTTATTAGTGCGCAACAACCGTAACCGGTGGTTATTGAAGAGGCGCCGCAGGTGGAGTTGGAGCGTTCTTCGGTGTCATCTCCGTCGTGGTTTGGAAATTAATTTGAGAAGAAAAAGAACAAAGGGTACAATTGTAAAACATTAAATAGTTTTTTTTTTTCTCATCTCATTTATGATTTTTTTTTACTAACTAATTAGTCATAAAGACTATCATCCTCCACACTGAATTTTTTGCCTACACGCATCAAAATTTAACCTGCACGTTTTGAAATTCATCCTACACATATTAAATTAATCCTACACATCTCGTAATTTATCCTACACACCTCGAAATATATCCTACACAACTCGTAATTTATCTTACACAACTAGTAATTTATTCTACACTTTAAATTAAGTTGTTTTTTTAATTTGGAAAAAGTATATATTTTGAAAAGGAGTTACAAATTTAATTTAGCGGGAAGAATACAAATTAATGATTTATGTAAGTTTACCAATATACCCTTATATTAAAATTAAATACAAATATTAAATGAAGTAAAATAAAGCATTCTTATTGGTTGAAACTTCTTCTTTTTTCTTCTTACAAAAAAATTCTTCTCATTTGAACCCTCCACTATATATATATATATATATATATATATATATATATATATATATATATATATATATATAGGGGAAGGTTCATTGGGGAACACTAAAAAAGTTGGGAACAGCGGGGAACCGGCTCAAATGAACTCCGATTGGACTCATTCCAGCGGCGTTGGAACCGGCTCGTCGAACCCTAACTAAGATCTCTTAACCCTAAACCCTAAATCCTAACTCCGAAACTCTAAACCCTAAAGCTAAAAAATAAGGCTAAAACTTAAGCTAAACCGTAAAATCTAAACTATAAACCCTAAAAGCTAAACCCTAAAGGCTAAACCTAAAGCTAAACCCTATAGCTAAACCCTAAACCCTAAAGCTAAACTCTAAACCCTAAAGCTAAACCCTAAAGCTAAACCCTAAAAGCCAAACCCTAATATATTTAGGGTTTAGGGGTTATGATTTAGGGTTTAGGGTTTAGGGTTAAGATATCCTAGTTAGGGTTCGACTAGACGGTTCCAACGCCGCCGGAATGAGTCCAATCGGAGTTCGTTTGAGTCGGTTCCCCACTATTCCCCACGTTTTTAGTGTTCCCCAGTGAACCTCAGACTATATATATATATATAGTCTTGGGATCCTGTAAAAATGACACTTTTCATGAGAAGTGTGAGAAGACATAAAAATTCATATGTAAACATCATGTTTTGAACTTAGGCATAATATTTTGGGTTGTTTTGGCAAGAAAAACACCAAATATAACAATTTAAGGCACAATGCAATGAATTATAGACTTAAAACACCATGCCAAGAACATTAAGTAGTGTGTTTTAAATTTCACGCCCATAATACGTTGCACTGTATCCGAGCTCATTCAGACTCTCCACTCGTTCCTTAGTCGAGAGCCGGATTGGAAACGTATTTCCACCAAAGAGATGGGCCGATTAACGGGTCAAGCATGAATCTTCATCAAGGACAGTGGGCTTGCTCGAATGGGCTGAGACCATCTGATCGAATGAACTGGACTCGGTGTTGTTCCGTTGTTTGACACGTCGTCACGCCGTCTCCGTTAACTCAAACTTTTTACTAGAAAATTTACGAAATCTCAAACTACATATCATCTCACTCGAATGGCCATCCGCTCGAATGACCATCCGACCGGATGACCTAACCTTTACAATATTCACTGTTTAATCGATTTAACTGAACTTCGAATTTTTAACGATTTACAAACACCCACACACTCATTCGAATGGCCATCCGCTCGAATGGATTACACCCATTCGTTCGGATCACCATTCGAACACTTGTTCGACACTCTGGATCTCAATCGGACAGCACTTATGCTTCTGTTTACATGCACAGGCTAACTCCTCGCGATCCCTTCAATCCAATCCAGCTTGTGTTTACTTGATAAACACACATAGTGAGTATACTTGACCCCTTTTTAACGCTTTAAACACACTTTTGGGGTGTAACATACGTTCATATCTAAAACGCACTTATCAAAATGCAGTACACACTCTAAACTACTATCACATGCGAATAACTGACGCACATATTTACACGTGATGCTTGATACATATGTGCTAGGACACTTACTCGTGACGTTCCACCTTAACTAGTATGGTACTATAGTTAGACTCACACTCGACGGGGTCTAGTTAAGACGAACACGCCTGAGGGCTCTCCATCGCAGTCATCTTGGAACTTAGCTGGTAGTTTTTGTCTTGTAGTGTATATGTGTGGTATCATGTTTATGTATGTGGAAATTCGCAATGCTTTTACCTACTTTATTACTATAGCAAACCTGTATACTCGCCAATACATTTTGTATTGACATTACTTTAACGTATGTTGCAGGTTAAACGCATGTTATCTCAATCAAGATAGGACTACCTAAGAAACTCACCTAAAATCTAGGTTGTCGGATTTGTATTGTTCGATAGACATGAAATCTGTACGACTTTATGTGACTATTTGTTTATTAGTAAGGTATAATGAACTTGTTAAATATCGTCTTTAAATTAGTTTTTATGGATTCTCTTGAGCAATCTGATTCGCCTAGTGTCGCGCCCCGATGATTCCGCCATCGGTTGGGGTGTGAGAGATTGGTATCAGAGCCATAACTATAGGGAATTAGGTAGGATTGCATGATCTGACCTAGTCTATAGTCTAAGTACTAAACAGACCCCTCGTACGAACCCACTTGGGGTATCGTACGAACCCACATGCTGTTATACTCTTGCTCGAATTTACGATGTTATACTACACCTTCGTACGAACCCGCATACTACAGCTTAGTACGAAGGAGCCTTTCTGTAACACCCCAAAAACGGGTTTGGTAATCAAACCACGTCAATACTAATACACGGGTAAAATGCCGTTAGTAGTGAAAGTAACCTGGTAAATATTAGGATTCAAATAAATAATCCTAATATTAATTAAAAACAAATAAGAGATTTCATGAAAATAAAAAGTAAATAAAAGCTTTTGAGGAAATAAAGATAATAAGAGGCCCGAGTTAACGGGATTTAAAAATAAAACAGGTTATGACTTCCCCGAACCCACTAAGTAACTAGGAATATCAACCTAGTTAGTTAAGTGTTGTAAAAACAATAAAAGAAACATGAAATAGATAACCCTTTTTATAAACTATGGAACTAGAGGGGCTAAAAGAGGCAAAAAGGGAAAGATGTTTTTAATTAAAACAAATAAACACCAAAACACACACATATGTGTGTGTTTGGTCGACGATTTCACAAGCCAGGAGAAGGGTTCCTTCTCAAAACCCTAAACTCACTAAATCCATCAAAATCCAAAGGCAAATCAAGACTAGATAAAAAACCGAGCTCAAATTAGTGATCACCTAAGTGAAGGGATCACAAGGTATGTTGAATTTCATCTCTTGATTACATCTTGAGTTATAGATGAAAACTTGAAATCAAAAATTTGGCTTGCATGATTGAAGTTTGGATGAAGTTATGTCTAGGAGTAAACCCTAGTCAATAACTAGTTGAATTAAGGTTGAAATTATAAAGTTCATGATCATCCATTATGGGTGTTTAATGGGTTTTGTAGAAACATGATGAACACTAGAATCATGATTGTCAAACTAGTGTTATTTGAACTCTATGAAGTTAATCTTGACATTTAACCATGAATTTGATGATTATCTAGTAAAAGATGTTGAAATTGGCAAGATAGGTAGCCATAAGTTTGATTGTTAAATATTATAAAAGAATGCTCACTAAGTGTTTGATATAATGCCTAAGAGAAAGCTAAATATTGAAATTTAGAACGAAACGCGTATTTGAATAATATGGCTAGTTAAATGAAATATGAAACAAGAAGAGTTCTAATCATCATGTTGATTTGAACTTAATGTTGTAAATCATGTGATTGAAAGTAGTTAACTTTAATAAACTAAGTTAACTAATCTTGAAGTCGAATAGTAGCTTCGACATAGAGAATAAGTAAGGTGGAATGGTCGTGATTTTTAAATGACTAGTCTAACCACCTTGTAAATGTTGGCAATAGTCTGACGCTTAACGAGCTAGGTGGAGGCTTGAGAAAGAAGCGGCTAAACGAATCAAGCACGTGAAGAAAGGCGTAAACCGGATGAGAGGTAAGTGTAATTTTCGCACTTATGTAGATTACTCGTTTATTCTATACAAAATAATCGGGATAACGATAATATTGAAATATGGATTTTGTTAAGATTACCATGAGGTGTAATCTAATGATGAGGAAAAATGCTGAAAATGGAAATTAGTCAAGAGTCGACTAATGTAATTAAGGTTAAAAGCGTGCCCATGGCGTAAGCCGAAATGGGTTGAATTTGTAAGAAAAGAGTTTAAGAAATAAAGGATTTGGTAATATAATCCAGGATGGGATGGAGGTATGAATTGGACATCAAAAACCATGTTTTTTATTTAAATAGATAACGTTGTATATATAGTCCAAATGGGTCAAATGGTGGTGATAACACCATTTGACATTATCGACTAATGTGGTTGTCAAGTTTTATGTTAACAGGAGCGATTAGTGATTCGGACAATTGCGTCGCCATAGAATATGTGATAATAAAAGCGAGGTATAATCGGGTCTATTTGTTGACCCGAGCCAGGTACATATCAATAAGATTATAGTTTAAATGTGCAATGTTGATCATTTTTGTAGTGAAAGTCCTTCGTCGTAAATGAGGGACTAATGTTGATAAATATGCCCTTGCTGGGTAAATCAGGCAAACGACCTTTATGGGTGGTTTGGGAATCACGTATTATAATAAGGTAATCCTTAGATAAGCATCAAGGTTATAGGCATTAACCTTTGTGGGTCAAATGCCTAAGAATGGGTCTTTTCGTAAAATGACAAACCGAGATGTAAAATGTGACATAAATAGTTTACTACATTAAATCCACCACAAATATAATTGTGGTGGAAGACCATTTGAAAACCTAATGTGAAAATTTTGGTGCTAAAAGTAAATGAGCGAAATTTATGCCTAAAAGGACATAAATACCCTTAACGGGTCAAAATAAGATTTTAAGTAAAAACGAGTCAATAATGCGTAGAAATCCGTAATTTGAAACCTAATATGATAGGTAATATTGGAATTAAAGGGTTCATGAGAAATGGGGGTCAAACAAATATGTTTGTTTGATAAAATGCATAAACGGGTTAAAATTCGGTAAAAGGGTAACGAGTCGAAGGCTTAGAAGTCTCAAAATTTATTATGTTGGATGTTGGATTTTCACTCCATAAGATGGAGAATTAAATTACGGACGCGTAGGATAAAGAATCGGGTAAAATGGATTAAAAACGAGAGAGTTATGCTCGTTTCCGTGAAATCGGGTCATGCTGGGAATGTACAGCAACAGCTGAAGGCAACAGTCTGTGAAAACAAGGGCTAGGCGTGACGCCTAGGCCCTTGGCGTCACGCGACGCCCCCTAACTCCGGAAAATTTTTAAATTTTGTCATTTTAACCCCTGTACTTGTTTGAACTTAATATTTGACTATCAAAACTAACTTTTAAGTTGGTTTTGATCATAGGTGATCGCCAAGAGTGCCCGGATGAAGATCAAGCTCGATGAGGAACCGAACACGATAAAATACAAGCTTCCGCGCGGCGTTTCGTCGTATCTTTAAAACGACGAATCCAATTACATTAAGTTGCATTTTTGAAATGTTGTTAACATGTGGAAATGTTAGTATGAAAAGTTTTTGTAAAGTCACATTTTAGCATTTAAATGTGTATTTTATTAATAAAATCTTGATTTATTAAGTCGGTGTTACACTTTCCTAAGGCTGAAAACTTACTTTTGTCTTTCCTAAGGCTAACACAATATACACGTTTGAAGAACTCGCATAACACAAATGAGCAATTTCGTCGAGATTAGGTGTGAAAACCAAGAACTCTAGATGAGATCACTCACTCAGCGTATGACTCTTAGCACGAAAATCTTTCGTTGAGTCAAGAGTGTTATCCATATCTCAACGGAATTCTCCATCCCTATCTAGTGGAACTCCCGAATTGATTCGGTGAGCACAACCACAACTAGGAGCGAAGTTGTTAAGTTAGGGGTGAAACCCGCATCTTAATAACTCGTTCCACTCTCTAAAATGGTTTTCAAAAGATCTCACCAAAGTCTCGACTGTATCAACGACTCGAGCCGCGTAGTAACTGGAAAGACGAATGCCGTAGCTGCATCCCGGTGAGAGAATAGTCTATTAGGCCAAAGCGTGTGCTCGAACTTGTTAAGAATAGTTGAACCACTTTGGGTAGTCGATATCTAAAACCCAAGGCACTCTATTTATACTAAGCCTGCAATCGCCGATTATACGCGTTATCAAAATTTTATTTAGCTTACGTGTTTTATTCATTTGGAGATTGTACGCTTATTCGATTTCTCGATTTTCACCTCCCCGCTTTACATATGCACAACTCGTACAACCATCGCAATTGAAAACAAGAGCTAATACTCGCAACAAAACTAAACTCTAACGACACACTCTCTCTCTCCTAAACGCGTCCTCGCGCTACTTATGTAAGTATATACGTATATGTGTTTCATGCTAGAACAAAGTATGTTGAACTTGATGTTTATTTTGTAAGAGAAAGAGTCACTCAAGGAAAGCTATGTGTGTAGCTTGTACCTACAAGGGTATCAAATTGCAAACATCTTTACAAAACTGATGCCAACTCATAGATTTGTGTCTTTTACCTTCCAAGCTACATGTCACTCCCTACCCTTAGCAAGCGGAGGAATATTAAGCCTATATGTAAATAGTGATTCTTGAAGGTATATTTTGTATCTTAGGCCACACGGGGTGGTCCGTTATACCACCCCCATCACTCGTTAAACAAGAACGGAACACCGCCGCCGCCCTAAGTTTCACGCGTTATATTATCAACGCGTTGAAAAGTTATTGCTTCCTCGACGAACCTTATTGCTTGATGACGAACCCTCTTCTTTTATGTGACGAACCCTTCTTTTCTCTTTGGGCTTTTGTCAATTTGGGCTTTTGGGTTGGTCATTAATTGAAATTTATAATTTTAGTGTGGCTGGTCATTAATTTAAAATAAAAAAATTAGTGAAATTTATAATTTAGTGTTTAATTTCTAATTTTAAAATGAAAATTAAAAAAATTTGGGAGTGATAGAATTCCATCACTAGTGATACCCCCCCCCCCTACATTTCTATCACAGAATATTGGGTGCTGATATGACATGATTTGATTGGATAGTGGGAGTGATAGAAACTATCACTAGTGAACCACCCCTCCTCCCCTTATGCCTTCTATATTAATACCCTCCTTGTAAACCTAATCATCCACAACAATCAATACAAACATTCTCTTAAAAATTCTCTATTCTTTGATTGCTACTGGTAAGCTAATATATAAACATGCCATGTAATATAATAACTGAATTATGTTTGTTCATTGTCACACTTGAGTTTTCATCTTGTTAGCTATTCCCAACCTCATAAACTAAAGAACATTGATGTCCAACATCTACAAGAAAAATCGAGAAAAAAAGGCGTACAACTAGAAAACCCAAAAATCAAATAAAAAAATAAGATTTCGATAGAAAAAATACCCAGATATCCGAAATACCAATCCAAATTGTGAATGCTTTTAGTGACATTGCAACATGTGATCATGGTCTAAAATGTCAAATTAGATGATGGTCGTGCAGATATAGATGATCAGTAGGTGGTCGAAAATGGTCATGTGGATCGATGGAGATACAATTTAATTAGATTCGGTTGTTTACCCTTTGATTCTTTGAAGGTGGTGAGGAGGAGGCGTTAAAGATGAAAAAAAGGTTACAAACTCATCTTGTGACCTCTTGAGCCATTTAACGTGGTCATGTAGACATGTTATGTGTCTTATAAACGGGTTACACATGTTAAACCCTTTTACCGCAAGTTAAATCGACCTTTTAAGTTGTTTTCACTTTTTAATCTTTTTACATTTTTTCAGTGTATGATATGTTGTTTTCTTATTTGCTAAAAGCTAATATTACATGAAGTTACACACCATAGCTTTTAGTAGAAAAAAATATCTTCAAACACATTAAAAATTTTAAATGATCATTTGTATGATTTTCCATTTTTAAAGGGAAAGTATTGTTATTTTCATGTGATTGCTTTAAGTTACATTATGTCTTGGAATTACAGTAAGTTTGTTGGTTGCCTTGTATCTTTTACCCACTACTGATAGTGGTTTCAATAAACTTTCAATCCTCTCTAAATTGTTTTTTTTTTATTAATCCACACACACATATAAATATACGTATATACATACATAGCGAAAATGTAAAATACAAACGTAAACTTCAATAGAACCAAACCAACCCACAAAACGTGACGACCCTAAGGTCAGGGAGTGTGGCTTAACGCCACCCCGCCACCTCAGCCACTATAGCACCCCGGGGTGACATCGTCCACACCGCCACAATTAAGAGGGGGGCGGGGGGGGGGGGGGGGGGTATGGCCCTTCCGCCAGCACGTTAACGAGCAAAATTGAGGGGCCCACCTCTTTTCAACCAATAATATATATTTTTTTTAATTTTTGCTTAATAGGGGGCTTTAAACCATGCCGTGCAAGTTAACAATAAAGCCTCTGACTTACGTGGTGCATACGTGGCTCTGACGTGACACTATAAAGCCCCTAAGGGCTTTAAACCACACCCTCCAGCCTAACCAAAACAACAAATTACATAATTACATAATTACAAAATTACACTACTCAAGATAAGAACCTCCCTTTATATCTACTACTAATCAATTTTATTTCACTTATAATAGTTGAATCATTCTTTAGTAGATTTTGTTTAACCCCACACAAATAAAGGGTTAAATTTAATACTACTTTTGAAAAGTATGTTAATACAATTGAAGATTTTATTCAATTGATTAGATCATCACCGACCCAGAAATATATTTTCCAACATGTTATCCTTCTTTTGACTTTAGAGTGTGGTAATGTGATAATTTAGCTTTATGTGTCCCCCCCCCCCCCCCCCCCCCCCCCCCCCACACACACATATTTAAAATATCACTGTATATTTGTTAAAAGGATAGTGAATTTGATATTGTTTAAAAAGATTACCAAAAATGTACATAGATAATTATTAACACCATTTTTTATTTTCACTAAACATTTATTTTGAGCTCTTAAAAAACTTACAATATCCCAAATGTGTGTGTGAAAAACATGCTTAGGAAAGGGAGTTGAATCTTACATGTCATTAAAGTGGTCCAATTATGTTCTTGCCTTTCAACAACTTATTTAAGGGGGCATTCCTATCAAAACATTGAGCACACACTCTCTTTCATGAATGGTTTATGAGAATGATCCCTGGTTCGAAACCATTTTGATTGAATTAGAAGTGGTCTCGGACCAGGCTTCATTCCCACCAACGTTCTAGAAGTCAACATTGAAAGCACATTATCTCTCATGTCTTTTCTTGAACAAGAGATCAAAACAAGATCACATGTATACAGGTACACACATATTTAAATTTATTGTGTTCACGATGGGTATATACACTATAGTTCTAAACTTCTAATGAATTCACAAAAGTATTTACTCGTTCGTTAGCGATTCTACATGTATTGTCATGTGTGATGTTAATATTACAAAAAACTATTGTAGTTATGTGATTTCATAGGACACATAACATAGCTTCTCTAGATATTTTGCCATATGTGATGTTTACCACTATCAAATATGAGTGTATCACAAGGAGATGAATTTTTTATTTTCATACTATGAAATTACTAGTAGTTTTTTTTACAAAGTTTCATAAAATGTAACAATTAGATTAATCAAAATCAAGATTACATGTGTGCACACATAGAAGTAGTTAAAGTTGAAAATGTTCATCGCTAAGTTAACGTATGCTATCACACACATGATGTTTCATAAGAATTTAGTTTCTCGAATCCAACATGCGACTCTTTTAACTATAACAACCGGTCATAGATTTTATCGGATTTGATCAATTAGATTTCTTGTCTTGACCATGTACATATACTATGAAATTACTAGTAGTTTGTTTGTTTTTTCATGATGTTTCATAAAAATTGTAACAACTAGATAAATCAAATTCAAGATTACATGCGTATACACATAGAAGTTGTCGAAGTAGAAAATGCATGTCGCTCAATTAACGAATGGAACAAACGCTATCACACACATTATGTTTTAGAAGAATTAAACTTCTCATATCCAACATTCATTAGATTTCTTATCAAAACACTAGTAAGGACCATTTATATGTTTATATGTGTATACATATGTGTGTGTAATAATAATGATAAAATAGTTTTATTATGATTATACTCCATCAAGAACAACAAAAATAGTTTGCTCTTGTAATGTACTTGAGAATAATGGATTGAATTGCCTTTGAAATTTGAGATGCAATAATACCTTGCTACCTTTAATGGCTCAAAATTCTTTGTTCCATCCAAATTTGAAAGTCGAAGTGTGGAAATATGACTACCAAACAAATAAATTGCTTTACCTTTTCTACTTTTAGTAGTTGGATTAGTCATCCCAATGGACCTTGCTTGTAGATAGTTGCAAAGAATATGAAGCAACAACCTTTCACTTTATATTCAAAGTGTAAGATGGTGATTATAATAATTATATCCAATATCCTTGTCATGATGGTCGTTCAATACATACATAATTTTGGAATATTAGATTTAAATAACCTTAACTTTCACCAATAGGTTGATATCACTTCTAACTTTTTATTTATACCAAATCACTCCCAACTTTTAATTTGTTTTCCTCTGGTACTCTCAAATAACTGAACCCTAACTCAGTTAGTTTTTTGCTAATGTGTCACTTTGTTTGGTGAAATAGCAGCTGACATGGCAATTTTGATGACGTGGCGGTCGTCATGGCAATTTTTATGATGTGGTGGTTGATGTGGTAGCTGACATGACATTTTTTTATTACATGGCAGGTGATGTGGTTGCTGACATGACATTTTTCGATGACGTGGCATCTGACATCATCTAACTGAGTTAGAGTTCAGTTAATTTGGGAGTGTTAGAGGAAAATAAGTTGAAAGTTAGGAATGATATCGGCCAATTGGTGTAAGTTAGGGTTTTTTAAATCTGATATCTCAATTTTAAATAAACAATTACGAAACTCATATAGATGAGTGTATGTATCGCTTTGAATGTAATATACATGATGGTTATATGGTCCAAGTGCATTATTTTTGTATTATACCCTTTCCCATAATACAAAATAACTTAACAAACAACTAAAAAATTTAATAATATTGACTCAATGACATAATCACATGGTCAGCAGGGTTTGGTAACCCACCGACGCCAAAATTTACTTTGTCAACTTGAGTGATTTTTTTTTTCAAGAGAAAAATGCTCGGATAGTCCCTGTGGTTTCGCCTATTTTCACCTTTAGTCCATAACTTTCTAAAATTACTTGAATAGTCCCCAACTTTTCATTTTTTGTTCCCGGATAGTCCCTGGGTCTAACTTCAGTTTGTTTTCTCTGTTGAGAGGGTATGAAATGACAAAAATACACTTTCCTTAAAAAGGCCAAACCACAGGGACTATCCGGGCATCTTCTTCATTTTTATTTATAAAACCCCACCACCACACTTCATCTTTAACCTCCACCCACCATCACCCTCCACCACCCTCCACCATCACCGCCACAGTCACTTTCCATCTCTCGTTCCCCTTTCATCTTCCATAACAGGTCGCAAAGAGGGAGAGAGAGAGAGAGAGGCAGAGGAATTAGAGACGCGAGGGAGAGAGGAAGGCCGACCGGAGCTCGGCGGAGCCCTCCGGTGGCTGGCATCAGCATCACGACGGCGGTGGTGGTGTTGTTGTTGGCAGCAACAGCGATGGAGGTTTGACGGTGAGGGTTGGGTGATGACGCGTGAACACATTCTTCTTTTCAGAATTCATCTCCCACACCATCTCACTTCCTCACAGGATAATCACTACCTTCCAAATTTCATCACTCCCCACTAAATCATCCCTATCCCATCACTATATAACTTCCATAAATGAATCGCAGAAAACCACTTCATCACCCGATTCCAACTCACCGACTCATCATCACGATGACCATCATCTTCATCTTCTTCATCTCTCTCCTTATTCTCACCCACCCCACCACCACCACCATCCGCCACTCAACAACAGACACACCACCCACTCCCGATCTAATCCAACAAGCTTGCAAAGCCACCAGGTACCAACAACTATGCGAATCTTCACTAACCCAATACCCTAACAAAACCCCAATCCAAATCATCCAATCAGCATTAACCGTTTAATTCAACACCCTCCTTGAAGCTCAGTCAATGGCACAACAGATTCTCGATTCATCCACAACAAATCTGAACAGAATAACCGCCGCTAAGAACTGCATCGAGCATCTTAACAACTCGGGATACCGAATCTTAACAACTCGCGTATGATGTGTATGGGGATGAAACGGCGTCGTGGAGGGAATCGAAGACGGAGATAGAGGGGTTTTGGGAGGGTGGTGGTGGTGGGGTGGTGGAATTGCGGGTTCCGGTGGGGTTGAAGGCGGATGTGACGGTGTGTAAGGGTGGTGGGTGTGACTATGTGACGGTGCAAGAGGCGGTGGATGTGGTGCCGGATTGGGGGTACGGGCGGCGGTTTGTGATACAGGTGAAAGAAGGGGTTTATGAGGAAACGGTTCGGGAGATGTAAGGGGAACGAGAGATGGAGAGTGACTGTGGCGGTGATGGTGGAGGAGGGTGATGGTGGGTGGAGGTTGAAGATGAAGTGTGGTGGTGGGGTTTTATAAATAAAAATGAAGAAGATGCCCGGATGGTCCCTGTGGTTTGGCATTTTTAAGGAAAGGGTATTTTTGTCATTTCACACCCTCTTAACAGAGAAAACAAACTGAAGTTAGACCCAGGGACTATCCGGGAACAAAAAAATGAAGTTGGGGACTATTCAAGTAATTTTAAGTATGGACTAAAGGTGAAAATAGACGAAACCACAGGGACTATCCGAGCATTTTTCTCTTTTTTCAAAGAAAAGGAATATGAGTGAGTTTAGGTGTAGCCATTGTTTTACTTATAATCTTCAAAAATAGATTGTTTTCGAAATTAACATCCTAAAACCATTAAAAACACCAATCAAAACTTGGGTAGTGATGGAGTGGTTGTAGAAAGATTTGGTCTTTCTTGTGACCCAGATTCGACTCTCACTCTTCTTATTATTTTCTGCGGCATCCAGGTGAAGGGCGAATACGGGTGGCGCCGGTTCGTCTTGAATGGGAGACGAGGTTTTACCAATTATTCCACTATCATGCCTTCGGGCGGGTGGAGGTCGGGTTTCCGCGCATCTGGGAGAGCCAAGGGGCTGGAGACGGTCGAGTAGTCGACCTTGGCCATAGCGCCCGATGTCACGGTGGTTGACACGTCGTTCCTTATCGTTAAAAAAAAAACTTAAGATTTTCATCACTTTTGACTGCCATCATAACGTCCCCTTGCTTTGGGACCATTTTAGAAACTTTATGTGATTTGTAAACTAAGGTGCTCCTTTATGTGAGATCAAAACATCATTGTCTTCTTCTTCTTTTTTTCTAATAACCTTCAAATAACATTTTAACTTGAATGTACATATTTGTTTTACATATTAAAATGGGGTAACATTATCTCTTATAGACAACATATTTTCACAATTAACATAATTTTTTTAACAACAAATTTAGATCACTAACAGACTACAGGAGTATCATCGTGCCATCAACGAACCTTTCGATCATATCCATCTTCACTTGGCTATAATGTATATACATCAATTCAACAGAAAACCTAATAAATATGGGAAAAACTCCTTTATGAGAATAGAACCCAAGACGTAATAATCCTTAAGCCTTATCTCACCCCCGAAATGTCACTATATTTAACATAATTAAACACAAAATTCCCTTCGTGAGACAATGTGTAACATATGACATGTCATATCAACCAATAGAGTTGGGTTTGCCTACAAGAAGTTTATGGATTTTTTTGTTGCTTGAGTGAAGAATTCCAAGAGACCCTGTGGAGTTATCCCCTTATTCACAACGTATGCACTCAAAAAGCGTTAGTGATATTAAGTTCATACATTACTTATGAACTCGTGATCTCTCATATTCATGATGTAAGATTTGTCTAAGGTGTTACACAAGAGTTGATCGATAACTATTGTTGAATCAAACCCATATACATAAGTTCTTAGGTTGCCTTTTTTATTTAAAATAAATTATGAGGATAATTGAAAGTATTTATTATTGACTTTGCATGCAAACATGTTCACAAAAAGTTGGACAATTGCACCCAATTGATAGTGACTTAGATTTGACTAAAATTTATATAATCTTGTGACTCCATACAAACCATGGTCGCAAAAGCAAACAAAGAAGTTTAAAAAAGGATAGGTGCACGGTACCAAAGGATAGGTGCACGGTACCCCTGACTGCGGAAGGGATCTCCCTTCCCAGTTCACCACCCGACAAGGATCCCTGACGGCAAATACCCATAGCCATCAAAGAGGGGTAAGAAACATGTTTCGAACCCGAGACCTCGAGTGTCCTCGGTCCGGCTTAAAGCGGGTGTCGGTGGCCACCAAAGTGGCACTAATGGGAATTGAACTTGGGTCTCCATTGGAGAACCCAAGTCACTCCACCACTAAACAAAGAAGTTTAGTGGGCTGGTTCCCTGGCTTGATTTATGTTTTTTTGTTGGTTCTAGCCTACAGATGTGCATCTACTACACCCCGTTTGGGTGAAACCAGACCAAGGCCGATCTGATCTGCAAGTTTGAAATCGGTTTGAGAATATATCCTTGAAACTGGCCGGTTTCATACCTATCTGTTTTTTCCAATCTATAAACCGGATTTTAATCTAAACTGGTTTGGGCTGATCCGGTTTTGATTGGACCCAAACCGGTTTGGCTCAAAATCCGAGTTTTTGCACCTTTACTAGAGTTGGTTATTTATTATTGTCGAGTTTGAGTAGTTTAGACTCTTAACTCGTGGAAATAATCCCTATTTCAAATGTAATTTAGGCCAACATGTATTTAAATGTTTTGTTATTTTGAAGATATAACTTTTTAAGTGCACCATTGGTCTATTTCATTTTATCTAAAGAGTAAATTACAAAAATCGTTCTTTATGTATGTCACTTATTGCAAATTGTGTCATTTATCTTCAATAATTACAGAAAACGTACTCGACGTTTGCAAACCCTTGCAAGTTATGTCCTTTAGCCCTAACTCAGTTAATTTTTTTTTGGTTAAATATGACTAAATTGACCCCACATGAGGGTATTGTGGTCATTTTACTCTCACGTGGGGTCCATTTGGTCAGATTTAACTACAAAAATACCTTCATGTGGGGTCCATTTATTCAGATTTAACCACAAAAATTAACCCGGTTAGGGCTTAAGAACATAACTTGCAAGGGTTTGCAAACATCGAGTACGTTTTCTGTAATTCTTGAAGACAAAGGACACAGTTTGCAATAAGTGACATACATAAAGGATGATTTTTGTAATTTACTCTCTAAATTGTGAATTTAGATTCTCGTTACATATATTGAGTTTGTGTGGCCTATCTTTCTGTCTCTTCGAAGACACTAAAAAATTATTTTTTATTTGTTATAATGTATCTATTCACAATTCAATCATCAAAATTAGTTTAGGAGTTACTAATTTAAAATGTGTGTTTTCAGGATTAATTTTTGATAAATAAAAGATGAAGGGCTAGATGTGTACAAACTATAAATAAAAGAAAAGGATTGTTCGGCAAAGGTGTTAGTTATAAAAAAGAAAAAAAGTGCTATTAGCCGTTAAAAATGATCATGTAAACTCCATTAAAATGCACAAAATCAATAATAAAGGCAACTAGAAATAGTTTAACAGAAATGGTTCCACAATCTGATTACTCAAAAATATAAAAACAATGAGATTTATTTATCACAGAAATATAATAAAAAGGAGTAAAATGTCAAAATGGTTCATAAGTTTAGGCCACTTTTGTGACTTCAGTCTAAAAGTAAAATTTTATTGTATCGGGAGGTTTTCAGTTTGTTTACCATTTTCATCCAATTAACAAATTGGGTTAGAATTTTCTGTTAACTTCTCATCGTTTTGTCGTTTTCCTCATTAAAATTAAGGGTATAATCGTCATTTTATGCCCTAATATATTTTAATTAAATGAGAAAAACAACAAAAAAAAAAGAAGTTATCAGAAAATTTAACCCGGTTTGTCAATTGGATGAAAAAAGGCAACAAAAATGAAACCTCAAAGACTCAGATACAAAATGTTTTATTTTTATACGTGACAAAAATGAGCTAAACTCAATGACCATTATGACATTTTACCCGTACAAAAATAAGTTCATTTTATTTTTGTATGGTAGACAGAAAAGTCCATCTCTTGGGGCCTGGGCTACAAACTCAAGTGGGCCTCGTTAATAACCTTTTGTTTTAATGGATACCTTTTGTTGGGCTTAACTCAATCGCCAGTGGGGTCCATAAGTCCATTTTCCCTGACTTGTGCTGGCATGATGTATTTTGGTTTTAAATCAGGATTTTTTTTTTCTAACAAGTCCATTTTTTTGGGTGTTTAAAATTTTCATAATAAAAGGTTAAAAGTTTCGGGTCGGTACTCGTTCGGGTCGGGTCATAACGAGGTTTGAATTAGATTTAAAAAAAAAACAGGAATAACAGACTATACAAGGATTGAACCCATGATCTCTTATTGGTAAAGACAAGGGTTTACCACAACACTAGCTTTCTTTTTCTTTCTATGATGTCCACCAAATTGTATTTATGGGGTCCTTATAAAATTTAATATACCGGATCTACTAATTTTTTAAAAAACATAGGGGTCCGGGGACCCCGACTCGCTCTATGTGGGTCCGTCCCTGGCCGTGAGGCACACTTTGAGACGAGTCTACACTTATTACTACAAAATGCGTGAGTTGTATATGAGGCACGACTGAGGCGTGATATTATTCCATATATAAGTTTGCAAGTTTTTTGTGCATAAGCACTTGTACATTGTGCTTTGTGAGTTTTTTAAAAAAAAGTTGATTTTTTATTTTTAACCAAAAGGTTTATATATTTTTCAATTTTAACCCTACATAATTTGTTTTTTTAACTTTAACCCAAAACTATTCATTATTTGCAATTTAACTTCGCAACTTTTGTCATTTGTACTTTTCATCTTTCGCAAATTTTCGTTTTACGTATAGTTCTAAATTTTTTGAGTTAATACGACGCAACGTGCATGTGTTGTTTAACGTTTTTACCTCTATTTTTCCATAATTGACATGTTTGTCGCAACACGCATATCGTAGGTCGAGTCAGTGTTGGTGGTAGATGACGGTTGTGTGACATTAGTACTATTTGTCACACCGTTTTACGCCCCACCGCAATGCGGGGTGTGCTTTGAGGGTTTTTCAAAGAAAAAATGGTTACGCATATGGTTGTCGTAACGTTGGCTTTGGGGTTTTCCAAAAAAAAAATTGATTTTTTTTACTTTTCACCCAAAAGTAATTCATAAATTACTTTTAACCCAAAACTATTTTTTTTTACTTTTAACCCAAAACTTTTTATCTTTTACAATCTATCCTCACAACTTTTTTTACTTTCAACTTTGATCCTTTATAGTTTTCATTTTTCGCAAATTTTTCGCTTTATGCTTGGTTCTAAATTTTGTGACTTAACACATCGCAACGTGCGTCTTTGGTTTAACGGTTTTACGTTTCGTTCTAAATTTTGCGAGTTAACACGACGCAACGTGCGTGTTTGGGTGAACGTTTTTACATCGTCTATTTTTCCCCCGTTTGACAGGTTTAACATAACATGCGGGTCCTAGATTGACTTAGTTATAACTAAAGAATGCCCGCCGCATTGCGGCGGGTCGCAATCCTAGTTTTCACAGAAAAGCTACCCAAGGCTCTTGTACAGTTATGCATGACAAGTTTTTGTGCATTAGAATGTTGTACATTTAGTTAATTTATATATTAAATCATATACAAAACTTATTTATAGCCAATTTAGTAAATTTTGGGTAGCAGATGCTAAAAACTTATGTGATGTATAAAAATACCTAAATAAATTAATTGTGCCTTGGATACGTGTCATAGTTTTAGACCATTTCGTCTCGGGTGTGCTTCTCGCTTTATTAAACCAAGCATGTATATGCCCCTACTTCAAAGTTTGAAGTTCTAATAAATTTTTGGAGTAAAATGCACGGATAGTCCCTGTGGTTTGGTAAAATTTCACCCTTAGTCCCCAACTTTTGGAAATTACACCCGTGCTCCCTGTGGTTTGACAGTTTGTTACTCGGATAGTCCCTGAAGTGGATGGGGGTTAGTTTTCTCCGTTAAGTCCATGTGAAATTACAAAATTACCCTTGCTTTTATTATATTCATCAACATCATCATCATTCAACAGTTGACTCATTCATCAGTTCACTCATCTTAGCAAGAACACATTAATCATTCATCCAAAAATCCAATTCTAAGAACACATCTTCAAAATTCACCAACACTCCATAACACAAATCGAGTCCCAATCTAGTACACAAATTCAAAAGGTGGGCACAAATCCATCTATACACCATCATCTATCATCATCGCACAAAGCCAGCTGCCTATACAAATCCATTGCACAAATCCATTTGTACAAATCCATACGAATTCCAGATCTGTTTATGATCATGTGTTGCTTTAGGCCACTCCGGTACAAACTCCAGATCTGTGTTGTTTGATTCATGCCCAAAACAACAACCGTAACTTCGGCACCACCCCCACCACAGTCGCACCATGTAACGAAGACGACGATGTTACGACTTATTGGTTTGATAGAGATCGGTTGGCCAACTGATCTAAAGCATTTGACTCGTGTTACATTTAATTGGTTTATGGGTTTTTAGGGCTTCTGGTTGAATTTGAAGATGAAGTTTCGTCACAGTTGAATTTGAAGTCGGTGGAGGGTGGAGGCGGCTGTAAAAGGTGACGGTGAAGGTTGGCGGTGTAGAGAAGATGACAGGGGTGGGAGAAGATTAGGTTTTTATAAGTAGTTAATAGGTGCCCACTTGAGATCATAAGGGTAGTTTTTTTGTTTTTTTAAAGAGCGGTAAATAAGTAATTTCATATGGAGTTAACGGAGAAAACTAACGGACATCCACTCTAGGGACCATCCGAGTAACAAACTGTCAAACCACAGGGAGCATTGGTGTAATTTCCAAAAGTTGGGGACTAAGGGTGAAATTTTACCAAACCACAGGGACTATATGTGCATTTTACTCAAATTTTTGTGTTGAATCTAAACTTTTTGAAGTTAATCAAGCCCGTAGTATTAACACTTCCAAACACACAATTTCCATTTTAAAAAGTGAAGTTGTAGATTGTGGATTAAAGGTTGTATAATGTTGTGATCATAAATTAAAACACCTACTCACATGGAGACCATTTTCCAGGTTTAAAGGTATCTTTTCTCAAACTTAACAATTTTTTGAGTTTTATCCACTATTGCGTGCGAGTATCCACTTACCATCGATTATTATAGAACATGTAAATAATTTTTAAAAATATCAAATTAGAATCACTATTTTGTTTAAATTTTGACTTATGAGGATTAGGGATGAGTTCGGTATCGGTACTAAAAGTATCAATACTGAAAATATCGGTATTGAAATTCACTAAAATGATGTAATTATATCCTTTTTTTCTCTAGCATTAAATGATGTAATTATATCCTGTGTTCCTTCCGGAGCAGTCGCTTTCTTAGTTAGTCATTACCGTGATCCCAATTGATCGATAAATTCCGTTCAAGGGGGTTGACATGGTTCGTAAGCTATCATGTTGGTACACCATTTTTACTGGTCCAAGTGTCCGACAACATACACATCCTGATTCTTCGTTACGTAATTTCGTCGTATCTTTAGTTGTTACCTCTTTATGTGATGCTTGGATTAGATGTTGACGATCAATATATAAAAATACATTAATTAACCTAACTAATTCGAGTTTGATTAGCCTAAGGATGAGCGTGGTACCGATACCATACTGAAACCGGTACCGGTACCGAAAATACCGATACCAAAATTCACCAAAACTGGGTACCGGTACCGAGATATTCGATACGATACGGTACCGGTATTTGAAGGTAAAATTCGGTATTTTACCGGTACCGTACCAAACCGGTATACCGAAAATGACAAAAAGTAGGTACTGGTACCGGTACCGAAAAATTCGGTATGGGAAATTCCATACCGGTACCTACATCCAGTACCAAATGCTCATCCTTAGATTATCCCTTTAATTTTGGGCTAAACCCGTCAACACATCGGGTCGGGTCAAGCCCATTAAACATCACCAAACACACTCAGATATTTAATTCAACTCAAAACGACCGTTTGCCACGTCACTTTTCCGTCTTATCCTTTCATCTCACTTTATTTATCCACATCTCTTTCCGTCTATACCTCCTCCGGCACCGATCGGAATTAAACTCCGGCGACGGTTATTCTACCAGATCCGTCACATGTCAACCGATCAGATTATGGAGAATCAAAATTACTTCAACAATTTAACTAATATGATCGATTTCATCACCAAACCGGCTTTAATCGAAACATTTGTCGACATTTTCTTATGTGCGGTACCGATTTGGTTCGCGGTAACGCTCGGAGTGGTGATCGGATGGGCCTGGACGCCGCGGTGGACCGGAATCGTGTTCCTAGGGTTCCGGTCCAAGTTGCGAGGGTTTGTTTGGACCGCTCCACCGGGATTCGGTGCTCGACGGTTGTGGCTAGCGTTTACGGCTCTCTCGGCGTTTTCTGTTGGTCGTCGGATGTGGTCGAAGTTACGCGAGAAGGAGCGGAAGGATGAGGATGAGCTAGCGCCGCCGCGTGCGGCGGTGGTTGGGGAGGCGGTGCCGGTGGAACAGTGCGGTGATGGAAGTTGCGCTGATGCTAAGTTAGTATACAGCAATTCAGTACAGTTTGTTTGTTATTTCTGTTGTTAATTTTTGTTTGTTAAAGTGATATGTGATATAGGATTGTGAAGTTTGTTAGGCTGTTGTGTTTGTTATATGTAGGTTAAATTTAGGAATTGAAGATGAATTCTGGTAGATGTTTTTCCGGTGCGTCGATGCCTAACAGTGTGTTGACTCAGTCTGGTGGAAATAATGACGGCGAACGCGTTGTGATATGTTTAATCGTTACACGGATTAAGCGTCCGAACAACGCGTACACCGTCATTATTTCCACTGGATTGAGTCAACACACCGCTAGGCAACAACGCACCCGAACAACACCTACACAATTTATCTTCACTTATTGATTTCCTAATTTAGTTTTAGGTTTACCATTGGGGAGCAATTGTGATTTGTTTTGGCCTCTAGGTATATAATCAAATCTGAGTCGGACACTGAGTGATTTGTTGTTGATGATAATTTAGAACTCTTAATTGCTCCAGTTAGGGTTTTGAATTGCTTATTTATATGGTTGTATTTTGTCGGCTAGTGTACTTGAATCATGCAGCTGTAGGAAGAGATTTGAGATATTATTTGAACGTGTAATGCCGGTTAGGTGATTATTAATGAGCATCGGACTTGCAATTTTGCAGTTACATGTCACCTTTGAAATGAAAACTTCTCAGTTCTTCAGAGTTAGAGTGGTTTTTACATGCATTATCTGACAATATTATAACTGGCAATAGCATGATCCACTAGCTTACGTTTTGGTCGTATACAGTTTTACAATACTAGCTCTACAAAATAATTTTTATTATTCTAGTTCTATCTAGGACTTCTTTGTAGTCTGTAAGTTATCTTTAATGGTAATTATGTCGTGATTAGATTGTTGTAGTAATATCATGGATGCTTTTACATGGTGACTTTGTATTTATGTAACCTATTTATGCGTGCTTATGTCTTATCTATGAGTTATTAATCTTAAATCTGCTTATTCTTGATGATCGTTAGATTGCGATTTGTAAATGTATCATAGCTGGGCCTTAAGTTTTTTAACAACGTAAAGTATTTGATATTTCTAATAAGCACACTATGTACACTCAGTTTTGTGTGGTTTAACTGCTTTTTTATATTCTTTTTTTCATTCGTATGCTTTAAAATATGCTTGGAGAGATGGCGAAGTATTAGTTGGCTTAATTGTGTGTGATGCCAGTTAAAAGTGTTTTACTGTTTTATAAGCACATAACAGATATAAGAGGTGTTTTAGCTTGCTCAGTAGAATTAGTGGCTTCTGTGTAAGCAAAATCTGACGGAAGAGTATTGAGTTTTCGCAACCAAGAACTTGGCTGACCTTTTGCTTACTCAGTTGCCAAAAAAATGCAAGGTTTATTATGGTACTAGCTGTGCAGTCTTTGTTTATTTCTTTTCCTATGCTAGACTTTCACCTGTTACACACATTTGATGTCACAACTCACAAATCTATTATAGTTGTAGATGTATATTCTATCATTGGTGAGAATTGTAGGAGATATAGGATTTAGAGTATTTTAGGTTAGTAGATAACTTGAATATTGAATACCAGAAAACTATATGAATGTTATATTTATTACCTTAAGTCCTTAACGTTAACGCGCGGATATACCTAATCTATATTTCATTGAGATATTTAATATATCAGTAAAGTATCTTCTTTACTTAATGTTAAAAAGGCTTTTGTATATTATTCAACTGCTTTTGCTTAGTCATTGCCAAAAATGCAAGGTTTATTATGGTATTAGCTGTGCAGTCTTTGTTTGTTCTTTTATTATGCTAATCTTTTGTCAGTTACATACAATTGAATATTTGATTTCACAACTCTTCTTATAGAATTCGTATCTTAATGAAAATCGTTTTTTTACAGTGAAGAAAGATACTTATATACTGTAGAAATTGAAGTCGTCTGTTATGACTTAGGCTTCTAGATAGATTATTATTTATGTCATGACATTGTGTTTTCTTGATTTCCCGTTGTGATATACGTCTTTGGCTCTGCTACAAAAGGTATCTAGACAAATTTCCTTGCATGAACTTTCGATTTTTTATTTTCAGCGATATTAGTTTTTTATTTTGAAAGAATGATTTACTGTGGTTATTTTTCAATCTTACGTCAGAACTGGCATACTTATGTAACTATGTTACGATGAGCTTCTTGGTTCTGTTTTTTTCATACTTTTGGATTGCATGCTGCATAAATAAATGTTATTGTTTAGTTTCCTACTTTCCTTTAGTGTGTTATTATCCTAACTGGCTAACCAACTATGACAGCTGTGAATGGTTAATTAAGTGGTGTATTTTCTCGACACATGAAACTTAATTTCCTTTATATTTTGCTAATGCTCTTGTGTCACACAATGGACTAGCACATGTTAATTACTCCATTCCAGCAAATCACTTAATTATCTTCCTTCACAGGTGCGGCATTGTAAATTCAGGGGTAGACCATGAAGTTGTCACAGGGAAGGATCTAGAATATTTGTTGCATCTTCTTGATGGTAAGGAAGCTGTTTGGGATAATATGTTAGAGCGCTCTACCACCAATATGGCTTGTCAAGCTTGGCGTTATGAGCCTCAGGTAAATATTGACATTGATTTATGGACAAAAAAGGTTCGGGTAAAAGAGTACTTTTTATAGGAAATTTGGATTTTAATAATCCAAACAATGATCCGTTGGCCGATAATAATCGCTACTTATAGTTTGATCAATGGCATTCCCAACTTTCACTTATGTTGCAAAGGGCAATCCTAGTAGCATAATCATCATAGATTCACACGATTATCACTTGTTTTATACTTGATTTCGTTTGTACGTTTCTCCATTTCGTTCAAAATAATCATTGTGAGAGAAATCTAGTGGAAATCAAGTTTAAATCCATGATCATTATGCTATTGGGATTGCTCTTGGTAACGAAAGTGAAAGTCAGGAGCACTATTGGTTAAATTGTAGGTGTGGATTATTATCGGCCAATGGGTCATAGTTTAGATTACTAAAATCCAATTTTCCTTTTTTATATGCGGTAGTTTTTCCCGTAACACTTGTTAGCATTCCAATATGATAACGAAAGTTGTTTTACCTCAAGTATACTTGTTTAAATAGAATGATTTCCATGGTTTTATCTTTTATGCATTCAAATGAAACTTTAGATGACTTTCAGTTTGTTTCCTTTCAAGCTAATTATTTAGTTTAACCGTTCGACTCGTTAGGTGTTCCCTACATTAAGTTCTGTTGCTTATACTGGTATCAACTTTTGGCATTTAAGTTTATTTTATTGAAGTTAATTAATGTAACAATAGCTAAATGATATTATAACGCCTAAAATCTGTTTAACAACAAAAGCTAAAACTTCCACATTTTAGATTAACTTGCCCACAGTTAATAAAAAAATAACTTCCTATTGTTTGGCGACTATTCGTAATGCTTCTAACCCACCCACCTCTAACGTTTGGTGACTGAAGGCTTGTTTAATTCTTTTATTTGTACATTAGACTGGCCCTATTGTGTACCGTAGCAGAACTGTGTTTGAAGATGCAACACCCGAGCTAGTTAGAGATTTCTTCTGGGATGATGAATTTCGACCTAAGTGGGACCCAATGCTGACCTATGTAAAAATATTGGAAGAGTGCCCTCATACCGGGACCATGATCGTCAACTGGATCAAAAAGGTTTCACATTTACATCTTAACAATTAAGTAGTAATTCACTAATTCCTGCATAGTCTGATAACTAACTTTTATGGGTGTTCATGCAGTTCCCGTTTTTCTGCAGCGATAGAGAATACGTCATCGGTCGTAGGATATGGGAAGATGGGAAGACTTACTACTGTGTTACAAAGGTAAGTGTAAATTTGTATTTTTTCTGCTTAACATTGTAGTGTTAAATCTGCATGATTATGGTGATTAAACTAGACAACGTACCTGTGTAGGAAACTTTCCAATACAGACCTCTTTGTTAGACCTAAAAATCATATTAAACCAGACAATGCACATTCTCGACCGTTAATTGAGCCCTAGTATGTGTCAAATAAAGCATGGTTTTTTTGTTATTCTGAACTCCTTAATGGTAAATTTCTAATATGGTAATAAAATGAGTAAAATGCCATTTTTGTCACTGAGGTTAGGCCAGTTTTGCGACTTTGGCCCAAAGGTTTGTTTTTCCGCATCTGGATCCAAAAAGTTTGAAATTATGCCATTTTCATCCAGCTCGTTAACTCCATCCATTTTTCTCCGTTTGCTAACTAAAAGGGCAATTTGGTCTTTTTCAGGGGTATTCGTTCTTTTTGCATAAAGTGAAAAAGACCGAATTGCCCTTTAAGTTAGCAAAAAAAAAACCGGAAATACCCCTGACTTAACGGAGAAAAATGGATGGAGCTAACAAGCCGGATGAAAATGGCAAGATTTCAAACCTTTTGGATCCATATGCGGAAAAACAAACCTTTGGACCAAAGTCTCAAAAACTGGCCAAACCTCATGGACAAAAATGGCATTTTACTCTAATAAAATAGTTGCTAGTTTTCACTTATATGATTACTATATGGATAATGTGGTGATATATATTAAATATAAATTTATGAAGATGAATTGGTGCAGGGAGTTCAATATCCAGGTGTGCGGCGGCGTGACAAGCCAAGGCGTGTGGACCATTACTTCTCAAGCTGGGTGATCAGGCCCGGTATGTTAACAAATCTATTTTTTTTTTGAAACTGACATTAATATATTTAATTTGAGGAAAACTTAATTATTACATAGGTAGATATGGCTTATAATTTATAAATAGTTATATGCTTTTTGTGATTACCTGTTATCTTTGCAGTAAATTCTCCTTACATTGCAGAAATTAAGAAGCCCGTCCCATAGAAAGTCTGTTTGAATGAGCATGTAGTTTAAGGTGTTTTGAATAAAAAGACGTATTATCAAAAGAGTAAAATGCCATTTTCGTGTCCCAGAGGTTTGGCCAGTTTTGCGACATTCGTCTTAAGGTTTGTTTTTCCGCATCTGGATCCAAAATGTTTGAATACTTGCCATTTTCATCTGGCTCATTAACTCCATTCATGTTTCTCCGTTAAGTCAAAGGGTATTTCCGTCTTTTTTGCAAACTAAGAGCAATTCGGTCTTTTTCACTTTATGTAAAACGACCGAAGACCCTTGAAAAAGACCTAATTGCCCTTTAAGTTAACGAAAAAGATGGAAATACCCTTACTTAACGGAGAAAAATGGATGAAGTTAACGAGCCGGATGAAAATGGCAAGATTTCAAACCTTTTGGATCCAGATGCGAAAAAACAAACATTTGGACGAAAGTCGCAAAACTAGCCAAACCTTAGGGATGAAAATGGCATTTTACTTTACTCTTTTCAAAATAATAATGTCAATTTCTTTGAATAAGACGATTCATTACGACTTTTGACCGTACTACCGGACTTGTTATCAAACAAATACAACCAGAGTTGACTTGTTTTGATATAACTTGTTGAAACCGAATGCAGTGCAATCCCGAAATGGAGACGGGCTACTTTCAGCATGCGAAGTAATACTCTTGCATAACGAAGACATGGGGATCCCAAGAGACTTAGCTAAGTTAGGTGTCCGTCACGGCATGTGGGGAACCGTGAAGAAACTGCATAGCGGATTCAGAGCTTATCAAATCGCACGAAAACAAGACGCGACACTGTCAAGATGCGCACTCATGGCAACAATCACTACAAAGATCTCTTTTGAGTCGGTGCCTGGTGATCAAAATACTGAAGATGTTGCTAACACACCAGGTGGCAAAGTAGTTGGTGGTGGAGTGGACTGGAGATGGGTGGCGGTTGGCGGCGCAGTGGCGGTTGTTTTTGGACTTCGTACCGGAACCTTAGGGAAAATGTTGGTGGTTGGTGGCATAGGGCAAAGATTTGGTCGAAGAAGATGAGACGTTAGAAAAAGAGCAATGTTACTATTCTTATGTCGAGCGAGAATTATATAGGTTTATAACGAGTATAATAAGTCGATATTGTTATTTACCGGCACCATTGTTGGGTTATGGTTTGAATTTTTTGTATATACATATATAATTAAACGGTTTATATATCGTTAGGAATTTTATATATTGTCAGTCTGGAGTGACTCGAATTAACCTGAACTCGAATGTTCAAACTCTTGAAGAATTCATGCTCAAGAACCCGGTTCGAATAATCAAAAACGGATTTAATTATCACCAAGAAGTTGGAAAAAAACTGTCTTCGGCGTCTTAATTAAATAGGTTGTGATTAGGTTGATCCGCCTAGTTAAATGGTTAAACGGGTCATGACTCATGTTTCGGGTTGAACAATTTAAGCCATCAACCTACCAACTTGATATGATTGATGGTCCTTCCATTTTCTTCCAAACAATAAGCGTAGATGTTCATAAGAGGATTCAAGAATATTGCTAAGGACCAGTTTTAGAAAAGAACCAAAACCGACAAACCCAATGACGTATGTAATGAATAGTGTTATAATTAGGGAACCGGGTTTGGCCATTTGATGGAGCAACGGGTTGGCGAGTGATGACCGTCGTCAAGTCCAAAAACCTAATAAACCTAGATAGTTAGGATAAGTAGGGTATCGTATCCACGAGGAGCTATGGTTAGTATTACACGTTTAGTTTGATTGGTACGAGTAAACACGAAGATGTGATTGTCAAACAAAGTGAATTGCATATACTAAAGACAAGTTAACGAATTGTAGTTCAAATAATTAAAATATTGCCACAAGGCTTGGGTTTGGACATTCAGGTGCTGTTTGTTTTTGCTTAAAACGTCTGCAAAGAGTCTATGTCTGCAGGCGGGCAGACATAAGGCCTTGAAGACTGTTTGTTTTTTTTTTTCTTTAAACAGATCTGAACTCAGCTTTTATCATCTTAAAAAATAAGCTTTGGATCCCTGCTTAAAACATCTTCACAAGAACCAAAACAAAAACCCAAACACAAATGAAGACCCAGTCCTGAAACTCCGACCACCGTCTTCTCCTCCGACCAGTGCCCCCATCTCTCCGCCGCCGACGAATCTCCGGCGACATCCATTTTACTCCTCTCCAAACAACATCAGCCGCCTACCCCCTTTACTCCTCTCCGTCTCGTTCTGAATCTGAATCTGGACATACCTCTGCTGCCGTGAACCACCATCGTCGATTCATCATCAACATCATCGATTCATCAACATCATCGATTCATCATCAGCATCATCGATTCATCATCAACATCATGGATTCATCATCAGCATCGTCGTTCTTCGTCATCATCATCATCATCATCGTTGCCAGCTGGAGTCGTTGTCGGCGAGGAGGAGGTCGGCCCTCTTCTCTCTCCGCTGCTCTCTCTCTCTCTCTAGACGTTCGCTCTCTCTCTCTAGCGTTTGTAGGTGAGTGCGTATGAGGGTGTAAGGGAGGTGTATATTAAGGAGGTTAGATGGGTGTCTTTGCTGGAGAAAAAGCACCGCCGGCATCCGGCCGGAGTTGCTCCGGCGCCGGTTTATGAATAACGAGAGGGAGAGGAGTAAAGGGGGTAGGCGGCTGATGTTGTGGGTTATGAGAGAAAAAGGGGAACAGACCAATTTATATTTTCAGTTATGCGGACGGTATCAATTTATAAAAACAAACAGTCTTATATTTTCAGCTTGCAGAGCTTCAGACCACATCTTCAGTTACAGACATGAAAACAGATGAAATCAGCTTGCAGACAGTTTATGTCTGCAAAAACAAACAACACCTCAATAAGCAATCAAAATAATCATACACTCATCACTACATAGACATAGTTTAATGTACCAAATTCACACATAAACAAACAACCCTTTAATCAGGATGCCTATCAAATAGAATAATCCTTATCATCTCTTTTGGGCAAAGGGGCTCTCCAATTTGGGGAATACGGTAACCTAATATAAGAAAGTCGTCGTTCAAAAAAAAAAAAAAGAATAATCCTTATCATCTTTTTTAATTATAAAGTTTATAAAAAACAATAATTTCAAATGGTCGAATTTCATAACTCACTATCTAGCAAGAAACGAGATAGGAAAAGAAAAAAATAACAATAACATAAATAACAAAGGGTTTTGTAACTAGTTTACCCACATAATATTTGCTTTTCTATTTCTATTAACGAACTACAAATGCGAATAATTAACAATGGAAATGAAGATGGATTTCCGCAGGTTTTTCACATTCTCTAATGTAATATCATTCCAAAACCTCCAAATAACCCACCAAGCTGACATGACAATAGACTCAATCAACGATCTCCTCTTTTGGTAGTCAGCAACGAACCTATCCACTCCATTAGATCCGAAGGAAGTTAGAATACGACGGCTTTGATCAAACCATCTTTCAATTGCACGCTAGTCTTTAAAGCTAACTCGCACAAACCAAAAACATGATCCACCAAATCTACATCTTTTACACAAGATGAGCGCAACAAAGAAGGAACATTCAAACCTTTATCAACCAAAGTTTATATGATTCAAGTAAAAAAAACATAAACATTTCTAACTATTACATTTAACTTTGAAAAAAAAAAAAAGAGTATTTTTGTTTTGCTAATGAAAGTTTATTTTTGGAAATTTTTTTTTTTCATCCTAATTAATCATTGTGCACATTGTAAATCCTTGAAGAGAAGTGAAGTGAGACAAACCAAACTGAAAGATAAGTTAGCAAGTGGGACGTAATGAGTGGTTGGTGTTAAGTATCTTTCATTGCTTTTGACTTCTTTTGTGTTTACATAAAACAAAGGATATAAATGATGGACACCACTTTGATGTTGCCCTTTGAAAGCCACCCTAAATCTTTTACATTTTTAATATATATTCATTTAGATACATACATCCGATTCTCGTAGTTTTTCTGTGTAAAACTTGTTTTGTATCGTACTCACAAGCTGGTCTAATAATTAGTCACTTGGTTTTACTCTTTGAGGTCCTAAGTTGAACTTCCACTAGAATTATTTTGAAAGGCATTGGTGGTGGCAATGAAATTTAGAGCTAGGCCTCTCTGGAGGTCGTCAGTTCGAAACCGAGCCGAACCGGGTTTTACCGCAGTGGACCTTCGGGCGGGCGGGTTTTCCCTGGAACTGGTGGCTTGGTGGCTCGGGTATGCATCTACTCGATTGAGGGCATCCCCGAATGCTTATACGGTGATTTAGTTGGCCGTTAAAAAAAACCTTGTTTTGTATCAAACATCCCTCATAATACATGTATTTAAAGGTATGCCTAACTCTTTAGTTCTCCATGTAAAACTTGTTATGTATCAAACATCCATCATAATACATATATTTAAAGTTATGTCTAATTCATTTAATCTTAGATACATTTTTATCTAATACTACTAAGTACTAAACTACACATTTTTAATCATAACGATGATTAAACCCTAACCATTTGAAAAGACAAAGTCTTATCTAACACCTTTATAATTTTAAGAATCTGTGATTTATTTGTCATCTCGTATAAATCTTTAAGATCGCAAGAAGTTATCATCATCAGTGTAATACGTTTCTTTTCTGTTCTATGTGAAAATATATTGTGTGGTGTTTTAAACATGCTTTCAAGGTGTTTAGCAGTCCAGTATGTGTTATTCGTATGATGTTTTAAACCTGCAGTCCAGTATGTGTTCTTCGTATGTTCTTCGTATGGTGTTTTAAACCTGCATTTATGGTGTTTTAAACCTGCAGTCCAGTATGTGTTCTTCGTATGTTCTTCGCATGGTGTTTTACACCTGCATTCATGGTGTTTTACGCCTGCATTCCAGTATATGTTTTTTCGTATGGTATTTTAAACCTGCATTCTAGTAGGTTTCATATCATGTTATACGTAATTTATTTAAAAAAAACGTTACGTATAAAAAATTATTGACGTTCAAAATAGGATTCCGATTTGTTTTTTTAAAGATTCTTTAAGAATCTGTGATTTATTTGTCATCTCGTATAAATCTTCAAGATCGCAAGAAGTTATCATCATCATTGTAATACGGTTTCTTTTCTGTTCTGTGTGAAATCTATTGTGTGGTGTTTAAACCTGCATTTATGGTGTTTTAAACCTGCAGTCCAGTATGTGTTATTCGAATGGTGTTTTAAATCCGCATTCATGGTGTTTTAAACCTGCAGTCCAGTATGTGTTTTTCGTATGTTCTTCGTATGGTGTTTTAAACTGCATTCATGGTGTTTTAAACTTACAGTCCAGTATGTGTTCTTCATATGGTGTTTTAAACCTGCAGTCCAGTATGTGTTCTTCGTATGTTCTTATTAAAGATAAAAAAAATACAATATGGTACACATATTAAAGATAAAAAAGCTCGTTATTATGGTGTAATTTATTTAAAAAAACGTTACATATAAAAAGTTATTGACGTTCAAAAAAGATGGGAGAAACTTGTATGTGCATTAAAGTTGATGACAGTTTCTTTATTTAAAAATACAATATAAAAAGACATTATTACCCCTAATCTAGTCAAATTAGTCAAGAAAAAAATAAAACTTAATTTACATTTTAAGCCCTTCTTGATCTCAACCATTAACTACAAGATCCAAGGGCTTAAAACATTTCTTACACTTCTCACAAAACCACCATCTTTTTACACTAACCCCACCCTATTTCATGGTATTCCATCAAATAAGTGTGAGAGATTTAAAATATTTAGGGGTGATAATTCTTGACACAACCTAAAACATGACAAAAGAAAACAGGTTTTGCGCCCGAGTTATAAACGGGTTGTGTTCTTGTTGACATGTTTAGTAAACAGGTTGGGTTCGGGTTGACCCATTAACCCATCTAAGTATATAAAAATTTAAACATTTTTATAATTTAATGTTTATTTTTTTTCCATTTTACATGGTCCGTCACAATAATGTTAGTTTTGTTACACCATATAATCTACTTGTCACACTCACACTCAGTACTCACCATTATAAACATTACCGATAACCCGATTACAACCCAACATCCCGTTTATAACTCGTCAACATGTATGACTCATTTAAAAAATGGGTTAGAAGGGTTCTGTTCGAGTTAACCTGAAATTATATGTATGCGGGTTAAGGTTGAAATCTTTGACACGTATAATATTATTGGTCGGATTCAGGTATCACATTTCAGCCCATCAACCCACAACCCGTCAACTTGACACGGTTGACACTGTATGTGTTAAAAGTCATCTTGACGTACCATAAACATAAAACACTATAAAGTGTAGGGGCATATGGTCTAGTTATTCTCTACAATAATTTTAGTCACCACTCACCATTCATAGAGGTGGCACATCTTCATACAGTCTGGCATAGATGCATGATGTTATATATATTTGTATAAAGACGTCTGGCGGTTCTATACATCCCATTCTTTTTCATTCTTTCTATTTTTAGAAATCCTCCAACACTTTAGTGACCAAAATTCAGCAGTCACTCAAAGAAAACTTTTGAATAGATTTAATGAGTCTATGGGGAATTAAGGTTTGTGAATTCTCTACCTTTCTTGTAGATTAAAATGGGTATATCACTGATTTAAAATCTATCCGTTTATTGTGTTAGAATTCACATATTTTAAATCAGTGATATACCCGCGTCAAATTCAGTACAGCTATGAAAATTTTAGATAAAGAATGATTTTTTATATCGTAAAACTAAAGAAAAAATGTGAAACTTGTAAGGAGGTTTGAAAAATGATTCATTTTGTTAAAAGCTTTAGTGGCCAGTGGGTATTCATTTCTTTGAATCTGATTTTGAGTTTGTTTCTTTTTATCCCTATTTTTGTTTCCATGGAAGTAAACTTGCTTGAGTTTATAAGAATTAAGGTTTATTTCTTATTTAATCACATAAATTGTCCCTTACCTTGTTATTGTTATTATTATCATGATTCCTAAGGGTGACATAATGGTAATTGTTTAAGTACCTTTAGCAAGGGCTCAAAATTAACCTAAAGGTTGGACGTGGCACCCTTGGTACTCCTTTCGAGGTAGAAGTCACCGTGCGGTCACACCGTCGCCGGTGCCTTTTTTTTGCGGGTAGTCAAATCAGGTGATAGTCACGATGTGGAGAGGAGAGAGATATCGTGTGGGTAGTTAGGAACACCGCCGCTGGTGTCTATGGGTTCTGACGGGTGCCTACAAAACTACAGATGTGACATCGGTTTACGGTGTTTCGGCGGTAAACGCCCCTCATGAGATGGGGGGAAATTTCCACCCATCCAATCATATTGTGCCATGTCATTTCCCTCTCATTCTCCCCTATTGCCAAAAACACAAGGTGATTTTCCCCAAACCATTTAAAAAAAAAGACATGATTGGTTGAATACTAGTGGGCCCCACCTTTACACCCTCCTCCTTCCCCGCATGCGGCAATCATTCACCGCTTTCAACCTCTTCCTCCCCCTTCACCGCGCGGCAAAAGCCTTAGGCGGCACAATCCCCATGCGGCAAATGAGTTCCCCGCTAGCTTTGCCGCATGCACCCCGTATACCCTTAATGGTTTTTTGTCTTTAAATTTTTTAAACGTCACTTTCAGTCAATACTCATTTTCTGTCCTACCCCTTGAACCACTAGTTCTACTAGTTGACAATATAATTGTTATTAATGAAATAAGAATAAAATATTGTATTCTTAGATTTTGTATACTACTTTTGTGACAAACGGATAAGTGATGAGAATAAAATATTGTATTCTTAGATTTTGTATACTACTTTTGTGATAAACGGATAAGTGATTGTGGGTCAATTTGAGTATTTGAGAAACAATGGGGTCCAGAAATTCAATAAAGAAAATTTATCATAATGTTCAAATCATTCCCGTATAATTATTAGTTAGAATTAGAATGATTTTTAAATCTAGACCCTACTAACACCATATAATTATTAGTTAGAATGATTTTTAGAGTGAAAAAGGATGTGAAAATAAGATTTAAGGATATGTGAATAGTAAAATTCTTTTTAAATCTAGACCCTACTGACAGTTCGGTTCAGGACCAGCCCCTTCACAGGTCTGGCTAACACTTGACACGTACTAGACTTGTTTATGGTTCACCCGACGGTCAGTTTGGTTTTTAAAAGATTGATTCGGACAGGTCGGATCATGAACCATCTACATAACCGGACATATTTTTAAACGGTCTTAAATTGGACCGGCCACTTATGAGTTAGAGCTAGACGATTAATTGACGAATAGAATAGGTGGTTAGACCAGACTCTTTTTTTGGAACAACAAATTTCATTTTTACTTCTTGTAAAACTTGAACCCATGCCTCCCCAACTTAGGTGTTAGACCAGATAGTTTTCTTTTTAATTTCTCATTTCTTTACCTTTTTTTTCCTTTCAAAATTCACTTATTAATTACTACTAATCCAATTTTATTTATTCCATACTTCATGTTTTATCAGTATTATAAATCCATAACAAAATAGATCTATATTTTCTATTTTTAATTATTCAGTTTTTGAAACCGGTCCGGAACCGTATAAAACATTATTTATTGGTGTGTCATACAGGACAGTTTTTCTTTTTAATTTCTCATTTCTTTTTATCCTTATTTTTGTTTCCATGGAAGAAAACTTGCTTGAGTTAATAAAAATTAAGGTTTATTTCTTATTTAATCACATAAATTGTCCCTTACCTTGTTATTGTTATTATTATCATTATTCCAAAGGGTGACATAATAGTAATTGTTTAAGTACCTTTAGGAAGGGCTCAAATTTAACTTCAGGGTGGACTGGGCACCCACGGGTACCCCTTTCGAGGTAGAAGTCATCGTGCGGTCACACCGTCGCAGTGCCTTCTTTTGCGGTATCTGTGAGTTTCGACAACCCGCAAAACTACAAATGTGACACCAAGTTGTGGTGTTTCGGCGGTAAACGGCCCCCGCCTTTATTGGTTTTTTGCAATGTTTTAAAAACCCGTTCAAACCGGCAGATTGTACCGGTCGAACCATCCGGTAGAACCGATTAAAACGTCTGGTACACCCGGTTAAACCGTTTCTGAGCTAAATCCAGTACGGTATAAAAACCGGATTTTAAAACATTCTAAAACATTGGTTTTGTCTTTAAATTTTTTAAACGTCACTTTCAGTTAATACAGATTTTTTGTCTTTCTAACCCTTGAACCACTAGTTCTCAAGGTTTCCAAAAAATTGTTACTACAATAACAATATAATAATTAGAGTAAATTTCCGTTTTGCTCCCTGTGGTTTGGTCATTTTAACGGTTTTGCTCCAATAGTTTAAAAATAGTCATTTTCCTCCCTGATTTTTCTAACTTATCTTCATTTTGCTCCCAACATCTAACTCCATCAGGGAGGAAACTGGCGACAAACTTGAAAGATCAGGGAAGAAAATGGCTATTTTTAAACTATTGGAGCAAAACCGTTAAAATGACCAAACCACAGGGAACAAAACGGAAGTTTACTCTAATAATTATTATTAATGAAATAAGAATAAAATATTGTATTCTTAGATTTGGTATACTACTTTTGTGATAAACGGATAAGTGATTGTGAATATAATTATTATTAATGAAATAAGAATAAAATATTGTATTCTTAGATTTTGGATAGGCTGATTCTAAACTTTTGTGATAGAACGGATAAGTGATTGTGGGTCTATTTGATAAACAGAGATGGGGTCCAGAAATTCAATAATTATTGGTTAGAATTCGTTCGTATTCTTGGGACACCTGCCTCCCTTAAATTGACACCTTCAATACGGGTTGTATAGGCTTATATAGGTCATATTACTTTTTCAGTTTCCAATAAAGACCGATGTGTCAGATTTTGTCTATTTGACTGGACCTATACGGGTCGTATTGGTTAATGTTTTTTTATTTTTTATTTTTTACAAATTTTTTTATACATTTGTTTATGGTTTTAAAAAAGTTTTCTAAAAAATATTTATTTATTTTTAAATAAAAACTTCCTTAATTTTTTTAAGAATACCATGTACAATGTAGTATAGTATAGATGAGGTATAGGTGTAGTAAAGGTCTCGTACCCAATGTTTCCGTACACGTCTAGAGTCTAGTTCTAATTTTCATATGATCTAAACTTGGATTCACTTTGCAATTTTCAGGATTTCTTGTGGATGTAATATTTGATTAATGAATGACACTGAATTGGAGTTTGCTGTGAGTATTACTAATCAATTAAAGAAGACCCCTAATACAGGTAAGGTTGACAATGTTTGACACGACACGGTAATAACCAAGTTTTCAGTTGTCATATCTAACCCATTTAATAAATGGGCAGTGCTCAAGCTGACATGTTTAACCCGTTTAATTAAACAGGCCGGCCCGCTACCCATTTATGACAGATTTAATCCATCAACCCGATTAGCACGTTTACAACTTGATTACTACCCACCAACCTGTCAACCCATTTGTCACGTTCAGATAAATGGATTAAACGGGTCGTAATGTATGTGGGTTAGGGTTAATGTTTTGACAAGAATAAAAATAAAAGTCGCGTTGGCCGTTGGGGTTGAACAATACAACCGTCAACCTGACACAATTGACACTTTTAAATACAGGTGCAGGTGCAAATGCAAGTTCAGGCAGATATGATGCAATTTGTGGGGTCTGATACATTAGCAGAGCTAGTTTGGTGTCCAAGAACAGGTTTAAACATCAAATTTAATGAAGAAAAACCTTGTTTTATGTGGGAAGTTGCTCCAACTGATATGAGGTCTGAAAACACTCAAAATGAACAACATATTGCATCACTAGCAACATGCCATGTCAGCTGCACAGGTACATACTCTTATGTTAAAACTAGGGGTGCAAACTAGCCAAGCTACTCGCGAGCTACTCGAGCTCGGCTCGAAAAAGTTCGAAACGAGCCGAGCTTAAACGAGCCCGAGCCTTAAAACAAGCTTGTTTAGTAAACGAGCCCGAGCTTCGCTTATCGAGCTTTTTATATAATTTTTAATTAATATATTAATTATATATAGAATAAAAACTATAACTAATATAAATTAATTAATAAATAATATAGAGCCGAGCCCGAGCCGAGCTCGAGCTTTCATAAGTTAAACAAGCTCAAGCTCGAGCCCAATCAAAAGTTTGATGCAAACAGAACACTGCACTTTGTAAGAAAGTGATTTTGGATTAGAGATGACAGTATGGGCCGGGTCAGGATGGGTCAGATTGATCCGTCAACCCTTTTGGCAACTTTGGACCCATTTCGTAATCGTCAAGTTTTTGAAATTATCCCATCTATACGCGTTGTAGACCATCATCATCAGCATCATACTCAGTAGATTCCACCAATAGCAAAGCTAAGGTAGGGTCTGAGGAGGGTAAGATGTTGACAGCCTTACCTCTATCCCGTAGAAATAGAGAGGCTGCTTCCAGTGAGACCCTCGGCTCGATAATAGTTTTGTAGATGATAAACCAAATCGACCCGTTTTTAGCTAAATGGAGCGAAATTGGTTCCTGCAGGTTCACAAAACCAAGGGGCAGTAGATAAGTTATATGAACATTTATTTGAAGATGGAATGATGGGCGGTTGTGACGGGTCGGGTTCCGAAACTAGATCACCTTTGAAAATTGAGCCTATGATGCAATATAGGCCCGAAAAACATGCCGAAAGGGCTGATGTTGATACGCATAACGTTAAAATGGAAAAAGATGGTTACTTAAGTGACCCTTTTCTAGAAAATGCACAAGTTGCAATCTTTAATAACAAAACTGCTGAGAGACACCAACTTGAGAGTCATGGAAGCATGGAAAGTTGTAGAAGTGCTAATTTCTTGACCGAAAGAAAACGGAAATGCGGCTTCGAACAGCAACTGATTCTTGGAAGTAAACGAATCAAGAATCAAATCGATGGTAGCTCGTTCATGAACTGGATTTCAAACACGTTGAAAGGGTTAAAGAACAACCATAACGTTTATGATCCGCGTGTTGGTGTTTGTGATGAAACCAGTGGTTTTCATAATGTTTTTCAGTCTCTTTTCTCAACAGAAACTATCAAACAGTTTGAGAATAAATCCATAGGCAGTTGCATCTGGAAAGAAACAGTTCTAGCCGAAAGATGCAGCCATGGATCACTCGGTTATTTGAAAATAAAAGATAAAGAGAATGTGAAACACGTAAACTTCTATGAACGAGTAACGATAGAAGCGCCAAAAAATATGTTTGACACCATAAGGAAGCTTCGACTATCGCGTACTGATATCATCAAGTAAGAAAATCCTCTATTTTACTTTTTTCATATGATTTGTTCGCGTGATATCGTTTAGTTAATGTCATGTTATGTTATGCTAGATGGATGAATTCCCGATCGTCGGTTTCATGTAACTTAGACGGGTTCTTTCTGCGATTACGGGTTGCGAAATGGGAAGAGGGAGCAGGGGGATCAAAGTATTATGTTGCTTGCATAACAGGTATGACTTCATATTATTTTTGAAGCATTTTTAATAAATAATTGAATACCAAAATGCAGAAAAAAAAAGGAAAAAAAAGTCATTTATATCTATATCTTGTGACAGGATCACAAGGGGAAACACCATGTAAAGATTTTAAGCAATCTATTAGAGTCAAAGTTGGAGATGTTGAATGTCTTGTTCAAAGTCAACATGTCTCTAACAATGATTTTCTAGAGGTAAACTCTGATTTTCTGTGTTAGGGTTATTCATGTTTTACTTTCTTATAATTAAAAAACTCGTTTTTGATGGATTTTCAAGCATTGTTAATAGAATTGGACAGACAGTCCGAACTGGGAATCGGCTTACATAATTTGTCGGGTTTAGCCCAGGGGCGGATTTAGCATGGTTCCATGGGTTCCCAGGAACCCATTCGATTCGAAGAAAATGAAAAAAATTAGTGTAAACCTTGTATGATTTGGGAAAAAATAATGAAAATTAGTGAAAAACTACCAAAAGGAACCCAGTGGAATCCGACCCTGGATCCGCCACTGGTTTAGCCCATTGAAACCGTCCGGTTAATGATAGGACCGGTTGAACCGGTAAACCAAACCGGGTGGTTCGACCGAATTTTCAATTTTTTTTCCTTTCAAAATCTTATTTGTTGATGAATTTACTACTCTAGACTGTATTAGTATATTTTGTTAACATTGCAAATTCACACTAAAATATAGAGTAGTTTTATATTTTATTTTGTTGATGAAACCGGAACGACTAAACAATTTCGGTTATGAAAACATTTTTAAGTCATGTATGGTGTCCAATTGATGTGATATGGTTTTGATAGGATGAACTCACAGCATGGTGGGAAAAGACATTACAAAATGGTGGGATTCCGGTCGTGAAAGATTTAAAATCGAAGCTAGCAGAGAGGAAAACACTCGGTGTGTAGTTCATGGTCGAAAACATTAACTACTTCGTCTATCATAAATGTGAGGAATGTGTGTGATATTTTCTTTTCGGACGTTGTGAAATCGAAAAATCTTTAGAATTGGCTTGTGATGTGAAGGGCCAATGGTTGTAATTCACAGTTTTTGTGCAAGTTGTTTATGTCCTCATTGCTACTATATCAATTACACAAATGAATGTCAACATACAAATACTTCATTCGTATTCATATGTTTACACGCGTACTTGAGACTTGAGATTTGTCACAATTCAAGGAGCACGACTTATTGGGTTAGGGTTACACGATTCATACTAAATTTTGGTTTTAAATAGCACGCCTCAGGCACAATTGTTGGGGGTTTTTTCGCTCGGTGCCTGGAGGCTGGAGTAAATACAAAAAGCGCCCAAAAGGCGCAAATTTTAGGGTTTTTTGGGGGGGCTTTTTGGCCTGAGGTGCGCGCCTCATGTATCTGTCTATCTGAGGCGTTTTTATGTAGAAAAATGTTGTACATTATGGTTTTTGGCTTGTACATGTAGGTAAAATGGTATAAAAACCTTATTTATAGCTATATTTTGAGTAAAGGAAGTTAAAAACCTATGGGATACATAAAAAAATCATACAATCACCTTGCGCCTCGGGTACGAAAAGCCCACTGCTTTTGCGTTTCGCGCCTCAATTTTAGAGACCTGTCGCTTTTGTGCGTCTGTCGCTTTTTAAACCAAGACTCAAAATATTACAAGTATTAACTAACGTTCTTAGCTCTAATACAAGAAAACTTGAATTATTTCAATTTAGCTAAATAAATACATCATACAAGCAACAATGACTATGGTGAATGGATTTGGTTGAGGGAGATTTCTTGGTCCTAAGAATCAGTATACTCATCAGCGGATAAACTGGATTTCAGAGAAAGTTAATTTCTTTGGTTGGAGTCGACGACAGACAGGATCCCTACGCTGGAAGCACTGTCGATGAGTCAGTTCTTGGACCAAGTTGTGGGGAGGTGTGTGTGACCACAAATCATTTACTCGTATCCTGTGACTTTGCAAAAGCAATTTGGTCCCAAATATGTGCATGGTGTAGGATAATCACAAGTCACAACCCCACCCCCAACCCCAACCCACCATGCATGCATACGATGCTACTACATACATGCATATTCCCACACTATAAACATGTTTATGAAAATAGAAAAAAAATAAACCAACTAAATCTACCACAAGGGCAGATGCTAGCCATACCAAAGCAAATGAACAAAAATCTAGATCACACAAAAAGGTACTCCAGGCCATAAAACAACACCTCTAAGTGGATCCAAAATGGTCTAAAACTGAAAAAGCATTTATGAATTTACTTGTCAAAACGGGTCGGATTGATGGATCCATTAACATGTTCTTTTGTCCTTTATATTTTGAGTTTTATAAATAATCCAAGTATAATATATACGATTACAAAGTCATACTATCAAAACAGTAATCTTCTGGAATAAATTGATTTCGGTGAGGCTTTAACATGAAGCATCTATTAATTGTTGAAGAATGTCCTTACCTCAAGGCTTGGCTTTAAAAGGCGCGCAAGGCACTCAGGAAAACGCATCAGGGCTAGAGGTGGCGTCTCATGTACTTATGGGTCAAAATTAGAGTATGTAGGAGTCGAGTCAACGCCTCATGCGCTTATGGGTCAAAATTGGTCAAAAATAGGGTATGTAGGAGACTTGTATGTTAAAACAACTAAAGGGGTAAAGAAATTTTGGAAGGCTTACTTGATAAAAAGGTTGATGTGTAATAACAGATGAGAGAGAAGCAGCTTCTTGTTGTAAATAAAACTTATTTGGCTGTACATTGAGCAACGCGTTGTACTTTTTTTAACCAAGCTTGAAGGTCCTTACTTTCCGAGAAACCACGTGCCAGTACGATCAAATATCTCGCTACTCGTTGCACCTGGTAATCCTCCATGTTCTTAACAAGAACAATATATACCTTTTCAAAAGTGAAGGTGCCTATTTGACTGGTTGAGATTTCGATTTCAATAAATCTTGCGGCACAAGTTTTATCATGAGATCAGTAAAGTTAGAATCTTGTTCTTTTTCCGGGATAGAACGAAGTAACAAGTAAAAAGACGACGCATCAACCGAAAAACCCCTTGCATCCATTTCTTTCAGATGTAATAACACAGCTTCAAACGTCTTAAACTTCAAAACTCCTTGAAGAACAATGTTATATGTTACACCATTCGGGAAAACACCATTCTTCTCCATTTTAACAACAAGCTCCTTCGCTTCCTCAATCAAACCCTGATTACACAACCCATTAATCATTGCATTGTACGTTACAACATTCGGCCGCAAACCTCTCGAACAAAGTTCGCTAAAAAGATCCAAACCAACACCAAGATTCCCGTTTTTGCAGCAACCGTCGATAAGAACAGTGTACAACGCAACGTTAGGATGTATACCGTTGTTTATTATTATACGAAACAACGATAACGCCTCGTTGACCCTACGGTTTTTGCATAGCCCGTCCAATAACACAGAATACGTAATAAAATTTGGAGTCACACCTACAGACTGCATATGTTCGAAAAGTTTTAACGCATCTATCGATCTCCCAGCCTTAAACAAACCATACAACATACTACTATACGTCGAAACCGTCGGTTCCAACTTCCTACGCGTTATCTCTGCAAACACTTTCATCGCCTCGTCTACGTTCGATCTTTTACAATACCCGTTGATCAAGCTGTTAAAAGTAACAATGTTCGGCTCGATTCTGTCCTCAACCATAGCATCAAAAACTTTCACGGCTTCCTTCATCTGACCGCGCAAACAATACCCGTCAATCAACGCGCTATACGTCACAACATCCGGTTTCTCCCCACGTTCAACCATAACACTAACCACGCTTCTCGCATCCTCCACCATCCCCTCTTTACAAAACGCATCCACGATAATATTAAACGTACGCGCATCCGGACTAATCTTTCCCCTATCCATTTCCAAAACCATCTGTTTAGCCTCATCCCATCTACCTAACCCACACAAACCGTCAATCAACGAATTATACGTAACAACATTCGGCAACACTCGTTTCTCCACCATTTCCGTTAACAGCTTTAACGCATCGTCAACTCTCCGATCCTTACACAAACTATCTATAATCATACTATACACTTGCTCACTAGGTTTACATCCTCTCTCCTCCATAAATCGCAATAACCTAACCGACATCTTCGTATTTCCGCCTTTACATAATCCATTCATAACCGTACCATACGTAACCTCATTCGGTTCGCAGATTTTACGCTTAATCAACTTCTTAAACAGAATTTCAGCCTCTAAAACTCTATCTTCCAACACTAAACCTTTTAACAATGTATTGTAAGTGGATGTTAACGGTTTATGGCCTAATTTGAGTATGGATCCGTACACGGCAAACCCTAGATCTATTTGACCTAAATGAGAGTAACAATTAATGGCAATGTTCATCATGCAAGCGTCAACGGTGATTTGTGATGATAAGAGTTTGTTGATTAGTGAAATAGCGGTGGTGTAACGTTTCATTTTAACGATTTCGGTTAAGAGATTGTTGAAATTGAGTAGTAATGGAAGAGGTTTCTTACGGATCATTCGGTTGAAGAGATAGACTGCATCTTCGAGGTTGTTGAAACGCTTGATGATTTGATTAGATCTTGTAGGTGTTGTTATTGATTTTGGGAGTAATTGAGCGGTGGTCATTGGATTGTGGAACCCTAATTGAAGAATTGAGGAGAATTGGGAAGAAGAAGAAGAAGAAGTAAGGAAATAACTTGTTTGTATTAGTTTGTTAAGCGTGTTTATGAACGGTTCACGAACATATTTAAAGTCGGTGGATGGTGAGAGGGATTGACGCTAGACCTTGAAGTCCTAATTGTTGAACGAAGACGGATAGTATTTTTCGATGTGACTAATGAGAAGGAAAGTGGAGCAGTGCATAAACAAGGTGGGGATCGAGTTTTATGTTTTATTTGTTTGGGTAACGAGATGAATAAGAATTAAAGAATATAAAAAGTTTAGATAAAATAAAGAAATGCTAAAAAAATCTTTAGGGACCAATATAAACAAACGAACATGAATGAATGTTTACCAACACATTACGGAACGTTCACGAACGTAATTGAACGAACGAGACATCTATTCGTGTTTGTTCAGTTAACTAACAGAACGAACTTTTTTGTTCATTTTCGTTCATTAATTAAACGAACGAACATAAACAAACTCTCCGCCGAATGGTTCACGAACTGTTCGCTAAACGTTCGGTTCATTTACAGCCCTACTTTAAAACGCCACCACCACTACATAAGGAAGGCCGTATCATGGGCGGACCTACTTTTTAAGGTGGGTGGGCGGCCGCACCCCTTGAAAAAAAAAAATTTAGTGGTATTTTTCGTGAAAAATCTCGACCGCACCCCTTGGAAATTTTCGTCCGCACCCCTTAGAAAAAGATGTTAGGAATTTATATAAAAAAATTGTGAACACAAATTGAAACCCGATCAAATTATGTAAACAAGTTAGCCCACTAACCCCTTTAATAAAACTTAAATTCAATCAAATCCATCAAGCCCAATAACTTAATACCCATTCCAACTACTAGTTTTGTTAAACAAAATCAGTCCACGTAATAAAAAAAAAAACCCCAAATCGTTGGTGGTTTTGTTGATTATATGATTGTTAGTTGGTAAATAACAATACTAGGGCTTGAAATTCAAAATTTTAAATTGAAAATTAAGGAACATGTGCTATGGTTGAACACTTGAAGATCCTTGTTTATTTTGTATGTGATAGGATTAGGAAAGATCAATGAGTAGGGAAATTATGTTGAAATTTCTCAAGAGGAAAGAGTTTGAGCCACTTTTCTTCGTCGGATTCTTCTAATTAAAGACCAATGTATGTTTTAGATAAGTTTTTTTGTTATTTTATTTAATGATTAGGAGAAATAGAAGTAGGGATGATTTGAATGTTGATGCTTTTTTGTTTGTTAATGTGATAGGAAGTTAGGAACTAGGGTTTGATTGTTTGAAAATTGAAATGGACCCGACCCGATCTGATTTGACCCGCTATGAAACTTTGTTTGTCTGTGTTTACTTGTTTTACATGACCCGACCCGACCCGACCCGATCCGACCCGCTATGAACCGATTTTTTTTATATAGCTAGGGGTCTAAAATCTTTAAAAAAATTCTGCACCCCCAGGAAAAAAATCCTGGATCCGCCACTGGGCCGTATTAGCATCACAAGGAAGAACATGACCCAAACCACCAACCTTGATAGGAGATGTTATCTTCTCCCAACTAGCCAACTCATCTTTTTTTCAATTCCACCCTAGAAAAGAACCTCTTCGCCTCAAGCCGCTCAGTAATCTTTGAAGGGTTTCCATGACTGCTTTTAATAATGTTAAGCAAGACTCACCTCTGGCACGCGCTGCAACGTCGTTTTTTCACATATTAGTGTTTTGCATTTTTCATTATTGTTTTGGTTAATTACAGTATTTGTATGGTTCATCCAAACTTTATTAAATTTAATTATTGTTTTGGTTCATTACAGTATTCGTACTGTCCATCCAAACTTTATTAAAGGAGTAAAAAAAAGGGAAAAGAACTTTATTAAATTTCACAGACTATAGTAAATTTAAAGTTTAGCAGTGGTAACGTAAGTTATTAAAGCTAAGGGTTCTAGTTAGACACCACGAGTTATAGAAATCAACTAGAACAAGTTGCCTATAAGGAGCGATCCGATCACATAACCAACATACAAGTTGCAAGAGTAGTCTACTTGACCCGAAACCAGATCAAAGGTTTTTACAGTTACGGTAAAATACCAATCAACAACTCAATAGGACAGGCGAAGCAGAAATGCACAATGCTGACCGCGATTATCAACAGCCACACAGACGAAGGAACATAATGCTCGTAGGCCGTAGCTTGGTTTCATACTTGAGACGGCTAAAGTAAGTTTAAAAAAAAAAGGTTTTTTTATGTTTGTTTTATAAGAGTAAGGGTAATATCAAATATGGTCACTTTTAAGCCTAACAGACAATTTTTCTCATACATTCAACTTAAATTAAATAAAAACTTCAAAAAATAAATGAAACAAATTCACAGTACATTCAGTTTTAGTTTCAATCCCTATCAAAAGATGTAAATAACTCAAGACATATTCTACAAAACCGCTAACAACGATCACTCCCAAAGTGTTGTTAATGAGCACATATCGCAACCTTTCAAAACATGAAATAAAACTGACCTCTCCTCAGAACAGGAAGACCAGTATTAACCTGAAAAAAAAAACATTGTACTTGTTAGTTATGAATGAACCCTTGCCTAGGGTTGCAATTTTTGTTGTGGGTGCGGGTGCAGGTACGAGTAGAAGTGGGGGTTGCATGCTTACCAAAATAGAAAAACGCGTTTCTCAACATTAATCCTCTTCCATTGGAACATTTGGAATATCAAATCGGTCTTCATCTATGGTTTTGTTGATCACAGATATAGGGGAAGGTGATACAGAGTTAAGGAAATAAAAGTTGTAAAAATAGTTTACAATCACAAAACAAAAACGGGGTCATACAAGGTTCCAACGAAAAGTGCAAACTTGACCCGTTTACTTAAACATGGGTCATTTTGGCTTCCATCTTATCGTTAACGGGTCAAAAAGATACCACTTTATAGAAAGTCAAGCAAATTGTTTTCAAATGCTTAAGCCTCAAACATAGGACGGTAGAAGTTGACGGGTCAAGCCACCATAATCGTTAATGGTGAATAGCGACAAGGTACCATTATGCTACATAGCGAATAAAGATAAATAGCGGGCGGCTATTTTATAAATAGTGTTGCACTAAAAGTTTTTTTTTTTTAAATGTGTATATTATATCAAAATACCCTGGTATATATGCTATTTTACATGTATATTTAACAAAAACCTACAATCCAGCTATTTGTTACCCATATTTAATTGCTATTTATTTTTGAAAATAATAATAAATAAATAAATAAAAGTGTCACTATTCTCGCTATCCATCGTACAACCCTAATAGCAACATTAGACCTATACGCTACGTAGCGAACTATAGTGATCGCTACGATCGCCTATTGACAACTATGCCAGCCACCAACCCGTTTTGACATGTACTTAAATTACCCGTCACCCAATTAGGCCCCCCGTTTTGACATGCATTATAAAGTAAGCAGCTTTTTAAAAAATAAAAAGGATATATATTGACATGAGATCATCCTCTTTCTCCCCACGGTTACGGCTATGATTCAGCTCTCTTAAAATTTCAGGTGTAACCTGCATCAAGAAATAACACGTTACTCTTAATACTGTTGAAATATAATATTCTTTTTTTGACATTTTTATAACCTCTGTTTCTTCACGTACCATTTTATGTCTCTGCTTCTTCACAAGATAATTAACGCCGTCTTTTTGCTCCTTTGTCAGTTCGTGTTTGTACCTGCATAATATTGCACTATTAATAATTCGAAAAGAGCTATATAATCAAACAGAAAAAAACAAAACGAACCTTTGCATAAATGCAAGCAGCGACTGATGCCAGATCACAGGCATTTCCCTTGAGTCCTCACAAAATCTCATGAAATGTGCAACCTTCGCATCGATAACTCGATATGGTAAAGCGTATTTCTTCTCAACCAACAGCTTAATGAAATAACTGTACGTTGACGAATAAATGTTTTAATAATCAGATACCTCTGCTTTATATACCATGTGCAATTAACTAGAACAGAATATATATATATAGATATAGACAATTAGTCATATAGATCAATAAGAAGTGTCAATATGCATGAAGCTCCATCGAATACCTTGTTGTGCCAGCATACTCCATTTCTGCAAGTTTCATTAAAGCAAGACTGCACAATAAAAATAGCACTTTAGTTACAATTCTATCCAAATAAATGTAAATAGGGCTTGTTTTAATTTAAAAAAAAACAATTATGTAAAAGATGTCGGTAGGTATTAAAAAATTGTTTATACCAAGTAGCGCGTATCTTTGGTCTACTACGTTAAAAAATAAAAACATACAATTATATGAATATAAGATGCCATTTTTTTCATCCAATCAAAAAGAAGTCCAAACAAAATTTACTTATGGTATGATTTTTTTTTAATTTACTAAATTTGACGGTGATACCTGGAATGAAGTGGTGGAATAGAGACTTTTTGAAGAACGCTTCCAATAATAACAGCTTCTCTCAAATTGCATGTTCTTGACTGCAAACAAGACACAAAATCCTTTATGATTGAACTTTCGAAGAAAGTAAAACGACAGTTAATGTTTTAAATAAAACCACATTTTGGTCAGCAACATGTTCTAAAAAAATAATAACAAATGGCCTTCATGAAAACATGTTTTCTACATATTAATACATGAATTCTCCTAATATAATCATGGCTAACAGAACTTTCCGTGTAAACATAAACCCTTGCTCGTTTTACAAAATAACAGTTCATACCTCGCATAGCGGAAACAGAATTCCTTTATTAAAGGCAGCCGGTTTATACACAGCCTTTTTCAACGCTTGATATAACGCAAAGTGAAGTTTTTTGTTCTTCCTTATATCCAGTCTAATACGAGGAAGTAGAACAAATTTATAAAACCGTTCCACTTTCTTCGAACTCATATTAGAAGCAAGAATTCTGGTGGCTTGATACACTGCATTCGGTGACCATTTTTCTGGTTCCGTCAAATACAAAAGTTCCTCCCAATGTTGTTTTGCCGGTATGCTTTTAAAAGCCAGTGGTAACTTTCCTGAAGTATACTTCTTGAAAATCTCTCCAACACTGTATATCCAAGTTAGAAAATAATTTAATATTTTTATAATTCATGTTAAAAATAACCGAGCTAAATCACTTGTATGATTTTGTTAACGATTTAAAAAACCGAGTTTCGTGATTAGGTTGACGGTTTGAAAAGTTGGGTAAAGTGGTATGCCGTATGCATATAATAGACATTTTACTTTATAAGTACTAAATGGTTTATGAAAAAAAAAAAGTGACGAAAAAAATTAAGAGTATTAGATGGGTTAAATTATTATCTGTATGTATTATATTGTTAGAAGAAAATAAGTACTTTTTAAGCTATATAATTTTAACAAAAAACAATATTTTTTCATGAAGACAAATTTATAAATTATAACAACTGCAGATTATAATTTAACCCATTTAATACTCTTTAATTTTTTCTTCACTTTTTTCGTAAACAATTTAGTACTTATAAAGTAAAATGTCTTTTATATGCATACTATTTTACCGAACTTTTAATAATCTAATTGTACCATTGGTCTAGTACGTGTTTTTACCGGCTCGAACCACCAAAACAAACCGTTTTGGCAAACCCAGCTTACCCAACCGCTTCAATTTAGTTTCTCCGAAAAACTGGTCGACCCTGACCATGAACATTCCGAGTTAAAAAATCTATCCAGAAATCAAGAAACAGAGATGTAAAGCACCTCTTATATATCTCTATGACTGAATCATCCAATTTGGGTAAGGGTTGAACTCCTGCAGACAAACCCATCAACAAATTTCAGTTCACAAACATGAGTAAAACCGAACCATAACATGAAACGGATCAATACCTGCAGGCATTTGATCTTTTTCTTTAATTTTCTCCACAATGATGTCAGCCAAAGTGCGTTGAGGCCGTGCATCCTTAGAGAAAAACGCTTCCAACAACTTCTCTTCATCTTCATTAATTTCATCCTATGTTGTCAAAAACAAAACAATATTTCAAGAAAAACATTAGTGGTAATTAAGGGTGTTCATAAACCATCCAAACCAATAAAAGTCGACCGGTTTTAAATACGTATGTATAGACTATAGTATACTTTAAAAAAAATCGGTATAAGAACCGCAAAACCGAACCATCAAACCGCCAATTCGATTTGTATTTTCCTATAAAACTAACCATCCAGGATGGTAAATAACTACGGGTGTAAACAAGCACAGAAGCTCAAGAACTACTCATGATCGGCTCGGTTAAAAGCTCGAACAAGCCGAGCTTTAACTAGCCCGAGCTCAAGCTTGAAATAGAGCTCGTTTTGTTATCGAGCTCGAGCCTGAAATACAACAACGAGCCCATACAAAATTTTAGTTTTCTTATATATAATATAATAATAACGATGATAACGGTAATGAGCCAAGCTCGAGACGAGCTTTGGCTCTTTTAAGTGAGCTCTAGCCAAACTTTTAGCTCGTTTAAGGTTGTTCACAAAATAGTTCGAGCCAAGTCGAACTCGAGCTTTGGGTTTTACTCGCGAGCCGAGCTCGAGCTCAAAAAAGTAGGCTCGAACCGAGCCGAGCTTCATAAAAACATAACGAGCCAAGCTCGAGCCTAGTCGAGCTCGGTCCGGAGCTCGGTCCGGCTCGTTTACACAACAACTCTAAATCTATCAATTAAAAAACACTTTACAAACAAATTCAAAGTGCATAACATTAAACAAACCTCATAACCACCAAACTGACTATAATTATCAGAAAATCCAGCAAAATTATCAACATCATCATCATCATCATTATAATCTAATTTCCCCTGATTAACACGCTCTTCAGAAAAAACAATGTTGTTAGGGTTTTCCGCATCGGTTTCTTCCTGAATCTCCTTCTGCTGAATTAACGCCTCCTTCAATATCTTCGAGCTCATTCCCGCCGATAAAACCTGCAAAACACAGATCGTTTGGGATAAATTCATCAACAGATTTGGATTAATATAGGAAAAATTGTATGAAAACGCACATTTTCTTCGCGCTGGTGTTGTTTGGCGGGTTTAGTTCGCTTTTTTGAGACGGATTTGTTGGTGTCATCGGATAAGAAGGGTTCTGGATTCAGATTTCGTTTCTTCCCCATGGTGGTTGAGAGTGGAGGTTTGAGAGGTGCGTGTGTATGGCTGCTGCAAAACCCTAATCCAAAGGTTTAGAAATTCATATCGTATAAATACAGAGTTAACTTACCGTGAAAATAAAATAAACGTACGAAACGTACGAATTAAAAGAAAAGTAAAAAAAAGTGGCGTGGCATTTTGGTAATTATTAGCAACTTCAAAATTACTCTAGTAGAGTAACTAGGTTAGAACCCCGTATATTACACGGGTTGAATAAATGTAATTTTATATATTAAAGAATTAAAAGTTATATCTTTATGAGCCCCGTATATTGTACGGGTTAAATGAATGTAATTTTATATATCAAATAATAAAAAATAGTTATATCTTTAAAAACCATGTGTATTACACAGATTAAATAAATGTAATTTTGTATATTGAATACTAAAAACGTCGTATCTTTAAAAAAAACTGTGTATAATCGGGTTGAATAAATCTACCAAATAATAAAAATGTATAAATGTGTTGAATAGATCTAAAAAAGAGTTATATTTTTAAAAACCATGTGTATTACACATATTAAATAAATGTATTTTTGTATATTTAATACTAAAAACGTCGTATCTTTAAAAAACCAGTGTATAGTCGGGTTGAAAAATCTACCAAATAATAAAAAAAATTTCTCCGTAAAAACCCCGTGTATTACACGTGTTGAATAAATCAAATTTTACATAGCAAATGATAAAAAGTTATATCTTTAAAAACTTCGTGTATTACACGTGTTATATAAATGTAACTTTGTATAGTAAATAATAAAAAAAAATATATTTTTAAAACCCCGCGTTTTACACGAGCTGAATAAATATAATTTTGTATACCAATTAATAAAAAAGTTATATTGTTAATAAATTAGGATAACATTTAATATTAATTTATTATTTATATATTTAATATAAGATAAGTAGGGAAGAGAGATATTTGTTTTAAAATATATTAAATTAACAATTTAGATTTGAGGATAATATTTTATTAAAGTATAATAAGATTAATATTAATTTATTATTTATTATTTAGTTAATATAAGATAAATATAAATTTAAGGATACATTCTATGAATGACACGTGTTCAAAACTTGGTTTATTTTATTATAGTAGATAGATTTTGAGCTTCTGTAGAGTAATTTTGTAAAAGTTCAATATTGGTCGTGTAGGGTAATTATCAAAATTGTAGGGTAATTATCAAAATTACACTAACCCCCCCCCCCCCTCCCAAAAAAAAAAACCTAAAAAAACCTAAACCCCCCCCCACCCCCCACCCCCAAAAACCTAAACCACCCCCCATCCCCCCAAAACCTAAAAAAACCTAAACCCCCCCCCCCCCACCCCCAAAAACCTAAACCACCCCCCCCCCCACCCTAAAAAAAAAAACCTAACCCCCTCCCCCCCCCCCCCCAACTAAAAGCTAAAAACTAAACCATAAAGCTAAACCCCATAACTAAATGCTAACAAAATTACTCTACAAGACATTTTCCAAAATTACTCTACAGAAGTCAAAATTACTCTACTAGAGTAATTTGATAATTACCCTACAGATGCTGATAATTACCAGATTGCCACCGCCACATTTTGTTTTTTCCCTAGTAATTTTGAAGTTGCTGATAATTACCAAAATGACATCGCCACCTTTTGCTTTTTCCCTCAATTTGTACGTTTCGTACGCTAATTTTGTTTTTATTTGATCCTTTACCTATAAATATAAACATTAAATATAAAATAGTAGCCGTCAACGATAATTAATGGTAAAAGAATGTTAGAACAACTTTACTTGGCGTTTAGCAACTTCTGAATGATTAAGTGTTAAACCAGTAAAAGTTTTGAACCATTAAGTGCTAAATCAGTAAGATGTCTGAACCATTAAGAGCCAGTATAATGTTTAACTATTCAGAGGCAAATGTTTAACCATTCAGATTAGAAGTCTTAACCATTCAGACTCAGTATAATGCTTAATCATTCAGAGGCAAATGTCTGAACCATTCAGACATTTGCTTATGAAACAAACAGTCTGAACCATTAAGAGGTAAACAAACAACCTCTTACTTCAAAGTTTTTTTATCACTCTAAACTAAGATTGCTCGGCGTGGGGACGTGCACGGGCCGGCCTAATGCGGCGACGGAACTGCAACCCCCCCCCCCCCCGATCGTCCCCGTCTCCCCTTAGACATCGGTGTCGGGCCTTTTTCAAATTTAAAGCCGTTACAACGGCTAGTTCCATTAAAAAAATAATTTCTTTATAAATATATACCATTTATCCCCATTTTCAAACTAAATCATCCCAATCTCTCTCATTTTTCATACACTTCTTGAAGTTTAATAAAGTTATAATCATGTCCTCTTCATCGTGGTGTTCATCATCTTCGGGTGAAGGCGATTTGTCTTTTGCAAACGTCGTAATGCAGGAAACAGTGCAGCATAAATGATCATTGAGGAAGAAGAAGATGAAGAAACCACGTCACAACCGCGAACTAACCAAGCCGCCATAAACCGAGACCGAGAAGGTTAACTTATTTTTACGTTCACGTGTAGGTGCCCCAGATATATTAGTGGCCAATTATTTTGCCGATGAACCCGTGTACACGGCCGCGATGTTTAGACGTCGGTTCTGAATGAGTCGTCGACTGTTCTTACGTATAGCAGATGTCTTGTCTCGGTTTGATCTGTTTTTTACATTACGATACGACGCTAGAGGCAAAAGTGGATTCACCACTTTACAGAAATGCACAGCGGCCATTCGCCAACTGGCATACGGGACGACACCCGATTCGTTGGGCGGGTATTTAAAGATGTCCGAAAGAACTGCACGAGAATGTTTGTACAAAGTTTTGCGAATGGGTGGTGAAGCTGTATAGCAAGAAATATTTGCGGAAACCAAAAGCATTAATATTAATTTTAGAGTTTAAATTAAGTTTAGTTTTATATATATTGCATATTTTACTAGCAAAAATTAAAAAATAAAATAAAAAAGGAGGATGTTCATCCAGCCTGCACACCCTTGGTCCATCCTAGAAGGGCATCCTCTTTGCGTGGTGACGTGGCGGGTGACGTGGAGGACCATCCTTTGAAGATGGGGTTCCTCCACGCCTCATAGTCTAACTCCCCTTATATTATCATATTTGTTTATCAACTACTAAATTTCTCCACGCGTTTGCGACGAGTGCAAATGTAAATTAACTCGGATTTGTACCGTCAGTACCCGAATCGTTTATAAACAAAAGTTACGTCAAAACGTAGTTAACTGAAGAGGTACATAAAAAATAGCACGAAAACGTATATATATGACCCGACTTATTTGCGAAAGAAATTTACGTCGAATACTAACTTGAACTTATACCGACACGTACATAAAAATAAGTACAAAATTATATTTTTTTTTAAAAGTTAAGATTGGTACCACGTGTTGCGGTGGCGCCGAAAAGTAAAGTAAGTCGAATTTATACAGTCTAATGAAAACATATTATATTTGACCTGTCTTGTTTTAAAACAAAATATATGCCAAAATGTAGACCAACTAAAAACGTATATAAAAAAGCACAAAATTATATTATATTTGAGCCTACCTATTTTCAAAGAAACGTAATCAACTTTGATTTATAACAACACGTACATAAAAATAAATACGTAAACAATGATTATAAAGTTTTAAAAAATGTAAGCGTAAATGCTAAATGTTGAAAGATAAAGGTTAAAAAGAAAGAAAAAAAAGTGGACCACTTGAAGTTGTTGTACATGTAACTATTGTAAGTATATATAACGTATGAAATTTGCTTAAAATATTTGTTTATCAATCTATAAATTTTGCTTAACATAGGAAGTACAAAATAATAATTAAAATTTTTTATTGTTAAGTTTTAATAAGTCTAAATGGAAATAATAATAATAATAATAATAATAATAATAATAAGAAATAATGAATTTTAATAGTTCTAACTATTGTTAGTTGGCCGGCAACGGTTTTAACTTCAAAAATTACCACTGACGGTCTCATCTTTTCATATATTGGCCTTCAATGGATCCGGACTAACAGAACCCTAACGCCGATAGTCTTCAGTCGCCGGGAAAACGTTTTTGGCCGGAAACTGCTTTTTGGCCGGAAAACTCAACATTTTCGTCTCAAACCTCTTTGTAACCTTATTACGTACCTTTAGGAAACTTTTCTTGTAAAAAGCCCCAATTATTAAGATCGCCGGAAAAACTCCTTTTTAGCCGGAAAACTTCTCTTTTGCCGGAAAACTCAAAGTTTTCATCCCAAACTTGTTTGTAACCATAGATCGGACCTTTAGGAACCTTTTTCCGACCAAAAACGTTTTTCCGACGACAAGAGACTAATGACGTTAGGATTCTGTTAGTCAGGGTTCATTGAAGACTAATATGTGAAAAGATAGGACCGCCAGTGGGAATTTTTAAAGTTAGGACCGTTGCCGGCCAATAACGAATAGTTGGGATTATTAAAATCCATTATTAATAATAGTAAAGTGTAATTTGCCTCCTTATGGTTTGGTTCAGATTGCCCAATAACTCGATATCTTTCATTTTTTGCTCTCTCAAACACTCTTATTAGTTGTCAAAAACCCATGTGAAAAGACAATCTTACCTATTTACTATTGCAATATGTCACCCAGTGTTTTCTACACTATCACAATATGCAACCTCTCCAAAAAAACACCTAGTTTGACTTTAATTAGTCAACGAACCTATGATTCTAAAATCTAAACCTTAAGAAACCCTGGACTTTAATTGCAACATGAACAAACCTATGTCCACCTGCAAGATGATTCTAAACCTGCACTACCCAAACATGCTTTTATTATAATATGTCAAACAAACTGATTGCCTGTGCCATGAGCACCACCATCTGCCAAATGATTTTAAATCTGCATTAGGGGAGGGGGTGGTCACTAGTGACCATTTTTCCATCACTCACAATATCCAATCATGTTCCGTCATGTCAGCAACCATTTTTTCATCACTCGCAACCTTTTTTAGTGGGGGTGGTCATCACTCACCACCACACCCAACAATTTCCCCCCAACCAACAATTACACTCACAAAAAAAAAACCCATCACGCGTTGTAAAAATAACGAAAATGGATTTCGTGGAAAATATAACGCGTTATACTATTAGGTGGGGGTGGGAATATATATGGAAGTTCAACGCGTGACCATTTGTTCCGTGATAAAAATAACGTGGGTGCCCCCTGTGGCCTTACCACCATGGTGAACCCATGAAGATAGTACACACAACACGCTCCTTATGATGGTCACTATTTATTCATATTACTAGACCTAAACCCTAACGATAATAGAAAAATACAATAAATGGAAAATACACATATTTTGCTACATGCTCTCCATGAATTGCAGTTTGATCCGAGTCTTTGAGTCTTGACTACTTCATGGTCTTGATAACAGTGGCAATATGCACATCTATGTGTTGTTTTTCACCTTTTTTCATTAACCAAATATAGTTGGATTTTGGTCGAAACCCAAAACCCAACAATCTTCCCCTACTTGGTAAAATGAAAACAACATACACAAAAACATAATGAAGTGTAATGGAACCAGGAGATCATGATGTTCCATTCACTACAACTGGGCTTTATTGATAAGTTTTTAATTATTTCACTTATTCAACCCCTTAAGCTATCTTTATCAATTTCATGTATTCCATTCAACTTCTCCCCCTACATATAGACCCCCCTAAGATCAAGCATTATCTTCTTTTGATTCTTACATAAGAAAAGTATCTATTATTTTTTAGCAAAACCATATTACTGTTACATTGTCTTTTAGAATTGCAGGCCTTCTCGTGGAGTTCGGCACGCTAATTTCACGCTATCATGGACCACACATGGACGACGGGATGTTCCACATTAGGTTTTCGCCACCTGAGCTCCATGTCTACCACATTGCATGGTTTAAAATTGATACACTAATGATGGTTTTCAAATTTCATATATATATATTGAGAATTTGTATAATATCATATTACTTTTACATTAAAGTTTACTTGTTCCCCATAGCCTAGTTATTATGATGAAAATCAATCAAGTCTCGAACATTGTTGTTTCTATATGGATTGCATATTAGCTTTTTTTGGCTAGTCATTATTAGATGTTGAATATGAAACTATGGTCTTGTAGTTGGTGGTTTCGAGACTGATTCACTAAACCCTCTGTCTTTAGTCACGAAATATCACAGTTTCTCATATTTACAAAGCTATTAGATATGCGAAAGCTTTGTGTTAGGGTGAAGGGAGTGGTTACCTAATGGAATAGGTAAACTCCCAAGTCACCCAATCACATAGCGCCATGTCAATTGTTTACCTAATGCTAAAAAACGTTGGTGGTTGTTTACCTAATGGGGTTTAGGTAAACTATTTAAAAAAAGAGAAAAATGTGTGATTGATTGAGAAGAAATGGACCCCACCACACACCCTCTTTCTCCCCCTTTCCCTCCCTTCACCGACTCGGTGAACCTTCACCGAAAACACCCCCCAAATCGGTAATCTTGATTGGTAAACAAAGTTGGCGATGGTCACCGATTGGTGCCGAACATGTTTACCGACTCGACACCGTTCACCCTTACATCCGTTGCCTAAACTATCTTTAGTTCAAGTATAACAACTCTATGTTGATCAGCAGGTTCTACTTGGGTGAAGGATTTTGTGGTTCTAAAGAAGTTCCTTATTTCTAGTTGACCCCTCTCGTGAGGAATTCATTCTCTAATAATAAGGTTTTTTACAATTTATAAATAATCTTATTTTATTACTAGGGTTGTAGAAATAATATCCTTATTGTTTCTTTAGGATGATTAGGAATTGAAACAACTTTTCATCATGATATTGGGGTTTTTATAAATTATATAGCAATGTAAGCATTTTTAGGATTTATTTTGTGATACTCTATACATGACATGTCAGCTCTAATCGGGTTTGGGTGTTACGGTTATTCATATGCATATATACACTGAATTGACCATGTCATGCCCCTTTTTTCCCACATTGATTTTTCATTTCAACAATATATCTTAGTGTGTCCAACAATTTATATAATATGAAATTGCAACATAAAAGTTGTACAATGTGCAGAGTTGAGACTTCTTTTGTTTTATTGGGCTAGGTGTGAGGTGAGTACCTATTGCGTTAGTTGCAATGTGCGGGTCTTAGATCAAGTTAGTTATTATTTTCAACGTTTAACGTTTACGGCTAATTTCTTCGAATTACCACGTCGCAACGAGCGTGCGTGGTTCAACGATTTTACGTCTGTTTTTTGGTCGGTGTTATTTTTTTACTTTTCTTATTTTATTTTTACGAGTTCTTCTAATGTTGGTGGTCGTTGTCAGTGGTGTGGCATTAGTGCTGCTTGTCACGATTTTTAGTACGTATTTAACCTATTAAGTTATTACTAATAATTTGTTTCGAGTTTACCACTATACCCCTTTGGTTGACATTATGGTATTTTATGACTTTTTACAGTTTGTAGGAAAAATGAACTTTGTAGCTAACTCCCACCCTATATTATATATAGATTACGATGAATCTGTCAAACAGGAAAAAACAGACGCGGGTTCATCGTGACGTGCAAGTCCTAGATCAACTTAGTTATTTTATTCTATGTTTTACGTTTCGTTTTAATTTCTTCGCATTAACACGCCACAACTTCAGTGTCGGTGGTCGCTGGCAGTAGTATGAAATTAGTGCTCGCCCCCGCCGCAACGCAGAGGGTGCTTAATACTAGTTACAATTTAAAGAGACACACATCTTGTTTTGATTTATTTTAATAAACTCACCTTACAATACACATATTTATCCACATGACACACGTAGCCGACAGTGGCGGACCCAGAAATAAACTCACCTTACAATACACATATTTATCCACATGACACACGTAGCCGACAGTGGCGGACCCATAAATTATTTGTTGAGGGTGCGGATGAGGTGTTCAACCATATTTTCAAGGGGTGCGGTAGGGCTTTTTGCCTAAAATATACACTAAATTTTTTTTTTCAAGGGCAGCGGCCGCCCACTCTGGCCAAAGGCTAGGTCCGCCCATGGTAGCCGATATTAAATATGATGATAAATTACTCTATTAAATCCCAAAAGGTGTCTTAATATGTTTTTCGATTACAATACACATATTTATCCACATGACATACGTAGCCGATATTAAATATGATGATAAATTACTCTATTAAATCCCAAAAGGTGTCTTAATATGTTTTTCGATACCAATTAACTTATCAAAGTCGACCTAAACCAATATTCTTGAAAAACTCGGTTTCTTAACTTCCGTTAAGATCGCATGGTCTTGCTTGGTCGCATGCACGTCGACTGATATATTGCAAAATACATCCAGTTTCCGTGTATAGTTTGTATAGTAAACATATAAAATTTAATTCATTTATAATAAACAAACTACATACTATTTAAATAAAAACCATATATCTCGGTGGCTTCTTGACTAAATTTATGCTTCAACCGAAGTCTCTACACTTATAACTCATGAAATTGGTTGAATTTACCCCTTAAGCTATTCACTTTGTACGCTTAGCTAGCTTTCAATGACGATGTTTGTCTTCTTTTGTCCTTCCTAATGGGGCGTTGCGGTTCTTCCAGTACCACCTCATTCTCACACTCCTCAATATTAAGGTCAATGTTGCAAAACACATCTAAACCACCGGTACTAAATTCGTCTTACTAGGACGTTTTAGTCCTTTTCGTTGATTCAACCTCATTCGGCACAAGCGCCCACTTCAGAGAACGCCTCACAATGTCTTAAACCCCTGTATGGGGAAACGGCTCCTTGTAGTGTATTGGCCATTAGTCACCTTGTTGTATTCATTGTGGGTGTTTATCCAACTTCAGGTTGATTAAGAGTGTTGTAAATAACGTTAAACGTTGATATTTTCTTATGCAGGTCCCACCATGGCTCACGTGGTAATAACACAGGAAATCTAACCGGAACATGTTTCCAAAAACTCAGACCGGTTTGTGAATTACCTACAATTATAGAAAAAAATGTTAATAAATAATAAATGTTTTTATAAAAAATTTCCATTTAGAAAATATTTATATAAAAAGTATAACTTTCTTGGGATCCTCCGAAATATTAACCTAAGCGCGTGCTAATGCCTCTTCTCGGTTGAGCTTTGTGATACCCTAGCCTCCAGATAAACTTGGTAATCAGTGATTGTATTGTATATTGAATTGTATAATTACATGGTATATATAAAGACTAGAATAATACACTCTAGACCCTATACAATTAGATACTAATTAAATATGAACTAATGTTTGTCTAATATCCCCCCGCAAGCTAAGGCCGGGGAGCGACTCTTAGCTTGGACCGTAGAAAGAGAAATTTTGGAGAAGGCAAAGGCTTTGTAAAGACATCTGCGATCTGATCATCTGTAGTAATAAACTGAACTGATAGCTGACCCCGAGCCACCTTTTCTCGAACAAAGTGATAATCTACCTCGACATGTTTTGTACGGGCATGGAAGACGGGATTAGCTGATAGATATGTTGCACCCAGATTATCACACCATAATTTAGGGGCAGATCGTGTAGGGACATGTAGCTCACGAAGGAGAGTTTGCAGCCATGTCAATTCAGCAACAGCATCTGCGAGTGCTTTGTATTCGGACTCTGTGGATGACCGAGAGACAGTCTTCTGTTTTCGTGCAGACCATGAGACAAGGTTCGAACCCAAATTGACTGAATGTGTCATCATAGTCAATACCGGGCGGCGTTGATAGGTTTGGAAGATGGGAGGTGGTGGTGGTGGGGGTGGTGTAGGTATAGGTGTAGAAGGTGTAGGGTTAGGAGAGGATGGTGTGGCATGTGAGTCATCGGGTGGGGAAGATTCATCCGGTGTGTAAGGGTCCGGATAGGTAGAGATGTATGGTTCGGGTTCGGTTGGGGTGGTTGTAGGACGAGTAGGTCGATCGAATGGGAAGCACAGTTCGTTGAACCGAACATGGCGTGCGATATAAAGACGGTCGGTTTGAGTGTCAAGGCAGCGGTAACCGTGGTGGTCCGGGCTGTAGCCTAAGAAGACACACGGTGTGGAACGGAACTCGATTTTGTGTTTGTTGTAGGGACGAAGATGAGGAAAACATTGAGAGCCGAAAACTCGCAGGAATGAGTAATCGGGTGAACGTTTGAAGAGGTGTTGGAAGGGTGAAACGGAGGAGTTGTTCCGGGAGGGCATGCGATTGATGAGGTAAACCGCGGTGTCAAAAGCATAGTTCCAGAATCTGTATGGAACATGAGAATGGGCTAGGAGTGTGAGGCCCGTTTCCACAACATGGCGATGGCGCCGTTCCACGGTGCCGTTTTGTTCGCTCGTGTGTGGGCATGAGAGGCGGTGAATGACCCCTAGGGAACGAAAAAGATTGGAGAGGTTTCGGAATTCGCCACCCCAATCTGTTTGAACTTGTTTGAGTTTTGTACCAAATTGGCGTTCGGCCATAACAATAAATTGTTTAAGTATCGTAAAAACATCTGATTTCAATTTGAACGGGAAGAACCACATGAATTTGGAGTAATGGTCAACACATAAAAGAAAATAATTGTGACCCTCAACAGATGTCAAAGCAGAGGGGCCCCACACATCACAAAATACAAGATCTAACACATGAGAACTTTTAAAATTATTGTTCAATAAATGTTGTTTGGAAGATTTGCCAATAGAACAAGAGTCACAAAAAGAAGAAGAACAATTGTCATTTAAAGGTAAATGAAAAGTAGATAACATTGACTTCAAAAGTTGTGGATGAGGGTGTCCCAATCTTTGATGCCAAATGTTGGAGGAGGCCCGAACTGCAGAAAACGCGACTTTAGGGATTGTTTGAAAGCGAGGAATGTTGAAGGAGTAGAGCCCATCAGTGCTTGGACCCGTGAGGAGGGTAGTATGTGTAGCCTCGTCCTTCACACAAAAGAAAGAAGCATGAAATTCAAAATAAACATGGTTATCATAACAAAATTTTTGAACAGATAGAAGATTTTGTTTAATTTGAGGGACATGAAGGATATTACGAAGGTGGAAGGTACGGTTGGGTGAGTGGAGGTTTTTTGAACCGATATGTAAAATGGGTAGACCCTTACCATTACCAACATGAAGGCTGTCACTTCCGTAGTATGTTTCGGAATTGTCGAACCCCGAGAGATCCGGTGCAACGTGGTGGCTGGAGCCTGTATCTGAGAGCCAAGTTGACGACTCTTGTGACCTGTAATCTGCATAATTGGCCGAAGGTTGTTGTCTTGGCCGAATGGTTGTTGGATCACGATTCGGGCACAGAGATGGGATGTGTCCGATGCCGCACCTGTTACACGACCCATACACAGTGTTCTGATTAGTTGCCCAGCTAAACTGATTTTTGTTGCCTCCATTGTTGCGGTTAGTTTGCTGAGAGAAGCCTCCTCGTCCACGGTTGTTGTTGGACCTGTTGTTGCGGTTGTTGGATGAGCGATTGGTGTAGAAGGCTTGCGGCTGTGAGGGGATCTGTAATTGCAGCCCCAGTTGAGCCGCAAGCTGTTGAACCGCCTGTACAGCAGCATCAGAGGGTTGAACAGATTGCACACTGCCAGAGACAGGTGGTGGCTTGAGGGCTGCCGTGAAGGCCTGTGTTGGAGGGACGATATTGTCGTTCTTTTGATGCATGTAATCGTGGTCTGCAAAGAGGGCATGGAGTTCATTGAGTGCTAATTGCTTTGTTAGGGCAGCAGTCTTAAGTCCGTTGTATTCTGGACGGAGACCGGAGATGATAAGCATTACAAGATCTTTTTCCTTCATCGGTTCCCCTATATTAGCAAGGGCGACCGGATGATTGTTCAGATTTGCTTTGTACCCGCTATCTTGTCTTGTTATTCTTTGACGGTTTTGGCTAGGTTTCGGGAATGACCTAAGGTTCATCTTGTTGGGTATGCAGAACAATCTCGGGTTCAACTTGGTGTGATTGTTAGAATTGTTCAAAGCGTTTGGGTACCATTGGCGAATGATAATTGTGGGGGGTATAACGATGGATCTAGTTTAGAGATAAACCTGGGCGGTTGAAATGGATTGTTGAGGCTATTTGGTTGTTTGGATCCATCTATTTGAAGAAAACGTAAGAGAGAAAATATGATTTAGGGTAAAAAATTGTGGTTAAATATATTCATATAGAATAAATAAACAAATTTATCTATTTTTATTATATGAGTTGTAGGTTTAGCGGTAAAATAACGGACAACAGTTAAAAAGTTGAGTTAAAAAATATAGCAGACGAGTCGAATGGTGGTGATGATCTCCCCAAATACATGCGGGACCGAGGGGTCAACATGGTATTTCTCGAATTCCCGCTACCCAAAGGCCACATAGCCACATATGTGTCCCGCACCTTGGTCCCGACCTTATCATCAAGCCTAAGAGAAAAAAAATATAAAGTTGAATTTTTAAATTTGATAACTTTTAAAATAAAAATAACAATGATTATTTAACTTATGTTTAAACTCATTTTCAACATCCGATTAAATTAAGTTCCAAACTCGTAATAAAGACAAAACACCAGAACTACACTAATTCTACAAGTTCTCATAGTCATGACCAAAACTCAAAATAAGCTAGATCTCGAAAACTAGTCATATAATTTTGTTTTAAAAGTAAAACATGATTAAAAATAGGGAAAATTACGAAATTGTCTTTTGACCAACATGGTTTTCAATTTTGTCACTTTCATGCGTCATTGGAAGGATCTCTTAGCACGGGAGTGGTTCGCGACGTCTGTCGGTCTGTCCGAAGAGTCAGCCAAAACGGGAGTGGTCTGCCGACGCACGGGAGTGGTCCACGGACGCACGTGAGTGGTCTTTCGGACACGTGTCAGATGCTTGATACATGGACTCTTCAACATGATACACCGACGCATCCCATACTCAGAGGTCCATCCAAGGACGCATGAGCGTGACAAATTCGAAAACATGGTTGGTCAACGCACATTTTCGTAAATTTCCCTTAAAAATATATATATACAGGTTTGCTCTTAAATGTATATTAACATACTTTCGTGAGAAAGAAAATGAAAAAAAAAAAGTAAATTTAAATTTGTGTATAATAAAATAAAACTTGATATTTGATTCCAACATAATTATACTCATTTTTATTATGATAAATACCACTTTTCATTTCTACTTAAAACTTTTCACTGAGAAAGAAAATGAAAATAAAAAAAAAGTGAATTTAAATTTAAAGAATTTAAAGCTAAGCTAACGTAAGTTACGTAACCAAAAAAAAAATTATTACTTAAAAAACGCCAGTATATTATTTATGCAAAATAATTTCATAAAAAAAGATAATAATTACTTTTCCAAATCTGAATAGAGCCGTTACTTTCAAACTCCAACGGCTACTTCCCTTTCAAAAACCCCCTTTCATCTCAACTCAAACACCCACTTTCCATTTTCACACCCATCAAACCCCTGATTCTTACCAAAATTCAACCAACATGAACGATCTCCTCACAAAATCCTTCATGAGCTATGTAGATCTCAAAAAAGCCTCAATGAAAGACCCCGATCTCGATCTTGAATCGGGCCGTGAACCCGACCTCCAAATGCAACCCATCCAACAACCCGATCACAACCTCACCGCGTTCCTTAACGAAGCCGAACTAGTCAAACAAGAGATGAATTCGATACGCGAAACCCTTACCCAACTCGAGTTAGCCAACCAGGACTCCAAATCACTCCACAACCCCGAGTCCCTAAAGTCGAATAGGCGTAGGATAAACGGGGATATAGTTTCGGTTTTGAAAAAGGCGAAGGGGATTAAATCGAGGCTTGAGGAGATGGATAGGGCGAATGCGGAGAGTAGGCGGTTGTCGGGGTGTAAAATGGGGACCCCGGTTGATAGGACTAGAACCGCGGTGGCTAATGGGTTGAGGAAGAAGTTGAAGGAGTTGATGATGGATTTTCAGGAGCTGCGGCAGCGGATGATGAGCGAGTATAAGGAGACCGTCGGCCGGAGGTATTTTACGGTCACCGGAGAAGAGGCGAATGAGGAAGTGATTGAGAAGATTATTAATAGTGGGAGTGATGGGCAAGGGGGTGAAGAGTTTATGTCAAGAGCAATTCAGGTATTAAAATTGTTTATTCGTGGGGTCGGGGTGTTTACGGTCTGGTTTTGTCGGTTTTTAAGTAAATTTTGGGTAGAAAGTAACATACGGTTTTGAGAAAATAGAAACCGAACCGGCCGGATATGGGTTATAACCGACCACATTTTATGGTTTGACTGTTCGGTTTTGGTCGTTTTGTCAGTTTTACTGTTTTAAACCAAAAAAAATGATATTAAAAAAAACAAACACAATTTTGTAGTAAATAAATACTAAAAAATATAAGTAATTTTCAGGAATATAATATATAATACATAACTTTTTATTCCGAATAAAAAAATAACCCTAGTCGAGTTTGGCCGGTTTTGGTGCAAACTTTGGGTCGAACTGGTAACGACAGTTTTGGTAAAATACAAACCGAATCGACCAGGTTGGTTACCAAACTGCTCTTACGGTTTTACTATTTAACGGTTCAGTTTTGCCAGTTTTGCGATTTAAAATTAAAAAAAAAATAAGAAAAAAAATATATATTACTAACACATTTTTTATAGTGGATATTAAAAAATATAATTATCTTGTATGTATTACAAACACAATTTTTTAATACATTTTCAATACATTTTTAACAAATGTTAAACCGGCCGAGTTTCTTCTGTTTGGACGGTTCAGTCGGTTTAGATGTTTTAGAAACCGATTTCCATGGATTTATGAATGGTTTTACCGGATTTATAGGAACACGGTAGAGGAAAGGTGTTGGAGACGGTAGTGGAGATACAAGACCGCCACGACGCAGCTAAGGAGATCGAAACAAGCCTGTTGGAGCTCCACCAAGTGTTCTTAGATATGGCGGTGATGGTAGAGGCTCAAGGCGAAAAAATGGATGATATCGAGCATCACGTGATGAACGCAGCCCATTACGTGAACGATGGCACGAAGAACCTCAAAACCGCGAAAGGGTACCAAAAACAAAGTAGAAAGTGTATGTGTTTTGGGATCATACTTTTGTTGATCATCATCCTCGTGATCGTTATTCCAATCCTCACTAGTGTTACAAAATCTTAAGTAAGGATACATATATGTGTCCTATTGATGGTTTTATTAATATTTTTTGTTGGGTGTGTGTGCTATGTATGCATCTTTCTTTTTATTGAAAGTGAGATGTTATTTAATTGATATATGAAATTGATTTGTCAAGTAAATCATTTTATTTATTGTCATAAATTCAAGCTTACAACAAAACTAAAATAGTATAAAAATTAGCGGATATGAGATTTGCTTCGGGTAACCGTGTTGTTAATTTACATGTCTCGTAACGGATGTTTTGGGTTTGAGTTTGGGGTTTTTGACGTCTTGGGATTTTGTTGATCGACTTCAATGTACAAAAAAAATTCGAATCTAAAACCGATCAAAAAAATAGATCGAAACCGATTCGATGGGGAAACCGGATTTTTTGAAACCGGATCCAATCCATATTTTCGGATCTTTTTGCATCGGATCCAATCTGGATTTTTTGGATCCGGTTTTTAAAAAATCTGGGTGAATTAAAAAAAAAAACCGAAATCTGGATTTTTTGAGAAATTCTGTTTTGGATAATTCGATGGAGTTTTATGGACTTCCGAACCGGATAAAAACTGATCCGGATTTTCGCAATCTGGTTTTGATCATTGTTTGACTTTATTCGGATCGGATAAAATCCGGTCCGGTTTTAAAAAATCTGACTTTATTAAGCTACCTTTTTGGGCTTGAACCCAACTTTGGATGAACAATTGTTTTCGGCCCGGCAATGTAGTTATTAGTGGCCCAATATACCGTTTAATAAAAAAATCGCTTAAAGTAAAATGTTCTGTTCGGTTTAGTTTTTCGAATGAAACCAAAACTGAACCAATAATTTTGATGTTCTCATCATTCTTTTTATAAAAATGTTAAAAAAAGTTAGCAAAAGTTAGTGTGAACCTCATAAAACCCTTGACATACAAATCACCATTTTACGTATAACAAGCCATATAACACTAAATATGCGCTTAACATGTAAAATCAAGTGTTAGCATACACTTTATCCATTTTAACCCATGTTATGCTAAATTTCACCATTAAGCATAATATACACTTTAATAACCCATCACCACTTTCCTCATATTAAGCTATTTTTAATTCTAAAAATACATAACATGTAAGTAGATCATACAATAACCCACATTTAACATTTAACATGTTAAACTTCTTAACCAAAATCAACATTGTCATCCATCATCGATAAACTCTATGGACACATATACCCGTTTAAAAAATATTTTTTAACAACATATCACTACTTGACATATCCATCTTTCAAAGATCTATCATCCATAATTTTTTATCATACTACTTGCTATGCATTTTAACAAACAATAAGCACATATGCACATCTACACCCGCGGATTACACATAGACATCCATATACTTAGAAACTTCCATTTTAACCCTACTTAACTAGTTTATTAAAATACACTTTTAACATCTCATTTGATGACAAACTTGTCCATGTAAACATTAAACTAGTGTAAAAAAATATATATAAGATAAAGATTAGTTGCTCACCACTAATATAAGACTAGGGAGGTATCTATTGAAGAAATGGGTGTAGAGTCTTAGGTGTTGAGATAATGCTCCAAGATTTTGCTCCACTTCTATTACCTCAACACTTAAAATATCCTAAGGAAAATTTAGTGTTTAAAGGTTTTAAAAAAGAAACGAGGATGTTGATGCTTGAGCCGTAGGTAGTGGAATTAGAAGGTTTATGCTTTTAATTAATCATTAATTCACTAGTTACAATTAACTAGTTCTCTAAGTATGGCTTTATAGGTGATTTAGTGCAAAACGGTCATTATTAAGGCTATTTATCCGTATACCGAACGTTCACATAATAAAAAAAAGGGATTTGTTATATGAATTTCCATATTATATTTCTATTCCTATAGTACACCAATACTAAACAACGCCACTATTAATCACAGTTAGTGTTCGTTTGGCAAAGATTGCAAGTTCTGACGTTAAAACGAACTAAAAATAATATTTGTGCGAGCCACAAAATAGTTACGATATTTACTTATTTAAAATAAGTTTTTATCTACTATTCACATCGAACACATAATAATGCCATCGATTTAAAGTTCCAGGCATATTGGAACAGTTTCAACATTCTTTTTTTTAGAGTGTACCGGATAATCACCAACGCTCATTTAAAAAAGTTTTATCGTTACACGATAAGACGATACCAAATGCAATAACCCATGCATTTACCCGGACAGTACTAGACTTATGAACTCAATTAACACATAATCAAGTCTAAATGTACAAAATTAATTAAATAAATAGTGATGAGATCGTACGGATTAACCTGAAAATTTGCCGGTTGTCACATAAATGACAAGAAATGAAAACCATAGAGAGTCATAGGCAAAAAAATAAAAATTAGAGACTATAAGAAGTCTGCTGATCCTAAGGCCATGTGTAGTGCCACATAACCTCCATAGATGTAGGGTTATACGACACGTGACAATTGTATAAGAAAGGGGAGTTATCGGAAGTTATATAACTTGAGTGTGTAGTGGGGTTATACCCCTTCAATTATTCATATATACGTATGTATATATGTGTGTGTGAGAGAAAAACAAATGGTGAAGGGGTATGCCGCCGCTATAATTTTCACGAGGCAGACTTTTTTTCCGGGCTATAGCACCCCCGTGGCGGTGTTCGCAGGCGCCATAGGGTGTTATGGGGGTGGTGATGTCATATAACTTACCAGTACAGATGGTCTAATAGAAACAGTCATATAGATATAGCGTTTAAAAATTAAACCTATAATTGCTTAGTCAAACAATTTAATTAGTATTGAACGAGTCGATTATCACTAAATTAGCAACAACAAAAAAAACCAAGGGTGCCAATCCATCAACTAGTGACTAACCTGGCCGGCCATAACATTCAAATAGTCGGCATTGTTTGGCTGTCTACTTGTTTAAATGATAATATAGACTCCGAGTGCGTTACCTTAATAAACTTTAAGATTTTTTTTAGACGGTTTGATCACCCAGTTAGGCCTTTGGCATTTAATCATCCAGGTCACGAGTAGGAATCTCGTGGTGGGTATATTATTGTCAGTTTGAACCGATGCCACAATTCGCCCCCACCCCTCCCCCCGCGTAAGATTCAACCCTGAGACCTCCTGAGCAGGAACCCCACATAAGTGGGTAAACTTTCCCACCTCCCCCAAACCAATTTTTGACAAAATACACACAATGCTAAACTTTCTAATAAAAGTATATTCAAAGATATTGCAAGGTTAATCACTTTAGGGTGATTGAGTGATTTTCTATGCAATAATATTATGTCATGTCAACTCCCCATTCTACTCCCCATTTTGCACTCAATCAGGAGGTATGATTAATCACTTTAGGGTGTTTGAGTTATATATTCTTTGATTGGTTCCTCTCTCCTCCATCACCCTTCTCCACCTTTGGTGACTTTACACCGATTTTTCACTCTCTCTCCTACTCAAACACCCTAACTCAATCATGGGGGTATGGTCACCGATCGGTGACACCCACTCACCGAAGATTATACCCCTCACCCTTAAAATGATCTCATCTTACAGAATTTTATATATAAAAATATTCACACATATATATTTAAACTAGGTGATGCCCCGCCCGCGTTGCAGGGCAATGGCTGAATAATTCTCAACCAATTAAAATAACAGTACTATAGTTTTCCTAGAAAGAAATAGTAAAAAGAGTGTTAGGCAGTTTTTTAACACGATTTTTAGCTAGGGGCAAAGTCATATTTTTATTTTTACTTGGGGGAAAATTCAATTTTTTTTCCGAGGGTGAAATCCTAATTTTTAGCTTGGGGAAAACTATTTTTTATTTTGCAATGGGGGCAAAAACGTAATTTTCAGTTGAGGGTGATATCGTAATTTTGAACCGAGGGGAAGTTCATAAGTTTTAGCTGTGGGCAAAAGCATAAATTTATTTTGAACTGGGAGCAAATATGTAATTTTAAACAGTGGACAAAGCCGTAATTTTAAAGTATGTATAAAATAATAAACTGGTGTAAAATCGTAATTTTTAACCGGGGGAAAAAACAAAATTTTATTTTGAACTGGGGCAACAACGTTATTTTAGCTGAGGGTAAAAGCGTAATTTTTTTACCGATGGCGAGGAAAAGCGTATTTTTTTAACAGAGGGCAAAATCGTAGATTTATGCCGGGAGGCAAAGTATAAATTTAATTTGGAGCTGGGATAATATCGTAATTTTAAACAGGGAATAAAATCGTAATTTGATGAGACTTATAAATAACTATTTTATGAAAAAAAAAAAAAAAGTTAAACCTGGCCGCCACTTTTGGCCAACCCTGTGATTTCACTATTCCCCTTACGTCAGCAATCTTCTGATTGTATGTATTGATAATGATAATGATAATGATAATTTTTGCAAGACGGCGAATCGTAGCTAGTCTTGAGTGACTTTTGGATTTTTTTTTTGTGACGCATGAATGAAGCAAAAATAACAAAAGGCTTTTTATTGACCGGATAATTGATATAACATTGAATGCTCAGACTATTATATCATTTTATAGGGTAAATCTATACTTGATATGTCGAATTTGAAGTTTAGAAAACCGAAATTGGTTAGATATAAAATATATATTTTTAAATATATACGCAAATTACTCAAATCAAATGACGAATATTAATTAGTCTTTCCAATTAAAAGAAAATAATTCAGACATGCTACCAGGGGCAGACCCAAGTGTTTTGGTGGGTGGGCGGGCACAACCCTTGAAAAAAAAATTGTGTATGTTTTAGGCAAAAAAACCTGACCGCACCTGATGAAACAATGGTTAACCGGGTAGGGTTAACTCACTGGTCTCGTCAAGAGGGTTAATCCCTTCTTTCCGAGGATCGTTGGCTGGATCGTCTGGTGGTGGGTTTCCTGCACAAGGAAACAAACCGTGACTCGTAACAAGGAGGATGGGGTGGGGGGTGCTCCTTGTTACCACTCTCCGGCGTGAGAATCAGTAATTTGCTTGGGAAGCAAAGTATGATAGTAGTAGTATTGAGAGAGTTAGAAAGTGATACCTCAAACCTGGTTTGGGGTGAGTATTTATAGCCGAGGAGTGAAGGAGGGTAGTTGAGTAGCTAGTCTGACATCGCACAGCTATTTGCAGGTGTGTCAGACCTGTCGGATACTGTGGTGATGCCACGTCCGGCTGTGGTGTCAGACTGTTGTTCATACGTGGGCTGGTAGGCGACTGTTCCCAGTGCCACTTGCACTGTGGTGTCAGACCCACTTGCCTTGTAGGCAGGATGCGGTGCCAAGCCGCATCGCTGCTTGCGGTCATTGATGTTGTTCCCGCATTGGTTGTTCCATCCATGATTTGCGCGGGATGCGGTGTTGTGCCGCATCGCCTGTCGAGTGACTGTTACTGTTGTCCAGATCCCTTGTCGTGACGAAAATGTTCGTAGGATGCGGTGCGAGGCCGCATCGCTATGCGTAACATTAGTTTCCGTCCCTAAGGTAAGTCTTCTTACCAATGGACAGATTGGACCGCAGTGTTCGCGTGTGTCTACGCGGACACTGGAGAGTTAATTGCTGTTGGGGGTTTTTAATGAGGGTAATGGTCATTCGCGGTCGTGCTGACGCGATATTTGGGACCATACCCCTTCAGCACCCCTTAAAAATGTGGTTGAACTCCTAATCCGCACCTCCAACAAATAATTCATGGGCTGCCATTGCTACAGTTATGGGAAAACTGGTATGTTCGAAATCCAGGCTTCAAACGATGAAATTCTAGCCCAATGGTTGGCTGCTTGTCAATGATCTGATCGTTGATTAGACATTTCTGTCCTTCGCTAATGAACTCAATAACTATGAACATTGGCGAAGCTCCCCCCCCCCCCAATTTTTCCGAAACCGGGGGGTGGAAACGCATATACCTAAAAAAATTCTATACGAAAGTACTATTCATAACACTACGCATCGAAAAGTTCGAGGGGTCGGGCGCCCCCTCAGACTAAGCCTAAGCTGCGCCCCTGACTATGAATGTACCGAAGGTTATAGCCCATTTAAGATGGACAATTTTCTAGCACTTTGTTTAGTCAAAGATCAGTCTGCTAACTCTCAGATCCGCTCATATCATCATGTAAGAGATTATTTTATACATTTTGTAATAAAAAATGAGATAGATATTATTATTCCAACTTTAAGTGCCGAGTATGGTCAAGAGAAACTATCTCTTATAGGGAGACCAAGGTTCAATCCTTGAGAAGTGTAAGTATTTAAGGGGAATAAAATTAGCCGTTAAAAAAAAAATGCCGAGTATGGTATTTGACCAGTTACATACCAAAAGCTATATATTATTGTCCCTCTTATCAAACCAATAAGATTTTATATTTTTATATATAATAATGTCTTGATGAGTAAAAAGAACGACAAGTGTTAAGTCTTGACAATTAGAAAAAAGCTAGTAAAGATGACAACTAATATAAAAACAAAAACAAACAAAAAAAATCATATCAAGAAGAATCACTTGACCATCTTTGCCTATAAATAGTGAACCACAATTTTCTACTTCACATCAAAATTTAGAGCAATTCGAAAGCGATTAAAAGGGGATAAAAATGGCTAGCAGATGCAAAAATGGTAAGATTTACATTTTATTTTGAGGTTGCGCTAGACACTTTATGTTGAGCAATTTTTTGTGATTTTTTTGAACTATAGTTAATGGCAAGAAATCATGGCCCGAGCTAGTTGGGGCACGTGGTCAAGCAGCAGCCGCTATAATCGAGAGCGAAAATCATAAGGTGGATGCAATTGTTGTGGAGGAAGGGAGTTTTGTGACAACCGACATCCGGTGTGACAGGGTTAGGGTTTTTGTTGATGATAACCACATTGTTAAAGACGTTCCTAAAATCGGTTAATCTTCTTTCATTTGTTCTCCTCGTTGTATTGTTTCGTGTGTGTTACGAAACTTATTCTTATTGTTGTTGTGCTTTTTTATGCGATTGAAATGTTGTTACGTTTTTCCACTTTTTTATGCAATTGAAATGTTGTTGCTTACTTCAAGAGATCAAATATCGTTTATTGTGGGTTAGTCATGTACTCATGTGTGAACATCATTAAAAGATAAACACATGTTAATTGAAAGGAACATATATGGATCGACTGTTTTTGGTGTGGAAGTTTGATGAAATCAAATAGGTGTTTGCGTACTTGGATTTGATACATTTTTAATACTTTAAAAATTAATAACCTAGTCGGCATAGACTATGAATGCTATTAAACGAGTCGTGTTAGTGTATTGATATGTTGAACCTAGCACGAACCTTAGCATGATACGAACTCGAATATCGTTTCAAACACAAACAAAAAATAGACTCCTATATACACGGATTGGCAAAAAATGACCGATTTAACTTGTTTTTCTTTTAAGTATCACTACTCTAAGACATGGGCGTAGCATAGTGGGGGCGGGAGGGGACGACCGACCCCCCGGACTTTTCACTCAGTAGTAGTAGTGGAGAGTATGTAGTTTTCGTATAGAAAGTTTTAGGTATACAAGTTTTTATAGGAACACGGTAGAGGAAAGGTGTTGGAGACGGTAGTGGAGATACAAGACCGCCACGACGCAGCTAAGGAGATCGAAACAAGCCTGTTGGAGCTCCACCAAGTGTTCTTAGATATGGCGGTGATGGTAGAGGCTCAGGGCGAAAAAATGGATGATATCGAGCATCACGTGATGAACGCGGCCCATTATGTGAACGATGGCACGAAGAACCTCAAGACCGCGAAAGGGTACCAAAAACAAAGTAGAAAGTGTATGTGTTTTGGGATCATACTTTTGTTGATCATCATCCTCGTGATCGTTATTCCAATCCTCACTAGTGTTACAAAATCTTGAGTAAGGATATACATATATGTGTCCTACTGATGGTTTTATTAATATTTTTTGTTGGGTGTGTGTGCTATGTATGCATCTTTCTTTTTATTGAAAGTGAGATCTTATTTGATATATATGAAATTGATTTGTTATTCGTTACCATTGGTGTTAAGTAAATCATTTTATTTATTGTCATAAATTCAAGCTTACAACAAAATTAAAAAATAGAGACTGAAACTAAGATTTTTTATGAACCACATGGACCAAAACCATAATTAACAAAAAAGTTATTTCCAGTGGCGGATCCAGCCCTGTTTTGTGGGTTCACATGAACCCACTCGGTTTGGAAAATGATTTGAAAAAAGTTAGTGAGAACCTACTGTTGATCAGTTCTGTTTAAACTAAATGGAAAACATGAAAAATACATACCTGTTATGCTATTCAAAGCAGTAGAGAATCCAGTCAGAGTGTTCGACATCTTTGTCAGGATTGATCCGGTTCCTCCTTAGGGTGTAAAGTTATGATGGTGATGAAAACCGAAATAGGGATGAATTCGGTTGAGGGAGAGAGTCACGAATTATGATGTTAATGGGGTTGTGATTGTGTAATGTGTCTAACCGTCTAACCCTTTAACTCTCTAATAAGCCCCTTATTTATACACCCAAGAGGAAACCTAATTAGTTAATAAGGGTAATATGGTCCATCAACAATTACCAACTAATTATAATAGGTTATTAAATATATTTTGATCTAATATAATATAAATGATTATATAGGCTACAAGATTAAATATTACAACATTAATATATTTAATCTCACATTCTCCCACTTAGCCAAGTAATCATTTATCATGAGTATTAGGTAAGCCTGGCCAGGAGTTAACACTCATTTTAGCCTTAAACTAAGAACTATAGCAGAGAAATACAGCCGTTGAATCATCATTCGACTCAGGACCCCCATTAGTCATACTATAGCCTCAATTTAAAACCTAACAGTTATGATCAAAATATGTATAAGCCCTTTAGCGTCTGATTTGTATTTATATTTGTCTATATGTCATTACACCGGCAGAACATATGTTAGAGACATACAAAATCAAACTGAGGAAATTTTATTAATTAAAACATAAGCTAGTACAATATGCCATTAAACAAGGTCTTTAATAAGTCCCATATTCGATACATGTTCTTCGAAAACTTTAGGTGGGAGACCTTTAGTCATCGGATCCGCAAGCATATCTTTAGTACTAATATACTCAATACAAAGATTATTTTCCTCAACTCGTACACGTACGAACAAGTACTTCGTATCAAGATATAAACCAGCTCCAGTCGAACTGTTACTGTTCGAGAAACTAACGGCAGCTGAATTATCACAGTAAAGCTTCAATGGTCTAGAAATGGAATTAACGATTTTGAGTCCAGTGATCAGATTTCTAAGCAACATTCCATGACAGGTTGCGTTGTAAACAGCAATGTATTCTGCCATCATTGTGGAAGTTGTAGTTAACTGTTGTTTATGACTCTTCCATGAGATAGGTCCGCCTGCTAACATAAAGATGTAGCCCGAAGTGGATTTCTTGTCATCTTTGCATTTGGCAAAGTCAGAATCAGAATAACCTACCACTTCTAAATGATCACTTCTTCTATATGTCAGTTTATAGTCTTTCGTCCCTTGCAGATATCTAAGGACCTTCTTAGCTGCTTTCCAGTGATCTAGGCCAGGATTAGTCTGATAACGGCCTAGCATTCCAGCAATGTAAGCGATATCTGGGCGAGTACAGACTTGAGCATACATCAGGCTCCCGACTACTGACGCGTAAGGTATCTGGCTCATTTGCTCCTTTTCAACCTCTGTTGTCGGACACTGGAATGAACCGAAAACATCTCCCTTAACTACTGGAGCGACGGAGGGTTTGCACTGTTGCATGTTGTAACGTGTAAGGACACTGGGCGAGTACAGACTTGAGCATACATCAGGCTCCCGACTACTGACGCGTAAGGTATCTGGCTCATTTGCTCCTTTTCAACCTCTGTTGTCGGACACTGGAATGAACCGAAAACATCTCCCTTAACTACTGGAGCGACGGAGGGTTTGCACTGTTGCATGTTGTAACGTGTAAGGACACGATCTATGTAAGTCTTTTGAGACAATCCTAAGATCCCTTTGTGTCTATCTCGGTGAATTTCGATGCCAATGACGTAAGAAGCATCTCCGAGATCCTTCATGTCGAAGTTATGCGAGAGTAAACGCTTCGACTCATGCAACATGTCTAAACTATTACTTGCCAATAGAATGTCATCTACGTAAAGGACAAGTATAGTAAAGTTACTCCCACTCATCTTGAGGTAGGTGCATTGATCCACTTGATTCTTCATAAAACCTTGCCTCTTCATGACTTCATCAAACTTGAGGTACCATTGACGTGATGCTTGTTTTAACCCATAAATGGATTTCTTCAACTTACAGACTAGATGCTCCTGACCTTCAGGTTTAAAGCCTTCAGGTTGTTTCATGTAAACATCTTCGTCTAAGTCTCCGTTAAGGAAAACAGTTTTGACGTCCATCTGATGCAGCTCTAAATCAAAATGAGCTACTAGGGCCATAACGATCCTTAATGAATCTTTACGAGAGACAGGTGAAAACGTCTCTTGATAATCAATTCCCTCTTTCTGAGTGTAGCCCTTTGCAACCAATCTCGCTTTGTAGCGTTCAACGTTCCCATTCGGATCCAGTTTTGTTTTGAACACCCATTTACAACCTACAGGTTTGGCACCATTGGGTAATTCGACTAAATCCCAAACGTCATTTTTCTTCATGGATTCAAGCTCATCAATCATTGCTTTGTTCCATTCAGAAGACTGATCACTGCTAATGGCTTCATTATAAGAGATAGGATCATTGAGCTTTCCAGCATCCATTTCAGTCAGGTAGGTAACATAATCATCCATATTAGTAGGCCTTCTTTGCCTAGATGACCTCCTGAGTTGATTAGCGGGTTCAGTGTTGTCTTGGTTTTGAGCGTTTGATGTGCCTTCGTTATGAGGTATAATGGGTTCTGATTGTGGAGATGGATTTTGTGCAGTGACTTCAGGTGCAGTTGCATGGGGTACAAGAGGAGTAAACGGAGTAATAATAAGCGACGAGTCTCTCCCCCCCGCGTCTTGTACTTCTTGCAATTCTTCGTAAGGGTTGGTACTGCTCCCACTGACCTTGAAATCCTCCAGGAACGCAGCACGCTTGGTTATTGTAAAGTTTTGCTTCAGCAATGCAGCCCCATACTTTCATATATTTAAGACTCGGTTTCCTTCCTGTCCAAAGTTCATAAGGAGTTTTAGGGACAGACTTAGAAGGAACTCTATTGAGTATATGAACAGCTGCTTTTAACGCTTCAGTCCAGAGGAATAATGGTAAATTAGTGTTGGCTAACATACTGCGCACCATGTTCATAAGGGTACGATTTCTTCTTTCAGCGACACCATTTTGCTGAGGTGTACCAGGCATGGTGTATTGGTTCACAATCCCCTGGCCCTTACAAAACTCATAAAATGGACCAGGAGCTTGACCCACATCAGTATGTCTTCCATAATATTCACCGCCTCTATCTGATCTCACAAATTTAATCTGACGATCTAATTGCTTTTCAACTTCAGCTTTATAATCTTTAAAAGTTGTTAGAGATTCAGACTTTTCCTTTATAAGATACAAGTACATGTAACGAGAATAATCATCAATGAATGTGATAAATGAAGTATGTCCTGTTATACCAGCAATTTGATAAGGACCACTAATGTCAGTGTGAATGAGTTCTAATAAATTAGAGCTCCTAGTGGCTCCTTTCTTATTTGCTAATGTCATTTTGCCTTTAAGACATTTGACACATGTTCCAAAATCGGTGAAATCGAGAGGAGGTAAGACTTCATCCTTTACGAGACGATTTAATCGTTCTCTTGAGATGTGGCCTAAACGTTGATGCCACAACATAGATGAAGTCTCTAAGTCTCGAATTTGCTTCTTTTCCATCTTTGTGAGTGATTCATTAATATTATATGACAACAAAGATTTGGAAAAATTATCATCTAGTTCTAATCTATAGAGACCACCATCCAGAATGCCAGTACCATAAACAATGGAATCATAGAGAATAGAGAGTTTGCGATGACCATGAGAAACGACAAAACCGTCCATGTCTAACTTTGGTCCTGATACAAGGTTCCGAGTTACCTCAGGAACATATAAGGTATCATAAAGTTTAATACATAGACCAGTTTTCAAAAATAATTGTAATGTTCCTATGGCCTTCACTTCTAATTCCCGATCATCTCCAACTTTAAGTGTTCTTTGGTTTCTTCCCAGCTTCTGGATTGTAAGGAATCCCTGTAGTGAATTGGTAACATGAACCATAGAACCAGAATCAAACCACCAAGAGTTAGCAGGAACATTTAAATTAAAGGACTCAAGTATCATGAAAAAATCGTTACCTTTCTTAGCCAGCCACTCCTTGAAGTCAGGGCATTCCTTTTGCTTATGTCCTGTCTTCTTACAGAACTTGCAATAGGGTTTGCCTAAGGAGGTCTTAGAGCTGGAAGGTGCACTTGTATTAGGAGTTGGATTTGGCTTTTGAACCTTAGAAGCATCCTTTCTTGGATAATTGTTCTTCCTCTTCTTTGAGCTGGAGGTGGTGAAGTTAGCAACATCAGTATGGCGATCCATCTTCATACGCTCTTCCTCCTGCACGCACATAGCGATCAGCTCACTCATCGTCCATTTGTCCTTCTGAGTGTTGTAATTGATCTTGAATGCTTCATAGGACGAAGGAAGTGAAGTTATGATGAAGTGAACAAGAAAACCATCACTGATCTCCATCTCTAGGCCCTTCAGCTTATTGGCCATGTCATGCATCATCATGATATGTTCGCGAATGCCGCTCCTCCCATCATATTTAGTCATCACCAGCTTGAGGATAAGAGTGCTAGCGTGTGCTTTTGATGTTCCCTTGAATTGATCCTCCACAGAAGCCAAATAGGTTTTAGCATCTTCAGAATCAGGAATAACTCCTCTAATTGAGTGATGAATGGACTGCTTCATGAACATGAGAGACATGCGGTTACTTCTAGTCCAGTTATCATGAAGTAACTGCTGAGGAGCAGTACTTTGTGGAGTAAGGTCCGCTGGCTTATCCTCTCTTAGGGCATAATCAAAGTCCAGCACTCCAAGTGTAAGCATGAGGGCATCCTTCCATGCAGCAAAGTTATCACCAGTCAATGGTGGAATCCCTTGATTGGGTGCTGATAGTGGAAATAAGATGAGCAAGTTATGATACTAAGAAAGAAGTCTTAATGTGATCTAAGGGCATGTTATACTAAGGCAGGCATAAGTAATGACCATTATAATTATGAAGCTGTGATAATGTCTATTACTAACATCAAAATAATAGACTTAGTAAAATTCTATTTAAACGAAGACAAATCAGCTTTGGCCAGAAGTGTAATCATTTAAATATGTGTGCAAAGTAATTGTGACAAATCAGCTTTGGCCAGAAATGAGACAATCACTTTAGTTATGCACTTGTCAAGCATGCTAAACATAAATGAATTAAATCAGCTTTGGCCAGAATTAAGACATTTCAGGTTTGTAATGCATACTTAACATAGCTTTTTATAATACTTGAACAATAAATAGATGTAGTAAATCAGCTTTGGCCAGAATTAATACATCAAAAGCTCATTCAAGTTAAGCTATATTTTGGTTTTGCAAAAATTATCTGATTTTGATTAATTAAGTAAGTAAGTGTAAACAAAATTTTTAGGTCACATTAAACAGCATAAAAAATAATGACGTCTCGAGTCAGGTCTCGAGTTATGATGATTATGGTCTCGAGTCGCAATCTTAATCTCGAGTCGCAATCTTAGTCTCGAGTCGCAACCTTAGTCTCGAGTTGTGATGATTATGGTCTCGAGTCGCAATCTTAGTCTCGAGTTGTGATGATTATGGTTGCGAGTCGCAATCTCAGTCTCGAGTTGTGATGATTATGGTTGCGAGTCGCAATCTCAGTCTCGAGTTGTGATGATTATGGTTGCGAGTCGCAATCTCAGTCTCGATCCCACTGTTAATAGCTGTTTTGTGATAATAACAGAAACTCGATTTTTAAGGGATTGTGGGATAGTGTTTCTATTTTATTTCTGATCTATACTTATCAAAAGATTTCGAAATAATAACTGATTATTATTTTTAACAGTTTTCGAAATTTCTAATTAAGATCAAAATTAGAAAAAACACCCACTGATCCAAATCATATTCCAAATCTTATGGAATTTTCGAGTTTCTTAGAACATAAATGATGAACCCTAAAATAATAAATCATAATCTGGGATCCGAAAACTTAAGTTTTATGCTTTTATTAACAGATTTCAGATATTAGTATTACCAATTATGATTTCGAATCAAAGATAAACATGGTATCCCGAAAACAGTGATTTCGGTGCCATTTAAAAACGAAAACAGCCATGAACTTAAGGCTTTAAAATAAAACTGTTTTCCTTATAATGATCCCAGAATAATGGATACGAAAAACGGAACTGATTTATCAACATATGCTCTGATACCACATGTTGATCAGTTCTGTTTAAACTAAATGGAAAACATGAAAAATACATACCTGTTATGCTATTCAAAGCAGTAGAGAATCCAGTCAGAGTGTTCGACATCTTTGTCAGGATTGATCCGGTTCCTCCTTAGGGTGTAAAGTTATGATGGTGATGAAAACCGAAATAGGGATGAATTCGGTTGAGGGAGAGAGTCACGAATTATGATGTTAATGGGGTTGTGATTGTGTAATGTGTCTAACCGTCTAACCCTTTAACTCTCTAATAAGCCCCTTATTTATACACCCAAGAGGAAACCTAATTAGTTAATAAGGGTAATATGGTCCATCAACAATTACCAACTAATTATAATAGGTTATTAAATATATTTTGATCTAATATAATATAAATGATTATATAGGCTACAAGATTAAATATTACAACATTAATATATTTAATCTCACACCTACCAAAACGAACCCACTGGAAAAAGTTCTTGAATCCGCCACTGGTTATTTCAGCTCGGGTGAGTTAGGCTGCTAACGGTTTTCTTTTCGGTTTAATTATTATTATGAAGTTCAAAAAAAGGAAAGGAATTATAGGAAGCTCGCGGATCCTAATAGAAATAGTCAGATGGATAGTGTTTAAAAATAAAACCTAATAAAACCAAGGGTGCCAATCCATCAGCTAGTGACTAACCTGGCCGGCCATAACATTCAAATAGTCGGCATTATTTGGCTGTCTACTCGGGTGTGTTACCTTAATAAACTCTAAGATAATTACAAAAATCCATTAACCGAACTTTCCTTTTCCAATTTTTTTTTAACAAAATGCACACAATGCTAAACTTTCTAATAGAAAAATATATCATTTTATAGGGTAAATCTATACTTGATATGTCGAATTTGAAGTTTAGAAAACTGAAATTGGTTAGATATAATAAATATATAAATAAATACGCAAATTACTCACATTAAATGATGAATATTAATTAGTTTTTACAATTAAAAGAAAATAATCCAGACATGCTACCAGGGGCAGACCCAAGTGTTTTGGTGGGTGGACGGGCACAACCCTTGAAAAAAAATTAATGTATATTTTAGGCAAAAAAAACCCGACCGTTTGAAATCGAGGCTTCAAACGATGAAATTCTAGCCCAATGGTTGGCTGCTTCTCAAAGACCTAGTCGTTGATTAGACATTTCAGTCCTTCGCTAATGAGCTCAATAACTATGAATGTACCGAAGGTTATAGCCTATTTAAGATGGATAATTTTCTAGCACTTTGTTTGGTCAAATATCAGTCTGCTAACTCTCGGATCAGCTCGTACCATCATGTAAGAGATTATTTTATACATTTTGTAATAAAAAAAATGAGATAGAGATTATTATTCCAACTTTAAGTGCCGAGTACGGTATTTGACCAGTTACATACCAAAAGCTATATATTATTGTCCCTCTTATCAAACCAATAAGATTTTATATTTTTATATATAATAATGTCTTGATGAGTAAAAAGAACGACAAGTGTTAAGTCTTAACAATTAAAAAAAAGCTAGTAAAGATGACAACTAACGTAAAAACAAAAACAAACAAAAAAAAAAAAATCATATCATGAAGAAGAACTTGACCATCTTCGCCTATAAATAGTGAACCACAATTTTCTACTTCACATCAAAATTTAGAGCAATTTCAAAGCGATTAAAAGGGGATAAAAATGGCTAGCAGATGCAAAAATGGTAAGATTTACATTTTATTTTGAGGTTGCTAGACACTTTATGTTGAGCAATGTTTTGTGATTTTTTTGAACTATAGTTAATGGCAAGAAATCATGGCCCGAGCTAGTTGGGGCACGTGGTCAAGCAGCAGCCGCTATAATCGAGAGCGAAAATCATAAGGTGGATGCAATTGTTGTGGAGGAAGGGAGTTTTGTGACAACCGACATCCGGTGTGACAGGGTTAGGGTTTTTGTTGATGATAACCACATTGTTAAAGAGGTTCCTAAAATCGGTTAATCTCCCTTCATTTGTTCTCCTCGTTGTATTGTTTCGTGTGTGTTACGAAACTTATTCTTATTGTTGTTGTGCTTTTTTATGCGATTGAAATGTTGTTACGTTTTTCCACTTTTTTATGCAATTGAAATGTTGTTGCTTACTTCAAGAGATCAAATATCGTTTATTGTGGGTTAGTCATGTACTCATGTGTGAACATCATTAAAAGATAAACACATGTTAATTGAAAGGAACATATATGGATCGACTGTTTTTGGTGTGGAAGTTTGATGAAATCAAATAGGTGTTTGCGTACTTGGATTTGATACATTTTTAATACTTTAAATATTAATAACCTAGTCGGCATAGACTATGAATGCTATTAAACGAGTCGTGTTAGTGTATTGATATGTTGAACCTAGCACGAACCTTAGCATGATACGAACTCGAATATCGTTTCAAACACAAACAAAAAATAGACTCCTATATACACGGATTGGCAAAAAATGACCGATTTAACTTGCTTTTCTTTTAAGTATCACTACTCTAAGACATGGGCGTAGCATAGTGGGGGCGGGAGGGGACGACCGACCCCCCGGACTTTTCGCTCAGTAGTAGTAGTGGAGAGTATGTAGTTTTCGTATAGAAAGTTTTAGGTATACAAGTTTTTATAGGAACACGGTAGAGGAAAGGTGTTGGAGACGGTAGTGGAGATACAAGACCGCCACGACGCAGCAAAGGAGATCGAAACAAGCCTTTTGGAGCTCCACCAAGTGTTCTTAGATATGGCGGTGATGGTAGAGGCTCAGGGCGAAAAAATGGATGATATCGAGCATCACGTGATGAACGCGGCCCATTACGTGAACGATGGCACGAAGAACCTCAAGACCGCGAAAGGGTACCAAAAACAAAGTAGAAAGTGTATGTGTTTTGGGATCATACTTTTGTTGATCATCATCCTCGTGATCGTTATTCCAATCCTCACTAGTGTTACAAATCTTAAGTAAGGATACATACATATATGTGTCCTATTGATGGTTTTATTAATATTTTTTGTTGGGTGTGTGTACTATGTATGCATCTTTCTTTTTATTGAAAGTGAGATGTTATTTGATTGATATATGAAATTGATTTGTCAAGTAAATCATTTTATTTATTGTCATAAATTCAAGCTTACAACAAAACTAAAATAGTATAAAAATTAGCGGATATGAGATTTGCTTCGGGTAACCGTGTTGTTACTTTACATGTCTCGTAACGGATGTTTTGGGTTCAAGTTTGGGGGTTTTTGACGTCTGGGGATTTTGTTGATCGACTTCAATGTACAAAAAAAAATCCGAATCTAAAACCGATCCAAAAAATAGATCGAAACCGATTCGATGGGGAAACCGGATCTTTTTGCATCGGATCCAATCTGGATTTTTTGGATCCGGTTTTTAAAAAATCTGGGTGAATTAAAAAAAAAAACCGAAATCTGGATTTTTTGAGAAATTATGTTTTGGATAATTCGAACCGGATAAAAACTGATCCGGATTTTCACAATCTGGTTTTGACTTTATTCGGATAGCGATCTAATCCGGTCCGGTTTTAAAAAATCTGACTTTATTAAGCTACCTTTTTGGGCAGCCCAACTTTGGATGAACAATTGTTTTCGGCCCGGCAATGTAGTTATTAGTGGCCCAATATACTGTTTAATAAAAAAAATCGCTTAAAGTAAAATGTTCTGTTAATTCGGTTTAGTTTTTCGAATGAAACCAAAACTGAACCAATAATTTAAAAAAAATTAGGGGTGTCAATAAAAACCCAAACATGATATTTTGGGTTATTTTGGGCCTTTTTTAAAAAGTTAATAAGTCAGAATGGGCTGGGGATTTAGTTAAGATGGGTTAGAATGGGTTTTAAAATACCCATCTAAATTTTAAGATGGGCCACAATGGGTTTTTACTCTTACACCCTAATACACGCATCATCAGACTTGAATGGGAACGGTACGTACCATCTCTCAAACCTCGTCATCATCCGATCCCTAAATCACCATCATCATCTGATTTCAAACCTCATCATCAGATCCCTAAATCACCATGATCGTGGATTCAACCCTAAATCATCATCATCAGATTTCAAACCAGTGATTATCGTTTCTAATTCTTCCTGTTTTCACCACTAACATCAGAACGGTACGTGTTTCAGTTGTTTCTTGTTGTGTGAATTTGTTGTTGTTGCTGTCATTGTTTTTGTCTGCGTTTCAGTTGTTTCGTGTTGTGGGGAATTTGTTGTTGTGTGAATTTAATTGTTAATAAAGTTTGTGTTTTTCGATACAGTGTGGTTTTATTTATGTGTTTTATAGATATAAGCATGAATTCTGTGATGTGGGATTGAATCTTTTTTATTTGTTGGGTCATTTGAGACGCGCTCCATGTGTTCGATAAAATGTCTCAGTAGAATTTGTTAGATGGGTATGACGTTAAAAGCAATATACTTTATAGTGAAATGTAGATTAGTGTATGGTTGTGTTATTGTAACTTTATCAGTGAATTTGATTTTCCCGCCTTCTGTTCATCAACATCGTTTTCGATATCTGTATGTTTTTTATTATACGCATAGAGTGAATTGCAAGTTTTGTCCTTTATCTTTAGGCCATTTTGCAAGTTTTGTCCTTTATGTTTAAATTTGACGAGTTTTGTCCTTTATGTTTAAAAATCAAGCACGTTTTACCCTTTGGGCCTTAAAAATCAAGCACGTTTTGTCCTTTATGTTTAAAAATCAAGCATGTTTTGTCCTTTATGTTTAAAAAATCAAGCACGTTTTGTCCTTAAAAATTAAGCATGTTTTGCCCCAAAGGGTAAAACGTGCTTGATTTTCAAACATAAAGGACAAAACTCGTCAAATTTAAACATAAAGGACAAAACTTGCAAAATGGCCTAAAGATAAAGGACAAAACTTGCAATTCACTCTATATGCATATAAGATGGGGATGAATATTTGTGGTTTGAGATGCATTGCATATGCTCGATGTAATGTCTCATACTCATTTGTTGCTCGGGGTTTTGGTGTCATTTTTTATTAGTTGACGAAATAGATTAAAGAACGTTGTTTGAACTCGATATGTGAAGTTTGAATCTTTAACAGAATAGTTAAGATATGGTGCTTGGTTTATAGCAAATCCTTGTCAAATTTGTAGTCGAATTGTTATAGGGTGTGATCTTATAAACGGTAGTTTATTTTCTTCAAGCATATATGAACTGATGGAGTAGTCTATTGGCAATGAAAGCTTTCCCAATGTAAACTTGTTGACCTGTTTATACCTTGCCAAAGAACGGAAATGAGGTAATCAAATGTTGTAAACGTTTTAGATGAAGATGCGGTATAAAACTAGAGATGCAAGAAATACTGTCTTAATTATGAGCAAATCATGCCCATGTAAGATGCTGTGTTTGGATGGTATGTTACTTGGTTTAGAAAGGCGCTCGGCACTCCGATGTGCTTAGGTCCGAAGAGCCGAGGCGCGCACTTGCTTTATGTACAACCAAATAAGCTTTATTTACATTCATAAGCTATGCCTCTCTCAGATGTTTTTCTCATCGTTATTTTGTTAAGTTGACTTTTAGAATTAGTCGATTATCATTGATTCTATGGAGAATGATTAATAGAGTATATTTGTTTATTTATTTGTAGGAGAAAAATTATGTCGACTAATCCTGAGTTCGAAGATGAAGTTAGTTCATTCAGTTCGAGTAAAGACCATTCAATAGTTTGGAATTATTTTGAGAAAATACCACCGGGACAAGATGGGATTAAGAAAGCGAGTTGTAATGGTTGTGGAAAGGTGTTTAAGGCTAACAAGGGAACAACTACCATGAAACGTCATTTACCTAAGTGTTTCTACATTGATGAACCCGACCCACTAAGAAAACGTGCTCCTTTAGATCAAGCAATGTATCGGGAAAAATTAGCATATTCTATCATTAAACACAACTATCCTTTTAGTTATGTTGAACATGAGGGGACACGAGATTTACATAAATTTTTACATCGAGATGTGACTCCTATAACAAGAAACACGGCAAAGGCGGATGTTTTAAAAATATATGATAGAGAGAAGACAAAACTGAAAGAAAAGTTGCAAAAGATAACTAGTAGAATATGTCTGACCACTGATTTATGGAGCTCTATCACAACTGATGGATATATGGCATTGACGGCTCATTATATTGACGATAGTTGGGTTCTAAGAAAAAAAGTTCTAAACTTTAAAGTTATACCACCTCCACACAGTGGCAAACTTTTAGCAGAGTACTTGGTTAATTTTTTTAGGAAATTGGGGTATTGAGAAAAAGGTGTTTACGATCACAGTAGATAATGCCAAATATAATGATGTTTTGGTAGATTGTTTAAACAGTCATTTTCGTTTGAATCGTGTTTTACTTTGTGATGGGGATTTTACGCATGTGCGTTGTTGTGCACACGTGTTAAATCTTATTGTTCAAGGAGGATTAAAGGTGATTGAAGGAGCCATTGAAAAGGTTCGAGAGTCGGTGAAGTATGTTAGAGGAAGTTCTGATAGAAAGTACAAGTTTGCAGAATGTGTACACCAACTGTCATTACAATGCGGGAAAAAAGTGCGTCAAGATATTGTAACCAGATGGAATTCTACCTATCTCATGCTCGATAGTGCATTGGCCTATCGTAATGCATATGAGCGGCTAGCACTTGTTGATTCGAGGTATAAGACTTTCCCATCAGAACAGGAATGGACAAGGGTGGAAACAATCACAAAATTTTTGAAGCCCTTCCATAACATCACAACTTTGTTTTCTGGTAACTCTTATCCTACTTCCAACTTATATTTTTATAATGTGTGGAAGATTCAAAAGTGTATTGAAGATCAGATGGACAATGTTGATAAGGTGATAGGTGACATGGCAAAAGAAATGAAAAAGAAATTTGATAAATATTGGGAAAACTATAGCATGATATTATCTTTTGCGGTTGTTCTAGATCCACGATATAAGTTTGAGCTTGTTGAGTTTTTTTTCAAAAAGCTTAACATGGAAGAGAAAGTATGTAAAGAGAAATTGGATATTATTTTCAAAGGGATACATAAGCTATATGATACGGAGTATGGTGTTTTGTCAAGAACAACTTCTTCAACAGCCGGGAGTTCAAATATTTGTGTTGATACGTCTGATGATATGGATGGATTTGAGTCATTTACAGGCGAATTTAGGAATATCGAGAAAAAAAAATCACAACTAGACATGTATTTGGAGGAGGATCGACTTAATAGAAAAGAAGAACTTGACATTTTACAGTATTGGAAGGATAATCAAGGGAGATATCCTCAATTGTCTCTCATGGCTCGTGATATATTGAGCATCCCAATCACTACCGTTGCCTCAGAATCATCTTTCAGTATTGGGGGTCGGGTTCTAAGTAAATATCGATCTTCATTACTCTCATCGAATGTTGAGGCTTTGCTATGCACCCGTGATTGGTTGTTTGATTTAGAAGGTATTAAGTTCGTTCTATTTATGACTTCACTATGTATAGAATGTTAATTAATATTTTACTCTTTTTGCATATCCAGATGATGAAAACAAGGATGATATCGAGGAAGGACTTGCAGAAGATATTGAATCATTGTATCCGACATATGATGATAGCCACGTTTAGGTAATATTGACTACCATACTGATAAAGTAGTACACGTTTAGGTAATATTGACTACCATACTGAAGAACTTGACGCTTCTCTTTTCAGGGTGGAGGATATATTCAAGGTGATATGAAACAGCAAAGGGGATGAAAAAGATGCCGATATTGCAGTTCGTGTCTTTTTTTTTTTTTTTTTTTTTCTAGTAGGGAGCTTTTTAATATGTATTAAAATTCTTTTAACAACTCTATTAATAGTATTTGCTTACATTATGGTACATTATATGATTGATTAAATGCCTGTAGTATTTTGTTATGTTTGGGGCGTGCCAAGATCATTTTATGGCAGGTTGTTTCCATGCCTAACGCCAGTGCTCGCTTACCGCTGCCTGGTTAATGAAGACGATCGAGAGGTTCCTAGCTTTCTGTTTGAGTCAGTGGAGCCTGGTTTCCGAACTTCACAAGTTGTAAACAGGTTGAAACTGCATTTTTTTTATATTTGACCCGTTTAAGATAAAACACCACCCAGATCAGCTCGTTCATACCAAACGGGTTAAAACTGGACTTCTTTTTATTTGACCCGTTTGAGATAAATAACATCCTTTATCGTTCTTGGTAGTGTAACAGGCTAACAACCTATGAAATAATGGAAGATGCTCAGGAGACAGGTGAACTGGACTATGTTAATGGAGGTAAGTATATATTTTTATTTTCCACTTGTTTTCTCAACTGTCAATATTTTTTTCCTGTCAATATGTTAATGGAGACTGGTGAATTTTTTTTCTCAAAGTCATGGTTATCGTTACATACAAAATCTAGTTTTTGGTAACTTACAACATACAAAAAGTAGTTTTTGGTAACTTATTTACAGAAGCATGGCTACCGTTGCAGAGTTATCTTAGTCCTAGCTGTTATAAAGTCACTGTGGTTCAAAGCTGTAGGTTGTTTTTAGATTACATATCCAAAAGCTTTGGGCAGGCAACTTTTCAAAAGATGTAAGTAATACCACATGTGACTTTTCAAAAGTTGCATGCTGCTTCAAAATGCTTTTTGCTACTTCATGTTAGTAATGTCTTCTGTTACTTTGCTGAACTGGTTCCTGCAATGCAATCAAGAAGATTTTTGTGATTCGAACTATGTTTCCTGCTGGTGCTACTGTCATGTATTAGAATTTACCTGCTTTTTGGGTTTGGAGTTGCTGGTGAATGATTTGTGGGTGTTCCAACATTTAAGATCTTATCATTTTGCTGTTAACTTTTTCTATGTGTATACATCATAAAAACATGTTTTGTAATGTTGCAGGATGGCGCTTCTTTTAGGGCCACCGTCTTCTTCTGGTAAGACAACACTTTTGTTGGCTTTGGCGGCGTTAAGAGTTGATGGAGAGATTAGTTACAACGGTCATAAGCTCAATGAATTCGAACCTCAAAGGACCGCGGCTTACACTACCTCCATTAACATATTGACAGGAGACTGGTGAATTTTTTTTATTTTTTTGAATTTTTTAGAATTTTTTGATTTTTTTTGAGTTGTCAATATTTTTTTCCTGTCAATATGTTAAAAGATGCTCAGGAGACTGGTGAATTTTTTTTTTTTTTTTTGAATTTTTTTGAATTTTTTTGATTTTTTTTGAATTTTTTTGAATTTTTGAATTTTTTTGATTTTTTTTTTAATTTTTTGACAAAAACCCATCTTGACCTAAACCCATTCTAACCCATCTCTTAATAAACTCATCTTAACCCAAACCCATTCTAACCCATGCCCATCCTAACCCATTACCAAAACCTACCCAACCCACCCATTTTGCCACCCCTAAAAAAAATCATTCTTTTTATAAAAATGTTAAAAAAAAGTTAGCAAAAGTTAGTGTGAACCTCATAAAACCCTTGACATACAAATCACCATTTTACGTATAACAAGCCATATAACACTAAATATGCGCTTAACATGTAAAATCAAGTGTTAACATACACTTTATCCATTTTAACCCATGTTATGCTAAATTTCACCATTAAGCATAATATACACTTTAATAACCCATCACCACTTTCCTCATATTAAGCTATTTTTAATTCTAAAAATACATAACATGTTGATCATACAATAACCCACATTTAACATTTAACATGTTAAACCTCTTAACTAAAATCAACATTGTCATCCATCATCGATAAACTCTATGGACACATATACCCGTTTAAAAAATATTTTTTAACAACATATCTGTCACACCACCAAAATACCACCTAGGGAATGTCCCTGCTAGGCGTGCGACGTACCAACAACGAGCCACTAATTACATTGAACCCATACAAGTTTATAAATAAATTTCTCAATCATTAAAGAAAATGCCATCAACAACTTTAAATGAAAACCAACACGTTCAGCGGAAGCAATTAGAAAACCAAAGTTAATCAGTTTCAAAACCATTGTATAGTATCAAGAAATCAATCTCATAAATCCTTCCAGTCGACCCATGACCACTCCAGCTACTCCAGACAGCAAGTTCCCAAATCCAAATCCTCAACACATCAGTAACAACATGTCACTCTTTTCATTTGACTTGGCATCAGTTGCTGCCACCACAGTTTCGGTTTCAAGAAGCATCAGGGTTGACCAAAACGGGGCTACTTATACAAGTTACCATGCTGCTATTATGTCTGGCGTCACCTACGCCAATCCTAAATGCCCTTCCGTAAGCATCATTTCCAGTGTTGTTGTTTTCGTTGCGAGAATTCCTAGTATCGTCTTTGTTCCCTTGGATGTTGGCACTTTGACTTAACATAGTCAATCCTTGTCGAGGTCAACTTCGTTTCCATACTGTAAGCTATGATTACGAGTTCCTTGATATTGCCGTGACCATTGCCTCTATTGTCGTTGCTTAAAACGGGGCCCTATGATCTTTCAACAACAGGGTCCATCTTGTCCCATTTCGTGTCGCATCCTATGGCACTACTCACTGCGTGGGAAGTTACACATTCCGTGTCCCGATTGATTCGTAAGAGTCGACTCCCATAAGTCGCTTACTAAGGTTAAGGATTCGGTTGAGGTCAAATTGCTGACGTTCGTTGCTGGTAGTCAGGGTCGTCCAAATACTGAAGTCAGCAAAGTACTACGCTCATCCCCTTGTCCATCGTTCTTGCAATCTGATGGAGTAATACACGGTATGTTGCTAGAGTGTTACAGAAGTGATCGCACTTCGGGATCTATGGAGCCAATACACTGAGTTCCAACCAAAAAGAGGAGTGAGAAGGGTATCGACCAAACATTCGACGCTGCAACATCCAACTCAGGGATGTTCGTACAAGCACCTAACATTCTATCCAGTTTGCTAGGCGTTCAGATGGGTGTTCAGGTAATGCTCAATAGCATCAAAATTCGAAAGAATTCAGAGAGGAGTGAAAAGATCATGTTCGAGTAGGAGACAATTACTGTTACGACTCCTATAGACTGTTGTGTTTCTCATCAATCAAATAACATAACGGAACCCCTTTTTCACTTGTTAAGTCTCACTGGGACTCACATGCACCCCAAATTATTATTATGTGTGCTCCCACAATAATATTGTGATTTGCATGCTCATCTCAGTTCCTCCTATTACCACTCCAGCTACTCCAGACAGCAAGTTCCCAAATCCAAGATATCTAACAACCTGCGAGCATGCAACAAGTGTATCAGACAACGCTGGTGAGTTCATATGTAACACCCCAACCCGAAAGGGCTGACGTGTCACTCATACAGATATCAAAACTAAAACCAATCCATAACGTTGAAAACAAAAGATCCTAATTACATTTTCATTACATTACCGAAATAAAATTAAATCTTTATCTTCACGACACTCTTCACTTATTCACCACGTTCCCCAAATTACCTGTCAAACAAATAAGACAAACACAAGAAAGAAACTACGGCTGAGCCAAAAAGTTGCTCAGTAACGGAGAAATCAATAGTAAAAGCAAAGCAGGCATACGGACAGAAACATGAACGGTACTGACGTTAAACAAGTCTAAATTTCGGCACTGAAATAAATATTTATATAACTTGAATCCCAAAACTTATACTGAACAGATAACAGATACTGAACATAATCAGATGCATATAATCATATCAAACATATCATAACAGAGACAAGACATACATGACAACATGTAATAGTAAAACAAGTCACGTAATATGGAAGCACCCACGAGCCTAAACAGAGGCATACATGGCTATAGTCCATGCGCCGAGATGGTGCGTGTAGGCGTACACACATTATTCCATCTCAACAGGAGTCAGGAGTCAGAGCTAAGATCGATCTATTCGCCTCTAGGGGCCAGGTGCTACACAAGCACAAACTAGAGACGCCGTGAACTTTAGTTACGCACCGTCACGATGAGTGCCTTGTCGTTGACGCCCCAACGACAAGTAACTTATAATTGCTCGGGTGACAGAGTACAAAGCCGTATAAAAATAAATGTATCTTGACGTTAGTCTAAAAGGAACATGCAATAATGAGCACAAGGTATAAGGTGTATTGCATGCTACAATATACACTAGTCATATAACAATGCGAAATAGAAACTACTGACGAAAACATCCGTACTACAAAGTAACGGATTTGAATAAAAATACTATGATAAAAAGAAAACAGAATCCGTACCAACGAGTGACGAAAATAAAATTATACTATGATGCAAAAGAAACAGAATCCGTACCAACGAGTGACGAAAATAATATTATACTATGATGCAAAAGAAACAGAATCCGTACCTTGGATTAGCCAATCAAAACAATCAAACAAGTCGTCCTCATTAACAAGAACCTATAATCCCGTTATATCCCAAATCAATTTCTGTAATAACTTATTCGTTTAAGTTGTATTGTTCATTACAAAATTCCCGGCGACTACAATTATATCATACCCAATAATCTTAAACCCCAAATGCTTTTTAAAACATGAATTAAACTTACATAATAACCACTATAGTACGATATACGAAAACAATTTTAAACTTCACATTAAAATATGTTATTATTCTTTACAAAACAAACAGCTTCTATCATTATTTAATTTAATTTGTAAAACAAAGAAATCAAAATCTTTACTTTATTTGACAACATTACACCCACATATAATTTAGATTTCTCACACAGAATAACCCATACACCCCCATGCATGACATAGATCATGCACACACAACATACACACCCCGGTTCATATATATATAAGCAGAGGCTCATAGCAGTTTACCAAATATGGTTCTTAGTCGCCGGAAATAAATCGGGTTCATAGCTTAAATCAAACAAAAGTAAGAAGGGTCACATCCTTACCTCCACTGATGGACCGAACAAACGGATCTGTTTCGCGTGGACGATTAGCATAAGGAGGGCGCGGCAATGACCACTGATTGGCTGCTCAGCTGCGGCAAACGGTGAAGATGTTGCAGTTTTCCGTGGTGATCGCAACACCCGAATTCGAGACATAGATGATGATGACGATGGCGGCGGTTCTAGAGGCTACAAGGTGTGAAGCCGGTGACAAAGGTGGATCAACCAGAGATTGAGACAAAGATGGGTACGCGGTTCATGACGGTAGTTGGATCGTGAATCAGTAGCTTCTCAAAGTCTTTGAACGGTGGTACTGTGAAGGTTGTAGCGGTGATTGACTTTGTATCCACATAAGTACACAATATGAAAAAAAAGTCTTAGGCCCAATAGGAATTAAAGATAAAAATCCACTAGAAAATGTGTATAGACTATGGATTGTTGGTTGATGAAGTTCGAATGGAATTTCTTCACTCATAGAAAATGGCGGTGAACAGGCTGATTTTGCGGGTGCGGTGATGGTCGCGGCGAACTAGCGTGCAACGGAATGGCTAACCTGAATGGTGCAGTTCGCGGAATGCGAGTGGCGATCGATGGTACTGACCCTGGTCCGTGGTGGCAGACGGTGGCGCTACGAGAATGTATGGCGGCGTTAATTAGGAAGCAAAGCAAAAAACCGATGAGAGGAGGAGTTTGAATGCGGTGCCAAGGCTTAAAACGAATTTGAAGGTCGGCTGTAACGAGAATTTCCCCTATCTTCGTCAAGTTTGTTTGAAGGAGATAAAGAACAAAAAGATATTTGCACATTGAAATATATGGCGGTTTCCGTGATTTATAATTGGCAAATTTACAAAGTCAAACTTCTCATATATGCATCTTATTATTATTGATCACATCTATGATTTCATTTATATCATTCAAAGAATTAATATACTTGACTTATAATAACATAAATATAATAGTTTAAATATACCTTTACATATACGAATTTAGTTTTTTTGACAAAAGTTACATCTAAATTAGTCTAATCATTTATTAAATTACCATATACCAAACCTTTTACTTAATAATTATTACTTTTAAAAGATTTTTTTTATATATAAAGTAACATAAAGTAAAAAAACAAATACATATATGTTTGATCAAATTAACTATTATTAAAATTTCTGGATATCACATCATAGTTTTACGAAAACGTTGGTTACCAAGTGTTTAGTTAATCCATTGAATTTAATGTTGATAATATCCCGAATACAAGACGGCTTCTGATTACATTGCCCTTTCTCCAATGCTCCTATCAAAGCATTGGTCATGACTAGGTCATTAGTTCAACACCCGTCCTCCCAGGTACGGGGTGAGGTTGCCAAACCTAAGTAGCGCTACTAACTAATATCTTGTTACCTCTCAGGTAACCAAACAACACGGAGGGACTTTAAAGGTGATAGGAAGAGTATATTATTCAACATTCCAGACTTATCCAAAAGACGTATTCCTCGCAGGAATACCCATGATTTACCCAAAACCAATCCCTCCCAGTGATACCCAAAGACTGTCCCAACCACCGGGACGCATGCTCAAGAGAGATGAACTCACATTCGGTTGCTCGATAAGATTAGTTACTTGTTTAACACAATTTGATCAACCAAGCCCTAAGATGATTACACACATCAATCAGTTTCATATACATTTAAGACACGTATCCTTTACACATACCACACTTGTAGCCCACTCATACAAATTGCACATAGCGTCATACCCATCACAATAGTCACTCATGCAACATACTAGTCCTTATTCATACACATAGTAGGGAGTTGGTTCAAGTATACATTCACCTCACAAATCATACTTCACAAAACACGTATCAAATAACATCACGTTCAATTCCGTTTTTGGTCACACACCCGATGATGTAATTCATACACTAACAGTTTGCGTTGGACTTGCTTAGTATGGCCCAACAGCAATTCACAACTCAAAATACAAGACTTACTAAAGTGCCGACCCAAAACCACTGATTCAAATTATGTGTACGGCCTGTTTCAGTTCTGCCAAACCAATTGCAGCCCAAAAGGCATTTGATGGATCCCTTATTTCATATATATGTGTAGCCCAGTTATTAAACATCCGGCCCATAACTAATGGATCAGATTATGTGTGTGTTTGGGTATCTAAATGAATTAAACCCAATTCCTTTGCGGCCCAATACATGACTACATCCATCATTTAATTGATTAACCCAACCCACCCGCCCAGTTATTCAACACGTAGTCCAATTACCCCACCCGGCCCAATAGTAATATCGTTTGTTCCAATTAACCTACTGTTTTGTTTCTAACAATAATTCTCATATGCTTAACACAATCAATCGGTTCCCTATATGCCTATATTCATGTTGGAATTTTACATAAACATCATCAGTAACAACATGTCACTCTTTTCATTGTTAAAATCCCTAAAAGAAAACAATGCTACATCATCACCAAATTACCAGTTTCGACAAGAGATCCAACAAATATTCATGCATACAATTCTGACCCTACCATAATGTTTTACGACATCACTCAAATCACAAGACAATTTTGTATGACACAACCATTATCATGTAACACTTTTGTTAAACCTCAACACATAAAGAATAATTAAATAATAATGAGCATAGTTTGGATTTCACTAACCAAGATCGACAACAGGATGATATCTCACGAGTGGGGGGGGGGGGTGTTTCTCCTGCCGTTCGTGAGTCAAGGGGGAATAGGGTTTTGTTATGTTGTAACTTGTGAGATATACACATGATACGTATAGTAGTTATAGAGCCAATTAACACAAGTGGCCCAGTTGTCATGATAGGTATAATAGTTGGGCCGAGATCCAATTAAAACAAGTGGGCCAAGAAGTATTAGATTCAAGTATTAGTTCACAACATCCATGATACATAGGAAGATCCATACATGTAAATCTAATCGGAATAAGTGGGCCGAGCCCACTTGGATTACGGTGTTATTGGGCTTCGGTCCTCGGTCCGGATTGCATTTGACGACCCAAGGGTTAGTGTGTGACCCAAAAACTTGCGGCCCAAAGATGTTACAATGTTAGTTTAGCAAAATAACACACACGCTTAACAGATTTACCAAAGAAACGCGGAGTAAAGATCATCAGATTAAATGTTACAAACCTTGAGAGTTCGGGCTGTCACATCATCCCCAACTTGAAAGAAATTTCGTCCCGAAATTTGACAAGTAAGTGTTAGGGGAGGATTTTCTAACAATTAGTGATCCTTATTCGTTATCCTAACTAGTGATCCTTACTTCTGTGACAGGTGGTGATCCTCAGAAGAGCTTTAGGATCAGGATCATGGATCACTTTAAGGATCCTTGTACTGACGATTGTTTACTCATGTTTTGTACTATCTCGCAGGTATAACAAGCTTGACCAAGTCTTGGCGACATTCCTGGAGAATATTCCTAAACTATTCTACACGTGCTTGACCAAAAATGGACGTTATGGAGAACGTGGAGGCTTGGCACGAAAGTCGGATAGTTAGTTTAGGTGGTTATTTCTATTTTAAAAAGGGAGTAACGAGCTAGTAGAACACACTTAGTCATTTTTTGCAGTTACACACACTCATACAAGCTCTCGTTCAAATACTTAGCAATTTCATACACTTTTGACACATTCCACCGTAGTGATCCTTGTATCTAGCTCGTTACTATCCGAAGTTGTAAACTTTTATTCATTTATTTGAGCTTGGTGATCGGTAGTTTCCATCACCCGGGGTTTTTTGTGCCGGAGATCAACTCTTGATCAAGGGCTTTTTCCCCGTATAAATCCTGGTGTTGTTTGTGCAATTTACATTGAAGTGATCCTCATCGCTGTTACATATTTTAAGCATCATTCCCCGTAACATAAAGTTTGGTTGCAATATCCTCAACAGAATTTTTGACCAAAACAGTTTGGCGCCCACCGTGGGGCAATTGGTGCTTTGTCCTTAGAAGAATTCGCATTTCTGTGCTCATTCCGGTTCATTACAACCAAGCAAATGGCTTCCTCAGCGAAGAATACTTCAAACTTGATGCCTTCATTCACTTCTTCACAAGGCATCCCTCCTTTGCCTCCACCACCTTCTGGATCCCAGAAGAATACTGAGAATGCCGCGAAGAAGCCAACTCCCATTTTCTCAAAACCACCTACTTCTTCTGTTTCAGCTAATCCTACTACTAATGATCTCTATGCCTTGATTTTGCAGATGAGGAATCATGCACAAGAGCAGGATAAGACCAACGAAAGGATCCTCCGGGAGATTGATGAAATTAAGAAACAGAAGAAAACGGCAGAGGATCGTTCCCCACTGATGCCCAGATCTTTGAATTTTGATACTCCGGTGATTACTTCTCAGCCATCAGTGGTTCCAGACATTCAATATGTGGGTGGACCAAAGGGAGTGCACTACGGAACAACGACAATGACCCAGGCATCAGGTTCATATTTCCAGCCAGCGGGATCCTATCCTCAGCATATGGGATCCCTTACGAGTTCAGGAGGATATTCAGGAATGCAGCAGGTTCAAGGATCATCCTTTGTTCCAGGATCATCCCAGGTTCAAGGATCCTCCTTTGTTCCAGGATCATCCCAGGTTCAAGGATCCTCCTTTGTTCCAGGATCATCCCAGGTTCAAGGATCCTCCTTTGTTCCAGGATCATCCCAGGTTCAAGGATCCTCCTTTGTTCCAGGATCATCCCAGGTGCAAGGATCCTCTTTCTTCCCAGGATCATCCCAGTTTCAGGGATCCTTCCAGATGCCAGGATCCTTAAGGAGTTTGCAATCAGGAAGTTCAGATGTCCATCAGGGAGATTTTATTCCAATGCAGACTAATGCTTCTACTGGTCCCTCGATCATTCCAGAGCCTCAACCATATGGACTAACATCCAATCTTCCTAATCTGAATCCAATGGGAGGTAACACTTTTAATAATTCTTATACTAACCATGGTCTTATGCAGGATCCAGGTATCAATCATGCCATGGCCAGAGAATTGCAAAAGCTAAAGGATATGATATCAAGTGTTCCAGGAGTGGTCAAACCTATCCCAGAGATTGCAGATGGGAGCCACAAGATATCTCGTTTTGCACCACCAATCTGTGATGCTGAGATACCCAAGAGGTTCCATGTGCCGACAATGAAGCTGTACGATGGTTCGACGGATCCTGAAGAACACATAGCACAATACAGGGAGAGGATGGAGATCAATCCAATCCCAGAAAGGTTAAAGGAAGCATGCCTGTGCAAGGGATTCGGATCCACTCTTACTGGATCAGCTCTCAAATGGCTGCTAAGTCTTCATCCCTATTCTATTACCTCATTTGCCAACTTAGTTAACCTGTTTAATAATCAATTTTCTTGTAGTAGAAAATTCGAACGATTAACTAGTGATTTATATAGGATAACCCAGGGTCATAATGAATCATTGAGGGATTATATTACCAAATTCAGTAAAGAATCCTTAGACATTCCCAACTTAGATATAGCTACGGCTGTTGAGGCCTTCAAAATGGGATTGCTTAGGGATTCGTCTTTCTATGATGATCTTGTTATGACACCATGCAGGAACTTAGATGAGGTGAGAACTAGAGCACTTAGATTCATTCGGCTGGAGGATGACAAGAGGATCCAGGAGAGATTAGCAGGATCCTCGAAGCAGGATAAGCAAGGATCCTCATTCAGGAACAACAAGTTCAGATCCTACAACAGATCTGATAATCAGAACGTGCATTCTGTTGATCAAGAAGAGGATGATGAGGATTATCCTCCAATTTCTGAATATTGTTTTTCTGTTGACAGCAATGAACTAATCCTTGCTATGCAGAACCTAGGTGATAAAGCTAGATGGCCGAGAAAGAATGACAGGCCGACTGCAACTAAGGATAAATCAAAGTGGTGTGCATATCATGAAGATTTTGGACACCTTACAGAAGAATGCATTGCATTAAGAAAGGAAATTGGATACTTGTTGAGCAAAGGGCATCTAAAAGAGTTGTTGGGAAGAAAAAAGTCAAGGACTCAGGATCCTGAAAGGATCCCTGAGAAGGCTCCAGCTCCTCCAGCCGATGCACAAGTGATAAACTTTATTTCTGGAGGATCCGACATTTGTGGCACATCCTTCTCAGCAGCTAAAAGGCATGCGAAGGAAGCTAAGATGGATAATGGAGAAAGACCAGTTCGAACATCAAGTGTCTCCGAAGGAAAAGTCATAACCTTCGGTGAAGAGGATCGTGTTGATATCCAGGATCCTCATCACGATGGTTTAGTTATTACTCTTTTCATATCTAACCATTTTGTCCGCAGGATCCTTATAGACGGAGGAAGTTCAGTGAACATTATCCAGCTTGATGTTCTAAAGAAGATGGGTATTCCTGAATCAGAGATCATACCAAGATCCTCCGTGCTCGTGGGATTTAGTGGCGAAACTAAGAACACTCTGGGGGACATTAAACTCCCAATATATATTGAAGGCTTACACTCTTATCAAAAATTTTGTGTCATTGACTGTTTATCTTGTTGTAATGTTATCCTTGGCAGGCCCTGGATACACGATATGAAAGCAGTCCCGTCTACTTACCATCAATGTGTGAAGCTCCCTAGTCCTTGGGGAATAGTGAAGATTGATAGTGATCAGCAGGAGGCTAAGAATTGCTACACTTCATCGATGAAACCAGCCTCGAAGTCCAGGGAGCAATAGCAATCAAGGTATCCTCCAAGGAATGTCTTGGAGGCCAGAGAACAGGATGTGGTAGAAATCCTCATGGATCCCGATGATCCTGAATCCAAAATATATATCGGATCAGGGATCCTTGGCGAAATGAAAGAAGACCTCGTATCCTTCCTCAAAAGGAGAAAAACTACCTTTGCATGGAAACACGAAGACATGACTGGTATATCCAAAGATGTTATCACCCATAAACTCGGCATCGACAGATCCTTCAGACCAATCCATCAAAGGAGAAGGAAGTTTGCACCGGAAAGGAATGCCATCATACAAGAAGAGGTAGAGAAATTGCTCCGGGCAGGTATGATTAGAGAGGTCAAGTATCCAAGATGGTTGGCCAATGTGGTTGTTGTTCAAAAGAAAAACGGAAAGTGGAGGGTATGTGTCGATTTTACCGATTTAAATAAGGCATGTCCCAAGGATCCTTTCCCTTTACCCCACATTGACTCCATGGTGGATGCAACTGCGGGTCATGAACTGTTAACTTTTATGGATGCTTCATCTGGATTCCAACAAATCCAAATGGAACCATCCGACCAAGAGGATACAGCCTTCATGACTCCAACTGGTATATATTGCTATATTGCTATGCCGTTCGGATTGAGAAATGCAGGTGCAACGTACCAAAGGCTGGTGAATATGATGTTCAAGGATCAGATCGGACGAACTATGGAGGTTTACATAGATGATATGGTGGTAAAATCCTTAAAGGCTGAGGATCACCTAAGAGACTTGGAGGAAGCATTCGATATCCTTGATAAATATAACATGAAACTTAATCCTTCAAAATGTCACTTTGGTGTTAAAGCAGGTAAATTCTTAGGATATATGGTGACAAAGAGAGGCATTGAAGCTAGCCCGGAACAAATCAAAGCAATAGTGAACATCAAGTCTCCAGCAAATGCTAAGGATGTTCAAAGGCTAACAGGAAGGATAGCAGCCTTGAACAGATTTATATCCAAGTCCTCCGAGAAGTGTAAAGAATTCTACGATATCCTAAGGAAGAACAAGAAATTTGAGTGGACGGAGAAGCATGAAAATGCTTTAAAAGCCCTCAAAGATTACCTATCCTCGGCCCCGGCTTTAATGAAACCAGAAAAAGGTGAACTGTTATCCTTGTATCTTGCAGTATCCTCAAAAGCAGTAAGTGCGGTCATTGTTAAGGATCATCAAGGTACATAACATCCTGTTTATTATGTAAGTAAAAGTTTACTTGATGCCGAATCCAGGTACTCACACCTTGAAAAGCTTATCCTTGCATTAATTATGGCATCTACCAAGTTAAGACATTATTTTGAAACTCATGTTATCATCGTTAAAACTAATTTTCCAATTAAGAATGTCCTCAGGAAACCAGAGATGTCAGGAAGGATGGCTAAGTGGGCAGTGAAGCTGAGTGCATATGATATAAGATATGAGCCTAGGACAGCCATCAAATCCCAAGCATTAGCTGACTTTGTGGCTGATTTCAGTAGTGATTTACAAGAAGAAGCTGAGTTAGAAGTCCAACAGCTAGAGGAGACCAAGGATCCTTGGATACTCCACACTGATGGATCCTCAAATGTCAAAGGCACAGGGCTTGGAATACTACTAAAATCGCCACAGGGGGACATAATACCCCATTCTATAGCTTGTGAGTTCCAAACCACTAATAATGAGGCTGAATATGAAGCCTTAATTGCTGGTCTGCAAATTGCAAAGCATATGGGTATCAGGTATCTTGAGGTACACGTAGATTCTTTGTTAATTACAAATCACTTTAATGGATCATATGCTGTTAAAGGTGAAAAGCTAACCAAATATTTGGAGATAGTCAAAAGTTTGGCACTCTCTTTTGTTTCCTTTAGTTTGTCACAGGTACCAAGGGAAGAAAATACAGAAGCTGATGCATTGGCTAACTTAGGATCATCTTTGAAGATCCCAGAGAATATCGAGATCCCTATTATCCATATCCTGACCCCAGCTATTGAGGATCATGTGGCTATGGAGATAGGGAATAATTCTGCAATGATCCCTAGTGAGGATACTCGATCTCATCCAGGATCAGGATCATGGATCTCACCAATTATGAGATACTTACAACATGGAGAGATTCCTACAGGAGAAAACCCTAGGGCTTTCAAATCTAAGGTATCTCAATTCGCAATTTTAAATAATATGTTGTATAGACGATCCCTTGCAGGACCATACTTGAGATGCATTGAGGATCCTGAAGTTCAAGAAGTTTTAAAAGACTTCCATGAAGGAGATTGTGGAAACCATACTGGGGGCAGGGCATTATTCTCAAGGATCCTGAGGACAGGATACTATTGGCCAACCATGAAGAAAGATGCTGTGGAGTATGCTAGAAGATGTGATCCTTGCCAGAGACACAGCAATATCCTTCATCAACCAGCTGAATTATTGCACCCTATATCCTCCTCCTGGCCATTTATGAGATGGGGTATGGATATAGTTGGTAAGCTCCCTAAGGCACCTGGTGGAAAAGTATTCATGCTTGCTATGACTGATTACTTCTCCAAGTGGATAGAGGCTGAAGCTTTTGCCCAAGTTAGAGAAAAGGAAGTTATATCCTTCATTAAAAGAAATATTATAACTAGATTTGGAATTCCTTCTGAGATTATATGTGATAATGGTTCCCAATTTATTGGGGGCAGAACCACTAACTTTTGTGACAGCTGGGGGATTAGGATGATAACATCAACACCAGTCCACCCACAAGCTAATGGCCAAGCAGAATCATCCAACAAGATCATCATCAACAATTTGAAGAAAAAGCTTGGATCCAAGAAAGGGAAATGGGCAGAAGAACTACCCTATGTGCTTTGGGCTGATAGGACAACCCCCAAGAATGCTACTGGTCAAACACCATTCTCTTTGGTGTTTGGGGCAGAATCAGTGATCCCAACAGAAATGGTGGTTCCTACTGCTAGAACAAGTACCCGTGATCCTGAGGAAAATGATGAAAACTTGTCTCAAGACCTGGATACTATTGAAGAAATCAGGGATATAGCTAGGATAAGGATGGCCAGTTATCAACAAAGAATGGCTGGTGCTTACAACAAAAATGTCAGGATCAGGAGGTTTCAAATTGGAGATATGGTGTTGAGGAAAGCATTTCAGAATACCACCAATCCTGCTGATGGAAAATTGGCTCCAAAATGGGAAGGCCCTTATTTGATTGAAGCTGAAGCAGGAAAGGGGGCATATAGATTGCTAACCATGGAAGGTGATCTGCTTCCAAGAGCTTGGAATGCTGTCCACTTGAAGAAATATTTCATGTGACCAGGATCCTCATGGCAGAGGTGATCCTAGCGAGAAGGGATATCCTTAAAGGATCCTCAAAGTATCGGTGATCCTTACTCAGGTAATATCCTAATCTTGAACTATTTCATTTCTTTATTTTCTCATATAAGGATAAGGATCATGTATCCTTTATCCATCTCTCATGTGAGTTCAAGTTTTGAAAGTTCAGGTATCTTCAGCACAACGTTGGTTATCCACAGAAGCAATCCGTCTTTTGGGTTTAACCCCAGTTATTTGGGCTTGTCCCCAGATTCCGCCTGTAGCGCACGTTGATCCTGGTATAGTTCAAGGCTTTGGGACCAGTACTCGTTCTAGGGGCTGATAATTCCATTGTTCTGGCTATGCTTAGGATCCTACGTATAATGGTAGACGTACCATACATCCGTTCATAAGGTTTCTAACGTTTTCACGTTAGCTAAGGTTTCTAACGTTTTCACGTTAGCTAAGGTTTTGGCATCTTCATGTCACCAAGTTTGGATAGTCGCCAGTTAGGGCCATACTCCAGTTTACATACGATCCTTGGGCTTGTCCCCAGTTATCCTTGGGCTTGTCCCCAGTTATCCTTGGGCTTGTCCCCAGTTGCTAACTCTTTTCTTATATCGGCTTAGTCCCAAGTTATGCTCTATTTCAGGTCCTTAAAGATAGGCAGCTAGGGATCCTAGATCCTTATTTCACTCTAAGGTTTATCTTATAGTTATCTTTATTATGGTTAGGATTCTAACTTGGATCCTCAGGTATGATCCTTAACTCTTTTGACTTTATTCATTATCCTTTTAAATAACCCTTATACTTGACAACTGAACTTGTGTTTCTTAAACCATATCACTTTTAGAACCTATCGGTTATGGGATATGTGATCCTTGATCATATCCTAAACTTTTTGGATATCTTTTCTAAATTTTCAAGGCTTGATAAGTATAAACAGATTGAACATTATAACAGTTGGAAAGTAAGATATTAAAAAGGATAACAACACATGATAAGCGACAAAAGGTTAAGTTTTTATAAGGCTAACCCTTTAAAGGTTGTCAAAATTACCTACCCGAGCTTCTACCAGCAAAACGTGGCCCGTCCGCTGGGGTAGGTAAAGGGTGTCCATGATAATGAGTTCAAAAGTAGTGCAGGAATATAAAGGCGGCAGGATCACAATGGCTTCATCCCCCAAACAGAGGATCCCTCCACCAATTGCAATCCTGCCTATTATCCAAAGGATCATACATGATCCTTAATCCTAAAACCTATTGTTCAAAGTACAAACCATGAAATTGTTTTAAACATCACAACCATCAAACTAAAAAATTGGGCTCCGGCCTTAGCACATATATCCATCATCGCCCAATTGTGCAGCCTACATCTTCGCTGCATCCTCTTCTCCTCCAGCTGCGGTATCCTTCACCTGATCCTTCCCACTGCCACTTGCTTCAATCGCCAAGACCTCAGTAGCCTCCTCTTCATCATCCTCAAGATCAGCCAACCTTGCCTTCCAACCCTCAACATCCCAGCTGTTTTTATCAAAGCTAGGATCTTGAGCTTCTTGGGCCATCTTCAACTTAGTCTGATACATCGTAATGGCGGCAGAGACCTTGGCATTTTCTATGAGGTCATGCTTTTCATAGTCAAAGTTGACCAGAACCTTGGCCATTTCCTGCTTGGTATCCTGAAGTTCCTTCCGAGCATCAGCAAGTGCAAGATCCTTGAGCACAGCAACCTGTTGGAGGTCGGCAATCTTTTTATCTTGATCCTCAACGTGGCCCACATAATCTTCAATCTCAGCAAATTTCTGCAAGAGAAAAGGATAAAAGCAGTTCAAGACCAAGTGATCCTCATACGAGTAGGATACATAGGCAGAATAAAGGATCCTTACATCATTGAAGTATTCAAGGAACTGGTGGCGGATCAGTGGTAGGCCCTGAAGATCCTCAGCATCAGAAGTTTTCCTCTTCTTGACACCCTTTCCTTTAGTGGGTGCCTTTGGAATGGAAATGCTAGGACTGGTGGTGGATCTCTTCTTCCTGGATCGTACGACATCAAGGTCAGCCATGTCGAACTGGGATACAGGCTTGACAGATTTTCCAGCACCTACACAATCAAAATAAGATAAGTATCTTTTCTTAATTCATATTTCACTATTTATTTAAATTTTGGACAAGGATACTTACTTGACATTGTGACAGAGCCTGAGGATACCTCTTGTGAATCTGGGGTTGTTGTCTTGAAAGTTCTTGTCTCAGGGTCAAGTTTCTTGAAGGCAAGAAGCCTCTCCTTAGCAGCAGGGGACAGTTTGAGGTGTGAGACGGTGATAGCTGCATAAAAAGAAAGCAAAAATATAAGTTATCCTTACAATCAAAGAAAGTTCCTGGTGATCCTTATCAGGATCCTCCGTCCTACCATGGGTAGCCCATTTTTCAGGAAGATCCTTTCCATCCTGGATAGAATCTCTCTTGACAAAAAAGAAACGTCGCTTCCAATTAGTATCATTCTTGGTGGCTTTGAAGATCGGGTGTTCCTCACCGGGTTTACGTTTGAACAAATAACGGTGAGAGCCAAAGGTGGTAAGATCATACAGTTCTCCCAGCTCTGCCATTCCTAGGTCTATTCTCTCCTGATCGATGATCCTTTCAAGGGTGTGCAAAACCCTCCAAATCATCGGCATGGCTTGGATATAAGAGATGCCGGTTAGGGAAAAGAAAGATTTGGTGAAGGCTGGAAAAGGATAAGAATAACCTATGGTGAACGGAGTGACGGGGAAAGCAACCCACTTATCGGAGATATGATCGCTCAAGGCATTGGGATCAAAAGGCCTAAATTCAGTGTTCGCCGGGAAGCAATGGCGGATCCTATCTATCTGAGCATCATTGAATAAACAGCGTTCTTTAATGGAGTCTTCGATAATCCCCTGGCTTTTTGGAGGACTATTCTTTGGATGATCCTTGGCCGGTGAACTTCGGAGTAACATTTTCGAAGTGACGGAGATAAAGATAGAGAAACAGAGTAAGAAGGAAGAAAGAGGAGAAAGAAATACCTGGTTGAACGTCGACTGAGAATTTAAAGGGAGTCTCTTTCGAATTTGAATGCATAATGATCCTATCTATATCTCTATTTATAATTATGATTCTGCAGGATTGTCACTTCCGTGACATCATCATCGCAACGGCTAGTTCTATTTTAACGGCTATATATCCGTTAGTTAGTTACGGATAAGATCAAGAAAACATAACTCGCCAATTTTACAAATTACTCCTTATATTTTGGGGGCAATTGTTAGGGGAGGATTTTCTAACAATTAGTGATCCTTATTCGTTATCCTAACTAGTGATCCTTACTTCTGTGACAGGTGGTGATCCTCAGAAGAGCTTTAGGATCAGGATCATGGATCACTTTAAGGATCCTTGTACTGACGATTGTTTACTCATGTTTTGTACTATCTCGCAGGTATAACAAGCTTGACCAAGTCTTGGCGACATTCCTGGAGAATATTCCTAAACTATTCTACACGTGCTTGACCAAAAATGGACGTTATGGAGAACGTGGAGGCTTGGCACGAAAGTCGGATAGTTAGTTTAGGTGGTTATTTCTATTTTAAAAAGGGAGTAACGAGCTAGTAGAACACACTTAGTCATTTTTTGCAGTTACACACACTCATACAAGCTCTCGTTCAAATACTTAGCAATTTCATACACTTTTGACACATTCCACCGTAGTGATCCTTGTATCTAGCTCGTTACTATCCGAAGTTGTAAACTTTTATTCATTTATTTGTGCTTGGTGATCGGTAGTTTCCATCACCCGGGGTTTTTTGTGCCGGAGATCAACTCTTGATCAAGGGCTTTTTCCCCGTATAAATCCTGGTGTTGTTTGTGCAATTTACATTGAAGTGATCCTCATCGCTGTTACATATTTTAAGCATCATTCCCCGTAACATAAAGTTTGGTTGCAATATCCTCAACAGAATTTTTGACCAAAACAGTAAGCACAAAGGAGTGAGGTGATAAATCAAGATTGCTGCAGATTTTCCTCAGGTGCCACAATATCACTACTTGACATATCCATCTTTCAAAGATCTATCATCCATAAATTTTTATCATACTACTTACAATGCATTTTAACAAACAATAAGCACATATGCACATCTACACCCGCGGATTACACATAGACATCCATATACTTAGAAACTTTCATTTTAACCCTACTTAACTAGTTTATTAAAATACACTTTTAACATCTCATTTGATGACAAACTTGTCCATGTAAACATTAAACTAGTGTAAAAAAATATATATAAGATAAAGATTAGTTGCTCACCACTAATATAAGACTAGGGAGGTATCTATTGAAGAAATGGGTGTAGAGTCTTAGGTGTTGAGATAATGCTCCATCACTTCTATTACCTCAACACTTAAAATATCCTAGCGAAAATTTAGTGTTTAAAGGTTTTAAAAAAAGAAACGAGGATGTTGGTGCTTGAGCCGTAGGTAGTGGAATTAGAAGGTTTATGCTTTTAATTAATCATTAATTCACTAGTTACAATTAACTAGTTCTCTAAGTATGGCTTTATAGGTGATTTAGTGCAAAACGGTCATTATTAAGGCTATTTATCCGTATAACGAACGTTCACATAATAAAAAAAAGGGATTTGTTATATGAATTTCCATATTATATTTCTATTCCTATACTACACCAATACTAAACAGCGCCACTATTAATCACAGTTAGTGTTCGTTTGGCAAAGATTGCAAGTTCTAACGTTAAAACGAACTAAAAATAATATTTGTGCGAGCCACAAAATAGTTACGATATTTACTTATTTAAAATAAGTTTTTATCTACTATTCACATCGAACACATAATAATGCCATCGATTTAAAGTTCCAGGCATATTGGAACAGTTTCAACATTCTTTTTTTTAGAGTGTACCGGATAATCACCAACGTTCATTTAAAAAAGTTTTATCGTTACACGATAAGACGATACCGACGATACCAAATGCAATAACCCATGCATTTACCCGGACATTACTAGACTTATGAACTCAATTAACACATAATCAAGTCTAAATGTACAAAATTAATTAAATAAATAGTGATGAGATCGTACGGATTAACCTGAAAATTTGCCGGTTGTGACAAAAATGACAAGAAATGAAAACCATAGAGAGTCATAGGCAAAAAAAAAAAAAAAAATTTAGAGACTATAAGAAGTCTGCTGATCCTAAGGCCATGTGTAGTGCCACATAACCTCCATAGATGTGGGGTTATACGACACGTGACAATTGTATAAGAAAGGGGAGTTATCGGAAGTTATATAACTTGAGTGTGTAGTGGGGTTATACCCCTTCTATTATTCATATATACGTATGTATATATGTGTGTGTGAGAGAAAAACAAATGGTGAAGGGGTATGCCGCCGCTATAATTTTCACGAGCCAGGCTTTTTTTCCGGGCTATAGCACCCCCGTGGCGGTGTTCGCAGGCGCCATAGGGTGTTATGGGGGTGGTGATGCCATATAACTCACCAGTACAGATGGTCTAATAGAAACAGTCATATAGATATAGCGTTTAAAAATTAAACCTATAATTGCTTCGTCAAACAATTTAATTGGTATTGACCGAGTCGATTATCACTAAATTAGCAACAACAAAAAAAACCAAGGGTGCCAATCCATCAACTAGTGACTAACCTGGCCGGCCATAACATTCAAATAGTCGGCATTGTTTGGCTGTCTACTTGTTTAAATGATAATATAGACTCCGAGTGCGTTACCTTAATAAACTTTAAGATTTTTTTTGGACGGCTTGATCACCCGGTTAGGCCTTTGGCATTTAATCATCCAGGTCACGAGTAGGAATCTCGTGGTTGGTATATTATTGTCAGTTTGAACCGATGCCACAGTTCGCCCCCACCCCTGCCCTCGCGCAAGATTCGACCCTGAGACCTTCCGGGCAGGAACCCCACATAAGTGGATAAACTTTCCCACCTCCCCCAAACCAATTTTTGACAAAATACACACAATGCTAAACTTTCTAATAAAAGTATATTCAAAGATATTGCAAGGTTTAGTCGTTGAAAACTTAGAGTGGGGGTATGGTTAATCACTTTAGGGTGATTGAGTGATTTTCTATGCAATAATATTATGTCATGTCAACTCCCCATTTCACTCTCTATTTTGCACTCAATCAGGAGGTATGGTTAATCACTTTAGGGTGTTTGAGTTATATATTTTTTGATTGGTTCCTCTCTCCTCTCTCTCTCTCTCTCTCTCTCTCTCTCTCTCTCCTCCATCACCCTTCTCCACCTTCGGTGACTTTACACCGATTTTTCACTCTCTCTCCTACTCAAACACCCTAACTCAATCATGGGAGTATGGTCACCGATCGGTGACACCCACTCACCGAAGATTATACCCCTCACCCTTAAAATGATCTCATCTTACAGAATTTTATATATAAAAATATTCACACATATATATTTAAATTTTTGCAAGACGGCGAATCGTAGCTAGTCTTGAGTGACTTTTGGATTTTTTTTTGTGACGCATGAATGAAGCAAAAATAACAAAAGGCTTTTTATTGACCGGATAATTTATATAACATTGAATGCTCAGACTATTATATCATTTTATAGGGTAAATCTATACTTGATATGTCGAATTTGAAGTTTAGAAAACCGAAATTGGTTAGATATAAAATATATATCTATACTATATAATAAAAGAAACCTGATTTGGGACACATGTCATTCAATGAGGGCATTAATAATTTATTGATAAATTTAAAATTTAAAACTAAAAAGAGTTAAATATTATATTTGAATTTTATCTTGATTGTAAATCTAAAGTCTAATATAAATTTCGTAATAAAAAAATAAAACAATACCGAAACTTAAGAATTTAAAAAAAAATTAATGCTTATCTAAGAAACTAATAGATAAATAAATAAATAAATAAAAAGACTTATTTGACAATTTTATATAATTTTTAAGCTGATCGGCAGATGTCGAGTGTTTTCAACTTTCAGCAAGTAGTCTTCAAAGCCCAAAAAAAGCATTTCGAAAAATATTAAATGTTTTATTAAGTTTTCAATTGGACCATGAATCAAATTTTCAAAAGCCCAATGTAATTAAATAATAGAGTTAAATGTGATTTTAATACATGTGGTTTGGTCATTTTACCAGTTTAGTCTAAATGTTTGAAACGTTGTCATTTTAGCACAAATAGTTTCAAACATTGCCATTTTAGTCCACTCCTACTAAATATTATTTAGTTTAATATCTTATATTATACATAATCCTCCTACTAAATATTATTAGTTTAATATCTTATAGATAATTATTATTTAGTTTAATCTCATTCTCATTTATAATATTATTTACATGAATTAATTATATTTGAACGTTTTGTTTAGTTTGGTATCAAATAGATTTTACGAAACTTAAAATAAAATTAACTAATATTATTTATCATTTATACATTTACAGAGTTTTAAATAAAGGGTTAAATTTATTGAGACTTTGTTAACAAATTTTGCAACAACAGAATAATATATTTTTATCATGAAAACCAAACACGGGTTTTTTTAAGGATATATATGTTTTATTATTTAGTACAGAAGATTACATTTATTCAAACCGTGTAATGCGCATATTTTTAAAGATGTAATTTTTTATTATTTGGTATATAAAATTACATTTATTAAACCCGTGTTATAAATGAGATTTTTTAAAGATGTATTATTTTATTATTTGGTAAACAATATTACATTTATTCAACCCGTGTAATATACGTGGTTTTAGAGATATAACTTTTTTATTTCGTATATAAAATTACATTTATTCAACCCATACAATATGGTTCTTATAGATATAACTTTTTATAATTTAATATATAAAATTATATTTATTCAACCCGTACAATAAATGAGGTTTTTAAAAATATATTATTTTATTATTTAGTATATAAAATTTATTTATTCAACCCCGTGTAATACACGGGGTTATAACCTAGTTTTTAAATATATACGCAAATTACTCAAATCAAATGACGAATATTAATTAGTCTTTCCAATTAAAAGAAAATAATTCAGACATGCTATGCTACCAGGGGCAGACCCAAGTGTTTTGGTGGGTGGGCGGGCACAACCCTTGAAAAAAAAATTGTGTATGTTTTAGGCAAAAAAACCCGACCGCACCCCTTAAAAATATGGTTGAACTCCTAATCCGCACCTCCAACAAATAATTTATGGGCCCGCCATTGCTACAGTTATGGGAAAACTGGTATGTTCGAAATCCAGGCTTCAAACGATGAAATTCTAGCCCAATGGTTGGCTGCTTGTCAATGATCTGATCGTTGATTAGACATTTCTCTCCTTCGCTAATGAACTCAATAACCATGAATGTACCGAAAGTTATATCATATTTAAGATGGTCAATTTTCTAGCACTTTGTTTGGTCCGAATATCAGTCTGCTAACTCTCGGATCAGCTCGTACCATCATGTAAGATATTATTTTATACATTTTGTAATAAAAAAAAATGAGATAGAGATTATTATTCCTACTTTAAGTGCCGAGTATGGTATTTGACTAGTTACATACCAAAAGTTATATATTATTGTCCCTCTTATCAAACCAATAAGATTTTATATTTTTATATATAATAATGTCTTGATAAGTAAAAAGAACTACAAGTGTTAAGTCTTGACAACTAAAAAAAAGCTAGTAAAGATGACAACTAACAAAAAAACAAAAACAAACAAAAAAAAATCATATCATGAAGAAGCACTTGACCATCTTCACCTATAAATAGTGAACCACAATTTTCTAGTTCACATCAAAGTTTAGAGCAATTCAAAAGCAATTCAAAGGGGAGAAAAATGGCTAGCAGATGCAAAAATGGTAAGATTTACATTTTATTTTGAGGTTGGTAGACACTTTATGTTGAGCAAATTTTTGTGATTTTTTTGAACTATAGTTAACGGCAAGAAATCATGGCCCGAGCTAGTTGGGGCACGTGGTCAAGCAGCAGCCGCTATAATCGAGAGCGAAAATCATAAGGTGGATGCAATCGTGGTGGAGGAAGGGAGTTTTGTGACAACTGATATCCGGTGTGACCGAGTTAGGGTTTTTGTTGATGATAACCACATTGTTAAAGAGGTTCCTAAAATTGGTTAATCTCCCTTCATTTGTTTTCCTCTTGTATTGTTTCGTGTGTGTTACGAAACTTAGTTATTTTTATTGTTATTGCGCTTTTTTTCTTTTTTATGCGATTGAAATGTTGCTGTATTTTTCCACCTTTTCATGCAATTGAAATGTTGTTGCTTGCTTCACGATATCAGTTATCGTTTATTGTGGATCAGTCATGTGTAATCGTGATTAAAAGATAAAGACACATATTAATTAAAAGGAATGTATAAAATTTGATCTGTTTTTGGTGTTACTTTATAAGAAAAGAACATGTAATTTGGTGTGGAAGTTTGACGAAATCAAATAGGTGTTTGCATACTTGAATTTGATATAATAAATACTTTAAAAATTAATAATCTGGTCGGAATAGACTATGAGGCAACAGGGAATGGAGAGGGGCTACATTGTGTCATATATGCGCCATGTATGTGTCACGTCAACTAGGTGGGTTCTTGGTATGGGATGGAGCCCCCTCTTTCCCATTCACTACAATAGCACCCCCCATGATTATGCCTTACACCCACACAAAAACTCGTTATTGCTTTGGCTGGCTATAGCCCCCCCCCCCCCCCCCCTCACCCAATAGCTAGCATGGTATGCTATGGTATGGTGTGGGGGACGCTATTGAGGAAAAAGAAAGTTGCTGAGGTGGATGGGTCATAGCGCGCCCCATACCCTCCAGCCTGAACGCTATTAAACTAAGCCATGTTAGTGTATTGATACATCGAACCTAGCACGAACCCTAACACACAAAAAATCGACTCCTATATACACGGATTGGCACAAAAATGACTAGTTTAACTTGCTTTGGGATTAATCACGGCCAATAGATCAAAGTTGAAATAATTAAAAAAATACAATCTTCTTGCTAAAAAGAAAAATAGTATCTTTCGAGTCTTAACTTAAAATATATAATGGCCAATTGGATTTTAACACCTTTAACTTTGAAGAATTGGCCGATAACACCCGCAACTAACACTTTGATTTGTGACACCCCAAACTTTTAATTTTGTTTGTCATTTCACCACTCAGTTAAAAAATGACTAACTGAGTTAGTCTTCCATCCTAGCTGGCATCATTAATCCTATATGGCACCCATGACGTGGCAAACACATGACGTGGATCAAGAACAATTTTCTTAAATACAAAGCCCCACCCTCTCACCACCGTCAAAATTATCACTACTACCGCAGATAAATGACACAACGACAACAACAACCGGAACAAATCGACGACCTAGGCTTCTGTCCTAGCTTCAGCCGCTGAACTCAAAAGCGAGCCCTAGATCCAAACGTTCAACCAATTGGTCGTGTAATCAGCTCTGTTAATAACAGAGGGTTATTACTTATATGAACAAAAAGCTTCATGTAATTACTGAATTAGTGGTTGGACGGAGGGGTTCGAGCGATGGTCGGAGATAACGTATTTGAACAGGCACGATTATAGTGAAACTGAAAGTATTGTTTTGATAGGAAAAGTTCAAAAGTGAGTTTGGAGGGTTTGATTTATACCATTTCGCTGATTAAAGACCTTTAATCGAATTAATGCTTCAACGTTTTCGCCGGTTCTTAATTCGAGTTAATTGGGTGTAATTGCAGGTTTGAAGTTTTTGTTATGTTTGCTCATGATTAAGATTCATCAGTCGCATTTAACCATGTTGGTTTGTTAAGCAAAATTAAAAGTCGATGGTTGCCGGAATAACATGTGTAACCGCCGGATGCGAGTTCAAGTTAGTATTTTTACTGGATTCGGAAATGGTTACACTCGGAACTTAACTGATCGTGGTCGTCTGATTAATGGTTACACTCGGAACTTAACTGATTGTGGTCGTCTGGTTAATTGGGTGGATCGGTTAGATTGTTATGGTTTCTGGTTGTCGCCGGCCTGGTGGTGTGTCGTCGGAATCCGGTCAGGGATAATCGAAGAAGAACAAGGGTTTTATACCCATGAATGTGCCACATTATCAACAATAGTCCATGTAGGATGCCAGCTAGGATGGAAGACTAACTCAGTTAGTCATTTTTTAACTGAGTGGTGAAATGACAAACAAAATTAAAAGTTTGGGGTGTCACAGATCAAAGTGTTAGTTGCGGGTGTTATCGGCCAATTCTTCAAAGTTAAAGGTGTTAAAATCCAATTGGCCATATATAATTGAAAAATAAGTATAAAGTGATTAAGAGATAAATAAGCCAATAAGCCAATTTATCGGAGCCGGTCCAACGTTTTAGAAGGCCCCAAGCAAACAAAAACGTCGGGGCCCTTTTAAGAAGTTTTTTAATCTAAATTATTCAGGTGCTGTTTGTTTTTGCAGACAAAAACTGTCTGCAGTCTGATTTCAGCTGATTTTATGTCTGCAACTGAAGATGTGGTCTGAAGGTCTGCAAGCTGAAAATATAATACTGTTTGTTTTATAAACTAGATATCGTCTGTATAACATAAAAAAAAACCATAATACAACCACCACCTCCACCACCACTACACTGTCCAAACCACCAGCACCACCACTCAAACCCGCCGAAAAAAAAAAAAACGAATCTGGCCAAATTATCAAGATTCTACATCACATAATTCTCTCAATCAAGCTCTTAATTTTGGCTACATAGGCATTTCATCAAACAGTTGGTGGGCACCCATAAAAAAACTGAATTGTAAACAACATACACATCGAAATCCAACAATTTGAAACAAAAACATTTGATGTAAATCTGCTGAAAATAACACAAGAATTTAAAAAGATGATACCCTAAAAGTCAAATCAAAGCTTGATGATAGAAATTTCTTTACCGGAAGATTCGAAGAAGTTTCAGTGCATGCTAAAGAATAGTAACGTTCTTAGAGCTCTTGAGTTCCGCCGAATTCTGCCCTCCACAACCAAAATCGTTTTTCCGGCGAAATACCTTTTTCCGGCCAGATTCGTTTTTCCGGAGGGTTTGAGTGGTCGTTGCTGGGGTGGTGGTGGGTTGAAGGTGACGGTGGAGGTGGTTTGAAGGTGGAGGTGGTGGTGGTGCTGGGTTTTAAAGAGGGAGAGAGAGAGAGAGAGGAGGAAGATAAATGCTGGGTTTTGAAGGTCTGTGGGTTTGTGAAGATGTTAGGTATAAGCTTTTTTTTAAGCTAATAAAAGCACTTTTCAAATCTTAAAAAAAAAAAAAAACAAACAGTCTTCAAGGTCTTATGTCTGCCCGCCTGCAGACATAGGCTCCTTGCAGATGTTTTAAGCAAAAACAAACAGCCTCTCAGTTAGTCTATGCTTGAACTAAAGAATCAAAGATAATAGACAGATTCGTAAAGATCAGTAATCAAAGATAATCACGAAACCAACCAACCGAATAACAATCAAGTGAATTTTACAATAAAACACCATAGAAAAAATAGTATTCAGGTTTGCTTCTTCTCTACTCTACCCCAAATCCAAACTAACATTATATGGTAGCCCAAAACAACTATCTATAACTTCAAAAATTAATTTAATAACATATATGAACTAGTTTCTTTCAAATAGTGTGGTATTTTTTGCTTCCGTTCTACGTTAAAAAAAAAGCCATACATGCTTAACCGATTCGGCCACTTGACATCTTTGACTATGACATTAACAAGAACTACACGATATAATTGATATTGATAGTCAAATATATAAGCCGTGTTGAGCAGCCGCATGCATGCATGGCAACTAGTTATTTTGAATTTTAAAAGTTAAAGAAAAAGTTAGGCAATCAGAACTAGTTCCAAGTCATCACTCCTATCTATCTATCCAGTGGCGAAGCTTGCCGGAGAAAACGGAGGGGTCGGGCGTATATATACCCAAAAATTTCTATAGAATCGGGGGGTAAAAACGTATATATCCAAAAATTTCTATACGAAAACTACATATATAACACTACTGAGCGAAAAATCCCGGGGGTCGGGCGACCCCCCCCCCCCCCCCGCCCCCAAGAAGCTGCGCCCCTGTATCTATCTATCATCAAAATAAATAACAACTAATAATTAAATAAAAAGTCAAAAGAAAACTTTCCCTATAAATAACTCTTCTAGGTTCACTTCGGAACCAAATAATTAAGTCATAAAACCCATAGATAGATACATCTAAATCACAAAGGAGATGGCCTCAGTGTGTGAACAAGTCCAACAAGGTATATATTCTTCCATTATTTATCAATTATATGTTCATTTTGAAAAGTTATGAATATTCATTATTTATCAATTATATATTCATTTTGAAAAGTTATAAATATTCGATAAACTTATAGTTACCAATTATATGTAAAGTTTCTTCAACTTAAAAAATTTATAAGTGTTCAATATATAATCAATTTTAAGTAGACAACTACGGGAATAAGTACTTGTATATGGTATATAAAGTTTCTTCAACTATTAAAATTTATAATTGTTCAATATATCATCAATTTTAAGTAGACAATTACGTGAAAAAGTACTTGTATGTTACATGGAAGATAATCATACATATAGTGAAAGAGATTAAGATGGACGGTTAAAAAGTCTTTATTAGATATCACATTTAAAACAATAAGTATTCACATTATTCTCACACTCCCCTACTTGATTTTGTACTAGACATCCTTAAGTAAATATGTACATTTATTATGACTCTCAATGTAATTTGACGTGCATAATTGGTTAAAATTTATTTGTTAAGAAACAAGGTCGGATTTATAATTGTATTTGGCAGGTAAAACTTCGTGGCCAGAGTTAGTCGGGGAAGAAGGCGACTGTGCTGTAAACATAATTGAAAAGGAAAACGCGAAGGTTAATGCGCAAACTATCGCAGAAGGAACCAGCATCCCCGAGATATACATTTGCGATAGAGTTCTTGTGTGGGTGAACAAAGAGGGGGTTGTCGTGAGCACCCCTACCGTTGGCTAGTGAAAAACAAGTTACTATAGAATCATGCTTTGTGATTCTAATATAAGACGTTTGCGTCTGAAAAAATAAAGTAATACTTGTAATGTTATTTAAGGTTATTATTTTGTTGTAATAAAACTTCAATGTTAATCATAGTATAGATCTTCAAAGTTTACCTCTTTGACTTCTTATTATTCATACGTCACATGATCAACTCACCTGAAATAGATATCGATATACATATGACTAATTAACCATCAGGGAAAATGTCACAATCAACAAAATTACATAAATAATAAAACTATTATATAACACAACCTAATTAAATGTCTATTTAACATTCTCCATCTTTGGTTAACTTGGATAATATAAGAGTCGTATTTGACACTTTTAGATTAAAACTATTTAATTGAAGAAACACGAGTTTAGATCCCAATGCTCAACCAGGTGAAGACTGATCCAATCTTCAAAGGCTCTAATCCTTTGGTAATCTGCAAAACTAACAATGTCGTGAGCTCATAATGAGAAGGAGGGGGGAGGGGGTCCTTCTCGAAACCATCCTCTAACGTGAGAAGAGTAAATTACAAAAATCGTCCTTTATGTATGTCACTTATTGCAAACTGTGTCCTTTGTTTTCAATAATTACATAAAACGTACTCGATGTTTGCAAACCCTTGCAAGTTATGTCCTTTAGCCCTAACTCAGTTAATTTTTGTGGTTAAATCTGAACAAATAAACCCCACATGAGGGTATATTGTTCATTTTATCCTAAATACTAAAAAAAATAAAATTATAAAAAATTCAGATATTGAAGAACACTCTGTTTTAACTCCTCTGCAACTGCAATTCACAACCACCATTCATCAATGGCGATTCTAGCCTCCCTCCCAAACCCCAACCTCTTCTCCTCCCTCCCCAACCCACCTCCACCCCCACCCTCCACCACCATCAAACCCCTAATCCCCATCCCAAAATACCCTCCCCCTAAACCCCCTTCCACCCCTAACCCTAACAACCCCGCCTTCAAAACCTTCCACCGCCGCTCCAAATTCTACAAACCCATCGAACTCGGCTCCGTCATCTCCTCTGACGGCGACCGTTCCGTCGTCATCGGCGACCGTTCCGTCGTCATCGGCGACTTCGACGTCTCCTACCAACTCCCCGGTGCCCCGTTTGAATTCCAGTTCAGTTATTCTGAGACCCCCCGAGTCAAGCCGATCGCCATTCGCGAGTCGGCTTTCCTCCCCTTCACACCTCCTACCATGCCCAGACCCTGGACCGGTAAACCCCCCTTGAAAAAATCCACTAGAAAAATCAAACTTTTTGAGTCATTAATCCCAAACAATAATAATAATAATAATAATAATAATAATAATAATAGTTCCAAACAGTTTGAATGTTGAAGTCGTATGTGATTGGGAATTTTGAATTTTCGTTCGCAATAACAACAAATCCAGTCTTGTTTAGCCACGATCAGAAACCAATTTGTTTATGAGTTCCCACCACATGAACACCTCAGATTCCTAGATCTGTTCGTCTCTTGGTTGGGGCTCGATTTTAGATCTGTTCGTCGGATGTTGCAAGTGGTTCAGAACCACCACCGCGACGGTGGAGGTCGTGATGGTGTTGGTTTGATCAGAGGTGGATGGTAGTGGGGTGGGTGGTGGCGGGTGGTTCTAGAGGGAGAAAGTGTGTATGAAGAGAGAAGAGAGAGATGACAGATCTGTATATATATATTTATAAGTATATGTACATATATAATTGTAAAATTATTTTATTTATTGTTTTTTATGATTATTTATTTTAGCATTTAGGTAAAATGACCAAAATACCCATTATGTGGGGTCCACTTGGTTAGATTTAACCATAAAAACTAACTGAGTTAGGGCTAAAGGACGTAACATGTAAGGGTTTGCAAACACCGAGTACATTTTTTGTACTTTTTGAAGACAAAGGACTCACTTTGCAATAAGTGACATACATAAAGGACGAGTTTTGTAATTTACTCACGTGATAATAGGTATCTGTCATTTCTAGAGAGAAAATACAAGTTTAGAGTGAGAGTAGAGAATGCAAGATTTCGAACCCATTTCACCTTTGGAGAAGTGTAGTATTTATAGCCGAAGGGTTGGAGAAGAATTGGACGAGTTGTTGCTATTGAGAAATATCTGTTGTGTCCCCTCTGCTGTGACAGTTAGTGTCCGCAAAGGTGAGAGTACGCCGCGAGCCGTGATTGGCCACATGATGTATTGCAAAATACATATGTTTCCAATGTATAGTTGTACATTTTTTGAGTCATTTTGTTAGTGTTTTAGCTTTGTACATAATAGTTTGTGTTAAGCAGGTCTCCTGAGGAAAAAGGAAGCGAAAACGAGCTTAAATGAAGAATACTGAGCCTCCTGATGTATCACAGATAAACAGGTGATTAAAGAAAAGGAAAATGTTAAAATAATACCATGTCCCGTCGCACGACAGGGTTGGATTAGGGATGGGCTTTTTTTCCCAAAATACTCGTACCCGTACCCATACCTATTTTAGGTATTTGATACATGTATCGGTATCCAGTTTTATTGATTTTTGTATTTAGTACTTTCGGTATTGGTACGGGTACGGGTAAAAACGGGTACCGGTACCGAATTTTATATAGATCTTTAAAAGTTTTTTTATATTATGTTTTATTTTGTATTATGGTATTTATAGTATTCGTTTTGATTTTACATATATGGTGCCTGTATCGTATTGGTACTCGTACCAATTTTTCTTATTTGGTACTCGTACTATATTGGTACTCATGTTAATTTTTACCTATTTAGTACCCGCACGAGTGCTCAAAAACTAAATAAAAACAAAATGATTCCAAAGCGGGTACTGTACCGAAATACACGTACCAATACCCGTACTCGTACCGTATCAATATATTTGGTACGGTATTTGGTACCCAGTTTTGTTCAAATTCGGTACCGGTATTTTCGGTACTGGTACGGGTATGGGTATGGGTACAGGTACTGTACCAATCCCATCCCTAGGTTGGATTAATGTTCTCGCGCGACATGAAGTCGCTTAATAGCCCGACGTGTTTTGTCGGTGTCGCGTCATACGACATGTACACCAAATACACGTCACGTCGCGCAACGGGGCTTCAGAACGGGAAAATTCTGTTACGGCCCATGTTGGACATGTTTTAACCTAAAAACGAATTCACAACATTATAACCTGTTGTGAAGACGAACTAGAACAACTTGGAGACAATTTTGAAGCAAGAGAAGCATCGGGTTGAAGGTTTGGAGCTACGGGATCGACTTTGCTTGAGTTTTGCCATTCGGGTTTCCGCGTTTCTTCGTTTATGTTGTTTACACCATGTTTGCTAAATCTGGATTGCTTTTGTTTCTATTTTTACGATGATTATTGGCTAAACACTTTGTTACTATCCTAGGTTTAAGATGAATATTTGTGTATAATTGTTTTTAAACAGTTTTTATTAACGATTTAATGGATTAATGCTTTAGTAACTTGCCTCGTTCATTGATTTAGATGTGTTTGCATGCTTAATACTACTTTATTCTTATTCACTTATTCTACTTGCGTTTTTGTGATGGTCTGTCATGTATGAATGCTAGTTAGGTCGCCTACTGTGTGTTTGCGATTAGTTTACGGCTAAGTGTATACGTTTTCCATAGGAACCGTGATTAAGGATTTAGAGGTTTTAAGTGTTCTGCCTAGTCCAATAGATGTGAGGTGAGGATTAGTTAGCAACATAAATTACCGAACCAAGCGAGTTACTATTTATGCTACTCAATTTAAAGCAACCCCTAACTAACTGGTAAACCCTTTTAATCAGATTCTTCCTATAGGTGACTTGTATGACGTACCAACCCTTAAATAAGTTTGTCCTTGACCTACTAAGTTTCCAGCCCTAGACTAACGATCGATATATAGATTAAAGATAGACAAAACAGATCTAGCAAGCATAACATCGTAGAAAGATCTATATCATCCACACAAACTTATTCAATGATCAATACACATCATATAAACTACAAAATCACTAGTTCATTAGAAAATCATACTAAAAAGACACTTTCGTAACAAAATTATCCAAGCTTCACATAATATTAAGATTCATCCTATCCTAACTGGCTATAGAGCCCGGTTAGCTACTCATAAAAATAACTAAATCACAAGAATTCATTGAATACATAATCAAATCTAAAAGAAAATGATAATGCGATGGGTCTAACTCAGTAAGGATCAATGTCTCCACCTCATGTATGTTATTCTTCCTTGAATCCTTTTCCCATTAATCTTCTCTTGAATCTTCCTCCTTGTTATAGCTCTTTTTTGGCATTTCTTGCTGCTGAGTCCGTAACTTTGGGTTTAGTTCAACATCTTTTTCTTTATATAGGGTCCAGGTTCAATGCGGGTCGGGTACGACCCATACGCTTCCACTCGGGCACTGCCCGTAATCTCGCCATGTCATAAATAAGAATACTAGGGTTTAATCCAACAAGGCGGTGTAGCCCAACTCTTGGCCCACGACTCGTAACCACTTCACACCATATGACCTGTACGGTCTTCAAATCGTCTAGTTTTCATATATCTTTAGTAAAGCTCTCAGTCTGACCTGAAAATCCGTCATTTCACCTAGGAACGTGCAAATCACTAAGAAATGAACATTTAATTTATTCAAAGTGAAATTTACATCAAACAACTATAAAACTGCAGGTTTTAGACTTTAATTAATTTTTTTTACGGACACATGAATGTATATATATATTATATTTATAAGTATTTTTATTATTTTTTATTAAAAGATAAAAATAAGAATTTAAAAACATGAAAAACAAAAGAATAAATAGATTAATTGCCAAAATCATCCCTGAAGTTTGGATATTGTCAAAATCGTCCATGCGTTATGATACAAATTTACCTAGTTAGTGATTTGGATGGAAATGACAATAAAAATGAAATGTCAAAGGTTTAGACACACAAAAAAATTTATTTTGGATGGAACATGCAAAAATGCCCAAATTTAAGGGACGATTTTGGCATTTTACTCTTACTTTAATTTAAAATGCTTCAAAATTTGACTCATTTTTCATCTCAACCCCTAGGACCAGGGGCGGAGGTAGTGTATTAGAAAGGGTAGAACGGGCTACCCCTCAACCCTGTCTCCGTACCGTTTTTCGTAGTGTAAAAGAATCAGTTTTATACAAAGGATACCCCTGATCCCCTCAAAAAATAAATTTGAAAGTGTAAAAGAATCAGTTTTATACAAAGGATACCCCTGATCCCCTCAAAAAATAAATTTGAATGCTCCTGGATTTTTGGGCTAGCTCTGCCACTGCCTAGGACCCTACTCCCTGGAACGCTGCCTCGACCCGGACCGCCACCAGGGGGCGTTGCCCCTTTGAAACCCTCATTGCTTAAGGGTTTTGTTCCTAAGAATCAATGAGGTTTCCTATATACTTAGAATTGTAATGAACTCAAACAAACATGTACTTTCGCACATCCTAACTTATTAAACGTGTGTTACAATTCATTTTGTTTAACAGGTCAATCCAATCACACGAAAAGATGTAACACATCTTTGGGTTGAAACAAATCAAAACACATTTGCATACTTCAAAGAGTTGGCATTACGATACCTAATTTTGAAAGAAAATAAACAAGAGAAATAAAGTTTGAAGAAAACTAAAAGAATAGCGATTTGACCAAATCAAATTACATGGCCATTGCCTTTGAATTAGAAGAATACCTATTTTTGCCTTTGAATTAGAAGAATACCTATTTTAATAGATAACAAGGTTATTTTTGCAATTTTCCCGTAAAACAGACCTAAATTAAAGATAATTTCATCTTGTCTAATTTTTATTAATCCATATACTGTTTTTTTTTCTTGTTTTATTTCAAGTATGTATGTTTTGACCTTAACTTCTATTTATTTTTAAGTTTTTTCATAAAAATATATTGTATAAACCCTGCCCCATCTTGAAAAACATTAAAACACCATCTCTATATAAATATAAACACTAAGAAAATAAGGAATTGATAAAAAAAATAAATAAACAAACGCAAATAAAAACACGTACCTGAAATCAAAAATGTTAGGTTTTTTTTTTTTGATTTTTCAATCTCATGCCAGTTGCTATTCAAATATACACAAGAAAATATTGTACATCTAATCTAACTTATAATAAAAGACTCCAAATAATGCCACATGCTATTCTCTTTTGCAACCTCATAAATTTTATTTATATTTTTGTTTAATAAATTTATTTTAATATTAATATTAATTAATTAATTAATAACCAATATATAGATATCACTTATTTTTATCCTTATCTTTATCTAAAATTAATAAATAACTTCAATTTTGCAATTTAGACCCTTTGTTTTTTTATTAGATTAGATTAGATTAGATTAGATTAGATTTAAAGAGTTTTTTAATGTAAAATATAAACCTAAAAATTTTCCCTTTTATCGAAAGATTTGATTGCTTCATTGCTTTCTAAAGTGAATAACAAAAAAGAATAGGTCAATCTTGTCGTGTCGTCATCCTGAGCCAAATAATAGACCTATTTGTGAACAAGTTGATAACCAAAGCATTAGATTAGATTAATATTTAAAATGTCAAAAATCAACCAAGCTATTTGTGTATAAATAGAGATATCGATTCCTACAAACTTTAACACCAAATACATCACCCTTAAAGATTTAAAGGCGTCTATAACGTTGTAGCATGGCATCAATATGTGAACAAGTTGAGCAAGGTATTATTCACTTCACAATATTTTCATATTTCTCTCTATATATGTGTATATATGTATATTATATACACACACCAACATAGAAACAAGGGGATTGATCATTCTAACTTGGCTCGTGTGCTACATGCATATCTAGAAAATGCATGGAACTTTGATCCATAATGCATCATTGAATAGACATTATCAGTGGCGAAGCTTGAGATTTCCGAAGAGGGTCGAAAACGTATACAGCCAAAAAAAATTTATACGAAAACCACATATATTACACTACTGAGTGAAAAGTTCGGGGGGTCGGGCGCCCCTCCTCCCCCGGCCCCTTCTAACCTGCGCCAGTGGACATTATATATGCATCGTTCATATGTGTCATAAAAACTCCTCTTTTAACTAAAAGAATGAGTTTTGACTTTATCTTTACTATATTTGTAATTCACCATATAACTTTGCGCTTATGCAAGATTGGTCTCTTGCGCTAAGCCGCTTACTTAGCGCAAGCCATGTTTTTTTTAAGTTGAGGTTTTGATATTATATATTTTGATTATTTAATATTTTTAAATGATTTAAAGCTTTTATATATATTTTTTAAGAATTCAAATATTAAAAATAATATATATATTTTTTAAAAACATATTGGTTTTTAAAAGTAATAATAAAATCAATATTTTTTTCTTAAATTCTCAAGGTCCTGCGCTGACACGACTACAAGTTTCAGAGTGAAGAAAAATGTAAAAAATAAATAAAAGCTAATGGTCATGATGTTAATTTGATTTGGTTACATGTATTAATCTTTTAGTATGGTTGAGTCAGTTATCATATTTATAACATTTGTGTATGTATAGATTAGATATAGTTGTATCATAATTCATGTGTCTTTGTAGGCAAAACATCATGGCCAGAGCTCGTTGGGGAGACCGGAGAAAGTGCAGCGACGACTATAAAGAATGAAAACCCGCTGGTTAACACACAAATCATCTTAGAAGGAACCGTTATCCCTCTCATTTATATCTGCGATAGGGTTCTTATATGGGTCAATGATAAGGGAATTACCATACAAACCCCTACGATTGGGTAATATATTGCAAATTGCTGAAGTTTGCATGTTTATTATGTTTGCTAATATAAAACTAAATAAAAATGAATGTTGTTGGAGTATTTGTGTTTGAAGATTGTGTCATACTTTTATATAATAAAGTTATTGTATAACATGTATTTAAACAATATATATATATATATATATAGTTTTCTTTTTAGTCTCTGAATCTTCTTATTGATCATTTGTTTTCAATTGTTCTCATATTTGCAAGAAAGTAAATAGTTGTAAACTTCTAACACTCTTAGAAAACATAAGAAATATATACACTTATACCAATTTTTAAAAAGTACCCAACTTTGAGGATTTGAAGAGCAGAAATTACAAAAATAAATAAATAAATAAAGTAAAGAATACACAAAATTCACAAACCAAACCGTACCAAACAAGAAGGTTTGGAAATTTTGCATTCCAAAATTGAATGGTAATATGTAAAACCAAACCGAACCAAACTTGTCAATTAAATTTGGCTCAATTCTTTAAACTAAGTATACACCTCTTGTTTTGTATGGGTGTGCATTTTTTTCAACGTGTTCTGATGTATATTTTGTTAACAACGGAGTTGCATTCAAAATAGAATGTTTCTTTGGTATCAATGTGAAACATGTGTCGATGTCCTTTTGAGCATATCGCAATTTTATTTTGTTGATTTCTTCTTTCGGTCGCTATAGCAAGTGTCAGTAGCATTACGAATCAAGTCGATAGTGACCGAATTTCCACCGCATAGCGTGAGGGAGTCCTGCTAGTTATAATTATACGAGTAGGATTGAGTTATGCTAATAAAATGATTTTATCTTAAAAAGTGTAAAAAATAAACTAACATATGTTGTCTTAGTTTTTTAGGCTTGGCGTAAGTGCTTTTTTTTTAACATGGTGTCAGGTCCTTTTTTTCACATGGTGTGAGTGTGTAACACTAACACCATACCTAAAAATTTAAGAAACCATATTGTTAATCTAAGACATCATATGCTTGATTAACTTTTTATATTTTTAGGAAAAATCTCATAGCCAATCCTAAAAGCTTGCATCGAGAATCAGCACGTGTTTGTTCCGTTCGCTTTCGATACCTTTGGCGCTCTCACCTCTGACGCGGTGCGGTTCCTCAGCGGGTTCAGCAGGTGGTAAACAGTAACCCCGCGCATATTAAGGGGCAGAATTTTGTGTTTAGCAGGATAGGGTTTGCTATTTAGAAAGGGGTAGCGGCGCAGCTTGTTGTCCATCTACCTGCCATTAGTCTGTAATCGTCTCTGTTTTAATGAAAATTAAGAAAGTGGAATAAGTATATTTGATGGTAAAAAAAAAGCTATATAGCTATATGTGTATCAATGTATATATGTGTATGTGCGAGTTATAAACTAGCATTATGAACTCTAATTTGTGTTTTTTTACAACAGTTGTTAAAGAGCACTTTTTATACTAGAATCTTTTTATACTAGAATTTAGTTCTTAAACACATAAAAACCAAATAATTGACTTTTGTTAGGCGCTACTTCGTCTCAAAAGATTCTAATGACTGTAAGATGATTCAAAGAAACTTAACTAGTTCCACAGTTCACATTTTGTATCTTATTTATATAGTTCGAGAATTCGAATATTAGTTTCACACGCTAAATGTTTATAAGAGCGACGCAATAAATATATAGTGGTATGAAACCCGTTGAGTGAGCTCATTACCGGAGTCCTCACCACTCCGGGCAACATTCCTTAATAACATCTCAGCAGTATCTTTGACTACAAGAATTGAACAAACTAAAATGTTAGGGTTGACTCAGGAGTGTCGACACGGGTCTCTTAAAACAGATTTCTTCTCCTCTAACAAACATGTTTGTCTCTCAATGTAGAACCTCGGGAGGAGTTGTGCTATCTGCATGGGCGTCTTACAGGGTGTGAAGGATGTGCCACCGAGTAGGGCCCAAAAATTTTGAGGCCCAAAAAAATTTTCATCTCGGTATATTAATACACGGTCTATGGTTTGAGACATGATAATATTCGTTTTTCACCAATTGTTTTTTGTTTTCATTTATTCAAGCTTGGGCCTTAAGCCTGACATAAAGAAGAAGAAAATGTATCTAAAAATATTGAGTTTGTAGCTCAATATACAGATATTCATATGCATTTGTAAGTTTCTTTTTTATTTGATTTGATTCGATTTTATTACTTTTAATTGTTTTATTTTTATTAAAATATTTACTTAAGTTATTTGTTTGTTTATATTAAATTGTTTAATCGTTTGTTAATGTTAATTCTTATTGTTTGTTAGTGAGGTTAACATGTAATTACTTAAGAAATGCACGGGCCTATTTTTTTTATTCGCACAGGGCCTTCAAAGGCCCTCGAGCTCTCGAGGACGCCCCGGCTATCTGAGATAAACTTGCGAGTATGAGGTTGCTTTGGACTTTTCGGTGTTTGATCGTTTGTGAAAAAGAGATGCAAGTAGAATGAAGCAATTTTGTACGAATTCTCCTCTTTTATATATAGTTTTTTTTCTAAGTAGCTCCTGCTTCTCATTCGTTAAGTTCATATCATCTTTTATCGTCTATTTCGTATATATTACACGCGATATATGATATACGAAATAGACAATTAAAAAACGTCATTCGAAAAGAAACTGCTAACGGTTTTTAATATCAGGTAGCAACGAAACGAAACCCAACCATTTCATTTATGACAACAGTTATAACAGCTCGTCATTGTTCAATCAGGTAGCAACGAAACGAAACCCAACCATTTCATTTATGACAACAGTTATAACAGCTCGTCATTGTTCAATAGAACCATAGCTTCTAAATGGAAACCTCTAAAACGCTTTGAAAGCTGAAATCTGTGAATGGCTTTTATAAACTTTGCTTACAAACTGAAACCTCTCTGCAACGCAATTAAAGCCGAAGCCTCTTGGTGGAGAAACCTCGCTGCAACACTTTTAAAGCCGAAGCTTCTTGGTGGAATTCGAACTTGGTTTCTAAAGCTAAACCCTTCATTAAACTTAGCTATGAACTTCCCTTCCTGACTCTCAGACTCTGAAACTGGACTCGGATCCTACCGAACCCAAAGCAGAGTTTCTAGTTTCTAAAGTTGGACTCGAAGCATGTCGTCATGTATCGTATTGTATTCTGATCGGTAAGTACCAAAAGTTATATTTTATGTTCTCGCTTACAAAACATATCGGAATGAAAATGAGCCGAGCCGAGCCAAGCATAAACTCATCTTAATTCGAGGGTAGTTAACAGTTCGTCTAAAAGTTCACATCAGAAGTGACAAAACCGGACCATCCCAAACTTCCCAGGCATATCTAGTCGAAATAAGTACTTACATGCATTGGTTTTATAAATATTTTGTCAACAGCATTTACCTGGATTAACACAATAGCTGCAAAATTTGAAGCTCAAAAAGGGTAATTTCATTATAGAGTAAACTGCAATTTTACCCCCTGAGGTTAGGGGTGATTGGCACTCTTACCCCCCCCCCCCCTAAGGAAATAATTGCAATTTTACCCCCCACTGTTAACTCTTATGTCGCAACATTACCCCCTAAGCTCAGTCAAAGGTAGTTTGACCCTAATAGTTGAGGGTATTTTGGTAATCTTACCCTTATTTATTATTATATTATTATTTTTTATTATCTGTTGGCCAGAAAAGCCCTAATATAATTTGCACCACCACCATTTCATTTCTCCCTGAAACCCTTTTCACCACCTTCTTCTTCACTCCCCCCACCGCAGAGAGCACCACCACAGCTTTGCCTACCACCGTCTACATCTCCACCGCCACCGGGCGTCGGAATAACCACCAAATCGGCACCATCTACATCTCCACTCTCTCTCTCTCTCTGGCCAACAAATCTGTGAAGAATGAAGGTGGTGTTTGAGGGAGAAATGGTGGTGGCTGGTGGCGAATGGTGGTGGCTGGTGGTGTTTGAGGGAGAAATGACTGTGATTCTGAGGATCTGCAGTGTTTGAGGGAGAAACGAACACACGCACCACCTATCGCCGCCGTACCCCACCACCGCCTTCTAACCACCGGCGAACCACCAGAATGAAGACTCACCGCCTCCTGGTTCTAAATCTATCTTTCTGCCATACCCACCGATCTGATACAACTGATTGTATGGAAAGCTTGATCCTTCCCATACTCCTACTGCAATATAATCCTTGAAACAGTAAATAAGAAGCAGGTCAGATGATGTATGTATGTATGTACTTACAGGAGGAGGTGTGTTGGTTAGATAGTGATGAAGATGATGAGGTGTATCTTGATCGCTCTGCACCTGGTAGTCTGGGAATCCGTTACCCAGTTGGGTGGAGACTCACCGGAGGTGGTAACTTGTTTTTGATCGCTCTGCACCTGGTAACGCTCTCCATGTGATACTTTTTCGGATGATGTTCCTAAATTGAACTTGTTTTTGTAACTGCTTTAGTTAGAAGTGTGAGACAAAACCTCTTACCAGATTTGATTATTGTTGCTCTGTTTCTTATTATTATTATTGCTCTGTTTCTTATGGGAGCTTTGTATTATCCCCAATTTTATAGGAGCTTAGATTTTAATTTATGTTGAATAGATTGTGTGTTGAATGGTTTAAATGGTCAATGGGTGTGCAAATTTAGTGTATGGTTCAAAGTAGGTGTTGTTACGGAGAAGTTGCAGGCTGGGGTGTGGAGATGACGGTGGTGATTGTTGAAGATGAAGGCGGTGGTGGCTTTTTTAGAGAGAGAGAGAGAGAGGGAGGAAGAAGATGGCAGTGGTGGTGAATGGCGGTGGCAGTGGTGGTTGAGGGTGGTGGCTGGAGGTGGCAGTGGTGGTTGTGGTAGTGAATGGCGGTGGCATTGGTGGCAGGGGGTAATATTACAGAGTAAACAAAGCACAGGGGGTAAAATAAAAGGGTATAATAGTCATTTCACCACCAAGTCAACAGATCAGTCAACAAAATTGAGCTTAGGGGGTAATGTTGCGACATAAGAGTTAACAGTGGGGGGTAAAATTGCAATTATTTCCTTAGGGGGGTAAGAGTGCCAATCACCCCTAACCTCAGGGGTAAAATTGCAGTTTACTCTTCATTATAAGTTGAAACGAGTCAGGTCTGTTTAGTTGATCCGAGCGTTTTTCCTGTTTGACCCATTATGCGAACAAACATAACCCCAAACATAATGGGTCAAGTTGACACTTTTAATCATACATAAAACACAAATCAAACACGCATCGTCCTGGCCCACATTTTACAAGCAAAGGTGTAGCATTTAGGTGTTATTATTATTACACATAAAACACAGTTTAATTAGGAATGGTCCTGAACAATGTTGTTAAGATGAAAAACCCCTTTGTCGTCCTTATGCACATTAGCCTTGAACTTCTCTTCTTTGTCATTCCTTTTGAGCTTCACTAAGATATCATATTTCGCAACGCCTTCCACATTCTGTGACATAATTTTTAATATCAACATTTCTTAACAACAGTGTTTCGGGTCAACCGAACCCGTTTCGAGCAGTATTTTGAACATACACTTGGGTAAATCAGAATATGAAAACATACAAAACTACAAAAGACTTGCATACCTCTGCTTTAGCATGAACAACTTCTTGCAATTCATAAGGATATAATGAGTTGGATCTCATTTGCATTGTCTTGAGGATATGATTTGCAGCATCCTGGACCGCAGGATCATGAACAGGCACTGATTGATATCCTGAGCCATCACCATCTAGTTTCAAAGGAAAGATAATAATCAGAAAATTTTGGTCTTTTTTGTCGGAATCTTTCAGAATTATTATTTAAAAATTAATAGCGACCTTTTTGAACATGATCAGCAGAAGGCGTGTCGGTCACTGGTTCACTAATATGCGTGAATTCTTGCAATTCCTTGAAGTTCATCCATGGCTTTACCCACACTTTGGCTTGGTATATTTTCTTGTTACCGGCATCATCGATCTCCAACGTAAGATGGTGCAAAGTGCCAGCAACCAATTGTTCTTGTGCTTTTATCACCCTCGCTAACTTCAGAAGTGCATTCTGAAAAAAAAAGAAATATTTTATTAAGATTATTTTTGCAGTCCAGAGTCGCATTTCAACTGAAATAGTAATAAGTAAACAATAAAATTAACAATAACCTTTGGTTAAATTTTACAGTTTTCATCTAGAATTACCCTACCTAACAGTCTTTCTCAAACCTTCGTTTTGCAATTCTTGTTTGTCCTAATTCTAAATATCTTACAAACTTCCTCAAGAAAACACCAACTCAAATACTCGCGAATCATAGAACATATATATTTGATTGATGGCGTTGAGTCATTTAGAAAGGATTGGTGGTTGGTTTACAGCTTAAGTCGAGTACAGGGCTATGGCAATTGGCCTATGCAAGTTGACATGGGTCAAAAACATGCTTAGAAGAGACTCCCTACTATGCCCACTTTTCAGGCCCAAGCGCAGCCATCTCTCTTTCGCTTCAAAAGCCCCACTTTCAGGCCCTCAGACGCCTTTTTCAGGCTAAGTTCCGACGACATTCCGGCCAAAAATTGTCTGAACAGGTCTGTCAACTTTAATACCGACCCTAAACAATCCTGGAATCAACCTAAATTCTAAAACAACGTAATCTGGCCCTAAAGAAGCCTAAAACATCTGATATCCCTCGGTTTTAAGCGCCTTGCATCAAGGCCCAAGGCTCACCCTTTTCAACAACTATGTGCATGCATCACCTAAATACTATGCAGTTAATATCGGTGATATATCGGTTATACCGATCCCCTAGTAAAATATCGGTATCAAACATTGGTCAAAATATCGATACCGATATTATCGTGATATTGACCGATATATAACTGATATTTGAGCGATATAACCTATATATCACTGAATTATTAGTGTTAAAGTGCTATATATATAAATTCTATATTAAAATTATCGATATCTCACCGAGATAACCTATATCTCAAATATCGGTCCTTGATATACGATATTTTACCGCATTGACTGCATAGCCTAAATACTCAAAACAAATTCACAGGTAATATTGCAAGCAATCCAGTTATCTCCTAAAACACTCGTAACAAATACCTTCATCACCATAGACCCTTCCTAAAACCCTAGTTTTTCCCTATTAGTCCCAACTCATAAGTCACCATTATTTCCACACTAAAGATATTGAGTAAATTGCTTTTTGAGGCCCTGTGTTGTGTTTTAGTGATTTTAACCACTTGAGTCCAAAATCAAAAAGTTTAATCTCCCGAGTCCCTGGCCGCTCATTTTATAACGTTTTGAGTCCAATTTTGTTCATTTTATAATGTTTTGAGTCCATTTTTTGTTTAAAAAATAAATGGACTCAAAATGTAAAAAAAAAATGGACGCAAAAGAACTCGAAAGGTTATTATAATAAAAGAGTCTAGGGATAAACATTTTAATTTTGGACTCAAATGGTTAAAAGCACTGAAACACAAGGTCTTACAACGTAATTTACTCAAAGATATTTAATCAACAAAATTAAAGCAACCATCAACACACACACACACACTTTTTTTTATCAATTTATTTCAATTTTGGCCCAAATAAACACCCAACTAAATTCTGAAAAAAATTATTTCACGATCATACATTCTACTTCAGTCAAAACCCTAGGTTTCCGATCCAGACTATCCAGTTAGCCCTAAATCACAATTTCAAGCAAAGTAATTCAGCAATTTAATAAAAAGAAGCACGAATTCATAACATGAAAGTAATAGAAACCGATTAAGACCTCCTTTTTGTTGTGTTCTTCGACAGCATAACGAGCGAGACTGTCGATATTGACGCTGTTTGAAGACGATGAGTTATGTAAACCTCCGAGAGTTGCCATTGATTTCAACGAAGATGATGTTGCAGAAGTTGAAGGGTTTGATTGTAGCGTTGGATTTGCAATTGCGAAGATTTCGTTAGTGTGATATTTGTATGTGTTAAAGTTGTTTGTTGATCAACACGTAGCATACGCGTGTAAGCAATATGACACGGTGGATGTAAATCTCTAGGAAAAAGTACGGGATAGCGTGGTGTCGGTACCGGTACTGAAAATCGCCAAAGCTAGGTATTGGTACTGATGATGAAAATGTTCGATACGGTATGGATATTAGTATGGGACCGCTAGGTAAAAAGTGGTATTAAACTAGTAACAATACTTTCCAAAAAGTGGGTACTGGTATGAGAAATTCGATGTCAGTATCCGATACCAATTGCTTATCCCTGATAAAAAGTGGAGTGTGTTGGAGGATTTTATTTTCCAAATGAGAAGATATGTGATCTATTTATAATCACTCTATATGTATGATAGGGGTGTGCAAAGTCGGCTGAGGGTTCAGTTAATCATTGGTTATGGATCGGTTTCGGTTAATTATCTAATGTATATAGAACTTGTAAAATATAAACTCATGATTATAAACCTTGCAAAATTATATAGATACCACGTGCAGTGGCGAAGTTTGAGATTTCCGACGGGGTCGAAAACGTATATACCCAAAATTTTCTATAGAACCAGGGATCGAAAACGTATATACCTAAAATTTTCTATACGAAAAGCACATGTATTACACTGTTCGGGGGTTGGGCGCTCCTTGAAAGTTGCGCCCCTGAGCACATGCATATTGGTAATGGGTTCTATGTGTATAATAAATGAAACACTAATAGACCCTCAATTGGACTAAAAGATTAAAAAAAGTTCGTGGGCCGTGAACTTATAAGTATTATTGCTTTAAGAGAGTTTGGTATATATATGTTTGGCTAATTGGTTCGGTTTGGTTATTTTCGGTTTTAGATATATGATTAACCGAAAGCGAAAGTTCGGTTATTCAAAAAACAATAACCGAACCATCAGTTATTGCTTCAATTCAGTTAGTTCGGTTTCGGTTTTGGTTAATTCGGTTTTATTCTCACCACTGTGTGATTAGGTGGCGAGGGGTTGGGTCTAATTGGCAAAGTCATTGGAGTTAAGGTGTAGTTTCCCTTGAAGTCAAGGATTCGAGCCCTGACAAAGGCGGTTTTTGTGTAATTTAAGCCGTTAAAAAAACACAAATACCTGTAATCACGTAATATGTTTTTTTTTATAACATAAAACTATAGCAAAGCTATACTCAAATTAAATAACTACTCTTCATTGTCTTCGAGTAGTTGAAGATTATAATACGTTGAAGTTCCCTATTAAACCAAGTGTAAAAGTCGTTTAACATAAGGAGAAGATCGAAACTGGTAAATACCGAAGCTGAAATGAGTAATAACATAAACTGAATATCGTTTTTGTTATGTGAAGCTAAGATTCGAACATGTTAATGAAATAACCTTCAGTTAGGCCTTGAGTTTGTTCTTAAACTCGTGTAATCTCAACTCATTTCAAGTTTTAACGTGAATGGATCACTACTTCTGTCCTTCTACTCACATATGCGTGTTATTTGCCGCACTCTAGTGTCTTGCCAGATTGCAGCTTGACAGCTTGTGTTATTGAAATCATTAGAAGAGCTTCTTTGGGGCCGGGGGTGCCCCTGCCCTCGCAGGTTTTTGCTCGTAGTGTTAAATTTTATGGAAAATTTTTGAATAAAATAGTTTTTAGTGCAAAATATTGGATTTTTAAGCCCTGCTCCCACTGAGTTTTCGTTCAACCTCCGCTACTGATTGAAATTCATCAGGTGTTAAAGAGAAAGAAAATCATACCTATCATGTGAACGAAAAGTGTTACTTTAAATCAAAAAATCTGATGGGCCTAACTTTTTTTTTTTAATTATTTTTTGGGCCAGGGATCTTACTGCTTAAGTCTCATGTCTTCTTTTTAAACATGTCAACCTTGAGTGTATACTGGTTCAGATTTTGCACGATTCTTTTTACCCGTATGAATTCAATAGAAATATTCAAAAATCACTTGTACTTTAAAGATGTATGACCCGGATTAGATTTGGCTCGACTCTACTCGGGTTACATTTATTAATAAAGTTAGTTATTACGAGAAAGATGAAAACCCTAAGGCTGCAGGGTATGGGGGACGTCCCCATGCCCGTCTTGGTTCGGCGCCAGAGTCACCCCATCCCGCCCCCCCCCCCCCCCCCGTCTTCATCCAGTCCCCGTCTTCAACGTCGAAGATCAGACGTTCACGACGATCCTCCAATGGCGGGCCCCCTTTGTTTGTTTGTTTGTGTTAGTGACTTGTACATTAGGCTTCAATACTTGTACATAGAGCATAGAAATTAAAAAAATAAATAAAAAAAGTGGTGGGGTAGGATCATCCTCCCATACCCTCTAGTGACCATCCTTGGGAGGACTATGACGTGGCGCCCTACGTGACGGATCATCCTCCCTTGGAGGACCATCACCATACCCTCTAGCCTAATTTTCCTTATCTATGAATAATCCTTGGTAAAGGTAAAGGCATTCCTATTCGCTGTCACAACCCCTAAACTTATTCTCTATTTCTCTTACATCTTTATTCACTCGGTTGATACATATTCCCATGCTGGATGTTGGTCATAGAAAACATCAATTCCAATGATGAGACTGGTTGTGTCTATTTTGCAAATACAAGTGACCTGTTACGAGATTGACAATGTCTGTTTTGCAAACGTAAGTGATCTAGAATTCGTAAAGTACTTAGAGCCAAGGATACTCCAAGGAGAATCACTTAACGCCAAGTACCCGCTCGTGGACCCATCCAAGTATTTGTTTCTTTAGACTTTATCCAACAGAATCCAATATAAATAAAGAACCTATTTTTTTACAATCTTAAACTTTTCCCCTTACAGATGGGCTTTGTTTTGGCTTGACTCGAGTTTGCATGGTATAAGACTACGAGGTATCAAGAGATTTAGCCGGGATAATTTCTTGATGATAAATTTTATACATGCCGTATATACTCCCACTTTGAACGTTGGAGTTTATTTTTTGATAAGGGTGGACGGTATGGTTGGGGTGAGTTAGGGTGTTTGAGTTTTCTCTACCCAACAGGGGCGGACCTAAGCCCAGCCGAAGGTGGGCGGGCGCACCCCCGGGAAAAAAAAAATTTAGTGCTAAGTTCCGTCGAAAATCCCATCCGCACCCCTTGGAATTTTTCGTCCGCACCCCATAGAATTTTCTGTCTGCACCCCTTGGAATTTTTCGTCCGCACCCCTTAGGTAAAAAGTGTTATCAATTTATATTTTAAAAATATTCTTTAGTAAACTCTTATTTTATAAAAAATACTACCTAAATTATATTACTTTTAATACCTAAATAACTAAAACCAAATACCCAATACATTTAACTAGCCCACTATTAAGTCTTAGCCCAATAAACAAATCCAACAAATCAACAATATTTCAAACTAAAATAAAATAAACAAGTCCAAAACCCTTACATATTCTATCATGCTCTCGTTATCGTCCTTGCACGCTAGCGATCAGATCATCAACAGCGACAACAGTGAACAGTCAGCAGCCGCATACCACCGTAATCAGCCACCATACCACTGCCGATCAAACACGAGTAAGTTTCTTTGTTATTTTTGATGATTTTTTGTTGATATTTGGTTGATATTATCCACCTCCAGCAGCCTATTATAGCCGCATACCAACCATAGTAGACATGTGCTTCGTTTTGTTATAATTATGTTATGGTGGGTTATATTTTGTTAGTGATGATATTTTGCCTTTTTTTATAGCCGCATACCACAGTATGTTTGCCTTTTTTTTAGTGAAGAACGTTTGGCTTTTTTTTTTATGGTGTATATGTTGTGTAGATGATTTTTAGGGTGATTTACATTATTATATTTAGGGCTTGAATAGTTGATACATTATGTAATATGTTATGGAGCCATGAACTTATAAATCAATTTGTTTGTGATAGCCGATAGGAACAATGAGCAGGGATGTTATGGCGCGATTTCTCAAGAGGAAAGTTGATACGTCTTCCGGATTCATTGATGTGGATACTTGCGTAATCGGATTGGCGATAAGAATTTAAGTGAAGGTTGTATATGTTATATAGAGAAAGAGTTGCTTAAGAAAGTAGGTTTAGATGATGTTTTGGATAGATTTCAAAAAATGAAAACCCGTAGGACGACGTTTTAATTATGTTTGTAACAAGGTTTGACGTGTTTTTGATGATTATATAAATTTAGTTCTTTTGTTTAAAATGACCCGACTCGGCCCGATACGAACCGATTTTTTATTTATACCTTGGGGCCTAAAATTTTTAAAAATGTTCCGCACCCCCATGGAAAAATTCATGGGTCCGCCACTGCTACCCAATGATATAAAGACATGTCAACCCCCCCCCCCCCCTTTACTCCACATTTTCTACTCAAACACTAGGTATGGTTCAAACACCCACTCAATTAAAAAATAAAAAATTTTGATTGGTTCTTCTCTGCTCTCTCCTCTCTCTCCTCCATCCCTCCTTCTTCACCTTCGGTGTATAGTCACCGATTTCTCTCCCTCTCTCCTACTCCCCACTCACCATTCAAACACTAGGGGTGATTCCCCACTCTATAAACTTCTTCCCCAAAGCCACTCAAACAAGCCATACCGACCACCCTAATAACATGCTAGGTTATAACCTTGTGTATTACACAGGTTGAATAAATAAAAAAACCAAATCTTTAATAAGGAAGATTTAACAATTATAAAAAGATATTTTTTAGACGTCTGAACAATTTATGTCATGTACGATCAAAACATGTGATTTTGCCAAGCTTTTAAATAAAAGCATTTGAATCATCGATTAGAGAAACTGTGTCAATATTAGAGAAATTGTGTCAATTTCTCATAAGTTTCAATAGTTTCAGAAACATACGTGTAATAACCCAAATTTTTTTAAATAATAAATGGTCCTATTTTATTAGTTCTGATAAAAAATTGTTGAACTATCCATATTACGTATGTAGCAATTAGATAAAGTTATAGCTACAAAATAATATTTAAATTAAACAGACAGGTATAATTTTTTGGTAATTATCAATTTAGATAACTTTAAAATTTAAATTTCTGGACGTGAGTTGAATTGTAAAGGGATGGTTGTAATTTTAGGATAAATTTGTTATTACGATAAGACAAAATTGCAGAAAAACCTTTATGTTTGTCCCAAACTGCACTTTATACATTTCACTATGAAATCGCTATAGATTCAACCTTTAACACAAACACCGTTAAATTTTTCTGGGATTTAACTAGAAAAATTTAACTTTGTTTGTGTTAAAGGTTAAACATGTAGCAAAACATGAATATAAAGGTTGGTTTTTGCCGATTTCATAGTGAAAGGTATAAAGCGCAGTTTGAGGCAAACATAAAGGTTGTTTTCTGCAATTTTGTCTTATGATAAACATAATTATTGTTTTCATTGCATTTTAAAATATTAAATGAATGGTTTGTTAAATTAAAAAAGGTGTTAATATTCACACATCCTCCCCTCTATCTCTCTCTCTATATATACATATGTATATATATATATATATAGAGAGAGAGAGAGAGAGAAAGTATAATGTACAAAACGCCTTAACGTACGTTAACGTACGCGACACAAACACAACTTGCGTAATAATATATAAATAACATGCGTGATTATTTTTTGTTCAATTGAACGTGCGTGATTTTGCTCCCATGCGTGATAAAATGCTCCCATGCGTGATTAACTACTCCCATGCGTGATTAATTCCCTGATCTGATGGTTACGCTTGTCGCGTACGTGAAGTAGGATAAGCCGTGAAGTATGTTAACCGCTCCCTATATATATATAGCGGGATAGAGTGAAAATGATGTGAGAATAAGATTTTGGGGGTCTGGGAATAAGAGGAGCCTAAAAAAATATGTTAAGATGTTTATGAATTTATGATTCCCACGTATTAAGTTTTGTTTTGTTTTAATAAAATAAATAATAAATAAATAAGAGAGATCCGTGAAGTTTGTGATTTAATATTATTTTCTTATTTTTTATCTTATTAAATATTTAATAATATTAATATTAAAAAAATAATTTAACTAAATCTAATTTAAATGAGAATAAAAATTTATATATTTGCTCGGTTCTACAAAGAAAAAAAAACTACTTCCATATTCTACGGAGAACGAGAAAATACAAATTATATATTATTATTATTAATTCAAAGTTATATAAAAAAAATTTATTATTCTTTTCTAAATTATATAATTCAAAGTTTGATTAAAAAAATACTATTATCCTTACCTAAATTGTATTTAGTTAAATTATTGTTTATATTGTTATCGTTATCTAAGTTATATAATTCAAAGTTTGATAAAAAAACAAAATATTATCCTTACCTAAATTATATTTAATTAAACTATTATTTATATTGTTATTGTTTAATAGGAAAAAAGAAATTGAAAAATAAGATGAGGAGGCACGAGAGATTGACACGTGTCAAAAAAAAAAAGATTTTCATTTATTAGTATAAGAAGATTACCAACTTTTCAATAGTCTTCCTCATTTAATTTACGGTAACTTTGATAAATCATTATCACTAGTTTTTTCTCCACAGTTGAAGCACAGTCCATTACTGGATTTCCTCCTGCAGTCTTCTTCCTTATGCACTGGCATCTTGCAGAAATTGTAGTAAGTGGAGCATTTTCCCGAATGCTTCTTCTTACAAGCTTTGCAGTAGGGTGCAGAGGTAGAACCTATATTCCTACGGTTGGAATTTCCATAACGAAATTCCTGGGTAAGCCTTAGAGCTAGGTTTCTCCTCTGGTCTTCTTCTCGCGTACGGACTAATTCATCGGTCAATGTATTGGCTAGTTCTACAGCTTCTTCTATGGTTTGGGGTCTAGCTGCCTTGACTACATGCCTAATCTCCCCGATTAATCCCCAGATGTATCGGGAGATTAACACTGGTTCTGGTGATGCAAGGGTTGGTACTATTCTAGCATATTCAAAGAATGTAGTAGTATAACCCTTACTATCTACCCCGGTCATTCTAAGGTTCAGGAATTTATTTGCTATCTGTTCCTTTTCATTGGGAGGGCAGAATTTCCTTTCCGCCATGTTTTTAAATTCTTCCCACTCCATATTGTAAATCCTATCACTTCCCCTAGACTGGAGGATTGTGTTCCACCATTCTAAGGTTGAGTTCTTAAACATGTTGGAAGCAAACATTATCTTATCCTCTTCCGCACATTTGCTTATTTTTAAGACTGCCTCAGTCTTTTCTATCCAGCGTAGAGCTGCAATGGGTCCTTCATTGCCCAAGAATTCTATTGGTTTGCAGGACCAGAATTCTTTGTAAGAACAACCATAAGGCATGGTTCTTCTTCTTTTGGGAATGGGCGCTTGAAGTATGGGTCCATTGTTTACGCTGTGTTCAGGTTCAGTTGGTCGCTTACTGCTATGTTTACTTTTATTATCCGCTTCCTTAACCATTTGGATAATAAATGGCATTGCATCTATGATTCCTTGTGCCACTATGTGTTGGATGGCTCATGGCACTATTATCCACTTGGTTTCCATTGTTATTGTTGTTCGGATTCTCATTATTCAGATTATCGTTATTCGGGTGGTTATCATTCTGGTTTTCCTGGTTCACTTCGTTGTCCATCTGAATTTTAAACATTTTCCATGTATTAATATCACAAAACAATATTTAATATAGCCAATCATATGACACGCATTTTGGTCAAAAGCGTTGATCATTGTGACTTACTCTTTTTATATATATATGCATCTACTACAAGCCAGAACTGGAAATTAAAATTACAATACAACTGAAATTAAAATTACACTACTAGTAGTAGGCATCTGTAGTTTTTTTTCATACACACATATATATTATATTATTATTATTATTATTATTATTATTATTATCACCATCTCTACCACCACATTCACGGATATGGATTCATCCAGAAATCCATATTGCGCTCGTCGTACTTCCAGACGAGTCGCTCTCCCACCTGTCTCATTCTCTCACTACTTTCTAAAATTTCCTCACCAAATGTCCTGAGTTCTTGTACATTTTCTTTACTCATTGGGGGTGCAGGTTCTAGGACTGGGTTTGGAATCTTGGGCATGGGTTCAGGGTATGGTGGTGTGGGTGCCTGGTACGGGTAAGGATTCTCTAAAATCTCCCTAATGAATACATCGTTATCGTAATAGGGATCTAGAGGGTCCAAACCTGGGTATGCTCCTAGATTCGGCATGGGCATGTCTTCTTGTATGGGGTAACGTTGCACATAGTCCCTGTTGTCATCCCACCACGGGTCATAATCTGGGTCTAAGGGATTAGGTACTGGTACCCTAGGTATCTCCTCCGGGTTAAAGTCATGCATTTCTACTTGATTTTCTGGGTTTTCTATTTCCATTGGCTGAGCGGGAAATAGTGGTTGTGGTTGGGGTGCTATCAGTTGCTCCAGGTTAGGGTCGGCTACAGTGGTTGCTAGGATATGGAAATTGGCTAAACTCCTATTTAACATATCCTGGGCATGGGCATCGGTTTCTCTTTTAGCTGCTGCTAGCACTCGTTGTTCTTGCAATTTTTTCATTCGTTTCCTACGCTCATGTGCTCCCCAACATCTATAAGTGTACATGTTGCACCCAAAGTGTAAAAAATTGAAAGTGGGATCGAGTATACTCACGATTTGCGTAGTTTTCCACTAAACAGAGAGCCGAAAGGATGAGGGTTGGTACACTGAGGTTACCCTAAAACGGGTAAACGAAGGTATGAGTGTTCTGATGTGATAAAGGGTTCGGATCAGACTTAAAATACGAAAAAAATATAAAATAATTCAAGTTACAGGACCCTTCGTGCGAACAGAAGTCTATTCGCGCGAGTGGGATACCCACTCGTGCGACTGGACCTGTTGTGCGAGGATTCGTGCGTAAAACTTTAATTATAAATTGGTTTAACGTTGTACAGTAATAGTAGTTGTCATAGAAAGTAAAAACAGTAAATAAAATATCCAAACAGTCAAATAAGAACAACCTAGGCGTGTCATACCCAACATGGCAAATGTGGGAGGCGAGGCGGGGTTAGCTTACTTTGTTTCTAACAATCTGTTTGGTGTTCATTCGTATGGTACGCAAATGAGGTGGTGAAACTAGGTTGGAAAGCCGAGGCTCCCACAGTTCACACTTCTGTCACAACTCAGACTCATCCATATTGAAGATGGTGAATCTGAGGTGACTTCAACATTTGAAGTACTAATGAACTTGCATCGAACAGGAAAGAAATAAAAAAAAACATAAACACTTAACACAGTCCCTTCGTGCGAAGGGGACTGCCCACTCGTGCGAGTGGTGTCTTCCTTTGTGTGAGTGGGTGTGATTTGTTCAAAATGACTGTTTTGATTCATCCAAAACAGTCAATTTCTTGATGGAAATTAACCCTAACGCAAACCCACAACTATGAACTGAGTTGTGAGCCTGGTGGGTACCAGATTCCACCAAGTTTCGAAATAAAAACATAATTTAAAATGCAAGAACAAGATTAAAATTAAAGTTTTTAAATCTCTGTTTGTACCTCCAAAATGGTGAGGTTTCACCATCAGTTTGCCAATGCAAACTCGTGAAAACCATCCAAGAAGTGTGTCAAACGAGCAAATTTGAAGAAAAGTTAAAGAAATGAAATGCAAGTAAAGAAAAGAAAATGAAAGAAATAGTTACTGCGATGCTTTTGCTCGAAAATGAAAGTTTCAGAGCGTCTGAGAGTGTCTGAGCGACTGGGAAAGTGAAATGAATGGGGTTAGGCACATATTTATAGGGTTAAGGAGTTGTCGAAACCCCCGATCCCTGATTCCCGGGAACGGGCGGACGCGATCTCAGAGTTTTGGTGGTATCAGGTAATTTAATCTTGCAGCGGAATTTACATCAGGACCGTAGTTAGGAAATGTTTATCAGAGTAAAACCACCATACTTGATACTAATAAATACATGGGCAAAACCCAAGTTTCTTATTACAATACATTTATAGGGACAAACCCTATTTTATTGAATTTAAAACATCGTTTATTAGGTAACTTTTATAGCCACATTTCTCCCAAGCCTTCAGTGCTCTCCAGCTGGCTTTTCATTAATTGGCTGTTCACATTGTGTTACCTGTAACGCGTTTTAAAAACATTTGTCAGTCGGAAATACTGGTGAGTGAATCCCAGTTTAATCAAGAAACATTTTATCAATTAAGACAGTATTGAGAGCGACCACATTGTTTATTTCTACACAATTACTCATTCAGTATTTGCCACTCGATCGGATCTATGGCTATGGTCAAATTACCCATTGGCTAACTCGTTGTCCAATGGTAATGAACTGTCATTCCTGACTTACTACTACTCGTAGTAATAAATTTTGTATACAAAACCCCATAATACCGGCAGTAATTGAAGAACTACAAAGACTCAATCACCGCTTAATCACATTTGTAAACAATTAAGGTTTTGTAAAACATTTCAAAAAGGTTAACAAAAAGAGGATAAACTCACATTGCTGTCTTAGGCTTTTCGTAAGGGTTTCCTGGATATAATCTAGAATTTATACAAATGTACATTGGTTAGTACCATAACCCTTTGAAAATATTAATGATACCCTCCCCGAGACGGCATTCCAACAACTACGTCGGGCAGAACCACGACAGTTGTTACGGAACCCTAAATCAATCGGGCAGCGTAACTGTTACGAAAAAAGGGTTATAATACTAACAACGGAGCAGAACCTCGCTAATTAGGGGTATAATACCCGAGTATTATAACTTTCCTACAGAAATTGTGATTCGAGATTGAAATGTGAGCGACGGAAAACGAAAACTGATGCGTTCTATTTATTGTGCTGGATTCTGACTTTCAGGCGGCCCGCGTAAGGTAAGGCTAAGCCTTACGCGGCCCGCGTCAACACATGGTCAACCTATAGCTCATCCGGATCACCACTAGACTTGACACGATGTCGACACGTGTCAGCTCAGGATGCATCCGCGTTTGATGATCTCTAGCGGCCCGCGTAAGTGTAAGCTTAAGCTTACGCGGCCCGTATCAACTTAAGAAGTCAACGAAGTCCGGTCTACACCCTTATACCGCCCGCGTGAGATGTTGGGGTGGGTCTACGCGGCCCGCCTCAACTTATAATTTCTTGTTTTTATTTTATATTATATTATATTATATGTTATAACATATTTCGGGCTCGGTTTTCACATACGGGGTGTAACATAAGACATATTGAGACATTCTTAAATATATTAGAGTGTCAGACATATTATGAGAGTGTCGGTTTTACCGAGGGTTGTTACATTCTCCCCACCTTGTTTTAGAGCTCGTCCTCGAGATCTACTGAAATAAATAAGGATATTTCTTTTTCATTTCTGCTTCAAGCTCCCATGTGTACTCAGGTCCTCTTTTGGAGTCCCACTTCACTTTGAGCAGAACTAATCTTTTATGTTTGAGATTCTTGACTTTCCTGTCTTCAATTTGTAGAGGCCTTTCTACAAACTTGAGTTGTTCATTTACCTCTATATCCTTAAGAGGTACTATCAATGATTCATCAGCTAAACACTTTTTAAGATTAGATACATGAAACACATCATGTATCCCTGCCATTTCCTCTGGCAGTTGTAGCTGATAGGCTACGGGTCCTATTCTTTTAATAACCTCAAAAGGTCCAACATACCTGGGACTTAGCTCTCCCCGTTTGATGAATCTTACCACTCCTTTCCAAGGAGAGACTTTCAATAATACCTTATCCCCTACTTGAAATTCCAACGGTTTGCGTCGGTTATTGGCATAGCTCTTTTGTCGATCACGTGCTGCTTTCAGTCGTTCCTTGACTTGCATAATTTTGTCAGTTGTTTCCTGCACTATCTCAGGTCCAGATAGTTGCTTTTCCCCAATTTCTGCCCAACAGACTGGGGTTCGGCACTTTCGTCCGTAAAGTGCTTCGAATGGTGCAGCATTGATACTTGTGTGATAGCTATTATTATAAGAAAATTCTATTAAAGGTAAGTGATCATCCCAATTACCTCCAAAATCAATTACACAAGCTCTAAGCATGTCCTCCATTGTCTGAATTGTCCTTTCACTTTGTCCATCCGTTTGAGGATGATAAGCCGTACTTAGCTTTAACTTGGTTCCCATTGCCTTTTGGAAACTTGACCAAAAATGAGAGGTAAATCGACTATCTCTATCAGAAACAATTGATAAAGGAATACCATGTAAAGAAACAATTTCATTTACATACAATTTAGCTAATTGTTCCATACTAATTGTTTCCTTCATTGGTAAGAAATGAGCTGACTTGGTTAGCCTATCTACAATCACCCAGATTGTATCATTTCCTTTCTTAGTTTTGGGTAATTTAGTAACAAAATCCATTGTTATTAATTCCCATTTCTAAACTGGCATTTCTAATTGCTGTAACAAACCTGAGGGTTTCTGATGTTCAGCTTTGACTTGTAAACAAGTTAAACATTTAGAAACATAGGTTGCTATGTCTTTCTTCATTCCTATCCACCAGAAAATTTTCCTTAAATCCTGGTATATTTTATCACTTCCTGGATGCATTGTATATTTAGACTTATGGGCCTCTTCTAGTATACGATGACGTATGTTTCCTAATTTAGGTATCCACATTCTCTTTTCATGGAATCTCCAAATTCCATCTGTTCCTTGTTCCAATTCTTTTAGCATACCTTTTAATTTTTCAGAATCATCCTTGATTACTGATTCTTGTGCTGCTCTTATCTGATCATTTAAATCTACTTACAGATTTAATTTAAGAGAACGTACCCTTTTTGGCTTTTCATGATACTTTCGACTTAAAGCATCTGCCACTACATTTGCTTTTCCTTCATGATACTGGATATCACAATCATAGTCACTAAGAAATTCCATCCAGCGTCTTTGTCTCATATTCAACTCTTTCAGCCCAAAAACATACCTTAAACTTTTGTGATCAGTAAATATGGTAAACTTACTACCATAAAGGTAATGTCTCCAAATCTTAAGAGCAAAAATTATAGCTCCTAATTCTAAATCATGGGTGGAATAATTCTCTTCATGATTCTTAAGTTGTCTAGATGCGTAAGCTATAACCTTTTGGCGTTGCATCAACACACATCCATAACCTAATTTAGAAGCATCACAATAGACTACAAAGTCTTCAGTTCCTTCTGGTAACGCTAGTATGGGTGTATGGGTTAATCTTTGCTTAAGAATTCTAAAGGCTTCTTCTTGTTTTAATCCCCATTCAAACTTAACAGATTTACATGTTAGCTTAGTTAAGGGAATGACTATTCTAGAGAAATCCTTAATAAATCTTCTATAATAACCGGCCAATCCTAAGAAACTTCTAACCTCGGTTGGTAACTCAGGGGTTTTCCATTTAATAATTGCCTCGATTTTTGCTGGATCCACATGAATTCCTTCATGATTGACTAAATGTCCAAGGAATTGTACTTGTTCTAACCAAAATTCGCACTTAGAGAATTTAGCATAAAGCTTTTCTTTTCTTAACAAACTTAAAAGTGCTTGCAAATGCTTTGCGTGATCCTCTTTATTCTTAGAATAAATTAGAATATCATTTAGGAAAACAATTATGAATTTATCCAAATATGGCTTACATATTCGGTTCATCATGTCCATAAATGCAGCTGGGGCATTGGTTAAACCAAATGGCATGACAGTAAATTCATAATGGCTATACCTTGTTCTAAAGGCGGTTTTAGGAATGTCCTCTTCCTGTACCTTTAATTGATGATATCCTGACCTTAAATCAAATTTAGAGAAAAATCAAGCTCCTTGCAGTTGATCAAACAGATCATCGATTCTCGGTAATGGGTACCGTTTCTTAATCGTGACTTTGTTCAGTTCACGGTAGTCAATGCACATACGCATTGATCCGTCCTTCTTTTTAACAAACAGTATCGGCGCTCCCCATGGCGACGAACTTGGTTGTATGAATCCTTTCTCTAACAATTCATCTAATTGTTTCTTCAATTCTTGCATTTCTGCAGGTGTCAACCGATAAGGTGCTTTGGCAATCGGTGATGTTCCTGGTATTAAATGGATTCTGAATTCAACTTCTCTGTCTGGAGGTTGCCCTGGCAATTCTTCTGGAAATACATCTGGAAACTGAGATACTATTGGAATATCTTTTAAATCCTTTCCTTTAGTGTTAGTGATTAGAGAAATCAAATACACTATAGAACATTTTCTCATACAACTTGCAGTTTTCATCACAGAAATAAACTTAGTGGACTTAGAGGTTTTATCTCCTTTAATTGTGATCATTTTACCTTTTGGTGAATTTACTTGAATTAACTTTTGATCACATAAAATACTGGCTTTATTGGTTATTAACCAATCCATTCCTAAAACAACATCGAATCCTGCCAGATTCATGGGATAAAGATTTGCAATAAACTTTTGATTTAAAATTTCTATGCTTGCTCCCTGCAAGATTTCAGAAATTCTAACGGTTTCTCCATTGGCTGTCTCTACTAAGCATTCTAGTGGTAGTTTAGTTAATGACTGATTTAAAATTTTGCAAAACGATGTATTAATAAAACTTTGGTTTGCACCAGAGTCAAATAATACTTTAGCAAAGACATCATTAACTAAAAATGTACCAGCTATGACATCTGGAATCATCTTGGCTTCTTATGCCGTCAACACAAATGCTCTAGCATTTTTAATATTCTTGTTATCTGGAGCTGGAGCTAATTTTGGACAATTTAGCTTGAAATGACCTTGTTCTCCGCAATTGTAACATACCTTGCTGTTAGCTTTCTTCCTTGTGTCCCGATATTTTGCAAAAGTTACAATATATGGAGCATCTTCCGGAATGCTTTCTTTTGCAATACCTACAGTAGGGTGCAGAGGTAGAACCTATATTTTTCCCACGGTTAGAATTTCCAGAACGAAATTCTTGGGTCAACTTCTGGGTTAGGTTTCTCCTTTGATCCTCTTCTCAGGTACGGACTAACTCATCAGTCAAGGTATTGGCTAGTTCTACAGCTTCTTCTATGGTTTGAGGTCTAGCTGCCTTGACTACGTGTCTAATCTCTCCAATTAATCCCCAAATATAACGAGAAATTAACACTGGTTCTGGTGAAGCAAGGGTTGGTACTATTCTAGCATATTCGAATAATATCTTAGTATATCCCTTACTATCCACACCAGTCATTCTAAGGTTTCGGAATTTGTTTGCTATCTGTTCTTTTTCATTAGGTGGACAGAATTTCCTTTCTACCTTGTTCTTAAATTCTTCCCATTCCATATTATAGGTTTGATCTCTTCCTCTTGTCTGGAGGATAGTGTTCCACCATTCTAGTGCTGCATTCTTAAACAGATTAGAAGCAAACAATATCCTATCTTCTTCAGCACACTTGCTTATCCTTAAGACTGCATCAGTCTTCTCTATCCAGCGTAAGGTTGCAATGGCCCCTTCATTGCCCGAGAATTCCATTGGTTTACAAGACCAGAATTCTTTATAAGAACAACCATAAGGCATGGTTCTTCTTCTTTTGGAAATAGGCAGTTGAAGTACAGGTCCATTGTTCACGCTGTTTTCTGGTTCACTTGGTCGCTTACTGCTATGCTTACTTTTATTATCAGCATCTTTAACAGTTTGAAGAATAAATGGCATTGCATCTATAATTCCTTGTGCTACTATGTGTTGGATAGCACTATTATCCACTTGATTGTTATTGTTATTGATGCTTGGATTCTCATTAACCACGTTAATGTTACTCTGGTTATCATTATTCAGATTTCCTTGATTTCCTTCGTCGGCCATCTGAATTTTAAACATTTATCTCATATTAATATCACAAATAATAGGTAATATAGTTAATCATATGACACGCAATTTAGCCAAAACCGTCGATCATTGCGACTTGTACTCTATTTTCATATACTATGCGTCTATTACACACTAGTACAGAAATAAAAATTACAATACCAACAGAAAGAAAATTACACTAATAGTAATTATGCATCCATACACACATATTTTTATTATATTATTATTATAATATTATTACTACCATCATTTCACCATCTCATTCATGGATATGGATTTATCCAAAAATCCATATTGCGCTCATCGTATTTCCATACGAGACGCTCTCCCACCTGACGCATTCTCTCAATGCTTTCTAAAATTTCCTCCCCCAAAGTCCTAAGTTCTTGAACGTTTTCTGCACTCATTGGGGGTGCAGGTTCTCGGACTGGGTTTGGAATCTGGGGTGCGGGTTCCTGATATGGGGGTGACAGTGCCTGAAATCGGTAAGGATCCTCTAGAATTTCCCTAATATAATCATCTTGGTAATAGGGATCTAAAGGGTCCATACCTGGGTAGGCTTCTATGTTCTGTATGGTTGGGTATTCCTGGATAGGGTAACGTTGCACAAAGTCCCTATTGTTGTCCCACCATGGGTCATAATTTGGATCTAGGGGGTTTGGTGCGGGTACCCTAGGAATTTCTTCGGGGTTAAAGTCATGCATCTCCACCTGGTTTTCCTGGTTTTCTATCTCCATGGGTTGATCTGGGTTTTGTGGTTGTGGGACTACTAGTTGTTCCAGACTTGGTTCAGCAGCAGTTGTAGCTAGGATATGGAAATTAGCTAGGCTTCTATTAAGCATATCCTATGTATGGTCATCGGTTCTACACTTAGCAGCTGCTAGAACTCTTTGCTGATGCAATTTTCGCATTCTCTTCCTACGAGCAAAAGCTTCCTTACTGAACCATCATCGTTTCTTATAAGGGAATGGCTCTTCTGACTGAGCTCTAAAAGCAAACACTCCTTCTTCTTGATTAGCAGAATACCCAGAAAGGGCAGGCTGTGATGAAGTACCTTCACTCTTAGGTGATTCAGACAACAGACGATTCATGTCTGAGGGTCCTTGATCACTCATACTGTAAACTAATAAATAGTCAAATAACACATAACAAATAAATACAGTTATGCACTTATTTCTGAAATTTATTTCCTAACAGAAAATATAGAATTTAAGTGTCAGCAGAACACTTCTTTGGCTCAGACCAGTGGCTAGACTCTGATACCACCTTCTGTCGCAACCCCCAATCCCTGATTCCCGGGAACCGGGGGACGCGATCTCAGAGTTTTGGTGGTATCAGGTAATTTAATCTTGCAGCGGAATTTACATCAGGACCGTAGTTAGGAAATGTTTATCAAAGTAAAACCACCATACTTGATACTAATAAATACATGGGCAAAACCCAAGTTTCTTATTACAATACATTTATAGGGACAAATCCTATTTTATTGAATTTAAATCATCGTTTATTAGGTAACTTTTATAGCCACATTTCTCCCAAGCCTTCAGTGCTCTCCAGCTGGCTTTTCATTAATTGGCTGTTCACATTATGTTACCTGTAACGCGTTTTAAAAACATTTGTCAGTCGGAAATACTGGTGAGTGAATCCCAGTTTAATCAAGAAACATTTTATCAATTAAGACAGTATTGAGAGCGATCACATTGTTTATTTCTACACAATTACTCATTCAGTATTTGCCACTCGACCGGATCTATGGCTATGGTCAAATTACCCATTGGCTAACTCGTTGTCCAATGGTAATGAACTGTCATTCCTGACTTACTACTACTCGTAGTAATAAATTTTGTATACAAAACCCCATAATACCGGCAGTAATTGAAGAACTACAAAGACTCAATCACCGCTTAATCACATTTCTAAACAATTAAGGTTTTGTAAAACATTTCAAAAAGGTTAACAAAAAGAGGATAAACTCACATTGCTGTCTTAGGCTTTTCGTCAGGGTTTCCTGGATATAATCTACAATTTATACAAATGTACATTGGTTAGTACCATAACCCTTTGAAAATATTAATGATACCCTCCCCGAGACGGCATTCCAACAACTACGTCGGGCAGAACCACGACAGTTGTTACGGAACCCTAAATCAATCGGGCAGCGTAACTGTTACGAAACTAGGGTTATAATACTTACAACGGAGCAGAACCTCGCTAATTAGGGGTATAATACCCGAGTATTATAACTTTCCTACAGAAATTGTGATTCGAGATTGAAATGTGAGCGACGGAAAACGAAAACTGATGCGTTCTATTTATAGTGCTGGATTCTGACTTTCAGGCGGCCCGCGTAAGGTAAGGCTAAGCCTTACGCGGCCCGCGTCAACACATGGTCAACCTATAGCTCATCCGGATCACCACTAGACTTGACACGATGTCGACAAGTGTCAGCTCAGGATGCATCCGCGTTTGATGATCTCTAGCGGCCCGCGTAAGTGTAAGCTTAAGCTTACGCGACCCGTATCAACTTAAGAAGTCAACGAAGTCCGGTCTACACCCTTATACCGCCCGCGTGAGATGTTGGGGTGGGTCTACGCGGCCCGCCTCAACTTATAATTTCTTGTTTTTATTTTATATTATATGTTATAACATATTTCGGGCTCGGTTTTCACATACGGGGTGTAACATAAGACATATTGAGACATTCTTAAATATATTAGAGTGTCAGACATATTATGAGAGTGTCGGTTTTACCGAGGGTTGTTACAGGAGTGCTTGGGACGACTGAGCCTTTCGTGCGAAGGGGCTTCAGACGACTGGGTTTTGGAGCGATTGGGCTCTTCGCACGAAAAGAAAGGTCTCTTCGTGCGAAAGGGCTTCTTCCTTCTCACGAAGGTTCAAGTTTGGTTATTTTGCGCATTTTAGCCGGTTTCAGGTGTAACGAGCATCATCATGTAATCTACAAGTATAAAACATGTATAATGGTGTTTAAATCATTGATTTTGAGCATGAACATGTAAACAAGTCTAAAATGTGTAACATAAATGTGAATAAAATATTCGAATTTCATTACAATCAATAGTCTCATATTACAAAGTTGAAAAGAAATATGGTACAATATAATTACAAGTTTCCAAAAATAGAATTACAACAATATTGTCTAAATAAGAGAAGTACATAAATGCAAAGCGTAACAATTTTACAATTTGATGATGTAAATCAATGGTCAGGATTTGTTCACTCAGTTCACAAATGCACTAGTGTTCACTCTAGAACCCCACCCTATATATATATATGTATTTGAGGTTCATCCCCACACCGGCTGACGTGGATGCCTACGTGGCGGGTCATCATTTAATGACTACCCTCCTCCACACCCAATAACCTAAAATGTAACACCTCGAAAATTCACGTCCTATAATGCGTTGACATGTGTCATATGTTTGAACGTGTGAAAGAATGTTCTGAAGGGACTAAAGTTGACAAACTTGAAAAGTATATGAAAATACGAGTTCTAAATGTCAACAGTGAATAAATATATTGTACATTAACCCTACATGATGGTTATAGCATCAAACGAATAAATCATGGATCATACAAAGCTAAAAGTGAGAGATTACAAACTACAAGGGTTAAATGTGTCAACATGTTTAAGTTATACCTTTGAGTGACCTTTTGACAAACCCGAAGCTTTGTAACTGTAAATTATGCTCACTAGAATGCACGATATAAATTTCATAAAGTTTCGTTATCGTATGAGAAAGTTATGATCAAATTCGTACGTGAGGGGTTAAAGCGTTAACGTTGAAAGATAGGACTTTTCGGGCTAACCGGAAGTGTCCAGGGACTTGGAAAAGTGAGTACAAGTCTTAAAGCCCTTGTGGGTAAATAAGAAGGGGTCAAATTGCAAGAAATAAGCTTTGTTGCCCTTTCGAGGAGCCAAGGGACAAAGATGTGGAAACTTGAAAATATAAAAACTGATCAGAAGGTCCATACAGAAAATCATTTAAATCGCCTGTTCAGCCTTCTAAACGACATGTAATGCCCTTAAACCCTTCCAAGAGACCCCTAAGCAACCCCTAAACACTTAGGGACATGTGTTGATGAGTTGTGGATGGTTGTAGACTTGTGTGTCAACTTCTTGTGGTGATTAAACCACTATATAAAGGACCATAAGTTGCAAACATTCCTCACACCTTCATCTGCACATTTGGAGCATTTCTGGAGCCAAGGACTTCTCTCAAGTGATCACATTTCGTGCATAGGGCCTTGGTAAGTTTGCTAAACCTTCCTTAGTTAAGTTTTAGCTTAAAAGTCAAACCGTCGTAATTAACGGTTGACTTTAAGATTAATCACTAATGGTCCAGTGATTAGTCGAATCAAAAGTAGTTATAAGTTGGTAATTATGTGGGCAATAAACCCTTAAAAGGGCATCCACTGATTCCCATCCTAACTAGGTCATTTGTCGAGTCAAAGATGATTAGAAAAAGTCAACAGAAATGTAATCTTTTGTTTAACGCATAATTAACGATGTAAAAGGCGTGTAACCTATTTTATCATTCATATAACTTGATAATAAGCATAAGAACTTGTCTAAGCTTGTTTGATTCGACAACTTTCTGTTTTGAACCGATTCGGAACCGAAAGTCGCAAAGCTTTGACTTTTGCTTTGACTTTTGCTTTGACTTCAGTTCTGACCCGCTTTAGTATGATTTGGAAATGCCTTAGAGCTTCCTTAGGACCAGGCTACATGTTAGCATAACCCTCTGTGGTTGGTTCATTGATTGACCCATTCGTTTACGCGTTTCCGTTAATTACTCATATATTGACCATTATGCCCTTATTACCATAAAACGTGATTTTTGGAAAAATAAAAGAGTAGAAACCTTGAATACTGATATATAAACTTGTGACCAAAAATTTGATATCAGTTGGAGGTGTAAATTGAGAGTTATGCTCATTAGCGTAAATTGAAGGCTTTATGTTAATAAAACGGCGTAATTAGCATATAGCCTACTTAAGCCTACTTGTTGATATCAAACTTATTACCCACTGATGTAATATATTATTTTGGGATTTTTGAAGATTTTTAATTAATTTTAGGATGAGCATAACTTAGAGTCGTAGGCTTAATCCGGTAATTGTCGGTTTTGCCCTTACGGGCTATAAAATGAGTTTTACATATCTAATCGACTCCAAACCTTTTGCTACTGATTACACATGATAAATAAATTATTTTAAACCTTCTGGAATAATAAAAATATCAGCTTTATGTATATAACCCGGAAATGGCTCCTAATCGCCTTTCTAAGCGTTTTTAACGCATAGTATGCACTAGAACTATTTTAGACATACAAGGGTTGATACCTACTGATATTTTAGGTAAATTATAATGTTTTAACAGTAAGTAAAGGTTGTTTAACTCAGACTTCAGTTTTGAGCTTTACGGCTTATGTGAAATTACCAAAGTGCCCCTTCGGTGCATAGTTTGGTTATAATTGATAAATTTCACATATATACTTTATCCTACTGTTATAACTTATCAAAATAAGTATTTTTGCTGATTATACCAGACCTGTAACTCAGGTAAATACTTAAACTCTTTTATAACCTCTTAAATGACCAAACTACCCCTACGAGGCCTAGTTTGTGTTTAAATACGTTTTGGGCATAATGAAAGACATCCTACTGATGTCACAACATATTTGAGGAATAATTAACTTAGGAAATCTGTATATGGCTCTCATGATTACCCGTCATGCGTTATTCGCGTTCGGTTCGGTTTATGTAACTAGTTTGCATAAATTTAGCCGAAACGGGTCAAACGTTATCGTTTTTATCTCAAAATCCAGAATGTGTTTAGTTTACCCATATTATACAAGTCTCCAAACTTGTCGGGTCTAAATCACATCCTATTCCGGTCTTCTCTTAATCATGCGTTTTGAACCGTAAACCTTTCCTTAAAACTAACCGGTCTAAGTTACGACTTAAATAAGACCCGTTAGGAATTTAATAGGTTAATAAAACCTTCGTTCCAGATTGAGAGCCCCAGTAGAAGTACTTGTGCTTGCTGATTAGAATATACGGTTGAGTTTAAATTGCATTGCTAGCTCAGGTAAATACTTTTAACTTATTTTCCCTTATACGGGCTTGGGATACGGTATTATAAAAATACCGCTTGGTCGGGTGTAGAAATATTTTAATCGGAGATGATTAAATTGCATAATCCCGTTTTAATCTGTATTGATTGATAACAAATAACATTGGGGGTTAATGACCGTGTCCTGGATATCCTTGGCTCATTTAAAAAAATGAATGGCCATAACTTAAGCACAAGGTGTAGACATAACACCTCATGTTGCGTATGTAAAAGATATACTCACTCGTAAGGATGTCTTCTTGTGAGTTATATTTATGGTGTGTCGATTAATTTTGACCGGCTTGTATTGTATAATCACCGGCCCTAAATGTTGGACAACCATGTAAATCGGATACAAGATCTTTATTAATAAAATTGTCCCAAGTATAAAAGATTAATTTTGCCTCGTGCATTTTAATCAAATTATAAAAGATATTTTGTGCCACGTGCATTCAAATCAATTTTCTTAAACTCTTTTCAAAATGAGTCAGTTAATTGTATTTACCAGTGTAAACTGACGTATTTTCCAAAAGGTTAAGTGACAGGTACTACGAGTAATTGGCTGGGAGCTCAGGGCGTCATTAGGGAATCTTGCAAGTTCTAGATGCCTAAAGTCTGTTGAACAGTTTTCTTTTATTGATCCGCCTGTGGATCCTTTACCTTCCGTTGTAATACTTTGACATTACTTATATTCGGAATGTAATATATTTATCTTTTGCTTCCGCTGTGCATTTATATATTGTGTTGTTTGACTATTATGTTGCCAACCACGTCACGATACTCCCCACCGGGCCCACCGGTGACACGTGGAAAACCGGGGTGTGACAGGTTGGTATCAGAGCCAACATTGAGTGAATTAAACACTAGCTTTTTGTGTTTAATCTCAATGACACATTAGCACATTCCTTGACCTTCTGAGTCTAGACTTAACATAGGATTACTCTCAATCCAAATCTGTAAATTTTGCTTCAATTTTTTTTTTTATATATTGGATAGGTCGCCAAGCGAAGAAGCTGTATTAGAAATTCTCCACATCCGGAGCCTTGAAACGCTGAGCTTCGTACCGCGGCTAGAATGAAACGAGCATCCAGGGAGGGAACATTCGAAAGTAAAGTGATGAAGAAAACCCCTTTTTGCTAAAGATCGTTTCTTTAAGTAGTCCTTATAAGGACATATTTATCTTTCTGTCCTTTCTAGGACAACATTATTCCTTTCAAGTCCCGCTTAGGGCAACTCTGTACTCTTAGTTTTTATATAAGTGGAATGATTAAGATTAAATTGTCATTCTAAACTTGAAATATTAAATAAATGGAAAATAACATTCCTTTTATAAGATCTACCATTATAATAAAATGGCAAAAATCTAAAAAGGACAAGACTTAGCCACGTGTCATTTTTGACATGGCCAAGATGGTAAGACCTATTCAAGAGATTCAAATCCTTGTTAACACCTAAGAATGTGTTAGCACTCTTGACAAATGTGATTGGAGAAAATCACGACAGTCATCCTTATATTGGATTCTTACAATTTTCTTATCTAGCCTAGTGATTTAGAAATCGTGGCTTGTGTCATCCTATAAGATGATCATATTATAAACATCCGATAGTGATGAAGTGCCTACGGGCTAAACTTGTTGTCCGATAAGACAACGACAGTGGTGGTCTTTGACCTCCTGTCTAAAAATGTTAGACCAGGTCCAAGCAAAATAGTCGATAGGATCCATACGATCTCGACTAATAGCATCTGAGAAGATGATCATATTATAACCATCCCTCAGAAGGGAAATGCCCACGGGCTATATCTATTGTCCTAAAAGACAAAAGACAGTTGAAGCCTACAACTCCCTGTCAAGAGAAGGTAATGAACTTTGATTCAAACCTTAATGCCTCGATTCTCTGAAATCATGGCTTATAAAATTTAGAACTGTCATTATGACTAGGCCTTTTGCGCCACTTTAATATCCTTAATGTTTTATAACTAGGATAAATTATAATGGAAAATACTAATTAAATATAACTAACAAGTTAACCAATATGGTTTATATTACCATGGTTGATGAATCGTCAAAGATGATGATTCCATAAAAACCTCTGAATAAATCATTGTTAATATTTGTGTAGTAATCAAGCTACATGGCTGGATTAGATGAAGTTAACAGCCACATGAAGGAGAACAATGATACTACCAGAATTAATGTAACTGGAGCAGAACTGCAGGCAATAATAGATTATGCTGTTACTCGAGCTCTTGATCGACAGTATGATGAATCAAATGATACCCACTCTAAGACTCTATCTGTGGCTCGTAGTAAGCCCCCTCTTAAAACACATGAGTCAAGGGAGGACGATGTTCATGACTTGTCAAATCAAAGGAGTATTCCGTCTAGACAAGTTGTGTTTCATCAAGAGACATCAGTTAAGACCTGTTCATATAAATATTTCGTCTCCTGCAAGCCCAGAGACTTTACAGGAGAAAAAGGGGCCATCGATTGCATGACGTGGCTCGATGAGATGGACGCTGTTGTTGACATAAGCGGTTGTGCGGAGCAAGATGTTGTGAAATTTGTTTCACAATCATTTAAAGGAGAAGCGTTGGCATGGTGGAGATCATTGCTCCAAGCCACGGGAAAGGTTCTACTCTACAACTTATCTTGGGAGCAATTTGTTGCATTAGTCAGGGAAAACTATTGCCCTCAGCATGAGGTAGAAAAGATAGAATCAGACTTCTTGACTCTGGTCATGGAGAATTTGGATTGTCAGGTGTCACGGCCCCCGACCCGGTTTGACCCGTTTCAGGAGCCGCGGGATAGAAATACTGCGGTATTTAATTAATTGAGTTTGACAGCGGAAGTTTTCATCAGGATCTTTTAAAAGGTAAATATTTCCCGATTGTTTTATTTCACAATGCGGGATAAAACCCGGTAATTTACAATAGTTTGATTTTACGAAGAAATCTTTTATTTTTACAAAACATGTTTCTTTTATTTTATACTGAGCCACTTCCTTGAGCTTGTAGTGCTATATGGCACTTTTCCTGATTCATAACAGGTCACCTGAAACATGTTTGAAAAAGGTTTTGTCAGCGGGAAATACTGAGTGAATCATTCTATTTTGCATAATGATGCATAGTTATCAATTACAGCATAAGAGCGATTACAATGGCTTTTATCTTATTTTTATCTGGCATTCTGTCACAATGGTGACATGTCACAATGGTGACGATGGTCATACCACTATTTAGATCAATGAACCTAAATAGTGATGATTATCCCTGTAGGTCAATGAACCTAACAGTGATTATCCTGAGTAGGTCAATGAACCTAACTGGGAGAAAATTAGTAATGTGCACAATTACCCCACTAACCAGTAATTCAAGATATCCACGACTTAGTCCCTGTAATTATAACCTTGAAAATAATTTGAGGTATTGTAAAATAGTTTAATAAAAAGAGAATGACTCACATTGCAAGTTTATACGGGCAGAGTTTGGCCTACTGATTTAGCCTTTTATCCTAATTTAATAACAAGCACACAATTCAAGGTTAGTAATCAATCCAGCAATTACGATAACTCACGAGATCAAATTCTCACAACGAACGACAAAGTGCGATACTTCATCCATCGAATTAACGACGATCCATCGAATTAACGACGAACGAAAAAGTATAACCCTAATGTGGGCAGCACTTAAACATCCATTGGATATATTGATCGTCGGACAATGAATCGTAATAGCGATCGTGCTAATACCCTGATTGCGGCGTCGATTTAGTGCTTGTGTGTGTTAATTGGAGTATTTCTACGATATCTCAGCGCACAAAGTGAATTTGAGCGTCGTTTCAACTCCCAGAATCAAGTCCCAGTCTCCTGTATTTATAGTCGAAATTTGTCCCTCAGGCGGCCCGCGTGAGATATAAGCTTATCCTCACGCGGCCCGCGTAAGACCTAGTTTTTAGCATAGGGTTGCCACGTGTGGAACTAGCTCAGCTGAGTCGACGGTTTTCATTAATTCGTTTTTGACAGCACACTATGTAGATAATCGTTAACTAGGAAATACCCCCCCTGAGTTTTAGGGGCCCTGATCCTGATTCTGAAAATTCTGAAAATTTTAGGGTTTGTTCAGAATCACTTGGGTGTCTCAATTAGGGTTTCCTATTGGACTAATTATTTTAATAATTAGTACTTTTGATGAGAGTCGTTACATTCTCCCCACCTTAATAAAAATCTCGTCCTCGAGATTTACCGGAATAATTGAGGATATTTTCTCTTCATTTTGGATTCCAATTCCCAAGTATATTAGGGTCCTATCTTTGAATCCCACTTTACTTAAACTCACACTATTTGTTTACCTTTATATCTTGAAAAGGTACTACCAAAGATTCGTTTAATAGGCATCTCTTGAGATTGGATATATGAAATATATCATGTACTCCAGCTAACTCTTAAGGGTAGTTGTAAACTATAAGCAACTGGTCCTATACATTGGATTACTAAAAATGGTCCTACGTAACTTGGACTTAACTTTCTTTTCTTTCCGAATCTAATAACTCCTTTCCAAGGAGATATTTTTAATAGTATTTTGTCTCCAACTCGAACTCCAACGACTTTTATCTATTTATCTGTATAACTCTTCTGGCGATCCTTAGCCGTCTTCAGCCTTTCCTTCGTGATACTGAATATTACAATCTTAATTACTTAGGATTTTTATCCATATCCTTTGCCTCATGTTTAATTCTTTTTGCCCAAAGAAATATATATCTTAAATTCTTATAATCCGTATAGATAGTACCCTTACTTTCATACAGATAATATCTCCAAATCTTAAGGCAAAAATTATGGTTCCTAATTCTAACTCATGAGTGATAAAATTTTCTTCATACTTTTTCAATTGCCTCGAGGCATACGCAATTACCTTTTTGCGTTGCATTAACATATATCCAAATCCTAGCTTTGAAGCATTACCGTATACTTCAAAATCTTCAGTTCTTAAGGCTAATATCTGAGTATTTGGTTAATTTCTACTTTAAGATCCTCATTCAAACTTAGCTATTTTACAGGTTAACCTAGTTAATGGTATAACTATCAAAAAAAAAAAATCCTTAATAAATCGTCTGTAGTATCCGACTAAACTTCTAATTTCCATTGCGGATTAGGGAACCTTTCATTTGGTAATATCTTATCAGGATTTATGTGAATACCTTCGGGATTCACCATATGACCTAAAATTGCACTTCTAGCAGCCAAAATTCATTCTTCGAAAATTTGGCGTAAAGCTTTTCTTTTCTTAACAAAGTTAAGAGTACATATAAGTGCTGATAATATTCTTTCTGACTTTTAGAATAAATATGTATATCGTCGATAAAGATAATTACCAATTTATCCAAATATAGTTTACAGATCCTATTTATCATGTCCATGAATGCTGCAGGTGCATTCTTTAATTTGAAGGGCAGGACTGTAAACTTGTAATGACCATACCTAGTTCTGAAAACAGTCTTAGGTACATCTTCCTTTGATACTTTTAATTGATAATATCCGGAACATAAGTTGATCTTAGAAAATATCTATTTCCCTGGAATTGATCGAATAAATCATCAATTAATGGGTATTGATTCTTAATTGTAACGTTATTCAATTCTTTATAAGCAATACACATTCTTATTGAACCATCCTTTTTCTTAACAACCAATATTGTGCTAACCGATAAGGTTCCCTGGCTTATCGGTAAAATTCCTGGAATTAGATGAATCCTAAATTCTATCTCCCTATCTGGTGATAATCCAGGTAAATCTTCTGGAAATACATCTGGGTATTCTGAAATTACAGAAATTTCCTTAATTTCTTTATCTTTAGTATTGATGATTATTGAAATCATGTATACTATTCCTTGCTTTCGTTCATAATTAGCAACTTCCATTATTGATTATGAACTTTATGGTTTTACATGATTTATCTCCTTTAATCATTATTACTTTTCCAGTGGGTGCACAATTTCTATGGAATTCTTATCACAGATAATTCGAGCATAGTTATTTACTAATTAATCCATTCTTAGCACAATCTTGATTTCAACTAATTTCATAGATAATAAGGTTGCAGAAAATTTATGACTTAAAAGTTCTATTTCTCCGTTTTGCAGAACCTTATTTACTTTAACTAAATTCCCATCTGCCAATTCTACTGTAGAAATTTATCTAATGCTGGTTAACGGTAGGTTAAGAGTTTGGCAGAGTAAAGTATTTATAAAACTTTGGTTTGCTCCAGAGTCAAATAATACTTTGTGCGATCTGCAAGTCTAAGGGACATAAAACGTTGGACTGCAAAGACATGAAGAATACAGTCTGTTTCGACTGTAATGAGAAAGGCCACATCAAGACTACGTGCCCTAAATCTGTCAAAGGAAATGCGGCGGAGGAAGTAAAGCCTAAAATTGAAAGCGCCTAAAATGCCTGAGCTAGTCGATAAATAATGGCATCAGGTACATTCCTTGACAAATATCAGTAATGTAAATGCTAAGAGTTTTTTTTTATTTTGGTTCGGATTACAATAAATCCTTCATAAACTATAAGTATAACAAGTTTTTAAAACCTTTCATAAGAACCCTGTATATATTAAGTGTAAGGTAAAACCTACAGGTAGAAAATTCACAGGGACTATTTCTTCTATTCCTGTCTGAAATCTTCAAATCATAAAACCCTAATGTACCCTCTCTCCAGATAAAGTACATCATCATATGAAATTGATATCTCTTGATCTCTATTGATTTCGGATACCAAATGGTATGACAAAAGCGCCATATGAGGATTGGTGTATCTTAATATGTTCCATAGATTGCTTCCATGCCTGATCAGTATGAAAGTTTAATGCATGGAACCACAAAGATATCCCAATGATCACATGGTACTAAAGTCAACTAATGGCATTCAAAGAAGATATCTAGAAAATAGAATTTTTCCAAATAAATGTTTCCTGGTAAAGGAATCTGCGGACTCATAACATAATTGTGTCACTCTTTTGGCACAAGCAAGGATGAATGAACTGGAGCCTGAGATTTGGAAAAATCTCCGTAACCTCCTTGTATCTTGGTTATTTTCTCCTAAGTTTACCCTGTTTACCTCCCTAGAGGCAAGTAGAGTTAAGATTAACATCCCGCTTTGGGTTAGAGTGTTATAAGAACTCCATGTTGATTATGGAATAACCGAAAACCTGATTAAGTAAATTTTAAGATAGGAGATTCATATAGCCTAACTCGATATTCTGAGAGTTTGATAATTGTTAGATAGGAAAGACCGTTCATTTTGCTTATACACTCATTACCGCAACCCTATTTTAACAACGATTGATAATCGCCATCAACTACCCAGGATCGTTGAGTTATTCAACTAGCTATAAGGATTAGCTACTCCCTAAGATTAGTTTTAAGCAATGGTTGGGATAACCATCTCACCTTAAGATAAGCTTTTCTATAATAGCTGTTATATAAGTATCAAGGTGGCTCCTTTGAAGACCTTGTAAAGATGAAATATCAAAACATCCGTTGGATGGACGAGACTTTGGAAAGTCCACTTATCTGGATCTGAAAGTTGCATTGGAAACAACGAATAAGATCATACAAATCCCTAGTCATCTGTAAGTTGCCAATATAAGGCAGAAATTACTTCCTTTACTTTAACAAATCTCGAGGTCGAGATTTCTTCTAAGGGGATGAGGATGTAACACCTCGAAAATTCACGTCCTATAATGCGTTGACATGTGTCATATGTTTGAACGTGTGAAAGAATGTTCTGAAGGGACTAAAGTTGACAAACTTGAAAAGTATATGAAAATACGAGTTCTAAATGTCAACAGTGAATAAATATATTGTACATTAACCCTACATGATGGTTATAGCATCAAACGAATAAATCATGGATCATACGAAGCTAAAAGTGAGAGATTACAAACTACAGGGGTTAAATGTGTCAACATGTTTAAGTTATACCTTTGAGTGACCTTTTGACAAACCCGAAGCTTTGTAACTGTAAATTATGCTCACTAGAATGCACGATATAAATTTCATAAAGTTTCGTTATCGTATGAGAAAGTTATGATCAAATTCGTACGTGAGGGGTTAAAGCGTTAACGTTGAAAGATAGGACTTTTCGGGCTAACCGGAAGTGTCCAGGGACTTGGCAAAGTGAGTACAAGTCTTAAAGCCCTTGTGGGTAAATAAGAAGGGGTCAAATTGCAAGAAATAAGCTTTGTTGCCCTTTCGAGGAGCCAAGGGACAAAGATGTGGAAACTTGAAAATGTAAAAACTGATCAGAAGGTCCATGCGGCCCGCGTAAAGATTGGTTAAAACTCAGGCGGGCCGCGTCAGACGCCCAGATGCAGAAAATCGTTTAAATCGCCTGTTCAGCCTTCTAAACGACATGTAATGCCCTTAAACCCTTCCAAGAGACCCCTAAGCAACCCCTAAACACTTAGGGACATGTGTTGATGAGTTGTGGATGGTTGTAGACTTGTGTGTCAACTTCTTGTGGTGATTAAACCACTATATAAAGGACCATAAGTTGCAAACATTCCTCACACCTTCATCTGCACATTTGGAGCATTTCTGGAGCCAAGGACTTCTCTCAAGTGATCACATTTCGTGCATAGGGCCTTGGTAAGTTTGCTAAACCTTCCTTAGTTAAGTTTTAGCTTAGATTTAGCTTAAAAGTCAAACCGTCGTAATTAACGGTTGACTTTAAGATTAATCACTAATGGTCCAGTGATTAGTCGAATCAAAAGTAGTTATAAGTTGGTAATTATGTGGGCAATAAACCCTTAAAAGGGCATCCACTGATTCCCATCCTAACTAGGTCATTTGTCGAGTCAAAGATGATTAGAAAAAGTCAACATAAATGTAATCTTTTGTTTAACGCATAATTAACGATGTAAAAGGCGTGTAACCTATTTTATCATTCATATAACTTGATAATAAGCATAAGAACTTGTCTAAGCTTGTTTGATTCGACAACTTTCTGTTTTGAACCGATTCGGAACCGAAAGTCGCAAAGCTTTGACTTTTGCTTTGACTTCAGTTCTGACCCGCTTTAGTATGATTTGGAAATGCCTTAGAGCTTCCTTAGGACCAAGCTACATGTTAGCATAACCCTCTGTGGTTGGTTCATTGATTGACCCATTCGTTTACGCGTTTCCGTTAATTACTCATATATTGACCATTATGCCCTTATTACCATAAAACGTGATTTTTGGAAAAATAAAAGAGTAGAAACCTTGAATAATGATATATAAACTTGTGACCAAAAATTTGATATCAGTTGGAGGTGTAAATTGAGAGTTATGCTCATTAGCGTAAATTGAAGGCTTTATGTTAATAAAACGGCGTAATTAGCATATAGCCTACTTAAGCCTACTTGTTGATATCAAACTTATTACCCACTGATGTAATATATTATTTTGGGATTTTTGAAGATTTTTAATTAATTTTAGGATGAGCATAACTTAGAGTCGTAGGCTTAATCCGGTAATTGTCGGTTTTGCGCTTACGGGCTATAAAATGAGTTTTACATATCTAATCGACTCCAAACCTTTTGATACTGATTAAACATGATAAATAAATTATTTTAAACCTTCTGGAATAATAAAAATATCAGCTTTATGTATATAACCCGGAAATGGCTCCTAATCGCCTTTCTAAGCGTTTTTAACGCATAGTATGCACTAGAACTATTTTAGACATACAAGGGTTGATACCTACTGATATTTTAGGTAAATTATAATGTTTTAACAGTAAGTAAAGGTTGTTTAACTCAGACTTCAGTTTTGAGCTTTACGGCTTATGTGAAATTACCAAAGTGCCCCTTCAGTGCATAGTTTGGTTATAATTGATAAATTTCACATATATACTTTATCCTACTGTTATAACTTATCAAAATAAGTATTTTTGCTGATTATACCAGACCTGTAACTCAGGTAAATACTTAAACTCTTTTATAACCTCTTAAATGACCAAACTACCCCTACGAGGCCTAGTTTGTGTTTAAATACGTTTTGGGCATAATGAAAGACATCCTACTGATGTCACAACATATTTGAGGCATAATTAACTTAGGAAATCTGTATATGGCTCTCATGATTACCCATCATGCGTTATTCGCGTTCGGTTCGGTTTATGTAACTAGTTTGCATAAATTTAGCCGAAACGGGTCAAACGTTATCGTTTTTATCTCAAAATCCAGAATGTGTTTAGTTTACCCATATTATACAGGTCTCCAAACTTGTCGGGTCTAAATCACATCCTATTCCGGTCTTCGCTTAATCATGCGTTTTGAACCGTAAACCTTTCCTTAAAACTAACCGGTCTAAGTTACGACTTAAATAAGACCCGTTAGGAATTTAATAGGTTAATAAAACCTTCGTTCCAGATTGAGAGCCCCAGTAGAAGTACTTGTGCTTGCTGATTAGAATATACGGCTGAGTATAAATTGCATTGCTAGCTCAGGTAAATACTTTTAACTTATTTTCCCTTATACGGGCTTGGGATACGGTATTATAAAAATACCGCTTGGTCGGGTGTAGAAACCTTTTAATCGGAGATGATTAAATTGCATAATCCCGTTTTAATCTGTATTGATTGATAACAAATAACATTGGGGGTTAATGACCGTGTCCTGGATATCCTTGGCTCATTTAAAAAAAATGAATGGCCATAACTTAAGTACAAGGTGTAGACATAACACCTCCTGTTGCGTATGTAAAAGATATACTCACTCGTAAGGATGTCTTCTTGTGAGTTATATTTATGGTGTGTCGATTAATTTTGACCGGCTTGTATTGTATAATCACCGGCCCTAAATGTTGGACAACCATGTAAATCGGATACAAGATCTTTATTAATAAAATTGTCCCAAGTATAAAAGATTAATTTTGCCTCATGCATTTTAATCAAATTATAAAAGATATTTTGTGCCACGTGCATTCAAATCAATTTTCTTAAACTCTTTTCAAAATGAGTCAGTTAATTGTATTTACCAGTGTAAACTGACGTATTTTCCAAAAGGTTAAGTGACAGGTACTACGCGTAATTGGCTGGGAGCTCAGGGCGTCATTAGGGAATCTTGCAAGTTCTAGATGCCTAAAGTCTGTTGAACAGTTTTCTTTTATTGATCCGCCTGTGGATCCTTTACCTTCCGTTGTAATACTTTGACATTACTTATATTCGGAATGTAATATATTTATCTTTTGCTTCCGCTGTGCATTTATATATTGTGTTGTTTGACTATTATGTTGCCAACCACGTCACGATACTCCCCGCTGGGCCCACCGGTGACACGTGGAAAACTGGGGTGTGACATAAAAGAAAAGGAAGGATTGGGATATAAGCTTGTCCCACATTGCTGCTTGAACAAAAATCATAGAGGGGAGACCATCTATAAATGAAGAACCCCCCCCCCCCCAGTTAAAATTTATATAAGTTCAAACTGACCCTTTTGCCAATTTTTATTTTATATTCTTATGCCCGAGCTCGAGCCTAGGCTGGCTTGGCTCGGCTCGTTTACACCCCTATTGGGATCGGATACCTCAACTTGAACTTAACAATTTAACCCAACAACTGATTACGTAAACAAACAAGTTGTTTGATCAGAGTGCAAACGAGCCGAGCTACTCTAGCTCATCTCAGGAAAAAGCTCGAGCTCGAGCCTAAAAACAAGCCCAGTTAGTAAATGAGCCCGAGCGGTGCTTATCTGTAACACCTCGTAAAATCATACCCAATAATAAAGACACGTGTCATATAAGCATGTCAGGAACCCGGATCGAGTAAAAGATGTATGGTAGGATTTAAAAGGTCGACATGTTAATTAACACCTCTGAGCGACCAAATAATAATAAATCCCAAGACCTTAAATCGTTATGATAAACATCTGATATATTTAACCGGTTATTCCTAAAATAAATAAATTCAGTTTATAAGGAATTGGATTTAGAAATAATGTTACGATAAAGTATATGGCCAATTCTTTTCCAAAAGAATTCATGTCCCTTAAAACATGCAACACAAAAATCCAAGGCAACATAAGTGCATGGCTAGGCATGCATGCCCTTTCAGAACTGATCATATGGTCCCTACACTGAAAAGAAAGCATGAGATTCAGAGTTACAAAGTTGCATGGTCAAAACTTCAAAGTTTGCAAGTTTTTGGCTTCTGATGAACGGATACGGACCGCAAAGAGACCACCTTACGGTCCGTAAGGTGGCAGAGCTGAACAAAGATAATAATTAAAAAGCGGATACGGACCGCAAAGACAAGGGCTTACGGTCCGTAAGGCTGGTAACTGGGCATTTCAGATGAAGGTCGGTTACGGACCACAAAGTCAAAATCTTACAGTCCGTAAGAGGTGCTAACGGTCCGCGAGGGTTATTTCTTACGGTCCGTAAGATCGTCGCTGGCAGCAGAAAATGGACAGTTGCCTGTTCAGCCTGTTGCACCGCCTTAAGAGAGTGGTTTTCGAAATCAGGGGCTTGACTATTATGCCCATATGACCTTAAAACATGAATTTTGAGAATGTAAAAGAGTAGAAACCTTAGTTACTGATTTATAAACTTGTACCTAAAATTTGACATCAGTTTGAGGTCTAGATTAAGAGTTATGCTCATTAGCGTAATTGGAAAGTTTTTAGTAATTAAACGGTATAATTAGCGTATAGCCTATCTAAACCCGATTTTTGATACCAAACTTTTTACCCACTAATACAAAATAATGTTTTGGGATTTTTGGAGTTTTTTTATTTATTTTTAGGCTGAGCATAACTTAGAGTTCTAAGCTTGTTTCGGTAATTGCCGGTTTTGCCCTTTTGGGCTATAAAATGAGTTTTACAAATCCTTTTGACCCCAAACCTTTTTCTACTGATCTAATATGATAAATAAAATATTTTGAGCCTTCTGGAATAATAAAAATATCAGCTTTCCCTTGAAAACCCGGAAATGGCTCCAAATCGCCTTTTTAAGCGTTTTTAACGCATAGTATGTGCTAAAACTATTTTAAACATATAAGGTTTGATACCTACTGATATTTTCAGTAAATCCTTATATATTAATAGTAAGTAAAAGTTTTAAACTCAGATTTCCAGTTTTGACCTTTTTAGCCTAAATGAAATTACCAAAATACCCCTAAGGTGCATAGTTTGGTTTTAAATGATAAATTTCACATATATGTGATAACTTACTGTTATAACTTATTAAATTAAATATATTTACTAATTATATCAGACTCGTAACTCAGTTTATTATTTAAACTCTTTTATAACCTTTTAAATGACCAAAATACCCCTACGGGGCATAATAGAAGATATCTTACCGATGTCACAACATATTTAAGGCATATTAACTTAGGAAACTTGCATATGACTCTTTTGGTTACTCGTTACGCACTTTTCGCGTTCGGATCGGCTTATGTAACTAGTTTGCATATATTAGCCGAAACGGGTCAAACCACATCGTTTTCATCTCAAAATCCAGAATGTGTTTAAGTTACCCATATTAAACAAGCATACAAGCTTGTCGGGTTAAAGCCACATTCTAAACCGGTCTTCGCTTTATCATGCGTTTGAACCGTATATTCCTTTTGAAAACTAACCGGTCTAAGTCTAAGCTTAATTAAAGACCCGTTAAGATTCTAATAGGTTATTAAAAACCTTCGTTCCAGATTAGGAACCCAGTAAAAGCTACGTGCACTTGCTGTAATTGATTAATACTTTGCTCAGGTAAATACTCTTAACTTATTTTCCCTATATGGGCTTGGGATACGGTATTATAATAATACCGCTTGGTCGGGTATGTAGTCATTTAAATCGGATTGTGATTAATGTATTTACATAACTCGTTTTAGTCTGTATAATTTGGTGTATGGCCTTTGGGGGTTAAATGGCCATGTCCCGTATATCCCTGGCATCATTCAAAGAAATGGCCACGACCTAAGCACGGGGTGTGGGCGTACACCTGACAGTTGCATTATGTAAAAACTGGTAATCCACTTAAAAGAATTAACCTTGTGGGCATTATACCTGTGGCGTGTCAGTTAATCTTGTCCGGCCCTACAACCGGCCATAATGGACGACAAATAAGTAAAACTGTATACAAGATTATTTTGAATAATTGTCCCAAGTTATAAAAGGTATTTTTGCCTAAGTGCATTCAAACTAATTTTCAAACTCTTTTCAAAATGAGTCAGTTAAGTTGTATTTACCAGTGTAAACTGACGTATTTTCCAAAAAGGCTAAGTGAAGGTACTATACGAAATAGGCTGGCTACTCCAGGCATAAAAAATCAAGTCTCGCAAGCTCTAGATGTCGAAGTCTGTTGAACAGTTTTCCTTTTTATTTTGATCCGCCTGTAGATCTGTTTCAACTATTTTGTGATACTTAATATTACAAATTATTTGGTTGGAATGAATCTATCTTTTGCTTCCGCTGTGCATTTAAATATTGTGTTGTTTGACTATGATGATATCAACTACGTCACGATACTCCCCACCGGGCCCACTGGTAATACGTGGAAATATCGGGGTTTGACAGGTTGGTATCAGAGCCAACCTAAGATCGATTAATTACAAGGGGCAAGCTACTTCTCTAAGATTGATTTGAGGTCAGGTTATCATCAATTGAAGGTTAAAGATGAAGATGTACACAAGACTGCATTTAGGACTCGTTATGGTCATTACGAGTTCCTAGTGATGCCTATTGGGCTCACTAATGCACCTGCCGCATTCATGGATCTCATGAATCGTGTCTGCAAGCCTTACTTGGATAAATTTGTCATCGTTTTCATCGACGACATTCTCATTTACTCGAAAAGCCAAGCTGACCATGAGAAGCATCTCCGTTGCATTCTTAAGCTACTTCAACAGGAAAAGCTCTATGCCAAATTTACAAAGTGTGAATTTTGGCTTCGAGAAGTCCAATTTCTTGGACATGTTGTTAGTGAGCGTGGTATCCAAGTGGACCCCACTAAAATTGAAGCTATTATGAACTGGCAAGAGCCCAAGACGCCTACGGAGATTCGCAGCTTTCTAGGACTGGCAGGATACTATAGGAGATTTATTGAAAACTTCTCAAGAATTGCAGCACCCCTGACTCTACTCACCCGCAAGAATAACAAGTTTGACTGGGGGCCTAAGCAGCAAGAATCTTTCGATATTTTGAAGCAGAAGTTGAGCAACGCTCCTGTATTGACATTGCCTAATGGAATTGATGAGTTTGTGGTATATTGTGATGCATCACACACCGGAATGGGATGTGTGATGATGCAGAAGGGCAAGGTTATTGCCTATGCTTCACGACAGTTAAAGGTGCACGAGAAGAACTACACCACCCATGACTTGGAGCTGGGTGCCGTTGTATTTGCACTAAAACTGTGGAGACATTACTTGTATGGGACCAAGTGTGTGATTTATTCAGATCACAAGAGCCTTCAACATTTGTTTAATCAGAAGGATTTAAATATGAGGCAACGACGTTGGATGGAAACTTTGAATGATTATGATTGTGAGATAAGATACCATCCAGGCAAGGCAAATGTGGTTGCTGATGCCTTAAGCAGGAAGGAAAGAGCGAAACCTATAAGAATCAATGCTAAGAGCATTGAGATAAAGAATAGCTTGAACGAAAGGTTGTTAGCTGCGCAGAAAGAAGCTGTGCTAGAAGCTAACTATCCTGATGAAAAGCTAGGCGTAACTGAAGAACAGTTATCCTATGGTAATGACGGAATCCTGAGATTAAATGGACGAATATGGGTTCCAGTTTATGGAGGACTTGGGGATGTTATCCTCCAGGAAGCCCACAGTTCCAAATATTCCGTTCATCATGGAGCTGATAAGATGTATCAGGATCTGAAGGCAAACTATTGGTGGATAGGCTTGAAAAAGTCTATAGCTGCCTACGTAGCTAAATGTTTGACGTGCGCGCAAGTCAAAGCTGAACATCAAAAGCCGTCAGGTTTGCTACAACAGCCTGAACTTCCCACATGGAAGTGGGAGATGGTGACAATGGATTTCATCACCAAGTTACCAAAGACAAAGAAAGGAAATGATACTATATGGGTGATAGTAGATAGACTGACTAAGTCAGCACATTTCCTATCCATTAAGGAGACTTATAGCTCCGACATGCTAGCCCAATTGTACATAGATAAGATTGTATCTCTACACGGCGTACCAGTGTCAATCATCTCTGACAGAGATACTAGATACACATCACATTTTTGGAAAAGTTTCCAACAATCTTTGGGCACGCGCTTAAATTTTAGTACGCCTTACCATCCACAGACGGATGAGCAAAGTGAGCGTACAATCCAAACTTTGGAAGATATGCTTCGTGCATGTGTGATTGATTTAGGTGGTAGTTGGGATAACCACCTGCCATTGATCGAGTTCTCCTATAACAATAGCTACCATACTAGTATTCAGGCAGCGCCTTTTGAGGCATTATATGGTAGAAAATGCAGAACGCCTATTTGTTGGGCTGAAGTAGGAGAAGTTCAGTTATCAGGACCTGACATAGTCTTTGAAACGACGGACAAGATTGTCCAGATTCGCGACCGTTTAAAAGCTGCCAGGGATAGGTAGAAAAGTTATGCTAATAAAAGGCGAAAACCTCTCAAGTTTGAGGTGGGTGATAAAGTTTTGCTTAAGGTATCACCCTGGAAGGGGGTGATGCGATTTAGTAAAAAGGGTAAGTTAAGCCCGAGGTATATAGGACCATTCGAGATTATCGAATGTGTTGGGTCAGTGGCTTATAAGTTGAACTTACCTGAAGAGCTCAGTGGTATTCACAATGTATTCCACATCTGCAATCTGAAGAAATGTCTAGCAGATGAATCGCTAGTCATACCACATACAGATGTGCACATAGATGAGAGCTTGAAATTTGTGGAAAAGCCTTTGTCGATTGAGGATCGAAGGGTTAAAAAGCTTCGGAGGAAGCATGTACCTATTGTCAAGGTTAAATGGGATGCCCGTAGGGGTCCCGAATACACATGGGAGGTAGAATCCGTAATGAAAGAAAAGTACCCTCATTTGTTCCAGTAAATCTCGAGGTCGAGATTTCTTTTAAGGGGGTGAGGATGTAACACCTCGTAAAATCATACCCAATAATAAAGACACGTGTCATATAATCATGTCAGGAACCCGGATCGAGTAAAAGATGTATGGTAGGATTTAAAAGGTCGACATGTTAATTAACACCTCTGAGCGACCAAATAATAATAAATCCCAAGACCTTAAATCGTTATGATAAACATCTTATATATTTAACCGGTTATTCCTAAAATAAATAAATTCAGTTTATAAGGAATTGGATTTAGAAATAATGTTACGATAAAGTATATGGCCAATTCTTTTCAAAAAGAATTCATGTCCCTTAAAAGCATGGAACACAAAAATCCAAGGCAACATAAGTGCATGGCTAGGCATGCATGCCCTTTCAAAACTGATCATATGGTCCCTACACTGAAAAGAAAGCATGAGATTCAGAGTTACAAAGTTGCATGGTCAAAACTTCAAAGTTTGCAAGTTTTTGTCTTCTGATGAACGGATATGGACCGCAAAGAGACCACCTTACGGTCCGTAAGGTGGTGGAGCTGAACAAAGATAATAATTAAAAAGCGGATACGGACCGCAAAGACAAGGGCTTACGGTCCGTAAGGCTGGTAACTGGGCATTTCAGATGAAGGACGGTTACGGATCACAAAGCCAAAATCTTACGGTCCGTAAGAGGTGCTTACGGTCCGCAAGGGTTATTTCTTACTGTCCGTAAGACCGTCGCTGGCAGCAGAAAATGGACAGTTGCCTGTTCAGCCTGTTGCACTGCCTTAAGAGAGTAGTTTTCGAAATCAGGGGCTTGGCAACTGGTTTTGGCATTATAGGGACACCTGGGACCATCATAAAACATCTGTAGACTATGTTGGCATGATCTTGGACACTTAGGATCACTATATAAGGAGCTTGAAGTTGCAACATTTGGCTTGCTCATTTCATTCTCACTCAAGACTCATTTCTGGAGCTCCTCTTATCAGCAACAAGATTCCTTAGGCTTCCTAATCATACTTAGGACTCTTGTAAGCGTCCTTAACCTTCTTTAATTCAGTTTAGCTTAGTTAATTAGCTTAAAGTCAAACCATCGTAATTAAGGTTTGACTTCGAGATTAATCAATAAATTGTCCAGCCAAATCTTGAATTAAAAATACCTCTGAGTTGGTAATTATGTAGGTAATAAACCCTTAAAAGGGTACTCTCTGATTCCCACTCTAACTAGGTCAATTGTCGGGTCAAACTTGATATTAAAAAGTCAACAGAAAGCTTAATATCAAATTAATGCATAATTAGCAATGTAGAAGCTATGCAACCTGTTTTATCATTAATATAACTTGGTAATTAATGTAATAACATGTCTAGACATGTTCAACCCGACAATTTTCAATTTAGGCTCGGTTCGGAACCGAAAGTCGCATAATTTGACTTCTGCTTTGACTTTCAGTTCTGACCCGTTTGAGCATAATTTAGAAATGCCTTAGAGCCTCATTAGGACCAGGTTTCATATAAGTATAACCCTCTGTGATTATACAACTTGGTTCATTAGTTATCTGATTCATATGCATATTTCCATTAAATGCCTAAATGTTGACTATTATGCCCATATGACCTTAAAACATGAAATTTGAGAATGTAAAAGAGTAGAAACCTTAGTTACTGATTTATAAACTTGTACCTAAAATTTGAAATCAGTTTGAGGTCTAGATTAGGAGTTATGCTCATTAGCGTAATTGGAAAGTTTTTAGTAATTAAACGGTGTAATTAGCGTATAGCCTATCTAAACCCGATTTTTGATAGCAAACTTTTTACCCACTAATATAAAATAATGTTTTGGGATTTTTGGAGTTTTTTATTTATTTTTAGGCTGAGCATAACTTAAAGTTCTAAGTTTGTTTCGGTAATTGCCGGTTTTGCCCTTTTGGGCTATAAAATGAGTTTTACAAATCCTTTTGACCCCAAACCTTTTTCTACTGATCTAATATGATAAATAAAATATTTTGAGCCTTCTGAAATAATAAAAATATCAGCTTTCCCTTGAAAACCCGGAAATGACTCCAAATCGCCTTTTTAAGCGTTTTTAACGCATAGTATGTGCTAAAACTATTTTAAACATATAAGGTTTGATACCTACTGATATTTTCAGTAAATCCTTATATATTAACAGTAAGTAAAAGTTTTAAACTCAGATTTCCAGTTTTGACCTTTTTAGCCTAAATGAAATTACCAAAATACCCCTAAGGTGCATAGTTTGGTTTTAAATGATAAATTTCACATATATGTGATAACTTACTGTTATAACTTATTAAATTAAATATCTTTACTGATTATATCAGACCCGTAACTCAGTTTATTATTTAAACTCTTTTATAACCTTTTAAATGACCAAAATACCCCTACGGGGCATAATTTGAGTTTAAATTCATTTGGGGCATAATAGAAGATATCTTACCGATGTCACAACATATTTAATGCATATTAACTTAGGAAACTTGCATATGACTCTTTTGGTTACTCGTTACGCACTTTTCGCGTTCGGATCGGCTTATGTAACTAGTTTGCATATATTAGCCGAAACGGGTCAAACCACATCGTTTTCATCTCAAAATCCAGAATGTGTTTAAGTTACCCATATTAAACAAGCATACAAGCTTGTCGGGTCACAGCCACATTCTAAACCGGTCTTCGCTTTATCATGCGTTTGAACCGTATATTCCTTTTGAAAACTAACCGGTCTAAGTCTAAGCTTAATTAAAGACCCGTTAAGATTCTAATAGGTTATTAAAAACCTTCGTTCCAGATTAGGAGCCCAGTAAAAGCTACGTGCACTTGCTGTAGTTGATTTATACTTTGCTCAGGTAAATACTCTTAACTTATTTTCCCTATACGGGCTTGGGATACGGTATTATAATAATACCGCTTGGTCGGGTATGTAGTCATTTAAATCGGATTGTGATTAATGTATTTACATAACTCGTTTTAGTCTGTATTATTTGGTGTATGGCCTTTGGGGGTTAAATGACCATGTCCCGGATATCCTTGGCATCATTCAAAGAAATGGCCACGACCTAAGCACGGGGTGTAGGCGTACACCTGACAGTTGCATTATGTAAAAACTGGTAATCCACTTAAAGGAATTAACCTTCTGGGCATTATACCTGTGGCGTGTCAGTTAATCTTGTCCGGCCCTACAACCGGCCCTAATGGACGACAAATAAGTAAAACTGTATACAAGATTATTTTGAATAATTGTCCCAAGTTATAAAAGGTATTTATGCCTAAGTGCATTCAAACTCTTTTCAAAATGAGTCAGTTAAGTTGTATTTACCAGTGTAAACTGACGTATTTTCCAAAAAGGCTAAGTGAAGGTACTATACGAAATAGGATGGCTACTCCAGGCATAAAAAATCAAGTCTCGCAAGCTCTAGATGTCGAAGTCTGTTGAACAGTTTTCCTTTTTATTTTGATCCGCCTGTGGATCTGTTTCAACTATTTTGTGATACTTAATATTGCAAATTATTTGGTTGGAATGAATCTATCTTTTGCTTCCGCTGTGCATTTAAATATTGTGTTGTTTGACTATGATGATATCAACTACGTCACGATACTCCCCACCGGGCCCACCGGTAATACGTGAAAATATCGGGGTGTGACATTATCCAGCTGGAGGCAGGTCACGATCCTAAATGAGCCCACTGTTTATATAAATTTTAACTATTATACCAAACATATATTTAATTCTCTATATGTATTAATTTTGATCATGCTAATGAATAGTAATTTTTTTGTTTTTTGTGTTTTTTTTTCATAGTTAACTTTAGAGTTTTCTTTTAACAAGTTTAGTTTTTTTATTGGTTTAATTTTAGCTTTTTACTAAATTTCGTCGTCGTCGTTCGGAAGCTAATTAGTATAGTGTTTAAGGGTCTCATTTAGTCCATCAGGTTTTTTTACCCTCTTAAGACTTTGTCTACTTTTTACGTCACATGAGTCACTTCGTATTATAAATTCTTGTTTTTGTTTTAAGTTTTTCCCAACTTTTGATCGTTGTTCGGTTGCTACCTAGTACGGTTTTACACCCAGCCTCACAACGCTGATAGCACGGTTTTATGCCCCCACCCTGCAACGCTGGTAACACAATTTTACGCCCCCGCCCCGCAATGCGTGGACTTAAAACTAGTTAATAATAATTACCATTTATAAAATTATGAAAAAAAACTAAGTTATAGAAAAAAAATTATTATAATTATTCATTATTCAATATATAAATAAGCAAACTTATATGTGCATCATGACTTGTACCTTGTGTTTGGGGAGTGTTTCATAAAAAAACTAGGTTTTTCACATTTAGCCCAAACATTTCATATTTTACATTTTAACCCCTTTTCATTTTTTTTACTTTTACCCCAAAGTTTTCCATCTTTTATAATTTAACACAACACTTTATTATTTACAACTTTCGTACTCCATACTTTTTGTCTTTCGCAAGTTTTTCGTTTTACGTTTTGTTCTAAATTTTGCAAGTTAACATGTCGTAGCATGCATGTGAGGTTCAACGTTTTTGCTATATTTTTTCATATTTAACAGACTCGTCGCAACGCGTCCATTTTTTCCCTTTTGAAAAGTTCGCTACAACGGGCGGATGGTAGATCGATTAAGTTATTATTTTCTACGTTTTACGTTTCTGGTTAATTTCTTCGCAGTAAGACACTGTAACGGGTGTGCGTGGTTCAACGATTTTTGTCTTCTTTTCGTTCAGTGTAATTTTTACGATGTGGTTGTGGCATTGGTGCTACTTGGCACTGTTTTACGAACGTTTTTAACCTATTAAATTTTTTACTAATTTTTTGTTTCAGTTTACCCCTATACTTTTTTTACTTAAAAACTATTTTTTACGTGCATATTTTATGTACGGGTATGTGTAAATATGATTTCTTCTACATTCCGACGCAAACTTTTTTTTATAGACGAGTCAGGTCAAATATAATACGTTTTCGTTTAAAGAAACCATTTTTACGTGCATATTTCTATGTACGTTTTCGTATAAATTCAAGTTGTTCTACGTTTGGACGTAAACTTTTTTGGGAAATGATTCAGGTCAAATATAATATGTTTTCGTGTTTATTTTATGTATGTTTCGTAAAGTTTGTTTCGAACCGAGTGGAGTCAAACTATGGTTTATTTTTCTCCCCTTTTTTCGAAAGCTCTAATTAATCCCTTTCGATTACATGTGCATATTTTCCTTCATACCTGTTACGTTTTCTTTGTATAAGTTGGGTCACATATAATACGTTATGATTGTTCGATATGAATTCCATTTACTTTACATTTGATCCAATCACAATGCTTATACAAGTTACACCGAGTTCAACTGGATACGTCGAAATGTGTGTTTTCATATGGTTAATGAATCATATAACGTTTGGACTAATCCATTCAATGTTTACGATGTACCCGCGTCGCAACGCGAGCGGGTCTTAACCCTAGTTAATATAAATTTATCAATCAATATTAAACGAGCTGAACCTAAGCTAAGCTAAGCTTAAGCTTGAAAAACTACCTATGAGTCAAGTTCGAGCTTTAGGAACAAAGCTCGAATCGAGCCGAGCTCGAGCTTTCATAAGTTGAATGAGTTCGAGCTCAAACCTAGTAAAGCTCGGGCTTGGCTTGGCTCGTTTGCGCCCCTATATACACACTAAAACTTATTTAAAGCTTGAGAATTTACACGTGTCATATAATATTATACATATTAATATAAAGTGGACATGAATAGTGATCAACTTTTTTAGGTAATTCTTTTAATTTTTAGTGATCAACTTTTTTTAAGTAATTCTTTTAATTTTTAAATATTATACTATTAATCAGTAATAGTAATCTAATTATTTTTTTAATAACTTACGTTCTATTATTGTGTTTTTTTAACATTACGACATAAATTTTATTGAAAAACAGATATTATGCCACTATCCTACCAAACCGAACAATATATGTAACAGTAGCGATATTTATTTATATTGTTTAGTGTACCAAACAACATTGGTACTTGTACCTGTATTCATTTTTATTGTGTCCTGTTTGGTAACGGATTTGTGCCCTTGCCATAGTGAACCAAATCGAAACTAACCAAACAACATCGGTATTTATTTTTGCTTTCGATAAGCTGACACCATATCACTATCATACCCTACTGGACACCGATATCTATATTCATTTTTATGCTTTCCGGTTTTGATAATTTTTCATTTATACAACTCGGTTTGCGATGATAAATTAATATCAGTACTAATAGTACTAATATGTGATGATTTGAACCAACAGATGCCATTCAAACAAAATTGGTGCAAGTACCAGTGTTCATTTTTATAGTTTTCGGTCGATATAAAACACATGTTTATTTCTATAACGAGTGCATGTGTCGTACCAGTACTGTCACGAACCATATTAATACCAATCGAATGCCCATGATAATGTACCGCCGCAACGCGCCTGCAAATAATCTAGTTTATATTATTACCCACTCGGGTCATTAGAATGTCAAACATTATCTACTTTGACCAAAGAAAGGTCAAAATAGGTAAGTAACTTGTATAAGATAAATAAAGAAACTACGAAGGATTGAGATAAGAAAACTCACACGTATCATGCCATGCAAATTAATATAATATGATGCTAGTTGATCACTAAACTTATTCTAATGTTATTTGATGAATATAATAGCATAACATACTTTTCTCGTCTTATAATCACGTTGTATGTTTCAAAATGATAAAAAATAAAATAATATAAAAAATTAGTTTGATCGTCTTCATAGATTTACTCACTTTATAATATATCATCCAAGGTACAAACATCACATGTCAGCTTTAAATTTTGTTTTCAGTAGTTTTCTATCATAAGAAAGTATATATGTCCTCACAATAAAATAAATATCGTTTGTTAGCAGGGCATTGACAGGTTTTGTGAGTTTTTTTTTTTATAACGCGATCTCATGGTTAAAAGAAATAACAATACCTCATAGAGAACTACTTTTACATGTGTGAGCATTCACAACCATTCGTGATCTTATTTTTATAATTACACTAAAAATCATTATATTTTCTCTTTCTTTATCAATTAAATAATATTTTTTTATCCCTTTATCGTTATCTTTTCTATCTTCTCCACTCACAACAACTTCAGAAAAAATATTAAAAGTTAATAGGGGTGAACATTGTCCCCCCAAATATACAGATAATATATTCGCTCTCCTTCACTCAAAACCACTTTTTATAATATGTATAACCGACTCATATAAAAATGCATAATGGGATGTGAATGTTCTATATGGGGTGGTTTTTTGAATCATTGTTTTGGTATTTTGTTCCGTTACACAAGTAAAAACAAGTGCAATGTCAGCAATGGATTTGGGCTCTTGACTTCTTTGAGGAGTTTTGGTCTTACTTGGATTATGTAATTGCCAAACTTTACTATACATGAAGAAAATTGGTAGGAATTCATGATAATGAAGCTTCAAGGCATGTACATGGAAGATGGTTCCGTGGACCTTAAGCAACCTCCTTTTAAATGTCATAGCTTAAGGATAAGTTTAGTTTTGCAAGAGATTTAACGTAGGTTTGCAAGCGGATTGTATGATATCAACGAGTCAGTAATATATGTGTGTGAATGGACGGAATTGGATTTACTCAAATGTGACATCAACTTGTTTAAAAGGTTAGCTTACTATCTTCTATAAGCTAAAAAAATACTGAAGAATAAATTGATGAGAGCGCAAATGATTATGTCTCTTTTTAATATATATAAGAAACTTGAGAAGCATTCTGGACCATACATTTCTCTAAGCTTTTCGTAATATACACATATGTATATAGTCAATTTTAAACAATACGTATGTGTATATTACGAAAAACTTAGGGAAAATGTGTGGTCCAGAAAGTTTCTCAATTAGTCTAGTGTTTCTCACACGATCCTAACCTATATATATATAGGGTTAGGTTAACGTACAATACAATGACTCTTATCGTACAATATGTACGCGATCATCTCAGTCGTACGATCTGGTGCGAATTCACTCTTGAACATGCGATTTGTGCTGAAAAACCAACATGCGAAATTGCTTTATATACCAACATGCGATTTCATCATATTTACCAACATGCGAAATTGCTACAAAAAAACCAACATGCGATTTCATCAAAAATACCAACATGCGATTTCCAACATGTTTTTTTTATAACATGCGATTTCACAATATCGTACAAGCGTACGATAAGCCTAATTGTACGTTACACTTTTTCCATATATATATATATAGGGCGTGTCTAAAAGTTTAACTAACAGATCTTTCAGTAACCGATCAACGATGAATTTATTAGCAATGGATTACAAACAAATTGAGCACTATTGACCGAAAGTGGCTTTGGTTAGCTAATGGGGAATGGTGGGCCTTAGTATGTCTGAAGGGGTATGGTCTCAAATCTGTGCCGACCAACCGGGTCGCGCGTGAGGCCATACCCTTAACATACTAATTTGGTAGTTGTCTCAACCTCGTGCCGGCCAAACATGGGCAACCTAGGTCGTGCGCGGGGTCATGGTGAACACAAACCCAAATTTCACAATTAGCTCCTTGGATAGAAACCCTCACTTCCTGGACCTTGCGCTAGCCACATCGGACACTCCGGATGGCCGCGCGGGAAACAGAAGCGCATGTGTTCCAATGACAAGTATTAAAGGTACAAGTGGCTTAACAACGGACCAATGAGCGTCCAACAAGTTATATCCGACCATGCTCCATGATTTACAATCGTACAGGAGACAAGAAGGTATACAAGGATGCTTACGTGCCACCAATCAGCGTGCGCCGACAACTGCACCACAATCTCCACTTGACCGCTAATGACAGAGCAGACAACAAGGACAACGGTCAGGCCACATGGATCCAACCAACGCGCACCAGCTCTCCTCTCGCCCAGAAGCACCAACGGTCGTGGCAGAGGGGAAAAACGGATATTCCTTGTTGCCGACGACAAGGCCCAAGACCCATCAACCCATCTCCTTCCACACCACTCCGTCTATAAATAGGAACCTTCATCTACAGGTTTAAGGATCCACTTCCTTGCTCTCTTACTCCTAATTACATACTTAATCCTCAATACACATACTTATTCTCACGCAGGAGAGTGGTTAAGAAGAGAACCCCCCTATTCCCCTCCTCTTAACGAGCTTGATGAGGTGTTCCGTGTTTTTACGAGAAAAACCACCATCACAACTTGGACGAGATAAAGAAGATTAACCTTATTTGTCGACTCACAATACCAAATTAATCTTCAGATTAGTTCCGTGTTTTTACGAGGTGTAATAAGCCTTAATAATACACATATTTCTTAACGAACCATAATGGGTCTAAGATTTAACCAAAGCTAATATGGTGGCCTATATTGGGACTTTTAATGGGGTACGAGAGCCTTAATAGGTCATAGTCGATCACCACACATCATATAAGGTTATAGCGAGCTATATTAGACCTTAAGTGGTTAGATTGGACTGTAATTAATCATATTATGGGTTATATTTATTTGATGAGTAACAATAGGTCATGCATGTCTTAGTGAGTGATACTTAGTTTCAGTAATCATGTCATGATAGCTCTATAATGGGCCATGATAGCCTTTGGTAGGACATATTATGTCTTAATGGATTATGTTGAGGTATAATAGGTTATGTTAGGGTTTTACGAGCCATAAAGATAATGCATGTCTTAATGAATCAAGTTAGCTTTAAGAGTGATTATAGGTCTTTAATGGAGCATGAATGGCCTAAATATACATATTTGGTTTTGAGAGTTTTGTCTCTTAATGGGCCATGATGATCTTTAATATAACGATTTGTGATTATTTTAACTTTTTAAAATAATCAACAAGAAAACGAATAATATATATATATTTTTTTAGGATTTAACTTGTAAAATATCGCATTTTAACAATCTCACACTTCCATCTAGTTTTGACTTTTGAATGGAATGGAATATACACATGCATACATTTGCTTCCACCAAATACCAACAAATAATTAAAAAAACATAAATCATATAATTAATAAACAAAGTCTTATTACAAGTATATATATGTCATGGATGGGGATTGGATCCATGAAAAAAGACATAAAAATATTTGTACATATGTAACTTCTCCATCAAATACCAACAAAATATAGTTGGTTCAATAAAAGAATAAACAACTAGAATAATGACTAACATAATTTGAGGTATCATCAAATCTTTTCCCATGACACAAAAATAGTAACCTAGGCATCACCTTCATTACGGACAAGGCGGTCCACCACTTCCGGGTATATAAGTGCATCCGGATGGTCCTGAAGGCGAAACTGGTCCCTTAGGAAGTGACTGTAAAACAAGCTTCTTTGCACTCTTTAGGTCGACCAGACGTCCATACTTTACATGCAAAACTCGACTAGCTTCAATGGAGTTAGCGTACACCAGAATAAACACCGCTAAGAACACACATAGAATGCTTAATGGCTTCATCTCTTTAGCTTGTAAATCAAGTAATCAACATATGTGTGAGCTTGAGGGTTTATATAAAGATTTCCAAAGTGGTGTTAGGTGGTTTCTTAGTGTAAACCGTTTCAAGGATTTGACTTTTAACTTAAAGAATTGTTTTTAAACATATGTGTGTATAGTATATAGTATTTGACTATAAGAAGACAATTTTTATATGACTTTTTAATTGTTTCATTTGGATCAACTTGTTTTAGCCAAGGTTATTTGAACCACACGTAATATTATATATTATATAATGTAAAACATATTGCACATCACATGTTTGGTACGGTTTATAGTCTTCTTTCGCTTAATGTAGAATATTAATTGGTATTAAACATTAGTTAGGAGTTGTTCTCATGCAAGGAAGCTTCATTGTCATCGATGATTTTATTGTTTTGTAAATTGTATAATTAAATAATTTATATCGGTTGTATATACATAAATGAGTAAATTACAAAACTCGTCCTTTATGTTAATAACAGATTGCAAAATGTGTGATTTGTCTTCAAAAAGGGTACTCGATGTTTGCAAACTCTTGCACATTATGTCATTTAACCCTAACTTAGTTATTTTCCATGGTTAAATCTGACCCAGTGGACCCTACATAAGGGTATTTTGATCATTTTATCCTAAATACTAAAATAAATAGTTATTAATAATAGAGTAAATTAAATAATCCCCCTATCCATCTCAACTTGGTCAATGACCAACACCACTACCCTCACCGCCCATCACCACCACCTGCCCCTACCACCACCACCACCACCCACTTGATTTCGCGCTGCCAAACAAACCCGAATCCGAATTCAAACAAACCCCAAACTTGATTCCATCACTTGGGTTCGTCACGAGTGAAACAACGAAGACAACTTTTCAAGGTTATGTTCTTGACCTTAGTTTGGCCATAGGTTTGCAAATGGTAGAAAACCAAAACCACAAACGCAATTCAAATCTTCATATACAATGGACAAAAAAGTGAAAGAAAACCCCCAATCCAATTTCTTGAAATATCTAAACGGATCCTTCAATCAGAGTCACGCTAGTTCTTCCATTTCGTTGAGTCGCTAATCTTAACCTAATTTCTGTTCTTTTCGTCGACCACTCGAATGCATAAATTTCTAAAAGAGTTAACTGCCATTTTCGTCCCTGTGGTTTGGTCACTTTGGCCATTTCAGTCCATTTTTCAAAAATGCGCCATTTTCGTCCCCCACGTTCTGGAAAGGTGCCATTTCAGTCCAAAAATCATAACCCAGTTAAGTCAGTTTGTAAATAAGGACTGATTGTGTAAATTTGAAAAATGGACTGAAATGGCAGTTAACACCACCACCACTAGCCCTGCCACCACCACCACTCCGCTGCCACCACCACCACCACCGCCACCACCGCCACCACAGCCACCGCCACCACAGCCACCACCGCCACCGATGAACTCCGAACTCCGAGAACGGTATACCGAAACGAAAAGCTTGCGGGTTACGGGGACGTCTTCGTCTTCTCCGGTCGTCTTCTCCGATGAACTCCGAACTCCAGCGAGTTGCAGAAATGAGCAGGGGTGGAACTAGTAATTGATTTAGCCCAAAGATATGTTTAAAACACCAACAGACTCCATTAAACCTTCCCTTTCTTTCCTTCTTCTGCTTCACATATTTTGGTAACCATCACGTTGATATACCAATATATTATATGCATAGATCAGTATTCTAGTTTCTAGAAACGTATATATCTAGTATACTATATTAGAAATACCAACCATCACGATCTTGATTCTAGTTGATGAATTCCAGTTGAAAACTTCAGGATTACCTTTTGTGTTTATGTTGCTTAAAATTTAGTACATATGGCCAAGTTGTGGACGGAGCGTTATGATAAAAATAGCCATACTCTTGATCAGAATCTAACAATTTCAGTGTTTTTTTACAAGATTTTCATTTTTGTATTATCTATGTTTCACCTGAAATCAGGTCTCCGTGTTAGAAAATATTTTTCGGTTATACAGAGATGATACCAAGCGGCTGCTGAACTTCTATACTAAAACAAATAAGAAATGTAGAAAGTCTTAATGACTCCACAATAATAACTCAACTTGGACTGAATTAATACAATAAACCTTCTTTTCAATCGTACTTTCTGAAAGCATCACTTCCTTAGTTTGTGGTGGTGGTAGTAAGGACCTCATTGTTCACTTGTCACATTGGACAAGGGATAAGTTCTCTGTCAAATATGTCAGATCATAATCTTTCAGTCTTTTATTCTTTTTGCGCTGTACATCGAATATTCCTAGTAATTGTGCTCATATGGTCTGTTGGTGTTTTAAACATATGTGAAGCAGAAGAAGGAAAGAAAGGGAAGGTTTAATGGAGTCTGTTGGTGTTTTAAACATATTTTTGGGCTAAATCAATTACTAGTTCCACCCCTGCTCATTTCTGCAACTCGCCGGAGTTCGGAGTTCATCGGAGAAGACGACCGGAGAAGACGAAGACGTCCCCGTAACCCGCAAGCTTTTCGTTTCGGTATACCGTTCTCGGAGTTCGGAGTTCATCGGTGGCGGTGGTGGCTGTGGTGGCGGTGGTGGCGGTGGCTGTGGTGGTGGTGGTGGCAGCGGAGTGGTGGTGGTGGCAGGGCTAGTGGTGGTGGTGTTAACTGCCATTTCAGTCCATTTTTCAAATTTACACAATCAGTCCTTTATGTTACAAATTTACACAATCAGTCCTTATTTACAAACTGACTTAACTGGGTTATGATTTTTGGACTGAAATGGCACCTTTCCAGAACGTGGGGGACGAAAATGGCACATTTTTGAAAAATGGACTGAAATGGACAAAGTGACCAAACCACAGGGACGAAAATGGCAGTTAACTCTTTCTAAAAACACCATCTCAGCTAATTAAGGGTGTACGGTGTGGGCGGCAAAGGGGTGCGGTAAACTTGGTTTGCCGCTCGGGAACGCCGCCGCCAACCCCCTTTGCCGCGCGGTGAAGTTTGATGAACGGTGAAGCTTTCCGCTCGGTGTTTGTGCATCTTCATTGGCTTTATAGTCGTTACAATTTAAAAAAAAAAATTAAACTTTATAAATAAAAACAAATTCACTTCCATTTTCACCAAACAAACCCAACCTCCATACTTACTGCAATTTTCACTCAATTTTTTAAAGGCGTAACTTTGTAGAATAGTAACCAAGTTTTAAAAGTGTTTCAATTAGGTTAATCAAGTTTCAAAAGTGTTTCAATCAGGTCATTCAACATTCATTTTTCATTAAAATTAAGGGTTTTTCATCCATTTCATAAGTAACCATGGTGATGTGGATTTTTGTTTCTTTTTTCCCTTTTATTTGATGCTAACTTCGAGTGATTACGTGGATTGTAACTTGTTTTTTAAAATTTTAATGTAATTAAAGTGTTTTTATTTTTAATAAATATAATTTCATCTTCTAAAATAATTCGACCTCAACATCTTATGCTTCATTTTTTTCTTGACACGTAAAAAAAAAGACATGACTTAATTTGAATGTTAAGTTATCTAATTGGGACAAAAACGATACGAGTGATCTAATTAGAACACTTTTAAAACTGCGTTACTATTATGTGACATTTTCCCTTTTTGAAATCTTTTCAAACAAATGGAAGGCTCAAACAAAGGTGAAGGCAAGAAAAAAAATGTAGGGTCCGGTTCGAAGGCAAGAAAGAGTTGATGAATATTAAATGTTTACGAGAAGAAAAATACATGACGTTGGCAGATGGGCAATGAGAGGCGTTGCGACAAACTATGTTCGACAAGGACTTGGAGACGTTTAACCGGCCTCACGATAATGTTCACCCTTCGATATTGGAAATCACACTCGCTAGAAAATGTGAGATCGCAAAAAAATATGGTTGGCCTTGTAATTTTAAGTTTTTTTTAAACTTAGATTTTAATGTAATGTTTTTTTTTTTTTTTTTTTGTTTATAAAAGTTTGATGTTTTATTCATTTTATCTTAAATTAAAAAAAATATAAAATATAAAAAATAGTTTACCAATTCATGAAGTGTCTAACCATTGCCAACACTTTTCAGCATAGTTTAAACTCTTAAGGTTGAATGACATGACACACCCTCATTGGTTGATTTGGAAGTTTACCACTTTCAAGTGTCTAACCACTCCCTACACCCTAAACCACCGTCTCCACCGCCCCTAGGCCACCACACCTTCACAAAGATCTGTTTGAGGATTCAGAAAGAAATGTTCCAATTTGTATTTATTAATTGTTCATCCCGAAATGTACTTTGCATAGTTCTTTATTACAGAGTGTATTTTTTTTTTCATTATTTCTGAGTGAAAACAGAGAGTTGGATGGAAACAGTAAAGATTCATTTGAAACTTAACGAACAATCTTGGGGCATGTTTGGCTAAGCTTTTTGAAACAACTTATTGACTTATTGGCTTTTTGGAAAAGTTAGTATGGAGTGACTTATTGACTTATTGGCTTTTTCCCCTCACATACACCCTCATTGCCAAACATCATTTTGGAGCTTATAACTTTTCAAAAAGCCAATAAGTCAATACGTTGTTTTAAAAAGCTTAGCCAAACATGCCCTTAATACAAATACAAAAGCGATGCAAATCTTGTATTACTTCACCAGTAGTTTTTTTTACTACTCAACTACAGGAAAAGTGGGTCTTTACTGTGCGTACACATCTTGTTTGATTAAATGTCTCTGAGAGATCACCCAGTAAAACCATCTTTGTTGTTGTTTCTTTGCTTGTTAAGAGCTCAATGTTGGAAATTTGTGGAAATAGCACTTTTCACAAATATAGGAAAATGATGTTTTCCTATTTTGGACTAGAAATAAATATAATAAAATGAGTGGGTTTTATATATTTATTTATGGGTTTATGTTCTATGTTGGAAGAGCTTCGCAACGAACTAAACCACGTCCAAAACAGAGCTAAGATGAATGAGATATCGATACTCAAAGTTTGGTGTTTGAAACTTGAATGCTGAAAAAAGTGGGAAAGTGGCACCTTGTCCCACATAGGAGGAGAGATGAAACTTAAAGGGGTATTTAAGTGGAAACTCTCCATCCTAACTCGCACTTGCACTCGCACACGCGCGTGGCGTGGGCGATGAGGCGCAGTGTGGTGCTTTGATGGCGCACTTTGCACTTCGCGCGCAGTGGCGCATAACGTGGCAGTCATGCGCGTACGCGCACGAGTACACATGGCGCGCATGGAGCATGGGCACTGAGGTGTACGCGGCGCACCAAAGTGAGCCAAAACGACGCGACTGTGTGGCGTGCCCGTAGAGGCTTACAGGTGACGTGGCGCACGCGCACATGGCAGTGAGCCAAAATGGCGCATGCGCGCAGGGGCGTGCAGACTTGCACGCACAAGGGTGCGCGCGCAAAAGCTTCCAGCAGCAGTTAATGCCAGTGCAGTTACATTTCAGCAGTTGAAACTGACGAGTCAATGCGTTTGACTGAGAATTAAATGGCGAATTAAAGTGCATTGAAGACGTTTAATGCAGTTTAATTCTCTTATTAAATTCGTTTTCAGTTTCGACTTGGACCTGCTATATAAATAGGAGGTTCCAGCTGCAGAATTAAACACACCGAATTACACAGCAAATATACAATCTTCTCTGAATCTTCATCTTCTTCTTCTTCAAGTGTTTAAGGTACACTTTCGGGTTGGAGTCAAGACCGACAGTGCAACTGCTTCGGGCTGTTGTATCCTGGAAACAAACGTGTTCTCCTGGGAGACACGGAATTTATTTTAAGGGACCCGTGTCTAACACGATCCTAAGCCAAGAACAGTTTTTCTTGTTTTAATTCTGTTCTTATTTTCTTCTTTTCAGTTGTAATTGTAATTTATTTTTCAGTATCATTCTGTTATTGTTTGTAATTCAAGTTAATAAAGAATTTTATTTAATTTTGCACGAACGGATTCCTACAATCTTAAAACAAATTTTTTAAAACACCGTTCGTGTAGAATTACAAACATATTCTGCTGTGAATTTGAACCAGTTTTGAATTCATACAGTTGTGTTTAAAAAAAAATAGATTTTTCTTCCTGTTTTGATTCAAAGTAGCGACTTTATCAAAACAGACTCTGCTTCTACTCCTTTCTTTAGCTGAGTTCTAAAAACCTACTGTTGTAGTCTTCAAAGTTGGACTTAGAAGCTGCGTAGTGGTTTCAAAAAACTCTTGCTTCTGTTTAGTTTGGGACAATAATAAATCAGCACATTTATTATTTCTAAACAGAATTATTAATTTGTTTCTTTGGAACCTTTTCAGAATGTCGACTGAAAATGTGAACACCAGCAACACTAATGTTGTCGTTGGAACCCCTGCCAACACTGTGGGAGCGTCCACAGTGGCAAATCATGTTGAACGACCCGAGAAGTTCTCGGGTCTCCACTTCAAAAGGTGGCAACAGAAGATGTTCTTCTACTTGACCACCATGAACCTTGCGAGGTTCTTGACTAAAACCACTCCCCAACCTGCGGAAGGGGAGACCAGCGCTCAGGCTCTGAGCGCGGTAGAGGCTTGGAAGCACTCGGATTTCATATGTCGAGGCTATGTACTCAACGGTCTCTCGGATGCCTTGTACAAGGTGTACTATAATATCAAGACTTCCAAAGAATTATGGGAGTCTTTGGATAAAAAGTACAAAACGGAGGATGCGGGAACAAAGAAATTTGTTGTCGCCCGTTGTAACAACCTGCGCGTCCGTGCGTTGTTACTACTCGTTACACTCGTTACGCCTAGCACCAGAGATTCGGATCATAATGTAGCTATATCGCATACATCGCTATTTCGCAGTATTTTCACATATTACGCATACTTTATCGCTATCATATCACATCACATTGCACTTGCTGACAACCACGAAGATGTCAAGTGAGGACCAATTCTACCCTCCTTGATAGCCGTGATGTGTCGCAGTGCAACTCGATACTCAAGAAAACGCACTCGCAGGCACGCGTAACTCGATTATCGCAGGATTTGAAATATGGATATGTATATACGACCCAACGTGACTAATTATTATAAATATATGAATATGGGTATGAAAATGTGTAACCAAACAATCGCGACGCTTAACGAATAAAACGAAACATCGAAACGCTATTCGCCGGAGACCACCGATCGAGTGACCACTCGATCGGGTGGCCACCCGATCGGACTGCCACCCGATCGGACAGCCACCCGATCGGACAGCCGTCCGATCCGTTGCACTTCTTCCCCTTCACTCCACTTCACCTATAAATAACACTTGTCACATCACTTGAATAGTGATGTGACAGCTCTCACTCGACCAGCACGCTTTTGGGGCTTTTCCTCTCGATTCCTCGCGATTCTTGTAAGTTTACAACTCAAATCTTGTACTTCTTGATCCACACACACTTCTTCGTCTTTTTCACCTTTGAATCTTAACTTTTAACCATGAAATCAATGGATTTGAGGTGTTCTAGGGTGAGGTCATCATGGAATTCTTATGAACTTCAAATGTTTGCCTCATTCCACCAAGAATAACTCAGATCTGAAGGATTTCCACATAATTCCACTACGATTTCGCATAGATCTAGACACTTCAATGATAAAAGGATTGAAAGAAACTTTTTCAACTTTCTTTCAACTCTTTTACACTCAATGCACTCAAAACCGATGGAATCAGAGCTCGTTTCGATCTTCTACTCATTCTAAGTAAAGTGTTGGTTCCAAATCTGATTCTGTCTAAAGAGACAAGCGATTTCGGGTCAAGCATGAACAACCGTTACGGACAGTTAACTGATCGGACCAGGGTGATTCCGGTTCAATCGGAAGACTTTGGTTCGTAATGGAGTTCTGTTGTTTGGCACGTTATCACATAATCTCGGTCAAAACCACAAACTTTCAAAACAATCAAGTGTCAAGATGATCAAGGCAGTTGGAACGGAATGCCGTCCGATCGGATTACCACACGATCGGACAGCCACCCGATCGGACAGCCGTCCGATCGGCTTGCACTTGGTTCCTTACTTAAACTATCATTTCAACTTTTCAAAGTCTTGAACGTCGAACGGATTGCCGTCTGATCGGATTGCCACCCGATCGAACGACCATCCGACCATGTGATGTTTGGGACTTCGACACTTAAACAATTTTCAGCATGTTCAATACATAGTCAGTTCCAAACGGATTGCCACCCGATCGGATTGCGATTCGATCGAGTGACAAACTGCTGTGAACTTGTTCTCACTAAGTGTCCTACTAATCGGATCGTCACCCGATCGAGCCGTTGTTCGATCGGTCGACCTGAAAGGTAGAGATACTTCAATGTTTTCAAAATGCTACAACGAAAACTTCAAAAGTCAAACCATCATACACAAAGACATCTTCACCAAACGAGGTGACAATCCAATCGAATAGCCATCCGATCGGATGACCATCCGAACGGATTGCCACCCGATCGACTGGCCATCCGATCGGCACCCGATCGACTTGCCATCCGATCCGATTGCCATCCGATCGGATTACCATTTGACGCTTGGTTCACTCGCCACCGTTTAACGCACTGTTCGACGCTTTCGCTATCAATCTGTAACCAGGCTGATATCAGACGCGCTCCCTTCAATCCACCCAAGTTGTGTTTACTAGCTGAACACCAACTGTGAGTATACTCGAATCCCTTTTTATCGCATTTTGGGTGTAACATACGTTCCTATTAGATCGAATTTATCAAAACAAATTATTCAATAAAACTATTTATCACATGCGAATAACTGTTATGCATATTTATACGTGATGCTAGTTACATATGTGTTAGGACTTATAGTCGCGAGGTCCCGCCTTAACTAGTATAGTACTATAGCACCCGACGGGGTCTAGTTAGGATGAATAGCAATCGCAATCGCAGCTCGAGTGACTTAGCTGGTAGTATCGGTCTTAAATGCATGTATGTTGAGGTATCTCGTTTATGTATTTAGTAATTCGCAGCACTTTTTATCTATTTACGCTACTCTATCAAAACTTGTATACTCGCCAATACTTTTGTATTGACGTTGTTTTAACGTATGTTGCAGGTTTAGTCGCAGTCTACATCAAATCAAGCTAGGAAGTCTAGAAACACACCTAAAATCTAGGTTGTCGGATTTGTATTGTTTGAGAGAACATGAAATTTCATGGCAGCTTATCTGATTGTACTTGTTTATTAATATGGGATAATGAACGCATTAAATATTGTCGCAATTTAGTTGTTATGGATTCTCTTGAGCAATCTAATTCGCCTAGTGTCGCGCCCCGATGTTTCCGCCATCGGTTGGGGTGTGACAGATTGGTATCAGAACCATAACTATAGGGAATTAGGCCAGACTTGACCTAGTCCGAGTCAATGTCTTAGAAACGACCTAGTCTATAGTCTAGGTACCAACGGGCCGACTCGTGCGAACCCAGTAGGATTTGCACGGGCCTACTTGATACTCTCGTTCGAATTTGCTAAAAATTACTACTTCGCGTGAACGCCGCATACTACAATTTCACACGAAGAGCCTTTCCTAAGGCTAGAATATTACTTAGCCTTTCCTAAGGCCAACACAATACACATGTTTTCAAAAATATTCGCATAACACAATCGATTGGTCCAGTCGAGATCAGGCGTGAAAACCAAGAACTCTCGATAAGATCGCTCACTCAGCGCATTTTTCTATCACGAGAACTTTCCATTGAGCTAGGAGTGACATCCACATCTCAACGAAAGCCTCCATTTCAAAATCCAGTGGAACTCCCGAATTTATTCGAAGAGTACAACCACAGTGAGGAGCGAAGTTATTAAGTCAGGGGTGAACCCCGTATCTTAATAAACCGTTCCGCTCTCTATAAAATGGTTTTTAAAAGCTCTCACCAAGGACTCAGCTATAACGATAACTCGAGCCAAGTGATGACCAGGAAGACGAATGCCATGAGCTGCATCCCAGTGGAAGCATAAGCCTTCTACGGCAACGCGCGTGAGCGAGCTGGTTGGGTATAGTTGGGTTACTTTGGGCAGTCGACGCCTAAACACCCGAGGCACTCTATCTACCTTTCTAGCTTACAACTCGCCGATTTTACAATTTAAACTTTACGCTTTATCGATTTCTCGATTTATCGATTTTCGCTCCCTGCTTTTGTAAAACACACAACTCGCACAGCCATCGCAATCTAAAACGACAACCGAATGTTCGCAACAAAACTAATGTCTAATTACTCGCTTTCGCTCTCGCCCTCTCCCTCTTCATCGCGTCCTCGCGCATTCAACACCGACGTGTGTGTGTAAGTATAAACTACAACTAACTATATGTACAAAACGAATCAATTGTATGGAATCTAGGAAATTTGTGTCTCCTATGTGGCTCCTATGTGAAATCTATTATATTACTCGCTACAAGTTTGATCGCCCTCAATCGCATCGCAAAACTCAAAAATCATTATGATCGAATCTCACTCCAAGTCTCTCTCCGTCTAGATGCCTTCCACCGACTCTACCTTGAGACAAACAGCGAGGAAAAGAGCCAAACGAAGCTCTGAAAAGAGGATTGCCTCGCTTGTGGCCAAGGAAGTGGCCAAGGTCATTCCTCAAATTGTCGCTCAAGTGCACTCTCTAAGCAACTCTCGAACCCCGGAAGACATTAAGACGGAAGCGCCGCAATCCGCTTTCCTCTATAAACACTTCAAAGCCTGTGGCCCGATGGAGTTCGCAGGTGAAGGAGGTGTATCCCAGCTACTCCAGTGGTTCGATTCTATCGAAGTCACCCTTCGTCAAAGTGGGTGTCCCGATAGTTTCCGTACTACTTGCGCTACCGGAGTATTTCAATCGCGAGCACTCGACTGGTGGACAGCCGAACGTAACAAACGTGGGATCTCCGCAGCTTACGCTCTCTCTTGGGATGAGCTGAAAGAGCTCATGAAGAAAGAGTACTGCCCTCGCCACGAAGTCCAGAAGCTAGAAGACGAATTTTGGGAAATCAAGCAAGTCGAAGGTGACAATGCTGGCACACTGCAAGGTTTAAACAGCTTAGCATAATCTGCCCAAGTCAAGTAAACACTACAGAAAAAGCCATCACGAAGTACATTCGCGGCTTTCCTGAATGTGTGGGCGATTTTGTCGACGCTGCAAGACCTGCTACCATCGAAGAAACCTACCGCTTGGCCGCAGAAATCAATGACAAACGCGTCTTGGACGGATTTTTCTCCAAGAATCTTGTCAGACAAGCTCACCAAGCAACCGTCATCGACTCTTCCGACAATTCTTCTAACGATTCTACCAACGATTCTTCAAGTGAATTCTTGGACGAATCCTCCGATGACAACGCACCGCTTCAGGAAGCTCAGTCCAGCCGCAAACGAAAGACCATGAGCCTAAACTCTTCAACAACTGAACTGTCACAACCAGAACCTCTCCAAGCAATCCCAGTTCACTCGAAGCGCGACTACAACGGAGCTCATCCCCTATGTCTCATGTGTACGTATCATCACCCGCCAGAAGCTAACTGTCGCTTTTGCGCAAATTGCAACTGGTATGGTCATCTTACCCAGCACTGCCGCACGGGGCCACAAACTTGAGGAATTTTAGCAACAATCGCAGTCTCGTAAGAAGTCCTCCACAGTAACATTAATTATGCTTCCAATGTTGTTGTAATGATATGATTTTCGCCGTAAATTTCTTTTGCATGGTTGAACTTGTTCTATTTCTCGACGCAATGTGGACTCTATTTATCTCTCGCTCTTTCTCGCACTCGCGCACGGACTATGTATTAGCACTATATACTATATAATGTGTTTTACCCCTACTATGCGTTCTTGAAGCGAGTTACGATAAACGTGCAAGGGGCAACTTAATCACGGGTGCACACGGGATTATGTTGGTTAGTGCACGGGGATCGTGATAAGTTTCAATGATGCCGTAACGTTCAAAGCATGGTTAAGGGTGGTGGATACGCCGCTGGTACTTCCTATATATAAGCGTCTTGACCATGTCGACAGAGTGTGACACCTATTCACGGGGCAGAGGCGTGTGGTTGAAGCATGGTGGATACGCCACTGGTACTTCCTATATATAAGTGCTTCGACATGCCAACCAATGTCTTGTGAAGAAAAGTGCCATACAAGTTGAACGTTATTAGACCAAGTATACTATTTAATTCTATTTTCGACACACTACACTACATCGCAAGGCGTAACAATCTCAATCGCAACACAAAGCGTGTAATCGCTAGACTTTTTGTAAGTCAACACGCTCGCAATCGTATTATCGCTGGAATCTATGTCGCAATCTCAATCGCTTATAGTGTGTTCGCTCAATCGCTTACTATGTGCATCACGCTATCGCATATCGTGGGTATCGCTCTATCGCTTGTGTATCGCTCTATCGCTTGTGTATTGCTCTACCGCTCATCGTGTATCGCTTAACATTTATCGCCATCGCTATCGCTTACCGTTATTTATGTTATCTGTGTTATGTTAGCACACATGACCTCACTTCACGAGACGAAACTGATAGGGTTAAAACCTGGTAAATAAACAGCTGGTACTTCCTATATATAAGTGTTTTAGCCGTATGAGTAGGTTTTCGTGGAAAAAAGGCCATGTGGGGCCTAATGTCAGTTAAAACTTGTGGTGTCGTTTAATCTAATCAAATCGCATATTCCCATCACTTGCAACGCCTCGATCGTCGCCTATCGCTCGACGGTTGTCGCTGTCGCTCATCGCTTTTCGCTTGTCGCTTATCGCTTTACGCTTATTGCCGCTGTCTTCGCTTATTATGTTTGTATTGTACTATCGAAATTTCGCATCCCGCTTACCGCCTATCGCACTCGCTCGTGTCACTAAACTGAGTTCGAAAACGACTTCATCACTCGGTTCGCCTTTCAAGACTTGATCCAACCCTCTCTCGTTTGGATCGAGTCATCGCAAATTTGTCTGTACTATGTTGACACGTATGACACCGCCACACGATACGGAAGCCATATGGTTAAAACGTGGTGGATACGCCGCTGGTACTTCCTATATATAAGCGTTTTAGTCATATTGTCGAACTTTCGTGGAAAAGTGCCATGCGGGGTTGACCTTAAAAATTTAATTTTTGGTATTATTATTAAAAAGCTTTATTTACCCAAAGTTTAAACCAACCTTTTCTTACAAAACTTTTTCTAAAAATTGGATCAAAACAAGATTATCTTGTAACGATGAAGTGGCAATCGACTCAAATTACTGCCGTGTGACGAGAAAATTTCGTAAAACGAGTTTTAAGCACCATAAAATCTTTTAGTAACCTAATAAAACCCCACTCATAGCACTGGTGTGAACGTCGAAACAGTTTAACGCCGCACTGTGGGAAGATTTTTCATAAACAAGCTTCTTCAAACCATTTCGAATCAATCAACTTTTCAAGAGTACGAAACACTTTTTGGATCGCTTTTCGTGTGTTGCCATCTTTTGTTATACGAATCGCCTTACTCACTGCCATAATTGGTCATCGCAATGCTCTCGCTCGTCGAGTTTCAATCGATCGCTCGTTTATTTCTGACGCTCTTAATCGCTACTCCCACTCGCATCAATCCTCGCAACCCTTCTGGTGGATTAATTTCGGGACGAAATTTCCTAAAGCAGGGGAGACTGTAACAACCCGCACGTCCGTGCGTTGTTGCTACTCGTTACGCCTAGCACCAGAGATTCGGATCATAATGTAGCTATATCGCATACATCGTTATTTCGCAGTATTTTCGCATATTACGCATACTTTATCGCTATCACATCACATTGCACTTGCTGACAACCACGAAGATGTCAAGTGATGACCAATTCTACCCTCCTTGATAGCCGTGATGTGTCGCAGTGCAACTCGATACTCAAGAAAACGCACTCGCAGGCACGCGTAACTCGATTATCGCAGGATTTGAAATATGGATATGTATATACGACCCAACGTGACTAATTATTATAAATATATGAATATGGGTATGAAAATGTGTAACCAAACAATCGCGACGCTTAACGAACAAAATGAAACATCAAAACGCCATTCGCCGGAGACCACCGATCTAGTGACCACTCGATCGGGTGGCCACCCGATCAGACAGCCACCCGATCGGACAGCCACTCGATCGGACAGCCACCCGATCGGACAGCCGTCCGATCCGTTGCACTTCTTCCCCTTCACTCCACTTCACCTATAAATAGCACTTGTTACATCACTTGAACAGTGATGTGACAGCTCTCACTCGACCAGCACGCTTTTGGGGCTTTTCCTCTCGATTCCTTGTGATTCTTGTAAGTTTACAACTCAAATCTTGTACTTCTTGATCCACACATACTTCTTCGTCTTTTTCACCTTTGAATCTTAACTTTTAACCATGAAATCAATGGATTTGAGGTGTTCTAGGGTGAGGTCATCATGGAATTCTTATGAACTTCAAATGTTTGCCTCATTCCACCAAGAATAACTCAGATCTGAAGGATTTCCACATAATTCCACTACGATTTAGCATAGATCTAGACACTTCAATGATAAAAGGATTGAAAGAAACTTTTTCAACTTTCTTTCAACTCTTTTACACTCAATGCACTCAAAACCGATGGAATCAGAGCTTGTTCTGATCTTCTACTCATTCTAAGTGAAGTGTTGGTTCTAAATCTGATTTTGTCTAAAGAGACAACCGATTTCGGGTCAAGCATGAACAACCGTTATGGACAGTTAACTGATTGGACCAGGGTGATTCCGGTTCAATCGGAAGACTTTGGTTCGTAATGGAGTTATGTTGTTTGGCACGTTATCACATCGTCTCGATCAAAACCACAAACTTTCAAAACAATCAAGTGTCAAGATGATCAAGGCAGTTGGAACGGAATGCCGTCCGATCAGATTACCACACGATCGGACAGGCACCCGATCGGACAGCCATCCGATCGGCTTGCACTTGGTTCCTCACTGAAACTATCATTTCAACTTTTCAAAGTCTTGAACGTCGAACGGATTGCCGTCCGATCGGATTGCCACCCGATCGAACGACCATCCGACCATGTGATGTTTGGGACTTCGACACTTAAACAATTTTCAACATATTCAATACATAGTCAGTTCCAAATGGATTGCCACCCGATCGGATTGCAATCCGATCGAGTGACAAACTGCTGTGAACTTGTTCTCACTAAGTGTCCTACTACTCGGATCGTCACCCGATCGAGCCGCCGTTCGATCGATCGACCTGAAAGGTAGAGATACTTCAATGTTTTCAAAATGCTACAACGAAAACTTCAAAAGTCAAACCATCATACAGAAACACATCTTCACCAAACGAGGTGACAATCCAATCGAATGGCCATCCGATCGGATGACCATCCGAACGGATTGCCACCCGATCGACTAGCCATCCGATCGGATTGCTATCCGATCGGATTACCATTTGACGCTTGGTTCACTCGCCACCGTTTAACGCACTGTTCGACCTTTACGCTATCAATCTGTAACCAGGCTGATCTCAGACGCGCTCCCTTCAATCCACCCAAGTTGTGTTTACTAGCTGAACACCAACTGTGAGTATACTCGAATCCCTTTTTATCGAATTTTGGGTTTAACATACGTTCCTATTAGATCGAATTTATCAAAACAAATTATTCAATCAAGCTATTTATCACATGCGAATAACTGTTATGCATATTTATACGTGATGCTAGTTACATATGTGTTAGGACTTATACTCGCGAGGTCCCGCCTTAACTAGTATAGTACCATAGCACCCGACGGGGTCTAGTTAGGATGAATAGCAATCGCAATCGCAGCTCGAGTGACTTAGCTAGTAGTATCGGTCTTAAATGCATGTATGTTGAGGTATCTCGTTTATGTATTTAGTAATTCGCAGCACTTTTTATCTATTTACACTACTCTATCAAAACTTGTATACTTGCCAATACTTTTGTATTGACGTTGTTTTAACGTATGTTGCAGGTTTAGTCGCAGTCTACATCAAATCAAGCTAGGAAATCTAGAAACACACCTAAAATCTAGGTTATCGGATTTGTATTGTTTGAGAGAACATGAAAATTCATGGCAGCTTATGTGATTGTACTTGTTTATTAATATGGGATAATGAACGCATTAAATACTGTCGCAATTTAGTTGTTATGGATTCTCTTGAGCAATCTAATTCGCCTAGTGCCGTGCCCTGATGATTCCGCCATCGGTTGGGGTGTGACACCCGTTTCTTGGACTACAAGATGGTTGATAACAAGACTGTTATGAACCAAGTCCAAGAGTTGCAAATTATACTACATGACATCCATGCTGAGGGAATGGTACTTAGCGAGACTTTTCAAGTGGCAGCCATGATCGAAAAATTACCTCCTGCTTGGTTGGATTTTAAGAATTATCTTAAACACAAGCGAAAGGAAATGACGATTGAGGAACTTGTCGTCCGTCTTCGTATAGAAGAGGACAACAGGGTGGCCCCAAAAGGCACCATTTTGCAAGCTTCGGCTAAGGCAAACATGGTGGAAATTGGGGAATCCTCAAAGGGTAATAAGGGCAAGGGTAAAAACAACAATAAGGGGAAAGCAAAGGTTAACAACCATGGACTGAAAAAGGGGGCTGTGAAAAAGAAGCTTGCGCCTTTCCAAGGTACTTGTTACAATTGTAACGAGACGGGGCACCGTGCTAACCAATGCAAGAAACCTAAGCGTGAGCGGGCGCATATGGTTGATGAGGATGGTATGCCTCTGATTGCAATGATAACCGAGGAAGCGGCTATGATTAAAGAAGTCAACGCGATGGGTGAAAACCCAGAAGGATGGTTCGTTGACACGTGTCACGACCCCCGACCCCACCCTAGACGGAATCGGGAGCCGCGAGCAGCCAAGTGGTACCGGTGGTTATTTTGAAAGCATTGCAGCGGAAATTTCATCAGGACCGTGAGTTAGGAAAAATATCAGAGTTTAGAAAACACCGGATTTTATTAATTAAAGAGATGGGATAAACCCATGTTCTGAAAGGTAGCTTTAATATAGAATAAATCAAAATACATAAAACAACTTTTCTTAATTTAATTTAATTGATAAAATAAGACACTTTTGTAAGCCTTGTTGGTGCCGCATCCAACTCTTATTCCGATCTACTGTAATTACCTGAAACGCGTTTTAAAAACATTTGGTCAGCAGGAAATACTGGTGAGTTCATTCAGGTTTTCTAAAATGACCCTTAGTTATAAATTACAGCATAAGAGCGATTATAATGGCTTCTATCTTATTTAAGATAACCACGACTTAATCCTTGTAATTATAACTTTGTTATAGATTGCAGCATAAGAGCGATTACAATGGCTTCTATCTTATTTTTATCTGGCGCCGTGTCACCTGGTGACGATGGTCATACCACTATTGGGTCTTTCCCCAAGTAGTGATGATTATCACAGTTAGGATTTATTAGCCTAACTGTGAGAAATTAGTAATGTGCACAATACCCCACTAGCCAGTGATTTAAGATAACCATGACTTAATCCCTGTAATTATAACATTTGAAAATGGAGTATTGTAAAATACTTTTGATAAAAGAGAATGACTCACATTGCAAGTTTATACGGGCAGAGTTTAGCCTACTGATTAGCCTTGTAACCTAATTTAAATAACAATGCACACGAACTAGGTCAGTAACTAATACAACATTTACGATAACTCATGAGATTAAAACCCTCACAACGAATGACAAAGTGCAATACTTAAACATCCATCGAATTTACGACGAATGACAAAGTATAACCCAAGTTTGAGTAGCACTTAAACATTAATCAGATAGTTTAAATCGATCGGACATTGAATCGTAGCAGCGTTCGAGTTAATACCCGGTATCGTAGCAGCGCCTCGCTACCTTAAATTCGAATTTTGAGCAGTGTGTTTTCGTTTTTGTTATTTGGTTTCGACACCAGTGAATTGCTCCTGATCCAAGCTATTTATAGCTGAAATATGGGTCTGTCGCGGCCCGCGTGAACCTTAAGTCGATCCTTACGCGGCCCGCGTGGCCACCTAGTCTACGTATAGGCTTGATGTGTCACGAGTAGGTGTACCACGTGGGTGACACGTGGATCTGGACGCTTATCCGGTCAACTCCACATTGACGCGGCCCGCGTAAGACTATGCTGAATCTTTACGCGGCCCGTCTGAAGACCACAAATCTTGATTTTTTGATTTTTGATATGGATTGGGGTTTCAGTTGTCCGGGTTTTTACTTATGGATCAATTTGGGACATTTTTGAAGGTCCTTATACTTGACATGCGTTATGGGGCTCTAGATCAATTGGAAAGCGTAGTGGTGATCGGGAGTAAAACACTTAAAACGGGGCAGGGCTTTATTATTATTATTATGGGTGAAATAATAAAAATAAACAATAGAATATTAGAGACAAAGAAAGTTGGCAAGATGTAAGCATAAAGAAAGAAAAGATGGGCAGATTAGAATGGACATTCTAGTTCTCTATATATATACTTGTTGAAAGTGTGTTGTACATGACAACTTGCCAAAGTTTCTGGGACACGTAAACAAATTGAAATGAGACATGAAATTTGAAATGGGGCACGTAAGGTTCCTTCAAATTGTGGATTGTGGAATTTCATTTAGTGTACACGTACACATTAGTCATAAATTTTATGATTGGAATTGTCCACAATATGCACACATGTCCACCATGTATATTTTTAAAATTTAAATACTATTTTATTATTTTGTTTTGATTCTTTTCTATTATCTCGACACACACCCACACAATTCAAACAAAATCTCAAATGTTAAATTTAATATTATTTTATTATTTATATATATATATATATATATATATTATAATTAATTTAACTGCTTTACTTATTTGGCGCTTATAACTTATAAAATATAACGTTTTATAAAACAATAAATACGTTATTAGAATGACAATATTTGTATCTATATTTTGAACCAAGTTTCATTAAAAACGGAGTAGGTTCAAATATAATGTATTTTATAATTTAATTATTAAACGGTTCATAGGCCCGTCTAGTTACTTCATATTTCTAACAGTCAACTTACCTGAAATTTACCTGTCTAATAATATAAGTTTTTATATACTTTTATTTTAATAGAAATGTCACCCATATACAGGCTAATTAATTAGTATTACATTCCAATCAAATATATATAAAATAGTTTTTAAAACTATTTGGGTCGAATAATTATATTAAAAATAAAACTAGTTACTAGTGGTTAATAAATTTAAACAACCCTATAATTCTTATATGATAAAAATGGGAATGATACAACACGGGTGCAACCCGCCATGTTTGTGGAGACAAGGCTCTTTTCTCTACATTCAAGGAAGCGTCGGGTGAAGAAAAGCTTTATATGGGAAATAAAGCTACCGCAAGCATCAAGGGGGAAGGCACGGTCGTCTTGAAGATGACTTCGGGCAAGGAGCTTACCTTGACAAATGTGCTTTATGTTCCAGAGATACGGAAGAATCTCGTATCGGGATGGATGCTCAACAAGTTTGGATTTCGTCTAGTGTTTGAATCGGACAATTTTGTCTTGTCTAGACGTGGAATGTTTGTTGGAAATGGCTATGCCCTTAATGGAATGCTTAAAATGAATGTAATGGTTGTAAACCAAGACAAGAAAATGAATGAAAATGTTTCTTCTACTTACATGATTGAGTCTTCTAATGTTTGGCATGGTAGACTACGACATGTAAATTTTAATTCATTACGACATTTAATTAAATTAAACTTGATACCAACATTCCATATCGACTCCGATCACAAATGCGAGACATGTGTTGAATCCAAACTTACGAGATCATCATTTAAATCGGTTGAACGAATAACTGAACCCCTTGATTTAATTCATACCGATGTGTGTGATTTAAAAGCGGTTCCCACGCGTGGAAGAAATAAGTACTTCATCACGTTTATTGATGATTGTACTAAATATTGCTATGTGTATTTACTTAAAAGTAAAGACGAAGCAATAGAGAAGTTTATCTTGTACAAAAACGAAGTTGAGATTCAACTTAAAAAGAAGATAAAATCTTTGAGAAGCGATCGAGGAGGTGAATATGTTGCACCTTTTGCGGATTTATGCGCAAAAAGTGGCATTGTACATGAGTGTACACCTCCTTATTCTCCACAATCAAATGGCGTTGCGGAACGAAAGAACCGCACATTGAAAGAAATGATGAACGCCATGTTGATAAGCTCAGGAGTGAACCGAGAAATGTGGGGGGACGCCATTCTCTCAGCAAACTATCTTTTGAACAAGATACCTTTGAAAAATAGGGACGAAACACCATATGAGTTATGGAGAAAAAGGAAGCCTTCGTACAAATACTTGAAAGTGTGGGGGTGCCTAGCTAAGGTGATTGTACCACCTCCTAAGGCTCTTAGGATAGGACCCAAAACTGTTGATTGCATTTTCATTGGATATGCACATCAAAGTAGTGCACATCGTTTTCTTGTACACGAGTCCAAGAATCCCGATGTACACAAACACACTATCATAGAGGCAAATCCTAATATCATCTCATATTTTGAAAATGTGTTTCCTATGTTAGGACAAACACATGCGACTTTATCAAGAGCGGTTGATGAAGCGGGTCCAAGTTCATCTACATGGTTAGATGAAGCAGGTCCTAGTTCATCTACGAGGTTAGATGAAAGACATGAACGACTTGAGGTTGAGGAGGGCGAGCTTAGACGAAGCAAACGACAAAGGGTTGAAAAATCCTTTGGTCCAGACTTCATGAGCTATATGGTTGAGGGTGAGCCCAATACCTACCGCGAAGCAGTTACCTCCGCAGAAGGACCTCAATGACAAGAAGCAATTAAGAATGAAATTGATTCTATATTGCAAAATCATACTTGGGAGTTAGTAGATCTTCCACCTGGTTGTAAACCACTTGGATATCGTTGGATATTCAAAAGGAAGATGAAAGCTGACGGAAGTATTGATAAATACAAGGCAAGGTTAGTGATCAAAGGATTTAGACAAAAGGAGGGTCTAGATTACTTTGATACTTACTCGCCTGTTACGTGAATAACCTCTATAAGATTGGTTCTTGCAATTGCGGCTCTAAGAAATTTGGAAGTTCACCAAATGGATGTAAAGACTGCATTTCTAAATGGCGATTTAGAAGAAGAAATTTACATGGAACAACCTGAGGGTTTTTCCGCCTCAGGAAACGAGGGCAAAGTATGTAAATTGGTCAAGTCTTTGTATGGCTTGAAGCAAGCTCCAAAAAAATGGCACCAAAAGTTGATCATGTCATGATTGACAATGGTTTCAAAATAAATGAGTGCGACAAGTGTGTTTATTTTAAAGACACACCAAGAGGTTATGTGATTTTATGTCTTTATGTAGATGATATGCTTATCATTGGGAGTGATGATAACATGATCAACTCAACGAAAGACATGTTGAAAGCGAGGTTTGACATGAAAGGCATGGGTCTCGCGGATGTGATTCTTGGAGTAAAAATCACTAGAACCCAAAATGGTATTGTGTTGACTCAATCTCACTACGTGGACAAGATCCTTGGGAAATTCAATTCGGATGATACGAGTATAGCTCGAACTCCAATTGATAATACCCAATGCCGAAGGAAGAATAGAGGCGAGAGTGTTTCTCAGTTAGAGTACTCAAGGATCATTGGTAGTCTAATGTATCTAATGACATGTACTAGACCCGACTTAGCATATGCTGTGAGCAGGCTAAGTAGATACACCAGTAATTCGAGCGAGGACCATTGGAAAGCTATTACGAGGGTGCTTAGATACATAAGATCCACAAGAGACTATGGATTACATTATACCCGTGATCCAGCAGTGATCGAAGGATACACTGACGCGAACTGGATATCGGATATAAAAGATCATAGATCGACAAGTGGATACTTCCTAGTCCATTCTAATCAGTGACATGAAGTAAGGTTAAGCATGTTGAGGTTAAGGATTTTGAGTAAATCCAAATTAACCATGATGCTTTTAATGATTCAGAGGAATCACCTATGTTAGAGAGAAGTGGGATCGCTTCGAATGGATTTGTGGGGAGGCGTAAATCCTAGAGCTCTCGCAGAATCAGGAACGTGTTCCATGACCATAAACGGACACAACCATGAGGACTTGACTCGACTAGGGAGAGTATTGTGTGAATGTATATTGTCGCCTACATAAATGGGGGATTGTTCAAAGACACCGCGTTTACAAGACCCTAGGAGGCTAAGTATGCTTCACAAAAGTAGGTTCAAAGGTTACACCTACCTATCTTGCAATACTCAACTGTTGAACGTGTATCGTTGAAACTTGATAGATCGATTTCTATTCATGTGGGGGATTGTTGGAAATTTGTGGAAATAGCACTTTTCACAAATATAGAAAAATGATGTTTTCCTATTTTGGACTAGAAATAAATATAATAAAATGAGCGGGTTTTATATATTTATTTGTGGGTTTGTGCTCTATGCTGGAAGAGTTTCACAACGAACTAAATCACGTCCAAAACGGAGCTAAGATGAATGAGATATCGATGCTCAAAGTTTGGTGTTTGAAACTTGAATGCTGGAAAAAGTGGGAAAGTGGCACCTTGTCCCACATAGGAGGAGAGATGAAACTTAAAGGGGTATTTAAGTGGAAACTCTCCATCCTTATTGTTTCATGGAAGCACTCACTAAGTGTACTTGCGAAGGGTGCGGAGCAGCCTAACTCGCACTCGCACACGCGTGTGGCGAGGGCGATAAGGCGCAATGTGGCGCTTTGATGGCGCACTTTGCACTTCGCGCGCAGTGGCGCATGACGTGGCAGTCATGCGCGTACGCGCGCGAGTACACATGGCGCGCATGGAGCATGGGCACTGAGGTGACGTGCGCGGCGCACCAAAGTGAGCCAAAACGGCGCGACTGTGTGGCGTGCTCGTAGAGGCTTACAGGTGACGTGGCGCACGCGCGCATGGCAGTGAGCCAAAATGGCGCATGCGCGCAGGGGCGTGCAGACTTGCACGCACAAGGGCGCGTCTGCGCGCGGAGAAGCTTCCAGCAGCAGTTAATGCCAGTGCAGTTACATTTCAGCAGTTGAAACTGACGAGTCAATGCGTTTAACAGAGAATTAAATGGCGAATTAAAGTGCATTGAAGACCTTTAATGCAGTTCAATTCTCTTATTAAATTCGTTTTCAGTTTCGACTTGGACCTGTAGTATAAATAGGAGGTTCCAGCTGCAGAATTAAACACACCGAATTACACAGCAAATATACAATCTTCTCTGAATCTTCATCTTCTTCTTCAAGTGTTTGAGGTACACTTTCGGGTTGGAGTCAAGACCGGCAGTGCAACTGCTTCGGGCTGTTGTATCCTGGAAACAAACGTGTTCTCCTGGGAGACACGGAATTTATTTTAAGGGACCCGTGTCTAACACGATCCTCAGCCAAGAACAGTTTTTCTTGTTTTAATTATGTTCTTATTTTCTTCTTTTCAGTTGTAATTGTAATTTATTTTTCAGTATCATTCTGTTATTGTTTGTAATTCAAGTTAATTAAGAATTTTATTTAATTTTGCACGAACGGATTCCTACAATCAATTCACCGATTAAGCAATGTAAGTGTGCCCCATCACAACTTAAAACACCTCAAAATTATTTGGTGGTAGTGGTCATCGGGTGGTGGTGATGGCCGGTGAGGGTAGGTGGTGCTGGTCATGATGTTAGAGAGAGTGAGAGAGCGTTGAGATAGATTGGGAGATTATGTGCTTATAATTGTTTTACTTTTATAATTAATTATTTTAGTATTTAGGGTAAAATGATCAAAATATCCTTATGTGGGGTCTACTGGTCAGATTTAACCATGAAAAATAACTGAGTTAGGACGTGCAAGGGTTTGCAAATATCGAGTATGTTTTTTGTACTTTTTGAAGACAAATGACGCACTTTGCAATTTGGTGTTAACATTAAGGACGAGTTTTGTAATTTACTCTACATAAATCTTTATCATCATCATAGTGATCGTTAAAAACAGGAATATTGGATTTTAATGATTCTAACTATTCGTTGTTAGCCGCCAACAGTCCCAACTTCAAAGATAACCAATGACAGTCCCAACTATTAACATATTGGCCTCCAATGGACTCTGACTAACAAAACCCTAATGTCGTTAGTCTCCGGTCATCAGAAAAGCGTTTTTACCTGAAAAAAGGTTTCTAAAGGCCCGATCTAAGGTTACAAAGAGGTCTGAGAAAAAATGTTGAGGTTTCCGGCCAAAAAGTTGAGTTTTCAGGGCAAAAATAAGTTTTCCGGCAAAAATGAGTTATCCGGCGACCTCAATAATTAGGGCTTTTAACTAGAAAAAGGTTCCTAAAGGTCCGTAATAAGGTTACAAAGAGGTTTAGGACAAAAATGTTGAGTTTCTCTACCAAAAAGGAGTTTTCTGCCAAAAATGTTTTTCCGGCGACCGGAAACTAACGACGTTAGAGTTCTGTTAGTTCAGGATCCATTGGAGGCCAATATGTTAATAGTTGAGACTGCCAGTAGTTATTTTTGAAGTTGAGTTGAGACTATTACGACCAACAACTAATAATTGTGATTACTAAAATCTAATATTCCTTAAAAATAATAGTTTGTATTAACAAGGTTGGTTATTACGTATTAGCATTTAAACACGAATCGTGTTATCTTTTTTATGTCCATTTTTCTCTTGCAATTTATATTCGTGTTGTCTTGGTTGTGTGAGCACTTTAGCAATCGTTTATAGATACACAAGTCACGTTTAAATACCAGTTTTCTCAACACTATTTTATAAAAATTAGTTCCAGCTGTGAATTGAAGTTGTGAGCTGAAGTTGAAGTTTCGGGTTATCTCAAAAAAGTACATTTACATAAACATTTGATTTTGTTATAAAAAAACAAAATTTTCAACTACTACATTTACAAGAGTCGGCACCGACAGGCAATAGTGCCGGCACTTCATTGGGCTTAATGGGCGGCGACTTCAATAGTGCCAGGCAGCTTGCCTGGCACTCCCCTATTGGCCCAACAAATTTACGATTTTATCCCCCTTTAAAATTACGATTTTGCCATCAGTTAAAAATTATGTTTTTGCCCTCACTTAAAAATAAATTTACGCCTATGCTCCCAGCAAAATATCTCAATTTTGCCCCCGGTTAAAAATTACGATTTTGCCCCGTTTCAATTTACTGTTTTGCCATTAGTTTTTTTCCCTTAAAAATACAATTTTCCCATCAGTTCAAAATTATGTTTTTACCCCCACTTAAAAATAAATTTGCGCTTTTGCTCCCAGCTAAAAATTCCAATTTTGCCCCCGGTTCAAAAATTACAATTTTGCCCCGTATAAATTTATACTTTTGCCATTAGCTTTTTTTCTCACAGCCAAGTAACAATTTTGCCCTCAAATTAAATTTACATTTTCCCCATCGTTTTTGTTTCTTTTCCTGGTGACATTACAAGTTTGCCCCTAGTGTAAAATTACAGTCGTGCCGGCAACTTCCTGGCACTCCCCTGTTGGTCCATTTAGTTTACGCTTTGTCCCCGAATTAAAATTATGATTTAGCCCTCAGTTAAAAATTACGTTTTTCCCATCGTTTTAATTTTTTTTACCAAAACTATAAACGTTTTTTTTAATTGGTTTACTCGATTTAATTTTTTTTTCGTGTCAAGGAGTTGCCTAACACTAGCTCATTAGTCCTGAAAAATTATAGTTTTTCCCTCAGCCAAAAATTACGTTCTTATCATCGTTTTTTTTTTCCTAGCAAAATTATAGTAGTCTTTTTTTAATTGGTTGAGAATTATTCGGCCATCGCCCCGCAACGCGGACGGGGCATCTGCTAGTTTACTATGAAGATAACTATTTTTTGAACGAAGATTTTTAAGATTACTTCAAGTGTGTGAGGTTTATTGAGAAACACTAAAAAAGTGGGGAACCGACTCAAACGAACTCCGATTGGACTCATTCCAGCGGCGTTGGAACCGGCTCGTCGAACCCTAACTATGATCTTTTAACCCTGAACCCTAAATCATAACCCCTAAACCCTAAATATATTAGGGTTTGGTTTTTAGGGTTTAGCTTTAGGGTTTAGCTCTAGGGTTTAGATTTAGGGTTTAGCTTTAGGGTTTAAGGTTTAGCTTTTGGGTTTAGCTTTAGGTTTAGGCTTTAGCTTTTAGGGTTTATAGTTTATATTTTACGGTTTAGCTTACGTTTTTGTGACAACTGTCAAAATTGCATGCATCCGTACGTTTAATTAATATTGATTTGTGCTTAATGACTGTGCTTAATTACAACTGTTGATTAAACTGCTTTCTGATTTCTGTTACATACATACACATGCATCACATTCATACTGTCACTCCATTTATTACACACAACCTTTAGTGACAAACTTGATGCACAAAGCACAGTTAGCACAGCGAGCGGATAACTCATATACATGCTGACAATGCCAGCACATAGACAGACACTATATAGAGGCCTAGTATGAGCCAGGGACAAGGTACTACACAAGTATGGAGTGTAGGGAAGTAAGGACCATAAAACTGCGTCACTAGGTGATAGTTATAGTGCCGGGAAGTGCCTAAAACACACTTTAAATGCAGAATTCTGCACTTAATACCAAAATTCAGCATTTAAACATGCTAGTCACTTGCAAAAACATGGCGAAATGGTCCTGTATGCTTTCCTAAGTATCGAGAATTGAAAGTGTCACAAAAAGTTACATAAAAGACACTTTACGATATAACTTAGCACTTTAACGGAGCGGTATCTAACCGAACAACCGAACATTACCCGGAACACTAAAATATTGTTAAAAACATTATTTCACTTTTTCTGAGCTAGTTATGATCCCCGAACCTTATAACACCCCATATAAATATCAACTAACTAGATAACTAACTATATACTTACAATTCAATTACAAACTAAACATATGGTTTCATCCTACATCTAGAACCCCCCCCCCCACCTATAACCGAATTTATGTGGCCCCCCACATGAGATTTTATTTGCTTATTTTATAAGATTATGTCTTGTACTCTTGGTGGCATATTAACCTTTGGATCTTGTAATGTTGGAGGTTATAAGTAGTAACCATAAGAACATGAACTCTCATTATCTCACACCCATTACACACACTTAACTCTCCCTTTCCTCCCTCCATGCTCACGGCTCACCACCTCCATCCCATCTCCACCATTTCCAATACACTAACAAGCATTCCAAGGTGATTCTAAGGTGTTAGAAGGTGTATAAGTAAGCTTGGAGCAGTCGGAACTTGAAGGACCCCTTTCACAAGCCTTTATCCACTCATTTTTCAAGCTTGCTTCTTCCCTAGCTTCAAAGCTAGTAGTAAGCTTCTTTGATCATCTTTTGTTTTATATTTGAGGTGGTTAATAGTTATTTTATGATGAAAATACAAGAACTCTAAAGATCATAACTTAAAGCATGAACATAAAAGCTTTACATAAAGGTCATGAGATGAAAGAGGATAATACATGATAAATCTGAATTAAATAAACAAAAACCTGCTGTAAATGACATATGGCCTGATGTTAATCGTATTAGAAAGTATGGCGATCGTAAGTGTACATTTTAGTGGCGTTTAGACCATAAAAAGAATGCTGATTTGCATTTTCAGCCACCTTCAACTGGCTCGAAACAGATCATTCTAAATCAAAAAACTGATTTTCTGAAGTCTAAATTATGTATTTTCGAAAAACGAAGCAAATGGCACTGGAATCATATTTTTTTGAGGTCGTTTACTATTTTTAAAGACCCGTTCTGTAACAGCAGCTAAAGCTGAGTTTTTACTGCAGTAAATGGGTGATATATTTTTAGTCATAACTTGAAATCTATGTTGAATCAGCTCATAAAAATTGTACAATAGATGACCACTGATGTTGTAGTAATTCTCCCACTTGAATTTCGTCAATCGGACTTACGATAAATTTTAGATGAATTATCTCGTAGACTGCAGTCAGAAATTGACAAATCTGATTGCAGTCCGGTAAATAAATATTTATAAAATATTGGTATTGAACTGGACCCCGATATTTTTACACAATAATATTTGGATCGTATAAGACATTCTGTAAAAATTTGGTAATTTTTGGAATAAGAAAACTATTTTATTAAAATGCCCGAAAACAGCCCAGTTTTGCATATTAAAACTGAAAGGATATAAGTAGTATTTTGCATGTCTAAATGTCGGATTGATTATTTGAGAACAATCTAACGTGTTATATGTTAAAGAAAATGATATGCTATTTAGCATGGGCACCTCCATTTACAAAGGAGACTATGGCAAAATTTTCTGAAAATCCTAACACTTGGTAAATATTTTCTAGACAAGTGTTTACTAGAATATTTTAGACTATGTTTTTCGAACATAAAACTCGCCATAATTTTGTAGCAAAATACAAAGTATCGAAGGTTGGTTTTATACATGAAAATGGTTAAGTATATATTTAGAATATATATTTTGTATTAAGACACACGTGTGGATAATTGTTGTTTTGTGGATTAGTTATATATATTTTCTAAGTAGGACTTAAAAATATATTTTCTTAGATTTATTAAGAAGTATAATATTTTTGGGAAAAATATGTAATTTCTTGAAATGCATTAATTTGGACAAGATACGTTTATAAATATTTTTCAAGTGAAACTCGAAAATATATTGTTTTGAAGTAATATATTGAGAATATATTGGCATATTATTATTTGGAATACTACACCGGGATACGACGCTAATACATGGCAAGTTATACAAACACAAGAATACGAATACACAAGTATGAGATACTCCCATCCTTTGGAAGAAAATGCGAATAACAACACTCTAGAAGTATTATTATAAAAACATATTGAAGACACTTTAAAACGTAATTCACAGGCACTAACCAATACTAAGACAAGGCATGACCCGTTCGTCTAATAGACATTAGCACATTGTAGGTAGTCGTGCTTGCTGAAGGGATTTGGGTTACGATACTGAAGACGCAATACTGTGAGTTCATGTCCCCCTTTTCTTTTAGCTGTTTTCAGTTTTATAACTTCGGGGGTGAAATACATGTTACATACTGTTACAGACAATTACAAATGGTATGGTCAGCTAAGGAAGGAACTGTTAGATTATGTGATTGGATAGGTGAAATCTTAAGACCATTAGTGCTTGTAGTACGATCGAGGGATACAAGTGATAGGTCTATTTGAGCTTAACAAACCCCACCCATGCGCCCGCTGGTTGGACCATGTGGTGACCTTGTCTCAACACCACCCATGCGCCCGCAGGTTGGACCATGTGGTGAATACATCTTAGCCTCACCCATGCGCCCGCAGGTTGGATCATACAGTGATTACATTCTAACACCACCCATGCGCCCGCAGGTTGGACCATGTGGTGACTAGGTCCTATCCCCTCCCATGCGCCCGCAGGTTGGACCATGTGGATACACATTAACTGATATGTTTCCTTATTAGCTTTCATACCAGAGTTTACAAAACATTCATACTTACAACGATTATAAAGGTTTATTCGCGCGCACATACTAAACACATGAACTCGTTCAACTTTTGTTGACTTTTCAAACTACATGTATTTCAGGGAACTAATGGATCTGGAAGGGTATGCATGTGTCGTCAAGCTGCGTAGTGACATAAAAGATGTTATCCATGGTTGTCGGGTTTAGAGGGTGTATTCCTTTCCTGGACAGGATTCATGATTCTAAACTCCGATTTTACTTAAGTACTTTTGTTGAGTCCTTGTGAACTCATTTAAACATGTCATGATTTGTAACTTATTTTGGTATCATGTTTTCAAGAACAAGTATGTTATGGTTTTCTAAACGTTATTAATGGATGAACATCTCATGTTTTTATCATATAGCATTGTTATGATTGATTGCTATGGTATTAAGAAGTCACAGCTAATAATCACGCTTCCGTAAAAGTCAGGGTGTGACAGCTTGGTATCAGAGCCTCTGTAACGCCCCAAAAATCTGAATGTTAATATTTGTCGTGTGTTCTTATGTGACACGTCATGAAATAAATAACTAGGCTATTTAACCTAGTTAAAGGTATGGTCAAAAGTATTAAATAATGAAGGTAGTGTTAGTTATGTTTTAAAGGCAAACCCGAGGGGCTAAAGTAGAACAAATGAAAGTTCATTTGTCTAATTAAAAGGTCAACACACACACACAAACACACATACGTGTGTGTTCGTGAAGCTTCAGGAGCTCTCAAGAGCTCCAAAACCTAGCTCACTTAAATCACCAAACTGAAGGGTGAATCGAGGCCCAAATTCAAGAAGAAACACGGATTAATGATCACCTTCGCGAGGGGATCATAAGGTATGTTGAATTTTTATGATTAATGAAGTTGAGAAATCTTGGTAATCATCACTAGTGGTGATTTATGTATGAATCATGAAGGTTATGGCCAAATTAGTGATGTATGCACGTTTAAGAACAAACCCTAAGCGATGACTATGAGTAAATTGTTAGAATCTAGGTGGTTGGATGAATTACCACAATTAGTTAAGTGGGTTTATGTTTAATCCATGAAATGGAATGAACTTGATTAGAAATATGTGTAGTATGTGATGTGTATTTGTATATAGAGTGATTATGGTATGGAATTTGTATGATGTTTACTTGTGATGATAAATGAAAGTGATAATTAGGATAAACACATGAAAGACTTGTACATCATGCTTAGAAAGTAGTACGCACATCAAGTGTTTGATGAAATGTCTAAATGACAATAATATGTGAAATTGTATGCAATTAATGGGTGAACATGTATAGAATGTGGTAATAATGAAATTGATAGTAAACTAACATGAGGAATGCATTTTAGATATAGTTCATGAGAGGATTATGTTAGGTTGATGTTGAGTATGCTTTATGCTTGTTTGAATTGACTAATGAAGGTCATACATGAGATATGAATTTGATATGATCGTTCATACGTACAATCATATATGCTAACAAGAATGTGAATGTAATGACATGTACGGATAGGAGTCATGTCAACACGGACATAAGCATGGAAGGACAACGGGCCAAGGATAAACACGGAAGCTATGCTTGAACTCGAATGCACGAGGTAAGTGATTTCTGTAATCACTTCTTAGATTGTTAAGTAATATGGTGTTTTAATTAATTAAACATGATGTTTGAGGGTGGTTATGTGTTGAAGTCCTTCGTCGTAAGGGTTGGGGTTAAAGTTGACTAAAATGCCCTTGGTGGGTATTTTGGGCGAACGACCTGTAAAAGATGTTTAGAAATAAGATAAATGACCAAGTGAATAATTAGGATAAGTACGGAAGCGAAATGTATGTTTTTGAGAATCAAATGCAATGAAATACAAAAATACCCTTAACGGGTCAAAGTAAGCTTTTGAGTAAAATGAGTTTAAAGAATGCAAGATATCCGAGAATTTAATCTTTTATAATAGGTGTTATTGATATTATTAAGTATATAAGAATCTATGGTCAAATAAACAAGTTAGATGGATAAATGCATGAACGGGACAGGATATGGAAAAAGGGTAACAAGCCGAAGGCTTAAAAGTCTGGAATTTTGTTAATCCGGATGTCGGGTCTTAACTCCATAAGATGAAGAATTAAATTACGGAAGCGTAGGAAAAAGAATCGGGTAAAACGGACCAATAATGAAGAAGTTATGGTCGTTTCCGTGAAATCGGATCGCGCTGGAAATATGCAGCAACCAGCTGCAAACCTGCTGTCGTTTTGAGGGGGTCGCGTCACGCGACGGCCCGTCGCGTCGCGCGACGGGTGTAGTTTCTCCGAAAAGTTGTTTTCGTGTCTTATTCGATGCCGGGAACTCGTTTAAAGGCGTTTTAAGTCACGTACGTCTAATTTAATTCATGTTTATGTGATCTTAAGGGTATGCACGTAGGTAAATAGATTCGTATGTATGTTTATAAGGATGTGAATAGGTCACGTGGGTGTATATAGGTATGTGTATGGAGAATAGGCATGTACGAGTTTAGTATACTGCAATCAGGTATGTATGTATGTATGTATGTGAATGTGTGATGTCATGACCGTACGTAACATTGTAGGTATGTGTGTATGTAGATACTTATAGAATGATTTAAGTGTATATATATGTAAGGATGCATGTAGGTTAGTACTTATGTGTGTACATATGTATGTCAGGAGGTAATGTGTATGTAGTTTAAGTATGAACAAAATTCTTTCGGTACGATTATGTGTTTATGTTGATTAATTCGTGTACATGGAGTTATAAGTGTGATGCAGGAGTAGCAAAGAAGACTCACCACGAATTATATGACAGGATGGAAAAGCTGGAATGTAAAGAATTAATGAAACGAGAAATAGATGTGAACAAACCTTGTATGTTTATAATGTGTACTAATGTTGTAAATTTTATGTGGTGAGCGCAGGTAATGCCAGTCACGAGGATATCCAAGGATTGGAGATCGAGGATCGAGTCACAAGATAGATTGTACGGGAGTGTCGAGTACGTAATTGAGTGAAGTCAGTTTATGATTTCTTGTTGTAAATAAGTATAATAAATATAATTATTGAGAAAAATTAACCCTAGAAATGAGGTTAAGTGTGTCAAAGTGTTTGTAACTAAAGAAATTTTTATGGTACGAGTTTTCCGCTGCGACTTTAGTCAAATACGAATTAGAGTGTTATAGCCTCGATCATAGCGAACTAGGATTCTTTCTCGAGTCTAGACTATGATCATCAGGGCTCTCACGAAAAAGTTTTCAAACATTTTTACATTGCATACACAAAACGTCCAGATCCAGGAAACAAACATTTTTACAAATAAAAGGCACAAATACACATTTCAAAATCCATATTTATAATTCGGTCTTAGAGACCAGGGAATTAGTCTTAGAGACTGGGAGTTGGTCTTAGAGACCAGGGAATTGGTCTTAGAGACTGGGAGTTGGTCTTAGAGACCAGGGAATTAGTCTTAGAGTCTGGGAGTTGGTCTTAGAGACCAGGGAATTAGTCTTAGGGACTGGGAGTTGGTCTTAGAGACCAGGGAGTTAGTCTTAGAGACTAGGGAGTTCAGTCTGAGAGGCTGGGTAGGATAGTCTGGGAAGACTAGGACGAATATGTGGATACATGATTACATTATGAATTGTCTTTATTTGCAATACACAAAGTGTTAAAGATTACTGTAAATATGCATGCTATGACTACTATATACCGGCACACACGTCACCTTCCTCAGGGAACGAATTGTCAGTTGATAACGACCCTACGGCCGCCGCCACAGATGATGAGACTGTACCTACACCAGAGATGTTTACGTCAGACACTGAGAGTGACCCTGACATACTGACCAAGGACGAGGACGACTTCAAACCGTCCGCGCTGCCAGACTATGGCTATAAATTACCCTTGTTGATGGCTTCCTTGACGAAGATCCCTCTGTCATTCATGTTTCGGCCCATGACCACTTCATTACTGGTCATCCCGTTGGTAAGCACACCATGGCTCCGACCCTCGACGATGCGCCTCTTGTGGACATTCCTTCCGAAGGTAGGCTACTCAACGAATAATTGACGATGACATTGGCAGGTTATTGATGGTCCTTCCGATAACACTTATGATGATGGAAGGTTAGACGAGAACGTTGTTACTAATTTCACTTCTTAAGGCCCCTGTTAACAGGCCACCCTCTGATTCTAGCATATATTCGATTTCAGACTCCTTTGAGTTTGTGACATCTGCAGCCTTACAGATAGCCAGATTGCAGCTTTCTACTACTGACGCAGACAATGACGACATGACTGCTGCACTATCACCTGCTCAAGGCACCACACCGTTAAACGCCCCAGAGCCTGCTCCTGAGCCAGCTTCTGCACCTTTTGGATCAGCTTGATGTCGCACCTGCTGAACCTGCACTTTTACTTGATCATGACCCAGTTTCTTTTGGTTTACCAGGCATTGCACCCCTTACACCTGACCTAGTACCTGCACCTGACGATCTCCTTATTGGTTGAGACGTTTGATTTTACACCCACAACCACTGATGTTGCTCCTTTTCTCCTATGGAGACCGACGTCCATTACACCAACATGCCTATCGCCTTCTTTCAGTTATACCCGCACCCCGGAAAGGTACTTCAGGACAGCACTCGCGTGACAACCCTTTTGCTACAGCAGCATATACCCCAACCTCACAAGCCGCACTATTTGCTACCTTCACCTCTACGTCACTGGACGAGTCATTTTGATGGTTCTTATAATACACTATGCTAAATCTAGACCCTTACCATCCTTCACATTATGGAGGCTACACACGGGATGAGTGCTCCTGTAACATCGGCTACAGTTTAAGGATATAAGTCGCAGAGTTTTGGAGCTTGAGCTGACACCACGTTCTCCACACTGTCTATTGTCAGTATACTTTGATCCCCCACATTCATCAAGATTCCTTTTGACGCTCCCACTTGCTGCTATTACACCTCTCCCAGGTTTTGATGCCCGTTTCTTTATTGTCGAGCGGCAGAACAGTTAATGACTTCGACGTATACACAAACTCGAGGAGGAGTTCACGCATGTTAGCAGTCTACTTTCTTTCCTCCTCCACCTCAGTCACCAGTATAGTTGGTTTCCGGATTATGTGGATTGCATTATATTTGGGTAAAGACACTAATGATAAGCCGAGATTATGGAGACTTTTAAAGACCACTTTTTGACCTCGAGATTTTTGTGCACTAATTGGCTTATCGGACAAGGGTAGGGTGACCATGTGTCCCTAATTGATGTGATACACTTTGTAGACAATGTGATTGTGGTCGGGAGATAATGAAAGCCCGATCGACATATTCCACATTAAACATGTAACAATACTTTGTGGTCAATAACTAGTAAAAGCTCAGTCGCCATATTCTCACTAAGCACGTTGTTGGTCCATATGTTTGTGCAATAATTGCAATGCTATGTGCTAGTTGTTATGTTCTCATTAAATACACTCACACGTGCATGTTGTGCTATAATGTTATTGCTTGCTATGATGATTGCTTATATGCATATGCATATGCATATGCACCACCTAGGTCTTATTCGTTAAGTGGATGCTTATGTGCTTACGTCCTTAATAAAGACCTGACCTATCTAATCTTCTTCTTAGAAGATGCCGCCACGAAGGAACACCAATACCAACAACCCTCTGCCAACGACAGAGGCGGAATTACACGAGCGCATCTCACAGGCCATCGCACAGCATGAGGCCTTTCGCTCCGAACACAGCAGAGGTACTTTAGGAAATAACACATCCAACGGATGCACCTACAAGCAGTTCTTGGGCTGCATGCCCTTGGAATTCAACGGCACTGGGGGTGCCTTATCCTTCGTGCGCTGGATTGAGAAGACGGATTCTGTTTTGCGGGTGAGCAAATGTGCCCCAGAGCATGAGGTCTCGTACATTTCCGGATTGTTTCAAGATGGGGCTCTGTCATGGTGGAACCTTCAGGTTCAGACGTTGGGTGAGACCACTGCGTATGCATTAACATGGGACGAACTGAAATAACTAATGCATAAGAAGTACTGTTCAAGGGCAGAAATCCAGAAGTGGGAAACTGCGTTCTGGAACTTGAAGATGGAAGGTCCAGAGATAGCTGAGTACGTGCAGAAATTTCATGATATGTCTCGGATTGTCCCCAACATGGTAGATCCAGAGTTTAAGAGGATCGAACGCTTTATCGGGGGATTGGCACCTCAGATTCTAAGCCTGGTGACAACATCAAAGCCTAAAACAATTAATGAAGCAATTGACTTAAGTGTGACGCTCTCTGAAGAAGCAGTTAGGTTGGGTAAATTCTCAAACTCCGAGGAGAAAAAGGAGATTCATGGGGAGTCACCTGGGGAGAACAAGAGGAAGTTTACCAACTTCAAGAAGGTTACTTGAGCGGACAACAACAATAATGCCAAAAAGGAGAAAGGGTACACAGGTATCCTACCGAAGTGCGACAATTGTCGACGTCACCATAACGGGCGATGTAGATATGGAAAATATGGTAACTGTGGCAAGGTGGGACATGTCAATGAAACATGTCGGCAGGGTACTGAACATGGAAATAAAGGTCAAGATGGTAGCGGAAATCGCGGAGGAAATAACGACGACAACAACTATCAAGGTAGGGATGGTGACGATCAAGGCCGTGGCCAAGCATGTTTTAATTGCGGTGATGTGGGGCATTTCAGGAAGTATTGCCCTAAGAACGCTCAGGCACGTGGATGAAAGCTCAACAGCGGGGATAGAATCCAAGCGTGGATATCGGTACGTCTCATAATAGTCAATGTTATGTTCTATTTGACAGTATTGTCAAATTTTAGCTACAGAAAATATAGTTGTTTTAGTAGTAAGTAACCTAGATACCCAGTTCTCGATAGAACAAGCCTAAGGGAAGCTTCGACGTGATAATTGGGATGGACTGGTTGTCGAACAACCAGGCGGAGATTGTCATCCGCACCCCGACGACGAACGGAGAAACGATCGTGATTCATGGAGCAGGATACGCTCCTACGGATTATCAGGCAATGAAGACACGAAAATTTTCGCACAAAGGATGTGTTGCATTCTTGGCTCATGTCGTGGAAAAAGAATCCGAAGAACCAAAACTCGAAGATATCCCTGTGACGGAGGAATATCCTAAATGCCTTCCCCGAAGACTTGCCAGAATTATATCCTCAACGACAAGTCGATTTTCGCATCGATTTGATTCCAGGCGCCACGCCTGCAGTCAATACACCTTAGCGACTTACACCTTCGGAGATGCAAGAATTGTTAGTGTAACCTCAGAAGTTGATAGAGAAGTAAGATAACAGACCAAGATTCCCTTTTGGGTAACCAAAATTCTGCTCGTCAATAAGAAGGACGATAGCTTTCATACGAACATCAAACAACCAGGAGCCAAACGAGCTAACCCACGAGAGTCGGTGACTCTTGCTAAGGATTAACGACTTACTTAGGTAACTAACTGTGAGGATCCAACTACTATTTCACGACTGATCGATGATCGAGTATCTTTAGCTGGGAATTCAGGAAGAAAGTATACCGTGGAAATTGTGGGACAATAACTTGTTTTAAACGTACACAAAAATGGTGTTTCCTACACAATGCACAAAATAGGGTTACACAGAATATGAAACCTTGAGGATCTAGAAAACATATGCTTAAGACCTTTGGGAACCCAGGTCCAAACTTGTAAAGGTTGTTACTTAGAAACCATATCTGTTAATTCAATCGAACACCATTAACCGGACATGTATGCCATTTCAGTTAACCAAAACAAAAAGTACTTAAATTTCTTTCGTTGAAATATTCACTTTGCTTCTAACGAATAGATATTTGCATCTCTACTCCTCTTAATGGTAGTTGCATCACGATAATTTTCTTCGCTAAGCGCAAACACACATTTGCTTCGATATCAGGTTATTTCTTCATTTTAGCAGATACTCATTATTCCTTTTCTTGGAAACTTATCTGACATACATGCATCATTTGCTACGCATGTGGTTTCGTTTCGAACAAACACTTCATTGAAATTTAAATATTAGTTTGCTAAACCTAATCACTGATTCATGATTCGAATGACCTACATTATTGTTATTGTTGGCTCTTTTGTTACCAAGTCGACGCTCTGTCTTGAGACTTCTCTCCTTTCAAGTTACACTCATGGTTTATTTTCGTAACCATGATGAGATTCCTTCGTTGATACATACGTTTATTGTCGGGTCACGCTAAAACCAAGTTCAATTGCTTGAACTTATTCATTTCGCATATTCAGTTTAAGACGTCATATGATGTATTGAGAGCATCATATTCAAATCATTGGCAAAGATTCTTTTGTTTCAAGTCGTAGTAGACTTGTTCGGTCTACGACTTCACTAAATCGTTTGTTGGTTACGACACCTTGTGGCGATACTTTCACAAAAATAAGCTTGCGCTAAGTTGGTTACGCACCTTACACACGAACTCAATTGCTTATTTAGTGACTTATTCTAAATCCGTTTTGTTTATCACAACCAAAGCAGTCCCAACACAGTTGTGTGTCAAGGCAATGGTACATCGATTCATTTCATATCACAATGTACCACTTAACGATTCTTTCATTTCTGGTCACACGTCCCGCAGTAATTATTGCTTTTTCATCGGAAACAGTGGCTCTTTGATGTTCCATATTCAACTAAAACTCTATGACATTGTGTAAATCAAATCTTCAGGCTTGTTTCGGTACATGTTCATTTGATTTCTAACACGGCGAACTTGTTCAGTCACCGCTATACTTGAATTATGACATTACGACACCTTGTGGTGTCATTAAAAACTTGTAACTTGTGCTAATCAGGGTCAACCGTTTCACACAAAACTGCATATACTTTCGTTTGACTTGTCATTTAAACATTTCTGATGCAACTACGAATCAAGACAATGATACACCAGATTCGCTTGTACTTCATTCGGTGTACTTTCGAAATTTAAGAATGTCAACACACTAAACCTTACCATCCATTTACTCACGAGATAACAGACCACTTTACTATTACATTTGAGTTTGTTGACTTTGAATTCATATAGCGGATGCTATAGTTTGTGAAAACTCGCTACATATTACGATCGATCGTTTGAGAATCTTATTAGTCAAACTCCTCTTTTGTGGAACCCCTGCTAGCTGGATTACTCTAGGCTATACGTCAATTACGTCTTGTACCTTTGACATCAAATGCTAAAAGCATATACCTTTTAACCATAGGGTTCGGGATGTTATATATTCTTGGACTCAGCTGATGTGAGTGAGGTTTGATTCGGTTTGGTGATTATCTACCTCGGTATTATTCATATACATACACGTGTGACGAAACCATAAGGAGTTAAGGTAGTACAAATTTTGAGGACGAAATTTTCTTAACGGGGGGAGAATGTGACAACTGTCAAAATTGCATGCATCCGTACGTTTAATTAATATTGATTTGTGCTTAATTACAACTGTTGATTAAACTGCTTTCTGATTTCTGTTACATACATACACATGCATCACATTCATACTGTTACTCCATTTATTACACACAACCTTTAGTGACAAACTTGATGCACAAAGCACAGTTAGCACAGCGAGCGGATAACTCAGATACATGCTGACAATGCCAGCACATAGACAGACACTATATAGAGGCCTAGTATGAGCCAGGGACAAGGTACTACACAAGTATGGAGTGTAGGGAAGTAAGGACCATAAAACTGCGTCACTAGGTGATAGTTATAGTGCCGGGAAGTGCCTAAAACACACTTTAATGCAAAATTCTGCACTTAATACCAAAATTCAGCATTTAAACATGCTAGTCACTTGCAAAAACATGGCGAAATGGTCCTGTATGCTTTCCTAAGTATCGGGAATTGAAAGTGTCACAAAAAGTTACATAAAAGACACTTTACGATATAACTTAGCACTTTAACGGAGCGGTATCTAACCGAACAACCGGACATTACCCGGAACACTAAAATATTGTTAGAAACATTATTTCACTTTTTCTGAGCTAGTTATGATCCCCGAACCTTATAACACCCCATATAAATATCAACTAACTAGATAACTAACTATATACTTACAATTCAATTACAAACTAAACATATGGTTTCATCCTACATCTAGAACCCCCCCCCCCCACCTATAACCGAATTTATGTGGCCCCCCACATGAAATTTTATTTGCTTATTTTATAAGATTATGTCTTGTACTCTTGGTGGCATATTAACCTTTGGATCTTGTAATGTTGGAGGTTATAAGTAGTAACCATAAGAACATGAACTCTCATTATCTCACACCCATTACACACACTTAACTCTCCCTTTCCTCCCTCCATGCTCACAGCTCACCACCTCCATCCCATCTCCACCATTTCCAATCCACTAACAAGCATTCCAAGGTGATTCTAAGGTGTTAGAAGGTGTATAAGTAAGCTTGGAGCACTCGGAACTTGAAGGACCTCTTTCACAAGCCTTTATCCACTCATTTTTCAAGCTTGCTTCTTCCCTAGCTTCAAAGCTAGTAGTAAGCTTCTTTGATCATCTTTTGTTTTATATTTGAGGTGGTTAATAGTTATTTTATGATGAAAATACAAGAACTCTAAAGATCATAACTTAAAGCATGAACATAAAAGCTTTACATAAAGGTCATGAGATGAAAGAGGATAATACATGATAAATCTGAATTAAATAAACAAAAACCTGCTGTAAATGACTTATGGCCTGATGTTAATCGTATTAGAAAGTATGGCGATCATAAGTGTACATTTTAGTGGCGTTTAGACCATAAAAAGCATGCTGATTTGCATTTTCATCCACCTTCAACTGGCTGTAAACAGATCATTCTAAATCGAAAAACTGATTTTCTGAAGTCTAAATTATGTATTTTCGAAAAACGAAGCAAATGGCACTGGAATCATATTTTTTTGAGGTCGTTTACTATTTTTAAAGACCCGTTCTGTAACAGCAGCTAAAGCTGAGTTTTTACTGCAGTAAATGAGTGATATATTTTTAGTCATAACTTGAAATCTATGTTGAATCAGCTCATAAAAATTGTACTGTAGATGACCACTGATTTCGTAGTAATTCTCCCGTTGTAATTTCATCAATCGGACTTACGATAAATTTTAGATGAATTATCTCGTAGACTGCAGTCAGAAATTGACAAATCTGATTGTAGTCCGGTAAATAAATTTTCATAAAATATTGGTAATGAACTGGACCCCGATATTTTTACGAAATAATATTTGGATCGTATAAGACATTCTGTAAAAATTTGGGAATTTTTGGAATAAGATAACTATTTTATTAAAATGCCCGAAAATAGCCCAGTTTTGCATATTAAAACTGAAAGGATATAAGTAGTATTTTGCATGTCTAAATGTCGGATTGATTATTTGAGAACAATCTAACGTGTTATATGTTAAAGAAAATGATATGATATTTAGCATGGGCACCTCCATTTACAAATGAGACTATGGCAAAATTTTCTGAAAATCCTAACACTTGGTAAATATTTTCTAGACAAGTGTTTACTAGAATATTTTAGACTATGTTTTTCGAACATAAAACTCGCCATAATTTTGTAGCAAAATACAAAGTATCGAAGGTTGGTTTTATACATGAAAATGGTTAAGTATATATTTAGAATATATATTTTGTATTAAGACACACGTGTGGATAATTGTTGTTTTGTGGATTAGTTATATAAATTTTCTAAGTAGGACTTAAAAATATATTTTCTTAGATTTATTAAGAAGTATAATATTTTTGGGAAAAATATGTAATTTCTTGAAATGCATTAATTTGGACAAGATAAGTTTATAAATATTTTCCAAGTGAAACTCGAAAATATATTGTTTTGAAGTAATATATTGAGAATATATTGGCATATTATTATTTGGAATACTACACCGGGATACGACCCTAATACATGGCAAGTTATACAAACACAAGAATACGAATACACAAGTATGATATACTCCCATCATTGGGAAGAAAATGCGAATAACAACACTCGAGAAGTATTATTTTAAAAACATATTGAAGACACTTTAAAACGTAATTCACAGGCACTAACCAATACTAAGACAAGGCACGACCCGTTCGTCTAATAGACATTAGCACATTGTAGGTAGTCGTGCTTGCTGAAGGGATTTGGGTTACGATACTGAAGACGCAATACTGTGAGTTCATGTCCCCCTTTTCTTTTAGTTGTTTTCAGTTTTATAACTTCGGGGGTGAAATACATGTTACATACTGCTACAGACAATTACAAATGGTATGGTCAGCTAAGGAAGGAACTGTTAGATTATGTGATTGGATAGGTGAAATCTTAAGACCATTAGTGCTCGTAGTACGATCGAGGGATACAAGTGATAGGTCTATTTGAGCTTAACAAACCCCACCCATGCGCCCGCTGGTTGGACCATATGGTGACCTTGTCTCAACACCACCCATGCGCCCGCAGGTTGGACCATATGGTGAATACATCTTAGCCTCACCCATGCGCCCGCAGGTTGGATCATACGGTGATTACATTCTAACACCACCCATGCGCCCGCAGGTTGGACCATGTGGATACACATTAACTGATATGTTTCCTTATTTGCTTTCATACCAGAGTTTACAAAACATTCATACTTACAACGATTATAAAGGTTTATTCGCGCGCACATACTAAACACATGAACTCGCTCAACTTTTGTTGACTTTTCAAACTACATGTATTTCAGGGAACTAATGGATCTGAAAGGGTATGCATGTGTCGTCAAGCTGCGTAGTGTAGGGGTGTTCATGAACCGATCCGATCCGATCCTATCGAGGGTCTGCTCATGCTCGGATTGAATTACAACCGATCCGATCCGATCGGATCGAATCGAATTTGCAAAACCGAGCACAAAAGTGATGCTCATGCTCGGATTGAATTTGAATCGATCGGATTGTTTTCGCTCGGTTTTGCTCGGTTTTTATCAAATCCTAAATAAAATCGAGCGGATCGTTTTCACTCGATTTCGCTCGATTGAATTATAAGGATGCGTTCAACAAAAACAAATCCTAACTTAATTAAAACATGTCCAACACTTTACTAACAAAAGCAATAGGTAACTAAAAGCATGATTCTAAAAATGTTCTTAACAATATCAAGAAGCATAAAATAAAGTGCGAAATACAAATTGTCATTTAGTTCAAACGCCATAAACTTTTGTAAGCTTGATCATCTCCATCCACAAAATTCAACTTCAAATCAACATATAACCTATAAACACAAGCATTAATTATTAATAAAAATAATTCGAGCGAAACCGAGCGATCGACGAGCGAGCGGACCTTTGCTCATGCTTGGATTGAATTTGAATCGAACCGATCCGAGTGGCTCATTTACAAACTGAGCGGGAATCGAACGAGCATTTTTCGAGCGATCGTCGAGCGATCCTCGATCATCGAGCAGTTTGGACAGCCCTAGCGTAGTGACATAAAAGATGTTATCCATGGTTGTCGGGTTTAGAGGGTGTATTCCTTTCCTGGACAGGATACATGATTCTAATCTCCGGTTTTACTTAGGTACTTTTGTTGAGTCCTTGTGAACTCATTTAAACATGTCATGATTTGTAACTTATTTTGGTATCATGTTTTCAAGAACAAGTATGTTATGGTTTTCTAAACGTTATTAATGGATGAACATCTCATGTTTTTATCATATAGCATTGTTATGATTGATTGCTATGGTATTAAGAAGTCACACCCAATAATCACGCTTCCGCAAAAGTCAGAGTGTGACAGCTTTAACCTTATTTTTTAGCTTTAGGGTTTAGAGTTTAGGATTTAGGGTTAAGAGATCTTAGTTAGGGTTCGACGAGCCAGTTCCAACGCCGCTGGAATGAGTCCAATCGGAGTTCGTTTGAGTCGGTTTCCCGCTATTCCCCACTTTTTTAGTGTTCCCCAATGAACCTTCCCCTACTTCAAATAGCTTATTTTTTTACATAGAAGTTTAAACATTCATATCCAGTTACAAATGTTTTTCATTACAATTTAATAAAATATCAAGTTGTCAAAGTTTTATTTCCAACACTCTTATATCATTTTCATGTCACACATGACTTAATATATTAAGTTGCAATTTATATATCGTGTATCTTAATCTATTCAATGTCAAAAGATAACTTTCTAATAAACCACAAATATATTTATAATATCACTAATTTATGTTTTCATGTCAAACCTAACTTGATAGATTGAGGCAAGTGTGAAAAATAAATAGAATCAAAGGGTTAGGATATACTAAGAAATTTATTTGGATAGAAATGATAGAAAGTAATCTTAACCATCAATTGAGTAATCAAGGGCTTGAATAAAATGGATAGAATTGAACAAAAACTACGAGGCGCGTTATATTCTAAGGATATTCTAGTCGATCCAAGTTTATAGTTTTTATCTCCTCCATTTCCCACTCGTTTTTAAAATATTAATAAATTTTTCATACAACATTATTTTTTTTTATAAAAATTGCACTATAAAAACGATCGCTTTTTTATCTTTAAAACGAGCACACTATTGCTATACTTTTGAAAAAAAAATTCGAAAACCCAGATGCGTAAAACGCAATGGACAAAAAACACAAAAAAAAAAAAATTCTAAAATGCAATGAACTAAAAACACAAAAGAAAGTGTTTTTTCTAAAACACAATGAACAAAAAACACAAAAAAAAATGTCTTTTCTAAAATGCAATAGATCAAAAACACAAAAAAAAGTGTTCTTTCTAAAACGCAATAGACTAAAAATACAAAAGAAAATGTCTTTTCTAAAACGCAATTAACTAAAAACATAAAAGAAAGTGTTCTTTCTAAAACGCAATTGACTAAAAACACAAAATAAAGTGTTTATTCTTAGACGCAATTGACTAAAAACACAAAAGAAAGTGTTTTTTTTTCTAAAACGTAATGGACAAAAAGCTCACAAAAATGTATTTTTTTCATTCTTTTGTAAAACGCAATAGACAAAAAACTGTTTTTTCATTATTTTGTAAAACGCAATGGACAAAAAACAAAAAAATGTGTTTTTTCATCTTTTGAAAACGCAATAGAAAAAAGCGTTGTTTTTTCATTTTTTTTTTTTGTAAAACGCAATGAAAAAAAAACACACAAAAAATATGTTTTTTTTTTTCATTATTTTGTAAAACACAATTTTAAATGAAAGTTTAAACTGAAAACTGTTTTGTAATTTTCTTCAGACATTTTGTCAAGCACATGGTGTGCAACTTTTTACCACTGATTTCTTAATAAATTGGAACAAATAATGTTGCTCAAACGCAAGAGTACATCAAGAGAAGGTTACAATCATAGGCATTTGAGAAGAGAAGTACCTGTTTCAATCGATTTCTCAAATTCCATTGCATTATGTTAAATTGAAAGAAATGAGAAATTGCATAAAAATTAACTAGGTTTCTTCAAAGAAATTGAATAACACGTTGATTGAGTGTTTAAATCATTCATTGATAAAGAAAATCGAACTATGATATAGTAATTCTAGAGAGAGAAAGTGAAGGAAAGATCGAAGATAGTCGGTTTTGAAAATGGTGGGTTTTGAATATGCAGAGTAAGATAAATATAATAGAAGAAAGGAGATTAACTAAAATGTTCATCCTTATGTTTTTTGTTATTTGCCACGTATCATCTTATTATAATTTCCTACCCTTTATATCCGAAGTAAACTCCCTATAATCACATAAGCCACACATACATTGGAAGATAATCATTTCATATTAAATAGAATCACATACCCCACACATCATATTAAATAGAATCACACTAGTAATTTTGCCAGCGCGTTGCGGTGCAGTTACTTAGCAAAATTCAAATGGAGATTCTAAGTAAAACGCAAACAAATTAATTAAAGCTCATAACTTCAATGTTCAGGATCCTTGTAAATATCAAACGGATGGGTTATCGCTTGTCTTTTATGTAACGTCCACGCGTATTTAAAGATATTGAGAGTATTTAAAGATATTGAGAGAACGTGTTATAGTAAACAGTAGTTATACGAAAATGATTTTTTTGTCATGGAAAATAAAGTTGAAAAAAAAAGGATTATAGTTGTATCATATCTTTTTCTATATAGTTAATAAAGAATATAAATAATGTATTAATGCTTAGAATTTAAAATTAAAAGAAATTATTAGTTTTGAAATATTGAAAAGATATTTCTGGAGACCAAAAAGAAAATAGATCGGTCCAGTTGTGGATATCAAAAAGAAAATACATGAAAAAAGAATAATTGGAAAGATATTTCTGGAGACCAAAAAGAAAATGTGCAAACAATAAATAATGAAAAGGTTAGTTAAAAGGCAATGAGAAAGACTAAGTTAGTAAATATGACCGACATTTAGTTTTAGGATAGATAATAAAATAATTTCTGGAGACCAAAAAGAAAATAGATCGGTCCAGTTGTGGATATCAAAAAGAAAATACATGAAAAAAGAATAATTGGAAAGATATTTCTGGAGACCAAAAAGAAAATGTGCAAAAAATAAATAATAAAAAGGTTAGTTAAAAGGCAATGAGAAAGACTAAGTTAGTAAATATGACCGACATTTAGTTTTAGGATAGATAATAAAAGGCAATGAGAAATACTAAGTTAGTAAATATGACCGACATTTAGTTTTAGGATAGATAATAATAATAATAATAATTGGAAAGATATTTCTGGAGACCAAAAAGAAAATAGATCTGTCCAGTTGGTACAGAGTGAGGCACTGGTGGACAATGATAGGAGACCCAGGGAAATCTTGGTTGGATCCTTGAGCCAAACGGGTTTTACCGGTAATTTAACCGTGGTGCCTACGGGCGGGTGGGTTACCGGGTTTTCCTCGGAATTGGTGGTGGACTCGGGTTACTCTCGGAGTACTTCGTTTGTCCAGTGGGTGCCCTGGGAGTGCTCGGAATTGAGTTTGTTGGCCGTTTAAAAAAAGAAATAAAGAAAGAAAATACATCATGTTTTCATCTATTTTAGGAGGACCAAAAGTGCAAAAAAGAAATAAAGAAAAGGTTAGTTAAAAGACAATGAGAAAGACTAATTTAGTAAAGGGTAAATTACACTTTTCGTCCTTTATGTTTATGTCGGATTGCAATGGATAGCCTTTAACTTCAATAATTACAACCAAGGTCCTTTTTATGATAAAAGCTTTACACCTTAGGTCCTTTAGCACTAACCTAACTAAAATTTTCAGTTAAGTATAACATGTGCAAGGCACATGAGGGTACTTTTGTAATTTTACCCTTTTACCTAAAATAAATTTATAAGTAAAACACAAAATCAGATCCACCACACTACATCACCGCCTCTATCTCGATTGATACCTCGATTGAACACTTTAGCAGCATGTTATCTTCAGGAATCAAACAAACAACAAGTGGTTGAAATTTAAAACCCCCCAAATCCCAATGTGTTCTTTCTCTCTCTCTCTCTCTCTCCCCCTTCATCTTCATCACAATCCCCACCATCAACCATCGCTGTAACACTGATGCATATCAACAAAGAGACCCACACTATGTTACCGGCGGTAGACTCTTTTCCGGCAATAGACAAAAGATTCAGATGAAGGGGAAACCACCGATGTGACCTTCACATTTCCCCCATATATCTGGATGAAGGGGAAACCACCAGTGTGACCTTTAGATCTACAATTTTCTCCGGCTACGAGACACGTGTCGATAAACACGAAGACGGATTAGCGGCGGCGACTATTTCTTCCGAGCGTGACGTGACGCCGAATGAACTGGTGGCTTCATCGGTTGAACTAGGGTTCTGGATTCGGTTCTATAACCGTCGCTTAATATTAATTTGAAGAAGATTTGTCATTATTTCTTTTAGATTGTTGAGTGATGAATGTTATCATAGATACTTGAATGGAGGATGAAGATGTGGGTGAAAAGGGGTAAATTTACGTTGTGTCGTATTTTTGCAAATTTTGGGATTTATTTTTTGTTTTTTTTTTTTTTTTGTGAGAAAGAGACATGAGAAGATAAGATATACTTTAAATATAATAGGTAAAATTACTAATATACTCTCATATGCAAGGCACATGCTATAGTTAACTGGAAATTTTAACCTGGTTAGTGCTAAAGGACGTAGGGTGTAATAGGTTTTGCAAATAAAGGATTGTGACTTTATTTACTGAAGTTAAAGGCTATCCATTGCAATCCGATACAAACATAAAAGACGAAAAGTGTAATTTTTCCTTTAGTAAATATGACCGACATTTAGTTTTAGGATAGATAATAATAATACCCCACACATGGTAGAGGATCCTGTAAAAAAAGGCCTAAAGTGTGAGAAGGGTAAAAAAGAATCTCAGCCATTAGATCTTTTGATCTAATGGTTGAGATCAATAGGGACCAAATTGTAAAATATTTTCATTAATTTGGACTGATTTGAAATATCTGTGGGCAATATAGTCTTTTAGACCCACTAGAAATTAGGTAATGCACATGTAACTTCCCCCCGTCTTTTTTAAACGTCAATAACTTTTTATACGTAACTTTAAAAAAAAAATTACACCATAATAACGAGCGTTTTTTATCTTTAATATGAGTACCATATTGCTATACTTATATAGATAAAAAAAATATGTTTCGATCAGATGTTTAGTCAATGAATGGTGTTATATACTTGCTGAATGGTGTTATATACTTACTGAGTGGTGTTATATACTTGCTGAATGGTGTTATATACTTGCTGAATGCTGAATGGTGTTATATACTTGCTGAATGGTGTTATATACTTCCTGTAATTAAGGTGGCGGTTATGGGAAGTTTTTAATTAATTGAATTAATGATAAAATTACTTGTTTACCCTTTTCAATTAATTTAGATCTAATGGCTGAGATTCTTTCTTACATTTCTCACACTTTTGGTCTTTTTTACAATAACCTTACCCCCCACACATATATTGGAAGATAATCATTTTATATATAATATCACATATTGTGCATCATTAATTCTATACTTAATCTAGTGGAGAGTTCAAATGAGAAGAATTAAAAATTAAGAATAAATTATATAAATGTAATTTGAACAAATCATTAAATGAGTCTATTATTTATTTTTGCTATTCAAATTAATGAACTCTAATTATTTAATGAGCATATCTTAAAAAATAGTTGTGCACCTTACACAATAAAAACAATCTTGCATATGATCTTACATTTTTAAAGTTTCCTACACCATTAAAACAATATTTTGGTGTAGGATACAGAATGTGTACTGTGTAGGACTCAAACACTTTAAAATAATTTTGCTACTCATAATAAAATATGTGTAGGACACAAAATTTTTAAATAATTTTGTCACTTCTAATAAAATTTGTGTAGGAGTCAATACATTAATAATGGTGAAGAAGTAATTTATGGTTGCATTACTAAGACTTGGGTAACTCCTTAAAATATTTATTAATATTTTACATCAAAATGTCTATACTACCCTTAGTAATTAAAACATTTATTAAAAGTGGACAAAAATGATATTTAGATTCACAATCATTGATCAAAAAAATATAGGGTATAGATTAATTCATTTTTTCTTCTTTTAAGAAAATTCTTCTCAAATGAACCTCCTCCACTTAATGTAAACGAATAATTCTTTAATTTGTAGAAGAAAACAAATCTAAGTAAAAAAGCATCTCTTCATATGAAGTTGAAGGTTAAAGTTTCAAATCGAACAAATGTGTAAATTTAGGAGTAGAGTTACAAGATGTCGAGTTAACCGCTAAATAATAGTAAAAGACGAAAAGCGTATACTAGTGAAAATAAAAAGGAAAAAAAGAATGGAAAAGTAGAGGCTATAAAAAAAGAGTAAATTGCCAAAATCGTCCCTGAGGTTTGGGCATTTTTGTCATTTTTTTTCAAAACAACTTTTTTGTACAATATAGTCCTTCATTTTTTGTATTTTTTGCCACTTTCATCCAAACGTCTGACCTTTTTTTTTTTTGCCAAAATCGTCCCTGAGATTTGGGATTTTTGTCATTTTCATCCAAATTTTTTATCGAAAAAATAAAGCAAATTAGTTGTTTGGATAAAAATGGCAAAAAATATCAAAAGTAAAGGACTATATTATACAAAAAAAAATTGTTTTGGATGAAAATGACAAACATGCCCAAACCTTAGGGACGATTTTGGCAATTTACTCCAAAAAAATGATTTAAGAGCATTTAATGTTTTAAGTCAACTAGTGGGTTACACCCGTGCTTCTTGGCAAGGTGACCTGATTTTTAACAAATGTTAAATGAAAATGTAGACATAATGATAAAAATAACGTTAATAGCATCATTACGACATCGATACGATACCGACGCTCGATATAGCAACAAAAAAAAAAAGAAAACTTAAAATATAAAGTCGTGATATCACCAAAAGGATATCCAGTCGATTGAAAACAACAAAAATGATTACCAATATCGATATTGACGTTCGCTCAATGTCGGTCCGGCTCGTTTAGTTACATGTACAATGCCAACAATCAACATAATTAACAAACGCAACTTACTTAAAGTGTGAATGTGGCGATTGAAACTTAAATAAGCACAAAAAACAAAACCTAAAATGAAATAAAAGAAAAAAAAACTGAAAAGCACAAAACCTAAAATGATATATATATATATATATAGGAACTAGGTTCACTTTTTATTAAATATATTACAAAATAATTAATAAATAATAACGAGACTCTCGTTATTTGTGGAAAATTCGACTAGTACAATACCGGTTACAAAAACTAAATAAACGAATATAAAAATACAATAGTACCAATCTTGATTCAAGCCAGCGTCTTTGGAAGAACTTCAACCGCATCGTCTTGTACGAACCTCCGCTGCAAGAATGAACAAACTGATGTTGACGGTTTTGGTTGAGGATCGTGTTAGACACGGGGCCCTTAAAACAGATTTCGCGCCTCCTCTCAGACGGTCTGTTTCCAGGATACAACAACCGAAGCAGTAGTTGTACTGCCGGAGATGACACTCGCGCCCGAGATTACACCGGGTATATCTTGGTGTTCATAAAAATTGGAACAATGTGAAGTTGTGTAAAATTTTGAGTACTCCTCTCAATGAAACATCGAGACTAAAGAGAATGTCTATTTCCTTGTGTTTAGTATGAACCACCAAGTTCATATAAATACACCTATAGTTTTAATCTCATTAAAACTAGTAATAAAATAGGCATTAATCTTGTCATAACTATACCATTAATCTTGTAATAAACAAGATAATGAATATGACATTAATCTCTAATTTAATGGACTTAAGTGGTAAGTCAAAACGGTCATATTCATCATGACACGAATTAAATGGTTTGAAACAACTAGTTTGACTAGGTCCAACTAGATCTTTTACTACTGTTGCAAACCTGCGCGCGTGCTAGAACTGATCCGCCAGTCCGCGTGCCACGCTTCAAGGATCTCATGCCACGCCATATGGAGCCGCGCGCCATACGGATGCCACTACGCATACCAGGACGCCACCCGGTCATGCGCCGTCCATACTCGTGCGCCACCTGCACTCTCCGCCCTAGCCAATGACGTGCGCCATGCGCCTAAGGAGTTCGCGCCGCATCGACATGCCATGGCATCCGCCTACGCCACCTAAGGGTGCGCCATAAGCGGACCCGCCATGTATCTGACCACGCGCTCATGGACAAAAATACAAGGCGGTGTGCGAAGTTCAAAGTGCACTACATAGGGCCTATAGCCCACGGCACGCGCGCATATGTGCATGAGTACAAGGAGTGCTCCTCCTTATAAACCACTTTAAGTTTTGTCATCCCACCTATGTGGGACAAGATGACAAATCTCAATCCATTTTTCTCATCTTTGTTTTTCCAAACATACAACTTCAAGCTTCGATATCTCATTCATCTTAGCTCTATTTGGACATAGTTTGAACACAAACCATATATAATTATTTATACAACACATATATAAATATTATTGATGTCCAAAATATTTAGTGAAAAACTCATTTTCACTAAAATTTCCAACAATCCCCCACATGAATAGAGATCGATTAAAACACACAAAATTCCCCGATGAAACCTCGACAGTCGAGTATTGTAGGATAGGTAGGTGTAGCCTTTGAACCTTCCTTTGTGAAGCATACTTAGCCTACTAGGGTTTTGTAGACGTGATGTCCTTGAACAACCCCCCATTTATGTAAACGACAATATACATTCACACAATACTTTCTCTAGCCAGGCCATCTCCTCATGTATGTCTCCAATAATGGTCATGGAGCACTTTCCTGGTTCTGCGGGAGCTCTAGGAATTATGCCCTAATTCCATTCGAAGCGACCACACTTCTCTCCAACATAGGTGATTTCCCTTTAAATCATTAAAAGCATTATGGTTCATTATGATTTACATGAATCATTTAACCACATAGTATGCTTAACCTCACAACAATGTCACTGGATATTATAGGAATGGACTAGGACGTATTTAAACACCCTTTTATAGTTTTGGGGGGATATATGAACATATACACTAGCTTATATATAAACATATATATATTAGCTATGCCCCCACAGTGACTCTACTCGGTTCATGATTAAGTTGGCGTATTGAACCTAGATCTTGGGATCTCCAGTCAACTAGGTTAGGTTTCCCTCATGTCCCTTTTTCCATGGGCTTTAGTCTCATTCCACAACTTGATCTCTTATCAACCCACTGGTTGTTGGATCCAAAATTATCTTTGACTTCGCTAAGTCACCAACGATAATTTAAATTGAGATCAGTTGTTCTAACGTGTTCTTGACTCGCTAGTCACTTTTGCCTTTTAGTCAATTCATAAGACTTATAACTCGTGATCTCAACCTGGATCCAGTTATGTACCTTGTCTTTAGAATGACATGAAACTCGATTCATGGCTAGACACGTTTTCACCATGCCTTTGGTGTGTCATGACTAACATCTTATTAGATTGAATCTACTCGATTGACTCCATATAACCATTGTGTACTCCACTTGGTCATGCGTTTGCAATATATGCAAGTCACCCCCACATTTAAGTGTAATTGGATAACATCCAAATGGGGCGATGAAAGGTTCTCCCTTTCATTTCGAGTTTGAGAAAACTTCTCAACTACCATTTCCACATTCAAATGCAAGTCACCCCCACATTTAAGTGTAATTGGATAACATCCAAATGGGGTGATGAAAGGTTCTCCCTTTCATTTCGAGTTTGAGAAAACTTCTCAACTACCATTTCCACATACCCTAAAGGGTTTGTTTCTTAAATGGCCTCCTCCCCCCACATTGCTTGCATTTTAATGAAGTTATATTTATAGTTTTGTTTAGCCAAAAATCCGTTCATGTGTCATCGCATATTTTGAATGTTTAAAGTTAATTTAATCTCCGTCGAGCATATAAATTAACAAGTATTAGTCTAGCATGCTTTAGACCACAATATTCTAGCATGTGAACAGAAGATGCATCATTCAGATTCTTCACAGCCTTAAGAGATAACGCACTATCTCTTTCCAACATTCGTTTCTTAGTTTAGACACAATAATGAAATTTTATTTCGCCATTCCAAAACCATCGGTTTTTAGGAAAGCTTCAAAACCATAGTTAACTCCAAACATTAGGATCATAACACGTTTGCCTTTTTATCTCCAAGGCTTCACCATTGACTTCCTAAAGACTTAAACATAAGTCTTAATCCAAGTCACTTTGATGAAAAATCTTTGTATAAAATCACTTGAGTCTTGAGATATAGCCAATTAGATTGACTCTCAACAACAAAGCATTCACGTATGCCTATAGTGATATATACATTTACATTGTTGTTTCATTAAAACCATGTATTGGGATACTCTCCCAAATTGAGGACCAAGCCTCCACATAGTTTAAACAACATTGATGGTGGTAGAAGCATCTACAAGTCCATCACTATTGTAAATTTCCGTTAATAAATTTGCTAAATTTATTAAGCTCATTTACAATAATAACATATAGTCCTTTCATATGTTATATTCTTTGAAAACTTACATGTGCATTTCCATGTTGATGCTCTCAACATTAGATGACATATCTCGTTTTCAAACCATGCACCACGTTTCTCACGAACTCGTTATACGTTTGATGTTTGATTTGTGACTTATTACATTAGTCATGATCACAACCCGCTCGTTGTGTCCGTGTAAATTAGCTTTTACACTTTGTATCAAAATGTGTATCCTTTTGACAACTTATTATTAGTCCAAAATAACGGATACACCAATGATATCTAAACATCAAATCACATAGTGTTATTACTTTCAACACACTTTAGAACGAAATAAACGCAATTACATCGTTCTGTCATGTTTTGAGGTACTCCCTCAATGGAACACGTATAACTTGTTTCGTCTTGAAACTCTAAACTTGAATAATCACAAGTTGTCCAAAATATAAAGTTGCGTACAATTAACTACTCGCAAGTAGTTGAGCAACTTATTATATTTATAACAACATTGAGTTGTTTTTCACCTAATAGTCTATCCGAGACTATTATATGGTTGAACACGTTATACTTCTCGTGGAAGTAACGAATCACTTGTAATTCGCAAAGACATGTTTTATTCATTCAAAACATTTCTCGTTTTTGCAAGTGTTTTAATATTAAACTATATATTTATGTTTTGATTACAAATCAAGACAATAAACCTTATAATAGTTTAATATATAAAACAATTTCAAACTCGCTCGTTTGAAAATAAAACGAATACACATCGTTTTAATAAATGGTTTATCATATTCAAACCATTTCTAACCGCTGTTAGATAATAACGATTATCAATCGTTAAAATGAGTGGTTTGTATGAAAACCAATTCTAATATGCTAATTAGAATTTAAATGTTTAACAAACATTCAAAATATTCGGTTTTATAAAGTAAACCGCTTCTAACGCGCTCGTTAGAAATAAAGCGAATACATTTATTCACTTTTGGTTTACTTAAATGAACGTTTTCTAACACGCTCGTTAGAAATGAACACATGTCTTTTCTAACACGCTCGTTAGAAAATATATATAAACGATTACAAATCATCTTAAATAGTTTATCATAGTTAACCCGGTTCTAACCCGCTTGTTAGAAATTAACGATTGCAAATCGTTAAAAATAGTTGGTTATAAGATAAACTAATTCTAATACGCCCATTAGAAAATTAGACGATTATTTATAGCCATAAGCCGTTTTTGGTTTCTATAAAATAAACGTTTTCTAACCCGCTTGTTAGAAATAAACAATTGACAAAGTCGTTAAATCGTTTCTAACACGCTCGTTAGAAAATAAACAACTGTCAAACTCTTTAAATCGTTTCTAACACGCTCGTTAGAAATAATCGATTACAAAATTTGTTTCGAAGTTTATAAAAAAAATATAAACTATTTCTAATACGCTCATTAGAAATAAACAAATAAAAATCGTTTAAATGTATGTGGAAAAAATCCGTTTCTAACTCGCTCGTTAGAAATTTAATAGTTTAGACGAAACCGTTACAAGATTTATTATCCAAAATAATTGTCTCCAACACGCTCGTCGGTAATTATTTGAAATAATAATATTTTCTAACACGCTCGTTAGAAAATCTAAACGTATATTTTCTAGCACGCTTGTTAGAAAATCTAATCGTCTTTTAACAAGTTAGTTTTACACAATCATCGTATCTAACACGCTCATTAGATATAAAGGATGATATTAAAACTTATTATTCTATAAAATTCTAACACGCTCGCTAGATATATAAAAAGTTTTAATCTTGTTATTCTTTCAACAACGTTTCTAACACGCTCGTTAGAAAATATTAAAACTAGTTATTTTATAAAATAATTACTTTCTAATCTGCTCATTAGAAAATATAAAAATTTCAAGACTTTTAAAACCAACATTAATCTCTCAATTATGGTTACTAAAAGCTTATTAAAAATAAATTAAACGTTACAAACATTTAATTTGTAAGGGTTACAAAATAAAATTTTCTAATACGCTCATTAGAAAATTTAGTATTTCAAAAACCTATTGAAATACATATTATTTTGTATATGTTCGGTTCATACTAAACACGAACAAAAACCATGAATTCCAAAACTTGAATTAAAAATCGTTTTGCAACCCGGTATTCGGATTAAAGATTGTACTGCAATCGTAAAATTAATCAGACTCATTGTACTAAATAAATATTTCCCAAAAAATATTTTCAAGATATTAACAAAAATCTCATTAAATATTTTAACTTTCGTGAACCTAAATCCTCGTAGAGAAGGGATTTAAGATTGTAGCAACAATCTTCACGAAAGTCTGTTTTATGATTGTAGGAACTAGGTTCACTTTTTATTAAATATATTACAAAATAATTAATAAATAATAACGAGACTCTCGTTATTTGTGGAAAATTCGACTAGTACAATACCGGTTACAAAAACTAAATAAACGAATATAAAAATACAATAGTACCAATCTTGATTCAAGACAACGTCTTTGGAAGAACTTCAACCGCATCGTCTTGTACGAACCTCCGCTGCAAGAATGAACAAACTGATGTTGACGGTTTTGGTTGAGGATCGTGTTAGACACGGGGCCCTTAAAACAGATTTCGCGCCTCCTCTCAAACGGTCTGTTTCCAGAATACAACAACCGAAGCAGTAGTTGTACTGCCGGAGATGACACTCGCGCCCGAGATTACACCGGGTATATCTTGGTGTTCATAAAAATTGGAACAATGTGAAGTTGTGTAAAATTTAGAGTACTCCTCTCAATGAAACATCGAGACTAAAGAGAATGTCTATTTCTTTGTGTTTAGTATGAACCACCAAGTTCATATAAATACACCTATAGTTTTAATCTCATTAAAACTAGTAATAAAATAGGCATTAATCTTGTCATAACTATACCATTAATCTTGTAATAAACAAGATAATGAATATGACATTAATCTCTAATTTAATGGACTTAAGTGGTAAGTCAAAACGGTCATATTCATCATGACACGAATTAAATGGTTTGAAACAACTAGTTTGATTAGGTCCAACTAGATCTTTTACTACTGTTGCAAACCTGCGCGCGTGCTAGAACTGATCCGCCAGTCCGCGTGCCACGCTTCAAGGATCTCATGCCACGCCATATGGAGCCGCGCGCCACACGGATGCCACTACGCATACCAGGACGCCACCCGGTCATGCGCCGTCCATACTCGTGCGCCACCTGCACTCTCCGCCCTAGCCAATGACGTGCGTCATGCACCTAAGGATTTCGCGCCGCATCGACATGCCATGGCATCCGCCTACGCCACCTAAGGGTGCGCCATAAGCGGACCCGCCATGTATCTGACCACGCGCTCATGGACAAAAATAAAGGCGGTGTGCGAAGTTCAAAGTGCACTACATAGGGCCTATAGCCCACGGCACACGCGCATATGTGCATGAGTACAAGGAGTGCTCCTCCTTATAAACCACTTTAAGTTTTGTCATCCCACCTATGTGGGACAAGATGACAAATCTAAATTCATTTTTCTCATCTTTGTTTTTCCAAACATACAACTTCAAGCTTCGATATCTCATTCATCTTAGCTCTATTTGGACATAATTTGAACACAAACCATAAATAATAATTTATACAACACATATATAAATATTATTGATGTCCAAAATATTTAGTGAAAAACTCATTTTCACTAAAATTTCCAACAATATATATATATATATATATATATATATATATATATATATATATATATAGGGAGAAGATCATACGAGAACCACCTCTTATTGCGAGAACCGCGAGAACCAATGTGAACAAAATCAAAAATTACTAAAAATAGCTAAATATCACAAAAATTTTTATTTTTTTTTAATATTTTTATAAAAAGATCGCTACTTTTCGAAGCAAAAAAAAAATAATTTTTTTTTTTTGCTTCTAAAAGTAGCGATTTTAACATAAAAAATATTAAAAAAAAATTTAGATTTTTTTTATTTTTTTTTTATTTTTTTTAGGTTTTTTGGGGGTTTAGTTTTTAGCATTTTAGCTTGGGGGGGGGGGGGGGGGTGGGGGTGGGGGTTAGGTTTTTTTTAGGTTTTTTTAGCTATTTTAGGTTGTGTTCACATTGGTTCTCGTGATTCTCACAATAAGGGTGGTTCTCGCATGAGCTCCTCCCTATATATATAATATGTAGAATTCCAGGGAACTAATACTTTCAATGAATGAAAAGAACGTGAGATAAATCACGTGAAATTTCTATGAGTGAAGAAATTCTTTTCGGACTTCATCAACCAACAATCCATAGTCCATACACATTTTCTAGTGGATTTTATCTTTAATTCCTATTGGGCCTAAGACTTTTTTCATATTGTGTACTTATGTGTATAGTGTATACAAAGTTTACGGTCTCCAATCTCCATGAGTTCATGGTTATATGCCGGGTGTTCTTGTTAAAGGCACTGTTGTAAAACAAGGTCTCGGAGGTCGAGTACTCCTTGAGTACTCGCTGCAAGGTAGGCTGTTAAGGCCCGAGTACTCGCCAGCTATGCCGAGTGCTTCCTGAGTACTCTCTGTCTAAGCTGAGTTCTTGTTAAAGGCACTGTTGTAAAACAAGGTCTCGGAGCGATTTTTGCAACCATGGTTAAGGGTGTATCATAGTTTTCTTGCATATGTAGGGAAAGGTAAATTGTATGTAACTTTTATATGGATAACACATTGAAAATTGTATGTTCGATTCGTTTTTTATATATAAAATTAGGGTTAAGATCATTTAAATTAGCTTAAAGATTAATGCTTGAAGAAAATTGTTTATATAAAAATCAATAAATGAATACATTATATACAATATAACTAGGTTAGAACACCGTGTATTACACGGGTTAAATAAATGTAATTTTATATATTAAATAATAAAAAAGTTATATCTTTATGAACCCCATATATTGTACGGGATAAATAAATATAATTTTATATATCAAATAATAATAAAAAGTTATTATATATCTTTTAAAAACCATGTGTATTGTATGAGTTAAATAAATGTAATTTTGTATACTAAATACTAAAAACGTCGTATCTTAAAAAAACTCGTGTATAATCGGGTTGAATAAATCTACCAAATAATAAAAAAATTACATCCTTAAAAACCTCGTATGTACACGTGTTGAATTGATCTAAAAAAGAGTTATATCTTTAAAAACCATGTGTATTACACATATTAAATAAATGTAATTTTGTATATTAAATACTAAAAACATCGTATCTTTAAAAATCCCGTGTATAGTCGGGTTGAAAAATCCACCAAATAAAAAAAATTATATCCTTAAAAACCCCGTGTATTACACTTGTTGAATAAATCTAATTTTACATAGCAAATGATAAAAAGTTATATCTTTAAAAACTTTGTGTATTACACACTAAAAAAGAGTTATATCTTTAAAAACCATGTGTATTACACATATTAAATAAATGTAATTTTGTATATTAAATACTAAAAATGTCGTATCTTTAAAAATCCCGTGACGGGTTATATAATAAATGTAATTTTGTATATTAAATACTAAAAACGTCGTATCTTTAAAAAACCCGTGTATAGTCGGGTTGAAAAATCTACCAAATAATAAAAAAAAATATATCTTCAAAACCCCGTGTATTACACGTGCTGAATAAATCTAATTTTACATAGCAAATAATAAAAAAGTTATATCTTTAATAACTTCGTGTATTACACGGGTTATATAAGTGTAACTTTGTATAGTAAATAATAAAAAAGTTATATTTTTCAAAACTCTGCATTTTACACGAGTTGAATAAATATAATTTTGTATACCAAATAATAAAAAAGGGTTATATTTTTAATAAATTAGGATAACATCTAATATTAATTTATTATTTATATATTTAATATAAGATAAGTAGGAAAGAGAGGTATTTCTTTTAAAAATATATTAAATTAACAATTTAGATTTGAGGATAATATTTTATTAAAGGATGATAAGATTTAATATTAATTTATTATTTATTTAGTTTAGTTAATATAAAATAAGTATAAATTTAAGTATACCTTCAATGAATAACATGTTTCCAAAACTTGGTTTCTTTTATTATAATAGTTAGATTTTAACAAACTCAAAAAATTGTCTTGAATCACAATACATATATTCTCCTATATATTAAAAGACCAATGTTTTGAACAGTGTTTTGATAATATATATATATATATATATATATATATATAATAATTTTTATTATATTCTTTACTTTTTAAGTTAGATAAGCTTGTGTCAACCGGTATTGGTATCGAAAATACCAGAACGGTTATCGGTACATGAAGGTAAAAACCGACACCAGCCTAGTACAGAAAACACCAAAATTCGGTATCGAATTGATTTTGAAATCTTTTAGTTCGGGAAATTCGGTACTGCTACCCGGTACTATTTGCTCATCCCTGATCACGGGTGTCGTACGAACAACAACGGTATCGTGCAACTTTTTTTGTTGATTTTCTTCAACTTTTAATGATTTCTTTTTTTAGTTTCAGGGGTAGGGATGAGCTCGGTGCCAACCAATACCGAACTGGTACTGGTACCGAAAATACCAGTTACGGTATCGGTATATGAAGGTAAAAAACGGTAGCGAACCGGTACCGGGAACGCCAAAAGTCGTACCGAATTGGTACTTAAGATCTTTCGGTTCAGGAAATTCGGTACCGGTACCCAATATCATTTGCTCATCTGTGATCACAGGTTTCATACGAACAACATTATCATCATACAACTCTTTTTATTGATTTTCTTTTGGTTATCTTTTAGTGTTTTTTTCTATATTTTCTTTTTATTCTTGTCAGCGGTTTCCGTACGCAACGCCTCGCAGTGATTTCAAAACACATGTAAACACGGACTAAACAACAAAAGACGTTCGCCGCAACGCGGCGATAGCAAAATACTAGTTCATTTGAAAATTGATGTTTTCTTTAAATCTAATTTTAATAAAAGACTCCTAATAATACCACATTTTTATATATAAAATTAGGGTTAAGATCATGTAAATTATGCTTAAAGATTAATTATTGAAGAAAATTGTTTATCTAAAAATCAATAAATGGATACATTATATACAATATAATTTTAACAAGCTCTACATACATTCTTATGAAAATTGATGTTTTCTTTAAATCTAATTCTAATAAAATATTCCCAATAATGTTACATGAAATTATCTCCTCTAATTCATTAATGATATTATTAATTAATTATATATCCAATTCTAATAAGCATATGGTATATTTGGGTAAAAATGTACTCGTTGGAATGGTCAGATTGGTGTAACTTCAATGTTTTGTAATCTTTCTTTGGTCTAGCTTCTTGCTAGCTTGTTTTTGTCTTAATAAAAATCAGCCGTTCAAAAAAAAGAGTAAATTGTCATTTTAGTCCCTGAGGTTTGTCCAAATTTGCCATTTTAGTCCAAATAGTTTTTTTTTCGCCTCTGGGTCCCTGCCTTTTCCCTTTTGTTGCCATTTTGATCACATAGCCTAACTCCATCCAAAAACCCCATTTTTAACCAGGGGTAGTTTGGGAATTTTCAATTTAAATATTTTCACTTGTCATTTTGATCCATTTCTTTTATTTTTATTACAGTATATAAACATATATTAATATACACATATAAGTTTCATCTTCAAACCTAATTTTCTATCTCTCTTCTCTCCCGTATCTCTCATCCACCACCACCATCCCCACCATTCCCCACCACCGTGCACCACCACAACCACCGCCATTCACCGCTACAACCACAACCACTCACCACCATAGCCTCACCCCTTTCACTTTCTTCACATGATGATCCTGTTGGTGTCTAAATCGCCATCACTCGCCGAAAAATGGATTCACGGATGAGTTCGCAATTGTGGGTTTAAATACCACCCTAATCGGTCAAAATAGTGGGTTTAGAACCCACCCTAATCGGTTGCAATAGCGGGTTCAGAACCCCCATATCTAAAAGAGTTGTCAACTGATGTGTGTATATGTGAGAGCTGTATATGTGTTTTGAGAGCTGTCATGTCAACCACCACCACCAATTCGTCACTAAAAATGGCTCCGATCAAAGTTGGTGACACAATTCCAGACGGAACCCTTGCTTATTTCGACGAGAATGATGAGTTGCAACAGGTTTCTGTTCACACTCTCGCCGCCGGTAAGAAAATCGTCATGTTTGGTGTCCCTAGTGCCTTCAGTCCCACTTGCAGGTTTTATAAAAGCTCTAATTTTTATAAATTTTGTTGCTTTTTGAGGTGTTTGAGTTCTTGATTGTTAGAAATTGGAATGTTGTTAGGTTTTATGTGCTGTTAATTGGGGAAATTTTGAATTGATATACCTGATAATATGTATAATAATGTGTGTTTTTTATAATATTAAATTTTTATCTTTTAGAGTGGTTGTGGTTGGAGTGGTGAATGGCGGTGGTGCACGGTGGTGGCAGCGGTGGGGAATGGTGGGGACAATGGTGGTGGATGAGAGATATGGGAGAGAAGAGAGAGAATTAGGTTTGAAGATGAAACTGAGATGTGTATATTAATATATGTTTATATACTGTAATAAAAATAAAAGAAATGGATCAAAATGGTAAGTGAAAAGATTTAAATTGAAAATTCCCAAAATACCCCTGGTTAAAAATGGGGTTTTTGGATGGAGTTAGGCTATGTGATCAAAATGACAACAAAAGGGAAAAGTCAGGGACCCAGAAGTGAAAAAAACTATTTAGACTAAAATGGTAAATTTGAACAAACCTCAGGGACTAAAATGGCAATTTACTCAAAAAAAATAAGCATATGGTTTGATTCCTTCAATCCATTAATAATATTATTAATTAACTATATGCAATTCCTATTCTGTGATTAGAAAATATATAAATTATTTATAATTTTAAAACCTATTATTTTTTTACTTCTTAAAATGGATAAGCATATGGTTTGATTCCTTCAATCCATTAATAATATTATTAATTAACTATATGCAATTCCTATTATGTGATTAGAAAATATATAAATTATCGATAATTTTAAAACCTATGATTTTTTTACTTCTTAAAATGGATAAGCATATGGTGGATTTACTTTATCTGTTTTACGTAAATCAAGTATAAATATAGCTAAATGATAAGTTTACATTAAAAAAAATAATTGCAATTGTCTAAGAAACATGGTATTACGTTATTAAAAATACTTTTGAAAAAAATATTTGCTGTTATCTAAGAAACATGGTATAACGTTATTAAAAATGTTATTTTTTTTATTTATATGCATTAATATTTCATATCAACACCACAAAAAATATGTAAAACAGTAACACTTGAATTTGAGTTTATATATTAGAAATAGTGAAGTGATTATTTCAACTAAATAATTTGTGATGAATTTATCTAGTAATTCAAACAAAATTTAATTAACTAATAATATTATTAATGAATTAATAATATTATTATTGAATTGAAAGAGAGAGAGAGAGTACTATATGAGATTAACTGATTCTTTTATTAGAATATGATATACCCACCATAAGCCATCTCCATCGCCACCATTTCCAGTCACCTACTCCATCTCAATTATCCCAAAATTTTAAAGAAACCTTTACGTGTTCATGAGTTTTTTTCTACTTCGTCTCATTCTTCAAGATAAGGATGAGATTTACGAATTTACTTCACATTTTTACGTATCGTATTATAACATAATATATAAATTTAGTTATTATATAACTATATATTTTATATATATCTAATAATTATTACTAACATAACAAATAAATATAAATTATTTGCTTAAATGCGTCATTTATAGTGTGAGTAATATTATATTTTCTTCAACTTGATATGGATAGTTCATGTTAGGGTGATGTGTTAATATCAAAATTTATATTTAACATGTGGAATATCAAGAATAATTCAAATTTTGTAATTATTATGTTCTTCGAAAATAACCAGTCTTATCATTCAACCCAGTGGCGGAACTAGAAGAAAAGTTTAGGGGTATCCTAATTTTTTTACCCTACATTCATACAATAATAAAAAAACATGATAATAAATAAAGTTTAAAAAATACCCAGGGCCGTCTTTGAGAATTCGGATTCTCTAGAGGGCCCAGTGCAAGTACAAAACATAGGCCCCTAAATACATACTTATTTATAAAAAAAAAAGACGATTTTACGAGCCTTGAATATGAAAAAAACTAAATAATATATATTTATACTACTTTTTTGTTGGGGTTTTAAATTTAACTAGTGGTGTATTGCTCAGAGCATGTATCGTGATAAAAAGACCACCTTTAAAAAAATTAGATAAAATTTTGACTATTTAAGATAACCAAATACCACCTTTAAAAAAATAGATAAAATTTTGACCATTTTTAGATAACCAAATAGGTGGTTAAAAAAACCACCTTTAAAAAAATAGATAAATCATCCTATAAAGATATATTTTGACTATTTTATATATTTAATAATTAATAATATGGAAAATATAAAAACCTAACTTTTTATATAATTTTATAATAAACTAATAAAATTACATTCTCTTACACACAAAGATAAAAAAAAAAAAGGTAATAACAATCAAACTTTATATTATATATTTACTAATATGATTAAATATAATAACTATTTATATTACTTAAAATAAACTAATATCGAACACAAAAATGAAAAACAGATAGAGCAATAACAATCAATTTATATATTCTATACTAGTTTACAACCCTGTGTTTACACGGGTTGAATATCGAAAAAATATAAATTATAAGTGTGTGTGTAATCATCATCAGTCAAATGACGTATTACATAAAATGTGAAACAAAAAGAATTTACATTTTCAGCTATCAAAATATATTTTCTTAAGTTTTAACCTCTTTTTTGAGTCGCTACAATCTATCTTATCATATAAAGCTGTAAAACAATAACTCTAAAAAAATAAAAATAATGATATTAAGATTGTAAGTGTTTTTAAAAATAGAATGTAAGTTATGCACTTGTGACAAATGAAGTTTAATTAAATTCTACGATATATAATAATAATATAATAAATACTTTGATATAGATAGTATTTTATAAATACGTTTAAAAATAATATACAATAAAATCAAACATTTTTTTCTCTTTAATATAAATACCCTATTGATATACCTTTTATATATTTTTTTAGAAGTATAATCACACTTTGCCAATAATTATGTTGTTATATATTTTAAAAAAATCACTATACTAATTTACCCCTCCATCCTTCTAGATCTTTACTAAATCTTAAGTATTTACTAAATTGTTGTTTAATTAATTTTAGCCATTAAATTGGTGTAATTAAATGTCCAAATCGTTTCCTATGTTTATTAGGTTAAGACATTTTTTTTTTTCATTTTACATCTAAACCTGAAAACCGAACAACCCGAATCGAGCTAACACGGACCCGACCAACCGGAACTTTAAATAAGTCGGTTATCGGGTCACTTTTTTCAAGTCAAAAACCCGAACAACCCGAAGCCAAAAAAAAAAAAAACAGAAGAATATCCCTAATCGTTGTCCCAAACATACCTCTATATTCAATTTATAACAAAAAAATTTGGAAAACTATTTCTGGTATTTTTTTCAAACATACATCTATATTTAATACATGATTTGAAAAAAATGAAAAGTATTTCTAGTTTTTTCTCAAATATGTTACAATATATAGTCTGTTGATTTACCAATTGTTTGAGTAATTTTATTTCTTGGTATTTTCATATTTCGGTAACTTGAAGAATTATTTAATGCAATATTTAATATTTTTATTTTTTAAATCCTTTACTATAATATAAAAATAAGGATAAAGATAAAGATAAGTGATATCTATATATTAGTTATTAATATTAAATAAAATATATTAAACACATATAAATAAAATTTATAAGGTTGAAGGAGAGAATGACATGTGCCATTATTTAGAGTCTTTTATTATAAGTTAGATGTAATAATATGACAAAATACAAGAACATAACTTTTTCATTCAATTACTTAAAATAAACTATTAAATAGTCTAAAAGAAACAAATATAAATATAACTAAAAGAACAAATAAATTAATAAAATATCAATTGCTCTCTATTTTTCTTTGTGAACCGTACAAACAACAAACATGAAAAAAAGTATTAGTTTAATATAAATTTAATACTTACAGTGGGGCACTGCCGTGTGCTTCCTTTTAATTAGAAGGGCTCAACACTATCATTATTTAAATATTTTTTCAAGTCATCTTCTTCCTTTTTGAAACTCATTACTGATAACCAGAAAAATGAAACAAAGATAGCCGCTTACCTGAGAATTCTACTATCGGTTCTTGACACCTTTCATCCACACATGCATTTAGGGGTATCCTAATATATGCGGAGGGGTATCCCATACATAAAACGGAGAAAAAAAGAAACTTCGCCATGAAAGTTGAGGGGTATCCCGGGCTACCCCTTGACAAAGCGTAGATCCGCCCCTGATTCAACCCGTGTAACACACGAGACTATAAACTAGTTATGTCAATATATGCATTAAAACTCTGAAATGACAGTAAATATTAGAAATAAATGTCGAAAACAAAGACTGGATTAATGCTGGAAATTTGAATTTTACAAAATATACGAAAAACATTGATTAAATATTTTTAAACGAAATCATGTATTGTTAATTTTAAAATATACTTTTGTGCCATAACTACCTACACGTCAAAGTGATAGATCAAACCCAATAGGGACCAATTTCACTATCGGTGTTAATAAACTAGTTTCAAACCACTGTACATCTCTAAAGCAAGCAACCAATATTTAACAAAATAGACCGTAACATAGAGTATTTGGAAGCATTAGTTCTATATTACCCTTTTCAAAAGATAATATAGATCATTATCGTCATCATACTCAGTAAATCACATCAATAGTAAAGCTAAGGTGGGTAAGACGTAGACAACCTTACCTTTACCCCGTAGGAAACTAGGAATAGAGAAGCTGCTTCCAGTGAAACCCCTGTCTCGATAGTAGTTTTGCATCAAGTCTCGAACATAAGTCACATAACACTCAGCAATTGGGACAAAAGCCGATTACTGCATGTACCCCCTTGTCTTTCGGCTATCAACGCCACCACAGGATGCATGATTAACGGTCCCTTGCTTTTTAATGTTATTTTCACGAAATTAATAAAATAACATTAAATTTAGTGCACTTTTACTTTTGCCCCTCGAGGCCCACACATATATACATTATATGCGTATACCGCAAAATATGGTAATTACCTCAAAATAGTAAACATACCTTACATTTTATTAATATCTAGCTTTTTACACGGTAAGGAATATGATTTTTTTAAAGTGCAAACTCACACTCACTAAATCTACTCCTAAACACACAAATGTTCAGTACGGGATTAGAACCCACACCATATGAGGGAGCAACACCTTACTACAACACTCCTTGATATCACCAGGCTACAAGCCTTTGGTCGATAAGGGATAGTATAATTTACTTATTGCGAAGGCGTGGTGTATTACGGAGTTTAGTAACCCTGTCTTTTCCATGTGATGGCCCCATAGGTGGTACAAGCCCCTTGGGAAGCGATTGAGAAACCATCTTGTACCCTTTCTTTGATCCGATCTTGTAGTCTTTTTCGTGCATGACCTTGCTACCATTGCTATGGCTTACATTTAACAAAACCAGAAACATCAAGAATACACAAGTAATGGTTAGTGGTTTCATTTCTCTATGCTTTAAATCAAGATTTGAGGGCATACATTTATATAAAGATTTTGAAGGGAGATTGGGTAGCCTTTGGAGTAAAAATTTCAAAAAGTTGTGACTAAAGTATTGATTGTTTGAATGGGCCATGAAAAAAGTTATATACTTTATCATATTATGATGGAAGTTGTGTGATTAGTCACTTTGGGTACGCTTACATCATAAAATTTAAATCTACAAACAAATTATCTATAACTATAAAGGATATTGTCGCAGTTCAAATTACAGTTTTGCTCTCCTTTTGGTATTTTTGTCCTTGACAAATTATGCTTTTGCCCCCGTTCAAATTTACAGTTTTGCCATCGGTTTTGTTTTTTCTTTGCCCTAACGAATTACGGTTTTGCCCCTAGTTTAAAATTATTGTCATGCCATCGTTTTAGTTTTTCTTTTTTTCCGGCAAAACTTTGGTAGTGTTTTGTTTTAATTGGTTTACTCGTTGTAATTTTTATTCGTAGCCTTTCAGTCGCTCATTTGTCCTGACAAATTACGATTTTGCCCCCAGCTTAAAATTATAGTATTGCCATCGTTTTAGCTTTTTTTTAGCAAAAGTATAGTAGTGTTTTGTTTTAATTGGTTGGCTCGATGAAACTTTTTCGAGATCGTGTTATGAGTAGTATGTACAAGTAATCGAAACTCATACATACATGTTATGAGAGTGAGAAATATTCGGTTAGGGCCCGTAACGCGCCGTTCGGAGCATAAAACTAGTAGGTAACATGTTTGATCAAACAATAAATATAAGAGTAAACTGCCAAAATGGTCCATGAGATTTTGTCACTTTAGTCCAAAACTCAAACCTTTTGAATATGGGTCCCTGTGGTTTCAATTTTGTTGTCATTTTCATCCAAAAATAAAATCTGGTTAGATTTTTCAGTTAACATCCAGGTTTTTTTTGTCTTTTTCCTCTCTTTTAATTCAGGGCAAAATGGTTAGATTTTCTTAATTTGTTATAATAAAACGTTAAAAGACCATTTTGCCCTTCATTAAAAGGGAGAAAAAAGACAAAAAAAACTGGATGTTAACTAAAAAATCTGACTAGATTTTGATTTTGGATGAAAATTGCAATAAAATTAAAACCACATGAACCCAGATTCAAAAGGTTTGAGTTTTGGACTAAAGTGACAAAAGTAACCAACCTCATGGACCATTTCGGCAGTTTACTCTAAATATAATTAAATTGAAAACAAATTCATTCAAATTTTATGACAAAATATCCACTTTTAACAAATGTATTCATACCTAAAAACTCCACTAAATAATAGTAGTTGATATACCGCACTTCAATACATTTGTTAAAAAAAATCAGGATAAAAAGAGTTAACGCACTGTGATTAAAGCAGTAGCCTACTCGATAACAATGGTGCAATTAATTGTAAATTACTTAGTGCACAACCTTTGTTAGTGTCACTTTTAATAAGAAAATTCCAAAAAAGAAGGCTGTAGTTGAAAAAAGTTTCTTAATTATAATAATATCATACAAATCCAAAATGGTGGACCTTGAATATGACTTCCATTTTCTTTTTGTTTTATCTGAATTATGCATTCGTGTAATATTTAAAATTATAGGAATAATATAAAAAAAAAAGTTAAATGACATTTTGGTCTATGTGGTTTGAGTCATTTTGCCAATTTAGTCCCAAGGTTTTATTTTTTGCCTCTGGGTCCAAAAAGGTTTCATCGTTGTCATTTTAGTCCACTGAGTTTATTTCATCCATTTTTTCTATTAACGAGAAGGGCAATTCGGTCATTTTATTTGTAATTCTGTTAAGTAGAAGGGTAATTCGGCCATATAAAATGACCTAATTGCCCTTCTCGTTAACAGAAAAAATGGATGACGTTAACCCAGTGGACTAAAATGGCAACTGTGAAACCTTTTTGGACCCACATGCGAAAAATGAAACCTTTAGACTAAACTAGCAAAATGACCCAAACTACAGGGACTAAAATGACATTTAACTCATAAAAATATAACAAAAACAACATTTAAAAAAAGCCACATGCTGAATTTATATACTGATCCACATAAAAGACTTGAACCGGTCCGTAACTTTTTTTAAAGGCCAAACGAATCCTCTAAATGGGCTACTGGCGAAATTCACCGCATCAGAATACACTCGCATCTGAACCAGGGAAAACCCTCTCACATGGGCGGACCCAATATTTTAGCAGCCGTAGCGCCGTAGCATGGGCTACGGCTCAAGTGCGTATTCGTAGTGTATTTTTTTATTTTTTTTCCGGTTTTATACCAAGGATGTCCCTAAAATAATAGAAGGATACTCCTAAGCAACTAAACTTGAAGAATAAGGGAACCCGATTGAAAAAGTGGCACAATTGCCCAAATTTATAATAATATGATTGAAATTGTGACTCAGTTAGTTAGGTATTTATTTTACTTTATTTTTTTATTGCCGTTTTTTATATTGTATGATTGCACGTTTTGTTTTTTGGATATCCTTGGTTTAATGGGCTAGTTCTGCCATTGCCCTCTCACCTAGGGCCTGAAGCCCGTGAACACTCGCCTGAAGGCACGTCAGTGCAATGAGGTAATACCTGCTCAATTCAAGTTTCAAGGATCGAACTAGTGATCGTCGCCTGCTCGCTTAGTCTCCCATCATCACTAGGTGCCGCCGAAACTAAATGGCTCCATAACTGACTGCAACAACCTTATGATATCCAGCTCAGGCTTTCTTGAATCTGCTACAGCCCAAGCCCAATCAACAACTCTTTGAACTTAGCCCAATCCAGCTCATTTATATGCTAATATAACACAACACAATATAAGACCTAAGTTTAATACATAATGTGACATTATATGTATTACTTTTATCATATACCAGCTTAAATTAGCGGCCCAAGTTCATTTTAAAGCCTGCAAATGCTTGCTAATTACTATTTGGGACTTTAGGTACACTTTTAAGTTGCTATGAAGGGGCGTTTGCGTGTAGAGCAGTAGAGGTGTACAAAAAAACCAGTTTATTAACCAGAACCGGGGCCGGTTATTAACCAGTAGAAGATTAATCGTTTCGTGGTTAATTTTAACCGCTGGTTAGTAACCAGTTATAGATATTTAGTATATGAACTGGTTATTAACCGGGAAAAAAAAACCAAAAAATTCAGAAAATAGGCAAAAAAAAAATCGGTTAATTAACCGAAAATATCCAGTTGAAGTAAAAAAGAGTGAAATTAGCCGCCATAACCAGTTAACCGAACTGGTTATGGAAATTAACATGTTTGTGCACCTCTATTCGCGTGTCAATGGCAAGGCCAAGGGTAATGGACCCGAATTGCTAGTCAAGTGGAGCTAGCTCACTTGGTAGAGGCTCTTGCCTCTTAGTGGGAGGTCTTGGGTTCAATCCCAAGCAAGGGTGAGTTATTTGTAAATATAGTAGTTTGAGAGAGTAACGTTAGCCATTCAAAAAAAATTAATTATAATCGTCTAGGTTATTAGAATCTATCAACGCTAAAACATTTTTATGGTATCGGGTTTACAAGATATATGACCCGATTACTTTTATAAGTTATCAAAATCTAAATAGAATATAGAAATGCAAATTTTTGTAATGCACTACAAACAATTTTGTTTTCACAAATAGGGTTAGGATATAATAGGAAGTTTATTTGGCTAAGAAGGCTAGGAAGTAATCTTTACCATTCATTTAGTTAATCAAGGGCTAAGATTAAATAAGGGAAATTGAAGGGAAGAAAAGAGGCGCACGAGTTTGTTTAGGGGCATTCTAGTCAATTCAAGGCAATAGTTTCTCTCTCTTCCAATTTCCCTCATTTTTTAAACGTTAATAACTCTTTCATACGACATTATTTTTTTATATAATTGCACCAAAAAACGAGCGTTTTTTTATCTTTAAAACGAGTATACTGGGTTCTAAAACGCAATGCACCAAAAAAAAAAAATCTAAAACACAGTTGCGTAAAACGCAATGAAAAAAAAAACCTAAACAATGACATTTTTCTAAAACGCAATGCACCAAAAACACAATGAAATGTCTTATTTGTAAAACGCAATGGCCAGACAACACAAAGAAATGTCTTATTTCTAAAACGCAATAGCACAAAAGAAAGTGTACTTTCTAAAACGCAATGGACTGAAAACACATAAAAATGTGTTTTACCTAAAACGCAATGCACCAAAAACACAAAAAAATGTCTTATTTCTAAAACGCAATGGCTAGAAAACACTTAAAATGTCTGTTTTCTAAAACGCAATGGACTGAAAACACATAAAAATGTGTTTTACCTAAAACGCAATGCACCAAAAACACAAAGAAATGTCTTATTTATAAAACGCAATGGCCAGAAAACACTTAAAAATGTCTCATTTCTAAAACGCAATAGCCTAAAAAAAAAACAAAAGAAAGTGTTCTCTCAAAAACGCAATAGACTGAAAACATCTAAAAATGTGTTTTACCTAAAACGCAATGACTAAAAACACTTAAAAAATGTGTTTTTACCTAAAACGCAATGACTAAAAACAGTTAAAAATGTGTTTTTTCTAAAACGCAATGGCCAGAAAACACATAAAACTCTCTTATTTCTAAAACGCAATGGACACATAAAACTGTCTGTGAACTGTCTGTAAATTGTCTGAACCAGAGAGTAGCAAATCAAAAATTGTCTGAATTGTCTACGAATTACTGTCTTCGAAATGAGCAAATTTCTTGAAAATTAAATTTTCTGATGCAGCTCGACCCCAGCCAGGGGCTGCCGCCCCTTGGACCCTGCTACCAGGGGCGCTGCCCCCGGACCCCCGCCAAGATCGTAAAAATGAAATTAAAGAATTTCTTACATGGATCAAAGCCGATTTCTTCAACGATTGACGAAATTTGAATGATTGAAACACTTATCAGCGATAGAATCGAACAGGTCGAGTGATTTTCTTCAAAATCACCGGAAAAAAACGAGATTTCGTATGAAATTAAACTGGGTTTTCTTCAAAAAAGCTGAAGAACACGTTGATCGGGTGTTTGAATCATTGATTGGTGACGAAAATCGCACTATAATGTAGTGATTATTGAGATAGAAAGTGAAGAAATGGTTGAAGATTGTGGGTTTTGAAAATGGTGGGTTTTGATGTTACTGGGAAGAAGAAGGAAGAATAGGATAAGATTGACTAAAATATCCTTCCTTTTTATTTTAAATTTTGCCACACGTTCTAATCCTATTGCTTCCTATCCTTCCTAGCCAAAATAAACTTACTATTTGATCCTCACCCTTTACAAATATGCAATTTGTATAAGTTCACCCACCATAGCAAATAGACACAGACATCTCTAAATTCATTTTGTGACCAATGACACAAAAAATTAATGAAAATATTTTTTAGTTTTACAAATTTTGCTTATCAATAATTAAATACACAAAATATTAATCATATTATTTTGTTTTTCATTTTACATTATTATATACTCCCTCCGTCCCATTTTAGATGTAATGGGACCCACATTCACACAATTTAAGAAATATTTGAGTATTTTATTTTTTGGGTTGTAAAATGACAATAATGTCTTTAGAAATGACAATTAAATTGGGACAACCAAAAATGGAAGTTTGTAATGGTAAGGGTAAAACTGGAAATTATATTTACATTTTTGAAAATGACAATTAAATTGGGACAACCAAAAGTGGAAATTTGGACATTTAAAATGGGATGGAGGGAGTATAAAAGAAAAAAAAACAAGAAAGTGTGTGATTGGTTAGATTGTTATCTGGGCCCCACGCCCATACCCGTGTACGAAAGGGAGTGTATGAGACCCATTGGGGCCCCTGGTGCCCCACTATACCAAGCCTTACTTGTTAGACCATCTGTAACACATGATTCTGAAAACGTCCAATAATGGTACTCAGTGTCATCAACAATTACAACCTTGAGTCATTATGAATGGACGAAACAGCACCCTAAGGTAATGTTTGGTATGCATGAATGAGAGGGGGAATGGAATCGATTATTACGATTGAATGAATAAAAGAGTGTTTGGTTGGTCAATGGAATGGAATCACTCATTCCATAAGGCATTCCATTCCCTCAAAATCATTCCATCCACCCCCCATGTTTTTTTTTTCCATTCCATCCCCTCTTGCACCATTCATCAACAACACCACAACGCACCACCTTCGCCACCACCCACCACCACCACCCACAACCGACGCCATGGCCGCCTCCACCCGTAACCCGTCACCACCTCGACAGCCACAGTCGTCGCCGCCGTTGCCACCCGCCGCCGCTGCCACCCACCGCTGACACCAACCACCACCGCCGCCAACGCCACTTGCCTCCACCACCCACCACCAACCACCATCGCCGCCTCCACCCGCAACCCGTCACCACCTCTACCACCACCCAACAGCCACCACCGCCGCCCCCAACCACCATCGCCGCGAACGCCACTTGCCACCACCACCGTCGACGCCACAACCACCGCCACCGCCACCAACCACCACCGATGGTCGCTGCCACCACCGACGGCCGCCACCACTCGTCGTCACCGCCACCACCACCCATCGTTGATTTTATTCAATCATTTTCTTACCTACCAAACTATACACAATAATAATTCATTCCATTACCACATGGTAACCAAACAAGACAAATAATGGTAATGATCCATTGCATTCCCTCGTCCATTCCATTACTTCGTCTATTCCATTCCCCCGTCCATTCCATTACCTTATACCAAACAGAGCCTAAGGCCGCCATTCGAAAACATCTACTCCCCGTCATTAATGATGGCCGTGGGTATCTCTCAATTTTTGTTACCGACAATGTTGTTCGTGCTTACTCGAAATCCCATCGACAATGTTTGCTTGACATATGCACCGGGGACCTTCATAATGTAAACATGCGATCAACATTTCAGTTAAAATACAACTAACGCCGTACCTAGTAAAATCTCACCCATAGCAAAAACTATTGACAAAGTAGCCGAAATTATTAGTTCAATTTCAGACCCGACCCTATAGCAAGATTGAGCCCGATCAAACAGGTTTAATAAACGTTTCGGCAATCAAGTTGCAAACATAGAAACCTGAATCTAGTAAACATTGGGAGCAAAGTAAGATTTCATATCTTAATAAAAAAAACAAACAGAAAAATATTGCTAGAATCACTCTTTCAGAATAAAAAGTAAAATAAAAATAGTTTTCTTATCAAAGGGTTACAACCTCACTTCAAATCATCATCCTCTTCTTCATATAGATTATTACAACCGAATAACAATTTCTTTCGCAGCCTACTCACTGCCCGTTTGGTCGGTACATGGTGTAACCGTTGACCCCCATGGTCAAACTCGAATACTCCGCCGGCATGTGATACGGGTACCCGTCACCGTCCATTGTTCTCAACCCGTAAGAAAGATCCGACCCCCCAATCTGCCATTGGTTCTGAACTAACCCGTCAATCTGACCGTTTACGTAAGGCTGCAAGTTCGGTTGTGGTGAAATCAAGTCTCTTGAAAAGTCAAACCCGCCACCGTAACCGTGTTGAAACTCTTCGGGAAAACTCCGAGTTCGGTCAAACCTACACGAGCTTGTTGACGGACCCTGGTCGAGTGAACCACCGACGTCCCCTGGGAAAGTGAACTGATGAGAAAGATGGCGAGGCCCGTTAAGAAATGACGGGCCCGGAGTTGATGCAATCGGCATAGCATACTCGTCATCGAGTAAATCATTGATGATATCTAGATGCGGAAATTCATCCACTAACATGCCTTGAGGTTGCGATCGGCTAATGCCGTTATCCCGTTGAACGGATTCCATCCACTGGGACCCGTTTTGAAGTACGACATCGTGATTCATCATCCCGAATGAAAAACTTGGTCTGATGGAGTTCGTGTCGATTCTTTCCGGGGTTTGCGGTAGAAACATGGGCTGTGAATACGAATGGGTTTGACTAAAAGCAGACGAAGTTGCGGAAACCTGACTCCCCATCATAGCATTACGATATGACGGTGGACCGTAACTTTGACCCATGGACGACGGGTCAGGACCGAGATACCCCGCCGCACTTGCGGAACGAGACAGAAACGGTGCAGTCTGAACCATTGAGATAACAGGGGTGGTAGCTGTACTCGAGGTATTAGCATTAGTTCTAGACCCGTCAACTAACGGTGCGCTCAAAGGCCTCGACATTGGTGGCACCGGCTTGGCCGATGAAACGCTCAACGGCTTAGTCAACACTTGTTGAACCTGAACCACAGGCTTTTCGGCTGTTAACGCCCCTTGGCCATTCATGTGTTTCTGAGCCGGGTTCAGCGGTTGTTGGACCGCTGAAAGCCTTTCGGGTGGTTTTAGTGCGTAGGGTTTGGATACGACCGAACCATCGGTTAAGTTTGACGAGACCACCGGTTTATCTGTGTTTTGGGCAGTTTTTCTTAGGTCTGATTTTTGAAGGGCTCGTGGGGAAGCTTTTGAAGGGCTTTTCGGTGAAGACGGTGCAACAGAGACGGTTATTTTTTCTTTCGAATGTCTCTCGGGTTCCGTGTCGTCTTTAATGGTTAGCTTTTTTTGCAACGAAACAACTTCTTCCACTTTCTTATCCTGCAACGAGACCGCAGCCCCATCACCTTCTGCATGTGGTTGACCAGTACCCTTTCCGTGTTTGACTTTCCCTCTACATGATATTACAGAAAGTGTCACACATAACCTGAATATGCCAACTTACAAAAAAAAGTAAAATGCCATTTTCGTCCCTGAGGCTTGGCCAGTTTCGCGACTTTCGTCCAAAGGATCTGGATCCAAAAGGTTGAAATCTTGCCATTTTCATCCGGCTCGTTAACTCCATCTATTTTTCTCCGTTAAAGCAGGGGTATTTTTGTCTTTTTTGTTAACTTAAAGGTATTTTTGTCTTTTATGAATACTTGTACATTATGCTAATGCTTGTACATAAGTGAAAAGACCAAATTGCCCTTTAATTAACAAAAAAGACAGAAATACCCTGACTTAACGAAGAAAAATGGATTGTGTTAACGAGCCGGATGAAAATGACAAGATTTTTAAACCTTTTGGATCCAGATGCGGAAAACAAACCTTTGGACGAAAGTCGTAAAAATGGCCAAACCTCAGGGACGAAAATGGCATTTTAATAAAAATAATTAAAAAATGAAATACAAAAAACAACCTGCTAGGTGAACTTTGGGATTTCTGATTCTGATGCAAACTCCCTCGATAAGGGGGCCCACCGGTCACAACTGACGGGACGGAATCTGACGAACACGTTGACGAGCTGTCATCCATTGCAGACGGACTCTTTCTCCCACCATTTTGTTCACTCGTAACACCGCTACTACATGCTTCCGTGGGTGGATGATGCGGTTCAGAAGTGTCGGTATCCCAGTGGACCGGGCTCGAATCTCGATCATCTGAATCGGGTTGATGTGGTGATTCCGTCACACAGTCTACTGAATCCGAAATGTCTGAAATATCCTCAAGTGGGCCAAGTGGTTCAAGTGGTTCAAGTGGACCGGGCTTTTTTGACAAATCTGCATCGTCCTCAATTGGGCTTTGTTTTTTAGGTTTTTCGTCTATTACAACACTGGGTTTTTCGTCCCGTGCTTTATCCTTTAACTTGCGGTTGTTTCTTTTCTGTTTCGCCTTTATAATAAAAAACCACAAAAGTTGCATACAATGAGTAAAAATGTAAAATGCAGCTAAAGAGTTGAATATGATTTACTATGATCAGAAACCTGTTTCTTCTTTGATTTTTTTTCTTTTTCGGATGCGCGTTTTTCACTTTCAGCTATCCATGCTTCTTCTTCTTCACGAATGAGCTCTTCTTGTCTCTTTAAAGCAACAGCCTCCTGGTACGCTACTTCTATTTTACTGAGAAAAAAAAGTTACAGCGCAATAAGGTTAAAAATAAAATGCATGCTAGTTTATCTGCTTGAGATCACAATTTAAAAAGGATACAAGAAGTCTCATTTCTTTCATCGTATAAACTGATTAAGTTATACCAATAAGATGATTATTATCTATAATAATCTATTAGACTGTTACCTGAATATATGTGCTAGAACAAAGATTTCAATAGTTCTACGTCCCAATTCAGTGAGACGCCTTTCGTCTCGTTCGATAGTATCCTTACTGAAATCCTCCCCTGAGCCACCATCCTGCCAAATTAATAAAAGAGCATGAGATCATTAATAATAAGATACACACACACACACACACACACATATGTGTAGTAGGGCTGCAAACGATCCGAACGTTTAGCGAACAGTTCGTGAACCCGTTCGGCATGAAGTACATTTGTGTTCGTTCGTTTAATAATTAAACGAACGAGCATGAACAGAGGCTGCGTTCGTTCATTTATGTTCGTGAACGTTCGGTAACGTGTTCGTTTGTGTTGGATGGTTCATTAGTATTTTTATTATATTTTATTTAAATACTTCAAAATTCCGACAAATAAAATATTTAATAAGCATTATAGTGTATTATATATTATGTTCATGAACGCTTGTTTGTGTTCGTTTGTGTTAATGAACATTAGTTTGTGTTCATGAACGCTTGTTTGCGTTCGTTGCCTATAATTAACGAACGAACAAGAACAGAAATTCTCGTTCAGCAAGTGTTCATGAATAGTTCGTGAACACATATACTTCCTTAACAAACGAACACAAACAAGGTCTTGTTTGTGTTCATTCTGTTTGTTGGCAGTTCTAATGTGTAGTGTGTGAGGAGTCGATTAATAACACTATATAAAATATATTGCAAGAACACGCGGAACACATATAAACCATTCATTTTCTCAATCTTAAAAAATTTAAATATAAAAGATAAGGGTATAAATGCCATAATAATTCTTTCTAACTCTCTTCTGAAATAAAAAAAAGTAGACAAATCAGTTTGATTGTTCGTTTATGTATATAACTTACAAATGTGTAGGTAATAAGAATATAACCTACACATGTGTAGGTGAAAATTACAAAATATATAAAAACAATAAACAAATTAGTTTGATAGTTTTTATGTACATAACCTACACGTGTAAGCAGCATAAATTTTTAAAAATAAGAGCCATTCATCAAAAAACTAAATGGTTTAAATTTGTTTTGCGTGTTCTCGCAAAAAAAAAGAAAAAAGAAAAAAAAAAGAATAGTGTTCTGAAATTATCCTCTCCCTACTATCACTTCTCGTAGACAAACATACAAGCTAGAAATGACGAGGGTTAAAACGGGTCATAAAACTTTGAATTGTTCCTATACAATGATACTAACCTTAGTACGGTTTTGAGGACCTTTTTCATCTTTCGGGGGCAACGGTTCAATGGCGGCCCGTTCAAGCAACAGCAGAACGTCATCAACCAGAAGAAACATATCATTTTCCATATGAACAACGGGCATTATCGGTACTTCTTCCGCATCACATTTTCCTTTATTTTTCGACTGGTCTTCAAGGGCCTTTAATCCACTGTATAACGAGTCCATCACCAAAGTTGACGTCACTTCCTTTTCTATAAAGAATTGCTTCACGACAACTTTCAATATCGAATCGGATTTCTCCCTTGACATTTGTTGCCTGAGGTTTTTATCGATTCTCGACCAGAAATTACAGAAGCTGAAATAAGAAAATAAAAAAAATAATGTTACTAAAAGAAATAGCATGAACTCTAGAGACGGCAACATAGCCCTGTTTGCATACCAATGGGTCAAATATAAAAACTAAATTTAAAAGGCACTAGTCGGCTCGAGAAAAAGCTCGAAATGAGCCAAGTCTTATCAAGCCCGAGCCAAGCATAAAATAAAGCTCATTTATTTATCACGCCCGAGCTCAAGCCTGGCATGTGAAGCTCGTCAGGTTCATTAGTTTTTATTAATATTTAATAACATTTACCCCTTATTTAAAGTTGTCTAGTAAACGAGCCGAGCTTATTTAAACTTGTTTACAAGCTGAGCCCGAACCTAAAAATAAGCTTGTTTAGTAAACGAGTCTGAGCCCGAGCTTCACTTATCGAGCTCGCGAGCCTAAATGAGTCTATTATTTATATTATTTTTATTTAATATATTAATTAATAAATAATAAACAAGTCGAGCCCGAGCTTGAGCTTTGAAAACATAGCTCGAACCAAGCCGAGCCAAGCTCTCATAAATTAATCAAGCTCGGCTCGACTCGTTTGCACCCCTAGGCACTAGGTTCAAACGGGTCGAACAAGTCCAAAGTCACCCAAAGTGTATTTTACCTCCTAAATCCATTTTTAATGAACATAAATAGTATTGCAATAATACAATTGTTGTAATCAAAATTTTAGAAAACCAGAAATTTATAAAAATAAAATAAATTTACCCATTTTGCCACCCGTATTATCCTCGAATAAGAATTACATACCCGGACCATCTAGCCTTATCTTCTATCAACTTCCCGAGCCTTCCTCTTTTTTCTTCAACAAAGCGACGACAAATTTGTTCTACATTTGACAAATATACCCTTACGAGTTCTCTCCTATATTGACGGTCAAGGCATCGGAAAGGACGATCTGCTCTCTCCCTTCAAAACCATTTAGAACATGTTAGCATTTGCTATCATACACATTTAGGATAAAAAAATAATTAGCGAAAAAAAATAAGAAACGGTTCACCAAGGTGATTTTGAGATACGAGAAAGGTACATTTGAAGTAAAATACCATATGATACCTTAGAACTGATATAGTATTTCTATAAGGAATGATACCCGAAAAGGAACCATTTAAAAAATGTGAATAATATAAACACAATCCGAAAGAAGTTACATAAGATATTTAAGTAGTCATTAGACCAGCTAATGTTCTATTTCCATAGGGAAAGAAACATTAATTACTCGAACACGTAACAATTATAATAAATGCCAATAAAATAAGATACATTCCGAAAGAAGTTACATAAGATAACTAAAGAGTTAAAAACCTGATAACTTGGACTTGAGCTTTTATTATGAGTGTGTCGGCATCAACAAACCCGTCCATCACTTTGGATAATTCCATGAACTTTTTCCAGCCCCAGTCATGCTCTTTCTTCCAGAAGCGATGTAACGTATCTACAAACATATATTCAACAATTTAATATATATAACGATGACAAACAGCAATAATCACAACAACAAAAAAAACCAACCAGAATATTTCGACTTTTTGGGGTCTTTATTCACCACAGCTATCGTAAATTGTGCAAAATGACTCCATCCTGCATCCGTAAAAATAAGTCAATGCAAACTATTTTAAGTGTACGATGAAAAAAAAGGTAAAACACGCAGTTTTGTTTATCGAACGTACCGGGAAGAAGCTTGTCATGCTCTGCGACACAAAGAAATAACGACAAAAAGTTGCAGACATCACACCCCTGTGGGTAGATCAAGATGTACCTAGAGGGATACAAACAAGTGTAAATAACGCGTGACTTCAAAATCTAATAATATATCGTCAGTTTTCTGACAACACAAATGATGAATATGAAAACAGATTAAAAAAACAAATAAAACATACCATTTGTAGCCACCAACCTCAAACGCATTGCTACGAAGTTCTCGCTTATTAATCTGTGAGAATTTGTCGATTTTCCACGTATACTTTCCGTATAGGTCAGACGGTCTCTTTTCTGCGCGTTGATAAAAAAAATAAAAACCAGAATGAAAATGAGCAATTATACAAAATTGTTGTAACGCCAGATACATCTAATCTGCAAGAGCAAATCGTGCGCGAGTGAATATACATAATTCGTCCAACTTCATTACAAAATACGAACTATACGCGTTTCAATTGCTTATACATTGTTTCTAAACATTATATTTAACTATTTTATGCCACATTTCAATAGAGGTAATTTTATAGGTTACCTATACGGCTATAACGAACATGAACATAAGTGGATTTCAAAGTTCAGCTATACAGATATATATCTTTTAGACACGATATAAGACAAAACGTGGGCGTGTAAAGCACGTCTAAAGTTGACTTTTTTCTCGATGTAGCTTACATAACGTGACTCGTAAAAGTTATATTCCCAAACACACTAACGAATATTATGTCGAAAAAGATTCTTAACATTCTATACTTGTGTAAACTCTTACATATCTCTAAATTCGAGGTAAACGACAAAACTAAGAAAATGCATACCAAAATCTCGATCGTCGTCAGTATCCCAATACGGCGGTGAAGTCGACGTAATCCCATTCTCCACCTGCTCAGACGACCGCCATTCCGCCAACGCTTCACCAGACCGCTGCTGCCCGTTCGACAATCCGTCAAATGATCTGCTAACCCCAGACTCCTCACTCGAACTCCCCGCCATTTTCCCACTTCACAACTCCCTAAACACTTCTCCAATTCCACCTAAAAAGTGAAAAACACACACACACACAGTAACAACCATCAAATTCACTAATCAAAAACATCAATCCCCATATACCAATTCAACCCAATTCAATTTCAAAACACCCAGCCTCATGAAATGATTAAAAATGATCAAAATGATTGAAATGATTAAAATCTCAAATAAACCCTAATACCCTTTTGTTAAAAAAAATCCCAACAGTCAAAACAAACAACAACAACTAAATTAAACACACAAGTAAACAAAACCCACAACTAAAAACACCTACTGAACAAATTAATAATCTTTACACAAAATTAGCAAAACCCCTTTTCATCAAATCCCAAGAAAACTCCCAATTCACTTACAAAACAAAATAAAACCCAAATCAAAACAATCAAGATCAATCCTTTACATGCAACCCATCAAAGAAAACACAAACCCTAATCAAGAAGAGCAAATCCAGATAAGAATCTGTATTAAAAGGAGAAAAAAGATTGATGGATCAAATGATGCGATTAATAATAAAAGAACCTGAAAGCAGAGGAAAAAAGGGGTTGAATGGCGATGTTGGAAGCTGATTTTAGGTCTAAGAAAGAGAGGCGAAGGGGGAGATAGATACAGAAAACAGAGAAGAGAAGAAGAGAGAGAAAGTTAGAGATTTGAGGTACAAGGAGCAACAGTGTAAAGGGCTAAATTAATTTTATTTTATTTTTTATTTTTTTGGTATTTATTGTGTAAGTATTAATACATGAATGTATCATGTGTGAATGTAATGTTTGAAATTTTGTTGTTTAAGATAAGTTTGTAATAAATAAGTAGGAAAAGTGTAAAATACAATACGGTTTAACGTACTTTACGTACGACAATGTGTGTGATTATGTGTATAACGTGTGTAATTAATATTTTCATCATGCGTGATTAATGTTTTTTCCAATATGCATGATTTGGGTTTTTTAGTTTATAACGTGCGTGATTTTCAAACGAACGTGCGTAACTATCTGTCGTACGTGATGTACGTTAAGCCGTATTGTACGTTAACTGACCTCTAAATAAGTAATGGTTTTTTTTTTTTTTTTTTTTTTTGTGAGGTTTTGTTATGGTATTTTTTGTGTTAAGTTTGTTTCATGATGTTGTTACATGATATATATGATATAGTAAAATGGTATTTTCGTTCATGAAGTTTAATCGTTTTTGTGACTTTCGATCCTGTTTCTAAGTGATATTTTCATTAAAAAAAAAAACTTTGAAATCTTATCATTTTCATCCTTGTGGGTCAAATTTTGAGGGACGAAAGTTGCAACAAATTGTCAAATTTAAGGATGAAAATGACAATAAAATGCAAACATAAAGGACTAAAATGCATAAAGAATCATTTTGGATGAAACAAGCAAAAATGGCTAAACCTTATGAACGATTTTGGCATTTTACTCTTTATGATATTCAGCTTTTTTATAGTTATTTATTTTAAATGTGATATTTAGAATTTGGTTGTTTAAGAAAAATATGTAAGGTAATGTTTCTTTTGTGAAGTTTTGTTAATGCACTGACGTGTTACATAAGTTGAATAAAGAAAAAATATTACACATAAATTAATAACTAATAATTTAATATATTATGTTTTATTGGTGTTGCATATTTTAAAAATTTGAATAAAAATATTGAATACGAAGGGTGAAATAAGAGAAGCAGAAAAATATTATTTAGCTTACAAAAAATTGTGACATTGACATATCTAGTTATTTATTTATGGAAAATTGGTTTTTAATAAACCAATCTTTGCCCCATTGGTAAATAATAATCCTACCTACAGAATTGGTAATTAATAATCCTACGTTTCAATATGTTGGTACTCAATGGACCTCCGTTAGTTTTTTTTAACTGAAGTTAGTTTTTAAGTTTTATTCATTACACAAACAGTCCCTGTAGTTATAATTTACTAGTTTTAAGTTTTATTTATTACACAAACAGTCCCTGTAGTTATAAAAAAAACCATAAAAATAAAAAAAATCATAAAAATTCAAAAAAATCATAAAAATTCTAAAAAAATCAAAAAAATTATAAAAAAATCAAAAAAATCATAAAAATTCATAAAAATTCAAAAAAATAAAAAAAACTCTAAAAATCATAAAAATTCTAAAAAAATAAAAATCCTAAAAAAACTCTAAAAAATCATAAAAATCCTAAAAAAATCAAAAAAATTCTAAAAAATCCAAAAAATTCTAAAAAATCAAAAAAACTCCAAAAAATAAAAAAAAAATTCAAAAAAAGCAAACGTTTCGACGCGAACCGTTTCGAACCGTACCGTTTCGACCCGGACCGTTTCGACCCGGACCGTTTCGACCCGTACCGTTTCGACCCGTACCGTTTCGACGCGTACCGTTTCGAACCGAACCGTTTCGAACCGAACCGTTTCGAACCGTACCGTTTCGACCCGTACCATTTCGACGCGTACCGTTTCGACCCGAACCGTTTCGAAAACGGTGGTGGTGGTGGTGGTGGCGGTGCTGTGGTGGTGGTGGTGGTGGCGGTGCGGTGGTGGTGGTGGTGGTGGTGGTGGTGGTGGTGGCGGTGCTGTGGTGGCGGTGGTGGCGGTGCTGTGGTGGTGGTGGTGGTGGCGGTGCGGTGGTGGTGGTGGTGGTGGTGGTGGTGGCGGTGCTGTGGTGGTGGTGGTGGCGGAGGTGCTTTGGTGGTGGTGGTGGTGCAAACCTCAGGGACCATTTTGGCTATTAACTCATAGTTAAAACTAGTAAATTATAACTACAGGGACTGTTTGTGTAATAAATAAAACTTAAAAACTAACTTCAGTTAAAAAAAACTAACGGAGGTCCATTGAGTACCAACATATTGAAACGTAGATTATTAATTACCAATTCTGTAGGTAGGATTATTATTTACCAATGGGGCAAAGGTTGGTTTATTAAAAACCAATTTTCCTTTATTTATTTGGTATTTATGATATTCAACTTTGTTGATATTTTTTTAATTTGGTATTTTTTTTCAACTACGAATACTTGTAAATTTATTTAACATTGAATGTCCAATTAAACTTTTGCATTAATTTCCATATAGAGGGTATTCATTTTAATGGAGGTCTGGAGTTTTAAATATTACAGGGCTCATAATTATATGATAACATGATAATATATGATATGGTTCTTTAATATTACATAACGCGGGATAAGTTAAACGAGTTTAGATTTAAGGTAAATGGCTTGTGATAAACGGGTCAACATGGTTAAAAAGTGCCTAAACGGGTTCAACCCCTCTTAACTTGTTTACAATATGCATAACCTGTTTAGTAATTATATTGAATGAGTAAACATGTTGACGGCGTTTATCCAAATGATGTAGTTTTATAACTTTAAACTTAATTAAAAATAGGAGAAGGATCCGTTATGAACCACTCTTTATTGCGAGAACCGCGAGAATCAATGTGAACACAACCAAAAATACCTTAAAATCTAAAAAACACACAAAGTTTTTTTAAATGTGTTTTTATGGTAAAATCGCTACTTTTCATTATTAAAAAAAAAAATAAAAATTGGCTGCTAAAAGTAGCAATTTTACCATAAAAATATTACAAAAAAAAAATTATGTGTTTTTTAGATTTTTTTGGGGATTTAGTTTTAGCATTTAGTTTGGGTGGGGGTGGAGGGGGTTTAGGTTTTTGGGGGGTGGGGGTTAGTTTTTTTTTTTTAAAGGTTTTGGGGGGGTTTTAGCTTTTAGATTTTTTAAAGTTTTTTTGGAGATTTAGTTTTTAGCATTTAGTTTGGGTGGGGGTTAGTTTTTTTTTTAGGTTTTTGAGGGGTTTTAGCTTTTAGCATTTAGCTTTAGTTTTTTTTTTTTTTTTTTTATAGGGGGGGAGGGGATTTAGGTTTTTTTTGGTGTGTGTGGGGTGGGGGTTTAGGTTTTGTGGGGGAGTAGGTTTTTTTAGGTTTTTGGTGGTGTAGTGGTTTATTTTATTGTGTTCAAATTGGTTCTCGCGGTTCTCACAATAAAGGTGATTATTGTATGAACCCTACCCATTAAAAATATTATTATAACTTTCTTAGTTTATAGTCCTATTTTGCAAGGTAGTCAAAGTCTTCTATTCAAAGTGTGTTGAAAACCATGTGAATAATCATGTTAAACTTGTTTGTTACTCACGTTATTAAACTTCTTATACATAACTGAGTAAAATTTACATGTCATGATATTCATGTTATTGAATGGATTAAGTTAAATTTAATTCGAGAAGTTGTGATAAAAAATCGTTTATTAAACATGTCTATGTTAATATTCAAACGAGAAGTTGTGATCCTATTACTATATTTTTGGGGTGTTCAAAGATCCCTAAAACATTCCTAAGATCCCTATGATACCCTCAAAAGTATAATAACAGGATCAAAAGTTAGTGATCAGTTAACGACGTGGTGACAGAACACACTAAGTGTTAAGATGGGGGTGAAGGACGTCAAAGTGATAGTTGAAGGTGGCAGCGACCAATAGCCAATAGATGTGGGTGATAAAATCCAATAACCCGCAAAAATATTATATAAGATTTTGATAGTATGGTAATAAACAATTACGTATATCTATTAATGTTAAACATATAAGATGTTGAAAGTATGGTAATAAACAATTATGTATATCTATATCTTTTTTTTTTTGAACGGCAAATTAGGATCACTGACGGACCACTGGGGTATCATCGTGCCACCAGCAGAACCACCCGATCATATCCATCTCCACTAGGCAATAATGCCTATACACCAATTCAGGAGGAATCCCAATAAATCTGGGAAAACCCCCTTTGTGGGAATTGAACCCATGACCTAATGGTCATAAGCCTTATCCCACCACCAAGATACCACTAGGCTATATCTATATCTATATATCTCTTAATTTTAAACATGATGAGGAACAATAGCATGTGTATTTTTGTAATATCTCGTAAAATCACGTCCAATGATGTGTTGACACGTGTACTAAACTCTATTGAATTCAAACGTTGACTATTAGGGACTAAATTTTTGCGAAAAATAAAAAACTTTGAATGTTGAGGGGCTAAAAATGTCAACATGCCAAACTTGTGCCTCTGATTGACCTCATATGATGTTCGTATATAATAACCCTCCAAAATAAATTTTGACACCCCTAATATATTTAAAGTATCCATATATGTCCTAAAATACACCTCGTATACGAAAACGGGCCCCGAATACCTTTATTTTTATTTAAATTAATTAAAAACAAAGTTTAATGGGCCGTCGCGGGGCGCGACGCCCTTGGTTACCTCAGTCGCGGGCCGCGACAACCTAGACACCAGGCAAGCCCCGAGGCCGCCACATGTCCCAGTCGTGTCGAGCCTAGTGGTCAACTCAGCAACCCTAAGGCCTACCCTAGGGAGCCTCGGGGGCCGCGAAGGCTCTGGCCGAAGCTTACGCGGGGCGCGACGAAGACGAAATGCAGCCCTATAAATTGAGGGCATTGGCCTTCAGTCCCAGTCATTCAAATCTCTTTTCTCTCTCGAATTTTCTTATAGTATAAGCTATTCTCGGGCATAATACCCCCCTAAATAACGAAGTTCTGCCTCGTTGTAAGTATTATAACCCCGGTTACGTATCAGATACGCTACCCGATTGATCCAGGGTTCCGTAACGGCTGTCGTGGTTCTGCCCGACGTAGTCGTTGGAATGCCGTCTCGGGGAGGGTATTACTAATGTAAATATTGAGTTATTATACTAACGCGTGTGCATTTGTGTAATTTATAGATAATCATCAGGAAATCCTTAAAAAAAACCTAAGACAGCAATGTGAGTAATCTTCTGTTTGCAAACTGTTTTTACAAAACCTAACTTAATTAATGATATATTAAACAGTGATTAATTATTTGTATTCTACAATTATCGTCGGTATGTTGGGGTTTTGTATACAAAATTTGTTACTACATTGTGAGTAGTAACATGACCACAAGTCGGGTTGACAGTACCGTTGGTGGTAATTAAAGTAGATGGAAACAAATGTAATTGCGCAACCGCCCTCAATACTGTACAATGGTTTTTACAAGTCTTAATTAAACTGAGATTTACTCACCAGTATTTCCCACTGACAAAATGTTTTTAAACGCGTTTCAGGTAACAAAATGTGAAAGCCAAATAGAAGCCAGCTGGACAGCACTAAAGGCTTGGAAAAGTGGCTATAAAGTTACCTAAAATAAAGAGATGTTTTATTTAAATAAAATGGGGTTTATCCCTATGAAATTGTGTGTACTTGAAACTTGGGATTTTCCCATGTGTTTAATATTATTAAAGCGTGGTATTTTACTCTGATAAAATATTTCCTAACTACGATCCTGATGAAAGTTCCGCTGCCAAAATGATAAACGCCGATACCACCAAAACTGGTCACGGCCGCCCGTTCCCGGAGAGTTAGGGGACAGGGGTTGCGACAGAAGGTGGTATCAGAGCTAAGCCACTTATTCAGCCACAGAAGTGTTCTGCTGACACCGAAATATTATATGTTAGGAAATGAATTATGGAAATACGTGCATATCTGCATTTTATTGCTATGTGTTATTTGACTATTTGTTAGTTTACAGTATGAGCGACCAAGGACCTTCTGACGCCTACCGTCAATTGTCCAGCTCACCTAGGAGCGAAGGCACCTCTTCACAGCCTGCCCTCTCAGGGTATTCAGCTGACAATGAAGAAGGGATATTCGTGTTTAAGGCTCAGTCTGAAGAGCCATTCCCTCCTAAAAAGAGAGGATGGTTCAGTAGAGGACCACATGAACGTAGGAAGAGGATGAAAAAGTTGCAACACCAGTGAGCTTTAGCAGCCATTAAGAGAGAAACAGATGCTCACACCCAGGATATGCTCAATAGGAGTTTAGCAAATTTCCATATCCTAGCAACTACAGCTGCTGACCCTAACCTGGAACAACTCATAGCACCCCAACCATTACCTAGATGAACATAGGGATTACCAGCAACGCTACCCAATACCAGAAGACGAACCTATGCCAAACCTAGCAGCCTACCCAGATTTGGACCATCTAGATCCCTACTACGATAATGACCTATACATCAGGGAAATTCTAGAGAATCCTTATCCTTATCAAGACCCATGCCCTAGTTCCCAAACCCAATACCAGCCCCTGCACCCCCAATGAGTGCAGAGAATGTGCAAGAACCCTGAACCTTTAGTGAGGAGATTTTAGAAGGTAGTGAGAGGATGAGGCAGATCGGAGAACGAATCGTCTGGAAGTATGACGAGCGTAATATAGAGTTCTGGATGAACCCATATCAGTGATGGTGATAGTAGTAATAATAATAATAATATATAATATGTGTGTATGTTTGAAAAAAAAAACAAAAAACCTAGACAATATCTACTAATGCCTAATAGTATTGTAATTTTAAATTCCAGTTTCAGTTTGTACTAGATGCATAATATATAAGAAAGTGTAAGTCGCAATGTTCGACGATTTTGATCAATATGTGTGTTGTGTGATTGGTTATATTAAATATTATCTCGTGATATTAATATGTGATAATTGTTTATAATTCAGATAGCCGACCAAGTGAATCAAGAAAACCCGAATAATAACCCGGAAAACCAGAATAACGATAATCAGAACAATGATAACAATGGAAACCAAGTGGATAACAGTGCTATCCAACACATAGTGGCACAAGGGATAATAGATGCGATGCCATATATTATTCAAACAATTAGGGAAACTGATAATAAAAGTAACGGTGATAGTAAACGACCCACTGAACCTGAAAACAACGTAAACAATGGACTCATACTTCAAGTGCCTATTCCCAAAAGATGAAGAACTATGTCTTATGGTTGTTCTTATAAAGAATTTTGGTCTTGTAAACCAATGGAATTCTCAGGCAATGAAGGGGTCGTTGCAGCCGTACGCTGGATAGAAAAGACTGAGACAGTCTTAAAAATAAGCAAGTGCACGGAAGAGGATAAGATAATGTTTACTTCTAATCTGTTTAAGAACTCAGCCCTAGAATGGTGGAACACTATCCTCCAGTCTAGGGGAAGTAATAGAATTTACAATATGGAATGGGAGGAATTTAAAAACATGGTAGAAAGGAAATTCTGCCCTCCTAATGAAAAAGAACAGATATCAAATAAATTCCTAAACCTCAGAATGACTGGAGTGGATAGTAAGGGTTAAACTACATTATTCTTTGAATATGCTAGAATAGTACCGACCCTTGCATCACCTGAACCAGTATTAATCTCCCGTTACATCTGGTGATTAATTAGTGAAATTAGGCATGTAGTCAAGGCAACTAGACCTCAAACTATAGAAGAAGCTGTAGAACTAGCAAACACTTTGACTGATGAATTAGTACGTACACGAGAAGAGGACCAGAGGAGGAACTTAGCTCAAAGGCTTACCCAAGCATTTCATTATGGAAATTCCAACCGTGGGAAAAATGTAGGTTCTACCTCTGCACCTTACTGCAAAGCCTGCAAGAAGAAGCATTCAGGAAAATGCTCCACTTACTGCAATTTCTGCAAGATACCAGGACACAAGGAAGAAGATTGCAGGAAGAAACCTAATAATGGAATGTGCTTCAACTGTGGAGAAAAAGGTCATATCAAACCGAATTGTCCGAAACTAGCTCCAACCATGAACAACAAGACTACTAAAAATGCTAGGGCATTTGTTCTGACTGCAGAGGAAGCCAAGATGATTCCGGACGTGATAGCCGGTACGTTTTTAGTTAATGATGTCTTTGCTAAAGTGTTATTTGACTCTGGTGCGAACCAAAGTTTTATTAACACTTCATTTTGCAAACTTCTCAATCAACCATTAACTAAACTTCCACAAGAATGTCTAGTAGAGACAACAAATGGAGAAACCATTAAGATTTCTGAAATCTTGCAGGGAGCAAGAATAGAATTTTTAAATCAAAAGTTTATTGCAAATCTTTATCCAATGACTCTGGCAGGATTTGATGTTGTATTAGGAATGAATTGGTTAATAGCCAATAAAGCCAGTATTTTATGTGATCAAAAGTCAATCCAAGTAAATTCACCAAAGGGTGAAAAGATCACAAATAAAGGAGATAAGCCCTCTAGATCCACAAAATTCATCTCTGTGATGAAAACAACAAGTTATATAAGAAAAGGATCATTAGTGTATTTGATTTCCATAATCACTAACACTAAAGGAAAGGAATTAAAAGATATCCCTGTAGTATCTCAGTTTCCAGAAGTGTTTCCGAAAGAATTACCAGGGCTACCGCCAGACAGGGAAGTTGAATTCAGAATCCACCTGCTACCAAGAACAGCACCAATTGCCAAAGCACCATATCGTTTGGCACCCGCGGAAATGCAGGAACTGAAGAAACAGTTAGACGAGTTGTTGGAGAAAGGATTCATACAGCCAAGTTCATCGCCATTGGGAGCACCAATCTTATTCGTCAAGAAGAAAGATGGGTCGATGCGAATGTGCATTGATTACCGTGAATTAAATAAGGTCACGATTAAGAATTGGTATCCATTACCGAGAATCGATGATTTATTTGATCAGTTGCAAGGAGCTCGATTTTTCTCCAAGATCGATTTACGGTCAGGATATCATCAATTAAAGGTACAGGAATAAGACATTCTTAAGACCGCTTTTAGAATAAGATATGGCCATTATGAATTTACTGTCATGCCATTTGGTTTAACCAATGCCCCAGCTGCATTTATGGACATGATGAACCGAATATGTAAGCCATATTTGGATAAATTCATAATTGTCTTTATAGATGATATTCTCATTTACTCCAAGAGTAAGGAGGAACATACAGCTCATCTCCACGCACTCCTAAGTTTATTGAGAAAAGAAAAGCTTTATGCTAAGTTTTCAAAGTGTGAGTCTTGGTTAGAACAGGTACAGTTTCTCGGGCATTTAGTTAATCATGAAGGAATTCATGTGAATCCCACTAAGATCGAGGCGATTACCAAATGGAAAACCCCTGAGTCACCAACCGAGGTTAGAAGTTTCTTAGGATTAGCCGGTTATTATAGAAGATTTATTCGAGATTTTTCTATAATAGCCATTCCTTTAACTAAGTTAACCTATAAATCTATTAAGTTTGAATGAGGACCAAAACATGAAGAAGCCTTTAGAATTCTTAAGCAAAGATTAACTAACGCACCTGATGTGCTGAATGCGGTCTATAAAAACTACTAACCTAATCTAGACACCCTAGTTTTAAATTTATAAACTAAGACTCTAAATGCTAGACCACTGACAGGCAAGTGTACCTATCGTACGTAGTAAAGCCTAATGAAGTCCGAGTATCGAACCCACGAGACACCAGCGACACTAAACTAGACTCTGACTCAACTAATACTTAATTGGTTTGTTTGGATTTTGAGGTTTTAACTAATTAAACTAAATGATTAAGAATATGGCAGACACGACAAATAACGTTAAACAAACACGAACACGAGAGCAAAGTTTGATCAAATATATATGAGACAAGGACTACCTAGGTGTCGAATCCCTAGAATCATGCAATGCTACTCTGACAGTGACAATGGTTAAATATCCTACTCCCTCGATTAACCCCCCGCTAGAGATGTATCAAACGAAAGATAAAGACGAAATGTGAAGTGCTAGAACAAACCGGTTCGACCTATCGATACCAAATCCTACGAGAATCAAGCAATGAAAGTAACTCTACCCCCAAAACTCTCAAAACGCAAAGCAAACCAAACCTTGAAGATTGAAATCCTAGGAAACCTTAACCACGATGTAATAAACGAGCCCGAGCTATCGGTCACCCAATCTACCCACCAATGATTAGCTAATAACCTAGCTCACCTTAATCGTCTTTCGAGTCACAAGATGAGGATGCAAGTTTTAGTATATTGATTTTAATTATTAATCGAATTGGTCAATTTCTCAACTCAATATTCAAACCGAAAACCCTAAGATCAACGATTTAAATTAAACTCTAAGTCTAGGGGATATTTCTATGTGCCTAAACCACTGAATTCATCAACCAATAATCAATCAAAACACACCAACATTCAATATCAAGATCAATCACAAGGCAAAGTTATGTAAATCACATCAAATAACCATAATCATGTCAAAATCGCATTACAGTCATCAAGTTCATCTAAACCTAGGTAGCATGAAAGAACTAGCCAAGGATCATAGTCGCTAAAAAGGAACAAGTCTCAAACGATAAACAAAACATAGTATCAAGTTTAAAAAAAACACAAAGTTATTAAAACTAAACACTAATAAATTGCAAACCCGGACGTGAATCTTGATCGCGGCTTGAAGCCTCGAACCAATTTTTTTTCCTTTCTTCTTCTCAGCCTACCCCCAAGATACCTTCTGTCGTGAATTGCCTCTGCCGTCTAACTGCCAATGTTTCGAAAATCTGGTGCCCTATAGGGCAGCAGCCTCCTCTCTCAAGCCCATGCATATTACTTCCATTCGGCCCAATAACTATATATGTCTTCGAAAGTTCCTGTAACATAAATTGATGTCTAGATTTAATTAAACCATGACAATTAATATGAGTCTAACTTCACATTTTTTTCTTTTTTGTCAATGAAGCATGCTTTAATCCTTTTTACTCAACTAGTAGGGTGCCCGCGCGATGCGGCGGGGGCGACACTTTGGATTGCGGCACTCGTTGCTGGTAGTTTTCTTATTTGTATATGATAACATTATTATGGTGGATATATGTCATAAGTGTTACACATGGGAGCCTAACACCTATAATGTCTTGCAATGTTCGATCAACTGCCTCTATCGCCTATAATGTCTTGCAATGTTCGATCAACTGCCTCTATCGCCTGACGTTCGATCAACAAAAATTTAATAAAAAGGTTAAAAAATGATTAAATAAATTTTATAAAAAAACAAATATTTAATAAATAAATTTTAAAATTACCCCTTTACTAAATTGACGTTGAAGATTAGACTTGTATGGACTGAACATTGCACCATAAGAAATAATTTCAACACTATTATCACCATCATCCTACAATAAAACACCAAATAATAACATAACGAACTTGTTAATATGAAAGATTATAAGCGAAAATATTACTTAAAAACTAACAAAAGCTTGTTCGACAACTGGGGTGTTTAAATTGGTGTGTTGAATCTGAAAAATCAAATAAGTTAGCATTCACATAAAAGTAAATAAAAGAAAACAATTATTCATTATTGCGATATAACAAAACTTATCATAGAACCGACCTTAGATTTTTCAATATCGCATGCTTGTTTTTTCGCATCAAGTGAATTCAGAATTGGCTCCATATTTTAAATATGTATGTAGAATTGTGAGTGTTTGCTATGTATTTATAGTAGTCCATTAGGGTTTAGTTTTAGATTGGTCATCCACTTATTTAGGAAGTTTGTTGTGAGTTTTAAGTTTTTAAAATAAGATGCACATATTCTGTTTAGTTTGTTGTGGCATGTTTAATAGGAAGTTTGTTGTGAGTTTTATCTATACTATATTAATCATGTCACAACAAACTGACTCTGTACAAGTAAAATTAGGGAATATTTTAGTTTATTAATGCCGTTCAAAACAAAAAACTTGGGTAAAAAACAAATGTTAATGCACGGTAGCTAGGTAATGGTCAAAGCTGGCTTGGGTAAAAAACAAATGTTGGCTTTAATCAATTGTACATTTACGCATCGGTTATTTGTACTTTATGAACGCACGGCGAAACTAAAAAAGACAACTATCGAAACGTTTAAAAAAATGTGCCGATCGTCATGGTACCTTCGGATTTTTTTAAAACATTACGGGTTGTAAGATATCGCAGGAATACATTAAAGAATTAAAGAGGGGGGGGGGGAGTGTAACTAATTACCCATAATTATGTTAAATGTCAAGGATTTAAATGTAATAGATTGAGGGACTAAAAAATAATTGTGGTTTAAAATACCACTTTACCCTCATTCTATGGGTTTATTTATAAATAATGGGGGAAGAAGTTCTTAACTTTTGGGAATCATTCCCTCATGTATTATAATATAGTATTGATTAATTCCCAAGTAAATTTCATTTAGTATCTTATTTGAAAACACTTTTACTTCTAACTTGTAATTAAGAATTGAATTTCCATTACTTTACTCATCAATCAATTAAACGAATTTATAATATGATCACTAAATTATAAATCTCATCCGTTTTAGTTCGTTTTTCACTTAAAATCACCAAATTTCAAATATGAACTATATACGAGTAGAATTTAATGCAAACAACCCTAAAGTTACTCAAAAGTGTAGGAAATACTATATAAAAATATGTATATTTTAGAGCACAACAAATATCCCTACACTTAACCTTTTTTCGTCCCCGAAAAAGAATCTATGCATACGGAATCAGAGATGGATAAATACTCGGGTCAATAACTTATTTATACTTGTTAAGATCAAAACTTGTGTTAGCCGCGATTGCAAATATGCTTGTCCCTTTAAACCCAAACTCAGTTCTAAGCCCCTTATCATGCAAATTTAGTTCAAGTGCGGTCAATCTACCTAGGGTCTCACGCTAGAAGCTACGGTCCACCTAATCCCGCCTCAAGCTTATAGAACAAAAGGAACGATCACTGGACCAATTCCCAACCGTCTTATATCAAAACCAAGAGAATTTAAAATCAAATATTTTTTTTCAGCATTATTTTTTTCTTTCTTTTCATTCTTTTTTTAATGAGCGTAGACGTTGCTTTCCCTAGCCCAGAGGCATTCCGGCTGTAGAGTCGCTATCCCCAACTCGGATTACTTAGGCTTCGGTACTTTTTACTTGCAAGTTCGATTTCACACATCCTAGCGGTATTCCGGTTGTAGAGTCGCTATCCCCAACCTAGATTACATAGAAATGCGCTACTTTCATTCAGTTTCTAGCTCATTTTTTTATTTTTTTTTTCTTTTCTTTCATGATTACAAAATTCTAGCGGTTTTAACTTATAACGGCATTCTTTATACTCTTATTGGCGGTTTCACTTTCCCATATTTCCCAGATGAAAACCCACTAGTAGACCGACAATTAAGGTAATATTAACTCAAAGGAACCTAAAACCAAACCGGGCCTTCACATATCCCAAACTAGACACAAACTTGACTTAATTAATCTCATATTATCATTATTTGAACCCGAATAAACACCCATCTTTTCTATCATTTTCCGTATTAATTTTGCAAACTTCTTTATTCAAAAGACATTTTCTGATTTTTCATTTTTTTTGGATTTTTGAAATTTTTTTAATTTTTTTGTATTTTTCCGACTTTTTATGACTCGACTAACTATACTAACGACACTAAACGATAGTTTCCCATCCTCACACTTAAACTCTACATTGCCCTCAATGTAGGATGGAAACCGACTCAAAAGACTAAAAATAAATAAGAAATAAAAAACAAAGGGCAAAATTGGAAAGGAGTTAGCTGGTTTTATGACGCGTATGCTCCATAACTCTCGTCCAATCCAGCTCGATCGTATAGCATTTTGGTCGCGATCGGCTTTGACTCTGACTATTACACTTGGTAAACGCCTTGAAATTTGAAAAGCAACTCCAAAATCACCCGAATGGAGATTGAGTACGGGTGATACATATTCAAACCGGCACAAACAAAAACAAGCAAAACCAAAGCAGTACAGACTCTAAAAAAATGACTTAAAACTACAAAATTAGACTCAGGGTACAAAATAAACGACTCAAAATACAAACTCTGCAAACCTCCCCACACTTGAATTTAATCATGAGGTTTCTCCTTTATCCAACCCCGGTCCAACCCATTCAATTCCACTCTTTTACCAGTTTTCAATAAGAAATCGTTTGTGAAATTGAAAAACAATCTAGAAAACTCAAATGGGTCAACCCACCAATATTTAAACTTACCCGGACCAAACTTGATTCGTGACATGTAATGAGGATGGTTGTGTAACATCCCGAAAATGCAAATTTCTTAAATTTCAATTAGTTTGCAAATAAATTAGTAAGATAAACTAACTAGGATTAACACTAGCATAGTTAGTTAAAGACATATGAGTAGTTAGGGGTTAAAATAAAATAAAAACAAAAGGCAAGGGACCAAATGTGCTTAAATTGAAACTAATAATTGATAAAACAAGAAAAATAAAAACTCAAACACACTTTGGTGTGTTGAGGTCGAACCAGGCAGCAGGGGGGGCGACCAGGCTCCATCAAAACCCTAACATCTACAAAACAACCAAATTGAAGGTCCAAATCTGATCAAAAACAAAAATCGAGCATAGATTACTGATCCTCATCACAAGAGGATTACATGGTATATAAAATTTGATGAAAATTCTCAACTCGAAATTCTCATGAAATTGGGAAAATCTGATAATTGTGGTTGCATATCTGTTTTATGACGGATTAGGAACAATATAGAGTCTAGGGACAAACCCTAGACAAATACAAGTTGAAATCATGTGAAATTTTAGTGAAACCTATGGACACCATTCTAGGTGATTAATGGATTATGTATAATTTCATGAACACTAGGAAATTGGGTGTTGTTCTAGTGTAATTTGACAATTGTGAAGTGACTTCAGATATTTAGAAGTTAACAATTATGTAAAATGGGTTGATTGATGTGAAATTCGGGCTAAGTGATAAGCTAGAGACTTGCTATATAATCATGTAAAAATCAGCCCTTAAAGTGTTTGTGAAAATGCCTCAAAGAAGGCTTAAAACTGAAATTCAAAGTTTAAACGCATAATTATGATGTTTCGGTGTATTATGCGATATATGGTTTAAAGAGAGTTCTAAACATGTCAAAAATGAACTCTATAGGAAAGGACGCAGGAGCGTCAAGCGGACAAGCGGGTGGCGAATCACGTTTGAAGGGCTTACTTTGAAGGTATGTAACTTGACCGTTACTTAAGTGAAATTTTGTTAAATTATGTATAGTCGTATTGTAGAAAAGAAGTTGTGTAAATTTAAAAGCGATGCTATTCGCTAAATTGAATAATGGATCAAGGATGGATAAGATCTCGTTGGTAGTCATCATATTGGAAGATTCTGTAGATGAGCCAACGGGTCGAATAATCAATTAAAGCATGGATATTGCTTCGTAATATGATTGATTGGTCTTTTGTTATCATCGACAAATGACATATTAGAAATACGAGGATTAAACATGTTGGTTTGTAGGATCGAAATCCGAGAACTTGGCTCAAGTAAACAAACAAATCAAACAAAACATAACATTCCAGAGTCTACCGTAAATTTCGGTATATACCGTAATTTACGGTAGAGACCAAAAGGTTACGGTGGATTCCTCCTGTGTTACGGTGGAACCAAAGTTTCCCAGGAGCTACCGTAACTTACGGTAACTACCGTAAGTTACGGTAGAGCTTTGGAATTCATGATAAATTTTGTATTTCTTTGTTAAATCGAATCCGTCTTAAATGTAGATTCGATTATGTATTATTTCTAAGTATTCTAATACTAATGTTTAATGTAAACATTTCAGTTTCTAGGTATTCAAGGATTACGAATGACGGTCAAGCAAGCTTTTGAAGAACCGAACACAAACTTTTGAAGCTTCCGCGTTGATTAATTCTGTTTAAACAATGTTATGATGAAATCAGTTTTGCTAAATAACTTTAAATGCTTAAATTAGTTAGTAGTTGACGAATGGTTGTTACCTTAGAACCTTGTTTTTGGAACTTATGTTTTAACCTAGACATGTTTGATATAAACTCTTGTGAATTATTCCTAATTTCAAGTATTAATTAAGACGGGTGTTACAAGTTGGTAATCAGAGCTTAAGGTTGTCAACAAGTGTTCGGTTCAAGCTTGATCGATCGTCCGGTAAGAATTAACTTATTATTTTAACAGATTATAATTATGTAAGAAATGAGAAATGAATTGATGTGCATGGGAAGAGCGTGTTAACACACTCAAACCCGGAAAGTGCACCGAATGTGAACGGTTAAAGCAAGTTAGGAACTTGGCTAAACCGAAACAAATGAAGTAATGTTATAAATGAAATGTTTAACGTTTAAATGTAAACATTTCAGTTTCAAGATGTCTGATGGAAACAATGATAATCCGGTGCAAACAAGCACCGAACAAATGAAAGAAATAATTGTCGAAGAAGTAGGGAAGGCAATTGAAGGTAGTCTATCTGGGTTTATAGACAAAATTCAAAGCACGGTGTTGTCACTTGTTGAAGAGCGAGTTAAAAGGTTGGAGGATAGTGTCAACCTTATGAAGGAGAAAACGGGATATCGTAAAGGGTGCTCATATAAAGAATTTATGGCGTGCAAACCGCCAATCTATAACGGGGAAGTTGACCCTATAATCTGCCAAAGATGGATAAGTGACGTTGAAGGAGTGTTTGAACGGACCCATTGTGACGTAGGTGACTTTGTTGCTTTCAGAACGGGTCAATTGAGGGGTCAAGCCAAAGATTGGTGGGACAATAAAAAGAAGGAAATAGGAGCCGAAGCGGCAAGGGTCATGACTTGGGATGAGTTTAAGGTGCCGTTCCTTAAACACCATAGTCCCAAAGCAGTTATCAACAGGATCAAAGAGGAATTTATCCAGTTAAGACAAAAGGGAGAATCAATTGATAAAATCACGGGTATCTTCATGGATAAGCTGAGATTCTGTGACGAGTTGGTCACCACGGAAGAGCAGAAGATATACTACTATTACAACATGCCGAGTGCTGAATAACGGGAGTTTATGACTCCCTCAAAATATGAAACTCTCACAGAAATCATCAACACCGCCCGGGAGCGGGAAATCGAATTAAAGAAACAAGTTGAAAGGGGTGAGCGAAGGGCACAGGATGTAAATCCAAGCCCCACAAAGAAAGCTAGAACTGCTGAATCCGGGAAGAAAGTGGAGACTAAAGGCGGGTCGCCAAGTTGCAAAGTATGTGGAAAGGGGCACAAAGGTGAGTGCCGCTTCAAAGACAAGCCGTGTCCGGTATGTGGGATGACGGGGCACACAGCATCGCTATGTCTCGGAAAAGTTTCCGTTTGTTACAAATGTTATCAACCCGGCCACAAAAAGTCTGAATGCCCCGAGTTGGTTGGAAAGAGAGACACGAAAGAGTCTCCAACGGAAGCTCAAAAGGCGAAGGCTAGTCCTTCCAACTTACCGCGGCTGAAGCAAAGGTAGAACCCGACGTGGTCTCAGGTATATTCACGATTAACTCAATTCCTGCACGTGTATTGTTTGATACGGGTGCGAATAAATCCTTCATTTCGCATGGATTTATTCGACATCCTTCATTTGTATTGACGAAATTATATGTGCCCTTAGAAGTTGAAATAGGGGACAACAAAAGTTTTATAGTTTGTGATGTTTGTCGAGGCTGCAAATTAAGCATTGACGATGAAGAATACTTGATAGACCTAATCCCGATGTCAATGGGGGAATTTCAAGTAGTCGTTGGAATGGATTGGCTATCTCAACACCACGCGAAGGTCGTATGTTTTCGTAAGGAGATAAAGCTAACATCTCCGAGCGGGAAACACATCATTATCTATGGCGAAAAAGGAGGTAACCCCATAATATGCTCGATGTTGAAAGCACACAAGCTTATGAAGCAAGGATGTAAGGCGTTTATGATATACGCGAATGAGCCCGAGAAAGAATCATTGAAGATTGGGGATGTACCAGTAGTACGGAATTACGAAGATATGTTCCCGGAAGATCTACCGGGAATACCGCCTGAGCGGGAAGTAGAGTTCGGGATCGAATTGATTCCAGGCGCAAAACCTGTAGCTAAAGCACCGTACCGACTCGCACCGACGGAATTACAAGAGTTGATGTCCCAAATTCAAGACCTGCTTGACAAAGGATTCATAAGGCCGAGTGTGTCTCCTTGGGGCGCACCGGTACTGTTCGTGAAAAAAGAAAGACGGAAGCATGCGCATGTGTATCGACTACCGGGAGTTAAACAAACTCACGGTAAAGAACCAATACCCGCTTTCGAGGATAGATGATCTATTTGACCAACTGCAAGGTGCAAACTGGTTTTCGAAAATTGACCTTAGATCTGGGTATCACCAACTAAAGGTCAAGGAGGAAGATGTGCCGAAGACGGCTTTCCGCACGCGATACGGGCATTACGAATTTCTCGTAATGTCATTTGGGCTGACAAATGCACCTGCGGCTTTCATGGACCTCATGAACCGGGTTTGCAAGCCAATGCTAGATAAATCAGTCATCGTGTTTATCGATGATATTTTGGTGTATTCGAAAAGTGAAGCTGAGCATGTGCATCACTTACAAGAGGTGTTAGAAACACTCCGACGAGAGAGGCTGTATGCGAAATTCTCTAAGTGTGCCTTTTGGCTACGAGAAGTGCAATTTCTCGGCCACATCATAAGTGCCGAAGGAGTATTGGTAGATCCATCAAAGATCAAGGCTGTGTCGAAATGGAATCCCCCGAGGAATCCTTCGGAAATTAGAAGCTTTTTGGGGCTTGCGGGATACTATAGGAGATTCATCCAAGATTTCTCCAAGATTGCGTCACCGCTAACAAAGCTGACCCGGAAGGAAGAAAAGTTCATTTGGGGTGTCGATCAAGAAAGAGCATTTCAAACGCTAAAAGAGAAATTAACTCAAGCTCCGGTACTAACCTTGTCGGACGGGGCCGAAGACTTGGTGGTTTATTCGGATGCTTCACTATCGGGGCTCGGATGCGTTTTGATGCAACGGGGCAAAGTTATAGCTTATGCCTTGAGGCAATTGAAGATACACGAGAAGAAATATCCCACGCACGATCTTGAGTTGGCTGCGGTGGTATTTGCATTAAAAATATGGAGGCACTATTTATATGGAGTAAAATGCACCATATTCACCGATCACAAAAGCTTAAAATATTTCTTCGATCAGAAGGAGTTAAATATGCGACAAAGGCGATGGTTAGAAACGGTGAAAGATTTCGACTGTGAAATACACTATCACCCCGGAAGGGAAAACGTGGTGGCAGATGCCCTAAGCAGAAAGGCAGATTATGTCCCGATACGAGTACGATCATTACAACTCATTGTGACCTCAGGCTTACTCAAACGAATCCAAGAAGCACAAGATGAAGCAGTAAAGACGGAAAACTGGAGAAAAGAAAGGATTGTTGGCCAAGTTAAAGATCTTGAAGCAGGCAACCACGGTTTGAAAACACGTTTCAACAGAATTTGGGTTCTTAACACATGTGGAGTTAAAAAGCTTCTACTCGATGAAGCTCATAAGTCCCGTTATTCTATCCATCCGGGAGCGACCAAAATGTATAATGACTTAAAGCAAAACTATTGGTGGCCCGGAATGAAAAGAGATGTGGTGAAGTACGTGGAAAAATGCTTGACATGTTTACAAGTCAAGGCAGAACACCAAAAACCATATGGTAAACTTCAACCGTTGGAAATTCCGGTTTGGAAATGGGAACATATTACGATGGACCTATTAACCAAACTACCAAAGACAAACCGCGGTTTCGATGCCATATGGGTAGTGGTGGATAGATTGACGAAAAGTGCTCACTTTATTCCGATTCGTGAGACTTATACGTCAGAAAAGATGTCAGAAGTTTACACTAATGAGATAATAGCACATCATGGAGTACCGGTATCCATCGTGTCTGATAGGGATACCCGGTTCACTTCAAATTTCTGGCGCGATTTCCAAGAGCAGATGGGAACCAAATTGTTCATTAGCACTGCGTACCATCCTCAAACAGATGGACAGAGTGAAAGAACAATACAAACATTGGAGGACATGCTACGGGCGTGTATAATCGACTTTGGAGGAAGTTGGGATGTTTACCTACCCTTGGTCGAGTTTTCGTATAACAACAGCTACCATGCTAGTATTAAGATGGCACCGTACGAAATGCTCTATGGTAGGAAATGCCGAACCCCGGTATGTTGGGGTGAAGTGGGTCCACGTGAACTCGCCCACCAAGATATAGTACGAGCCACTAATGAAAAGATTGATGTGGTTCGGGCACACTTGAAAGCGGCTCAAGATAGACAAAAGACGTATGCTGACAAAAGGAATAGGCCAATCGAATTCCAGGTTGGCGACAAGGTCATGCTCAAAGTATCCCCATGGAAGGGGGTTATCAGGTTTAGAAAAAGAGGAAAATTAAGCCCGAGGTTTATAGGGCCGTTTGTGATCATAGAACGGGTAGGAAAGGTAGCTTATCGCCTTGAACTACCGGAGGAACTAAGCGGAATTCATAGCACATTTCATGTGTCACATCTTCGAAAGTGTCTAGCGGATGAGACAACTTATATTCACTACAATGATATCGAAGTGGATGATCGCTTGAATTATATCGTAAGGCCCATAGAAGTTTTAGTCCGAAAGACTAAGCACTTGCGAAATAAACAAATCGATCAAGTCAAGATCAAGTGGGAGCATAGGAAAGGCTCGGACACTACGTGGGAGTCTGAGGAGGAGATGCGACGTCTCTACCCTACTTTATTTGGTACGTACTTTGGTTCCGGGGACGAAACCTTTTTTAAGGGGGATGGACTTGTAACATCCCGAAAATGCAAATTTCTTAAATTTCAATTAGTTTGCAAATAAATTAGTAAGATAAACTAACTAGGATTAACACTAGCCTAGTTAGTTAAAGACATATGAGTAGTTAGGGGTTAAAATAAAATAAAAACAAAAGGCAAGGGACCAAATGTGCTTAAATTGAAACTAATAATTAATAAAACAAGAAAAATAAAAACTCAAACACACTTTGGTGTGTTGAGGTCGAACCAGGCAGCAGGGGGGGCGACCAGGCTCCATCAAAACCCTTTACAAAACAACCAAATTGAAGGTCCAAATCTGATAAAAAAAATCGAGCATAGATTACTGATCCTCATCACAAGAGGATTACAAGGTATGTAAAATTTGATGAAAATTCTCAACTCGAAATTCTCATGAAATTGGGAAAATCTGTTAATTGTGGTTGCATGTCTGTTTTATGACGGATTAGGAACAATATAGAGTCTAGGGACAAACCCTAGACAAATACAAGTTGAAATCATGTGAAATTTTAGTGAAACCTATGGACACCATTGTATGTGATTAGTGGGTTATGTATAATTTCATGAACACTAGGAAATTGGGTGTTGTTCTAGTGTAATTTGACAATTGTGAAGTGACTTCAGATATTTAGAAGTTAACAATTATGTAAAATGGGTTGATTGATGTGAAATTCGGGCTAAGTGATAAGCTAGAGACTTGCTATATAATCATGTAAAAATCTGCCCTTAAAGTGTTTGTGAAAATGCCTCAAAGAAGGCTTAAAACTGAAATTCAAAGTTTAAACGCATAATTATGATGTTTCGGTGTATTATGCGATATATGGTTTAAAGAGAGTTCTAAACATGTCAAAAATGAACTCTATAGGAAAGGACGCAGGAGCGTCAAGCGGACAAGCGGGTGGCGAATCACGTTTGAAGGGCTTACTTTGAAGGTATGTAACTTGACCGTTACTTAAGTGAAATTTTGTTAAATTATGTGTAGTCGTATTGTAGAAAAGAAGTTGTGTAAATTTAAAAGCGATGCTATTCGCTAAATTGAATAATGGATCAAGGATGGATAAGATCTCGTTGGTAGTCATCATATTGGAAGATTCCGTAGATGAGCCAACGGGTCGAATAATCAATTAAAGCATGGATATTGCTTCGTAATATGATTGATTGGTCTTTTGTTATCATCGACAAATGACATATTAGAAATACGAGGATTAAACATGTTGGTTTGTAGGATCGAAATCCGAGAACTTGGCTCAAGTAAACAAACAAATCAAACAAAACATAACATTCCAGAGTCTACCGTAAATTATGGTATATACCGTAATTTACGGTAGAGACCAAAAGGTTACGATGGATTCCTCCTGTGTTACCGTGGAACCAAAGTTTCCCAGGAGCTACCATAACTTACGGTAACTACCGTAAGTTACGGTAGAGCTTTGGAATTCATGATAAATTTTGTATTTCTTTGTTAAATCGAATCCGTTTTAAATGTAGATTCGATTATGTATTATTTCTAAGTATTCTAATACTAATGTTTAATGTAAACATTTCAATTTCTAGGTATTCAAGGATTACGGATGACGGTTAAGCAAGCTTTTGAAGAACCGAACACAAACTTTTGAAGCTTCCGCGTTGATTAATTCTGTTTAAACAATGTTATGATGAAATCAGTTTTGCTAAATAACTTTAAATGCTTAAATTAGTTAGTAGTTGACGAATGGTTGTTACCTTAGAACCTTGTTTTTGGAACTTATGTTTTAACCTAGACATGTTTGATATAAACTCTTGTGAATTATTCCTAATTTCAAGTATTAATTAAGACGAGTGTTACAGGTGGTTGTCTCTAAATTTCAGTTTCTCCCTTTGCTTCTGTTTACACCATCTATGAATCCTCGAACTATGTCGATCCAAGCATTTTTGTGCCTTCTCCCGTGATTTTAAATATGATGGCGATCCAACATCTAAATCTTTCACGGACCAACTGTCAAACTCCTTAGCCACTTTCTCTTCTATGTTCGGTGTATATTTGATCTCCATGGTCGGCATCACTACAAGTAATGTCTCTAGATAGGCGAGATCACCAACCGGGTCAAATTCTTCATCTTCAAGAGTTGGCAAACCTACCAACTCATCACCAAACTCCTCCTCCCAAGATGGTACATGCTCCTTCTCATCCTCCATCTTGTCTAGTGGCTCTTCTTCAACTTCTTCACTCTTGTCAGCGGTGTAGTCAGGCACCTCCAACTCTGCCTCTTCTACTACCCCCTCATCATCACTCCAAAAGCCGTCATCGATATTCCATGGTGTGGGACACCAATTAGAATTAACGACTTGTTGAACCGGAGGTGGGACTTCAACGTCCATTATCGTCTCCGGTTCATGAGTGTGATCCGCATCTTCTTTATACAAGGGCTCACAATGTGAAACCTACACGACATCATCCTCACAAGACAAGGGTAAATCTGATTCATGAGAATTATAATAATTAAAATCAGAATCATGATATTTACCTTGTAGTGGACTCTCAATGCACATTTCTCCCCCAGGATCTAGATTTGTGTAGTCCATTTCACCATCAGCCGTTTGATATCCTAAGTAATTTCCATTCACATCATACGTGTAACGGCTTTGGCTTTTCAAGCTCTGTGAATTTAAAATATCAAGTGCGGCTTGAATCCCCCTATCTGTTTCTTCCTTAGCAGCCTTAAACCGGTCACGAAAGTCCTCTGTTGTTTGTTTTGGTTGCCAATTCCAAGCCTGATATGACTGTGGCTGCACAAGAGGGTTAACATCGAAATCTATGGGACACCCCGAATCGTTTGGACAATATTTGGTGTAATGGGGCCCTCCACAGATAAAGCACATGATAAAAAATAGATAAAAAAAATTAACTAATAAAAATATATTCACAAAAACGACTAGACACACTACTACTAGACACAAACCCTAAGACTCAAACTACAAATAAGACCAATTAAACAAATAAGATCAGTCAAAGCTAATAACGCAATCGCCTAAGTGTCCCCGGCAACGGCGCCAAAAACTTGATGTGCTGAATGCGGTCTATAAAAACTACTAACCTAATCTAGACACCCTAGTTTTAAATTTATAAACTAAGACTCTAAATTCTAGACCACTGACAGGCAAGTGTACCTATCGTACGTAGTAAAGCCTAATGAAGTCCGAGTATCGAACCCACGAGACACTAGCGACGCTAAACTAGACTCTGACTCAACTAATACTTAATTGGTTTGTTTGGATTTTGAGGTTTTAACTAATTAAACTAAATGATTAAGAATATGGCAGACACAACAAACAACGTTAAACAAACACGGACACGAGAGAAAAGTTTGATCAAATATATATGAGATAAGGACTACCTAGGTGTCGAATCCCTAGAATCATGCAGTGTTACTCTGACAGTGACAATGGTTAAATATCCTACTCCCTCGATTAACCCCCCGCTAGAGATGTATCAAACGAAAGATAAAGACGAAATGTGAAGTGCTAGAACAAACCGGCTCGACCTATCGATACCAAATCCTACGAGAATCAAGCAATGAAAGTAACTCTACCCCCAAAACTCTCAAAACGCAAAGCAAACCAAACCTTGAAGATTGAAATCCTAGGAAACCTTAACCACGATGTAATAAACGAGCCCGAGCTATCGGTCACCCAATCTACCCACCAATGATTAGCCAATAACCTAGCTCACCTTAATCGTCTTTCGAGTCACAAGATGAGGATGCAAGTTTTGGTATATTGATTTTAATTATTAATCGAATTGGTCAATTTCTCAACTCAATATTCAAATCGAGAACCCTAAGATCAACGATTCAAATTAAACTCTAAGTCTAAGGGATATTTCTATGTGCCTAAACCGCTGAATTCATCAACCAATAATCAATCAAAACACACCAACATTCAATATCAAGATCAATCACAAGGCAAAGTTATGTAAATCACATCAAATAACCATAATCATGTCAAAATCGCATTACAATCATCAAGTTCATCTAAACCTAGGTAGCATGAAAGAACTAGCCAAGGATCATAGTCGCTAAAAAGGAACAAGTCTCAAACAATAAACAAAACATAGTATCAAGTTTTAAAAAAAATACAAAGTTATTAAAACTGAACACTAATAAATTGCAAACCCGGACGTGAATCTTGATCGCGGCTTGAAGCCTCGAACCAATTTTTTTTTCCTTTCTTCTTCTCAGCCTACCCCCAAGATACCTTCTGTCGTGAATTGCCTCTGCCGTCTAACTGCCAATGTTTCAAAAATCTGGTGCCCTATAGGGCAGCAGCCTCCTCTCTCAAGCCCATGCATATTACTTCCATTCGGCCCAATAACTATATATGTCTTCGAAAGTTCCTGTAACATAAATTGATGTCTAGATTTAATTAAACCATGACAATTAATATGAGTCTAACTTCACATTTTTTCTTTTTTGTCGATGAAGCATGCTTTAATCCTTTTTACTCTTAATTAATTCCCAAGTAAATTTCATTTAATATCTTATTTGAAAACACTTTTACTTCTAACTTGTAATTAAGAATTGAATTTCCATTACTTTACTCATCAATCAATTAAACGAATTTATAATATGATCACTAAATTATAAATCTCATCCGTTTTAGTTCGTTTTTCACTTAAAATCACCAAATTTCAAATATGAACTACATATGAGTAGAATTTAATGCAAACAACCCTAACGTTACTCAAAAGTGTAGGAAATACTATATAAAAATATGTATATTTTAGAGCACAACAGCACCCATACTAGCGTTAGCAGAAGGAACTTAAGACTTTGTAGTCTATTGTGACGCTTCTAAGTTAGGTTATGGATGTGTGTTAATGCAACGCCAAAAGGTTATAGCTTACGCATCTAGACAACTTAAGAATCATGAAGAGAATTATTCAACCCATGATTTAGAATTTGGAGCAATAATTTTTTCCCTTAAGATTTGGAGACATTACCTTTACGGTAGTAAATTTACCATTTTTACAGATCATTAGAGCTTAAGGTATGTTTTCGGGCAAAAGGAGTTGAATATGAGACAAAGACGCTGGATGGAGATTCTTAGTGATTATGATTGTAATATCCAGTATCATGCAGGAAAGGCAAATGTAGTAGCCGATGCTTTAAGTAGAAAGTATCACGAGAAGCCAAAAAGAGTACGTTCTCTTAAATTAAATCTACAGGTAGATTTAAATGAACAAATTAGGAAAACACAAGAATCAGTAATCAAGAATGATACTGAGAAATTGAAAGGAATGATTAAGGAACTAGAACAAGGAACATATGAAATTTGGAGATTCCATAAGAAGAGAATGTGGATACCTAAATTAGGGAACCTACGCCACCGTATATTAGAAGAAGGCCATAAGTCCAAGTATACGATGCATCCTGGAAGTGATAAGATGTATCAGGATTTAAGGAAGAATTTCTGGTGGATATGAATGAAAAAGGATATAGCAGCTTATGTTTCTAAATGTTTAACATGTTCACAGGTCAAAGATGAACATCGGAAACCCTCAGGATTGCTGCAACAATTAGAAATGCCAGTTTGGAAATGGGAATTGATAACAATGGATTTTGTTACCAAATTACCCAAAACAAGAAAAGGTAATGATACAATCTGGATGATTGTAGACAGACTAACTAAGTAAGCTCATTTCTTACCAATGAAGGAGACTTTCAGTATGGAACAATTAGCTAAGTTATATGTAAATGAAATAGTTTCATTACATGGAATTCCTTTATCAATTGTTTCTGATAGAGATAACCGTTTTACCTCTCATTTTTGGACAAGTTTCCAAAAAGCAATGGGAACCAAGTTGAATCTAAGCACAGCCTATCATCCTCAAGCGGACGGATAAAGCGAAAGGACAATTCAGACGATGGAAGATATGCTTAGAGCTTGTGTAATTGATTTCGAAGGTAATTGGGACGATCACTTATCGTTAATAGAAATTTCTTACAATAACAGCTATCATACAAGTATAAATGCTGCACCATTCGAAGCACTTTATGGACGAAAGTGCCGAACTCTGGTCTGTTGGGCAGAAATTGAGGAAAAGCAACTATCCGGACCTGAGATAGTGCAAGAAACAACGGACAAAATCATTCAAGTCAAAGAATGACTGAAAGCAGCACGTGATCGACAAAAGAGCTATGTTAATAACAGACGAAAACCCTTGGAATTTTAGGTAGGAGACAAAGTGTTATTAAAGGTCTCTCCATGGAAATGAGTGGTAAGATTCATCAAAAGAGGAAAGCTAAGCCCCAGGTATGTTGGACCTTTTAATATTATTAAAAGAATAAGACCGGTAGCCTATCAACTACAACTGCCAGAGGAAATGGCAGAAATACAGGATGTATTTCATGTATCTAATCTCAAGAAATGTTTAACTGATGTGTAACTGGTAGTACCTCTTAAGGATATAGAGGTAAATGAGCAGTTAAAGTTTGTAGAGAGGCCTCTACAGATTAAAGACAGAAAGGTTAAGAACCTCAAACACAAGAGATTAGTTCTAGTCAAAGTAAAATGGGACTCCAAAAGAGGACTAGAATACACATGGGAGCTTGAATCAGAAATGCAAAGGAAATATCCACACTTGTTCCAGCACTGAAGGCTTGGAAAAGTGGCTATAAAGTTACCTAAAATAAAGAGATGTTTTATTTAAATAAAATGGGGTTTATCCCTATGAAATTGTGTGTACTTGAAACTTGGGATTTTCTCATGTGTTTAATATTATTAAAGTGTGGTATTTTACTCTGATAAAATATTTCCTAACTACGATCCTGATAAAAGTTCCGCTGCCAAAATGATAAACACCGATACCACCAAAACTGGCTGCGGCTACCCGTTCCCAGAGAGTTAGGGGACAGGGGTTGCGACATCGTATTCTTTATGGAATAAATTGTCGGACACAAGAAGTCGTTTGTGCTTAAAACCAAAAACTTACAAACCACAGGGGTTAAAAGTGTCAACATGTTTAATTATACCTCTGAGTGACCTTTTAACGAACCCGAAGCATCGTGATGTTTGATAATACTCTCAAGAATGCCTAATATGGATAACATAGGGCTTTGACGCGATAAAATGATAATGCGCGCAAGTTATGCATTAAAGGGGCCAAAAGCGTCAAACTCTAAAACTATACCTTTGAGCAACCATTTAAGCGAACTGGAGTAAACTGGAGTGTCGTAATATCCCATCATACTCTTGGGAATGCTTATCATTGATCTTGAAAGGCTTTTATGCCATTTCGTGTTAAAACGCACAAGTTCGCAAATTAAAGGGTTAAGAGCGTCAACGAGTAGAAACTAGTGTTTTCGGTAATCGTTTAACGAAACTGGACCTAATGGTGTTTGGTTATACTCCCTATATCATTTACAAACTAACTACAAGGGCCCATTGTGCCTAAAATGAAAGTTACTAAGCTTATAAAGGTGCAGGGACTAAAAGTGACAAGTTCAAAACTTGTTTGCTGAGATGTGGGGTGGTAGCACGACACCACAGCATACCCCTTTTGTTGTGGCGCGTGGCGACGGCTCAATTTTGATAGAATCTCACTTCCAGCTGTAGGTTCTTCTTCCTTGTTCACCAAACTTGATCTCTAAAACCATTTGATCATTCTAGGGGCTTGCTAACTGAATTGCAAGTCTGGTATACACCTGTAATGATCTCATTACATCCCAAGAACACTTGTCATGATCAAAATTCATTCCAAAAACTATATATAGGCCCTCATTTTTCTCATTGATCACTTGCATCTCATTCATTATGCTATCTCTCTCAATTCAATGAGGATCCTGAACTTTTTGGAACCTATCTTGAGTTCTATTCAATCCATAGGACCAATTGTAAGTGTCCTTTCGTGACTAGTTTATTTTATTTGACTTTTAGAGCCGAAAAGTCAAGCATTTTCGATAAACGCTTTGACTTTTAGCTAGACCATAAATGGTCAAGCCATTGTTCGCAACGAGCATGGCTACGTGATCGTAATTAGGTAGGTGTTAAACCCTCAAAAGGGCACCTCCTAATTACCACATTTACTTAGTTAAATGTCGGGTCAAAGTAATTAAATAAAAGTCAAACGAGTCAGTTTTTAAATAAAATTCATAACTGATAACATAGAAGCTATAAAATCAGTTTTGTCACTTTAATAACTTGGTAAATATTAATTGAACATGTCTAGGCATGTTCAACCCGACAGTTATGAGTTTAGGATCGGTTCGCAACTGAAAGTCGCAAAAGTAGACTTTTGCTTTGACTTTCAGTTCTGACCCGAATTAGCTTAGTTTAGTTATGCCTTAAGGTTCCTTTGTGACCATATTATATGTAAGTATAACCTTCTGAGGTTATACTACATGGTCCCATAGAAATCATAGTTCATTACATGTTTCCGTTAAATGCTTAAAAATGGATCATTATGCCCTTATGTTATAAAAACGAGTTTTTTTGAAAATGTGAGAGGACAAAAAGCTTTATTACTGATATATAAGTATGCCATAAAAATTTGACATCTGTTTCTGGTCTCAAATAAAAGTTATGCAAGATATCGTAAAACGAAACTTTTTATTAATTAAATTGCGCTTTTTAACATAAATCATATTTAAACTCAAATTTTGGCACCAAACTCATTGCCTACTATTATGATATAATTTTTAGGGATTTTTAGATTTTTTGGTCAGATTTTATACTGACAATAACATAGAGTTCTCGTACGAATTCGGTAATTGACGATAATGCCTTTTTCATTGATAAAATGAGATTTGCATATCATTAACATGCCAAACCTTTTTCCTAATGACTTTATATGAAAAATAAAATATTTTAAACATTCAAGAGTGATAAAAATCTCATAATTTCATAAACATCGTATATATCGTCAATTGTCGACTTTTACGCTAATTAGGTGGATAGTATGGTTTAAAACCATATTTAACACCTAAGACTTGTTACCTACTGATTTTAAAAATAAATTTTAATACTTTAACAGTAAGTATAAGTCTTGAACTCAGACTTCCAAATTTGACCTTAAAAGCATATCTGAAATGACCAAAATGCCCCTACGGTACATAGTTTGGCCATAAATGATAAATCTCACATATGTATGATATCTTACTGATGTAACATGATATAATAAATATTTTTACTGAATGTTTTAGACCAGAACCTCAGTTTACTATTAAATATCTTTTATAAACTTTAAAATGACCAAAATACCCTTACGGGGCTTAAATTGGTTTTAAATTCGTTTTGGACATAATTGAAGATATCCTACTGAACTTGTACTTGACTAATCCGGTTATCCGTTATGCTTATACGCGTCCGGTACGGTTTATGTAACTAGTTTGCATAAACTAGCCGGAACGGGTCAAACCTTATCATTTTTACTTCAAAATCCAGAATGTATTTAGTTTACCCATATTATACAAGTCTTCATACTTGTTGGGTCTAAATTACATTCCACCCGGTCATCGCTTAATCTAGCGTATCGTACCGTTTTCATATTTAAAAACTAGCCGGTCTAAGTCTATGACTTAATTAAGACCTGTTAGCATTCTAATTGGTTATTTATACCATTATTCCAGACTAGAGCCCTCCGGTAAATTGGACCTACGCTTACTTAATTGAATACGGCTGAGTTATTATAAATCTTGCTATTTAAGACAGGAGCTAGCTCAGGTAAATACTTTTAACTTATTTTCCCTTATACGGGCTTGGGATATGGTAAATTATTACCGCTTTGTCGGGTGTAGAAACCTTTTAATCGGATATGGTTAAATTGTATAATCCCGCTTTAATTAGTACTGCTTGATAACATTGGGGGTTAACGACCGTGTCCTGGATATCCTTGGCTCATTCAAAAAGCGTGAATGGCCACGACTTAAGCATGGGGTGTAGGCATACAGCTGTCTGTTGCGTATGTAAAAGATATACTCACTCGTGAGGAAACTTCTTGTGATTTTATATTTGTGGTGTGTCAATTAATCTTGTTCGGCTTTTATACCGGCCCTAAATGTTGGACAAACATGTAAATCTGATACAAGATTGTTATTAATATAATTGTCCCAAGTTATAAAATGTTTGTGCCTTGTGCATTCAAATAAATTTTCATAAAAATATTTTCGTGCCTTGTGCACCTAAACCAATTTTCATAAACATTTTCAAATGTGTCAGTTATTTGTATTTACCAGTGTAAACTGGCGTATTTTCAAAAGACTAAGTGACAGGTACTATACGCAAATAGGCTAGGAGCTGCTTGGTGTTAATAAAGGATCTTGCAAATCCTTTGGATGCCCTAAAGTCTCCTAAACTTCATTTTGTACATTTTATATAGATCCGCCTGTGGATTTAATGTTGCAAGCTCGTATGTAATTATCCTTTCGGTGTTTTCAGACATTTGGGTTTGTAATAATATTTTATATTCCAAGACTTCCACTGTGCTATTTTGTGTATGTTTAACTATGACGATATCAATCTTACGTCACGATACTCTCCACCGGGTCCACCGGGCTGAGCTGGAAATATCGGGGTGTGACAGGTTGGTATCAGAGCCAACGTTTGAGTGAATTAAACACTAGCCTTTAGTGTTTAATCTCAAATGACACAATATCATATTCATTAGACCTTCTGAATCTAGACTTAACATAGGAATGCTCTCATCCCTATTAAGTAAACATTGTTTTCGATTTTATGTGTTTTAAATATGTCGCCAAGCAAAGAAGCCGTTGATGGAAATTCTTTCCGTCCGAAGCCAAGAAAGGCTAAGCTTCATACCACGGCTAGAATAGGCGTGCGACCGGTTTGGAAGAAGACCTTTATGGACTAATTCCTAAAACCAAACCCATTGAATTTTTAAACAAACTGTGGAGTCCAAACCCATTGAATTTTTAAACAAACTGTGGAGTCCATACCAGGAGATCCCTGAGGCTCCCATATTGAAGATGATACGTGTGGATGCTATTAATCCCTAATTCTTACTTCCAAGTTTTGGAATTCCAGACTTGGACTATACCAGTCAAAACCTAATCCGTGATCCATGTCATTTCTTTAACCATTGAATCCTTGGATTCTACTTCTGCAATGGATCCTGATTTGAAATATTTACTTTATTCACTAAAATCTTCAGAGTCGCTACTGCGCACGGTAAATAAAGAAGAAGAAACAATCAGAATAAAGCAAGGAAGATATTAGAAACCCTTCTTCCACCACATTTAAATTTTTACCTTTAAGTCCCTGTATGGGCATTTGATTACTAAAGTCCTTTGTGGACATATTATTTCATCATAGTCCTTGTGGACCTACGTCTCCTGATAAGACTTTGTATATACGTATGTTTATCACAGTCCCTCCGAGGACATTATATTCCAAAATAGTCCCTTCGTGGACATTATATTACAATAAAATCCCTTAGTGGACGTCATATTTCTATATAGTCCCTTTGTGGACATTATAATTCAATAAAGTCCCTCGGTGGGCATGCAATTTCAATATAGTCCTTTCATGGACAAGTGATTTTATTAAAATAATCCCTGTGTGGACATACCTTTTGACTTAGGACCCCGTATGGGCATTTGCTATATAGTCCTTATATGAACATGTTATTTCATTAAAAATCTTTTGTGGACATGTTATGTCATCAAAGTCCACTGGCGAATATAATAATTCATTAAAATCCTTTTGAGGACATATCATTTCATTATAATCCCAATGTTAACATACCTTATAGTCCCTATATGGACTTATATTTTCCTTTCCGTTCCCGCGTGGACTAGTGCTACTTTAAAGTCCCTATAAGGACCTATCTATTTCAAAATAGTCCCAGTATGGACATTTGTTTATTATAATCCTTATATGAACCTATCTTTCGATTTGAGTCCCTGTGAGGACATCTGTTCAGTAAAGCCCTTTAGTGTGCACGCCGTATCAATATAGTCCTTTTATGGACATGTTATTTATTTAAGATCCCTTTGGGGATATACTATTCCGAAATAGTCCCTTCATGGACACAAGACTTTATTATAGTCCCTTAGCGGACATGATATTTCATTATAGTCCCTTCATGGGCAAATTGTTTAAATATAGTCCCTATACGGACTTATGATATTTTAATAGTCCCCATAAGGACTTATAACTTTTTTTTAATAGTCCCCAAATGGACTTATAATTTCTTTTAGTCCTCTGTGGACAAATAAGATACTAAAAGTCCTGATTAAGGCACTGTTGTAAACTTCCTAATGTTTTATGGAAAACTTTGAAAATTTTATATAGGTATTAATTTCGTTCTTTATCAAACAATAGTATCAATTTTATTCGAACTTTATCGATCTGCTAAACAATCTCAAAAGATATTCTTAATGGTTTACCTCTGCCAAGTGGCAAGTCCACATCAGTTGACCAAAACTTTTGGTAGTTAAGGATGATTATTCCTTCTACTATGATAGTTAAGGGATATACCCCTTCTATCCAGAGGTGGTGAACTATGTTCAACCCTCCAAACCTATATGATCAATGCGATCATGGTAATATTGTGTAACCATTAAGACAAATTAATCCTAGTTAACATCTGAGAACATGTTAACATTCCTGGCAGTGTGTCTTTAGAGACCACACCAGCCGTCAAGGTATTTGGACTATGTCCAAGCCTTAAAGCCTATATGATCGAATTAGATCATGGCAAGTATCATCAAGGTGATGATCAAAATATATAAACATCTGTTAGTGATGAAGTGCCTACGGGCTAAACTTGTTGTCCAAAAAGACAACGACAGTTGTGGTCTATGACCCCCTGTCTAAAGATATTGGACTATGTCCAAACATAATAGTCTATATGATCAATGCGATCATGAATAATATCATCTAAAATGATGATCACAATATTTAACATCCTTTAGTGATGTTTCGCCTACGGGACAAATACTATATTGTCCATTAGTGACATTGACAATTGTGACCGTTATGATTATTGTCCAAGGTGATGAGCAACGCCCAAGCCTCATATTATATAAGATCGATAAGATCTTGACAGATATCTTAAATTACGATAATTATATGTATATATATAAACATCCATTAGTGATGTCCATTTATTGGCCTATGTGGCAAAATAAATCGTCTTTCAAAATAATGACAGATGTAGTCTATGTTCAAACCTTATAGTCTTTGATCAAATAAGGTCGCGACTTATACATTAAAATGTCCTCCGTGACAGGCCTTTTGTGCCATATCCTATATGTCCTTTGCGACGAGGCCTTTATGCCATACGACTATTAATGTCCATGGTGACAAGCCTACGTGCTACATTTATATGTCCTTCATAACGGACTTATGTCCCATATTTTAAAAATCCTTAAGGCGAGCCTTTGAGCTATCCAATCGTCAACATAACAAAGACAGTTGTGACATTTGATCCCCTGGCAAAAAGATAATGGACTCGATCCAAACCCTAAAAGCCATTGATGGTCCTCTTGTGACCTAGGCTAAATGTAATTGATAAACATACAAATAACATTTATTAGGAATATTCATAACCTATTAGCCCATATGGTTAAATGATACCATAGCTAATGTATGTTAGGTCGTCAGGAAGATGACCAGCTATGGTAATGCAATTAAGAAATTGTTTAATTTGGTGTTTAGTACCAAGCTTCGAGTACGGCAAACTCGGATCAGACAAACAACAGTCGCGATACTAAAGATGCGACAAATGCTAATGATGCAACAAATGTGAACCTCAATGTTAAGGGAGTTAATATCCGAGCTATGATTGACGCAACTATTAGAAAAGCTATGAAAAAGGTCATGAAAAGGTTCAAAGAGCCAAATGCTACTTGCTCTAAAACACATTCCTCTGCTCAAGAGGAGAGCTTTATTCATACTTCAAATGCGAAGAATAAACCAAATAAAATCATATATGGCAAGGAGCCCCGTTCCTCTAAAGGATGTACTTAAAAGTACTTCGTCTCTTGCAAATCAAGAGACTTCAATGGCGAAAAAGGGGCCATTGATTGCATGAAATTGTTGGATGAAATAGAAACCATTATGTGTATCAGCGGTTATGCTGGGAAGGATATTGTAAGTTATGTATCACAGACATTCAATGGCAATGCCCTTAGTTGGTAAGAACATTAATAAAGTCCACAAGAAAGATGCCATCATGCAATGTGGGATGGTCCAAGTTTACGGACCTTATCAGAAAAACTTATTGTCCGCGACACGAAATGGAAAAGGTGGAATCAGAATTTTCTGACTCTCACCATAAAAGTTCTAGACTGTCGACAGTATGTTACAGACTTTAATTAATTATATGAAATAGTGCCCTATTCGGTTAACCCAAAATCTAAGCTTAATGCATAAATTATTGTGGTTTAGCATTGGGAATAAGAGGGCATATTAAGTTTCAAAGCCTGCTTCTTGTAAATCCATTATGGATCTATCTCAGCCACTCACATTATATGGGTTAAGAAATGAACCAGTCAAAGCTGAGACAGCCAGAAAAGGAGAAAGGAGGATAACTCCCAGAAATCTAAGAAAAAGGGATGTAGTTAAGTTTAGAAAGACTAAGAATGGAGGCGCCTAAACCCTCCTGTTGAATGCTTGAGGCAGTTCGTATTAATAATGGCACCAGGTACATCCCTTACCGTGAATCAATTGATAAGAATTCTGTTTTGATTCAAGAACTGTAGGATCGAGAATCGATCTAAACGAGTCTATCAGAAGAGTTCTAATCTATATCAAAGGCGGAATTCAATGATACAGACTTGATTACAACTTGATTCACTCTTTAACTGTGTTGTATATTGATATAACACTGTTACAGATCAAATGACATGTCGGCAGCACTTCGGTACCGGAATCAGAAACCGTTTCAAATGAAATCTCAGCTAAGGTATATACAGGAGAAGCATTTCGTACGAAATGGTTAGATGCCTTTTCGTACGAAATAGACCAAGTCCATTTCGTGCGAAATGGATCCTTCCATTTCGTACGGAATGGTCCAACTCATCCAAATCTCACTAAACTAACCTACCGAGTTCCATTCTATCCAATCTAGACACAAGACTCGATACAAGACGAAGACGACAGACATATGCACTAACAGACTCCCCCTTGGATGTCGACAAGTCTTTAGTGTGACAAAACTTTAGTATAACATGTCTTCAGTCTTGATCAGTCTTTGTACTCTCTTTCAAAGTATCTGACAGTGTAAGCATCATACAATCTCTTCTCTTTTTTTTTCTCTCTCTTTTTAAGTATTTCAATTTGGCTCTTTATCATTCAAACTCCCCCTTGAATGTTGATCTAATCTTCAATTTCCCCTCTCTCTGATCATCAGGATCCGATTCTGGCTCTTTCATCTACAGACTCCCCCTTAAATTGTTCCGGGATCGCAATCTGACTTAGCTCTTGTTCCAAGATTGTGACCTGGCTCTCATCTAGCTCAGGTTTAAGCACGGGGACCTGCAAAAATCTCTACCTAACAATAAATTTCCCAAATTTAAAATTTGACAAATTTATAAATCACTTGCAGGATTAATCTCAAACCATCACTTGTAAATATCATCCAAAATGATTTAAGATTTTTAAATTCTGATGACCACTTGCACAAATATCACTTTTCTATTTCTAAACAAATTCTCCCAAACCTGTTCATCATGATTAGCACTCGGAATTTTAAAAATCAGCTCTCCAACATCAGTTGTCGAAAATCTTTTTAAATTTTCAAAATTTATGCTAAAACACACTGAAAATCTTTTTGGATTTTGAAATTAAAGAATTGCAGTAAAAAAATATTTATAGACAATATTTTTGTGAGTTTGTGTAAGAGGATCATATCAGTTTTCGAAACAAATCACCAACACCGTTAATCTTTAAACATTTTAAGTTCTAAACGATTCACTTAGATTGTCAGTATACTTATCCACTTAAATTTTCACACAAAGTTCAACTGTTTCGAGATACGAGATTAGTGTTTTAATGCACTTAAACTTATTCATGAGTACCACCTCAGAATATACTCATGTATCCAGATCCCAATATTCAGTCTTACAGGTGAGTATACCTAGATGATATCTGTAAGGGGTTAAATGCGAGACCATGAGAGCTCAGGCCATTGCTTCCGCAAAATCAGAGAGATGATGGTTCGACTTTCGGTGTGTTCCCTTTAGAGAATCTTTTCTTCAACAGCACATGATTAGCATTTTTCAATGTTTCATCATTTTTTATGCTGAGGGGGTGCTATTATTTCAAGCAAGCGAAAAGTATTATACGGGGACTAGGCCATTGCTTCCGCAAAATCAGAAGTCCCGGGATAATACCCCATATATCACTAAGCATAAAGACCTAGTATCTCAGAAAGAGGGATCTTTCAAAGAATCTAATACCCATATATCCGAGAGATGTTCCCCACGAAATAAGTAAGTTTGAAATTTAGGTTTATATATCGACACAATCTACTAAGCGTGTAAAAACCTACTGGCACATCATCGGTGAGACCGTTTATCACTTTTAACTTTCTAATTCTTTAGCATACTGTGAATGTCCACTGATATACTATCATTTCCTATTTTTCACAACAAAACTCATTTTCATTTTATCATGTTTTTGGCTTTTTCAAATTTTTCGAAATTTATAAAAAAAATTTTTACTCCCCCTCAAATCAAAACATGTTTCAATTTTGATTTTCTGGGAAAATTTGAAAACAAACTATACAAAATAAAGTGACAACTGATTTGAATTGCTTCAATTCGCCATCCATTTTGGCATAAACAATCAGAACTCCCCTTGACAGCAAACTATTTTCCCATTATGATTTCAAAACACTTAAGTTTGTTTTAATCAAATAGTTTTTCCGGAAAATTAGTTTTGTTGATTTCACTTGTAAAATCGGGGTTATGATCATCACTTTGATTTTTCTCAAACTCTTGAATGAAAGTTAACTCAAGTCAAATAAATGACCTTGATTAACCACTTGAAGGCGAAAAACCCTTTTTCCAACCACTTGTAAATCAAAATATGACATTTTTGAGTTTTACCACATGAAAGTTTCTCAAACAGAAAATATTTCAAGAATGATGCCGATTCCTGCTCCACGATTACCAACTAGGGAGCTCCGACAAGTCAGGATTTTAAGTAGAAAACACTGTCACCCAAGCCTGACCAGCCTTAGGTGATTTTGATTCATCTCTATCCCATCGTCTTTTTGATTTGTAAAAATCTTTTACACCCTTTACCTTCCCGTCAACCATCTTCCCAAATATATGTTTTACTTTTCCATTAAAAACCTTTTCAGCATCAAATTCTTTCTTACCAGCAAAAAATTGATCTGAAATTTCAACCTTTCCAACTTTGGATTTCAGGTTTTCTTTTGACAATGGCGGAAAGTTTTCTTCGTTCATTTCTGGAACGGAATTCTTCTCACTTTTCACAACAAATGACTCCTCTGACTTTGACGAGTCAGATTCATTGTCAGAACTAGTTTCAGATTTAACAACCCATCTTTGTTTGTTCAAATCAACTTTTCTTTTGTAAAAACGTTTCGAAATTTCACCAGTTTTGAAAGTTGAATCTTTAAACTTTTTAAAACTTTCTGTTGGTTGTTTCTTTTCATCAACACATTTCTTTTCCAACTTTGAGTTAGAAGTAACTCCCTGTTTTGTATAAGTGGACTTGGAACAATTCCAAGCAATATGTCCAACTTCTTGGCATTTGAAACAGGTTCTTCGTTCAATTCGCTTCTCAGATTCTTTCACCATGTTCTTTTTCTTTTCAGTAAGAAACTCTTTGTTTGTCTGTCTCCAGAATTGTTTCTTCTCTTCTTCTACTGAACTTGTACCTGAAATAAATTTAGTTTTTGGTTTATAAGTTTTCTCATTTTTATAATTTTCTGGGGGAATGAAACCTAAACCCTTCTTTTTGAAATTACTGTTATAGTTTAGTTTCTTTTGAAAACTTGAACCAGAACTGTAACCCTTTTTCAAAGTTCAATCTCTGTTGAACTCTTGAAGTGTATTTTTTAGGTTTTTCTGCAAGATTTACATCTTTTATTTCAGAAATATTAATTTCTGTTAAATTGAAAACCTGTTTGATCATTTTAGTTTTGACACTTCTTATTGGAAATTCCTTATCAGAAAATAATTTGTCAGAACCATTCAAAGTATATGCAACTTTGAATGTTTCGTCATTCAAGTTATTCTTTGATAACAGAAAATCTTTATTGTAAACCCGTTTGACCGGTGAACTCAGACTCTTGTCTGATGAACTCGAACTTTCAGGTTTAGACTCCGACTTTGACTCTTCATCCACATCCAACACCTGATCGACCACTTTCTTTAATAACTCAGACTCATGATCAGTGTCAGACGATGTGAATGTGGCGTCAATATTGTCTGGTAACTCATCAATGGTTTTAGACTTTAACTTTATGTTGACTGCCTTTTTTAATCGTTCCTCATTTGGCTTTCTGGGAGAATAACTTTCCCAGATCGGAGGCAGACACTTGTTATACTTGACACTTTGTTTCTTACCAGTATCTTCTTCCGTCTTTTTATTTTGAAAAGCTTCAATACCTGCAACAGTAGGATAAACTCTGTCAATCAAATAATCACAAGTTGTATAACTTAGCAGTAATCGTTTGATTCTTTCATTTTCAATCTTTTCGAGTTCCAAATCCTGCTTCAGCTTTGCACAGTCTTCAATATACTCATTGATGACCCTCTGCTTAGTCATTAATGTTGAACTCATCATTGTCATAGCAGCATCTACTTCTAAGTTTGTCTTGTTCAAACCATCAACTGTTCTGTTTAGCACATCATACGATTCTTTTACGTATTTCACATCAAATAACAATTGTTCTTTCAATTCTTCAAGTTCACTAATCTTCTTGTCTTTCTCTTCACAATGTTTGCAAGATTCCAAACATTTCAGACAAGGTTTCGTGATTTCAACAATCTTCTCAACTTCGATAATTCTTTCCACTTCGACGAATTTTTCAACTTCAACAATTTTTTCAACTATTTTCTCTACTTCAACAATTTTCTCCACCACCTTCTCAATCATTGGTTCTTCATCAAATTCTACTTTTATCTCACACTCTTCATCTTCGACCTTTTCTGTCGAATTTTCTTCAACTTTTGCTTTTCCAGTTTCCAATTCTCTCTTCATTCTAGCAGCCTTCTTCTCATTCAACATCTCAATCTTATCTGCAAAAAACAAATTAAAACTGAATGAGTCTAAATTTTTCTAGCATTATTAATGTATTCTTCCTCATCATCAGTGTCTTCATCACTTTTAGATTATCTGAAAATCTTCGTTCTTTTTTGCTTAGATTTGATTTCTTCTTCTTCTAAGATTCGAGCAACAAGTCCTGAATTAGCCGGAATGTATTTGTCCCAGCGAAATCCCTCTGCCACCTTTTCATCGTCTTGATTAACAAGAAAAACTTTCTTCTTTCCGTCTTCAATAGCAAGGGATGATGATGGTTGTTGAACAATCTGATGAAAAATTGATTTTTGATAATAATCGTTCTTTCCAAATAGATCTTGTCTTCCGGTTGCTTCTTACATTCTCGTTTAAAATGCCCCTTTTCTTTGCAACGAAAACAAGTAACCTTTGATTTGTCAAACCCTATCGGAGATGCAGCAATATCGCGAAAATCATCTCTTCTGGTGATTTGTGTGAATTTTTATGCTCTTCTTACAGCACTGGCTAAACACCACTTGATGTCCATCAATTCAAGTTCCTCAGCATCAATCTGGTCATAATCCTCTTTGGTGAGCATCGGATTTCCAATTCTTCCAGCAACTAAACTTTCATAAGACTCTAACATAGTAACCAGTGATGCCATGTGTTGCTTAGCCATTTCTGGAGAAAGATTTTGACCATTTTGAATATTCAATGTAACATTGCATTGCAGATTTGTTGAGTTCTGTCGTTGAGGACTTGGTGTTGTGTAATTTGGATCAAAACTTGAATACGATGACGAATATCCACCACTCTGAGTTACTGTGCTACCATTTGTTCCAGAAGAACTATCAGCACTGAAAGCAGTCTTAATCTTTGGACTCAGAGTAGTCTCAAGTTTGCTTCCTCTGTAGTATAGACTAACATCTTGTTGAGCATTTGGATTATTCATGATAGCAGTTTTCTGAATATCCAATTCATGTTCTTCAATCTTCTGAATGAAATTCGCCAAATTCATACTTTCAGATTTTCCCATATGTTTTAAGATCAACAAATATGCTCCCCATTTATTCTGTGGTAACGCATCGGCTAGCTTATCAACCCATTCATCGTCGTCTTTCTTTATTTCCAATCTTCCCATTTCCAGAACAAGATGACAATATCTATCGATAGTCATTTTTGTTGTTTCACCTTCAAAAGCTACAAACATATCAAATGATTTATTTAGTAAAGCTTGTTTGTTCTTTATCATATCAGCACTTCCCTTAAACTTGTTAATCAACGCCAACCAAATTGATCTAGCAGTTCCTTCATATTGAAGTAACACAAAAATATCTTCTTTTACAGATTGTTGGAGAAGACTAATCATCATTTTTTCACTGGTGTATTTCAATTTCTCAGCCACTGAATAGTCACTTAAAGCTTTTTCAATCCCACGTTCATTTTTTGGTTTAACGTAATCTACATCCAATGAGCACCATGCATCAAACTTATAGACTTGCACCCAGTTTTCAAAACGATTTTGCCATCCTTTAAAATCCTCGATGTACATAAGTTTAGGAGGCTTTTGAGACGTTCCCGTTTCATTTTCAATTTCAATTGTTTCAGCAGCAGTAACAGGAGCAGCTGGAGTAGTAGCAAACGCGTTGTAAAACTCTTCTTCCATGTTTCGGTAACATGTTACACAAATTCACAAAGTTCAAGCAAAATGTAAGTTCACACGAAATGATATCTCAAACGAAATGGACCCCTTTGGTACGAAATGAAACTTTGGTACGAAATGGCTTTTCAAACGAAATAACACTTTCACACGAAATGCAGGATTCAAGCGAAATGGTCCTCTGGTACGAAATGGAAGTTTATCTCGTGCGAAATGAAGTCCAAGATGTTGATTTCGGGCGAAATGAAGTCCAAACAGTCGATTTCGTGCGAAATGAAGTCCAAGATGTTGATTCCGTGCGAAATGGATTATATCAATCCGTACGAAATGATGATGACATCATCCTATCGGCCATAATTTTGTCAAATTGATCTGGTTTTAGGTCGATTTTAGGTCCAATTCTTTCAAGGATTTGTTAAAACAGTGTTTCGCTTACAATGTGAGAAAATCAAGCCATTTTAGCCGTGAAATCTTGTTAATTTTGAAAAGGAAGATGTAGAAGTTAGAAAATTGATGAAAACAAGCTGAATTGGTAAGAACTCTTCCTCCTGAGCTCTGATACCACTTGTAGGATCGAGAATCGATCTAAACGAGTCTATTAGAAGAGTTCTAATCTATATCAAAGGCGGAATTCGATGATACAGACTTGATTACAGCTTGATTCACTTTTTAACTGTCTTGTATATTGATATAACACTGTTACATATCAAATGACACGTCGGCAGCAATTCGGTACCGGAATCAGAAACCGTTTCAAATGAAATCTCAGCTAAGGTATATATAGGAGAAGCATTTCGTACGAAATGGTTAGATGCCATTTCGTGCGAAATAGACCAAGTCCATTTCGTGCAAAATGGATCCTTCCATTTCGTTCGGAATGGTCCAACTCATCTAAATCTCACTAAACTAACCTACCGAGTTCCATTCTATCCAATCTAGACACAAGACTCGATACAAGACGAAGTCGACAGACATATGCACCAACAAGAACTATTAAGTCTTTCATAGATCATAAGCATAGCAAACTTTTAAAATTTTTTCCATAAGAACTCCAGATATTAAGTGTAAGGTAAAACCTACTGACGAAAATCATAGGAACCATTTTTTTTCTATTTTTATTGGAAATCTTCATTCATAAGATCTGGAGTACTCTAATTTTAAGATGGAGTACGACAATATATGTTATTTTATTTTTGATATCTCATTGATTTCTATCAACTGCGAATGCCAGATTATGCCTGATAAAAGTGCCACATGAGGATTGGCGTATCCTAGTGTGTCCTGTAGATTGCTTTCATGCCTGGCCAGTATGGAGGTTTAATGCACGGAACCACTTAGATATTCCAATAGTCATATAGTACTAAAGTCAGCTAATGGTATTCAAAGAAGATATCCTGTATAGCAATGCCTAAATCGGTGTCACTAATTAAGGCATCTGTGTATTCATAAAGAAAAATGTGTCATTTATATGGCACGAATAACGATAGATGAACTGAAGCCTGAGATTCAGAATATCTCTATCATCTCTGTGAATCTCGATTGTCTTCTTCATAAAACTACCTTATTCACCTTCTGAGAGACGAGTAGAGTTAAGATTAGCATCCCACTTAGGGCTACATCTATTGTCTTCTTCATAAATGGAAGAACTAAGAACCAATTAGATAAGATTTTAGAAAAGGTTTCATAAAGCCTAAATCATAATTCTGAAAGCTCCGGTATTATTAATTAAGAAAGACGGTTCATTATGCTGATGCATTAATTACCGCAACCCTACTTAGGTAACATTTGAGAATCGCTATCAGCTGCCCAGGATCGTTGATTTATTCGACTAACTATGAGAGTAGCTATTCTTTAAGATTGATTTAAGTAATAATCAGAGTGACTGTCTCACCCTAATTTAGTCCTTCTACGACTAATAGTTGTTATATAAGCATCAAGGATGCTCCTTTGGGGACCTTGTATAGATGAAATATCAAACATCCGTTTGTTGGATAAAAGCTTGGAAATTCCAATTTTTAAAGACCAGAAATTACCCTGGAATTAACGGATAAAATCATACGAATCTGTGATTGTCCGAAAGCTGCCAGTAACTGGCAGAAAATCAATTTTAATGAGGGTCGCAAACCGCGTAAGTTCTCAATCAGGAACAAGATTCAACAGAAGGTACCACCCTAGAAAAGTGTGCTACATTTGATATAATGGTCAAGTTAAACTCTATATATATTGGACTACTCGAGAAAAATTGAATATGACAAGATCGGTAGCTTACCTGAGGAGCTTGATGGTAATCACAATGTGTTTCACACTGGTGATTTCAGGATATGTCTAGCTGTTAAGTCGATAGCATTACCACATTGATGTATAGATTAACGAAAAACTTATGGTTTGTTATGAAACCAGTGTCGAATAAGGATTGACAAGTTAAGAAGCTCCGGAAGAAAGCATATAGCTATTATTAAGGTTAAACGGGATGCCGTAGAAGCCCTGATTATACATGGGAGGTCGTGTTCACTATGTGACAGAAAAACTCCCATCTTTTTGAGCAAATCTCGAGGTCGAGATTTCTTTTAAGGGGGTGAGGATGTAACACCTCATAAAATCACGTCCAATGATGTGTTGACACGTGTACTAAACTCTATTGAAGTCAAACGTTGACTATTAGGGACTAAATTTTTGTGAAAAATCAAAAACTTTGAATGTTGAGGGGCTAAAAATGTCAACATGCCAAACCTGTGCCTCTGATTAACCTCATATGATGTTCGTATTCTTTATGGAATAAATTGTCGGACACAAGAAGCCGTTTGTGCTTAAAACCAAGAATTTACAAACCATAAGGGTTAAAAGTGTCAACATGTTTAATTATACCTCTGAGTGACCTTTTAACGAACCCGAAGCATCGTGATGTTTGATAATACTCTCGAGAATGCCTAATATGGATAACATAGGGCTTTGACGCGATAAAATGATAACGCGCGCAAGTTATGCATTAAAGGGGCCAAAAGCGTCAAACTCTAAAACTATACCTTTGAGCAACCATTTAAGCGAACTGGAGTAAACTGGAGTGTCGTAATATCCCATCATACTCTTGGGAATGCTTATCATTGATCTTGAAAGGCTTTTATGCCATTTTCGCGTTAAAACGCACAAGTTCGCAAATTAAAGGGTTAAAAGCGTCAACGAGCAGAAACTAGTGTTTTTGGTAATCGTTTAACGAAACTGGATCTAACGGTGTTTGGTTATACTCCCTATATAATTTACAAACTAACTACAAGGGCCCATTGTGCCTAAAATGAAAGTTACTAAGCTTATAAAGGTGCGAGGACTAAAAGTGACAAGTTCAAAACTTGTTTGTTGAGACGTGGAGTGGTAGCGCGACGCCACAGCATACCCCTTTTGCTGTGGCGCGCGGCGACGACTCAATTTTGACAGAATCTCACTTCCAGCTGTAGGTTCTTCTTCCTTGTTCACCAAACTTGATCTCTAAAACCATTTGATCATTCTAGGGGCTTGCTAACTGAATTACAAGTCTGGTATACACCCGTAATGATCTCATTACATCCCAAGAACACTTTTCATGATCATAATTCATTCCAAAAACTATATATAGGCCCTCATTTTTCTCATTGATCACTTGCATCTCATTCATTCTGCTATCTCTCTCAATTCAATGAGGATCCTGAACTTTTTGGAACCTCTCTTGAGTTCTATTCAGTCCATAGGACCAATTGTAAGTGTCCTTTCGTGACTAGTTTATTTTATTTGGCTTTTAGAGCCGAAAAGTCAAGCGTTTTCGATAAATGCTTTGACTTTTAGCTAGACCATAAATGGTCAAGCCATTGTTCGCAACCAGCATGGCTACGTGATCGTAATTAGGTAGGTGTTAAACCCTCAAAAGGGCACCTCCTAATTACCACGTTTACTTAGTTAATTGTCGGGTTAAAGTAATTAAATAAAAGTCAAACGGGTCAGTTTTTAAATAAAATTCATAACTGATAATATAGAAGCTATAAAATCAGTTTTGTCACTTTAATAACTTGGTAAATTTTAATTGAACCTGTCTAGGCATGTTCAACCCGACAGTTCTGAGTTTAGAATTGGTTCGCAACTGAAAGTCGCAAAAGTAGACTTTTGCTTTGACTTTCAGTTCTGACCCAAATTAGCTTAGTTTAGTTATGCCTTAAGGTTCCTTTGTTACCATATTATATGTAAGTATAACTCTCTGAGGTTATACTACATGGTCCCATAGAAATCATAGTTCATTACATGTTTCCGTTAAATGCTTAAAAATGGACCATTATGCCCTTATGTTATAAAAACGAGTTTTTTTTTTGAAAATGTGAGAGGACAAAAAGCTTTATTACTGATATATAAGTATGCCATAAAAATTTAACACCCGTTTCTGGTCTCAAATAAAAGTTATGCAAGATATCGTAAAACAAAACTTTTTATTAATTAAATTACGCTTTTTAACATAAATCATATTTAAACTCAATTTTTGGCACCAAACTCATTGCCTACTGTTATGATATAATTTTTAGGGATTTTTGGAATTTTTGGTCAGATTTTATACTGACAATAACATAGAGTTCTCGTATGAATTCGGTAATTGACGATAATGCCCTTTTCATTGATAAAATGAGATTTACATATCATTAACATGCCAAACCTTTTTCCTACTAACTTTATATGAAAAATAAAATATTTTAAACATTCAAGAGTGATAAAATTCTCAGAATTTCATAAACATCGCATATATCGTCAATTGTCGACTTTTACGCTAATTAGGTGCATAGTATGGTTTAAAACCATATTTAACACCTAAGACTTGTTACCTACTGATTTTAAAAATAAATTTTAATACTTTAACAGTAAGTATAGGTCTTGAACTCAGACTTCCAAATTTGACCTTAAAAGCATATGTGAAATGACCAAAATGCCCATACGGTGCATAGTTTGGCCATAAATGATAAATATCACATATGTATGATATCTTACTGATGTAACATGATAAAATGAATATTTTTACTGAATGTTTTAGACCAGAACCTCAGTTTACTATTAAATATCTTTTATAAACTTTAAAATGACCAAAATACCCTTACGGGGCTTAAATTGCTTTTAAATTCGTTTTGGGCATAATTGAAGATATTCTATTGATATAACAACATATTTTAAGCATAATAACTTATGGAACTTGTACTTGACTCATCTGGTTACCCGTTATGCTTATAACCGTTCGGTACGGTTTATGTAACTAGTTTGCATAAACTAGCCGAAACGGGTCAAACCTTATCATTTTTACTTCAAAATCCAGAATTAGTTTACCCATATTATACAAGTCTTCATACTTGTTGGGTCTAAATTACATTCCATCCCGGTCATCGCTTAATCTAGCGTATCGTACTGTTTTCATATTTAAAAACTAGCCGGTCTAAGTCTATGACTTAATTAAGACCCGTTAGCATTCTAATTGGTTATTTATACCATTATTCCAGACTAGAGCCTTCCGGTAAATTGTACCTACGCTTACTTAATTGAATACGGCTGAGTTATTATAAATCTTGCTATTTAAGACAGGAGCTAGCTCAGGTAAATACTTTTAACTTATTTTCCCTTATACGGGCTTGGGATACGGTAAATTATTACCGCTTGGTCGGGTGTAGAAACCTTTTAATCGGATATGGTTAAATTGTATAATCCCGCTTTAATTAGTACTGCTTGATAACATTGGGGGTTAACGACCGTGTCCTGGATATCCTTGGCTCATTCAAAAAGCGTGAATGGCCACGACTTAAGCACGGGGTGTAGGCATACAGCTGTCTGTTGCGTATGTAAAAGATATACTCACTCGTGAGGAAACTTCTTGTGATTTTATATTTGTGGTGTGTCGATTAATCTTGTTCGGCTCTTATACCGGCCCTAAATGTTGCACAAACACGTATGATCCTATTCGTTTGATGTCATTTTTCTCTGTTCACACAAGTTTTCCCTAACTAACGTTATCAAATTTTTGTGTGTTAAGGATTGACCTGTGGCTATGGACAAGGGTGTTCATCGAATCGAATATCGAATTTTTGAATCAAATTATTCGAATAATTTTTTTCCCTTGAATTCGAATTCGATTAAAACCTATCCAGTTCGATTTGAATTCGTATTCGAATAAAAGACCCAATTCGTATTCGATTAAAAATTCGAATTCGAATCGAATTCGAATAAATTCAATTTGATTTAGATTCTTTAAAAACATGTAAAAACTATTAAAATGAAACATAAATTTTAAAGCAGCCATAAAGCACGATATCACAATAAAAAGTTCCAAATAAAGTACCAGAAGTCTAAAATTCAAAACGAGAAGTCGGGAATAAACAGTCCACATTACAAATTAATAATTTAGGGTTAGAAATCTATTAATAGATTTGTTACTTAGGTTTTAGTTATGAGCCATGTAGTGGGTTTAGTAATGGGTAAGATGTAGACAACCTTACCTCTATCCCATAGGAATAGAGAGGCTGCTTCCAGTGAGACCCCCGGCTCGATAGTAGTTTTGTATCAAGCCTTGGATAAGGCACATAACACTCAACAATTGGGACAAAAGCCGATTAGTGCATGTACCCCCTTGTTTTTCGGCTATCAACAGCACCACATGATGCATGATTAACCGTCCCTCGCTTTTTAACGTTATTTTCACAAATTAGTAAAATAACGTTAAAATTAGTGCACTTTTTTAACGTTAAGATTGACATAAAATTCTATAATTAAAATCTAATTGTGTTATATATATTTGTGTTTTTTTAGTAAAATTTTAATTTTAATATATTAATTTGCGAAATTTTTTTTTGAAAATTCGAGTTGAATGGGTCGTGTTCGGATCAACCCGCTAATATTCGGGTCGTATTCAGGTTGAGATGTATGACAAGATTTTCGAGTTCGGGTTCGTCTAAAATTTTCGGGTTCGGTCGGGTTGAACCCGCGAACCCGACCTATTTAGCACCCCTAATTTTGAAGTTGTTAAGGTTTTGACCTATGCTAGGGTTTATAGTATATTTCTTAATTGAGTAAATTACTTTATGAGTCTATGTGTTTTAGTGGTTTTAACCATTTAAATACAAAACTAAAAAGTTTAACACCCTCAAATTCTCATTTTGTAACCTTTTGAGTCTAATTTACTAACACCATCCATCAAGTTTGTTAACTACGAGGACACTTTAGTCATTTCACACACACCCATCCCCATCGCACATCTACCACTATCACCACCACCACCCTCCCCACTATACCTCCACCATCGTTGCACAACCACTACCATCATCACAAACACCCCACCATCGGAAAGAAAAAAGAGGTATGACAGACCACCACCTTTACACACACACACCTTTTCTTTCTCCTCTTTCTACTCTCTCTACTAACCTCCATTGTCCCACCCCCTCCGTACCACCACCAGTCACCACCTTCACTAGATCTGTTAACTACACTTAGACCTGTTTCAAGATTGCAAGTTTTGATCATCCAAGACTCCAATAATAAAGATTCTAAAACCCTAAATGGGTATTTAGAAAAATGTAAAAAGCTTGAATCAACTTCAAAATTGCAAATGAACACATTGTTTGGCTTCGTTGTTATCAGTTAGGGAAAATGAGGAATCTATTTTGACTCATAATATATCTACATTTAGGCCTAAATCAGAGGAAGAATTTATTTTTTCACATGAAAAGATTGATACGGGAGGTGGTTTTGAAGTTGTTAAGGTTTTGACCTATGCTGGGGTTTATAGTATATTTCTTAATTGAGTAAATCACCTTTTGAGTCCGTTTTAGTGGTTTTAACCATTTAAATACAAAATTAAAAAAACACCCTCAAATTCTCATTTTGTATCCTTTTGAGTCCAATTTACTAACACCATCCATCAAGTTTGTTAATTGCTAGGACACTTTAGTCATTTCACACACACCCATCCCCATCGCACCTACACCACTATCACCACCACCCCCTCCCCACCGTACCTCCACCATCGCTGCACAACCACTACCATCATCACAAACACCCCACCATCGGCAAGAAAAAAGATTTATGACGGACCACCACCTTTACACACACAAAAACCTTTTCTTTCTCCTTTTTCTACACTCTCTACTAACCTCCACTGTCCCATCCCCTCCGTGCCACCACCACCACCTTCAATCCCCACCCCCTCCGTACCACCACCACCTTCACTAGATCTGTTAACCACACTTAGATCTGTTTCAAGATTGCAAGTTTTGATCATCCAAGACTCCAATAATAAAGATTCTAAAACCCTAAATGGGTATTTAGAAAAATGTATAAAGCTTGAATCAACTTCAAAATTGCAAATGAACACATTGTTTGACTTCATTGTTATCAATTAGGGAAAATGAGGAATCTATTGTGACTCATACTATATCTATATTTAGGCCTAAATCAGAGCAAGAATTTAATTTTTCACATTAAAGATTGATACGAGAGGTGGTGGTGGATAGCATATGAAATTGGGGTTGATGTCCGTACAATGGTTTGACGATGGGGGTGGTGGTGGAGAGTGTGGTGGAGTTTGTTGGCGGCGACTCCACCACAAAGATTATGTAGAGGCAAAATGTAGCAATCTTTGATCTATGTTATGTAAGTTTTAACATTGTCATTGTGTTTTCAATAGGACATTTAGTGAATGTAGGAGAAATTTTGGGTTACTTAAGTTCTCGCTGCAAGGCGCAGGTGCTTAATACTAGTTTATAAAGAAGTTCTATCACTAATCAGAAACAACATACCTCAAATGATCATGTCTGAACTTAAACTTGATATACAAGTATACAACTTCAGGATCAAGGAACAAGAACAGAAACATATTTGAACCTAGATCAAAATCACAAAATTACTCAAAACAAAAAAGTGGTAAGTTAATGCAAAAAGTACACTTAAAGTACTAAGTGTAAAAAATAACTATACATGAAGGACCTCAAAATCACGCATAATGTAAAAAATAACTACGCATGAAAGAAATAACAAATGGAAATTATGCATAAAGGAAATCAAAATTATGCATCAAAATTACACATGAAAGAAGTAACAAATGAAAATTATACATAATAAAATCAAAATTACACACTCTAAAAAAAACTTTTTACGCTTTGTATCTTAACGGATTAGGATCAAATACAAAGGAGCCTAATTGTAAGAAGTGTAAGAAGGATTTATAGAGTGACAAGTGTCCAATAACCTAAAAAAAACCCACTACACAAAAAAAAACCCCAATACAAAAAAAAAAAAAAAAAAACCTTAAACATCCACCACCACCAAAAACCTAACCCCCACCTTTTTTTTTTGCCGAGGGGGTGGGGGTTTAGGTTTTTGGGTGGTGGTGGGGGTGGGTGTTTAGTTTTTTTTAGGTTTTTAGGGGGGGGGGGGGGGGGGGGTTAGGTTTTTTTTAGGTTTTTGGGGGGGTGGGGGGTGGGGGGGTAGGTTTTTTGGGGGGTTTTTTTTTTGGTGAGGTATAGTTTTTTTTGCAGGGGGGGGGGGGAGTGGGGTGGGGTGGGGTGGGGTGGGGGGGTGGGGTGGTGGGGGGGGGGGGTTAGGTTTTTGGGTGGGGGGTGGGTGGTTAGGTTTTTGGTGGTGATGTAGTGGGTTTAGTTTTAGGTTATTGGACACTTGTCATTCTATAAATCCTTCTTACACTTCTTACAATTAGAAACCTTTGTAGAATAACTTGACCCGTATCTTAACATCTCTTTGTATTTAAATCTTTATCCAAACAAAATACAAAACTAAAAAGAAAAAAAAGAAAGAAAAAAAAAACAGAAAACCCAATCCGAAAAAGAAATCATAAAGATAGTGAGACTTGGATAGTTAATTTGAATGAAAACAAAATAATGTTCTATAATGGTCTTTAAAAACTTAAAGTAAGATACAGACCTCCAACTTTTCACAAAGTGTATTTCAGCCCATTCACTTTGAATGAAAAAAGAATCAACTCTGGTTGTTTTAACAATCATTGAAATTCTTTTTTTTTTTCCTCTTATCAAATTTCTCACATGTAAACTCATTTCAAAATACTTTAATTGGATTTGTAGCTATATACATATGACCATTATTTTCAAAATAAAATTCAACTAATAAATTACAATTCATAGTTAGGTCTTCGAGCTTAAAAAAAGAAAAAAAAAATCGGCCGGTATACCTGAAGCCCAATGGGTATGGGCCGGGTACGGACTTAAAAAAAGAAAAAAATCGGGTACGGGTATGGGATTTAGTGATACCCGCCCGATACCCGGCCCATTTACCCGAATAATACCCGAAAGTATTATATTATAGATTTCTATATATATAAACTTAGTACATGTACTTATTACATTCTCTATAGTCATTAACTTATTTTTTAGCATGTATATTGGATAGGGAAGCTATCACCCTTTATTATGTGGATGTTTATGCAATTAGGTGGTCCTGATACAATTACTTAATTAAGTAATCGTTTTGATTTAGTTTGGTATATGTGGTCTGAATATGATATGTAAGTTATTAATCATAATTTCATTTATTATAGTAATTAAAATAGTAAATTATTTAAACATCAAAGTAAAAATTGCACATTTTTCTCAACGGGTATTTTTATGAAATTAACGGATATACCCGATACCCGCGGGTATGCCCGATACCCGACGGGTAATTACCCGATAAATATCCGACGGGTAATGGGCCGGGTATGGGACAAAGAATTACAACCAGGTACGGGCCGGCCTGGGATTACCAATACCCGGCCCATTGCCATTCCTACCCTATACTAAGATCTCTACGTTATAGGCTTTTTTTACCTTTCCCATAAATTCCAAATAACATACAACATTATAGGTTATACTAACAACTTCTAATATTGGGTTATAATAGTCACAATGGGATGAGAGGACTTAGCATTTTCTTTACTATAAACAACTAAGTTTGCTTAACTAGAGTATTCATTGTTTTACATACAAGCAATCCAAATTCAAATAGCAACTCAAAACAACATTTTCTTTGTGATAAACATATATATAATTCATATTTAATTACTTGAATTCCAATAAAGCTTTAAATTGTCATGGGTCTTTTATCTTAAACTTTAAAATTGAAAACAATCTAACCTTTCCAAATCTACCTCAGTGTTGTTTGTAACAACAATGTCATCTGCATAAACCATAAAAACTTTAGAAAAATACATTAAATTAGTCTAACAAACAAAGAATAGTCATTAACAAAAATGCACAAAAGCAATTTCTAACAAAGTAACTTTTCATTCAATTTTCAGGAACCTATTTTAGACCTTATAAAGATAACCAATTTGCACACTTTGGGTCTCTTTTAAGAAATACACACATCTTTTGACAAATATTCATACAAAAAGCAGGTAAGTCGTTGAACCAGATTCTGGCTGATCCAACAAGGGTTTGCATGAACATTAGGCAACATTCAGCGTTTGACCACTTCTCTATCCTTGCGGCACCGGTAAAGATCTGAAGATGGTCCTCAGGATATTCAGTCCCATCGTATGTTTTGATGTGAGGAGGCATCTTGATCTTTGTTTGAAAATCATAATAAGCTATTTGCTGTGAAAAGCATGAAAGGTTACTTGGCTTATATGGTTTGGCCAAGTCTTCTTCAGCCCTTGCACCCATGTTGTTGCCATTGCTGTTGTTTCCCTGAGTGGCCAGCACTTGATTAATAAAGTGCTGCCACGGGAAGCTGGCCATCATCTGGGCCATCATTGGGGGCATGAGGTTGAAGCCTTGAAGGCTTCCAGGTGCAACCGAGCAGCTCACTCCAAGGGGGGGTGCTCATAACAGCACTTCGTGCCAAGGGGAGCACGGACAGAGCTTGTTCCCACGAAGTTGTGGTAGAAGCTGGAAGACTTGTTACTGGGGACTGTAGGAGCTGGTCGAGGGTTAGCTCATGCCCCAAAGGAGCACCACTTGTAATTGGTTGGGAAGAGAAGATAGGATGTACTGTTGGATTCGCCATTGTGGATAGATATGGATTAGGGTTTGGAGGATTACTGGGACCAGCCTCATTCCTAGTTGTAAAAGGAGGGATAGGAGGCCGGGGAGATAACGTTGGTTCCAGCTCGTCATAGTCTAGACGAATCCTCACTCCCTTGTCTCTTTCTCTACTCACATATTGGTTGAGGAGAGACCTCAACTCAAGGAAATTGTTGGCAACCTCCTCAGGGGTAAGTTCAACACGTGCTGGGGTGTCAGAGATACCAAAATTGGGGGAGGGAACTCCGGATCTGGACGGAGTTGGAGTGTTGAAGGTGAGAAACTCGGGAGTGCTCCCCGGAGTTGAGAAAGAAGTTGGTATAGCCACATGAGCTTGGCTACTACCCGGGGTTGAGGTGTTTGGAACCTGATTTACTTCACCCGGGGATCCACTTTCGGACATGGCGGTTTCAAGAGAAAAGAGCTACACTACTAGGTCTTTTCGAGGAGAAATAGCGGCGTAGCCCCACGGTGGGCGCCAACTTGTTGATGCAACAAATAATAGACCAAGGATGGTAGCTGGGCTGGTCAGGCAAAAGGGTTGAAGGGTTCAACTTTGCCTAACGCAGGTCGTGGGGCCCCCCCACGTTTGCAAGACGTGGAAGGAGGTTCACTAGTTTATTTTTATTGTTTTGCTGAAGATCCTCTTCTGAAGTGTATTCAGATTCGGATGAAGGAGCAAACAGAATGTGTGTGTTGGATGTGAAAGGGAGTAACTCGCATGAAGCAAGTACTCAGAGTGTATGACCAGAGATTTGAGGAATCTGGACTGGCCAGGAATGTCCCAACTCAGTAAATGAAGTGTCAAATATATAGGAGAAGACACCTCCCAAAGAGGAATGCATTTGACTAGTGACCTTGCTTGCAGTGAGGGGCTTACCCTTTCGGGGGTTGAAGCCTTTTAACCCCTGGATAATAGAATGTGTTCTGAGGACCTGCATTGCTTTTGCGGCTGGCGAGTTGGTGAAGCAATCCGGAGATGTGACTATTTACTGTTCCCGTATTGCTTTACTTCATCTCCTCAGCTTTTCAACCATTGAACCGTTTAACCCTTTGAGCGTTCATGTATTTAGTCATTTTATTTAGTCTTGGGCTACCCCGTCATCAAATCTTAATATGTCTTTGCATTTAAATCTTTATCCAAACAAAATACAAAACTAAAAAGAAAAAAAGAAAGACAAACAAAATAAAACAGAAAACCCAATCCAATAAAGAAATCATAAAGATAGTGAGACTTGGTTAGTTAATTTGAATGAAACAAAATAATGTTCAATAGTGTTCTTTAAAAACCTAAAGTAAGATACATAACTCCAACTTTTCACAAAGTGTATTTCAACCCATTCACTTTGAATGAAAAAAGAATCAACTCTACCATCATTGAAATTCTTTTTTTTTTTTTCCTCTTATCAAATCTACCTTTAAAATTGAAAGTCTTTTATCTTAAACTTTAAAATTGAAAACAATCTAACCTTTCCAAATCTACCTCAGTGTTGTTTGTAACAACAATGTCATCTGCATAAACCATAAAAACTTTAGAAAAATACATTAAATTAGTCTAACAAACAAAGAATAGTCACCAACAAAAATGCACAAAAGCAATTTCTAACAAAGTAACCTTTCATTCCATTTTCAGGAACCTATTTTAGACCTTATAAAGATAACCAATTTGCACACTTTGGGTCTCTTTTAAGAAATACACACATCTTTTGACAAATATTCATACAAAAAGCATTACTCATACTCAATTGAAACATATATTAACCCTTGTTTATAGTTAATCTGATTAAGCATTTTAACAACAAAAGAAAATGCTTCATCAAAATCTAAACCTCCCATGTCATCATAGCCTTCATTACTAATCTAGTTTCATATCTATCTATTTCACCTGATGACTTATAATTTATTCCAAAATTACACTTACAACTAATAGTTCTTGTTCATTTGGGAACATTAGTTAAGACCCAAGTATTATTTCTATTAAGTTTCATTCCCTCATACATTGTTCTTATCTATTTTTCATCACAAACAACTTCCTCTAAACACTTAGATTAAGCATGTTTAATAAGAACAAAAGCAAAACAAAAATTATCAAGATTCAAATTACGATACTTAACAACCATTTCAATGTTATACGTTACGTCCTCCTCAACAACGTTATCACTTAATTTCTTTATAAAAGATACAACTCCATATATGAATGAAATCACCTATGACACCCCCGGGGGGAACAATTGCTTCTAATAACTAATCATTAGATGTCACAAAGTGACAACTGATGTTTGTTGTTTTGACAATTACCAAGATTCATATGACAAAGATTTCCATGTAACGAGAGATCAAAATGCTTGAAGTCATAAGGAATGGAAACAATAAACAAAAAATGTAATGGAGTAATTCCAAGACTACCTGGCCCATTTGCAAGGTTTATTGAAAAAGCATGTAGCTTAAAGACCAAATTGATGTATATTATGGTTAGATAACAAAAAAATAAAAAAATAAAAACTTTGTATGAAGCAAACTCAAGATTGGAGACATTAGTTTTATATTTATATTCATAAGTATATGTGACAAATGAATATTAGCCCACTTGACCCGTTTGTGAGTGTTATTGAGTACACATGTAGCTTAAAAACCAAATTGATGTATATTATGGTTTGATAACCAAAAAGATACCCTGTATGAAGCAAACTTTAAAATTGGAGACATTAGTTTCATGTATATATATATATGTAGACATTATGGAAAATACACCTTTGGTGTGTAGTAATGATGATAGACTATTACGTAATAATAATAAATGTTGTTATTACTATATGAGGAATGAAGTAGAGACTTTAAAATTGTGTCAATCTCGCATTGAATAAGTGGAACAGTAATAAAATAGAAAACCACACGATTAAATGTGAGACTAAGTGATGGATTATGACATATCTACTTTGACAATTGTGTCTTTTATTACTAATGTTATTATAATTTCTTTTTTTTAACAACAAACTTCTATGAGTAAATTGTCATTTTAATTCCCGAGGTTTGACTAAAATTGCCACTTTAATCCAAATAGTTTTTTTTTTGCTATTTTAATCCAAATAGTTTTTGTTTTCTGCCATTTTAGTCTCAGACTTTTGTCATTTTTTGTCATTTTCATCGACCACCACCACTGCCATCATCATAAAACCAACAACCACCGCCATTATCTTCACTGTAAACCGGCACAACACCTTCCCCATACCATCGCACTTGCAAAAAAAAAAATTGTGGTTTTACCAAAATTCACCTAAGTTAACTAAATTTTTTAATTGGAGTTAGTGGGTTGGAAGAAAATGGCAAAAAATGACAAAAGTCAGGGACTAAAATGACAGAAAACAAAACTATTTGGACTAAAATGGCAAGAAAAAAATTATTTGAACTAAAGTGACAATTTTATCAAAGCTCAGGGATTAAAATGGCAATTTACTCAACTTCTATTCTCACCTACACCTTTTTGTTGTATGGGCCGTATGGCTGAGGTTTAGGCTTTAGGAAGAAGTAAATTGGGCCTGCGGGAGCCCAGACATAATGCCCATTTTAATTTTTTAAGTAGACATCTTGAAAATCAATGAGTTGTATGTATTTATTTGTGTTTTATAATCATAATTCATATATATTTGTAGGAACCATAAACACCCAGAAAATATCTATTTTATAGAATATTTTTACAGGGAAAATTTTAATTTAAACGAGTAGAGTCGATTTTGGATTCGAGACATGCTCACTAAAAACACGAAAAAAAGTCAAGGTTAAGGAAGCTCGAACACGAGCTTGAGTTTGAGTTTCACATCCCAAGCGTGACTAGATCGGAGAGTATAAACGGACTTGTTAGTTATATACATATAATAAATTTTATTTTTATAGATTACATAATAGATGTTATTACAGGGGAATATTCGATTCTCAACACAAATTAATGCGAGAACATAGAGACATAGAGACAGGGTTGTAAATGGACCGAAAGAACACGGACAAAGCTTTGTACGTGTGCATTCACTAAGGAATGATCTTGTTTATGAACTGTTCGCGAACGCTTCCCGAACGAGATTTCTTGTTCGTGTTCGTTCGTTAAGTAAATGAACGTGTGCATGAACTGTTCACGAACACTTACCAAACACAAATGAACTCAAAAAATGTTCATGAACATAAATGAACACAAACACCGTTTATGATCACAAATGAATACACACGAATAATATTCATTTAAGTATAAAATATGTCTTTTTCATCATAAAGATTACGAAGAATCCACCAAAAAATTAACAAGCACTTAACATAACTATCAGAAGACAACAAACATAATTTATCAGAAACATAACTCACACTAAAACTCTCTTCTAAAATGAACATATCCTCCGTATATCATAAAACTATTATAAGAAATATATGTGTGTATACCGTATAACATAGCTTAGAGTTATAAGAAATATCACTTGGATGGGTTATCGGGTGCTTGGAGGTATGATGTTGAGGAAGGATTGTGCCGAGTGTAAGTTGCTACGCTGTTATATTTTTTGTACTCTTTTTTTCTTTTCAAAAACTTCTTGTTACGTATAAGTTGATCTTAAACGAATAGAACATATTTTACAAATCTATCAAATACAGAAAATGTGTTTGTATTTCTTTGATATGTAACTATTGTGTTGTTGTATTTCATAAGTTGTTTATACAAGATTTGAATGTCATAGTCCTTTTTTTATACAAAGTAGTTCAAGGGCATATTCTAGTTAACATAGCCACACACACACACACAAAAAAAAAAAAAAAAAAAAAAAGCCTTCTATCCTACTGAACTCTTGCTGTGGATTATATGAAATCAATTTGGAATAATTCAAGTAATACACTAGAGTTTTAAGACACCAAATTCATAAAGACATTGTAATTACATGTGTATGTGAATTTTGTTGCAAATCTTTTGACTTTTAAACACCAAATTCATCATTTCTACAGGCACCTTTTCATGAACCATTGCAACGGTACATAAAAAGTTAGCCACTTCATCATTACGGTTACACCCTTTAATGAAAGTTAAAACATCTTCAGTTTACGGTTACACCATTTTCATGAACCATTGCAACGGTACATAAAAAGTTAGCCACTTCATCATTACGATTACACCCTTTAATGAAAGTTAAAACATCTTCAGTTTACGGTTACACCTTTTTCATGAACCATTGCAACGGTACATAAAAAGTCATTTTAATCAGGTTTGTTTTGAGTTTTAATAATAAGATCAGAGTAGAAACGGGTTGCTTAAAAAAATACCATGTTCATTTTTGTTCGGTTCATATTTATTGGATCCAAGAGCTTCACGCATAAATAAACATGGGAGGATATTTCATATTATCGAGTATAGTTTTTTTAGAGTTAATTACTGTTTTCGTCCCTGTGGTTTGTCAAAAATCACTATTTCAGTCCATTAGTTTAAAATTTGCGATTTCAGTCCCTGTGGTTTCACTTTCGTAACAATTTCAGTCCATGTGGTTTCACTTTCGTAACCATTTCAATCCATATATTCTGTTAGTACAGGGACTGAAATGGTTACGAGGTGGACTGAAATTGTTACGAAAGTGAAAACACATGCACTGAAATCGCAATTTTTAAACTAATTGACTGAAATAGTGATTTTTGACAAACCAAAAGGATAAAAACAGTAATTAACTCTTTTTTTTTTAAATATACACCAGTGAGATGTAATATTAATCAATTAACTAATGTGGTATGGTCGATCCATTTATCCTTAGCAAGAAAACAAGCACTAGAAAAACATAATAAACTCCAATAATCTACAATCTCCATTGGCATTTGCAATAATAAAAACAACTGGTATACAAAAAATGACATAAAGTTATGCTCACCCAAGCTTACTTTATGAGTCCCAATGTGAAAGTTGAAAAACATGTGAATTATAAATGAACACAATAAAGTATAAACTGAACTTTCTTTGCAACATGTGTCCTAAATCCAAAAATAGAAAGAGCCCATCTTCTTTTACTTTGCGTTCGCGATAATGTTAACCTCATTCCATTTATAGAGCCCCTTTCTTTATATCGTTTCACACCAAGCATTTTAATGTTTAACGATAGTGATAGTGCGCTGATAAAAAAAAATAACAAACTCGTTTTAAACAAGACAGATCTAAATGATCGTTACGGGGTACCTTATCCATTAAGTTGTCAACAAGTGAAGCAACTACGTTAATGTCGATCTAAGTTTATTTTTTTGGTAGGTAGTTCTATGAGATCGACCATTGCTGAAAATGAAATATAACTAAAAGGTTACTACAAGTATATATAGACATGTGCACACACATGTTGAGTCGTTCACACACGTGCAACACATGCACAAATTTGTGTTAAGGTTCTTTGTCTAGATTGTTGTGAATTTGAAATTCATACCAAAAATACTGACATCTTATTTATTATATCTTGTAGGTGGGTTTGTAAATGGCTTGCTTTGTAGTTTGTACACGAGTCGTCGACCTAGCCCGAGCCATGGTTGGCTCACTTGTTGGCGTTTGTTTCGCTTGCTTAAATTAACTCATCCTTTTAATATTATATAGACCAAATAATAACCTTTTTTTTTTGTTTTTTAAGCTCAACTTTTCATCATTATCCGGTCCAGGACTTCTTTGCACGAATACATCTCCTTTCTTCTAAATTCTAACAATGTAAGCGAGCCAAACCAGGTTGTGACAAAGTGAGCCAAATCAGACTGTGACAAACCGAGCCATTTTTTTTTTTAAACCAAGTTGGGATCGAGCTCAAGTTTTCAACTTGGTTTAAAATCGAGTTGAGTCGAACTCGAGTTGGCGTGGCTTGAATCAGATCGAGTAGTGAACATTGTTATTTGTTATAGTTCTTTTTTCTAAGATAAGAACTCCTTATATTCAATAGAATAAATGTAGTCCTTTACTTCTTTTTTTAGAAGGTTTTCTTTTTGTGCTACAAGTTATAAATTTATCATTTATTTATTTTAACCAATAAATAGGATTATAAATAATATAAAAACAAGAATAAAAGAACTTGGATTCCCGACACTCTACAAACAAGACCCGAAAACTTCTTCTCTACCAATTCCATTTGGGTGTGTAAGAAACATTAAAGAGTTTTGCTTGAGGACAAGCAAAGATTCAAGTGTGGGGGTATTTGATGTGTTCAAAATACAAAATATAAATTACATCAAAGGAGCCATAAAATCAACCATTTTCTAGTACTAATGTTGGAAAAAGCTTGTATTTTTGTTCCTTTTTAATTTATTGGGTCAAAAGAGCTTAAACACACAAAAACGCAAAATAACGGCAAAATCCAACATAAATACAAAAGAAGAGAAGTTGACACTTCATGCCGACCCTCCAAGCTTCACCTCAAGACCAAAAACAATTCAGAAGGTTGACATGGGGCTGTTCAGCATGGGGCTGTGCCAGCTCAGCACGGGGTTGTGCCAACTCAACACAGGGCTGTGCCACCCTCAGCATGGGTCGTGCCAGCTCAGCACGGGGCTGTGCCCAACTCCAGATTCCATGAAGAAAAAGACACACAGATAAAGACTGTCAACACAGGGCCGTGGTGAACTCCTAGATTCGCAGAATCTTGGATAGTACAAGCAAGTACAATGGGCACGGAGCCGTGCCGTTAACACACGGGGCCGTGTTAGTACAAGTCTGACAATGTATACATCTCCTTTCTTCTAAGTTCTAACAATGTAAGCGAGCCAAACCAGGTTGTGACAAAGTGAGCCAAATCAGACTGTGACAAATCAAGCCATTTTTTTTTAACCAAGTTGGGATCGAACTCAAGTTTTCAACTTGGTTTAAAATCGAGTCCAGTCGAACTCGAGTCGGCGTGGCTTGAATCAGATCGACTAGTGAACATTGTTATTTGTTATAGTTCTTTTTTCTAAGATAAGAACTCTTTATATTCAATAGAAATAAATGTAGTCCTTTACTTCTTTTTTTAGAAGGTTTTCTTTTTATGCTACAAGTTATAAATATCATTTATTTATTTTAACCAATGATATGGTGGTCCATTGGTAAGGCAAAACCTTTAAACATCTAAATTTGAGAGGGGGATGTCTTGGGTTCAAGTTCCCCAGATGACAGAGATTAAAATGAAATTTGCCGTTAAAAAATTATTTATTTTACATTGGACAAACTTATAAAATTGGACCAAATATATGATTTATGAGGTTTAATATGGTCATAAGTGAACCATGTTACTTCCATGTTCCTAGAGTTTTGTGTGTTGCCGGAATTCAGTCCTAACTTTAAGTTGGAGCAAGTATATGTGACATTTGATCATGTTATGTCAACAATCCAAAACTTTGTGGTAGGTTTGTGTATCATTTCCCCGACATCATTACTAAAACTGAAAAATGATTTTTAAACGGGGTTTTTTCTACTAGTGTGTTACGACGGTTTGAATCTTAGATTACCAAATATATCTGGTTACATCACGTATAATATCTAACAATATGGCATATCGTTAAACTAATATAGCAGTAATAAGGCTATGTGTTATATTTTTCCCTGAACTTTGATCTCTGACTCTCAACTCAATGCTGCATCACCGTCTTCTCTCATCCCGCACCTTCATCCTTGAACGTACGTTACACCTATCCCTATTCCCCACCATTTTTGTAAAATAAAAAGGAGCGAGAGGGAGAGAGAACTCGAGAAGAGAGATTAAGAGAAAGAACTGCACAGGGAGGTCGAGAGCCCCACCCTGAATGCCTGAAATTTCACGGGGAAGGGGGAGGTGGCACGGTGTTCCCTGCTCCACCGACAACTTCCTCAATTGTGTAACGCACAATATAATAAGAAGAAAAATTCAACTTAAGGTAAATACAAAAACAATGTAGAGGACAAAATGTAAAGTTGAGACATAGAGAATCAAAATCGACCATTTAGCATATTTAGTAAGACAAATTAAGCGTATATTTTACCATTCCCTTTAAGTGATCGAATCTCTCTTTGTTTCTCATTAGCTTGGTGGAAGAGCGGTCAACTATTAAATAATTGATCTTGGGTTCAAATCCTATATATATTTTATAAAAGTATGTGATGTTATTTACTTTGTTCAAAGTATTTTCATTAATTATTTTTCCCTTTTACTTTGTCTTGGTTCTCTATGCTAAAATACTTTTTAGTTAAATTTCTTTTCCTGTTCTATTGTTAAAGAGGTATGGTCCCAATTCCACATCTACATGGCAGGGACCACACCACTTTTCCGTCTACATGGCGCCTACATCAGCAAATAAATCCAGAAGCTTCTGGAAGACGTCAAGGTGGCATCAAAGATGCTCCTTCCGACAGAAAGGACGACACGTGTCACCAGTAACCGAGCGCCATATAGACCTGCAACTGATCCTAGGAGCAGACCGACAAGAGCTGCACGATTTCTCCAGCATGGACGAATATAGGCGCGCCACGTGTACCACCATCCTGACCACATCAGAGGAGACCAAGAGGATATTCCCCTTGGTCGGACAGTTGGCGCCCTATAGCAGCTGGCAAGGTTGCTCCTCCCTCTTTCACCATCCGGCTATAAATAGGACCCTTCACCATTCAGGTTATTCTATTATATTCTCCACACTCTCACTCTCAACACACACTGTTTTCCTCCTCGGAGCAGTACTTATTCTCACGCCGGAGCCCGGTTAAGAGGGAAACCCCCATATTCCCCTCTTAACGAGCTAACGGTGTTGCTGTTTTGCAGGACCTTAGTCATTTGGCGAGTAAAGAAGGAGATTGAACCCACAGGAGAGACAATCCAGCTAGTTGACCATTGGTGTTAACCAGTGTTTCGTCATTGGCGCCATCCGCAATTTCTGCAAACCACTTTCATCTCCTTTTTGTTCAAAAAACTCTCTAGAATGACTGAACCACACCCTTCCCCTCAAGCGGACGGAGAAGTCTCTTCCTTTGAACTGATTTCGAACAATGCTCGCGTTCAAAGAGTTCAAGGGAACGAGGCCATCCGAGAAGGGCGAGGAAACAGTGATTTCCCTGACATCTTTGGAAGCACTTCCAGAGTTGTCAATCAGACCACAAACGGAGCTACTTTTCAACCTCCACCAGGGGTAGTTAACCAAACACCCCCATAAGTTCCAACACCTAACCATGGAGCTGGTCCCTCAGCTCCATCGAGCCAAACACAGCTAAACTTCTCGGCACTTTTAGGGCTACCCGAAGGAAAAAATCTGGCTTCCTGGTATGCCGAGCAAATGGCGTCTTTAAACCTTGTTTATGCGCAACTCAATGCACAGCAAGCCGTGCTCCAAGCTCAAGCTAACCAGTCCGCTTTTGCCACTCCACTGCAAAGGCCTCCAAGCACTCACATGCTTCAACAGACCAATGCGTGGAACTTAAACCATGAGAAAGCACCCACTGTCAGAAGGCAAAGCTCGCATGATACTCGCGATACTTATGGCGAAACAGAGAGCAATTATGTGCAGTATACACATCAACAGAAAAAACCAGTGCACAGTCGTTTAGGCCCGCGCAACATAAACGACGAATGGAATAGCTACAATGAAGAAGAAGACCCGACATACAAGAAGGAAAGCACGGTGTTTAGCAGATTACCACCAGAACATGAAGCATACAAACCCCACAAGCGCGCGGGGTACAACCCAAATGCAGAGCATGATTACTCATTGAGCTATCGCCCAGACGGCATAGCCGAAAACTTCAAGTTCATCAAAGATATCGCAATGGCCGATATCGACAAAACAAAACTTCCACACAATGTGGGCAAATACAATGGCTTAACAGATCCAGACGACCACCTCCAAGTCTTTAATGGCGCAGGAACAACAGGCGGATGGACATTACCAACCTGGTGTCATCTTTTTGCACAAACCATTATCGGCGCGGCGCGCGTCTGGTTTGATAGCTTGCCAGCAGGAAGAATTAAGTCATGGATCGATTTTCGAGACAAGTTCCTAGCGCATTTCTCCCAACAACGCAGGCATACTAGAGACCCAGCTGATTGTTTGAACATATGGAGGAAAGATCACGAAAGCATAGAAGATTTCATCACCAGATACAACAAAGAATGTCTGGAAATCGGAGATGTTGGCGAGAAGATGATGTGCGCGCACTTTATGAGGGCAGTAAAGTGTGACGACCTGATCAAGCGATTGAAAGGAAGAGATGGAGGCCCCAAAGACTGGGAAACCTTCATCGAAGCAGCAAAAAAAATTGCGTGCACTGACAAACAATTGACCGGTGACGACAACCGTCAATATAGTTACAACCACAACAATCGGTGCAACAAGAAAGGCTAAGGTTAGTCATGGAAAACACCTGGCTACAGAGAAAGAAGCCCAGTAAGAGAAGACGCGCGCAATACAATCAACCAGATTGCTCATCGCAAGGAGGACAAAAGGGAGAACAGAGAAAAACAGTAGACACCCCTAACAAAGACCCTTCCGAGGTCCTGTCGACCGAAAACCACCAGTTCAAACCCCCTCTACATATGCGAAACAAAAGGGGGCAAGACCCAAATCTTTTCTGTGAATTCCACAAAGACACAGGTCACCTGACCGATGATTGCTTCAGCCAAAAGCAAGAGATAGAAAGAGCCCTGAGAGATGGAAGGCTCACCCATCTGGTGAAAGGCGGAAAGCACGATAACCGTCAAATTCAAAGAAGGGAAGAAGGGCCAGACAACAAAAAACTTCGAAAATTAGAAACTCAAATGGTCCAAGGAGGTCCACGAAGACCGCGAAAGAATTATAACAAGCGCACACAAGATGACTCTTGGCGCGAAAGACAAGTTGTTTTCCCCATAGTGAGAGGAGGTCCAAGAGAGAGAAGGCTTATAGTCATACCTGGCGTAATCGGTCACTACCAAACCGATTACATTTTTATTGATCCACGGAGCACCGCAGACATCATCTACGAACAATGCTTCAACCAATTTGACCAAGAGGACAAAGCGCGCTTGTAACCAGTAGATTACCCACTAACTGGTTTCTGCAACGAAGCCGTTTTTCCTCTCGACCAGATATCATTCCCGGTGCTGCTCTCAGATGGAAGAAATTCAAGCACAGAGGAAGTCACGTTCATGGTGCTACCCGCACATTCAAGACATGATATCCTTTTGGGGAGAGAATCCCAATGAGACTTTAGTATGATTTGCTCTGGACCACATTCAGCTGTTGGGTTCCCAACAGAGACAGGGTAGCAATAATTTACGCAAGCAAAGAAGTCTTGGAAACAGATGAAATCAGGCCAGCAAAAGCAAGCAAATCCGCACCACGCGTAAAAGCTGAAAAATGGGTACTGAACAGCAAATACCCAGAACAAACGGTCACTTTGGGCCCTGCGATTTCCGACCTCACGCGCGCGGCGCTAAAAAAGTTGTTATTTGAAAACATGGATGTGTTCGCCTGGACACCAGCTGACATGGTGGGTGTCCCACGTCACATAGCAGAGCACCGTCTCAGAGAATGCCAAACCTGTGGTACATGCCAAGCGTCATCTGCGAGACATAAAGCACGATGCTATGCAGGAACAATGTAACACCTCGAAATTTCAAGTCCAATATAATAACGACACGTGTCATAAGCTTTAAACGTGTAACAGATTACTTATGAAGGACTAAAGTTGACAAACAAAGAATGTACGTGTATAAAAGGATTCAAAGTGTCAACATTTAATAATTATACCTTTCAACAACCCTACACGATGTTTATACCCTTAGACGAACGAATTATGGATCATACGAAGCTAATTGTGGAGGAAAGTGAGAGATTACAAACTACAGGGGTTAAATGTGTCAACATGTTTAAAGTATACCTCTGAGTGACCTTTTTAGCAAACTTGAAGCTTTGTAACGATAAATTATGCTCACTAGAATAAGTGATAAAAATTTCACAAGGTTTCGATAAAGTATGAGAAAGTTATGATAACATTCGTATATGAGGGGTTAAAAGCGTCAACGTTGAAATTTATGACTTTTCGGGTTAGCATAAAGTTAACCAAGGATTTAACAATGTTTGGTTATGTCTTGGAGCCCCTAAAAGTCAAGTTAGAGGGTTGAAAATGCAAGAAATAAAGTTAAAACCACGTTTACAAGGACCATGGACCTAAATTGCAATTGCTGAAACATTTTTAACTTGTTCTGACCACTCATACGGGCCGCGTAAGACATATGGGGAGTCTTACGCGGGCCGCCTGGGACTGCCAGCGACAGAAATCACCTGCAGATGCCAGTTCAGCCTGTTGCACCGCCTCTAGAGCCTTATTTTGCATACCAGGAGCTGTGCAAATGGGTTTGCATGCAATAGGGACACATGGGGACATCATATTACACCTGTAGACTTGCTTGGCATGATCCTAGGTGATCAAAATCACTATATAAGAAGCTCCAAAGTTGCAACATTTGATCATTCATTTGCAAACTTCCCCAACTTCAATTCTGAAGATTCCTGGAGCTCAATACCTGTTCCTAGTGATCATTAGTCGTGCATAAGACTTCAGTAAGTGTCCTTAACCTTTCTTAATTCAGTTTTACTTAGTTAATTAGCCTAAAGTCAAACCGTCGTAATTAGAGTTTGACTTCGTGATTAATCAAAATTTGTCCAGTCAAATCTCAAATTGAAAGTACCTATGAGTTTCTAATTATGTGGGTAATAAACCCTTAAAAGGGCACCCTCTGATTCCCACTCTAGCTAGGTCAATTGTCGGGTCAAAGTTAATTACAAAAAGTCAACAGAAAGCTTATTTTCAAATAAACACATAATTAACAATGTAGATGCCATGCAACCTGTTTTATCACCAATATAACTTGGTAATTAATGCAAGAACATGTCTAAACATGTTCAACCCGACAATTTTCAATATAAGCTCGGTTCGGAACCGAAAGTCGCATAATTAGACTTTTGCTTTGACTTTCAGTTCTGACCCAATGTAGCATGTTTTAGAAATGCCTTAGAGCCTTAATAGGACCAGGTTACATGTTAGTATAACCCTCCGTGATTATACAACTTGGTTCATTAGTTATCCGATTCATATGCATGTTTCCGTTATATGCCTAAATGTCGACTATTATGCCCTTTTGACTTTAAAACGTGATTTTTGAAAATGTAAAAGAATGGAAACCTTAGTTATTGATTTATTAACTTGTCCCTAAAATTTGACATCAGTTTGAGGCCTAGATTAGGAGTTATGCTCATTAGCGTAAATGAAAAGCTTTTTTATTAATTAAACGGCGTAATTAGCATATAGCTTATCTAAACCCAATTTTTAATACCAAAATTTTTACCCACTGATGTAAAATAATATTTTGGGATTTTTGAAGATTTTTATTTAATTTTAGGTTGAGCATAACATAGGGTTCTAGCTTTGATTCGGTAATTGTCGGTTTTGCCCTTTTGGCCTATAAAATGAGTTTTACAAATTTTTTTGATACCAAACCTTTTTCTACTGATCTAATATGATAAATAAAATATTTTAAGCCTTCTGGAATAATAAAAATATCAGATTTTCATATAAAACCAGAAAATCGCTTAAAACCGTCTTTTTACGCGTTTTAAGCGCATAGTATGTATTAAAACTATTTTAAATATATAAGACTCGATACCTATTGATATTTTAGTAAATTGTTATATTCTAACAGTAAGCAAAAGTTTTAAACTCAGATTTCCAGTTTTGCTCTTTTAGGCTTATGTGAAATTACCAAAATGCCCCTTCGGTGCATAGTTTGGTTATAAATGATAAATTTCACATATATGTAATACCCTACTGATATAAATTATTAAGTTAAGTATTTCTACTGATTATATCAGACCTGAAACTCAGATTTATATATATACTCTTTTATAACCTTTTAAATGACCAAAATACCCCTACGGGGCATAATTTGAGTTTAAATTCGTTTTGGGCATAATAGAAGATATCTTACTGATGTCACAACATATTTAAGGCATATTAACTTAGGAAACCTGTATATGACTCTTATGGTTACCTGTTATGCATTTTTTTCGTGTTCGGTTCGGTTTATGTAACTAGTTTGCATAAATTGACCGAAACGGGTCAAACCTTATAGTTTTTGTCTCAAAATCCAGAATGTGTTTAGTTTACCCATATTACACAAGTCTCCAAACTTGTCGGGTCTAAATCACATTCTATTCCGGTCTTCGCTTAATCGTGCGTTTGAACCGTATATTCCTTTAAAACTAACCGGTCTAAGTTTAGGCTTAATTAAAGACCCGTTAGGAATCTAATAGGTTATTAAAAACCTTCGTTCCAGATTAGGAGACCCGGTAAAAGCTACTTGCACTTGCTGTTGTGAATTATACTTGCTCAGGTAAATACTTTTAACTTATTTTCCCTTATACGGGCTTGGGGTATGGTATATAAAATACCGCTTGGTCGGGCATTGAATTTTTGATCGTATGAAGGTTAATTTATTGATATGACCCGTTTAAATTGTTTTGTTTGCTTAAAACCTTTGGGGGGTTAATGACCATGTCCCGGATATCCTTGGCATCATTCATAGAAATGGCCACGACCTAAGCACGGGGTGTAGGCATACACCCGCCAGTGCATATATAAATAATAAGGTATAACCGCCGGTTTCGAGAATAACTCGCCGCGGGACTATATCATGTGGTGTGTCTATTAATCTTTAACCCGGTGTCAACCCGGGCTACTGAACGTATAACGAACATGTAATTCTTTTACAAGTTTATATATAAATAATTATCCCAAGTTATAAAATGTTTTGTGCCTTGCATTCAAATCAATTTTTCTAAACCTTTTCAAAATGAGTCAGTTAATTGTATTTACCAGTGTAAACTGACGTATTTTCCCAAAAAGGCTAAGTGCAGGTACTAATCGAAATAGGCTGGCCTCTCCTTAGCATCAATAAGAGTCTTGCAAGCTTGGATGCATTTTAAATCTGATGAACTATGTTTCCTTTTTATTTGTTCCGCCTGCGGATCCTTTACAGTCCGTTTGTAATACTTTAATATTACTTTTTATTCGGTTTGTAATGCGATTCATCCTTTGCTTCCGCTGTGCATTTAAATTGTGTTGTTTGACTATGATGATATCAACGACGTCACGATACTCCCCACCGGGCCCACCGGTAATACGTGGAAATTCGGGGTGTGACAGGTTGGTATCAGAGCCAACACTGAGTGAATTAAACACTAGCCCTTTTGTGTTTAATCTCAGTTACACAGTTGCACATTCCTCAATTTTCGAGTCTAGACAAAGAACTTAGGACAAATCCTGATTTGTTTTATTTTTGTCCTTTATATATTTCCTTGTTGTTATTTTTGTTTATGTTGACAGGTTCAATCATGCCACCAAGGTTCATGAGGGGAAGAGGAAAGGCACCAATCACAGGCCACGACCATGAGGCCGGGCCATCACACAGACGAACCCCACCAATCTCAATGAGTACGAGTCCCCAGGAGCATTGGAGGACGTATATAGAGCCAGCGTGGCGATCCATCTCGCTAAGTTCGTCACCATCCTATCATCATTCCTTCGGGCCTCAATCTGAAAATGAGCCCCACAACCCGTAGCCTTCTTTCATCCCTCTCCAGAGATCCAGCCCTCACCATTCATTCGATGACCCGACACCTGTCTTCCGAAGACGGTTCAACCCGGCAAACTACATTGAAGAACCAGTGGGTTTTAACCCACTAGGACCTGAAGACCACTTCTCGGGCGACCATGCGATGGACATGGACGAAGACACGGATCCCGCCGAGCCTCCAACCGGGACCCCTAACCACCCCATCGAGGTCTCTGATGGGTCATCATTCCATGGATCACCGTACCGTGGTCCAGAAAGTTATGAGGCGAGATTCGCCCAGTATGATTGGGTGTTTACCCCTTCGTATCACTCCTCGCCTCACCAGCAGCAGCAACAGGATCCCTCCGAGGATTCTCGTTTTGTGGCAGTCACTCCACCGCCACCACCACCAGTTCAGCAGCCGCCTCCGGAGCCACCGAGGTGATGGAGATCAAACGCACGGATGTCCGTGCGAGGAGGAGTGCGTATCAGCACCCCTCAACCTTCGAGTGGCAGCCACTACCCGCCACTCCATGAAGACCCGCAGATGGGTGGGCCTTCAAACCCCGTCTCGGAAGTAGACTCTGCGCCTGTCGCGCCACCACCGTTGGGTTTTGGTAACCCAATTCCTACATTCGCCGGCTCAGCGGCGTATAATCCCTTTGAGCAGCCGGCCCACACCAACTACAACTATGCCGAGGCTGACCCATACCTGGTAGCGGCAAACTACAATGCCCTTCATCCGGAAGGACCCTTTGGAGTCCCATATCAAGTTGGATATCCACACTATGGGTACTCAGCTTATGGGTACCAACAACCGCCACCTCCTCAACCTCCACATCAGCAGCCGCATTTGATACCACCAGAGCGACAACAGGAAGTGCTCGAAAGGTTGAGCCAGGTGGAGCGGGAAGTTCAAGCAGAGCGCCAGAACAACCGCGGATTCTTCAAAGGCTTGGCAAGCCTAATCAAGGGAAAGACCAAGGGAAGGGTTTTTTGAAGATCCTTGTTTATTTATTTATGTTGTAATCAAGTCCCTGCGTGGACATCTGTTTCTGTATTCCGCCTATGCGTGGGCATGTCTTTCTGTTTAGCCCCTGCGTGGGCATGTTATTTCAGTTAGATGTCCCGTGTAGGGCAAACTTGTATTTTCTTAATTTTGTAGTGGAATGGTTAATTTTTAAATTTCATTTTTGTCATTATGCATAAATATAATATGTAAAATAAATGAAAAAATAACATTCCTTTTATAAGACCAACCATTATAATAAAATAATAAAAATCTAAAAAGGACAAAACCTAGCCCATGTGTCATTTTAAGATAGGGCCAAGATGGTAGTTCCTCAAATTAGATTCAGGTCCTTATTAACATCTCAATTTAGGATCGTTCCGCGTTAAAAATTAAAAAGAATCTTAAAGGTAAAACCTAGCCACATGTCATTCTAGATATGGCCAAGATGGTAAAACATATTCAAAATATTCAAAACCTTGTTAACATCTGAAAACATGTTAACACTCCTGGCAAAATGTGATTCGATAAAATCGCATAAGTCATCCTTACATTGGATTCTTCCAATTTCTTTTATTATATTAAACATCCAATAGGGATGTAATGCCTACGGGCTATATTCATTGTCATATAAGACAAAAGACAGTCGTGGTCTTCGACCCCCTGTTAAGAAGAGGTAATGAATTATAATTAAAACCTCAATACCTTGATCCTATAAGATCGTGATTAAAAATTTAAAACTATCCATGTGACTTGGCCTTTTTGCCATTAATATACTTTAATTATAACTAAGGATTATTAAAATGAAAAATCCTGAATATATATATATATATATATATATATATATATATATATATGTTTAACAAATTAATCAAAATGGTTTCTTAATACCATGATTAATAAATCATCTAAAATGATAAAACTGTTATAGACCTCTGAGTAAATTAAACTCATTTATCTTATGTAGCAATCAAGCTACATGGTTGGGTCAGACGAAGTCAACAGCCACCCCAGAGATAATCATGACACTTCCAGAGTCAACATTGCAGGAGCAGAATTACAGGCATTAATAGATAACGCTATTACACGAGCTCTGGATAGACAGTTCAAAAAATCCAGTGGTAGCCAGGTCAGGACTCAGTCAGTACCACACTCTAAACCACCCTCTAGAACTCATACCGCTTACAAAAGTGATTCACATCACTCATCAAATCAGAGGAGTGTTCCATCTAAAAGAGTTGTGTTAAATCAAGAACCACATGCTAAAGGTTGCACCTATAAGTACTTTGTCTCCTGCAAACCCACGGATTTCACCGGGGATAAAGGAGCAGTCGATTGCATGTCATGGTTAGACGGGATGGACACTGTAGTAGATATCAGTGGTTGCGCTGATAAGGATGTGGTAAAGTTTGTATCTCAGTCATTCAAAAGCGAGGCACTGGCGTGGTGGAGATCTTTGTTTCAAGCCACTGGGAAGATCCCATTGTACAATCTGACATGGGATCGGTTTGTTACTCTCATTAAGGAGAACTACTGCCCTCAGCATGAGGTTGAGAAGATTGAAGCTGATTTCTTGTCATTGGTTATTAAAAACCTGGATTGTCAAGCCTACCTTACGAGCTTCAACACTATGTCAAGACTGGTTCCGTATCTGGTGACTCCGGAACCCAAGAGGATAGCTCGTTTCATTGGGGGTTTGGCCCTAGAAATCAAGGCCAGTGTGAAGGCCTCCAGACCAGCTACTTTTAGGTCTGCAGCTATATATCATTGTCTCTTACTTTGGACGTGGTCAGGCAAAGATCGCTCAGAAACACCGATGCTGAGAAGAGAAAGCGTGAGGATAATAACTCACGAAGGTCAGACAAGAAGCATAAAGGAAACAATGACCACAAAAAGAGTTATGGAACTAAAAAGGATGGTCAACAGTCGGGTGATAAGCCCAAGTGTAAAATCTGTAAGAAGCACCATTTCGGGAGGTGCAGATATGAATCAAAATCCCAGTCACAGCCGAGAGCTTGTGGGATTTGTAAATCTTCTGAGCACAAGACATTGGACTGTAAGAAAATCAAGGATGTGACGTGCTATAACTGCAATGAAAAAGGGCATATCAAGTCCAACTGCCCAAAGTTTGCTAAGAAGGCTGAGGATAGGAAAAAGACCAATGCTAGGGTCTTCCAGATGAACGCGCAAGAGGCAATCCAAAACGACAATGTGATAACAGGTACCTTCCTTGTTAATGATGTTTATGCAAGGGTATTATTTGATTCTGGAGCAAATAAGTCATTTGTTGATGATAAGTTTTGTAAGTTGTTAAATCTACCTGTTAGAACCCTTAGCATAAAATATGAGGTTGAATTAGCCGATGGCACCATAGAAACCGCATCAACCGTGTTAGATGGATGTTTCATATCCATTAGGAACCACTCTTTTCCATTGTCCTTACTTCCTTTGAAATTAGCCGGTTTCGACATAGTAATAGGCATGGATTGGTTATCCCATAACCAAGCTCAGATTGTGTGTGACAAGAAGCAAGTAGTGATCAAGACTCCGTATGGTGAGCCACTTGCCATACAGGGAGATACTCAGTATGGATTGCCTAAGCAAGTGTCTATGCTTAAGGCATCAAGGTGTATGAAGAAGGGTTGTGTCATCTACATGGCACAAGTGACTATTGATGAGCCGAAGCCTAAGATTGAAGACATCCCCGTCATTTCTGAATATCCCAAAGTATTCCCTGAAGAACTACCTGGTTTGCCACCAGATAGGCAAGTAGAATTCAGAATTGACATTATTCCAGGAGCAGCACCTGTTGCAAGAGCACCTTACAGGTTAGCACCAACAGAGATGAAAGAGTTAAGGACTCAGTTAGATGACTTATTGGCAAAAGGTTTTATTCATCCTAGTTCATCTCCATGGGGAGCACCAATCCTGTTTGTGAAGAATAAGGATGGATCGATGCGTCTATGCATCGATTATCGCGAGCTTAACAAAGTCACTATCAAGAATAGATATCCATTTCCCAGGATCGACGATCTGTTCGATCAATTGCAAGGGGCAAGTTACTTCTCTAAGATTGATTTAAGGTCAGGCTATCATCAACTGAAGGTTAAAAATGAAGATGTACACAAGACTGCATTTAGGACTCGTTATGGTCATTACGAGTTCCTAGTGATGCCTTTTGGGCTCACTAATGCACCAGCAGCGTTCATGGACCTCATGAATCGCGTTTGCAAACCCTACTTGGACAAGTTTGTCATTGTCTTCATTGATGACATTCTTATTTATTCGAAAAATCAGACCGATCATGAGAAGCATCTTTGTTGTATCCTTTCACTGCTTCAACAAGAGGAACTCTATGCCAAGTTTTCCAAGTGTGAATTTTGGCTTCGTGAAGTCCAGTTTCTTGGACACGTGGTTAGTGAGCGTGGTATCCAGGTGGATCCCGCTAAAGTTGAAGCTGTCACGAATTGGCAAGAGCCAAAGACGCCCACAGAAATTCGTAGCTTTTTGGGTTTGGCAGGATACTATAGGCAATTTATTGAAGACTACTCAAGGATTGCTGCACCCCTAACCTCACTAACCCGCAAGAATATCAAGTTTGATTGGGGTCCTAAGCAGCAAGAGTCTTTTGACATTCTTAAGCAGAAGTTGAGCAATGCAGCTGTGTTGACATTTCCTGAAGGAATTGAAGAATTTGTAGTTTACTGCGACGCATCGCACACTGGCATGGGATGTGTGCTAATGCAGAAGGTTATTGCCTACGCTTCTCGACAGTTGAAGGTGCACGAGAAGAATTACACCACCCATGATTTGGAATTGGGTGCCGTTGTATTTGTACTAAAACTGTGGAGGCATTACTTGTATGGAACCAAGGGCGTGATCTATTCTGATCACAAGAGCCTTCAACACCTGTTTAATCAGAAGGATTTGAACATGATGCAGCGGCGATGGATGGAAACTTTGAATGATTATGACTGTGAAATACGATACCATCCAGGCAAGGCAAATGTGGTTGCCGATGCCTTAAGTAGAAAGAAAAGGGTGAAGCCCATAAGAATCAATTCCAAGAGCATTGAATTAAAGAATAGTTTGAATGAAAGGTTGTTAGCTGCGCAGAAAGAAGCTGTACTAGAAGCTAATTATCCTGAAGAGCAGCTAGGAGTAACTGTTGAACAGTTATCCTATGGCAAAGACGGAATCCTGAGATTAAATGGACGAATATGGGTCCCAATTTATGGAGGACTTAGGGATGTGATCCTCCAGGAAGCCCACAGTTCTAAGTACTCCGTTCATCCTGGAGCTGATAGGATGTACCAGGATCTGAAGGCAAATTTTTGGTGGATAGGCTTAAAGAAGTCTATAGCTACCTATGTAGCCAAATGTTTGACGTGTGCGTAAGTTAAAGCTGAACACCAAAAGCCGTCAGGTTTGCTACAACAGCCTGAACTTCCCACCTGGAAGTGGGAAATGCTGACAATGGATTTTATCACCAAGTTACCAAAGACAAAGAAAGGGAATGATACTATTTGGGTGATAGTGGATAGACTGACTAAGTCAGCCCACTTCCTACCTATTAAGGAAACACATAGCTCAGATAAGTTAGCTCAGCTGTACGTGGATGAGATTGTATCTCTCCACGGAGTGCCAGTGTCTATCATTTTTGATAGGGATACAAGGTATACATCGCACTTCTGGAAAAGTTTTCAGCAATCCCTAGGCACTCGATTGAACTTCAGCACAGCATATCATCCTTAGACGGATGGTCAGAGTGAGCGTACAATTCAAATGCTAGAAGATATGTTAAGAGCTTGTGTCATTAATCTGGGTGGAAGTTGGGATGATCATCTTCCACTGATTGAATTTTCATACAATAATAGCTATCACTCAAGTATCCAAGCTGCACCATTTGAAGCTTTGTATGGAAGGAAGTGCAGAACGCCCGTTTGTTGGGCAGAAGTTGGAGATGTCCAACTAACAGGACCTGATATAGTCCTGGAGACGACTGATAAGATCGTGCAGATAAGAGATCGTCTCAAGGCTGCCAGAGATAGGCAGAAAAGCTACGCAGACAAAAGGCGTAAACCTCTAAAGTTTGAGGTTGGTGATAAGGTTCTGCTTAAAGTATCACCCTGGAAAGGGGTGATGCGATTTGGTAAGAAAGGTAAGTTAAGCCCCAGATATATAGGACCATTCGAGATCATCGAATGTGTCGGAACAGTGGCTTATAAGCTAAACTTGCATGAAGAGCTCAGTGGTATTCATAATGTATTCCACATCTGTAATCTGAAGAAATGTCTAGCTGATGAATCACTAGTCATACCACATACGGATGTGCATATAGATGAGAGCCTGAAATTTGTGGAGAAACCTTTGTCGATTGAGGATCGACAGGTTAAGAAGCTTCGAAGGAAGCATGTACCGATCGTAAAAGTTAAATGGGATGCCCGTAGAGGTCCCGAGTACACGTGGGAGGTAGAGTCCACAATGAAAGAGAAGTACCCTCATTTATTTCAGTAAATCTCGAGGTCGAGATTTATTTTAAGGGGGTGAGGATGTAACACCTCGAAATTTCAAGTCCAATATAATAACGACACGTGTCATAAGCTTTAAACGTGTAACAGATTACTTATGAAGAACTAAAGTTGACAAACAAAGAAGTGTATAAAAGGATTCAAAGTGTCAACATTTAATAATTATACCTTTCAACAACCCTACACGATGTTTATACCCTTAGAGGAACGAATTATGGATCATACGAAGCTAATTGTGGAGGAAAGTGAGAGATTACAAACTACAGGGATTAAATGTGTCAACATGTTTAAAGTATACCTCTGAGTGACCTTTTTAGCAAACCCGAAGCTTTGTAACGATAAATTATGCTCACTAGATTAAGTGATAAAAATTTCACAAGGTTTCGATAAAGTATGAGAAAGTTATGATAACATTCGTATATGAGGGGTTAAAAGCGTCAACGTTGAAATTTATGACTTTTCGAGTGAGCATAAAGTTAACCATGGACTTAACAATGTTTGGTTATGTCTTGGAGCCCCTAAAAGTCAAGTTAGAGGGTTGAAAATGCAAGAAATAAAGTTAAAACCACGTTTACAAGGACCAGGGACCTAAATTGCAATTGTTGAAACATTTTTAACTTGTTATGACCACTCATACGGACCGCGTAAGACATATGGGGAGTCTTACGCGGGTCGCCTGGGACTGCCAGCGACAAAAATCACCTGCAGATGCCAGTTCAGCCTGTTGCACCGCCTCTAGAGCCTTGTTTTACATACCAGGAGCTGTGCAAATGGGTTTGCATGCAATAGGGACACATGGGGACATCATATTACACCTGTAGCCTTGCTTGGCATGATCCTAGGTGATCAAAATCACTATATAAGAAGCTCCAAAGTTGCAACATTTGGTCATTCATTTGCAAACTTCCACAACTTCAATTCTGAAGATTCCTGGAGCTCAAGACCTGTTCCTAGTGATCATTAGGCGTGCATAAGACTTCAGTAAGTGTCCTTAACCTTTCTTAATTCAGTTTTACTTAGTTAATTAGCCTAAAGTCAAACCGTCGTAATTAGAGTTTGACTTCGTGATTAATCAAAATTTGTCCAGTCAAATCTCAAATTGAAAGTACCTATGAGTTGCTAATTATGTGGGTAATAAACCCTTAAAAGGGCACCCTCTGATTCCCACTCTAGCTAGGTCAATTGTCGGGTCAAAGTTAACTACAAAAAAGTCAACATAAAGCTTATTTTCAAATAAACGCATAATTAACAATGTAGATGCCATGCAACCTGTTTTATCACCAATATAACATGGTAATTAATGCAAGAACATGTCTAAACATGTTCAACCCGACAATTTTCAATATAAGCTCGGTTCGGAACCGAAAGTCGCATAATTAGACTTTTGCTTTGACTTTCAGTTCTGACCCAATGTAGCATGTTTTAGAAATGCCTTAGAGCCTTAATAGGACCAGGTTACATGTTAGTATAACCCTCTGTGATTATACAACTTGGTTCATTAGTTATCCGATTCATATGCATGTTTCCGTTATATGCCTAAATGTTGACTATTATGCCCTTTTGACTTTAAAACGTGATTTTTGAAAATGTAAAAGAATGGAAACCTTAGTTACTGATTTATAAAATTGTCCCTAAAATTTGACATCAGTTTGAGGTCTAGATTAGGAGTTATGCTCATTAGCGTAAATGAAAAGCTTTTTATTAATTAAACGGCGTAATTAGCATATAGCCTATCTAAACCCAATTTTTAATACCAAAATTTTTACCCACTGATGTAAAATAATATTTTGGGATTTTTGAAGATTTTTATTTAATTTTAGGCTGAGCATAACATAGGGTTCTAGCTTTGATTCGGTAATTGTCGGTTTTGCCCTTTTGGCCTATAAAATGAGTTTTACAAATTTTTTTGATACCAAACCTTTTTCTACTGATCTAATATGATAAATAAAATATTTTAAGCCTTCTAGAATAATAAAAATATCAGCTTTTCATATAAAACCCGGAAATCGCTTAAAACCGTGTTTTTGCGCGTTTTAAGCGCATAGTATGTGTTAAAACTATTTTAAATATATAAGACTTGATACCTATTGATATTTTAGTAAATTATTATATTCTAACAGTAAGCAAAAGTTTTAAACTCAGATTTCCAGTTTTGATCTTTTAGGCTTATGTGAAATTACCAAAATGCCCCTTCGGTGCATAGTTTGGTTATAAATGATAAATTTCACATATATGTAATACCCTACTGATATAAATTATTAATTTAAGTATTTCTACTGATTATATCAGACCTGAAACTCAGATTTATACATATACTCTTTTATAACCTTTTAAATGACCAAAATACCCCTACGGGGCATAATTTGAGTTTAAATTCGTTTTGGGCATAATAGAAGATATCTTACTGATGTCACAACATATTTAAGGCATATTAACTTAGGAAACCTGTATATGACTCTTATGGTTACCCGTTATGCATTTTTTCGTGTTCGGTTCGGTTCGGTTTATGTAACTAGTTTGCATAAATTGACCGAAACGGGACAAACCTTATCATTTTTGTCTCAAAATCCAGAATGTGTTTAGTTTACCCATATTACACAAGTCTCCAAACTTTTCGGGTCTAAATCACATTCTATTCCGGTCTTCGCTTAATCGTGCGTTTGAACCGTATCTTCCTTTAAAACTGACCGGTCTAAGTTTAGGCTTAATTAAAGACCCGTTAGGAATCTAATAGGTTATTAAAAACCTTCGTTCCAGATTTAGAGACCCGGTAAAAGCTACTTGCACTTGCTTTTGTGAATTATACTTGCTCAGGTAAATACTTTTAACTTATTTTCCCTTATATGGGCTTGGGGTACGGTATATAAAATACCGCTTGGTCGGGCATTGAATTTTTGATCGTATGAAGGTTAATTTATTGATATGACCCGTTTAAATTGTTTTGTTTGCTTAAAACCTTTGGGGGGTTAATGACCATGTCCCAGATATCCTTGGCATCATTCATAGAAATGGCCACGACCTAAGCACGGGGTGTAGGCATACACCCGCCAGTGCATATATAAATAATAAGGTATAACCGCCGGTTTCGAGAATAACTCGCCGCGGGACTATATCATGTGGTGTGTCTATTAATCTTTAACCCGGTGTCAACTCGGGCTACTGAATGTATAATGAACATGTAATTCTTTTACAAGTTTATATATAAATAATTATCCCAAGTTATAAAATGTTTTGTGCCTTGTGCATTCAAATCAATTTTTCTAAACCTTTTTAAAATGAGTCAGTTAATTGTATTTACCAGTGTAAACTGACGTATTTTCCCAAAAAGGCTAAGTGCAGGTACTAATCGAAATAGGCTGGCCTCTCCTTAGCATCAATAAGAGTCTTGCAAGCGTGGATGCATTTTAAAACTTATGAACTATGTTTCCTTTTTATTTGATCAGCCTGTGGATCCTTTACAGTCCGTTTGTAATACTTTGATATTACTTTTTATTCGGTTTGTAATGTGATTCATCCTTTGCTTCCGCTGTGCATTTAACTTGTGTTGTTTGACTATGATGATACCAACGACGTCACGATACTCCCCACCGGGCCCACCGGTAATACGTGAAATTCGGGGTGTGACAAACAGGTCACAGAGCTGTTAAATGCTGGCATCATCAGAGAAGTCCGATATCAAACTTGGGTGGCAAGCCCAGTAATGGTCCAAAAAGGAAACGGCAGTTGGAGAATGTGTGTGGATTACAAAGATTGAAACAAAGTATGCCCACGTGACTGTTATGCTTTACCAGATGTTGACGAAAAGATCGATTCGCTGGCAACGTTCAGATGGAAATGTTTCCTTGACTGTTATAAGGGATACCATCAGGTGCAGATGGCCATCCAAGATGAAGACAAGACTGCATTTCGCACACCAACAGGGCTATACTTTTACACAAAAATGCCTTTTGGTTTAAAGAATGCAGGAGCAACTTATCAGAGACTGATGAATGAAACGTTCAGCAATGCTATCGGCAAATACATCGAGGTGTACATGGATGACCTGGTCATCATGAGCAAAGAAGAAAGTATGATGCTGGTAAATATTCAAAAAACGTTCGACACACTGCACGGAGTGAGTATCAAGTTAAATCCAGTGAAATGTTCGTTTGGCATGGAAGAAGGAAAGTTCCTGGGGTTCATCGTCACAAAGGATGGGTTTAAAGTCAATCCGGAAAAGGTACAAGCGATCGAGCGGATGCCTTAACCATCGACGATCAAGGAAATGCAGAAGTTGGCTGGACGGTTAGCAGCACTCAACCGCTTCCTAGCCAATCATGCAGCCAAATCTTTTCCATTTATCAAAACACTCTGCAACTGCATGAAGAAAAGTCAGTTCCGGTGGACTCCGGAAGCCGAACATGCGTTCCGAGAAATGAAGGATTGCCTCATAAGATTACCAACACTGACAGCACCAGTGAAAGGAGAACCTCTAGTGATGTACCTGTCAGCATCAGATAAAGCGGTCGGAGCAGTTCTGCTCGTAGACCGACAAGGCGTACAGACACCAGTCTATTATGTGTCTCGCACTTTGAATGATCCGGAAACGAGATATGCCATAATGGAAAAGCTGGTGCTGGCATTGATTCATGCATCGAGACGATTGCGCAGGTACTTCGCCAACCACGTCATTCATGTATTAACAAATTACAACATCGGCAACATCCTCGCAAGGCCTGAGATATCTGGAAGATTAGCGAAATGGGCTATAGAACTGGGGGGCCATAATGTGGTTTTCAGGCCAAGACCAGCAATTAAGGGCTAGGTGTTGGCCGATTTCACGACAGAGGTGCCTGACGATAAAGACAGAGAATGCAAGGCAATGGAAAGAGCTGAAAGGCAATAGTCAGAAGAACCATGGCTACTGTATACAGATGGCGCGTCCAATGAAGACGGCGCATGCGCAGGACTTAGGCTGGTAAGTCCAGAAAAACATGAATTTACGTACGCCATCCGGTTAGACTTCAAGAGCGCGAACAATGAAGCCGAATACAAAGCCTTTCTCGTCGGTCTGAGGTTAGCAATCAAGATGGGAGTTAAACACATCGAGGTGCATGTGGATTCCATGTTAGTAGCGGGGCAGATCAACGGCCAGTACGATGGCAAAGGAGACGTAATGGCATTATACCTAGACCAAGCGAAAGCATTGCTGTAGAACTTCAATTCTTACAAGGTGCACCATATCAACCGAAGCGAGAATAAACCAGCAGATGCATTAAGTAAACTTGCATCCACCAGTTTCCAGCACCTGGCCAAGGATGTGTGCATTGAAGTTTTGAGCAACCCATCGGTACCGCTAAGGCAAGTGAGCATTATTCAGCTGGGAACAACGTCTTGGATGACTCCCATAATCATGTACCTCCAGTCTGGAATACTACCCGAAAATAAAGCCGAAGCAAGGAAAGTACAGTACAAGTCCAAACACTACCAGATGGTCGATGGGATTCTGTACCGAAAATCATACCTCGGGCCTTTATTGAGATGCGTCGACCCAGAAGATGCAAACTACCTGATCCGAGAAGTACATGAGGGAATCTGCGGCATTCATGCTGGCCCAAGAATGGTAGTAGCGAAAGTGATGAACGCCGGGTACTACTGGCCTGGAATGCATCTAGACGCGGTAAAGGTCATGAGGAAATGCAGCGGGTGTCAGAGACATGCTCCGAAAACGATGCGCCCCAAGAATGAACTAGTCCCAGTAACAACGGCGTGGTCGTTTCAGCAATGGGGGATAGATATGGTTGGTCCTTTTTCCAGAAGCCCCGGGAGCAGTGAAGTTCATCATAGTCGCGGTAGACTATTTCACAAAATGGGTGGAGGCAAAGGTGCTGGCATCAACCACATCTACTGTAGTGCGAAGGTTCATCTGGGAACAAATAATATGTCGGTTCGGGCTGCCCCTGAGAATCATCACCGATAACGGAATGAATTTCGCTGCTGATGATCTCCAAAATTGGTTCAAGGAGCTGCACATAGAGCATACCTTTTCCTCGGTTGCGCACCCGTAGGGGAATGGTCAGGTTGAAGCCGTGAACAAGAGCATTGTAGACGGTATCAAGGAACCGTTGGGAATGAAGAGAAGAGGCTGGGTTGACGAGCTACCCAGCATACTATGGGCCCATAGGACGATGCCAAAGACAAGTAACGGGGAAACACCGTTCAGCTTAGTCTATGGGTCCGAAGCCGTGATTCCAGCAGAAATTGGCCTGCCATCTCCAAAAATGCTCTCCATGAACATGATCAACAATGAAGAAGAAGAAAGAAGGTTGGATTTAGACCTCCTAGAAGAGCGAAGGGAAATGGCAGCAATCAACGAGGCAAAATACAAGACCAAGTTGGAAAAATACTACAACAGTAAGCTCCGAATATGTACGTTCAACCCCGGTGACTACGTCTTAAGGGACAATGAGGCGTCTAACGCCGAGAAACCGGGAAAATTAGCCCCCAAGTGGGAGGGGCCTTACGTCGTAGATAAAGTTCCTGGGAAGGGAACATACAAGCTACGAACACTCGAGAACAAAGAAGCCCCAAGAACCTGGAATGCCCAACAACTAAGAAAGTGCTACATGTAGACGGTTGAAGTTTTTATCTTACTTGTAATGGCCGCGCGCCAACACATTTAACTCTAATTCAAGAAGTGTTGGCTATCTTATCTCATGCGAATTTTTGTTACAACTGCATATATTACTTCGGGCATACACGAAAACATCAATGGCTCTGCAATAGGAAACGTTGTAGACCTCCAAGGCTTGTCACAACTAAGTGCACAACCGGATCAAAAAACACAACTAAAGCCTATCACGCCAAATAATACTTCGTGCCCACATAAACACGAAAACATCGAGAAACATGGTAAAATAAACATTGTAAGGCCCCCAAAGCTGAGCACAGCTGGGTCAACACAATAACCTGTAAATCGATCACTTCGTATACACGAATCAACCTATGCGCTTAACGACAGAATAAACGTTGAAGAGTTTCCCAAAGCATAACACAATACCGTGTAATGCTAAGATAACCAACACAGCAGAACCTGTCAGCTCCATCATTCATTTGTGATACGTAATCAAAGTAATTACACATGCACATATTGTAACGATAGCAAAATTCACAGCAAATAGGAAACAAAACCAAAGGCTAACATGAAATATGTCAAATGTACCAAAATTACCAACAGACATAACAACCAAGAGTAAATTGTTTGGAAAGTAAAATAAATTGTTCAACGAAACTGTCAGGAAATTACAAGGCCATCAGGCCCATACACGGCATGCAAGCAGGAAAGAGTCAATCCTGGAGACTAGGACCTGCATCACCACCATCAGGTCCCGAGTCACCAAGAGCCTTCTTCAGGACTTCAATGGCATTGCCCCTCCGGGATAACTTTTCAACTGCTTTAACAATGCCAAACTCAACGAATTCGTAATCATGGCGCATGGCGGCATACTTGGCAGTACAGTCTTCTTTGAATAACTCAAAATGATAATCTTTCTCATTGTTCATAGCAGCCGCCCTACCTTCACCATAGCCGTCCTTCCGGCCACTGTTGTACGCCGCCTGACCCAAATCGAACATATACTTTGCAAGCTCATCGGATTTCGCAATGCGTTCAGAGATCTGCAACACAAAAGAGTCGTGACAAAATAAAGAAAAAAGAGGCAAGGAAAACAAGACAAAGGAGACAATACCAAGGGAACTGCGCGTGTGATCAACCACTTGCAATCAGCAGATATTTCCTCAGCTAAAATCTCAGAAGCCTTGCTTTCAATAACCTTTTCTTCAGCAAACTTCTCCAACTTAGCAATACGCTGGATATACTCTTGTTCCCTTTTCTGGTGCACAACACGCTCTTCTTCAGCTTCATCGCTGATTTTACGCTTCTCTCCCGACAACCGCACAATGGCATCACGCTGGGCTTGCAGCTCTTTGTTGGTCCGTTCGCAAGCAGCCTCCCAATCTTTCTACTTGTCAACATTCACTTGCTTTTCCTTTGCAAGCTTCTCCTCCGCGTTAGCAACCCTCCATTGCAAACCTTTCTTCTCAGTATTAAACTTTTCCATTTCTTCAGCAAACGCTTTCTTCGCATTCTCAAAGTCCAAAGTATCCTCCCAGATCAGCTGCCATTCCCGGGCGATCTCTTGGGCAGTAGCGAAAAAGTTAACCCCAGAATGGATGTGATCATCCAAGAGATCCAACTGGTTACGTCTTTTTTGAAATAATCTCTTAGCAAGGGGGAGAGAAAGGGAAAAGAACTCACGGCAATTGGCAAGCTCAGAAATCCGTGAACCTTGGGTCAGTTTCCACCGAGGGGCGTGTGGAAGATCGGCACATGTAGGGTTGTGAGTATCCCAAGACCCACCCTGCACGTGTTCATATTCAGGGTCATGGTGGGTCCCAGAAGCACCTCCCCGACCCGAATCCCAAACGACCTTGGTATAAACGGTATGATGGGAAGTGGTCTCACTAGACTCCTCTAAAACAACGCCACCCGCACCACCAGCACCGGCACCACCTGCACCACCAGCATTGCCATCAACCTCCTCAACCTGTTCAACATTCACATCTTCTTCCTTCCTCTTCCCCCGATCAACATGAAGAGGAGACAAGTCAAACGTCCCCGAAGGAGGAGATGTGGGAGGTGTAATTTTTGAAATGTCAATCTTACGGGGAGCTTTACCCGATTTAACACCTGTCGCCAGACAATAATGACAGTAAAAAATAAGAACGAAAGGCAAACCACAAGACTTACAAGTGAAAAGTCTTTACCTTGAGAAGCAGAAGCAACATATATCTTCTCCAAGAGATTACCAAGCTTCGCGCTAAAGACACCCATGTCAATCTCAGACTCTGAGGGTGCAGGAGGAGTTTCCTTCTGAAGCTTAGATTTCTTGGCGGCAAGAGCAGCAGCAGCTTGTTCATCAAGCTCTTTCTTCTTATCCTCAAGAGCTTTTCTCTTCTTCACAATCTCCGTCAAAGTCTCATCGTCCTCAGGGTCACGCTCAGTACGCTTACCCCCTGCGCCTAAACCAGATAGCGTATCAGAAACGACAACATAATCCAGGAAAGGAAGGGTAGAAGGTCGCTTACGAGGAGCTTCAGTAACATTCTCCTCAACCTTCTTCTGCTTCTCCTCAGACTTGTCCAACTTTTTCTTCTTTCTGGATTCTAACTGCTCAGCAGTTTCCACCAGAGGATCAACATCAACAGGCTCATTCACGGGCTCGTTCACAGCCCCTTGCGCCGGACCTGCACGAGGGGAACGAGGAATTAGGCCTTCACGTGATCTGTCAGAACCCTCACTCGAGAGAACAATAACTTCCTCTCGAGTAGGATCAACAGTGTCATCAAGCTCATCACCGTCATCTTCACCTAAGATAGTATTGGCATAAGCAGCAAAACTATCGCTGGTAGGGTGCAAGAAACGGCCACGGATTTGATCCAACCACACAGGTTTCCCCTCAGCAAACACCGCATCAACCATGGCACCGACAACCTTTGGATCAAGAACATTCAACAAACTATACCCAACTGTAAAATGCAAGAACATAAGGAAGGGCATAATGAAATCAAAGATGAACGCAAACATAAATGAACAACACTAATACCTTTCCCATCATAGCCATAAACAGGGACACCCCTACGGTTCTTCGGGACCCACAACATGCTCATACCAGCCCCCGCCAACGCCCTCTCCTCAATCTGACAAATAGAAGTAGCTTTCCGTGTCAATGTATTATACCATTCTTGGTCAACAAAATCCACAGATACATTCACGCGAGGAATCCCTTCACTCTCGTCACGATAATGCATATCGATGGGGATGACCCCACGACGAATATAAAAGAACTTCTGCTTCCAATCGTGCAGACTTTTCGGTGGATTAGCACTACAAGGACTAACGCCACCAGTCCGAGAGTTGAAGGAATAAAAGCCACCAGTATAATTCACGATGTAAAAAACACTGAACATTTCGAACGTCGGTTCGATACGGTTGGCTCTGCATATAAACTCAAAATGAGTGATCCGGGGCAGCCCCAAGGCGTTTATTTGTGAAATATGAAGCCCGTAGTTGGATAGAACCTCCCCGGTGAACTTCGTCATGGGAAGACGGAAGTTACCCTCACGAAAGAAAGCGGCGTACAGGGTTATATAACCAGGAGGAGCATCCAACGCAGTCGAATTCGGCGTCGGAAATTGAGCACCCCACTCCGGTCGAAAACCCATGTCCTTAACAAGGTTCTGGAACTCCTCTTCTCTCCAGCTTATCACCGCCCTATCAGGACCAGGAGGATTCCTAGGTCTATGTTTTCTCTTCTTAGTTACAGGATTGGCTCCAGTAGACATAATGTCGGAAGAAGAAAAGAAGAATCTGGGATGAAATAGATGGAAAAAAGAAGAGAGATAGAGGAAGAGATGAGAAGAAAATGGTTTTCAAATTTCGAAAGTGAAGGAAAATGGGGAAACCGCCATCTATTTATACCCATCCCATTAAATGCGATGGGTAGTGGGCCGTCAGAAATACAGGTGGACAACCAACAGGGAAAGGACACGTCATAGGGAAGAGAAACCATCGCCTCTTTTTTCGGAAAAGTAGGCGACGCACAACTGACAACGTGGAGAAAAAGCGATTGACACATCTGAAAAGGCGCCTGTTCATCTTCGACAAGACAGGGACACCAGACAGTCACATCAGTTGTCTTCATTCCAAGAAAAGAAACTTCTTTCAGAAGGAACCACCATGGGCCATGCGCCATGCGTCCAGTTGGCTCAACTTTGTAAGGTTACCAACACGCCATGCGCCAAGCGTCCCGTTGGCTCAACTTTGTAAGGTTACCAACACGCCATGCGCCACGCGTCCAGTTGGCTCAACTTTGTAAGGTTACCAACACGCCATGCGCCAAGCGTCCAGTTGGCTCAACTTTGTAAGGTTACCAACATGCCATGCGCCAAGCATCCAGTTGGCTCAACTTTGTAAGGTTACCCCACGCCACGCGCCATGCGTCCAGTTGGCTCAACTTTGCAAAGCCACCATTGTAAACCATGCGCCATGCGTCCATTTGGCCCAACCGCGCAAAGTAACCAACATGCGTTAAACAACAGCAACCACTACCCTTATAAGTCCATAATCCCTCCTAGACGATCAACTCAACTAGAAGGAAAACTGGACTGGGGGGACTTGAAGAGGTATGGTCCCAATTCCACATCTACATGGCAGGGACCACACCACTTTTCCGTCTACATGGCGCCTACATCAGCAAATAAATCCAGAAGCTTCTGGAAGACATCAAGGTGGCATCAAAGATGCTCCTTCCGACAGAAAGGTCGACACGTGTCACTAGTAACCGAGCGCCATATAGACCTGCAACAGATCCTAGGAGCAGACCGACAAGAGCTGCACGATTTCTCCAGCATTGACGAATATAGGCGCGCACATGTACCACCATCCTGACCACAGCAGAGGGGACCAAGAGGATATTCCCCTTGGTCGGACAGCTGGCGCCCTATAGCAGCTGGCAAGGTTGCTCCTCCATCTTTCACCCTCCGGCTATAAATATGACCCTTCACCATTCAGGTTATTCGATTCTATTCTCCACACTCTCACTCTCAACACACACTGTTTTCCTCCTCAGAGCAGTACTTATTCTCACGCCGGAGCCCGATTAAGAGGGAAACCCCCATATTCCCCTCTTAACGAGCTAACGGTGTTGCTGTTTTGCGGGACCTTAGTCATTTGGCGAGTAAAGAAGGAGATTGAACCCACAGGTGAGACAATCCAGCTAGTTGACCATTAGTGTTAACCAGTGTTTTGTCAATTGTAAAGTATAAATTTATTTGACAGAGGACAACCAACAAAATTGGACCAATCATTTAAGGTTTACATTTGACAAAAAAAAAGTTTGTGTTACCATAAATAACTCAAATCATGATAATATCTCACACTTATTATAAAGTGGAAAATATAGAAGCAACCTAACAATGTTGAACCTTAGAATAAAAAAAGAAACAATCATTAATTTCAAGACTTAGATTTCATTGGATATCATTACTTTAAATATGAATTTTATGCACACAACATAAACTACAACAAAACAATGGGATCCCAGAACAATACAACTATATAAGTTCCAAGAAAGAAAAATAAACCTAAATGGAGTACACCAATGTTGACATGATGTAAATGGTTGATTGAAATTATTGTCATTGAGATTAAGGGTTAAATATGCAATCCTAGTAGTACAATAATGTAAATAGAAAAATAAAACCTAACATGAAAATAAGGGGGGTTTGGGATTGCTTATTTTAGCCAATTATAACTTATTGACTTTTTGAAAAGTTAAGGGGCTGTTTGGTAGCCTCTGAATGGTCATTAAGAGGCTACCTCTTAATGGAACCATTAAGAATTTTACCAATGAGAATGCAGAAGAATGTGACATGTGATGATTTACCATTCAGAGGTTACCTCTTAACCATTCAGACTTGAGGTTACCTCTTATTCATTCAGAAGTTTTAAACCATTAAGATGTAGCATCTGAATGGTCATTAAGAGGCTACCAAACAGCCCCTAAATGATGTTTGGGTTTGGAAGTATATGTGAGGGGAAAAGTCAATAAGTCACTCCATTGTGACTTATTAACTTTTCCAAAAAGTTATAAGGAGTTTGGAAAAGCTAAGCCAAACACCCCCTAAATAAAAAGATCGTCAGTTGAGAGGTTTATACTGTAAATAATTTAAGGATATTGGATTTAAATAATCTCAACTTTCACCAATTAGCCGACAACACTTCCAACTTTTGATTTGTATCATACCATTCCCAACTTTTAACTTATTGGCCTATAGCATTTTCAAACTAACTGAACCTTAACTTAATTAGTTTTTTTTGTAGATATGCCACTTGTGTGGTGACATGGTAGCTGACGTGGCAGCTAACGTGGCATCTGACTTAGCTTTTTTTATGACATGGCACTAGTTTAGTAACATGGCAGTTGATGTCAGCAAACTGGGTTAGTGTTAGGTTAGTTTATGAGTGCTATAGGCCAATAAGTTAAAAGTTGGGGTGGTGTGATACAAATCGAAAGTTGTGAGTGTTATCAAACAATTGGTGAAATTTGTGGTCATTTAAATCCAATATCTCAATAATTTAACCCGTTTGATAAGAGTTATAAATATATGGTCCGGCCAATCAATCCGTTTAAAACTAAATAAAAAAAACTATTTGATTTATAAGTTCTACTTGTCAACCGGATTAGACTCCACCTGTTTTGATATGCTAATTAATCCACTTGACGTATTCATATACACAACCATATCCGGGTTACATGGTTTTAAGCGTATTCTTATTAGAGCTGATGTATTTTTCTTGAAAAAAATGGTTCATGAATTTTAACTAAAAAACATGGGAAGAAAATCTAGGTCTAGTGGCACCAGTAGTTTATCGTGTCACAAACAAATTTTAGGAATAGATTTTATACTCGTCGCTTAAATAAAAACCTAAAAGCATTAGACTATTATTATTATTTTATTATTATTTAGGAAAAAGTATTGGTTGCCTAGAAAAGTTGTTGAAAAAAGAAAGTAAAAAGAGAATTGAGTACAAGCCTAATGATAGGAGGTGAACCAGACGTTAGGATCAAAAGTGTGTCCCAATTGTGTTCATGCAGCCCAAGTGGATCCCCCCCCCCCCCCCCCCCCCCCACGAAACTCCCATTTTAGGTATTTATATAAGTGTGTTTAAAGGAATATTATTAACTAACATTTCATTGTATTTATCTTGTTTGATCAAATAATTTAACATCAAACAATACATTTCATTGTGTTTTATGTCTAAGGCTTGATCCAAAACTTCTATCAAGTCGGGGATCTCACTGCAGTCTCTCTATTCCTATGGGGTAGAGGTAAGGCTGTCTACATTTTACTTTCTTCAGACCCTACCTTAACTCTGCTATTCGTACTGAGTATGATGATGATCATGAGTCTATGTCTAAAAGTAGGAGGGTTTGACCACCTTCTGGCCCTTAGTAAGTTTTGCACATATTTTTCTGACGGACTAATGAAACTTGGTGATTATGTTCTTTAATGTTTAGAAATTGTATAAATGGTTTGAAGCCTTCACGAAACTTTTAACAATTCCCAAACTTTATCTCACAAGAAAAAGATACAAAACAAAGGCAGTTCGTGAAATTTTAGTTCCTCTCAAATTAATCGTGACCGACTCGTACTCGATAAAAAACGATTAATCTAAAACGGATTGGTTAACACCATGGTTGTAAAAAATCCCGACTAGCTTTCGATTAGTCGCTGATTAATCACTAGTCCCAGGTTCACCGAGTATTTTTTATCTAATCAATCAATTAATTAGTAGGCGGTCAACAGTGGTCAAATCCAGTCCTAATTGGCCAAAAGTCGGTGGTAATGATTCCAACCAATTTAGACCATATTCTTGAGCAAAACCTGTAAATTCTGGCAGATAATCTTATCTACTTGAAAATATGGGTCGAATACGGTGTTAAAACATGTCTACCTAAAAAAATACATAAAAAATATGTGTATATACATATAAAACTGAAAATTACATATAAAATCCTAATCCGATTAATCCCTATTAATCCCGATTTACCTCACTGTCTGAGTAGCGCCTTGCAATTCTTAGCTTAACGCTAAAACCTATTGATTAACATTGTTCAATATTCGGAAAATTTTGGTTTGGTTCTGATGAAGCGAACCTTCTTGTGCACAACTGCACACCACTAGAATCATAGAATGGTCAATAAAGTTTTAATTTTTAAAATATTACTTTTTTAAATGCTGCATGTCTAGAAAATATCGCCAGGTTAATTGTATTACTAGCAAAAAGCTGGTAGGAATAAATACAAAGACAATGGCGGTATATTATGAACTAGGTTAGAACCTCGTGTATTATACGGGTTAAATAAATGTAATTTTATATATTAAATAATAAAAACTACTTATATCTTTATGAACCTCGTATATTATACGGGTTAAATAAATGTAATTTTATATATTAAATAATAAAAAATACTTATATCTTTAAAAACCATGTGTATTACACAGATTAAATAAATGTAATTTTGTATACTAAAAACGTCCTATCTTTAAAAAACCCGTGTATAATCGGGTTGAATAAATCTACCAAATAATAAAAATATTACATCCTTAAAAACCCTGTATGTTACACGTGTTGAATAGATCTAAAAAATAGTTATATTTTTAAAAACCATGTGTATTGCACATATTAAATAAATGTAATTTTGTATATTAAATACTAAAAACGTCGTATCTTTAAAAAACCCGTGGATAGTCGAGTTGAAAAATCTACCAAATAATAAAAAAATTGTATCCTTAAAAACCACGTGTATTACACGTGTTGAATAAATCTAATTTTACATAGCAAATGATAAAAAGTTATATCTTTAAAAACTTCATGTATTACACGTGTTATATAAATGTAACTTTGTATAGTAAATAATAAAAAAAAGTTATATTTGTAAAATCCTCGCGTTTTACACGAGTTGAATAAATATAATTTTGTATATCAATTAATAAAAAAAAATATTTTTGATAAATTATGATAACATTTAATATTAATTTATTATTTATATATTTAATATAAGATAAGTAGGAAAGAGAGTTATTTGTTTTAAAAATATATTAAATTAACAATTTAGATTTGATGATAATATTTTATTAAAGTATGATAAGATTTAATATTAATTTATTATTTATTTAGTTAGTTAATATAAGATAAGTATAGATTTAATGATACCTTCTATCAATGACATGTGTCCAAATCTTAGTTTCTTTTATTATAGTAGATAGATTTGTCCAACCAAAAAAAATAATAATAAATAATAATAATAATCACCAAGTGCCTAAAATATGTGTTAAACCACATTATATTCGTGTTATTTAACCCAACCTTTAAAGAAAGAGGTGGTTGGCACGTAACAAATTGAGTTTAACAACTAACACAACTCTTTAATTTCTATTTCCTAACAGTCCAACCTTTAATTCTAGGTGGTAGCTAAATCGTTAAAAATATCGAACCATTCAATCCTAAGTAGGCGCAGGCTGCTTTGAGATCCAGTGGTTTGGTTTTTGATGGTTTGTCGCTTAACAATTCGGTTTAGTTTGAACTTGGAAATGACTGTTTAAACCTAACTAACCGTTTAACTTTTACTGTTTTTACACTTTTTTATATTGAAATATGTAGTTATGTATATATACTATAATTAACGTTAGGTCGTCTCCGAAAATGGTTGTAATTAGGACCCTCACCGAGATAAAAAAAAATCAGGCTCTACCCCCTAAATCGATTGGTACATTATATTTAATTTGGGTTTAATTGTTTGTAATTTGCGCCTTTTAAAACTGAGTAAACCATTTTACCATTACGTATTTAGTTTGGGTTTAAATTTAGGGGAATTAGCCTGTAATAATCCCACCTAGACCTTATTAGCCATTAATAATCTCACCTCAGAATATTCCCCCCACCAGTCTCACTTTTCACTTATTTTTCCTACAATGGTCCACCGTAAAAAAAACTTAACGGAGTTAAGTTTTTTTTCCAAATTACAAACAAATTTTATAGGGCTTTTGATCAGAACGATGATACGAGTTTATTGATATAAAACTTACTTCGAAATGGTGCTCTAAGTGACTTGATTTTGGTTAATTGGAAATTTAAACACCCGAATTGAAGCGTTGTTTTCATCGTTTGGAGCACCGTTTCAAGGCAAGTTTTACATCAATGGACTCGTATCGTCATTCTAATCAAAAGTTCTAAAAAATCTGTTTGTAATTTGGAAAAAAGCTTAACTCTGTTAAGTTTTTTCAATGGGGGACCATTGTAGGAAAAATAGGTGAAAGGTTGGACTGGTGGAGGGAATATTCTGAGGTGGGATTATTAATGACCAATAAGGTCTAGTGGGATTAATATAGGCTAATTTCCCTTAAATTTAGGCCTTTTAAAATGATTGTAACTTCAAATAATAAAACAGATTGGCACACTTAAAAGTATATATAGAGCTTTTTTAGCCCTTAGATTTTTGGCACTGAGCCGTCGCTCACCTGGCCCATGCTTAGAGGGTCGGACCTGAATCACGTTCATCATTTCAAAACTTTAATAAAAGAAACCAGTCAAACCATCAAACCAAAATGTTAAACTGCCATTACCAATAAAACCAGCCAGTCTAATCATCTCACCCAATACAGCCAGTTCAATTTGTCATCCTTTAAACCATAGCTAGGGGTGTTCAAAGTTGATAGTTCGTGACTCGCTAAAAAAGCTCGACTCGAAATCAACTCAGTTGTAAACGAACCGAGCCGGCTCGAATTATTTTATTTCATATACACTAATTTATTTTTAAATGTATTAAACTTAAAAATATGTGGTAGGGGTTAAAGTGTCAACATTTAAAGTTTAATTAATTATAAATTAATTATATAAATAGCATATAAAAATAAAAAAAATAATACATATAATATTTTTAGTATGCCCTTCTGTAGGTGTAAAGGAGGCAGAGCGGCTCGAGAGCTACTCGGGATCGGATCAATAAAAAGTTCGGACAAACCTGAGCTCAAACCTTAATTATGACTCGTTTAGTTATCGAGCTCAAGCTTTACATACATGGTTCGTTTAGGTTCGTTCGTTTAGGTTCGCGAGCCTAAACGAACCCAAACAAATTATATATATAATATACCTACATTTAACATTGGTGAGCCTAGCTCTAACTGAGGTTTGGCTCGTTTACGCTATCGAAGCGAGCTCGAGCGGAGCTTTTAGCTCATTTAAAATTGTTCTTAAATTACCTCAAGCCGAGCCCAACTCGATCTCTCGGGTTATACTTCCGAGCCAAGCTCGATCTCTAAATAGTAGACTCGAACCGAGTCTAGCTCAAGCCTAGTTGAACTCGGGCTTGACTCGGCTCGTTTACATCCCACCTTTATGTCTTTATAATATTAGAAAAAATGAAAATGATACATAAGTCTATCTTTTGTTTTTTTGTGTTATTTATACTTGTAAAAAAAATTAACGAGTCGTCTCGATTGAGTTCGAGTTGACTCGAACTTTTTACAAGCTCAACCTCGACTTTTCAGCTCAATAAAATAAACGAGCCCAACCAAACTGACTCGTTTAAGTTCGAGCCCAACCTAGCTTGACTCGACTACAACCCTAGCCATAGTTACGCCCCGAACCCAAATTTTATCAAAACCAACTAAACCGCACCATAAACACCCTTATCAACCCAACCCAACCCAACACAACCCAACCAAATTATTCCATATATAAATTGCCAACTTTCTTCTGCATCATCACTTGTACATCATGCTTTGGAACTTTTTCAAACAAAAAAACTTCATTTTCCATTTTAAACCTTAAAGTTTCTTATTTTAGAGCATTCTCATCCAAAACATCAAAATATGTGAGGGGTAGTTTTTACATTATAAAGGGTATAAAAAATGGTTGTGAGTGGAGGAGAGAGAAAATGTTACTGTTCATCTGTATATTTGGGGGACACTGTTCACCCAGTATAATTTTTTTAATATATATTGAAAGTGGTTGTGAGTGAAGGAGAGAGAAAAATGTAATGATAATATTATTTAATTGAAAAGGAGAGAGAGAAAAAATATTTGTTTTTAGTGAAAATATATTGATATATGAGTTGTTTTTTAGTGGAATGTATGTATAATTTGATGGATTGGTTGAGAATGCTCTTACATTTTAACCCATTTCAAATTTTTACTTTTAACTCAAACTTTTTCATCTTTTGTAATTTAACACAACACTTTACTATTTACAACTTTGGTCCACCATACTTTTTGTCTTTCGCAAGTTTTTCGTTTTACGTTTCGTTCTAAATTTTGCAAGTTAACATGTCGTATCGTGCGTGTGAGGTTCAATTTTTTTGCTCTATTTTTCCATATTTGACAAACCCGTCGCAACGTGTCCATTTTTTCCCTTTTGAAAAGTTCGTCGCAACGGGCGGGTCCTAGATCGACTAAGTTATTATTTTCTACGTTTTACGTTTCTGATTAATTCGCATTAACACACTGTAACGGGTGTACGTGGTTCAATGATTTTAGTCTGCTTTTCGTTCAGTGTAATTTTTACCTTTTTATCTATTTTATTTTTACGATGTTAAGAGTCGATGTCGTTGTGGCATTGGTGCTACTTGGCACGGTTTTACGAACGTTTTTAACCTATTAATTTTTTTACTAATATTTTGTTTCCGTTTACCCTTATACTTCCTTTACTTAAAAACTATTTTTTACACACATATTTTATGTACGGGTATGTATAAATATGATTTGTTCTATATTCCAACGTAAATTTTTTTTATAGACGAGTCATGTCAAATATAATACGCTTTTCGTTTAAAGAAACCATTTTTACGTGCATATCTTTATGTACGTTTTGGTATAAATTCAAGTTGTTCTACGTTTCGACATAAACTTTTTTGGTAAATGATTCAGGTCAAATATAATATGTTTTCGTGTTTATTTTATGTATGTTTCGTAAAGTTTGTTTTGAACCGAATGGAGTCAAATTACGGTTTCTCTTTCTCCCCTTTTTTTGAAAGCTCTAATTAATCCCTTTTGATTACATGTGCATATTTTCCTTCATACCCGTTACGCTTTCTATGTATGAGTTGGGTCACATATAATACGTTATGATTGTTCGATATGAATTTGATTTACTTTACATTTGATCCAATCACAATGCTTATACATGTTACATAGAGTTCAACTAGATACGTCGAAATGTGTGTTTTCATATGGTTAATGCATCATATAACGTTTGGACTAATCCATTCAATGTTTACGATATACCCGCGCCGCAACGCGGGCGGGTCTTAACCCTAGTTAAATATAAACTTATTATTATATAAGGTACATCCTCTCTTTGTTTCATCAAAATCACAACCAAATGAATTAAAAACTCTTTCTTTTCCTTTTCTTGATCTCCTTTTCTATTCCATTCCAATCTCTCTCTCTCTCTCTCTCTCTCTCTCTAACACAAAACAACGGCGCTAAATCTAACGAAAAACGCGTCTCTTTCCCCCTACAACACTTCAGTTTCAAAACTGGTAGTAGGTGTATATTAAGGGGAAAAAACTGAGGTGGGTTCATGCATCTAGTATCCCACACACTTCAACTCAAAAATCCAATCTTTTTCATTATTTTTCCATTAATCGGATCGTTCAAAGGCTGTTTTGATATGGGTTTTTGTTAAACTTGTTAGTTCTTGAATGAATTTGATTGATTCTTGATTTGAAGAAGTGAATTTTGGTGGTGCTGAGGATGTGTTCTTGCACGGTACGGCTTACTTTACACCTGCATTATTGATTTTTGGGTTAATTTGGATTGATTGGTTTGTGGGGGTTTCAGTAATTTTTTGTTTCTTGTGTTTAATTTGCTTGGGAGTTTGGATTTCTTGGTTTTGTTAAATTTTTTATTGGATTTTGTGTACAAGATTGGGTGAAATTTAAGCAATGTTGAAATTTAGAAGTTTTTTGTTGAGATGGAATTTTGCACAGCAAGTGTTTGATTAAATGTCTCAAAGGGTTTTGTCAATTTCTTTTTTGGTTAATTAATCTTTTTTTAACATTTTTTTCCTCTGTTTTTGTGTACAAATTTGGGTTCAATTTAAGCAATGTTGTGATTCAGAAAAGGCTGAGATGAAATTTAGCACACCAACTGTTTGATTAAATGTCTCAAAGGGTTTTTTCAATTTCATTTCTGGTTAATTAACCTTTTTATAACATTTTTTCTCTGTAATATAATTGATTCATTGGATGAACAGGATGTTAACTTCAAGAGGAATTAAGGGTTTTGTATAATCTGATCAAATTATGCAAATTGGAGGATCGGTTTGACGAACCAGATGTCGAAAACATTATCAATTTTCGCAGCGGTTTTCTTGTTGTTGATCTGTGTTTCAGCATCTGAGAATGGGTTCTCAGGGTGTAACTGTGAGGCCGAAGGCTTCTTTGGGTACCGAAACATAATGGAAACACAACGAGTGAGCGATTTCTTAATAGCAGTCGCTTACTTTTCGATTCCAATCGAGCTTCTGTACTTCGTTAGTTGTTCAAACGTCCCTTTCAAATGGGTACTTGTTCAATTCATTCTCTTTATCGTACTATGCGGAATGACACATTTACTCAACGGTTGGACATACGATGCCCACCCGTTTCAACTAATGCTCGCACTCACCGTATTCAAGTTCCTAACTGCATTAGTCTCATTCGCAACTGCCATTACGTTATTCACTCTCATTCCGTTGCTTTTGAAAGTTAAAGTTAGAGAATTTATGCTTAAAAAGAAGTTTTGGGATCTCGGTAGAGAAATGGGAATGATCAAGAGACAAAAAGAAGCCGGGTGGCACGTTCGTATGCTCACACAAGAAATACGAAAGTCTCTTGATCGCCACACGATTCTTTACACGACTCTCGATAAGCTATCCGAGACTTTAGATTTGCAAAACTGCGCAATTTGGATGCCAGATGAAGCTAAAACGGTGATGAATCTCACTCATCAGCTAAGAGGTGGCAATTCGACAACCGGGGATCGGTTTTGCATCCCGATTAACGATTCCGATGTTCAAGAAATCAAACAAAGCGAAGTCGTAAAGTTATTGGAACCCGAATCGAGATTAGCTGAGTTAAGCAGTGGAGGGTCGAGTCAACCGGGAGCCGTTGCTGCAATCCGTATGCCGATGCTTCGAGTTGCCGACTTTAAAGGTGGGACCCCCGAGATGATTCAAGCGTGTTACGCAATATTAGTTTTGGTTCTACCCGGTGGAAATTTCGGATCATGGACGAATTCGGAGCTCGAAATACTCAAAGTCGTTGCGGATCAAGTAGCCGTTGCGCTCTCGCACGCTGCGGTTTTGGAAGAATCTCGACTCATGAGAGATAAACTAGTGGCGCAAAACCAAGCGTTACAACAAGCAAAACAGGATGCGATGAGGGCGAGTCAAGCGAGAAGCTCGTTTCAAACGGTTATGAGTAAGGGGTTACGAAAACCGATGCATTCAATCATGGGTTTGCTTTCGATTCTACAAGACGAGAAACCAAACAGTCAACAACGTATACTTGTCGACACAATGGTCAAGACAAGCAGTGTTCTTTCGATGCTGATTAACGATGTAGTGGACGATTATTCCAAAGATAACGGCAAGTTTCTATTGGAAATGCGATCGTTTCAGCTTCATGGTATGATCAAAGAAGCTGCGTGTCTTGCAAAGTGTTTGTGTGTTTATAAAGGTTACGACTTTGACATAAACGTTGATAAATTTTTACCAAATTACGTAATGGGAGATGAAAGACGGGTGTTACAGGTGATCTTGCATATGATCGGTAATCTTTTGAGTTGGGGTAATGGAGGTGGATGTTTAACGTTAAGGATTTATCGAGAGAGTGGAAGCGTTGGTAAAAACGATCAGCAATGGCGTTCTTGGAGATCAAATTCGAATGATTGTTTGGTTGTTGTTAAGTTTGAAATCGGGTTAAGTGATGCATTTTTGGTTTTGAAACCGTCTTCAAGTGATCAGAGAAACCGTCGATTGGTGGCTGAGGAAAGTTTGAGCTTTAGTATGTGCAAAAAGTTGGTTCAGGTTAGTTTTTGAACTGGTGTTTGAATCTTTATTAAGAAATTTGTTGCATGATATTTGTAGTTTTATGTAGTGCCAATTTCGGTTCGTTTACTTATGGTGGGTCAAACGGGTTAAGAAAGTTGGCTAAAAAGGAAATGGGTCGAAAGTCGCCCAAAGTTCACTCATAATGCATAAACCCTTGTAAATCTTTTCTTTTATATGGTTAGGTTATGTTTTCGAAATTATATTTTGAGTAAAATGCCATTATCGTCCCTGAGGTTTGGTCAGTTTTGCGACTTTCGTCCAAATGTTTGTTTTTCCACATCTGGATCCAAAAGGTTTGAAATCTTGCCATTTTCATCCGACACGATTACTTTATCCATTTTTCTCTGTTAAGTCAAGGGTATTTTCGTCTTTTTTGTTAACTTAAAGGGCAATTCGGTCTTTTTCACTTTATATACATTATGTTAAATGCTTGTACATAAAGTGAAAAAGACCGAATTGCCTTTTAAGTTAACAAAAAATACAGAAATTACCCCTGACTTAACGAAAAAAAAATGGATGGAGTTAACAAGCCGGATGAAAGCAGCAAGATTTCAAACCTTTTGGATCCAGATACGGATACGGAAAAAAAACCTTTGGACGAAAGTCGCAAACTGGCCAAATCGGAGAGACGAAAATGGCATTTTACTCTTTATATCTTTTTTAATCATTTATAAAGAACAATAGAACTTTTGGTCAAGAAATGTTTCGGGTCAACCAAATCTGTTTTCAATTTAGCCACCTCTAATCATTGTATTTGATACTATTACTAATAATCTGTTTTATTGTTAATGTTTTTGGCTAATTTGATTTGAAATAAATGTTGGTTTTTGGGCAGATGATGCAAGGGAACATATGGGTAGTCCCGAATCCCGTAGAATTCGATCAAAGCATGTCCCTCGTTCTCGCGTTTCAGCTTCGGCCATCAATCATGATCGGATTATCCGAAACCAGCGAATCATCCGATCACAACCCGCAATCAAACTCAATGTTTAGAGGCCTTCAAGTTCTTCTAGCCGACGAAGACGATACAAATCGTGCGGTATCCCGTAAGCTGCTCGAGAAATTAGGCTGTGTGGTTACGACCGTAACCTCGGGTTACGACTGTCTCACGGCTCTCAATCCACCCGTATCCGCTTACCAAATCTTGATATTGGATCTACACATGCCCGATCTAGACGGGTTTGAAGTTGCGTCGAGGTTAAGAAAGTTTAGAAGCCAAAACTGGCCGTTGATTATTGCTTCAACGGCTAGTGCCGATGAAGATCTGTGGGAACGATGCATGCAAATTGGGATGAATGGACTTATCCAAAAACCGGTTCTTTTGAAGGGTATTGCTGATGAGTTAAGGAGAGTGTTAATCCAAGCCAATAAGGTCTAATGAAGTCAAAGTCAAGGTAAAGTCAGTGATTGAAGAAGGTGGTTGATTAATAAACTAACATATCTAACTGAGATAGAGGATATTTTGGGTATTGGTAGACAATATATTAATATGTATAGTGTAAAGATGGAGTAAAAGAAGGATTTGATCTCCTATATGAAGCTCTCTTTGAGGAAATCTTTAATAGATTTAAGTATGCAAGATTTGTCTTTGTTAAAGGAATGTTACTTTTTCATTCTTGAACTCTTTAACAAGAGGAAAAAACCATTCTTCAACTCTTTTGACAGTATGAAAAACCAAAAGCTCTGAAGGGGTATGGTCCTAATTCTCGTACCAGGTTTGGGCGCGAGTGACCATCACCCGGCTCATTGCCCCTACTGACAGGATTCACCTCCGTTCGTGCGGGCACGCACGAACCCGGTTTGCTTTCCCTCTTGGGGAGAGATGAGACGACTCACCTTGTATATGAAAATGGTTGTTTTTGTCAACATACAAGAGATGCGGTAATTACTACCAATAATGATAGTAGCTCACTACATTCACTTTCTGTCAAACACATTTCCAGGCTGCGGTCCTACACTGGCGCGTGCAGAGTGGCAATAGAAATGTTTGGTGTGTGCTCAGTTTACCGCGCATAGCGATGCGGTGCAAAACCGTATCCTATTGTTATACAAGTGGAACTGTCACTTTGACTTCCGTGACCAAACCAGCAAGTGGTATGCTCGGGCACTGACAACAGCGGTTAGCTGACCGCCCAATGCGCAGCTGCCCAACCCACATGCATAAAGCTGGTGAACAGACTGCTGGCCACGTGACGGGTGTTCCTTCATACAACTGATGCAGCAGGACACACGACAACATCTCCGCGTGCGCCCAAGACTCTCGTGACCCGCACAACTGTCACATCTACAAAAAGCTGCAAGATTGTCAGTCGGGCCCTAGGCCCATCAAGCGGCCCTTTGGCCCTTCTCCTTCACTCTTCGGCTATAAATACCCATCTCGAACCAGGTTTGAGGTAACGTTAATCTGCTCTCTCACAATTACTACTTAAATACTTATCTTGCTCCCAAGCAAATACTTATTCTCACGCCGGAGGGTGGTAACAAGGAGCAACCCCCACTCCATTCTCCTTGTTACGAGTCACTCTGTGTTTTCATTGTGCTGGAGACGAATTAGAGGACGACCCGGCTATCGAGGAAAAGAGTGATTAACCCTACTTGACGAAACTCGACCCGTAGACTTAACAACTTAATAAACATGATTGAAATGCTGTAAATTAACAGTAAATGCTTAAGAAATGATGGCATGCCAATTTAGGGCTGCCCAAAAAGCTCGCAGCTCAGAGCTCGCTCGAAGCTCGCTCGGATTTAGTTCGGAAAAAGCTCGCTCGATATGGCTCGGTTTGAAAGTGAACCGAGCCAGCTCGGCTCGGTTAGAAAGTGAGCCAGCTCGGCTCGGCTCGTAACGAGCCGAGTTGGCTCGGTTTGGCTCGCTTGGTAGCTCAGCTCGGCTTAGTTCGGATTATTTTCTTCATAATATATTTATTTTTATATACATTATAATATATTACTAAAAAACTTGTTATTATTTATATATATTTAGGCTTGTAATTTGATATTCATGGCATATTTGAATCTTAATTACCTTGCTAATGAACTAATATTGTATTTCATTGAAATTGTAAAACTTATTTTTTGTTGCTAAACATGATTTAACTTATAATGTATTAGGATAAACTTATTTTGAATATGTTTTTTTGAAGCATTGAATAATATTTTAGGCTACTGAATTTGGAGAGTTATATATTATATTTTTCTTTATAAAATCGAGCCAAACCAAGCCGAGCCGAGCCAGCTCGGTTTAAAACCAAGCCGAGTCCGAGCTTAGATTTTCAGCTCGGTTTCAAATCCGAGCCGAGCCAGCTCGGTTTATAATCGAGCCGAGCCCGAGCTTACCCTGGCTCGGCTCGGCTCATGAACAACCCTACATGCCATGAAAAAACAAACTTCTTTATAAATCTTAGAGTTAAATGTCATTTTAGTCCTTGTGGTTTGGGTCATTTTGTCAGTTTAGTCCAAATGTTTTATTTTTCACCTATAGGTCCAAAAAGGTTTCCCCGTTGCCATTTTAATCCACGTGGTTAACTTCATCCATTATTCTATTAACGAGAAGGGCAATTCAGTCATTTTATATGTAATTCTGTTAACTAGAAGGGCAATTCGGTCATATAAAATGACCGAATTGCCCTTCTCGTTAACAGAAAAAATGGATGAAATTAATCCAGTGGACTAAAATGGCAACAGTAAAACCTTTTTGGACCTACAGACGAAAAATAAATCCTTAGTAAAACGACTCAAACCAGAAATGATGGGATGCCATGAAAAAACAAAATTCTTTATTATTCTTAGAAAATGACACGTGACACGCACATGGTGTCATGTAGTGTTTGTACTAGAAGAGCCCAATATCAATGGGAGATAACATGTCTTGTTTGACAATAATAATATTGATGAAAGGAAAGAGGACAGAAGCATGCATGAATTTATTCAAGTTAGACAACTTCTCTGTGTTTCAGTTTTGAAGGCCAACTGGGACCCAAATGCCTCATTGGTCCATTTCATGATTTAAGGTTTACCTATATATATATATATATATATATATATATATATATAGAGGGAGAAGATCATGCGAGAACCACCTCTTATTGCGAGAACCAATGTGAACACAACCAAAAATGCCTAAAAATAGCTAAAAATCACACAATTTTTTTTTTAATATTTTTTTATAAAAAAATCGCTACTTTTCGAAGCAAAAAAAAAAAAAATTTTTTGGTTCTAAAAGTAGCGATTTTAATATAAAAAATATTTAAAAAAAATAATTTTAGATTTTTTTTTAAGGTTTTTTGGGGGTTTAGTTTTTAGCATTTTAGCTTGGGGTTGGGGGGGGGGGGGGTGGGGGTTAGGTTTTTTTAGCTATTTTAGATTGTGTTCACATTGGTTCTCGCGGTTCTCACAATAATGGTGGTTCTCGCATGAGCTCCTCCCTATATATATATATAGGACAAAGATCCGTTAGGAACCACCTCTTATTGCGAGAACCGCGAGAACCAATGTGAACACAACAAAAAATGCCTAAAAATAGCTAAAAATCACACAATTTTTTTTTTTAATATTTTTTTTATCAAAAAGTCGCTACTTTTCGAAGCCAAAAAAAAATTTAATTTTTTTTTATACTAAAAGTAGCGATTTTAACATAAAAAATATTAAAAAAAAATTAGATTTTTTTTATTTTTTTAGGTTTTTTTGGGGGTTTTAGTTTTTAGCATTTAGCTTGGGGGGTTTAGGTTTTTTTTTTGGGGGGGGGGGGGGGGGTGGGGGTTAGTTTTTTTAGGGTTTGTTTAGCTATTTTAGGTTGTGTTCACATTGGTTCTCGCGGTTCTCGCAATAAGGGTGGTTCTCGCATGAACCTTACCCTATATATATCAAAATAATAAATTACTGTGAAAAAAGGAAAAAACAAGCTTAAATCATATGTTAGTTGCCAAGTCAGCCGCCACGTCAACTGCCACGTTAACACACAAGTGCCACATCAGCGAAAAAAACTAATTGGGTTAGGGTTCAGTTAGTTTGAGAGTGCTATCGGCCAATAAGTTAAAAGTTAGGAGTGGTGTGATACAAATCGAAAGTTGAGAGCTCTACCAACCAATTTGTGAAAATTAAGGTTATTTAAATCCAACATCCCTTTAAAATTGTTTAAGACTTATAAAATTAATAATTTGTTTTGTTCATAATGCTATCGTAAAGCAACCGTGTCTTGCCTAGAACCCTCATAATACACACGTATATGTGTGTGTGTCATTTTCATTGGAGGATGAGTACAAATAGTTTTTAGACCATCCATTGTGGTGTGTGGACGTGAAAGGAGAAGTGGCATGTAAGACCCGTACTTAACTAAAGGAGAATTTAGTAAAATATTTGCATTTATATAAAATTAATGCAAATAACATCCATTTAAAAGTTGAAGTTTAATAAAAACTTTATATCACATCATTACATGACTTAGAGTCTCTTAAATACTTCATAAGGTTTCCAAAAGTTTTAGCGTACTATCATAGTTATATTTGATGTTCAAAAGAACAAACGCGGAAACATAACTTTCAGACGTGTTCGGTTCATCTTTAGCTTGATCCCATCCGTTTCCTGGTAGCATGACCAAAGAATCATTTAACATATTAAACGTTATAAAATGTTAAAAATGTAATTTAATAACTCAAATAACCCAAATAAACAAAATAAGAAATTTGGTGGAGATATCCGACGTAAGCTACGGTAGGAGTACCATAGCTTACGATCGTAAATTAATCGCCACATTCTAGACTCAAAATCCGCAACCCGGAATAATGACTTTTTCATCTTATGCTATCGGCTCACAATTTATTCATGCGATTATTCGACCCGTTATCATACTTGGCTATATTATCCACATTTTTATGGTAAGGATCAATTCCTTACAGATTTTAACCCTTCTACGGGTTTACGAAACACGCGTTTACGCTCCCGTTACACGTTTTACGTTTACGCATTTATTTTGACCTGTTTGATTACTCTAACCAAACAGAAACTAATTTTGACCCATATCTCAGTTTCACCATTCATAACATGCGTTCCCACTTTATGATCTTCATTTAACTATTATCACAACTTCAATTGTGACGGATTGTGATAGAAAATCATTATATTCATATCCTACCCTCAAGTTTGACAATTTTACGAAATTGACCCATTATGTAGCATTATGTCCAAATGGTTTATACCTTCCATTGTATACTACCGGAAGGATTGACCAAATTATAAAACTCATATCCAAACTACCCTTAAGGGTCGTTTGCCCGATTTATCATTCGAAGGCGGTTTGGTTAACTTTAATCCTTTTAATCACGAAGGATATTTAAAGCTTGTTTTGACCAAGTGGGCATTTTTAACCCATATTCTATTTTAAAATCATTGTGTTCCTAAGAACAATATCTCCTATTTAAATTATTAGTCATACCTCACTTTAGATAATCCATTGTCCACCCATGACTCGTTTAACTCTCAGCAGACCCTAAGTCCTCATTGAGAGTTTGTCCCGTTACACATACCTGGCTCGGGTCATTTCGTTGACTCGTTTTAATACCTTGCATTATTAGTTGCTAATTAAAAGCGATGCAAGCCACACGCTATTCATCCTGTGAGCACAAAACTCGACTAGCAACCATTAGTCATTATTGTCAAATGGTGAAACATCGCCATTTGACCCGTTTGGCCTAAATGACCATTTTACCCTCCATTTGACTTACCCCTTTTACATTAGGATGACCAAACATTATGTATTACGTGATAGTACTTATTTACCATCTCGCCCATTTAGTCCAACTCAATTTACACCTTGTGATCATACTACTTAAGTCGTCTTTTTATTCGTTTGACCCATTATGGCTTACGCCATAGTGTCTTTTCAAAACTCATTATTCATCTAGTCAACGCGTGCCCAGATTACCATTTTACCCCTTTTTACCCATTATAGCTTATACCATGAGGTAACTTTTCAAACTCCTTGTTTATTCGTCATCACGTGATCAAATTATCGTTTTACCCCTTTTTACCATCAAATATGGTTTCTTACCAATTTCACTTGTTCTGACCCGTATAGTTTCGTGTCGGAACGTCATATTTCAAATACTAAATCACCTTATTCTTAACCAATACAATAAGTGGGTGTTCTACTTAAAAGATGTAAAGCTTTACTTACCTTTCATCCAATTATGCTTTTCCCGTGTACTTGATCCATTTGACCCGCTTCTTCCCAAGCTTCCACATAGCTTGTCGTATTGTATTTCGAATGAATGGAGTGTACATGGGACCCTATTACTTATAGGGGTATAGCCTAACAAACATCACACTAAATATGGGATACAATATCACATCAAATACTATAGAATATCTCATAAAATATACTATGCTAATAGTCAAGCGTCAAACTATCATTTATCATTTGCAAGATGGTTAGATTAGTCATCATTTATCACGACTATCCCACCTTACGGATTTTCTATCAAAATTATCATTCGATCTTATTAAAGGTCAGTTTGACTTTTGAAAGTCAATTGCCTGTTAACATATATAAACCCACAATTAAGTTCAACAACTCATTTAGGCATTTCATTAATTACCCGGTAGGCACTATTTTTAGGCCACCATTTTAACTACTTTCTTTAACTTAGTTCGTGTTATTGTTAACATCAAGTTAACATAATTTATAATCATTGTATGCTAATCTATCGATTATTATATAATAACTTGGGATTATTTCATCACCGTGAAACAACCCAATGTATCATATGTATATAATTTTACCCAACATCAAATTTAGCCAAAGACTTTAAGCATGCACATAAACATGATGATTTCAAACATATATTAACATGAGTGGGTGAGGTTCGGGTACAAAGTCCATTTTTCCTACAAAGTGTACAAAGTCATAAAACACTACAATTTCAGCCATAAACACATTCAAAACCCACAAATAACATAATGAAGATCACTAAAACACAATATCCGAACCCTAACAGTCCTTAAAAACTTTAAACACATCATCGTACAACTATGAATATAAAACACAACATGATAATCAACATAAAGCACACTAATGTTAGTCATTTGATAATCAAAGCCTTATCATCCAAAACACAACACAAAACCCACAAATATGGTGTTTTAGTAATCTTCACTATGTTATTTGTGAGTTTTGAGTGTGTTTTATGGTTGACATTATGGTGTTTTATGACTTTTTACACTTTGTAGGAAAAATAGACTTTGTAGCCAACTCCCACCCTAACATGAGTATAACATTAATTTCATCATGTTATACAAAACCCAATTCATGGTAGGTATGAGCATGAACTCAAACTTGTTGATTATTAAAATAACCTCCTATTACTATCATTCATGATGATTATAAACATAGATATATCATCAACTCAATCATATTATCAAAATCCACTTCATAATCCACTTGTTAATCACTTACAAGTAACCTTACATCAAATATTTCATAATGTTCTTATGTTTAAGGAAATTAAGCATACATCTACACCTAATTTCATCTTTGGATCATAATCCAATAATCTAATTACAAGTATTCTACTTGTCTCAAATTATAATTTTCACCAATCTAGGTTTTTAAACATACCTTATGATTCCTTCTCTAGGTGATCGTTAATATGCGTTCATGCACGAATTTGAGGTCCAATTTCCTCTTCAATTTGATGATTTTGGGTGAACAAGGGTTTGCCCCTTGTTTGCTCCTCCTGATGATCGACATACACACACACACATGTGTTATGTCTTAATTCTTGTGTTTTAAAACACAAGTTTCCTCTTTGGCAGCTTTGGTCCCTCAAATTTAGTTTTGATTACTTATTTACATGTTACTAACTAGGTTAATTTGTTCCTAGTTATTTTGTTTACGAGTTAACTTTTACCTCTAACGGTACTTTACTCGCTCTTTAATATACATGGCATCTTGACATCACGACCATGGGTACATCATGCCGATGTTGTGTGGTGTGAATATGAAGCGAGAATCGTGACTAAGATCACGTGTGAAAGAAACAATTGAAAAAAACATCAATAACTTGTGAATAAACCAATTGAATCATGATTTTATTTTTAGATTTTTATCATAATATTTAAACTAAAACTTAATCGAATATTTTTAAATAACTTGTGCTTGTTAACTTCTCAAAAAATAGAACTAAACACACATTCTTGCTTATTTATTTCTGAACATTTCGATACAAATCTTAACGAGAACAGAGTTGATTTAAAAAAATCTTTTGGTCTCGTAAGAGGTTTTAACACGTGCTTAGATCGACATTTCAAATGATAAGTAACTATTTATAAATAATTAATAATAAGTGTTTGTAAACTAGCGACAGCAAACCCTTGTACTGTGATGGGCGGAAATGCGGTCAGTTAAAAAAACCATTTAAAAAATTAGTAGATTTTTTAATTAAATTTAAGTAAAATAATAAAAGAGCAAGAAAATTAAAAACAAAAATATAATTTAAAAACAGAAAAATTAAATATTTATATACAGTTGATAAAGAAGTACTTGTGCTTGCTGATTTGAATATACGGCTGAGTATAAATTGCATTGCTAGCTCAGGTAAATACTTTTAACTTATTTTCCCTATACGGGTTTGGGATACGGTATTATAATAATACCCCTTGGTCGGGTATTGAATGTTTAGTCGAATTGTGATTAAATTATTGAGGTAACCCGCTTTAATCTGTATTGTTTGAAATAAAAGCCTTTAGGGGTTAATGACCATGTCCCGGATATCCTTGACATCATTGTCTTATAAAATGGCCACGTCTTAAGCACGGGGTGTAGGCATACACTGAAAGTTGCTTAAAGGGAAACGGTATCTCACTCTCTTGTGGGCTTATACTTGTGGCGTGTCTGTTAATCTTGACTCGGTTTCTACATCGGGCCCTGAACGTACAACGAACATGTAAATCTGTATACAAGATTTTTATATAATTGTCCCAAGTTATAAATGATATGTTGTGCCTTGTGCATTCAAATCAATTTTATTAAACCTTTTTTCAAATGAGTCGGTTAATTGTATTTACCAGTGTAAACTGACGTATTTTCCAAAAAGGTTAAGTGACAGGTACTGAACGTAATTGGCTGGAAGCTCAGGCCGTTAATAAGGAATCTTGCAAGTTCTAGGCGTCTAAAGTCTGTTGAACAATGTTTATGTTTTAAGATCCGCCTGTGGATCCTTTACTTTCCGTTGTAATACTTTGATATTACTTTATATTCGGTTTGTAATATATTTATCTTTTGCTTCCGCTGTGCATTTATATATTGTGTTGTTTGACTATGATGATATCAACTACGTCACGATACTCCCCACCGGGCCCACCGGTAATACGTGGAAAGTCGGGGTGTGACAGGTTGGTATCAGAGCCAACACTGAGTGAATTAAACACTAGTCCTTTGTGTTTAATCTCAGTTACACAGTTGCACATTCTTGAGTCTAGACAAGAACATAGGACTAATCCTAATTCGTTTCATTGTCTTTTAAATTGCTTCTTTTGTTATTTTTCTAATTTGCCCTTGCATGGACAAGTCATTTTTAGTTTGAAGTCCCGTTTAGGGCAACCATATACTTGTTTAAATTTTTAAATGGAACGATTATATTTAAAATATCATTCCTATATTATAAGATCTACCATTATAATAAAATGGCAAAAATCTAAAAAAGGACAAGACCTAGCCATGTGTCGTTTTAAGACAGGGCCAAGACGGTAGTTCCACAATTAGATTCAGATCCTTGTTTACATCTCAATTTAGGATTGTTCCACGTTAAATATTAAAAGAATCTTAAAGGTAAAACCTAGCCTAAATGTCATTTCAGACATGGCCAAGACGGTAAAACCTATCCAAAAGATTCCAATCCCTGTTAACATCTGTAAGTATGTTAACATTTTTGGCAAACTGTGAATCGTTAAAGTCACACAGGCCATCTTTTGGGATGAAGTGCCTACGGGCCATAATTAACGTCCTCTGAGACTAAGGACAGTAGTAGTCTTTGACTCTCTGTCAAGAAAAGGTAATGAAATATGTTTAAACCTTAATGCCTCGATTCTCTGAAATCACGGCTTGTAAATTTAAAATTGTCCTTGTGACTAGGCCCTTTGCGCCACCTTAATATCCTTAATGTTTTATAACTAGGATAAATTATAATGAAAATGCTAATTAAATATAACTAACAAATTAACCAATATGGTTTATATTACCATGGTTAATAAATCGTCAAGAACGATGGTACTGTATGGGCTTCTAAATAAACCTTGCCCTTATTTTTCTTTTTGTAGTAATTAAGACTACATGGCTGACTCTGACGAGATCAACAGTCATCCCCTGGAGAATAATGAGAATGATAAGATTAATATAACCAGAGGAGAACTTCATACACTGATTGATACAGCTGTATCTAAAGCTGTAGAAGAGCAATTTAGGGAGTATAGTCGGACGCATAGTAAAGCCTCATCTGTACCCCACTCTAAGTCTGTCCCCAAGACTCATTCTGAGGCTCATAGCAAGCCACCCTCAAAGAAAGATGAGTCAAATAAGGATGATGATCGACATTCATCTATTCAACACAGTGTTCCATCCAAGAGGATAGTGTTCGATAATGAACCACGTACCAAGTCCTGTACCTATAAATACTTTGTTTCCTGCAAACCCCGGGATTTCACTGGGGAGAAAGGGGCAATCGATTGTATGACCTGGTTGGATGAAATGGACACAGTTGTCGATATAAGCGGTTGTGCTGAGAGGGATGTAGTGAAGTATGTATCCCAATCGTTCAAGGGAGAGGCACTAGCATGGTGGAAGGCTCTTATTCAAGCTGCTGGGAAGATCCCACTTTACAACATGTCATGGGAACAGTTTGTTGCTCTCATTATGGAGAACTACTGCCCTCAACACGAGGTTGAGAGGATTGAGTCAGATTTCTTATCATTGGTTATGACAAACTTAGATTGTCAAGCTTACCTCACCAGTTTCAATACCCTGTCCAGACTGGTTCCTTACCTAGTAACACCAGAACCCAAGAGAATTGCTCGCTTCATTGAGGGTTTAGCCCCAGAAATCAAAGCCAGTGTTAAGGCTTCAAGACCTACTACATTCAGGTCAGCGGCAGATCTGTCGCTATCTCTCACACTCGATGTGGTCAGAAACAAGGCTGTCAAAGCCTCTGAAGATAGAAAGCGTAAAAGGGAGGATGAGAATTCTCATCGCTCCGATAGGGAGAGGAACTCTGAGGATAAGAAGAGTTCCGGGTTTAAGAAAGACAGCCAGCATTCGGGTGGGAAGACCAGGTGCGAAACCTGTCGAAAATACCACCTCGGGAAATGCAGATTTGAATCTCAGCCTCTACCTTGTGGGATTTGCAAGTCTAAGGAACATAAAACCTTGGATTGCAAGAAATTGAAAGACGCAACCTGTTATGGTTGCAACGAGAAGGGGCATATCAAGACAAACTGCCCTAGGAATCAGAAGAAGCCCGAAGAGGCCAAGAAAACAAACGCATGATGAACGCCCAGGAGATGGTGCAGAATGACAATTACATAGCAGGTACCTTTCCTTATCAAACAGTTTATGCAAAAATGTATTTGATGCTGGCACATATGATTCTATAATGAACGATAAATGTTGAGAACTGTTGTCTCCGCTTGATTAGGACTCCGGTCATTTAATGCGAGGTAGAAATTGGCCGATGACACTGTAGAAAATGCTCCAACAAATCTTAGATTGATATTTTATATCTATTAGGAATCACTCTTTTCTGATATCCTTTTGGCAAGCTTTCAAGCTATCCAAATTCATCACTATAATAAAGACAGATGTGACATTTTGATTCCCTGTAAAAAAGATGATGGATTAGGACCAAACTTTAAATGCCATTAATGGTCTTTTGTGACCTAGGCTAAGTATAATTGATATATATTAAATAACGTTCATTAAGAATGCTAATGCTATATTGGCCTGTATGGTTTAATGAAACCATGGTTAGTATATATGGCCATGAGGATGAGGAATAGCAGTTGTCGGATCGCAACCAAGAAATTGATTCATTTAGTAATAGGAACCAAATCTTGAGTATGACAAACTCGGATAAGACATCAGTCAATCACGCCATTGATGATGCGACACATGCTAATGATACTACAATTGTAAACCTTAGAAAGTCCAAGGATGTTCTTCAAACCATGATAAGACACGGCTGTTGGAAAAGCTGTGAAGGGATCGTGAAAAAGGTTTAGAGAGCCGAATGCTACTTACTCTAAATCCTTCACAAACTATAAGTATAGCAAACTTTTAAAATCTTTCCTAAGAACCATAGTTATTAAGTGAAAGCGAAAATAATAGGAACCATTTCTTCTGTTCCTGTCAGAAATCTTTAAGTCATAAAATTCTAATGTACCCTCTCTATAGATAAAGTACATTCGCATGTAATTGATATCTCTTTAATCCCTATTGATTACGAATACCAAATGGTATGACAAAACCGCCGTATGAAAATTGATGTATCTTAATAAGTTCCATAGATTGCTTCCAAGCCTGATCAGTATGGAGGTTTAATGCATGGAACCACAAGGATATCCCAATGATCATATGGTACTAAAGTCAACTAATAGTATTCAAAGAAGATATCCAGAATGGAATTGTCCAACTAAGTGTCTCTGATTAAATCTGTGGACTCGTACCATAAATATGCCACTTATCTGACATAGGCAAGGATAAATGAACTGAAGCCGAGATTTGGAAAAATCTCTGTAATCTCCGTGTGTCTTGATTACCTTCTGCAAAGACTACCCTGTTTACCTTCCGAGAGGCAAGTAGAGTTAAGATTAACATCCCACTTTGGGTTGGAATGTTGTAAGAACTCCATGATTGATTATGGAATAATCAAAACCCTAATTAAGTAAATTTTAAGATAGAGAATTCATATAGCCTAACTCAATATTCTGAGAATTCGGTATTGTTAATTAAGAAAGACGGTTCATTTTGCTTATGCATTGTTTACCGCAACCCTAATTAGGCGACAATTAAGAATCGCCATCAGCTGCCCAGGATCGTCGATTTATTCGACTAACTGTAAGGATTGGCTACTCCTTAAGATTAGTTTTGAGCAGTGGTTGGAATAACCATCTCACCATAAAATAAGTTTTTCTATAACAATTATTATGTAAGTATCAAGGCTACTCCGTTAGGGACCTTGTATAGATGGAATGTTAAACATCTATTGTTAGAACAATTGAGTGGTAAGTCCAATTATCAGGATCTGAAAGTTGCATGTAAAATGCCAGTATTCGGCAGAAAATCAAGGATTAATGAAGATAGCAAACCTCCTAAATTCTTGTTAAGAAATAAGGTTCAACAAAAGATATCACCTTGGAAGGGTGTGCCAAATTTGTTAAATTATCAGGCTAGTTAAGCTCTGAATATATAGAAATCATTCGAAGGAAATAGAATGTATCAAGATCAAGTAGCTTATAAGCTAAAACCTATTTAGGGAGCTTGGCGGAGCTCGCAATATATTGCACACTAGTGACTGAAGGATGTGTTTCGCCAATAAGTCAAGAAACACTATCACATAATGATATGCAAAATTATGATGTGATGAGCATCCTGTATCGATTGAGGATCGACAGGTTAAGAAGCCCCAAAAGGATATATGTACCTAATATAGGGGTCACTTTGGGAGCTTGGAAAGACTCCAAATATGTTATAGAAGTTAAGTCCATTATACGACAAAAAGTACTTCCATCATCTTAACAAATCTCGAGGTCAAGATTTCTTTTAAGGGGGTGAGGATGTAACACCTCGAAAATTCACGTCCTATAATGTATTGACACGTGTCATAAGCTTTGAACGTGACAAAGAATACTCTAGAGGGACTAAAGTTGACAAACAAGGAAAGTATGTGAATATAAGGGTGCAAAATGTCAACAATGAATAAATATACTTTACAATAGCCCTACATGATGTTTATACCCTTAAACGAATAAATCATGGATCATACGAAGCTAAATATGAAAGAAAGTGAGAGATTACAAACTACAGGGGTTAAATGTGTCAACATGTTTAAAGTGTACCTCTGAGTGACCTTTTAGCAAACCCAAAGCTTTGTAACGGTAAATTATGCTCACTAGAATGCGTGATAAAAATTTCATAAAGTTTCGTTATCGTATGAGAAAGTTATGATCAAATTCGTATACGAGGGGTTAAAGCGTCAACGATGAAGTTTATGACTTTTCGGGTAAACGTAATGTGACCCAGGGACTTAACAAAGTGGGTATAAGTCTTGAAGCCCTTATAAGTCAAGTTGAGGGGCTCAAAATGCAAGAAATAAAATTTGGTTACCCTTTGGAAAGACCAAGAGCCAAGATACAAAAGTTGGAAAACTTTAAACTTGAAGTTAGGCTCCAGGCGGGCCGCGTAAGGTCTTGGCAAGCCTTACGCGGGCCACGTCAGACCCCCAGATGCAGAAAATCGTGAAAGTTGGTTGTTCAGCCCTGGAACCGACTTAAGAAGATATTTTCTCATCCATGGGCGACCCCTAAACATTCCTAGGCACTTAGGGACACTTGTGGGTGATCCATGATCAGTTGTAGCCTTAGTTGTCAACAATCTAATGAGATTTAAGCACTATAAAAGGCCATTTGGTTGCAACTTTGTGATCATTCATTCCATCTGCTTTCTTGGAGCTTCCTGGAGTATAAGAGCAGACCCAAGTCATCACTAATCGTGCATAGGACTTTGGTAAGTATGCTTAACCTTTTTTAGTTGAGTTTTTGCTTAGTTTTAGCTTAAAAGTCAAACCGTCGTAATTACCGTTTGACTTAGCGATTAATCATTGATGGTCCAGTGATTAGTCGGATTGAAGGTAGTTATAAGTTGGTAATTATGTGGGCATTAAACCCTTAAAATGGCTCCCTCTGATTCCCACTCTAACTAGATCAAATGTCGGGTCAAAGTTGATTAGAAAAAGTCAACAGAATGCTAATCTTCGAATTAAAGCATAATTAACAATGCAGAAGGCGTATAACCTATTTTATCACTCATATAACTTGGTAATAAGTATGATAACTGGTCTAAGCTTGTTTGATCCGACAATTTCCTGTTTAGACCCGGTTCGGAACCGAAAGTCGCAAAACTTTGACTTTTGCTTTGACTTCAGTTCTGACCCGTTTTAGTATGATTTGGAAATGCCTTAGAGCTTCCTTAGGACCAGGCTACATGTTAGCATAACCCTCTGTGGTTGGTTCATTGATTATCCGATTCGTTTACATGTTTCCGTTAATTGCTTAATGTTGACCATAATGCCCTTTTGACCATAAAACGAGGATTTTGGATATGTGAAAAGACAATAACCTTTGTTACTGATTTATAAACATGTCCCTAAAGTTTCATATCAGTTCGAGGTCCAGAATAGGAGTTATGCTAAATAGCGCATTTAAGAAGCTTTTTGTTAATTAAACGACGCAATTAGCATAAAGCCTATCTAAACCCAAATTTTGACACCAAAACTTTTACCCACTGATGTAATATAATATTTTTAGATTTTTAAAGATTTTTAATTATTTTTAACCTGCTCATAACCTAAGGTTATGGTGTTGATTCGGTAAATACCGATTATACCCTTTTCGGTCATAAAATGAGTTCTACATAGTATTTTGACACCAATCCAATTGCTACTGATTTTATATAATAAATAAAGTATTTTGAACTTTAAAACCTGATCAGAAAACTCAGATTTCCTATATAACCCGGAAATCGCTTAAAATGACTTTTTACGCGTACTAAACGCATAGTTTGGGTTTAAAACCATTTTGCCATATAAGACTTATTATCAACTGATATGACCTATTAAAATAAGTTATTTTACTGATGTATTCGGACCCGAATCTCAGAACTTCATTTAAACTCTTTTATAACCTTTAAGATGACCAAAATACCCCTACGGGGCTTATTTTGAGATTAAACTCGTTTTGGGCATAATGGAAGGTATCCTCCTGATATCGCAACATATTTAAGGCATATTAACTTAGGAAACGTGTATATGACTCTTTTGGTTACTCGTTACACACTTGTCGCGTTCGGATCAGCTTATGTGACTAGTTTGCATATATTAGCCGAAACGGGTCAGACCATATCTTTTTGGTCTCAAAATCCAGAATGTGTTTAAGTTACCCATATTAAGCAAGCATACAAGCTTTTCAGGTCAAAAACCACATTCTAAACCGGTATTCGCTTTATCATGCGTTTGATCCGTGTCTTCCTTTTGAAAACTAACCGGTCTAAGTTACGACTTAAATAAGACCCGTTAGGAAACTAATAGGTTAATAAAACCTTCGTTCCAGATTAAGAGCCCCAGTAGAAGTACTTGTGCTTGCTGATTTGAATATACGGCTGAGTATAAATTGCATTGCTAGCTCAGGTAAACACTTTTAACTTATTTTCCCTATACGGGCTTGGGATACGGTATTATAAAAATACCGCTTGGTCGGGTATTGAATGTTTAGTCAAATTGTGATTAAATTATTGAGGTAACCTGCTTTAATCTGTATTGTTTGAAATAAAAGCCTTTAGGGGTTAATGACCATGTCCCGGATATCCTTGACATCATTGTCTTATAAAATGGCCACGTCTTAAGCACGGGGTGTAGGCATACACTGAAAGTTGCTTAAAGGGAAACGGTATCTCACTCTCTTGTGGGCTTATACTTGTGGCGTGTCTGTTAATCTTGACTCGGTTTCTACATCGGGCCCTGAACGTACAACGAACATGTAAATCTGTATACAAGATTTTTATATAATTGTCCCAAGTTATAAATGATATGTTGTGCCTTGTGCATTCAAATCAATTTTATTAAACCTTTTTTCAAATGAGTCGGTTAATTGTATTTACCAGTGTAAACTGACGTATTTTCCAAAAAGGTTAAGTGACAGGTACTGAACGTAATTGGCTGGAAGCTCAGGCCGTTAATAAGGAATCTTGCAAGTTCTAGGCGTCTAAAGTCTGTTGAACAATGTTTATGTTTTAAGATCCGCCTGTGGATCCTTTACTTTCCGTTGTAATACTTTGATATTACTTTATATTCGGTTTGTAATATATTTATCTTTTGCTTCCGCTGTGCATTTATATATTGTGTTGTTTGACTATGATGATATCAACTACGTCACGATACTCCCCACCGGGCCCACCGGTAATACGTGGAAAGTCGGGGTGTGACAGGTTGGTATCAGAGCCAACACTGAGTGAATTAAACACTAGTCCTTTGTGTTTAATCTCAGTTACACAGTTGCACATTCTTGAGTCTAGACAAGAACATAGGACTAATCCTAATTCGTTTCATTGTCTTTTAAATTGCTTCTTTTGTTATTTTTCTAATTTGCCCTTGCATGGACAAGTCATTTTTAGTTTGAAGTCCCGTTTAGGGCAACCATATACTTGTTTAAATTTTTAAATGGAACGATTATATTTAAAATATCATTCCTATATTATAAGATCTACCATTATAATAAAATGGCAAAAATCTAAAAAAGGACAAGACCTAGCCATGTGTCGTTTTAAGACAGGGCCAAGACGGTAGTTCCACAATTAGATTCAGATCCTTGTTTACATCTCAATTTAGGATTGTTCCACGTTAAATATTAAAAGAATCTTAAAGGTAAAACCTAGCCTAAATGTCATTTCAGACATGGCCAAGACGGTAAAACCTATCCAAAAGATTCCAATCCCTGTTAACATCTGTAAGTATGTTAACATTTTTGGCAAACTGTGAATCGTTAAAGTCACACAGGCCATCTTTTGGGATGAAGTGCCTACGGGCCATAATTAACGTCCTCTGAGACTAAGGACAGTAGTAGTCTTTGACTCTCTGTCAAGAAAAGGTAATGAAATATGTTTAAACCTTAATGCCTCGATTCTCTGAAATCACGGCTTGTAAATTTAAAATTGTCCTTGTGACTAGGCCCTTTGCGCCACCTTAATATCCTTAATGTTTTATAACTAGGATAAATTATAATGAAAATGCTAATTAAATATAACTAACAAATTAACCAATATGGTTTATATTACCATGGTTAATAAATCGTCAAGAACGATGGTACTGTATGGGCTTCTAAATAAACCTTGCCCTTATTTTTCTTTTTGTAGTAATTAAGACTACATGGCTGACTCTGACGAGATCAACAGTCATCCCCTGGAGAATAATGAGAATGATAAGATTAATATAACCAGAGGAGAACTTCATACACTGATTGATACAGCTGTATCTAAAGCTGTAGAAGAGCAATTTAGGGAGTATAGTCGGACGCATAGTAAAGCCTCATCTGTACCCCACTCTAAGTCTGTCCCCAAGACTCATTCTGAGGCTCATAGCAAGCCACCCTCAAAGAAAGATGAGTCAAATAAGGATGATGATCGACATTCATCTATTCAACACAGTGTTCCATCCAAGAGGATAGTGTTCGATAATGAACCACGTACCAAGTCCTGTACCTATAAATACTTTGTTTCCTGCAAACCCCGGGATTTCACTGGGGAGAAAGGGGCAATCGATTGTATGACCTGGTTGGATGAAATGGACACAGTTGTCGATATAAGCGGTTGTGCTGAGAGGGATGTAGTGAAGTATGTATCCCAATCGTTCAAGGGAGAGGCACTAGCATGGTGGAAGGCTCTTATTCAAGCTGCTGGGAAGATCCCACTTTACAACATGTCATGGGAACAGTTTGTTGCTCTCATTATGGAGAACTACTGCCCTCAACACGAGGTTGAGAGGATTGAGTCAGATTTCTTATCATTGGTTATGACAAACTTAGATTGTCAAGCTTACCTCACCAGTTTCAATACCCTGTCCAGACTGGTTCCTTACCTAGTAACACCAGAACCCAAGAGAATTGCTCGCTTCATTGGGGGTTTAGCCCCAGAAATCAAAGCCAGTGTTAAGGCTACAAGACCTACTACATTCAGGTCAGCGGCAGATCTGTCGCTATCTCTCACACTCGATGTGGTCAGAAACAAGGCTGTCAAAGCCTCTGAAGATGGAAAGCGTAAAAGGGAGGATGAGAATTCTCATCGCTCCGATAGGGAGAGGAACTCTGAGGATAAGAAGAGTTCCGGGTTTAAGAAAGACAGCCAGCATTCGGGTGGGAAGACCAGGTGCGAAACCTGTCGAAAATACCACCTCGGGAAATGCAGATTTGAATCTCAGCCTCTACCTTGTGGGATTTGCAAGTCTAAGGAACATAAAACCTTGGATTGCAAGAAATTGAAAGACGCAACCTGTTATGGTTGCAACGAGAAGGGGCATATCAAGACAAACTGCCCTAGGAATCAGAAGAAGCCCGAAGAGGCCAAGAAAACAAACGCATGATGAACGCCCAGGAGATGGTGCAGAATGACAATTACATAGCAGGTACCTTTCCTTATCAAACAGTTTATGCAAAAATGTATTTGATGCTGGCACATATGATTCTATAATGAACGATAAATGTTGAGAACTGTTGTCTCCGCTTGATTAGGACTCCGGTCATTTAATGCGAGGTAGAAATTGGCCGATGACACTGTAGAAAATGCTCCAACAAATCTTAGATTGATATTTTATATCTATTAGGAATCACTCTTTTCTGATATCCTTTTGGCAAGCTTTCAAGCTATCCAAATTCATCACTATAATAAAGACAGATGTGACATTTTGATTCCCTGTAAAAAAGATGATGGATTAGGACCAAACTTTAAATGCCATTAATGGTCTTTTGTGACCTAGGCTAAGTATAATTGATATATATTAAATAACGTTCATTAAGAATGCTAATGCTATATTGGCCTGTATGGTTTAATGAAACCATGGTTAGTATATATGGCCATGAGGATGAGGAATAGCAGTTGTCGGATCGCAACCAAGAAATTGATTCATTTAGTAATAGGAACCAAATCTTGAGTATGACAAACTCGGATAAGACATCAGTCAATCACGCCATTGATGATGCGACACATGCTAATGATACTACAATTGTAAACCTTAGAAAGTCCAAGGATGTTCTTCAAACCATGATAAGACACGGCTGTTGGAAAAGCTGTGAAGGGATCGTGAAAAAGGTTTAGAGAGCCGAATGCTACTTACTCTAAATCCTTCACAAACTATAAGTATAGCAAACTTTTAAAATCTTTCCTAAGAACCATAGTTATTAAGTGAAAGCGAAAATAATAGGAACCATTTCTTCTGTTCCTGTCAGAAATCTTTAAGTCATAAAATTCTAATGTACCCTCTCTATAGATAAAGTACATTCGCATGTAATTGATATCTCTTTAATCCCTATTGATTACGAATACCAAATGGTATGACAAAACCGCCGTATGAAAATTGATGTATCTTAATAAGTTCCATAGATTGCTTCCAAGCCTGATCAGTATGGAGGTTTAATGCATGGAACCACAAGGATATCCCAATGATCATATGGTACTAAAGTCAACTAATAGTATTCAAAGAAGATATCCAGAATGGAATTGTCCAACTAAGTGTCTCTGATTAAATCTGTGGACTCGTACCATAAATATGCCACTTATCTGACATAGGCAAGGATAAATGAACTGAAGCCGAGATTTGGAAAAATCTCTGTAATCTCCGTGTGTCTTGATTACCTTCTGCAAAGACTACCCTGTTTACCTTCCGAGAGGCAAGTAGAGTTAAGATTAACATCCCACTTTGGGTTGGAATGTTGTAAGAACTCCATGATTGATTATGGAATAATCAAAACCCTAATTAAGTAAATTTTAAGATAGAGAATTCATATAGCCTAACTCAATATTCTGAGAATTCGGTATTGTTAATTAAGAAAGACGGTTCATTTTGCTTATGCATTGTTTACCGCAACCCTAATTAGGCGACAATTAAGAATCGCCATCAGCTGCCCAGGATCGTCGATTTATTCGACTAACTGTAAGGATTGGCTACTCCTTAAGATTAGTTTTGAGCAGTGGTTGGAATAACCATCTCACCATAAAATAAGTTTTTCTATAACAATTATTATGTAAGTATCAAGGCTACTCCGTTAGGGACCTTGTATAGATGGAATGTTAAACATCTATTGTTAGAACAATTGAGTGGTAAGTCCAATTATCAGGATCTGAAAGTTGCATGTAAAATGCCAGTATTCGGCAGAAAATCAAGGATTAATGAAGATAGCAAACCTCCTAAATTCTTGTTAAGAAATAAGGTTCAACAAAAGATATCACCTTGGAAGGGTGTGCCAAATTTGTTAAATTATCAGGCTAGTTAAGCTCTGAATATATAGAAATCATTCGAAGGAAATAGAATGTATCAAGATCAAGTAGCTTATAAGCTAAAACCTATTTAGGGAGCTTGGCGGAGCTCGCAATATATTGCACACTAGTGACTGAAGGATGTGTTTCGCCAATAAGTCAAGAAACACTATCACATAATGATATGCAAAATTATGATGTGATGAGCATCCTGTATCGATTGAGGATCGACAGGTTAAGAAGCCCCAAAAGGATATATGTACCTAATATAGGGGTCACTTTGGGAGCTTGGAAAGACTCCAAATATGTTATAGAAGTTAAGTCCATTATACGACAAAAAGTACTTCCATCATCTTAACAAATCTCGAGGTCAAGATTTCTTTTAAGGGGGTGAGGATGTAACACCTCGAGAAGGGGCATATCAAGACCAACTGTCACGGCCCCCGACCCGGTTTGACCCGTTTCAGGAGCCGCGAGACAGAAATTCCCGTGGTATTTAATTTAATCACAGCGGAAGTCTTTTTAAAACAGGATCATTTAAAACTGCTCGTTTATATATAATATAGGGATAATTCCCGTAATTTACAAACCCTTGATTTCACTAGGAAATCCTTTATTTCTTTAAAACATGTTTCTTTATTTATTTACATTGAGCCACTTTCTAAGCTTGTAGTGCTACTCGGCACTTTTCCTTTGCTCACAACAGATCACCTGAAACATGTTTGAAAAAGGTTTTGTCAGCGGGAAATACTGAGTGAATCATTCATTTTACAAAAACGACTCGTTTGTTATAATTCACAGTATTAAGAGAGATTACAATGTTTATTTCAACCAACTACCCACAGTATTTGTCATCGACTCGTTTCGGTGACTGTGGTCATATTACTATTGAGTCCGTTCACCCAATAGTAACGAGTATCATTAATTAGGTTCGCCCACCTAAATCGATAAAAACAGTAATGTGCACAATACCCCACATACCGGCTGTAATTTGGTGACTACATATACTTAATCACTGTAATTATAATCTTGAAAATAAACATACTTTTTGTAAACAGATTTGATAAAAAGAGAATGACTCACATTGTAGATTTTAACGAGCAGAATATAAGCCTACTGATTAGCCTGAATTAACCTAATTTAAATAACAATGCACACACAACAGGTTAGTAACTAATACAGCAGTTACGACAATTCACGAGATTAAACCCTCACAATAATTTATTAGTGCAATACTTAATAATTCAATGGATTCTCAACGAATGACAGAGTATAGTCCGAATTCGAGCAGTACTCAAACATTCAAATCGAAATCACAATGAATTAATAAAGTATAATCTCAATTTGAGCGGCACTTAAACAATCATTGGATAGTTATAATCGATCGGACGTTGAATCGTAATAGCGATCGAGTTATTACCCTGATTGCAGCAGCACTTCGTGATCAGTGTGTGTTTTTGAAAGTAAACAGACGATAATTCCCTCTACGAAACTTGAATTTACGTCGTTCCAATTCCAAATTTCAAGTCCCGACGTCCTCTATTTATAGTCAGATTTTAGGTGTGTCGCGGCCCGCGTGAGAATAAGCTTAACTTTACGCGGGCCGCGTAAAGTTTTGTTTTATGTGTAGGGTTGCCACGATTGGGACTAGCCTTGCTGACTCAACAGAATTCGTTAATTCAACTTCTTCCGCACGCAATTTAGATAATCGTCTACTAAGGTATTACCCCCCCTGAGTTTTAGGGGCCCTAATCCTGATTCTGAAAATTCTGGAAAAATTAGGGTTTATACAAAATCACTTGGGTCTCTCAATTAGGGTTTCCTATTAGATAAATTAATTAATTAAATATGACTTTTGATACGAGTTGTTACATTCTACTCACCTTAATAAAATCTCGTCCTCGAGATTTACTGGAATAAATGAGGATATTTTCGCTTCATTTCTGATTCCAGCTCCCAGGTGTATTCAGCTCCTCTCTTTGAATCCCATCTGACTTTGACTAAGACTAATCGTTTATGTTTGAGAAACTTTATCTTTCGATCCTCAATTTGAAGAGGTTTCTCAACAAATTTTAACTTTTCGTTTACCTCTATATCTTGGAGAGGTACTACCAAAGATTCGTCTGCTAGACATTTCTTGAGATTGGATACATGAAATACATCATGTACTCCAGCTAATTCTTCTGGTAGTTGTAAACGATAAGCAACTGGTCCTATACGTTGGATTACTGGGAATGGTCCTACGTACCTTGGACTTAGCTTTCCTTTCTTTCCGAATCTAACTACTCCTTTCCAAGGAGAAACTTTCAAAAGTACTTTATCTCCAATTTGGAATTCTATAGGCTTGCGGCGATTATCTGCATAACTCTTCTGGCGATCTCTAGCTGTTTTCAATCTTTCCTTGATTTGAGTTATCTTGTCGGTCGTTTCTTGCACTATTTCAGGCCCTGACAATTGACTTTCTCCTATTTCTGCCCAACAAACTGGAGTTCTACACTTTCTTCCATAAAGTGCCTCAAATGGAGCAGTTTCAATACTTGAATGATAACTATTGTTATAAGAAAATTCAATTAATGGTAAGTGATCATCCCAACATCCACCAAAATCAATTACACATGCTCGGAGCATGTCTTCCAGTGTTTGTATTGTCCTTTCACTTTGTCCGTCTGTTTGAGGATGATATGCAGTGCTTAAATTTAGTCGAGTTCCCATTGCTTGCTGAAAACTTTTCCAGAAATGGGAAGTGAAACGACTATCTCTATCTGAAATAATGGAGAGTGGGACTCCATGTAAAGATACTACTTCGTCTACGTACAACTTGGCTAATTTTTCCATGCTAAAGGTTTCTTTCATTGGTAGAAAATGAGCTGATTTGGTTAATCGATCCACAATTACCCAAATCGCATCATTACATTTTCTGGTCTTGGGTAACTTAGTGACAAAATCCATTGTTATAAGTTCCCATTTCCATATAGGCATTTCCAATTGTTGTAGTAAACCTGAGGGTTTCTGGTGTTCAGCCTTAACTTGTGAACAAGTAAGACACTTAGATACATATTTTGCTATATCTTTCTTCATTCCTATCCACCAGAAATTCTTTCTTAAATCTTGGTACATCTTATTGTTTCCAGGGTGCATAGTATACCTAGATTTATGAGATTCTTCTAAAATCTTAAGTCTTAAGTTTCCTTGTTTTGGTACCCAAATTCTACTTTTGTGGAATCTCCAAATTCCATCTGCTCCTTGTTCTAATTCCTTTATCCGTCCTTTCATTCCTTCAGCATCATCCTTGATTGCTGTATCTTGAACATTCTTCAATTGTTCCATTAAATCTATCTGTAGATTTAATCTGAGAGCACGAACTCGTCGTTGCTTTTCATGATATTTACGACTTAAGGCATCTGCAACTACATTTGCCTTTCCTTCATGATATTGGATATCACAGTCGTAGTCACTTAATATTTCCATCCATCTCCTTTGCCTCATGTTTAACTCTTTTTGCCCAAATATATATCTTAGACTTTTATGGTCAGTATAGACAGTAAATTTACTTCCGTAAAGATAATGTCTCCAAATTTTAAGGGCAAAAATTACGGCTCCTAATTCTAAGTCATGAGTCGTATAATTTTCTTCATGCTTTTTCAATTGTCTTGAGGCATATGCAATTACCTTCTTGCGTTGCATTAACACACCTCCAAAACCTAATTTTGAAGCATCACAATATACTTCAAAATCTTCGGTACCTTCTGGTAAGGCTAAGATTGGAGCATTGGTTAATTTCTGTTTCAAAATCCTAAAGGCTTCTTCTTGTTTAGGTCCCCATTCAAACTTAACGGCTTTACAGGTTAACTTAGTTAATGGTACAGCTATCTTGGAAAAATCCTTAATAAACCTTCTATAATATCCAGCTAAACCTATAAAACTTCTTATTTCCATTGCAGTTTGCGGAACCTTCCAATTAGTAATTGCTTCTATTTTAGAAGGATCTACGTGAATTCCTTCGTGATTCACCATATGACCTAAAAATTGCACTTCCTTTAACCAAAATTCACACTTTGAGAATTTTGCATAAAGCTTTTCCTTTCTTAACAAAGTTAAGAGTGCATGCAAATGTTTGCAATGTTCTTCTTGACTTTTGGAATAAATAAGTATATCGTCGATGAATACGATTACAAATTTATCCAAGTATGGTTTACAGATCCGATTCATCATGTCCATAAATGCTGCTGGGGCATTTGTTAGTCCGAAGGGCATGACTGTAAACTCATAATGGCCATACCTAGTTCTGAAAGCAGTTTTAGGTATGTCTTCTTCTTGTACCTTCAATTGATGATATCCGGAACGTAAATCAATCTTAGAAAAATATCTAGCTCCTTGAAGTTGATCAAATAGATCATCAATCCTAGGTAATGGATATCGATTCTTAATTGTAACCTTATTCAATTCTCTATAATCGATACACATTCTCATTGATCCATCTTTCTTTTTCACAAACAACACTGGTGCTCCCCAAGGGGATGAACTAGGTTGTATAAATCCTTTACTTAGTAATTCATCTAACTGCTTTTTCAATTCTAACATTTCGGTGGGTGCTAATCGATAAGGTGCCTTAGCTATTGGTGTAGTACCCGGAATTAGATGAATCCTAAATTCTACTTCCCTATCTGGTGGTAATCCTGGTAATTCTTCTGGAAATACATCTGAATATTCTGAGACTACTGGTATTTCCTTAAGATCTTTACCCTTAGTGCTAATGATTACTGAAATCATATACACTATTTCTTTCTTTCGTTCATAACTAGCAACTTTCATTACTGATATGAACTTCATGGGTTTGCGTGGTTTATCTCCTGTAATGGTGATTATTTCCCCATTAGGTGTTTGAATTTCTATAGAGTTTTTATCACAAAAGATTCGAGCATGGTTGGCTATTAACCAATCCATTCCTAACACAACATCAAATTCGGCTAATTTCATAGGTAACAGGTTGGCAGAAAACTTATGGCCTAACAATTCTATCTTTCCTTTTTGCGAAACCTTATTTATTTTAACAGAATTCCCGTCTGCCGTTTCGACTGTAAAATTTTGCCTAAGGGTTGTTAAGGGTAACTTAAGGGCTTGGCAAAATGAAGTATTGATAAAACTTTGGTTTGCACCAGAGTCAAATAATACTTTTGCATATACGTTGTGAACTAGGAACGTACCAGCTATCACATCTGGAATGAGTTCTGCTTCTTGAGTAGTTAACTGAAAGGCTCGGACATTCTTCTTGGTAGCTCCGTCAGCTGGTTTAGCTTTGTTATCTGCTGGTTTGGCCAATTTAGGACATTCTGTTTTGAAATGTCCTGCTTCTCCACAATTGTAACAGATTGTGGATTTCTTTCTACAGTTTTCTTCACGATGTCCTACCATTTTACAAAAATTGCAAGTTACACCACATCTTCCAAAATGTTTCTTTTTGCAATTTTTGCAGAACGGTGGAGTGGAAGATTGCCCTGTTCCTCTTCTTTTGAAATTACTATTATTACCCGTACGAAATCCCTGGGTAATCTTCTGAGCCAATTCCTTCTTTTTGTTTTCATCTTGTGTGCGTACTAGTTCGTCGGTTAGAGTATTAGCTAATTCCACAGCATCGTCAATAGTGCGAGGTCTTGCAGCTTTAACAATATTGCGGATTTCACTAATTAATCCCCAGATGTATCGAGAAATGAGTACCGGTTCTGGCGAAGCCAGTGTTGGTACCACTCTAGCATATTCAAAGAATGTCGAAGTATAACTGCGACACTCCACTCCTATCATCCGGTGATTTAGGAACTTATTTGCCATTTGTTCCTTTTCATATTCAGGACAATATTTCCTTTCTACAAGATTCTTGAATTCTTCCCATTTCATGGCATAAGCCATCCTTCTTCCTTTTGCTTGTAGCACCGTGTTCCACCATTCTAACGCTCCTTCTTTGAACAGATTTGATGCATACATCACCTGATCTTCTTCTGAACACTTACTTATTGCAATTACTGCTTCGGTTTTCTCTAACCAACGCAGTACTGCTGTTGCTCCTTCATTACCTGCAAATTCAGCAGGTTTGCAAGCAAGAAATTCTTTAAAAGTGCAACCAGGTGTTGCAGCTTTCATTTTCTTAGGAGGTGGAGCCTGTCGTAGATTATTATCATCATGATTGCTGCCTCCATTTACACTGTGACTAAAATTATCTTCCTGAGTACGTTTACTAGGAATGATTTGTTGCGGTTCTACTGGATTTTTAACAGCAGCAACGAATGCTGGAATAGCATTGGCTATCCCTTGTGCAACAATATTTTCTATATCCTGTCTAGTCATATATTGGTTTTCCTGATTTTGTTCAGATTGATTCCCTTCATTTACTGGTTCATTATTAGCATTTTCCATCTGATAATTATTAAAAAATATAATTATTAGTATTGAGTAATGAATAAACAATTTCACAGAAGCACATAAAATCTGGTTGATAACACAGATATATATCCAAAATTGTCGATGTTTCGACTTCTATTTTGCTTTATATATATTAGATAGGCATCCATACACACCTTTTATCTTACAATGTTTTATTTCCCATTTTACAGAGTTATATTTACTTATTATTATTAATATACAGACACTTTTCCCAACCCCACTATTCTTTGGTCATAATAAGTTTTAGTAGCGACGTTCCCTTTCGTCGTACTTCCAGGTAATCCTTTCTCCCATATCCCTAATCCTATTTCCTGTATTTATCAGTTCTTCACCGTACTGACGGAGTTCGGCTAAATTTTCGTTACTTATTGGAGGATTGGGAATAGGGTCTGGCTCCCACTGTGGAAGGAAAGAATAAGGACTGTTGACAATATTCTCGAATTGCCAGTCATTTGTCCACCATTCTTCCATTTGTCCTAACGGTAGAGTGTGGATTAGTGGATCTGGAATAGCTGGTTCCAGATTGACAGGTAGTTGGGTTTCTAGGCAAGGATATAAATTATTATGGATAGGGCTAATAACATCACAATTTGCCAATAGACGGTCGATTTCGTCTTGAAATGTGATATCTTCAGTTTGTCTAGAACTCTCTCCTATCTCTATTCCTTTTTGTTTATAGTCCTCCCTGAATTCTGCTGGTTTGGAACTTTCTCCGACTTCGATTTCCTTTCCTTTGTTTATAGGGTTTTCTATTTTAGGAAGTTTCCTAGTAGCTGGCTTTCTTCTGCGCACTTTCCTCCATCCTACATATCTTCTTTTCTTTTTAGACTTTGCTTTTTCCAGCGGTGGAGCTTGGAATTCCAGAGGTTCCTCTATGTCAGCAATATAACCAGTAAAGTCGTGGGAGACTTCAATTGGTACTGGGTAGAGGTTGAGATTCTGAAATGCTTCCGATATCTCAGTCATGCTGGACATCATATATGCAAAATGCACAAAAATGCTAAGTTAAAACTTTGGAACAAAGTTTAACAAATAAACATTAAGTTTATTGCATACGGATTTGTACAAAAGATTACAGGAAAGTGAACACACTATAATTTATTTATTTACTGGGTATTACTTTTCTACTAGACCAGGTTTTAAAATTTAGATATTTGCATTTTCTGCTACGGTAGCTAGCATATAAAGGTTTGCCCATTTTTCATCTAAGGTATCTTCCCAAGGTGACTTATTTCCTAATTCCTGGATTTCTGGATTAAACTTCACTTTCTTGACTTGGGTTTTCTTTATTTTCTCTTGTCCCTTTCTAAGAATTGAATTTCTTTTCTCTTGGGTAAGAGGGTTTTCATAGTTTGCTTTACGAACAAAAATCCCTTCATCTAGATCTGCTGGGTGTTTGGAGGAAGAGGTTCCTTTTCTTGTGGGTGCAGTATCTAATTTGTGATAGATAGCAGAAATCTTGTGTTTACCCATACTGTAACTCAATAATTAATCAGTTAATAAAACATATTTCTATAGAATAGCAATTAAATTTCCTAATTATTTTAATAGGCTAAAATCAATAGTAAGCTTAAATCAGTGGCTCTGATACCACCTTTTTCTGTCACGGCCCCCGACCCGGTTTGACCCGTTTCAGGAGCCGCGAGACAGAAATTCCCGTGGTATTTAATTTAATCACAGCGGAAGTCTTTTTAAAACAGGATCATTTAAAACTGCTCGTTTATATATAATATAGGGATAATTCCCGTAATTTACAAACCCTTGATTTCACTAGGAAATCCTTTATTTCTTTAAAACATGTTTCTTTATTTATTTACATTGAGCCACTTTCTAAGCTTGTAGTGCTACTCGGCACTTTTCCTTTGCTCACAACAGATCACCTGAAACATGTTTGAAAAAGGTTTTGTCAGCGGGAAATACTGAGTGAATCATTCATTTTACAAAAACGACTCGTTTGTTATAATTCACAGTATTAAGAGAGATTACAATGTTTATTTCAACCAACTACCCACAGTATTTGTCATCGACTCGTTTCGGTGACTGTGGTCATATTACTATTGAGTCCGTTCACCCAATAGTAACGAGTATCATTAATTAGGTTCGCCCACCTAAATCGATAAAAACAGTAATGTGCACAATACCCCACATACCGGCTGTAATTTGGTGACTACATATACTTAATCACTGTAATTATAATCTTGAAAATAAACATACTTTTTGTAAACAGATTTGATAAAAAGAGAATGACTCACATTGTAGATTTTAACGAGCAGAATATAAGCCTACTGATTAGCCTGAATTAACCTAATTTAAATAACAATGCACACACAACAGGTTAGTAACTAATACAGCAGTTACGACAATTCACGAGATTAAACCCTCACAATAATTTATTAGTGCAATACTTAATAATTCAATGGATTCTCAACGAATGACAGAGTATAGTCCGAATTCGAGCAGTACTCAAACATTCAAATCGAAATCACAATGAATTAATAAAGTATAATCTCAATTTGAGCGGCACTTAAACAATCATTGGATAGTTATAATCGATCGGACGTTGAATCGTAATAGCGATCGAGTTATTACCCTGATTGCAGCAGCACTTCGTGATCAGTGTGTGTTTTTGAAAGTAAACAGACGATAATTCCCTCTACGAAACTTGAATTTACGTCGTTCCAATTCCAAATTTCAAGTCCCGACGTCCTCTATTTATAGTCAGATTTTAGGTGTGTCGCGGCCCGCGTGAGAATAAGCTTAACTTTACGCGGGCCGCGTAAAGTTTTGTTTTATGTGTAGGGTTGCCACGATTGGGACTAGCCTTGCTGACTCAACAGAATTCGTTAATTCAACTTCTTCCGCACGCAATTTAGATAATCGTCTACTAAGGTATTACCCCCCCTGAGTTTTAGGGGCCCTAATCCTGATTCTGAAAATTCTGGAAAAATTAGGGTTTATACAAAATCACTTGGGTCTCTCAATTAGGGTTTCCTATTAGATAAATTAATTAATTAAATATGACTTTTGATACGAGTTGTTACACCAACTGCCCTAGGAATCAGAAGAAGCCCGAAGAGGCCAAGAAAACAAACGCATGATGAACGCCCAGGAGATGGTGCAGAATGACAATTACATAGCATGTACCTTTCCTTATCAAACAGTTTATGCAAAAATGTATTCGATGCTGGCACATATGATTCTATAATGAACGATAAATGTTGAGAACTGTTGTCTCCGCTTGATTAGGACTCCGGTCATTTAATGCGAGGTAGAAATTGGCCGATGACACTATAGAAAATGCTCCAACAAATCTTAGATTGATATTTTATATCTATTAGGAATCACTCTTTTCTGATATCCTTATGGCAAGCTTTCAAGCTATCCAAATTCATCACTATAATAAAGACAGATGTGACATTTTGATTCCCTGTAAAAAAGATGATGGATTAGGACCAAACTTTAAATGCCATTAATGGTCTTTTGTGACCTAGGCTAAGTATAATTGATATATATTAAATAACGTTCATTAAGAATGCTAATGCTATATTGGCCTGTATGGTTTAATGAAACCATGGTTAGTATATATGGCCATGAGGATGAGGAATAGCAGTTGTCGGATCGCAACCAAGAAATTGATTCATTTAGTAATAGGAACCAAATCTTGAGTATGACAAACTCGGATAAGACATCAGTCAATCACGCCATTGATGATGCGACGCATGCTAATGATACTACAATTGTAAACCTTAGAAAGTCCAAGGATGTTCTTCAAACCATGATAAGACACAGCTGTTGGAAAAGCTGTGAAGGGATCGTGAAAAAGGTTCAGAGAGCCGAATGCTACTTACTCTAAATCCTTCACAAACTATAAGTATAGCAAACTTTTAAAATCTTTCCTAAGAACCATAGTTATTAAGTGAAAGCGAAAATAATAGGAACCATTTCTTCTGTTCCTGTCAGAAATCTTTAAGTCATAAAATTCTAATGTACCCTCTCTATAGATAAAGTACATTCGCATGTAATTGATATCTCTTTAATCCCTATTGATTACGAATACCAAATGGTATGACAAAACCGCCGTATGAAAATTGATGTATCTTAATAAGTTCCATAGATTGCTTCCATGCCTGATCAGTATGGAGGTTTAATGCATGGAACCACAAGGATATCCCAATGATCATATGGTACTAAAGTCAACTAATAGTATTCAAAGAAGATATCCAGAATGGAATTGTCCAACTAAGTGTCTCTGATTAAATCTGTGGACTCGTACCATAAATATGCCACTTATCTGACATAGGCAAGGATAAATGAACTGAAGCCGAGATTTGGAAAAATCTCTGTAATCTCCGTGTGTCTTGATTACCTTCTGCAAAGACTACCCTGTTTACCTTCCGAGAGGCAAGTAGAGTTAAGATTAACATCCCACTTTGGGTTGGAATGTTGTAAGAACTCCATGATTGATTATGGAATAATCAAAACCCTAATTAAGTAAATTTTAAGATAGAGAATTCATATAGCCTAACTCAATATTCTGAGAATTCGGTATTGTTAATTAAGAAAGACGGTTCATTTTGCTTATGCATTGTTTACCGCAACCCTAATTAGGCGACAATTAAGAATCGCCATCAGCTGCCCAGGATCGTCGATTTATTCGACTAACTGTAAGGATTGGCTACTCCTTAAGATTAGTTTTGAGCAGTGGTTGGAATAACCATCTCACCATAAAATAAGTTTTTCTATAACAATTATTATGTAAGTATCAAGGCTACTCCGTTAGGGACCTTGTATAGATGGAATGTTAAACATCTATTGTTAGAACAATTGAGTGGTAAGTCCAATTATCAGGATCTGAAAGTTGCATGTAAAATGCCAGTATTCGGCAGAAAATCAAGGATTAATGAAGATAGCAAACCTCCTAAATTCTTGTTAAGAAATAAGGTTCAACAAAAGATATCACCTTGGAAGGGTGTGCCAAATTTGTTAAATTATCAGGCTAGTTAAGCTCTGAATATATAGAAATCATTCGAAGGAAATAGAATGTATCAAGATCAAGTAGCTTATAAGCTAAAACCTATTTAGGGAGCTTGGCGGAGCTCGCAATATATTGCACACTAGTGACTGAAGGATGTGTTTCGCCAATAAGTCAAAAAACACTATCACATAATGATATGCAAAATTATGATGTGATGAGCATCCTGTATCGATTGAGGATCGACAGGTTAAGAAGCCCCAAAAGGATATATGTACCTAATATAGGGGTCACTTTGGGAGCTTGGAAAGACTCCAAATATGTTATAGAAGTTAAGTCCATTATACGACAAAAAGTACTTCCATCATCTTAACAAATCTCGAGGTCAAGATTTCTTTTAAGGGGGTGAGGATGTAACACCTCGAAAATTCACGTCCTATAATGTATTGACACGTGTCATAAGCTTTGAACGTGACAAAGAATACTCTAGAGGGACTAAAGTTGACAAACAAGGAAAGTATGTGAATATAAGGGTGCAAAATGTCAACAATGAATAAATATACTTTACAATAGCCCTACATGATGTTTATACCCTTAAACGAATAAATCATGGATCATACGAAGCTAAATATGAAAGAAAGTGAGAGATTACAAACTACAGGGGTTAAATGTGTCAACATGTTTAAAGTGTACCTCTGAGTGACCTTTTAGCAAACCCAAAGCTTTGTAACGGTAAATTATGCTCACTAGAATGCGTGATAAAAATTTCATAAAGTTTCGTTATCGTATGAGAAAGTTATGATCAAATTCGTATACGAGGGGTTAAAGCGTCAACGATGAAGTTTATGACTTTTCGGGTAAACGTAATGTGACCCAGGGACTTAACAAAGTGGGTATAAGTCTTGAAGCCCTTATAAGTCAAGTTGAGGGGCTCAAAATGCAAGAAATAAAGTTTGGTTGCCCTTTGGAAAGACCAAGAGCTAAGATACAAAAGTTGGAAAACTTTAAACTTGAAGTTAGGCTCCAGGCGGGCCGCGTAAGGTCTTGGCAAGCCTTACGCGGGCCACGTCAGACCCCCAGATGCAGAAAATCGTGAAAGTTGGTTGTTCAGCCCTGGAACCGACTTAAGAAGATATTTTCTCATCCATGGGCGACCCCTAAACATTCCTAGGCACTTAGGGACACTTGTGGGTGATCCATGATCAGTTGTAGCCTTAGTTGTCAACAATCTAATGAGATTTAAGCACTATAAAACGCCATTTGGTTGCAACTTTGTGATCATTCATTCCATCTGCTTTCTTGGAGCTTCCTGGAGCATAAGAGCAGACCCAAGTCATCACTAATCGTGCATAGGACTTTGGTAAGTATGCTTAACCTTTTTTAGTTGAGTTTTTGCTTAGTTTTAGCTTAAAAGTCAAACCGTCGTAATTACCGTTTGACTTAGCGATTAATCATTGATGGTCCAGTGATTAGTCGGATTGAAGGTAGTTATAAGTTGGTAATTATGTGGGCATTAAACCCTTAAAAGGGCTCCCTCTGATTCCCACTCTAACTAGATCAAATGTCGGGTCAAAGTTGATTAGAAAAAGTCAACAGAATGCTAATCTTCGAATTAAAGCATAATTAACAATGCAGAAGGCGTATAACCTATTTTATCACTCATATAACTTGGTAATAAGTATAATAACTGGTCTAAGCTTGTTTGATCCGACAATTTCCTGTTTAGACCCGGTTCGGAACCGAAAGTCGCAAAACTTTGACTTTTGCTTTGACTTCAGTTCTGACCCGTTTTAGTATGATTTGGAAATGCCTTAGAGCTTCCTTAGGACCAGGCTACATGTTAGCATAACCCTCTGTGGTTGGTTCATTGATTATCCGATTCGTTTACATGTTTCCGTTAATTGCTTAATGTTGACCATAATGCCCTTTTGACCATAAAACGAGGATTTTGGATATGTGAAAAGACAATAACCTTTGTTACTGATTTATAAACATGTCCCTAAAGTTTCATATCAGTTCGAGGTCCAGAATAGGAGTTATGCTAAATAGCGCATTTAAGAAGCTTTTTGTTAATTAAACGGCGCAATTAGCATAAAGCCTATCTAAACCCAAATTTTGACACCAAAAATTTTACCCACTGATGTAATATAATATTTTTAGATTTTTAAAGATTTTTAATTATTTTTAACCTGCTCATAACCTAAGGTTATGGCGTTGATTCGGTAAATAGCGATTATACCCTTTCCGGTCATAAAATGAGTTCTACATAGTATTTTGACACCAATCCAATTGCTACTGATTTTATATAATAAATAAAGTATTTTGAACTTTAAAACATGATCAGAAAACTCAGATTTCCTATATAACCCGGAAATCGCTTATAATGACTTTTTACGCGTATTAAACGCATAGTTTGGGTTTATCATGCGTTTGATCCGTGTTTTCCTTTTGAAAACTAACCGGTCTAAGTTACGACTTAAATAAGACCCGTTAGGAAACTAATAGGTTAATAAAACCTTCGTTCCAGATTAAGAGCCCCAGTAGAAGTACTTGTGCTTGCTGATTTGAATATACGGCTGAGTATAAATTGCATTGCTAGCTCAGGTAAATACTTTTAACTTATTTTCCCTATACGGGCTTGGGATACGGTATTATAAAAATACCGCTTGGTCGGGTATTGAATGTTTAGTCAAATTGTGATTAAATTATTGAGGTAACCTGCTTTAATCTGTATTGTTTGAAATAAAAGCCTTTAGGGGTTAATGACCATGTCCCGGATATCCTTGACATCATTGTCTTATAAAATGGCCACGTCTTAAGCACGGGGTGTAGGCATACACTGAAAGTTGCTTAAAGGGAAACGGTATCTCACTCTCTTGTGGGCTTATACTTGTGGCGTGTCTGTTAATCTTGACTCGGTTTCTACATCGGGCCCTGAACGTACAACGAACATGTAAATCTGTATACAAGATTTTTATATAATTGTCCCAAGTTATAAATGATATGTTGTGCCTTGTGCATTCAAATCAATTTTATTAAACCTTTTTTCAAATGAGTCGATTAATTGTATTTACCAGTGTAAACTGACGTATTTTCCAAAAAGGTTAAGTGACAGGTACTGAACGTAATTGGCTGGAAGCTCAGGCCGTTAATAAGGAATCTTGCAAGTTCTAGGCGTCTAAAGTCTGTTGAACAATGTTTATGTTTTAAGATCCGCCTGTGGATCCTTTACTTTCCGTTGTAATACTTTGATATTACTTTATATTCGGTTTGTAATATATTTATCTTTTGCTTCCGCTGTGCATTTATATATTGTGTTGTTTGACTATGATGATATCAACTACGTCACGATACTCCCCACCGGGCCCACCGGTAATACGTGGAAAGTCGGGGTGTGACAATGCGTGACGTCAACAAGCATACATATATATAGTAAAATAAACATGGAAAAAACTGTCACATCCTCTGACTCTACCTGGACGAGAGCTGTGAATAACACAAGTGGACCCGGTGTTTATTAAAATTATCATGGTGGAAATTTCATCAGGACCGGGTGTCATGAAAAATATCAGAGTTTTCAAACATCGTAGTTTTCATTTCATGAACTATGGGGTATAACCCAAATTTACATAAAAGGTTTTCACAAGGATAAACCCTCAATTACAAAACACGTTTTATTCATGTGACATAGCCACTTATTTAAGCTTGAGTGCCTCATAGCACTTTTTCCTTTCCTTCACAGTAAATCACCTTAAACGAGTTTAAAAACATTTGATTAGCAGAAGATACTGGTGAATTCATTCATTCGTATGAAAATAGATTTCTTATAATTACAACACTAAGGGTTTTTACATTTGTTTATATCTTACAACTACCCACTGGTATTTGTCACTCGGCAGTCCCTGTGACTGTGGTCATATCATTGTTGATTATTCTCTCAAGTATTAAAGCTTATCAAGTAGTGTATACAAAACCCCACATACTGACAATAGTTTTCCAGTACGAATACAAATACTTAATCACTATAATATAAGTAACAATTGGAAAACATTTAGGGTTTTGAAAGCATTTGATAAAAGAGAATGACTCACATTGTAGAATTTAGGATTTTCATGCCTCCTGGGTTTAAGACCTGGTTCCTAGCTATACACACAATGTAACACGTATAAGTGTAAGAAACCAAATCAAACTTCAACGATTATCACGAGATTAAAACCGCAACGTATAAGGACTCACCTTATTTAGGCGGAACTTCAGCTTTTCGTTGCTAGGGTTTCGGATCAATCAGACAGGGTATCTGTCACACCCCGTCTTTCCACGTGTCACCGGTGGGCCCGGTGGGGAGTATCGTGACGAGGTTGGCAACATAATAGTCAAACAACACAATATATATGAATGCACAGCGGAAGCAAAAGATAAATTATATATTACAAATCCGAATTTAAAGTAATATCCAGTATTACAACGGAAAGTAAAGGATCCACAGGCGGATCTTAAAACATATCATTTGTTCAACAGACTTTAGACGCCTAGAACTTGCAAGATTCCTTATTAGCGCCCTGAGCTTCCAGCCAATTTCGTTCAATACCTGTCACTTAACCTTTTTGGAAAATACGTCAGTTTTCACTGGTAAATACACTCAACCGACTCATTTGAAAAGAGTTTAAGAAAATTGGTTTGAATGCACGTGGCACAAAATATCTTTTATAATTTGATTAAAATGCACAGAGGCAAAATTAACCTTTTTAACTTGGGAAAATTATTTGTATATAATCGTGTATACAGTTTTACTTATTTGTCGTCCGTTAGGGCCGGTTTGTAGGGCCGGACTAGATTAACTGACACGCCACAGGTATAATGCCCACAGGCTATCTTCCTCTAAGTGGATTACCAGTTCCGGTATAATGCCCACAAGGATGATACCTCGGAGTGGATTACCAGTTTTTACATAATGCAGCTGTCAGGTGTATGCCTACACCCCGTGCTTATGTCGTGGCCATTTCTTAAAATGATGCCAAGGATATCCGGGACATGGTCATTAACCCCCAAAGGCCATACACCAAATAATACATATTAAACGGGTTGTAAGTACATCAATCACAATACGATTTAAATAACTACACACCCGACCAAGCGGTACTTTTATAGTGCCGTATCCCAAGCCCGTATAGGGAAAATAAGTTAAGAGTATTTACCTGAGCTAGCTCCTGTCTTAATTAGCAAGAATCTAATAACTCAGCCGTATTCACTTAAGTAAGCGTAGGTACCATTTACCGAAATGCTCTAGTCTGGAATGATGGTATAAATAACCAATTAGAATGCTAACGGGTCTTTAATTTAGCCTAAGTTTAGACCGGTTAGTCTTAAGGGAATATACGGTTCAGACGCATGATTTAGCGAAGACCGGAATAGAATGTGGTTTAGATCCGACAAGTTTGAAGACTTGTCTTAAATGGGTATTTCATACACATTCTGGATTTTGAGATAAAACCAATAAGGTTTGACCCGTTTTGGCTAATTTATGTAAACTTGTTACATAAACCGAACCGTACGCGTAATAAGCGTGACGGGTATTCATGAGAGCCATATACAGGTTTCCTAAGTTAATTTATGCCTCAAATATGTTGTGACATCAGTAAGATGTCTTTCATTATGCCCGAAACGTATTTAAACACAAACTAGGCCCCGTAGGGGTAGTTTGGTCATTTAAAAGGTTATAAAAGAGTTTAAGTATTTACCTGAGTTACAGGTCTGATGTAATCAGCAAACATACTCAATTTTCTAAGTTATATCAGTAAGTTAAATTATTTATGTGAAATTTATCATTTATAGCCAACTATGCACCGTAGGAGCATTTTGGTAATTTCACATAAGCCGAAAAGCTCAAAACCGGAGCCTGAGTTAATCAACCTTTGCTTACTGTTAAAATATTCTAATTTGCCTAAAATATCAGTAGGTATCAACCCGGGTATGTTCAATATGATTTTAAAACATACTATGCGTTAAAAACGCTAAATAAGGCGATTAAAGGCCATTTCCGGGTTCGATACTTAAATCTGATATTTTTATATTTCCAGAAGGATTAAAATAATTTATTTATCATATGTGATCAGTAGCAAAAGGTCTGGAGTCGTTTAGATATGTAAAACTCGTTTTATGGCCCGTAAGGGCAAAACCGACAATTACCGGATTAAGCTTACGACTACTAGTTATGCTCAGCCAAAAAATAATTAAAAATATTTAAAAATCCCAAAATAATATATTACATCAGTGGGTATTAAGTTTGATATCAAAAAGTAGGCTTAACTAGGCTATACACTAATTACGCCATTTTATTAACATAAAGCTTTAAATTTGCGATAATGAGCATAACTCCTAATCTACAAGTCAAACTGATGTCAAACTTTGCATACAAGTTTATATATCAGTAATTAAGGTTTCTACACTTTTACATTTTCAAAAATCACATTTTAAGGTAATAAGGGCATAATGGTCAACATATGAGCAATTAACGGAATCATGCGTATTAATCGGATAACTAATGAACCGAGGTGTATAATCACAGAGGGTTATACTAGCATGTAACCTGGTCCAAATGAAGCTCCAAGGTATTTCTAAAACATACCTAAACGGGTCAGAACTGAAAGTCAACGTAAAAGTTAAACTATGCGACTTTCGGTTCCGAACCGGGACTTAACAGGGAATTGTCGGGTTGAACATGTTTATACATGTTCTTACACTAATTACCAAGTTATAATAATGATCAAACAGCTTGCACGCCATCTAGATTGCTAATTATGCATTTTATGCTTCTGTTGACTTTTTCGGATTAAGTTTGACCCGACAAACGATCTAGTTAGGATGGGAATCAGTGGGTGTCCTTTTAAGGGTTTATTGCCCACATAATTACCAACTTATAACTACCTTTGATTCGACTAATCACTGGACCATTAGTGATTAATCTTAAAGTCAACCGTTAATTACGACGGTTTGACTTCTAAGCTATACCTAAGCTAAAACTTAATTAGAAGAGGTTAAGCATACTCACTTGTGTCTAATGGATGGTTAGGAAGTCTTGGAATCAGCTTTGGAGTTCCAGAGATGATCAGAAGTGAGTGCAAGAATGTTTGAAACTTGGAGGCCTTATATAGTGTTTGTAAACACCACAATTTGTTGACAACTAAGTCTACAATTGACCACAATCATCCCACAAGTGTCCCTGGGGTCTAGGAACATTTTAGGGGTCGCCCAAGATTGAGAATTACCAGTAAAATCGGTTAAAATCGCGCAAAACAGGCTGCTGCCCGTTTTTCTGCATCTGATGTCCCCACGCGGCCCGCCTCAAGTTTACCATATCCGTACGCGGGCCGCCTGGGCCCTAATAATCAGATTTTTAATTTTCTTTGTTTTGCAACTTGTCCTTTGGCTTCTCGAAAGGGCAATCAAGGTTATTTCTTGCATTTTGACCCCCTTATATTTACTCACAAGGGCTTTAGGACTTATACCCACTTTGCCAAGTCCCTGGACACTTCCGGTTAACCCGAAAAGTCTTAACTTTCAATGTTAACGCTTTAACCCCTCGTACACAAATTTGATCATAACTTTCTCATACGATAACGAAACTTTATGAAATTTATATCGCGCATTCTAGTGAGCATAATTAACAGTTACAAAGCTTCGGGTTTGTCAAAAGGTCAATCAGAGGTATATCTTTAAACATGTTGACACATTTAACCCCTGTAGTTTGTAATCTCTCACTTTTAGCTTCGTATGATCCATGATTTATTCGTTTGATGTTATAAACATCATGTAGGGTTATTATGAAGTGTATTTATTCACTGTTGACATTTAGAACTCGTATTTTCATATGCTTTTCAAGTTTGTCAACTTTAGTCCCTTCAGAACATTCTTTCACATGTTCAAGCTTATGACACGTGTCAATACATTATAGGACGTGAATTTTCGAGGTGTTACAGTATCGTTTCAGCGATTAGGGTTTCGTACACTGGAATCGAGACAGAGTTTCAGGAATTTAGAAACGAGGGTTGAAGAGATCGAATTTTCGAAATTGATTTGCTAAAAAAAACTAATACAATAGCAATATTGTAATTTTAAACTGATGTCAAAATTGTAATTTTTGGCTGGGGTAAAATCGTAATTTGTCAAAACCTAAAGCGATGACAGTACTGTAATTTTTAACCAAGGTCAAAATCGTAACCTTGAACATGGGCAAATTCGTAATTTTTAACTGAGGGTAAAATCGTATCATAACCGGGCCAATGGGGGAATGCCAAGCAACAGTCTGACACTATTCCCCCACGCACCTTATAAAAAAAAAACTAAAACGATGAAAATACTGTAATTTTTAATATGGGCAAAATTGTAATTTTGGGCTAGGGTAAAATCCTAATTTGCCAAAAGCTAGAGCGATGGCAATACCGTAATTTTTAACGAGAGGAAATCGTAAGTTTGAACACGGGTCAACTTCGTAATTTTAACGTGGAGGGTAAAATACTAATATGCCCGGACCCATAAAAGATTGACAGACAGCAGCCTGACACTATTCCTTCACATTGGTTTTGTAGTATATATTAATATTAATATTAATATTAATATTAATATTAATATTAATATTAATATTAAATATTAATAATAATTGGTGCTTGAAAAACTTGTAATTTAGTGGAAGGCAGCGAAGATAATTTTGGTGGAGAGCATGGTGTCATGGGAAATTAATTTAGATTTCTTCAAAAAACAGGAGGTAGCACAGGCATATCACTATATTTCATGTAATATGTTGCTTTGAAAGGTTGTAACATAAGTTTGAGGTCTTGTAACTTGTAAGTTACTGTTCATATAATATAATTTGTGTATAGTAAAATAATAATAATAATAATAATAATAATAATAATAATAATAATAATAATATACCAGTAGATAGAAAGCCACACGTTGTGACGGCGATGTTAAATCGTGAGAAAAAGAAACATCTAATCGTTATTAAATCCGCCTTCAGCAGGACTCAAACTCTTAACTTCAAGGGAAGCAACACCTTAATTCCAATGGTTTTGCCAATTGTAATCCGCATACTACATACGGCAGATGGGCAGTTATTTAATAATTGAAATTATTTTAGCAAAAGAAAAGCTCGGCCTAAGCCCAACCATGCCTGCAGTCATTACTTCGAGTTCTAGGCTTTTAGCCATTGTGTGGGATGGGCCGGCCCTTAAGCTCAATGGATCTTTGGCAACAACAAAAGAGTTTAAGAAAACTTGATTAGTTCTAAAATAACATTTTTATCATGTGAGGAATCACACACGCTTTTTATAAGTACGCCCTTTGAGAAATTGGTGGAGTTTGAATGAAAAAATTAGTGGAGGTCGGATTCTTAAAATCCAAATCAGTGGGGGTAGACTCTTAAAAATCATATATTGTACACAACAATTTTTTTTTGGAAATATTCGGTAAAACTAACACTACGAGCGAAATATTAGGAGGTGCCGGGGCAACCCCGGGCCACGAAGAAGGTACGCCCCTGCTTTGAGAGAATGTTTATAACGTTATTGAACTGAATTATTAAAACTCCAAATAATACTTTATATATGCTATTCTATTTTTGGCAAAGGATAAAGAAAATAATTTAAAACTAATTTAACTAGAAAAGAAAATAGTATAAAATTAAAAAGTCAAGAAAACCCCCAAAAGTGTCATTCACTTATTCAATGTATTAACAAGTCAATCTGGAATAACTCGCAATCGACTCAACTCGATTAGTCGTTTATACAGTTATACCTCTACATCCTACTTCTATTCCACCAAAGAGTGCACTGCCTCTCAATCTGCTCCACATCCGATTCACACATGTAGCCAACTTTTGACTCACTCCGTTAGATTTGTTTGACCCGTATTCTTGTTAACTTAATTATTCTACATACGTGTTTGGCCCATTATCAAAAATTTAATACAACTTGTTGACCTATTTGATATATAAAAATTCTAATTGTCAATCTCTAAATTTAATACAACTTGTTGACCTTTTTGATATATAAAAATTCAAATTGTCAATCTCTAGGTACTTTTATTCCTCAAAGTTACAACATAGAATCATTAAACATCTTAAAACAAAAACAGTATAGCACAGGTTTGTACACTGCTGGGAAGTTGGTTACGAGCTGAGCGGACCTTTACTCGTGTTTGGCTCGTTTACAAATCGAACCGAGCGGAGCGGATCATTTAAAGCCGAGTCTCAAATCAGACGAGAATTTTCCGATCAGTGAATAACAACGTTGTGGCCGATGAGGCGATGATCATATTACACGAATAATGACGTTGAGAGCTGGAGACGATCAACTTAGGGTAGCAGTATGAGACATTGAGGCGATGAGCAAACTATTGTTAAACGGTTTCGGATTTAACTTTTGGATTTGATGTTAATTTTTTTTTGGCGTGATTGGGCTAATGCGTATAGATATAGTTGTAAATTTGTATATAGTGAAACAAAATCTAATAGAGTGGTATATATATATGAGAAGGTTTAAATGAGAACGCTAAATATTGTGAGAACCGTGAGGACAAATGAAGAAATCACGATAACTTGGTCAAAAACAATTCAAATTCAAAAATATGTTTACACTTATCATTATTATTATTTCGAATACAATGTTAGAAATTAAATTTACACATTAAAATTTATTTGAATTCGTAAATAAAGAAAATTTAAAAATGTGTAAGTTTGTCATTTACTCGTGTAAATTTGTTATTTTTTCACATGTGTAAAAAATCCAATAAGAGTGATTTGAGAGAAGAATGACCTATTTGATGTTGTAAACTCTTTTTTTAATGTTGTATTTTAATTACAACAAGGTTTGTATTAAAAAAAATGGTTTTGATTGTTTTTCATTCGTTATCATGGTTCTCGCAATATTTAGTGTTCTCAAGATAATCTTCCCTTATATATATAGAGTAGGAGTTGGCTACAAAGCCAATTTTTCCTACAAAGTGTAGGAAGCCACAACATAATGATATGTGACAAGTAGTTATTTTAATGAAAAGGACAAGAAGGTAATGTGATATTTATTCTATTTATGGTATATATTTATTATAACTAGCACATGAGAAATGTAAGGAAACCAAATATCACATTGAAATCGAATTGACAGTTATATTAGAACCGATTCATTGTTTATCATTCAAGTCACAATTTGTCTTCTTCTTCTTCTAAAGTGGTTCGCTGAAAAAAAAAACCATGGCGTTACATTGTAAAACACAGTACTATGATCAAACTTTAAAAAAACACGATGTCTCCAACAAAACATACTGAATACATGTATATGAAGGATTTAATCACAATGTAGCTTTAACACATCAATCCTTAAGACAATATCAATGTAAAAAACACCTTTACCAAGTTAGTCATTTGTTCGTCGTATTGTGTTTTATCACTAAAACACACTACTATGAACACATCCGGTATTCAACATCAAGTGCACTAAAGCACAGTACTATGATCAAACTTTAAAAAAAACACGTTGTCTTTAACAAAACACACTGAATACATGTATATGCAGGATCTAATTACAATGTGCCTTTAACACATCAATCATTAAAACAATATCAATATAAAAAACAACACATTTACCAAGTTAGTCACTTGTTCGTCACATTGTGTTTTATCACTAAAACACACTACTATGAACACATTTAGCATCCAACATCAAGTGCAATAAAACACAGTACTATGATCATCTCTTACGCTTGTATTTCATGCCGAATTTGTAATCTTGATCCATGATTCTAGCTAATTTTGGTATGCAAGATGGTTATCGATAGTGGATTTTAGATGGAGAGAAGAAATGAGGGAGATTATAGGATGTGTGTTATTTTTGACAGTTATTCGATTGATTTAAAATATGGTAAATGACCAGACTACCCCTAACCTATTATAACAATTAATTAATGACATACAAATATTACAAAAATGCCACCAACTTGATCTTAGCCATTAAACACACCGTCCAATGGCCAGGATTGCTTCCTACACTTTGTAGGAAAAACACAATTTGCGCAGAAACCCCACTCATATATATAACCATAAATTTAATTTATATTTATGTATATATGTATGTGTGTATGTAAATAGGTGTGCGTGCGCGCATGTGTGTATATATAATTTATATTTGTGTATATATGTGTTTATATATGTATATGTAGGGTAGGGATAGTGTACAAAGTGTCTAAAGTGCGAGAAGTGTTTTAAACCATTAGATCTTTGATCTAATGGTTGAGATCAATAGGGACCAAATTATAAATTGTGTTTTAATTATTTGGACTGATTTGAAAATTGTAGGGGTAATAGTGTCTTTGTATATGTTTCAAATTAGGTAACCTCTCCTAAATTCTAGCGACTCACTCCTAAATTCTAACGATTCAATTTTAAACTTATTCTAAAATCCGGACATTCTAAAAAATCCAGAAATATGTAACTGCTACAAGAAATATATAACACTATACATCCATCATATAACACTATATAACACCATATAACACCGCATAATACTATTTAACACCATATAACACCATATAATACTATGTAACAGTATATTACACTATATAACACTATATAACAAATATATAACACTATATATCTATCATAGACATGCTATTAGAAAAATATAACACTATATAATACTGGATAACACTATATAACTCTAAATAACACTATATAACACCATATAATACCATATAACACCATATAACACTATACATCCATCATATAACACTGTATAACACCAAAAAACACTATATAACACTATGTAACACTATATAAAAATATATAACATCATACAGTTCTGAATGGTGGTTGCAGTGTTATATCTAATGTTGTAGTGTTATATAGAGTTATAAAAGGGTTATATGATGTTATATGCTATTCGTAGTGTATTATAGAGATTTGTAGTGTAATATAAAAACCTTCATTCTGCATCCATCACTATATAACACTCTATAAATTTTCAATTTGCGATCTTCATAATTAATAATTGATGAACGAGATGACACAAATTCGTAGATTAATTCTTAATTCGTATTCTTATAATTAAGGGTGGCGGTTATGGAGATTATCAATTAATTAAATCAATAAAAAATGACTTGTTTACCCTTTTAAATTAATTTAGATGAGGACACAAGTCATCTCCACAATATTTCTCACACTTTTGAATTAATGTACAGGATCTTAAATCTGTATATGTATATATATACTAATTAAAAATAATAATTCAAGCCGAATTGAGTAGACCTTTGCTCATGCTTGGCTTGTTAACAAATAAAACCAAACCGAGCAGAGCGGCTTGTTTACAACCGAGCCTTAAATTGAACGAGTATTTTCCGAGCGAGCGTCGAGCGGTTTGGACGGCCCTGGACAGGACATCGGTAAAAAAAGTAAACTCCTCATGAAATTGAGCAGCATGCTTGGGTAATATGCATGCTCTCAGGATGGTTTCAATGGTCAATTTCACATTCAAATGGGACCATTATTCCATTAGTCTGTTGGTCCACCTTCAGTCGTATCATATTAAGTACCATATAAATGGGACCCACTCAAAAGTGTTAGATATATGATCTCACCATGGTTTTAGTCATGCCCAATAAAGGTTCTAAAGCTGTTTGCTTGCCGCAGCTACTTTTAACCTTTTTTCTTTTCACCTAAACCACTACCAGCTACAAGATTACATACAACTAAAAGTTGATCCATTTTGCAGGAGACCCCACTAATCGATCACCCGCCCCATCCCACAGCTTATATTAACAAGAGTAAATTACAAAAATCGTCCTTTATGTATGCTATTTATTGCAAACCATGTCCTTTATCTTTAATAAGTACAAAAAACGTACTTAATGTTTGCAAACCCTTACAAGTTATGTCATTTAGTCATAACACAATTAGTTTTCATGGTTAAATTTGACTAAGTCAACCCCACATAAGGGTATTTTAGTCATTTTATCCTAAATATTAAAATAAATAATCATAAAACCAATAAATAAAACAATTTTAGAATTATATATGTAATATATACATACAGACATTATTAACCCCTTCTCCTTCTCTCTCTCTCTCACACCTACCCCCACCACCACCACCACCACAACTCACCTGCCACAGTCACCGCCACCGCCACCACCACTTTCACTCTCTCACTCTACCTGCTCTCTTTCAATCTCTCTCTACAATCTCCTCTTTCTCTCTCTAAACTTCCATACCGTCGCAAGGATTTTGGAGAATCAACGCAGTCTTGCTTTGAATTAATTGTGTAGCCAATCAACCACTTACAATTCAGCAATGCAGTTCGGAGGCTCCGAGATCAGTCCATCACCGCCGGTACCGACGGCATCCGGCAACAATGCGCATATGATGTACATCTTCAACAGAAACGACATTTGTTTCCTCACTCGGTCTCAACTCTCCTCTCTCTCTATAAAAGTACCCTACCACCACCACCCACTCATCTACCGCCACCATCACCCAACTACAGCCAACACCACCGCCCATCTCAAGACCTGCCACCATCAAACCCTTCCTCACCCATCTCAAGACAACATACATTTAATCATCATCACCAACATATACCACTTCTCAATGTCTTAACACTCATTACATACTTAATCTGTTCACCAGTGGTCTCAATTTCTTTTATCCCCAAACCTTAAGTTCTTCTGTTTCATCGACATCAATAACCCCTAAGTTTAGTTTCAAAACTCTCTAACAAGTTATTATTATATTTGCCTTTGATTTGCGATTACAAAGAACGTACCTCAGATTGGAGTAAATTAGGGTTTTCGTTTCTTGCAGGTTGCCAAGATCTCACAGATCTGAGAGTGGCGGTGCCCGGGTGATGGTGGTGGTCGAGTGGCGGTGGTCGGGTGGTGGTTGTGTAGAACAGAGAGAAGTGTGGGTTGTTTATGATTTGATTGCCAGAAAACTGGTTTGAAACTCGTCGGAAAACTTGTTTGGAGCAGAGTAAACTTGCAGGTGAAGTGGTGGTGGTGGCAGATCGGTGGCGGTGGTGGTGGCGGTGGCGGCGGCAGGTGGGTTGTGGTGGTGGGGGTATGATAGCTAGAAAGAGAGAGAGGGAGAAGACATTATCTGTATATATTTATAACTATATACACATATATAATTCTAAAATTGTTTTATTTATTGGTTTTATGATTATTTATTTTAATATTTAGGATAAAATGACTAAAATACCCTTATGTGGGGTTGACTTAGTCAAATTTAACCATAAAAACTAATTGTGTTATGACTAAAGGATAACTTGTAAGGGTTTGCAAACATTAAGTACGTTTTTTATACTTATTAAAGATAAAGGACATGATTTGCAATAAATAGCATACATAAAGGACGATTTTGGTAATTTACTCTATTAACAAAAAACCAGTCATGTTGTGCATCGGTAGTTAGGGTTGCAAACGAAGCGAACGAACACAAACATGACCTTGTTCGTGTTCATTTGTTAAGAAATATATGTGTTCACAAACTGTTCATTACCAAATGAGATTTTATGTTTGTGTTCGTTTGCTAAGGAAATGAACGTGTTCGTGTTCGTTTGTTAATTTTAGGCAACGAACGTTGAAAAACACAAATGAGCACAAACATAGTGTTCGTGTTCATGAACACAAATGGAAACAAACTAACACAAACAAACGTCCATGAACAGAATATATAACACAATGACACTTATTAAATATTTTCTTTGTCAGAATTTTGAAGTATTTAAATAAAATATAAAAACTAAAAACACTAGTGAACTATCGAACACAAACGAACACGTTACCGAACGTTCACGAACATAAATGAACAAACGCAACCTCAGTTCTTGTTTGTTCATTTAACTAAACGAACGGAATTTCTTGTTCGTGTTCGTTTGGTTAATAAACGAACGAACACGAACGAACACAAATGAACTTCCCGTCGAATAATTCATGAACTGTTCGTCAAACGTTTGGTTCGTTTACAGCCCTAGATATATGATCTCACCATGGTTTTAGTCATGTCCAATAAAGGTTCTAAAGCCGTTTGCTTACTGCAGCTACCTTTAACCTTTTACCTTTTCAACTAAACCACTACCAGCTACAAGATTACATACAACTAAACCTCTAAAAGTGGATCCATTGTGCAGGCGACCCCACAAACCGACCACCCGTCATGTGCATCGGTAGTGGTTGAAAGAAGTTCTGGAAACCTTAACTGAATATGGTCCAGTTATAACATCAGTGATGCAGAGAAAGCATGTTAGAGAATTCAAGTAGCAGAAGTATATAATGCACACTTTTAATGATTGCATGTTAGAGTATTCAAGTATCAGAAGGATATAATGCACACTTTGAATGATTACATGTTCTTAGGTAGTCTAACAAAAAGTGCAAGACATCAATGAAGTGTACAAAAAAGGAAATCATACAACCATTCACCAAAGTCAAAAGTCAAAGTGGCACATGATGATTTTAAGCATAAATTTGTCAATGGGATTGAAAAAACAAGATTTAACAACGGTTAGATAATAACACTAGAACTTAAACATGAATAGACTCGTATGATAGATGAAATCGAGAACCCATGAAATACATTATAGCTCGCTTTTCAAGTTAATTTATGTACTTCAAAGGCGAAAACATATGCCTTACAACAAAGTACATAAAACAACTCATCCATACAATGATTATAAATCAATAGAAAGCCAAAATCTATGATATTCACATCATATTGAACTAAATGTATCAAACGAAGCAGAGATAGACAAACTCACGCTCACGACTCAGGATGACGAATCCAGTTGATCTCCATGAAGCTCAGTATTGCGTTTGCCATTCAAGGCAATCGTCGAAATCAAAACTGCTTGCACAGTCCAATAACGCGTTTTGCTGATGCTCATAACGACAAATATAATTCAAACCCACAAGAAGCTCACAAATTGCTGTTTCTGTCTTCGTTCTATCTGCAAAATACAAAGTTTGTAAAAGTAGAACGTTCGTTCTCGAAACAATTTGTTGCTGCTCGAAATTTCTCTCGTTTTGCCACCGCATCATGTTGTGCGCCAAAGGCGCAAGCCAAGAAAGAATCTCGTCAAGCCTATCTTTCCAATCATGGGCAAGTGGCGCATCGTATATCGCTAAATCTTTCACGTACGACTTTAAACTCATCTTTAAAGCCAATCGCAAGCTTGTTGGTAACATCTGATATAAATCATCTCTAGCTTCCTCACCAACTAAATGCGGGTACTGAAGTAATTTCTCGATCACAATTATAACATTCGCATAATGCAACGCCAACGCAGAGCCTCCAATGGTGTTTTGAGACGCTTGTACCATTAATCTATTCTTTGGAGCCGATTTAACCCTGTTTGTCATATTCGTTTTCAAACGTCTTTGTTCTCCCATCATCGGAATCCGACTTTGAAAACCTGAATGATTTATATCTTTTCTTACACTACTTGAAACGCTACACGACCCTGAAATCTGGCTGCTTCGATCATGATCATCACCGCCTTTTCGAACAGAACCGTCATCGAAATCATCCATTTTCGAAACCGTACTACTTCTGTTCAAACACTCCATAAACAACCTCCCCGCACCCAACCCACACGCGAAATTAAAATCCTCCGCTTTAAACAAAGACATTTCCCCCTTTTTCGATCTAATTTCAGGCCTAAAACCACTACTAGATTTCACACTACGCGCATCAACCTGACCTGAAACCTGAGACAAACTTCTACACGAACGCAAATCCACACGCGAAACCGAACTATTCGAAAACATCTCTCGGCGTTTAATCGTATCATCGAAAACCAAACAAATACGCGCATAAAGCGTACACACCGTTCTCGCAAGCATCTCCACAACCTTATCATAACTCATATTCCACAAACTAACATCCTTCAAATGCCTCACATCCTGCTTCTGCCAAACCACCTTCTGCTCAAACACTCGCCGGCTTTCTTCGTGCGAATCCTGTCGAAACTTATTAACACTAACCTCCAATTCACTCAAAACCTCCATTTCACCATACAACCTAGCAGTAACATTAACATATCTCTCCATTTTCCTCACCATTGCATCCATATCCTTGACTAAAAACCCTAATTCCCCAATATCAATCACTCCGTTAACAATATCCATATACACATGCTCAAACCCTAGCAGTTGCGGCACCGTACACCTCCTTCCAAGCCTCGAAACGACGTCGGATATCGAATTCAACTCCTCTAGCTTCTCCGTACACGCAAGCTGTAGAACATACGTTTCGTCTGACGAAACTAGGGTTTTTACGCCGTACGAGTTGAGGATTTCGTGTTTTAACGTGTAGATCTCGGAATTTGTTAACGATTTGTGGAGATTAACCGTTTTTGACATCACGTTAGCTACTTCGAACGATAATATTCCGATTGTTTCGGCTTTTTTGTGACGGTTTTCGTGAAATTGAGTGTTGTTCGTTACCGGTTTTGACGATGATGAATCGAATGAGAGTGCGTGTTTGATATTTGCTAATCGCACCATTGATGAACCTGTGAAAAGCTTCAAAAGGTTGAAAAGTGTGAAATTGATGAATGTGTTGTGAAATTGAGTGGAGATTTGTGGAATTGAAGGTGAAATGTGGAGGAATTGGTGGCAATATTGGGGGAATTTGGGGATTATGAGTGTGGAGAGTGGAATTAGGGTTTGTTTTGATTTTGTGGAAGATTAAAATTGGGGGAAATTTGTAGTTTGAATGAAGGTGATGAACTGCACCACTGTGTTTGTGTTTGTGTTTCTGTGTTGTGTGTAGTAGTAGCAAACAAAAACAAATGCAAGAGTACACAAGTGAAACAATTCTTTGTAAATATAAATAAATGCGAGGTTGTGAATTCGAATCCCGAGCTTACCTAGGTTTTTGTTCTGCTGTGTGTTACGTCAGAGAGTTTTGCTCTTGTGGTGGTACTGGTACAATGACTATCAACTGACAGCTGGTAATATGGTTTTCCGGGAACGTTCAAGCCAAACTCTGAAGCCAACGTGAGCCTAGTTAAAACAACATAGTCAGAGTTGGGTAACGGGGCTCTCTAACTATATAATATTAGCTCACTTTTTTATTAGTATTTATTAGAAGTATTGTAGTAGTAGGAAAAATAATAATTATGATTATAGGTATGATTTTGTTTCTTATTTATGATAACTAAAATATAAGCAAATTTTTTAAAAGGATGTCTTAGAATGTACACTTTAAAACCTTTTCTTCTAAGTTTTTATTCACTCTTAGTATTACATCAATTAGATTTAAGATTTAACTTATGATGTTACATTTTAAATTATTTAGAAAGACAAACACGCATCTTTATTTAATTGTTCTTTTATTTATACACTACTGTTCTTTATAGAACTCGAATCTTCAATATATACACCTTGATATCATTAGTCTACAAACCCTTTGAAGGTTGTTATTCATGCTTTTACTCCTTTGTCTCTAGATCGTTGTTCATTTTTTTGTTTTATTTTTCTTTTATAATTGTTGGTGTTGTAAGATACATCTTTAAAATATCGATTCTTTTGATTGGCGAATAATTTTACTATTTAGTTGGAGGATCTCTGATGCTCCCAAAAGCATATCCACGTTACCCTTACACATTCTACCTAGGCTTTGCCATCTTACAATTAAAACACTTCAAAAATGTCCTTTCCTTTTTCTCACCACCTCTTACAAAGTTCGATCGTGGAAATGTGAGATGAACACCTCTCCTTCCTCGATTCTTCACACTCCAAAGTACAAATCTAAAAGGGTCTCGTTGCGGATGCTAATATAGCATATTTAATGGATTATTTAGAAAATGGTCCATGTCACCCATATCCACCTCCAATTTAAAAGCTTTACCTCTCTCACAGCGAAAACGACTTCAAAAACGTCCACCCCCCCCCCCCCCACACACTCTCTCTCTCTCTCTCTCTCTCTTATAGGTTGTTTGAAGGCATTCATGGGGACAAACAGCTTTCCTCCCTCTCTCTCTCCATATCCCCAAAGACAGCTCCAAGAATGTCACGTTGCACATTCCCTTACTTAAAATAGGAGGCGTTGTAAAAAAATTATTGTTGAATTTTCTCCCTCCCTTTGAATGGGAAGCATTGTTGTAAAAACATTATTAGAAATAAATGAAAGAAAATTAGTTTAGTTATCTGGTTAATATATCTAATTTTTTGAATCTCATTAATCATTGGAAAGATTTCATCCATACTTCCTTTCATATTACGATGTATTAACGATTTTGTATTTGGATATGGACTTTAGTCTAACGATATCAAGGTGTTGAATAAGGTTTTGCTTTTTCAAGTGACAAGGGTTTAATTCTCATGGTGAAAAAATGTATAGTTTAGTAGTAGTTTAGAGGTGTGTAAGTTACTTTTCTAAAAAAAACAAATTCTTATTTGAAATTATTAAATCAAAATAAAGACTAATTAAAAGGGGAGAGACACATTATAAAAGGTAGGGAATTATACAAGAGACGTATTGGAGAGGTTGTGGAGGAAAAAGATTATTCAATTTCTAAAGTCAAAATCGTTGATTATTTGCTTTTTTCCATGTTTGGATTGATTAAGTCAACCAACAATTCCTTGTCCCTGCTTTTTTTTTCGATTTATAGTCAGTTTGACTTAATCCAAGATGTTGTGAATTAAAACATATATGAAACGGAATAAAATACTAATTTGATTATAACTCTATCTCTATGCATTATGGTTTAACGTCCATGTTATGTGGCATCGGTTTAAGCGTGTCTGGGAATGAAACACCGTCCTAGTGGGACGTGATAGGGTGGGGCTTGGGGCAGAGCTTTCTCCATAGTGTATATTTTATTGAAAATTTCCAAAAGATATGAGATTTTGAGAGTATGTCCCCATGATTTTACTGAAAACTAAGTTCAAGATCCGCTAATGGGTGGGGCGTTGGAGCTTTCATGACGTGAAGGAGGAAATGGGGGGGGGGGGGGGGTATGCTTCACATGTTTTATTTGTTTTCTTTTTTTTTTTCTTAATTAAAATTCAATGTGAAACCATTACACACAAAACTGAATATAAATGAGTGAGAGCTCATGTGTACGTGACAATGATGTAACAGTCACTTTTGGTGTGCAGTAAAAAAAAGAAAAGTGTTGCACGTAGCCTAATTAGTGTCTAGATGTCACTTATCACTATACATCTACTTTTGACTTTTAAGTACTCTTCTTATAACCGAATCTTCTTCTTATAACCGAATCTGATCGATCGTCCACACTGGAACGGTCTGTGTCACATTGCGGTTGATTACTCCTGAACCATCTTCGTTTGGGTTGAGTGGTTATAGGTCGAGCGTGGTTGTATCAGAAATTTTGAAAAAAAAAATATCTTTCACTATTGACTATCCCATTTAGTGATTTATTTATTACTTCATGATTTATAGCTTGTTAATTTGAGGGTTCATATTTTATTAACATAATAAATTCCTATTAACGATTCATGGTTTGTTAATTTAGGGTTCATATTTTTTAACATTATAAATTCCAATGAAAAGATAAATTAATTCTAGCTAATTGGGTTTGAATCTAAAAATCTGAAATCAATCAAGGAATTATGAGTTTGAATCCCAATTGAAATAAATATGAAAAGGTTGTGAAGTTTTCGTTAAAGTAGTATGAAATGAATGAATTGTAAAAAGTGTTTTTTAATAAAATTTAACTTTCAAAAAAATTAAAAAAAATTGTAAAAGAATAAGATGTCAAGGATATAAAGATTAGAGATATTGGAGGGGTTATGACTTTGAGGATTAGGAAACTTCTATTGTAAAGTTTATGACTTTGAGGATTAGGAAACTTCTATTGTAAATTCAAAACAGTCGACGCCCTTTTTTTTCCTTCACCAAACGCAATAAACCAAATATATATATATAAATAAATATAAAAAACAAACCAAACACGTGTACGTGTATAAAGATGACAATGAAAAACCAAAAACTTTAGTGGCATCAATCACACTAGTGACACGATAACCTCCTTTTGACGAACATGACAACATTAGGTTTAACAGATACAGTGGTCGAAAATAATAATTTTAGTTACTCATTGACCCTACGAGTTGGTTTTATAACGATACATATTTATTCTAATGCGTTAGTGGTCGAAAATAATAACTTCAGTCACTCTTTGACCCTACGAGTTGGTTTTATAACGGTACATATTTATTTTAATTTGGTTGAGCTATAGATGCATCACATGTTTGTTCATTTAAGAAGATGCATATTATTTGTCACACAGAAATTACTTGAAAACTTTAATGAATGATTTATTTATTTATTTATTTATTTATTTTTTTGGTATGGATGAATCGTATAATGTTTATAGTTCTTTTATGCGTAGACCGTGTGGAACGGAGTTAGCTCTTGGTGCAAAATTCCAAATATTTTCGCGTTCTCTCTTCAAGACCTTCTTACTTTTTACAAAGACCTCAGTATGTCAGAGAAGAAGAAGGATGCGGTGCAAGGCATTATTATGATCGTTTACTGGAGTTTATGGCGAGCTACGAATAATGCCAAATTTTCTAATATTCCGGTTAGAATAGAAAGTATTTTTAGTGAAATTAAGGCCTTGGTTTTTCTTTGGTTTTCCAATAGATCGAAGCACAAAGGGTTAGATTGGAGGGATTGGAGTTCTTTTGTAAATATGTAATAGTGTAGCTGTCTTTCTTTGTCGGCCCAGCTTGGGTCGTCGTTTTTTCCTTAATGAAGTTTACCTTTCAAAAAAAATAGTTGTAACGTTATTCATGTAAATATGTCATAATGATGAAAATTGAAGATGTGATGATGTAACATGTGGTTTCTAATACTATATGGAAATAGTCAATACGTAATGTTACATCAAATTTAATGTAAAATAATCAAAGATTTAAATCAATACATTAAACTTAGTAGTTTAATGCATATACATAATAAGATAGATAACCTTCCGCATTTAATCCTGATTATTTATGCTCATGAAAAGGAGTCTTGACTGTGTGGTAGTTCACCAATTTATGATATATTGTAGTACAATCTCACATTATGATTGGGGCCAGAGTTGACAAGTCAAAACCTACTTTTGGTGAAGTATAACTATAAACAACCTTCCAAGCCTCAACTTTTATGACACTTTACATGCTTCTAAAAGCAAAAAACGGATTGCCTAATTTAACTGGTTACAACGAAAATCATCAATGTCACTTGCCTACCCACCACGTGTAATAAATCATCATGTAAAACAATTCGTGCAACGCTGGAGTGGAATGAACAAACAAAGAACGATGTCAGGCCAACTAGTTTATGGTATATACCAGTTGGTCCAACGAGTTAAACCGACGTAGTTACTGGTTTGGTTTGGTTTTCTAAGAATTGATGATTAGATAATATGTACTTTCATTAATTTAAATATAGTATGTAATTGTACCCATAATATTTTGTTTACACACTTTATTAATATCTAACACTTACCTTTTTTCTACAAAATAGTACATTAAAAATTTATTAAATTCAAGTGTTAACATCAATATCGTTACACTTAATAGATGATAAGAAAATGACAAGACATTTACACATTTATTTAGAAATGAATAAAATGGTATGCGAGTTTGATTTTTTCTAAAACTATATCTTTATTTTAAATTTCATATATTTTAAAAGAAATTATTTTACATAATTAATTGTGTCTTGACTTAAAAAGTGGAGAAATAAGCATACTTAAGTCTAGAGGTGTTCAAAATAACCGGTTAATTAACCGTAACCGGTTATTAACCGAAACCGTAACCGGTTAATAACCGATTTAGGAATAACCGGTTAGTGGTTATTTTTAACCGTAGGTTAGTAACCGGTTACAAGTTTTTAGTATAATAACCGGTTATTAACCGGTTTTTTTAAACCGGTTTTTTAACCGATAGACCGGTTAACCGAAAAAATAACCGAAAAATTCAAAAAAAAGGCAAAAAAACCGGTTTTTAACCGAAAATAACCGGTTAATTAACCGGACCGGTTAAAGTAATTAACCGGACCAGTTAATAAAATAACCGGTTAAAGTAATAACCGGTTAAAGCATTAACCGGTTAAAGTCAAAAAGTCAAATTAACCGGTATAACCGGTTAACCGGTCCGGTTATTAAAATTAACCGGTTTGTGCACCTCTATTAAGTCTACCATTATTGATGTGCAACCAAAATACAACCCTTGGGCCTAATATGTGCAGCCCAAAAGTGGAGAAATAAGCATACTTAAGTAAAGCCTACCACTATTGATGTGCAACCATAATGCAACCATTGGGCCTAATATGTGCAGCCCAGATGATTTATTTTGGGCCTACTAAATAGTGCTTCTTGCGAAGCCCAATTGAGTTCTCAAGCATTGAAATTTGAATTTAGTTTCTCGTTGTGCTATTTAAAAAAAAAAGAAAACTATTACTACTATATTATTTTATTAACACAATATTTGAGAATATTTTATTAACACAATATTTGAGAATCAACAAATATTAAATAATAACAGAAATATATCATTAGCCCCATGGGAGGGGCCAACAATTCATTTCATTGGTGCTTCTTTCCTTTTTGACTGTATTATTGCTGATATTGCAAATTAAAAGGTCCAATAACTTTCAAATTAATTGTGCGCTATAGGGTGTGGTCATGATCCACCATGACCCTCCATGTTAATGCCATGTAACTCACTTTTAATCCACCATCCAAAACCACTACTCTAAGGGTGTGGTCATAACCCAAACCACTAGCCCCTTAATTATTTTAATTTATCTTTGTCTAAAGAAAAAGGAAATGATTTGTTGAAAAATGGAAATGGGGACCATGGTTCCCATGGTTTAATCCATGCAAACCATGGTGTATCAATCAAGGGGGGGTGTAGCCTTTCATTCATGTTCCTAGGTGGCAAATCATATCCCAACCATGACCCCCACACCCTATAGCCTATTGAAAATGTGGAAAGTTGTCTATTAAATGTCATAAATTTCTCTAGGCCCAAATTTATGACGGGGTTCAGTTAGGATTTACAATATTATCATCCTTTTTGTAAAATCTGCTTCCCATATACAAGTGTACAAACCAGGTATTTTTAATAACCGGTTTTGGTTTTTGGTTTCTCATTTTAAGGGTTAGAATCGGTTGTTGTTATAATCAGTTCGGTTCCGGTTCCAGTTACTTGACCAAAAAACCATACTCTCCATACCCCGGTTTCAGGTAGGGTTTGGTTTCGGTTCTTAAGAAACTTGGTATTAAAATATTCTATTTTTGGATTTTTCTATACTCTATTCCGAGTTTTTTAATACCCTATTTTTAGGTTTTATAATAACCTATTGCGTTTTATTACCCTATTTACTCGTCTTTTTGTTAAAAATTATTAAATATGCATTGTGTAATGTAAAATAATTAAAATAAATGCATTAACATAAACTTAAAAGATAGATATTAGAATTATGTATCGAGTATAGCCGGGTATAGTCGGTTCTGGTTTCGGTTTCGGTTTCGGTTTCGGGTATTAATCAGGTATGATCGACTCCGGTTCTGGTTCTGGTTCTGGGCATGGATATCAAAATGCATACCCTATTTATACCCTATGGCCTATGGGTATGGTCAGTTTTGGGTATAGAAACCTGGGTATTAGAAAAACCGGTTCCGGATTTTTTTACAATGGTCCGATTTTGGGTACCTTTTTTACCGGGTCCGATTTCAGGTACCGTTTGTTTGTGCACCTCTACTTCCTAAGCCCCAACCGCATTGTACTTGATCTTTTGAAGTAGTTATGATATAATGTAGGCCTGTTATGTCACACCCCCAAAATACCACATGCGGAAACCACCGCGAGGCGTGTGACGTACCAGGATCTAGCCACTAATCACATTGAACTGATAGTAATATAATAAACTTGGAATCTCATTCAACGTGAAAAGTGAAATTCAAGCATCTGTTTAAAACAAAATACGTTCAGCGGAAGCATTTAAAAGTCGTTCTAAGTAATTTGAAAACAATTTGTTCATTAAGCATAGCATAACATTAACGTATTATTAAGACGCACGACCCATGACATCCTCGGCTCTCCTGATTGCAAGTTCCGCTTCATGTAATCATCTAACGACCTGCAAGCATGCAGAAAAGTGTATCAGTATAAAACTGGCAAGTTCACAGTTTTGTTTAATGAAAATCATGTTAGGTATTTTAGTTTAAAGGCATGTCAATAATAAACTCGATACCGAAGTGACGTATGTTTGTTTGCCCTCATCAATGCCTATCAACATTGGCCATGTGGTTAAGGTCATTAGTTCACACCCGTCCTCCCCGGTACGGTGTGAGGTTGTCAAGCCTAATAGCGCTATCAACTAATACTCTGTTGCCTCCCCGGCAACTAGTTCGGTATTAAGTAGGGACTTTGGTGATAGTGTTGAGTTTATTAACTAACATCAAAATTAAACCAAGTAGTAAAAGTATTCATCCCCGGAATATTAGTTTGTTTGTCCTCCCCGGACACATACTTGTGAAAGAGTAGTGAACTCACCTTAGTTTGCTCGGTAAGTGATAATGTATCTTTACGCGTTAATTACAAATTAGATCCGTTACGCGTGACCTAATTTACATTCAATGTAGGTAAATATACGAGTAGGGTTTTGCATAACCCTAGTGTCCAAACAGTAGTGTTCAAATGGGCGTGATATACTCATGCTCAAAATATTCACCTAATATTCCCACTAAAGCATAAGGGATTGATATGCAAGCAACACTTTACGGTTAAAAGCAGTTAGTAGAAAGAAAAGAAAATAAAAAGATATTTAATAAATTATACATTGCTAGCAATTCATCATGGTTTCAACGTAGATTTCGAAAAACCAAGTAGATTTCGAAATCTACTTTGAACTAGTTGATGTTATCATAAGCTTTTTCGAAGCGAGTGGGGTGGAGGCCCCGTTCACAACGGAGGAAGTTAAGAGCGCCGTTTTTTAGTGCGGGGATGACCGGGCTCCCGGCCCGGATGGTTTCAACTTCCGGTTCTACAAGCATTTTTGGAGGTTACTGGAAGATGATTTTTTAAACATTATGACAACTTTTTTTTCTTCGGGTATGGTGAACCCAGGGTGTGGGTCTTCTTTTATAGCATTGGTGCCTAAGAAAAGGGACCCGGACGGCCTATGTGATTATAGGCCTATTAGCTTGGTTGGAGTGATTAACAAAGTGATCTCCAAGATTCTGGCGAATAGGCTGAAAAAGGTTCTCGGGTCAGTAATTTCGGAGTCTCAGTCAGCTTTCTTGGGAGGTAGGTATATCCTTGACGGGCCACTTATCATTAATGAGGTTTGTTCCTGGATTAAAAAGGAAAAAAAAGCGTTCTTGTTCAAAGTAGATTTCAAAAAAGCTTATGATAACATCAACTGGGGATTTGTTTTGGATGTGCTTAGACAGATGGGATTTGGGTCACGATGGTGTAACTGGGTGCAGGGTGTTCTGTCTTCTGCTCGGGCGTCGGTCCTTGTCAACGGGTCTCCTACCTTTGAGTTCAAATGCGATAAAGGGATGAGACAAGGTGATCCCTTATCCCCCTTTCTGTTTGTTGTGGTTATGGAAGCTTTGTCGTGCTTGTTTGATAAGGCCAGGGAGGTTGGTGTTGTGTCGGGTCTTAGTCTCAGGTTTCAGGTCAGGCTGATGACGCCCTTATTTTGGGAGATTGGGATGTGAACAATGCTTTGAACATTGTGAGAGTTCTTAGATGTTTCCATGCGTGTTCTGGGTTGCGTATCAATCTCGACAAATCTTATATTTTTGGGTTAGGGGTGAGCAATATCGAAGTGGGGGGCTTTGGCGACCATTGTTGGATGTTCTTCCGACTCCTTGCCGTTTAAATACTTGGGTTTAAAAGTGGGGGCCAACATGAATCGCTTAAGCAATTGGAAGCCGGTTTATGATGTCTTTGAGTCTAGGCTTGCCCATTGGAAATCGTCGCTCTTGTCCTTTGGTGGGAGGATTACTCTCATTCGCTCTGTCCTCCAAAGTCTCCCCAATTATTTTTTCTCTCTCTTCAAAGCGCCTGTTAAAGTGATTAAGGATCTTGAAGGGTTGATTAAGAAGTTCTTATGGGGTGGTTCTTCCGAAGTTAAAAAAACTCATTGGGTGGCTTGGGATAAGGTGGCGTCCCCTAAGCGGATCGGTGGGTTGGGCATTAGCAAACTCAGTTTCTTTAACTTTGCTTTGTTATGTAAATGGGGTTGGCGTTATAAGCGGGAAAAAAGATAATCTTTGGGTTAAAGTGATTGATGCTTTGCACTCTAGTGGTTCGAAGTGGTCTTTCCTTCCTGTTAAGAAGTCTTTAGGGGGTATTTGGCACTCCATTGTTTCGGTCTTCAATAAACCCCTTCCGGGTAATGTTCGCCTACGTAATTTGTTTAAGGGGTCGGTCGGTAATGGCGAGATGATTTTATTCTGGCTGGATCCCTGGCTGAAAGACATTCCTCTTAGAGATGTGTATCCGAACTTGTTTGCTTTGGAGATATTTAAAACTTGTTCGGTTAGTGATCGGGTGCAAGGCGTTTGGATGTGGAAGCATGACCCGGAATTTCCGGGTGAAGTTGCTGAGCTTAATTCTTTGCTGTCGGATCTCGTTTCGGTTTCGTTGAATGCCAGACCGGACGCGTGGAAGTGGCTCGGTGATAGGTCGGGTTTGTTTTCGGTCAGTTCGGTGCGGCGTTTTCTGGATAGGAGGGCTGTTGTCAGCAACAACAACTTCATTCTTGACTGGTGTAAATGGATCCCGTCCAAATGTGATGTCTTCGCGTGGAGAGCTGAGATGGGTAGGATTCCTACAGCGGATGCGCTTCGCAAGAGGGGCATTAATGTGGGTGATGGTTTATGTCCGCTGTGTCGGTCCGAGGAGGAGAGTTCGGATCATCTGTTTTCTTCTTGCTTGGTGTCGGCGGTTTTGTGGCAAAAAGTTAGCAACTGGTGCCGCATTTCTCCTATCTTTGCTTTTTCTGTTCGTGACCTGCTTACTCTTCACAAATCCGGTTCTCACAAGGCTGAGGAAAAGTTGGTCCTTCAAGGTGTTATTCGGGTGGCTTGTTGGTGTCTTTGGCTTGCTCGTAACAGCGCCATCTTTTCGGGGAAGGAAATCAAGGTGGAAGCGATTTTTAGTGAAGTTAGATCTCTGGGATTTCTGTGGTTTAAACATAGAATCAGGAATAATCCTATTTCTTGGTCGGACTGGTGTAATTATGTAATTAGTTAGTCGGTTTGTGGTTCCCTGCTCGGTCTTCGGGCTTGGGTGTGTGCTTTTTAATGAAATTTTCCTTTAAAAAAAGCAATTCATCATGGTCCTACTCGTTATGACCACTAACTTCACACAAATTTGATTGCCATTAATTATAACCTTAGCCACTTCGAATTGTAGAACCAATTGCATGTGTGAACATATATCTACACTTCAAAACTAATTATAAAAAATGAAGTATGGATATAATGAATTGGCTGTTACATGCGGACCAATAAACAATTATATGTGGACAAATTTTAGAAACTGTTCTTTTAATTACTTTATATATAGTACTATGTATCGTACACATTGGAATCTTCATTTGAACATCATGTGCAACATCTTTAATTAATTGATTTCTGGGACATCTTGGATCCTCCCATGTGCGGCTCCATCATAACAAACGAATATCTCTAAATTATCAACATAATCGGCCCACTAGCATATACACATATTAAATTCAAAGACTTGATATACTCATTGCATCAGCCAACTTCAGAATTCATATATACTCACAAATACAAAGCCAGACCTATTAATTAGTAGTTAAGTACAGCTCCTTTTAATCAATACATGTATATTTTTTTTGAAAAGAGAACTTTATTAAAAAACACACATTCGACCCAAACGGGCAAAAGGCCAAGCAACACAAACACCCCCGACCCAAATGGGCAAAGAGCAACAAATTACAACACATACATAGGATATTTACACCAATCACCCCAACTAATATAATTACAAGACGTTCTATTGTTAATCCAAGCATACCCTCTCGACTTGATCTTCCTCACAATCTCATGCGGACTACGACTGATTTGATTGAAAACCAACTCGTTCCAACCTTTCCAAATGCTCCAACACGAGATAATCACCAACCCTTGGATGATTTCCTTAGCCTTCTTTCCGACTTGAGAATAATTATGAATATCCAGAATGTCTTTGAAATCGAAAATATAAACCGGAGGGATTTTGCACCAAACACGTATCTCTGCCCAAACTCGAGTCGCCATAGAACACGCCGAAAAAAGAGGCTCCACCGTTTCCTCAAACTCGTTACAAAAAGGGCACATAACCGATGTAATGTCCACATTCCTTCTTCTTAAGTTCACTCTCGTAGCAAGTCTATCCAAGTTACCTCTCCAAGCCACAATGTTGCATTTAATCGGCACCCATTTGAACCACTCGAAATTAGGAAGTTGACTATTACCCCTTTCGGCTATCAAGGCCTTTTTTACAGCCTTCACCGAAAAACCTTCTTTGCTATCTTCCAACCAGACCCATCCTTAGAATTGTTGAGCGTCACCTTATTAAGGGTCTCTATGCATTCCTGCCACTCCTTTAGCTCCACGACCGACTCAGGCAGTCTAGACCAGTTCCATGTAAACCCACCATTTCCTCTATTCATCTCCATTATGTCTGCTACCCTGCAAGTTTTAAACAGATCCAACCCAAACAAATGTGGCCATCTTTCCGAAAAAGGAATATCTCCTTCCCATGTGTCAATCCAGAACCTAATATCTTCCCCGTTCCCAACCTTGCCCAAGATCAGATGGTTTAAACCCTTCCCTTTGATTTTAATAGTGTAAGTTGATTTCACAATATTTTTCCAACACCCTCCCAGATTACCATTAAAAGGAAGATAACACCTCTGGTTTATTTTGCCGTGACAAGCATCGATCACTTTCCTCCATAAACTTTGATTTTCAACCCTGTACCTCCCTCCCCATTTAACCAAAAGGGCCTCATTAACTTCTTTGAGACGATTGATACCCAACCCCCCATTTAATTTAGGCCACGTAACCCACTCCCAAGCCACCCAGTTCATTTTGTTATTATCATTTACACCCGCCCAAAGAAATTTTCTCATTTTGGCTTCCAACATTTTAATGATTCCAACTGGGGCTTTATAAAGCGACAAGTAATATATAGGGAGACTTTCCAACACTGAGTTAATCAGGGTAAGTCTCCCCCTATCGAGATAGATTTAGCTTTCCAAACAGACAACCTTTTATCAAAAACCTCAACTATCGGGGTCTAGTTACTTATTCTATTCATATTAGCCCCACCGCAATCCCCAAATAAGATAACGGAATATTATCTGTGTTACACCCCACCACCTTGGCCATATCTTTAATATAATCCACTTCCACCCCCATCCCGTATAGATTAGATTTATGTAAGTTAATTTTTAATCCCGAACAAACATAAAAAATTCTCAAACACCTCGAAACGCTCATCGCAATATCCTTATCCCATTCCCCCATCACAAGAGCTTCGTCCGCGTAGAAAAGATGAGAGACTAACGGACCATTATTAGGCATTTGGATTCCTTTAAACCACCCCTCTATCCCAGCTTTATAAAGAATGCTGGAAAGAGCTTCCATAACCACTAGGAACAGAAACGGCGATAGAGGGTCTCCTTGTCTAAGACCTTTGGAACATCCGAATTCGAAGGTGGGAGACCCATTTACCAACACCGAAGACCTAGCCGAGAAAAGAACCCCTTCCACCCATTTGCACCATAAACTAGGAAAACTCATTTGCCCCATGATATCCAACAGAAACCTCCAACTAACATTATCATACGCCTTTTCAAAATCGATTTTAAGAAGAAAAGCCTTATTTTTTTTCTTTTTTAATCCAAGCGATAATCTCGTTTAACATGAGGGGACTGTCGAGAATGTACCTTCCTCTTAGAAAAGCCGTCTGATTTTCCGAGATGATACCCCCGGTCACCTTTTTGAGGCGATTAACAAGAATCATAGAGATAGTCTTACTTATCACCCCAATTAAGTTAATCGGTCTATAGTCTTTCAATCCCAACGGATCTTTGTTCTTCGGGATAAGCGTAATAAAAGAAGAGCTGCAAGCCTCCGAGATCGTACCTTTACTGTAAAAAGAACCAAGCATGTTAGCAAAATCAATCTCAAAAATAGACCAGTACCTTTTGATGAATTTGAAATTAAAACCGTCTGAACCAGGAGCTTTGTCCGCCCCACACTCGAACACCGCACTCTTGATTTCTTCATTACTGAAAGGAATAATCAGGGAAGCCGCCTCCTCGACCGCCAAACGCTTTATGTTGTGGCAAGTGAGTTTAAGTCTGTCCTTAATTTTTTCCTAGAAAACATTTCTGTAGAATCCCATAATCTCCTTTTTAACCAATGCAGGTTTAGTCGTCCACTCCGCATTTATCATGAGCCCCGGAATATTATTGCTGGCCCGTCTACTATTTATGTACCCATGAAAGAAAGCCAAATTTTCATCTCCTTCCAAGTCCCACTTAATCCTTGCTCTTTGTTTGAGATCTTTGATTCTATACCCTTCTAACTCCATAATATCTTTCAAACATTCCGCTTTTGCCCATTCCTCCTCTTCCGACAACTCTCTATTTTCAGATAACTCATCCAAAAACAATGAAATGTTCATTTTATATAAAAAATGGGGACTTAAAAAGAACGATTTTAAAAACAAACAATTTAAAAAATGAACGATTTTAAAAACGATAAACGGTTTTAAGAAGGTTAAAAACAATTTTTTTTTAAATCGACATTTATAGAAAAACAAATTGTTAAAGAAATATGTATTTATTTGTATATTTAAAACGTATTTTTTAGTAAGAATCGTTAAATAAAGAAATAAAAAAGTAAGTAATTACACAAATAAAACTATTAAAAGAACTTTATAACTTACATAAACAGCCCCTAAGCTATAAAATGACCATAATACCCTTAGGGTTAACTAGAAAAAAGTAACATAATTAGTGTTAGGGGTCAAAACCGTTATAAAATGCAATCTCAGGGTCTGATATGTCAAAAGATTCTTTTTTGGACTGAAAAGGTTAAACTGATTAAAATACAAGGGCCAAAATAATAATTTACTCAATATAGTATGTAATTGTACACATAATATTTTGTTTACACACTTTATTAATATCTAACACTTACCTTTTTTTACAAAATTGTACATTAAAAAATTTATTAAATTCAAGTGTTAACATCAGTATCGTTACACTTAATAGATGATAAGAAAAGGACAAGACATTTACACATTTATTTAAAAATGAATAAAATGGTATATGAGTTTGATTTTTTTAAACTATATAGTTATTTTAAATCTCAAATATTTTAAAAGAAATTATTTTACATAATTAATTGTGTCTTGACTTAAAAAGTGGAGAAATAAGCATTACTTAAGTCTGTCATTATTGATGTGCAACCAAAATACAACCCTTGGGCCTAATATGTGCAGCCCAAAAGTGGAGAAATAAGCATACTTAAGTCTGCCATTATTGATGTGCAACAATGGGCCTAATATGTGCAGCCCAGATGATTTACGTGGGCTACAAGGTGAAGCCCAATAAAAATTTTTGGGCCTACTAAGTAGTGCTTCTTGCGAAGCCCAATTGAGTTCTCAAGCATTGAAATTTGAATTTAGTTTCTCGTTGTGCTATTTAAAAAAAAAAAAAAAAAAAAACTATTACTACTATATTATTTTATTAACACAATATATTTGAGAATAAACAAATATTAAATAATAAGAGAAATATATCATTAGCCCATGGGAGGGGCCAACAATTCATTTCATTGGTGGTTCTTTCCTTTTTGACTGTATTATTGCAAATTAAAAGGTCCAATAACTTTCAAATTAATTGGGCTATAATGGAGTCTATTAAATGTCATAAATTTCTCTATGCCCAAATTTATGACGGGGTTCAGTTAGGATTTACAATATTATCATCCTTTTGGAAAATCTGCTTCCCATATACAAGTGAACAAACCATGTATTTTTAATAACCGGTTTTGGTGTTAGAACAGGTTATTGTTATAATCGGTTCGGTTCCGGTTATAGTTATTTGACCAAAAAACCATACTCTCCATACCCCGGTTCCAGGTAGGGTTTGGTTTCGGTTCTTAAGAAACCAGATATTAAAACACTCTATTTTCGGATTTTTCTAACTCTATTCCGAGTTTTTAGTACCATATTTTTAGGTTTTATAATAACCTATTGTGTTTAATTACCCTATTTTCTCGTCTTTTTGTTCAAAATTATTAAATATGCATTGTATAATGTAAAATAATTAAAATAATTACACTAACATAAATTTAAAAGATAAATATTAGAATCATGTATCGAGTATAGCCGGGTATAGTCGGTTCTGGTTTCGGTTTCGGGTATTAATCGGGTATGATCGGCTTCGGTTCTGGTTCTGGTTCCGGGTATGAAGATCAAAATGCATATCCTATCTATACCCTATGGGTAGGGTCAATTTTGGGTATAGAAACTTGGGTATTAGAAAAACCGGTTCCGGTGTTTTCACTGGGTCCGATTTCGGTTATTTTTTTTACCGGGTCCGATTTCAGGTACTTTTTTTTGTGCACCTCTACTTCCCAAGCCCCAACCGCATTGTACTTGTTCTTTTGAAGTAGTTATGATATAATGTGATAGCTCACACGTATCATCGTCATGGTTTTAAAAGAAAAATCATTAAAGTGGCCTTTTTTTAATTTAGATTCTAGATAGTCATGTCTTGTAAAGAAATCAAATACGTGATTTCAATGCTGTGTATCTACCTTTTTCTTTGTGTGTCAAATTTCTTTCAACTATTGCGTTATATGTTATACACGACAAGAATCGTGTATTGCCATTTTACTTGCTTAACATAAGAAAAATGTCCTTTTAGAGATGGATATGATCGGGTGGTTTTGCTGATGATATGATTATACTCCAGTGGTCCTCTGTGATCCAAATTTACCGTTAAAAAAATCAGCGTGTCAACCTTTCACTCACGTCATACTTTTCATGTAACTAGTTCATATTTAGTTTACTCTTGGGGTCCACAAGAGCCTCGCTATTAATGTCCACCATTACACTAACAAGAGCTCCTTTGGCGCCCCTTTAGCACACCCTTTGACTCCTAAGAGGTGGAGGTGGAGCGACATCAGGGCGTTATTGGTTATTAGCTGATGTGGAGGTGGGGCGCCACTCCACATCTCCCAGCATTACAAGTTACAACCTTGATTACACGATCTTTATTACACGAACATAATGTTTATCATAGACACTTTCATCGACTCTTATCACAATGACGATATGATCTTTATCTCGTCATCATTAAACACACGTTTTGATCCAACCATGAAATAATGTCTAACCAACCATCATTATGTTGAAGCATGTCAGTTTATGACCTTTATTACATTACGTCAATCAACAACCTTTACGTTAAAATTTATTCATTGTTTGGTGACGTGATGTTGCCTTCTAGTCGTCAACATCTTATCACACCTCCCAATTCTACATTTTTATCCATCCCATAACATTACATTAACCATTACGCTGATGGTCAAACATCCTATTCTAACATCAAACATGATGTTAATGGTCCGACCAACCATTATTACGTTGAAGCATGTCACTTTACGACATTTATTACATTATGTCCATCAATAACCTTTACGTTAAAATTTATTCATTGTTGGGCGACATGATGTTGCCTTCTAGTTATCACAAACATCTTATTACACCTCATCATTTCATTCCACAACTTTTATCCATCCCATAACATTACACTACGCTAATAGTCAGACATCCTATTCTAATATCAAACATGACGTTGATGGTCAAACATCCCGGTCTACATCAAACGTAATTCCACAATTCTTATCCATCTCATAACATTGCATTAAGTTTTCCTTTACTCGTGCGGGTCTCACAATACAATAGGGGTGAGCATGGTGCGGTTCGGTTCGGTTATTACCTATAACCGAAACCATAACCGCACACTGCGGTTATCAAAAAATCATAACCGTTCGGTTTCGGTTAATGCGGTTTCGGTTATTCGGTTATTGCGGTTTCGGTTCGGTTATAGGTCGGTTATTTTCATTGTTTCTAATGTTGGGACTTTAAATGAGCCAATAAGGTTGGGTCATGGTTAGTGTAAAATGTAATGGGCCAATAAGGTTGGGTCATGGTTAAAAGTTAAAGCATTCAAATACTTCACCAAAGATACATATAGATTAGGCCATGGTTAAGCATTTAAATACAAACTTAAAGACTTACGGTGCTACGGATTTGGCTATGTTTAAAATATTCGGTTCGGTTATTTGCGGTTATGAAAATAAGAATAACCATAATCGAACCGCAAAAATCGGTTATTAAAAATATAAATAACCAACCCTTCGGTTATTTCGGTTCGGTTTTTTCGGTTATTTCGGTTACGGTTCGGTTACTTCGGTTGTATGCTCACCCCTACAATACAATCCTCCTAACAAGGCTCCAAAAACACAAAACTATGACATAAAAACCTACACACGCAGTGGCGGATCTAGGATTCACGCCAAGCGGTAATGTTTTATAAATAAGCGGTAACGAAATAGAAAAAACGTCAATTTTTTCCAAAATTTACACTAATTTTACACTACCGCCGGAGCGCCAAGGGGTAGCGGGCATTACCCCTTGTTATACACTAGATCCGCCCCTGTACACACGTTACCTTCTTTTAGCTTAGCATACTTTGTCAGACATGTAGGCGATAAGATAAGACACAAACACGAAACTGGTAAACACAAACATGACACGAAATCTTATCGTGTCAATTTTTCCAAACACGAACACAAACCTGATAATAAACAGGTTACATGAACATAACCTGTTAAGACACGAAAAAACTTATAAGCGTAAAATACAACCTGCGAAGACATGAACATGACCTGTTAAGACTCAAACTGGCATACCGTGTCAGGCATGATCTGTTAAGACACGAATACGATATAGATAAACACGAACACGATATAGATAAACACGAACATGATAAAACACAGAAATTAACTAGTTCTATCGTGTCGACCTATGTAAGAGACAAATTATGTTCAGGGTCACACACAAACCTAATAAAGTTGTGACGTTTTGTGTATGAAATTGCCGGCCCTACTTAGTCCCATTAACTTTACATAGGTTAGGTTAAGCCAATAAAAAAACATGAGAAACAAAAGAAAATCATTCACCATTAGATTAAAAAGATTAAAGAAAAAAAATTAAAAAAAAAAAATACATGTGATGATGAAACCTAAATCTGTATCTATCATCAACTTCTAGTTCTATCAACAACACCAGTACAAATCGACTGCAAAAACGACGTCGTCGGCGCCGGCTCATAATAAAACGGAGCCGCCGGATGTTGCCACTTCTTATACACAACCGGACCTTTTTCCGGCTCCGGCGAAATCTTATTATCACTATTAACAACTCTTCGACACTCCTGTTCACTATTATTATTAACACAATTCTTCTTCACCTCTGGTGACGTAACTAACGGCGATAATAACGGAATCGCAGCGTTCCATTGACTCGCCGGAGTTACCTGTATTGACGCCGGTGCACGCCGTTGTAATCTACTGAGTTGACTCCGAGTTTTCAGCGATTCGTTCGCCATAGATTGAGATTATTGTTCGATCAGTTGGAATGAGAATAGAGAAGATTGAATTGGATTGGATTGAGAGATTTGGGGATTAGGGTTTCGGTGGAAATTGATGGTTGAGATGTGTGTCCGGTATGTGTGTGTTGTGGTTGTGGGTGTTTTTATATGTGTATATATAGAGAGAGAAAGATCAAGATGCGTGTGCTATGCACGGTGAGCCGATGATGAGCAGTCAAAAGTTTTTAAAAAGGATAGTTTATTGATGAGGAGGCTTGGCTTGTCTTGGCTTGGCTTCAAGTTGGTTTATATATATAACAAAGAGTAAACTGCCATTTTGGTCCCTGTGGTTTGGCCAGTTTTGACACTTTAGTCCAAATCTCAAACTTATTACACCTGGGGCCCTGTGGTTTACATTTTATTGCCATTTTAGTCCAAAACTCAAAATCTCTGAATTTTGACTGATTTAATGACCTTTTTTTGTCCTTTTCCTTAATTTAGTGAAGGGCATTTTGGTCATTTTGCCCACCTGCCCACCCCTCTCTCCTCTCTCCTCATCATATATTATGTCTGCATATCCTTTTCCTAACAACTGAAACAACCTCTGATCTTTTGCATATATCAAGTTATATGTTCTTAAATTTAAAATAAAGAAGTCATAAACGATCCAAAGTTTGTATTTTTATGACCCATGTAGTTGAAAGCACACACATTACACATACAATCCAAATCCCCAAATCCTTAAATCTGTCCGATCTATTCAACCACCACCACCACCACAAACAACCGATCAACATACCTATTTCATGCTCGGAATATAATCCTGAATCATATCTGCAACTTCATTGAACATTCTGAGATGAAGCAGAGCCGTAGCTTTCAGTTTTGAAGCCGGTTCATACGTCGGCGATAAAGCAAGAGCAGAATCAAGGAGGTTAATCGCAGAAGCGATGTTGTTATCTTGTGAGTTGTGTTGATGAATCGGAGTTTCTGGCAGCCGGAGAAAGCGATGACGGTGGTTGGGTGATGATTTATTTGGGGAAACTCGAACCTCCTTCATCAGCATCAATCAACGCTGCCGTTCATCAGCATCAATCAACGCTGCCGTTCATCAGCATCAATCATCACGGTTGTCTGTTCATCTTCAAGTTCCAGATCCACACATCTTTCTTCCCCCAAATCTCAGATCCGTCATCGGAGTTCCTGTGTTGTTTTAGTGAGAGAGAGAGAACTGAGAGAGGGTGTGTGTTTCTGTGTTGTTTTAGTGAGAGAGAGAGATCGAGGATGACCAAATATACAACCCATCATCATAATCAGTGGGTTTAGCGCTGGTCGGAGATCGAGATGGAGAGATCGAGAGGTTGGGGGTGGATGTTTGTCTGAACTGCAGATTGAAGATTGAAGATGAAGAATGTGTTGAAGAATCGATGCAGTTTGAAGATGAAGAATGTGTTGAAGAATCGAGATGCAGTTTACTCTTGGAAGAAACAACTTGGGTTTATTTTTTATGTGTGTGAATGTAGTCTGCAGATGATGAAGATGATGACCTTGATTTTCGATCTAAAGAGTAAACTGCCATGATGTTCTTGATTTTCTGCAGATGATGAAGATGATGACCTGTTATATATATAACAACTTAATATGTTATAATAATTGTATAATAATTAAAATGACCAAAATACCCCTGCACTACAGGACAAAATAGGAGGTTGCAACAGTCAAAAAAATAGGGTTTTTGGATTTTGGACTAAAATGGCAACAAAATACAAACCACAGGGCCCCAGATGTAATAAGTTTGAGATTTGGACTAAAGTGGCAAAACTGGCCAAACCACAGGGACCAAAATGGCAGTTTACTCTATAACAAATTAATAATACTAAAATAATTGATTTTTAAGTATGATGTAAAATTTGGTTTGTTATGGTAATGGTACGGTACTGATATTAGGTATAGCAAGCGAAAGAATAGACTAACGATACAAAGTAGTGATATGTTGAAAATGATATCAAAGTGTGGGAAATTATCAAATAGGAAGTTTATTTTGGCTAGGAAGGATAGAAAGCAATAGGACTAACATGTGGCAAAATTTAAAATAAAAAGGAAGCGTATTTTAGTCAATCTTATCCTTTCTTCTTACTTTTCAAAACACAGTAACTTCAAAACCTACCATTTTCAAAACCCACCATTTTCAAAACTCACTATCTTCAACCAATTCTTCACTTTCTATCTCAATAATCACTACATTATAGTGCGATTTTCGTCACCAATCAATGATTCAAACACCCGATCAACGTGTTCTTCAGCTTTTTTGACGAAAACCCAGTTTAATTTCATACAAAATCTTCGTTTTTTCCGGTGATTTTGAAGATAATCACTCGATCCGTTCGATTCGAGCGCTGATAAATGTTTCAATCATTCAAAATTCGTCAATTGTTGAAGAAATCACTTCGATCCATGTAAGAAATTCTTTAATTTCATTTTTACGATCTGGGATTTTGATTTAGTCATTGCGTTTTACGATCTTGGCGGGGGTCCGGGGGCAGCGCCCCTGGTAGCGGGGTCCAAGGGGCGGCAACCCCTGGCGGGGTCCAAGGGGCAGAGCCCCTGGCTGGAAACTTTCTGTAAATTGCATCAGAAATTTTTTTGCTATAATAAAAATTGTTGTAAATAAAAATGCATCAGAAAAATTAATTTTCTGTAAATTGCCTCTGGAAACTGCATTCGTAAACTGCATTGGTTCAGACAGTTCACAGCACAGACAATTCACAGCACAGACAAAACTATTGTCATAGTTCAATGCGTTTTAGAGAGAACACTTTCTTTGGTGTTTTTAGGCAATTGCGTTTTAGAACTAAAACATTTTTATGTGTTTTCTGGCCATTGCGTTTTAGAAAAACACATTCTTGAAGTGTTTTTGGTGCATTGCGTTTTAGGTAAAACATTTTTTAGGTGTTTTCAGTCCATTGCGTTTTACAGAGAACACTTTCTTTTGTTTTTTAGGCAATTGCGTTTTAGAATGAGTCATTTTTAAGTGTTTTCTTGCCATTGCGTTTTACAAATAAGACATTTCTTTGTTTTTTTTGTGCATTGCGTTTTAGGTAAAACATTTTTTTATGTGTTTTCAGTCCATTGCGTTTTAGAAAACAGACATTTTAAGTGTTTTCTGGCCATTGCGTTTTAGAAATAAGACATTTGTTTGTGTTTTTGGTGCATTGCGTTTTAGGTAAAAACACATTTTTATGTGTTTTTAGTCCATTGCGTTTTAGAAAGTACATTTTCTTTTGAGTTTTTAGGCTATTGCGTTTTAGAAATAAGACATTTCTTTGTGTTTTCTGGCCATTGCGTTTTACAAATAAGACATTTCTTTGTGTTTTTTGTGCATTGCGTTTTAGAAAAATGTCATTTTTTAGGTTTTTTTTTCATTGCGTTTTACGTAACTGGGATTTTTCTATTGCGTTTTATGCAACTGGGTTTAAAAAAAAAATTCGAAAATATAGCAATAGTATACTCGTTTTAAAGATAAAAAACGCTCATTTTTTTGGTGCAATTTTTATAAAAAAATAATGTCGTATTAAAGAGTTATTAACGTTTAAAAAATGGGGGGAATTGGAGGAGATAGAAACTATTGCCTTGCATTGACTAGAATACCCTAAACAAACTCACGCGCCTCTTTTATTCCCTTTAATTTATCTGATTTAATTTTAGCCCTTGATTAACTAAATGGATGGTCAAGATCACTTCCTAGCATTCTTAGCCAAATAAACTTCCTATCATATCTCCACCCATCAAAGTGTATTTACATCGAGCAAAAATCATAAAAATGAATAAAGTCATGTGATGGTTAAAAAGATACTGATACGTGCTTTGCGTCGATTGAAACTATGAAAATGAATATTGATACTGGTATCGATGTCAGTATCGATTTGGTTCGATAAAAAAAGTATAGAGTTAAATGCATGGTTGGGTCCCTGTGCAGGGCCGTCTTCGAAAATAACAAAAAAAATATTGGCCCAGTGCGAGATAAAAATTTTGGGCCATATTCGCAAGTTTCTATGTATTATAAACTCATCAATTATTTAATCACTAAAATTTATGTGAAAGTAATTTAAATAGTTATTTTTTGCTAAGCGTAGTTAGTAATTTATTAATTAAAGGAAAAGATGTTGTTGACAAAATTAGGCATTAAATGTCTTATACAGCAAAAAACTAAAAAAATGAAGCTAAAATAGAGAATTTGGAGATGCCGGGATTAGAACTCGTGTCTCCTTGTTGTCTAAGCAAGGCAACAACCACCTCGACAAGAGCTTGTTTGTGTCATTTTTTGATTAACTATATGTATTCTAGCTTATACAACGTAAATTCTATACAAAATTAAAAGATTTGGGCCCCCGAAGGGTTTGGGCCCCGTGCCGTCGCCCACCTCGCACCCTCTCAAAGATGGCCTTATGTCGCAACCCCCGATCCCAGGTCTCCGGGAATGGGCGGCCGCGAGCCAGTTTCGGTGGTATCGATGTATTGTCTAATTTGGCAGCGGAATTTTTCATCAGGACCGTAGTTAGGAAATATTTATCAGAGTAAAATACCACGTTTTCATAACATTAAACAAATGGGATAAAACCCAAGTTCATAGTACACACGTTTTTATAGGAATAAATCCTATGTTATTTAATAAAAACATCTATTTTATTTTAGGTAACTTTATTGCCACTTTTCCAAGCCTTCAGTGCTGTCCAGCTGGCTTCTATTTGGCTTTCACAGTTTGTTACCTGAAACGTGTTTTTAAAACATTTGTCAGCGGAAAATACTGGTGAGTGAATCCCAGTTTAATCAAGTTTGAATAAAAAGTCACAGTGTACAGTATTGAGGGCGATCTCGCAATTACATTTGTTTCCAAGTTATAACAATTAACATCCATGGTACTGTCACACTCAACTTGTGGAAATGTTACTCCTTGACCAGGTGGTAACAAATTTTGTATACAAAACCCCAACATACTCATGATAATTGTATTCTTACAAATACTCAATAACTGCTTAATATATAATTAATTAAGTGAGGTTTTGTAAAAACAATTCACAAAAAGGTTCACACAAAAAGAAGGATTACTCACTTTGCTGTCTTAGATTTTTCGTAAGGGTTCCCTGGTGATAATCTAAAATTTACACAAATGCACACGCGTTAATATAATAACCCATTTTAACATTAGTAATACCCTCCCCGAGACGGCATTCCAACGACTACGTCGGGCAGAACCACGACAGCCGTTACGGAACCCTAGATCAATCGGGCAGCGTATCTAATACGTATCCAGGGGTTATAATACTTACAACGGAGCAGAACTTCGCTATTTAAGGGGGTATAATACCCGCGTATTATCTCTACTATTCAGAAATTTGCTTAAGAAAGAAAGAAATGAACAAATTCAATCTGAGATCCGATGCGTTCTATTTATAGTTGCTGATTTCTGTCTTCCTCGCGCCCCGCGTAAAACAAGGACAGGGCTTACGCGGCCCGCGTCAAACCTGGGTCAACGCGTAGCTCGTCCGGATCATCACATAGACTCGCCACGATGATGACACGTGTCATCATCGGGCTGCGCCACCATTTTGAGCTCACGCGGTTCGCGTAAACTAATCAGGGGTCTTACGCGGCCCGCCTGAACTTAAAAATCAACGAAATCAGGTTCTAACCTTTATACCGCCCGCGTAAGAGTTGAGGTTGGTTCTACGCGGCCCGCCTCAGCTTAAGTTTTAGATTTTAATTTATTTTTATGTAAGTCCCGTTTACTGGATCTTTCAATGATATCAAACAATCACCAAGTTTGTGCGGAATCCAAACTTGATGAGATTCAAGAAATAAAACGAAAACCAACAAGAAATATGAACAACGAAGAACAAACCGGAATCACTATCAAACTTGCACACGTTTTATTACTAAGAATTAGCAAAACGTCTGGTACAAGATGACACACCAAGATCGCCTCTATCTCTCTCTCTCTGTAGGAAATTCTGAAACTATGAGGCTCCAAAGATTCAAACCTAAAAACAAGTTAGAAACTTGTTTTTATACTAACTCAAGCCCACTTCCCTACATGGGCTCCCCTTGGGCCTGCTTGGCCCACATGGCCTAAAGCTTGGCCCAAGTGACCTATAAAGGTCCACAACCTAATATAAACTAACCCGGTACGGCCCAGTTCATAACCATAACCCGTTGTGTTAATTTGATGCGTCAGTCTCACACTTTAGGGTCTAACAATCTCCCCCTAGACTGATGCCATCAAATTGTCTTCATAACATGAAATCAGCAACGTCTTCAACGAAGTCTATGGTTGTCGCTAAGCTGCAGATGTTGTGGAAGTTCTTGACTTCTGAACTTTCAGCACCGGTCTCTTCCTTCAACTCTTGTAGTTAGCTTCATATCAGGATCACGATCAGCTTTGCTTGAAATATCTTTGTCAAAAAGAATGTGAGAGGAGGATTCTCAGCAGTTTTTTTTTAATCTTTGTCTTTCAAGCAGGTTCACGATACTTCTTCAAATGTACTTTCACTGTCAGACGACGTTTCGTATCCTGTTCTTCTGACTCAGGTACATCTTGTTGTTGTGCTGCTTCAGGCTTCTTCAGCAACTAACAGCATCTCAGTCTTCATCAACCCCTGTTCTTGATTGAAATCAAGTTCTGCACATGCTCACAAACTCATAAGCAAACATTTCTTATGCAATAGGGAGAGTACCATATGAACACTAGGTACATCCAAGTACTTGTACTCGGATTTCACAATTTAAATTCTTTCAGCTTTTTATGATCAGTCAAATCTTCAAGAACGGTTACATTTTTAATTTTAAGAAAAACAAATAAACACACTATTTTTGTATTTTTGATTTTTTTTTAATTTTTTTAAAGAACTAAAAACAAATAAGAACTCAAAATATAAACAACTACCATAATATACAATTACAATTGCAATGGGATCAAATCACGAGGTTTTGGGCCTGACTTCATTTATCAACACTGATCTACTACTGAATGATCTAGACAATTGCCAGTATATTTGTCCACTTAAACTCGTCTCCCTCGACCTTTTCCATATAACTGCCTGTAACTCATTTTATCATGTTTTGATGTCTTAACAATGAACACCCAAACAAATACTAATCAAATCCCGGAATTATAGGCAACACACTCTATCATGCAAGCAGTTTCCCTACCACATATTTCACAAGTCCGTTCCAGATTTCTGAAACCTTAACTGGGATTAGGTTGAGAAGAGAACAGAATAGATCATATGCAGAGATGATATAATATACAGATCAAATGAGTTTTTCTCAGTTTGATATAGGTTTCTTGGGTTTCTTTTGGGCACTTGAGGGCCTCTTTCGGGTGTTTAATTGATCTATAGCGCGACAACGTACAGCTAGGTCAGCATGTATCTGGATGCAGCAGAAGCTGACGTTGCCTAGCACCTCCAGGTCTTTGCTCACGCAAAACAGAGGAGATACACGACTTTTTCAGAGAAGATTTCAGAACCAGACCAAAATTGTGTGTATCGGGACAACATACAGGCATTCAAATAGAAATGAGCTAATTCCAAGTGACTTTCTTTCCTGGGGTCATGTACTATTTTAGTTCTGAACAGAAACAGCCAATGTTTCCAGTCTTAAGGATAAAGCCTACCAACACATCATACTAGAGTCAAACTATTTCGAAACTGGTCTTACATGAGTCAGCCCTCGACCATAATGTGAAATTTTATTTCATTTCCCATATCATGCAATTTTTCTTTTTGGCTTTTTCATTTTTCTGATGTTTTTGTGTTTTTCTCATTTTCTCCCCCTAAACTCTATATCTATCTATATGTCCCTCCCCCCCCTAAATTTGTGCATAAATCTTGTATTTTTGCGCAAATTTACCATTTACTAGAGAAATGACACTTTATATACAAAATAATGAACTAAGAAAGAAAAAAAATATATTTTTGGTTAACCGTTCTGTCATCAGATTGAAGACTAATCAATATTCAAATCAAAGTACCGAATTTAAATTGTACCTTTTGCTGTTCATTTCTTACTTCTGTTATCTCCTCCAAAGGAAACATATCATCTGTAAAAAAAATTTGAACTTTTTGCAACAGTGAAATGTTACCCGTTTTATCTCTGGAACAACCGCTATCAACATTCCATAGATTGTCAATAGCTCCTCCTTAGTTGTTCCTGAAAAGTAAGGAGATTAGTAAGACATTGGTACCCAGGCCATCGTGGTCCTGGGTTTACCTGAAGCATCAAAATAAGACACTTCTTTCAAACACAAGTCCCCTTTAATTTCAAGGATTGGAGACGTTGCTGCTTTGGATTTGGGTTTCCAAAACTGTTTTGGTCTAGCAAACGCGTTTGTTGCCTTCGGTTGAGCAACTTTAGCTGTTTTAGGTTTGTTAGTTTTAGAAACACGTTTTTGTTCCTGAACAGCCTTGCATTTATTTTTAGTAGCATTCCAATCCCCATCAGAAGGTTTAACCTTGGAATTCACATTCTTCATTGCCTTAGGTGAAGATACCTTCATTGGCTTAGAATGGTAGTTATCCTTAGGTGTAACCCTCTGATTTTGCATATAGTAGGGTAAGTAGGGACGCCTTGTGCAGTTTCTTGCAATATGACCCGCAATGCCACAGTTGTAGCACGTTTGTCTTTTCATCGGCAAGACATTTTGAGCATCTTGATTTTCTCTAGCAGGTCTTGAAGGACAAACCGGTCCTCTTCGTGTTGGATGCGCCTGCACATGACTTTCAGACGAAGATGAATTTGGGTGCTTATATTTGTTGTTTGCAGAACTCTTGTTGCTATGAGCACCATTCTTCGTCTTTTCTTCCTGATTGGATCTTTCATTCACCTTGTCACGAGCCTTATGAGATCGTGATTGCCCTTGATGAGCAGACTTCTTATATCCTCGACTTTGATCTGCTCTTTTTGGCTCCTTTTGCGTGTTGTGAACCGGCTCACAAACACCAACACAAGAGTGAATATTAGCATTTTGTTGCACCTTTTGACGACGAACACAATTTCTAGCAATGTGTCCAGGAATTCCACAGTTGAAACATGTTTGTTGCTTCAATGTATGGAGATTCGAAGAGCTAGCAGCAATAGCTGATCTGATTGGTTTAGGTGAACGAGCTTGCTTTGATTGCTTTGCATGTGTTCCATGTGCCTTTTCTGAGTTCTTATGTACCTGTTGATCAGAACTAGCACAAGCATGAGATTCAGACGGATGATGTTTTTCGTCTTTTACAATTTTATCATGATCATTTTGAACAGACGATTTAGTTTCTGTTTTAACTTTAATTTCAGAAACATTTGTCGATGAGTGTTCATTTATTTCAACTCCTTTTTCTTCTTTTACAAAATCAGGGTCAGTTTTAATTTCAGAAGATGAAGTTTCATCAACACATGTTTCGTCAACACATGTATCATGTGAATCTACTTGAGGTCTGCTTTCAGTCACGGTTTCCAATGTGGTCCCACTAGATTCAACATTAGGGACGTCCACTGAGGCCGATTCAGAAGAAGAATCAGGACATTCTTGATTTTCTTGGGAAGAAGTTTCAGTGGTTTCACTGAATGTATCCTGAGGGACCTCACCTGTAACGCTATCATCAACTGAAGAATTAGAAACATCACAATCACAAGTATTAACTGACAAACATTCATCACCAGAATTATTGTTCAAAGATTCAACACAAACATCATCAGTTTTGCCCCAAACATCAGGCTCACTTGACGACACATAAGCACAAAACGACTCAAACAAAGTTTTTCCAAAAGCAATATCAGACTCAGTTTGTTCAAAATAATTTTTAGAAATATTAGAATGAACAACTGGTTCACTCCCAAGAACATCTCCACACTTTACTTCAGATACTTTATCTGCACATAAAGATGAAGCGTTAGGATCAATTGAACCTTTAGAAACAAAATTTATTGAAGTGGATTTCTGATTCTCAACAGGTCTACCATCAACTGATGACTTATTGTTTTTCGGACCATATGTCATTTTACTTTCATTCATCAGCTCCTCCTTAGTCATAGGTAAATATGTGTAATTATCATTGTAAGGAGGAGGAGCCTGATTGTAACCCAATCCACACCTTTTCCTTTTCTTATATGCAAGCTGTTGATCACACAAATTTTTAACTAGTTTGCTGGAAGAATCAAATTTCTTGATATTGAGTTCATTTATTTGATATCTATCTCTGATATCCTCCAGTTCTTTAGTCACAGTGCATAATTTTTCCTGAACATATAAGAGTTGAGCTGTTTTTACCCTTACATCATCTTTGAGTTTGATGATGTCTTTTCGCTGAGCTTCAATTTTATCTTTATAAAGCTTTTCATTCTTTGATAAAGTAAAATTTTTATTCTTTATATCATTGTAATCTTGAATTAGCTCAGCGTTATGTAACCGATATGCCTCATTTCTTTCTCTACACTCAGGAGTGCAAAAGACAGAAAGTATCTCTTCACGTTCTTTAGTAATTCCTTGAGCCAGGGGTTTGTTAAACATAAATGCTGAATTTTGTGTGGATGAGCAAACTGCAGCAGATGTGTTGCCTTGAGTAGACTGTTTGTCAGCATTGTCATATGATTTGATGATTGAGATCAGCTCATCCGGCTTCATTTTGTAACAATCGGTTGTCAATATTATCTGATTAACATTGGTAAACCAACTACAGTTTGCCAGATCTGGAATCTCTTTTATAGCATCCAGAAGCTTTATGTTGCTGATGTGAGTAGACACCACCATCTCTGCCTTCTCCATTTCAGAGAGCAGTTTAGCAAACCGACCTATAAGTGCTTCTATAGATTCACCATATAAGTATCTGAATCCTTCGAGTTCTTGCTCAAGAACCTCTCTCTTAGAAGACATTTTTAAGATGTGATCCCCCCAAAAAAAAAATTGTGATCTCCGAAAGTGTGATCCCCTGAAAATGTGCGCTTTTAACTATTTCCTCAACACAAGCCCAAAGCGAGAACCCGTGTACTCGCTAACTCAAACCCCTTGCACGCGATTGACTGAACCCGTTTTCTAAACCGCACCTCAAAAAATCTGTTAAAACCGTAATCACCAACAAACCAACCCCCGTTTTTTTTTTTATTATTAAAAGAAAACCTAATTATAATAATTATTATTATTACTATTATTATTATTAATTATTATAAAACCAATGATTATATAATGATGAACTAACTGATTATTTATATTATAATAATAATAATAATTATTATTATTATTAATAACTTAAATCAAACAAAATAACTGTTCTTCTTCTTTGTTACACAAATGCCGAACCAAAACCCTAATATCACTTCAGCCGCCAATGTGATGATGATGAGGATTATAACCGGCGATGATCGGAGATACGATGGTTGTTCAGAGGTGGTGATGTGATGATGGCCATAGATGAAAGACGATGATCGTGACAATGGAGACGATGACCGGATACGGGCTTTACAGATGATGATGAACAGTGGAACAATGCACGGTGGTTGGGTTGATGTTGAGAGCAGGTGGTTCGGATGAAGATGAAGGAGTGAACGTGGAGGTTTGTTTAATGGAGGTCCGACGGTGACACTGGTGATGAACGGAGGTGTGATGGCCGGATGAAAAGATGACCGGAGTTGCAGGTTGTCGGAGGAGGACGGCAGTCGACGAAGATGATGATGAACGATGACCGGAGACGGAGTTGCAGGTTCCGTGGATGATTGTTGTGACTCAGATGATCAATGACTCAAGACCTTTGATGATTGCGACTCGAAAACAAAAAGAGATGACTCGAGATCTCGGTTGCGACTCGAAACTGTGAAAATTGATGAGTCGAGACCTATGTGAAGTGATGTTGAAGACTCGAGACCGTGGAAGTGAGTCGAGACCTTTGTGAAGGTTGTTGAGTCAAGGCCGTGATGAGTCGAGACCTCGGAGCTTTTGTATAATCCGAAGAATATGGAGTCGAGACCTGTGAGTCGAGATCTTGAATGATGGTGATAACTCGAGACCGTGATGATGTTTGAAGATGGTGAATCGAGAACAGGAAGATGATATGTTTACTTTTGAATAAAAACTGTTGCAACTGAATTCACGTGGCTTTCCTAAAACCTAGGATTTTTAAATCTTTTTAAAAAATTAAAGATATTGCAAGAACTATACGATTTTAAAAAAGATTTAATTTTAACTTTTCAAAAACACTTTCAAAGCAGATCAAAGAGCCAAAATAGATTATTTTCTAATAAAACCAGTTGAACACAGTGAAGAACACGAAGAACACGATGAATGTTCTTGGTGATTTTCAAAAAACTTGAAAATTTGATATCAAAACGAGCCTAGAACAGGTTCTAATGGCTCTGATACCACTTGTAAGTCCCGTTTACTGGATCTTTCAATGATATCAAACAATCACCAAGTTTGTGCGGAATCCAAACTTGATGAGATTCAAGAAATAAAACAAAAACCAACAAGAAATATGAACAACGAAGAACAAACCGGAATCATTATCAAACTTGCACACGTTCTATTACTAAGAATTAGCAAAACGTCTGGTACAAGATGAGACACCAAGATCGCCTCTATCTCTCTCTCTCAGTAGGAAATTCTGAAACTATGAGGCTCCAAAGATTCAAACCTAAAAACAAGTTAGAAACTTGTTTTTATACTAACTCAAGCCCACTTCCCTACATGGGCTCCCCTTGGGCCTGCTTGGCCCACATGGCCTAAAGCTTGGCCCAAGTGACCTATAAAGGTCCACAACCTAATATAAACTAACCCGGTACGGCCCAGTTCATAACCATAACCCGTTGTGTTAATTTGATGCGTTAGTCTCACACTTTAGGGTCTAACATTTTAATACTATTTAATATATTTGAGGCCCGTTTTCGCATATGGGGCGTATTTTGGGACATTTTGGGATATTATAAAATATTTTGGGGTGTCGGAAAAATAATCGAGGGTGTCAGTTTATTGAGGATTGTTACATCCTCCCCACCTTGTTTTAGAGCTCGTCCTCGAGATCTACTGGAACAAGTATGGATATTTCCTTTGCATTTCAGATTTAAGCTCCCATGTGTACTCAGGTCCTCTTTTGGAGTCCCACTTCACTTTGACCAGAACTAATCTCTTGTGTTTGAGATTCTTGACTTTCCTATCTTCAATCTGTAGAGGCCTTTCTACAAACTTGAGTTGTTCATTTACCTCTATATCCTTAAGAGGTACTACCAGTGATTCATCAGCTAAACACTTTTTGAGATTAGATACATGAAACACATCATGTATTCCTGCCATTTCCTCTGGCAGTTGTAGCTGATAGGCTACAGGTCCTATTCTTCTAATAATCTCAAAAGGTTCAACATACCTGGGACTTAGCTTTCCCCTTTTGATGAATCTTACCACTCCTTTTCAAGGATAGACTTTCAACAATACTTTATCTCCTATTTGAAATTCCAATAGCTTGCGTCGGTTATTAGCATAATTTTTCTGTCGATCACGTGCTGCTTTCAGTCGTTCCTTGACTTGAATAATCTTGTCAGTTGTTTCTTGCACTATCTCAGGTCCAGATAGTTGCTTTTCCCCAATTTCTGCCCAACAGACTGGGGTTCGACACTTTCGTCCATAAAGTGCTTCGAATGGTGCAGCATTGATACTAGTGTGATAACTATTATTATAAGAAAACTCTATTAAAGGTAAGTGATGTTGGTGCACTACATCTGTCGACTTCGTCTTGTATCGAGTCTTACACTAGTTAGAATAGATCAGGGTACGTAAAACGAGAGTTAGAAAGATTTCGCTTGAAGGATTGGATTTGTAAAGGATTTCGCTTGAAGCCTCAAGCGAAATCAACATGTAACGATTTCGCTTCAGGTCATTCCAAGCGAAGTCTCCAAGTTTATATATAGGGATGTTAGGTCAAGCGAAATTATAGTTTTCAGAGAGTGATTTCCATACCGAAGTGCTGCCGGTGTGAGAACTGATTGTAATTGTTGTCTAATCAATACAAATCAGTGTTAAAGTGAAGATTCAGCTGTTTACACATCAAATACTTGTTTTCCGCACCTGTATTTGATAGAATTCCTCTGAACCGACTCGTTCGGATCCACAAACCGATCCTACAATTGGTATCAGAGCCAGTTGAGGAGTTCTACAGGATTTCAGCTGAAATTGACATCGTTTTCTTCCTTCTACATCTTCTTTTAACCGTTCAGAAAATTTTCACGGTCAAAATCATTTCAAATTCTCACGGATTGTTTAAAAGTACAAGATAACAAACCCTTGAAAGTTTCACAGCCATATTCGACCTTAAAGTGATTAAAATTGACATTCGAATGGATTTCGCTTGAAGAGCATAACTTCATTGAACGATTTCGCTTGAAGTTTTAAGCGACACTTAGATCTCGCTTCAAACAGTATTCTATTTCGCTTCAAGACTGTCGCTTCAACGATTTCTCTTCAGAAACTGCTACTTAATATTTTCGCTTCAAAGATCAGTGGATTTCGCTTCAGGGTTTTCGCTTCAGAGTTTTTCGCTTCAGAGCTATCTCTTTAGACAGCTTCGCTTGAAACTATTTCGCTTCAACTGTTTCGCTTGAAGGGTACTGCTTGAAAGTAATTGAAACATGGATAACGATTTCCACAACGCATTTGCAACATCGCCTAGTTCATCTTCCATTGCTCAGAACATGAATTCAGAAAATGAAACGGGGACTACTCAGAAACCCCCGAAGTTAATGTGCATTGAGGAATACTATGGATGGAAAGATCGTTTCGAAAACTGGGTGCAAGCAAATCATTTGAGATCATGGGAATGTATTCTGAAAAAGTATATGCTACCACGTACTGAAATGGAGACAGTAAAACAGATTTCAGAGTTTGGGAATGAAGAACGGGAAATGTATCGAGCTGAAAAAATGATGATCAGTTTGCTTCAACAAGCTATCAAAGAAGACATCTTTATACTACTTCAACATGACAAAACATCAAAGTCAATCTGGGATGCTTTGAAAGTTAAAGTTGAAGGTAGTGCAAACATGATTAAAAGCAAAAAGGCGTTGCTTAAAAAGGAGTTTGATTTGTTCACAAGTTTGCCCGGAGAAGATACAAAGAAACTCATTGAACGTTATTGTCACTTAGTTCGAACAATGTCAATGATGAACATCAACAAAGATGATGAAGAATGGGTGGATAAGCTAGCTGATGCTTTACCTCAGAAAGAGTGGGGAACATATTTGATGATACTGAAAAATACCGGAGTTTATGAAGGGTTGTCAATCTCTCAGTTTATTGAAAAGATTGAAAGTCAGGATTTAGAACAGCAGAAGATCGCAAGGATGAATAATCCAAGTGGTCAACAAGATGTAAAGATGTATTATAAGGGTAGTATTCCGACTTCAGAAGCTGAGAGAAGTTCGAAAATTCAGACTGCTTATAGTGTTGGAGATTCTACAGAAAAGATTGATCAAAACTCAAACAAAAGCAACAGTGGTTTCTCATTGTATCCGAGTGTTAATCCGAAAAGCTCATCAGAAAGTTTTCAATCTCAAAGCACAAAGATGGGAAATGGTTGTGTGATTCAATGTAACATAGCTCTAAATCTTCCAGAAGGTCAAAGTTTTTCTGAAGACATTGCAAAAGATCATATGGCATTACTTGGTTCAGTGCTTATCTCATATGAAGGTTTAGTGGCTGGTCGAATTGGAAATCCTATGCTTACTAAAGAGGATTACGACCAAATAGATGCTGAAGAGATGGAACTAATGGATATCAAATGGTGTCTTGCAAGTGTTCTTAGACGTGCTGAAAAGTTCAAGACAATTACCGGAAGAAATGATTTTCTTGATGCTTGTGTTTCTACTTTAGGTTTTGATAAATCTAAAGTTACTTGTTTCAGGTGCAGGGAAAAAGGTCATTTTAAGCGGGAATGCAAAAACAGAGAAGTTAGTGGTGCCCAGAATCCTTTTGGAAAAGATGACTACTACCGGAAAGCCATTTATCAGCAAGTTGGTCAGACACAAGAATTACAGACGGCTCATGGTAGAAAGATTGAAGATTCAAAGAAAGGATGTTTGGTAGATTTCAATTGGAGCAACTACATTTTTTCTAACAACACAGCATGTATAGTGGACCAAATTGATGAACAACTACCTGAAGGATTCAGCTGGGATATGTTTGTTGATGAAAAAGGGAATTTCAAAGCTTTTATTGCAAAGATTGTTAGAGAACCAGATTTGTTTGCTACTTGGATGAGATCAATTGGTGAAAAAGTGAAAGATCAATCGAGTACATCTGAAGAAAGTTTAGATAGTGCTGATTCTGATTCATTTAGTACAGATGAGAGTGTGCAAAATGAAGATACTTCGGAAAAAGAAGTTGTTTTTGATAAAACACCATCTGATTCTGGTGTATCAGAAGATGATTCTGACAAATCTGCACAGTTTGATAAAACACCGATTGAGATTAGTAGTGATGATGAGGAAGAGAAACATATTAATGTGGCTAAACATCATATTTCTCCTGAAAGTTTTCATTTTTATTTTGCAGATCGCATGGAGAAACTGAAGGAGAAACAAGCTGCAAAAGAACAACAACAAGATGAGAAGACTGAAAATGGTGTTCAAAATGAAGAAGTTAGAAGTGGGGATGAAGAAAAGGTGATTGAAACTAAGAAAGTAACTAAAGTAGAAAAAGTAATTGAAGTGGTAAAAACAATTGAGGTTGAGAAGATTGTTGAAGTTGAAAAGCCTTGCAAGAAATGTTTGGAAATTTGCAAAAGTTGTGAAGAAAAAGATGTGATTCTGTTTGATAGAGAAAGACTGATAGAAAAGTTACTATCTGACATTAGCTATGTGAAAGAATCGTATAGCGTGTTGAACAGAACTGTGACAGGTCTTCAAACAACAAATTCTGAAAGAGAAAAGGCTTTAACAATGACGAATGCTACATTGATGACAAAGCAAAAGGCAATTAATCATTACATCGAAGAAAATGCTAGTTTAAAGCAAGAGTTGGAGAAAGAAAAGATCGAGAATGAAAGGATCAGAAGGTTATTACTGAGTTATTCTTGTTCTGATTATGTTATTGATCGAGTTTATCCAACTGTTGCAGGTTTTGAAGCATTTCAGGATGAAAAGACAAAGAATGAGACTGGTAAGAAATCGACTGTTAAATACAACAAGTGTCCGCCTCCTATCTGGGAAGGGTATTCTCCTAGAAAACCAAATGAGGAACAAGTCGAAAAAGCAGTCAATATAAAGTTAAAATCCGAGACAACTGACGTTTTACCAGATAACATTGACATCACATTTACTGCGTCTGATACTGATCATGAGTCTGAGTTAATCAAAAGGGTGGTTGATCAGGTGTTGGATACTGAGGAGGTGTCTGAGTCAAAGTTTGAGTCTGGGTGTTCAAGTTTGTCAGTCAACAGTTCAAAGTCATCGGAAAAACGGTCTTATAGTAAAGAATTTTTGTTATCAAAAGCAAATTTGGATGATGAAACATTTAAAGTTGCATATACTTTAAATGGTTCTGACAAATTATATTCTGATGAAGAGTTTCCGATGGATAGTGTTAGATTTGACAAGATCAAAAAGGTTTTCAAAGTCACAGAAATTAATATTTCTGACACTAAAAATTTAAATCTTAATGAAAAATCTAAAAAATACACTTCAAGAGTTCAACAAAGGTTAAACAAGAAAAAAGGGAAAAAGGATTACAATTTTAGTTCTGGTTTTCAAAAGAAAACAAACCAAAATTGTAATTACAAAAGAAAAGGTTTAGGTTTTATTCAGCAAGAAAGTTACAGAAAGGTAAACAATTCTAAACCAAAAACAGAATTTGTTTCAGGTGGAAGTGTTGAAGAAGAACAGAAGAAACCTTTCTGGAAAGAAACAAACCAGGAGTTTCTTGTTGAAAGGAAAAGAACAGGAACTGGAGTTTTTCATTCAAGAGACATTCCAAGAGATACAAGAATTTGTTTTCAATGTCAAGTTGTTGGACACATTGCTCACAACTGTCCAAACAAAGTCAATAGAAAACAGGGAGTCTCTGAAAAACTTAAAGAAAAAATTGTTGAAAAGAATGAAGTTGGTGAAAATTCTAAAAAGATATACAAAAAGAAGGCAAAAGACAACCAAACATGGGTTGTTAAGAAATCAGTTGATAGTTCTGACAATGAATCTGATTCCACAAAATCAGAGGAGTCACAAAATGAGATTAATGATTTGTTGAATGATGCTGATATTAAATCAATGAGTGTGAAAGAGATTCAACAAATGGTTGGTAAAATAGAAATTTCAGATTTTGATATTGAAAAAACATTCAATGGAAATGTTAAGAAAATTTTTAAGAAAATGCTTGATGGGAAAGTAAAGGGGGTTAAAGATTTTTATGCAACTAAAAAGGCAACTTATAACCCTACTGCCCAGGAATTGGAAGCCACCAAGTCAAATAAGACTTGGGTGGAAGTTTGCTTTCCTTAAAGTCTTAGGACTTGCCGGAGATCCCAAGTTTATATCGTGGATCAGGAATCGGCATCTTTCTAATGTTTGAAGATTTTGGTTAAAAATTTTTGATAGTGTTTGGATGTTTACAGGTTGTATGACTACGCCGGAGCTTCCAGGTTGGTAAGAGCGAAGCAGGAATCGGCATTTTGATTGGTAAAATTGTGATGTAGACGTAACATTCCTACAAGTGGTATTGTGTTTGGTATAGTAGGTGCATACATGAAAAGGTTAATCAAGGTCATTAAGTTGAACTTGATTGGACCATACTTACAATTGGTATTTCGAATAGACAATGTGATGAACCACACTCCGATTTTTCAAATGATTATATCATAAAAACTTATTTTTCGGAAAAATCATTTTGATTAAAACAAACTTAAGTGTTTTGAAATCTAAATGAGAAAATAGTTTTGTGATAGGGGGAGTTCTGATTGTTTATGCTGAGTGAATGGCGATTTGATGCGATTCGATATCAGTTGTCATTTTATTGTACAGTTCATTTTCAAATTTCCTAAAATGTGTTTGCATTTTAGGGGGAGTAAAATTTTTTTCAGAAAATCCAAAAACATTTGAAAATTTGAAAAAGACAAAAACATGATAAAATTCAAAAATGAGTTTTTGTTGTATATAGAGGAAATGATAGTACATCAGTGGACTATCACAACATGCTAAAGAAATATAAAGAAAAATGTGATAAACAATCTTACTGTGGATATGTCAGTAGGTTTTTGCACATTTAGTAGATTGTGACGAGATATAAACCTAAATTTCAAACTTGCTTGTTCTGTGGGTTAACACAAACTTGGATATATAGGTAACCCCTGAAATCTCGTTTGAAAGGTCTCTTAATCTGATATACTAGGTCTTTATACTTTATGATATCTGGGGTATTATTCCGGGACTTCTGCTGAACGGTAGTTCTGACCTAGTCCCTGGCTAATACTTGCTGAAATGCTTGAAATACAGCATTAAACCCTCAGCATGCTGAAACAATAAAATTGATATATGCTGCTGTTGTAAGCAAAAAGATCCTCTAAAGGGGACACGCTGAAAAGTCGAAGCTGATATCTCTCTGCGTATACGGAAGTATCGATCTGAGATCCCTCGGCCCTCGCACACCTAAATTATATACAGATATCATTGTAGTATTCTCACCTGTAAGACTGATTATTGAGATTCTGGATACGGGAGTATATTCAAGTAGTGGGACACACGGATAAGTTTAAGTTGCTTAAAACATTAACTATCGTATCTCGGATCAGTTGAACTTTGTGTGAAAATTTAAGTGGACAAACATACTGACAATCTAGGTAAATTGTTTAGAACTTAATATGAAATGAAGCTTAATGGTGTTAGTGATCTGTCTCAGAAACTGATATGATCCTCTTGCACAAACTCACAAAAATATTGTTTGTAAATATTTCTTTATTGCATTCCTTTACAATAAAAAATTACAAAAAGATTTTTAGTGTGTTTTAGCATAAATTTTAAAAAATTCAAAAAGATTTTCGACAACTGATATTGGAAAGCTGATTGTCAAAATTTCAAGTGCTAAACATGATGACTTTGTTGTGAGGGGAAGTGAATCTGAAAATGCTAAAAGGTTTGATAAATCCTACAATTGGTATTTTAAAACCTACATTTGGTTCATCGGTTATTGATGATAGGAGAGAGAGTTATCTGATTATATCAGATTGTTGGTGCATTTAATTGTTAAATTTAGAAAATTTATTTCTGGGTTAAGTTTGTTGCAGGTGAGCCAGGTTAATTTATTCAAAGTTTACAAAAGTCAGACTCTGATCATGAATCTAAAGTTTGCTAGTTGCTGATGCTGATGAACTTAAGGAATCAAGAGATCTGATCAAGAGAATTAGATAAAAGCCAGGCAATGATCTTGTAAACAACATTTGAGTCAGACATTGATCCTAAAGCAGATGTTGCTAAAGAACAAATGAATACCAGCAAATCGTGAGGGAGAGTCTGATAGAGCCAGGAGATTCTTGAGAAGAAGATAGAGAGAGAAAAGCCCAGAGACTGATCAAGACTGAAGATGTGAAGACACAGTATTGGTGTGACTCGATAGTCGACTCGTCAACATCTGAGGGGGAGTCTGTTGGTGCACTACATCTGTCGACTTCGTCTTGTATCGAGTCTTACACTAGTTAGAATAGATCAGGGTACGTAAAACGAGAGTTAGAAAGATTTCGCTTGAAGGATTGGATTTGTAAAGGATTTCGCTTGAAGCCTCAAGCGAAATCAACATGTAACGATTTCGCTTCAGGTCATTCCAAGCGAAGTCTCCAAGTTTATATATAGGGATGTTAGGTCAAGCGAAATTATAGTTTTCAGAGAGTGATTTCCATACCGAAGTGCTGCCGGTGTGAGAACTGATTGTAATTGTTGTCTAATCAATACAAATCAGTGTTAAAGTGAAGATTCAGCTGTTTACACATCAAATACTTGTTTTCCGCACCTGTATTTGATAGAATTCCTCTGAACCGACTCGTTCGGATCCACAAACCGATCCTACAAGTGATCGTCCCAATTACCTCCGAAATCGATTACACAAGCTCTAAGCATGTCTTCCATTGTCTGAATTGTTCTTTCGCTTTGTCCGTCCGTTTGAGGATGATAAGCTGTGCTCAAATTTAACTTGGTTCCCATTGCCTTTTGGAAACTTGACCAAAAATGAGAGGTAAATCGGCTATCTCTATCAGAAACAATTGATAAAGGTATTCCATGTAAAGAAACGATTTCATTTACATACAACTTAGCTAATTGTTCCATACCGAAAGTTTCCTTCATTGGTAGGAAATGAGCAGACTTGGTTAGCCTATCTACAATCACCCAGATTGTATCATTTCCTTTCTTTGTTTTGGGTAATTTAGTAACAAAATCCATTGTTATTAATTCTCATTTCCACACTGGCATTTCTAACTGTTGTAACAAACCTGAGGGTTTCTGGTGTTCAGCTTTAACTTGTGAACAAGTTAAACATTTAGAAACATAGGCTGCTATGTCCTTTTTCATTCCTATCCACCAGAAATTCTTTCTTAAATCTTGGTACATTTTATCATTTCCTGGATGCATCGTATACTTAGACTTATGGGCTTCTTCTAATATACGATGACGTAGGTTTTCCTAATTTAGGTATCCATATTCTCTTTTTATGGAATCTCCAAATTCCATCTATTCCTTGTTCTAATTCCTTAATCATACCTTTTAATTTTTCAGCATCATCCTTGATTACTGATTCTTGTGCTTCTCTTATCTGATCATTTAAATCTACTTGTAGATTTAATTTAAGGGAACGTATCCTTTTTGGCTTTTCATGATACTTTCGGCTTAAAGCATCTGCCACAACATTTGTTTTTCCTTCATGATACTGAATATCACAATCATAATCACTAAGCATCTCCATCCAGCGTCTTTGTCTCATATTCAATTCCTTTTGCCCGAAAACATACCTTAAACTCTTTATGATCTGTAAATATGGTAAACTTACTACCATACAGATAATGTCTCCAAATCTTAAGGGCAAAAATTATAGCTCCTAATTCTAGATCATGGGTTGAATAATTCTCTTCATGATTCTTAAGTTGTCTAGAGGCATAAGCTATAACCTTTTGGCGTTGCATCAATACGCATCCATAACCTAATTTAGAATCGTCACAATAGACTACAAAATCTTCAGTTCCTTCTGGTAACGCTAGTATGGGTGTATTAGTTAATTTATGCTTAAGAATTCTAAAAGCTTCTTCTTGTTTTGGTCCCCATTCAAACTTAATGGATTTACAGGTTAACTTAGTTAAAGGAATGACTATTCTAGAGAAATCTCGAATAAATCTTCTATAATAACCGGCCAATCCTAAAAAACTTCTAACCTCGGTTGGTGATTCAGGGGTTTTCCATTTGATAATTGCCTCGATCTTTGTGGGATCCACATGAATTCCTTCATGGTTCACTAAATGTCCAAGAAATTGTACTTGTTCTAACCAAAACTCGCACTTCGAAAATTTTGCGTAAAGCGTTTCCCTTCTTAATAGACTTAAAAGTGCATGCAAATTCTTTGCATGATCCTCTTTACTCTTAGAGTAAATTAGAATATCATCTATAAAAACAATTATGAATTTATCCAAATATGGCTTACATATTCGGTTCATCATGTCCATAAATGCGGCTGGGGCATTGGTTAAACCAAATGGCATGACAGTAAATTCATAATGTCCATGCCTTGTTCTAAATGCGGTCTTAGGAATGTCCTCTTCCTGTACCTTTAGTTGATGATATCCTGACCTTAAATCGATTTTAGAGAAAAATCAAGCTCCTTGCAGTTGATCGAACAGATCATCGATTCTCGGTAATGGATACCGATTCTTAATTGTGACTTTGTTTAATTCACGGTAGTCAATGCTGTCACACCCCAAATTTCCACGTGTCACCGGTGGGCCCGGTAGGGGAGTATCGTGATGTGGTTGGCAACATAATAGTCAAACAACACAATAATTAAATGCACAGCGGAAGCAAAAGATAATTATATTACAATCCGAATATAAAGTAATATCCAAGTATTACAACGGAAAGTAAAGGATCCACAGGCGGATCTTAAAACATTATCATTGTTCAACAGACTTTAGACGTCTAGAACTTGCAAGATTCCTTAGTAACGTCCTGAGCCGCTTCCAGCCTATTACGTACGTGTACCTGTCACTTAGACTTTTGAAAATACGTCAGTTTTCACTGGTAAATACACTCAACCGACTCATTTGAAAAGAGTTTATGAAAATTTGTTTAGGTGCACAAGACACATAAATATTTCGACACTTGGATTAAAATGCACAGAGGCAATATTAATCTTTTATACTTTGTATACTTGATTACTTGGGACAAACTATATTTCATGTTATCAGTTTTACATAACTTGCTCTACATGCGGGGCCCGGATCTATGCCGGTTCATGATTAACCGACACACCACTATCCCCCTATTGAGAATTCCATATTGGTATAAACATGTGGCATCTGTCAGGTGTATGCCTACACCCCGTGCTTAGGTCGTGGCCATTGCAATTTAATGAGTCAAGGATATCCAGGACACGGTCAAATTAATCCCCAATGTTTCAGTCAAGCAATACGAATTAAAACAGGTTATTTGGATTTCCCGACTCATTGGTCTTTGAATCCCATACCTGAACATGCGGTATTTATATTACCGTATCCCAAGCCCGTAATAGGGAAAATAAGTTAAGAGTATTTACCTGAGCTAGCTCCTGTCTTAAATAGCAGAAATTTATAACTCAGCCGTATTCACTTAAGCAAGCGTAGGTACAATTTACCGGAAAGCTCTAGTCTGGAATGATGGTATAAATAACTAATTAGAATGCTAACGGGTCTTTAATTAAGCTTAAGCTTAGACCGGTTAGTCTTACAGAAAGATACGGTTCGTACGCACGATTAAGCGAAGACCGGATAGAATGTGATTTATACCCGACAAGTTCAGGGACTTGTATAATATGGTATTACATACACATTCTGGATTTTGAGATAAAACCGATAAGGTTTGACCCGTTTCGGCTAACTTATATAAACCAGTTATATAAACCGATCCGAACGCGAATAACGCGTAACGGGTAACCGAATAGGTCACGAACAGGTTTCCTAAGTTAATATGCTTAAAATATGTTGTGATATCATAATGATACCTTCCATAATGCCCAAAACGAGTTAAATCTTATATTAAGCCCCGTAGGGGTATTTTGGTCATTTTAAAGAGTATAAAAGGGATCATTTAAGCTTCTGTGATCCGGGTTTGAATAATTCAGTAAAATAGTTTATTTTAACTTGGTATATCAGTTGGTGTTAAGTCCTATGTGGCAAAATGGTTTTAAACCCTTACTATGCACTTAATACGCGTATAACGTCGTTTTAAGCGATTTACGGGTTAAAATAGTATTCTGAGTTTCTAGGTCCGTTTATAAAGTTCAAAACACTAAATTTATTATTTAAAATCAGTAGCAATTGGATTGGCGTTAAAAGGATTTGTAAAACTCATTTTATACCCGAAAAGGGTATATTCGGTATTTACCGAATTAAGGCGCTAATCCAAGCTTATGATCAGTCTAAAAATGATTAAAAATCTTTAAAAATCCTAGAATATTATTTAACATCAGTGGGTAAAAGATTTGGTGTCACAACTGAGTTTAGATAGGTTTTACGCTAATGGCGCCGTTTAATTAATAACATGTTTATAAATACACCATTAAGCATAACTCCTAATCTAGACTTCCGATTGACGTGAAATTTTGCAGACATGTTCAATAGTCAGTATTAAAGGCTTTTGCACTTTTACATTTTCTAAAATCTCGTTTTATGGTCATAAGGGCATTACGGTCAATATTTAGGCGTTTAACGGAAACATCGGACAATTAGGGATTCTAGTGGTATAAACGCAGAGGCTTATACACACATGTAACTAGGTCCTAATGGAACCTTAAGGCATATCTAAACCTATAAGAATCGGGTCAGAACTGAGGTCAAAGCAAAAGTCAAACCTTTGCGTATCTCGGTTCCGAATCGGTTCTAAACCTAAAGTTGTCGAATCAAACAAGTGTATACAAGTTTTTATACTTATTTTCAGTTGGTAAGAATGATAAAATAGGCTATACGCCATTTACATCGCTAATCATGCATTACACCAAACATAACAATTCTGTTGACTTTTTCGGAAGAAGTTTGACTCGATAATCGACCTAGTTAGGATTCGGATTGGTGAGTGCCCTTTTAGGGGTTTATTAACCATATAAATACCAACTTATAACAACCTTTGATTCGACTAAACTCTGGACCGATTGTGATTTATCACAAAGTCAAACCGTAGTTACGACGGTTTGATTTCTAGGCTATAAACTAAGTATGAATGAATTAGGAAGGATCAAGGGTACTTACACTTGTCTAATGGATGATATGGAATGCTTGAATCAGCTCTTGAGCTCTTGTAAATGTCCAGAAGATGAAATGAATGATGAATGATGAATGTTGCACAAAGTGGGTCATTTAAACAACTTCAAACAAGCTTAGATGATTGACAACTAAGTCTAGGAGGAAGCAATAACATCCACAAGCATCCTACACACTATAAAGCACCTTAGGGCAGCCCAAGGTATCAAGCAAATTGATCAAAGTCGGTTTAAACATCAACCCACAGCTGTGCAAACAATTCTGGTCAGATAAGGCAGTAGCGTAGCGCTACTGCCAAGGCTTTCATGCTAGCGCTACGCTAGGGTGATGAAGATCAGCTCAGCAAGTTTTTGTTATTTGCATTTCAGTCCCTGGTCCCTCGAAACATCATTTTCAAGCTGTTTCTTGTATGCTAAGACTTTGTAATTTATATATGGGGGCTTTAATACTTATACCCACTTTGTCAAGTCCTCGGGTAACTTTGTGATCACCCGAATAGCCCTAAATTTCATTATTGACGATTCTAACCCTCACACACGAATTTTATCACAACTTGCTCATACGATAACGAAACTTGGTGAAATTTTTATGGTACATTCTAGTGAGCACATTTAATCGTTACAAGGCTTCGGGTTTGCTAAAAGGTCACTCAGAGGTATATCTTAAACATGTTGACACATTTAACCCCTGTAGTTTGTAATCTCTCACTTTCTTTCACAATTCGCTTCGTATGATCCATGATCTATTCGTTTAAGGTTATAAACATCATGTAAGGTTATTGCAAAGTATATTTATTCATTGTTGACACTTTGAACCCTTCTATTTACACAGTTTCACTGTTTGTCAACTTTAGTCCTTCAAGAACATTCTTTCACACGTTCAAACCTATGACACGTGTCAACACATTATAGGACGTAAATTTTCGGGGTGTTACATCCTCACCCCCTTAAAAGAAATCTCGACCTCGAGATTTGTTAAGATGTTGGAAGTACTCTTTGTCGCATAAGGGACTTAACTTTTATTGCATATCTGGAGTCTTTCCAAGCTCCCAAAGTGGCCCTTATATTAGGCGTATGTATCCTTTTGGAGCTTCTTGACCTGTCGATCCTCAATCGATACAGGATGCTCATTATCTCAAAATTCTGCATATCATTATGTGATAGTGCTTCTTGACTTATTGGCGGAACACATCCTTCAGTCACTAGTGTGCAATGTATTGCGAGCTCCGTCAAACTCCTTAAGTAGGTTTTAGCTTACAAGCTACTTGTTCTTGATACATTCGATTTCCTTCGAATGATTTACATATATTCAGAGCTTAACTAGCCTGCTAATTTAGCAAATTTGGTACACCCCTCCTGGGTGATATCTTTTGTTAAACCATTTTCCTTAACAAGAACTTAGAAAGTTTGCTATTTTCATAACTCCTTGATTTCCTGCCGTATACTGGCAACCTACAATCGATTATGGATTTGTATGATCTTATTTGTTGTCCCCCAGGCAACTTTCAGATCTTGATAATTGGATTTACCAATTCTCTATCTAATAATAGGTGTTTAACATTCCATCTATACTAGGTCTCCAAAGGAGTAGCCTTAATACTTACATATCAATTATTATGGAAAAGCTTATCTTAAGGTGGTTATTCCAACCATTACTTAACTAATATTAAGGAATAGCTAATCCTTGTCGTTAGTCGAACAATTCGACGATCCTGGGTAGCTGATGGCAAATTCTTAATCGTTGCCTATTTAGGGTTGCGGCATGCATGCATAAGCAATATGAACCGTCTTTCTTATTTATTAATATAACACCCTCAGAATATTGAGTCTGGCTATATGAGTCTACGTCTTAAAATCTACTTACTCAAGGTTTCGTTTATTCCATAATTAATATGGAGTTTTCACAATACTCCAGCCCACGGCGGGCGACAATCTTAATTCTACCTGCCTTCCAGGAGGTAAGCAGGGATATCTTTTGAGAAGATAATTAAGATACAAGGAGGCTACAGAGATTTTCCATATCTCAGGTTCCAGTTCATCCATCCTTGTCCGTGTCAAATGAGTGACACCTTTATGTTATAAGTCCTCGAATTCATTAATCGGGAACATTTACTTGGGAAAAATTTTCCATTTTTGGATATCTTCCTTGAATACTACTAGTCGACTTTAGTACAATATGATCGTTGGGATATCTTAGGGGTTCCATGTATTAAACCTCCATGCTGATCAGACATGGAAATAATCTATGGGACACACTAGGATATGCCAATCCTCATATGACACTTTCATCAAACATAGTTTGGCATTCGCAGGCGATAGAAAAACAATGAGGAAAGAAAAATAATTAAAATAACATATGTTGTCGTACTCTATGCAAAGAAAGAGTGCTCTCAGATTTTTGGAAGGATTCCTTGCTGATACGAGAAGAATCGGTTACTAAGGTTTCCTTGGTATTATACCTTATGGATGATAATAAAAATTTTGCTAAGTTTATGGTTCATGAAGATTTATTATTGCCTGTATTAAAACAGGATACTTAGCAGAAATTAGTATTGATCAATGATAAGGAAGTTTATTGTACAAGTGCTTATATCTAATAAATAATGGAAGTTTCACAAACTAGGCACCTAGCTCAGTTGGCTAGGCGCGCGAAAGGGTGCGGCCGGCCTAGACCCGGGTTCGATTCCGGGGACGGTCAGTTCCACCATTTTTTTTTTAATATTAATTAAGCGTACGGACACGTATAATTACGAGGGTTGTCTCATAAGGAGGCTTGATAATTAATTGCTTCATATCACTCACAATATGGACTTGATTTTTAAGGCAACCACTCGATTTTTATCACTATATTGAGTCCTTAAGTATGCAACCAAAAATTTGCTAAGCTTATGGTTTACTAAAGGTTTATTATCCCTTACATTAACGTAAAATACTTAGCAGATACAATTGATGCTAAAAGGTAAGGACGTACCTTCTTATTGATATGCACTGTCTCTGGCCTTCAACTGGTAGTTTAGGCGTTTCCTTTCTTATCCATCCCAGACTTAGCTGCTCCTCCCTGGGCAGCCTCCGGGCAATTAGTACTGATGTGGCCCTTTTCACCACATCTGAAACAGCTTGCATTCTTTATGTCCCTACATTCGTGGGACTGGTGGCCAGTTCTTTTGCAGATGCCACATTGCTTTATCTTTTGGTTTAATCGACACTGTCCCCAGTGTCTTCTTTTGCAAGTTTTGCATGTAGGCTTCTTGTCGGAATCCTGTTGGTCATTGTTGAACTCGGATTTGTTCTTTTTAGGATTCTGGGAATTATTCTCCTCCCTTTTACGCTTCCCATCTTCAGAGGCCTTGGCAGCCTTGTTTCTAACCACATCTAGTGTGAGAGCTAGCGACAATTCTGCCGTTGACCTGAAGGTAGTAGGTCTCGATGCTTTCACACTTGCCTTTATTTCTGGGGCTAAACCCCCAATAAAGCGAGCAATTCGCTTTGGTTCCGGTGTGACCAAATAAGGAACCAATCGAGACTTGGTATTGAAACTTGTAAGGTATGCTTGACAATCTAAGTTCTCCATGACTAAAGTCAAGAATTCAGTCTCAATCTTCTCAACCTCGTGTTGAGGGCAATAGTTTTCTTTGATCAGCGTCATAAACTGTTCCCAGGTCATATTATATAACGGGACTTTCCCTGTAGCTTGGATCAAAGATTTCCACCAAGCTAATGCCTCTCCTTTGAAAGATTGTGACACAAATTTCACAATATCCCTATCATCACAACCACTAATATCCACAACCGCATCCATTTCGTCCATCCAAGTCATGCAATCAACAGCTCCTTTTTCCCCAGTGAAGTCCCTGGGTTTGCACGAAACAAAGTACTTATAGGTGCAACCCCTATTACGAGGTTCTTGGTTCTGTGGAACTCTTTGGGATGGATTACTCCTTTGATTCGAGGAGTGGTGAGAATTACTGTTGTGGGCAGTGTGGGTCCTGGAGGGTGTTCTAGTGTGTGATGCAGAATGGGTCCTCGTATGGGTACCACTTGATCCATGGTGCTGTCTATCCATAGCCCTATTAACCGCATTATCTATCATTGCTTGTAATTCTGCACCCTCTACGTTTACTCGGGCATTATCAGGTACTATCCCTGGGTGACTGTTGACCTCGTTTGAGTCTGCCATGTAGCTTGAACTGTAACATATCGACAATAGTCTATTGGTGAGTTTATTATAGAATTGTCTTTTAGTCTCAGAGGACGTTAATTATAGCCCGTGGGCACTTCTTCCATATGGGATGCTTATATAAATAAGGATTTAGAATACTTCCATAAAAATGACTTATGTGATTTTATCGTATCACACTTTGTCGAGCATGTAATTATGCTTTCATATGTTTAATAAGGATTTGAATCTCTTGAATAGGTTCTACCATCTCGGCCTTGTATGCAGTGACATTTAGGCTAGGTTTTACCTTTAAGATTCTTTTTAATAATTAACGCAGAACAAAATTTTAAATCGAGATGTTAATAAGGATCTGAATCTAATTGTGGAACTACCATCTTGGCCCTGTCTTAATGTGACATATGGCTAGGTCTTGTCCTTTTTGATTTTGCCATTTTATTATAATGGTAGATCTTATAATATAGAAATGATATTTTAAATATAATCGTTCCTTCAAAAATCTAAACAAGTATATGGTTGCCCTAAACGGGACTTCTACCGAAAATGACTCGCCCATGCAAGAGCTAATCTTATAAATAACAAAGGAACCAAATAAGGACAAAATAAAACGAAATTTGAATTTGTCCTATGTTCTCGTCTAGACTCAAGAATGTGCAACTGTGTAACTGAGATTAAACACAAAAGGCTAGTGTTTAATTCACTCAGTGTTGGCTCTGATACCAACCTGTCACACCCCAAATTTCCACGTGTCACCGGTGGGCCCGGTAGGGGAGTATCGTGACGTGGTTGGCAACATAATAGTCAAACAACACAATAATTAAATGCACAGCGGAAGCAAAAGATAATTATATTACAATCCGAATATAAAGTAATATCCAAGTATTACAACGGAAAGTAAAGGATCCACAGGCGGATCTTAAAACATTATCATTGTTCAACAGACTTTAGACGTCTAGAACTTGCAAGATTCCTTAGTAACGTCCTGAGCCGCTTCCAGCCTATTACGTACGTGTACCTGTCACTTAGACTTTTGAAAATACGTCAGTTTTCACTGGTAAATACACTCAACCGACTCATTTGAAAAGAGTTTAAGAAAATTTGTTTAGGTGCACAAGACACATAAATATTTCGACACTTGGATTAAAATGCACAGAGGCAATATTAATCTTTTATACTTTGTATACTTGATTACTTGGGACAAACTATATTTCATGTTATCAGTTTTACATAACTTGCTCTACATGCGGGGCCCGGATCTATGCCGGTTCATGATTAACCGACACACCACTATCCCCCTATTGAGAATTCCATATTGGTATAAACATGTGGCATCTGTCAGGTGTATGCCTACACCCCGTGCTTAGGTCGTGGCCATTGCAATTTAATGAGTCAAGGATATCCAGGACACGGTCAAATTAATCCCCAATGTTTCAGTCAAGCAATACGAATTAAAACAGGTTATTTGGATTTCCCGACTCATTGGTCTTTGAATCCCATACCTGAACATGCGGTATTTATATTACCGTATCCCAAGCCCGTAATAGGGAAAATAAGTTAAGAGTATTTACCTGAGCTAGCTCCTGTCTTAAATAGCAGAAATTTATAACTCAGCCGTATTCACTTAAGCAAGCGTAGGTACAATTTACCGGAAAGCTCTAGTCTGGAATGATGGTATAAATAACTAATTAGAATGCTAACGGGTCTTTAATTAAGCTTAAGCTTAGACCGGTTAGTCTTACAGAAAGATACGGTTCGTACGCACGATTAAGCGAAGACCGGATAGAATGTGATTTATACCCGACAAGTTCAGGGACTTGTATAATATGGTATTACATACACATTCTGGATTTTGAGATAAAACCGATAAGGTTTGACCCGTTTCGGCTAACTTATATAAACCAGTTATATAAACCGATCCGAACGCGAATAACGCGTAACGGGTAACCGAATAGGTCACGAACAGGTTTCCTAAGTTAATATGCTTAAAATATGTTGTGATATCATAATGATACCTTCCATAATGCCCAAAACGAGTTAAATCTTATATTAAGCCCCGTAGGGGTATTTTGGTCATTTTAAAGAGTATAAAAGGGATCATTTAAGCTTCTGTGATCCGGGTTTGAATAATTCAGTAAAATAGTTTATTTTAACTTGGTATATCAGTTGGTGTTAAGTCCTATGTGGCAAAATGGTTTTAAACCCTTACTATGCACTTAATACGCGTATAACGTCGTTTTAAGCGATTTACGGGTTAAAATAGTATTCTGAGTTTCTAGGTCCGTTTATAAAGTTCAAAACACTAAATTTATTATTTAAAATCAGTAGCAATTGGATTGGCGTTAAAAGGATTTGTAAAACTCATTTTATACCCGAAAAGGGTATATTCGGTATTTACCGAATTAAGGCGCTAATCCAAGCTTATGATCAGTCTAAAAATGATTAAAAATCTTTAAAAATCCTAGAATATTATTTAACATCAGTGGGTAAAAGATTTGGTGTCACAACTGAGTTTAGATAGGTTTTACGCTAATGGCGCCGTTTAATTAATAACATGTTTATAAATACACCATTAAGCATAACTCCTAATCTAGACTTCCGATTGACGTGAAATTTTGCAGACATGTTCAATAGTCAGTATTAAAGGCTTTTGCACTTTTACATTTTCTAAAATCTCGTTTTATGGTCATAAGGGCATTACGGTCAATATTTAGGCGTTTAACGGAAACATCGGACAATTAGGGATTCTAGTGGTATAAACGCAGAGGCTTATACACACATGTAACTAGGTCCTAATGGAACCTTAAGGCATATCTAAACCTATAATAATCGGGTCAGAACTGAGGTCAAAGCAAAAGTCAAACCTTTGCGTATCTCGGTTCCGAATCGGTTCTAAACCTAAAGTTGTCGAATCAAACAAGTGTATACAAGTTTTTATACTTATTTTCAGTTGGTAAGAATGATAAAATAGGCTATACGCCATTTACATCGCTAATCATGCATTACACCAAACATAACAATTCTGTTGACTTTTTCGGAAGAAGTTTGACTCGATAATCGACCTAGTTAGGATTCGGATTGGTGAGTGCCCTTTTAGGGGTTTATTAACCATATAAATACCAACTTATAACAACCTTTGATTCGACTAAACTCTGGACCGATTGTGATTTATCACAAAGTCAAACCGTAGTTACGACGGTTTGATTTCTAGGCTATAAACTAAGTATGAATGAATTAGGAAGGATCAAGGGTACTTACACTTGTCTAATGGATGATATGGAATGCTTGAATCAGCTCTTGAGCTCTTGTAAATGTCCAGAAGATGAAATGAATGATGAATGATGAATGTTGCACAAAGTGGGTCATTTAAACAACTTCAAACAAGCTTAGATGATTGACAACTAAGTCTAGGAGGAAGCAATAACATCCACAAGCATCCTACACACTATAAAGCACCTTAGGGCAGCCCAAGGTATCAAGCAAATTGATCAAAGTCGGTTTAAACATCAACCCACAGCTGTGCAAACAATTCTGGTCAGATAAGGCAGTAGCGTAGCGCTACTGCCAAGGCTTTCATGCTAGCGCTACGCTAGGGTGATGAAGATCAGCTCAGCAAGTTTTTGTTATTTGCATTTCAGTCCCTGGTCCCTCGAAACATCATTTTCAAGCTGTTTCTTGTATGCTAAGACTTTGTAATTTATATATGGGGGCTTTAATACTTATACCCACTTTGTCAAGTCCTCGGGTAACTTTGTGATCACCCGAATAGCCCTAAATTTCATTATTGACGATTCTAACCCTCACACACGAATTTTATCACAACTTGCTCATACGATAACGAAACTTGGTGAAATTTTTATGGTACATTCTAGTGAGCACATTTAATCGTTACAAGGCTTCGAGTTTGCTAAAAGGTCACTCAGAGGTATATCTTAAACATGTTGACACATTTAACCCCTGTAGTTTGTAATCTCTCACTTTCTTTCACAATTCGCTTCGTATGATCCATGATCTATTCGTTTAAGGTTATAAACATCATGTAAGGTTATTGCAAAGTATATTTATTCATTGTTGACACTTTGAACCCTTCTATTTACACAGTTTCACTGTTTGTCAACTTTAGTCCTTCAAGAACATTCTTTCACACGTTCAAACCTATGACACGTGTCAACACATTATAGGACGTAAATTTTCGGGGTGTTACAAATGCACATACGCATTGATCCGTCCTTCTTTTTAACAAATAGTATCGGCGCTCCCCAAGGCGACGAACTTGGCTGTATGAATCCTTTCTCCAGCAATTCATCCAATTGTTTCTTCAGTTCCTACATTTCGGCGGGTGCCAAACGGTAAGGTGATTTAGCAATTGGTGTTGTTCCTGGTAGCAGGTGAATTCTGAATTCAACTTCTCTGTCTGGTGGTAGTCCTGACAATTCTTCTGGAAATACATCTGAAAATTGGGACACTACTGGAATGTCTTCTAGTTCTTTTCCTTTAGTGTTAGTGATTATGGAAATCAAATACACTATAGAACCTTTTCTTATATAACTTGCAGTTTTCATCACAGAGATGAATTTTGTGGATCTAGATGGTTTATCTCCTTTAATTGTGGTCATTTTACCTTTTGGTGAATTTACTTGGATTGACTTTTGATCACATAAAATACTGGCTTTATTGGCTATCAACCAATCCATTCCTAATACAACATCAAATCCTGCCAGATTCATTGGGTAAAGATTTGCAATAAACTTCTGATTTAAAATTTCTATTCTTGCTCCTTGCAAGATTTCAGAAATCCTAACGGTTTTTCCATTAGCTGTCTCTACGAGACATTCTTGTGGTAGTTTAGTTAATGACTGATTTAGAAGTTTGCAAAACGAAGTATTAATGAAACTTTGGTTTGCACCAGAGTCAAATAATACTTTAGCAAATATATTTGAGGCCCGTTTTCGCGTATGGGGCGTATTTTGGGACATTTTGGGATATTATAAAATATTTTGGGGTGTCGGAAAAATAATCGAGGGTGTCAGTTTATTGAGGATTGTTACACCTTATCCCTGTGGTTTGCAAATATTGCAGACTTGGTCCTAGTGGTTCAATAATTACAAAGTTGGTCCCGGTAGTTGTAATTTTTGCACTCGGGTGATCCTTATCACTAGCCAATGTTAGAATTTTTAGTTAAATATGTGTAATATGACATAAATGCCCTTGAAAAATTAAGAAAACTAAAAATAAATAAATTATAATTATTAATAAATTCAAGTGGGTCCATTTCCTACCCCTACCTCTCCCACACTTCTTCTTCAATCCTCTGATGTTTCCCAGACCACCATAACCACCCAGGTGACAATAAAACCTCCACCACCACTGTCACACCCCAACCGATGGCGGAATCATCGGGGCGTGGCACTGAGCAAAACAGATTGTTCAGAAGTTTCCATAACAACTATAATTACCAATTATTTAAGCAACATGTCCCATACCATGTCATAAAAGATATCATAATTATTACAGACAAGATCTAGTCAAATTGTTCTGTTCTGACAACTCAGATTTCAATATACAGAAAATTGTTTATTTGTTTCTAGACCTTTCCTAGCCTCGATTTCACAGCAAGCTAAGCATATAAGCATCCTAAGCACCTGTCACATACGTTAAAGTAAAAGTCAATACACATAGTGTAAAGGTGAGCATACAAGTTTAATAGATATAATAAAGTTCGAAACCGTTACGCATAACCAGCACGTACACAGTGTAAAATGAGGCATGTTAGTTATCGACATGAACCTATCGATACCAATGACTGTGGGTTGACTGCCCAAGGCAGTTCATAATACACACTCACCACTGTGAGCCATGTAACAAATTGTCCTTAACAACCCCTTAGTAAACAGGTGCTGAGTCCAAACAAATAGTACTATCGTTGCTAAGGCAAGTAGACAACATTCCATGTGTAAACATAACAAACAAGCATTCATTAAGTCACGTATAACATGCGGTAACGGTTAGCGTTTAAAGTATTGCGTAGTGTGTTCGATGTGATTTAATATAAGTAACGTATGTAACACCCAAAAGTGCGTAAAGCAAAAAGGGTTCGAGTATATTCACTGCGATTGATGGATTAAAGGGAGCGCTAGAGAGTAGGGTTAGCCTGATCAGACCGATAGCATAACGATAAGCGACGCATAAATCGAAGCAAAGGGACAGTGGGTCGGACAGCAATCCGACCGGATGGCAATCCGGTCGGGTAGCCGGTCGATCGGGTGACAATCCGCTCGGATGGTCATCCGATCGGGTGACCTTTAGAGTGGATTGTTACTTCGTTTGGGAAAGATGTGTTTGTGTATAATGGCTTGTCTTTTAAAGTTTTCGTTGTAGCATTTTGAAAACTTAGAAGTATCTCTACCTCTCAGGTCGGTCGATCGGACGACAATCCGATTGGTTGGACACCTTAGTGAGAACAAATTCACAGCAGTTTGTCACTCGATCGGATTGTAGTCCGATCGGGTGGTAATCCGCTGGTACTGCACATGTTTGAAAATTGTTTAAGTGTTGAGTTCAAAACATCACAGGGTCGGATGGTCGGTCGATCGGGTGGCAACCCGATCGGACGGCAATCCGTTCGGTGTTCAAACTCTTGAAGTTTGTAATAAAAGTCAAGTGTGGGGCCAAGGTGCAAGCCGATCGGGTGGCAACCCGATCGGGTGATAATCCGATCGGACAGCAGTCCGATCGGGCGGCACTCCATCCTGGTCGGCCTGATCGTCTTACACTTGGTTGTTTTTGGTGGTTTGTAGTTTTATCGAGACGGCGTGACAACGTGCTAATCAACAGAACCCCATCTTGACACAAGTGACCCGATTGAACAGGAATCACCCAAGTTGAGCCAGTTAACCGGTTCAAGATGGTTGTTTTTGCTTAACCCGAAATCGGTTGTCTCGTTGGTAGAACTCAGATCTTGAACCAACACATCACCAAGAAGGAGTAGAAGGTTAGAACAAGGTCTGATCCTATCGGTTTGAGTGCATTGAGTGTAAAAGAGTTGAAAGAAAGTTAGAAACCATCTTTCAATCCTTTTTCACCATGAATATGCTCAGATCCATGCAAGATATTTGTTTATTTGTGTGGAAATCGTTCAGATCTAAGTTGTTCTTGGTGGATTGAAGCCAAAACATGAAGTTCGTAAGAACACCATGATGACATCATCCTAGAACACCTCAAATCTAGTGATTTCACGGTTAAAAGTTAAGATTCAAAAGATAGAAAGGTGTAGGAGCGTGTAGATTAAGAAAGTACAAGGTTTGGGTTGAATACTTACAAGAATCGCAAGAAATCTGAAGAAAAGTGGGCAAGAAGCGCTGGTCGGACGAGAGGTGCAGAAAAGGTAAGTTTGTGATGTTGAGATGGGTATTTATAGGCTTTCCATAAAAGGAAAGGGGGAGGAGAGGCTGGTCGATCGGATGGTAACCCGATCGGGTGACTGCTCGATCGAGTGGCAGCTCGATCGGCTGGCCACTCGATTGGAGTGCATGGCGCGACGAGTTTTGTTGTTTCGATTGCGATTGTTGCGATGCGATAGAGTTTCCTAGTCAAATTACTTTTAATCCCAACTACTATATCAACATACAATCATCCTTATGTAACATTCGTTTAGCGCTTGCGATTCAATTGCGATTGAGTTTCGATTAATCACCACACATAAACATAATTAAACATGCACAAGTAACACATAAGGCACACACACACACAGAACAATATCCAGAACGCGTAATTCGAGTTGCGAGTGCGATTGCGATAGCGATAAAGCGATAAAACATGCGATAAATATCGAATAAACCTCGATTATTAATAAGTACTCCACATAATACAACTAACGTAAAGCATAAAATAGACTAACTACAAGTCAAGGAAGTCAAAACAGGAATTGAGCAAGGAGTGACAGATCGCAATTAGCTATCTTGTCACCCTTTGACTTCAATCTTGACTTGGACTTGGACTTTGACCTTGACTTTCGAAACACGGGGTGTTACAACCACCACCACCACCACCACTGTCTCACCTCCACCACCGGTAACCCATCACAATCGCCGTCAACCCACCACAACCACCTTGACCACCGTCTCCCACCACCACCGTCATCAACTCATCACAATCAACCCATTAAAAACACATTTTCGCAAATACAAAATTCTAAAATGGTTTGAAAGATCTTTCACGTACCTGTTCGATCTATAGAAAACAACGACAGATGGCGGTCCCATGAGACGGCCAAAAGATATTTGTCATCGTAAGAAAATTCCATTCGCATCACTGTCAACGATGGTGGTGGGTGTTCGGTGGTGAAAAGTCGACGGTGGAGGTGGTTGTGATGGGTTGACGACAGTGGTGGTGGGAGACGGTGGTCGAGGTGGTTGTGGTAGGTTGACGGCGGTTGTGGTGGGTTACCGGTGGTGGAGATGAGACGGTGGTGGTGGTGGAGGTTTTATTATCACCTGGGTGGTTATGGTGGTCAGGGAAATATCAGAGGATTGAAGAAGAAGGTGGTGGAGGGGTAGGGGTAGGAAATGAGACTCACTTGAATTTATTAATAATTATAATTTATATATTTTTAGTTTTCTTAATTGTTTAGGGGCATTTATGTCATTTTACACATATTTAACTGAAAAATCTAACATTGATTAGTGATAAGGACCATCCGAGTGCAAAAATTACAACTACAGGTACCAACTTTGTAATCATTGAACCATTAAGACTAAGTCTGCAATATTTGCAAACCATAGAGACCAACTAACATTTAACTCAAAAGTATATATTGGCTTGTCTAAGGAAAACAATTAAACACACATGAATGCTTACTTTTTCAAAAAAAAAAAGGTTAGAATGTATGTATGTGTACACTTACACTCGTGGTTTAGTTAAAAAAGATTGTCTTATGAAGCCAAAACATAATACAAGCAACGGTTTGTAAGTTGTGTCTAGATGACTTATATATTATCACGCGTAATTTCGTTTCGAATAAAAATTACACCAATTCATAAATAAAAATTACATCCGTCACAACAATACATTTAAAATTTTATAAAACATCAAATATTAAAAATTAAAATTAGAAAAGGAAATTAAAAAAAAACAAGAATTATTTTAGTTGGACATATATCGAAAGGTGGTCGGAACTGAAAGGAAAAAGAACAAATGTAGGTTAAAGGGCGGACCTAGGTGTATGGGTGGGTGTGCGGAAGCCCCCTTTAAATAGAATTTTTTTAGTGTAATTTATAAGTAAAAATCTCAATCGTAACCATTAAAAATTTGATTGAACTCCTCGTTCGTATCCTCAGAGAATAGTTTCTGGTCCGTCACTATGTAGCTTGTAAATGATGCGGTAAGGCTGGCAATCGTGTCTTAACAGATTTAACAGGTTTCTGACGGCGCGCACAACATAAGTTTCAAACATGATTACGACTCGTTTAACTACTTTTTACCTCATGTTTATAAAACAGTTTTATTTTTTATGTACAAAGATGAATAAATGATAGATCCTAACATTGTAATTTTAATTATTTTAAAAATTAAAAAAGTCAAAGGGTGTATTTTTCAGTCAAACAGGTCTAATCGTGTCTTAACAGGTACCCAATTGCCAGCCTTATGATGCGGTGAAGTTAAAAAAGGGTAGTATTATATTAAATTTTATATTAATATAAATCTCGTCTAATTTTTTTTTTTTTTTTTGTGTTGAATTGATTCATTTCATCAGGGCAAATTACATAAGGATAACAGGTAGACGAGCAACAAACTGCGCCGCCATCCCCTTCTGAATAGAAAACCCTAATTTACTAAAAACAAAGCCTCGCCCGTGAGGGGTCGAAAAGTTGCTGTGGACCACACGCTGAACTCTAGCAAAGAACCGAACCGCCTCCGACGCCAAGGAACTGAACGTGTCAAACAACAGGGGGACAAACGCATGCTAATAATAATAATTTAAGGAATCGTATACCATGTGGCCGTGTTTAAACAAATGAATAATAGTTTGTTGGCATGTATGTATTACTACATAATTGAATATTGAATAACTGATACACGTGAAAAGAAGCCGTGGTTTGACTGACTGTCAGCTTGGCGTTATTTAGCTGTAAACAGCTCAACCAACAGCGTCACAAGTTTTTTACGATATTGTTTCTAACGTGGAAGCTCACTGTTAATATATTAAATTAACTACATTTAAGCTCCCTCGCGTTGCGGCGGGGGCGTAAAACTATGCCAAATAGCACTAATGTTACACCACCGTCAGCGACTACCAACACTGAGTCGATCCAGGACCCGTGCGTTGCGACGAACTTGTCAAACAAAAAAAATAATTGTAAAACATTGAACCACACATGCATGTTGCGTCGTGTTAACTCGCATAATTTTGAACGAAACAAAAAAAACGTTAAACGACACACGCACGTCACGCCGGCTTAACTCGCAAAATTTAGAACGAAACGTAAAATGAAAATTTGCGAAAGATGAAAAGTATAGGGACCAAAGTTGAAGGTAAAAATATTGTGAGGTTAAATTGAAAATAATGAAACTTTTGAGTTAAAAGTGAAAAAAAAACAATTTATATAGGTTAAAATTGCAAAATATAAAAAGCTTTTTGGTTAACGTTAAAAAATCAACTTCTTTTTTTTATTTTTTTAAACCCCCTAAAATATGAATTACAACACCTCACAAAATTGTTGGAAATTTATGGATTGGAAATTATCTGAATTAATTTATTAACATCTCATGCTTTAAAACCCCCTTCTAGCCCAGTTGGTTCCCAAGTGGTTGGTTGGGCCGGTACCTCCTTGGAGGTCACCGGTTCGACTCCCGGCTGCGGCGTATTGGGGGGGTCGTCCCAATGATGGATCGTTTCCCACCGAGGCATGGTTCGATCCGGAGGGCAACCCGGTTTTACCCAGCTGTTACCCCAGCGAGTCTCTCGTGTGGGGGCAATATGGTTTTCGGGCGAAGGTCAGTCAGAGCGGCAGCTGGGGCCCGATCGAACATTGCGTCTGAGAATGCTGGGCTGACGGGTAACCGTCCTTGACGGGGACCCGGTGACCAATGGTCCATGTAGATATTGAAAGTCACCCTTAAAAAAAAAGAGTAAATTTCTGTTTTCGTCCCTAAAGTTTGTCCATTTTAACTAGTTTAGTCCAAAAATCTAATTTATAACAAAACCATCCCCAAGGTTTGCATGTCTTAACGCTTTTTATCCCTGAGGTTTGCATTTCTTAACACTTTTCATCCCTGAGAATTTAATGAAAAAGCACCCTTAGGGATGAAAAGCGTTAAGAAATGCAAACTTTAGGGCTGGATTTGTTATAAATTAGATTTTTGGACGAAACTAGTTAAAATTGACATACGTTAGGGACGAATAAAGAAATTTAGTCAAAAAAAAAAACCATCTCATGCTTTAAAGATAAGATCCCTGCTTAGTCAACATATTCTCTAGATCTTTGACTCGTATCAACAATCCAACGGCCATGATAGCTTATGATTCACACACCACCCACGTGTCGGCAATCGGATGTTGGTCTTCATGTTACCGTTTGTTTTATGAGTACGTGATGGTTGAGACACGTGGACCTATGTAAACCTTGTATTTTTTTTAATAAACTTTATCCTAAGTAACTGTAACCATGTTCTACAAATCTAGTTGGGACCATGACAAACATTATTTGGGTTGAAAAGGACTTGGATAATAAGGTATAAAGTATATAAAGATTTAATAAAAAGAAAGATGGGTATGGTAAGTGGTGACTAGGAAATTTTACTTTTTAAAGATAATAAAAAACTGGTGTTTACACCTTCTTCAGACTTACCAATAGCTTGTCCATGAGCGGAATTTCATATGTATCCCTGCAAAGTTGCAAAATATCATATATACTCATGCAAAATTATAAATGTTATATATATCCTTACAAAGTAATTGAAATTTCACCCTTATTTTTCTAAAACTTTGAAATTATATGGCCTTTAGGTTCAAATTTTATATTTACTCATTTCTAGCTTAATTTATTTAGCTTAAATATTATATATGGAGAATACTATTGTTTACGGATAAAATTTTTTTAAAGGAAAAATAAATTTAAGCTAAAAAAGTGTTATGTAAAAATATAAAGTTAACCTGAGCATGTTTGAAAAATTGAAGTTAAAAAAAATAAGGGTAATATGATCATTTATTAGATTGTTTTTTTTTTTTTTTTAATAAATTGGGTATATTTAATATGTTAACTACTTTGCAAAGGCATATATGATATTTTTTGTTTTGTTTGGGTACATATGAAAGTTTTCAAATTTGTAAGGGTATATATCAAAATAATCCTTATATTAATATATCACACTTCTCCAAACTTACCAATAGTTTGTCTATGAGTGGAACATTGTGTACGTTACGGGCTAGTTCATTTAAAAAGCGAGAAACACTCTTGTTATTCAACAATGTTAGGTACCATCTTTTACGGTTTAAACTAAGTTTTTAATCTTGTTTGTAGCAAAAGTTTTAATTAATTTATAAATACTTTACAAATTGTAGTTCCAAGTTCCAAACCAATAAACTACTAAATTTTTTTTACTAAACCAAACTGCACATATATTAAATTCATCAAACCAGCCAACTTGTTTCAATATTAACGGCTTAGTTAGTTTCAATTGTCTATGACAAAAGCTCTTGATAAAGAACAAAATTTACAAAAATTAACCCATAAACTAAACCAAATGTATTTCCATTTCACAAAAGAGAAATCATTCTAACAAAATAAATCATCTAAAGAGCATCTTAAGTTCTTCAAGCCGAGCCGAGCGAACTTCCTCATCAGTTAGCGCTCCGGCAATCATCCGCTGCTTCCTCGCCTGAACTTGTTGCATTCGTTCCTCCACCGTGTCCTAAACAAAAAGTCAAAGTTAAATTTTAACAAAAAGTCAAAAAAATAATAATAAAAACATAAATAAAGACTTGATTAAAAAGTCTTGTGCTTAAACAATCCATAGGTTTAATGTTTAGTTGTTTTAGTTTATACGTTTAAATGACTACTAGAAACAAAAAAATTAAGACCACATGGACACAGGACAAAAAGAGTCAAAAAAGTCAAAAAATGAAAGCTGCTGACCAAAAAAACTTTATTAATTTATGATGTTTTAAGTCAGGCGTTTTAAATTTATGATTAGAAATTTAGAATTGTTGACCCAGAAAAATTCAAATACTATTAGCCAGTTTTCTATGTTTGTTAGGCAGAAAAAGTTTTGAAAGTCTTAAGGTCAGCAAAAAAGTCAAATCTAACAAATGTCAGAGTTATTATAAGTTTATGAACAATTCAATGGTATTTGAAACGAAATGGAGATATGTAAACACGGGTTCTATTAGTAAAACTTGAACAATATATTCTAACCTTAACGATAAATCTTCTAACACAAACAGTTCGTTTTTGACCGATACGATGAATTCTCATAATCGCTTGTTCCTCAACCGCAGGATTCCACCATGGGTCCTACAAGAATTAGCATAGTAACATGAGTTTTGTAAGCAAATCAAGAAACTAATAAAACTAATTAGAGAAGTCAATAAATAAAGTCAAAATGGTTACATACCATAAGAAATACATTAGAAGCTGCAGTCAAATTTAAGCCAACGCCACCAGCTTTTAAGGACATTAACAACACCTGCAAGATGACATAATTTAGATATATATAATCAAAACTAACTGAAAATTCAATCTTTATTCATCAAAACTACAACTTGAAAGGGTAAAATAGTCTTTTCACTGTATTTGTTTAAAATACAGGCTAAAGAACCTATTATACAATTTAACAAAATAAAACTGTCTTTTCTTTGCCTAGAGGCTACAAAAATATCATTTTCATGTCTAAAGTGTAGATACTTTTTAAAACTTTGTAAAGTGATGTTTTGAAAACCATACAAGGGTAAAACAGTCTTTTCACTAGCCTTTAAAAAAAAAACCATTTTTTGCGTAAACAAAGGTAAAACTCTTTCCTTTGCGTAGAGGCTAAAAAAAGACCATTTTCGCAACTACACAACAGTAAATATTCGTTTTTAACCTTGTGAAGTGACGTTTAGAAAACCATACTAGGGTAAAACAGTCTTTTCACCGGCCCGTTTTCAAAACTTTTATAGGGTGATTCAACATTGTCATAACTCAAATATTTGAAAAAAAATCTCACCATTTTATCAGTGGTTTCACTAAACTCCCTCAAAGTCTTCTCTCTATTCTTCTGAGACAAACTTCCATCAAATCGTAAAAACCCAATGTTTCTCCGTTTCAACGGAATCTCCAAAAGATCCAAAAAAGACGTCCACTGACTAAAAACAATACTCTTCTCTCCACACCCTTTTCTCCTTATATTATCCAAACATTCCAACAACTTCGAAACCTTCGAAGACTCTTTCCAATTCTTCTCAATGTCAACTCTAAACTTACTATCAGTCGGGCACGTAATAAGATCGGTTTTTCGCAAATCTTGCCTACAAATCGGGCATAACCCGTGGGTCAGGCTTCGCCAGCTGGATAATAGACACTCTCTACACATCCTATGTGCACATGGTGTGAGCACAGGGTCATCTGCAGATTCTAGACATATGGGACATTCGGTGTTTTCGCCGTTTTTGATATCGTTGACAACTTCTTGTATGTAGGCTTTACTTGGATTCGGAGTTGATGAATCAAGATTGTTATCGAGAAACCTTCTTGCGAGTTTGTTTAGATCTGAAAACTGTTGGGAATCGCCTCGACTGTAGACGTTAAAAAATGTTAAAAAAAAACCATGAAGCTTTTATTAAAATAGTAAAAGTAAAAATAAAAAAAAGTTTGATCTTTAATAAAGAATCAAATGTTAACCTCATAACAAGAAATGGGTGATTGCAACATTGTCGTAATCTAAGTAGGAGCTCAAGTATATTGGCATAGTTGTGAAGAACTTTGCCTTGCGCTACAAATTGATCAAATTGAACCTGTTTTAAACAAGAAAATGTATGAGGTGCATGAACGTTAACGATAAACTAATGTGGTTGAAACGACAAATGGGACTTACTTTAGATCTCTTGAAAAGGGCATCGTAGAAATCATGTTCGGCTTCGGATTGTTCGCATTCGATAATTTGGATGTCAGTTGGTGGTAGAACAAGAATTGGCCTGGATCAAATAAAAAAAGTTTTAACATTTAATCGTATATTTAAAAGTTAAGACAATGAACAGTTTTATAAAGATTGCATACACACCTTCCCTCTTTATCTTTTGTATCTTTTGTTCTTCTCAACATGAGTGGTCTTAGTATCGCTTTTACTAGCTTTAGCCCTCGTTTATCACCGTTCTCATAAGGCTTCTGAATTAATTTGTTCCACCTAAAATCAAACGAATAAAAAATTAAACCAGAAAGATGACAAAAACCAAGATTTCAATCAACATATGCACTTCCATAACAACATTTTCTCTAGAGATGCACAAGAATAATAACATTTTTATCAGTTTTTCCTGTTTTACTCTACTATTTGGATAGCAAAACTAAAATGCTAAAGATTAATAAAAAAATATTCCTTGTTAAAACTGGTTTTTTGTCCCAAACCGGTTTTAACCCCGGTTCACACCAGTTGTTGTCAGTTTCCGTTTGATCATCGGAAACCGGTTTTAAAACCAAACCGGGTTGGAAAAAAACGGGTTTAAAACAAACCGGTTTGGAAAAAAAAAACCGGTTTGTTTACCCTTAAAAATCTGGTTCGTTTAAAAATTCAGTTCGGTTTGTAAAAAAAACGGTTTGTACACCTCTACTTGATAGTAAAAAATAGGGTAAGTGCATGCATATCAAGTGGTCAACTCTAGATCGCTTACCATGCCCAGTTGCACCATGGTTCAACATGCAAGAAACACAAAAGGCTGTACAGGTCTTCCAAATTATTCTGTAGAAAGACAATTCAGTTCGTGTAAATGAAATGATTCTCATATACCATATACATATATGACAAAAAAATGTGGCGCGTTAGGGTTACCTGAAGAGGGGTACCAGTAAGGCACCACCTACAGTACGAAGATAACGCAAAAGCGGCTTGAGCACCTTGGCTTCTTGAAGACTTAATCGTATGAGCTTCATCTAACACCACTCTATACCAATCTACCTTTTGAAATATGCTATTTTCACCAAACTGAAAATAAATAAAAAATCACATAAATTATTATTATAGATGATAAGTTATTTCCAAAACTATTTTGAAGAGTAAGATAGTGGATTACGCTTTTATAAGATGCAGATAGAACACCGTAAGTTGTTAAGACGACAGTAGGTTCAGCTATCACTTTTGGATCAGTGCTTCTTTCACCTCCGTAATGTACGAAAACAGATATACTGTTTGGTGCAGAATGGGTTTCGAGTTCATCCTAAAATCAAGAAAAAAATTAAAATTACAGTTAATAAATACAAATAATAAAAAAGGGTACATTTCACTAGGCTTGTAAACAAACTGAACGTTCTGAATTGTTCGTGAACTTGTTCGGCAGGAAGCTCGTTTATTTAATAAACAAACGAACATGCACACATGTGTTGTTCGTTCATTTATGCTCGTTTATGTTTGTTCACTTATGTATACATATAAATATAAAGATAAAAGAGGCTTTCTAACTACTTATATACATATAACTGGTTGATAATCTGGCTTTCTAGTAATAAAAATGGGCTTTCCAATAGAATTTATCATAAATAAAAAATAATTTATATAAAAAAGCTACTTCATGCCTGTTTATGTTCATTTGCATTGTTTTATCTTTGTTAAATTATGTTTGTTTATCTTCGTGAAAAGTCCATTTAGGTCTTAAATGAACGAACATAAACAAAAACAAACAAAAATAATTGTTCGATTATATGTTCGGTCGGTTCATTTACAGTCCTACATTTCACAAATCTAAAAGACTAAAGGACAAACCTTCCATTGGCTCAGCAAAGCCATAGGACAAACAATTAGTGTTCCACCTTGTGGTCTTCTAGAAACATTTGTTTCGTAGCCATTATTCTTTTTTATGAACTCATTTTCGTCTTCGTTTTCGCAGGTTCCTTTGTGTGGTCTTGCAAGGATCAAAGAAATGGTCATCACTGTTTTACCAAGCCCCATTGCGTCTGCTAATATCTACGTAATTTGACGTACGACAAAGAAAATAAATTACAACATATTTGATCAATAGATCATGAAAAAACTAAGGGTGTGAATTTCTTACAAGACAAGAACTTAACACGAAATTCACAGGTTTGGGTTTAGTCTAAACGAGTTCATGTCAGTTTTCGGTTGAACCCGTTTAGCTAAACGGGTCAAGCTGGCGGGTTGACCCGTTTAACCCATTTATATCATATTATATTAAATATTTTTTTACAATATGATTTATGTCATAAATTAAACTGGATGTGTGTTTTATGTCATAATTATAACTTAAAAAAATGACATACGAATTACATTTGGGTGTTTTTAGTAAATTTTAAATTTATAATATTAATTTGCAAAAAAAAAAAAGAAAAATTCAGGCTGAACGAGTCATGTTCAGGTCAACCCATGAATATTCGGGTTGTGTTCGGGTTTGTCTAAAATTTTCGTGTTCGAGTCAGGTTGAACCAGCAAACACGGCCCGTTTAGCACCCCTAAGATAACAGTTAGTTTTACTGAAAAGTATATACTTACTCCTCCTCTAGCCATCTGTGTTGCTTTTGGAAATTTAGTAGTTGCTTCACCAGAAAAAATATTCACATAAATTGCAGTTGCCCTTCTGTTAATCATAAAAAAATAAAATGTTTAATCTTTTTCGCCTTATAAAACATCATAAATTAAAAAAACAATTAAATATCATACTCGTCACAAATACGATATGCAGCCCAACACGGGTGAAGCATTTCTTCTGCCTTTTCAACATCTATGCCTTTTTCCGATTCTGTCATCCAATAGAGAGCTTGCTTTTGATATGGCCTTAAATCACATGTAAGTGTGGTTGGAGGATCCATTTCCTACAAAAAAATTTAGACAATGTTGGTCGTTTTTCCGGTGAAAATAGAAAATTAAAATTATTAAGTTGTTTTTTTTCAGTGTACCTCTAGATTATACATATCGGCAGCCCCAACAAGCTTGTTTAATGATGATTCGGTGAGAACTTGAGCGTCTTTGTTTGGTTCTATAAGCAATGGTTGACCACCCTTCCGGCTTTTTGCGCTAGGCAGCACTGACGCAGCTTCGTTTAAATCATTCTGATAAAAACAATGACACAAATTTAGTAAACAAGTGAAATGATTAGAAGTTGTAATGGTTCTATGACAGAATGTGATTGTTCAAGTATAATATCAAATAAAGGTGTACATATAACACTGGAAAATGATCATGATGATCACTAACAGTAACATAATCCAAAAAATCTCCTAACATATGGTCTACTTTGTAAATGTGTATTTAAAATACTAGGGGTGAGCAAAAAACCAAAAAAAAAACCCCAAACTGAAACAAAAAAAAAAGATTTAACCAAACCGGAAAAACCGAACCGAAATTTACAGTTTGGTTACGGTTTTGCATTTTATGAAAACCAAACCAAATAACCTAAAAATCATTTTTTAATGTTTGTTATATATTAATTTAGGACCTATTAGTTTTATTCTTGAATGTTAAGTATTTATAATAAATACATTAAGATGTTTAATTATATTTGAAATGATTTATCTATTGCCTCTAAGAAATAACAAATTTAACCTAAAAAAAATAAATGACTCTCAAAGTACTATAAAAGAAAAGGTATTAATATAAACTTTAGAAAAAACACAAATTGATTAGAACATGAGGTTTTTGTAAACAATATTATTTATTAATATCAATGTTTCTATTTTCAATATAATAACTTAAATGTAAACATTTAAAAAAATCTTAAATTTTGGATTATACTTTCTAATTTTGAATCTTACGTAGTTATGTTCCAAAAACAAAACCGAACCGTTGCTAAAACCAAAACAGAACAATTTTCAAAAACCGAAAACCAAATATATTGGTTACAGTTTAGGTTTTACCATAACACAAAACAAACCAAACCGTGCACACCACTAATAGGAACTCAAAATAGGTTGACTTGTCACTACAAATGATATCAAAATCAAACACATAATTCCAAAACAAATACAAATTCTGAAATAATGATACCCTAAAAAATAAAAATATAAACAGCAAAACATATAAAGGTATTGATCAGGCAAACATACTTCAAGAGTAAGCGCGCGTTTACGAGTGTCAAGCTCTTCCGGTGTAAACTCAGCCTGGTTAGAGCACAGTTAACAACAGCATCAGAACTCCATTAATATTTGATACAAACTTCATTAGCTTAAACCTTCTAGAAGCTAAACTTGAAAAAAACAATTACCTTTTGAAATGGGCTCTTTTTCAACAATTTGAACAAAGTTAACAAAGGATAAATTGTAGTGTCAATGTTTGATGGAGAATCTAACTTCCATGAACAATTTCCATCTTCAGTGAATATCGAATGATGAATATAAAAGCTACCCAACAAAACAAACACAAACACATATAATTAATATACAAGAACTATAATCATGTCTACAATAAGAAGATAAATATATTATATATATCAAACATATATCACCTTATGTAAAGCATAATCTCTTGCATCATGCTGAGACTTGCTGGTGCAGCCACACATCTACCAAGAACTTTAACCTTTTTCGAATTAACAAGCGGAATCAAACACTTTGACCACTCCATTGGAAGACGACCAATCTAAATTCAGAACAGAACAAATTTTTATTTACAATCAAGAATCTTTTCAAATAATCACTGATTAATCATTAATTCATCAAGAATCTTAAACAGTTACCTCTCCAGATCTTTTAGTAGAGAATCTAACAATCCCACAAGCAGCACTTCCACCTCGTGAATTCGCCCAATAACCACTCTTCACTTTCACATCCCCATTAGGAAAAGCAAAATGAACAATCTCATTATCCTCAAGCTTCCGCCCTTTCGTTGTCGATAACCCTGTAATCGCAGTCCGTCCCACCAACAACCAATCAGCCTCCTCTTCAAAATCCCCAGTCTCTATTCCTACCAAGCTCACCTTCCTATCCTCCACAACTTTCTGCCCCTTCTTACTTAAACCCGACACATTACCCAAATCCGGCCTCACCGATGAAATGGGCTTAACTAACTTAGGCTTCTGATCCACCCCATCATATTCTTTTTTCACAGAACCTTCTAGAACCGAACCCTCAGCCTTTGAAGAAGCACGTAAGGTGTTCGACGAAATGTCTGTGTGAGATTTTGACAAAATCGGGCTAACTAACTTAGGCTTTTGATCCACCATGTCATATTCTTTCTTCACAGAACCTTCTAGAGCTGACCCTTCAAGTTTTGACGGTGCACGTAATGTGTTCGACGAAATGTCTGTGTGTAATTTCGATTGTTTCACATCTAAATCATCCAATTTCTCAACTTTACACACCGAAATCGGTTCAGCATCAATCAAATCTCCAAACCCATCACCCAATTCCACCTTAACAGAATCAACATATCTCGAACATCTCTCCAACAAAACACTAGTACTCAACGAATCACGAGACACCACATCCGGATCACTTTCAGACAAAACCCTAGCTCTTTTCGCTTTACTGTAACATAAATCCGTACCTTCTTCCGTTTCTTCAGTTTCTTCTTGTTTGATCCTCTGCTTTGTCGATACACGAGTCCCACCGGTGCTCGTAACCGTGCGTTTAACGGAATATTCCGGCGAATCAACGGCCATAACGTCCGCCGTTTGTCTGGGCTTTGAAACGGGTGACTGTGTGAGGTCTACGATGAGTGGTGGAGTCTCCATAGCTGAATAACAGCTACAGAGTGAAGAGGTTTTGATTGGAATTTGGGGGAAATGAATGGAGTGTGAGTGTGAATAGAATTAGTGGAGAATGAATGGTATTTATTTGGAGGTAAAATTTGGCGCGAGTTGTTGAAGTTTGTTTTGTTTGAAGGTTTTCGCGGGTGTTACTCGAGCGCCAACATGTTATTGGCGGTAAAAATATGTGGTAAAAATGGTAACTTAATAAAGAATTATATTAACTAGTAATATTGCCCGCGCGCGTTGCGGCGCGGGTACATCGCACATTTCGAATATCGTAAACATCGAATGAATTAGTTCAAATGTTATGTGTTGCGTGAACCACACAAAAACGTGTGTTTCGACGTATCCGATTAAACTTAATGTAACCCACATAAGCATTGCGATTGGATAAAAATGTAAAGTCAAGTAAAATAAATCGAATGTATACCGTACAATTATAACATATTATAGGTGACTCGACTCATACATAGAAAACATAGCGGGTATAGAGGAAAAACATATACGTGTAAGGTGTAACAAAAAGATATTAATTAGAGCTTTTAAAAAAGGAAAAAACCACAATAAAATTTCACTCGATTAAGAACAAAATTTACGAAGCAATTAACAATCATAAAATAAGTATAAAAACATATTATATTTTACGTGACTTGTTTTCCAAAAAATTTACGCCGAAATGTAGAATAACTCGAATTTAGACCGACAGGAACGTAAAATTACGCACGTAAAATGATTTTTTTAACGGAAAGGTATTATATTTAACCCCACTCGATTTTTATTAAAAATGTTTACGTCGAAACGTAGAAAACTCAAATTTATACCAAGATGTACGTTAAAATAGTTTTTTTACCGTAAAGGAACGATACGTAATATAGTTTAAAGAAAGTAGTTTAACATAAAAATTTATAATGAAATTCAAAAAGAAAAAAAAAATATTTGCAAACAACATGGATCGAACATAGATCCTTCCAACACTCAACCAAAGCAGACAACCAACTATTATAAATGTAAACTATATTACTTAGTGGTGGGCGGTGGAAAAAAAAAGAAAAAAGAAAATTATTTGCAAACAACATGGATCGAACATAGGTCATTCCAACACTCAACCAAAGCACACAACCAACTATTATAGGAATACATTTGAGTGTGTAACAGAAATGTAAATTGTATAACTTAGTAGTGGTCGGTGGCTTTTGCCACCGAATTTCTATTTTAAGAGAGTATAGAATAGAATATGGGTATTTTGAAATATCAAAAAATACGGAATATCTTGTATCCTAAGTCGTATATAAATAGTTGTAATCCATATGAAAATTATATTTTTTTATACGCCGCCTCTGAATTATGGAATTAGAAGTTCCCTTGTCAAACATATGTTGCCATTATTAGTAATTAATGCAGATTTTTATTTTGTAAGATAATGTAGTGTTCGGTGATTTCTATTTTAAGAGAATAGAATATAATAAATAAATATATGTATAATCCAAGTTGTATCCAAAAAGAGAATTGGGCCAAAGAAGGACACAAAGTGCGGCCCAGCCATCGAATTAAGAAGAAGAGCACGGTGAGCAAAAATGGCTATTACTTATTATAAACAATGGTTAACCAGGTGGGTTAACTCACTGGTCTCGTCAAGAGGGTTAATCCCTTCTTTCCGAGGATCGCCGGCTGGATCGTCTGGTGGTGGGTTTCCTGCACAAGGAAACAAGCCGTGACTCGCAACAAGGAGGATGGGGTGGGGGGTGCTCCTTGTTACCACTCTCCGGCGTGAGAATCAGTAGTTTGCTTGGGAAGCAAAGTATGATAGTAGTAGTCTTGAGAGAGTTGAGAAGAGATACCCCAAACCTTATTATAGGACAAAATGGTAATTTCGAGTGCTTTGTCGGTGGCAACAGTATTGTCGGCTTAGTGTATTCATCGGCCCAATCACATTTTGATATCAATTAGGAATCAATTTTGATCTGATCAATATAGTTTGGCCCAATCAAGTTTATTTGATATCAGATCTATCACGTGGCCAACTGAATTTGATTGTTTGATTAATGTGAGCATTTAATAAATGTCGGAAATTAATTGAGTTTTTTTATTATAGGACCAAATGGTCATTTCGAGTGCTTTGTCGGTGGCCGTAACCACCGACTTTGTACTTTAAGACTATAGGTAAATTTGTATAAAGATAGTTTTTTTTTTATTAATTTGATCGGTATGACTTTTTTTTTTTATCTTTATTTTATATGAGATAAATAATGTGATTACTTGTAAGGATTCTCAAAGTTTTTAATTTTTTTAGAGTTTTGAAATGATCTGATCTTATTTTGTATACTTAAGTATATACCGCTTTTAATAGCCCATTCCTAATATAATTATAAAGGAAATTTATAGAACTATTTCACTAGAAAAGTATTTGAAGTACGGGCTTGTTTGATTGTTATATACAATGCACATTAAAAAAAATACAACTCTATGAAATACTTTAGGCTAGTGTGTTTTATTAAAACTTTAATAATACTAAATAGTATATTTTAATTTATAAAAAATATTGTAACCGAGATTCTAACCCAATATTCACTGTCATTATCTTCTACATCACTACCAGCCTCAACGCAACCTCAATTTTCACATCCAATTGCCCCAAATATCATGAGGCACCACACGTAACACATAACACATTACATCCCCTTATGTTGACGTGGTGAACTAATAATTAAACTAGTAAACTTCACATAAATCGTTTAGGCTTTTATATTCACTTTCGGTAAGCATTATTAAAATACCACCATATAACATCACATCCCCTTAAACAAAAACACCCTTACACATATAACAATAACACTTCCAACCCTTTTAAAGACCGGAGTTAGATTAGATAAGTGACTTTTGGTTTAGGAATCTTAGTTTGGTTAAAAGTCAAAACCGAGCAACGCAAATCACATGTATTGGGCTATGAATTTTCTTATTTGTGTCACACATTTAACAATTAGCTAATAAAAAACATGGGCTATAGATCTTCTTATTTGTCCAACCCATTTAACATTTAACAAATTTGCTTACTAAAAAACAAGGCAACTAGACGCTGAAGCCATGGACCCGAAACTTTAACTGATGATCATCCATCTTGTTAAATTCGCCTTTTTTGTGTTTGAAACTGAACCGAATTTGGTTTTTCGGTTCAGTCATGCCATCTTTTCTAAAGCCGAGCTTTCACAACCACTTTCCTAGCCAAGCTGAGCTCTCCCCACTATCATGCGCCCAATGATTATCAAGTGCATTTTCAGTTTCATGATATGTTATAAACCTTTTAATAATAAAAAAAGACTATGATCTGCAAATTTGTGAATCTGATTCCATAAGCTTTGTTTTAAATAAAAAGACACGTCTGATGTGCGAAGTGCGCAAGGAGTTCACGATTCAGAAAAGCGCCTCAGAGCCTTACAGCGGTACATTATGCACATTTGGGTTAAAATTGGTCAAACTTTGTTAAAAGGTGACATGTAAAAGCTTATTCGGTTATACATGTGAAGTTCTTTTCTCAAGCCTCGAAAGCCGGGACCTAAATGTCTATGAGGGAGTTGAGATCCTCGATTCAGGTATCTGATATGCTATGATTTCATGCATTTACATGACCCAATGGAGCCAAAAAAAAATGTCCATGGGTGTAATAAGAGACCTAAAGGCCCAACCTACTTTGGCAGATCAACGTGGGTCTAAGATCCAACTATTAAACATAAGTTAGGTTTTAAATTAGAGCACGATCCATTAAGTAATGGGCCAGATTAGATTAGTTCCCTAGTTGTTAAATCCAAATTCAGCCCATTAATAATAAGTCAATTATTGCACATTATAGTTTATTCATTGAGGATTACAGATCAGATGCATTTGGTGAACAGCTACAGATCAGATCTATTTAGTCAACAGGTTACAGATCAGATCTAATTCATTCACATATTCTCTTATTATACACAGTTTCCTCCATCACCAGTCACCACAAACTAATTAACAATGGCTGAAACCATTGCCTCTGAAATCCTGAAAGCCGTTTTGAAAACCCTGGCCTCTGAAGCGTTCAACAGGTATGATCGGTCCAAAGGAATTCATTCAGAGCTCAAGAAACTAGAAACCACATTGATAAAGATCCAGTCTCTGCTTAATGATGCTTCTCAGAAGGAAACAACTAATGAAGCTGTTCAACTGTGGCTCAATGATCTCCGACACTTGGCTTACGATGTAGCTGACGTACCAAGTTAGATTATATAACCGCCAAATTTGAAGATCTAGAAAAGGAGAAGGATCGTCTGGGTTTGATTAATCTAAAAGATGGAAAACCGAAAAGACCGTATCAGACCTCTTTGTTAGATACATCTGGTATTGTTGGAAGGCAGGAGGAAATAAAGGAATTGCTAGTGAAGCTATTTGAGAATGGGTCATGTAGTCAGAACTTTAGCATTGTGCCCATAGTTGGTATGGGTGGGTTAGGGAAAACCACTCTAGCTAGAATTGTGTATGATGATGCGGAAGTTAAGAAGCACTTTGAACTCAAGGCTTGGGTTAGTGTCTCAGATAGTCAGATCAGTTTGATATCTGTAATATAAGTAAAGTTATCTTACAGTAAATCTGTGAAAGGGGAGGCAAGGAATTCACAGATCAAAATCTCCTTCAAGTAGCTCTAAAAAATCAACTTAAGGATAAAAGATTTTTGATAGTATTAGATGATGTTTGGAGTGAGAGTTATGAGGACTGGCAGACCCTAGTGAGCCCATTTAAAGAGTGTGCTCCTGGAAGTAAAATTATAATGACAACTCGAAAGGTGCAATTGCTCACAAAGCTGGGTTTTGTTCATCTAAACCATGTGTAGACTCTGTCACATGACGATGCTGTTTCCTTATTTGCCCAACATGCGTTGGGTGCATATAACTTTGATTCACATCCAGTTTTAAAACAATACGGTGAAGGCATTGTGGAAAATGTGACCTTTGGCTTTAACAGTAGTTGGAAGGTCATTAAGAGCAAAGAATGAAGAAGAACAGTGGAAGGAGCTGTTGAATAATGAGATTTGGAGGTTAGGTAAAAGGGATGAGATTGTCCCAGCTCTTAGACTGAGCTACAATGATCTTTCTGCATGTTTGAAGCAGTTGTTTGCATACTGCTCCTTGTTCCCCAAGGACTATATGTTTGACAAAGACGATTTGATTCTACTTTGGATGGCCGAAGGTTTTTGAACACGTCATCTTCAAACAAGTCAATGGAACGATTAGGTGTGGAGTATTTTGAAGAGTTGTTGTCAAGGTCATTGTTTCAACATGCACCTAATAACAAATCTTTGTTTGTGATGCATGACTTGCTGAATGATTTGGCTACATCTGTTGCTGGAGAATTCTTTTTAAGATTAGAAATTAAGAAGGTGAAGGATTTGAGGAAGGAAGCCTTGGAAAAGTGTCAAAATTCATGTATCATGGTATGAGAAACTAAAGAAATCTTTTATTATCACAAAAATACTCTCAACAACGATTACAACTATGAAAGAACAGATCTACACTCTTCCTCACACACAAATCATTTATACGACAATCTGTTTAATCTCTTACACGATCTAATGGACACTCAAACGACCTAAACACACATGATCAAGAACGCCCTAAATCTGAGTTTCCATATGAAACCCTAGAGAGAGAACAATCTGCCATTCTGAACTCTGCAACAAGCTGTGTTTATTATATGTAACTGAAGTAAACTTGACCTGGAACGAAACATGAGCACCCGACCTTTTATCTTTAATATGGCCTTGTTCTCTAATATGTCCAGCTACAAGAATCCAAGCCCAACAGCCACACTTTAGCCCAACAACCTCTATTCCTTATAGCCCAGCAATTAAACCTCATAAACCAATTAAAAAAAACATAATATATCAAATGTTAAAGGCTTATCTCAAAACTTATAAAGTATTAAAACTGATGTTATATGTTAATATCTTTAACACCCCCCCTCAGTTTTAATACCAAAACAGATTAGATAGTCCTAAAAACTTACACATTTTAAGATGACCAGCTGGAGCAGTCCCTAAGTAAACAAATCCGCCAATTGACTTTGAGAACTAACACTGAAACATTCCTTTATATTCAGCTTAACATCTGAAATCCCAAAGCCCATATTAAGATTCGGGCCATCGATCTGCTACAGGCCCACACACGAGAAGCCCTACAGATTTGCAACTGAATCATGCCCACTTGATTGATGTATTATGCAAAAAAATACCAAACACTATTCAAGAAATCTCATTATAACAAATGACGAAGCTTCAAGATCACAACAGATAACAACTCACAATACGAACACTCTCACTCAATCTAGTTAGATCATCAATTAGACAATCTATTTTAACTCCCAATATTATGATCTAACGGGAGATTACAGCAACGTAACAAACCCTAGATCCAACTGTGATAACAAACGAGACAGAGAGAGACAAAGTGAAAATATCTGAAAACGTCAACACATATATCACAAACATATGTAATACAACGAAGAGTCAAAAAAACTCAAAAAGCTCAAAACCAATTAGTCTCGAGTACCATAAAAATATTTTTCTAAACAACATATGAGAAAAATATTAGATTCATGTCAAAGGATGTAAAGAACTTAACGATTCATTTTATTAAATCAAAGTTTTTATAACTTCACAAACCCATGAATCACAAAATATTGAATCACATGATTCAAAACTAATCTGACGAAACAAGAATTACAAAATTCTACATCAGAAAACAAACACACAGCCAAAAACTTTTTTTTTTTTTTGATATACAAACCACATGATTTTGCAACCAAAAAACAAAACCTCTCACACGAGAGAAAACATACAAGGCTGTCAAAACGATCAAGAACAATCTTGACAACATTTTAGGAAACAGAACATACGGATCAAATACACCATCATGATACGGGCCAAACAAACCATCATGATACAGGTCAAACAAACCATCATGATACGATTTGATAAAAAAAACCCATCAAGATACGGTCAAATTCACGACCCACACAGTTCAACAATCAACAAAACAAGTCCGATAAAACTGAGACACACATGACTCTACAACGGACAACAATTTCACAGCCAATAATATTTTTAACTGAATACAAAAGTCATATGACTTTGCAAAAGAATCATTCCTCATAAAGTATATTCTTGAACAAATAAAGCTGGTTACATTTGTAAACTTCATAACTCAATAACCAGTCTAAACATTTTTAAACCTTTTTTCCTCAATGCAATTAAAAAAATCTTTCGTTTACTTTAAGAATTTGAAATTCCACGACCAAGTTTGAAATACTTTAAGATGGACAAGTATATGTTGAGTAAACTTATAAATTTATAATCAACATCTTAAATCTACTTTATAAGGCTCATCATGCTAAATCACACAATGAGAACAAAAACAACCCATGAGATCTTCAATCAAATTTCCCTGTTATCATGCTAAATCACACAATGAGAACAAAAACATATTTCCACATAAAACACAAGTATTCAACACACAAATACTATGTCATGGAACATGCAACACGCAATTACAGGGTGTGGCTCTCCCTGTTATCAATACCGGTCCCCCTATCCCGGCCAAAACATGCCTAATCAAAAATTAATCGTGAAAAATGAAAGCAAAGATATAGTATGAAACAATCTGACCTGATTAGCACCCAAGTTAGAGTTTCTCGTGAGAACCAGCTCTGTGCTATTGCTTTCTGGTACATTCACAATGTTTTCTAGCACTAAGAGGCACTTCTAAGCCGATTCTGAAGTTGCAACATCCTTTACAACTTTCTAGTGTGTCACCTGCCAGAATCTATACAACATGAATTGCTTCTTTTGCGCACACTGCATCCCTAACAACATAGAAGCGGATCTGGCCGGAGTAATCTATGACAACGGAACCTGCCGCAGCTAACGCGGTGACACCGCCTGAACCTCACCGGAAAGGTGAACCGGCGCGGGATAGTGGATTAAGTTGAGGATTGAAGCGATAAACAATGAGATAGAGAAAAATCACTTTGATTTCAACAGCAGATTATATTCTTGAAATAACAGTATCAAGAAACAAAGATTACACAGAAACGCCTTGATGTCTTCTAATCACTAACTGAGAAATCAAATTTAACTACTGACACTTGCAATCCTCACCAAACCATATTGTAAACCTTTATCCTTTTTAATTATTCTCACAGCCGCAACACCTTTCCTGCTCCAATTAGAGCACGATTGTGACCCAGAAACAAACCAAAAAATGAAATGCTACAACAACCTCATGCATATGAAGATTCTTTCACAAATTGATATGTATGAAAAATATCACTAGCTTATATGTTTCTACATTCAAACGTATGAGTAGAAGAACCAGGCGTATCAACAACATATGCGTATGAAAATATTTAGTATGAAAATATTTAATTTGGATTCCAGCCAAAAATTAGGTCTTCGGCGAAGATTCCGGTAAACACCAGTGATAGGAAAAACTTGAATCTCGTCTTTTTCTTGTAGATCGTGGTTGAATAGAATCAATAAATGTTGTTTATTATCGTTTCTTGATGTTCATATTGTAATTTTCAACAAGAAATTTGTTCCATTTGTTCAAATCGGGGGTTCTTATGTTGAAAGTGTGTTTTATTTTGTTTGCAATTTTTGCATAACACACTTCATTAAAGTCGGGCTGCTTCGAAGATTAAAAAAACAATCAGCAATGGGTTCCTTAGAACCCTAATCGGATTAAAAAAAAACAAACTAAACTAGGCAATCTTAGAAACAAAGCAAATCAACCTTGAACAAATTACAATTGAACAACGTCACATCTAATTTGACAACATTGTATCCGGAGACCAAACGCACCTATAGGTAGAAAATTAGGGTTTAAAAACCTTGCTACAAATTTAAAAACAATTTTTTTTACCCAATAAACCTTACAAAAAAATAAGATCATGCAGATTAAACATACAATATTCTTATCAAGTTGAAACCAGGATAATGAAAAGATGTGAAGACACTTCTCTGTAACAAGAATACTATAGCCAACATCTCAATCAACACCTTCTCAATTTGGTATCATGAAAAATGTAAGAACACCAGAACTGCAATATACAGTCTACTCAAGAACAAAACAAAAAAAACCTCTAAAAACATATCAAAACCAAAAAATAGACAACCAGGTAAAAATGATCATTTTGGACAAGAAATAACATGGGAGGCGAAACCAAGAACAAAATATATAGACCTCTCAAACGTTGAATTCTTAGACAGATTTTAGAACAACTCCAGAATTACAACAATCAAATCCCACTACGACGATTTGCAAACACTATATCTAACGATCTAACAGATTTACGCTCGAAATAACAAACAATCAATCGAGCAATTCAACAAACAAGTCTGCATATAACATGAAGCACACATTTCTATACCAAACCACACTTCTAACCTACACAAACTCTGGCAAAATACAAAATCACATGATTTCATAACCAGAAAATTATCTCTTACACAAGAGAAAACCACAAGACTATCTTCACAAACATTCAATCATATAAAGACCAAGCCTATATAAAATCAGATCAACAACATGAAGAACTGATAGAAACCAACACTATGATCTAATGGGACTAGACTCAACAACACGAAGAATCTACAACCGACCCTAGACCAGTGTGGAAGGAAAAAAACAAGCATCACCTAGACCAGTGAACTAACATCACTACGATCGGCAATGAAGTCTCAAATAAGATCACCAACACAATGATCCTACACAAACTCACTACGGTCGAACTCAAAACATGAAGAATCCAAGACCAGTGAGATAAAGGCAAACAATAAAAAAAAAAGATATGAGTCCTCAAATATTCTCTAATGTATAGTTTACGATTTAAACAATTGAAAAATAAATAGGAATCATTAAATGATTTGATCTCATAGAAGATGGCCCTAAACCATAACAACTATACACATAATTCAGTTAATCACACAAGATCATGCAAGAATGAGCAACCAAGATTAGAGCTAGATATTCACACTAACATTATGTATCAAGACTTTAGTTCTATACAGAATCAACAACATATTCAAGATGTACACCAGTTATAGAACCAGAATCAACCACATTACACAAGTGATTATATCAGAGTGAAAAATACATAATCAATCAGACTTAAAAAAAACAATATCAAGAACAAAAAAATCACGTAAGTATATGCAAAATAAAAAAATGTCCAACTAGCCCAATCAAAGGTATGCCTAACAAGATTACATTAGTGTGATAAAAACTTCAAAAGAGAATGAATTGGGAAACAAATACCTTATAGAGTACTACTCTAGAATCCTTAGGGTATAGAAACATACTTACAGTGAATCAGATGAGAAGACAAGTTTGAGAACAAGAAACCTTCAATTCTCTTAGGGATATGATATTAAGAATAAAGATTCTCACAGTGCTTTAATTTCAAGCTAATCCAGTACACTTCATTTAGGATTACAAGCACTCTTAAGGTAGACATGAACCTAGACCGCATGAACACTTTGAAGTCACAGTGGAGACTAACACTTTTGAACTTCTGAAATTTTATAAAAATCCTGAAGAACCACATCTAAAACACTGGACGGCTGAAACAACCACATCCTGAATCTACTTCAACCACTACCGTATTTTGTAGCAAAAGCAGAGTGCGAACAAAAAAGATGTTGAACCTCAAAAGAAGAGATGAAGATTAGATCTACCATTTAAAGACATATCCCAGCAGAAACATCCAAATCTTCACTTAGAGATATTAGGACTTCTTGTGCTCATAGATTAGTAAAGATCAGCAATACTTGACAAAAAACGCCAAAAGCCCCAAATCTTGAAAAACCCTAGATGACTAATCATCAATAAGCAACCTGATCTTGATCTCCTTTTCCCACCAGATGAACCCTAGATTACAAAGAACTAGAATACCCGAACCTAAGCAAGCGGAAGATGAAGAATCAGAGCCGATGGCTCTGATACCATGTCAAAATTCATGTATCATGTGGTATGAACCGAACTTGCAATCTAATGGCCAGAAATTAGGTGGGATGCTAGATAGAACAGAGATAAAGATTCGACTAAATTCTTCTTACTTTTCATTCAATTCAAAGATGCTTAAATACAAGATGCAAAAAGGAAATAACTGTCAACATGGAATAATGGAAACGTGCAGCCTAATTGTTTGCTAATTAACCTACTGAACATGTAAACGTGTGGGAAACGTGAAGATGCATGCTGATAGTTAACGTGGGTGGTTGTTACGTGGCACGTATCATCATGGTATGAGAAACTAAAGAAATCTTTTATTATCACAAAAATACTCTCAACAACGATTACAACTATGAAAGAACAGATCTACACTCTTCCTCACACACAAATCATTTATACGACAATCTGTTTAATCTCTTACACGATCTAATGGACACTCAAACGACCTAAACACACATGATCAAGAACGCCCTAAATCTGAGTTTCCATATGAAACCCTAGAGAGAGAACAATCTGCCATTCTGAACTCTGCAACAAGCTGTGTTTATTATATGTAACTGAAGTAAACTTGACCTGGAACGAAACATGAGCACCCGACCTTTTATCTTTAATATGGCCTTGTTCTCTAATATGTCCAGCTACAAGAATCCAAGCCCAACAGCCACACTTTAGCCCAACAACCTCTATTCCTTATAGCCCAGCAATTAAACCTCATAAACCAATTAAAAAAACATAATATATCAAATGTTAAAGGCTTATCTCAAAACTTATAAAGTATTAAAACTGATGTTATATGTTAATATCTTTAACAAAAAGTACCGCCATATGTCATTTGTTCGTGAGGAATACGAAGCTTACTCGAAGTTCAAGCCCATCAAAAGTGCTACAAGTTTGAGAACTTTCTTAGCAGTGTCCGTTGAAATGGAAGATAGTTGGGAAGAGTTCTACTTATCTAGTAAGATTCTGGTTGACTTACTTCCGGAATTACCATTTTTAAGGGTTCTAAGTTTACGTGGTTATTTCATCAGTGAAGTACCAGAGACTAGAGGGGGCAATCTTGACCCAAAGCCTTCCAAGTGGGTCAGTTTGGGTTGCTTTTAAAATTATACGGGTTGTTTTGGGTAAGATATTTTAACTAAATGGGTCACAATGGGTCACTTGAAATTCCATCTTGTTATTTTCGGGTCAAAGCAGGTCGACAACATTAAAGAAATGGGTCAATGTGGGTTAGTTTCTTAAAGAAACGGGGCATGTTTCGGATCGGAATGGGTTTCGAGCCGGCACAAGTATCCCACAAAATGGGTTACGGCACGAAACGGGTTTAGGGTCGGGACGGGTTTCGTACCGTTTCGAATCGAACCATTTCGACGCGAACCGTTTCGACGCGAACCGTTTCGACCCGTACCGTTTCGACCCGAACCGTTTCGACCCGTACCGTTTCGACCCGTACCGTTTCGACGCGAACCGTTTCGACCCGTACCGTTCCGACCAGTACCGTTTCGACCAGTACCGTTTCGACCTGAACTGTTTCGACGCGAACCGTTTCGACCAGTACCGTTTCGACCCGAACTGTACCGTTTTGACCCGAACCGTTTCGACGCGAACCGTTTCGACGTTTCGACCCATACCGTTTCGAATCGAACCGTTTCGACGCGAACCGTTTCGACCCGTACTGTTTCGAATCGAACCGTTTCGACCCGTACCGTTTCGACCTACCGTTTCGACCCGAACCAACAGCTGCAACTTTAGTTTTATGCTTCTGTTAAGTTTTCAAGAGGGGTGAGTTGACTTTTTTACTTTAAAATACTCATTCTCTTATTAGGTGTGGCAATCAGCCCATTCACATGCATCTTAATGAATGCATTTGTGCTGTACATTCATGCAAAAGATATCTGAATTGTGATTAGATGGGTGGGTTAACAATGGTTCAATCTACAACTTGAAATGGGTCATAAATATCAATTCTTTGAATAAAATGGTGTAGGAAGCTGTATGCACTAAAACTAGACTTCCAATCGGTGATGTTTGATCGGTTATGATCAAACACGACCCACTTACAAGAAAATGGGTCAAAAATGTCCCTTGTACTAGTACATTTTTTTTCTCAAATTGTCACTCCTTTCAATAACATCCTTGAATTTATGCAGGCCCTCTACTGCCTGGTCGATTTTCGATACGTACAGTGCACCATATGGTTGCAATAACTGCGATGTGTCTTCAGGAAGAAGCAAATTTTCGGCCCTTGATTAGTGATATTGTTGTTGGACTCGAGTACTTAGCTTCTCAAGCTGAAATGTGCAAATAACCATAAAAGTTTGACTATTGACTCGTAACTTGTTGGATAACTTTAAAGTAAAGTAAAGTAAAACCTGACCCGACCAGACCCGAAACCCGTTCTGACCCGAACCCGTTTTGGCCCATGACCCGACCCGACCCGTTTGCTAGGTCTATGATTAGCGTGTCTCTACGTGGCTGTAAACGTTGTACATCTTTACCACCACTTGGGCAGTTGCCCTCACTTAAGGAGTTGTATATTGAAGACATGGATGAGGTGAAAGCTATGGGTTCAGAGTTAATTGGTACCGGTCGTGCATTCACATCACTTGAAGTTCTTGAATTACGGAATATGAAGAGGTTGGAAGTATGGTCAACTCGTATTGAGGTCGTGTCGTTTCCATGCCTTAAAAAGCTTGTTATTAGAGGTTTTCCTAATTTGGTTAAAGTGTCACTTGAAGCACTACCTTCATTGAATATTCTAGAAGTATCTGAATGTGATAGTGGTGTGTTGAGAAGGCTAGTTCAAGTTGCTTCATCAGTCAAGGAGATTATAATAGAATCTATTTTAGGGCTTAGTGATGTGGTGTGGAGAGGTGTTATAGTGTATCTTAGAGCTGTTGAATTTTTAAGGATACGCAAATGTAATGAAATAAGATACTTGTGGGAAACAGAAGCGAAGGCGAGTAAGGTTCTTACAAAGTTAAGGAAGTTGGAAGTTGGGGAATGTCAAAATTTGGTGAGACTAGGAGAGAAAGAGGAGGATGATTGTGGGAGCAACATCATAACAACTCTTAGGATGTTAGCGATTATTTGGTGTGAGAGTATGGAGCATTATAAGTGTCCAAATAACATTGAGCATTTGGGCATCCATGGTTGTACTTCCATTACATCTGTTTCATTTCCAACAACAGTAGGGCAGAAGTTCAAATCACCTGAAATTGATTCTTGGGACCAGCTATTAGAAAAGGAGTTAGAAGGAGATAACACAAGCATCCAAAAGCTTCAATATGTACTGTTATTTAACATGCCAAATCTGACAACAATCATTGAATTGAGTCACTTTATTCGCCTCACCAACCTGGTAATAGTTGGTTCAAATATGGAGTCATTTCCAGATCACGAGTTGCCTAATCTCACCTTGTTAACATCTCTGCATATATACAATTGCCCAAGTGCAGATGCTTCCTTTCCTCGTGGGTTTTGGCCTCGCAAACTGCATACCCTTCTCATAGGGAAGTTGAAGAAGCCCACAGAATTTCCCAACCACACTTGTCAACCTAATGTTATTCAGTGATCAAGTAGATGATGGTGTGAGCAGCTGTAGTCAATTGTCCCATCTTCTTCCATCATCTCTTACTTCTCTTGGGATAGTTAGATTTGAGAAACTGAAATCAGTTTCAGTGGGACTCCAACACCTCACCTCCCTCCAACATCTCACGTTATGGGGTTGCCCAAAGATTTTGCATCTACCAGACATACTGCTGCCTTCACTTTTAAGTTTGAACATTGCTGAATGCCGAAATCTAGAAGGAAGGTGCAGTAGAAGAGGCTCCTATTGGTCCCGCATCTCTCATATCCCCTGCATCAGAATAAACCTAGAAAACTTTTTTTCTAAAGACCCCATGAAAAATTGTAAGTAATATTTCAATAAAAGTGCATTATCACTTCAATAAAATAGTATGTGTTTGAATATCAAGTTAAACACATCACAACCTGTTTAAAGGCAAATGGGTCAACTGGACGGGTTTTTCATTAAACTGGTGCTCTTTTTACGATTTTATATTTTTGTAAAATTGTTGTGAAAAGAAATTTATTTTGTCTTTTTATGTTTACAGTTGAAACTAACAATATTTGTTTTGAACTGATGTCAACAGAACTATTTTCTTTTTTTGTTAATATTATCTGTCGGTACCACATCTTAGGTCTGGTTGGGTGGGATACTTAACACTGGTAAACAGTGATCTAAATCGATGGCTGCTAACCATATCAGATGTACAGTTCGGTAACTCATTTGTTTTGTCTCCATTTCAGTGAGAGAACAGATGAGGTCGTGGAGAAATGAATGAAAAACTATCAGAAGAAATGAAAACATTGAAGGTAGGTATACCTACACGCATAATTGATAATAAATGAACTTGCTTAATGGCTTTCTTTCTTTTTTTAATAAACTTATAGAGAAATCCTTACAAATGCTTCTCTTCTCTTATGACTTGCCAAAACCGACAAGCAGAGAGGAACGAGCTTCGTGAAGAAGAGCTTGTTTTGAAGGCGGAAAAGGCAAAAATGGAGCAGCAGGTCAAATCCATGACACCACATCCGGCTGCATGTCAGGCTGAAGGAACCAAGATGCCCGTTTTTCTAGGCTACGCTTACATTCCAATGTGGCAGTCTTTACCACGAACAACATGTGATACATCTCATGATCATGAGCTCAGGCCACTTGCTGCTTAATAACCTAACCAATAAGAATTATCAGCTCATTCTCTAAAGATACATCTCATGGAATATGTGTTTTCATTACTTTGTAGTCTGCACTTTTGCTAGATTTATTTTTAGAGAAAGTTCTTTGTTGGATATAAATGACATCCTTCTTTAATCTTTTTATCCTAATGATATTTGAATCTCTCTTCATAATTTGTTTGCCTGTGTATGCTAACGCCAAATCTGTGTCAGCCTCGTCACAGAGAGCCCGCCGGGGGGGGGGGGGGATTCGTGACTTAGCTCTGGCGTGATAATAAGATTCTTTTCCAGGGAGGATGTGATAATAAATACGGGTATTGAATTGGTCCGAATGTTCTTGGTGAGATACTGGTATTGAATGTGGGAATTCAGTGAGATAGTAAATGAGAGTGAATGTCAACTTATATGGTCGAGTCTCTTCATCCGAGGTGGGCCCTCTCCTGCCAGAGACCGTTCGAATGTCTTTCCTGACAATAGGGATGTCCGGGTATTATTCAGAGAGATGTTTCCCTAATGGGATCTTCTAGGATTTGAGCATTTAATGTATGCTTCGTCCTTAAGGAATAACCCGACCCTCACAAGACCGAGTCGTAAAGGTAGTCGACGGTCTTTAGGGCATTTAACGAAGGAGAATAGTCACATCACGTGTGTCCTGGGAAGCAGTGGCCTGGTTCAGAGGTCTTTGGGCCGGAAAGTCAGATTTCCCTTATGGGCCTTTATCTTCTTGGATCGAAAGCGAGTTGGGAAATCATACTGGGCTTGGGCCCAATTATTTAGTTGGGGACAGCTAGCGCAGACGAGGTTCCCAATCTGGGACCCTCGTAATCGTCGTCACCGAGTATGATAATGTTTTTTTAATTAAGAGGTGTTTTTAGTATAAATATAGAGGCGCTCATAGTCAGATTTTAACAATTTTTAGGTTAAATCGTAAACCAAACCGTTAGTAGTGATTTTTTATCAATAAAAAGAACCATTCAACAAATAAATAAGACTAATTTCTTGTGGTAAATAAATAAAGCTTTTCTGACGGGAACATTTCTGTAGCTTCCATATAATAAATTACTTGAATACATAATTGTTGTATTAATATAATAAAATTATTAATAATTTGGGCAATTGGCCGGACCACTGTTTCAATCGGGCTCCCTTATTTTACAAGTTTTGGTTGGTTAGGGGTATCCTTGATATAAAACCAAAAAAATAAAAAAATACACTACGAATACGCACTTGAGTCGTAGCCCGTGCTACGGCTGCTAAAGCCAACAAAAGAATCGTGTGTAAAGTAAATTCTGTGTGTTAAGGCTTAATAAGTTTTCACACTGAAAAGGGTGCTACGTTGTCACTCGTGTTTCTAGTGATACTATACTCTTGTTGACACTCGCTTACAAAATTGCATTTGATTTGATTTGAGTTATTCTTGTTAGATAATATTTTAAACTCTGTCAAAAGGTGACATGTAAAATCAGACAAATGGGTGAAGAATTTTATGAATGGCTTACTTGTTAAAAAGACTTATGTGTGAAATATACGAGACATATGCAACTTTTGGTCTTACACAAAACTTATTTGGTTGTACATGTTATGTTATTTCCTCACTAATCATTATACGATACGATACGATGCAATACGATACGATACTATTGGATACCATACAATACCCGTATAAGCCTATAGGTGTAGTATAGATCCCTTATAGGCCTATAGGTGTGGTTTAGGTCCCGTATAGGCCTATAGGCACATATAAAACCTATAGGGAACCTATACACGACTTATACTACAATATACGATACGATATGATACTATAGGATACCATAGAACACTCGTATAGGCCTATAGGTGTAGTATAGTTGCCGTCTAGGCCTATAGGCATATACTGTTGATACATATTTTGTGGTCGCGACTCGGTTCGGTTCAACTCGGCTCGGTTCAACCCGGTTAGGTTCGACTCAAGCCCGACGTCACGACATTCCTCCGTCGTGCGCCCCAGAGTTCGACAAGCGAAGCACGAAGCGCCGCGGCCTTTCCCGTCGACACATCACCATGACATCACCTTGGTGATGTCATGATGATGTCACTTGGTTGACTAATTACATATTCACGTAGAAAACTTCTACTGCTATATGTTAGTGCATGCTTTTGGACCAATCAACATCAAGATATGGGCTGATCCAAGTAGACGAAACAGAAGTCTTGGGCCTCAACTGTTTTAAGCCCAAGCCAAGATTGACGAATCCCAGCTGATGTCGACGAAACAATCCTGTTTCGTCGAGTTTCGTCGTGTGTTCATCTGTTTCGTCGAGTGTTGTGTTACTGGTGCTATAAATAGACTGAAGACAGAAAGAACACTAGAGAGAGAACACATTGTAGAGAGCACACACACACGAGAGTTAGAGAGAGTTTGCAGAATAGATTTGTAAACCTTGTGCTTGTAACCGAACCTTTCATTCGTATTAATACAGTGGTGTTAAACGGTGAACTTTGTGTGTCGTGTATTTTTCGTGTTCTATCTCGGTTTGCATCTCCGGTTGGATTCCGCACAACCGGGTGTGTTTGACAACAAGGATTAGGCGACTAGATCCTCCCCTAGCCGGACCTACAAGTGGTATCAGAGCCTTGGCTCTTCTCCTTGTTAAAACCGAGGTGTTCTTGGTGGTTTTCGGGTTGTTTTTCGGGTCTTTGGAGTTTATCATTTTCTGAAAATTCTGTCTAAAATCTCGAAAATCATCATGTTTTGCTGAAAGTTCTTATAAAAACCTTGTTGTTTATCATTTTCACATGTTAAAAGTGGGTTTTTAGTGAAGTTTTAAGCAAAAATTGTGTTTCGGAAATTTACGGTTCACCGGAAAATTCATAAATTTCTGGGTTGTTCTTCATATCTTCATCAAATATTCAAAGTGTTCTTTAGTGTGTTTACTTTTTAATCCTTTGAGATTTGAATATTCAAGTGTTTGTGTATTGAAAATTGTGTTTGGATTAAAATATTGTTCATCATCATTTGGTTGGTAATTTGAAACTTGTGTAGCCGAAAGTGAGTATACTTTGTGTCAGGAGGTTAGAAAGTCAACTGCACAAGATTTGAATCACACAAGACTTGTGTAGTTTGGAACGTACAAACTGATAGTGGGTCTCGTCAACAGTTGGGGCTTAAACAATTCTGATTGGGCTTTAAAGGGTACTGGGCCGTTTCGTCAATAGGAGCCCAAAGACATCAGATCTGTTTCGTCATAAGTCAAACATCATTAACGACCTGTTTCGTCAATTGCATTGTTGGGCCTGTGTTTCGTCAAAATTGAAAGCCCACAATTTAAAAAATCTGTTTCGTCATCTTAGTTGGCCCAAGTTACATTTCTGTTTCGTCAAGATTTTTATTTCGCCAAAAGTGTTTACAAAAATTCAGTTTCGTCAACATTCTGTTTCGTCGTGAAAGTTGTAATTTTTAAACAGAAGGTTTGCACTAGTTGTTTAACTGTTTGTTTCAAGTGTGTTAATCTGGTTGTTATCATTCGAGATATTAACATAGTTTGTGAAAATTAAATTTAAAAAAAAAAAAAAAAAAAAAAAACTTGTTTTTCAAATTTTAAATCAATTTTCACTTAATATATTAATTTTTATAAAATGGGAACAAACGGTCAGTGGTGGACTCAATTAACTTCGACTGCACAATCATCAGCTACACAACCTGAGCCAGAGTTCGACAAAACTGCATGGATGCGAGGTATTGCCCCACCTCAAGCTGCAATGATAACTGCAAATCAATGGGCATTGGTCACAAATCAAAGCAGCAGCATTCAATCTATGATGCAGAACGACAGTGAAACTGGCACAAGCACAAAACCGCCAAAGTTAAATCACATCAATGATTGGGGATGGTGGAAAGAAAGGCTGAAAACTTATGTTCAGGGGCAAGGTCAAGATCTATGGATGTGCTTCTTCACCGCATTTGACAGTGAGTTGGAAGTTGCAGGATCTAATCCACAAACTTACAGCACTATGTCTGAAGAAGATAAGAAGAAATTTGAGTTAGAAAAGAAAGCATTCATGATTCTCACACAAGCTCTTCACAAAGACATTTACCACCAGTTTGTTTACTGCACGACAACTAAAAGCTTGTGGGATATGCTCACGTTACGATGTGAAGGAAATGCTCAATCAAGAAAGATCAAGCAAGATTTACTGAAGAAAGAGTTTGAAGGATTCACGTGTATGGAGAATGAGACTTTGGCAGAGTTATCTACAAGGTTCCATCACTTGATGAGCGAGATGTTTGCTTTTAAAGTCACTGCCACTCCACAAGAAATAGTGAAGAGATTTGCTGATAGCTTACCAGCAAAGTGGAGCAGTTATCTTGAAATTCTCAAAGAAACTGGTGTTTTAGACACAATCACCGTTTATGATTTAATTCAAAAATTGGAGAACAAGGATGTGGAAGAAAAGCTTAAGGCAAAAAGAACACTAACTCCTCAAAGTCCAGAGATGTACTTTGGGATTGCAGGAGGCATCAGTGGAGAAAAACCAGCTTCTCAACACGCGAAGCTTCAAACAGCTTTCATCTCAAACACTGGACCATCAACAACAGATCAGTTTGATCCTTCAGCATACTTGATGTATCCAAGACCAGATGTGAAACCGACACCGACAGCTCAGCAGCAACAACCGCAACAGCAAGGGCTTTATGGAAACTCTTCAAACTTTCAAACCACTTCCAATCCCAACACAGTCAGATTAGACACTTCCAACTTTTCCAAAGTCAGTGTCGAAATAGCCAAGGAGCATATGGAGATGTTGAATACCTTGGTTAGTGCTTATTGCGGATTGATCGCAGGTCAGATTGGGAATATCAATCTAACCAATGAAGATTATCAGCAAGTGGATAGAGATGAGTTTGAAATGATGGATATCAAATGGGCTCTTGCTAGTGCAATTCGAAGAGCAAAGGAGTTTATGGAAAGGACGGGGAGAACCAACTTGGAAAACAAGAAAGACACCAAGTATGGATTCGACAAGCAAGCTGTCAAGTGCTTTAACTGTGGCGAACGAGGTCATTTCAAAAGGGAATGCACAAGACCAGCTCAGCATGGAAATCAAAATCCGTTCAGAAACCAAGGCAACCAGCAAAACCAGAACGGGAACAATGTTCGTACGTTGATACCTGTCAACAATCAAGGCCAATCAGGGCCATCAAATGCCAACCGGGGGCTGGTGGTTCAAATAGATGAAGGTTGTGATTGGTCGCTTCAGCTTGGAGAAGGAGGAAATGGTGGAACAACATGTTTTGCTGAAGTTGTAAAGGATTTAAAGCACGCCAGTGGTGGAGAATCTTCTACCAATGGTGATGCATCTTCTGAAGATGAAAACAGTTCTGGTTATAGTGGAAGCTCAGATGAAGAATCTTCCACTTCAGGCAATGATCATGTGGATGAGACATCAAGTGCGTCAGTCGATGCAGATATTGATGAACCTTTGGAAGAAGCTGCAGCAGGAACTGAAAGAAGATCTAATTTGGTGGATCAAGCTGCTTACTCTTCGTCTTCTCTCCATTCAGCCTTTATGGCTAATGTCGACAGTTCATCAGGTCAGGTATGTGTCGACGAACCCACTGTAGTTAGCTGTGAAAAGTGTGATGCTTTAAATGTTAAATATGCAGAAAAGGAAAGTCAGTTTGAAATCACACTCAAACACAATCAACAATTGATTGTAGATCTTGCTAAAGCAACTGAAGCTAACTTGTTTTTAACCAGAAATGAAAAGGAATTTAAAACAACAATTGCGTCTTTAAGACATGACGTTTCAGAATTACAAAAGGCTGTTTTGAGAAAACAACATGCTAACAATGATTTAATTGACACAATTGAAAAGCAAATGGTAGAGTTAGCAACAGCTAGATGTGAATGTGAGACAATTAAGCAGAAATTGGAAAGCTATTCCAATTCCCGCTATGTTTTGGATCACATTATTGATGTTCAAAAGAAAAAGGGGGATAGGAAGTGTAATGGATTCAAATCATGTCCTCCCCCAATGAATCACAATTACTCCAAATTGCCTGATGACGAGGATATGCCCCGCTTTGAACCTACTGTGCCACTCAATCTAGATGATTTTGCAGCAGGCCTCGGGTTCACAACTAGTACATCATCCTCGGGTCAATCTGAATCTGAGAATGTGACAGATTCATCGTGTGTTAAGGAACAGAATCCTCCCATTGTTGTGGATACTGATTCTTCGGATGATGAATCTGACTCATCGGATGATGAATCTGTAGAAATTGTGAAACAACAGTCTAACTCGGTTACAACAGATATTCCAATCGAGAATCACATCCTGTGTGATCCACCAGTGAAACCGAGTAAGACTGAAATGTCAAACGCAATGGAGTCAATTGTAACTAGCTGTGAAGGGAATAACTTGTTGTACACGCTCAAAGGAGATGACAAAATCTACTCTAACAAAGATTTTCCAATTAAAATTGTAAATCAAGATTTAATTGAGCAAATTTTTGAAGGATGTATTGATAAGTTTTTGGGAAACAAAAGTGGCAAAGTCACCGTCACTCAATGTGATCCAATTCCGTGTGAACAAGTTAGAAAACAATACGGAAACCAAAAACAACCAATTGAGCGAAAACAACAAGTGAACTCCAGAAAAGGTAAGGTACAGGGAAAGAAGGCTCAGAACAAGAATGTTCAAGCACCTAAGGTTCAACAGCAAAAGGTGCAAAACAAAAGAGCTCCTGTTAAGAAAAGAGAACAGAAAATGAACTTTGTTGGATCCAAGGGTACAGATAAACTGGAAACATTTCAGGATAAATCTAACATTGATTTTATAAAACAAGTTAGAATTTTAAAACGAAATGATCAGAATAATTACACCCAACACTCCAACGGATGTGATTTAGGTCCAAGTACATCTAGATCACAAAGTTCATTGTCTGGTTCTCAGTCTGGTCATCAACATGTTTCTCCGAGGTTTGTAGAGCGGAGAATGTGTTTTGAGTGTGGCACAATTGGGCATATTGTAAGATACTGCCCATACCTGCAAAAGTTGAAGGCTCCCCAAGAAACCAATTACCAAAAACGACCTGTTTCCCCGAAACAAGACCCCCGTGTCTTGAAAGAAAGGGAAAAGAAGTTAAAACAAAAGAATCAAAAGGTAATTGAAAAGGCCTTAAAATCAGAGGTCAAAGAAGAAAAACCTGTTCAAGCAAAACCTAAAACGGTAAAACCAGTAAATGCAAAAACAATTAATACAAATACTGGTAAAGGACAAACAGCTTGGAAACCAAAACAGGTAATTCAGTCGGGGGGAGCACCACAGGTTCTGTTTCCTAATCATCAAGTGATTGAAATCACTTTTATTGATGATCAAGGACGACCCAAGTCCACAAAGGCTTGGGTCCCCCTCTCCGTCTAATCTTTGAATGAGTGTGTAGGATATTCCAGGAGGAACTTTCAATAGTCGTAAGATTGTTGATAGTGGAGTGTCCATGCACAAAATAGGCGACAGAAGAAATTGTCGCCTTTGATGGAGAGAAGAAAAGAAAAGGAAAAGAGAAACAGAATTGTCTGTTGAAAGAGTTTGAAAAGCTTCGACAAAAATGCAAAGCCTTTTACAATCAAGCTTTGATCGGGTCCCCAGGATAGATTCAAATCAAAATGTACGCACCTGCAGCACGTCTGAAGTTCAAAATCAACAAGATGAACGTGCAGTGTACATTTCTTCGTGGTGTGATTGAAGAAAATGTGTTTGTTGAACAAACCAACCGGGTGTGCGGATGCCTTGGCATGGGTTGAACAACCGCACACTACTTCTCAAGAGAAAGACAAAAACCTTCGCTGGTGAAATGTGGAAGACCAGCCAGACCCAAAGGTTTATGATCTTGTTGCTGTCAAGAGACTTCTCAGTAGCTACAAAGAATCGACTTTGAAATCCACACCGGGTGGATATCCAGTTTGGGAGAGTACTCAGATTCCTGGCAATGCACGAAGCAGTTGCAGGATACGGTTTTAAAATTTCTAATCTCTCCTTTACTTGTCGTTATTTAAGCTACTTTATAAATTGTTATCCTCTCGCAGCACTCTTTGGCCAGACAATGTTGTCAAGGTCCACACCGATGACCAACGTGCCGACCTTTTTACCAAAGCATTTGATAAATCAAGATTTGACTTTTTATTTTTGGTAAACGGCATTAAGGTCAAGCAAGAGTAAAACCAACATCGGAAAATCATTTTTGTAAATACCTTTGTGTTTTAAATTTATCTTAGTTTGTTGATTTTAGGGGGAGTAAATCCAAAAATTTTGAAAATCCAAAAACATCGAAAAATTTCAAAAACACAAAAACAATAGAAAAGCAAAAATGAGTTTCCTGGCGAGCAAAAGAGAAAATGATAGTACATCAGTGGTCTGTCTAAACCTCTTTAAACCTTAAATGAAAAACGATAAGCAGCTCTATATAAGATGTATCGGTAGGCTCACAATCATTTTAAAGTGTGCAGGGTGATATAAACTTAAATCGACCGAAGACCAGGTGGGAACCATTCATTGGCATATGGTCTTGGTACCGAAATTTCGTTTGAGAGATTGCCGAGGTTCTGAGATATTCGGTCTTTATGCTGCTTATCATCTGGGTATCATGGTTGTATCTTTTTCCGAAAAATAACGGGGACGCAAGTCTAGATCTTCCATGATACCATACATACGTGTACATATTGCATTCGACCTCAATAAGTGATCAACAATCACATGTCCCTACAAATAAGTGATAAAATATCACATCTTTCCGGGAGTCAAGTTCGTCTCTCTGCTGTACGAAAGTACTGACCTGTTCACGGACTTGCTCCTGTGCCCTCATGCATCGAAAATCAAGTTCCTCTTCAATAAGTGATTCTATCACATAGGGCTTGTTTTCAATCAAAATAAGTGAGTTTCTCACATCATATACGGTCAAACAGATGATAATCGGTATACTCACCGGTAAGATGAACCCTCGTGCATACCTTGATACGGGAATGTGTCGTGATGTGGATGAACACCGGTCGGTAAGTATAAATCATACCTTAACGTATCCCCTCGCCATGATTACATCTGATAAGTTGAGCTTAAGTGGACAACAATACCGATAATCATTATAGGATGCTTATCATAATGTTAATTAATTGAACAACAAGAGCGTTTTGACATGACCGTACACTGATATGATTCTCTTACCCTCGAAACTCGCAAAAAGAATGTCTGTAAATATTTATTTACTGTTTTCAGTTTATGCTTCTTTGTATATATTTATTTATTGTTTTCCGTCTTTACGTTTGAAAAATGAAAAATTCCAAAAAGATTTTAGGTGTGTTTTAATATAAACTTTATAAAAGCCAAAAAGATTTTGCTTCTAGTTTATTTTTGATTGACTGATGTTGGAACTCGAGTCTATCCTACCCAAAATCCTGATCGTAAGCCGGAAAACAATTGCATCTTCATAAATGGTCGAAGTTAACACATTTTGAAAGTTAAAGAATTAACATTGAATATTTTTCTAAACTTTCAGAATATTGTCGGACGGTGTTTGATTAAACGATAGTCACACGTGTGTCGTTTGTTTATGTTTACTATATTCCAAGAAATTGTTCTCATTACGCGTTTAGATTTCTTGCATGTGCAGATTCTAAAGGCAAGGAGAACATGGTCGATGACAAGCCTCGGAATGAAGACACAACGTGAAGGCACTCAAATGATGAAGATGATCGAGTTGCCGCTGGCCATCATCAATACCACAAGGATCTCAAGTTATAAAGATCAAGTCGTTCACAAGCATAACTCAAGGGGGAGCTTATGTTAAGGGGGAGTTTGTCAACACACTTCCTACATGAAACGGGGAGTTTGTTGATACACTTTCTTCTTACAAGACGTGAAGACCTTGAAGATCCTCCGACGTGGAAGACATGGAAGTTGAACCTCACGAGTAGCGTCCAAGGGGGAGTTTGTTGATACATATTTTGTGGTCGCGACTCGGTTCGGTTCAACTCGGCTCGGTTCAACCCGGTTAGGTTCGACTCAAGCCCGACGTCACGACATTCCTCCGTCGTGCGCCCCAGAGTTCGACAAGCGAAGCACGAAGCGCCGCGGCCTTTCCCGTCGACACATCACCATGACATCACCTTGGTGATGTCATGATGATGTCACTTGGTTGACTAATTACATATTCACGTAGAAAACTTCTACTGCTATATGTTAGTGCATGCTTTTGGACCAATCAACATCAAGATATGGGCTGATCCAAGTAGACGAAACAGAAGTCTTGGGCCTCAACTGTTTTAAGCCCAAGCCAAGATTGACGAATCCCAGCTGATGTCGACGAAACAATCCTGTTTCGTCGAGTTTCGTCGTGTGTTCATCTGTTTCGTCGAGTGTTGTGTTACTGGTGCTATAAATAGACTGAAGACAGAAAGAACACTAGAGAGAGAACACATTGTAGAGAGCACACACACACGAGAGTTAGAGAGAGTTTGCAGAATAGATTTGTAAACCTTGTGCTTGTAACCGAACCTTTCATTCGTATTAATACAGTGGTGTTAAACGGTGAACTTTGTGTGTCGTGTATTTTTCGTGTTCTATCTCGGTTTGCATCTCCGGTTGGATTCCGCACAACCGGGTGTGTTTGACAACAAGGATTAGGCGACTAGATCCTCCCCTAGCCGGACCTACATATACAATGTAACGTCTCGTATTTCCGTATTCCTTTTTTTTAGAAAATTCGTATTCGCCTTCCATTCTTAGAATCACAGTCGAAATCAGACCGAAAAACGGACAAGAAACGACAACCGACACATTTTACGCGCTTTTAAAGAAACCGGAAAAAGAACGCCTCACACATCGATTTCCGACAACATTTATGTATTCTTAATCCTAAAATAATATCCTACAATATTTCACGACGTTCGGGTTCGAAAACGGGCTCCAGAAACGTGATTGGATCGCTAACGGGCTTTAGGCCCAACCCATCTAAAAACCCTAGCTATTTAAACCTCATTTCTTCATTTAGAAACCCTAGCCTCCTCATCACTCACCTCTCTTCTCTCTCTCACCGAATCCGGCCACCGGAACTCAGATTCCGAGACGGCGTTCCAGCGCCGAGTTTCCGGCCGACCACACATAAACACCCACACCTCCATACGTTCTACATCACCCACCTCGCAGTCACCTTCTCTCTCCCTCCTCGACACAGTCACCGGAGAAGCTCCGGTTGTCTTCTCAGTCACCGAAAACGGCAGCGGCACAGGCGACGGCGGCGGTGAAGGGTGACCGTCTCGGGTCTGTTCAAGGTTCGATTCAGGTCGTGTTTCCTTTGGTTCAGTTTCGAGACTTCAGTTTCAGGATTCGGGTCCACCCCGGCTCCGGTTTCGCATCAGAAGATGGAGGACGATTGTAGGATCGGTTTTCGACTCCGTAACGATTGCGTATCGACACTTATGACGTGCGGAATCCGTACACGTGCGTGGACCGAACACGAGAACCGTACTAAATCTATGATTCGATTAAAGATCTGAAAACATACAAGAAGCGTGAATCACCTTTTGCACTATCTCTCTCTACTTTCTCTCTCTAGCTTCAAAGCTCTCCAAGATCCAAATGTGCAAAAGTCCTAAATCCTAACCCTAAGGATTCTATTTATAGGCCAAGGGGCTTAATGAGATTTCTCATTAATTAAAAAGATGCCACCTTGCCTTTTGACTAAATATAACACTATAATGTCTTGATTTCTTCGGTTTCTGCTACGGACTGTATTGACGGAGGCGATAGACATAAATACACCAACAGACTCCCCCTTGGATATTGCCGCAGTCAATCTCGTAGCGTCTTGTCTTTCTCTCTCTCTTGAGTCTTCTTTAAGCTTTATTACATCTTCAGCAACACAGACTCCCTCTCGCTCGAACAGAATCCCCGTGGATCTGTCTACAGCTTCAGCTCCCTTTTTCATTATACTCTTCAGGCTCTCCCTATCGTCAAGCTTCCGTGCTTTTGGGATCGACACCTGGCTTTCCAGATACAAGCTCCCCCTTACGATGAGCTTGTCTTCAGACTCCCCCTTAGACTCGGCTATCGGGATCGAAATCTGGAACTTTCATCTGCAAATCTCAAACATACATAAGTAAAAATGTTTTAAACATCCAGGATTGAAAAACCTGGCTCTCTCAGCATAAGCTAAAACATTTCAAATATACGATAGTGAAAGCTTTTTCGATTGTCCAGGAATCGTGACCTGGCACTCAAAAACTTTTAATCAAGAAACTGGCTCTAAAATATAATAATATGAATATATCCAGGATTACTTGATTCTCTCCCCTTATCAACAATCTTCATAGATTTGGCAGTATTAAGAATCCAACATCGAAACCTAGCTCTTTGTAACAGATTTCAACAATTTAAGCATCCAAATCCCTCACATTTAATCATCCAAGTCCAACTTAATGACCTTGGTGATTTCACAAACTGTTTTTGATTTTAGATTTTAAAACTACAAGTTTCAAATTAATGAACTTGTTTATTTTCAGAAACACGATCAGCTTACTTAGATTTTGAAACTCAGCTTCTCAGACATCGGTTGTTGAAAATAAAGTGGAATCAAAATCTTTTTGTAATTTTCTGAAACATAAAGCAGTAAAATATTTACACACAATATTTTTGTTTAAGTACGCGTTAGAGGATCATATCAGTTTATGACAAATCACTAGCACCGTTGAGCTTTAAACACTTTAAGTTCTAAACGATTCACTTAGATTGTCAGTATACTGACCCACTTAAATTTTCACACAAAGTTCAATTGATTCGAGATACGAGATTAGTGTTTTAAGGACTTAAACTTGTTCGCGTGTTCCACCTCAAAATATACTCCCGTATCAAAATTCCCTAGATTCAGTCTTACAGGTGAATATACCAATTTGATATCTGTTCTCTGGGTTAGTGCGAGACCTTGAGAGCTCAGGTATGAACTTCCGTTCAGTCAAAGAGATGAAGGCTCGATTTTAGGTATGTTCCCCTTGGGAATCTTCTTTACAACTGCATTTGAATTACATCTTTCGATATTTTTTCAATTTTTATGCAGAGGGTAAGCTTTAACAGCGCGTAAAGTATTATACGAGGTCTAGGACATTGCTTCCGCAATATCAGAAGACCAGGTATAATACCCCAGATATCAAACAGTATAAAGACCTAGTATCTCAGAATCAGGCAATCTCTCAAACAAGATTTCGGGGGTTACCCGTATATTCGAGAGATGTTCCCCACAAGATAAGCAAGTATTTGATTTTTTAGGTTTATATCTAGAAAACAATCTACTAAGCGTGTAAAAACCTACTGGCATATCATTAGTGAGACCGTTTATCACATTTGTCTTTCCAATTCTTTAGCGTACTGTTAGGGGTGCAAACGAGCCGAGCCGAGCCCGAGCTCGGCCAGGCTCGAGCTCGATTAACTTATGAGAGCTCGGGCTCGAGCTCGGGTTCGATTCGTCATCATGTTTTAAACGACGAATTTACATACAAAACGTTAGAATGTTTTATTTATTAAAATGTTTTTAACAAATTCATATTTAAAGTGTATGTTTAACCGTAACTACACTAGTATAGTCGGATTTTATATGATAACAGTATAAAAACAGACCGAGGGTCTTACAAAATGTGGGTTCAAGGGCGAACCTAGGTGTATGGGTGGGTGTGCCGTGTGCAGACGCCCCCTTTAAATAGAAGTTTTTTAGTGTAATTTATAAGTAAAAATCTCAATCGTAACCGTTAAAAATTTGATTGAGCTCCTCGTTCGCATCCTCAGAAAATAGTTTCTGGTCCGTCACTATGTAGCTTATAAATGATGCGGTGAAGTTAAACAAGGGTAGTATTATATTAAATTTTATATTAATAGAAATCTCGTCTAATTTTTTTTTTTTTTTTTTTGTTGTTGAATTGATTCATTTCACCAAGGCAAATTACATAAGGATAGCAGGTAGACGAGCAACAAACAGCGCCGCCATCCCATTCTCTAATCTACTAAAAACAAGGCATTGCCCCTAAGGGGACGAAAAGTTGTTGTGAACCACATGCTGAACTCTAGCCAAGAACCGAATCGCCTCCGGCGTCAAAGAGCTGAACGTATCAAACGCCAGGGAAAGAAAGACATGCTAATAATAATAATAATTTAAGGACTCGTATACCATGTGGCCGTGTTTAAACAAATGAATAATAGTTTGTTGGCATGTATTACTACATAATTGAATATTGAATAACTGATACACGTGAAAAGAAGCCGTGGTTTGACTGACTGTCAGCTTGGCGTTATTTAGCTGTAAACAGCTCAACTAATAGCGTCACAAGTTTTTTACGATATTGTTTCTAACGTGGAAGCTCACTGTTAATATATTAAATTAACTAGATTTAAGCTCCCTCGCGTTGTGGCGGGGACGTAAAACTATGTCAAATAGCACTAATGTTACACCACCATCAGCGACTACCAACACTGAGTCGATCTAGGACCCGTGCGTTGCGACGAACTTGTCAAACAAAAAAAATAATTGTAAAACATTGAACCACACATGCATGTTGTGTCGTGTTAACTCGCATAATTTTGAACGAAACAAAAAAAAACCGTTAAACGACACACGCACGTCGCGCCGTCTTAACTCGCAAAATTTAGAACGAAACGTAAAACGAAAATTTGCGAAAAATGAAAAGTATAGGGACCAAAGTTGAAGGTAAAAATATTGTGAGGTTAAATTGAAAATAATGAAACTTTTGAGTTAAAATTGAAAAAAAAAACAATTTATATGGGTTAAAATTGCAAAATATAAAAAGCTTTTAGGTTATCGTTAAAAAATCAACTTCTTTTTATTTTTATTTTTTTAAACCCCCTAAAATATGAATTACAACACCTCACAAAATTGTTGGAAATTTATGGATTGGAAATTATCTGAATTAATTTATTAACATCTCATGCTTTAAAACCTCCTTCCAGCCCAGTTGGTTCCCAAGTGGTTGGTTGGGCCGGTTCCTCCTTGGAGGTCACCGGTTCGACTCCCGGCTGCGGCGTATTGGGGGGTCGTCCCAATGATGGATCGTTTCCTACCGAGGCATGGTTCAATCCGGAGGGCAACCCGGTTTACCCAGCTGTTACCTCAGCGAGTCTCTCGTGTGGGGGCAGTATGGTTTCCGGGCGAAGGTCAGTCAGAGCGGCAGCCGGGGCCCTATCGAACATTGCGTCTGAGAATGCTGGGCTGACGGGTAACCGTCATTGACGGGGACCCGGTGACCAATGGTCCATGTAGATATTGAAAGTCACCCTTAAAAAAAGAGCAAATTTCTGTTTTCGTCCCTAAGGTTTGTCCATTTTAACTAGTTTAGTCCAAAAATCTAATTTATAACAAAACCATCTCCAAGGTTTGCATGTCTTAACGCTTTTTATCCCTGAGGTTTGCATTTCTTAACACTTTTCATCCCTGAGAATTTAATGAAAAAGCACCTTTAGGGATAAAAAGCGTTAAGAAATGCAAACTTTAGGGCTGGATTTATTATAAATTAGATTTTTGGACGAAATTAGTTAAAATTGACAAACCTTACGGACGAATACAGAAATTTACTAAAAAAAAAAACATCTCATGCTTTAAAGATAAGATCCCTGCTTAGTCAACATATTCTCTAGATCTTTGACTGGTATCAACAATCCAACGGCCATGATAGCTTATGATTCACACACCACCCACGTGTCGGCAATCGGATGTTGGTCTTCATGTTACCGTTTGTTTCATGAGTACGTGATGGTTGAGACACGTGGACCTATGTAAACCTTGTATTTTTTTAATAAACTTTATCCTAAGACCATGTGTAGTGGTAGAAGGTTATAATGCTCCCACCATGGGGCATTATACGACACGTGGCGTCCTAGTCAGCAAGGGGGCATTATAGCGAAAGTGGTGTAGTGGGTATAATGCCCCATAATGCCCCTACCAATCATTAAAAAAAAAAAACAAAAAAAAAAACAAAAAGCAAGTAATTGCTCATTGGTTAGTCAAAGATTTGACCTCTCCCCATTGGCCAAAACCAATATCCATTTGCCCACTTAAGCGTTATATTTAAAACGCCATAATGCAAATTTTCAATTTATAACGCCTTATAACGCCCCATGTAATGGGGGTGGGGGCGTTATAGGGCGTTTTCGGGCAAAATTTAAAAAAAAAAACGCCCCATTACGCATGGTCTAAGTAATTGCAACCATGTTCTACAAATCTATGTAAGTTGGGACCATGGCAAACATTATTTGGGTTGAAAAGGACTTGGATAATAAGGTATAAAGTATATAAAGATTTAATAAAAAGAAAGATGGGTATGGTAAGTGGTGATTAGGAAATTTTACTTTTTAAAGATAATAAAAAACTGGTGTTTACACCTTCTTCAGGCTTACCAATAGCTTGTCCATGAGCGGAATTTCATATGTATCCCTGCAAAGTTGCAAAATATCATATATACTCATACAAAATTATAAATGTTATATATATCCTTACGAAGTAATTGAAATTTTACCCTTATTTTTCTAAAACTTTGAAATTATATGGCCTTTAGGTTCAAATTTTATATTTACTCATTTCTAGCTTAATTTATTTAGCTTAAATATTATATATGGAGAATACTATTGTTTACGGATAATTTTTTTTAAAGGAAAAATAAATTTAAGCTAAAAAAGTGTTATGTAAAAATATAAAGTTAACCTGAGCATATTTGAAAAATTGAAGTTAAAAAAATAAGGGTAATATGATCATTTATTAGATTGTTTATATGTTATCTACTTTGCAAAGGCATATATGATATTTTTTGTTTTGTTTGGGTACATATGAAAGTTTTCAAGTTTGTAAGGGTATATATCAAAATAATCCTTGTAATATATCACACTTCTCCAAACTTACCAATAGTTTGTCTATGAGAGGAACGTTGTATATGTTACGTGCTAGTTCATTTAAAAAGCGAGAAACACTCTTGTTATTCAACAATGTTAGGTTACGGTTTAAACTAAGTTTTTAATCTTGTTTGTAGCAAAAGTTTTAATTAATTTATAGATACTTTACAAATTGTAGTTCCAAGTTCCAAACCAATAAACTACTAAAATTTTTTTACTAAACCAAACTGCACATATATTAAATTCATCAAACCAGCCAACTTGTTTCAATATTAACGGCTTAGTTAGTTTCAATTGTCTATGACAAAAGCTCTTGATAAAGAACAAAATTTACAAAAATTAACCCATAAACTAAACCAAATGTATTTCCATTTCACAAAAGAGAAATCATTCTAACAAAATAAATCATCTAAAGAGCATCTTAAGTTCTTCAAGCCGAGCCGAGCGAACTTCCTCATCAGTTAGCGCTCCGGCAATCATCCGCTGCTTCCTCGCCTGAACTTGTTGCATTCGTTCCTCCACCGTGTCCTAAACAAAAAGTCAAAGTTAAATTTTAACAAAAAGTCAAAAAAATAATAATAAAAACATAAATAAAGACTTGATTAAAAAGTCTTGTGCTTAAACAATCCATAGGTTTAATGTTTAGTTGTTTTAGTTTATACGTTTAAATGACTACTAGAAACAAAAAAATTAAGACCACATGGACACAGGACAAAAAGAGTCAAAAAAGTCAAAAAATGAAAGCTGCTGACCAAAAAAACTTTATTAATTTATGATGTTTTAAGTCAGGCGTTTTAAATTTATGATTAGAAATTTAGAATTGTTGACCCAGAAAAATTCAAATACTATTAGCCAGTTTTCTATGTTTGTTAGGCAGAAAAAGTTTTGAAAGTCTTAAGGTCAGCAAAAAAGTCAAATCTAACAAATGTCAGAGTTATTATAAGTTTATGAACAATTCAATGGTATTTGAAACGAAATGGAGATATGTAAACACGGGTTCTATTAGTAAAACTTGAACAATATATTCTAACCTTAACGATAAATCTTCTAACACAAACAGTTCGTTTTTGACCGATACGATGAATTCTCATAATCGCTTGTTCCTCAACCGCAGGATTCCACCATGGGTCCTACAAGAATTAGCATAGTAACATGAGTTTTGTAAGCAAATCAAGAAACTAATAAAACTAATTAGAGAAGTCAATAAATAAAGTCAAAATGGTTACATACCATAAGAAATACATTAGAAGCTGCAGTCAAATTTAAGCCAACGCCACCAGCTTTTAAGGACATTAACAACACCTGCAAGATGACATAATTTAGATATATATAATCAAAACTAACTGAAAATTCAATCTTTATTCATCAAAACTACAACTTGAAAGGGTAAAATAGTCTTTTCACTGTATTTGTTTAAAATACAGGCTAAAGAACCTATTATACAATTTAACAAAATAAAACTGTCTTTTCTTTGCCTAGAGGCTACAAAAATATCATTTTCATGTCTAAAGTGTAGATACTTTTTAAAACTTTGTAAAGTGATGTTTTGAAAACCATACAAGGGTAAAACAGTCTTTTCACTAGCCTTTAAAAAAAAAACCATTTTTTGCGTAAACAAAGGTAAAACTCTTTCCTTTGCGTAGAGGCTAAAAAAAGACCATTTTCGCAACTACACAACAGTAAATATTCGTTTTTAACCTTGTGAAGTGACGTTTAGAAAACCATACTAGGGTAAAACAGTCTTTTCACCGGCCCGTTTTCAAAACTTTTATAGGGTGATTCAACATTGTCATAACTCAAATATTTGAAAAAAAATCTCACCATTTTATCAGTGGTTTCACTAAACTCCCTCAAAGTCTTCTCTCTATTCTTCTGAGACAAACTTCCATCAAATCGTAAAAACCCAATGTTTCTCCGTTTCAACGGAATCTCCAAAAGATCCAAAAAAGACGTCCACTGACTAAAAACAATACTCTTCTCTCCACACCCTTTTCTCCTTATATTATCCAAACATTCCAACAACTTCGAAACCTTCGAAGACTCTTTCCAATTCTTCTCAATGTCAACTCTAAACTTACTATCAGTCGGGCACGTAATAAGATCGGTTTTTCGCAAATCTTGCCTACAAATCGGGCATAACCCGTGGGTCAGGCTTCGCCAGCTGGATAATAGACACTCTCTACACATCCTATGTGCACATGGTGTGAGCACAGGGTCATCTGCAGATTCTAGACATATGGGACATTCGGTGTTTTCGCCGTTTTTGATATCGTTGACAACTTCTTGTATGTAGGCTTTACTTGGATTCGGAGTTGATGAATCAAGATTGTTATCGAGAAACCTTCTTGCGAGTTTGTTTAGATCTGAAAACTGTTGGGAATCGCCTCGACTGTAGACATTAAAAAATGTTAAAAAAAACCATGAAGCTTTTATTAAAATGGTAAAAGTAAAAATAAAAAAAGTTTGATCTTTAATAAGGAATCAAATGTTAACCTCATAACAAGAAATGGGTGATTGCAACATTGTCGTAATCTAAGTAGGAGCTCAAGTATATTAGCATAGTTGTGAAGAACTTTGCCTTGCGCTACAAATTGATCAAATTGAACCTGTTTTAAACAAGAAAATGTATGAGGTGCATGAACGTTAACGATAAACTAATGTGGTTGAAACGACAAATGGGACTTACTTTAGATCTCTTGAAAAGGGCATCGTAGAAATCATGTTCGGCTTCGGATTGTTCGCATTCGATAATTTGGATGTCAGTTGGTGGTAGAACAAGAATTGGCCTGGATCAAATAAAAAAAGTTTTAACATTTAATCGTATATTTAAAAGTTCAGACAATGAACAGTTTTAAAAAGATTGCACACACACCTTCCCTCTTTATCTTTTGTATCTTTTGTTCTTCTCAACATGAGTGGTCTTAATATCGCTTTTACGAGCTTTAGCCCTCGTTTATCACCGTTCTCATAAGGCTTCTGAATTAATTTGTTCCACCTAAAAATCAAACGAATAAAAAATTAAACCAGAACGACGACAAAAACCAAGATTTCGATCAACATATGCACTTCCATAACAACATTTTCTCTAGAGATGCACAAGAACAATAACATTTTTATCATTTTTCCTGTTTTACTTTACTATTTGGATAGTAAAACTAAATGCCACAAATTAATAAAAACAATATTCCTTGTTAAAACTGTTTTTTTGTCCCAAACCGGTTTTAAACCCGGTTCGAACCGGTTGTTATCAGTTTGCATTTGATCATTGGAAACCAGTTTTAATACCAAACCGGTTTGTTTACCCTTGAAAAACTGGTTCGTTTAAAAATCCGGTTCGGTTTGTAAAAAAACGGTTTGTACACCTCTACTTGATAGTAAAAAATAGGGTAAGTGCATGCATATCAAGTCAGCCATGTGGTCAGCTCTAGATCACTTACCACGCCCAGTTGCACCATGGTTCAACATGCAAGAAACACAAAAGACTGTACAGGTCTTCCAAATTATTCTGCAGAAAGACAATTCAATTCGTGTAAATGAAATGATTCTCATATACTGTATACATATATGACAAAAAAAATGTAGCGCGTCAGGGTTACCTGAAGAGGGGTACCAGTAAGGCACCACCTACAGTACGAAGATAACGCAAAAGCGGCTTGAGCACCTTGGCTTCTTGAAGACTTAATCGTATGAGCTTCATCTAACACCACTCTATACCAATCTACCTTTTGAAATATGCTATTTTCACCAAACTGAAAATAAATAAAAAAATCACATAAATTATTATTATAGATGATAAGTTATTTCCAAAACTATTTTGAAGAGTAAGATAGTGGATTACGCTTTTATAAGATGCAGATAGAACACCGTAAGTTGTTAAGACGACAGTAGGTTCAGCTATCACTTTTGGATCAGTGCTTCTTTCCCCTCCGTAATGTACGAAAACAGATATACTGTTTGGTGCAGAATGGGTTTCGAGTTCATCCTACAATCAAGAAAAAAATAAAAATTACAGTTAAAAAATATAAATAATAAAAAAGGTACATTTCACTAGGCTTGTAAACAAACTGAACGTTCTGAATTGTTCGTGAACTTGTTCGGCTGGAAGCTTGTTTATTTAATAAACAAACAAACATGCACACATGTGTTGTTCGTTCATTTATGTCCGTTTATGTTTGTTCACTTATGTATACATATAAATATAAAGATAAAAGAGGCTTTCTAACTACTTATATACATATAACTAGTTGATAATCTGGCTTTCTAGTAATAAAAATGGGCTTTCCAATAGAATTTATCATAAATAAAAAATAATTTATATAAAAAAGCTACCTCATGCCCGTTTATGTTCATTTGCATTGTTTTATCTTTGTTAAATTATGTTTGTTTATCTTCGTGAATAGTCCGTTTAGGTCTTAAATGAACGAACATAAACAAAAACGAACAAAAAAAAATTGTTCGATTATATGTTCGTTCGGTTCGTTTACAGGCCTACATTTCACAAATCTAAAAGACTAAAGGACGAACCTTCCATTGGCTCAGCAAAGCCATAGGACAAACAATTAGTGTTCCACCTTGTGGTCTTCTAGAAACATTTGTTTCGTAGCCATTATTCTTTTTTATGAACTCATTTTCGTCTTCGTTTTCACAGGTTCCTTTGTGTGGTCTTGCAAGGATCAAAGAAATGGTCATCACTGTTTTACCAAGCCCCATTGCGTCTGCTAATATCTACATAATTTGACGTACGACAAAGAAAATAAATTACAACATATTTGATCAATAAATCATGAAAAAACTAAGGGTGTGAATTTCTTACACAACAAGAACCTAACACAAAATTCACAGGTTTGGGTTTAGGTTGAACCCGTTTAGCTAAACGGGTCAAGCTGGCAGGTTGACCCATTTAACCCATTTATATCATATTATATTATTTTTTTACAATATGATTTATGTCATAAATTAAACTGGATGTGTGTTTTATGTCATAATTATAACTTAAAAAAAGAAAATGACATAAGATTATAAGAATTACATTTGGGTTTTTTTTAGTAAATTTTAAATTTAACATATTAATTTGCGGAAAAGAAATTAAAAAGTAGAAAAATTCGGGCTGAACGAGTCATGTTCAGGTCAACCCACGAATATTCGGGTTGTGTTCGGGTTTGTCTAAAATTTTCGGGTTCGAGTCGGATTGAACCAGCAAACACGACCCGTTTAGCACCCCTAAGATAACAGTTTTACTGGAAAGTATATACTTACTCCTCCTCTAGCCATCTGTGTTGCTTTTGGAAATTTAGTAGTTGCTTCACCAGAAAAAATATTCACATAAATTGCAGTTGCCCTTCTGTTAATCATAAAAAAATAAAATGTTTAATCTTTTTCGCCTTATAAACATCATAAATTAAAAAACAATTAAATATCATACTCGTCACAAATACGATATGCAGCCCAACACGGGTGAAGCGTTTCTTCTGCCTTTTCAACATCTATGCCTTTTTCGGATTCTGTCATCCAATAGAGAGCTTGCTTTTGATATGGCCTTAAATCACATGTAAGTGTGGTTGGAGGATCCATTTCCTACAAAAAAATTTAGACAATGTTGGTCGTTTTTCGGTGAAAAATAGAATATTAAGTTGTTTTTTTTTCAGTGTACCTCTAGATTATACATATCGGCAGCCCCAACAAGCTTGTTTAATGATGATTCGGTGAGAACTTGAGCGTCTTTGTTTGGTTCTATAAGCAATGGTTGACCACCCTTCCGGCCTTTTGCACTAGGCAGCACTGATGCAGCTTCGTTTAAATCATTCTGATAAAAACAATGACACAAATTTAGTTAACAAGTGAAATGATTAGAAGTTGTAATGGTTCTATGACAGAATGTGATTGTTCAAGTATAATATCAAATAAAGGTGTTAAGAAAAGGTATTGATGACTCTCAAATTTGTCAACCATTGCTTAGAAATGAGCGTATTTGTTGTAATGGTTCTATTGCCTCTAAGAAATAACAAATTTAACCTAAAAAATTAAATGACTCTCAAAGTATTATAAAAGAAAAGGAATTTATATAAACTTTAGAAAAAAACACAAATTGATTAAAACGAGAGGTTTATGTAAACAATATTATTTAATAATATTAATGTTTCTATTTTCAATATAATAACTTAAATGTAAACATTTAAAAAAATCTTAAATTTTGGACTATACTTTCTATTTTTGAATCTTACGTAGTTATGTTCCAAAAACAAAACCGAACCGTTGCTAAAACCAAAACAGAACAATTTTCAAAAACCGAAAACCGAATATATTGGTTACGGTTTAGGTTTTACCATAACACAAAACGAACCAAACCGTGCACACCACTAATAGGAACTCAAAATAGGTTGACTTGTCACTACAAATGATATCAAAATCAAATGCATAGTTCCAAAACAAATACAAATTCTGAAATAATGATACCCTAAAAAATAAAAATATAAACAGCAAAACATATAAAGGTATTGATCAGGCAAACATACTTCAAGAGTAAGCGCTCGTTTACGAGTGTCAAGCTCTTCCGGTGTAAACTCAGCCTGGTTAGAACACAGTTAACAACAGCATCAGAACTCCATTAATATTTGATACAAACTTCATTAGCTTAAACCTTCAAGAAGCTAAACTTGAAAAAAAAAAACAGTTACCTTTTGAAATGGGCTCTTTTTCAACAATTTGAACAAAGTTAACAAAGGATAAATTGTAGTGTCAATGTTTGATGGAGAATCTAACTTCCATGAACAATTTCCATCTTCAGTGAATATCGAATGATGAATATAAAAGCTACCACACAAAACAAAACAAACACAAAAACATATAATTAATATATAAGAACTATAATCATGTCTACAATAAGAAGATAAATATATATCAAACATATATCACCTTATGTAAAGCATAATCTCTTGCATCATGCTAAGACTTGCTGGTGCAGCCACACATCTACCAAGAACTTTAACCTTTTTCGAATTAACAAGCGGAATCAAACACTTTGACCACTCCATTGGAAGACGACCAATCTAAATTCAAAACAGAACAAATTTTTATTTACAATCAAGAATCTTTTCAAATAATCACTGATTAATCATTAATTCATCAAGAATCTTAAACTATTACCTCTCCAGATCTTTTAGTAGAGAATCTAACAATCCCACAAGCAGCACTTCCACCTCGCGAATTCGCCCAATAACCACTCTTCACTTTCACATCCCCATTAGGAAAAGCAAAATGAACAATCTCATTATCCTCAAGCTTCCGCCCTTTCGTTGTCGATAACCCTGTAATCGCGGTCCGTCCCACCAACAACCAATCCTCCTCCTCTTCAAAATCCCCAGTCTCTATTCCTACCAAACTCACCTTCCTATCCTCCACAACTTTCTGCCCTTTCTTACTTAAACCCGACACATAACCCAAATCCGGCCTCACCGATGAAATGGGCTTAACTAACTTAGGCTTCTGATCCACTCCATCATATTCCTTTTTCACAGAACTTTCTAGAACCGAACCCTCAACCTTTGAAGAAGCACGTAAGGTGTTCGACGAAATGTCTGTGTGAGATTTTGACAAAATCGGGCTAACTAACTTAGGCTTTTGATCCATCATGTCATATTCTTTCTTCACATAACCTTCTAGAGCTGACCCTTCAAGTTTTGACGGTGCACGTAAGGTGTTCGACGAAATGTCTGTGTGAAAATTCGATTGTTTCACCTCTAAATCATCCATTTTCTCACCTTTACACACCGAAATCGGTTCAGCATCAATCAAATCTCCAAACCCATCACCCAATTCCTCCTTAACAGAATCAACATATCTCGAACATCTTTCCAACAAAACCCTAGTACTCAACGAATCACGAGACACCACATCCGGATCACTTTCAGACAAAACCCTAGCTCTTTTCGCTTTACTGTAACATAAATCCATACCTTCTTCCGTTTCTTCTTGCTTGATCCTCTGCTTTGTCGATACACGAGTCCCACCGGTGCTCGTAACCGTGCGTTTAACGGAATATTCCGGCGAATCAACGGCCATAACGTCCGCCGTTTGTTTGGGCTTTGAAACGGGTGACTGTGTGAGGTCTACGATGATTGGTGGAGTCTCCATAGCTGAATAACAGCTACAGAGTGAAGAGGTTTTGATTGGGGTTTGGGGGGAATGAATGAATGGAGTGTGAGTGTGAATAGAATTAGTGGAGAATGAATGGTATTTATTTGGAGGTAAAATTTGGCGCGAGTTGTTGAAGTTTGTTTTGTTTGAAGGTTTTCGCGGGTGTTTACACGAGCGCCAATATGTTATTGGCGGTAAAATATGTGTGGTAAAAATGGTAACTTAATAAAGAATTATATTAGTTTGATAAAAACAGTTTTTTTTTTTTTTTTTTTTTTTTTAATTTGATCGGTATGACTTTTTTTTATCTTTATTTTATACGAGAGTTTGATTGTTTTCATAAGTTAAAAAAATTAAGAAGTTTTGAGAACCTCCTAGCAATAAATTATTTTGTTTATTTATTTATTTATTTTATACATGTATTATTATTTAAAGGTAGTTTTATCAATTATTATATTGTGTAGTAAATAATTTACTTTGTGTGATCACACAATTACTTATAAAAATGATAAGGTTACCCTCAAATATTATTAAATATATGAGATAAATAATGTGATTGCTTGAAAGGATTCTCAAAGTTCTTAATTTTTTTAGAGTTTTGAAATGATTTGATCTTATTTTGTATACTTAGGTATATACCGCTTTTAATAGCCCATTCGTAATATAATTATAAGGGTAAATTATACTTTTCGTCCTTTATGTTTGTACTAAATTGCAACGGATAGCCTTTAACTTTAATAATTACAGCCACAGTCTTTTATTTGCAAAACTCGTTACACCATATGTCCTTTAACACTAACCAGGTTAAAATTTTGAGTCAAATCTAATTAGATAAGGGTATTCCGGTCATATCATATTTTATTTAAATGATTTTTAATAAATAAAAACAAAAAATAACATATATATATATATATATATATATAGGACAAAGATCCGTTAGGAACCACCTCTTATTGCGAGAACCGCGAGAACCAATGTGAACGCAACCAAAAATGCCTAAAAATAGCTAAAAATAGCTAAAAATCACACAAATTTTTTTTTTTTAATATTTTTATAACAAAATCGCTACTTTTCGTAGCAAAAAAAAAAAAAAATTAAAAATTTTTTTTTAAAAATTTTTTTTTTTGGCTTCTAAAAGTAGCGATTTTAACATAAAAAATATTAAAAAAATCAAAAAAAAATTTTAGATTTTTTTTTTATTTTTTTAGATTTTTTTTAGATTTTTTTAGGTTTTTTGGGGGGTTTAGTTTTTAGCCTTTTAGCTGGGGGGGTGGGGGGGGGGGGGGGTTAGGTTTTTGGGGGGGTGGGGGAGGGGGGTTTAGGTTTTTGGGGTGGGGGGGGGTTAGGTTTTTTTTTTAGGTTTTTTGGGGGGTTTAGTTTTTAGCATTTAGCTTGGGTGGGGGGGGGGGGGGGGGGGGTTAGGTTTTTTTTTTTTTTTTGGGGGGGGGGGGGGGGGGTTGGGGGGGTGGGGGTTAGGTTTTTTTAGCTATTTTAGGTTGTGTTCACATTGGTTCTCGCGGTTCTCGCAATAAAGGTGGTTCTCGCATGAACCTTACCCTATATATATATATATATATATGATGCCCTTTATTTCATTCTCTCAGTCGTCACTGCCCAAGTCCACCACCGACACCGCCTAAGACATGAACACCGCCATCATCGGAGCTACACCATCGATGCGCTCTCTCTCTCTCTCTAAACTCATAACACCACCACCGCCACTCTCTCTTTCTCTCTAAACTCAAAACACCACCACCGCCTAAGTCCACCACCACAACCAGATGTACAAACACCTCCAACGTCGTCGCCTGTCCTCGTTAATGCCACCACAATCGGATAAACAAACACCCCAAACCGTTGGAAGAGAGATATATGTACAGATCTAGTGTTTTTCATCAAACCGTAGCCCCAAATCTGGTGGATTTTGATTCTGGTGTGAGAGAGAAGTGATTTCAGATCTGATGGCCGGAAAAAAAACGACGGTGGTTGTTGGCCATCTACTCACGGATCTAGTGTTTTTCGGAGTTTTTTTTTTTGGGGGTTCATGTTGTTGATCTTATTTGTTGTATGTTTACAGGGCTACCGGGGAGACAGATGTCAGATTCAAGGTTCTTTACTGCGGAATCTGTCATTCAGATCTTCACTTTGTCAAGAACGAATGGGGATTTACCAACTACCCGGTTACTAAGAAGTTTCAAAATTGGGTACAAAGTTTGGTGGGATGATGCAGATCATGTCAAAGTTGTGCTTCTGACTATGAGTAGTATTGCGAGAAGCAGGTATTAACTTTTGGGGCTGAAGTTACTGTTTTTAGCACCATAAATTTTTTTTTTTTAAACCACCACCTCCCAAAATGCTTGGTTGCAGATCTGCAAAGGGTTTGGAAAGGGCTAGGGCGGTGGGTGTGACGTGGTGGTGGCCCGACTGGTGAACGGTGGCCGAAGTGGTGGTGGCAAGATGTGGTGGGTAGGGTTTTAGGGTTAGGAATATGAGGAAGATGAACTGTATATGCAATTTTTGGGTTTTATTTATTAAATGTTTAAATAAAAACATGAATTGACTAAAATACTCTTAAATGAATAAACTTGACTGGAATTTTTAACATGGTTAGTACTAAAGGACGTATAGTGTAACATGTTTTGCAAATAAAGGACCGTGACTGTAATTATTAAAGTTAAAGGCAATCCGTTGCAATCTGGTACAAACATAAAGGACGAAAAGTGTAATTTACCCTAAATATGAAGAAAATTTATAGAACTACTTCGCTAAAAATGAATGGTATTTGACTTGACATGGGATTATGAAATATTTTTTTGATTTACGACTTGACAACTTTAGGCCCGTACTCGCCATACGAGCGTCAAAACTAAGATCGTCGTTAGGGACCTACGCGCCTTACGGTTCGACTTCGACTAAATAAATTTTTTTTTTTAACGACGAACTTAGTTTCGACGCTCGTTAGAGACCTACGCGCCTTACGGTTCGACTTCGACTAAATAATAATAAAAAAAAATTTAACGACGAACTTAGTTTCAACGCTCGTTAGACCCGTACGCGCCTTACGGACGACGTCGACTAAATAATAAAAAAAAATATAATTTAACGACGATCTTAGTTTCGACGCTCGTAAGGCGCGTAGGTCCGTTACGCGCGTCGAGCTCCGTAACGAGTCAAAAATATATTGTTTTTTTTATCCTCATTTAGTCGATGTCGACTATATAATAAAAAAAAATTATTTAGTCGACATCGTCCGTAAGGCGCGTACGGGCCTAACGAGTGTCGAAACTAAGTTCGTCGTTAAAATATTTTTTTTATTATTTAGTCGAAGTCGAACCGTAAGGCGCGTAGGTCCCTAACGAGCGTCGACACTAAGATCGTCGTTTTATATTTCAACGACGAAGTTAGTATCGACACTCGTTAGGGACCTACGCGCCTTACGGTTCGACTTCGACTAAATAATAAAAAAAAAATATTTTAACGACGAACTTAGTTTCGACGCTCGTTAGGCCAGTACGCGCCTTACGGATGACGTCGACTAAATAATAAAAAAATATAATTTAACAACGATCTTAGTTTCGACGCTCGTAAGGCGCGTAGGTCCGTTACGCGCGTCGAAATCCGTAACGAGTCAAAAACATATTGTTTTTTTTATCCTCATTTAGTCAATGTCGTCTGATTATTATTTACTGACTGGTTTCCTTTTGTGCAGGTATTTGCACAAGATGATTTCCACTTCAATCACCGCTCGAAACAAGAGCCGGGAGTGGTGTACCAGTGGTGACTTGTTTTTCTTATATTGCCTTTTATACAAGAGGTCATGCGCTCTCGCCCACGCATTGGCGCAGTACTTCGCCTCCGCGCATGTCACACCCCGATTTCCACGTGTCACCGGTGGGCCCGGTGGGGGAGTATCGTGACGTCATGGTTGGCAACGTAATAGTCAAACAACACAACTTTTAATATGCACAGCGGAAGCAAACTTAAAAATATAATACAACCGAATTTAATTATTGTAATATCAAGTATCACAATGTTCGGATGTTTATCCACAGAGCGGATCGAAATAAAATAGAAACAATGGTTCAACAGACTTCAGGCATCCTAAGCTTGCGAGACTTTTTATTGATGCTAAGGAGACAATCCAGCCAATTTCGTTTAGTACCTGCATTCAGTCTTTTTGGGAAAATACGTCAGTTTACACTGGTAAATACATTCAACTGACTCATTTTAGAAAATGATTGAAAATTGGTTTGGATGCACGTGGCATAAACATTTTTATTTTAACTTGGGAGAATTATTTAATATTATAATCTTGTGAACGAATTACATGTTACTTGTGCGTTCAGTAGCCCGGATCTTGTCCGGGTTAAAGATCAATAGACACACCACATCATAGAGTTATACACTGACAGGTGTACGCCTACACCCCGTGCTCAGGTCGTGGCCATCTCGTAAGATGATGCCGAGGATATCCGGGACATGGTCATTAACCCCCCAAAGGCTTTAAGTAATCAAGACTGTTTAAACGAGCCGATCAAATTTATTCAACTACCCACTCAATCGGTGGAGAATTTGATGCCCGATCAAGCGGTATGCTATATACCGTAACCCAAGCCCGTATAGCGAAAATAAGTTAAAAGTATTTACCTTAGCAATGTATAAATCACAACAAGCAAAAATGCACGTAGCTTTTACTGGTCCTCCTAATCTGGAACGAAGGTTTATAATAACCTATTAGAATCTTAACGGGTCTTTAATTAAGCTTAAGCTTAGACCGACTAGTTTCAAAGATACGGTTCGTACGCACGATTAAGCGAAGACCGGATAGAATGTGTTTTAGACCCGACAAGTTCAGAGACTTGTTTAATATGGGTTTATTATTCACATTCTGGATTTTGAGATAAAACCGTTAAGGTTTGACCCGTTTCGGCTAATTTATGTAAACTTGTTACATAAACCGAACCGTACGCGTAATAAGCGTGACGGGTATTCGTGAGAGCTATATACAGGTTTCCTAAGTTAATTATGCTTCAAATATGTTGTGACATCAGTAAGTTGTCTTTCATTATGCCCGAAACGTGAAACACAAACTAGGCCCCGTAGGGGTAGTTTGGTCATTTAAAAGTTTATAAAAGAGTTTAAATGTTTAACTGAGTTACAGGTCTGATGTAATCAGCAATAATACATAATTTGCTAAGTTATATCAGTAGGTTAAAGCATATATGTGAAATGTATCAAATTTAACCAAACTATGCCCCGTAGGGGTATTTTGGTAATTTCACATAAGCCGAAAAGCTCAAAACTGGAGTCTGAGATAACCAACTTTTGCTTACTGTTAAAATGTTATAATTTGACTAAAATATCAGTAGGTATCACCCTTGTATGTTTTAAAAGTAGTATTAATACATACTATGCGCTAAAAACGCTAAATAAGGCGATTAGGAGCCGTTTACGGGTTCAATACCTAAAGCTGATATTTTTATTATTCCAGAAGGTCCAAAATAATTTATTTATCATAAAAAATCAGTAGCAAAAGGTTTGGAGTCGTTTAGATATGTAAAACTCATTTTATGGCCCGTAAGGGCAAAACCGACAAACACCGGATTAAGCCTACGACTACTAGTTATGCTCAGCCTAAAATTAATTAAAAATCTTTAAAAATCCCTAAATAATATATTACATCAGTGGGTAAAAGATTTTATACCAAAAAGTATGTTTAAGTAGGCTATACGCTAATTACGCCATTTTATTAACATAAAGCATAAATTTTTGCGATAATGAGCATAACTCTCAATCTATAATTCAAACTGATGTCAAACTTTGCATACAAATTTATATATCAGTAATTAAAGTTTCTACTCTTTTACATTTTCAAAAATCACGTTTTAAGGTAATAAGGGCATAACGGTCAACATATGAGCAATTAACGGAAACATGCATATTAATTGGGTAACTAATGAACCAAGGTGTATAATCACAGAGGGTTATTCTAACATGTAACCTAGTCCAATTAAAGCTCCGAGGAATTTCTAAAACATGCCTAAACGGGTCAGAACTGAAAGTCAAAGTGAAAGTCAAACTATGTGACTTTCGGTTCCGAACCGGGTCTAAACAGGAAGTTGTCGGGTTGAACATGTTTAGACATGTTCTTACACTTATTACCAAGTTATAACAATGTTTAAACAGGTTGTATATGGTCTACATTGCTAATTATGCATAAATCGCATTTTAGACTTTCTGTTGACTTTTTAAATATAAGTTTGACCCGACTTTTGACCTGGTTAGAGTGGTAATCAGGGGGAACCCTTTTGAGGGTTTATTACCCACATAAATACCAACTTATAACTACTTTTAATTCGAGATATGACTGAGCCATTATTGACTAATCTCGAAGTCAAACCGTAATTACGACGGTTTGACTTTTAGCTAATTAAACAAGCTAAACTCAATTTAAGAAGGACTAGCAGACTTACAAGAGTCCTATGCACGAGATATGATCACTTGGACCTGCTTGAGAGCTCCAGAATTGATCAGATTGCAAGAAGGAAGTGTGAAGAATGTTGTGAACTTGAAAGCCCTTTTATAGTGGTTTCAATCACCACAAAACATTGACAAACAAGTCTACCAGGTAACCACAACCTTCCAACATGTGTTCCTAGTGCCTAGGACTGTTTAGGGGTCGCCCACATTGCATTAATGTCGAAAAAAGGCTGGTTCTCCGCGTTTGCAGGCAGCTGCTGCCTTTTTCTGCATCTGGGCGCCTGATGCGGCCCGCCTGAGGATTCACAAAGGCTGAAGCGGGCCGCCTCAGCCATGAAAATCAGAATTTTCATTTTCTTTGTTTTGCAACTTGACCTTTGGCTCTTCGAAAGGGCAACCACGGTTAATTCTTGTATTTTGACCCCCTTGTATTTACCCACAAGGGCTTTAGGACTTATACCCACTTTGCCAAGTCCTTGGACACTTCCGGTTAACCCGAAAAGTCTAAATTTTCAACGTTAGCGCTTTAACCCCTCGCACACGAATTTGATCACAACTTGCTCATAAGATAACGAAACTTTATGAAATTTATATCGTGCATTCTAGTGAGCATAAATAATATTTACAAAGCTTCGGGTTTGTCAAAAGGTCATTCAGAGGTATATTTTAAACATGTTGACACATTTAACCCTGTAGTTTGAAATCTCTCACTTTTATCTTCGTATGATCCATGATTTATTCGTTCGGTGTTATAAACACCATGTAGGGTTATTATGAAGTATATTTATTCACTGTTGACGTTTAGAACCCGTATATTCACATACTTTCCATGTTTGTCAACTTTAGCCCTTTTATAGCATTCTTTCACACGTTCAAACATTATGACACGTGTCAACACATTATAGGACGTGAATTTTCGAGGTGTTACAGCGCATCATCGACATGAGCGTGGACTGTTATACGGCGGTGCCTACGTGACTATGATAGCCCTTTCGTTGGGCTATCATCCGGAGAATGACCGCAACCGTGTAGGCCCGGTGAAACAGCCAAAGCGCATGAGCCGACCGTCGTCATTCTGTATTTCCACCGCGCGATCCGGAGGCGCCGAAGGCGCATGAGCCGACCGTCGTCATTCTGGAGCCACCATAGCCGCGTGGACCACTCGGGGCGCCTCAGTTCCCATGACATGTTTGGCCCGGTCCTGACCCATCATATCAGCGGTTACGTCGCGACGTTAACAGGCACAACTATCTGTTAGAGTGGGTGGTTGCGGAGCTGCATGAGCGCCGATAGCGTGACGGGTTACCTCCACGACCCTTCATTACGGATGCGGAATGAGATCAACATCAGTAGCAGCAGTAGGAGCAGCAACAGCCATAGTATTTTATCATTTTATCATTTTGTTATGTATGCACAAACTTTTGTTGTATACATCAAACTTTTGGTGTACATATAAAACTTTTGCTGTAAATGGTTTAACATATTCGAACAGTACCTGGGTATTTCCACTTATTTAAGCTATAATATTTTAACGTTATAGTATTCGAACCGTATATACGCTTTTGAAAATTTTAACATTATACGCTTTTCGACGACATCGACTAAATAAATTAACGACGACGTCGACTAAATAATAAAAAACATTATATATTTTTAACTCGTTATATATTTTAAGCGAGTTAACGTTGTAACCGGGTGAGAATTTATACCACAGATAGGCCGAATGATGAAACAAAATTCTGAAAGGTTATATACGCTGCGTATAGCTCTATACGCAGCGTATATAAACCTTGTAAAACTCTGATGCTTCAAACCAACCAAAATGACCCCAAATTTTCAGATGGTTTATATACGCTGCGTAGAGAGCTATACGCAGCGTATATAAACCCTTGTTTTCTGTGCAATGATTGGTGATTAGGCACTGAGATCTATGGTTTACCTACGCAGCGTATAGGTCTATACGCAGCGTATAGGGTTAACCCTATAACCCTATACGCTGCGTATAGACCTATACGCTGCGTAGGTAAACCCTGATTTTACTAGGGTTTGGTGTGCCAATAGGTACACCCTTATTAAGATAAACTGAAATTTGCATCCCTATGGTTTGGTGGCGGGATCACTATTTCCCCCCTGTTTAATTATCACAATCTCAGTCCCTGTGGTTTACAAACTTGTTTTTTTGTGTCCCTCCCGCCATCTCCCTGTTAAAAATGAGGTGAAATTACATTTTACCCAGGACACAAATTGCAATTTACTTAACATACACACACTTTTCATCTCTCTCTCCTCTCTTTCTTTTCTCTCTAGAAAACCACCACCATCATCATCAGCCACCTCCGCCATCATCACCACCACCCACAGTCACCCCACCCCTGTTAGCACCGCTAGCAGGATGGTATAGTGATGGATCTAAGACTAACAAACCTAGTGGTTGCAAAGATCTTCTCCCTCATGCCAAGGGATGTAGCCCGCCATGCCGGGTATCAAGGTTTAAAAGATTGGAATCAAGTTTCCAGGCGTTTTCCTTCGCCTCACTAGGTGGAGTGGAGCTTTGGATGCGAGAGAGGTTCATGAAAGTTTCCGGCTTCTCTTTGAACGTAAATGTGACGGTGGAATGGAGCTTTGAGCGCCAATTGATGAAAAGAAACCCTAAATCTGATGTTTGAGTGCCAATTGAATTTTAACTAGCCCACTTAATTAATCCTTTAGCCATTGTTGCTACCGTCAAGCGGCCGTAACTCCCACATACTTCTTTTAGCCAATATTGTGACCGCCAAACGTCTCAACTCCCATAAACTTTTTAGCTTTTGTATTTTTCCAACCGGTTTGGAACTGAAAATAAAGAATTTTGCAATCATTTTGCGAACATATCATAGGATTTTGCTACCAATAAGAGGTCGGTCGGAAATTGTCGCTAGTTTACGAGCTTTTGGTTGCAAATTTTGGTGGAAGTTGCTCACTTTTCGAGTAGTTACAATGAGAATATTGTCAAGTAGTGAGATACATGTAATTTTGATTTTAAGTTGGATATATAATGAAGGTTGTAGAGAGGTATATGAAATTCAGGTATTTACATGCACAACATTCTTTGAAACATTATGTTAAGGTGTACCCGATAAAGAAATATATTTATATTAAATGTTAAACATAAAAAAATTAAAAATATAGTTAAATAATCATTTATAATTATACATCATATTAAATTAAACATAATATAAAATAATTAGACTTCGATTTTACATAAGATGACTAAAACAGAAGAACATTAACTTGATATGCGACATAATTTGCCATGACTTAGAATTGACAAGGATATTAATAACAGTGATATATTTTATGTTCTTAGATATCGCTTAAATAACTAGTAGATAGCCAGTCATCCACGATCAGAAAAGCTTCTTCGGGCTTGTCTAATGGCACTACATGACCACCACCCTACATAATGCAAATAAATCATTTTTTGTTCTAGATTCATTTTGTTTAGTTATGTTTCAAGCAAAAATTCAAATATAACCAGTTTTACAGTTACAGAGTTCTTTGGACATATTTAAGCCATCCTTCTGAGCGAATAGTGATTGGTTAAAGTTTGACTATATATGCCGCTTAAATTTCATGTTTCTTACCTTAATAGTTGCATACATTAACTTGTATCCGTTTTTAGCATACGTCACCCGGTATCTACAAAAGTAAAGAATTGTCAGTCTATATGTCTAATAACTAAGAAAATGCTTATGTAAGAAATGTGAGCTCACCCAGCAACTTGGTTACTAACAAACCATGGCTTCCATGGGCTTTCAGTTGGAAGATCTAGAGACTTAATCCATTTCAAAGTGCCGATGTATGGAAAATTCATATCATGATCACCACTACAAATAGATAATTACATAAGAGATCAAAATAGAAGTAATTACCATATATGCCTACACTATAAATATTATTTTTAAGAGTATCTGCAATACTTAATGATCAAAACATGAGAGTTTCTTGCAACAAGTTGTCTATGGTAGTCGACGCTACTAAAGATGTCATATGAGTAATAAATCGTGTCTTCTTTGTTCATATCGTATTGTAGAGAATAATTACTGTTCTCCCAAGTTTCAATCGTTCCCTACAAAAAGAAATGGCATAAAATCAATTCAAAAGAAAATGGAGTTTTGTTTTGGAGATGACTACAAAAGACCAAACAATTTGTTCATTTGTGGAATTTGTAGATTCTATGTGTTACTATGATGAAACTATATATAACATTTTGCCTTAATACATATTTTATTTAATAATTGAATTCAGTAGGTATTTTCATTTATACTTTCGTATGGTGACAACAATACTGCTACTTTTGAGAGCACCCACTCATTTATCATTGAGTAGATATTTTCATTAGTTGTTAAGTAATTGTAAAAACATACCTCACGAACATGAAGTGCTTTCTGAACAACGTTATCGTTAGCCCAAGATTCTAAATATCTATAAGCAGCTTCCTAGAAATGTAAAATAATTGGTAAACTGATCATATTCTCTTAGTTTTGTTAACTAAGAATGGTTGATTTGATAAAAAATGTTTTATATATATATATATATATAGGGAGGAGCTCATGCGAGAACCACGAGAATCAATGTGAACACAACCTAAAATAGCTAAAAAAACTTAACCCCCCCCCCCCCCCCCCCCCCCAAGCTAAAATGCTAAAACTAAACCCCCAAAATTCGAAAAGTAGCGATTTTTTTATAAAAAATATTAAAAAATTCAAAAAAAAAAATTTTGTGTGATTTTTAGCTATTTTTAGGCATTTTTGGTTGTGTTCACATTGGTTCTCGCAATAAGAGGTGGTTCTCGCATGATCTTCCCTATATATATATATATATAGGACAAAGATCCGTTAGGAACCACCTCTTATTGCGAGAACCGCGAGAACCAATGTGAACGCAACAAAAAATGCCTAAAAATAGCTAAAAATCACACAAATTTTTTTTTTTTTAATATTTTTTATAACAAAATCGCTACTTTTCGTAGCAAAAAAAAAAATTTTTTTTTTTGGCTTCTAAAAGTAGCGATTTTAACATAAAAAATATTAAAAAAATCAAAAAAAAATTTTTAGATTTTTTTTAGATTTTTTTAGATTTTTTTAGGTTTTTTGGGGGTTTAGTTTTTAGCCTTTTAGCTGGGGGGGGGGGGGGGTTTAGGTTTTTGGGGGGGTGGGGGAGGGGGGTTTAGGTTTTTGGGGTGGGGGGTTAGGTTTTTTTTTTTTTTGGGGGGGGGGGGGGGTGGGTGGGGGTTAGGTTTTTTTAGGTTTTTTTAGCTATTTTAGGTTGTGTTCACATTGGTTCTCGCGGTTCTCGCAATAAAGGTGGTTCTCGCATGAACCTTACCCTATATATATATATATATATGTATCCACACATACAATGGTAGGATCAAATACAAATAGATCTTAACATAAGAATCGTATGAAGCAAAGTGTTGATATGATTACAAAGTGTTGATATGCAAATATATATGTAACAAACAGTTGATATGCAACAACACATTGGTGGTTACATATCAGTATTTTTTGTTACATATGAACACTTTTTGTTTGCATATCTCAGCACATTGTATTCATATAGACACTTTATTTCTCATTATTTTTAGGTTAAGAGTATTGTGTATGGAACCGTCCCCACACATACACACACATAAATGTGTATATGTATGTGTGTGTATGTGTATGTGTATGATGTGTACGTGTACGTGTGGACATATTGTTTAATATGAGAAAGAAAAGTTACAAAACAAGTTGGCTCTGGATTTGCAGCATCACAAAGTGGATCCAATATATTGCCTATGTTAAGTTTGCTTGTGCACTGGAATTAGAAAAATTATTAGAGATTGTGATAAAAACAAATACAAATATTTAATTAAATATTTTCCATTTGTACCTCCTCTATCCGTTGAAGATTGTATAAACATACTGTGTTATCCGGATCAGAATTTATGTAGTTTCCATTACAAGTTTCTTTTGTAGACTGAAATATATCAAGAATCATGAAGATGTTAGACCATAGCTCACAAATTGTGAAGTAACTATGTCATGAAGTTGATATAAACTTTTTGTTTACCTCGTATATATCATCTGAAATAAGTGCTAACCGGTGGGCAAACTCTAATCTCGAATTAAAATCGTGGAATTTATCGGTTAAAGGGCTTACACATATGCATCCCTGTATAATGGGAAACTATTAATAATACTCACACATACACACGAGCGCGTACACATATATATATACACACACCAGTTAATAAGTAAAGAAATATAATTTTTCAATAATGTTACGAAGAAGTTCGATATTTACTTTAATATTCACTTGTGGTTGATTTCCAAGTTGATTGCCTACATAAAACAAGAGTAAATATTGTAATTAGGATATAAATAATATGATATAGTACACGCATACAAAAATCGTTACCTTTGTATGTCTCTAAAGTAACAGCTGGTATAACAATGCCAGCGTATGAAATCCCAGACATGTAGAATGGATTATTAAGAAACCTTGGGTGCTCCACAAGCCACTGTACATAAAACACATAAAATATGTTATGAGTTATGAGCCTGTTGCCGCCAATAAGTCTAGGATTAACAAAAAAAGGATGTTGGTCCAAGAGACCAAATATATAGAAATCTTAAGTTTTGAGTCAATGAAAGAGATAAATATATTCCTCATTTGAAAATGATAATATTGATGTTGCACTAAACTTATCTAACCTTTTGTATAAACTCATAACATTGTAAAGCGAAAATGGAATCACTACTCCTTGATGCTTCCCATGTTTTAGCATATGAAAACCCTACAACAGCGGGTAGATCTACGAATATCATATTGGCTACCTACAAAATTATACAATTATTGTCATTGCACCATACATACCATAAACTCACACACATTCATATGATAAAGAAATCCTTTTTTTAATTTTATGTCTTTGTATAAAACATGTGATAAAATGTCGAGTTAAAATTAACCTTTGTCCATGAATTTTGGTTTAACTCCAATGTTGAGTTTTCTAAGTTGATATGTAGTGGACCTGTAGAAGATAGTTGGATTAGTGTTGGTTAGTAAATAGATGATTTTCTTAAAATCCAATACTTAAGCCATAAAAGTAAACCTATTGTTTTGTAGAGGCATATCAAACATTAAAGTATATTATAATTTTTGTGCTTTAAATATAGCCAAATTAGTTATTTGTGCTGTTAGTTGTGCCCTTTAAAAGAAAAAGATAGCACTAAGGGTCCATTTTTTTTTAAAGTTCTCTTTTTGGTCCTTTTAACTAACTAGTGTCAAATTTTCTAGTTAAGTCTTGTGAACCGAACATGAGGGCATTAGTTTACCCCTCACTTCATCTGATTGAAAAAACCAAGTGTCTAACCAATCTCGACCAATTGCATTACCCAATATAAACATAATCTTTTATTTTCAAGATCAAGGAACTGTCACCCCACCACCACACCATCGAAATGTTGCTAGTCTCTATCTACCCTTTCTCTAGTCTCTCTAGACATCTTTTTTTCGGTGACCCCATCTAAACCACCTTAACTCACCATCGAATCCAACAAGTTAAGGCATAAAATTCAGCTTCACCACCACACCACACCACGGTTGTACAATGTAGGATCGGATCCACAATGCCACTTGTCTATTTGCCACGAGACATAGATAGATCGTAAAAACTCTAGATCGAAGGGGATTCAGGTGGTCGGTGGTGATTTTGTGGGTTGCTAGAAAAAAGTTGGTTGATTTATCCCATGGTGTGGTGATGCAATGAAATGAAGATAAAGAAAACGATATACATATATAGATTGGAGAGAGAGGGAGTAGAGAGATTAAGATGGTGTGGTGCATGGTGGGTCTCATTTAGTTTTTTAAACTAATGAAATGAATGGGTAAAAGGACATTTATGCCCTCATGTGTAGTGCACATGACATAATTGGGAAATAAACTTAACATCAATTAGTTAAAAGGACCAAACATGAAAGAACTTTTTAAAAAAATGGATTTTAGTGTAGTGGTTTTTTAAAGGATGCTTTCATAATTTTGGCTACAGTTAAAAGATAAAATTTGTAATTTACTCTAAACTTTACATCAAGTTCATAAAAGCGTAAAGTGTAACACCCGTTTTGTAGAAAAAATATAATATATGAAATCTATATTATTGGAGTAATCCATTGATGCGGATCACCACCGCTCTTATACCAATTAATACGAACTTAATCATTTCTCAAATGGTCCAAGAATAAAAGATAGAAGCTTGAGAGAATTTAGGGTTTTTGGAAGAGACTAATTCATATCATTCATTCATAATTTAAACAAAAGCATACAAGTAATATTTATAGCTATTACTAAAATAACTAAACCCACTACTCAAACAACTATCCATTACTTAGAAGTTACAAATAAACAAAGAAGATATATGGTATCTTTCATTATTTACATGCGAATTAATTTACATTATGTCGATCGCGGAGGATATAAATAAATCATAGATATACTCGAGAAAATGAATCGTCGTTCTAAAATAAGCCGTGGTGTAAAAGAGAATTTGTTAATCAACTCTATAATCTTTCTCATTAATGAAATTAGTGTCTGTTATTTGAGAATTGTAGGTGAACAAGACTAATCATAATTGTTTTGATATATACCATGAATAAAATCATAGCAAAAATATAGAAACAAAAATCGAAAAACTGGTAAATTAGAAAAACAGGTCCAAATTTATAGTTGGCCCGAATTTAAAAGTTGTGTTCATGTGGGTGTGTATATTCCAGAATTCAATTTAGTTTATAAACCCTTTCACGTCCACTTTATCTCCTTCAGAAATCAGACTCCAAAGCAAAAAAAAAATCTCATATGCGTATCGCCAAGAAAAAGTTACCGTCAACAGCACATGAATAAGAGCAATGGTCAAACGGTACATTAAATCGGCAATGCAGTCGTTTGTGTTGAATACATGCGTGTACATAACATACACTTGGTTTTGGCGAAATGGTTTTGGAGGTTTAAAAAGGATCAGCAAGGTTTGTGGAGAAGAGTTACAATGGCGTTTCATGAAACTTCAAGAATGTGCAAGCAATTTCCTTCTAAAGCGGTTTTGGCTAGTCCATGGAATACCTTGGTTCTTTGGGAAAGTTTGTGGCAATGTGGCGTCTAACAGGTAATCAGGTCAGTAATTTTATTAAGGGGTTAGTTGGGGATGGAAAGAGTATACTCTTCTGGTTAGATGCGTGGATAGCGGACAAGCTGCTACAGGTCATATTTCCGTGGCTATTCAGTTTGGAAAAACAGAAAAACTGCTGCTGTGGCACCTGAGGAAAATCAACAGTCATCCTAAGCTATCACTCCTTTTCGCCAAGACTGCTTATCAAATTTCGGGACGAAATTTCTTTCAAGTTGGGGATGATGTGACAACCCGAACTTTTATGGTTAGTGTTGCTTAATTCCATGATCGTTAAACCAGTACTATTACGTGTGCTCATTATGTGATGCTAGTAAACGTATTTGATTTTTACCTGATTGGTTATATGAAACTTAGTTGCTATTATGTGATTGTGGGATTAGTTAAGCTTAGCCGCACATTAGAACCACTAGAACCGGGCCACACCTTTGTTTTGTCCTCGGCCCAAACGAAGCCCAACGGTTGAGCCCAGCTCTCATCAGGGCGTATACACACATATAGCTTTGTGTAATCCCCACAATATTACAAAACACAAATCTATCAAACCTTAAACTCTCCTCCTTATTCACGAACGCCGGCAGCCCCTTCTCTCGATCACTCGAAGCCCTTGTTTCCAATCATCTTGATTTCCACCCTACAATCCGGTTAGTGTTTTGCTTTACCACTGTTTGATTGTTTAAGAATCGTTATTGAGTGTTATGTTCAAATACATGGTTGCATGTTGATCAATGTTTATGGGTGTAGGCTAGCAGAACTGTTAATGAACATTTTATGGTAACAAACTAAACTGTTAAAAAAATTAATGTTTGAATGATTAAATATATTGTGAGATGCCATAATACTCGGGTAATGATTGGGGTTCGATGAGTTGTGGATTCATTGATCAGTATGGATGGTTGATGTTGTTAAAGATATGCATAATATGTATTCGTGTATGTCTGTATGTATGTTTGTGAATGTGTTGATGATGAGTAACTTGATGGTATGAGCGTGATAATTGATCTATGTGATTCATGATTATACGCTAATGATTCAATAATGATTAGGGGTTATTAGTGGGCCACAAAAGCAGTGGAATCACGATTGTAATTCAATAATATGATTGATACTCGATTCGGATGTCAATGTAATTACTAAATGGTAACTTGTTATTGCTTGGAAATATGAATGAATGATGAATGTCGTGATTATAATGTCAAAAAGGAAACTGTTAGAATAGTCAAAGTTGGGGATTAACTGTGCACCGGATTAATCGGGTTGTGGGTGTCGGTTACGGAAACTGTGTGGTCAATCGCACACATAAACTCTGATCGCACACCCTCAAGTTGTATAATGGGCTGCATAAGTGATAGTGGGCCGCACAGTCCTCTGGACTCATTAGGTATCTGGGCCACACGCACTTCACAATTGGGCCGAGCAACATAAATGGACCGCACACTCACGGTCCAGTCGCACAAAGACATTGAGTCGCACACTTTATAGCGGGTCGCACACTTTGCTGGTGGGTCACTTGGGTTGGACCACACATATGTATTGGGCCGTACATGTTACGGGACCATAGTGGCCAGTGGGCCATGAACACGAAACGAACTGCATATCACCTTTAGGTCGCACACTTGAGCGTGGACTGCACACGCACACCTTTGAATGGACTGTTTGTTTATGTGAACCTTACGTGGAACTTGAAACATGCATACTTGATTATGATTGCTAGAATACGTGTTTAGATACGAGAACGAAATTACAAAAGTGAAACTGATTGTTATAATGGATGTTATGGACTGTGGTGTTGCACGATTACTCGATACGACTTGCATAACGATGTGTGTTTTACTTGTACGCTACTTGTGTAATGTGTACGAAGAATACGTGATTAATGTGTATATGAAACTGACTATCTTTGGTAACCACGGTAGGGTTTGGTTGACCAACTTGGAATGGGTAACATAACATACCGAGCAATCTAAAGTGAGTTCACTTCTCTTAAGCATGCGTCCCGGTGGGTGGGACAATCAAACGGGTATTCCTGAGAGGAATACGTTTTTCTGGGTTAAACTGGGATGTTGGATAATACACTTACTCCTATCACCTTAAGTCCCATCTTATACCGAATTAGTTACCTGAGAGGTAACAGGGTATTAGTTGATAGCACTATTAGGCTTGGCAACCTCACACCGTACCTGAGAGGACGGGCGTGAATTAATGACCTTAAATCATGACCAATGTTTGATAGGGGTATTGGGGATGGGCAAACAAACTGATGCCATCTTGCGGTACTCGAGTTATTATCAACATTGCTTTTGAATTGAACTAAACACTTGGCAAATAAACTTTTTTACAAAACTGTGAACTCGCCAGCTTTGTGCTGATACACTTGTCTGCATGCTCGCAGGTTATTAGATATGTGGCTATGGAACTTGTTGTCTGGGATGCTGGAGTGGTCATGGGTCGAGATACATGGAAACACAAAACGAGACTAATTGGTTACATACCCTTGGACTTCGAATTGACTAAACATTGTATTATGCTTCCGCTGAACACGCTGAGTTTATAAATAATGTCTTGATATACTTTATTTAATGAATGAAAGCTTTTATTTGAAATCTTGTATGAGCAATGTGATTGGTGGCTAGATCCTGGTACGTCACACGCCTCGCGGGGGTTTCTGCTTGGGGTATTTTTGAGGGTGTGACAACTGCGTTTGGGAAAGATGTGAGGGGTTGTTAGAAACAGGTTGTATTCAATGGAACTGGTCTGCTAATCTGGTAGACAGTTAGGTGGTTTCGGAGTTTAATTTATGCAGCAATATGATTCGAGATGTGGCGCTTTCTTAGAGGGAGGATTCGTCGAAATGGCTCGGAGATAATACGGGTTCTTTCGCAGTTAAGTCGGTGAAGAAGATGACAATGACAGGTATACCGGATGACTCGAATGACAATTATAATTTTAAGTGGTGTAGTTGGGTTCCAAGTAAGTGTAATATCTTCGCTTAGCGTTTAACTTTAGATAGAATCCAGACGAAAAGGGCGTTAATGAAAGAAACATTGATATGGGTAATATGGATTGTGTTCTTTGTGGCGATTGGGAGGAAAATGTCGAACATTTGTTTACAGGATGCAGAGTTGCGACAGATGTTTGGCAAGGGATATCGTCGTGGTGCAAAATTCCGACGATGTTTGCCTTCCCAGTTAGTGATTTGTTCGACTTCTACAACACTTGCGCGGAGTCGACCACAAGGAAGGAAGTCATTCGAGGAGTTTTTATTATAGCGTGTTGGTGGATTTGGCGTCCAAAAAACCAAAGTTTGTTCGAGCATAAGAGTTTCAAGGTGGCGGATATTGTGGCGAATATCAAGACAATGAGTTTTCTTTGGTTTAAACATAGGCAAAACAAAGAGGTTGTAGACCGGAATGATTGGTGTGATTTTGCTTTTTGATGTAATCGTTTTTGACCAGTCGGCTTAGTTTCGATTTTAAACCTGTGCAGAAAAATATATAATAAGCAGCATTAGGCCAGGGTGTGGGCTCATGACCACCATAACCCTTCACCTCGCTATGTCACCCACCTCTAAACTACTATCCAAAACCATTACCCTAAGGGTCTGTTTGGTATGAGGTAATGGAATGGACGAAGGAATGGAATGGACGAGGTAATGGAATGGACGAGGGAATGCAATGGATCATTACCATTCCATGTCTTGTTTGGTTACCATGTGAATGGAATGAATTATTATTGTGTATTGTTCAGTAGGCATGAAAAACGGAGTAATAAAATTAGCGGTGAGTGGTGGTGGTGGTCGGTGGTAGTGATTATGGGTGGCTATAGGTGGCGGTGGTGGGTGTCGACGGCGGCGATGGGTGGTGGTGGTGGCGACGAGTGGCGGTGCAGTGGTGACGACGAGTGGTGGTGGCGACAAGGTGGCCGTTGGTGGTGGGTGGCAGCAAAGGTGGTGGTTGGTGGCGGTGGCGGCGGTTGGTGGTGGCGGTGGTGGCGTCGACGTTGGTGGTGGGCGACGGCGGCGAGTGGCGTTGGCGGTTGGTCGCAGCTGTGGGTGATAACGATGGCGAGTGGGTGGCGGCGGTGGCTGTCGGGGTGAGGTGGTGGCGGGTGGCGGCGATGGCGTCGGTGGTGGGTGGTGGTGGTGGTGGGTTGTGGCGAAGGTCGTGGGTTGTGGTGTTGTTGATGAATGGTGCAAGAGGGGATGGAATGGAAAAAAAACATGGGGAGTGGAAGAAATGATTTTGAGGGAATGGAATGCCTTTTGGAATGGGTGATTCCATCATATTGACCAACCAAACACTTTTTTCTTCATTCCCTCGTAATCACTCATTCCATTCCACCTCTCATTCCTGCATACCAAACACTACCTAAGGGTTTGGTAATAACCCAAACCACCATCCCTTTATTTATTTTAATTTATTTTTGTAAAGGGAAAAGATTTTTAAAAAAATGGAAAGTAGGACCATGGTTGCCATGGTTTAATCCATGCAAACCATGGTGGATCAAACAAAGAGGGCGGTGTAATCTTCGATTCATGTTCCTAGGTGGTGAATCATGTCCCAATCATAACCCTCACCCTCTAGCCTTGAAATATTGCATTGTTAGAAATATATATACTTAAATGCTCATTGTTAGAAATATATATGTGTACTTAAATGCTATAAACTATCTCAAACATGTGCCTACTGAAAACAAGTCTACTCTCTCACACACATACACACTAAAACACAGGTTGTTTCTTCTTTGCACACACCGAAACCACACTGATCCCTCACATATTAAAACAGTCTCCTCTATTTCACACACACTAAAACACACATTAGCCATGGTTGTTTCTTCATCGGTTCCCTACCGGAATATCAAAGTTGATGATCTAGAAGAACCGTCACTTTTCATATGACTTTTATTAATTGTTTATTAAATCACCTGTCTATTAATTATTTTATTTTTGATATTATACAAACTAGTGTTTAACGCAAGTGTTGCGTGCAGCTGGGTCGTAAAACCGCGCTAAGCAGTAATCAATCGACAACCAAAATCTGGAAAAAAAAAAACGTAAAAAAAGCGCTAATTTATTATGCCCCATTAGGGATGAGCATTTGGTACTGGGTACCGGTACCGAACGTACCTGGTATATTTGGTACCGGTTCCCATTTTCCCTGTTTTTCGGTACCAATACAGGTACGATACCGGTATTTACGGGTAAAACACCGGTAAGTACCGGTATCAATTTTCCCCATTATTCGGTACCGGTACTGGTTCGGTACCGAACGGGTACCGTGCTCATCCCTATGCCTCATTACATAAAACGTAATAAAAATGCACGTTATAGAACTTTTATATATAAATTAGAACCGATGGGGTGGTGGTCCATTGAAAAAGGCAAAGATTTTAAACAACTTAGGAGGGGAAGATCTTGGGTTCAAGTCCTACAGACAAAAAGAATAAAAAAAAATTGCCGTTAAAAAAATAAATAAATTAGAAAATCTGTATATAAAAACGAAAAAACCCTTGTAAAACTCATTATAAAAACCTCCTGTCAAGATTAAAACACATTTTTAAAGGCATAATTTTTCTTTTCAAAGGCAAGATTAAAACACTTACTTTAATTTCTTTTGTGTTGAGTGAAGGAAAATAACACGTGTAACTTTTTAAGGTGTATACTCAGGGGCGCAACATAGTGGGCCGGAGGCAATGTTGTAGAAGGCGCTAGGCGCTAGTCGGGCGGTGAGGTACCGCCTAGGGATTAATCGGATTGGACTTTTTAAGTATAATTTTACAAATTTTTTTATATATATAGATAACTTTATACTTTTTTTAATAAATTTACAAGTTTAAGAGATAACTTTATACTTTTTATTAATAAATTTAAAAATTTAGGAACGATATGTAAACTAGTGAAAGATAGAGGGGGTTAAATGTTATAATATCTAAACCTATATGTTAAAATAGGTTTATAACTAAAATTTGGGCTTTAAACCATGGGTCAGGTTTCAAAAATTGGGTTTTTTGGGTCAAAAAAACATGGGCCCGATTAGTCCGATTTTGATCGATTTTGATCGATTTTGTTCGACTTTTACCGACTTTGACCGATTTTGACCATAACCGAGTTTTTTGACTGGCTAGCTTAAATTTAGGCAGTAACCCACCGCCTAGCGCCTAGGCGCCGATTAATCGGCCGCCTAAGCCGATTTCTGCAACATTGGCCGGAGGGGATGGCTGACCTTAATCATGTATGTTGAAAAACCATAATTATGCATGTTGAAAACTATAACATGCTTTATTACATAATTATAACATGCTTCATTACATAATTATAACATGCGAGATTATGGTTTGTCAAAATGGGTGATTAGGGTTTTGAGTTTTACAACGTACGTAATTTCACAGTGTACGCTCGTACGTTAAGAAAAATATTGTATTTTACACTTTCACTTAACATATGAATGTTGAACTTAATTTCCGGTCATTATTATATTCTATATATATAACGTAACTTTATATAACCATTCTCATATGTCATTTCCATCTATTATAACCTTTCTTTAATTTTTAAAAATAAAGTTGACTATTATTTTGGAAAATTAAAAAAAGGTTAATATATATATATATATTGTTAATGAATAACGATGAATAGTAATTTTATTTTTATAATAATATGTAGTATTTTATTATTATTTTATTTAATATATTATAATGGTTTATTATTATATTTACTTTTAATAATATATTTTTTTATTTCTTTCCTTTTTTAAAAAATATATTTCGTTTAACATTTTTAATAATTCTATTTTCTTTTTTTTATAACATATATTAATACTTCTTTTTTTGAAAACATATATTAATTTATCGATTAATTTGATATTTGTTTACTAATTTATATTTATAACCTTTTTACTAAATATATAGCTTTTTATTATTATTTTTATTTAATATATTATAATAGTTTATTATTGTATTTACTTTTAATAACATATTTTTAATTTTTTTAAACAAAACAATATATTTCCTTTACCTATTTTTTAATAATTTTTTTCTTTTTTTAAAACATATATTAATTTATCGATTAATTTGATATTTTTTTAATAATTTACATTTATAACTTTTTTCTAAAAACTTGATTTTTCCCTTAACATTCTGTTATAAGTTTTGTTAAAAAATGAAGTTGTATTCAAAATAAATCAAAATAAAGTATTTATTTGGTGTCATAAAACGGTACGATAAAAACTAAATCGTTCTAATGGTTTGGCTTTCAAAACATGTTTATTTTCAAATCACGTTTGCTTTACATTATTATTTGCTCGGTTTCGCCGCAACCCGCGATGTAAAAAAAAACTAGTTATATGTAATATATAAAGGACAATTAATTGTAACTTTATTTTAATAATAATATATAGCTTTTTATTATTTATTTTATATATTATAATATTATATTATTATATTTACTTTTAACATATTTTTTTATTTTTTTCCTCTTTTAAAACCATATATTTTCTTTATATATATATTTGATGAAGGACGATAAATAGTAACTTTATTTTTTAAATAATTTATATCTTTTTATTATTTATTTATTTAATGTATTATAATAGTTTATTATTATATTTACTTTTAATAACATATTTTTTTTAAAATTTTTCTCTTTTACAACCATATATTTTCTTTACCATTTTTAATAATTCTTTTTTTCTTTTTTAGAACATATATTAATTAATCAATTAATTTGATACTTCTTTAATAATTTATGTTATAACTTTTTTTTTTCTAAAAACTTAAGTATATAGTTGTGCTTGATTTTTTTCTCTCAACATTTCATTTTAAGTTTTGTTAAAATCGAATTTGTACTAAAAATAAAGTATTTATTTGATGGTAAACTAAAACGTTCTAATGGTTTGACTTTTCTAAAAAACATGGTTTATTTTCAAATAACGTTTGTTTTATATTATTATTTGCTCTATTTCGCCGCAACGCGCGACGTAAAAAACTAGTAGTTATTAAAATTCATTCGATTAAATACCAAAATTTAATTCAGTACCAATCCATATTTCTAAATGTATATCTATATTTGTATTTTATACACTTGTAATATATTCTACAAACTTTATCTATGTATATTTAGTATGCATGTGGTACTCAAATATAATTGATATTCTAAGAACTTTACCTATGTATATTTATTGTTTGCGCATTTATTTTGTCTGACCCACACATTTAAAGCCTAACTTTAGAAACAATGAAAAAACGGACCTATAGTGGAACCAAAAATCGCATTAACCTAAATCAAACAGATATGATTTTTGATAACCGAAGTGTGCATTTATCGTTTCGGTTTTAGACAATAATTGAACTGCATTGAACCATGCTCACCCCTAAAAGATATTATCACCACATCTTTTTTATTTCTTTTAGTTTTATTAATTTGCTAGATTACGCAAAAAGTCAAAGACATTAATAACACGTCCTTTTCATTTCTTTTAATTATATAAATAGCAACTTTAGTGGTCTCACCTACCTAAAGTTAGTTACTCTACTAGATTTACAAGTGTATGTTATGTTTTTTTTTTAACTAAAACTTCATTAAAAACCAAAAACCAAACCCCCGACAAAGTTTCGAGGCGAATGTTTCAACCCATTTTTCTAATTTCCATATTTATCTTTTAATTGTTTAGTATAAATTAAATAAGGGAAGCTAATGGAAAGTGACTACTTATGTGGAAGAATTCATGATGAAATCTTTTATTTGTTATTCTAATTTCCATATTTATCTTTTAATTGTTTAGTATAAATAGAGCATCTAGGGTTTATTGTTTTTCGGTTTTTGTTGATTACTGAAATCAGGTACTTGAGACTGTGATAACAGCCGACTGGTTGGAACCTTCCGATTCAAGCCTTTGTTTCAACCCATTTTTCTTTGAGCCATTTGTTTCAACCCATTTTTCTTTACAAGTTCAAAATTGACTAAGTGCTAATAACAACTTCCTATTGAGTATTGATTATTGTACATTTGAGTATCTTTAATTGCTTAATTGATGTTGCTGATTCACTTTATTGTTTTTTTTTTTTGTTCCAAAAAAATATTAAGACTACGTAAATTAGTTCTACCAAACATTTAAATTTTATAAATTAGGCTAGTGGGTATGGTGATGGTCCTCCAAGGGAGGATGATCCGCCACGTAGGCGCCACGTCACAGTCCTCCCAAGGATGGTCACTAGAGGGTATGGGAGGATGATGCTAGATGATCATACCCCACAAAACTATGTACAAGTATTAAAGCCTAATGTACAAATCTCATTCACAAACAAACAAACAAACAAACAAGCTGGCCCACCATTTTGGATCGTCCTAGACGTCCATATCTTGACGTTGAAGACGGGGGGAGGGGGGGGGGGGATGGGTCGACGCCGGCGCCGGACCGAGACGGAGGTGGGGGACGCTGCCATACCGTGCAGCCTTAGGTTGACAAGATATTGTTTTTATAATTTCTACTGATTAACATGGCAGCAGTCGATTGACCGACTTTTAATTTCTGTTGAGAACTTCATAATATTGATTGAAATTATTTAATGTGAAAATGAACTCACATGCGTAAATTTGATGGTTTTAACGTTTTGTTTTTTAAGCACCTGGAGCTATTAAAATTCATAAATTATTTTTCGTGTTATGAATTTACATCGACTAAGTAGGTCATAACATTACTATGCATAACCCTTTGAACTCGACTAAGTAGGTCCACAGCCTCTGTCGGCAGAAAACCAGTATAATAAACTCACCGATTTGATAGAGGAGAGGATATAGTCCGGAAGCACCAGGGCCACCAGGAATATAAAGAAGAAGAGGGTCGTGCAAAGGGTCTCTTTGTGATTCAACAAAGTAGTAGAAGACCTGAATCGCATCGTCTTCTCCAATTCCCACATATCTTTCATCAATTAATTAAACAAATAAGAAAAACTAAATACATGAAAACAAAAACATGTTTCCATTATATAAACTTTTGAAAATACAAATACTGAAATACATACCCAGTTTCAAGAGTGAATGGGAGATCACCATGAAAACCAGGGAGATTCTTGATGATAGACTTGGAGTTTGATAAATATGCCAGATGCATAAACATAAAGAAAAGGAAAAGTAGTATTTTGTAACTGATCTCCATGATAAAAGAACTCAGCTAACTTTCAACTTTGAAGGGTACAATCATACAATTGGATTCACTCCCCTATATATAGGAATTTCCAATTTTTTTTAACTATGCAATGGTTTCCGCACGTTTGAATTTATTTAATTCTACCTTAAATATTGAAAGTGACATAACATCATTATCATCATCATTACATTACATTTAATAAAATAAAATCAGGTAGCCAATATGGTTGAGAATTCATTCTTTTTACATATTAAAAGATGCTGTTGAAAAAAAAAGTTTAGATATTAAAACATAAATACAAATTGAATAATATAAAATATTTTTATTTAATAGGAACTAGTAGGAAACCTATGGGATGTTGCGGCAAGCGACATGTTGCAACGCAGTACTCGTTTATGTTAGTGTATCAAAGCTCTCGTGATAGGTTATATATTTCTCCTATTAATATTTATAAAGCTTTCGAGTTAATAGGATCGGTGTGGTCTATCAATGTCATAAACTTTACACATCTAAAATGATAACTGAATAATTAAATAAACGTCCGAAGTTAGACTATATCATTTTTTTTAAATGAACAAAGAAACCTCACTTGAAAACAAAACACCAAAAGTATTTGAAAAGGTGGGATTGGCCTTTAAATTGGTGTGTATAAGCATTTAAACAAACGGCCCAAATTAGACAATAATATTTTTAACAAATTCGACGGTTTCTGGTGTTCAACTTTAACTTGCGAACACGTCAAACATTTAGCTATATGGATGGCTATGGACTTCTTCATTCCCATCCACCGATAATTTCTTTTCAAATCCTGGTACATTTTATCTCTTCCAGGATGTACCGATTATTTTGAGTTATGTAATTCCTTAAGAATCGGATCTTTGATGTAACCATGCGTATTTTCATACTTTCGTTTTTAGTAAATTGTATTGGTACTTCGTATAGACCTTTGTAATCATGAGACTTTGATCATAATGAAAATCATATTATATCTCAATCTTGTTTAATCACGCTTACACAACATGCAATCAATCGCTCAATATATATAATTTATATGAAACCGACAAGTATCCATGTTTATTCGATGTTTGGACTCAATCAACTCATACACTATATTCATAACACGCTTAACACCACCCTTTAGACCATAATTTATGTTTCACACATACGTTTATTGCATAATATAACCCAACTAATAGCAACAAGGACTAAAATGTAATTTTTTTTCCGGAAAGGCTTACGGAACGAAAGCCCTACCTTACGGTTAGGGATGACAATGGGTCGGGTTTGTGACGGGTTTAGGTACTCCCAAACCCAAACCCGGTTAGATAAGCTTGTCCCAAACCTGTCCCAAAACCCGTCGGGTTTCTAGCGGGTAAATACCATCGGGTATCGGGTATACCCGCGGGTTTCGGGTAAACCCGTTAATTTAAAAAGGTTACTCGTTGGGTATACTCATCTCAAAACCCATTGGTATATATCGGGTAACTACTAACCGGTTATATTTTGTATTGTCATTATAAAAATATATATCAAATAACTACAATGTATACGGAATAGGATACCTATATATGTAAAAATGGATATATCATATATATACATATATAATAATATAAAAAAAGTATATCGGGTATACAATCGGGTAAACGGGTACACTTTTCGGGTAATTGGGTAGGATAAACGGGTATATCACTAAATCCCAAATCCGTCCCAAACCCGCGAAAAAAATATAAACTATTCCCAAACCCGTCTCAAACCCGATTAACCGACCCCAAACCCGTCCCAAATGTGTCGGGTTTCGGGTTTCCCCAGCGGGTTCGGGTTTGATTGCCATCCCTACTTACGATCCGTAAGGGGGTCTGGCAGCAGACTCTTTGTTCAGCTCACGAATTTTGCTAAACCCTAAAGCCAAACCCTAAAAGCCAAACCCTAATATATTTAGGGTTTATGGGTTATGATTTAGGGTTAAGAGATCCTCGTTATGGTTCGACGAGCCGGTTCCAACGCCGCTGGAATGAGTTCAATCGGAGTTCGTTTGAGTCGGTTCTCCACTCACCACTACAATAGCAGGTATATGCTACGCTCAAATTCGTAGCTAATCCGTAGCAAACACCCGTTTTGCTACGGATTTGCTACGAATTTGATCCGTAGCTACAAGTCCCGTCGCAAATTTATTTGCTACGAACTTTTGCTACGGAGATCATATTTGTTACTTTGCTACAAAAACGGGCGTCGCTATTTTAGCTACGGATTAGCCACGAAAATGTTTGCTACGGGCTTTTCGCTACGAAAACATTTGCTACGGGCTTTTCGCTACGAAAACATTTGCTACGGACTTTTAGCTACGAAAATGTTTGCTATGGACTTTTAGCTATGGTATGTTTGCTACGAACTTTTGGCTACGAAAACGTTTGCTACGGACTTTTAGCTACAAAGTTTGCTACGAATTGCTTGCTACCAGAATTTGTTACGGATACAATGTTTGCTATGAATTTGTAGCTACAAATTTTGCTATATGTTTTGCTCCGAAGTTTTTGTTACACATTTTACTACAGATGTTTACTAAAGTTTTGCTACAATTTTTGCTACAATTTTTGCTAGCTGTTATTTAGCTATGAAATATGTCAAATTTTGCTATGGAACTAGCTATGAATTTTAAGTAATTTTCACAATTTTCCATTGTTTGTATTATTTTCTATTTGTTGATGACATACATTATTTTCAAATTAAATGCCATACAATAAAGATCGAATTATCCAATAAAAAAATACAATAAATATACGAATTATACGTTTCCAAACATAAATCATATCTAAACTCGATGAAAAATGATGTGGCAATTTTGTTACAATAATTTCTCTCGTCTATTTACACATTTTCTTCGACTTTTCCGTCACACAAGAATCTCTGCCTTATCTCTCATTCCAACTCCGGTTACACCTGTAACCAAAAATACAAGTATGAGTTTATTTTGAATTAATTTATGTACCAATTATACAACACTTTGTGAAACAATTAATAGATTTTAAATTTGGCTTATAAGAACTCTCATTTGGCATTTGGAAACTATTGAGATAAGAAAAAATCGCATAACGCCTTGTCTTAGATATTAATAGTTATTAAAAATTGACCAACATAACTTTATGAAATCCTCATGCAAAGTGTAAATGTTACTAGTTATGCCAAAGGCGTTTTTTTTAAAATCGAGTATATACCCGGTCATCTATCCAACAAAACTTTACTCACCTTATTCAGCTAATCCATATTAATAATCTCTTTTTTCTGGTTAAATTTTAAAAGGAACATCATGTGGTCATACTTCATAATCATCCTTTCGAAGCCAATGGAAATGAACGCATGAATTGGTATCAGTGTACAATGTATAACCCACCAAACATTCATAATGTACCTTGTGTCGAAACAGAAAGGTGGACAGGCGAGATGCAGAGTCACTGGAGTTCCCTTTTGGTGACCCGCCGACAGTCCAGTAGATGAACAGCTACGAAGATGAGCAACGGTAGACTTCTTCTTGGGTTCCAAGGACGTGAGGGGATGGTCGGACGCTCCACACATCAACGCGTTGGTGGTTTGTAATGGTCGGCACCTAGAAGGGCAGCAATGCATTGGAGATGAGCAACAATGTGTTTATTCGATGTTTCAGGGTCATCACAAGTTACCGTCGGTACGTCGGTTCGCCGGAATATCCAGGCTACTACTAGAATGAAAGGAGATATCAAGAGAGAGTAAAGAAAGTATGTCGGATTGTAGGTTATGGGAGTCATCTATGATTATATGGAACTATTTCTCCACATCGGTTAAGTCCAATTGATGATAATGGAGGCGCGATTTATCCGGACGGTTTTCGTAAATGAGACGTGCCAATAAGAGTGGCGGGAAGCAAATCAGGAATTTGACTTGGTTTGGTAGTTTATATTTTATTTTTTTATCGTTATGACTATTAATTACATATTTATTTTTATTAACCTTAAAATCCTTTTCTATGAAACAGAGCCAAGTTACCCGTGAGCTATTTGAGATCAGCTAAAAAAAGTTGAATCGAGCCGAGCTTAAACGAGTTTGAGTTTGAGTTTGAGCCTGAGCCTGAGCCTGAGCCTAATAATAAATATGTTTCGTAAACGAGTCCGAGCTCCACCTATCTAGCTCGAGCATTCTCACGAGCCTAAACGAGTCCATTATCTATATAATTTTTAATTAATAATCTGTATATATGTTTAAATAAATGATAATTATTTATAAAATTATAAAAAAAACAACTAAAGTGTGTGTGTATATAATGTTATATACAAATTTATAATAAATAAAATATCGAGTCAACCAATTAAAATAAAACACAACTATAGTTTTACTAAAAAAAACTAAAACGATGGGAAGACTGTAATTTCGAACTGGGGGCAAAATCATAATCTTTAAATGGGGTAAAATCGTAACTTGTCAAAAGCTAAAAGAGTGGCAAGAATGTAAATTAGAAGTAGAGGCAAAATCATAATTTTGAAAAGCGAGTAAATCGTAATTTTAAACTATGGGTAAAATCGTAACTTGTCTGGGCCAATATGGGAGTAACGGGCAGCTGCTTGGCACTGTTCCCCCTAATGCTCTTTGTAGTATACTAGTTTATGCCCCGCCCGCGTTACGGGGCGCTTGGCCAAATAATTCTCTAACAATTCAAACAAAACACTATCAAAGTTTTGCTAGAAAAAAAAAACGAAACCGATGAAAAGACTGTAATTCTGAACTGGGGATCAATCGTAAGTTCCTCTGTGGTATAATCTAATGTTTTAAAAACCGGTTCAAACTGGCCAGTTGTACCAATTGAACAATCAGGTCAAACCGGTTAAACCGCCCGGTACACCCGGTTGAGCCGTCCGATACACTCGGTTAAACCGTTTTTTAGCCAAATCTGGTACGGTATAAAAACCGGATTTTAAAACATTGGTATAATCATAATTTGTCAAAAGCTACAATGGTGGCAACATTGTAATTTTGAACTAGGGGCAAAATCATAAATTTGACTAGGGTAAAATCGTAATTTGTCGAAATCTTCAATGATGGTAAAACTAGAATTTTGAACTGGGGGCAAATCGTAATTCTAAGATTGGGTAAAATCGTAATTTGTTCGGGCCAATAGGGAAGTGCCAGGCAGCTAGCTGCCTGACTATTCCCCTCCGTGGATTTTGTATATTAACTGGGGTCCAAATCGTAATTCTAAGCTGGGGTAAAATCATAATTTGTTTGGGTCAACTGAGAAGTGTGAGGCAGCTGCCTGACACTATTCCCCTCTATGGATTTTTTATATTTATAAAATGAGTGCAAATAATATGAAAACGTTATAGAAATCAATTACCAGAATGATCTAATATGTTTAACTAGGGATGAGTTCGGGGTCAACTAGTACTGAAAATCCTAAGAATGGGCACCAGCATCAAAAATACCTAGTACGGTACTGGTATTTGAGTGGTAAAACCGATAAATACCGGTACTGATCGGAGTGTCGCGCTCCGGTCAAAGATAAGATTTATATACCCAAATTACCCTTAACAAATAGCTAGTGGTAGTAAGGGGTCAAACCACGAAGAGTATGTGGTTTACGAATGGACTTGATTGATTTTTAACGGTTGTCACAATTTATGAAGCTTGCTAGATTATTTTTGTGGTTTTTATTTGTTTGAAAAGATGTTGAATAAAACTAACAAAGTTGATTGGATTGATTAACTTCTAGAAATGAAACGATTGCAAGAAACTTGATTAATGATAATAAAACAAGATGGAATAACAAGGTTCACACCCAGGTTCGACAAATGCAAGACCTAGGGTTACTACACGTTTTAATTTAGTTTACTCGAATTAGTTCATTAACGGGTTAACAATCACAAAGCTTAGGTGCCAATCGCTATCAACGTTATGGACAACGGACCACGATGCACTTCGTTACCTTGGACTAGCAAATCCTTTCAAAAGACAAGGCATAAATACGTGTATTCGTTTCATAAAGTCAAATTTAATGATTCACTCGACAATTCGTAAATTCAATACAAATGTAGGAAAATTGTCTAAAGATTCAAACGCAATTCAAGTTGTCACAAACCAAACCAAACATCAAACAAGAATAAGGACCCTAAATCTTACAAAAGTCTACACCGGGGTGAAACCTCCAAGAATTAGCCGCGCATGATCGAAAGGGCTTGAGCAACGAATGTTGGAAGCTTGATCTTGATCATCTTGAAGCTCGGAGAATGATGGAATGGAGCTTAGGGTTTGGTAATGGTGGAATTGAATGGATGGTGGAATGATTAGGGTTTGAGAGATGGAGCTGATGATGAATTCGATGATTGTTCGGTTGATAATGGATGATTAGTGATGTTAGGGATTGAAGAAGGTCATGAATAATGGCTCCAAGGTGAATTCAAAACTCAAGAACAAGTGTAACTCCCATAATAATGGTGAAAATCATCTTTTAATTCGTCAAAATATGAAAGAGACCAAAAGCACGCGTCGGCAGAATCCGGGAGCCGTCGCCGACAGCCAAAAGTGGCATCGGCGACGGGTTGTGTAAACCCTGAAATCAAGCGACGGTATGTTCTCCTGTCTACGCTTAAATTGGATAACGGGACTTTCTATGGGGCGTCGCCGATGGCCCTTTTGGGCATCGGCGACGGTGCTTCCAACTCCAGATCTCTGTTTTTCCAATTTCATGAGTTCGATTGACCAGTTTCGCGTCCCGGTGGACCGTTTTTCATCCCGGTTGTCGCAACCCCCGTCCCCTATTTACCCGGGAACGGGCGGCCGCGAGATCAGATTCAGTGGTATCAGTGATTATTAGTTTGGCAGCGGAAATTACATCAGGACCATAGTTAGAAAATATTTTATCAGAGTAAAATACCACACTTTTATAATATTAAACACATGGGGAATTCCCAAGTTTCAAGTACACACATTTTTATAGGGATAAACCCTATTTTATTTAAATAAAACATCTCTTTATTTTAGGTAACTTTATAGCCACTTTTCCCAGCCTGCAGTGCTGTCCAGCTGGCTTCTATTTGGCTTTCACATTTGGTTACCTGAAACGCGTTTAAAAACATTTTGTCAGTGGGAAATACTGGTGAGTGAATCCCAGTTTAATCAAGAAAAGTAAAACCATTTTACAGTATTGTGGGGGGTCGCGCAATTGCATTTGTTTACATCTACTTTAATTACCACCCACGGTACTGTCAACCCGACTTGTGGTCATGTTAATACTCACAGTGTAGTAAAAAAATTTGCATACAAAACCCCAACATACCGACGATAATTGTAGAATACAAATACTCAATCACTGTTTAATATAATGTAAAATATTTTAGGTTTTGTAAAAACAGTTTATAAAAAGGAGATCACTCACATTGCTGTCTTAGGGTTTTCCTTTAGGATTTCCTGGTGATTATCTATTAATTACAAAAATGCACACGTGTTATTATAATAACCCAATATTTACATTAGTAATACCCTCCCCGAGACGGCATTCCAACGACTACGTCGGGCAGAACCTCGACAGCCGTTACGGAACCCTAGATAAATCGGGCAACGTATCTAATACGTAACCGGGGGTTATGATACTTACAACGAGGCAGGGCTTCGATAATTAGGGGGGTATAATGCCCGGGAATTACTTTAACTATTCAGAAATTTAGAGAGGAAAGTGTGTGATGAACGAATTTCAACTGAACGTCGAAATCCAATTTATAGGGCTGAAATAGGGGGCCCTCGCGCCCCACGAAAGATGAAGCGGGGGCTTACGCGGCCCGCGAGCTTGGGGTGTAGGCACTAGCCTTGCTGATTCGCCGAACTAGGTGTGACACGGGGCTGCCACATGGCAGCGCCGGGTGAAGCCTCGTAGCCAGGCCGTCGCGCCTCGCGTAGGCTTTGTGACTTCTCCGTCGCGGGCCGCGAGGCCCTATATTTATTTATTTTATTTGATTTTTGATAAAATTAAGGTATTTGGGGTCGTTTTTCGCATACGGGGTGTATTTTAGGACGTATTGGGACATTTTAGATATTTTTAGGGTGACGAAATTATTTGTGGAGGGTTGTTATACCGGTGACCCGTAAAGCTCCCAAAAAGCACCTTAAACTTCATTAAACCTGCAAAACACAATTTTAATTAAAAATAGGCTATTCGGAATTAAAACCCATGTAAAAACATCAAGTGATGCCATTACGATCACCGTTATCCAACCACGTATCAGGTACCGTACCAAACCGGTACCAAAAACGTTAAAAGTTGGTACCAAATATATTCGGTACCGGTACCGAGCACCATTTGCTCATCCATATGCTTAATTTAGTACGTATTATTTGTATGAGATAGCTATGTTAAATGTATTTATGTTTACTTCAGTCCGTGTAAAATTGATTTTTTTAACTATCTTTTAAGTAATTAATATTTTTGCTTTTGATTTTTCTATTGTATATATTATTAGTTATTTTCTAATATTTCTTTTGTTCATTTTTGCTTATGGATTTTCTTACGCGTCTTTTTATTGTTTTTTGAATATTTATTTTGTTAGTTTTGCTATGGATTTGCTACCACTATTATTAATTAATTTTAATTTTTTTTTGTTTTCGCAACGTATTTTGCTATTGATGTTGCGATGGATATTAGTAAATTATTTTTTGAATACTTTCTTTTTCTTATTTTGCAATGAATTTTTCTATGGATTTGCTACAGATTTTGCTACGTTAGTTTTTAAAAATTTTCTAGATTTTGCCACCAATTTCTCTACGGACTCTATTTACTTACCGATTTTGCTACAGTTTTTTTAAACCTCAGTTAGTTAGTTTTTAAATATTTATTTTTATGATTTAGCTAAGGACTTTGCTACCAATTTTACTAAGTTTTTTTTATTATATTTATTTTCACAATTTTTCTATCAATTTTGCTACAGATTTTATTTTACTTTTTTTAGTTTATTTCTAAATACTTATTTTCATGGTTTTGCTACAGATTTTGCTACCGGTTTTGCTACATTATATGTTTTATATTAATTTCGTCAATTTTGCTACAGATTTGCTATGAGTTTTGCTACGAAATTCATTTGCGACGGAAGTTCGTAGCTGATCCATAGCTAATTCGTAGCAAAATGTGTTCGTAGCTAATCCGTAGCTAACTCGTAGCAAAATTTACCACCATTTTTTTCTGTAGCAAAATTTCATAGCAAATGCCTCTTTTTGTAGTAGTGACTGTTCCCCACTTTTTTAGTGTTCCCCAATGAACCTCACTATATATATGTATAGGAGAATGATCATTTAGAACCACCCTTTATTGCGAGAATCACGAGAACCGATGTGAACACAACCAAAAATACCTAAAAAATCTAAAAAACACACAATTTTTTTTTAATATTTTTTATGAAAAAAGTTTTGTGTGTTTTTTAGATTTTTTAATATTTTTTAAGTTTTTTTTGGGGTTTAGTTTTTAGCATTTAGCTTGGGTGGGGGGTTAGGTTTTTGGGGGGGGTGGGAGGGTTAGTTTTTTTTATAGGTTTTTTGGGGGGGTTTAGCTGACACAGCCTTTATCGGTTTATTTTATTCTATACAAGCCGTATAACCTTATACGACCTGTATGTACCATATTAGAATAAGATGATTCCATGTAAAATTATTAGGACCCTTCATTTAATTCTACCTTAAATATTGAAAGTGACATAACATCATTATCATCATCATTACATTACATTTAATAAAATAAAATCACGTGGCCAATATGGTTGAGAATTCATTCTTTTTACATATTAAAAGATGCTGTTGAAAAAAAAAGTTTAGATATTAAAACATATATACAAATTGAATAATATAAAATATTTTTATTTAATAGGAAACCTAGAGATGGGCATAATAACCGGTTCCAAACCCGAACCGGTAGAACCGACCTCGAACCGGTTCCAGTTTCTACCCGTCCTATAGAAGAACCGGTTCCGGGTTCAAAAAAACCCATTGGTTCCAACCCGGTTCCACATTTTATAAATAAAATAGGTTCGTACCCGGTTCCTACCCGGACTCGATTCCTACCCATAGATTCGTACCCGGTTCATACCCGGACGAAAACCAGCATCAGCGTGACTTGTGGCAGAGTTTTATCGTTTGTTTTTTTATTGTTTTCTGCGTTTAGATTATATTATCATATATTCTATTAAATATATAATGTAAATGTACTTTCCCAAATCAAAATAATCAACATCCAAAGCAAAGAGATTTAACAACTTGTACTTTATTCTATAGGAGTTGTATCTTGTAATCCTTAGCTTTTAACCACTCTCTATATATAATCCGTACACTGCCAGGGTTTTTTTTTCATATACCAGACGACATGGAAGAACACAAGAAAACTAAAACTAAGAAGAAAGCTATTTGATGAGTTAACCAGGTTCGTAATTTTATAACACATAAAAGATAAACGAAACGAGTTATCAAAATCAAATAAAAGAAAACAAAAATCAATTCTCAAACCCTCCACGCATCTTTCCTTGGGTCGGTTCGGGTTTAATGTACGTTTTCCGGTTCAAAACCCGGGTAGGAATAGGGGTGTTCTTCGGGTTATTTTTTCGGGTTTTCGGGTCGGGTTGTTCGGGTTTTGGTTAGGAAAAAGTGACCCGATACCCAACCCATTTAAAGTTCGGGTTATTCGGGTATGGGTTATTCGGCTTCGGGTTAGTTCGGGTCGGGTTGTTCGTTTTTCAGGTTTAAATGTAAAATGAAAAAAAGAATGTTTTTTTTAGAAAATATCATCATATATATCATGTTGTTAAAAAAATATCATCACATATTCAAACATCATTTAACAATATGGTATGATAATATTCAAAAGTCTCAAAACTTAATGTTTCAAATACAAAACACTCCAAATCAAATCGCATCTATAAAAAAAGAAAACTAATGTTCCGGTTTTTATTCAGGTTTCAAGTTTCGGGTTATTTGGGTCGGGTTGTTCGGGTTTTTGGTTGGGAAAAAGTGACCCGATAACCGACCCATTTAAGGTTCAGGTTGGTCGGGTTCGGGTTGTTCGGGTTCCGGTTTTTCAATTATTCTCTAATTCGGGTTCGGGTGACTTCGAATTCGGGTCGGTTTTCGGGTTTCGGATAAAAAAGAACAGCCTTAGGTAGGAACGAGTTCCTACAGTATTTTTAATGGTTAAAACCCGGGTAGGAACTGGAACCGGTTACACCAAGAACCGGTTCCAACCCTACCCGGAACCGGTTACACTCGGTTCTAGTTTTAATGGTTAAAACCCGGGTAGGAATCGGAACCGGTTACATCAAGAACCGGTTCCATTGACACTCATTCAAGAACCGGGTACGGTTTGGAACCGGTTCCGGTTATTAAAAAGAACCGGATATGCCCATCTCTAAGGAAACCTATGGGATGTTGCGGCAAGCGACATGTTGCAACGCAGTACTCGTTTATGTTAGTGTATCAAAGCTCTCGTGATAGGTTATATATTTCTCCTATTAATTTTTATAAAGCTTTGGAGTTAATTGGATCGGTGTGGTCTATCAATGTCATAAACTTTACACATCTAAAATGATAACCGAATAATTAAATAAACGTCCCAAGTTAGACTATATCATTTTTTTAAATGAAAAGAAACCTCACTTGAAAACAAAACACCAAAAGTATTTGAAAAGGTGGGATTGACCTTTAAATTGGTGTGTATAAGCACTTAAACAAACGGCCTAAATTAGACAATAATATTTTTAACAAATTCGTCGGTTTCTGATGTTCAGCTTTAACTTGAAAACACGTCAAACATTGAGCTATATGGATGGCTATGGACTTCTTCATGCCCATCCACCGATAATTTCTTTTCAAATCCTGGTACATCTTATCTCTTCCAGGATTTACCGAATATTTTGAGTTATGTAATTCCTTAACAATCGGATCTTTGATGTAACCATGCGTATTTTCATACTTTCGTTTTTAGTAAATTGTATTCGTACTTCGTATAGACCTTTGTAATCACGAGACTTTGATCATAATGAAAATCATGTTATATCTCAATCTTGTTTAATCACGCTTACACAACATGCAATCAATCACTCAATATATAAAATTTATACGAAACAGACAAGTATCCATGTTTATTCGATGTTTGGACTCAATCAACTCATACACTATATTCATAACATGCTTAACAGCACCCTTTAGACCATAATTTATATATCACACATAAGTTTATTGCATAATATAACCTAACTAGTAGCAACAAGGACTAAAATGTAATTTTTTTTCCAGAAAGGCTTTCGGACCGCAAGCCCTACCTTACGGTCCGTAAGGGGGTCTGGCAGCAGACTCTTTGTTCAGCTCACGAATTTTGCACTTATGTCACCTCCCAACCATCTAACCTCAACCTAACTTCATTAAATGTCAAACCCTAATATCCCCCTTATAAATAAGCCTCCTCCACACTCTCTCAACCCTTTACACTCTCTCAAATCACTCCCAAGATCTCACAAATCATCCAAACTTCCAAGTGTTGGCAGATTGTGCACACGTCCAAAACAGTGATTTTGGACTTTGTTCTACGTCTTTCTTCTTATTTTCTTTCTTAAATCTACTTGGATGAACTTCAATAATGTTACCCACGGTCCTACAAGGTGTGACAAAGTGTTACATCACTTATATGAGGCTCCAAAAAATTCAGATTTGAATTCTGTTTTGTAAAACTTTTACAAACATATTTCATTACTTGTTCATCTTGTGGGAATCTTGTACCAACTTTGTTACCAATCAAACCTATGGTTGTGGGGCTTGTGTATGGTTGATTTCCATAAGATCAGAGGCCCAAAAACCTCAATTAGCTACTGCCCTAAAGGTTCCAAATAACCTATAAGTGTTGAAACCAAACCAATCCAAGTCTTCAATCCTCAATGTTGAAAGACTTGAGTGTTGGTAAGGTGTGAACAATGGAATCTTGGTTCTCCAACCATGATTCCACCTACCCCACTTGCTTGTTCTTTGGTTAGATGCATATCTAATTAAGTAGCTTCCAAGACATCAAAGTAAGCCAACCCCACCTCGTCTCCAATATTTACCATCTTGGGTATGTACACGCCCGGGTTGTCCTTATTTGGCTGCTTACCAAATTGGTTAATTGTACATTTTTATCTTATTCATGACCAACCAAAATCATCTACTAAGTTGATGATTTTGTACTTTGGTGAATCCATATATATGTCCATGTCATATATGGTGTGTGTGTATATATATATATATGGTGGGGTTCGGTTACAAAGTTCATTTTTCCTACAAAGTGTACAAAGTTATAAAACACCACAATTTCAGTCATAAAACACACTCAAAACCCACAAATAACAGAGTGTAGATCATTAAAACACAATATCCAAACCCTAACAGTCCATCAAAACTTCAACCACATCATCTTTGAACTATGAATATAGAACACAACATGATAATCAACATAAAACACACTAATGTTACTCATTCGATAATCAAAACCTTATCAAGCAAAACACAATGCAAAACCCACAAATATTGCGTTTTAGTAATCTTCACTTTGTTATTTGTGGGTTTTGAATGTGTTTTATGGCTGACATTAGATTTTTATGACCTTTTTACACTTTGTAGGAAAAATGGACTTTGTAGCCAACTCCCACCCATATATATATAGGGAGATGATCATAAGAAAACTACATATAAATGAGAAAACTAAAAAAGCCTAAAAAAATACTGATTTTTTTTACAATTTTTCTTTTTAAAATTTCGCAAAACTTTTTTTCAAAAAAAAAAACTTGTACTGCACATGTGCATTATATGTGTACTTATGTGCATCATATGCTTAAAGTTAGCTTTTGAGTTTAGTTTAGCTTTTAGGGTTAGGTTTTTTGGAGGGGGCCTGGCCCGGTCGCCCTACGCGACTGACATCTCTATATGAGAAGCATGTATTGAGTTTTATCCTTATGTTGTCTTATTTTAGGATTAGGATTAGGTTTTTTGGTGTGGGAGGGAGGGGGTTTAGTTTTTTTTTTTGCCGGGGGGGGGGGGGTGGGAGGGGGGTTTAGGTTTTTTGGGGTTTATGTTTAGGGTTTATTTTAGGTTTTTTTAGGGGGTGGGGGGTTTAGGCTTTTTTGGGGGGGGGGGTGAATTTAGGTTGGGGGTGGGTTAGGTGGTTTAGGCTTTTCCGTATTATTGCACATGTGCAGTATAAATTTTTCTTTTGGTATGTTTTTAGGCTTTTTTAATTAGTTTTTTTTTGTATGCTTTTTAAGTTTTTTTGGTTAGTTTTTTTTTTTTTCCCATTTAAAGTAGTTTTTTCATGATCCATCCCCTATATATATATATATATATATATAGGATGGGGATCAAATAGGAAGTTGAAAGGGTATTTTAGTCAATCCCATCCTTTCTTCTTCCTTCTTCTCCCTAGTAATTTCAAAACCCACCATTTTCAAAACCCAACATCTTCAACCTTTTCTTCACTTACTATCTCAATAATCACTACATTATAATGCGATTTTCGTCATCAATCAATGATTCAAATACCCGATCAATGTGTTTCTTCAGCTTTTTTTTGAAGAAAACCCAGTTTAATTTCATTCAAAATCTCGTATTTTCCCGTGATTTTGAAGATTATCACTCGATCCGTTCGATTCGATCGCTGATAAGTGTTTCTATCATTCAAATTTCATCAATTGTTGAAGAAACCGACTTCGATCCATGTAAGAAATTCTTTAATTTCATTTTTATGATCTGGGTTTTTGATTTAGTCATTGCGTTTTACGATCTTGGCGGGGGTCTGGGGGCAGAACTCCTGGTGGTAGGGTCCCATGGGCGGCAGCCCCTGGCGGGGTCCAAGGGGCAGAGCCCCTGGCTGGGGTTGAGCTAAGAAAATTTAATTTTCTTTAAATTGCCTCTGGAAAACTGCATTCGTAGACAACCTTTTGATCTCCTACTTCCTGGTTCAGACAATTCACAGACATTTTTAGGCCATTGCGTTTTAGAACTAAGACATTTTTATGTGTTTTCTGGCCATTGCGTTTTAGAAAAACACATTTTTGAAGTGTTTTTAGTCATTGCGTTTGAGGTAAAACATATTTTTAGGTGTTTTCAGTCCATTGAGTTTTAGAGAGAACACTTTCTTTTGTTTTTTAGGCCATTGCGTTTTAGAAAGGAGACATTATTAAGTGTTTTCTGGCCATTGCTTTTTATAAATAAGACATTTCTTTGTGTTTTTGGTGCTTTGCGTTTTAGGTAAAACACATTTTTATGTGTTTTCAGTCCATTGCGTTTTAGAAAATAGATATTTTAAGTGTTTTCTGGCAATTGCGTTTTAGAAATAAGACATTTCTTTGTGTTTTTGGTGCATTGCGTTTTAGGCAAAACACATTTTTATGTGTTTTCAGTCCATTGCTTTTTAGAAAGTACACTTTCTTTTGTGTTTTTAGGCTATTGCGTTTTTGAAATAACACATCTCTTTGTGTTTTCTAGCCATTGCGTTTTACAAATTAGACATTTCTTTGTGTTTTTTGTGCATTGCGTTTTAGAAAAATGTCATTTTTTAGGTTTTTTTTTCCATTGCGTTTTACGCAACTGGGTTTTCAAATTTTTTTTTTCTCGAAAATATAGGAATAGTATACTCGTTTTAAAGATAAAAAAACGCTTGTTTTTTTTGGTGTAATTTTTATAAAAAAATATTGCCGTATGAAAGAGTTATTAGCGTTTAAAAAATGGGGGGGGGGGAATTGGAGGAGAGAGAAACTATTGCCTTGGATTGACTAGAATTCCCCTAAACAAACTCACGCGCCTCTTTTCTTCTCTTCAATTTCCATCATTTAATCTTAGCCCTTGATTAACTATTGCCTTGGATTGACTAGAATTCCCCTAGGGTTACTACACGTTTTAATTTAGTTTACTCGAATTAGTTCATTAACGGGTTAACAATCACAAAGCTTAGGTGCCAATCGCTATCAACGTTATGGACAACGGACCACGATGCACTTCGTTACCTTGGACTAGCAAATCCTTTCAAAAGACAAGGCATAAATACGTGTATTCGTTTCATAAAGTCAAATTTAATGATTCACTCGACAATTCGTAAATTCAATACAAACGTAGGAAAATTGTCTAAAGATTCAAACGCAATTCAAGTTGTCACAAACCAAACCAAACATCAAACAAGAATAAGGACCCTAAATCTTACAAAAGTCTACACCGGGGTGAAACCTCCAAGAATTAGCCGCGCATGATCGAAAGGGCTTGAGCAACGAATGTTGGAAGCTTGATCTTGATCATCTTGAAGCTCGGAGAATGATGGAATGGAGCTTAGGGTTTGGTAATGGTGGAATTGAATGGATGGTGGAATGATTAGGGTTTGAGAGATGGAGCTGATGATGAATTCGATGATTGTTCGGTTGATAATGGATGATTAGTGATGTTAGGGATTGAAGAAGGTCATGAATAATGGCTCCAAGGTGAATTCAAAACTCAAGAACAAGTGTAACTCCCATAATAATGGTGAAAATCATCTTTTAATTCGTCAAAATATGAAAGAGACCAAAAGCACGCGTCGGCAGAATCCGGGAGCCGTCGCCGACAGCCAAAAGTGGCATCGGCGACGGGTTGTGTAAACCCTGAAATCAAGCGACGGTATGTTCTCCTGTCTACGCTTAAATTGGATAATTTCTATGGGGCGTCGCCGATGGCCCTTTTGGGCATCGGCGACGGTGCTTCCAACTCCAGATCTCTGTTTTTCCAATTTCATGAGTTCGATTGACCAGTTTCGCGTCCCGGTGGACCGTTTTTCATCCCGGTTGTCGCAACCCCCGTCCCCTATTTACCCGGGAACGGGCGGCCGCGAGATCAGATTCAGTGGTATCAGTGATTATTAGTTTGGCAGCGGAAATTACATCAGGACCATAGTTAGAAAATATTTTATCAGAGTAAAATACCACACTTTTATAATATTAAACACATGGGGAATTCCCAAGTTTCAAGTACACACATTTTTATAGGGATAAACCCTATTTTATTTAAATAAAACATCTCTTTATTTTAGGTAACTTTATAGCCACTTTTCCCAGCCTGCAGTGCTGTCCAGCTGGCTTCTATTTGGCTTTCACATTTGGTTACCTGAAACGCGTTTAAAAACCATTTTGTCAGTGGGAAATACTGGTGAGTGAATCCCAGTTTAATCAAGAAAAGTAAAACCATTTTACAGTATTGTGGGGGGTCGCGCAATTGCATTTGTTTACATCTACTTTAATTACCACCCACGGTACTGTCAACCCGACTTGTGGTCATGTTAATACTCACAGTGTAGTAAAAAAAATTTGCATACAAAACCCCAACATACCGACGATAATTGTAGAATACAAATACTCAATCACTGTTTAATATAATGTAAAATATTTTAGGTTTTGTAAAAAACAGTTTATAAAAAGGAGATCACTCACATTGCTGTCTTAGGGTTTTCCTTTAGGATTTCCTGGTGATTATCTATTAATTACAAAAATGCACACGTGTTATTATAATAACCCAATATTTACATTAGTAATACCCTCCCCGAGACGGCATTCCAACGACTACGTCGGGCAGAACCTCGACAGCCTTTACGGAACCCTAGATAAATCGGGCAACGTATCTAATACGTAACCGGGGGTTATGATACTTACAACGAGGCAGGGCTTCGATAATTAGGGGGGTATAATGCCCGGGAATTACTTTAACTATTCAGAAATTAGAGAGGAAAGTGTGTGATGAACGAATTTCAACTGAACGTCGAAATCCAATTTATAGGGCTGAAATAGGGGGCCCTCGCGCCCCATGAAAGATGAAGCGGGGGCTTACGCGGCCCGCGAGCTTGGGGTGTAGGCACTAGCCTTGCTGATTCGCCGAACTAGGTGTGACACGGGGCTGCCACATGGCAGCGCCGGGTGAAGCCTCGTAGCCAGGCCGTCGCGCCTCGCGTAGGCTTTGTGACTTCTCCGTCGCGGGCCGCGAGGCCCTATATTTATTTATTTTATTTGATTTTGATAAAATTAAGGTATTTGGGGTCGTTTTTCGCATACGGGGTGTATTTTAGGACGTATTGGGACATTTTAGATATTTTTAGGGTGACGAAATTATTTGTGGAGGGTTGTTATACCGGTGACCCGTAAAAGCTCCCAAAAAGCACCTTAAACTTCATTAAACCTGCAAAACACAATTTTAATTAAAAATAGGCTATTCGGAATTAAAACCCATGTAAAAACATCAAGTGATGCCATTACGATCACCGTTATCCAACCACGTATCAGGTACCGTACCAAACCGGTACCAAAAACGTTAAAAGTTGGTACCAAATATATTCGGTACCGGTACCGAGCACCATTTGCTCATCCATATGCTTAATTTAGTACGTATTATTTGTATGAGATAGCTATGTTAAATGTATTTATGTTTACTTCAGTCCGTGTAAAATTGATTTTTTTAACTATCTTTTAAGTAATTAATATTTTTGCTTTTGATTTTTCTATTGTATATATTATTAGTTATTTTCTAATATTTCTTTTGTTCATTTTTGCTTATGGATTTTCTTACGCGTCTTTTTATTGTTTTTTGAATATTTATTTTGTTAGTTTTGCTATGGATTTGCTACCACTATTATTAATTAATTTTAATTTTTTTTTGTTTTCGCAACGTATTTTGCTATTGATGTTGCGATGGATATTAGTAAATTATTTTTTGAATACTTTCTTTTTCTTATTTTGCAATGAATTTTTCTATGGATTTGCTACAGATTTTGCTACGTTAGTTTTTAAAAATTTTCTAGATTTTGCCACCAATTTCTCTACGGACTCTATTTACTTACCGATTTTGCTACAGTTTTTTTAAACCTCAGTTAGTTAGTTTTTAAATATTTATTTTTATGATTTAGCTAAGGACTTTGCTACCAATTTTACTAAGTTTTTTTTATTATATTTATTTTCACAATTTTTCTATCAATTTTGCTACAGATTTTATTTTACTTTTTTTAGTTTATTTCTAAATACTTATTTTCATGGTTTTGCTACAGATTTTGCTACCGGTTTTGCTACATTATATGTTTTATATTAATTTCGTCAATTTTGCTACAGATTTGCTATGAGTTTTGCTACGAAATTCATTTGCGACGGAAGTTCGTAGCTGATCCATAGCTAATTCGTAGCAAAATGTGTTCGTAGCTAATCCGTAGCTAACTCGTAGCAAAATTTACCACCATTTTTTTCTGTAGCAAAATTTCATAGCAAATGCCTCTTTTTGTAGTAGTGACTGTTCCCCACTTTTTTAGTGTTCCCCAATGAACCTCACTATATATATGTATAGGAGAATGATCATTTAGAACCACCCTTTATTGCGAGAATCACGAGAACCGATGTGAACACAACCAAAAATACCTAAAAAATCTAAAAAACACACAATTTTTTTTTAATATTTTTTATGAAAAAAGTTTTGTGTGTTTTTTAGATTTTTTAATATTTTTTAAGTTTTTTTTGGGGTTTAGTTTTTAGCATTTAGCTTGGGTGGGGGGTTAGGTTTTTGGGGGGGTGGGAGGGTTAGTTTTTTTTATAGGTTTTTTGGGGGGGTTTAGCTGACATAGCCTTTATCGGTTCATTTTATTCTATACAAGCCGTATAACCTTATACGACCTGTATGTACCATATTAGAATAAGATGATTCCATGTAAAATTATTAGGACCCTTCATTTAATTCTACCTTAAATATTGAAAGTGACATAACATCATTATCATCATCATTACATTACATTTAATAAAATAAAATCACGTGGCCAATATGGTTGAGAATTCATTCTTTTTACATATTAAAAGATGCTGTTGAAAAAAAAAGTTTAGATATTAAAACATATATACAAATTGAATAATATAAAATATTTTTATTTAATAGGAAACCTAGAGATGGGCATAATAACCGGTTCCAAACCCGAACCGGTAGAACCGACCTCGAACCGGTTCCAGTTTCTACCCGTCCTATAGAAGAACCGGTTCCGGGTTCAAAAAAACCCATTGGTTCCAACCCGGTTCCACATTTTATAAATAAAATAGGTTCGTACCCGGTTCCTACCCGGACTCGATTCCTACCCATAGATTCGTACCCGGTTCATACCCGGACGAAAACCAGCATCAGCGTGACTTGTGGCAGAGTTTTATCGTTTGTTTTTTTATTGTTTTCTGCGTTTAGATTATATTATCATATATTCTATTAAATATATAATGTAAATGTACTTTCCCAAATCAAAATAATCAACATCCAAAGCAAAGAGATTTAACAACTTGTACTTTATTCTATAGGAGTTGTATCTTGTAATCCTTAGCTTTTAACCACTCTCTATATATAATCCGTACACTGCCAGGGTTTTTTTTTTCATATACCAGACGACATGGAAGAACACAAGAAAACTAAAACTAAGAAGAAAGCTATTTGATGAGTTAACCAGGTTCGTAATTTTATAACACATAAAAGATAAACGAAACGAGTTATCAAAATCAAATAAAAGAAAACAAAAATCAATTCTCAAACCCTCCACGCATCTTTCCTTGGGTCGGTTCGGGTTTAATGTACGTTTTCCGGTTCAAAACCCGGGTAGGAATAGGGGTGTTCTTCGGGTTATTTTTTCGGGTTTTCGGGTCGGGTTGTTCGGGTTTTGGTTAGGAAAAAGTGACCCGATACCCAACCCATTTAAAGTTCGGGTTATTCGGGTATGGGTTATTCGGCTTCGGGTTAGTTCGGGTCGGGTTGTTCGTTTTTCAGGTTTAAATGTAAAATGAAAAAAAGAATGTTTTTTTTAGAAAATATCATCATATATATCATGTTGTTAAAAAAATATCATCACATATTCAAACATCATTTAACAATATGGTATGATAATATTCAAAAGTCTCAAAACTTAATGTTTCAAATACAAAACACTCCAAATCAAATCGCATCTATAAAAAAAGAAAACTAATGTTCCGGTTTTTATTCAGGTTTCAAGTTTCGGGTTATTTGGGTCGGGTTGTTCGGGTTTTTGGTTGGGAAAAAGTGACCCGATAACCGACCCATTTAAGGTTCAGGTTGGTCGGGTTCGGGTTGTTCGGGTTCCGGTTTTTCAATTATTCTCTAATTCGGGTTCGGGTGACTTCGAATTCGGGTCGGTTTTCGGGTTTCAGATAAAAAAGAACAGCCTTAGGTAGGAACGAGTTCCTACAGTATTTTTAATGGTTAAAACCCGGGTAGGAACTGGAACCGGTTACACCAAGAACCGGTTCCAACCCTACCCGGAACCGGTTACACTCGGTTCTAGTTTTAATGGTTAAAACCCGGGTAGGAATCGGAACCGGTTACATCAAGAACCGGTTCCATTGACACTCATTCAAGAACCGGGTACGGTTTGGAACCGGTTCCGGTTATTAAAAAGAACCGGATATGCCCATCTCTAAGGAAACCTATGGGATGTTACGGCAAGCGACATGTTGCAACGCAGTACTCGTTTATGTTAGTGTATCAAAGCTCTCGTGATAGGTTATATATTTCTCCTATTAATTTTTATAAAGCTTTGGAGTTAATTGGATCGGTGTGGTCTATCAATGTCATAAACTTTACACACCTAAAATGATAACCGAATAATTAAATAAACGTCCCAAGTTAGACTATATCATTTTTTTAAATGAAAAGAAACCTCACTTGAAAACAAAACACCAAAAGTATTTGAAAAGGTGGGATTGACCTTTAAATTGGTGTGTATAAGCACTTAAACAAACGGCCTAAATTAGACAATAATATTTTTAACAAATTCGTCGGTTTCTGATGTTCAGCTTTAACTTGAAAACACGTCAAACATTGAGCTATATGGATGGCTATGGACTTCTTCATGCCCATCCACCGATAATTTCTTTTCAAATCCTGGTACATCTTATCTCTTCCAGGATTTACCGAATATTTTGAGTTATGTAATTCCTTAAGAATCGGATCTTTGATGTAACCATGCGTATTTTCATACTTTCGTTTTTAGTAAATTGTATTCGTACTTCGTATAGACCTTTGTAATCACGAGACTTTGATCATAATGAAAATCATGTTATATCTCAATCTTGTTTAATCACGCTTACACAACATGCAATCAATCACTCAATATATAAAATTTATACAAAACAGACAAGTATCCATGTTTATTCGATGTTTGGACTCAATCAACTCATACACTATATTCATAACATGCTTAACACCACCCTTTAGACCATAATTTATATATCACACATAAGTTTATTGCATAATATAACCTAACTAGTAGCAACAAGGACTAAAATGTAATTTTTTTTCCAGAAAGGCTTTCGGACCGCAAGCCCTACCTTACGGTCCGTAAGGGGGTCTGGCAGCAGACTCTTTGTTCAGCTCACGAATTTTGCACTTATGTCACCTCCCAACCATCTAACCTCAACCTAACTTCATTAAATGTCAAACCCTAATATCCCCCTTATAAATAAGCCTCCTCCACACTCTCTCAACCCTTTACACTCTCTCAAATCACTCCCAAGATCTCACAAATCATCCAAACTTCCAAGTGTTGGCAGATTGTGCACACGTCCAAAACAGTGATTTTGGACTTTGTTCTACGTCTTTCTTCTTATTTTCTTTCTTAAATCTATTTGGATGAACTTCAATAATGTTACCCACGGTCCTACAAGGTGTGACAAAGTGTTACATCACTTATATGAGGCTCCAAAAATTCAGATTTGAATTCTGTTTTGTAAAACTTTTACAAACATATTTCATTACTTGTTCATCTTGTGGGAATCTTGTACCAACTTTGTTACCAATCAAACCTATGGTTGTGGGGCTTGTGTATGGTTGATTTCCATAAGATCAGAGGCCCAAAAACCTCAATTAGCTACTGCCCTAAAGGTTCCAAATAACCTATAAGTGTTGAAACCAAACCAATCCAAGTCTTCAATCCTCAATGTTGAAAGACTTGAGTGTTGGTAAGGTGTGAACAATGGAATCTTGGTTCTCCAACCATGATTCCACCTACCCCACTTGCTTGTTCTTTGGTTAGATGCATATCTAATTAAGTAGCTTCCAAGACATCAAAGTAAGCCAACCCCACCTCGTCTCCAATATTTACCATCTTGGGTATGTACACGCCCGGGTTGTCCTTATTTGGCTGCTTACCAAATTGGTTAATTGTACATTTTTATCTTATTCATGACCAACCAAAATCATCTACTAAGTTGATGATTTTGTACTTTGGTGAATCCATATATATGTCCATGTCATATATGGTGTGTGTGTATATATATATATATGGTGGGGTTCGGTTACAAAGTTCATTTTTCCTACAAAGTGTACAAAGTTATAAAACACCACAATTTCAGTCATAAAACACACTCAAAACCCACAAATAACAGAGTGTAGATCATTAAAACACAATATCCAAACCCTAACAGTCCATCAAAACTTCAACCACATCATCTTTGAACTATGAATATAGAACACAACATGATAATCAACATAAAACACACTAATGTTACTCATTCGATAATCAAAACCTTATCAAGCAAAACACAATGCAAAACCCACAAATATTGCGTTTTAGTAATCTTCACTTTGTTATTTGTGGGTTTTGAATGTGTTTTATGGCTGACATTAGATTTTTATGACCTTTTTACACTTTGTAGGAAAAATGGACTTTGTAGCCAACTCCCACCCATATATATATAGGGAGATGATCATAAGAAAACTACATATAAATGAGAAAACTAAAAAAGCCTAAAAAAATACTGATTTTTTTTACAATTTTTCTTTTTAAAATTTCGCAAAACTTTTTTTCAAAAAAAAAAACTTGTACTGCACATGTGCATTATATGTGTACTTATGTGCATCATATGCTTAAAGTTAGCTTTTGAGTTTAGTTTAGCTTTTAGGGTTAGGTTTTTTGGAGGGGGCCTGGCCCGGTCGCCCTACGCGACTGACATCTCTATATGAGAAGCATGTATTGAGTTTTATCCTTATGTTGTCTTATTTTAGGATTAGGATTAGGTTTTTTGGTGTGGGAGGGAGGGGGTTTAGTTTTTTTTTTTGCCGGGGGGGGGGGGGGGGGTGGGAGGGGGGTTTAGGTTTTTTGGGGTTTATGTTTAGGGTTTATTTTAGGTTTTTTTAGGGGGTGGGGGGTTTAGGCTTTTGGGGGGGGGGGGGGTGAATTTAGGTTGGGGGTGGGTTAGGTGGTTTAGGCTTTTCCGTATTATTGCACATGTGCAGTATAAATTTTTCTTTTGGTATGTTTTTTAGGCTTTTTTAATTAGTTTTTTTTTGTATGCTTTTTAAGTTTTTTTGGTTAGTTTTTTTTTTCCCATTTAAAGTAGTTTTTTCATGATCCATCCCCTATATATATATATATATAGGATGGGGATCAAATAGGAAGTTGAAAGGGTATTTTAGTCAATCCCATCCTTTCTTCTTCCTTCTTCTCCCTAGTAATTTCAAAACCCACCATTTTCAAAACCCAACATCTTCAACCTTTTCTTCACTTACTATCTCAATAATCACTACATTATAATGCGATTTTCGTCATCAATCAATGATTCAAATACCCGATCAATGTGTTCTTCAGCTTTTTTTTTGAAGAAAACCCAGTTTAATTTCATTCAAAATCTCGTATTTTCCCGTGATTTTGAAGATTATCACTCGATCCGTTCGATTCGATCGCTGATAAGTGTTTCTATCATTCAAATTTCATCAATCGTTGAAGAAACCGACTTCGATCCATGTAAGAAATTCTTTAATTTCATTTTTATGATCTGGGTTTTTGATTTAGTCATTGCGTTTTACGATCTTGGCGGGGGTCTGGGGGCAGAACTCCTGGTGGTAGGGTCCCATGGGCGGCAGCCCCTGGCTGGGGTTGAGCTAAGAAAATTTAATTTTCTTTAAATTGCCTCTGGAAAACTGCATTCGTAGACAACCTTTTGATCTCCTACTTCCTGGTTCAGACAATTCACAGACATTTTTAGGCCATTGCGTTTTAGAACTAAGACATTTTTATGTGTTTTCTGGCCATTGCGTTTTAGAAAAACACATTTTTGAAGTGTTTTTAGTCATTGCGTTTGAGGTAAAACATATTTTTAGGTGTTTTCAGTCCATTGAGTTTTAGAGAGAACACTTTCTTTTGTTTTTTAGGCCATTGCGTTTTAGAAAGGAGACATTATTAAGTGTTTTCTGGCCATTGCTTTTTATAAATAAGACATTTCTTTGTGTTTTTGGTGCTTTGCGTTTTAGGTAAAACACATTTTTATGTGTTTTCAGTCCATTGCGTTTTAGAAAATAGATATTTTAAGTGTTTTCTGGCAATTGCGTTTTAGAAATAAGACATTTCTTTGTGTTTTTGGTGCATTGCGTTTTAGGCAAAACACATTTTTATGTGTTTTCAGTCCATTGCTTTTTAGAAAGTACACTTTCTTTTGTGTTTTTAGGCTATTGCGTTTTTGAAATAACACATCTCTTTGTGTTTTCTAGCCATTGCGTTTTACAAATTAGACATTTCTTTGTGTTTTTTGTGCATTGCGTTTTAGAAAAATGTCATTTTTTAGGTTTTTTTTTCCATTGCGTTTTACGCAACTGGGTTTTCAAATTTTTTTTTCTCGAAAATATAGGAATAGTATACTCGTTTTAAAGATAAAAAAACGCTTGTTTTTTTTGGTGTAATTTTTATAAAAAAATATTGCCGTATGAAAGAGTTATTAGCGTTTAAAAAATGGGGGGGGAATTGGAGGAGAGAGAAACTATTGCCTTGGATTGACTAGAATTCCCCTAAACAAACTCACGCGCCTCTTTTCTTCTCTTCAATTTCCATCATTTAATCTTAGCCCTTGATTAACTAAATGGATGGTCAAGATCACTTCCTAGCCTTCTGTCACGGCCCTTGACCCGGTTTGACCCGTTTCAGGAGCCGCGGGACAGAAAATCCCGTGGTATTAATTTAACAGCGGAAGTTTTCTTCAGGATCTTTTTAAAAATGCAATTTCCCGATTATTTTATTTCACAACTCGGGATAAAACCCTGGTATTTTACAATCATATGATTTCACGGAGAAATCCTTTATTTTACAAAACATGTTTCTTTATTTATATTGAGCCACTTCCTTAAGCTTGTAGTGCTACGCGGCACTTTTCCTGGATCACAACAGATCACCTGAAACATGTTTGAAAAAGGTTTTGTCAGCGGGAAATACTGAGTGAATCATTCTTTTTACTAAAACGACTCTTTTGTTATAATTTACAGTATTAAGAGCGATTACAATGTTTCTGATATCAAACCAACTACCCACGGTATTTGTCACTCGACCGGATCTGTGACTATGGTCATATCCCCCATTGGCTGCCCCAATGGTGACGATTATCAAGTAATGTATACAAAACCCCACATACCGACTGTAATTTGGTGATTACAAAGACTTAATCCCCGTAATTATAACATTAAAAACAAACAGAGTTTTATAAAGTAATTTGATAAAAAGAGAATGACTCACATTGCAGATTTAATATGAACAGAGCTTAGCCTACTGATTAGCCTTGATAACCTAGTTTAAATAATGCACACAAACTAGGTTAGTAACTTAATACAGCATTTATGATAACTCACGAGATTAATCCCTCACAACGAATGACAAAGTGCGATACTTAAACATCCATCGATTTAACGACGAATGACAAAGCATAAACCCTAATGTGGGCAGCACTTAAACATCCGTTGGATAGTTTAATCGATCGGACATTGAATCGTAGCAGCGATCGAGTTATTACCCTGATTGCGGCAGCAATTAGTGATCGTGTGTGTGTTTTTGTAGTATTTCTATGATATCTCCGCGTATATTGTGAGTTTTTACGTTGTTCAAGTGCCAAATTTCAAGTCCCAACATCCTCTATTTATACTGAAAATTTGACCCAGTCGCGTAGCGCACTGGTTACCCCTATAGTCGTCGCGCTACGCGACGGCTTACCTATGTTCATAGGGTAGCTACGTGCATGGGTAGGCTTGCTTAGTTGACGGTTTTATGAAATTCAATTTCGACAGATAGTTATGTGGATAATCGTAACTAGGGTTTTACCCCCCCCTGAGTTTTAGGGGCCCTAATCCTGATTCTGAAATTTCTGAAAATTTTAGGGTTTGTACAGAATCACTTGGGTGTCTCAATTAGGGTTTCCTATTGGACTAATTAATTAAATAAATATGATTTTTGATGAGATTTGTTACATTCTCCCTACCTTAATAAAAATATCGTCCTCGAGATTTACTGGAATAAATAGGGATACTTTTTCTTTATCTCAGATTCCAGTTCCCAAGTGTATTCTGCTCCTCTTTGTGAATCCCACTTGACTTTGACAAGTACTAGTCGTTTGTGCTTGAGAAACTTCACTTTTCTGTCTTCGATCTGAAGAGGTTTCTCTACAAACTTTAATTTTTCGTTTACCTCTATATCTTGAAGAGGTACTACCAGTGATTCGTTTGATAGACATTTCTTGAGATTGGATACATGAAATACATCATGTACTCCAGCTAACTCTTCTGGTAGTTGTAAACGATAAGCAACTGGTCCTATACGTTGGATCACTGGAAATGGTCCTACGTATCTGGGACTTAGTTTTCCTTTCTTACCGAATCTAACAACTCCTTTCCAGGGAGAAACTTTCAACAGTACTCTGTCTCCAACTTGGAATTCTAATGGCTTGCATCTATTGTCTGCATAACTCTTTTGGCGATCTCGAGCCGTCTTCAGCCTTTCCTTGATTTGTGTGATCTTATCAGTAGTTTCTTGCACAATCTCTGGACCTGATAATTGATTTTCTCCTATTTATGCCCAACAAACTGGAGTTCTGCACTTTCTTCCATATAGTGCCTCGAATGGGGCAGTTTCAATACTTGAATGATAACTATTATTATAGGAGAATTCGATTAATGGTAAATGGTCGTCCCAATTTCCGCCAAAATCTATTACACATGCTCTGAGCATGTCTTCTAGAGTTTGGATTGTTCTTTCACTTTGCCCGTCCGTTTGAGGATGATATGCAGTACTTAGGTTTAGTCGAGTTCCCATTGCTTCTTGGAAACTTTTCCAGAAATGAGAAGTGAAACGACTATCCCTATCTGATACAATGGAAAGTGGAACTCCATGTAAAGATACGACTTCATCTACATACAACTTTGCCAATCTTTCCATGCTGAAGGTTTCTTTCATTGGTAGAAAGTGAGCTGATTTGGTTAATCGATCCACAATTACCCAAATCGCATCATTACCTTTTCTGGTTTTGGGTAACTTAGTAACAAAATCCATTGTTATAAGTTCCCATTTCCACACAGGCATCTCTAATTGTTGTAGTAGACCTGAAGGTTTCTGATGTTCTGCTTTAACTTGTGAACAAGTAAGACACTTAGAAACATATCTAGCTATATCTTTCTTCATGCCTATCCACCAAAAATTATTCCTTAAATCTTGGTACATTTTATTATTTCCAGGGTGTATGGTATACCTAGATTTATGAGATTCTTCTAAAATTTTATTTCTTAATTCTCCTTGTTTAGGTACCCAAATTCTACTTTTGTGGAATCTCCAAATTCCATCAGCTCCTTGTTCTAAGTCTTTTATTCGTCCTTTCATTCCTTCAGCATCTTCTTTAATTGCTGTTTCCTGGACATTCTTTATTTGTTCCATTAGATCTAATTGTAGATTTAACCTGAGAGCACGAACTCGTCGTTGTTTTTCATGATACTTACGACTTAAGGCATCTGCAACTACATTTGCCTTTCCTTCGTGATACTGAATATCACAGTCGTAATCACTTAGGATTTCCATCCATCTTCTTTGCCTCATGTTTAACTCTTTTTGCCCAAAAATATATCTTAAACTTTTATGATCTGTATAGACAGTAAACTTACTTCCGTAAAGATAATGTCTCCAAATCTTAAGGGCAAAAATTACAGCTCCTAATTCTAAATCATGTGTCGTATAATTTTCTTCGTGCTTTTTCAATTGCCTTGAGGCATACGTAATCACCTTCTTGCGTTGCATTAGTACACATCCTAATCCTAGTTTTGAAGCATCACAGTAAACTTCAAAATCTTTAGTCCCTTCCGGTAAAGCTAGGATTGGAGCATTGGTTAATTTCTGCTTCAATATTCTAAAGGCTTCTTCTTGCTTAGGTCCCCATTCAAACTTAATGGCTTTACAGGTTAGCTTAGTTAATGGTACAACTATCTTGGAAAAATCCTTAATAAACCGTCTATAATATCCAGCTAAACCTATAAAACTTCTAATTTCCATTGCGGTTTGCGAAACCTTCTAATTGGTAATTGCCTCTATCTTAGCAGGATCTACATGAATACCTTCGTGATTCACCATATGACCTAGAAATTGCACTTCTTGTAACCAAAATTCACACTTTGAGAATTTGGCGTACAGTTTTTCTTTTCTTAACAAAGTTAAGAGTGCATGCAAGTGCTCACAATGTTCTTCCTGACTTTTTGAATAAATAAGGATATCGTCTATAAAGACAATTACAAATTTATCCAAATATGGTTTACAGATCCTATTCATCATGTCCATGAATGCGGCAGGTGCATTCGTTAACCCAAAGGGCATGACTGTAAACTCGTAATGACCATACCTAGTTCTGAAAGCAGTCTTAGGTATGTCTTCTTCTTATACCTTCAATTGATGATATCCGGATCGTAAATCTATCTTAGAAAAATATCTAGCCCCCTGAAGTTGATCGAATAGATCATCAATCCTAGGTAATGGGTATCGATTCTTAATTGTAACCTTATTCAATTCTCTATAATCAATACACATTCTCATTGAACCATCCTTCTTCTTTACAAACAACACTGGTGCTCCCCACGGGGATGAACTAGGTTGTATGAATCCTTTGCGTAGTAATTCATCTAATTGCTTTTTCAACTCTAACATTTCTGTGGGTGCTAACCGATAAGGTGCCTTGGCTATCGGTGTAGTTCCTGGAATTAGATGAATTCTAAATTCTACCTCCCTATCTGGTGGTAACCCTGGTAATTCTTCTGGGAATACATCTGGGTATTCTGAAACTACAGGAATAGCCTTAAGTTCTTTACCCTTAGTATTAATGATTACTGAAATCATATATACTATTCCTTGCTTTCGTTCATAACTAGCAATTTTCATTACTGATATGAATTTCATGGGTTTACGTGGCTTATCTCCTGTAATCATGATTACTTCTCTAGTGGGTGTCTGAATTTCTATGGAATTCTGATCACAAAGAATTCGAGCATGGTTGGCTACTAACCAATCCATTCCTAATACAACATCGAATTCAGCTAACTTCATAGGTAATAGAGTTGCAGAAAATTTATGACTTAAAAGTTCTATTTCTACATCTTGCAGAACCTTATCTATTTTAACTGAATTCCCATCTGCCGTTTCGACTGTAAAAATTTGCCTAATGCTGATTAAAGGTAAGTTAAGGGCTTGGCAGAATGAAGTATTGATAAAACTTTGGTTTGCACCAGAGTTAAATAATACTTTTGCATATATGTTGTGAACTAAGAACGTACCAGCTATCACATCTGGAATGAGTTCTGCTTCTTGAGTGGTTAGCTGGAATGCTCTGGCATTCTTTTTAGTAGCCCCGTCAGTCGTCTTGGCTTTGTTGTCTGCTGGTTTAATCAATTTAGGACATTCTGTTTTGAAATGTCCTACTTCTCCACAATTGTAACAAATTGTGGATTTCTTCCTGCAGTTTTCTTCACGATGTCCTACAGTTTTGCAAAAATTGCAGGTTATATCACATCTTCCATAATGTTTCTTTTTGCATTTCCTGCAGAATGACGGAGTTGAAAATTGCCCTGTTCCTCGTCTCTTGAAGCTATTATTATTACCCGTACGAAATCCTTGGGTAATTTTCTGAGCTAATTCCTTTTTCCTGTTTTCATCTTGAGTGCGTACCAGCTCATCTGTTAGGGTGTTAGCTAATTCCACAGCATCGTCAATAGTGCGAGGTCTCACAGCTTTAACGATATTACGGATTTCGCTAATTAATCCCCAAATATAACGAGAAATGAGTACCGGTTCTGGCGAAGCCAGCGTTGGTACCACTCTAGCATATTAATGTCGAAGTATAACTGCGACAATCTACACCTATCATACGATGATTTAAGAATTTATTTGCCATTTGATCTTTTTCATATTCGGGACAGAATTTTCTTTCTACAAGACTCTTAAATTCTTCCAAGTTCATCGCATATGCCCTCATTCTTCCTTTTGCTTGTAACACAGTGTTCCACCATTCAAGCGCCCCTTCTTTAAAAAGATTCGACGCGTACATGACCTGATCGTCTTTGTTGCATTTACTGATAGTAATCACTGCCTCGGTTTTCTCTAACCAACGCAATGATGCAGTTGCTCCCTCATTGCCTGCAAATTCAGTGGGTTTACAAGCAAGAAATTCTTTGAAAGTGCAACCAGACGTTGCAGCTTTCATTTTCTTAGGGAGCGGAGCCTGCTGTGGATTATTATTGTGATTAGTATGATTACCGCCTCCATTTACACTATTGCTGAAGTTATCTTCAGAAATGCGTTTGCTAGGCACGATTTGTTGAGGTTCGATTGGATTTTTAACAGCAGCAACTATTGCTGGAATAGCATTGGCTATTCCCCGAGCAACGATATTTTCTATATCTTGCCTAGTCATATATTGATCCCCTGGGTGTTGCTCAGATTGATTAACTTCGTTAACTGGTTCATTACCAACGTTTGCCATCTGATAATTAATTTATAGATAAATAATTAGTATAAAAGAAATAATCCAATGTCACAATTAATTACACATAATCACGAAAACGAATATACAAACAAAATTGTAAATTTTCTAAAATTTTATTTGTTTTATAAATTATATCATGCTTCTATTTGCTTAGAATATTCATCAAACTGTAACCTCATCTGTCTAGATTCTTCCCCGACTTCAATTCCCTTTCCTTTATCTAAAGGATTTTCTATTTTAGGCATCTTTCTAGTGACAGGCTTCCTCCTACGCACACGTCTCCATCCTACAAATCTTCTTCTTTTCTTGGGCTTGGGTTTTTCTGGAGGTGGTGAAGCATTAAATTCAATAGGTTCTTCTATGTCTGGTATATACCTATTGAAATCTCTGGAAACCTCTATTTTTACCGGATAGAGATTTAAGTTCTTAAGGGCGTCAGACAAGTCACTCATGCTGTAAAATACACACAATTACTAAGTTTAAAAATTATAACAAAATTTTATAGAAAATCTTTAAATATTATTTCAGATCGGATAACTACAAAATAACTGAAAATTAAAAACATACTAGGTTTTTATAGTAAATTTATTTATTTACTGAAATAAAGTTTCTAGACTGTAGGTGATAAGGGTGCTAAAACCTTGAGTCAAAATATTTAAAGATTTGTATTAACTGCTACAGTAGCTAGCATATAAAGATCTGCCCATTTCTCATCTAACTTGTCCTCCCAAGGTGATTTACTGGTTAATTCCTGGGTTTCCTGTTTAATTTTCTTCTCTCGAGATTTCTTTATTTTCTCTTTACTCTTCTTAATAATCAGACTTCTTTTACTAGGAGAAAGTGGTTCCTCATATTGTGCCTTTCGCACAAATATTCCTTCTTCAGGGGTTACAAAGTGACTTGAGGGTTTGGTCTTGGATGAACTTCCTTTCTCATTGGATGACCTATCTAATTTAAGATAGATATTTGACAGCTTTTGTTTACCCATACTGTAACTAACAAATAATCAATTAATAAAACATATAATCACATAATGGAAATTAGTAAATTTAAGTATTTCTAAATACTTAATAGGCTTAAATCAGTGGCTCTGATACCACCTTTTTCTGTCACGGCCCTTGACCCGGTTTGACCCGTTTCAGGAGCCGCGGGACAGAAAATCCCGTGGTATTAATTTAAGAGCGGAAGTTTTCTTCAGGATCTTTTTAAAACTGCAATTTCCCGATTATTTTATTTCACAACTCGGGATAAAACCCCGGTATTTTACAATCATATGATTTCACGGAGAAATCCTTTATTTTACAAAACATGTTTCTTTATTTATATTGAGCCACTTCCTTAAGCTTGTAGTGCTACGCGGCACTTTTCCTGGATCACAACAGATCACCTGAAACATGTTTGAAAAAGGTTTTGTCAGCGAGAAATACTGAGTGAATCATTCTTTTTACTAAAACGACTCTTTTGTTATAATTTATAGTATTAAGAACGATTACAATGTTTCTGATATCAAACCAACTACCCACGGTATTTGTCACTCGACCGGATCTGTGACTATGGTCATATCCCCCATTGGCTGCCCCAATGGTGACGATTATCAAGTAATGTATACAAAACCCCACATACCGGCTGTAATTTGGTGATTACAAAGACTTAATCCCCGTAATTATAACATTAAAAACAAATAGAGTTTCATAAAGTAATTTGATAAAAAGAGAATGACTCACATTGCAGATTTAATATGAACAGAGTTTAGCCTACTGATTAGCCTTGATAACCTAGTTTAAATAATGCACACAAACTAGGTTAGTAACTTAATACAGCATTTACGATAACTCACGAGATTAATCCCTCACAACGAATGACAAAGTGCGATACTTAAACATCCATCGATTTAACGACGAATGACAAAGCATAAACCCTAATGTGGGCAGCACTTAAACATCCATTGGATAGTTTAATCGATCGGACATTGAATCGTAGCAGCGATCGAGTTATTACCCTGATTGCGGCAGCAATTAGTGATCGTGTGTGTGTTTTTGTTGTATTTCTACGATATCTCCGCGTATATTGTGAGTTTTTACGTCGTTCAAGTGCCAAATTTCAAGTCCCAACATCCTCTATTTATACTGAAAATTTGACCCAGTCGCGTAGCGCGACTGGTTACCCCTATAGTCGTCGCGCTACGCGACGACTTACCTATGTTCATAGGGTAGCTACGTGCATGGGTAGGCTTGCTGAGTTGACGGTTTTATGAAATTCAATTTCGACAGATAGTTATGTGGATAATCGTAACTAGGGTTTTACCCTCCCTGAGTTTTAGGGGCCCTAATCCTGATTCTGAAATTTCTGAAAATTTTAGGGTTTGTACAGAATCACTTGGGTGTCTCAATTAGGGTTTCCTATTGGACTAATTAATTAAATAAATATGATTTTTGATGAGAGTTGTTACACCTTCTTAGCCAAATATACTTCCTATTATATCCTAACTCTATATATATATGGGAAGGTTCATTGGGGAACGCTAAAAAAGTGGGGAACAGCGGGAAACCGACTCAAACGAACTCCGATTGGACTCATTCCAGCGGCGTTGGAACCAGCTCGTCGAACCTTAACTAAGATCTCTTAACCCTAAACCCTAAATCCTAACTCCTAAACTCTAAAGCTAAAAATTAAGGCTAAAACCTAAGTTAAACCGTAAAATCTAAACTATAAACCATAAAAGCTAAACCCTAAAGGCTAAACCTAAAGCTAAACCCTAAAGCCTAAAGCTAAACCCTAAAAGCCAAACCCTAATATATTTAGGGTTTATGGGTTATGATTAAGGGTTTAGGCCTAAGAGATCCTCGTTAGGTTTCGACGAGCCGGTTCTAACGCCGCTGGAATGAGTCCAATCGGAGTTTGTTTGAGTCGGTTCCCCACTGTTCCCCACATTTTAGTGTTCCCCAATGAATCTCACACTTTATTGCAAGAATCACGAGAACCAATGTGAACACAACCAAAAAAACCTAAAAAATACACAATTTTTTTTAATATTTTTATGAAAACATTTTTGTTTGTTTTTTAGATTTTTTTTATATTTTTTAAGTTTTTTTGGGGGTTTAGTTTTTAGCATTTAGCTTGGGGGGGGGGGGGTGGAGTTAGTTTTTTTTTGGAGGGGTGGGGTTTAGGATTTTTTTTTTGGGGGGGGGGGGTGGGGTTTGGGTTTTTTAGGTTTTTGGTTGTGTAATGGGTTTATTTTGTTGTGTTCACATTGGTTCTCGAAACGGTTCGCGGATTATGCTGAAACGGTAGTTTCTAGTTGGGATTTGGTACCCCCTATATTCGTGACACTCAACTGTGACAACCACCACCACCACCATCACCAAATCCGCCACCACCACCAAGATCTGCCGTCGCCGCCACCCCAACACCTTCACACCCTCCATCTCTTGACCCATGACCTAACCACCACCACCACCACCAGATCTGCCGCCATCACCACCCCATCATCTTCACCCTCTCCATCTCTTGACCCGTGACCTAACCACCACCACCGGATCTGCCGCCATCACCGCCCCAACACATTCACCCTCTCTCTTAACCTACGACCCAACCTACCACTACCACGCCTTCTCTCTCTTGACCGATTGTTCACAGATGAAGAGTATGTGATATTAGTGAGATTGTGAGGGGATGAAGGTTAAGAATGAGAATCAAGGGGTTGTGGAAGTTTTGATTTTGTAGGTCGTCAGAGGATTTAACTGAAAATTTTGTAGCTTAAGAATGAGAATGAGATCATATAAGTTTGTAGGTGGTTTTATTTCAGATGATTTAAAGAGGGTCGAGGGGATAGTGTGAGTTGAGAGAGATGGAGGGGGTTGAGGGTAAATATTAAAGCTTTTTTCTTAATATATTTTAATTGGTAAAAAGACTAAACTACCCTTATGTGATAGGATTTAACTGAAAATTTTAATCAAGCTAGTGGTAAAGGACGTAGTGTGTAATGAGTTTTCCAAATAAAGGATTGTGACTGTAATTATTGAAGTTAAAGGCTATCCATTGTAATCTGATGCAAACATAAAGGACGAAAAATGTAATTTACCCTTTTTATCTATATTTTATACAAGTTTGATTGTTTTCATAAGAAAAAAATTAAGAACTTTTGAGAACCTCCTAGCAATAAATTATTTTATTTATTTATTTATTTATTTTATACAGAGTATTATTGTTTAAAGAGAAAAATGCGACGATAGTACCTGTGGTTTGTCCATTTTCACCTTTAGTCTCTAATTTTCTAAAATTACAATTGTATCCCTAACTTTTGTAATTTCGTTCCAAGATAGTCCCTGGCATGGATGTAGGTTAGTTTTTGGTGTTAAGTGGGTGTGAAATGACCAAAATGCCCTTAATGCAAATATAAAACCTCAGGTAGGATTTTGGCAATTTACTCAAACTCTTTTTAATTTCTTTTATTTAATTAATTTTGTCACGTATGTATAAAACAGAATATACATGCAGTTTTTATAAAAAAAATTAATAGTTTTGTCACCTAATTTGGTTCATGGCATTACACTTACTATTTGGTGGATAATTTTAAGGTTTGGTAACGATACATTGTTTGATAAGAGAGGGGGGTGGCTTCTGTTTTTTGTTAGGAATTAATTTAAAAGAGTAGAAGATGAATTACAAACTTAGTACATATGATAAAATTTGTTTATTTGACCTTTTTTTATAAGGTCACTAGCATTTTAGTTTTATAAAATTTAGAGGTTGAAGTAGATTTTATTTTTATAAAACTGATGTATATATAAAAAAATAGAAAATTAATTTTTGTCTTACTTTATAAAATTTAAAAGATCCTTCACCTTAATAGAAAAAAAATAACTGAGTTAGTGGTTGGATGAAAATTTATAAAAATTATGTGACAAAACTATTAAATTTTTTTATAAGAACTGCATGTATATTTTGTTTTATATATATGTGACATAATTAGTAAATAAAAGAAATTAAAAAGAATTTAAGCAGAGAGAAAGGAGGGGGGTGGGTTGGGGTGGGGTTGTTTTGTTTTTATAGAGTGGAGAAGATGAATGGTAAATTTGTCATTTCACATCCACTTAACGTAACGGAGAAAACTAACCGTCATCCACTCCAGGGACTATCCGAGTAACAAACTATCAAACCACAGGGAGCACCGGTGTAATTTTCAAAAGTTGGGGACTATAGGTGTTATTTTGCAAAACCACAGGGACTATCCGTGCATTTTACTCTATATGTTATTTGTGATTATTTATATATAATCATAAGTTTACACATGTGTAATAAATAATTTATGTATGTGTGATCACACAATTACTTATAAAAATGTTAAGGTTACCCTCAAATATTATTAAATATATGAGATAAATAATGTGATTGCTTGTAAGGATTCTCAAAGTTCTTATTTTTTAGAGTTTTGAAATGATCTGATCTTATTTTGTATACTTAGGTATATACCGCTTTTAATAGCCCATCGTAATCTATATACTATATTATAGTGCATGATGTTAGTGCATTTGTCTATCGCCTTCGTCAATCCGAGCCGTAGCGAGAAACAGAAGAAAACGAGTCGTTATGATGTAATATCTAGACAAAAGGCAAGGTGGCAATATTGTAATTAATGAGGAATCTCATTAAAAGCCAAGGCCTATAAATAGGAGCTTTATGTTTAGATTAGAGACTTTTGGCTCATTTGTGTTTAGGAGAACTCTAGATCTAGAGAGAGAATCTAGAGAGAGAAAGTGATTCAAGGTGCTTGTTCTTGTTAGATTTCTAATAGAATCACGTTTATATTACATCGTGTGTGTTAGGTCGCGTTCGTGTACGGATTCCGCACGTCATACGTTCGTTTCGCAATCGTTTCGGAGTCAAAACCGGTCCTACAAGTGGTATCAGAGTAGGAGTGTAACATTCCTATTTTTATCATATAAGATTATAGGTTTGGTTAAATTTATTAACCCCTAGTAAACTAGTAACTAGTAAAAAGTTTATTTTTGATATAATTATTCAACCCAAATAGTTTTAAACACTATTTTATTGGTTGAAATAATATAATTAGTTTGCTTGTATATGGGTGACCTTTTCTAAATAAAATAAAAGTATATAAAAACTTATATTATTAAACAGGTAGATTACGGGTAAGCTGACCATTAAAAATATAAAGTATTTAGATGGGCCTATTAACCGTATACTAATTAAATTATAAAAATACAATATATTTGAACCTACACCGTTTTTAATGAAACTTGGTTCAAAATGTAGACAAAAATATTCTCGTTCTAAACACATATTTATTATTTTATAAAACGTCATATTTTAGAAGTTATACGCGTCAAATAAGGGAAGAAGTTAAATTAATTATAAGATATATAATAATTAAATAATTAAATAAATTAACAAATCATTTATGGTTATTTACGTAAAAAAAATAATAATAATAAATAAACTTTACATTTGAATTTGTGAGTACACATAATCAGATAAGAACTAAATATAAATAATAAAATATTTGCATGAAGTAGGTATGTGTAACTTTGAAAGAACAATTAGAATAGATAGATATGATACGTGTCTTTCATATCTAAATCAAAATAGTGACAAGGCATAAAGCCTTTGATATAAATAGCCTACCAAACTTCATATCTTGCGTTCTTTTTCCTTATTCCCTGTGTCTCCAAACTACCCTTTCAAAACTTCTATTTTTATTTTTTTATTTTCATTAATAATAAAAATAAAGCCCTGCTCTGCTTTAAGTATTTTTACTCCCGATCACCGCTATCCTTTCCGATTGATCTGAGCCTCATAACTTATGTCAGGGCTCTGCCCGACTAAGTTGTTGGGATTTGGTCTCGGGAAATCAGGACAAGGTTGAATTAGGGGTACTATACTTAACACAAGTGCATTATATATTTTTATATAGCTCAGAAGTTATACCCAAAATTTATACCAGGAGGCTTTCTAGTTGAACCCTAAATATACAAAGTGGGTCTATTCTCTTTTCTCACCGTTTTATTCCCTTTTGTCCCAAACCATAACAACTCTCAAAACTATTATTTTCTTATTATATATATAATATTATATTTTGTACAAATAAGAAACCCTAATTGAGACACCTAAGTAATCCTACATAAACCCTAAAGTTTTCAGAACAATCAGAATCAGAATCAGGGCCCCTAAAACTCAGGGGGGGTATTTCCTATTTACGATTATCCATATAACTCGTTGTCTAAATCGAATTTATCATTTCCGTCGACTCAGCTGAGCTACAAACACACGTGGCAAACCTATGGTAAATGGTGGACCTTCGCGTCACGCGAAGTCCAAAAGGTGACCCCTCGCGTCACGCGAGGGGGTCAAATTCTCAGTATAAATAGCAGGCATTGGGACTTGAATTCTGGCGTTTGAACGACGTAAAAATTCGTTATATACTCCGAGTTATAGTCTGCTCATTACCAAATACAACACATAAGCCGCATCGCTGCCGCAATACCGGGTATTAACTCGATCGCTGCTACGATTCAATGTCCGATTGATTTAAACTATCCGATCGGATGTTTAAGTACTATCCTTTGTCATTAGTCGTGATTCCGACCGGATGTTTGAGTACCACCCGAACTCGGGGAATACTCCGTCATTCGTTGTGAATCCGATGGATGTTTAAGTGATTGCACTTTGTCATTCGGTGTGAGAGTTTTAATCTCGTGAGTTATCCTAATTGCTGTATTAAGTTACCTACCTAGTTCGTGTGCACTTGGTTACATGTAACAACCCGCACTTTCGTGCGTTGTTACTACTCGAGATATTCGTTACGCCTAGCACCAGAGATTCAGATCATAATGTAACTATATCGCATACATCGCTATTCGAAGGATAATCGCATATTTTCGCAACATATTATAGCTACATCACAAACACAAACACTCATGATGACATTGAGTGAGGACCTATTCTACCCTCCTCAGTGACCATGATGTGTCGAAACATAAACAATTAACGCTAACAAAGACTCTCGGGTGAGTGCTACAGCTCCAGTCGTCGTGACGATGATGACAACACGAGTGAACAGTACCCCGTCAGTCATTATGGCACAACACACAATAACGTTCACGTCAACATCAAGAAAGGACCTATACTACCCTCCTTGATGGCCGTGAAACGTCGCTAATAATCGCATACTCGAATCGAAAACCGTTTGTTATATCGAAACTGTGGAATATGAATACGTATATACGACCCTTTTTGTGATTAATTATAATAAATAAATAAATAATAATATAAATATATGGAAATGTGACCCAAACTATCGCAACGCGCAACGATCCAAATGCTGAGACACGAACATGTCCAACCGATCGGACAGAACAAGTCCACCCGATCGGACAGGACAAGTCCAACCGATCGGACAGGACAAGTCCAACCGATCGGACAGGACAAGTCCTACCGATCGGACAGGACAAGTCCAACCGATCGGACAGGACCATGCCAACCGATCGAACGGGCTGTTCGATCGAACGGGTCGGCCGATTGAACGGGCCAACCGACCCAGGTCACCTCTTCACCTCCTTTGCCTATAAATACCCCTCAGTCACATCAAGAACACTTGATAGGACTGCTTTCGTGCGACCAGACGTTCCAACCCACTTTTCTCTCGATTCCTCGCGATTCTTGTAAGTTTTCCACTCAAATCTTGTACTTCCTTGATCTATAACCAATTCTACACCTTTCTACCAGTTAAATCTACACTTTTAACCGTGAAATCTCTGGGTTTTGAGCATTCTAGGGTGATGTCACCATGAAGTTCTTATGAACTTCAAGTGTGATGTCGTCCCATGAAAGGACAACTCAGATCTGGGTGATTTCCATATGTTTTACACAAATCTCGGCTAAATATATGTTTTCTAATCAAGAAATTGTGTGATTCTTACGGATTTGAGGTGTCTTGAAGATGATGTCATCCTAAGTTCACATGAACTTCAAAGTGTGACCTCATTCTCACCATAAACAACTCGGATCTAAGTAATCTCAACTGTTTTATAATAAATCTCACCAAAATCTAGGTTATCTAGCCAAAGTGTGTGTGATTTCGGGTTAAACTTGAGAAAAGCCCACCATGACTAGTATAGTACTATTGTGCCCGACGGGGTCTAGTTTGCCATCGCATATTCGAGCATCGAGGACTTAGTTGGTAGTATCAGCTTTGTGAGTACATATGTCGTGTGTTACGTTTATGCATATGGAAATTCGCTACACTTTTATCTATTATGCTATATATATCAAATCTGTATACTCGCCAATACTTTTGTATTGACAAATATTTTAACGTATGTTGCAGGTTAGATCACAGACTATATCAATCAAGCTAGGAAGTCTAGAAACTCAACTAAAATCTAGGTTGTCGGATTGTATTGTTCGAGAGGACAAGAAATCCGTGATAACATATGTGATTGTATGATTTGTTAGTATGGGATAACGAATGTATTAAATATTGTCGCAATATAGTTGTTATGGATTCTCTTGAGCAATCTGATTCGCCTAGTGCCACATCCCGATGATTCCGCCATCGGTTGGGGTGTGACAGATTGGTATCAGAGCCATAACTATACGGAATTAGGTCAGACTCGACCTAGTCCGGGTCGACGTCTTAGAAATTGACCTAGTCTATAGTCTAAGTACCAACAGGCCGACTCGTACGAACCAGCAAGGTTTATATCGGGCCTATTTGATACTCTTGATCGAAATTGCTAAAAGCTACAACCTTGTGTGAGCACCGCATACTACAGCTTCACACGAAAGAGCCTTTCCTAAGGCCGGAATGCTACTTAGCCTTTCCTAAGGCTGACACAATACACATGTTTTCAAAAATACTCGCATAACAAAACCGAGTGATTCAGTCGAGATCAGGTGTGAAAACCAAGAACTCTCGCCGAGATCGCTCACTCAGCGCATTTTTCTAGCACGAGAACCTTTCATCGAGTTAGGAGTGACATCCACATCTCGACGAAAGTCTCCATTTCGAAATCCAGTGGAACTCACGAATTTATTCGAAGAGCATAACCACAATTAGGAACAAAGTTGTTAAGTCAGGGGTGAAACCCGTACCTTAATAAGCCGTTCCGCTCTCTACAAACTGGTTTACAAAAGCTCTCACCAAGGACTAGACTAACACGATAACTCGAGCTACGCGGTGACTAGGAAGACGAATGCCATGAGCTGCATCCCAGTGGAAGCATGAAGTTTTCTAGGTCAACGCGCATGCACGAACTTGTCGAATACAGTTGGGTTACCTTGGGTAGTCGACGCCTAAACACCCAAGGCACTCTATCATGCGACTCGCCGATTTTACAAATGGTTGGAACTTATTTATGATTTGAAACTTTACGCCTTATCGATTCCTTGAATTAACGATTTTCACTCCCTGTTTTATAAACGCACAACTCGCACAGCCATCGCAATCTAAAACGAAGCCCGAATGTTCGCAACAAAACTAACGCATAATCTATCGCATTCGCTCTCGCTTTCTTACCCCAACGCGTCCTCGCATATTCTAATTCTACCTGTATGCGTATGAATACAAATTACAATTATATAAATACATATATATATATATATATACGTATAAACAACAAGTCATTGTGTGAGAACTTAGGAATTTCGTGTCTCCTATATGGCTCCTATGTGATTCGCATTACTATTATACTATCACATCAAGTTTTGAACGCGCTCAATCGCATCGCAAAACTCAAAAATCATTATGATCGAATCTCATTCCATGTCTCTTTCTATCTAGATGCCTTCCAACAACTCTACTTCGAGAATGTTAGCAAAGAGACGAGCCAAACGAAGGGGCGAAAAGAGGATTGCTTCACTTGTGACCAGGGAAGTGGTCAAAGTCATTCCTCAGATTGCCACACGAGTGCACTCTCTTATCAACTCTCGAACTTCGGAAGACGTTAAGACAGAAGAGCCGCAATCTGCTTTTCTTTACAAACACTTCAAGGCCTGCGACCCGATGGAATTCACGGGTGAAGGAGGTGTGACGCAACTACTCCAGTGGTTCGATTCTATCGAAGTTACCCTTCGTCAAAGTGGGTGTCCCGATAGTTTCCGTACTACTTGCGCTACCGGAGTATTTCAATCACGAGCACTCGACTGGTGGACCGCCGAACGTAACAAACGTGGGATCTCTGTAGCTTACGCTCTCTCTTGGAATGAGCTGAAAGAGCTCATGAGGAAAGAGTACTGTCCCCCTTACGAAATTCAGAAGCTGGAAAACGAATTTTGGGAAATCAAGCAAGCCGAAGGTGACAATGCTGGCAACACCGTAAGGTTCAAGCAGCTTAGCGTAATTTGCCCAAGTCAAGTCAACACTTCAGAAAAAGCCATTCGTAAGTACATTCGCGGCTTGCCTGAGTGTGTGGGTGATTTTGTCGAAGCTGCAAGACCTGCTACCATCGTAGAGACATACCGCTTAGCCGCAGAAATCAACAACAAAGGACTCATGGAAGGGTTTTTCTCCAAGAATCCTGTCAAGCAAGCTTATCAAGCAATCGACATTAATCCATCAGAGGACCCTAGCAATGAGTCTTCTGACGAATCAGCTGACGATCCTTCGGACGAATCTGCTAACGATTCCTCTGACGGATCTACCGGCGATTCTTCTGATGACTCTGCCGACGGTTCTTCCAACGGCTCGGTCAAGAATTCTGCAAGTGAGTCCTCCGACGAATCCTCCAACGACGACATCTCATCGCAAGACACTGACAAACCCAGCCGCAAGCGAAAGACTTCAAGCCCGAGCTCATCAACAACCGAACTGCTGCAACCGAAACCTCTTCAAGCAGTTCCGGTATTTCCAAAACGCGCTTACACTGGAACTCATCCCCAGTGTTACTCATGCACCTATAATCATCCAGTTGGGGCTGACTGTCGCTATTGCAGTAACTGCAACCGTTACGGTCACTTCACCCGCAACTGCCGCATCGAGCCACGAACCTGAGTACAACAACAACAGCTCCAGCCAAAGTCTTCAGCAGCAAACACCTAGCAAGCGTAGGACAAAGTTGTAATGATACGATTTTCGACGTTTATTTCTAAGTTTTGAACCTACTCTATTACTCGATGTTGCCATTACACGTAACATTAACTCTCGTCTTCGTTTTCTCTCCCACTCTCTAATCGTCGCACTTAGACTAGATTCACACGCGTACTATATACTATATCGCGAAATAATGTGTTTTACCCTCACTACACTCTTAGAACGAGGTACGATAAACGTGCAAGGAACGACTAATCGCGGGTGCACACGGGATTATTTGAGTCAGTGCACGGGGACCGTAGTGAATTCTAAGGTGTCATAAGCGTTTTGACAAAAGGTGACACCAAACCACGGGGTCTAAGTAGTAGGGGTCAAGCAAGGTGTGCTTTATCATACTACCAAAGTTCCGTGAAGAAAGTGCCACGTGGAGTCGAACGTTATTAGACCTATTATACTATTGTGATTATTTTCAACACACTACACTTAATCGCAAGGCGTAACAACTAAATCGCATCATCGCGAGACTTGACGCAAGTCTGCAAACGCAGTACAATCGCCTCATCGATGGACTTTGGGAGTCTACCTCGCAGGGCCATTGTATCGACGCAAGACTGGTCGTAAGTCTGTCGTAATCAATCTCATCGAGTACCGTAACGCTCACGATGTTGTTTGAGTGAGGACCTATTCTACCCTCCTCGATAACTGTGATGCGTTGCAACGTAACGTGAAGCTTATTCGAAACAAAACTCGGCTAATCGTAATCGCTTATCATGTGTATCTCGCAACCTCTATCGCTTATAGTGTGAACCTATATCGTTTGCTGTGTATCAATCTATCGCTATACCGTTAGCTGTGATATTCATGTTAAGTTAGCACGCATGACCTCGCTTCACGAAATGAAGCTCATATGGTTAAAGCAGGGTGTTTTAGTCATATCATCGACCTTTCGTGGAAAAAGGCCATGTGGGGTCTAATGTTAGTTAAATTCTGTGGTGTTATTCAATCAAATCGAACCATGTAAATCGCGCATACCTCCATCGCTTGCAACGCAACAACTGCCGCTTATCGTAATTCGTTTATCATCGCCGTCATTGTTGGGGTTGAGTTATTCGGTTACTCACCTAATCGCTTATCGCTTATCGTGTATAGTCTACCGCTTATTCGCGTACCGCTTATCACTCGCTTGGTGTTCATTGCAGTCTGTGTGGTATTAGTACACATGACACCGCTTCACGAGGCAAAACTAACCTGGTTAAACATGGTGTTTCGCCATGTTAGCAAAATCTCGTGGAAACGTGCCATGTGGGTTTAATGTGGAATCTAATCGAAGACGCGTTATTCGCTTATCGCTCGACGCCTACCCAGACACGACACATAAATGTTTCGTGTCATCAGGCTACTCGCGCACGCTGTTGTAGCTACGTTCGCAATTCAACTCGCCAGTTTAACCTATTCGATTCTACCTTATACTCGGTACACCTGACACCGCCTCACGAAACAGAAGTAATATGGGCAAGACATGGTGGATACGCCGCTGGTACTTCCTATATATAAGTGTTTTACACATATTAACAAACTTTCGTGGGAAAGTGCCAAGTGGGGCTCAGTGATTAACTACCTTTTGTACTAATTAAAACGCCTTTTTATAAAATTTTGATTTAAAACCGGTGGACAAGTGAAATTTTCTCACGACGTGAAGATAATATCGAATCGGCTTAACTCCATGTCCAAGAAAAGTCTCATAAGTATAGTTTTCCTTAAAACTTTTACAACGTCAAAACAAAATCCTTCTTAAGACATTGGTTTGACATCGAGTTCAGCTTGAACCCATGTCATAGGAGAGTTTTCGTAACCCCGTTTTCGTCTTTGAATTCCTTAAAATATGTAAAACCTAAACTTCCTTGCAACGTTGGTTAACATCAACTCAGTTGGCCATACGTTAAAAGGAAAGTTTTCGAGATTTCCATCCAAAACTCCTTCTGAATATCTAGAAACGAACGTTTCTTGTAACGTTGGTTAACGATCGACTCAGTTAACCCTACGTCACGAGAAACCTTTCACGTTCTTAAAATTATAATCGCATCGAACTAACGAATTCTTCGCAACGCGAAGTACTTTGGAACGCCAACTCGTGGGATATTACTTTTGTCTTCTACGTCGCCTTCTCGCTATCGCAATCGATCTCTCTTATTCGAAGCACTCTCGTTTGTCAACTCTCGGTCAAATCACTCGCTGCATCGCTACTTATACTGGATCAACTCTCAAAAGTCTACCTGTTGGATTAATTTCGGGACGAAATTTCCTAAAGCAGGGGAGACTGTAACAACCCGCACTTTCGTGCGTTGTTACTACTCAAGATATTCGTTACGCCTAGCACCAGAGATTCGGATCATAATGTAACTATATCGCATACATTGCTATTCGAAGGATAATCGCATATTTTCGCAACATATTATAGCTACATCACAAACACAAACACTCATGATGACATTGAGTGAGGACCTATTCTACCCTCCTCAGTGACCATGATGTGTCGAAACATAAACAATTAACGCTAACAAAGACTCTCGGGTGAGTGCTACAGCTCCAGTCGTCGTGACGATGATGACAACACGAGTGAACGGTACCCCGTCAGTCATTGTGGCACAACACACAATAACGTTCACGTCAACATCAAGAAAGGACCTATACTACCCTCCTTGATGGCCGTGAAACGTCGCTAATAATCGCATACTCGAATCGAAAACCGTTTGTTATATCGAAACCGTCAGTCATATACGACCCTTTTTGTGATTAATTATAATAAATAAATAAATAATAATATAAATAATGGAAATGTGACCCAAACTATCGCAACGCGCAACGACCCAAATGCTGAGAAACGAACATGTCCAACCGATCGAACAGGACAAGTCCAACCGATCGGACAGGACAAGTCCAACCGATCGGACAGGACCATGCCAACCGATCGAACGGGCTGTTCGATCGAACGGGCCAACCGACCCAGGTCACCTCTTCACCTCCTTTGCCTATAAATACCCCTCAGTTACATCAAGAACACTTGATAGGACTGCTTTCGTGCGACCAGACGTTCCAACCCACTTTTCTCTCGATTCCTCGCGATTCTTGTAAGTTTTCCACTCAAATCTTGTACCTCCTTGATCTATAACCAATTCTACACCTTTCTACCAGTTAAATCTACACTTTTAACCGTGAAATCTCTGGGTTTTGAGCATTCTAGGGTGATGTCACCATGAAGTTCATAAGAACTTCAAGTGTGATGTCGTCCCATGAAAGGACAACTCAGATCTGGGTGATTTCCATATGTTTTACACAAATCTCGGCTAAATATATGTTTTCTAATCAAGAAATTGTGTGATTCTTACGGATTTGAGGTGTCTTGAAGATGATGTCATCCTAAGTTCACATGAACTTCACATGAACTTCAAAGTGTGACCTCATTCTCACCATAAAAAACTTGAGAAAAGCCATCAAGAACGGCCAGATCCGATGGAACGGGGTGGTTCCCGACCGTTAGAACGGGTCGGAATTGATGGAATTTCAGTTGTTTAGCATGTAAGAACACCGCCTCGAGCAAAATCATCGAAAAAAAAACCTTCAAAGTTAGTCGAATATCAGCTGGATAGGCTGCCAGTCGATCGGACAGGCTGCCGGTCGATCGGACAGCAGCCCAGTCGATCGGACAGGCTGCCAGCCGGTCGGACAGCAATCCATCCGATCGGACAGCAACCCATCCGATCGGACAGCAGGCCATCCGATCGGACAACCCATCCGAACGGGCCAGCCCTCAATCCAAATTTTCATTCGTTTTCGCGTATTCCGTTATTCTTTAACGCGCCACCAAACACTCAAGTGATCAGTCTATAACCAGGGTATTCTCGGACATAATCCCGCAAATCCAAACCAATACGCATTGTGAGTATACTTGAACCCTTTTTACACGAATTTTGGGTGTAACATACGTTTCTAACAAATCGAACTTATCAAACGAATTATTCAATCAATCGAATCACTACTTGCGAATAACTGTGTTGCATAGGTATACGTGATGCTAGTTGCATATGTGCTAGGGTTTATACTCGCGACGTCCCACCATGACTAGTATAGTACTATTGTGCCCGACGGGGTCTAGTTTGCCATCGCATATTCGAGCATCGAGGACTTAGTTGGTAGTATCAGCTTTGTGAGTACATATGTCGTGTGTTACGTTTATGCATATGGAAATTCGCTACACTTTTTTCTATTATGCTATATATATCAAACCTGTATAGTCGCCAATACTTTTGTATTGACAAATATTTTAACGTATGTTGCAGGTTAGATCGCAGACTAAATCAATCAAGCTAGGAAGTCTAGAAACTCAACTAAAATCTAGGTTGTCGGATTATATTGTTCGAGAGGACAAGAAATCCGTGATAACATATGTGATTGTATGATTTGTTAGTATGGGATAACGAATGTATTAAATATTGTCGCAATATAGTTGTTGTGGATTCTCTTGAGCAATCTGATTCGCCTAGTGCCACGTCCCGATGATTCCGCCATCGGTTGGGGTGTGACATTACAAGGTTAAATCAATAGGCTAAGCTCTGCCTGTATAAATCTGCAATATATCAAGGCTTATCTGTAGACTAAACTTTGGCCGTGTGAATCTTCATGATTATAAAGTGAGTCATTCTCTTTTTATCAAATTTGTTTATAAAAGCATATTTATTTTCCAAGTTATAATTACAGTGATTAAGTTTATGTAATCACCAAATTACAGCCGGTATGTGGGGTATTGTGCACATTACTGCTGTTTTATCACTTTAGGTGGGCGAGCCTAAAATTAGTGATATACGTCACTATTGGGTGACATGACCCAATAGTGGTATGAACGTCACCATTGGGGCAACCAATGGTGATATGACCATAGTCATAGATCCGGTCGAGTGACAAATACCGTGGGTAGTTGGTTGATATCAGAAACATTGTAATCTCTCTTAATACTGTAAATTATAACAAATGAGTCGTTTTAGCAAAATGAATGAACTCACCAGTATTTCCTGCTGACAAAACCTTTTTAAAATGCGTTTCAGGTAATTACAGTAGATTGGAGTAAGAGATGGATACGGCACTGAAAGGCTTCAAAGAAGTGGCTTACTATTTTATTAATTAAATCAAATTAAGAAATATTGTTTTATGTAATCAAATTTATCTTTATTAAAGCTACCATTGTAAAACATGGGTTATTCCATCTATTTAATAAATAAAATCCGGTGTTTTCTAAACTCTGATATTTTTCCTAACTCACGGTCCTGATGAAATTTCCGCTGCAATATTTTTCAAAATAATCACCGGTACCACTTGGCTGTTCGCGGCTCACGATTCTGTCCAGGGTGGGTCGGGGGTAGTGAAAGAAGGTGGTATCAGAGCCACTGATTTAAGCCTATAGGTGTTGTGATAATAATACCTAAACTTATATAAAAGAGTTAGGAGATTGCTATTAACTGGTAGCACATATGATAGCATTTAGACTTGAACTTAAGAAAAGATGCCTTAGTATAAGCTTCGAGATAAGCTAAGTACTTGTGTAAATAAAGTATGATGGATTTTGGTATGCCGTAAGAATGACGATTAGAACATTGCAGGCAATAGCACTTAATTGCTATTAATTCTGGCTAAGTGATATTAATTGGTCTAGAATAAGATATGTTATGGGAATACAAATTTCCCTAATTCTGGATAAAAGCCTAATAAAAGAGGCACTTTTAAAATACTATTTATGGGAAATAGAAAATTTTCTCCGACAAAACTGGGTATGGTGTAGTAGACTCTCCAGTTTGTCCGGATATATTGAGGTTACCTCTCCGGCGCGAACCGGATAAAACGGGGTATATAATATGTCAAACAAGTGACAAGTTTTCCCTAAATAGTATCATGACCTGATGTCTGACTTGTTTTTGAAAATAAGAATCTGTTAAATACATTGACCTTATAAAGGGTATGTATACTATATGAAATATGTGATTATATAGATATGTGTATCTATAAGGAATTCCAAAAGTCAATTAGGAATAAAGCACAAGCATATGCGTCAAAAATAAATCTAGATTCCTTTATCTAGAATCTCTTACATATATCGATATCAAACATTATTTCGTTTGATCATCTACCTCGTAACTCGTGCAATAAGAACCCTTTAAGTTGGGACGCCATCAAAAGTATAAATAATTTCCAAAGCATTACCATAAACTATTAACGGAAGTAAGAAGCATGTAAAGTTGTGCTAGTGCACAAGAAAACACATGAAAATTTAATTATAAGTCCACAGACACACGACTTTCAAAACAAGGCCTTTTGAAAACATGATTTGGCACGACAACACCAATGCTAATCCTGTTAATGGTAGAACTACTAAAGCAGCACTTTAACACACGATTTTACAAACGACACGAATCTCGCTGAGGTACGTTGTAACAAGATCTCACAACCATCGGTGCACAGTATAATCAGAGTCATAATTATTATCATTGCAAAAGGAGTCACATACCTTTGCAAATTCCCTATTTCATTTTATTCCCATTCCCTGGTAATGTCACTTAACAACGGTTATCACACGAAATTCCAGATAAAAGTTCTTATATTTCTTTAGTTGAAATTCTGACTTCTGCATATAATAAGTTGACTTTCGTGTTTCAACTTTCCCTAATGGTCATCATACCATGAGGATTTCTTTCATAGTAGCCAATATTGATCTGTTTCATTTCTTGGTAAATCCACACGTTACACATGCACTGTTTGTTACGCATGTGGTTCGTTTGATTTATGAAGACCACTGGAGGGCTTCATTCCAATTTGTTATTTTATCCAAACTCAAATAACATTTCGCTTTTTGCACTGTGAACCGCATTATTGCAAAACAGTGACTCTTTGATATCAAGTTAATGAATTTTGTTAAACCATTGAGGTGAAGAATTTATATTTTTATATATATGTATAAAATTATGTTTAAGGTATACTCTCATTTAAAGTTTATGTTTAGTTATTTATTATTGGTAATTAATATTAGTTTTATTAATTATTATTTTTAGGTACTAGGGTTATTGTCAGGGGCAGGTATTGGATATCCTAGCCTTAGTTAGGCATGGACTGATCACCTATGCTTAAACAAGGCAGTATTAACCAATATCCAACCATGATAATAACTAGTTAATGTATATAAATTAAGTCATCATACTTATTTAGCAAATTTTAATTATATATAAAAATATTTTTTATATATACTTTGTACTGTAAGGAGAAGACATATTTTCATAAAACAATACAAGAATTAGTGGGACGAATAAAATTATATAAAAATAATTGTTTATCACATGTTTTGTGGTAACTATGTACCGTAACGCTCTGGCAAGAAAATGACCATATAAGAATAATATGGTAGTCATCAACTACGTTGAGTTAAGAGAACATTGTAATATATAAGAATAGTCCCCGTTTTCACTTATTTACAACATTTGTAAATACATTCACAACGTTATATGATTTCAAAATGAAAATAAGTAATCACGTAGAATCGACCCATTAAGTGTTATATATTTAAAAAATATTTTACAAATATTTTTGTACAATAAATATTTTTACACCTTTATTTACAACTTTCATTTAACGTTATAAATAATAGTGATTTCTTTTACAAAATAATAATACTAAAATATTTTGTAATAACTTCATTACTGTGTTTTGTAATATATATTACATAGTAAAAATAAGTTATTTTACATAGTATAGTAAAATAATAAAATAATATTTATTTAAAAGTGGTGACCATTTACATATAGTAAAAATGCGTAACAAATAACATATATTACATAGTATTTATATTTGATATGTAAGATACGGTTCAGACAGGAACACAAATAATATATATTACATTTGCTTTACAAATATAATATAATGGTTGGTCATGCCAAAACAACTTGTTCTTATTATATTTCGATCTCTAGGACATACTATGAAAAATATGGTCACTAATAGTATACTATCACATTGTTTCACAATTAAAACAACTTGGAACTCTAAACAATAATACACTAACTCTATTGTATTTTCGTGTATCCTTGCAATTCACTCATCTCAGCACATTGATTTTCTCATATCATAATTCAATATTTAACAAATTATTTTCATGCTTTTATTTCATTTTGAACCTGTCGATTCTAAGTCTTCCTCAGTTGCTAATCAAAGTAAACTTTCTTTTGACAAAGAATTTTTATTGATTCTAAAAGTTCTTCACATTCATTTTAAATATTTATTGATCATATATCTTTTGGCTTGAACCTAGTCACCTTGGAAATTATATCATTTCACCTCATTCGTTTGTCATCGATTTCTTAAACTAATTCAGTTGAACCATTGAATCCTACTTATTATACTACTCGTATTCACAAAATTTGATATTTTAATTCTGTGTCATCTACCTTAATATTGTTTTTATTGACTAAAATATGACATAAAGTCTAAAAGAAATATCGTAACCCAAATCTCGAGGACGAGATTTAAAACAAGGTGGGGAGAATGTAACATTCCAATTTTTATCATATAAGATTATAGGTTTGGTTAAATTTATTAACCCCTAGTAAACTAGTAACTAGTAAAAAGTTTATTTTTGATATAATTATTCAACCCAAATAGTTTTAAACACTATTTTATTGGTTGAAATAATATAATTAGTTGGCTTGTATATGGGTGACCTTTTCTAAATAAAATAAAAGTATATAAAAACTTATATTATTAGACAGGTAGATTACGGGTAAGCTGACCATTAAAAATATAAAGTATTTAGATGGGCCTAGTAACCGTATACTAATTAAATTATAAAAATACAATATATTTGAACCTACACCGTTTTTAATGAAACTTGATTCAAAATGTAGACAAAAATATTCTCGTTCTAAAAACATATTTATTATTTTATAAAACGTCATATTTTAGAAGTTATACGCGCCAAATAAGTGAATCAGTTAAATTAATTATAAGATATATAATAATAAAATAATTAAATAAATTAACAAATCATTTATGGTTATTTACGTAAAAAAATAAATAAATAAAATAATAATTAAACTTTACATTTGAATTTATGAGTACACATAATGAGATAAGAACTAAATATAAATAATAAAATATTTGCATGAAGTAGGTATGTGTAACTTTGAAAGAACAATTAGAATAGATAGATATGATACGTGTCTTTCATATCTAAATCAAAATAATGACAAGGCATCAAGCCTTTGATATAAATAGCCTACCAAACTTCATATCTTGCATTCTTTTTCCTTATTCCCTGTGTCGCCAAACTACCCTTTCAAAACTTCTATTTTTATTTTTTTATTTTCATTAATAATAAAAATAAAGCCCTGCTCTGCTTTAAGTGTTTTTACTCCCGATCACCGCTACCCTTTCCGATTGATCTGAGACTCATAACTTATGTCAGGGCTCTGCCCGACTAAGTTGTTGGGATTTGGTCTCGGGAAATCGGGACAAGGTTGAATTAGGGGTACTATACTTAACACAAGTGCATTATATATTTTTATATAGCTCAGAAGTTATACCCAAAATTTATACCAGGAGGCTTTCTAGTTGAACCCTAAATATACAAAGTGGGTCTATTCTCTTTTCTCACCGTTTTATTCCCTTTTGTCCCAAACCATAACAACTCTCAAAACTATTATTTTCTTATTATATATATAATATTATATTTTGTACAAATAAGAAACCCTAATTGAGACACCTAAGTAATCCTATATAAACCCTAAAGTTTTCAGAACAATCAGAATCAGAATCAGGGCCCCTAAAGTTTTCATCTTTTTCATATTTCCTATTTACGATTATCCATATAACTCGTTGTCTAAATTGAATTTATCATTTCCGTCAACTCAGCTGAGCTACAAACACACGTGGCAAACCTATGGTAAATGGTGGACCTTCGCGTCACGCGAAGTCCAAAGGGTGACCCCTCGCGTCACGCGAGGGGGTCAAATTCTCAGTATAAATAGCAGGCATTGGGACTTGAATTCTGGCGTTTGAACGACGTAAAAATTCGTTATATACTCCGAGTTATAGTCTGCTCATTACCAAATACAACACATAAGCCGCATTGCTGCCGCAATACCGGGTATTAACTCGATCGCTGCTACGATTCAATGTCCGATTGATTTAAACTATCCGACCGGATGTTTAAGTACTATCCTTTGTCATTAGTCGTGATTCCGACTGGATGTTTGAGTACCACCCGAACTCGGGGAATACTCTGTCATTCGTTGTGAATCCGATGGATGTTTAAGTGATTGAACTTTGTCATTCGTTGTGAGAGTTTTAATCTCGTGAGTTATCGTAATTGCTGTATTAAGTTACCTACCTAGTTCGTGTGCACTAGGTTACAAGGTTAAATCAATAGGCTAAGCTCTGCCTGTATAAATCTGCAATATATCAAGGCTTATCTGTAGACTAAACTTTGGCCGTATGAATCTGCTTGATTATAAAGTGAGTCATTCTCTTTTTATCAAATTTGTTTATAAAAGCATATTTATTTTCCAAGTTATAATTAGAGTGATTAAGTTTATGTAATCACCAAATTACAGCCGGTATGTGGGGTATTGTGCACATTACTGCTGTTTTATCCCTTTAGGTGGGCGAGTCTAAAATTAGTGATATACGTCACTATTGGGTGACAGGACCCAATAGTGGTATGAACGTCACCATTGGGGCAGCCAATGGTGATATGACCATAGTCATAGATCCGGTCGAGTGACAAATACCGTGGGTAGTTGGTTGATATCAGAAACATTGTAATCTCTCTTAATACTGTAAATTATAACAAATGAGTCGTTTTAGCAAAATGAATGAACTCACCAGTATTTCCTGCTGACAAAACCTTTTTAAAACGCGTTTCAGGTAATTACAGTAGATTGGAGTAAGAGATGGATACGGCACTGAAAGGCTTCAAAGAAGTGGCTTATTATTTTATTAATTAAATCAAATTAAGAAATATTGTTTTATGTAATCAAATTTATCTTTATTAAAGCTACCATTGTAAAACATGGGTTATCCCATCTATTTAATAAATAAACTCCAGTGTTTTCTAAACTCTGATATTTTTCCTAACTCACGGTCCTGATGAAATTTCCGCTGCAATATTTCTCAAAATAATCACTGGTACCACTTGGCTGTTCGCGGCTCCCGATTCCGTCCAGGGTGGGTCGGGGGTCGTGACAAGGAGCTCGATTGCACTGATCCAACACACAATTCCGCTCGTGATTTCATCGATTTCAGATCCGAATTTCATCTATTTCTTCATCTTTTTCATATTTTTTCACGTTTTTCACTGAAAATCATCAAATTGAACGGGTTTTTACGGTCCAAAATTCATGATTTTTTTATATGTTGTGCGAAAACACGTGATCTATAACCCTACCAAGTTTCAGATCCTAATTCCTAGCCGTTTAGGAGAAATCTGAGTTTTTAGGTCCGATTTCGCGTCATCAGCTTAATTCCGTTTGAAAACAGCCTCATTTCGTTTGAAAAATCCTAATTCCGTTTGAAAATCGATCTAATTCCGTTTGAAAATAGTAATTTCGTTTGAGAATCACATCTGATTTCGTTTGAAAGGACATATTCTGTTTGAAAGTGCATATCTCGTTTGAAGATTCCGTTTGAAAGTTATAATTTCGCTTGAACAGATCGTTATTTTGTTTGAATGTGATGTGTCATTATTCCGTTTGAAATAGTTTGTCGACATGCTCACGTGAAAGTGTCAGCTCACTCTTGTTCCAATCGGTCCATCACGTGAATCTAAGGGTTGTTCGGTCCAATAGAATTAATTGGATAACCTGTATTGCATGTGAAACAAATTGGTGTACATGTGAATTGAATTGTCGGCTTGTTACATTTCTAGGTTCAATAACAATATTAAAGAGTTTGCAGCCTATTAAAGCAATTAATGAGATAAATCGGCCCAATCAGATTTCGAGTAGTGTTTGTTGCATGTGATTACTTGAATTTATATAAACATATTAATCAGCCCAATCTAAACTTCAATATGTACATTTAAAAAAAATTTAGGCCCAATCAGCATTTAATCAAAAGATGGACGGCCCATTTACAAATTGACATTAATTCGTGTTGGCCCTTGTGACTTATCAGCTTGATAATAGACCCACTTTGTAACATCATTACAATCGGCCCAATTTATTTGCATGTGATACAGTGATTTGTGTGTAAGCATTTAAAAATTGTAAGAGATTTGATTCATCAGTTTGTATATTTGAAAAGTTTTTGTCGTATAGTGCTCACAATCAAGTGGACCAGGTCATTTGGACTTAAGTTCAATTCGCACAGTTTGATCATTCAAAGGTCCAGTTCGTTTGAACCTTGTCAGATTGTTGGGAGTAGAGTCAGGTCATTTGATTTTGATCCGGGTCATAGCAGTTCGCACAGTCTGTCAACCTTCAGTCTGCACAGTTTGTCAACCTTCAGTCCGCACAGAATATTCACCAATTCGAGTATTATTTTGATTCAGTTATTTGATAGTGTTTAAACTGATAAGTGTTTGTTTGTTTGTTGATTCAAGGTAATTCAAGAAGTTCAAACCATGGCTGAAGAATTTTTCAATACTTTCTACAACGCGTTTACCTCGGATACAGTGGAAGGTTCAAACGTTACACCCAAAGCGATAACGAAAACCATCAAAGACAACATTAACCATGACAACTTTTATGGAACCTATTCAAAACCTCCGAAGCTGAATAACATTGAGGATTATGTTTGGTGGAAGGAGAGGTTTGTCAATTGGATGAAGGCATATGCACATGAGAGTTGGTTTTGTTTGAAGTTTGGTTATGATAACCCAGTAAATAACAAAGGAGAATAAATTCTGATCAAAGATTATTCAGAGGAAGACAAAAAGAAATTTTCATACGAACAGAAGATGATTGCTTTGATCCAGCAAGCAGTTCGAGATGACATTTTTTCATTATTAATACATGATGGGTCATCGAAGTCTGTGTGGAAAGCTTTGAAAATGAAAGCTAAGGGGGTAAACAAATTCAGAAAAACAAAATCGCGTTATTGAAAAAAGAATTTGATCTATTTGATAGTTTAAAAGGAGAGACAGTGAGGCAAATGATTGAGAGGTTTTGCCATTTAAAGATTGAACTAGAAAGATTTAAAATTCTGAAAATGAGAGAATAAGTTGTTGATAAAGTAATTGAAGCGTTACCACGAGCTGATCAGTGGCAAACGTTTGTTTTTATCTTGAAAAATGATGCTTTATATGATACGATTTCTCTTGATATGTTGTTAGAAAAGATTGAGAGTCATGATCTGGAGCTACAAAAGCAAAACAAGATGAGTGGTTCATCGCATCATCAGAATGTTGGTCTATACTACAAAGGCAATGTACCTTCGGAGAAAGTTGTCAGTTCACCAAAGACAACATTCAATGGTGAGAAGATGAAGGAACCACAAACAACCTCATCAATTTATCATTCTGGATATCATTCATCTTCAAAATCAAGTTCTAATGAAGCAGAGGAGATTCTGTGCAACATTGCTCTTAAACTGAAGAATTCTCCGTCGATGAGCATCAATGCAGCTAAACAACAAATGAGTTTTCTAGCATCGGTTCTGGAATCGTATGAAGGTCTTGTAGCTGGAAAAATTGGAAACTCCGAATTGACCAAAGAAGACTACGACCAGATTGATCCGGAAGAGATGGAGCTCATAGACATTCGTTGGTGTTTGGCAAGTTGCATTCGAAGAGCTCAAAGATATATGGAGATTACCGGGAAGCAATCGTTAGGTGGTCCGTCAACAAAGCTTGGATTCGACAAATCCAAAGTGACCTGCTTCCGATGCAAGCAAAAGGGTCATTTCAAAAGAGAATGTAGAAATTCTGAAGTTGCTGAATCTGAGAGACCTTTCAATGATGACTATTATCGAAAGGCAATCTACCATCGAAGTAAAGAAGAGCCTAAAATGATTGAAGATAAACCCAAGTCAAGAGCTTGTGCAGTAATTCACGATAATGAAGGTTTTGACTGGAGCTTAATTTGTCCAGAAGAAGATCGCTTGGAAAATGTTCGAAAAACAGTTCATGGCAGATCTATAACAGAGAAAAGACAGTTTGTTTTTGTTGCTGAAATAAAAGATGAAAACCAAGAAGAAAAAGGCACAACTGAGATAAAAGAGAAAACTCGAGAAGAGATTTTGAAAGAGAAAACTCAAAGAGAAAGATTCATTGTGGGGTGCAGAATGGAGAAAATGCAGGAAGAATATGAGAATGTTGTTGCGAACAAAAGATGGGATAAGAAACAATAATGATATGTTAACAAACAAGGTGAACCGGTTGTTCCCAGAAGTGACATAGTTCACGATGATGTTCTTCTAGTAATTCCTCGATCCGGCGAATATTACTCAAATGTTGCAAAAGACAAAACATATGTGAAAAGGCTGGATAAAATCATCAGGGATGCTATGACAACAAAACTGAGGAAGAGGAATGAAGAAAGAATGAAGAAGAACATTGAGAATTTAGTTGATGATTTGAAGAAGGTTGCTGAGGAGGTCAAGGTTTAAGAAAAAGTGAAAGAAGGAGTTGAGAAAGTTGAAGAGAAGGTAGTTGAGAAAGAAAAGGATATTACTGAAGAACAGCAAGTTGAAGAGGCCAAGAAGGAGAAGGAAAGTTCGATAGAAGTGAAGGTTGAAAGTTCAACAGATGTTAGTGGTGATGTTGTTGAAGAGAAGCAACAGAAAGAAGCTGATCAGACAGAAACAGATGCAAACACCAAGGTGCCAATCACTGAGGTAAATTCTGATTCTAACATCTTGACTGAAATTGTTGAACAGTGCAAGAAATGCATGGAAACGTGCAGTGCTTGTACTGAAAAAGACGAAAGATCAGAACAAGAGATCTTGATTTCACAAAACTTGAAGAAGTTTTCAAAAACAAGTGCAAAGAAATGTTTGAAAATGAAAAGGTTTTAAAAGAAAATAATGAAACGCTTTCAGAAAAATATAAAAAATTAGAAAAAGAGAATGAAGTTTTGAAAGAAAATGTTTCTAAAATGACAGAAGAATGTTTTCAAAAATAAAATATTTGCCAAGAAATGAAAAAGGAGTATGATTCAATAAAATTGGCTTATCACATTACAAAAGAATCATTTGAAAAAGTAAAAAGTGAAATGAAACTTGTTCAATCAAGATTGAAATATTGTTCTGAAACATCAAATGAACTAAAACGAATGTATGAAATAAAACAACAAGTTGTAAATTCTTATATTGAAGATAGATTGCTGATTTAGAACAGGATAACAACAAATTAAAAAGTTATCACGCGTCGTCATATGTGCTTGAACGTATTTTCAACATAAAACCGGATGGGAAAGATTCTGAGCAAAACACAAAAGGTATTGGCTCAGAGTTTCATCAAGTTCCACCACCGGAAAAGTTTGTGTTTTATGATGATGAAAAGGTCGAAAAAGCTTTCAACATGGTAGATCAATTGCCAGACAACATTGACGTAACTTATTTCAAATCATGATGATTCTAGTGATTCAGAGGTGGTAGGTAAGGTCGTTGAAAGTGTGTTGAAAGAAGAGTGTTGATGCATTTTTAGTGTCTGTAACTAGTCTTGTACTTAACGTTGTATTTTGTACGGTCTTTAACGGTTTATCGAGTCTGTATTTGCCATCGACCAAGTTGGATATCCTCCTATCCGCTTGTGTCTGACTTGTTTGTCTCTTTATGTTATGTAATGCTATACGAACAATGCATGTTGCATGTCAAGGGTAATATGGTAATTATGATATGTTTATAAGTTGCTGTTTGCTGCTGTCTGTTTGCAGTAAACAACACAGCTGATGCAGCCCTCGACGAAACAGGCTGTTTCGTCGAACACCTCACGGCGAAACAGAATTACAACCAAGTGAATCTGTTACGTCGACATAAACGGCGAAACACATCTGTTTCGTCGTGTAATGGGTTGTTTCAAGCCCAAAGTCTGGCCCATATGCTGTTTCGTCGACCCACCTTGTGTTTCGTCGAGACTTGGGCCCTGGGACTATATAAGCATATCTGGTTTCACTTAGAAACTAGATGAGAGCATACCCTTAAAGAAACTCTGTCAAAATTCTGTCAAAACTGTGTTTGTATCAGTTTGTGATCGGTTCTCATCCCGTTTAATCAATAGAGTGTGTTTCATTGGTTAATCCGTTTTCTTTACTATCTGTGTTTGATTTGCACCGTCACGGGGATTCCGCACCCGTTACCGTGTTTGTGATAAACAAGGATAGGTTTTCGTTATCGATCCTCACCGGAAAAACGGGACCTACAAGTGGTATCAGAGCCTTGGCTCTTTTCCTTGTTTAAAACCAAACATTGTCGTGTTTGAAACAAGTTGTTATTGTGTTTTTCAGATTTTTGTTCTTGAAAAACTCATTATTTTCTGGAAAAATACTTCTAAAATAAGTGTTTATGTTGTTGGTTTGCTAAAAGTTTGTTCAAAAACCTTGTTTGTTTGAGTGTTTACAAATTAGGATTTGGTTTTTGTTGAAAGTTTTAAGCAAAATCGTGTTCGGAAATTTTTCGGTCACTTGAATCTTCATCGAGTTCATCTAATATTCAAGTTGTTCATAACTGTTCTTGAAAGATATTTGTGTTTGATCTGAATTTTAGTTTGAGTTAAAGTGTTTGTGGAATATAATATATTAAGTTGACAATTTGTGTATGTAATGATGTTATTTGTTGAAAAAAAAAAGGATGATAGGTATGGTAAAGGACTGAAGGTTTGAAATCGGTGTAGTGTGTCAGAGAAGATAAGACTTCTATTTGCAAATATCTCACCAACCGAACCTTATCCATTCCTTTTCTGTATCGTCGGTCATCTCACATACACAACATTGTGTTTCGTCATTAATTGAAACTCAATCACTTTCGTCACACACATTCAAGTTTTGTCGACAAGTGGGCTTCACAATTAAATTGGGCTTCAAACATCATTGGGATTAAATCTGTTTCGTCGCCACAACATACACAAATTCTGTTTCGTCGGATCTGAATCACATCAGTTTCTGTTTCGTCGTCTAGTCTTATACGGTGTTTCGTCGGACAACATATTGACCATCTGTTTCGTCGATTAACAAATATAATCAGTTTCGTCGATTATAAGGCTCAATCAGTTTCGTCGACACATCAACAAATTCTGTTTCGTCGATAGTGTTTCGTCAAGTAACTTATCATTTTTAAACAGAAGACTTGCAAAAGTGTGATAACAGTTTGTTTTCAAGCGAGTGATCAGTTTTTCACATACATACATCAAATATGAGTTGTACGAATCCTTGGGATTGGAGTACGGATCCACAACCAGATCTTAAACAGATGTCGATGGCCGAATATATGAGGAGGACCATACCTCAACAACAACAGTCAATAAGTTCAAGTCAATGGGCAATGGTGTCGAATCAAAATCAGAGCATTCAAAATATTTTGCTTAGTGAGAATGAGACGGGTAGCAACAATCGCCCGCCAAAGTTAAATTACATGAACGACTATCCATCATGGAAGGGTCATTTCCATAACTACGTTCAAGGGCAAAACACAGAATTATGGACGTGTTTCATCTCTGCATTTAGTGAAGCTCTTGAAGAAGCAGGATCAAATGCGACAACTTTCAATAATATGCAAGAAGCCGACAAAAAGGCATATGATCTGGAGAAGAAGGCGTATGCTATTCTCACTCAAGCACTTCACAGAGACATCTTTCATCAATTCTCATATTGTAAGACCACGAAAGGTTTATGGGATGCATTGGTAGCGAGAGGAGAAGGAAATGCAGCTACTAGAAAGATACGCCATGATTTATTGAAGAAAGAGTTTGAATCATTTCAGTTCTTGGAGAATGAAACTCTAAATGATATGACTTCTCGTTTTTATCATTTGATTAGTGAAATGACTTCTTATAGTGTTGCTGCAACTCATCCGGAAATGGTTGCACGATTTGCTGATGCTCTACCTCCTAAGTGGAGTCCATTCATTGAACTTCTAAAGCATACGGGCGCTCTGGATGCAGCCAATGTCAGTCTTTATGAATTCATTCAGAAGTTGGAGCACAAGAACAAAGAGGAAATTCGGAAAGCTAAAAGGATTGCAACTGCACCTCCTCAAAACACAGAAATGTATTTGCCTGGTTTTAGTCCTTCAGCTAGTTCTAGTTCCATTCAGCAACCGAAGCTTCAAACAGCGTATGTGTCCAATACAAGCTCATCTCCGTTTCCACAGTGGAATCAAAGTACTTACATGTCACAATCCATACCCCAACCTCAAGCTCAACCACAACAACAACAAGCGCACTATACCAACAATCCTTCACCCCAAAACACCAACACTGTCAGAGTTGATACTTCCAATCTTTCAAAAGTCAGTGTAGAAGTTGCAAAGGAAAATTTGGAACTTCTCAACACAATGTTCAGTTCATACTGTGGATTGGTAGCAGGTCAAATTGGAAACATCAATATGACCAATGAAGATTATCAGCAGATAGACCGTGATGAAATGGAGTTAATGGATATAAAGTGGGCGTTTGCAAGTGCAGTTAGAAGGGCAAAGGATTTCATGACTCGAACTGGAAGAACTTCGTTGGAAGGCAAAAATGATACGAAGTACGGGTTCAATAAAGATGCGGTTACATGTTACAATTGTGGCGAAAAGGGTCACTTCAAACGTGAGTGCACCCTACCAAGCAGACAAGGCAACCAGAATCCATTCAGAAATCAGACAAGTACTTCCAATGCCAATCAAGATAACCGTGGAAAAGGGATAGTAGCTGTGAACAACACCACCAACCAGAACCAGTCTGGACCTTCAAACACCAATCGAGCATTGACCGTTCAAGCTGATGAAGGGTGCGATTGGTCTGTACAATTGGGAGATAATGATCAAGGAGGTGGAACTGCATGCTATGCAAAATTATAAATCACATCAAGCATGTTCACAAGGAAGAGTTTTCTGAAAGTGATAATAGCTCGGGTTTTAGTGGGAGTTCAGATGAAGAAAGCTCGAATGCAGGAGATTATAATTCTGAAGATGGATCTTTCTCTTCTCAGACTGCCTTCATGGCTAATGTCACAGCCTCTTCGAGTCAGGTAAATTCTGAAACTCCTAGCATATGTAGTGATTGTGCTGATATGAAACATGAATGTGATAGAGTGAAACTTGAATGTGATACGATTCATAGTCACAATCAGAGTTTAGTTGTTGAACTGTCAAAGTGCAAAGAGGCAAACATGGCCTTAGCTCGAAATGAAAAGGAGTTTAAAACAGTTATTGAAACCCAAAAGAAAAGTGTTTCCGAATTAACAAAAACTGTTTTCAACAAACAAATTGGTATTAATAACTACATTAATATCATTGAGGAAACCAAGAAAGAGCTAGCCACGGCTAAATGTGAACATGAGGCGATCAAGCTCAAATTGGAGAGTTATTCTAACTCCCGATATATGCTCGATCACATCATTGACGTTCAGAAACTAAAGGGAAACGTTAAAGGCGTTGGTTATAGGAAGTGTCCACCCTCGTTGAGACACGACTATACCAAGTCGCCCGATGAAGAGGATATGCCTCGGTATGAACCCAGTGTGCCTCTTGATTATGAGGAAGTTACTACTGGCCTAGGGTTCAAACCGGACAATTCATCGGAGGGCTCATCTGATCGGAAAGAAAAGTCATCATGTGCTTCATATCAAAGTCCTCCAACCATTGAGGACTATGATTCTTCAGATGATGAATCAGATGTGAATGACCAGGATGAATCACTTGATGAGACGAAAGGAGTAGAAATTCCAATTGAGAATCATATTCTTTGTGATCCTCCTACTCCTGTCGTGCAACCTGTTGCCAAGCAAGTGATAGATCTTGTCAAGGATGTCAAAGATGACAATGAATGTGTGTCTACTGTTAAGAGCAATAACTTGTTGTATACTTTAGTCGGTGATAGTAAAATTTATTCAGACATAGATTTTCCAATCAAAAACGTCAATCAATCTTTGATTGACAAAGTGTTTGAAGATAATACAAGAAAATTTTTGGGAAAGACAATCCCTGGAAAACAGAAATCACCGACAAAGCAACAACCTGTTGCTTCTAAGGGTAAACAACAGCAACAACGAGCTCCAAAGCCAAAGGCTAAGGTTGAATCAAAAGGAGCTCGTTACAAGAAGAAAGCAAAAAATGTCAAGTTTGTAGCATCAAGGGGTACTGATAAAATTGAGACTTTTGAAAACAAATCAAACACCGATTTTATTCAACAAGTCAAGATTTTAAAACGTAACAGTCAAAACAATTACACTCAACATACAAATGGGTGTGATGAAAGAGCAAGTACCTCAGGTTCTACGGGTTCGACATCTGCTGGTCGATCAAATTCTCCTAAGTTTGTGGAAAGGAGAACGTGTTTTAAATGTGGGGAGTTTGGGCATATCATTAAGAACTGCTAAAACACTCCTAAAGAGAAATTTGTGGAAAGAGCACCACCTGAAAAGGTTCACCCACAACGTCGTCCCGTTTCACCAAAATATGATAAAAGAACTGTTAAGGAACAAGAAACGAAACAACGACGTCAAAACATCAAAGCTGTTGAAAAGTCTTTAAAATCTGAAGTCAAAACGGTCAAAAGGGAACCAAGTTCTTCACAACCTTTAAAACCAGGAGTTTCAAAATCTGTTTACAAAACTCAATCTGGTAAACAAAAACAAACTTGGAAACCTAAGACGGGTGATAGTTCAGGGGGAGGTGCTGTGTTTGAAAATCATCAGGAAATCGAAGTCACAATCTTCGATGATGAAGGACGACCCAAGTCTGTTAAGGCTTGGGTCCCCCTCTCCAACTAATCTCTTAGTGAGTGTGCAGGATGTTCCAGGAGGAATTATCGATAGTCATCGGATTGTTGATAGTGGAGTGTCCATGCACAAGATAGGCGACTTAAAGCTCCAAGATATTGTTATTTCTAGGAGTGGTTGCCTTTGATGGAGAGAAGAAAAAGGAAAGAAGACAGAATTGTCTGTCGAAAGAAATTGAAAAGCTTCGACAAATTGATAATCATTCCAAAGTTTGATTGTTCAAGGCTTTGATCGGGTCCCTAGGATATATTCAATCAAAATGTACGCACCTGCAGCACGTCTGAAGATCAAAATCAACAAGATGAACGTGCAGTGTACATTTCTTCGCTGTGTGATTGGAGAAAAGGTGTTTGTTGAACATACAAACCGGGTGTGCGGATGCCTTGGCATTGATTGAACAACCGCACACTACTTCTCAAAGAGAAAGATAAAGACCTTCGCTGGTGCAATGTGGAAGACCAGCCGGACCCAAAGGTTTCTGATCTTGTTGCTGTGAAGAGATTTCTTAGTAGCTACAAAATCGACTTTGAAATCCACACCGGGTGGATATCCAGTTTGGGAGAGCACTCAAATTCCTTGCAATGCATGAAGCAGTTGCAGGATACGGTTTTGAACTTCTAATCTCTCCTATACTTGTCGATATTTAAGTTGCTTTATGAATTATTATCATCTCGTACAGCACTCTTTGGCCTGACACGTTGATCTCGAATATCACCTCACACGTGATTGTTTCACTATGAAACTCGTCAATGTTGTCATGGTCCGCATCGCTTACCGACGTGCCAACTGATTTTTCCAAAATTCGATAAATCATTTCTGATTCAAAATTAATTTTGGTAAACGGCATTGAGGTAAAACATGAGTTAACCAACATTAGGAAATCGTTTTTGTAAATACCTTTGTGTCTTTTAAATTTATCATAGTTTGTTGATTTTAGGGGGAGTAAATCCAACTTTGAAAAATTCAAAAACAGTGGAAAATTTCAAAAGCGCAAAAACATTGGAAAAACAAAAATGAGTTTCCTGGCGAGAAAAAGAGAAAATGATAGTAGATCAGTGGTCTGTCTAAACCTCTTTAAACTGAAATGCAAAATGAAAAACGATAAGCAGCTCTATATAAGATGTATCGGTAGGCTCACAATCATTTTAAAGTGTGCAGGGTGATATAAATCTTAAATCGACTGAAGACCAGGTGGGAACCGCACATTGGCATATGGTCTTAGTACCGGAATTTCGTTTGAGAGATTGTCGAGGTTCTGAGATATTCGGTCTTTATGCTGTTTTATCATCTGGGTATCATGGTTGTTTCTTTAACCGAAAAAATAACGGAGACGAAGTCTAGATCTTCCATGATACCATACATACGTGTACATATTGCATTCGACCTCAATAAGTGATCAACAATCACATGTCAATAAATAAGTGATAATATATCACAGATTCTTTATCCGGGAGTCAAGTTCGTCTCTCTGCTGTACGAAAGTACTGACCTGTTCACGGATTTGCTCTTGTGCCCTCATGCATATGAAAATCAAGTTCCTCATCAATAAGTGATTCTATCACATAGGGCTTGTTTTCAATCAAATAAGTGAGTTTCTCACATCTTTTATACGGTCAAACGGATGATAAACGGTATACTCACCGGTAAGATGAACTCTCGTGCATACCTTGATACGGGAATATGTCGTGTGTGGATGAACACCGGTCGGTAAGTATAAATCATACACTAATCGTATCCCCTCGCCATGATTACATCTGATAAGTTGAGCTTATGTGGACAACAATACCGATAATTGTTATAGGATGCTTATCTTAATGTTAACTAATTGAACAAAAAGAGTTGTTTTGGCATGACCGTACACTGATATGATTCTCTTACCCTCGAAACTCGCAAAAAGATTGTCTGTAGATATTTATTTACTGCTTTCAGTTTCTGTATCTTTGTATTTATTTATTTATTGCTTTCCGTCTTTACTTTTGAAAAATGAAAAATTCCAAAAAGATTTTAGGTGTGTTTTAATTTAAACTTTATAAAATCCAAAAAGATTTTGCTTCTAGTTTATTTTTGATTGACCGATGTTGGAACTCGAGTCTATCCTACCCAAAATCCTGATCGTAAGCCGGAAAACAATTGCATCTTCATAAACAAGCGAAGTTAAAAAGTTTCAAAAGTTAAAGGATTAAAACTGACCATTTTCTAAACTTTCAAACTGTTGTCGGTCGGTAGTTGATTGAGATTTGATCTCATATGTGTCATTTGTTTAAATGTTAACTATATTCCAAGCGGTTGTTCTCATTATGCGTTTAGCTTTCTTGCCTGTGCAGATGCTAAAGGCTAGGAGAACATGTTCGATGACAAGCTTTGGAATGAAGACACAAAGTGGAGGCACTCAAAGGATAAAATGATCGAGTTGCCGCTGACCTTTCATCAACACCACAAGGATCTGAAGAATTGACAAGTCAAAAGATTCACGAGCATAACTCAATGGAGAGTTCATTCTAAGGGGGAGTTTGTTAACACACTACCTAAATGAAAAGGGAGTTTGTTGATACGCTTTCTTCTTACGACGCGTGAAGACTTTGAAGATCCTCCGACATGAAAGACACAGAAGACGAACCATCACAGAAGACGAACCTCACGAGTAGCGTCCAAGGGGGAGTTTGTTGGTACACTTTATGTGGACGCGACTCGACTCGGTTCGATTCGGTTCGGGTCGACTCGGTTAGGTCCGGCTCAAGCCCGACGTCACGACATTCCTCCGTCATGCACCCCAGAGTTCGACACGCGAGGCACGGAGCGCCGCAAGCCTTTCCCGCAAACACATCACCATGACATCACCAAGGTGATGTCATGATGATGTCAACATTTGTCTCATATGGTGAAATTGGTGAATGTTTAATAACAGACCTATGTCTGGGCCGTTTCTCAACATCATGGGCCGAATACTTGAAGTGGGCTTTGTCATCATTTGGGCTTCTACAACAAACGACGAAACAGATTTATAGAATATATGTATGTCGACGAAACAGAATGTGTTTCGTCGACTTTAGTGTTTCGTCGAGTGCCTTTATGCGTTTCGTCAGTCTGTGTCTGTGTCTAGTATAAATACCCCTCTCTGTTTCTGTGTGAAATAGATGAGAGCATACCCTTAAAGAAACTCTGTCAAAATTCTGTCAAAACTGTGTTTGTATCAGTTTGTGATCGGTTCTCATCCCGTTTAATCAATAGAGTGTGTTTCATTGGTTAATCCGTTTTCTTTACTATCTGTGTTTGGTTTGCACCGTCACGGGGATTCCGCACCTGTTACCGTGTTTGTGATAAACAAGGATAGGTTTTCGTTATCGATCCTCACCGGGAAAAACGGGACCTACAAGGTGGTTGGGATCATTACATACACAAATTGTCAACTTAATATATTATATTCCACAAACACTTTAACTCAAACTAAAATTCAGATCAAACACAAATATCTTTCAAGAACAGTTATGAACAACTTGAATATTAGATGAACTCGATGAAGATTCAAGTGACCGGAAAATTTCCGAACACGATTTTGCTTAAAACTTTCAACAAAAACCAAATCCTAATTTGTAAACACTCAAACAAACAAGGTTTTTGAACAAACTTTTAGCAAACCAACAACATAAACACTGATTTTAGAAGTATTTTTCCAGAAAATAATGAGTTTTTCAAGAACAAAAATCTGAAAAACACAATAACAACTTGTTTCAAACACGACAATGTTTGGTTTTAAACAAGGAAAAGAGCCAAGGCTCTGATACCACTTGTAGGTACCGTTTTTCCCGGTGAGGATCGATAACGAAAACCTATCCTTGTTTATAACAAACACAGTAACTGTGAGACCCTAATTCGTACATGACAAAAGTCGCAGCGGAAAAACGTACCTTAAAAATTTCTTTCGTTTCAAACACCTTGACACACTTAATTTCATTTCTAGGGTTAATTCTTTCTCAATAAATACATTTATTATACTCATTTACAATAAGAGATCATAAACTGGCTTCACTCAATAACGTACTCGACACTCCCGTACAATCTATCTTGTGACTCGATCCTCGATCTCCAATCCTTGGGTATCCTCATGAACGGTATTACCTGCATTCACCATATATAATTCATAACATTAGTACGCATTAGAAACACACAAAGTCTATTCTCGTTACTTCTCGTTTCGTTATACTCTCTACATCCCAGCTTTTCCATCCTGTCTCACCATCTGTGGTGAGACTTCCTTGCCATTCCTGCACCACCCTTATAACTCCAGGTACACGAACAACATCGTAAACACTTAACCATACCGAAAGACTTACATACATACCCTACTTCATACATATTATCTCTATATATATACATACGTACACACATGCATACATACCTGCTTACATACATACTCACACACATGCATGCCAATCTACATGCATACTTACATATACACACATCTACATCATTATATACGTATCTATATGTACACATACCAACATCATTAAGTACACACATGACATTATACATATTTACATACATACAACCCTACGTGCATCATACCAAACTCATACATGCCTATTCTCATACATACCATCACATATCCTCTTATTCTTGCTCACATACTTATAAACATACTTACGTAGGTACATACATGCTTTCATACTTTGCTACTTACGTGTATAGAGATATACAAACATGCATACATACCTATCTACATGTGCGTTTACCCCAATTGTCATAAAACATAAGTTAAATTAGTCATACGCAACTTAAAACGCGATTAAACGAGTTCCCGGGACAAAACGAGACACGAAAACAAGTTTCGGCGAAAACAACCCGTCGCGTCGCGTGACGCGACGCCCCCCTTTTTCCAGAACTTCTGCAGCTGTTTGCTGCATTTTCCAAGCACAACCCGATTTTACGGAAACGGGCATAACTCTCTCGTTTTTTATCCGTTTTACCCGATTCTTTTTCCTACGCGTCCGTAATTTAATTCTCCATCTAATGGACTAAAATCCCACATCCGACATAATAAAATTTCAGACTTTTAACTCTTCGGCTTATAACCCTCTTACCAAACTTCGACCCTGTAACAACTCTCATCAAAAGTCATACTTATTAAATTAATTAGTCCAAAAGGAAACTCTAATTGAGAGACCCAAGTGATTCTGAACAAACCCTGAAATTTTCATAATTTTCAGAATCAGGATTAGGGCCCCTAAAACTCAAGGGGGGTAAACCCTAGTGGATAATTATCCACTAAAATTCGTTGTAAAAATACTGAAAATTGAAAGTGGCAACTCAGCAAGGCTAGTCCCAGTCGTGGCTAGTCTATGAGCCTATTTTTAACCCATACGCACCGTAGCAGGTTATGGCCTACGATGCGCAGGCCTTTAAAAGACCCATACGCATCGTAGGGGATGTTTTGCTACGATGCGCAGGGCATCCCAAAATTTACCTATAAATAGCAGACATTGGCATTCGTTTTCTGAACTTGTTACGACGAAATAATTCTCACAAATACACTGAGTTTCGATCTGTTATTCCAAAATTCAACCCCCGGGTATCGAAATTCTGCTACAAAACAGGGTATTAGCACAATCGCTGCTACGATTCATTTATCCGAAGATCAAGATATCCAATGCATGTTTAAATGCCGCCCACATTAGGATTATACTTTATCGTTCGTCATTAATTTGACGGATTGTCGTTAATTCGATAGGTAAAGTATTATACTTTATCGTTCGTTGTTAATTCAACGGATCATCGTTAATTCGATGGGTAAAGTATTGTACCTTGTCATTCGTTGTTAATTCAACGGATCATCGTTAATTCGATGGACAAAGTATTGCATTTTGACATTCATTGTGATAGTTTGATCTCGTAAATTATCGTAATTGCTGGATTGATTACTAACCCAGTTTTGTATGCATTGTTATTTAAATTAGGTTAACAAGGCTAAATCATAGATTAGACTCTGATCATATTAAATCAGCAATGTGAGTCATTCTCCTTTTCTCACAGTTTGTGAGTCATTCTCTTTTTATCAAATTACTTTCAAAATCATGTTTATTTTCAAAGGTTATAATTACAGTGATTAAGTCTTTGTAATCACCAAATTACAGCCGGTATGTGGGGTATTGTGCACAGTATTACAGTTTTATCACTTTAGGTGGGCGAACCTAAATTTAGTGATATTCGTCATTCATTGGGGCAGCCAATGGTGATATGACCACAGTCACCGTAAAGATTCGAGTGACAAATACTGTGGGTAGTTGGTTGATATTAGAAACATTGTAATCGCTCTTAATACTGTAAATTATAACAAATGTGTCATTTTAGTAAATAGAATGATTCACTCAGTATTTCCCGCTGACAAAACCTTTTTCAAACATGTTTCAGGTGATCTGTTGTAATTCAGGAAAAGTGCTGGGGAGTATTTCAAAGCTTACTGATAGTGGCTCAATATAAAATAAATAAATGCTTTTGTAATATCACGTTTTTATAGTAAAAACATAGTATTGTAAATTATCGGGGTTTTATCCCGAATTGTGAAATAAAATAATCGGGGAAAAATTTTAGCTTTAAGCGATCCTGTTTCCGCTGTTAAACTCAATTAAATCAATACCGCAGTATTTCTGTCCCGCGGCTCTTGAAACGGGTCAAACCGGGTCAGGGGCCGTGACAGAAAAAAAGTGGTATCAGAGCCACTGGGTTAAGCTGATTAAGTATTTAGAAATGCTCCATTTTTCCTGATTACAGCCACTGGGTTAAGCTGATTAAGTATTTAGAAATGCTCCATTTTTCCTGATTACAGCCACTGGGTTAAGCTGATTATGTATTTAGAAATACTTAATTTTTCCTGATTACTATTATATGATTATTTGTATTATTAACTGAATATTTGATTATTTGTTAGTTACAGTATGGGTAAGAAAAAGCTGTCAAGCATTTATCTTAAATTAGAGAAATCATCTAATGAAAAAGGAAGTTCATCCCGAACCAAATCCTCAAGTCAGTCTGAAATTCCTGAAGAAGGAATATTCGTGCGAAAGGCACAATACGAGGAATCACTTTCTCCTCGAAGGAGAGAAATGATTATTAAGAAAAGTAAAGAGAAAATTCAAGAAAAGAGGGTTAAACGGGAAACTCAGGAAATAATTGATAAATCACCTTGGGAAGATAAACTAGATGAGAAATGGGCAAATTTATATATGCTAGCTACAGTAGCAGAAAATATAAATCCTTAAAGATTAGCACCCTATTCTCATAAATCTAGAAACCTTGTGTGATAAATAAAATTTGAAACCTACGTGTGGTTGTCAGTTATCTTTGTAAATCAACTAGTACATTGTGTGAAATAAATTACAAAGTTTATTTGTAAATTTTAATTTAGTATCTTATGCATTTTGCATATATGCTACATCAGCATGAGTGAGATAACCGAAGATTTCCAGAATCTTAATCTTTATCCCGTAAATGTTGAAGCTTCCAAAGAATATATTAGCTACTATCCCGATGTTGAACAACCAGTAGAATTCAAGGTTCCACCGTTGAGCAAGCCGAAACAAAAGAAAAGAACTTATGTAGGATGGAGGAAAATCCGTAAGAAGAAGCCAGCTAAGAAACTGCCCAAAATAAGTAATCCTTTGAAAAAGGGAAAAGAAGTCATAACTGGAGAGAATTCCAAACCGCAAGAAATGGAAACTGGAAACAAAAAGAAGGATAAGGAGGTAGAATTACAAATGGAGGAAATTACTAAAGAAGTAATAATGGAAGTTGGGCAAGGATCTATACCAGCTCAGAGAGAAATCGGGGAGAGTTCCAATCCAACCCAGGAAAGAACTTTTCAGGATGAGATAGATTTTCTATTAGAAAACTGTGAGACAATTCAGCCTGTCCAGACAAATCTTTTTACCTATCCTATTGAAAACCAATTCCCTATGAATTGGGAACCAGCAGCAATTCCCGATCCAATAGTTCATTCCCAACCCATAGGAATGGACGAATGGTGGACAAACGATTGGCAATTTCAAAATATTGTCAATGATCCTTACACTTTTCTTCCACAATTCGATCCAGAACCATTACCTAATCCACCCATGAGTACTAAAAACATGGCCGAACTTCGCCACTTTGGCGAAGAGTTATTTGATATGGGAAATAGAATGAGGGAGATAGGTGGACAGATTGCTTGGAAGTACGACGAAAGGGAAATGCGTTTTTAACAGCAAGTAACGAGAGTTAGAATGATGATAAAATGGTAGTTGTATAATAGTACTAATAAAGTTAGTCTGTAAATAATCAATAAAACTCTGTATGATATCTGTGAGTAATGATGCATAATAGATATATATAAATGAAATCGAAAGATCGATTATTTTGACTATATTTGTATTATACAATTTTCTGATTGATTGTATATAATTATTATTTGTCAGTTACTAATAAAATTTATATATATACATTATCAGATGGCAAACAGTAATGATGAACCTATTAATGAAGTTAATCATTCTGAACAACACTCAAGAGATCAATATATGACTCGGCAAGATATTGAAAACATTGTTGCTCAAGGGATAGCCAATGCTATTCCAGCATTCGTCGCTGCTATAAAGTATCCACCCGAACCGCAACAAATTGTTCCGAGCAAACAGATTACTGAAGATAACTTCAGTAATAGTGTAAATGGAGGCAATAAGCATGATAATCATAATAAGGAACCACATCAAGCTCCATTAACCAAGAAAATGAAAACTGCAACGCCTGGTTGCACTTTCAAAGAATTCCTTGCTTGTAAACCCACTGAATTTGCAGGCAATGAAGGAGCAACTGCATCACTGCGTTGGTTAGAGAAAACCGAAGCAGTCATTGCAATAAGTAAATGTGGTAAAGATGATCAAGTCATGTATTCATCCAATCTGTTCAAAGAAGGAGCACTCGAGTGGTGGAATACTGTGTTACAATCAAAAGGAAGAGCAATAGCTTATGCTATGACTTGGGAAGAATTTAAGGGTTTGGTAGAAAAAAAATTCTGTCCTGAGTATGAGAAGGAACAGATGGCGAATAAGTTTCTAAATCATCGGATGATGAGTGTGGATTGTCGCGGTTATACCTCGACATTCTTCGAATATGCAAGAATGGTACCAACATTGGCTTCGCCAGAACCGGTACTTATTTCTCGCTATATTTGGGGGCTAATTAGCGAAATCCGCAATATTGTTAAAGCTTCGAGACCTCGCACTATTGACGATGCGGTAGAATTAGCCAACACTCTGACCGATGAATTGGTGCGCACAAAGGATGAAGATAGGAAGAAGGCACTAGCTCAGAAAATTACCCAAGGATTTCGTGTGGGTAATAATAACAGTTTCAAGAGAAAAGGCACAGGGCAATCTCCAGGACCGTCATTCTGCAGGAAATGCAAAAAGAAGCATTTTGGAAGATGCGATATTACTTGCAATTTTTGCAAAGCTGCAGGACATCGTGAAGAAAATTGCAAAAAGAAAACAGTAATCTGTTTTAACTGTGGTGAAGCAGGGCATTATAAAACAGAATGTCCTAAATTGGTCAAACCAGTAGATAACAAACCGAAGGCGACAGAAGAAACTACTAAGAAGAATGCCAGAGCATTTCAGTTGACCACTCAAGAAGCCGAACTTATTCCAGATGTGATAGCGGGTACGTTCCTAGTTCACAACGTGTATGCAAAAGTATTATTTGACTCTGGTGCAAACCAAAGTTTTATAAATACTTCATTCTGTCAAGCTCTTAGTTTACCTTTAACCAATACTAGGCAGATTTTTACTGTTGAAACCGCAGACGGAAATTCAGTTAAAATAGATAAAGTGTTGCAAGAAGGAAACATAGAACTTTTAGGACATAAATTCTCTGCAAGACTATTGCCGATGAATTTAGCTGAATTTGATGTTGTATTAGGAATGGATTGGTTAGTAGCCAACCATGCTAGAATCCTTTGTGATCAGAATTCCATAGAAATTCAATCACCTACCGGAGAAGTGATTAGGATTACAGGAGATAAACCACGAAAACCCATGAAGTTCATATCAGTAATGAAAGTTGCTAATTATGAACGAAAACAAGGAATAGTGTATATGATTTCAGTAATCATTAGCACTAAGGGAAAAGATCTAAAGGAAATACCAGTAGTATCGGAATACTCTGATATATTTCCAGAAGATTTACCAGGATTACCTCCAGATAGGGAAGTAGAATTTAGGATTCATTTAATTCCAGGAACTACACCGATAGCCAAGGCACCTTATCGGTTAGCACCCACAGAAATGTTAGAATTGAAAAAGCAATTAGATGAATTACTAAGTAAAAGATTTATACAACCTAGCTCATCCCCTTGGGGAGCGCCAGTGTTGTTTGTGAAGAAAAAGGATGGTTCAATGAGAATGTGTATCGATTATAGGGAATTGAATAAGGTTACAATTAAAAATCGATATCCATTACCTAGGATTGATGATCTTTTTGATCAACTACAGGGGGCTAGATATTTTTCTAAGATAGATTTACGCTCTGGATATCATCAATTGAAGGTACAAGAAGAAGACATACCTAAAACTGCTTTCAGAACTAGGTATGGTCATTACGAGTTTACAGTCATGCCCTTCGGGTTAACGAATGCACCTGCAGCATTCATGGACATGATGAATAGGATCTGTAAACCGTACTTGGATAAATTTGTAATTGTTTTCATAGACGATATACTTATTTATTCCAAAAGTCAGACAGAGCATTGTGAACACCTTCATGCACTCTTAACTTTGTTAAGAAAAGAAAAGTTGTACGCCAAATTCTCGAAATGCGACTTTTGGCTAAAGGAAGTACAATTTTTAGGACACATGGTGAATCATGAAGGTATTCATGTAGATCCTGCTAAGATAGAGGCAATTACCAAGTGGAAGGTTCCACAAACAGCAATGGAAATTAGAAGTTTTATAGGTTTAGCTGGGTATTATAGACGGTTTATTAAGGATTTTTCCAAGATAGCCGTACCATTAACTAAGTTAACCTGTAAAGCCACTAAGTTTGAGTGGGGACCTAAACAGGAAGAAGCTTTTAGAATCCTGAAACAGAAACTAACCCATGCACCAATCTTAGCCTTACCAGAAGGAACTGAAGATTTTGAAGTATATTGTGATGCTTCAAAATTAGGATATGGATGTGTGCTTATGCAACGCAAGAAGGTAATTGCGTATGCATCAAGGCAGTTGAAAAAGCACGAAGAGAATTATACGACTCATGATTTAGAATTAGGAGCCGTAATTTTTGCTCTTAAGATTTGGAGACATTATCTTTACGGAAGTAAATTTACTGTCTACACTGACCACAAAAGTTTAAAATACATATTTGGGCAAAAAGAGTTAAACATGAGACAAAGGAGATGGATGGAAATCTTAAGTGACTACGACTGTGATATTCAGTATCACGAAGGAAAGGCGAATGTAGTTGCAGATGCCTTAAGTCGTAAGTATCATGAGAAACAACGAAGGGTTCGTGCTCTCAGATTAAATCTACAAATAGATTTAATGGAACAATTGAAGAATGTTCAAACTACAGTAATCAAGGATGATGCTGAAGGAATGAAAGGACGAATCAAGGAATTAGAGCAAGGAGCAGATGGAATTTGGAGATTCCATAAAAGTAGAATTTGGGTACCTAAGCAGGGAGACTTAAGACCTGAGATTTTAGAAGAAGCTCATAAGTCTAGGTACACTATGCATCCAGGAAACAATAAGATGTACCAAGATTTAAGGAAGAATTTCTGGTGGATAGGAATGAAAAGAGACATAGCCAGTTATGTTTCTAAATGTCTTACTTGTTCACAAGTTAAGGCAGAACATCAGAAACCTTCGGGGTTACTACAACAATTAGAAATGCCAGTATGGAAATGGGAACTTATAACAATGGATTTTGTTACTAAGTTACCCAAAACCAGAAAAGGTAATGATGCGATTTGGGTAATTGTGGATCGATTAACCAAATCTGCTCACTTTCTACCTATGAAAGAAACCTTTAGTATGGAAAGACTGGCTAAATTGTATGTAGATGAAGTTGTATCCTTACATGGAGTTCCACTATCCATTGTTTCGGATAGAGATAGTCGTTTTACTTCCCATTTTTGGAAAAGTTTCCAGCAAGCTATGGGAACTCGACTAAACCTGAGCACTGCATATCATCCCCAAACAGATGGACAAAGTGAAAGAACAATCCAAACTCTAGAAGACATGCTCCGAGCATGTGTAATAGACTTTGGTGGAAGTTGGGATGATCATTTACCATTAATTGAATTCTCCTATAACAATAGTTATCACTCAAGCATTGAAACTGCTCCATTCGAGGCACTGTATGGAAGAAAGTGCAGAACTCCCGTTTGTTGGGCAGAAATAGGGGAAAGTCAGTTATCAGGACCTGAAATAGTGCAAGAAACAACTGATAAGATTACTCAAATCAAGGAAAGACTGAAGACTGCTCGAGATCGTCAGAAAAGTTATGCAGACAATAGAAGTAAGCCGTTAGAATTCCAAGTTGGAGACAGAGTACTGTTGAAAGTTTCTCCTTGGAAAGGAGTAGTCAGATTTGGAAAGAAAGGAAAGCTAAGTCCCAGGTACGTAGGACCATTTCCAGTAATCCAACGTATAGGACCAGTAGCTTATCGTTTACAATTACCAGAAGAATTATCTGGAGTACATAATGTATTTCATGTATCCAATCTCAAGAAATGCTTATCAGATGAATCTCTGGTAGTACCTCTTCGAGATATAGAGGTAAACGAAAAGTTGAAATTTGTTGAGAAACCTCTTCAAATTGAGGATCGAAAGATCAAGTTTCTCAAACACAAACGACTAGTTTTAGTCAAAGTCAAGTGGGATTCAAAGAGAGGAGCTGAATACACTTGGGAACTGGAATCAGAAATGAAGAAGAAGTATCCACACTTATTCCAGTAAATCTCGAGGACGAGATTTTTCTTAAGGTGGGTAGAATGTAACAACTCTCATCAAAAGTCATACTTATTAAATTAATTAGTCCAAAAGGAAACTCTAATTGAGAGACCCAAATGATTCTGAACAAACCCTGAAATTTTCATAATTTTCAGAATCAGGATTAGGGCCCCTAAAACTCAAGGGGGGTAAACCCTAGTGGATAATTATCCACTAAAATTCGTTGTAAAAATACTGAAAATTGAAAGTGGCAACTCAGCAAGGCTAGTCCCAGTCGTGGCTAGTCTATGAGCCTATTTTTAACCCATACGCACCGTAGCAGGTTATGGCCTACGATGCGCAGGCCTTTAAAAGACCCATACGCATCGTAGGGGATGTTTTGCTACGATGCGTAGGGCATCCCAAAATTTACCTATAAATAGCAGACATTGGCATTCGTTTTCTGAACTTGTTACGACGAAATAATTCTCACAAATACACTGAGTTTCGATCTGTTATTCCAAAATTCAACCCCCGGGTATCGAAATTCTGCTACAAAACAGGGTATTAGCACAATCGCTGCTACGATTCATTTATCCGAAGATCAAGATATCCAATGCATGTTTAAATGCCGCCCACATTAGGGTTATACTTTATCGTTCGTCATTAATTTGACGGATTGTCGTTAATTCGATAGGTAAAGTATTATACTTTATCGTTCGTTGTTAATTCAACGGATCATCGTTAATTCGATGGGTAAAGTATTGTACCTTGTCATTCGTTGTTAATTCAACGGATCATCGTTAATTCGATGGACAAAGTATTGCATTTTGACATTCATTGTGATAGTTTGATCTCGTAAATTATCGTAATTGCTGGATTGATTACTAACCCAGTTTTGTATGCATTGTTATTTAAATTAGGTTAACAAGGCTAAATCATAGATTAGACTCTGATCATATTAAATCAGCAATGTGAGTCATTCTCCTTTTCTCACAGTTTGTGAGTCATTCTCTTTTTATCAAATTACTTTCAAAATCATGTTTATTTTCAAAGGTTATAATTACAGTGATTAAGTCTTTGTAATCACCAAATTACAGCCGGTATGTGGGGTATTGTGCACAGTATTACAGTTTTATCACTTTAGGTGGGCGAACCTAAATTTAGTGATATTCGTCATTCATTGGGGCAGCCAATGGTGATATGACCACAGTCACCGTAAAGATTCGAGTGACAAATACTGTGGGTAGTTGGTTGATATTAGAAACATTGTAATCGCTCTTAATACTGTAAATTATAACAAATGTGTCATTTTAGTAAATAGAATGATTCACTCAGTATTTCCCGCTGACAAAACCTTTTTCAAACATGTTTCAGGTGATCTGTTGTAATTCAGGAAAAGTGCTGGGGAGTATTTCAAAGCTTACTGATAGTGGCTCAATATAAAATAAATAAATGCTTTTGTAATATCACGTTTTTATAGTAAAAACATAGTATTGTAAATTATCGGGGTTTTATCCCGAATTGTGAAATAAAATAATCGGGGAAAAATTTTAGCTTTAAGCGATCCTGTTTCCGCTGTTAAACTCAATTAAATCAATACCGCAGTATTTCTGTCCCGCGGCTCTTGAAACGGGTCAAACCGGGTCAGGGGCCGTGACAGACCCGTTCATGCATTCATCAACATAACATGTTTATTTTACCATACCCTCTTATAGACCTAATAATATTCGTGACGGCTATCACAAAATACTAAATTATTGGATGTCATACATCCTCTTAACACATTATCGTTCATATGCTTATTTTTTTGACCCGTTAAGGGTATTTGCGCATTGTTTGGTTTATGACTAACCAAAACCATATTTCTCACTTCCATACTTGTCTAATACATTACACTAATCGCATAACTTGTTTCCTAACTACTTTTAAGATCGTTCGCCCAATATACCAACCAAGGGCGTTTTAGTCAACTTTAATCCCATCATTTCCGTCGAAGGACTTCAACACATATTTAACTTCCAACATCAAGATTCATTAATTAAAATATCATACTACTTAATCGAACTAAGAAGTGATTACGGAAATCACTTACCTTATGCATCCGCGTTCCTATCCGCTTCCTTGCCTTCTCTTGACCCGTTAGCCATTCATGCTTGAGTCCACCTTGATATGATTCCTATACTTTCATATCACCAACATCGCATTCCCGTTAGCTTACATCATTGTACATGTTAACGACCACATCAATCACATGTTTCACATTTGACTTTCATTAGTCGATTTTAGCTAACATAAAACATACAACCAAGTTCATATCCTGTTAATCGCATGTAATTCATCATGTCATTCCATTTAATACGTATCGACATAACAGGTACCATACCTCTTCCTATAATCCTACCTTTATGACAACTAGTCAAATCGTACTTCATATGCATAGTTGACTTTCTGAAAGTCAACAGTTCATCTATTTAACTTTCCACTTATCATCATATACTAGTAACATCATAATAGACTACACGGACGACACTATATACGTCTTATCATACTCTTGGTGTGCGTACCACCTTTTTAAGCATAACGTACAACTATTTCATGCACAAATCTTCTAAACTCATACATAACCCATCAAAACCTACTACTAATCATCATGTATCATTCCCAAATACACATCAAACATATCATCATCACATTTCTCCTAATTCTTCTAACAAGTATTCATCATACCCACATAATACATAAATCTTTCAACAAGAATTGGACATAGGTGATGAGTCTAGTCATCTTCATCACCATAACTAATGGGTTTATAATCTAAACATCAAATTAACACAAACCATTCATAATTCATGTTCTATATGTTGATTATAACACATACTCATGCTCAATTCCACTTAAACTCATAGATTAGAACATAACCCACCTTACACATGATCACAAATCTTAGATTTAAGACATACCTTATGATCCCCTCGTGAAGGTGATCATTAATCTGTGTTCCTTCTTGAATTTGAGCTTCGATTCACCCTTTAATTTGGTGATTTAGTGGAACTAGGGTTTGGAGCTCTTGAGAGCTCCTGAAGCTTCAAGAACACGCACGTATGTGTGTTTTTGTGTGTGTATTGACCTTTTAATTAGTAGACAACTTTCATCTGTTCCACTCTAGCCCCTCGGGTTTGCCTTTTAACACAAAGAAACTGACACTACCTTTATCATTTAATACTTTTGACCCTACCCTTAACTAGGTTAAATAGCCTAGTTATTTATTTCATGACGTGTCATTTATGAACACACGACAAATATTAACATTTGGATTTTGGGGCGTTACAAGTCTACCACCCTTATATGAGGTTTCGTCCCCGAAACCTTTCTTACTTTCATCGAACACACATTATCTTTTCTTCCAATCCATCTATACGACCACTAGCCCATCCTAATAAGAATCTTCTAGCTTCAAGAACCCGTTCCGGAGTTCTTATTAGCATCGCTTTCACTAGTAGCGCTAATTTCTAACAACCTTCATAGATAGTGGTTCATTCCTTGTTCAAATATTCCTTCATCATGTGCAATATATCCTTTTGTTTACTTAAATAATTCCATCATTTCATTATTAACATTCTTTCTGTTTATTTGCACAATCATATCATTTTCGTCGACTAAACGACCTTACTTTGAATTTGAAATCTATACATACTCATATATGCTTAACTTTAACGTTAACCTTATTCTACATTTTCTACAGTTACGTATACCTTGCATACCTTTATATTATCCTTAAATCATTTCGTTCATTTCACATTACTATTGCTTTCACTTCATGCATTACTTAATTCATGTGTGTAAATAGTTCATGTCTCTCCAATCATGAGTTAAACATTTTACTAACCTCTTTTTCATTTCCCAAACCACGATCTGCAACCCAGATCGATCATCTTCTCCTCGAGTACTAGCCCTACAGGCCAGATTTCATTCATTCGTGTAATGAGCTTCCGCTCGTGCACATCCTTTCACCAATACGATTGGTTTCATCACATCAATATTTCTAACATTTTCATCAACAAAATTAGCGGTTAGCATATTTCTTTTAAACATTCATTATACTAGGGGATTACCCACTTATAATAAGTCTACAATTTCCTACGTCCAGGCTGTAACATATCACACCTTCCATTTCTTACATGTAATTCTTTCATTCTAATTACTTATTTCGTCAACCTTCATTTGACCCTTCACAGCTTAACTGACATTTCTTAATTATTGTATAAGTACTGAGGCACCCGTCCGTACTTCTTTCCATTCATGCTTACGTGCAAAAACATTCATTACATCATTTCGGTATTGTTAGCAAAACTTATCATTTTTGCTCATACTCAATTTATTGTCCGGGTCGTAGCCCGTCATTTATTATGACTCCTAAGGGTCTATTACTAACACATTTAACACCTAACTGGTTCAAAACTTCTTTCTTTCATTTCACAACTTAGGTTTTTGCATGCCTATTACGATCATTCTTTTGTTTATTTACTTTACATTTACCCATATGACCCGGTTGACACAACCACAGTCAAACTATCGACACGTTCCGATGTGGACTAATTCCATCCTTTTTATCATTTTAAATCCGTCCTGCGGATTCAAACGTAACGTTCATACCTTTCATTACTTCTATGTTTCGAATCCGTCTAGCGGTTCCAAACATACCATTTATACCTTTCCTTCCTTCCATGTTTTGAATCCATCTAACGGATTTCAATCATATCATTCACATCTTTCATTTCTTACATGTGTTGAATCTGTTTCGCAGATTCAGACATATCATTTCTACATTTCATTTCCTTAAATCCGTTTTACGGATTCAAACATTCCATTCATGCCTTTCCTCCCTTGAATCCGTCTCACGAATTCAAACATATCATCCATGCCTTTCATCCTTGAATCCGTCGCACGGATTCAAACATTGCATTCATACCTTTCATTCCCTGAATCCGTCCCGCGGATTCAAACATATCATTCATGCCTTTCATCCTTGAATCCGTCTCACGGATTCAAACATTTCATTCATACCTTGTTGATCCGTACTCAATTACGAATTCCACATTCTTCATTCTTATCAGGCATGTTTTTCATACTTTCATAGTACTCTCAATTTCCCGAGAGCCTTACTTCCCATTTTACCCATACGCCCGCCTGCTACCTAACTCTACCGGACATACCTGTAACAATTATCATGATCTCACGAACGTCATACGTTTCTCGTGTACTGGCCAGGTACACAATCCACATAGTAGTTTCGTGCCTTCATGTAATTGTCACCTCATGTCCGTAGATTTAGGTTTCGGCGCGTGTATCACTTCCAGTACTTCATTACTATACAATCATTGTCTTTCATTTAAACTTTTCCTTCCCTTAATGAGTTTTACCATTACTTACACCCACGTATTAAATTTACGTACCTGGGCTCATTTGCCTATTTGTCTTATTACCTCTTTGCCTGCCTTAGTATTCATCCTAGACTGCATTCACATATCATCCTCTTCCAACACTCATGCTTACCTTGCACATACAAAACCGTCAGTTTCTTTATACGTATACATAAGTACATACCTACATTAGCCTTTACCTTTGGATCTTGATCGAGTCTTAGATTGTACGGATTTCTTATCTCAAGAGCACACAAGTTTGAGTTCAAGTACTTACCTTCTCGTACTTGATTCCCTCAAACTAGGGCTCTGATACCAACTTGTGAGACCCTAATTCGTACATGACAAAAGTCGCAGCGGAAAAACGTACCTTAAAAATTTCTTTCGTTTCAAACACCTTGACACACTTAATTTCATTTCTAGGGTTAATTCTTTCTCAATAAATACATTTATTATACTCATTTACAATAAGAAATCATAAAGTGGCTTCACTCAATAACGTACTCGACACTCCCGTACAATCTATCTTGTGACTCGATCCTCGATCTCCAATCCTTGGGTATCCTCATGACCGGTATTACCTGCATTCACCATATATATACATAAATCTTTCAACAAGAATTGGACATAGGTGATGAGTCTAGTCATCTTCATCACCATAACTAATGGGTTTATCATCTAAACATCAAATTAACACAAACCATTCATAATTCATGTTCTATATGTTGATTATAACACATACTCATGCTCAATTCCACTTAAACTCATAGATTAGAACATAACCCACCTTACACATGATCACAAATCTTAGATTTAAGACATACCTTATGATCCCCTCGTGAAGGTGATCATTAATCCGTGTTCCTTCTTGAATTTGAGCTTCGATTCACCCTTTAATTTGGTGATTTAGTGGAACTAGGGTTTGGAGCACTTGAGAGCTCCTGAAGCTTCAAGAACACGCACGTATGTGTGTTTTTGTGTGTGTATTGACCTTTTAATTAGTAGAAAACTTTCATCTGTTCCACTCTAGCCCCTCGGGTTTGCCTTTTAACACAAAGAAACTGACACTACCTTTATCATTTAATACTTTTGACCCTACCCTTAACTAGGTTAAATAGCCTAGTTATTTATTTCATGACGTGTCATTTATGAACACATGACAAATATTAACATTTGGATTTTGGGGCGTTACAGTAACGGGTGCGGAATCCCCGTGACGGTGCAAACCAAACATAATTAATAAAGAACACGGATTAACCAATGAAACACACTGTATTGATTAAACGGGATGAGAACCAAATACAAACTGAAACAAACACAGTTTTGACAGAATTTTGACAGAGTTTCTTTAAGGGTATGCTCTCATCTCTTTCACACAGAAACAGAGAGGGGTATTTATACTAGACACAGACACAGACTGACGAAACGCATAAAGGCACTCGACGAAACACTAAAGTCGACGAAACATATTCTGTTTCGTCGACTTACATATATTCTATAAATCTGTTTCGTCGTTTGTTGTAGAAGCCCAAATGATGACAAAGCCCACTTCAAGTATTCGGCCCATGATGTTGAGAAACGGCCCAGACATAGGTCTGTTATTAAACATTCACCAATTTCACCATATGAGACAAATGTTGACATCATCATGACATCACCTTGGTGATGTCATGGTGATGTGTTTGCGGGAAAGGCTTGCGGCGCTCCGTGCCTCGCGTGTCGAACTCTGGGGCGCACGACGGAGGAATGTCGTGACGTCGGGCTTGAGCCGGACCTAACCGAGTCGACCCGAACCGAATCGAACCGAGTCGAGTCGCGTCCACATAATGTGTACCAACAAAGAGTCGGTTGAATCAGGTAATTCTGAATCACAGGATGAAAATGAAGGTAATTTTCATGATGGATATCTAAAAAACACAAAATCCGAGAAGAATTTGAATGATGATTCAAAGGGATTGGTTTATACCATGATTGGATCGGACAAATTATTCTTAGATGTTGTATTCCCGATTCAGAATGTGATTTCAGAAAAGGTTGATAAAGTTTTCAAGATGGTTGAGATTGAGAAGTCTGAAATTTCAAAGTTTGCTGGTAAAGGTCACAAAACTTTTTATAACAAACCTGGTTACAGGATGAAAAATATGAAGGCTGGGTTGGGTTATAAAAAGAAACAAAATTGGAAGAAAAATGAGGTGCCAAATTATCAGGCAAAAATGAGTTTTGTTCAAGGAAAAAGTTTTGAAGAAGAGGAAAAACTCAAATTTAGACAACAGTCTAATGAAGAGTTCTGTGCTCAAAAGAAGAAGCAACAACCACAGATCAAAGATGTGTCCAAGAGAACATGTTTCAAATGTGATCAAATAGGACATCTTGCACGAAAGTGTCCAAATCTGAAATTTGTGGGTGTTGACAAAAAGAAGTCTGAAAATGTTAAGAAACAAAGATCTGAGAATGTGAAACAAAGGTCGACCAAATTTGATTCAAAACAAACTTGGAGGTACAACACAAACAAGTTTGTTTTGAACCAAACTTGGAAATCAAACCAGAATTCTCACATACCCAGATTAAGAACAACACAAAGTTGCAAAACAACTGTCGATGCAACAAAACCAACTGAGTTTTGGAAACCAAAAGTTGTTGTTCAAAATCAAAATGTTCAAAAAGAGTCACATTTTTATAAAAGTGGTACTCCGAAAGGTCAAACATGGAGTGTTAAAAAACAAGTGATTTTGGTAAAAGATGAGAAAATTGAAGTTAAAGATGAAAAAGTCTTTGTTCAAGATGACAAAGATTTTCCAAAATTGAATGATACATATTGTGTTGAAATGCCTAAGGTTCAACAGACCTGGGCTAAATTGTTCAAGTAATCAAGTAGTCTGAATGTGCAGGTGCTCAACAAAATCGAAGATTGTGAGAATGGAAGTTGGAGCAGCCTGTCACAACGAAGAGAGGAGGCTGCTGAACCCTGGTTTGGTTAAACAGGGAGTTTGTTTTTCTGTACATAAATAAACAATATTTTCAAAAACCCTAAAAATTTGAAAAAAAAAATTAAAAACCAAAAATATGTTTTAGTTTGTTAAAAAATTGAAAAACCAAAAATATGTTTGTTTTTTATTTTTGTCAAAAACAGAAAATTACAAAAATATGTGTTGATTGAATATGCCGAAACCCTCACGGCGGAACAAACATGATTACTTTCACAAGATTGAAAAACGGTTTTCAAACTGTCGAAAATCAATGGGTTGTAAATCATGGGGGTAATTGTTGGTACTTTTTGTTATTTTCTGCAAATCAGTGCATGAGAAGCAGAAAATGGATGGCGAGATAAAGCTATCAGTATTGGTTGTCAAATTTTCTTTAAATGATTTTGCATTTTAGGGGGAGAAAAATTGTCAGAAAATCCAAAAACATTAGAGAATTTGAAAAAGCAAAAAACATGATAAAATTCAAAAATTGAGTTTTTGTGTAAAAAGAGGAAATGATAGTGCATCAGTAGACAGTTACAGTATGCTAAAGAAATGTAATGATTTTATAGCGTTAAACAGTCTCACTGATGATATACCGATAGGTTTTTATACATTTAGTAAACTTTTTCGGGATATAAACCTAAATTCAAACTTGCTTATTTCGTGGGGAACACTACTTGGATATATAGGTAACCCCTGAAATCTCATTTGAAGGACCCCTCTTTCTGAGATACTAGGTCTTTATGCTTAGTGATATCTGGGGTATTATTCCGTGACTTCTGCTGAATGGAAGTTCTGACCTAGTCCCCGAATAATACTTTTCGCATTGCTTGAAATACAGCGTCGCCCTCAGCAAAAATGATGAAATAATAAAATTGATAATCATTGCTGTTGAAGAAAAGATCCTCTAAAGGGGACACACCTAAAGTCGAACCGTCATCTCTCTGCTGAACGAAAGTTCTGACCTGAGCTCTCACGGTTCTTCGTAATTTATAACCCCTTACAGATATCATTTAGGTATACTCACCTGTAAGACTGAATATTGGGATCTGGATACGGGAGTATATTCAAGAGGTGGGACACATGAATGAGTTTAAGTTCTTAATACATCTAATTCGTATCCTGAATTAGTTGAAATTTGTGTGAAAATCTAAGTGGATCAGTATATCGACAATCTAAGTGAATTGTTTAATTCTTAATGTGTAACTAAGCTCAACGGTACTTGTGACTTGTCAAAAACTGATATGATCCTCTGACGCATACTCAAACAAAAATATTGTCTATAAATATGTTTGTACATATTTCTTTACTGCTTTATATTTTCAGAAAAATACAAAAAGATTTTTGATTCTGCTTTATTTTCGACAACCGATGTCTGAAATGCTGAGTTTCAAAATCTAAGTATGTTGATTGTGTTTCTGAAAATAAAACAAGTTCATTAATTTGAAACTTGAAGTTTTTAAATTCAAAAATCAAAAACAGTTTGTGATATCTCCAAGGTCATTAGTTTGGACTTGGATGATTAACTGTGAGGGATTTGGATTCCTAGACTGTTAAAATTTGTTGAAAAAAGTCAGTTTTCGATGTTGGATTCTTAAATACTGCCAAATCTAAGAAGATTGTTGATAGGAGGAGTGTTTTAGAAAGTTGAATAGAACCAGATTACGATTTCTGGAAAATTGGATGTTCAATACGTTGTTACAAATAAATGTCAGAGAATTGCAGATGTTATACCAGACTACGATCCTGAAAGCCGAGTCTAAGGGGGAGTCTGAAGACGAGCTCAACGCAAAAGGAAGCGTGGATTCAAGGAGCCATGTAACTATCCTAAAGGAGCTTGTATACGGAAAGCAAGGTGTCGATCCCAAAGCACGAAAGATTGACGAAAGGGGGAGCCTGATGAAGAAAAGAGTCTACAGAAAGAAGGAGCTGAAGCTGAAGACAGATCCACGGGGATTCTGTTCGAGCAAGAGGGAGTCTACGTTGATGAAAACGTGTTAAAGCTTCAAGAAGATTCAAAAAGAGAAAGAAAGACAAGGCGCTACGAGATTGACTGTGGCAATATCCAAGTGGGAGTCTATTAGTGCATTTGTCTATCGCCTTCGTCAATCCGAGCCGTAGCGAGAAACAGAAGAAAACGAGTCGTTATGATGTAACATCTAGACAAAAGGCAAGGTGGCAATATTGTAATTAATGAGGAATCTCATTAAAAGCCAAGGCCTATAAATAGGAGCTTTATGTTTAGATTAGAGACTTTTGGCTCATTTATGTTTAGGAGAACTCTAGATCTAGAGAGAGAATCTAGAGAGAGAAAGTGATTCAAGGTGCTTGTTCTTGTTAGATTTCTAATAGAATCACGTTTATATTACATCGTGTGTGTTAGGTCGCATTCGTGTACGGATTCCGCACGTCATACGTTCGTTTCGCAATCGTTTCGGAGTCAAAACCGGTCCTACACATGAGGGAGGGGTATTTTAAGATACCTAAAAAAAAAGAACTTTTCCCCCATTTATTTATAGAAAGACCCCTAAAATGAGGGTAGTTTGGTCTTTTAAACACTATTTATTTTTTAGCCCCTAAACTTATTACACTTAAATCTCTGAAGTTTTAACAAAATTATAGATAATTAGTTATAATTTACCCCTCCACAACAAACTTATAATTTTTTTACGTATTCTTGGCATATCTTATAAACTATACTGTTTAAAAAATCTAAAGATAGCATGATGACCTGCACATTTTTGTTGACGTTTCGGTAGTTGTCTTGTTTAATATCGACGCACGGATTAAAAGGTACAAGTCGATAATGCTTTAATGTACAAGTGATTAAAGAAGAATATAACAACTAATCTATACTATATAATCATTTAATGAGTTAAATAATAGGTTCTATAACATTTTCATTCTAAAATTTTAAAAACTAAAACTATTGTCAAATAATTGAGTAAACAATTTCTTTATACTTTAGTCAAATTTGAACAAAACTTCCTAATTTTAAGAAATTAGTCAAATGTGAAATGTCAACATAAACTAACAAAAATTCAATTTAAAAGGTTATTCAAATTTCAAAAGAAACTAACAATATTGTCCATCTCCATGACCTCCTGCTTATTCTACCCCTCATAGTTAGTTTGTTAATTACACAAAGACACAATATAAAGAAAGTGAAAGAGAGAGCACACATGAAAGAAGCACAATCAACTCAAGATTGGAGCAAGTTGTATCTTCCGAGGTTCTTGAATAACTAAGGTTTTAATAAACCAATTCATATCTTTTAGTTCTTAAGATGGGGTTTTTTGGATTATAATGTAACATTCCCATTTTTATCATATAAGAATTATAGGTTTGTTTAAATTTATTAACCACTAGTAACTAGTTTTATTTTTAATATAATTATTCGACCCAAATAGTTTAAAAAAAACTATTTTATATATAATTGGTTGGAATGTTATACTAATTAATTGGCTTATATATGTGTCACATTTCTATTTTCTATATTAAAATAAAGTATATAAAACTTATATTATTAAACGGGTAGATTACGGGTAAGTTGACTGTTAGAAATATGAAGTACCTAGACGGGCCTAGGAACCGTTTAATAATTTAATTATAAAAATACATTATATTTTAACTTACTCCGTTTTTAATGAAACTTAGGCCAAAATGTAGACACCGATATTCTCGTTCTAATAACATATTTATTGTTTTGTAAAACGTCATACTTTAGAAGTTACACGCGCCAAATAAGTGAAGCTGTTGAATTAATTATAATAATAAAATAATATTAAAAAAAACTAAACATTTAAAAATTTAGTATACGTGTACACTTTAAAAATCAAAATACTTTACATTAATTATGTAGATATATACGTGGCTAATTTTGAAACCCTCATTTTGAAAGACTAGGTATACATGAATTTAATGTCCAAATGCTACGTGGAGGTTGATGGAACGAGCATCGAATTGTAGGGCAACTATAAAAAGGCATCGATCTCTTCAGAAAACAATCCGTCATTTTTCCTTCTTTCATCTCTCACAATCTCTCTCTAAAATAATTCTATATTTTCATTTTTATTTTTACCTCACCTATAATAATAATAAAGCCCTGCCCTGTTTTAAGTGTTTTAACTCCCGATCACTGATACCCTTTCCGATTGATCTGGAGCCCCATAACGCATGTCAAGGCTCTGTCCGACTAAGTTCGTTGGGGTTCTGTCTCGTGACATAGGGATAAGGTTGAATTAGGGTTACTATACTTAACACGAGTGCAAATATATATATATATATATATATATATATTTTAAATAGCTCAGAAGTTATGCCCAAGGCTTTCTAGTTGAACCCTAAAGTTACAAAGTGAGTCCATTCTCTTTTCTCACAGTTTGTGAGTCATTCCTCTTTTTATCACCTTTTTGTGATACAGTTATATTTAAAAATGCTTTCCAAATTCCTAAATGTTTATCAGTTATACTTACAGTAATTAAGTGTTTTGTATTCTGCAATTCCTAGCGGTATGTGGGGTTTTAACTAGGTTCAAGATTGAAAGGAATCATAACCTAACTTGTTATTTACGTTTAATAACTATTAAATTTAATCTTTGATTATTTATTTTATACTTGTTTCATCCTGGTGACATAATAAAAAATAAAAATAACATTTATAATGTATAAGAAGCAATAGGACTCAAATAGCTAAAGGAATATTAAAAGAATTTAGAAACTATTAACTTTGAATGCTTAAGACACATATAAAATTAAAAGTAAAGTTATTTAAGTTTCAAATCAAGTAAACATGTGACGTTTACTATGTCATTTAAGAAAAACAATAGAAGGAATTTAATTTACAATTAAGTTAAAGAAATACTTGAATTAAGACCTATATGAAGTAAGGATCATAATAAGAATTAGTATTAATAATAATATTAAATATTAGATAATAATAAATTGAATGAAGAATTAGTATTAATAATAATATTAAATATTAGATAATAATAAATTGAATGAGAAAATGTCATGTGACATTAATTGTAATCATTTATTATCTTAGTCTTGTTAATAAATTAAATGATAATAGTTATTTAATTAATATATTATATTTGATAAAGTTATAGCTATTAATTTGATAGAAAATAATATATTATATTTTCTGCGCTAATTTTGTGCCATAGAAAATATATTTGACCAAGTAATGTCCTGTGACACTACTAAGTTCAGAGTCACTAGTTGAGAGAATGATTAACAGTGACATGATCGAAGGCACTAGTTGAGAGAATGATCAACAGTGTTATGACCAAAGGCACTAGTTGAGAGAATGATCAACAGTGTTATGACCAGAGTCACTAATTGAAAGAATGATCAACAGTGTTATGACAAGAGTCACTAGTTGAAAGAATGATCAACAGTGATATGACCAGAGTCACTAGTTGAAAGAATGATCAACAGTGATATGACCAGAGTCACTAGTTGAAAGAATGATTAACAGTGATATGACCAGAGTCACTAGTTGAAAGAATGATCAACAGTGATTTGACCACCGTCACGGGAATCGCCTAGTGACCGATACCATTGAATCATAAAAAGATATATTTTATATTTATTACTTGATAAACTTCACTATTAGATGAAAGTTAGCCAATGAGTAATATGACCACTGTCACATCGGAATTGCCACCATGTGACAAATACTGATTGAGTTTTGGGTAAATATAAACAAATATAAAAACCTTGATGCTGTAAAATATAACGATATATTTTAATAAAAATGGAATGAACTCGCCAGTATTTATTACTGATAAAATATTTTCAAAACGTGTTTCAAGTAATTTGCTGTAAAGATAATAGTAGCCAGCGATGGAGCACTGAAGGCTTATATAAAGTGGCTATAAATACCTGAATAAAAGAAGAAATTTATGTTTTATTTATTTAGGGTTTATCCCTATAAAAACAATTGAATTAAATATGTGTTTTTTTCCCATTTGTTTAATATTAAAAGTTCGGTGTTTTATAAACTCTGAAATTGTTTCCTAACTACGATCCTAATGAAAATTTTTCCGCTGCATATTTAATAAACACCGATACCATCTGACTGGTTCACGGCTCCCGCTCCCAGGATGGGGTCGGGGGATGTGACAGAAGGTGGTATCAGAGCCACTTGTTTAAGCTATTTAGGTGTTCTTTTAATACCTAATCTGAAACAATAAAGTTAGGAAATTAATACAAAGTAACATATGTGTTATTTTTGTAGATTTAAATATATGAATATATATATGTAGATATGCACATATGATTCCTAGAAGTATTGTTTTGTTTTAATTATTCTGTGATATTAATAATTGAAAATGTTTGCCATTCAGATGTCGAATGAAGTATCACATAATCCAGAAGTTCATGCTAATAATGAAAATCCTTTGGATAAAAATGCTATAGAAAATCTAATAGCCCAAGGAATAGCTAATGCTTTACTTTTAATAATTAAAGCTGTTAAAAACCCCGTAGAACCCACCAAAGTTGTGAGTAGCAAGCATACTCGTGACGACAGTTTTAGCCATAGTGTCAATGGAGGCAATGATGATGTTATCAAAACCCCATATCCCAAGAAAATGAAGGCGATGACTCTCGGGTGTACCTACAAAGAATTTCTAGCTTGTAAACCAACTGAGTTCGCAGGCAGTGAAGGAGCCACGACTGCTCTGCGATGGTTGGAAAAGATGGAAGCTGTTCTTAAAATCAGCAAATCTGCCGAAGAAAATAAGGTGATGTATGCTTCCAACCTCTTTAAAGAAGAAGCGTTAGAATAGTGGAATACAATTCTTCAGGCAAAAGGAAGTGACATGGCTTATGCCATGAACTGGGAAAAATTCAAGGAAATGACAGAAAGGAAATTTTGTCCCTCTTATGAAAAGGAACGAATGGCTAACAAGTTCCTAAATCATAAAATGATAGATATAAATTGCCAGGAGTATACGACAACGTTCTTCGAATACGCAAGAATGGTACCAACTCTGGCTTCGCCAGAACCCGTACTAATTTCTCGTTATATTTGGGGATTAATGAGTGAAATCCGAGACATGGTCAAGGGCGCCAGACCACAGACTATTGAAGAAACAGTTGAACTAGCTAACATCCTGACAGATGGACTAATCCGCACAAGAGAAGAAAACAAGAAGAAAGAGTTGGCCCGGAAAATTTCTCAAGAATTCAAGAAGAAAGGAACTGAACCGTCATTGGAGCAACCTACCTGCAGAAGCTGTAACAAAAAGCATTCAGGAAGATGTCGTTTTAGGAGAACGCCCTACTGTGACTTCTGCAAGATGACCGGGCATATAGAGAAAGAGTGTAGAAGGAAAACTAATATTTGTTTCAATTGCGGAGAAACAGGACACGTCAAACCATATTGCCCGAAACTGACTAAAGCACCCGACAACCAGGCAAAAACAACAAACGGAGCTAAGAAGAACGCGCGAGCATTCGTACTTACTACGCAAGAAGCAGAAATGATTCCAGACGTAATCACTGATATGTAACATCTAAGTTAAGTTATTATTTAACCCTAGCATAAATAAAAGTTTTTAAATAAATGCATCCTGTCAAGTACTTCATCTATTCAGAACCATAATACACTTGTCTGGTCTTCATCTTCATTGAATCATTTAATTAGTTACGACACCTTGTGGTGGCGTTTTCTTTAAATTTGAAGCTTAAGCTAATCTCATTCTCACACCTGATGTACGGATTTATTTATTTAATTTCTGTTGATTCATTAATTTAAACTGTCTTCATACAATTATGTGTTAAGATAAGAGTATACAAATTCGTATTATATTCCGGTGTACCTCTTAACGTTTCTTTCATCATTAATCGAAAAATCTTTGATATTCATTTGGTCTTTCATCATCAGTTGAAAATCCTATAATATTTATTTGAAATTTTCTTCATTAAAACTTTCAGTTGATTATGAAAACAGTGAACTTGTTCGGTCACCGTAATTATTGAGCTATTTCAATCATTTCGACACCTTGCGGCGTCGATATAAACTTGTAGCTTGGACTAATCATAATCATACGAATCATTCAAAACCACGTATATATTTCGTTTGACTCATCATTGAAAATAGTCTTAATGCAATTATGTATTAAGACAATGATACACTAACTCTGTTGTATTTCGGTGTATCCTTGCAATTCAAAAAATGTCAACACATTAATTATTCTCATATCATGGTTTAATAGTTGACAATTTATTTTTGTGCTTCTATTTCATTTTGAGCTTGTTGATTCTAAATCTTCCTCGGTTGACAATCAAAGTAAGTTTCCTTTGACAATGAATTCTATTGTTTCTAAAAGTCATTTACAACCTATAAACAGTCAATTTAGACATCTATTGATCATATATCTGCTTTGTCTTGAACCTAGTCACCTTGGAAATTATATCATTTCATCTCGTTCACTTGACATTAATTTTTTTTCAAATAATTCAGTTGAACCATTGAGTCCTATTTATTGTACAACTCATATTCACAAAAATTGATGTTTTGATTCTGTATCATTTACCTTAATATTGTTTTATTGACTAAGACGTGACATAACTCTAAAAGAGATATCGTAGCCCAAATCTCGAGGACGAGATTTAAAACAAGGTGGGGAGGATGTAACATTCCCATTTTTATCATATAAGAATTATAGGTTTGTTTAAATTTATTAACCACTAGTAACTAGTTTTATTTTTAATATAATTATTCGACCCAAATAGTTTAAAAAAAACTATTTTATATATAATTGGTTGGAATGTTATACTAATTAATTGGCTTTTATATGTGTCACATTTCTATTTTCTATATTAAAATAAAGTATATAAAACTTATATTATTAAACGGGTAGATTACGGGTAAGTTGACTGTTAGAAATATGAAGTACCTAGGCGGGCCTAGGAACCGTTTAATAATTTAATTATAAAAATACATTATATTTTAACTTACTCCGTTTTTAATGAAACTTAGGCCAAAATGTAGACACCGATATTCTCGTTCTAATGACATATTTATTGTTTTGTAAAACGTCATACTTTAGAAGTTACACGCGCCAAATAAGTGAAGCTGTTGAATTAATTATAATAATAAAATAATATTAAAAAAAACTAAACATTTAAAAATTTAGTATACGTGTACACTTTAAAAATCAAAATACTTTACATTAATTTTGTAGATATATACGTGGCTAATTTTGAAACCCTCATTTTGAAAGACTAGGTATACATGAATTTAATGTCCAAATGCTACGTGGAGGTTGATGGAACGAGCATCGAATTGTAGGGCAACTATAAAAAGGCATCGATCTCTTCAGAAAACAATCCGTCATTTTTCCTTCTTTCATCTCTCACAATCTCTCTCTAAAATAATTCTATATTTTCATTTTTATTTTTATTTTTACCTCACCTATAATAATAATAAAGCCCTGCCCCGTTTTAAGTGTTTTAACTCCCGATCACTGATACCCTTTCCGATTGATCTGGAGCCCCATAACGCATGTCAAGGCTCTGCCCGACTAAGTTCGTTGGGGTTCTGTCTCGTGACATAGGGATAAGGTTGAATTAGGGTTACTATACTTAACACGGGTGCAAATATATATATATATATATATATATATATATATTTTAAAATAGCTCAGAAGTTATACCCAAGATTCTACAAGGAGACTTTCTGGTTGAATCCTAAAGTTACAAAGTGAGTCCATTTTCTTGTCTCAAAGTTTGTGAGTCATTCCTCTTTTTATCACCTTTTTGTGATACAGTTATATTTAAAAATGCTTTCCAAATTCCTAAATGTTTATCAGTTATACTACTTACAATAATTAAGTTTTTTGTATTCTTCAATTCCTAGCGGTATGTGGGGTTTTAACTAGGTTCAAGATTGAAAGGAATCATAACCTAACTTACTATTTACGTTTAATAACTATTAAATTTAATCTTTGATTATTTATTTTATACTTGTTTCATCCGGGTGACATAATAAAAAATAAAAATAACATTTATAATGTATAAGAAGCAATAGGACTCATATAGCTAAAGGAATATTAAAAGAATTTAGAAACTATTAACTTTGAATGCTTAAGACACATATAAAATTAAAAGTAAAGTTATTTAAGTTTCAAATCAAGTAAACATGTGACGTTTACTATGTCATTTAAGAAAAACAATAAAAGGAATTTAATTTACAATTAAGTTAAAGAAATACTTGAATTAAGACCTATATGAAGTAAAGATCATAATAAGAATTAATATTAATAATAATATTAAATATTAGATATTAATAAATTGAATGAGAAAATGTCATGTGACATTGATTTTAATCATTTATTATCTTAGTCTTGTTAATATATTAAATGATAATAGTTATTTAATTAATATATTATATTTGATAAAGTTATAGCTATTAATTTGATAGAAAACAATATATTATATTTTCTGCGCTAATTTTGTGCCATAGAAAATATATTTGACCAAGTAATGTCTTGTGACACTACTAAGTTCAGAGTCACTAGTTGAGAGAATGATCAACAGTGACATGACCGAAGGCACTAGTTGAGAGAATGATCAACAGTGTTATGACCAAAGGCACTAGTTGAGAGAATGATCAACAGTGTTATGACCAGAGTCACTAGTTGAAAGAATGATCAACAGTGTTATGACAAGAGTCACTAGTTGAAAGAATGATCAACAGTGATATGACCAGAGTCACTAATTGAAAGAATGATCAACAGTGATTTGACCACCGTCACGGGAATCGCCTAGTGACCGATACCATTGAATCATAAAAAGATATATTTTATATTTATTACTTGATAAACTTCACTATTAGGTGAAAGTTAGCCAATGAGTAATATGACCACTGTCACATCGGAATTGCCACCATGTGACAAATACTGATTGAGTTTTGGGTAAATATAAACAAATATAAAAACCTTGATGCTGTAAAAATAACAATATATTTTAATAAAAATGGAATGAACTCGCCAGTATTTATTACTGATAAAATATTTTCAAAACGTGTTTTCAGGTAATTTGCTGTAAAGATAATAGTAGCCAGCGATGGAGCACTGAAGGCTTATATAAAGTGGCTATAAATACCTGAATAAAAGAAGAAATTTATGTTTTATTTATTTAGGGTTTATCCCTATAAAAACAATTGAATTAAATATGTGTTTTTGCCCATTTGTTTAATATTAAAAGTTCGGTGCTTTATAAACTCTGAAATTGTTTCCTAACTACGATCCTGATGAAAATTTTTCCGCTGCATATTTAATAAATACCGATACCATTTGACTGGTTCACGGCTCCCGCTCCCAGGATGCGGTCGGGGGCTGTGACATATAAGTTTTCCATTTTTCAGTATCTGATTTCTGTTCTCGCTCCGATTATGATCTCTATCACCGGAGAGAGGATTCTGAGAGAGATGAGAAGAGAGAATATTGTTGGAAATCTAACCTCTGGCTGCAATAGATGGTGAACGGACCACAGTTTCTGCCACGACAGAGTCAGAGTCACCGCCTTTAATTCGTTGGCTTCTTCGTCATTTCGCGTTTGACGTCAAAGTGTTCTTCGCAACGGAATCAAGGTTTTTTTATGTTTTATGTTAAATTAGGATATCCATGTGCTATGTGCTGATATGAATAAGATATTGTAGTGTACTGAAACTTTTGTCTAGAGAGAGTTTTTGTGTCTGAAAATGATGATATAAGCTTGTTTCCAAACTTTTGTCTAGACAGAGTTTTGTATATGATGATATAAGCTTATTTTCCTTATCCATGCGTTAGTGTATTGTATTAATGGTTTCTTGAAACATTGTCAGGTTAAATGCTAAATTTATTAGTTACTAGACATGTGTAATGCTTATTACGTCTATCCAATCACAATGATGCTACAATAAATATTATATGAAAAAGAAAACTACCAGAAACAAACGAGGGTCGCAATGCAAGGTGTCGTGCCCGCCGTATCGCGCAGACACCATACTAGTATAATTATAAAGAAAATTTAATGAACTACACTAAAAAGGTATTTGAAGTGACAGGGGATTATGAAATAATTTTTTGATTTACGGGCTTGTTTGATTTTTATATAATATGCACATTCAAAAAAAAAAAAAGAATTAATACAACTTTATGAAATAGGGAAGGATCCACTAAAATGTAGATTTTGCCTAAGTAGTATAAGAAGGATTGTGATGATGCCATGTTGCACTCCATATAAGTAGGAAGAAAGGGCATTTTGGTCCTTATAAATAGGAGTGTGAAAATCACATGTGTCACCCTTTTATTTTCTAAAAAATACAACAAAAAAATTCAGTACAAAAAATTATAGTACAAAAAATCCAGTACAAAAAAATATAGCACGAAAAAATTCAGCACAAAAAATTAAGAAAAAAATTTAAGGCAAAAAAATTCAGCAAAAAAATTAAGCACAAAAATATAGACGTGCAAAGAAAAAGTTTTAAAAAATATTGACGTGGAGAACATATGGCCTATGCATCGACCATTCGAACTTCGAAACCGTTTAAAAAAATGAACGATTTTACAAGAACCAAAGAAAAGCAGCACATTCGATACTGTGGATTGACCCCTTAGTGTGTCTAGAAAAGTTGACCTACTTTGACAATACATCATACCTCAAAGTTTTGTGGAGATGTTGAAGTTGTAGCTCAGTTTCCTCCATAATTTCTTGGTTTACTACATCAAACAATCCCTATTTTTTAAATATTTTAAATGTAGTTTTGATAATATTCATTGTTTAGTTTTGTTTAAGAGTACAAAAATCTAGCATAAAAAATGTTATACAACGTAGAAATACAACACATCTTTGTGGGTTTTTTTAGTCGTCAATATGATACTCAAATTAAAGATAAAAAAAGCTCGATACGGTGAAATTTTTATGAAAAAATAATGCCGTATAAAAAATTAATGAACGTTTAAAAAATATGGTGAAATATGCATGTGACTTGCATGTGGAGAGAGAAAGTCAAAAAATGTGATTTTCCCAAGATACCCTTACACTCCTCTTTTTTCATACATTTTCATCTTAACCATTGATTAGAAAAATGAATGGTTGAGATTATTTCTCATTCTACTTAGGCAAAATGAACTTTTTATTTGATCTTACCCCTAGGCTAGTGTGTTTTATTAGTAACTTTAATAATACTATATAGTATATTTTAATTTTTCAAAAATATTGTAACCTGGATTGCTAACCCAATATTCACTATCATTATCTTCTTGAAACTCATAAGTGCCATTCTACTACACCACTACCAGCCTCAACGCAACCTCAATTTTCACATCCAATTATCCCAAATATCATGAGACACCACACGTAACACATAACACATTACATTTACATCCCCTTATGACTGCATATAAATCGTTTAGGCTTTTATATTCACTTTCGATAAACATTATTAAAATACTGCCATATAACCAGAGGCGGGAGGGGGCGGCCGACCCCCGAACTTTTCGCTCAGTAGTGGTGAGTATGTAGTTTTCGTATAGAAATTTTTGGGTAGATACGTTTTCGACCCCCCGTTTTATAGACATTTTTGGGTATATACGTTTTCGACTCCCTGGTCGGAAATCTAAAGCTTCGCCATTGCATATAACATTACATCCCCTTAAACAAAAACACCCTTACACATATAACAATAACACTTCCACCCCTTCTAAAGACCGATACTGAGTTAGATAACTGACTTTTGGTTTAGGAAACTTAGTTTGTTTAAAAGTCAAAACCGGGCAACGCAAATCACATGTATTGGGCTATCAATTTTCTTGTTTGTGCCACACATTTAACAATTAGCTAATAAAAAACATGGGCTATAGATCTTCTTATTTGTCCAACCCATTTAACAAATTTGCTTACTAAAAAACAAGGCAACTAGACGCTGAAGCCATGGACCCGAAACTTTAACCGATGTTCATCCATCTTGTTAAATTCGCCTTTTTGTGTTTGAAACTGAACCGAATTTGGTTTTTCGGTTTAGTCATGCCATCTCTTCTAAAGCCGAGCTTTCACAACCACTTACCTAGCCAAGCTGAGCTGCGCCCAATGATTATCAAGTGCATTTTCAGTTTCATGATATGTTCTAAACCTTCTAATAATAAAAAAATACTATGATCTGCAAATTTGTGAATCTGTTTCCATAAGCTTTGTTTTAAATAAAAAGACATGTCTGATGTGCGAAGTGCGCAAGGAGATCACGATTCAGGAAAGCGCCTCAGAGCCTTGAGGTGGCGCTTTATGCACATTTGGGTTAAAATTGGTCAAACTTTGTTAAAAGGTGACATGTAAAAAGAGACAAATGGATGAAGAATTTTATGAACACTTGACTTGTTAAAAAGACTAATGTGTAAAATACACGAGACAGACGCAACTTTTGGTCTTACATAAAGCTTATCCGGTTGTACATGTGAAGTTCTTCCCTCACACCTCACGCCTCGAAGGAAAGACGGGACCTAAACGCCTATGAGGGCATCACTCTGCTTTAAACCAAGTTTATAACATGCTGTTTGATTAATGCTTGCTGGCCATTCTCTTGATTTATGTATGGGAGTTGAGATCCTCAATTCAGGTGCGTTTTCCATTTAATCATATAAGATATACTGTTTATGCTTGTCAACGGGTCGGGTTTTGATCTGATACGCTATGATTTCATATTTTCATGCATTTACATGACCCAATGGAGCAAAAAAAAAAAAAAAAACATGGGTGTAATAAGTGACCTAAATGCCCAACCTATTTTGGCAGATCAACATGGGTCTAAAATCCAATTATTAGACATAAGTTAGGTTTTGAATTAGAGCATACTCCATTAAGTAATGGGTCAGATTAGATTAGATTAGTTCCCTAGTTGTTAAATCCAAATTCCGCCCATTAATAATATATATTTTACAAGTTGCTACTAAAATAAGTAGTGTGAAACAATGTCACTTGGATCCAACAATTCATTAAGTCAATTATTGCATATTATAATTTATTCATTGAGGATTACAGATCAGATGCATCTGGTGAACTGCTACAGATCAGGTCTATTTAGTCAACCGGTTATAGGTCAGATCTAATTCATTCAAATATTATCTTGTTATACACAGTTTCCTTCATCCCCAATCACCATATACTAACAATGGCTGAAATCATTGCCTCCGAACTCCTCAAAGCTGTTTTTGAGAAGCTGTCTTCTGAAGCTGTGAAGAAAATTGGACGGTCCCAAGGAATCCAGTCAGAGCTGAAGAAACTAGAGAGAACACTCACCCAGATCCAGTCTCTCCTTAACAATGCTTCTCAGAAGGAAATAACTGATGAAGCTGTTCAAAACTGGCTCGGTGGTCTCCAACATCTGGCTTACGACATTGATGATGTACTTGATGATCTGGCAACGGAAGCTATCCATCGTGAGCTCACCCACCAATCTGGAGGCATCACCAACAAGGTAAAAAGGCTTGTCCCAACTTGGTACACAAATTTATCACTAACTCAGAGGGTGCCGGTGCATCACAAGTTAGATGATATTACCACCAAATTACAAGATCAAGAGAAGGAGAAGGTTACTCTTGGTTTAATTGTAAAAGATGAAAAGTCGAAAAGAATTTATCAGACCTCTTTGGTAGATACATCTAGTTTTGTTGGACGGGAAAAGGAAAAGAAGGAATTGCTTGTGAAGCTATTAGGGGACGAGCCATGTGATAAGAACTTTAGCATCGTGACTATAGTTGGTATGGGTGGGTTAGGGAAAACCACTCTAGCTAAAATTTTGTATGACGATGAGCAAGTTAAGAAGCACTTTGAACTAATGGCTTGGGTTTGTGTCTCTGATCAGTTTGATATCTTTAATATAAGCAAAGTTATCTTACAATCTGTGAATGGAGAAAACAAGGAATTTGCAGATTTAAATCTGCTTCAAGTAGCTCTTAGAAATCAACCTAAGGAGAAACGATTTTTGATAGTATTAGATGATGTTTGGAGTGAAAATTATGAGGAGTGGGAGACCCTTGTGAGCCCATTTCATGATTGTGCTCCCAGAAGTAAAATTATAATGACAATGCGGAAGATACAACTGCTCAAAAAGCTAGGTTGCGATGATCTAAGCTATTTGCAAACTTTGTCAGATGACGATGCTATGTCTTTGTTTGCTCAACATGCGTTGGGTGTAAATAACTTTGATTCGCATCCAATCCTCAGACCATATGGTGAAGGCATTGTGAAAAAATTGTGATAACTTGTCTTTGGCCTTAAGAGTACTTGGGAGGTTATTGAGAACAAAGACTAAAGAAGAAGACGAGTGGAAGGAGCTGTTGAATAGTGACATATGGGAATTAGGAAAATGGGGGGGGGGGTGAGATTATCCCAGCCCTCATATTAAACTACCATGATCTCTCCGCAAGTTTGAAACAGTTGTTTGCATACTGCTCGTTGTTCCCCAAGGACTATGTGTTTGACAAAGACGATTTGATTATACTTTGGATGGCGGAAGGCTTTTTGAACCAGTCATCTTCAAACAAGTCAATGGAAAGCTTAGGTCTTGAATATTTTAAAGAGTTGTTGTCAAGGTCATTTTTTCAGTATGCACCCAATGACTTATCGTTGTTTGTGATGCATGACTTGCTTAATGACCTGGCCATGTCGGTCGCTAGAGAATTCTTTTTAAGGTTAGACGATGAGATTATGAAGGATACTAGGAAGAAAGATTTGGAAAAGTATCGCCATATGTCATTTGTTCGTGAAAAATATGAAGCAAACTTGAAGTTCAAGCCCATCAAAAGTGCTACAAGTTTGAGAACATTCTTAGCAGTGTCCGTTGAACTAGAAGATAGTTAGGGAGAATTCTATCTAGTAAGATTCTGGTTGACTTACTTCCGAAGTTACCACTTTTAAGGGTTCTGTGTTTGAGTGGTTATTTCATTAGCGAGGTACCAGAGACCATTGGCAGTTTGAAGCACTTGCGGTACCTTAATTTATCTCGTACTTTAATCACATGTCTACCAAAACATGTCGGCAATCTCTACAATTTACAATCATTAATCTTTTATAGATGTAACAGGTTAAGTATGTTGCCCATAAAGTTCTCAAAGCTTAAAAACTTGCGGCATCTGGATATTAGGGATACTCCGCTTTTGGGTAAGATACCCTTAGGGATTGGCAAGCTGAAATGCTTACAAACTCTCTCCAAGATCATTATTGGAGGTGATAATGGCCTTGCAATAACCGAGCTTAAAGACCTCACAAATCTTCATGGGAAGACTCACATCAAGGGGATGGAAAAAGTGGAAATAGTGTCGCATGCATCTGAGGCAAACTTATCGCAAAAAAGGCTAAGCAGTTTATAACTAGAATGGAGTGACGTGTTTAATGATTCTAGAAAGAAATCTCTAGAAAAGGAGGTCCTCGATGCGTTGAAGCCTCATAGTGAGAGTTTGATAAAGCTTGGCATAGTGTGATATGGGGGTATAGAGTTTCCAGATTGGGTTGGGGATACATCGTATCTTAATTTGATTAGCGTGTGATGCGGGTCCAAGTGTGGAGGAGCAGGCCATCTTGTATTTGGAGGCCCAAGATCGTGTGACAAAGGGGGTTTCACTAAAATGGCTCTAACTTGGGCAATGGGGGTCCCTTTTGGGCGTGTGACCAGGCGAAACGATCGTGAGAACGAGCTCCATCTTGCTGCAAACGCCTACGGTGGTTTGGGTCATCGTCTGGGCCAAAAACATATTTCTAGGGGTTTCACTAAAATGGCTCTAACTTGGGCTATGGGGGTCCCTTTTGGGCGTGTGACCAGGCGAAACGATCGTGAGAACGAGCTCCATCTTGCTGCAAATGCCTACGGCGGTTTGGGTCATCGTATGGGCCAAAAAACACTTATTTACCTTTTTATGTTTTTTTCGGTGTTTTGGGCATATTGTTTTTGGGCTTGTGTTTGGCACATGGCCTTTTTGTGTCCCAGTTCGAATTTCTGTCATTATTTATGTGTTTCTCTTGTAAGTTGAAAGATCAGACATCAATTTTGAATTTACTCAATTTTCACTTCAAATTCTGTGCCCTTTGGGTTGAATTTTGAGGGTTTGGGGAAGATCAACACGGGTATTCGCTGAATCAACGTGTTTTGCTCTTCGTTATCGTAACACACGCTACATCAACAACCTTCCTAGAACCCTTAACGTGATCCTAAACGTCCTAAAATATACCCCGTATGCGAGAAACGAGCCTGAAATACCTTTAGATTAATAAAAATCAAGAAAAACAAAATATATGGGGTTGTTGCGGGCCGCGACCCGGATCCCCTTGATCTCTCACGGGGCACGAGCCCTGGTTGCTTGTCGGACACCCATGCCGCCACGTGTTAACACGTGGCAAGGCTAGGTTCGCTGACCAGCCATGCCTAAGACCTAGTCTACTCTCTCGCGGGCCGCGAGCCGCCATACTCCAGGCCTATAAATAGAGGTCGACGAGTTCATTTGTAATTCGTTCAAAATTCGAATTCTCTCTTAAACTTTCTGTAGCAATTATAATACTCGGGTATTATACCCCTATAAAGTGAAGCTCTGCCTCGTTGTAAGTATTATAACCCTGCTTGTTACCCTACACGATCGATCTAGGGCTCCGTAACGCATGTCAAGGCTCTGCCTGACTCAGTCATTGGAGTTCTGTCTCGTGTTACACCTGATTGATCTAGGACTCCGTAATGCATGTCAAGGCTCTGCCTGACTCAGTCATTGGAGTTCTGTCTCGAGTTGTACGATCAATGTGATTTGGGTTATTTTACTAACACGTGTGCATTGTTTAATTTTAATAGATAATAACCAGGAGAATCACCAGGAAGCTATATTAATTAGTATCACCTATATCAACAATGTGAGTACATTCTTCTTTTATAAACGCTTTTTGTGAGTCAAATTGTTTTACCAAAACCTCAAATGTTTTCAATTACAATTACAGTGATTAAGTCTTTGTAATTCTACAATTACTGCCAGTATTATGGGGTTTGTATACAGTACTTGATAACCTTCACAATTGGGCACGGGTATCCAATGTGTGATATGACCATAGTCACAGATCCGTTGAGTGACACGTACTGAACAAGTAATTGTGTAGATACAAACATTGTAATCGCCCTTAATACTGTAATGTGTAACAACTGATGCTTTACAAAATGGGATGTACTTGCCAGTATTTCTTGCTGATAAAATGTTTTTAAAACACGTTTCAGGTAACTTAATGTGAAGCCAATAGAAGCCAGCTGGAGAGCACTGAAGGCTTAAAGTTGTGGCTATAAAAGTTACCAAATAAGAAACGGAGTTTATATTTTCAATAATTAGGGTTTACCCCTATAAATGTATTGTCAAATGAAACTCGGGTTTTATCCTCGTTATTATTATAAAAGTGTGGTGTATAACTATGATAAAAATATTTCCTAACTACGGTCCTGATGTATTCCGCGGTCGAATTAATAAACACCGACACCACCAGCTCTGAGTCTCGCGGCACCCGCTCCCGGGCAGGGGTCGGGGGTTGCAACAAGCGAGACACATAATTATTTAACAAGTTCACGCATTTGGGCCAGACCCAACCCAACTTACCTAAACCCTAAAAACCCTACCCTTTAAATAAACAATAAACCATTTCTTAAAACACTAAATGCATACTTAAGATAATTGAAAAATTGTTAGATGAAATTTACAAGCATGTTTAAGATAAGTTAGGCACCAACTGTTTTGTATATGAATTCAAGAGGGGAAAGTCGGTGTCTGTTGTTTTGAATGAGAACATCCACTCATTCACTATTTGTTTGTTAGATGTGAAAGTTGTTTTAGAATATTGCTCATAAATTGTTTAGGAATCATGAATAAAGAATGATTAATGTTTGCAAATGTGGTATATGTTTCTTTTAATAACTGATAAAACGCCATATAAATTAAATGTCGAGTTTTGGTGTGAGTTATGGTCGAGAAGACTTACCTATTATTGGAATGGATGTGTGAGCATAGATTATTTGGGTAAACACATGATAATAATATGATTATAGGATTTGAGGGATTGATGCATTAAGTGGAATGTTGATTATTTTTGTTAATGTTTTTCTGATTTAAATAAGCTACGTCGCACACTCCTTATGTATAAGTCAGTACTGCACATCGTACAAACTCCAAGTTGCATGACCGCACACTTGTTGTTATGGGTCATTTTCTAAGCATACATATTTTGACCAATATCCTGCTTTTTCTTGTTTATTTGTGACCAGGATGCTGGACGAGGATATTGCTAACATCTTGGGCGATATCCTGAGGTTGATCGAATTAATCACGTGCAGGTTAAAGACTGGGACTTGCCAACGGTCAAATGGACTTCATCTCCTCAAGACTCAGGCGTATTTGTTATGGGAGAGACGTTGAACCCGAAAGACTAGGTCTACAACGTTCGACTGAGGAATATTCGCTGGATCCCGGTTATTTAGGATAGTTTGTTACATTTGTTTTACTATAAATAGATGGGGGCGGATCAGATTAAGGCACAACGAAACTTTCACACACTCTCAAACACTTTTGCTCTCTAGCTTTCAGCAGTCACTACACACAAACACTTGTAAACAAGTTACATTGTAACACCTAGTTGATCCGCACCACATCCTGCACTGTATCCTGATATTTAAAGCAATAGAAGAACAAGGCAGCTGCGATTGTCAGCTCCCGAGGTTTTGTGCCGGCGATCTAGATTGATCAAGGGCTTTCCTCGTACATCTCGTGTCCACCTTTACTTTTTGCTCATTGTTTGATCATAGATACAGCTCAATATCCTGAGCCGTATCCTGAATACTGTTTTTCCAAGCAACTTAACCAGCATATTTTTAACACACTTTTTAGCACACTACCTCACTTAACTAATTTGATCACTTAATTGCTTCGGTAATTTTTGACCAAAACAATTTGGCGCCCACCGTGGGGCAAATGGTGCTCTCTTTACTAAAAATCTTTGTGAAATCGTTAATCGGTTTTCTATTTTCAAAACTTTTTGCCACATTGTTTACAATGGCCTCAAGATCAAACATGAGCCCCTCCACTGTATCTGCTATGACTTCTGCTGCCACCGGTTCAGTGCTTCCACCGCCTCCTCCAAGGATGCCAGCCTCTTCACAACCTCAGGATATTATCCCTACTAGCAGTGTTCAGGGATCTGCTCCCGTTTTAGCCTCTAATGATGAAATTCTAACCTTATTTGGAAGTGTGCAGGAACAAATGAGGCAGCAACAGGAAACTAACCAGATGCTGTTAAGAGAAATACAACTCTTAAAAGCTAGCTCGAGCAGACCTGCTGACGAAACTGTCACTCCTATACAGCCCAGGGCTTTGAACTTCAGTTCTGCAGTTTACACTGAAGATAACCGGGGGAATATCGTGCCAAGCCATTCTCAGAATCATACTCCTGAGATACCCTCCTCGGTCAGGATATCAACTGTGAGGAGCTCAGGATATGCTTCAGGATATGCCCAGAATCATCGGACCGGTAACGCGTCAAATAATAATAATCTTGCTACTAACAATAATGGATCTTTGCAGGATGCAGGTATGACGTCAACATTTACTAGGGAGCTTCAGAAATTGAAGGACATGATATCCAGTGTACCTGGAGTAGTCCAGCCAATTCTGGAAGTATCCCAAGATAGCCACAGGATATCTCGCTTTGCATATCCTATCTGTGATGCTAAAATCCCAAAAAGATTTCAAACCCCCAACATGAAGCTGTATGATGGGACTACGGATCCTAAAGAGCATATTGCCCAGTATAGGGAAAGAATGGAGATTAACCCTATCCCTCCGGAGCTCAAGGAAGCATGCTTGTGCAAGGGTTTTGGATCTACCCTGACAGGATCAGCCTTGAAATGGCTATTGAATGTTCCTCCTCACTCAATTACTTCGTTTGCTCATTTGGTTAATTTATTTAATAGTCAGTTTTCTTGCAGCCGGAGTTTTGAGAAACTAACCAGTGATCTTTACAGGATAACTCAAGGGCCTCAGGAATCCTTGAGGGATTATGTGAACAATTTAGTTGGGAATCCTTGGATATCCCACATCTTGATGTTGCAACAGCTGTGCAGGCTTTTAAGATGGGGTTACAAAAGGATTCTCAATTTTATCAGGATCTTGTAATGAATCCCTGCAGGAATCTCGACGAAGCTCGTAACAGGGCTTTGAGATATATTCGTTTGGAAGATGACAAGAAGATGCAAGAGAGGATGAATTCTACCTCAACCTACGAATCAACCAACAGGAAATCAGAATCCTCATATAAGCCATATCGCTCTAAGCCATATGGCAGAAATGATAACAAGAAAGTGAATGCTGTTGAAGACGAGGATCCTGAAGAATATCCTGACTTATCTGAATACTGCTTTTCTGTTAATATACCTGAGTTAATGTATGCTATGCAGGGTTTAGGGGACAAAGCTAGGTGGCCTCGAAAGAACCAGCAGAAAGCTGATTGGAAAGATAAATCCAAATGGTGTGCCTTCCATGAAGACTTCGGACATATGACCGAAGATTGCATTGCTTTAAGGAAAGAAATAAGTTACCTATTAAGCAAAGGGTATCCGAAGGACTTGCTGGGAAGAAAGAAGAATAAAGGTCAGGATCCCGAGAAGGATCCTGAACGAGCAGCATCACCCCCAGCAGATGCCAAGATAATTAACTTTATTTCAGGAGGATCCGATATTTGTGGGACTTCGTATTCGGCGGCTAAGAGACATGCGAAGGAAGCTAAGAGTGAAAGGGGAGACAAACCAGTCAGAATGACTACCCTCGCAACTGATAAAGTGATCACTTTCGATAGTGATGACAGGGATACTGTTCAGGATCCTCACCATGATGCTTTGGTAATAACATTATATGTGGCTAACCATTTTGTACGCAGGATATTGGTGGACAAGGGTAGTTCTGTCAATATAATTCAGCTAGAAACATTGAAAAGGATGAATGTATCTCCGATGGACATTACTTCGATGTCCACTGTGCTCGTTGGTTTCAGTGGAGAAGCTAGAAATACTGTAGGAGAGATAAAGTTACCAGTATATGTTGAAGGGGTCAACTCGATACAACGCTTCTGTGTGATGGACTCCTTATCCTGCTATAACATCATACTAGGCAGGCCGTGGATCCATGACATGAAGGCTGTGCCTTCGACTTATCACCAATGCATCAAGATTACAACCCATTGGGGGGTCGTCAAAGTTGATAGTAATCAGCAGGAGGCGAAGGAAGCCTAATACAACATAGCAATTAAAGATGCGGGCCCAGGATATCGTGGAGGATCCGGAGCAAGATGTGAAGAAAATTATCCTGGATCAGGATAATCCTGATATCTCGGTGCTTGTAGGAACCAATATCCCTCAGGATATTGAAGAACAGTTAACTAACTTTTTGAAATACAGGATGTCAACGTTTGCATGGAAGCATGAGGATATGACAGGTATATCCAAAGACATTATCACTCACAAGCTTGGAATTGACAGATCATTCAAGCCTGTTCGGCAAAAAGGAAGGAAATTTGCTCCTGAGCGGAATACGATTATCCAAGAGGAAGTGGAAAGACTGTTGAAGTCCAGGATGATCAGAGAAGTTAAATTTCCAAGATGGCTAGCAAACGTAGTTGTGGTACAGAAGAAAAATGGGAAATGGAGAGTCTGTGTAGACTACACAGACTTGAACAAGGCCTGTCCTAAAGACCCATTTCCTCTTCCTCACATTGATGCAATGGTGGATGCTACTGACGGGCACGAAATGTTGACCTTCATGGATGCATCCTCAGGATTTCAGCAGATTCAAATGGAACCTTCTGACCAGGAGGATACTGCCTTCATGACACCAACAGGTATTTATTGTTATACAGCTATGCCTTTTGGTTTGAAAAATGCAGGTGCAACATACCAGAGATTGGTAAATATGATGTTCAAAGACAAGCTGGGGGACACCATGGAGGTATATATTGACGATATGGTGGTGAAATCTAAAAAGGCTGAGGATCACCTCCGGGATATCAAGGGAGCATTTGATATCCTGGATCAGTATAACATGAAGCTGAATCCTGCTAAGTGCCATTTCGGAGTGGGGGCAGGAAAGTTTCTAGGATATATGGTGACGAAAAGGGGGATAGAGGCAAGCCCGGAGCAGATTAAAGCTATCCTGGATATAAAATCACCCTCGAATATGAAGGATGTTCAACGGTTAACAGGCCGAGTAGCAGCATTAAATAGATTTATTTCAAGATCCTCAAAAAAATGCAAAGAGTTTTATGATATCCTGAAGAAGAACAAGAAATTTGAATGGGGTGAGAAGCATGAAGCAGCCCTGCAGGATTTGAAGCAATATCTTTCAACTGCACCTCTACTGATGAAGCCTGAAAATGGTGAACCACTATCCCTATACCTCGCTGTATCAGGGAATGCTGTAAGTGCTGTCCTTGTAAAGGATCATGAAGGTCAGCAATATCCTATTTATTATGTTAGTAAAAGTTTGTTAAATGCTGAAACTAGGTATTCTCATTTAGAAAAATTGATACTAGCATTAGTTATGGCATCAACAAAGCTTAGACATTACTTTGAGACACATAGGATTCATGTTAAAACAAATTATCTTGTCAAAAATGTGCTTAGGAAACCAGAGATGTCAGGCAGGATGGCCAAGTGGTCAGTAAAGTTAAGTGCTTATGATTTAGTATATGAACCTAGATATGCCATAAAGTCTCAGGCTTTAGCTGACTTTGTGGCTGATTTCAGTAGTGACATTCAGGATGAGGTAGACCTAGAAGTTCAACAGTTAGGAGAATCTTCAGGATCCTGGACATTATATACTGATGGTGCATCTAATGTAAGAGGAGTAGGATTGGGTATACTACTAAAATCTCCACAGGGGGACATATTACCCCAGGCTATTAGGTGTGAATTTCCTGCTACTAATAATGAAGCAGAATATGAGGCTTTAATTGCAGGATTAGAGTTGGCTAAGAATATGAGTATCAAGAATTTGCAAGTATATGTCGACTCCTTGTTAATTACTAATCATTTTAATGGATCCTATGTAGTTAAGGGTGAGAAATTAATCGAATACCTTGATATTCTCAAAAAATTAGCAGGATATTTCGATGTTTTTACACTTGAACAGGTACCAAGAGAGGATAATGCTGAAGCAGATGCCTTAGCAAATCTGGGATCATCGGTCAGGATACCAGAAGGGACCCAAATACCAATATTACATGTCTTATATCCTGCAACGAATCCTCAGGATAAAGAAGTAGCGGGTATTCAGGATCCTGGAGCAGAGTATCCTGAAAAGGATCCTAAATCCTGGATGACTCCAATCATGAGATATCTCAAGGAAGGACATATCCCCGGAGATGAAAATCCTAAGGCATTTAGGATGAAGGTATCACGATTCACTATAAATAATGTTTTATAAAAGAAATCTCTTGCAGGACCGTATTTGAGGTGCTTGGAGGATCCTGAAGCCAAAGAAGTATTTCAGGATATACATGAGGGGGATTGTGGTAATCACACTGGGGGTAGGTCATTGTTCTCCAAAGTATTGAGGACAGGATATTATTGGCCGACGATGAGGAAAGATGCTGCAGAATATGCTCGAAGGTGTGATGCATGTCAAAGGCTTAGTAACATACTACATCAACCAGCTGAACCACTATATCCTGTAGCGTCCCCTTGGCCGTTCATGAAATGGGGGATGGATATAGTAGGGAAGTTGCCAAAAGCTCCGGGAGGAAAAGTCTTTATGCTAGCAATGACGGATTATTTCTCTAAGTGGATTGAAGCTGAAGCATTTGTCCAAGTTAGAGACCAAGAAGTAGTATCCTTCATAAAGAGGAATATCCTGACCAGGTTTGGGGTACCAGCTGAAATCATTTGTGATAATGGGTCCCAGTTTATAAGCAAGAGGACTACTGACTTTTGCAAGAGTTGGGGAATCAAAATGATCACCTCTACTCCGGTACATCCTCAAGCGAATGGACAAGCAGAATCCTCGAACAAGATAATTGTCAATAACTTAAAGAAGAGACTTGGAGCCAAAAAAGGAAGATGGGCAGAAGAATTACCCTTTGTTTTGTGGGCTGATAGGACAACCGTAAAGAATGCAACAGGCCAAACCCCATTTTCCTTGGTATTTGGAGCAGAAGCAATTATTCCAACGGAAATGGCGATACCTACTGCAAGATCTATCCTACGGGATCCTGAACAGAATCCTGAAGCCTTATGTCAGGATTTGGATACTATAGATGAAAAAAGGGATGCAGCAAAGCTAAGGATAGCAGCATATCAACAAAGAATATCCAGAGCATATAACAAGAATATAAGGACTAGGAGATTTCGAGTTGGTGATTGGGTGCTAAGAAAGGCTTTTCAAAATACCACTAATCCTGCCGATGGCAAGCTAGCTCCAAAATGGGAAGGACCATATGAAGTTGAGTCAGAAGCAGGGAAAGGAGCATATAGACTCAAGAATATGGAAGGGGATATGTTACCAAGATCCTGGAATGCAATACACTTAAAGCTCTATTTCAAGTAAGAATAGAATTTAATTTCTATTTCAGAATGGTATGTATTCTATCTCTTTTAAATATATTTGTGTATTATCTTGAACCCAATACTGACTTAAGCATCGGAGGGGTGTTAGCCAGGCTAACACCCACCTTAGTTTACAGTTGTTTTGCAGCATATGCTTTAGGATATAGCTCCAGGATGCTCACTCAGGATATTTCGGAAGATTAGAGGATTGGCCCCCTCTCTCACGTATAAGGGATCCTGATCCCTTCACAGGTTTAAAGGTATTCACCTTTCTTCCGAATTGGGTTTAAACACCCCGCCTGGAGCGCAAGTTATTCGGGAATAGTTCAAGGTGGCGGGACCATTCCATGTAAAAGTGGCTAACAATTTCGTTACTATTGGCTATATCCTGAATCCTAAAGGTATATGAGGATTGATCACCCTCTCTCACGAAATGGTATTTTCATACTCTCTAAGGTTTAAAGGTTTTCACCTTTCTAAGTCTTGGAGTTTATACACTCCCGCCTGTAGCGCACGAAAATTTGGGATTTCCCCCAGAATTCAAGGGATTTATCTCCAGTACATTCTTGGGTTTTACCCCTGTAACATGAAAAATTGTCTATACAATGGGAACTGATATCCAGAAGATTTCTAAGTATTTGAAGACATTGTACATTGGGGACATTCCTACTAAGGCAATGGTGTAAAGCTCAAAGGATAAGACTCGGAACTAATGCACTAAGTGTCTCAAACAGGGGACATCTTCATTGGAAGAGTTGCAAAGGGATTGAGGTTTGATAATAGGATTATACCCTATTCCTGGTATGATCTTTCCTTTGTAAACATCGTTTAAGTTTTTAACAATACTATGTTTGGTAAAAGGTTAAACATCCTGATTAGGATAAATTCTCGGGATATATTCTCAAAATATATTTTCAAAATACTTTTCAGGATATCTGATTAAGATATATGAAACTGGTACTGGTTTGAAACTTTAATTAAGCAAGTATCGTCATAATAGGTTTGAAAATGGACTATCTTTTAATTTTCTCTAAAGGTGATTGAATTTTTAGAAATTCTATAAAAGTTTTGGTAATATATCACTGACTATATTTTGCAAGACTAAGGTCTATAATAAGAAAGACAGAAAGTGATAGCAAGAAAAATGAAAGGTGAAATTACTGGAAATAAACGGTACTAGCTGATAACCAAAGGCTTCATCCTGAAACCCAGGACCCATCCGCCTTCGGTTATCAAATTGTTCTAATGCAGGGAATAAAAATTGTTCATAAGACATAAAATTGTTCAGACAAAAGGTAATAAATTTTAGGGGGCAGTGCCTTCTTTGTTTGCGGTAATTTCAGCAGCATCCGTCTCAGAATCCGCTTCGGCATTCTTCTCGGCATCAATGGCATTTTCAGCTGCTTTGGAGGATCCTTCGATAGCTGGTTTGGTAGAAGTGCCGCTGAGGTTCTTTAGCTTTGTTTCCCAGGCGCCGACGTCCCAAGAAGGGCATTCAAAACCTAGTGTTTTGGCTTCATGGGCCATCTTCAGCCTGGCCTGGAGAAGAGAAGTGACGACGGAACTCTTAAGGCTATCCCGGTAGGTGACCATATCCTGTTCATGTTGCACATGGGCAGCTTCAAGATCGGCTTGGGCTTGAAGAGTAGCTTTGTTGAGAGCAGTCTGGTGTTCTTGAATCATAGCTTTGAACTTCTCCTCGTAATGACGAGATTTGGCGGCTGCAATCATGCCTTGATCAGAGATCGTGACTTCTGCTTCCTTTAACTTGGATTCAAGCGTCTTGTTAAGCCCGCAGGATTCTTGAAATAGATGAACCAGACGTTCAAGACCCTGCGAAAGTAAGAGGACAGGTATTAATATTGATAAATCTTTGTAAATGATATAAGCTGCAGGATGTGGTTTGAGAATACTAACCTGGTTAAGAAAGGAAGTCATAAACCCGCTAGCTTCAATGAGCCCGTGCTTCTCATAGGGAAAAGTGTCAGAAATGATGGGGGAATCGGGCTCTTTCCTTTTACGAGAGCTGGAGCTCCGGGGCTTGGTAGTTGGCAAGGGTTTGGTGATGACAATGTCTTTGGAACCACTGGGTTTGGATGAAGTTGTGGCCTTGGGACTAGGCTCCTTCTTAATTTGAACCTGATCAGAATAGCTGTCCAACTCGTCGAGGTCAAAAACTTCAGGGATCTTGGCTGGTGCTGCATAAAGGAAAAAGTTTTACATTATTATTACTTTTCATTCTATTATGATATACTAACTAACTATTTTAAAAGTAATCCTTACCAGACATTTCAGATGACGAGTATTGACTGGAACTCGGGATGTGTGTGGTGAAACTCCTGTCTATTGCAGGTAATTGGTAAACAGTTTTGATTCTTGCCTCTGATTCAGCGGTAGGGGGAGCTACTTCCTTGACATTTACTGCATAAGAATCAAAAAGAAGGATATTAGTAAAAGATAAAAATCTGAAGGTACATGAGAACATTTATGACCCTACCGGTGGTTAACCACTCCACCGGAAGGTTAGCACCCTCGTCAATGGAGTCTCGTTTGACAAAGAAAAATTTGCGTTGCCATCCATCTTCGTTTTTGGTGGCTTTAAGAATAAGGGGTTTGCTAGAAGTCGAGAAAAGCAAAAACTGGCTAGAGCCGTGGGATCGGAGGTGATAAGCAATAGGCAGATCCTCGATGCAGAGGTCAGGGCAGTGAAGGTTTTTTATTTGGTTAAGTACCATTAATACTCTCCAAACCATGGTTTGAGCAAAAGAGATGCCGGTGGTTCGGAAAAATTGCATCATGAATTCGGGAAAGGGGTATCGAAGACCCAACGAGAAAGGGTATGCTGGAAAGCAGACCCAATCTGTGGAAGAAACATCCGATCGAATTGACCGATCTAACGATCTAAAGACCGTGTTATCAGGGAAAGCACCGGAAGCTCCCAAAGCCGCAATGTCTGCGTTGTCGAAAGAGCAGACCTCCTTTTCAGGATTTTTGAGAAGATTCTGCTGAGTGAAGGTCTCGGCAGCCATTACGAATAAGGCAAGAAAAATTGACAGAAAGTGAATGAGAAATTGGGAATTACCTGGAGACTCTGTTGGAGATATCTGCTTTTCAAACAAGAAGAGAGAAGATATAGGGGCATTGTGGATCTCCATTGAGCTAAAAGCGCGTTGGAGGTTACGATGTGATCTTGACCGTTGTTTCGTTTTAAATGCCTTGAATTACGGGATAGAAACTTTTAAAATATATCCGTTGGATTGGTATACCAACCGATATATTTTGGGGACAATTGTTATGGGTCATTTTCTAAGCATACATATCTTGACCAATATCCTGCTTTTTATTGTTTATTTGTGACCAGGATGCTGGACGAGGATATTGCTAACATCTTGGGCGATATCCTGAGGTTGATCGAATTAATCACATGCAGGTTAAAGACTGGGACTTGCCAACGGTCAAATGGACTTCATCTCCTCAAGACTCGGGTGTATTTGTTATGGGAGAGACGTTGAACCCGAAAGACTAGGTCTACAACGTTCGACTGAGGAATATTCGCTGGATCCCGGTTATTTAGGATAGTTTGTTACATTTGTTTTACTATAAATAGATGGGGGCGGATCAGATTAAGGCACAACGAAACTTTCACACACTCTCAAACACTTTTGCTCTCTAGCTTTCAGCAGTCACTACACACAAACACTTGTAAACAAGTTACATTGTAACACCTAGTTGATCCGCACCACATCCGGCACTGTATCCTGATATTTAAAGCAATAGAAGAACAAGGCAGCTGCGATTGTCAGCTCCCGAGGTTTTGTGCCGGCGATCAAGATTGATCAAGGGCTTTCCTCGTACATCTCGTGTCCACCTTTACTTTTTTGCTCATTGTTTGATCATAGATACAGCTCAATATCCTGAGCCGTATCCTGAATACTGTTTTTCCAAGCAACTTAACCAGCATATTTTTAACACACTTTTTAGCACACAACCTCACTTAACTAATTTGATCCCTTAATTGCTTCGGTAATTTTTGACCAAAACACTTGTCAAGCAGGCAGCACACTCCAGTGTGGGCCGCACACTTAACAAGTGGGCCGCATAGTCCCTTTGGGCCTTATCTATTAGTGGACCGCACACTATTGGACTGCACACTCAGGTGATGTACAAACCATAATTACACACTGTCCAAGTAGCCTATGCAAGCCGCACCCTAGTGGCCGCACACTTCTGATTGTACAGCTCTTGGTGCACAACGTACAAGGGACTAAGCTGGGCCGCCCACCCTAAATTAGACCGCAAACTTGTCAGAGGTCGCATACTCCTGTGTGGACCGCACACTGACAAGTGGGCCGCACACTTCAACATGGGCTTTGACCTTAGTGGGTCGCACACTCCAGTGGGCCGCACACTAGTAAAAGCCCATGTTCTATTTGCTTAAAGGTACATTTATACAGTACGTTGAGTAATGATTAACTGAGATGATAATTATAAATGTCCATGCATGTTAGTGTAACGTACGATAGTTGATACTTGTACACTACTTGATGAATACGTGTTAGATACGTGTAATTAACACGTGATTACTTGTATAATGTCCTAATAAGTGATAACCATAATAAGATGTGGTTGACCAACTTAGGACAAATGCTTTATCTACCGAGCAAAGCAAATGTGAGTTCGCAACTTTTACTAAAAGCATGTGTTCCCGGTGGTTGGGAAACGGAGTGAAAAACGTTATCTCCTTGTGTGGGGTACAAACAACGCTATCTCCTTGTTTGGGATACTAACTACATTATCTCCTTGTGCGGGATACGGGTAACATTATCTCCTTGTGTAGGATACGGGTAACATTTTCCCCTTGTGTGGGATGCTCAGTTAATTACTATTTATAGTAGATGCAACAAGTGTACTAAACGAAACTCTATCAAGAAAATCCATACTTATGATACCGATTAGTCGCCAGAGTGCCTGGCGAACGGGTTATTAGTTGATAGCGCTATTTAGATCTCACCCACCTCACGACGTGCCTGGAGAGGATTGGCCGTGAACTAATAGACTCAGGTAAACCATCAATGATGATAGACATTGACAAAACAGGGCAAACAAACATGAGGTCACAGAGTATTCGGCATGACGCAGTTTAGTAACTTACATATGGGGTAGCTCCCCATGACATGATATAAATGAGTAACTTAACTAATTAAACGAAAAAAGTTTTTGGGAATAAAACTGGAAAACTGTGAACTCGTGAACTCGCCAACTTTATGTTGACACCCTACTGCATGCTTTGAAGGTTGGTCGTTACAACTTCAGACGGACATTGCAATCGGCTGGAGTGCGTGGTTTGTAAGTTTCATATTAACGTATAATTAAAGAACTTGTGATTTTAAATTGTAAAGGGTTTTCTTTACACATCCGTTGCTAAACTAAATTGTGTTTTTGGATATCTAAATGTAGAAACTAATCGTGTTAATTGGGAAAAATTATAACATTCGCAAACAGTTCAAAATAATTAGTGGCTGGTTCCTGGGCAGTCGCACGCCTCGCGGCAATACTCTGCATGTGGAATTTGAGGGTGTGACACAACTTTTTTAATAATAGCTTTATAGTTTCAAAATAAATCTGTTAGTTTTTAAAGTAATCAATATTGATCTTTTAATTAAACTGTTGAGATTCGAGCCGGGGGTCTCACTAGAAGCAGTCTCTCTATTCCTACAGGTAGAGGTAAGGTTGTCTACATCTTACCCTCCTCAGATCGTACCTTAGCTTTGTTATTAATGAGATTTAATGAGTATGACGATAATTAAACTGTTGAAATAAATGTCAAAGTGTCACCGCATTGAAATAAAAATGAGATGACCTGAAGTAATTAACAAGACAAAATATGGTTGGGTGTCTTTAATATGCTAAAACTAGAAGGGTGCCCCTGTGATGCGGCAGGAAACACATACACTGCAAGAATGTGCATGGTTCGATTGGTTCAATTCCTCAAGAAATCGAAGTAATCAATTAGTCTATTTTGTTAATCAATTTGTTTTTAGTTAACTAGTTTAGTTTATTATGTTAGATTGACGGTTTATAGTTTGTTTGTTTGTTTAGTTTCGGTTAATAGTCAAAACCAAACTTGAGCTAAAACTTTTTGTTTAGAAATAAATGAAATTGATGTATAAATACATGAAATGGATGAATAAATAAATAAATGGAATGGAAATATAAATATACGAAATGAAGGTATAAAATATGAACTGGATGTATAAAAGATAGAAATATATAGAAATATGAATTGTTCGGTTCGGTTTCCTCTGTTTTCGGCCGGTTCGATGCATGATCGTGTATTGAGAAAGGAACCGGGTAGGGTTCGGGTACGGGTATTAAGGAGAAATACCATACCCTATGTACCCGGGTAGGGTATAATCGGGTATAACCGGGTATGAGTTCATGTATTAATACCCAGTTTCAAGGGCTATAGGCCTACGGAGGTACGTGATTAACATGATATTTTGCACTTAACAGGTACGTGAATCTCCCATTACAGTTTGACTCAAATTATATATTCTTATGTTCCCATTAAAGTCAATGGGAACAATAAGAAATATGAGCCATTGGATGAATCTAAAATTAAATCCTAGCCCTTATAATTCATGAAATACTTCTAGAAGGGGAAGTTATTTACGATTTCTTGATTCCCTTTTGACCTAAACATCCTACAAACTAGGAAGTACAGAGGCCATGATCTATCTCCTATTTTCTTGCAGTTTAGCGCCTGTTGGGTATAGGACTATAAGAACCTGCAATCCTCTTGATATGGTTTGGATTTGAACAAGCTTGAGATTGATTAACAATGGTCAAGCTGATTAACACTCAGGGATGCTCGGACAAGAAGAAGCTTCCGAAAGGCTGTTAATGACAGTTGATGAGAGCAGTGGTTTGAAGGAAGTTTATTATTATTTCCAAGATACCCTTATTCTATTACAATACTACTATTTATACCCCTCACACTATTAACTATCTTTACAACTAACACATCATTCTTCTAACTAACTTCTAACCCACACATAACTACCTCTAACTAACTCCCTAATCATCTAAACCGTATCAATACCCCCCTGTGAAGATGATCCTTGACCCCAAGGATCAAAAGTTGGGATCAAAAGTTGGAAACTTTTGCATTATCACAGCTGCTTCTTCCCAAGTAGCATCTTCTGGCCCAACATGTTTCCACTTAACCAACCAGTGAACAACCATTCTATTAAACCTTTTAGACACCTTAGTCTCAATAACACTCTCAGGTTCTTGTGTAGATACTTGTTCCATATTTCCGTTATTCACAGTAATAGGTAAGGGACCATGATACTTTTTAAGCATTGACACATGAACTGTAGGATGAATAGAGGACCCCTTTGGCAGCTGCAGTGTATAAGCCACTTCCCCTACCTTAGACAAAATTAAGTATGGTCCAAAATATTTTGCAGATAGCTTTTGATTACTCCTTTGAACAACAGATTGCTGCCTATAAGACTGCAGTTTCAAATACACCCAATCCCCTATATTAAAGCACCTTTCTGATCTGTGATCATCTGCCAGCCTTTTCATCCTCTGTTGAGCTTGAACCAAATTAGCTTTAAGGATATTAATAACCTCCTCTCGGACAATCAAACTTCTATCCACTGCTTCCACATTACTTTCACCAGGAAGATAAGGTAAATGTAAGGAGGTCGCTGTCCATAAATCACTTCAAAAGGAGTGCATTTTATGGCAGATTGATAAGTTGTGTTGTACCAATATTCAGCTAAGGGCAGCCACTGTACCCAATCTTTAGGCTTTTCAAAACACATACATCTCAAATAATTTTCCATGCATCTATTCAAGACCTCAGTCTGCCCATCTGTTTGTGGATGATAAGAACTAGACATTTTCTGCTCGACTCCTTGTAATAGCAGCAGTTCTTTCCAAAAACGACTTACAAACACTTTATCCCTATCCGACACAATGGATTTAGGAGGACCATGCAACCTGTATATATGATCCAAATACATTTGCGCCACATCTACTGCTGTAAAAGGATGCCGTAAAGCTATAAAATGTGCTCCCTTACTTAGCCTATCCACCACTACCCAAATAACCTCTTTATTCCCATATTTCGGTAATCCCTCCACAAAATCCATGGCTATGTCCTCCCATACAGCTTTAGGAATAGGCAAAGGCTGTAACATACCAGGATACAGCTTTAGCAACCCTATTTGTAGTTGCATGAACTCCTGAATGACCTCCCTGCCCTGAATCATGCATCCATTTCAAAATTTGCTGTTTCAAGGGAATTATTCTGCCAATGACCAATTTACCCCTCCTTCGCAATTCATTATTGTTCCAACTATATTGGCCATGAGATAAAGGATTTTTTTGTAAATCTTGGATAATATTCACCAAATCCTCATCTTGTGTCCATCCTTCTCTAATGGCAGCCCATAAATCAGTATGTACTGAAGAAGCAGCCAACTGTAAGACCTCTCCATGAGTTACTCTTGACAATGCATCTGCAACTTTATTGTCTACTCCCTTCTTGTATACAATATCAAAATTAAACCCCATCAGTTTTGATAACCACCTCTATTGGAATGGTGTAGAAATTTTACTATCCAAGAGATATTTCAGACTATGTTGATCAGTTTTGATCACAAAGTGATTGTGTGCTAAGTATGGTTGCCATTTCTGCACTGCATGAATAATTGTCAACAGTTCCCTCTCATAAGTAGATAAAGACATATGTCTAGGAGACAATGCTTTACTAATGTAAGCAATAGGATGCCCTCTTTGCATAAGAACCGCCCCAATTCCATACCCTGAAGCATCAGTTTCCACTATAAAAGTTTCACTGAAGTCAGGTAATGCTAACACAGGAGGCTGACTCATGCTACTTTTCAACCTCTCAAAAGCCTGCTGAGCTATACTTGACCACTGAAAGGAATCCTTTTTAAGTAATTGAGTCAGTGGTTTCGTAATACTACCATAATCTTTCACAAATCTTCTATAATAACCCGTAGGACCCAAAAATCCCCTTAATTCTTTGACATTTCTTGGGACAGGCCACTGCTGAATAGCTGGTACCTTTGCAGGATCTGTAGTTACCCCTTTTTGAGAAATGATGTGTCCCAAATATTCCAACTCGGTAGCACCAAACTCACATTTACTTTTCTTTGCCACCAACTGATGTTGTCTTAACACAGCGAATACATCTTTCAAGTGTAACATGTGAGTTTCCCAACAGGGACTATAAACCAATATATCATCGAAAAATACCAACACATATTTCCTCAAATATTGTTTAAAGACGTGATTCATCAAACCTTGGAAAGTAGAAGGAGCATTTGTGAGGCCAAAAGGCATTACCAAGAACTCAAAAGGGCCATTATGAGTCTTGAATGCTGTCTTATGTATATCTTCTGCCCCCATCCTGATTTGATAATACCCAGATTTTAAATCGAGTTTAGAAAAGAACTTCGTTCCACATAACTCATCCATTAAATCTTCCACCAAAGGTATAGGAAACCTATCAGGAATAGTAACCTGATTTAATTTCCTATAATCAATACACATTCGCCACGTATTATCTTTTTTCTTAACCAGTACCACCGGTGAAGCAAAAGAACTGGTGTTTGTTCTGATTACCCCTTGCTCCAACAACTCATTTGTCATTTTCTCAATAACATCCTTTTGCACAACAGGATACCTATAGGGCCTCAAGTTCACACCATCAAGCCCTTGTTTCAAAGGAATCCTATGATCATATTGCCCTCTAGTCGGAGGTAAGGACTTTAAATCCTGAAACACATCATCAAAGTCAGCTAATAACTGATGTAACTATAACTTCTGCTCCTTTGTTTGCTGAGTTTTTTGTATCACTATAGAAGTACTCGTACTCAACCCTTCAATAGCACAAACTTGAACCATAGCCAACTCTCCTCTCTACTGTTCTATCTTCTTTAAACTACCTTTGCTGAATTGAGTCAATCTTTTACCATTTGTCCTCTTAATACAACCTTCTGCCCTTTAAACATGAATGCAATAGTTCGATCATTATAATTCATCTTAATGCTGCCTAAAGTGGTAAACCATTGCACCCCCAACACTAAATCACAACCCCAAGAGGCATCACGTAAACAACAGCTTCAAACTGAATGCCTTGCATAACCCAACTAAACCTTTTAACCATCAAATCACAAATTTCCTCATGTCCATTTGCTACTTTAACCAACATAGCCGGCCCTTTAACCATCCTACAACCCAACTTTTTAGCTAATGCAAGGTCTAGAAAATTGTGAGAACTTCCGGTATCCATCAGTAGTTGCAACTCAAATTTCCCAAAATGTCCTGTCACCCGTATAGACTTATACACATCACTACCTTCTACTGCATTTATAGAAATCTGTGCACATTCCATCACCACGTCCTCTTCTTCTACATTTTCTACTTCTTCTTCCATCCATTCAACCTCAATATGGTACAGCTGAGGCTTTTTATAACCCCTACATACATGCTCTTGAGAGTACTTCTCATCACAATTAAAACACAACCCTTTAGACCTTCTTTCATCCATCTCACTCTTAGTCATTGTCCTTCTAACCACACTTCTTTTAGCCTCATTGTTTACTGCCTTAACATATGGCATTAATGGTTTATTAACACTCGGACTAGGTAAAATAGCTGGTTTAAACCCAAATTTATTCTTCTTGGCTTTAATGGTTGCTTCTTGCAACTTTGCCAAACAAAAACCTTCCTGAATATTTTTGGGATTAAACATTCTAACTTGCAACTGTATTTCATCCTCCAACTGTAACATTCCCAAAATTTTAAATAAAGTTATTAGATAAGTAGGTCATGGGTAAGTTGACCGATAAAAATATAAGGTGTTTTGGCAAACGTAGGAACCGTTTAATAATTAAATTATAAAAATACATTATATTTGAACCTACTCCATTTTTTAATGAAACTTGGTTCAAAATGTAGATAAAAATATTCTCGTTCTAATGACATATTTATTGTTTTATAAAACATCATATTTTAGAAGTTATAAGCGCCAAATAAGTGAAGCATGTGAATTAATTATAATATATAAAATAAAATAATAATAACTAAAATAAACGAAAATAGGATAATTGAAAGGAATGCATGAAAGCATCCATGGCTACGTGGAAGAAAATCTCAAATTTTGACATTTAATGCAACATGGTTACGTGTATCCATAGGTGTATACGTGTAGTACTTTGGTGCACTCCAAGCAATTGTGACATAGTATAAATACATCTTGAACTACAACAGTCAGTGTCCATTTCTTTTCCTTCTTTTGTCTTCGATCTCTTTAGTAATTCATCCAAAGCCATGCCCCGTTTTAAGTGTTTTAACTCCCGATCACTGATACCCATTCCGATTGATCTGGAGCCCCATAACGCATGTCAAGGCTATGCCCGACTAAGTTCGTTGGGGTTCTGTCTCGTGACATAGGGATAAGGTTGAATTAGGGTTACTATACTTTACACGAGTGCAAATATATATTTATTAAATAGCTCAGGAGTTATACCCAAGATTATACCAGAAGGCTTTCTAGTTGAACCCTAAAGTTACATAGTGAGTCATTCTCTTTTTACCAAATTGTTTCCAAAACCCTATTTATTTTCAAAGTTATAATTACAAGGATTAACTCTTTGTAATCTTCAATTACTGCCGGTATGTAGGGTTTTGTATACATTACTTGATACCCGTCACCATTGGACAACGGGTTAGCCAATGGGTGATCTGACCATAGTCACAGAAACGAGTCGAGTGACAAATACCGATTTGGTGTAATTGGTTGATATATAAACATTGTAATCACTCTTAATACTGTGAATTATAACAAATATGTTTTTGTACAAAAATGAATGAACTCACCGGTATTTCCTACTGACCAAATTTTTTAAAACGCGTTTCAGGTGATTACGGTAGATTGGAATAAGAGTTGTAACACAACACCAAACGGCTTAAAGAAGTGGCTTATTTTATCAAATGAATTAGATGTTATTTTTATATATTCGGGTTATCCCATATTAAAGCTACCTTTGTAAAACATGGGTTTATTCTCATCTGTTTAATAAATAAAATTCGGTGTTTTCTAAACTCTGATATTTTTCCTAACTCACGTTCCTGATGAAATTTTCCGCTGCAATATTTTCAAAATAACCACCGGTACCACTTGACTGCTCGCGGCTCCCGTCCAGGGTGTGGTCGGGGGTCGTGACAGAAGGTGGTATCAGAGCCACTGGTTTAAGCCATTTAGGTGTTCTTTTAATACCTAAAACTTAAACATTATGTTTGGAAATTGATGTAATAAATTATGTGTAAATAAATCTTAATATTCATATTATGATCTTATGTTTTTGAATTCATAGTAGAGTGACCAACATGATTAAATGTACCCGTAGGCTACTTAGGCGGATTTATTATATTTTAACTAAGCAGACATTTCTCTATTTAAAATTACACTTTATGGTCTATATCACTAGTTATTGTCTAAAACAACAGGGTACACATGGGTTGCCAATTGGGTTAGGCTAGGGTTAAGAAAATATATATATACACGATGTTTCATACCATATGGTTTTAACCATGTGAAATCATTAATATTACTGATTTTTATTACCTAATTAGCTAATAAATGCATATTGAATGGCAAAACTTTTTATTTAAACTTTTGTAAACTAATAAAACATCAAATCAAAAATATACTAATGAAAGAAAGAAATCTATGATGTTAATTGAAATAACTCAATTAAATTGTCTTTGAAAATTTTGGATATATCACTTATGCTATTCTTTTTATCTTAATTTATTTTTATATATCACCAATATGATTCCACAAAATTATATATAATCCAAGCAATCAAGCTCATGGTCTAAATTAACAATAATATAACAAACATGGGTGCCACTGTAGCTTGTAATCTTGTATTAAGTTAATATGCACTTTAGGAAAAAAAAATTATATATATATAATAAAAATATATACGGTAAAATAAGAAATAAAAGTTGGCTATATATGAAGCCTTTTCCAAGCTATACACCTAAATTATGTCCTATGATATTATAGTATATATATACAATGTTTTTAATGTTCGTGTATATACATATGTTGAATTTGGGTATATGTATAGGTATTGTAATGGTGTGTAGTGTGTAGAAAACGCATATTTTATTAAATCAGAAACACAATATGTTTCTATAGATAGTGTGTATTTATTAAAATATGGAGTATAAAAATATTTTAATGATATTTTGTCATAATTATGTAATATATTTTAATAACACTGTAAAATATAATATTAAAACGGTCCACTTAAAGGTAGGTTATACCTATATTTACAAATGTTTTATATAGGTTTTGTAAAATAATAATAATAATAATAATAATAATAATAATAATAATAATAATAATAAGATAAAAGAAAATAAATTGTTAGAATACTTTATTATTAGTTTTATTTATTACTATTATATCAAGAAACACGGTTCTGGTTACACATCTATTGGATCTTGATTTTTAAAACAGACATAAGATGCGGTTTAGAAAGGGTAAAATTTTTTTTAAAACACCATAGCATCTTTTGATCACTTATGTACTTTATATTGATGTAAGTTTATATATTATAAAACATAGCCTATATTCATTCCATAAATCACACAGGGTAAACATTTAATATTTTATACCACCCCTCGGTCAATGAATATGAAATGTAAAAATATAGTGTTAATGATTATTTATTTCAATATTGTTATAACTCCATCTTGATTAAAAAGTATGCTTAACAGCAACATGCTAGATCATGGGGAAACATCAACATATATATTCCATGCGTAAAATTTTTCAATTATTATTAAATATTTGAGTAGAAACTTTCCTGTACTCCTTCAAATTATTATATATACTAATATGTTACTACAATAAACTAGCCTTTACATAATTCTAATTATATTTTCTAACTTTTTAATATATAAAATTAAATCTATACATATTCTATAGTATTTTATTCTACTCAATATTATTACTAATATCTCAAAAGAGATCTTAGTTATTTCATACAAACTACAGAAACATACTAAATTAATATTATTAAACTTTCAGTATAAATTTATGATGAAAAATAAAATATAGTTATCATAATAATAATAGTTATTATTATTATAATAATAGGAAAACTATAAAAGTATTACAAGAACTATATATGCTATTCATCGACTTTCATTATTAATATAGTATAATATAATATATATTACAATTCTATTTTATTTGAAATATATATACACTATAATACATTTAAATAATGTTTATATATTTTATATGTATTATGTATATAATGTAAACTAAAATTTATTTTAGGATACATGTAAAATTAATACATCTAAAGCTATAACATAATTTAAAGAAAGGGTATGATCAAAATATTATTATATATATTATGATAATCATATATAAATAATCATGTAGAATATTATATTTAAAAGAAGTAATAAATTTTTATGATGTATAATAAAAAGAAGAGAAAAGATGGGTTTGATGGTTTGAACAATCGATGCATATAAAAGAGATTAGATAATTTATTTTTAGAAGTAAAGATATTACAGAAAAATGAAAACATCTTTTCTTATCCAACTTAAATCGATAATTTAGTATCTATTTATTTATTTTATCTGGCACGTTAAATTTTTCTAAACATTCTAAGTTATTGTTTCATTTGCAAGCTAGAATTAAAATAGATACCCCACATAAAAATAATTGACTCAAATGTATGTTTAATACACTTTTCCTTTATATAGCTTTATTTAAAAAAATCAAATTAGAGTTTTAATATTATTACTATTACTATTGTTTAAGATACACATACATATTCTAATGCATGTATATTACTAAATTACTTAATATGTTTAAAATTAATTTTAGAAACACCAAACTTTGTATTACTTACTATAATAAATAATATATTATACAATAAATTAAGAGTTAAGTTTTAATGTTTTAAACCAATATGGTTCAACCCACTAGTTAAAAATGAAACTGTTTCCACGAGTCCAGAAAGTCTATATTTTGATTAATTTACTTTTTTAAGCTTTTATTTATCCATCCTTTAATTCCAAAATATTCTATTCAATAAATTTAACAGAAATTTATCTCAATATACCACTTTTATAAAAAGGGTAAATAAAATTATTGAAATAAGCTCGATGATTGGTATCATCGGTTATATAGTTGGATTGTTATGAATTAAAGATATTACAAAATGATTTAGTATTATATATATATATATATATATATGTTAGGGGTCGTTTTCTTAACGTATATATCCTGACCAATATCCTGCCTATGTTTGTTCATTTGTGACCAGGGTGCTGGAAGAGGATATTGCTAACATCTTGGGCGATATCCTGAGGCTTATTGAATTAACCACGTGCAGGTTAAGGGCTAAGACTTGCTAACGGTCAAGAGGACTTCTTCTCCTCGAGACTCGGACGAATTTGTTGAGGAAGAGACGTTGAGCCCGAAAGACCAGGTCTACAACGTTCGAAGAAGGAATATTCGGTGGATCCCGCGAGTTTAGGGTAGTTTGTTATTTTATCTTTACTATAAATAGATGGGGGCGGATCAGCTTAGAACACACAATTTTTCACTAACACTCTCATACACTTACACTCTCTAGCTCATTGCAAACACCACACTTGTATTCAAGTTTCGTTGTAACACTTAGTCGATCCGTACCACATCCTGCACTGTATCCTGATTTTTGAAGCAATAGAAGAACTAGGCAGCTGCGATTGTCAGCTCCCGAGGTTTTATGCCGGCGATCTAGATTGATCAAGGGCTTTCCTCGTACATCCCGTGTCGTTTACTTTACTTTTGCTCATTGTTTGATCATAGATACAGCTCTATATCCTGAGCCGTATCCTGAAACTGTTTTTACAAATTAACTTGATTAACATATTTTCGACACACATTTCTAGCACACTACCTCACTTAACTAATTTTATCACTTAATTACTTCGGTAATTTTTGACCAAAACAATTTGGCGCCCACCGTGGGGCAAGTGGTGCTCTCCTTACTAAAATTTTTTGTCAAATCACTAATCGGTTTTCTATTTTCAAAACTTTTTGCAACATTGTCCATAATGGCCTCAAGATCAAACATGAGTTCCTCTACTGTGTCTGTTGTGACTTCTGCTACTACCGGTTCGGTGCTTCCACCACCTCCTCCAAGGATGCCAGCCTCTACACAATCTCAAGATGTTATCCCTACTCGGAGTGTCTAGGGATCTGCTCCCGTTTTAGCTTCTAATGATGAAATTTTAACCTTATTTGGAAATGTGCAGGAACAAATGAGGCAGCAACAGGAAACAAACCAAATGCTTTTGAGGGACATACAACTCCTGAAGTCTGGCTCGAGCAGATCTGCTGAGGACAATGTCACTCCATTACACCCCAGAGCGTTGAACTTTAGTTCAGCTGTATATACCGAGGATAACAGGGGGAATATTGTGCCCAGACTTCCTCAGAATCATGCTCCTGAAATACCCTCATCGGTCAGGATGTCAACCATGAGGAGCTCAGGATATGCGTCAGGATATGGGCAAAATCCTCCAATGGGTAACGTGTCGAATAATAATAATACTCATGCTACTAACAGTGGTGGATCTTTGCAGGATACAGGTGTAACATCAGCACTTACCAGGGAACTTCAGAAGTTGAAGGACATGATATCTAGTGTACCTGGGGTGGTCCAGCCGATCCCGGAAGTGTCTCAAGACAGCCACAAGATATCTCGTTTTGCATATCCTATCTGTGATGCTGAGATCCCAAAGAGATTCCAAACTCCCAACATGAAGCTTTATGATGGGAGTACGGATCCTGAGGAGCATATTGCTCAGTATAGGGAAAGGATGGAGATTAACCCTATTCTTCCGGAGCTCAAGGAAGCGTGCTTGTGCAAGGGATTTGGTTCTAATCTAACAGGATCGGCCTTAAAATGGCTATTAAACGTTCCTCCTCACTCAATTACTTCATTTGCTCATCTGGTTAATTTATTTAACAGTCAATTTTCTTGTAGTCGGAGTTTTGAGAAACTAACCAGTGATCTTTACAGGATAACTCAAGGGCCTCAGGAATCCTTGAGGGATTATGTGAACAAATTCAGTCGAGAATCCTTGGATATCCCACATCTTGATGTTGCAACAGTTGTGCAAGCTTTTAAGATGGGATTACAAAAGGATTCTCAGTTTTATCAGGATCTTGTAATGAATCCCTGCAGGAATCTCAACGAAGCTCGTAACAGGGCTTTGAGATATATCCGTCTGGAAGATGACAGGAAGATGCAAGAAAGGATGAACTCATCCAACACTTATGAGTCAACTAATAGGAAGTCAGAATCCTTGTTCAAGTCATATCGGCCTAAGCCGTATAGTAGAAATGAAAACAAAAGAGTGAACGCTGTCGAAGATGAGGATCCTGAAGAGTATCCTGAGTTGTCCGAATATTGCTTTTCTGTTAATATTCCTGAATTGATGTATGCTATGCAGGGTCTAGGAGACAAAGCTAGGTGGCCTCGAAAGAATCAACAAAAGGCTGACTGGAAAGATAAGTCAAAATGGTGTGCTTTCCACGAAGATTTCGGACATGTGACTGAGGATTTCATTGCTCTAAGGAAAGAAATAAGCTATCTTCTAAGCAAGGGATATCTGAAAGATCTCTTAGGAAGAAAGAAGAATAAGGGTCAAGATACTGAGAAGGATCCTGAACGAGCAGCATCACCTCCCGCGGATGCCAAGATAATCAACTTCATTTCGGGAGGATCCGACATTTGTGGAACTTCGTATTCGGCAGCAAAGAGACATGCAAAGGAAGCCAAGGCCAAAAGGGGAGACAAACCTGTCAGGATGACTACCCTCACAACTGACAAAGTGATCACTTTTGATGCTGATGACAGGGATACTGTCCAAGATCCTCACCATGATGCTCTGGTAATAACGTTATATGTAGCTAACCATTTTGTACGCAGGATACTGGTTGATAATGGCAGCTCCGTCAACATAATCCAACTAGAAACTCTGAAGAGAATGAATGTATCTCCAATGGATATCACTTCAAAGTCTACCGTGCTTGTTGGATTCAGTGGAGAGGCTAGAAACACAGTGGGAGAGATAAAGTTGCCAGTATACGTTGAAGGAGTCAATTCGATACAACGCTTCTGTGTGATGGATTCTCTATCCTGCTATAACATCATACTGGGAAGACCGTGGATTCACGATATGAAGGCCGTGCCATCAACATATCACCAATGCATCAAGATACCTACCCCCTGGGGAGTGGTCAAAGTTGATAGTGATCAGCAGGAGGCGAAAGAATGCTACTCATCCTCGATGAAATCCTCAGCCAAACCTAGTGCAGCATAGCAATTAAAGACACGGGCCCAGGATATCGTGGAGGATCCGGAGCAGGATGTGAAGAAAGTTATCCTGGACCAGGATAACTCCGATATTTCGGTGCTCGTAGGGACCAATATCCCTCAGGATATTGAAGAACAATTAATTAACTTTTTGAAATGCAGGATGTCTACGTTTGCATGGAAACATGAGGATATGACAGGCATATCCAAAGATATTATCACTCACAAGCTTGGAATTGATAAATCATTCAAGCCTGTGCAGCAAAAAAGAAGGAAATTTGCTCCTGAGCGGAACACAATTATCCAGGAGGAAGTTGAGAGATTATTAAAATCCAGAATGATTAGGGAGGTTAAGTTCCCAAGGTGGCTAGCAAACGTGGTTGTGGTACAGAAGAAAAATGGGAAATGGAGAGTTTGTGTGGACTACACAGACTTGAACAAAGCTTGTCCTAAAGACCCATTTCCCCTTCCACACATTGATGCAATGGTAGATGCCACTGTCGGGCATGAAATGCTGACCTTCATGGACGCATCTTCAGGATTTCAACAGATCCAAATGGAACCTTCTGACCAGGAGGATACTGCCTTCATGACACCAACAGGTATTTATTGTTATACAGCTATGCCTTTTGGTTTGAAAAATGCAGGTGCAACATACCAAAGATTGGTAAATATGATGTTCAAAGACAAACTGGGGGACACCATGGAGGTATATATCGATGATATGGTGGTGAAATCTAAAAAGGCTGAGGATCACCTCCAGGATATCAAGGGAGCATTTGATATCCTGGATCAATACAACATGAAGCTGAATCCTGCTAAATGCCATTTCGGAGTGGGGGCAGGAAAGTTTCTTGGATATATGGTGACAAAGAGGGGGATAGAAGCAAGCCCAGAGCAGATCAAAGCTATCCTGGATATAAAATCACCCTCAAACATGAAGGACGTACAAAGATTAACAGGCCGAGTAGCAGCTCTAAACAGGTTTATCTCAAGATCATCGGAGAAATGCAAAGACTTCTATGATATCCTGAAGAAGAACAAAAGATTTGAATGGGGGGAAAAGCATGAAGCAGCCCTGCAGGATTTGAAACGATATCTATCAACCGCACCTCTATTGATGAAGCCTGAAAATGGTGAACCACTATCCCTATACCTTGCTGTATCAGGGAATGCTGTAAGTGCCATTCTTATAAAAGACCATGAAGGTCAGCAATATCCTGTTTATTATGTTAGTAAAAGTTTGTTAGATGCTGAAACTAGGTATTCTCATTTAGAAAAATTGATACTAGCATTAGTCATGGCATCAACAAAACTTAGGCATTATTTCGAGACACATAGGATACATGTTAAAACAAATTATCCTATCAAAAATGTGCTTAGGAAACCAGAGATGTCAGGCAGGATGGCCAAGTGGTCAGTAAAGTTGAGTGCTTATGATTTAGTATACGAACCTAGAAATGCCATAAAATCTCAGGCTTTAGCTGACTTTGTGGCTGACTTTAGTAGTGACATTCAGGACGAGGTAGACCTAGAAGTTCAACAGTTAGGAGAATCCTCAGGATCCTGGACATTATATACTGACGGTGCATCTAATGTAAGAGGAGTAGGATTAGGAATACTACTAAAATCGCCACAGGGGGACATATTACCCCAGGCTATTAGGTGTGAATTTCCTGCTACTAATAATGAAGCAGAGTATGAGGCTTTAATTGCAGGATTAGAGTTGGCTAAGAGCATGAGTATCAAAAATTTGCAAGTATATGTTGACTCTTTGTTAATTACTAACGATTTTAATGGATCCTATGCAGTTAAGGGTGAGAAATTAATCGAATATCTCGATATTCTCAAAAAATTAGCAGGATATTTCGATGTTTTTATACTTGAACAGGTACCAAGGGAGGATAATGCTGAAGCGGATGCCTTAGCAAATTTGGGATCATCGATCAAGATACCTGAAGGGACGCAAATACCAATATTACATGTCCTATATCCTGCAACGAATCCTCAGGATAAAGAAGTAGCTGGTATTCAGGATCCTGGAGTAGAACATCCTGAAGAGGATCCTAAATCCTGGACGGCTCCAATCATGAAATATCTCAAAGAAGGACACATCCCTGGAAATGAAAATCCTAAGGCATTTAGGATGAAGGTATCACGATTCACTATTATAGATAATATTTTATACAAGAAATCTCTTGCAGGACCGTATTTGAGGTGCTTGGAGGATCCTGAAGCCAAGGAAGTACTTCAGGATATACATGAAGGGGATTGTGGTAACCATGCTGGGGGCAGGTCGTTATTCTCAAAAGTATTAAGGACAGGATATTATTGGCCAACAATGAGAAAAGATGCCGCAGAATATGCTCGAAGATGTGACGCATGTCAAAGACATAGTAACATACTGCATCAACCTGCTGAACCATTGTATCCTATTGTTTCCCCTTGGCCATTTATGAAGTGGGGTATGGATATAGTGGGAAAGCTACCGAAAGCTCCTGGAGGAAAAGTCTTTATGCTAGCAATGACGGATTATTTCTCTAAGTGGGTTGAAGCTGAAGCATTTGTTCAAGTTAGAGACCAAGAAGTAGTATCCTTCATAAAGAGGAATATCCTGACCAGATTCGGAGTACCAGCCGAGATAATCTGTGATAATGGTTCTCAGTTCATAAGCAGGAGGACTACAGACTTTTGCAAGAGTTGGGGAATCAAAATGATCACATCTACTCCGGTACATCCTCAAGCAAATGGACAAGCAGAATCCTCAAACAAGATATTTGTCAATAACTTAAAGAAAAGGCTTGGAGCCAAAAAAGGAAGATGGGCAGAAGAATTACCCTTTGTTTTATGGGCTGATAGGACAACGGTAAAAAATGCAACAGGCCAAACCCCATTTTCCTTGGTGTTTGGAGCAGAAGCAATGATTCCAACGGAAATGACAATACCTACTGCAAGATTTGTCTTAAGTGATCCTGAGAAGAATCCTGAAGCCTTGAGTCAGGATTTAGACACTATAGATGAAAAGAGAGATGCGGCAAGGCTAAGGATGGCAGCATATCAACAGAGAATATCCAGGGCATATAACAAGAATATTAGAACCAGAAGATTTAAGGTTGGAGATTGGGTGTTAAGAAAGGCTTTTCAAAATACTACTAATCCTGCCGATGGCAAGTTAGCTCCAAAATGGGAAGGACCATATGAAGTTGAATCAGAAGCAGGGAAAGGAGCATACAGACTCAAGAATATGGAGGGGGATATGCTGCCGAGATCTTGGAATGCTATACACCTTAAGCTCTATTTCAAGTGAGTTTAGAATTCAATTTCTAACTCAGAATGGTATGAATTCTATCTTGTTTAAATATGTTTTGGTTTAATTTATTCTTTGAAACTCAATACTGACTTAAGCATCGGAGGGGTGTTAGCCAAGCTAACACCCACCTTAGTTTACAATTGTTTTGCAAGATATGTTTCAGGATATAGCTCCAGGATATGCACTCAGGATAACTTAGAAGATTAGAGGATTGGCCCCCTCTCTTACGTTTAAGGGATACTGATCCCTTCATAGGTTTAAAGGTATTCACCTTTCTTCGGAATTGGGTTTGAACACCCCGCCTGGAGCGCAAGTTATTCAGGGATAGTTCAAGGTGGCGGGACCAGTCCATGTAAAAGTGGCTGACAATTTCGTTACTGTTGGCTATATCCTGAATCCTAAAGGTATATGAGGATTGATCACCCTCTCTCACGAAAGGGTATTTTCATACTCTCTAAGGTTTAAAGGTTTTCACCTTTCTAAGTCTTGGAGTTTATACACTCCCGCCTGTAGCGCATGAAAAGTTGGGATTTTCCCCAGGATACAAGGGATTTATCTCCAGTACATCCTTGGGTTTTATCCTTGGGACGTAAAAATTTCTTATGCAACGGAAACTGACATTAAGTAGATTTCTAAGATACTTGAAGACGTAGTATACAGGGGACATTCCCACCAAGGTGGTGGTGTAAAGCTAAAAGGATGAAGTTTGCAACTAATGCACTAAGTACCTTGCACAGGGGACATCTTCATTGGAAGAGTTGCAAAGGGATCGAAGTTTGGTAATAGGTTTATATCCTATTTCTGGTATGATCTTTCCTTTATAAGCCCCATTTAAGGTTTTAGTGACATTATGTTAAGTATCCTGATATGTATCCTCAAAGTCCTTTTAAGGATATTTGATTAGGGTGTTTGAAACCAGTATTAGTTTGGAACTATGATTATTTAAATATTATCAAAACTTGGTTTTGAAAAGATAGACTATTTTTTACTTTCTAAAGAAATTTTTACAAAGTTGAAGGAACGTCTGGAAGATCTATCTAATAAAAGGCTTTTGCAGTATGTTTCTGAGCATACTGATCAGGATATTTTATAAGATAACAATACAAAATCTTTACAAAGATAAGACTCACACTAAGTAATGCAAGGTAACAAAAAATAAGTCAAAAGATGAAATTATTCTTAGAGCAATCAATACTGGTTGATAACCGAAGGTTTCATCCTGAAACCCAGGACCCATCCACCTTCGACTATCAAATTGTTTAGAGACAGAAATGAAAATTGTTCATAAAAATATAAAATTGTTCGAATGACTTAAAGAAAATAAGCTCTAGGAGGTAGTGCCTTCTTGGTCCATAGCGGTTTCGGCAACATCCATCTTGGGATCCGTCTCAGCATCCTTCTCAGCATCGGTTGCCTTTTCAACTGCTTTAGAAGGTTCATCGACAGTTGATTTGGAAGAGGTACCGCCAAGATTCTTCAGCTTGGTCTCCCAAGCACCAACGTCCCAAGAAGGGCATTCGAACCCTAATGTTTTGGCTTCATGAGCCATCTTCAACCTAGCCTGGAGAAGAGAAATGACGACGGAACTTTTGAGGCTTTCTCGATAACTGACCATATCCCGTTCGTACTGCACATGGGCAGCTTCCAGATCGGCCTGGGCTTGAAGAATAGCTTTGTTGAGAGCGACTTGGTGTTCTTGGGTCATAGCTTTGTATTTTTCCTCGTAATGACGAGATTTAGCGGCCGCGATCATACCTTGGTCAGAAATTGTGATTTCTGCTTCCTTTAACTTAGATTCAAGTGTTTTGTTAAGCTTGCAGGATTCTTGATATAAATGAACTAAACGCTCAAGACCCTACAAAGGTAAGAAGACAGGGGTTAACATTGTTAAATCTTTGAAAATAATCTAAATTGCAGGATATGCTGTGAGGATACTGACCTGGTTGAGAAAAGAGGTCATAAACCCGCTGGCTTCAATGAACCCGTGCTTCTCATAAGGAAAGGTATCAGAAATAACAGGGGAATCGGGTTCTTTCCTTTTGCGGGAACTTGAACTCCGGGGCTTGGTAGCCGGTGAAGGTTTAGGAATGATGATGGCTTTGGAGCTGTTGGGTTTGGATGTAGCGGTGGTCTTGGGGCTAGGTTCTTTCTTGACCTGGATCTGGTCAGAATAGCTATCCAGTTCATCAAGGTCAAAGACTTCAGGGATCTTAGCTGGTGCTGCATAAAGAGAAAAGTTTTACTCTTTATTTTATCATTATATTGTTTTGACTAATTATTTTGAAAGAAATTCTTACCAGACATCTCGGATGATGAGTACTGACTTGAACTCGGGACGTGTGTGGTGAAAGTCTTGTCTATTGCAGGTAACCGGTAAACGATGTTGATTCTCTCTTCTGACTCAGCGGTAGGGGGAGCAACTTCCTTGAAGTTCACTGCATAAAGATCAAAAAGAAGAATATTAATAGAAGATAACAATCAATTCGTCTATGAGGATATTTATGATCCTACCGGTGGTTAACCACTCCACCGGAAGGTTGGCACCCTCAGCAATGGAATCGCGTTTGACAAAGAAGAATTTGCGTTGCCATCCGTCTTCATTTTTGGTGGCTTTGAGAATCAGGGGTTTGCTGGAGGTCGAGAAAAGCAAGAACCGGCTAGAGCCATGGGATCGGAGGCGATAAGCTATAGGTAAATCTTCGATGCAGAGGTCAGAGCAATGGAGGTTTTTGATTTGGTTGAGTACAATTAGTACTCTCCAAACCATGGGCATGGTTTGAGCAAAAGAGATGCCAGTAATACGAAAGAATTGCATCATGAATTCAGGAAAAGGGTATCGAAGACCTAATGAAAAAGGATATGCCGGAAAACAGATCCATTCGGTAGAAGAAACATCCGATCGGATTGACCGATCGAATGGCCTAAAGACCGTGCTGTCGGGGAAAGCGCCGGAGGCTCTTAGAGCTGCAATGTCTGCGTTGTCAAAAGCGCAGATCTCCTTTTCGGGATTTTTAAGAAGGTTCTGTTGGGTGAAGGTCTCGGCATCCATTGCAAGTAAGATGAAGAAAATTGACAGGAAGAAAATCAGAAATGGAGAATTACCTGAAGGTTCTGTTGAAGATATCTGCTTTTCAAACAAGAAAAGAGAAGATATAGGGGCATCGTGGATCTCCATTGAGTAAAAAACGCGTTAGAAGTTACGATGTGATCTTGACCGTCGCTTCGTTTTGAATGCCTTGAGTTATGGGATAAGATTTTTGAAATATATCCGTTGGATTGGTATCCCAACCGATATATTTGGGGACAATTGTTAGGGGTCGTTTTCTTAACGTATATATCCTGACCAATATCCTGCCTATGTTTGTTCATTTGTGACCAGGGTGCTGGAAGAGGATATTGCTAACATCTTGGGCGATATCCTGAGGCTTATTGAATTAACCACATGCAGGTTAAGGGCTGAGACTTGCTAACGGTCAAGATGACTTCTTCTCCTCGAGACTCGGACGAATTTGTTGAGGAAGAGACGTTGAGCCCGAAAGACCAGGTCTACAACGTTCGAAGAAGGAATATTCGGTGGATCCCGCGAGTTTAGGGTAGTTTGTTATTTTATCTTTACTATAAATAGATGGGGGCGGATCAGCTTAGAACACACAATTTTTCACTAACACTCTCATACACTTACACTCTCTAGCTCATTGCAAACACCACACTTGTATTCAAGTTTCGTTGTAACACTTAGTCGATCCGTACCACATCCTGCACTGTATCCTGATTTTTGAAGCAATAGAAGAACTAGGCAGCTGCGATTGTCAGCTCCCGAGGTTTTATGCCAGCGATCTAGATTGATCAAGGGCTTTCCTCGTACATCCCGTGTCGTTTACTTTACTTTTGCTCATTGTTTGATCATAGATACAGCTCTATATCCTGAGCCGTATCCTGAAACTGTTTTTACAAATTAACTTGATTAACATATTTTCGACACACATTTCTAGCACACTACCTCACTTAACTAATTTGATCACTTAATTACTTCGGTAATTTTTGACCAAAACAATATATATATCAATGGTAATCCATATGAAAACATGAAGTCACTATAAAGAATAAATCATGAAACGTGTTATGTTTTAAAATGTCATCTGTCCCAATAAAATATTCCTTACGACGGAATCTAATAATATATATAGGCATGAATAGAGTTAACTGTAAGCATACTCATCGAACCTAGCCATGGTTTCAATAGAGACAATGATATTTTTGTCAAAACTCCATTTTCCAAAACAAAAGAAAGTTACAACCATAATAATACCTATGCTTAAACAAAAAGTTGAGATGTTGATATTTACTGGTAACACCCAGGATGATGTTTAGACTTGAAAAAAAAATGCCTTAGTATAAAGCTTTAAGATAAGCCAATTACTTGAGTAGATAAAGTGTGATGGTTATTGGTATCCCGTGAGGATGGATGATGACTAGAAGAGTGCCAGTATGATAAATAAGCAATAACACTTGGCCACTGTTATTTCTTGTTTATTAGTACTACTCGGTTCTATAATATGATCCATCATGAGAATACTAATTTCCTTATTTCTTGATGCAAGCCATAATAAATGATGAACTTTTAATCATAACTTGATAAAATCTATTTATGGGAAATACAATGATAATTACCTCTCCGGCAAGACTGGGTATGGTGTGGTAGACTCTCCAGCTTGTCCGGGTAAGATGGGGGTACCTCTCCGGCGAGACCGAGTAAGATGGGGTATATGTTATGTTAATGGAATTCCCTAAATAGTACCATGACTTGATGTCTGGCCTGTTTTTGGAAATATGAATCCCTTAAATACATTAACCTTATGAATGGTGTGTATATTACAGTATGTGAAATATATGATTATATAGATTTGTACATCTGTGAGAAAATCCAAATACCATAACAATTGACAATTAGGGATAAATCACGAAAAGGTGTGTCAATGATAAATTTAGAACCCTCTCGTATACGTCTATAATTCCGATATCAAACACTATTTCGTTAGATCATCCGTCTTGTAACTTGGACGACAAGATGAATGACGGGAACCCTTTAAATTGAGACGCCATCGAAACTATTAGAATTCCCTTTGCATTACCTTAGATTATTGACGCATTAGGAAACCTGTAACTAAAAGCTATGCTAACCCACAAAACATCTAAAAAAAACTTACGCTAATAATAATTTTACTTTCATTAAGAACTCTTGAGATGATAAGAGTCTCAAAACATAAAGAATAGTTCTGGTCAAAGTAAAGTGGGATTCAAAGCAATGACCAGAATATAATTAGGAACTAGGATCAGTAACGAACTAAAAGTATTCCTCTGTATTTCAGTGAATCTCGAGGAAGAGATTTAAAACAAGGTGGTGAGGATGTAACATTCCCAAAATTTTAAATAAAGTTATTACATAAGTAGGTCATGGGTAAGTTGACCGATAAAAATATAAGGTGTTTTGGCAAACGTAGGAACCGTTTAATAATTAAATTATAAAAATACATTATATTTGAACCTACTCCGTTTTTAAAGAAACTTGGTTCAAAATGTAGATAAAAATATTCTCGTTCTAATGACATATTTATTGTTTTATAAAACATCATATTTTAGAAGTTATAAGCGCCAAATAAGTGAAGCAGGTGAATTAATTATAATATATAAAATAAAATAATAATAACTATAAAAAAAACTAAAATAGGATAATTGAAAGGAATGCATGAAAGCATCCATGGCTACGTGGAAGAAAATCTCAAATTTTGACATTTAATGCAACATGGTTACGTGTATCCATAGGTGTGTACGTGTAGTACTTTGGTGCACTCCAAGCAATTGTGACATAGTATAAATACATCTTGAACTACAACAGTCAGTGTCCATTTCTTTTCCTTCTTTTGTCTTCGATCTCTTTAGTAATTCATCCAAAGCCATGCCCCGTTTTAAGTGTTTTAACTCCCGATCACTGATACCCTTTCAGATTGATCTGGAGCCCCATAACGGATTTCAAGGCTCTGCCCGACTAAGTTCGTTGGGGTTCTGTCTCATGACATAGGGATAAGGTTGAATTAGGGTTACTATACTTAACACGAGTGCAAATATATATTTATTAAATAGCTCCGGAGTTATACCCAAGATTATACCAGGAGGCTTTCTAGTTGAACCCTAAAGTTACAAAGTGAGTCATTCTCTTTTTACCAAATTGTTTCCAAAACCCTATTTATTTTCAAAGTTATAATTACAGGGATTAAGTCTTTGTAATCTTTAATTACTGCCGGTATGTGGGGTTTTGTATACATTACTTGATACCCGTCATCATTGGACAACGGGTTAGCCAATGGGTGATCTAACCATAATCACAAAAACGAGTCGAGTGACAAATACCGATATGGGGTAATTGGTTGATATATAAACATTGTAATCACTCTTAATACTGTGAATTATAACAAATATGTTTTTGTACAAAAATGAATGAACTCACCAGTATTTCCTGCTGACCAAATGTTTTTAAAATGCGTTTCAGGTGATTACGGTAGATTGGAATAAGAGTTGTGACACGACACCAAACGGCTTAAAGAAGTGGCTTATTTTATGAAATGAATTAGATGTTATTTTTATATATTCGGGTTATCCCATATTAAAGTTACCTTTGTAAAACATGGGTTTATTCTCATCTGTTTAATAAATAAAATCTGGTGTTTTCTAAACTCTGATATTTTTCCTAACTCACGTTCCTGATGAAATTTTCCGCTGCAATATTTTCAAAATAACCACCAGTACCACTTGACTGCTCGCGGCTCCCGTCCAGGGTGTGGTCGGGGGTCGTGACACCAACCCAGCAATAAAGCAACTCAAAGCATATTCCCCAGGCAATTGCAATCTACTAATAATAGCATCAAACTTATCATGATATTCTTGAACTATAGTTGTTGTTTTAAATTTTTTAACTCAGTCATTGGATCATTAAACAGTTTACCAAATCTAACTTTTAAATCTTCCACTAATTCTACCCAAGACAGTACCTCACCCTCAACCCTTTGACTAGTGAAGGATTGATACCATTGTAAGGCTTTATCTTCAAAATGAATGGTAGCTAATCTCACCTTTGTTGCATCTGTCACCCTGTCAAGTTGAAAGAACTGTTCAACTTTGAACAACCATGCGGTAAGATCATCACCGTTAAATCGAGGAAATTCAATTTTTGTCAATCTTGCCGCAAAATTGAACCCCTCTCCTTCAACTTGTATCTCTTGTCTCTGATGATTCCTCGAATTGGTTTGATTGTTGACTATCTGAGTCAACTGTAAAGACAACCCAGTCACCATGTTTCTCACCTCTTCCAATGCCTTCGTATTTACTTCGATTCGGTTATTCATTTGCTGACTAGTTTCAGGTGCTGTTTGTTTTTGCAGACAAAAACTGTCTGCAGTCTGATTTCAGCTGATTTTATGTCTGCAACTGAAGATGTGGTCTGAAGGTCTGCAAGCTGAAAATATAATACTGTTTGTTTTATAAATTGGATAACGTCTGTATAAGCTGAAAATTATTTAACTATCCATACTTATCACAGTTGATAAAAGTCATTTAACATTCAAGTTACATAAAAAAAAACCATAATACAACCACCACCACACTGCCCAAACCAACAGCACCACCACTCAAACCCGTCGAAAAAAAAACGAATCTGGCCAGAAAAAAGATAACAACTTCAATATCCACTCATATCATATCAGTTGCTACATATGATCAAAATACAACCCAAATAAATCTGCAGCTCCAAACGTGTGATCACAAAATTAAATAAAAATATCTCACCTCCACTAGTGCACACTTCCATCTTGTTTTTTTCTAAATACAAGACACCACTCAACATTAAATAAAAATATCTCACCTCCACTAGTGCACAATTCCATATCTCACCTCCACTCTTTCGCCCCTTAACTGCATATGGTCTCACCATCTTCTATGATTCAAAAATTATTTCTCTTTGACGCTAAAGGGTTTCAAATTAGTAGGAAGACATGGAATTTAGAGGTGATTGTTGGGAATTTAAAGAATCCGTGAATAATATCGAAGAATAAAATTGGGGAAAACCACCTCCACCTTCAACGAATGGGGAAAATATCTGGCCGGTGGACATGTCCACCGTTGCGGCAACCGTAGCCGGTTTCATCACCGTTCCGGTAAATCTGGCAGGCTGCCTGTCACTATACAAGTGTAGTTAATAATAATCCCTAAAGAGGGGGAGAGAGGAGGAAGATGACAGTGGAGGTGGGTTGAAGGTGGAGGTGGAGGTGGGTTGAAGGTGACGGTGGAGGTGGTGGCGGTGCTGGGTCTTAAAGAGGGAGAGAGAGAGGAGAAAGATAATTTGGAGAGTGACACGTTCTTGAAGATCTGAAGAGGTTTGTGAAGATGTTAGGTATTGACTTTTTTTTAAGCTAATATAAGCACTTTCAGGTCTTTTATTTAAAAAGAGTTAATTATTGTTTTCGTCCCTGTGGTTTGTCAAAAATCAGTATTTCAGTCCATTAGTTTAAAAATTGCGATTGCAGTCCCTGTGGTTTCACTTTCGTAACCATTTCAATCTCTACGGTTTCACTTTCGTAACCATTTCAATCCATTTAATCTGTAAGTACAGGGACTGAAATGGTTACGAGGTGGACTGAAATGGTTACGAAAGTGAAACCACAGGGACTGAAATCGCAAGTTTTAAACTAATGGACTGAAATAGTGATTTTTGACAAACCATAGGGACGAAAACAGTAATTAACTCATTTAAAAAAAACAAACCGTCTTCAAAGTCTTATGTCTGCCCGCCTACAGACATATGATCCTTGCAGACGTTTTAAGCAAAAAACAAACAGCCTCTCAGCGTTATCAGCATCATTATGACCGTGTCTTTTTGTCATTTTGACGTGAAATTGATCTGAACAAAGATCAATTGAGAATTGAATTGAACAGACAACAATTGAAGGAATTCAATCGAACCAATGATCGAATTCAGAATTTGAAATTGAGCGTTTGCAGACTTTCCCCAATTAGTTGAATTAGGGTTCCGAATTAATGCAAATCAAGAGTGTCCAAGGATAGACAGCTCTGATACCAATGATATGGTTTGGATTTGAACAAGCTTGAGATTGATTAACAATGGTCAAGCTGATTAACACTCAGGGATGCTCGGACAAGAAGGAGCTTCCGAAAGGCTGTTAATGACAGTTGATGAGAGCAGTGGTTTGAAGGAAGTTTGTTATTATTTCCAAGATACCCTTATTCTATTACAATACTACTATTTATACCCCTCACACTATTAACTATCTTTACAACTAACACATCATTCTTCCAACTAACTTCTAACCCACACATAACTACCTCTAACTAACTCCCTAACCATCTAAACCATATCACCTCTACATCTCCATCATTGCGATCTTTTCCCAAAAAATCATGATTTCTTCCTAACCTATGCAAATCAATCGCTGGATGCATTCAGAAATTGATTGGTGCACTTCATAATCTCGTGTTTCCACCTTGTATCCATGGTGAAATTGGATCGATCTAAGCAGTTACCAGGTGTGAATTTGATTAACTGAGATGTTTTTGCTCGATTTTTTTGTAATGTGATTATTTTCAGAAATTGTTCTTGACTAAATATTGTAATCTGAATTCACCAATGACTAGGAATCCTATTCGTTATCGTTCCAGACTTCTCTCCTAATCTCCAATCAGTTACCAGGTGCGAACTTGATTAATTGATGTTCGTTTTGTTCACTTTATTCAATTTTATCACGTTTGTGCATTGGTACATGATTCAATCAAACTCTCAACTCATCATTATTTTTTGTTCTTTATTGTGTTTGCAGTGAGTGTGTTAAGTGGAGGAGGGAGTGTTTCAACCAAGCAAACATCAACAAAAACAGTTTTCATTCTGGTAAAAAAAGAATTTTAGCTTACATGAAACAGGTTGAATGCAGGGTTGAAGTCGCCTTAAGTGTATTTTTAATGCATAAACCTTCTTAAATTGTTTAGATTATTATTGGAATGATAACAGTTACATAATTATAATTAACAAATTAACTGCTTACTTTTTTTTAATCTATCTGGAAAAAGGTGGTTCGGGTCAACCCAACACACCCATCTTGCCACCTGTCAATAAAATGATACACTTGGTATGGATGTCATTGTAGGCTTATCAAGTTGCTAGCTTACACATGGATGATGACCTGAGAATTGAAAATGAGAAAACAAGATGGTTTCCTGCAAAATGGTTGGCGGTGGTAGTGATGGTACATTGATACTTTAGATCTTTGTGTAAGGATAAATATGAAAACATACACTTTCATTCTTATGTTAAGCCACAACTTCCTGTTACAAACAACAGGTATCTCCTATATGCTATCTTTTCCTATAATTTGAGGGCAAATACGATTATGTAACTGCTACAAAGTTCCTCAAGTAAGCATACAAAAGTTTATTTTCCAGGTATGAGAGCACAGGAATTAGACCAGAATATCTCAAGATGTTCAAAGGAAAATTCTAAAATTTTTATGCAATGAAAAACCGATATGGAAGATCCGACAAGAGCTGGGAAGGGATTCTTGTAGGACATGGTTTGGATCATGACATGATATGCTTGGGACAAGAGTATCCTCTTGTAATAATAAGGCAAGTATCTATTATTATTATCACCTATTCGCATGATTAACCTAAAATTTTATTAGTAATTTTACATGCTTTATTATTGTATAGGGATGCATCAAAATATCCAGTTGAGTGGGCTCATATTCTTATGGTGATCAAAACTTCCCACGAGTTCCAACATCCTTGCCATGAAATGAATATAGGATGGCATTTATTGATAAATCATAAGTTCATAACTTTAAGCTATTATTTTTTAGTTACAAATTTTTTTGGAATGGCATATACTACCCATGGATATATCTTAATTATTAGACTTCCTATTTTGGTTACATTCTTGCTCGTACAGAGGAAGTGTCGAACCGAACGATAGAGAAAACTAAGTCGAGTCTGGTAAAGCCGGTTGCGTATGCTCATCGAGTCGTCGCTGAATCAGACAAAGATATTTATTCAATATGGTTCTTAATATTCGCTCATGATTTCATGCTTTTAGTTTATGAATCAAAATCCTAATTACATTGTTTTTCTCACATCTTTATTTTCAGAGTTGCTTGGCGCTGAGATATGAGGCACTGGTTTTGCGAGAGCTGAGTTATGCTATTTAATCAAAGAATGGTTCACGTTTGCTGAGGGAATTAATTGACAACAAGTATTATGCAACCGCAAGAAAGGTGGGCACTCTTCACATGAATGAGTTATAAAAATAACTTATTTCTTTAATGGCTTTGTTCTAAGCCACAGAAAGGTGGGTACTTTTCACATGAGCGAGGTTCCAGCCAAGGGGACTAGGTGGCACAACGCTATATACTGTTGTCCTCACAAATCAGTGAGACAATTGTGCAAGTGTTTATGCATGTTGTTCATGACATGTGTATTGGAGATAACATTTCATTATATTATATACAATTCAAGTACTCCCGTGGTACTTTATTTTTGGTTGTTTGTAGTTCAAATTCATAGCGTCAATGTTGCCTTCACAAAGCAGTGACACTTTTGTTGGTGGAGCAAAGTGAGTTATGCTTTGAGATTATTGATTGCTTCAAATATGGGGTTTAATGTGTTTTCAGTTGGGATAGATATAAAACAATTAACGTCATTTTGACAAATAATGTTTTTGTTTAAATACTCGTGTCATTATACCATTAACATACCCGTCCACCGGACGGGTATAGAACTAGTTCATTATGACCCACATATTTTGCCACTCTAATAGAGTGAAAAGTTGATATATCCAATTTTCCCAATAAAGAAATGTTGTTTAAGCAACATATGATGCGTACTCAAAAGGGTTTCTACTTGTGTTGGTTGATAGTTCATCAAATATGTTTCTAACAGATTAAAAAAAACACAATTTTGTTACTGCCAAAATCCAATTAAACTTTATATATTCTCCTCGATCAACTGTAAATAGTAGATGTAGTAAAACCGGCATGTCCAAAGAAGTTAATTTTTTGAACGGCCCGGAATGACCGGGTCAAAAAGGGCCATCTAGAATTGGTTGAACACAACTCATAAACAGAATATATGGTATGTTTTCAAAAAGAATTCCCAATGATAATCATGCCATAACTGAGAACCTTCAATATACAATATGAGAAAGTTTTGTGACATGTTAACCTCCAAAACCAAGGAATTCTTAACTTTAGGAGCAATCCATTATATGCTCCTACCGTATACACCCACACGATTATCTTTGACAGAAATGAAAATTCGTTTGCTTATTCAATTCCGGTGGACATTAATAAAAGATAAAAATACACTTTTGTACAATAAAGGCTGCCAGCTACTCCCACAAGTTATTCTCTTATGATAAAGTTATTAGAGAATAACTTTAACAATGCAGAAAGCACTATCAACACGAATAGAATGACTTGCTACTATCCCACAAGTTATTCTCTAATGATAAAGTTATTTTTTGTACTATAAATCAAACATCTATTGCAGCTGTTGTTTCTATGCACAATCATTTCATTCAAATCCCTGATCCAAGTTTAAGTAATTACAATAGACAATGGCTGAAACTGTTGCTATTGAGCTCGTCAAAGTCGTTTTTCAGAAGCTGACTGATGAAGCCATGAAGCGAATTGCTCGCTCTCAGGGAATTCACAACGAGCTGAAGGAATTGAGGAGCACATTGTCACATATACAAGATTTGCTTAGTGATGCCTCTGAGAAGGAAGTGACAGATAAATCTGTCAAAAGATGGCTGAATGGTCTCCAACATTTGGCTTATGACATCGATGATGTACTTGACGATTTGGCTACCGAAGCTATGCACCGTGAGCTGACCCCGGAATCAGGAGCAGTTATCTGCAGCAAGGTAAGAAAGCTCATCCCCACATGCTGCACAAATTTCTCACTAAGTCATAGGTTATCTGCTAAGTTAGATAGTATTACCACCGAATTACAACACTTAGAAAAACAAAAAAATGATCTAGGTTTGATTAAGAAAGATGAAAAGCCAAAAAATACTAGTAGAAGAAATGAAACCTCTTTGCCAGAACCTGATGTTATTGGAAGAGAAGTTGAGAAAAAGAAATTTATGAAGATGTTGTTAGGGGATGATGGGTCATCTAAGGAAAACTTTAGTATCTTACCCATAGTTGGTATGGGTGGGGTTGGTAAGACCACTCTAGCTAGACTTTTGTATAACGATACAAAGGTGCAGGCTCACTTTGAGCTCAAGGTATGGGTTTATGTTTCTAGAGAGTTTGATATTTTTAAGATAAGCGATACCATCCTTCAATATGTGACTAGGGAAAACAATGATGAACAAAATGATGAAAACAAGGATAAAAAGAAGGAATCTAAAGACTTAAATCAGCTTCAGTTGTCTCTCCTTAAGAAATTTAAGGGAAAACGATTCCTACTAGTAGTTGATGATGTGTGGAATGAAAACTATGACGATTGGGAACATCTAGTGCGCCCATTTCGTGCAGGTGCTCATGGAAGTAAGATAATCATGACAACTAGAAACGATCTATTGCTCAAAAACCTAGGTTTTTGTCATCTAGATCGTCTCGAGCTTTTGTCGAAAGAAGATGTGTTGGTGCACTTATGTCTGCACTTTGTCTGTATTCGGTCACGATGTAAAACGATGTCTTTATAGTCCTGTAAGTTTGACCAAGTCAACCATCCTCCGGTTTGACTTGGCCAAACAGTCAACATTGTGTTTGAAAGATGGGTAGGTCGAAGGATGTCTCATCGAAGGATCACTTATATCCTTCGATGATGACTAGCTCGAAAGATGACATTCGATAGATGGACCACGAAAGATCACATCTTTCGTAGTACATCTGGATCATTCGAGCTCTTCCTGGTCGAAAGATGATCTTTCGACCTGTCTGCATGATCCTTCGACCGGACCTGCTGTGTTTGGGTATAAATACCCGTGTGTTGTGTTCACTTCGATAGACTAGACATAGAGAACACTTAGAGCAGAGAATATACACACACACTGTTAGAGAGAGTTTATAGAACTGATCTGTAAACCTTGTGCTTGTAACTGGACCTTTCATACATTTAATACAAGTGGTGTTAATCGTTGAGTCTTGTGTGTTTATCATTGTGCTTGTTCTATCTTGGTTTGCTATCTCGGTTGGATTCCGCACAACCGGGTTGGTTTGTACACAAGGATTAGGCGACTAGATCCTCCCCTAGCCGGACCTACAAGTGGTATCAGAGCCTTGGCTCTTATCCTTGTTAAAACCGAGGTGTTCTTGCTGTTTTTCGGGTTCTTGAAGTTTATATTTTCTGAAAAACTTGTTAAAATCGGGTGTAATCTTGCTGCTTTGCTGGAAGTTCTTATAAAAACCTTGTTATTTTTCATTATCACATGATAAAGGTTGGTTTTTAGTGAAGTTTCGAGCATAACCGAGCTTCGGAAGTGTGTGGGTTTTCTGGAAAACTCACATATCTGGGCTGTGTTCTTGATATATTCAAGTTTGGTTCTTGTTAAACTACACTTTTGATCTTAAAAATTTTAAACTCCTAAGTGTTTGTGTGTTGGGAAGTGTAAACTGATTAAAATATTAATCATTACCTGTTTGGTGAAACCTGCATGTTCAGAAGATATGGTCTGAACATACTTTCTGCAGAAAGTTTCTACCAACCCGTCAACTTTTTCACCAACCCGTCACCCATTGTCAACTGTGTCAGAACCATTCGAAAGATATCCTTCGAACTCGAAAGATCATCCTTCGATCAGTGGAGGTTCGATAGATCATCATCCTTCGAACCAAGGAATCATTTCGAAACATACATCTTTCGGTCTACAGTTCTTTTTCGAAAGACCAGGATCCTTCGATTGGGGAGTCTTTCGAAGTCATCCTTCGTGTTCATCTTTCGGTCTACAGTACTTTTTCGAAAGATAAGGATCCTTCGTTTTGGAGAATCTTTCGAAAACAATTGTTCGAAACTCAACAGTGATCTTTCGAACACTGTTGATCCTTCGAACAGGTGTTGATCTTTCGATCATTAGTCTGTTTGTGCTTAACAGTTTGTGTTTTTCAAGTCTCTCGACAGGTATCCTTCGGCTGGTGTAACAACTTGTTTTTCTTGATCAAAAATGAATTCTATGTGGGGTGTTCCTGTAAATACAGATATGTATTTTGGTACTCCGGCTCCAGATTCGGGTTCGCAAACTAATGCTACAACTTCTGGTCAATGGGCATTCGTATCAAATCAAGCTCCCAGTGTTCAAAGCATTTTGCTAAGTGAAAGTGAAACGGGAAGTTTAAATAGACCTCCAAAGTTGATGCATTTAAGTGAATATCCGGGATGGTTTGGTAGATTTCATACATACGTCCTTGGTCAAAATACAGAATTGTGGTTGAGATTCATCACAGATTTCGATCAAACAATAGAGGTTGCTGCATCATCTGCTGCTACATTTGCAGATCTTACAGAAGATCAAAAGAAGATCTATGACTTGGAAAAGAAGGCATACGCCATTCTTACTCAGGCATTGAGCAAAGATATTTACCATCAATTTGTCAGTCATAAGACCACGAAGAGGTTGTGGGACGCATTGAAAACAAGGGGCGTGGGAAATGAAGCGACACGTCAACTGAGAAAAGAATTGCTGAAGAAAGAGTTCGATGGTTTTATTTGTATGCAGAATGAATCTCTAGGAGATTTGACAAGTCGATTTACTCATTTGCTGACTGAATTGGCAAATATTGGGGTTGTAACAACTTCACCAGAGATAGTGAAGAAGTTTGCAGATGCACTGCCACCTCAATGGAATAATTTCTTAGAAATTCTGAAGTACAATGGCACTTTGGATACAACAAACTTTGGTGACTTTGCTCAACTCCTGGAAAACAAAAATCAGGAAGAAACTCTCAAAGCTAAAAGAGTTGCAGTGCCACAAAATCCGGAAATGTATTATGGAGCTTCTAGCACTTCTACAAAACCGTCTTCACACGCTCCACTTCAAACAGCATTTGTGTCTAGCACTAGCTTGTATGGCACCCCTCCTCCAACGACAGACATATATGGAAATCCGCTCAATCCAGTTCCTCAACCAGTGCCACAACAGCAAAGCCAACAACCTATCAGAGCAACTGATATATTCGGAAATCCACTTCCTCCTCAACAGCAACAGCAAGCTTGTTATGGAAGTACATCCTCTGCTGGTCAACAATCAAAGCCAGATACAGTACGGCTCGACACCTCAAGCTTTTCTAAAGTTAGTTTGGAAGTAGCAAAAGAACATATGGAGCTGCTCAACACTGTGGTGAGCGCCTACTGTGGATTAGTGGAAGGTCAGATTGGCAACATTAATCTGACACAAGAAGACTATCAGCAGATAGATAAAGAGGAGATGGAGATGATGGATATTAAGTGGGCCTTTGCCAGTGCTGTTAGGCGAGCAAAGGATTTTATGGAGAGAACTGGGAGAACCAGCTTGGAGAGCAAGAAAGACACCAAGTATGGGTTCGATAAACAGGCCGTCAAGTGTTTCAACTGTGGTGAACGTGGTCATTTCAAGCGTGAATGTACAAGGCCATCTCAGCATGGGAACCAGAATCCTTTCCGAGGTCAAGGCAACAGGGCAAATCAGAACCAAGGAAGGAACAATGATCGCACACTGGTACCTGTCAACAACCAGAATCAACCAGGACCATCAAATGCCAACCAGGCACTTGTGGTTCAAGTAGATGAAGGCTGTGATTGGTCAATCCAGTTGGGAAATGATGCACCTGATGGAACAGCTTGTTTTGCTGAAGTGGTTAATGATCTTAAACACGCCAGTGGTGGAGAATCTTCCACCAATGGTGTTGAATCTTCTGAAGATGAAGACAGCTCCGGGTACAGTGGAAGTTCAGATGAAGAGTCCTCTGCTTCAGGCAATGATCAGGAAGATGACACATCAACTGCATCAGTTAATGCAGACATTGATGAACTTTTGGAGGAAGCTGCAGCAGGAATTCAAAGAAGATCTATTTTGGTGGATCAAGCTGCTTATTCTTCATCTTCTCTCCATTCAGCCTTTATGGCGAATGTCGACAGTTCATCAAGTCAGGTATGTGTCGATGAACCCACTTCTGTTAGCTGTAATAACTGTGATAGTTTGCATGTTAGATGTGCTGAGATGGAAGCAAACATGTCTGAGTTGCAAGGCAAACACGATGCTTTACAAGCTAGTTTGTTTGAATTGCAAGACAAACATGTTTCTGTGAATGATAGGTGGTGTGAATTGCAAAGCAAACACGAGGCTTTGCAAGAGAAATATGATGTGACATTCATTCACAATCAGAAATTAACAGTGGATCTTTCAAAGTGCACGGAAGCCAACATGTTTTATGAAAACCATGAAAAGGAATTTAAGTCAATGATTGAAACATTAAAGAAAGATAAAACAGAATTGACTAAAATGGTTTCCAGAAAACAAACTGACATTAATTTGTATATAACTCGTCTTGAGGTAATGCAAAAGGAAATGGCTTTTGTTAAAACTGAAAGTGAGGCGATCCGACTCAAGTTAGACAGTTATTTGAGTTCTAGCTATGTGTTGGATCACATCATTGATGTTCAAAAAGAGAAGAAGGATGTCACATGCATAGGTTACAAGAAATGTCCACCACCTGTTAGAAACAATTATGATGCCATGCCAGATGAGGAAGATAGAGTTTTCTTTGAACCATCTGTCCCTCTAGATGTCAAGGAATTTGCAGGACTTGGATACAAGAAAGAAGTATCGTCAGATTCAGATGCGTCAGCAGATACATTTGTAACTGCTGAACAGAATCAGGACTCTACAGTTGTGATTGAGGATGCTGATTCCTCTGATGATACTATTTCAGCAAAGTCTGATGCGGTAATAAAAGAAGAGGACATACCTCTTGAGAATCACATTCTGTGTGATCCTCCTGCAAAGCCCGCTAAGACTGTTGAAATCGAGTCTGTGTCTGCTAAAGAGTCGGAGAGTGTGGATTTGCTGTACACTCTTGTTGGTGATGATAAAATCTATTCTGACAAAGATTTTCCCATTAAAAATGTTAATCAATCTTTAATCAGTAAAGTCTTTGAAAATTCTACAAGTAAGTTTTTGGGAAAGACAGGACCACATGTTACAGTCACACAGTGTCCTCCTATCCCAAAGGCTGAAGTTAGAAAACAATTTGGGAACAAGAAATTACCAACAGTGGAAAAACAGCAAAATCATACCAAACCCAAAGGTAAGACACCGGCTCAAGATCCAAAGAAGCCGAATCAGAAGAAGAAGAAGAAGAATGTGAACTTTGTGAAATCCAAGGGAACGGACAAAATCGCCACTTTTGAAAATCAGTCTAACCTAGATTTTGTCAAAAAGGCAACAGTGATGAAAAAGAATGAACCAAGTAGTTCAAAACCTAGTACCTCGGGGTCACAAAGTTCATCATCATCGGCCAGACGACCACATGATACTTCAGGGTTTGTTGAACGAAGATCATGTTTTGAATGTGGTACAATTGGGCATATCATTCGAAATTGCCCGTATCTTCATAAGTTGAAAGCCAAAGAAGATGCTCCTCATGAACACAATCACCAAAAGCGATCTGTTTCTGTAAAACACGATCCCCGACTTGTAAAAGAAAGGGAAAAGAAACAGAAACGCCAACAAGTCAAAGTGATTGAAAAAGCACTTAAAACCGATGTGGTTAACAAAACACCTGTTTCTGTCAAACTAAACAATTTAAAAACTTCAGACAACCATGAAGTTAAGGCTTTAAAGAATAACACTGGTTTAACAAAACAGACCTGGAAACCAAAAACGGTTATTGAATCAGGGGGACCATCACAATTCTCAAACCATCAAAGAATAGAGGTTATTGTCATTGATGAAAAAGGAAGACCCAAGACCACAATGGCTTGGGTCCCCATCTCCAACTAATCGATTGAGTTTATGTGCAGGGTGTTCCAGGAGGAACTGTCAGTAGTCATTGGATTGTTGATAGTGGGGCATCCAGGCACATGACAGGCGACATGAAGCTTCTCTACGACGTTAAATCTATTAGAGGAGGTTATGTTGCTTTTGCTGGAGATAAGGGCGGATATATTACTGGTGAAGGAATGATTTCTAACGGGGTTGTTAGCTTTGATAAGATCAACTTTGTGCAACAACTTGATCACAATCTTCTTAGTGTTTCTCAAATTTGTGATAAGCAGTTTTCAGTACACTTTGATGCTAATGGATGTTATGTGCTGAAACCCGGCTTCAAAGTTCCGAAAGAATGGATTCTCTTGTCGGCTCCAAGGATAAATGATCTTTATGTCCTTGATATGAGCCAAGCTATCACAACGTCTGCACAAGCAACTTGTTTCGTTTCCAAAGCCACAGAAAAAGACACAATCTCTTGGCACAGACGAATGGGTCACATTCACTTACGCAAAATGAATCATTTGGTGTCAAATGAATTGGTGAATGGTGTTCCTCTTAAAAATTTCCATCTTCAAGACGTCTGTGTTTCGTGCCAGAAAGGAAAACAAACGAAGAAGCGACATCCTACAAAGAAAGTCAACACGGTGGCTGTTCCTCTTGAACGTTTGCACATGGATTTGTTCGGTCCTGTCAAGCACAAAAGCATTAGGAATGATCAATATTGCCTCGTGATAACTGATGATTATTCAAGATTTTCTTGGGTGGCGTTCATGGCACACAAGAGTGAAACCTTCGGTATTATCAAAAACTTGATCATTCAGATTGAGAATCTTTATAAGTTGAAGGTTAGGCGGATACGTAGCGACAATGGTACTGAATTCAAAAATCATGCCATGGCGGAGTTTTGCACTTCAAAGGGTATTCTTCACGAATTTAGTGCAGCTTATACTCCTCAACAGAATGGCGTCGCTGAACGTAAAAACCGCACATTGATCGAGACTGCTAGGACTATGTTGGTAGAGTCGCAGCTACCCATTCCATTCTGGACTGAAGCTGTGTCTTCTGCATGCTATACGTTGAACCGAGTCCTTACAGTCAAAAGGCACAACAAGACCTGCTTTGAGCTTATTAACAAACGGAAACCAGATTTGTCTTATCTTGAACCGTTTGGAGCTCCTTGCACAATTATCGATCCTAATGGAAAGTTTGGGGCAAGAGCAATTGAGGGATACTTTCTTGGGTATTCCACCCCTAACTTAAGAGTCTGGAATCTAGAGACTAAAAGGGTCGAGGAATGGTCTGAAGTCAGAGTACAAAGGCACACTTTACCGGTTAGAAATCCTGGTCAGCCTTGGATGTTCGAGTACGATGACTTTTTCAATTCGATCAATGTTGAAGCCGTTGAATAAAATGCTGCGGCAAGGATGTTTTTCGAGAGTGACAACGCAACAGATTCACCGTTGGTTCGTCCCATTATTGTCAATCAAGAATCATCTTCTGTGAACAATAATGTTCTCGACAATGAGGGTTTTCAAGATGCTTCCGAATTGAACGAATCTTCAGAGGATGATGAATTTCTAGATGCAGACCAAGAAGCTCCAACAGCAGTTCATGGTATTTCAGAAGGTACACCTCCAGTGGATGTCCCTAGAACAGCTGAAACTTCTGCATCATCCTCTTCGTCAATTCCGGGCCTTGAATTGATTGTTGATCTGAATCTCAACAATCTGGGTACAAATATTCCAGTTCAAGATAATCCAGAAACAAGGATTCATAATACCCATCCTCAACAAAACATCATAGGAAATGTACAGAGTGGCGTTCAAACAAGAAACATGTTGCGAAACAACAACAATGCAGGCTTATATGCAACTATCCGAGAATCTGGTCAACAGAATGATTGGTCTTTCGCGTGTTATGTCTCACAGGAAGAACCAAGAACTTGGAAAGATGCTTTGAAAGATAGCTCATGGGTTGAAGCGATGCAGGAAGAACTGCAACAATTCCAGAAGCTTGGTGTCTGGAAACTAGTCGAGAAACCTGCTGGTTATAAGAAGATTGGTACCCGTTGGGTGTTCAAATGCAAAAAGGATGACCGTGGAATCGTCATTCGGAACAAAGCAAGGCTAGTCGTTCAAGGTTTTCGTCAGATAGAAGGGATCGACTACAACGAAGTCTATGCACCTGTTGCACGTCTAGAAGCAATTCGGATTTTTCTGGCTTATGCTTCATTCAAAGGTTTCAAGGTATACCAGATGGACGTGAAGAGTGAATTCTTACATGGTGTGGTAGAAGAAGAGGTGTACGTCGAACAGCCTCCAGGTTTTGAAGATCCTATCCATCCCGATCGGGTTTGGTTGCTCAACAAAGCTCTCTATGGTCTTCATCAAGCACCACGGGCTTGGTACGCAACCTTATCTAATTATCTGCTGGAGAACGGTTTTCGCAGAGGTCTTATCGACTGCACTCTTTTCATCAAAGAACAAGATGGAGATCTTCTACTGGTACAGGTATACGTTGATGATATTATTTTTGGTTCTACTAATGATGTTTTGTGTAGGGATTTCGAGCGTGTAATGCAGGATAAATTCGAGATGAGTGCTATGGGGGAAATGACTTTCTTTTTGGGCCTACAAGTACAACAAACAGAGTCTGGGATATTCATCCATCAGACTAAATATGTTGGTGACATCTTGAGCCGGTTCCAGATGTCTGATGCAACGCCCATTGGTACCCCATTACCACAAAATCACGGAATTACTCCAGACTTGAAGGGACAAGATACTAGCCCCTCATACTACCGCGCGATGATTGGATCCCTTATGTACCTCACAGCATCAAGACCAGATATAATGTACCCAACGTGCCTGCTTGCCAGATATCAAGTCAACCCGAAGGCCTCACATCTTGCAGCTGTAAAAAGGATTTTTCGTTATTTGAAGGGTTACCCTGACACCGGTCTATGGTACCCTAGGGATAATAACTTTGACTTGATCGCATTCAGTGATTCTGATTTTGGCGGATGCAAAATCGACGGCAAATCCACAACGGCTGGATGTCAGTTTTTGGGAAATCGCCTAGTCACATGGCAATGCAAGAAGCAGACGTGTGTCGCTACATCAACATGCGAAGCTGAATACATTGCTGCCTCAAGTTGTTGCTCCCAAGTCCTGTGGATTCAACAACAAATGCGTGATTACGGTTTTGAATTCCTAACTACTCCTATTTACGTTGATAATTCTGCTGCATTACAGATCACTAAAAATCCTGTGCAGCATTCAAAGACTAAGCACATCGACATTAAGTATCACTTCATACGTGATTGCTTTGAGAAAAGGCTAATCGATGTTGCTTACGTCCACACCGATGACCAACGTGCCGACCTTTTTACCAAAGCATTTGACAAATCAAGATTTGACTATTTATTATTGGTAAACGGCATTAAGGTCAAGCAAGAGTAATCCACATCGGAAAATCATTTTTGTAAATACCTTTGTGTTTTAAATTTGTCTTAGTTTATTGATTTTAGGGGGAGTAAATCCAAAATTTGAAAATCCAAAAACATTGAAAAATTTCAAAAACACAAAAACAATAGAAAAGCAAAAATGAGTTTCCTGGCAAGCAAAAGAGAAAATGATAGTACATCAGTGGTCTGTCTAAACCTCTTTAAACCTAAACTGTAAAGGCGATAAGCAGCTCTATATAAGATGTATCGGTAGGCTCACAATCATTTTAAAGTGTGCAGGGTGATATAAACTTAATCCGACTGAAGACCAGGTGGGAACCATTCATTGGCATATGGTCTTAGTACCGAAATTTCGTTTGAGAGATTGCCGAGGTTCTGAGATATTCGGTCTTTATGCTGCTTATCATCTGGGTATCATGGTTGTATCTTTTACCGCAAAATAACGGGGACGCAAGTCTAGATCTTCCATGATACTATACATACGTGTACATATTGCATACGACCTCAATAAGTGATCAACAATCACATGTCCCTCAAAATAAGTGATAAAATATCACAAATTCTTTCCGGGAGTCAAGTTCGTCTCTCTGCTGTACGAAAGTACTGACCTGTTCACGGACTTGCTCCTGTGCCCTCATGCATCGAAAATCAAGTTCCTCATCAATAAGTGATTATATCACATAGGGCTTGTTTTCAAATCAAAATAAGTGAGAATCTCACATCATATACGGTCAAACAGATGATAATCGGTATACTCACCGGTAAGATGAACCCTCGTGCATACCTTGATACGGGAATGTGTCGTGATGTGGATGAACACCGGTCGGTAAGTATAAATCATACCTTAACGTATCCCCTCGCCATGATTACATCTGATAAGTTGAGCTTATGTGGACAACAATACCGATAATTGTTATAGGATGCTTATCTTAATGTTAACTAACTGAACAACAAGAGCGTTTTGGCATGACCGTACACTGATATGATTCTCTTACCCTCGAAACTCACAAAAAGAATGTCTGTAAATATTTATTTACTGCTTTAAATTTCCGCATCTTTGTATATATTTATTTACTGCTTTCAGTCTTTACATTTGAAAAATTCAAAATACCAAAAAGATTTTTATTTCTATTTTATTTTCGATCGTACGATGTTGGAACTCGAGTCTTCGTTACCTGAAACCTGAACGAAAACCGAAACGACTGAATCTTCATAAACGGTCGAAATTTGCATGCATTGAAAGTTAAAATTGAAATTGATAAACTTTGTTAAACTTTCAAATTGTCGGACGGTGTTTGCTTAAACAATGGTCACATGTGTGTTATTTGCTTATGATATTCCAAGCGGTTGTTCTCATTACGCGTTTAGATTTCTTGCATGTGCAGATTCTAAAGGCAAGGAGAACATGGTCGATGACAAGCTTCGGAATGAAGACACGACGTGAAGGCACTCAAATGATGAGAATGATCGAGTTGCCGCTGACCATCATCAACACCACAAGGATCTCACTTCATAAAGATAAAGACTTTCACGAGCATAACTCAAGGGGGAGCTTATGTTAAGGGGGAGTTTGTCAACACACTTCCTACATCAAACGGGGAGTTTGTTGGTACACTTTCTGCTTTCAAGACGTGAAGACTTTGAAGATCCTCCGACATTGAAGACTTGAATAGAAGTCAAAGACTTGAAGACACGAGAACTTACAAGAATGAAGACCGAGACAGAGCTACAACCAGACAAAGTTACAGCCAAGGGGGAGTTTGTTGGTGCACTTATGTCTGCACTTTGTCTGTATTCGGTCACGATGTAAAACGATGTCTTTATAATCCTGTAAGTTTGACCAAGTCAACCATCCTCCGGTTTGACTTGGCCAAACAGTCAACATTGTGTTTGAAAGATGGGTAGGTCGAAGGATGTCTCATCGAAGGATCACTTATATCCTTCGATGATGACTAGCTCGAAAGATGACATTCGATAGATGGACCACGAAAGATCACATCTTTCGTAGTACATCTGGATCATTCGAGCTCTTCCTGGTCGAAAGATGATCTTTCGACCTGTCTGCATGATCCTTCGACCGGACCTGCTGTGTTTGGGTATAAATACCCGTGTGTTGTGTTCATTTCGATAGACTAGACATAGAGAACACTTAGAGCAGAGAATATACACACACACTGTTAGAGAGAGTTTATAGAACTGATCTGTAAACCTTGTGCTTGTAACTGGACCTTTCATACGTTTAATACAAGTGGTGTTAATCGTTGAGTCTTGTGTGTTTATCATTGTGCTTGTTCTATCTTGGTTTGCTATCTCGGTTGGATTCCGCACAACCGGGTTGGTTTGTACACAAGGATTAGGCGACTAGATCCTCCCCTAGCCGGACCTACAAGATGCTTTGTCGTTGTTTGCTCTACATGCATTAGGTGTAGATAACTTTGACTTACACCCAACACTAAAAGCACATGGGGAAGGTATTGTAAACAAGTGTGGTCATTTGCCTTTGGCTATAAAGGCAATTGGAAGGTTATTAAGGAGAAAAAAAAATGTAGAAGATTGGGAGGATGTGTTGAATAGTGAGATATGGGATATAGAAGATGGTAAACACATCATTCCAGCTCTTAGGCTAAGCTTCCATGATCTTTCTGCAGATTTGAACACTACGCCAAATATAGGCTACGGCCACACCAAAAAAGTGTGACCGTATACCTTTCGCCACACCAATTTTTTTCAGGTCAAGTGTGACCAAAGGTCCAGTCATCATAGGTATCATACGGCCACACCCACTTTTTAGTGGCCGTAGAGCTTAAAAGTGTGGCTAAGGGTACCAACATTTTTGTCTAAAATATAGCATTTCATCCATTAAATGTTGCTAAAGGATAGCAACGGCCACATGTATTTGCTTTAAGTGTGAACTTTACTATTATATAGTCACATTAATTACCAAAAAAGTTTGTTTTGGCCACATCAAATTAAAAAAGTGTGGCAAAAATGGTTGCTGTAATCAAGAATTTTGTCCATTAAGTGTGTCTAAATGGTAGCAACGGCCACATGAATTACTGTAAGTGTGGCCGTTTCTATTATATAGTCACACGAACTGACTGTGAGTGTGGTTGTTTATATTATATAGACACACGAACAGAAAACAAAGTGACTATTGTGTGGCTAATGATTATTTATAGCCACACAAAATTTTGTAATTTTAAGTGTGGCTATTGTCTAACCTTTGGTCACACATATTTGTTTTCCAATGACTTTTTCTATCACTCTGTCACACAAACAAAAAACAAAGTGACTATGGTGTGGCTAATGGTTATTTATAGCCACACCAAACTTTGTAATTTTAAGTATGACTAAAGAGTAGCAACGAATTTATAGCCACATGAATTTATTAGTGTAAGTGAGGCCAAAAACTATTTTCGGACACATTTTTTTTAATAATTTTAAGTGTGGCTATTATCTAACATTTGGTCACACATATTATTTTTTCTCATGACATTTACCATCATTTCGTCACACAAAAGGAAAAACTCATAATGGTGTAACGCATCTTTATGTAAAGCCACATTTAAACTTTAAGTGTGGCCATTGTCTAACCTTTGGTCACACATTTTTTTTTCTACGGCGTTTTCTATCATTTTACCACAAAAACAAAGTGACTATGATGTGGCTAATGGTTATTTATAGTCATACAAAATTTTGTAATTTTAAATGTGACTAAAGAGTAGCATAGGTCACATTAATTTACCGTAAGTGTGACCGTTTCCATTATATAGTAACACGAAATTTTGGAATTTTTAAATGTGACTAAAGAGTAGCAACGGTCACATTAATTTACTGTAAGTATGACCGATTCTATTATATAGTCACATGAATTGTAAGTGTAGCTATTATCTAATATTTGGTCACACGTTTTTTTCCCATAACATATACTATCATTTCGTCACACAGAAAGAACAAAGTCACGATGGTGTGACAAATCTTTATGTAAAGCCACATGTAAATTTTAAATGTGGCTATTATCTAATGTTGGTCACACATATTGTTGTTCTATGTGATCATTTTCATGTAATTACCCATTTTATTTACATTTTTATGTAAAATAAAAACTATACTAAACATCAACAAATCCAAAAAATCTAAAACCAAATGACATTAACCAAAAATCCATACGTAAGTTTTCAATTGAAATACTAAAGACACATTTCTAACCGAAACATATCTACAAAAGTTGCAAACGAAAATGACTACACAATCTAGGAACTATTTCTAGGTTGTTTTCTTCAAGTCGATATACTCTCTGCTTTTGGACTATAATTTGCATCCATGAGCTGTTGGGAAGAATTGCTATAGTAAGTGTATCCTAAAAAAAAACATCATAGCAAACTGTAAGAGCAATAAAAAGAATTATTTCCTTTTGGATGAAAAGGTCGATAGTAGGGATGAGCTTAGTATCAACCGGTACGGAAAAAATCGGTACCAAAAATCCCCATAGATGGTTACAGTACCAGCACCTAAAATACCTTTTACGGTACGGTTTAGTACCGGTACTGACCGGTATATGAATGTAAAACCGGTAAATACCGGTACCGAAGCAGTACTGTACCGGACCAGTACCGAAAACGCATAATGTCAGTACCGAAAATCAAGTTGGTTCAGGAAATTCGGTGCCGGTTCCAAACCGGTACTCGGTGCGATTTGCTCATCCCTAGTCGATAGGGTCAATATTATAAAGAATTGCTATAGTGAGCCTGGCCAGAATAAAAATCATAGCAAATTCCACAAACTTTAAACACGGGTATTTTCTCAATAAGAATAGTAAAGCTTATGAAAAATAGAATACTATTCAATATACAACTCAGTTTGTATGTTTCTTTACCTGTATGTGTTCTCTATCTCCAGCAGTGATGCTTGAATTTGTCCAGCAGGCTTCCTTTTTATGCGCTTCTTGTGGTAATAGGTCAACAAGCTCAGCACGCAAGGAAGTGCATCGCGTTTGATAATATGCTATCAAAGAGAAAAATTGTGTCATCTCAATTGTAAATTATCCATATAAACATTAAACTAAAATCTGAACAAATATGAACAATGTATCACTTTAGTTTGTTACCAAACAGTTTGCGTAACATAACCTAGATTTACCGCAGCTTAGGTTATTTGTTTAGTCGGATACAAAGAATGAGACTCAATGATTAGAGAAAGTAATCCTATTGTCAACAGAGTAACCACTGCAGCCTTAGTTTAATACGAGAACCAGACCACATAAAACTATAATTATAACTATTCCTCCTATTACATCCAAACTTCAAACCATTTGATTCTGCATTTCAAAATTTGTCCAATAGAATGTAATATAATCATGAATTAATCATCTTTATTATTTTAAAATTTTAATACAAACTAATGATTTTGAAAAAAAAAAATCAATTCAACCAACCAAACAACTGGTCCAGTCGACCCACCCAACCCGGCCGGTTTGAATATTTTGTTCCTTGAAAACCCCAGATAGAAGTTCAGAAGTTCAACCCATAATTTTCTTCAAAACAAGTCAAACCAGACCATGAATACCCCTAACAACCATATGTTAAAGAAAAAAGATTTAACATACAATCATCAAAAGAACAGCTTCAATAGCATCCTTGATTTAAATAAAGGTTCTTTGTGATTCACCACCATTCAGAGCTTCAGAGGTTCCCTTCTCAATAGGTTCTGGGTACGACAAAAAGCAAAAATCGTTAGTAAATAACATTCTGGGAAATTGGATGTAAAACTAAAGCATCTTAAATCCCTGAAATTAAGAGAATATATAAACTAACATTGCTGAAGCATGCCAGAACCCTTGAAACATCTTCACTGGGACCATCAATTCCTGGATTGAAATCCATCCTTGGGCCAATCCAATTAAAAGGTCTTGCTATAGCGAACACAAGACCGTTCACTACACCCTCGGCTATTAGGAAAAAAAAGAAACAAAAAAGTGAGTGAGCATGCAAGTGTTGGCGTTACAGAGAGAACATAATGTGATATAAATTTGCTTGTTCACCGTATATTAGCCTCTCTATCAATTATTGGGCACATGCATACAACCATCTATGCTTCTCAACTAAGCCAAACATTCAAGGAGGTGTGTCTTCTGTCAAATGGTATGAAAGATGCACAACACAATCATAGAAATAATAAAGAACACAAAAGGAGCGACAAAAACGTGACGTAAAACTCTTATTAGTTACCCAAACCAAGAAAACACCCCCCAAACCCTTGATCTTACATATGTTCGACTAACCATACAACAAGAGACAACAAGACATACAGACTACGTGTGAAAGACACAATGACAGTTCAAGACAAAATCGAATCACCTGATCCACGATAAAGATTCAGAACACACGAATCAACAATAGAAACAACATTTCAATCTAAACTACATTTAGACAGCAAATACAAGATTGTATAACCACAAACATAGGACATTACATGACAATCAAACATCCAATCATGAATGAAACAACATGATCATGCAATGAACACTCAGCCAGTCATGATTGAAAATACATGACCATTCAATTATCATACAAGATTCAAGGGACATAACAATGTCCTAGATTGAAAAACAGGACACAATTGAAACTACAGATATAAACACTTAACAAACCCAAAATATACACAGACTGTCACAACTTACAAAATCTAACTCTCTAATCGAACAAAGATGAGAACCAAACAGATAACAACTACACAAACAACAAGAAGCTCATATATGACCTGAATCAAACAAGAAATTACCAAATAACCTAGACAAACTCACAAAAAAACATGAGATATGTCCTATATGAGTAACAAATTAACACAATCAGTTGTAGACAGATATAGGATCATACATATTACACAGACAATCTTCTACAAGAAGATAAAGATGAAAGCAATCTTCTACACAAAGATGCTAGCATGAAAACATGGTGATTTACACACATGATACAACTTTCTGATCAACTCAACCAGAATACAACAGACAAGAAATCCTTGTAAATCAGAATAAACTCGAGCATACTGGAATCAAATCCACAACAAACACATAATCACAAGATTCATACCAACACTGATAAACGAGAAGTACACACTTCTATATCAGAAAACGATTTCAGCCCAAACAAATAATGAAATAAAAAACCACATGATTTAATATTTCACACACAAGGCTATAAAAACATTCAAAAATACTCTTGAACAAATACACTGAACCACATGGTTCAACAATCAAAAAACAAACTTTCAGTTTAAACACCGTATGACTGAGTTAGTAATCAACCTTTTACTTAGACTACTCCTTCTAACATGAGAATCAAGTGACCAAATATGCAAACATAGTAGACTTGGTTTTGTAACACAATTCTAAGATTCTGGATGACCAACAAATTTAAAAACATAACAGTTCCATTTAACAATTTTAATAGACATATAGTGACAGATTTTAAACAACCTCTTTTTCACAGAGAGACAAAACATATACAACTCACATGACAAACAGACATTTTAAATGTTTTTTTTTTTTTGTGTTTGGTTTTGTGAATCTGTGTATTATTTGTTATTTTTGGTTCCTGTGTTCATAAATCCTATGTTAGAGTTTTCTAGGTTTTCAGGCTGTGTTGTTTGTACATATGACACAGATGAACCAAAAAAAAAACACCAGATGTAAAAAATCTAAGGCGAAGCTGTATCAGTGTCCAGATTCCAGGTTCATCACTTATAGTGCCTGGACAGGTCTTTATACAGGAGCCACACTCTAATAAACAAAATAACAACCACCACCTGATCAAACAGAACACAAATAATAGCAAGCGGAAAACAACGATCAAGATCACAAATAGTAAGGTCATTTCTACCCCCGGCATCAACTAACTCAACACAGAAAATACAGGACAACTTAGAAAGATCTTACAGCGGGTGCGTATAACTCCAAGAGAGATCAGAACTGTAGTTTCTAAGGACTACAAGAACTGATCAAGCCATAAACAGACACACCTGGTTAGTTTACTCTGAACCTTCAATGATATTCAACATAAGCCAATTCAAGTGACCTACAATGCTCAATGACAGAGAACGGCTTTTCAATTCATGATATGCATATATGTAGAACATGCCCAACTTGAAAATAAAATCGCTATATACCAGCATTACTACTAAAAAATAGAAGCAGGTTTTTGATATTCTAAATATATGAATGTAAAGTGCCTTGCTTTTTACTGAATGTCACAGCAGAAATCATTGTATTTCCACACAAAACAACTTGAAACTAACATATTAACACATAAACACTAATGAAATTCCCTGAACAGAATTCGTTTTCCAAGAATCTAACAAACAAGAACACAATCATCAATAAAAGTTCAAAATACACTCAAACAAACTAGAACAAATATTATCAGGCATATGAATTGAACATAGAGACACACAAACAAATGGTTAACCTATTCAGAAAACCAAGCATTCAAGGAAACAAATCAGTCTTCAAGCCAAAAAAATATCACTGCAAAAAACATAAACCTAAACAGGAAAATCATGAAAAAACACACAAATGCCACTTTCAAAAGAAAGCACATCAGACAAACAAGTATACTATTCAAAATCAGATCAAACATTCCAAGTACATACCCATGAGTAGTATCCAAAATTTAATCAAATTAAAACAAACATGTCTACAAAGTGAAATAATCCAACTTTGGCTAGCTTTAATCCTACTTTCTTTAATCTACTGATTATCTAACAACAAGATTATAATCTAGACTGTAGATTGTAGAAGTGGTTTTCAAATATCAGGAACACTTGACTGCAAAATCAAACAATAACATGTCCCAAAAATCAAACATAAGCATTTGTATCAATAAAAAGAAAAAACACAAATTTTAACAGTCTAAACAGTAGACATATAATCAAAAAACTCACATAACACTACCAACATTAATTGAACAAAGTCAAGAAAAAGCAAACATGATTTGACACAGCACATACAAATCAATATACCTAATAAAAACACAATTTGTGTGACCACAAATTTAAAAAAAGGAAGGTAAACTGTCCCTTACAGAGTAGTCCAGCCACCAAATAGTTCAAGAACCACTTACAGAGCGAAGAGAAGATGATGAATAGGCTTCACGAATTACCATCAAATCAGATAATTCCCAATGAAATAAAAGTCCAATTAACATTCACAAGCAAATTCCGAGACCCATGTTTAACTGAATTAAAACTCATCTACGATTCGCCCCAAAACAGATTGATGAAACAAACAAGAATCAATAAATATTCCATTTGCTGAAACCCTAGAATATAAGTGAAATACTCGATAACAACCAGCGGAAGACCAAAAAACACGAAAGATCAAGAGCCATTGGCTCTGATACCATGTCAAATGGTATGAAAGATGCACAACACAATCATAGAAATAATAAAGAACACAAAAGGAGCGACAAAAACGTGACGTAAAACTCTTATTAGTTACCCAAACCAAGAAAACACCCCCCAAACCCTTGATCTTACATATGTAAGATCTGAATCAATACATACAAGAAATACAAGATCAACTGATAATAATATCAGTTGATCAAAGAAAGAAAATACCAACTACATGATCCAACACTGGATCAACATCAATCAGCCCAATGAGACTGAAGAACACGAATACAAAAAGAACTATAAGACCGATAACGATACAGTGTCCACAATAGGATCAGCATCTAAAACCAAGATCCACAACAGATCTTCATCCAATCATAACATCTTTGAACTGGATCAGAGATAAGTTGAGAGGTATGTGTGCGTGTAAAATCAGAGGAAGAAGAATAATTGAAACCCTAGTGACAGAAGTGCTCTTTTATATGCAGCCTCAACAAACTTACACTCCGGTCCACAAGAATCTCACAAGATGATCGCAGCACTTCAGAATATACACTTTTACCCCCTGTACTTCCACCTGTCTTCATTCTCAGCACTGAGCCCAATAAGAACTTATAACAACATACGAAACAACCAGCCCAGCTCTTATAAAGCCCAAAAATAACATGAGGCCAACGAATAAACATACCCAACAAATGTATAGTATATGAATTAATCATATACTTTCAACATGCCCCCATCATTCATATACTATACATGTTAACTATTTCCAACTTATTGCACATAACATCATACATCTCACAACTCAAACCTTCAGTAATTTTACAAACTGAAACAATCATATCAGGACCAATAACACACAGACAATTTTTCTCAAAAAACAGATCCATTTCACATGTTTAGACTTCTCATGAAATACAAGATTCAAAGAAACTAATATGGCATTTTTACCAGATTTTAACATGCAAACTGCATTTAACATCAAATATTTACCAAAAAACTATACAATGCAAAATACAACTCTAACCACTTCCAAGATAGCCATATACACAACAACATCAAGAAACAAATCAAAAAGTAGGATTTTTATAACTAACATCCTAACTTTGACAAACTACAAGACAAGACAAGACATGAGATTCCTTGAAGTAACACAAACACCAAGAACAAATCAAAGAACTCTCTATAACAAACAATCAACAAAACAGATAAACTGTTATGACTAAGAACATCAGACAACAATGATAGCCTACACAAACTCTGGCAAAATGCACAGCCAGAAACACATCTCTTACACAAGAGAAAAAATACAAGGCTAACATCACATACATCCAAGAGACAAGACAGAGAATAATAAGACATACACAAGACTATAAGACACAGCCAAACAATTTCTGATAATATACAAATTACACAATAAACTAGCAAAAAACTGTAAAAGCGAATCAAATCATTCATCTTTATGGAGAAGATATATACACCAAGGTGCAATCTAATCGACACAACCAGATTACATATCATAGCAAGTCCAGTTGTGTCCTGGTATATCTGTATATTTAGCACAAAGCTAGAGAAAGAGAGAAACTACATTGAAAAAGATGAACCGCAAAACATCAATGCAACTCTTAATAAACATGTTTATAAAATTTCAAATTTAAAACTACATCACATAAAAATTATATTAGGATGGCAGACCTAAGATAATAAGTGGAGAAAGTATTCCATGCACACTTGATCGAATGTGAATACAAAACCTAGGCCACCAAACAAGATACTATTATTCAACCTTTGACAAGCTAGACTTAACAGTTCTGTAAGCCTGTACTACCAAAGCAACAAACACAATTTGACTTCGTGATCCAGTTAACATGTCACTAATTAACATTACACCCGAGTAGGAAAATGGCCAGGTTTGAAACACAAGCCAGCATGATCAACTTAAATAGCTTAAAAAATGATGAAATAGTATGTGGGAATAGGGATGAGTACGGTATCGAACCGATACCGATCCCGACAATACCGATCCCGATTTTCCTCAAAAATTGATCCTGATCCCGAATACAAGAGGTATGGTACCGGTATCGGTACCGGTTTTTCGGTATGATACCGAAAAATACCGAATTCTTAAAATGATAAATATTGACTACATGCATGAATGATCTTATAAGAAGCTTATGTTATTTTCTTTGCATGGGATGCTCTTCCCCATGACCCATATTGACTACATGCATGAATGATCTTATAAGAAGCTTCTGTAAATAACTAACAAGAATGAGTTTTACCAATTTAAAGCCTATATATATGGGCAAATGATCATGACTTGGATCTCTTTTTTTAATTGATTTATTGTTGAAGTCTTGTCTTAAAAAGCTTCTGTAAATAACTAACAAGAAGGAGTTTTACCAATTTAAAGCCTATTGAATCTTCTAAAAATATTACAAATTCAATGGAAAAGCAAACGACCCTTCTACTACCCAGCATGACACCTCCCAAAACAAAGTCACCTACAAATTCTACCAGAAAATGTAAGACATTAAGAGTGTACCTTGATTTGTTCAGCAATGAGACAAAATTAGGGCACTTACAAAACACCCACAAGTCCAGCGGAAAGAAAATGTAAGACAGTAAGAGTGTACTTGAAAGTTGAAACTTCTTCAGTAAGCATGGAAAAAAAAAATAATGTTTATACGACTTTAATGTTGATTTTGACTTTACCATGAACTGGATCCCAACATTATATATAAATATATAATATATTAACGAGAGGATCACCTCATCTGATTTAATTCGGTGCCATATTTGTAAATGGTATTGGTATATTCCCTTTTAATTGCTAACCTCACAATCGGTATTAATTCGGTATTACCGAAAAATACCGGTACCGATCCCCGCAAAATCCCGATCCCGATAAATGGTAAAACGTAATACCGATACCGATACCGAATACAAGCGGTATGGTATCGGTACGGGATGGTATCGGGATGGTATCGGTACGGTATCGGTATCCGGTACCACATGCTCATCCCTATGTGGGAATTAGAAATTTTAGGCTTGTATTACTTTACTTGTGATTGGATTACTAAAAAACTCGAATAAGACGAGCCTTAAATATGACTCGTTTAGTTAACGATTCCGATATCAAGCTTTACATAAAAATACTCACTTACGCTCGCGAACCCAAACAAATGTTATATAGTATGATTCATTACAATTTAATCTAACCCATTAAGACAAATATGATTTACTATCATCTATTATGATATAGTGGGACTCGTTAGTACCCATTAGGACCTATGTGATATGAGAAAGCTCATAAAGATCCATTAAGAGTTATATAGTTATTAAGGCCCAATAGAGCCCGTAAAGATATATATATATATATATATGATTGACTATTATCCATTGTCACATAGTATGACTCTTTATAACTTAATCTAACCTCTTAGAACCCAATTTGATATGAGAAAGTCCATAATAATCCATTAGTAGTTTCATAGTTATTAAGGCACGATGTGGCCCATTAAGACAAATATGATGTAATATCATCCATTATGATATAGTATGACTCATTACAACTCAATCTAACCCCGTAGGACCTAATGTGATATGAGAAAGCCCATAATGACCCATTAAGAGTTATCATGGTATTACGACATGTATGATTTACAATCATCCAGTATAATATAATATGACTCGTTGCAACTTGATCTAACCCATTAGGACCTATACGATATGAGAAAGCCCATAGTTATTAAAGTCCAATGGGGCCCATTAAGACATATATGATTTACTATTATTCGTTATCGTTATGATATAGTATAAGTCATTGCAATTTGATATAACCCCTTACGACCTAATGTGATGTGAGAAAGCCCATAATGATCCATTAAGAGTTATCTTATTAATCCACGATACGGCCCATTAAGACATATATGTACTATCATTCATTGTGATATAGTATGACTCAATACAACTTAACCCAACCTCTTTAGACCTAATGTGATATCAGAGAGCCCATGAGGATCCATTAACAGCTATCATAGTTATTTAGGCCCAAATGAGTCCATTAAGACATATATAATTTACTATCATCCATTATGATATAGTATGACTCATTACAACCTGATCTAACCTCTTAGGATCCACGTGATATGAGAAAGCCCATAATGATCCATTAGGACTTAACATAGTTATTTAGGCCCATTTATACATATATGATTTACTATTATCCATTATGATGTAACATGACTCTTTATAGCTTAATCTAACCCCTGAGGACCTAATGTGATATGAGAAAGCCCATAATGATCCATTAATGGCTATCATAGTTATTAAGACATATATGATTTACTATCGTCCATTATCGTATACTATCACCCATTACAACTTAATCTTACCCCTTAGGACCTAACATGGCATGAGAAAGCCCATAATGATCCATTAAGAGTTATCATTGTTGTTAAGGCCCAAATAGCTCCCATTAAGACATGTGATTTATATTATCCATCATGATATAGTATCACTCATCACAACTCGTACTAACAATTTTGGACATAATATGACATAAGAAAGCCTTAATGATCCATTAAGAGCTATTCGGATTGTTAAGGCCCAATGTAATCCATTGAGACATATATATCTACTAATTACCATCGCGTTCTATTAAGGCCCAATATGGTCCATTAAAACATATATGATCTATTATTGTCCATTATGTTATATAACAACTGATTACAACTTGCTCTAACCCCTTAGTACTTAATGTGATATGATAACGCCTATAATGATATATTAAGAGCCATCACAGTTGTTAAGACCCAATGGAGTTAATTAAAATATACATGATCAACTATTATCTATTAAGTTTTTTGTATCTTTGTTTTAAACAATGTAATTTTTAAACTAAGACTACCATTTGAGGGGAACTTTTAAATAATAATAATAAAGTTATGAAAAAATAACTAAATTACATATAAAATGCGAATTTTAATTAATATAAATACTTGCGAGCTTGAGCTTTAAAAACAAAGCTCGAATCAAGCCGAGCTCGAGCTTAGTCAAATCGGGCTCGGCTCAGCTCGCGCCCCTACTTAAATACTATCTAATATGAAAACAACTGAAAAAAATAAAAAAAATATATCTTAAAAAACATAAAAACATCTATAGTCCCACTCTATCATTGGAACATTTAGGGGCTGTTTGGCAACTTCTGAATGGTTAAGTGCTGAACAGTATAATGCTACACAAGTTCTAAGAACAAATTTTAAAAAACTTAAATACTACTCCCTCCGTCTAGTGGTGCACAAATCGGGTTTTCGGGTAGGACCGGGTTTCGGGTAGGATCGGGTTTTAAAAAATCGGGTTTTTTCAAAAACCGGGTCGGGTCCGGGTCCGGGTTTTCTACCAAAAATGTATACCCTATATACCCGGGTCCGGGTAGGGTTCGGGTCGGGTTTTATAAAACCCGGGTATTATAATACCCTATTTCCGGGTTCGGGTCCGGTTCGGGTATTCATCGGGTAGGGTTCGGGTATGCACCGGGTTGGGAAAAAACCCGCATCGGGTTGGGAAAAAACCGCATCGGGTAGAGCGGTTGCGGTTGTGGCTGGAGAAGGCTAGACGAGTGATGCAGGTGGCTGGAGAAGGCTAGACGAGTGATGCAGGTGGCTCAAGCAATTGCATGTTGGGCCGAAAAAAATCAAATGAGAACAACCAGGACCAGCCATGCATTGTCACGAGATTTAGTGGGGTTTTGGTTTAGTTCTTTTGGGCTTTGAAAAGAAATATGTGGATTACATAATTTTGTTTATCATAAGAACTAGAAACCTAATACTTAAACAAGATTCATTACATCAAAGTGCATACATAATTTTGTAAAATCATAAGAACTAGAAGTCTTAATGCATACATAATTAAACAAGATTACATCAAAATCGGGTTTTTTTAAACCGGGTTTCGGGTATAAACCGGTTCCGGGTTCGGGTATTTATAAAACCGGGTTTCGGGTATAAACCGGGTATAAAAAAAACCGGTTCCGGGTTCGGGTTTTAGATCAAATATGCATACCCGGTCCCTACCCTACGGGTAGGGTCGGGTTCGGGTATTAAAAACCCGGGTTTTATAATACCCGGTTCCGGGTTTTTTTTTCGGGTCCGGGTCCGGGTTTTTTGTGCACCACTACCTCCGTCCCATTAAAAGTGTCATGTTTTAAATTTTCAAAGTCTTTATTTGTAAACTTTGACCTTATGTAATTTTATTTGTGCTAGATAATACTTGATGAAAGTTATATGATTTGAGTGTGTTTTACAAGTGTTTTTATCGGATTAATTTTCATCAAGTTTTATATAACACAATAAATATATAATTAAAGTCAAAGTTTATAAATAAAGACTTTGAAAATTCAAAATAAGACACATTTAATGGGACGGAAGTAGTATCTAATTGGAACACTTTTAAAAAAACTTAAATACTATCTAATTGGAACACTTTGACGTGTTCAAAATACAAGTCCCATTCTATCTTTGCAACACCCATCTATACAACTATTGTAAGGAAAAAAATACAAGGCAATATACAAATAACAAATACGAGTCCAAGTTCTGTTCACAAATACGAGTCTATTGTAAGTAACAGCTATCCATTTACCGACCCTTCCTTTCTGTTTTTATCTTCCAATCTCAAATGATCTTTCAAAGAGCGGCCCACCCAATTGAACCGTCCCCTCTTTATGCCATGTATCCAAATCTTCCTCATAACTAACTTGAGATTTCCTAACAACAGACTTCCATCCGGATTGATGTCATGGCAATTATTCCAATCCCCCATCCAATTCAAATGTCCAATTGCCTTTTTGCAAGCAGGTAACACAAACTCCCTCTTTTTCTTCAACTGTTTTCCACACTTCCACCAAAGACTTTTGGCATCATTTGACTTTTGCCTCTGGTGATAACTTTCCTCCTAGAAAGATTCAATTTTCACTTAAAAAAATATTACAACTGTTTTCAGATATCAATGCCAAGTATATTCCTATATTAATCTGCTCCAAGGTGTTGACTTTAAAAAATATCACAACTTTTGTATATTGTGTCCTACTATAAACTCTCAAGTGCATTTGATTTTAAATTCTGTTGACTTTATCCAACATTTGACTTTTGAATATAACTCCCACTGAATTTTGTCATAAGATAGCAGATTTAAGATCATTATAATTCATAACCCATATATTGACTTTGACTCCCCCACCCCTTCGCCTGCATACATCACCATGCTGACCTGTAGTAACTTTTTTTTGTCTTTCTTGTTCAAATAAGCGAAAGATATACTTACCATTCCATGTATCGTTGAACGACCAATAATTGGTTGGTTAGCCTCGTTTTCATGATCTGGTAGATTTATCTATTCCAATATGAAAGGCGTTTTCACGACATGTTGAGGTGCTCCTGGCCACATGGCACGACCATATATGTTCGTATACTCTGTTTCACTCATTTCGACCAACCTTTTTTTTTGAAATTTGGGTGAGCATAGCTCTTCTCAAGAAGACGTCCTTCATTAGGCGACACGTTTGAATCCTGGTTGAGAGTACATTAAAAAATAAGTACAAACTTATAAGAGTATGCGTACTGAAATACTGCTTTATATGCCTTCCTTCTGAGTAGGGGTGCAAACGAGCCGAGCCACTCGTTTAACTTATGAGAGCTCGAGCTCGGCTCAATTTTCTATTTGTTAGTTAATTTATATTTATATTAATATTAATAATAATTATAATTATTATTTTATATTTAATTTAGTTATTTTTTCATAACTTTATTATTATTATTTAAATATATATTTAATATGGTAATAATAAATTATATAAACAATAGGCTCGTTTAGGCTCGCGAGCCGGCTCGAGCTCGATAAGCGAAGCTCGGGCTCATTTACTAAACGAGCATTTTTTTTAGGCTCGAGCTAGTTTAAGCTCGGCTCGTTCGAGCTTTCTTTTCGAGCCGAGCTAAACTTAATAGTGGGACCTCAACGTCTCCTCAACCGCAACAACTGCAGCAAGCTCAGTAGGCGTTTAACCATTAAACATATATGTAGTCATGATTACAGAATACAAACCAGTTATAGTTGGTTTTCAAACAATCACCTGATAGAGATTAGCTTATGCAACCCTTCGATGTTTGGCTTTCACTTCCTCTGTTTAAAATGAACACAATATTTTAAGGAACACTTTAAGAATATATTGAGCTGGTGTATAAAACAAACATGCCACCCATTTGTTTACGTTACTTGTATCTACACGAGAAACTTAAAGATCACTTAAAAATGATCATGTATTCTGCCAGTAAGAATGTATGTTTTTGTATAAAATTGAAAAGCTGAAAACAGAGGCATAAAGCTGATGCCCAAAGACTAACAAGAATATGTTATATATTCAATGTATGGAAACACGAAAACTCTCTGGTAATAGAACTCTATGGACACGATGTGCGTGGGGAGTTTAAATCAGAGGCTGACCATTTTAAATATGCTAATCATTGTTATATACCAAGTCCTCAAAAGTATCAGCTGTGAAACATGAAAAATTGATAATATCACTGATATTTGTGGCTTTGGATAGGAATGCACCAGCAGCCATTGACAGCAAGTTAATGTATATATGTTCATTTAGGCCAACTAGCAAACAATTAGAATATAGAAAGAGAATGAAAAACCTTGTTTGAAAAGTCTTTGCTGAAAAACATAAAAAATGTGAATCAAACAAAGAGCGTCTGAGGCGGCGCAAGTAGTTTGGTCTTGTGTAAGAGGACGTAGAGACCAACCACTGCATTGAAGTTCCTGAAAGAAAAAAGAAAGTTAAAAGTGTTAGAAATGTGTGGTGGGATAAGCTGAACATTCAATTAACAACAAAAACTGGTGTAAATAAGCACAACCAAGGGCTCACTAACCTCCAATTCAAACACCAACAATAATCACAAATATCAAGTCCAGTTAACATCTTCCTAGGGTTTTAATCATAACAAAATCACTCATGTTTAACCTAATTTACATCAAATTGTAAACTAAAACTACAATACTCCTTCCAAACAAACAACGTGCCCTAAAACGAGGATAAACATGAACGTGAATTTGAAATTTGAAGTTAAGAAGAACACTTACGTGACATTAGCGATCAGTGAAAAAAAAAAAACTATTTGACTTTCGATCTCTCTTAGTCTCCACTGAAGATGTTTCCGAATTACCTCGTCCGCACCCAGAGGAGGAAAGTGAAAATCGATATGAGTAATTTCATTCTAGCTTGCTTCAATCATACACTTAATTTGGGCAGCGGAGGAGAGCAGATGAGGGGAGAGCGTTGATGGTACTTGGTAACTAATACTGGTTAGGGTTTTGTGGAAGTTGGAATTGGCAGTGGAGATCTCCAGAACTTGGTGGGTTAATTTAGGTTTTGTGGAGGTGGGGAATTTTGGGGGTTTCGAGGAAGAAGGAAATGATTGGTCACACATAACATTTTACCGTGTTCATGTACTCAAAATTTAGCCACGTAAACACACTTTATCGTGAAAGAATATCACAGATGATTACATTTGGCCACACAAATTTGCAAGTGGCTATATGTGTATCTTTTAGTCACGACATTAAAATCCAGTTGTGACAGATGGTTATATATAGCCACACCTTCCTACTGTGACTAGTAATTGTCACATTTCTTATTAAATGGGTGACTAAATATTTTGAAAAGACATGTTTTCGTCGTATGAATCAAGAAATCAAACAAACAAAGTGGCAATAGGTTACATTTGGCTACATTTTTCTAGTTGTGGCTAATAAATGTCACAATTTTTTCTAAAAGTGTGACTAAAGGTTTTGATCTGTTATACAATGGTCACATTAATAATAAAATGTGTGGCTAAAGTTTTTGAACTGTTATACAATTGCCACATTAATAATAAAATGTGTAACTAAAAGTGTTTTAAAATATTATAAATGACATTTAGCCACACATTTAATCAAAACTGTGGCAGACCTGTTTTTGAAAAAGTGTGGCTAAAGCCCAGTTTTGACGTAGTGGAAACAGTTGTTTGCATACTGCTGCTTGTTCCCTAAGGGTTATTTGTTTAACAAAGAGGAGTTGGTCTTATTGTGGATGGCCGAAGGGTTTTTGAGCCCAACAAATGCAACCAAGTCACCAGAACGAATCTGGGCATGAATATTTTGAAATTTTGTTATCAAGGTCATTTTTTCAATATGCACCTAATGAGGAATCCATGTTTATAATGCATGATTTGATGGTTGACTTGGCCACGTTTGTTGCCGGAGAATTTTTTCTAAGGTTTGAAAATCATACAAAAACAAAGACGGAAGATTTGGCAAAGTATCGCCATATGTCATTTACAAGTGAGGACTATGTAGGTTACCATAAGTTTGAGGCATTCAAAGGAGCCAAAAGCTTGAGAACACTTTTAGCAGTATCTGTTGTTGTGGATCAGGGCTTTTATTTATCTAATAAAGTTTTGATTGACTTATTGCCAAGGTTATCATTGTTAAGGGTTCTTTCTTTGAGTCAATCTGCAATAAGAGAGGTACCAAATTCTGTAGGTGGTTTGAAGCACTTGCGGTATCTTAATTTATCTAGAACTAGGATAAAAGAGTTACCGGAGAATGTTGGCAACCTTTATAACCTACAGACATTAATTGTTTCTGGGTGTTGGCACTTAACTAAGCTGCCTAAAAGCTTCTTAAAGCTTAAAAGGTTACGACATTTTGACATAAGGGATACTCTGCTTTTGGAGAAGCTGCCATTGGGGATTGGTGAGTTGGAAAGCCTGCAGACTCTCACCAAGATTATCATCGGACGAGACGATGGCATAGAAATAAATGAGCTTAAGGGATTAAAGAATCTACATGGTGAAGTTTCCATTGAGGGGTTGCACAAAGTGCAAAACGCAAGACATGCACGAGAGGCAAACTTACCTCTAAAAAAGATTACTCGATTAGAGCTGCAATGGGTTGATGTGTTTGGTTGTTCTCAAATAGGTACACTTGAAAAGCGGGTTCTCAATGAGCTGAAGCCTAATAGTGATTCATTGGAAGAGCTTTCAATCTTGTCATATAGGGGAACACAGTTTCCAAATTGGATTGGTGATCCCTCTTTTCATGAGTTGGTTGATGTATCTATACGTGGTTGTAGAAAATGCACATCTCTACCCCCATTTGGGCTACTGCCTTCACTTAAGAGGTTGTATATTGAAGGCATGGATGAGATTAAAATCATAGGTCTAGAGTTAACTGGGAGTGATGTTAATGCCTTTCGATCACTTGAAGTTCTAACATTCGTAGACATGTCTGGTTGGGAGGGGTGGTCAACTATAAATGAGGGTTCTATTGCAGTGTTCCGGTGCCTTAAAGAGATTCATATAAGAAGATGTCCAAAATTAATTAGTGTCTCACTTCAAGCACTGCCTTTACTCAAGGTTCTTAAAATTGATGGATGTGGTGATAGTGTGCTGAGAAGTCTGGTTCAGGTAGCTTCTTCAATCACTGAGTTGAAAATATATTCTATCTCAGGGCTTACAGATAAGATATGGAGAAGTGTTATAGAGTATCTCGGGGCAGTTGAAGAAGTAAGTATCAAAAGATGTAATGAAATAAAATACTTGTGGGAATCAGAAACAAAGGCAAGTAAGCTTCTTGTGAATTTAAAGAAATTGGAATTATGGGATTGTTCAGGTTTGGTAAGTTTAGGAGAGAAAGAGGACAGTTTTGGGAGCAACGCCCTATTATCTCTTAGATTGTTGGATGTAAGTCATTGTGGTAGCATAAAACATTTATGTTGTCTAAATAACCTTGTGAGTTTGAAAATTAGTTTAAGCAGATGTGATAAACTTCAGGTGGGAAGGATCAACAACACAAGCATGCCAATGCTTGAAGCCCTAGATATTTATAATTGGGAAAATCTAAGATCAATCAGTGAATTGAGTAACTCCACTCACCTCACCAGCCTGCGTATATCATTTTGTCCACATATCGTGTCACTTCCAGAGCTTCAGCTATCAAACCTCACCCGTTTGGAAATTAGTAAATGTGAAAGTCTGGAGTCATTACCTGAGCTATCAAACCTCACAAGTTTGTCAATTGTTGATTGTGAAAGTCTGGTGTCGTTACCTGAGCTATCGAATCTCACCTTGTTAAAAGATCTGGTAATCAAAGAGTGTTCAGGAATTGATGTTTCGATTCATGGTGGGCTTTGGCCTCCCAAATTGTGTTCCCTCGAAATAGGGGGGTTGAAGAAGCCCATATCAGAGTGGGGGGATCTGAATTTTCCTCCTTCCCTTGTTCACCTAGAGTTATGGTCTGAACCCCAAGTGAGTGATTTTAGTCAATTGTCCCGTCTTCTTCCTTCGTCTCTCACTACATTTGTGATAAACTGGTTTCATGATTTGGAATCACTTTCAACGGGGCTCCAACACCTCACATCCCTTCAACATCTACACATTTCCTTCTGCCCAAAGGTGAACGATCTACCAGAGACGTTGTTACCTTCACTTTTGAGTTTGAGAATATGGGATTGCCCAAAATTGGAAGAAAGGTGTAATGGAAGTGGCTCAGGCTCCCACTACTGGCCCCTCATCTCTCATATCCCCTGCATCGAAATAACAGATTTCAGGTACTTTTTTTCTAATACCCTCTAATTTCCATATGATAAACTAGCATTCTCAGTCTTGTGCGTGTTTTTTTTTTTTTTTTTTCTTTCTGTTGGATGAGGACTTTGTTGCTCAAAACCTAAAATCGAATTTTAATGATAACAATAAATTATGTGTTGAAATCAGTGATCACTTTTCATGAGTTTAAACTATTATATAGCTGCATATGGTGGAACTGATATCACAATGCATACTAATGTTGACTTTCATGAGTTAAATTTGTCGATAATTAATATTATTGTTATTGTTTTGTTTGTGATTTTTGTTGATCTTTCTTTGGAAGGTTGATTGGGTGCAATTTTAAGTTGTTAATCAGTTGATTTGTGTGATTGTAAGGTTAATTTTGTTTTTTGGTAGCTAGTTTATGCGATGGATGTTGGTATCATCGTCATCGGAAACCCAGGACCAATCGGAACGGATGGTCTTGTGACCACAAACACAATCATTTACGAACAATCCACAACAATCACAAGTGTTCATGATGAATTGAAACGAAACTGATTTGCAAAACAAACTAACCGAATTGAAATTGAATAAACTAGAAACTTGAATATGATAACTGAATGTAACACACGTTCTGATTACAAACTGACAGAACAACCGATTAACAAGGGAGTTTGGCAGCCGGCTTTTATAGGGATGAACAGTCACGTCGTTTCCCATTCACAACCGTTCGCGAATAGTTGCGATGTTCCAAAATAACCGCCTGGTGGTTATTTGCTGATAAGGGTCGTGACGTTTCATAAGTTCCGGCCCAAATTCCTTATGTTAACCGCTAAACTAATGGACTAGACATAACATCCTTGTTCGACCCATACATATGTGGCCTACGGCCCAAATGACAATAAAACATAACATACTAGTGTTTTGACCCATTACTAAATAAACTAAAAAATAAATAAACATAAACCGGCCCGAGGCCCATAGCTTGTAACTCGGATGATCTTGATTACCATAACGATCTTCATTCTCCCCCTTAAGCAAGAACATCCGAGCCCTTCGATCACGATCACTCCTTACGATTTTTGGTGACCTCGATCTTGACCACCATGTCATCGTCGCTTGAATCGTCGATCCATCCGCAATTGCTTGAGCTTTCGGCCATGCCAACTTTCTCTCTTGCACGCTCCTTCTTGATGTAATCGAAATACCATTCGACCAACTCTAGATAATAAACGTAGGCGACCTTCATCTCGTAAGCGTCATCCGCTTCGTAACCATACTTCACCGAAATATCGCCCCACGTGTCTTTCTTCATTATCTCCTCGAACCCACCGTTGTGCTTCACGATGCGGTGTAGTAGTATGAGACTGAGATCACGTCCATCAATTAACTCCGGCGGCATTGCTTTCTCACAAACAATCCCTAGAAAATCCGTGATGAACCAAACTAAAACTTCTTCGAACGGTGCGTCGAAGAACCTTGGGTGCTTCTTGATTTCCTCGTGTAGTGTGATAAGATCCCCTGGTTCCACGCAACTTTCCATGATCAAATCTCTTTCAACGACGTCCTCCTCGAGTTGAGAGAGAGTTATTGCCCATTCCCGAAGCATTTCTCTAGATTGGCGCGGATTATCCTTCTCGCCTTCAATGTAGATTAACAAAGCCTTCTTTGCTTTCTTGGAGTACACAACCTTCCTAGCGTTTGGACGTTCACCGTACACTTTCTTTTTATTTTTCGACTTCTCGAATTCTCGTTCATAATAATCCCCCAGACACTCTTGGAATTCCTCTTTCTCTTTCTTGTAGCCATTATCAACCCCAAGATTATCGTAGAAAGCATTTAGATAATCTTGTTCCAAGTCGGTTTCCGACTTGTCTTCGTATATGTCGAACCCCTTTGATCGACAACCAAACATTTTCTTCAAAACACACTTCTCACCCATAGTGACCGTCTCAATCCCTTGAAACAAGAGTTGTTCTAAACTTAGAACATTCCTGTCAAGTTTTGGTGCGTAACTTACGCACGGGATTGTCTTATCCTTGCCGTCCACCGGCACTCTCACTTCACCAATTCCATGTACGAACGAAAAATCTTTCCTATTTTCGTTCGTTACAACCCCGAAGTGTCTCTTGAAACACTTAAACAAATTACGGTTTCCCGTCATATGCGTTTTAAACGTGGGATCCACAACCCAGATTGAATCCCATTTACCCCCGCAAGTATCCTTCACAATATAATCACACTCGACTGGCAATGGTGATAATATAATATACTTACTAGGGCAAATTGACGCGATGTGGCCGAACTTCTTGCACTTGAAACACCGAACCCCCGGTTTTCTCGGCCTACCCACTGGTGCATTAGGTTTCTTCCCGGACTTCTTCACGAAACCCCTTTGAAACGCTTTCTTTGGAAACTTTTTCATTGGTGATACCCCGGTCCGCATGGTTGGCTTCCCCTGCGCGTACTCATCCACTTCCGCCGCCCGGCCGCACTCTCCACTACGAACAAAAACATCATCACCATAATCGGTAACCACCGATTTCCCTTTGTTTCCACGAACCCGGTTTTCTTCTTGATCACAATCCCTTCCGCTTCCTGTTAAACCTTTGGCTCTGATACCAATGTTGGTATCATCGTCATCGGAAACCCAGGACCAATCGGAACGGATGGTCTTGTGACCACAAACACAATCATTTACGAACAATCCACAACAATCACAAGTGTTCATGATGAATTGAAACGAAACTGATTTGCAAAACAAACTAACCGAATTGAAATTGAATAAACTAGAAACTTGAATATGATAACTGAATGTAACACACGTTCTGATTACAAACTGACTGAACAACCGATTAACAAGGGAGTTTGGCAGCCGGCTTTTATAGGGATGAACAGTCACGTCGTTTCCCAGTCACAACCGTTCGCGAATAGTTGCGATGTTCCAAAATAACCGCCTGGTGGTTATTTGCTGATAAGGGTCGTGACGTTTCATAAGTTCCGGCCCAAATTCCTTATGTTAACCGCTAAACTAATGGACTAGACATAACATCCTTGTTCGACCCATACATATGTGGCCTACGGCCCAAATGACAATAAAACATAACATACTAGTGTTTTGACCCATTACTAAATAAACTAAAAAATAAATAAACATAAACCGGCCCGAGGCCCATAGCTTGTAACTCGGATGATCTTGATTACCATAACGATCTTCAATGGATGTGAGTTAACTTTAGTTAGGGTTTTGGTGTTGTTTGTAGAATTATTGAAGTGTTATAATAATAGATAATGAAATTTGATTGAAGTTTTCCATTAAAAGTTGAATCTGATTCAGAAGTTGACTTTACAAATTTGGGTTTAGATATACATTTGGTTTGATTAATTTCGGCATTTTGTTTACCGTGGATTATGATAAAGAAAACATAGCTAATTTGATTAATTGTATTAACAATTGATATGAACACTGGTGGTCTATGAAGAACTTAAGCGAAGTAGTGATACCTACGAAACTTGATTAAGTTTCTTCGATTACAAACTTGAATCTGATTTAGAAATTGCGTTTAAATTTAGGTTTTATATCTGCATTTTGGTCTAATTAATTTAGGCTTTTTCTTTACGGTGGAGTTATAAACTAATAACAAAGAAAGGATAGCTAATTTGATTAATTGGAATAGTAATTGATACAAACAGCGGTGTTCTGTGAAGAATTTAAGCGAGATGGGGTTAATGTTAAAGGAAGGAACCATTGATCGATGCTTCTAATTCTTGTTGCTTTTATATGTGATCATGTGTTGACAAACTTAACCTACACCAGGTTATTGAGGTCATGGGTGGAGGCTTATAATGCATAGTGATGATGCTAGAGATATGATGCACAAATACTACATTGGGGAGGTAAACAAATCAACTGTTCCTAAGAAGCGCACATATGTTTTCATGAGTTGGCTGACAGGACCTATAATCCTGACAAGACTCAAGATATCGTTGTGGTCAGATTATGCCAAATTATGCAGGTTGCAAAGATATGCTTTGATGATGGTGTTTTGCCTGATAGTTATGATGTGAAGTAAGGGGATGCGGCAGCTTATCAGCCATATGCAATAGAAGGGATCAAGTTTCATGAGTTCAGACCAGACAGATCAAAGATTGTTTCATCCAGAAAGCCCCTTTAAATTTGCAGCTTTTCAGGTTGGTACAGTACAATACATATTAACTACTTCCTTTTCATTTCAGATCATGTAGCTGGACCCTTGATTTGTTAAATTGTGTGTTGTCTATTTTAGCGGTCAACCTTCAAGTTATGTCATTAGCGTGAGACTTGTATGCGAAGGGTGTTTTTGTCATTTGATCAAAGCAAGAGCATCTACATTATCATGAAATGTATTTTGTCCAAGTATGGTTTTGACATGATTTCTTGTTTTGATGCTGAAGTTACAGGTATGAGAAAGAGTTTGTTTGGGCCAAGAGTAGGCAGATGAAAATACAGGCAGGACAAAGAAGTTGTTTTGGATCACAAGTATTCATGTCAACTGATAAACAACTCACATCTCATGGTTTGTTGAAGGAAGGTGAAAACCAGGCCTCAAAACCCATTTCTTGTGATCCCTATATGCTTCAGTGGGCTCTCAACTGAACCCTCTGGAGATAGAGATGGTTAGCGCAGACCCTAATTGCCACAAAGTAAACTCAGCCGAACGGGAATGCCAATTTGCATAATGTAAAGATGAGCTTGGGAGTCATCCAAAAAAGTTGAACTTAAGTATTGAAGGGTGTGTTTGTGTTTTTGTACTTACATTCCGATGCGACTTAAGGAATTTGAATTAAATTAAACTCACAATTAGATGATTAGTTGATTAGTTCTGATTAGTTGATCTTAAATAAGCAGAAATTGAAAATCACTTCTAACAAAACACTCTGTTAACTGAATATTGCGAATTAAACAGTTAAAAACTTGAAGGTCCCTTTCATGAACTAGTACTGGGAACATTGATCAGTATTTGTGGTGCTTGAACGACTTGTCCAAGTTTGATTCTGTAGGGTTTGAAGATATGTTGGGGTTGGAAATATGATAGAGCCGATTTGAGATGGCTAATCTCACAAGAGACCCTTAGAGTGGGTTAGGCTCCAAAGAATAGATGAGAGAGCAAGACAATAATAACTTTGATCTAATATTTCTTCTCCTTTCAAAGTGTACATGACTTTAAATATGCAAAACTAATCTAACAACTACCTAGTAAGTGAGAACATGTATGCAGTAAACAAATGAACATGGGAAACATGGAACATATAAAGGAAACATGGGTATCATGCAAGTAAACGTGGGTTTGGGTTGCTGATGTGTTATGCACACAATTCTATTTAGTAACAACAACAACACAAAAAATAAAAATAAAAATAAAAAATGAAAGTTAGGTGTGGATTATGCAAGCTATAAGGCTAGAGGGTATGGTGATGGTCCTCCCTTGCAGGATGATCCGCCACGTAGGCGCCCCATCATAGTCCTCTCAATGATGGTCCATCCCACAAAACTAGAGGGTATGGAGGATGGTCCTAGATGATCCTACCCCACCACTTTTATGTTTTTTATTTTTTTAATCTTCTACTTTTTTTAACATTTAACAAATAAACTAACAAAATATTTTCATTAATATTAGAACACAATACATAAAATTAAAAAAAAAATACATAAACTAAAATATTTTCATTAATTTCCAGTTGGCATCCCAACTTTCTTTGCTGGCCGACCTTATCCCCTTTCATTTATCTCATTATTATTTATTATTAATAATTAATAATATATATACATACACATATATAGATACACCCACCATTTTTTTGTCTGCAACAGCTTTACACAAGAACACCCACCATTTTTTTGTCTGCATATGGACCGTCGCCAACGTCAACAACTCGACGGTGAGGACGGGACGGTGGGGGGGGGGGGGGGATGGTAAGCCGGCGTCACCGTGTTGGTACACTTTATGTGGACACGACTCGGCTCGGTTCGACTCGGCTCAGTTCGACTTGGTTTCGACTCGGTTAGGTCCGGCTCAAGCCAGACGTCACGACATTCCTCCGTCGTGCGCCCCAGAGTTCGACACGCGAGACACGGAACGCCGCAAGCCATTCCCGCAAAACACATCACCATGACATCACCTTTGTGATGTCATGATGATATCAACATTTGTCTTATATGGTGAAATTACAATTACAAATGGCAGGAACAACCTTGGGCCGTAACCTCCTCACATGGGCCGAATACTTTGTGTGGGCTTTGACTTCTACTTGGGCTTCAATACACATGACGAAACAGAATTGGTTTAATATGTTTGTCGACGAAACAGGTGTGTTTCGTCGACTTTGATTTGTTTCGCTGAGTGCTATTGTGTTTCGTCAAGTCAGTGTATGTTTTAGTATAAATACCATCTCAGTTTCACTTTGAAACAGAGATGAGTGCAGAGAGATCAGAAAATACTTGTAAAGAAACTCTGTCAAAATTCCGTCAAAACTGTGTTTGTATCAGTTTGTAATCGGTTCTCATCCCGTTAATCAATAGAGTGTGTTTCATTGGTTAATCCGTGTTGTTATTATTGCTTTATATGTTTGGTTTGCACCGTCACGGGGATTCCGCACCCGTTACCGTGTTCGTGATAAACAAGGATAGGTTTACGTTATCGATCCACCGGAAAAAGGGACCTACAATTGGTATCAGAGCTTTGGCTCTAATCCTTGTTTAAAACCAAACTTATTTGGGTTTTTATCAAGTTTAAAACTGATTATTTATGTTTTTCTGAAAATGGGTTCTTGAAAAGTTCATATTTTCTGGAAAAATAGTTCAAAAATCAGTGAAATCCTTGTTGTTTTGCTATAAGTTTTAGTGAAAACCTTATTATTTTGAATGTCTACATTTTAGCTTTTGGTTTTTACTAAAATTTTAAGCGAAATCGTGTTTCGGAAAATTTTTCGGTGACCGGAATCATCAAATCTTCATAGTGTTCTTCAGAAATATTCAAAGTGTTCTTAAATTGTTGTTGTTTGATCTGAATATTAGTTTGAGTTAAAGTGTTAATTGATTATTAAAACATTTGTTTGACTTTTGTGATAATTTGATGATGTTTTGTTGAAAATTGTGAAGTCTCGAAAGTTGTAGTTGAAATTGTTGTCAACTTGTCAGACAAGATAAGGTCCAGCCGAAAACAAATCAACACCTCTTTCAACGAAACACAAATTCTTTTTTCCATAACACACTCAACGAAACAAACTTTTGTTTCGTCAACTTCTTGGGCCTTGAAGAATTCTGTTTCATCATCTTGTTTGGGCCTTTGTTTCGTCAAAGTGGAAGCCCAAAAGGTCACCTTTGTTTCGTCATTTTGGAAGCCCAAAAGCAAATAATCTGTTTCGTAACAAGTCAAGTGTTTCGCCAATATCAACATACAACATCTGTTTCGTCACAAGTATCAAACATATATCAGTGTTTCGTCGGACCAGATCTATATTCTGTTTCGTCGCACATCAGCATAATCAGTTTCGTCAACCTGAACATAATTCGGTTTCGTCGAGTGGTCAACATCACAACTGTTTCGTCGATACTTGTATTATTTTTAAACAGAAGACTTGCAATAGTGTGATAACAGTCTGTTTCAAGTGTGTGACCAGTTTTTTTGTGAAATGTATTCTGGAGGAGGTTTTAGCCCGTTAGCTAGTTCCAGTTCAGCTCAGACTTATTCTGGAGGAGGTTTTATTCCTTTTATACCTCCAGTTTCTACTACTCAACCTAAGGCTTATTGTGGAGGAGGTTTTAACCCGTCAGCTAGTCTTCAGCAACCAAAGTTACAAACGGCGTTTGTATCAAATACAAACTCTTCTCCGTTTCCTCAATCAGCTCCACCTCCTGTTTTCGATCCAAGTGCCTATTTTCCTAAACCTACTGTCGATTGTGGTTCGGCCATACCGTTAGGAAACAGTGATCAAACAAGAACTGCGCTTTATGCTGAAGTTGTCAAGAATGTCAGCGATGGTGAATCTTCAGGAAGTTATTACAGTTCAGAATCGGACGTCAAGGAGAGAATGGATTATGAAGCTGATAATTTGTCGAATGATGCTAACGAGAAATCTGACTTGATCAAGAAAGCTGATGCGACATCAGAAGAAATGGAGAAGATTCTCACTGAAGATGGAGCTTTCTCTTCTCAGACTGCCTTTATGGCAAATGTCTCAGCTTCTACAAGTCAGGTAAAATCTGAAATTCTTATCAACTGTAGAGATTGTGAATATATGAAAAATGAATTTGATAGAATAAAACTTGAATGTGATACGATTCATATTCACAATCAGAGTTTAGTTGTTGAAATGGCTAAATGCAAAGAAGCGAATATGGCCTTGGTTCGAAACGAAAAAGAATTTAAATCTATGATTGAAATTCAAAAGAAAAATGTTTCCGAAGTGACAAAAACTGTTTATCATAAACAAGTTAGTATAAATGATTACATTAACATTGTTGAGGAAACTAAAAAGGAACTAGCCATTGCCAAATGTGAGCATGATGCAATCAAGCAAAAATTGGAGAGTTACTCTAACTCCCGATTTGTGCTCGATCACATTATTGATGTTCAACAACTAAAGGGAAACAAGAAAGGTGTTGGGTATAAGAAGTGTCCGCCCCCTTTGAGACATGATTATACTTATATGCCTGATGAAGAAGAAATGCCTCGGTTTGAACCAACTGTTCCTCTTAATTATGAGGAGTTTACAACTGGTCTAGGGTTCAAATCGGACAGTTCCTCGGAGGGCTCATCTGGAACAACCGAAAATTCAGCATCTGTTGGTACGGAACAAAGTCCTCCCACAGTTGAGGACTATGATTCGTCAGATGATGAACCAGATGTGAGTGATGAGGATAAATCTCTTGAGAAGAACAAAGGAGTAGAAGTGCCTTTTGAGAATCACATTCTGTGTGATCCTCCTACTCCTGTTGTACAATCAACTGATGCGAAACAAGAGATAGATCCTATCACTGAGACAATGTCTACCATTAAAAGTGATAACTTGTTGTATACTTTGGTCGGTGATAGTAAAATTTATTCAGACAAAGCTTTTCCAATTAAAAATGTCAATCAATCTTTGATTGATAAAGTGTTTGAAGATACTACCAGTAAGTTTTTGGAAAAGGGGATTCCGAGAGTTTCAGTAACTCAGTGTGATCCGATTCCAAAAGCTGAAGTTAGAAGAAAATTTGGAAATAAAAAATCACCAACGAAGCAACAACCTATCGCTTTTAAGGGTAAACAGCAACAGCAGCGAGCTCAAAATTCTAAAGGTTCACAACCGAAGGTTGGGACCAAAGGAGCCCGTTTCAAGAAGAAAAACAATGATGTTAAATTTGTAGCATCCAATGGTACTGATAAAATTGAGACTTTTGAAAACAAATCAAACACCGATTTTGTCCAACAAGTCAAGATTTTAAAACGTAACGCTCAAAACAATTACACTCAACATACAAACGGGTGTAATGAGAAAGCAAGTACCTCAGGTTCTACAGGTTCAACATGTGAACGTCGATCAAATTCTCCTAAGTTTGTTGAAAGGAGAACTTGTTTCAAATGTGGGAAGTTTGGGCATATCATTAAAGACTGCACAAACTCGCCCAAACCAAATTTTGTAGAAAGAGCACCACCTGAAAAGGTTCACCCACAACGTCGTCCTGTTTCACCAAAACATGATAAAAGAACTGTTAAAGAACAAGAAACAAAACAACGACGTCAAAACGTCAAAAAGGTTGAAAAGGCGTTAAAACCGAAGGTTGTCCTAACAAAATCTGTTGAATCAAATGTTAAATATGAAAAACAAAAACAGATTTGGAAACCAAAATCGGTAAATGTTTCAGGGGGAGCTCAATCTATTCCGAATCATCGGGAAATGGATGTCACAATCCTCGATGATGACGGACGACCCAAGTCTGTGAAGGCTTGGGTCCCCCTCTCCAACTAATCTCTAAGTGAGTGTGCAGGATGTTCCAGGAGGAACTATCGATAGTCATCAGATTGTTGATAGTGGAGTATCCTTGCACAAGAATAGGCGACACAAGAAATTGTTGCCTTTGATGGAGAGAAAAAGAAAAGAAGACAGAATTGTCTGTCGAAAGAAATTGAAAACCTTCGACAAAATGAAAATCATTTCAAAGTTGATTGTTAAAGGCTTTGAACGGATCCCCAGGATAGATTCAATCAAAATGTACGCACCTGCAGCACGTCTGAAGTTCAAATTCACAAGATGAACGTGCATTGTACATTTCTTCGCGGTGTAACTGAAGAAAATGTGTTTGGTGAACAAACCAACCGGGTGTGCGGATGCCTTGGCGTGGATTGAACAACCGCACACTACTTCTCAAGAGAAAGACAAAGACCTTCGCTGGTGCAATGTAGAAGACCAGCCGGACCCAAAGGTTTCTGATCTTGTTGCTGTCAAGAGATTTTTCAGTAGCTACAAAATCGACTTTGAAATCTACACCAGGTGGATATCCAGTTTGGGAGAGCACTCAGATTCCTTGCAATGCACGAAGCAGTTGCAGGATACGGTTTTAAATCTCTAATCTCTCCTATACTTGTCGATATTTTAGCTGCTTTATAAATTGTTATTCTCTTATAGCACTCTTTGACCAGACAATGTTGTCATGGTCCGCACCGCTTACCGACGTGCCAACTCATTTTTCCAAAATTCGATAAATCATTTGTGATTTAAAATTAATTTTGGTAAACGGCATTAAGGTAAAACCATGAGTTTAAACCGACATCGGGAAATCGTTTTTGTAAATATCTTTGTGTCTTTTAAATTTATCTTAGTTTGTTGATTTTAGGGGGAGTAAATCCAAACTTGAAAAATTCAAAAACATTGAAAAATTTCAAAACCCAAAAACATTGGAAAAACAAAAATGAGTTTCCTGGCGAGCAAAAGAGAAAATGATAGTAGATCAGTGGTCTGTCTAAACCTTTTTGAACTGAAATGCAAAATGAAAAATGTTAAGCAGCTCTATATAAGATGTATCGGTAGGCTCACAATCAGATTAAAGTGTGCAAGGTGATATAAATCTTAAATCGACTGAAGGTCAGGTGGGAACTGCTCATTGGCATATGGTCTTAGTACCGAAATCTCGTTTGAGAGATTGCCGAGATCTGAAATATTCGGTCTTTATGCTGCTTATCATCTGGGTATCATGGTTGTATCAAACCGTAAAAATAACGGAGACGAAGTCTAAGATCTTCCATGATACTATACAAACGTATACATATTGCATTCGACCTCAATAAGTGATCAACAATCACATGTCCAAACAAAATAAGTGATAAATTATCACAGATTCTTTGCGGGAGTCAAGTTCGTCTCTCTGCTGTACGAAAGTACTGACCTGTTCACGGACTTGCTCCTGTGCCCTCATGCATCTGAAAATCAAGTTCCTCATCAATAAGTGATTCTATCACATAGGGCTTGTTTTCAATCAAAATAAGTGAGTCTCTCACATTTTTATACGGTCAAACAGATGATAATCGGTATACTCACCGGTAAGATGAATTCTCGTGTATACCTTGATACGGGAATGTGTCGTGTGTGGACGAACACCGGTCGGTAAGTATAAATCATACCTTAACGTATCCCTTCGCCATGATTACATCTGATAAGTTGAGCTTATGTGGACAACAATACCGATAATTGTTATAGGATGCTTATCAAATTGTTAACTAATTGAACAAAAAGAGCGTTTTGGCATGACCGTACACTGATATGATTCTCTTACCCTCGAAACTCGCAAAAAGAATGTCTGTAATTATTTATTTACTGTTTTCAGTTTATGCATCTTTGTATATATTTATTTATTGCTTTCCGTCTTTACATTATGAAAAAAAAATAAAAAATAAAAAATCCAAAAAGATTTTGCTTCTAGTTTATTTTTGATTGACTGATGTTGGAACTCGAGTCTATCCTACCCAAAATCCTGATCGTAAGCCGGAAAACAATTGCATCTTCATAAACAGTCGAAGTTAACAAGTTTTGAAAGTTAAAGGATTAAAATTGATCATTTTCTAAACTTTCAAACTGTTGTCGGTCGGTGTTTGATTGAGATTTGATCTCATATGTGTCGTTTGTTTATGTAAACTATATTCCAAGCGGTTATTCTCATTATGCGTTTAGCTTTCTTGCATATGCAGATGCTAAAGGCGAGGAGAACATGTTCGATGACAAGCTTTGGAATGAAGACACGAAGTGGAGGCACTCAAAAGATAAAAATGATCGAGTTGCCGCTGACCCTTCATCAACACCACAAGGATCTAAAGAATTGAAGATTAAAAGATTCACGAGCATGACTCAATGGAGAGTTCATTCTAAGGGGGAGTTTGTTAACACACTACCTAAATGAAAAGGGAGTTTGTTGATACACTTTCTACTTACGACGCGTGAAGACTTTGATGATCCTCCGACATGAAAGACACAGAAGACGAACCATCACAAAAGACGAACCTCACGAGTAGCGTCCAAGGGGGAGATTGTTGGTACACTTTATGTGGACACGACTCGGCTCGGTTCGACTCGGCTCAGTTCGACTTGGTTTCGACTCGGTTAGGTCCGGCTCAAGCCAGACGTCACGACATTCCTCCGTCGTGCGCCCCAGACTTCGACACGCGAGACACGGAACGCCGCAAGCCACTCCCGCAAAACACATCACCATGACATCACCTTTGTGATGTCATGATGATATCAACATTTGTCTTATATGGTGAAATTACAATTACAAATGGCAGGAACAACCTTGGGCCGTAACCTCCTCACATGGGCCGAATACTTTGTGTGGGCTTTGACTTCTACTTGGGCTTCAATACACATGACGAAACAGAATTGGTTTAATATGTTTGTCGACGAAACAGGTGTGTTTCGTCGACTTTGATTTGTTTCGCTGAGTGCTATTGTGTTTCGTCAAGTCAGTGTATGTTTTAGTATAAATACCATCTCAGTTTCACTTTGAAACAGAGATGAGTGCAGAGAGATCAGAAAATACTTGTAAAGAAACTCTGTCAAAATTCCGTCAAAACTGTGTTTGTATCAGTTTGTAATCGGTTCTCATCCCGTTAATCAATAGAGTGTGTTTCATTGGTTAATCCGTGTTGTTATTATTGCTTTATATGTTTGGTTTGCACCGTCACGGGGATTCCGCACCCGTTACCGTGTTCGTGATAAACAAGGATAGGTTTACGTTATCGATCCACCGGAAAAAGGGACCTACACACCGGTCCTCGACGGGGGTGGGGACGAACCCCATACCCTCTAGCCAGCAATATTTGGATTTCAGTTTTGTTAAGATCTGGACTGTCACTTGTTTATCCATTTGAGTCTGCTAAGTTATATCATTTTTCAAACTGTTACTTCCAGCTTTTATGAGTTCTTTTGGTTTTGGATTTGAAAGCTGTGGGAAACATTCCCTGATTGGATGCTATCATTTTATTACAGATTGTCTACTCATCTTAACCAAGAGCCAAAGCTTAGGTCATAAATCTTGAAAAAAAAAATATTTAACATTCATTGGTTTATAAGGGGAGTGAGGGTGGTCATCACCCATCACTCACTCATCATTAATAACATCCAATCAAGTTCCGTCATGTCATCAACCATTATTCCATCACTCACAACATTTTTTTAGTGGCGGTGGTCATCACAGTGATGGAATTCCATCACTCACAACGTTTTTTTAATTTTTTTAAATTAGAAATTAACAATAAAACACTAAAATTATAAATTTCATTAAAATTAAAACATACTAGTTCAATTAAACATACTAGAAATATTTTAGACTACAATATAAAAAAAATAATAAAGAAACTCTACTCCTCGTCCGAATCATGAAACTCCAAACCTAAAGAACCTACTAGTTCGATTAAATCATATCTCAACCGAAAGTGAGTTTCTTCATCACGCAAGTCTTGTTGGATATTTTCTGGAACGTGAACTTGTGTAGGAGGATCCGGCACCCAATCCGGAGATATTGCACATCCGTCTTCTTTGATTAGCATATTGTGTAATATGCACTACTACAAAACAGATCTTTAGACGGGGTGATATGGGTTTTAAGACGGTGTTTTCAACACCGTCTTAAAGTACACCGGTTTAAAATCAAGTCTTATTAGACGGTGTTCAATTTTAACACCGGCTTAAACTTGATGAACACCGTCTTTTAATATCAAAACATTTCAAATATTAATTAAAACAAATATTTTTTAACACCGTCTTATAAACATTTGCTGAAAAAAAAAACATTTACAATAAAAAAGGTTTTCAGTTTTAGGGGCGACAAAAGTTTTAGAGGCGACAAAAATCGTCACTAAAGCGAGCAAAAATCGTCGCTAAAGCTAGATTTTCGTCGCTAAAGCATGTTAATCAATAGCGACGATAAGTGTCGCCACTAAAACAATTTTTTCATATTAAAACCTGTCCATTTCTGGTTCACGAGCCACAAAAACTAACCAAGCATAAACTTAAATAAGCATAACCTACATAAGCGTAAACTGCATAAACGTCACAATTCGAAATCGATTTCACTCTAGGTATAACAATCTCAAACTTTTGATAAGCATTTTACAAGCTAAAACATCACTCATGAACAAAATATATAACTAATTATACCTAAAACCTAATCAATCAAGTAACCAAACAACAACAAATCAATTTCAGTGTAGAAATCTGCAACGAATTGAGAGCCAATTAAGTAATTATCAACGAAATCAATAGTCTAAATTCTCAACAAATTACATATAAACAGTTTTCGGATTAGCAATAGTCTCAACGAAATCAATAGTCAGCAAACCATGTGTAATCGAATTAACGAGAACTGAGGTCGAGAATATTATCTTGCTAAACCCTAATATATGTAATCGATCCGCTATGGAATGTTCTTGGTGACTTTGATGGCAATCAATGTTCAACAGGTAATCTTCAACTTGATACACTGTCAACCAAAACAATACAAACATGTATAAGAACAAATATCATCGATTCAACAGCCAGAAAATTGATAAACAAACAGCAGGAGATTCAAAACAGGCGTAGATTGAGCAAATATCATCAACGCATCGACATCATTATGACGAATATTAAGGTATATACAGAGAGAATGGTAACCTAGAAATCAAAAACACGTGCAGATTGAACGAAAACTTTGAGATTCGACTGAAATTACCTGATTCAAAAACCGTTCCGATTGTGTTCGAATTCAATTGAAGTTACCTGTGACGACCTAATCGTGTTCGAATTCGATTGAAGAATGGAGGAGATGAGGCGGAGGAGATAAGGCGGAGGAGATAAGGCAGGGGAGATGGCTGCGAGTAGAAGGGGAATGGAGGCTAGGGTTTTGGTTGAGCAAATGACAGGTAGAATGGGTTTTTGTTTTTTTCTTTTTTGCTAAGATATTAGAATGAGTACATAAGACGGTGTTCAAAAACACCATCTAAAGGGTGCATATATAAGCATAAGACGGTGTTTAAAGGGAACACCGTCTAAAGGGTGAGGAATTGATTTTAAGACGGGGTTTAAGCATAAGACGGGGTTATATGGAATTTTGATGAATATTTTAATTGGATTGGCACAATGGCCATGTGATGAATTGATTTTAAGACGGGGTTATTATTGTAACACCGTCTAAAAAAGATCTTGAACACCGTCTAATGCTTCATATTGTAGTAGTGATGATACATGCATATACTATGCTATGTATTAATTTCTTGTTCATCGCACGAGTCGGTCGGCTTAGTATGCCCCATCTACCCTTTAAAACACCAAAAGCCCTCTCAACATCTTTTCTTGCCGATTCTTGCAACTTTTTGAACACGATTTCTTTAGCCTCGACAGGAAATGAAGGAGCTTTCACAAATACAGACTATGATGGGTAGATACCATCTACAAGAAGAAAGTCTCGTCTGTAATATCGTCCGTTAACATAAAATGGACAGAAGGGTGCGGTACACTCTGTTACGGTTTGTGTCACACCCCGACTTTCCACGTGTCACCGGTAGGCCCGGTGGGGAGTATCGTGACGTCATGGTTGGCAACATAATAGTCAAACAACACAATATATATGAATGCACAGCGGAAGCAAACGATAATCATTATTATATTCCGAATATAAGTAATGTCAAGTATTACAACGGAAGGTAAAGGATTCACAGGCGGATCTTAAAACATATCATTTATTCAACAGACTTTAGACGCCTGGAACTTGCAAGGTTCCTTATTATGGTCCTGTGCCGCTTCCAGCCTATTACGTACTTGTACCTGTCACTTAGACTTTTGAAAATACGTCAGTTTTCACTGGTAAATACACTCAACCGACTCATTTGAAAAGAGTTTAATAAAATTGATTTGAATGCACCAGGCACAAAACCTTTTGACACTTTGATTAAAATGCACAGAGGCAAAATTAATCTTTTTATGCTTTGGGATAAACTATATCTCATGTTATCAGTTTTACATAACTTGCTCTACATACGGGGCCCGAATCTATGCCGGTTCATGATTAACCGACACACCACTATTCCCTTATTGGGAATCCCTTATTGGGTATGATTATTATTCCCTTATTGGGAGTCCCATAATGGGTAAAATTATTATTTAGCATATAGCATCTGTCAGGTGTATGCCTACACCCCGTGCTTAAGTCGTGGCCATTGCAATTTAATGAGTCAAGGATATCCAGGACACGGTCGCATTAATCCCCAATGTTTCAGTCAAGCAATACGAATTAAACAGGTTATTTGGATTTCCCGACTCATTGGTCTTTGAATCCCATACCTGAACATGCGGTATTTATATTACCGTATCCCAAGCCCGTAATAGGGAAAATAAGTTAAGAGTATTTACCTGAGCTAGCTCCTGTCTTAAATAGCAAGAATTAATAACTCAGCCGTATTCACTTAAGTAAGCGTAGGTACAATTTACCGGAAAGCTCTAGTCTGGAATGATGGTATAAATAATTAATTAGAATGCTAACGGGTCTTTAATTAAGTCTAAGCTTAGACCGGTTAGTCTTACTGGAAGATACGGTTCAGACGCATGATTAAGCGAAGACCGGATAGAATGTGATTTAGACCCGACAAGTTTGAAGACTTGTTTAATATGGGTTTATTATTCTCATTCTGGATTTTGAGATAAAACCGATAAGGTTTGACCCGTTTCGGCTAATTTATGTAAACGTGTTACATAACCCGAACCGAACGCGAAATAAGCGTAGCGGGTATCCGTAAGAGCCATATACAGGTTTCCTAAGTTAATATGCTTCAAATATGTTGTGACATCAGTAGGATGTCTTTCGTTATGCCCCGAACTAGTTTAAACACAAACTATGCCCCGTAGGGGTAGTTTGGTCGTTTTAAAGTTTGTAAAAGTGCTTAGATGTTTAACTGAGTTACAGGTCTGATGTAACCAGCAAACATACTCATTTTGATGGGTTATAACTGTAGGCTAAGGCTTATATGTGAAATTTATCATATTTAACCAAACTATGCCCCGTAGGGGTATTTTGGTAATTTCACATAAGCCGAAAAGCTCAAAAACGAAGTCTGAGTTTATCAACCTTTGCTTACTGTTAAAATATCATAAATTGCCTCATATATCAGTAGGTATCAACCCGGGTATGTCCAATATGATTCTAAGACATACTATGCGTTAAAAACGCTAATTATGGCGATTAAAGGCCATTACCGGGTTCGATACTTAATTCTGATATTTTTATATTTCCAGAAGGCTTAAAATAATTTATTTATCATAACTAATTAGTAGAAAAAGGTTTGGAATCGTTTAGATGTGTAAAACTCATTTTATGGCCCGTAAGGGCAAAACCGACAATTACCGGATTAAGCCTACGACTACTAGTTATGCTCGACCTTAAATTAATTAAAAATCTTTAAAAATTCCAAAATAATATATAACATCAGTGGGTAAAAGATTTGATATCAAAAGGTATGTTTAACTAGGCTTTACGCTAATTACGCCATGTTGTTAACATAAAGCCTTAATTTAGCGTCAATGAGCATAACTCTTAATCTACAAGTCAAACTGATGTCAAACTTTGCAAACAAGTCTATATATCAGTAACTAAGGTTTCTACACTTTTACATTTTCATAAATCATGATTTAAGGTAATAAGGGCATAACGGTCCACGTATGAGCATTTAACGGAAACTTGCATATTAATTGGATAACTAGTGAACCAAAGTGTATGATCACAGAGGGTTGTTCTAACATGTATCCTAATCCAATTTAAGCTCTGAGGCATTTCTAAAATATGCCTAAACGGGTCAGAACTGAAAGTCAACCAAGAAGTCAAACTATGTGACTTTCGGTTCCGAACCGGGTCTAAACAGGAAATAGTCGGGTTGAACATGTTGGGACATGTTCTTACACTTATTTCTAAGTTATAACAATGTTTAAACAGGTTACAAATGTTCTAGTTAGCTAATTATGCATAAATGACATTTTAAGTAATATGTTGACTTTTTAAGTAAATGTTTGACCCGACATTCGACCTGCTTAGGATGGTGATCAGGGGAAACCCTTTTGGGTTTTTATTACCCACATAAATACCATTCTAAAACTACTTTTGATTCGAGACAAGACTGAGTCATTAGTGACTAATCTCGAAGTCAAACCGTAATTACGACGGTTTGACTTTCAGCTAATTAACTAAGCTAAAAGCAATTAGGGAAAGATTAGAATACTTACTGAGGTCCTATGCACGAGATATGATCACTAGGAAGCACCTTTGAGCTCCAGAATCACTCCAACAATGCAGAGAATGTGTGTGAAAGAATGTTGCACAAGAAGGCCTTTTATACTTGTTCATACACCACAACAAGTTGACAACAAGGTCTATGATCCATCCACAACTGATTAACACTTGTTGCTACTGCTTAGGGATGTCTAGGGGTCTTTTATAACTGAATAAAACCGGTGCAAACGGTCACAATCGCGTACAACAGCCAACAGCCCGTTTTCTGGTCGCTGGCACTGCCTAGCGCACCGTTACGCTACACTGGTAGCGGTGCGCTAGCCCGCAATATGTGGCTTGTTGACTTTACATGGTAGCGCACCGTTACGCTACACATGTAGCGGTGCGCTAGCCCCTTCTGAGACAAGAATTGTTGTTGTTTGATGGAGTTTCGTAAAGGTAACCAATTATTCCGACTTTGGGACCTATATCAACACTTATGGGCCTCCCAAAATGTCTTGTACAGTTACAAACCCCACCATAGTGGTTTGTTTGCTTCGATTCCAATACAAGACCCGAAAATAATGGTTTATCATTCAATTTACTTCTTTGGATCCAATCATGCTTTTCAAGACCTATTATTGTAAACCAAAGTTCTGAATTGAAGGTATAAAGACGTGTATAACATTTAATCGGGTCTTGGGATTTATAATTGAGTTCGTTCAGAGGTAACAATTTAACATGACGCCATTTTAAATCCTGCCGAAACATCTTTATTGAATCCGGGTTTTCACGCGTTTTGTCTTACATGACACGTGTCGTGTTATTATTGAACCCGAAATTTTCGAGGTGTTACATCCTCACCCCCTTAAAATAAATCTCGACCCGAGATTTACTGAAACAAGTAAGGGTACTTTTCTTTCATCGTGGATTCTACCTCCTACGTGAATTCGGGACCTCTACGGGCATCCCATTTGACCTTTACAAAAGGTATATGCTTTCTTCGAAGCTTCTTTACCTGTCGATCCTCAATCGACCAAGGTTTTTCAACAAATCTTAAGCTCTCATCTATATGCACATCTGTATGTGGTATTACCAGTGATTCATCAGCGAAGCACTTCTTCAGATTGCAGGTGTGGAACACATTGTGAATTCCACTGAGCTCTTCCGGTAAGTTTAACTTATAGGCAACTGACCCGACACGTTCGATAACCTCGAAAGGTCCTATGTATCTCGGCTTAGCTTGCCTTTCTTACCAAACCGCGTCACTCCTTTCCAGGGTGACACTTTAGGACTTTGTCACCTACTTCGAAGTAAAAATCCTTACGCTTAGGATCAGCGTAACTCTTCTGCCTATCCCGGGCAGCTTTGAGACGGTCGCGAATCTGGACAATCTTGTCCGTTGTTTCGAACACTATCTCTGGTCCTGATAACTGGACATCTCCAACTTCCGCCTAACAATTAGGCGATCTACACTTTCTACCGTATAACGCCTCAAAAGGCGCAGCCTAAATGCTGGTATGGTAGCTACTGTTGTAGGAGAATTCGATTAACGGTAGGTTCTTATCCTAACTACCACCCAAATCGATCGCACATGCAAGTAGCATGTCTTCTAACGTTTGAATAGTACGTTCACTCCGACCGTCAGTCTGAGGATGGTAGGCCGTACAAAATTTAAACGTGTGCCCAAAGATTGTTGGAAATTCTTCCTAAATGTGACGTGTATCTAGTATCTCGGTCAGAGATAATGGACACAGGTATGCCATGTAAGGCTACAATCTTATCAACGTATAACTGGGCTAACACATCGGAGCTGTAAGTCTCCTTGATGGGTAAGGAATGAGCTAACTTAGTCAGTCCATCAACTATAACCCATATTGTATCATTTCCTTTCCTCGTCCTGGGTAACTTGGTAATAAAACCCATAGTTACCATTTCCTACTTCCACGTAGGAAGTTCAGGCTGTTGTAGCCAACCTAATGGTTTCTGATGCTCGGCTTTGACTTGCGCACTTGTCAAGCATTTAGCTACATAGGTGGCCACAGTCTTCTTCAAGCCTATCCACCAATAGTTTGCCCTTAGATCCTGGGTAGCTGATGGCAATTCTTAATCGTTGTCTAATTAGGGTTGCGGCATGTATGCATAAGCAATATGAACCGTCTTTCTTATTTAATAACATAAAACCCGCAGAATATTGAGTCAGGCTTTATGTGCCTATGTTTTAAAACCTTCTTAATCAAGGTTTCGATTATTCCATAACCAATATGGAGTTTTCACAATACTCCAGCCCACAGCGGGATACAATCTTAATTCTACCTGCCTTCCCGGAGGTAAGCAGGGAAAACTTATGAGAAGATAATCAAGATTGCAAGGAGGCTACGGAGATTTTCCATATCTCAGGCTCCAGTTCATCCACCATTACTTGTGTCAAATAAGTGACACCTTTATGTTATAAGTCCACGAATTCCTTAGTCGGGACAAAAAAAATTTCCATTTTTGGATATCTTCTTTGAATACTACTAGTCGACTTTAGTACAATATGACCATTGGGATATCTCAGGGGTTCCATGTATTAAACCTCCATGCTGATCAGACATGGAAATAATCTATGGGACACACTAGGATACGCCAATCCTCATATGACACTTTAATCAAACATAGTTTGGCATTCGCAGGCGATAGAAAACGATGAGAAAAATAATTAAAATAACATATGTTGTCGTACTCTATGCGAAGAAAGAGTACTCTTAGATTTTTTGGAAGAATTCCTTGCCGATATTAGAAGAATTGGTTACTATGGTTTCCTTGGTAAGTTATACCTTGTGGATGATAATAAAAATTTTGCTAAGTTTATGGTTCATGAAGATTTATTATTGCCTGTATTAAAAACAGGACACTTAGCAGAAAATATTATTGATAAATGATAAGGAAGTTTATTGTACAAGTTCTTATAATTAATTAGAATGGAGATTTTCACAAACTAGGCACCTAGCTCAGTCGGTTAGGCGCGCGAAAGGGTGCGGCCGGCCTAGACCCAGGTTCGATTCCGGGGACGGCCAGTTCCACCATTTTTTTTTTTTGTATAATATTAATTAATCGCACGGGTACGTGTAATTATGAGAGTTATCTCATAAGGAGTCTTGATAATTAATTGCTTCTTATTACCCACAATACGGGCTTGATTTTTAAGGCAACTAATCGACTTTTATCACTATATTGAGTCCTTATGTGTGCAACCAATAGTTTGCTATAAGGTATTAGAAAGAGTGATTTCTAATAGATATTAGATATCAATATAGGATTTGTTGAAGCATTTTCTAAAGTATCATCGGTCAATTTATACATCGTATTAAATGACCGGAGTCTTAATCAGGCGTAGACAACAGTTCTCAACATTTATTGTTCATAATATATTTATATGTGCCAATATCAAATAAGTTTCTGCATAAACTGTTCGATAAGGAAAGGTACATATTATACTATTATTATTCTGCATCATTTCTTGGGCGTTCCTCCTGATAACTCGTGCGTTTGTTCTCTTGGCCTACTCAGGCTTCCTCGCGTACTTAGGGCAGTTGGACTTTATGTGCCCCTTCTCGCCACAACCGAAGCAGTTTGCATTCTTTATGTCCCTACATTCGTGGGACTGGTGGCCAGTTCTTTTGCAGATGCCACATTGCTTTAGCTCTTGGTTTGATCGACACTGTCCCCAGTGTCTTCTTTTGCAGGTTTTGCATGTAGGCTTCTTGTTGGAATCCTGTTGATTATTGTTGAACTCAGATTTGTTCTTCTTAGGATTCTGGGAGTTATCTTCCTCCCTTTTTCGCTTCCCATCATCAGAAGCCTTGGCAGCCTTGTTTCTAATCACATCGAGTGTGAGAGATAGCGACAGATCTGCCACTGACCTGAATGTAGTAGGTCTTGAAGCCTTAACACTGGCTTTTATTTCTGGGGCTAAACCCCCTATGAAGCGAGCAATTCTCTTGGGTTCCGGTGTGATCAAATAAGGAACCAATCGAGACTTGGTATTGAAATTTGTAAGGTATGCTTGACAATCTAAGTTCTCCATGACTAATGCCAAGAATTCAGTCTCAATCTTCTCAACTTCATGTTGAGGACAGTAATTTTCTTTAATAAGAGCAACGAACTGATCCCAAGTCATCTCGTACAAAGGAATCTTCCCCGTAGCTTGAATGAGAGACTTCCACCATGCTAGTGCCTCTCCCTTGAATGATTGGGATACATACTTCACTACATCCCTCTCAGCGCATCCGCTGATATCCACAATAGTATCCATCTCGTCCAGCCATGTCATACAGTCAATGGCTCCTTTCTCCCCTGTAAAATCCCGGGGTTTACATGACACAAAGTACTTGTAGGAGCAACCCTTATCACGGGGTCCTTTATTCAGTATGATTTGTTGAGACGGATCACTGTGATGGTTCGAGGAGCGACGATCGTCATCCCCATTCTTGGGATCATCTTTCTTGGGAGGTGGCTTGATGTGAGCTTCAGAGTGTGTTTTAGGCTTTGAAGGCTGTGTAGAGTGGGTCCTACTTCGAGTACCACTGTATTCCTCATACTGCCTATCCAAAGCCTGTGTAACAGCGTCGTCTATGATCGCTTTTAATTCGGCACCCGTTAACGTAATCTGGGCGTTCACAATTGGCTCCACTGGATGGCTATTACCCTCGTCTGAGTTAGCCATTACAATTTAACTGTTGCAGAAAACAAGGGCAATAGTTTATTTGGGAGTTTATTATGGAATTGCCCCTTAGGGTAATTCGTTAACCATGGTAAACAGAGGCCACATTTGGTTAATTTATTTATCATGTTTATTTAGGATTTCTATAATAATTTATCCTAATTATAAAACAATAACAGTTTTATTTGTGGCACAAAAGGCCTAGTCTCGTGGACATTTTTATTTAACCTATGATTTCAAGGAATCGTAACATTAAGGTATACTGGCACAATAGGCCTGGTCACAAGGACATTTATAAATTTTGCTCTATGATTTCAGAGAATCAAAGCATTAAGGTTTTAATAATAGCACAAATGGCCTAGTCACGTAGACAAGTTTAATTTATAAGCCATGATTTCAGAGAATCAAAGCCTGGAGGTTTGAACCTAGTTCATTACCTTTTTCTGACAGGGAGTCATTGCTACCACTGTACTTTGGCTCATGTAGAAATGAGCAAGGCCCGTAGGTATTTTATTACCACGTATGGTTAAAATATGATCATTTTAATTGATGATGTAAACCCAGGATTTAGGGATCATTAAACTGGGTTAGGAATCTTTTGAAGAATCCGTAATTACGTGTGTGATTCCCAACGAATCACATCTGTCAGGAGTGTTAACATAATTATAGATGTTAACAGGGATTCGAATCTTTTAAACAGGTCTTACCATCTTGGCCCGGTCTCAAAATGACCCGAAGGCTAGGTTTCACGTTTAAGATTCTTATTAATATTTAACAAAAAAAAAATTTCTGAATTGAACTGTTAATAGGGATCCGAATCTACATTGAGGAACTGCCATCTTGGCCGGTCTTTAATATGATCCGAAGCTAGGTCTTGTCCTTTTAGATTTTGCCCCCCTTTTTTTATAATGGTAGATCTTGCAAAAGGGATGTTATTAAGGATCAAAATCTAAATTGAGGAACTGCCATCTTGGCCGGTCTTAATATGACCCGAAGCTAGGTCTTGTCCTTTTAGATTTTGCCATTTTATTATAATGGTAGATCTTATAATATAGGAATGATATATTTTTTTTTTTTAACTTAATCGTTCCTTTGAAATTTAAACAAATATAGGGTTGCCCTAAATGGGACTTCGAAAGAATAATGTCGTCCTCGGAGGGACTGAATGATAAATATGTCCTTATAAGGACTATATACGGAAACGTTCCTCAGCAAAAGGAGTTTCTTCTTCATTCAATTCCTGAATGCTTTCTCCGTGGTTGCACGTTTCATCCTGGTCGTGGTACGAAGCTCAGCTTTTCAAGGCTCCAGATGTGGAGAATTCTTATTACAGCTTCTTTGCTTGGCGACGTATCCAATAAAAATTTGAAGTGAAATTTCCATATTAGGATTGAGATTATTCCTATGTTAAGTCTAGACTCAGAAGTTTAGATATGTGCAATTGTGTAACTGAGATTAAACACAAAAGGCTAGTGTTTAATTCACTCAGTGTTGGCTCTGATACCAACCTGTCACACCCCGACTTTCCACGTGTCACCGGTGGGCCCGGTGGGAAGTATCGTGACGTCATGGTTGGCAACATAATAGTCAAACAACACAATATATATGAATGCACAGCGGAAGCAAACGATAATCATTATTATATTCCGAATATAAGTAATGTCAAGTATTACAACGGAAGGTAAAGGATTCACAGGCGGATCTTAAAACATATCATTTATTCAACAGACTTTAGACGCCTGGAACTTGCAAGGTTCCTTATTATGGTCCTGTGCCGCTTCCAGCCTATTACGTACTTGTACCTGTCACTTAGACTTTTGAAAATACGTCAGTTTTCACTGGTAAATACACTCAACCGACTCATTTGAAAAGAGTTTAATAAAATTGATTTGAATGCACCAGGCACAAAACCTTTTGACACTTTGATTAAAATGCACAGAGGCAAAATTAATCTTTTTATGCTTTGGGATAAACTATATCTCATGTTATCAGTTTTACATAACTTGCTCTACATACGGGGCCCGAATCTATGCCGGTTCATGATTAACCGACACACCACTATTCCCTTATTGGGAATCCCTTATTGGGTATGATTATTATTCCCTTATTGGGAGTCCCATAATGGGTAAAATTATTATTTAGCATATAGCATCTGTCAGGTGTATGCCTACACCCCGTGCTTAAGTCGTGGCCATTGCAATTTAATGAGTCAAGGATATCCAGGACACGGTCGCATTAATCCCCAATGTTTCAGTCAAGCAATACGAATTAAACAGGTTATTTGGATTTCCCGACTCATTGGTCTTTGAATCCCATACCTGAACATGCGGTATTTATATTACCGTATCCCAAGCCCGTAATAGGGAAAATAAGTTAAGAGTATTTACCTGAGCTAGCTCCTGTCTTAAATAGCAAGAATTAATAACTCAGCCGTATTCACTTAAGTAAGCGTAGGTACAATTTACCGGAAAGCTCTAGTCTGGAATGATGGTATAAATAATTAATTAGAATGCTAACGGGTCTTTAATTAAGTCTAAGCTTAGACCGGTTAGTCTTACTGGAAGATACGGTTCAGACGCATGATTAAGCGAAGACCGGATAGAATGTGATTTAGACCCGACAAGTTTGAAGACTTGTTTAATATGGGTTTATTATTCACATTCTGGATTTTGAGATAAAACCGATAAGGTTTGACCCGTTTCGGCTAATTTATGTAAACGTGTTACATAACCCGAACCGAACGCGAAATAAGCGTAGCGGGTATCCGTAAGAGCCATATACAGGTTTCCTAAGTTAATATGCTTCAAATATGTTGTGACATCAGTAGGATGTCTTTCGTTATGCCCCGAACTAGTTTAAACACAAACTATGCCCCGTAGGGGTAGTTTGGTCGTTTTAAAGTTTGTAAAAGTGCTTAGATGTTTAACTGAGTTACAGGTCTGATGTAACCAGCAAACATACTCATTTTGATGGGTTATAACTGTAGGCTAAGGCTTATATGTGAAATTTATCATATTTAACCAAACTATGCCCCGTAGGGGTATTTTGGTAATTTCACATAAGCCGAAAAGCTCAAAAACGAAGTCTGAGTTTATCAACCTTTGCTTACTGTTAAAATATCATAAATTGCCTCATATATCAGTAGGTATCAACCCGGGTATGTCCAATATGATTCTAAGACATACTATGCGTTAAAAACGCTAATTATGGCGATTAAAGGCCATTACCGGGTTCGATACTTAATTCTGATATTTTTATATTTCCAGAAGGCTTAAAATAATTTATTTATCATAACTAATCAGTAGCAAAAGGTTTGGAATCGTTTAGATGTGTAAAACTCATTTTATGGCCCGTAAGGGCAAAACCGACAATTACCGGATTAAGCCTACGACTACTAGTTATGCTCGACCTTAAATTAATTAAAAATCTTTAAAAATTCCAAAATAATATATAACATCAGTGGGTAAAAGATTTGATATCAAAAGGTATGTTTAACTAGGCTTTACGCTAATTACGCCATGTTGTTAACATAAAGCCTTAATTTAGCGTCAATGAGCATAACTCTTAATCTACAAGTCAAACTGATGTCAAACTTTGCAAACAAGTCTATATATCAGTAACTAAGGTTTCTACACTTTTACATTTTCATAAACCATGATTTAAGGTAATAAGGGCATAACGGTCCACGTATGAGCATTTAACGGAAACTTGCATATTAATTGGATAACTAGTGAACCAAAGTGTATGATCATAGAGGGTTGTTCTAACATGTATCCTAATCCAATTTAAGCTCTGAGGCATTTCTAAAATATGCCTAAACGGGTCAGAACTGAAAGTCAACCAAGAAGTCAAACTATGTGACTTTCGGTTCCGAACCGGGTCTAAACAGGAAATAGTCGGGTTGAACATGTTGGGACATGTTCTTACACTTATTTCTAAGTTATAACAATGTTTAAACAGGTTACAAATGTTCTAGTTAGCTAATTATGCATAAATGACATTTTAAGTAATATGTTGACTTTTTAAGTAAATGTTTGACCCGACATTCGACCTGCTTAGGATGGTGATCAGGGGAAACCCTTTTGGGTTTTTATTACCCACATAAATACCATTCTAAAACTACTTTTGATTCGAGACAAGACTGAGTCATTAGTGACTAATCTCGAAGTCAAACCGTAATTACGACGGTTTGACTTTCAGCTAATTAACTAAGCTAAAAGCAATTAGGGAAAGATTAGAATACTTACTGAGGTCCTATGCACGAGATATGATCACTAGGAAGCACCTTTGAGCTCCAGAATCACTCCAACAATGCAGAGAATGTGTGTGAAAGAATGTTGCACAAGAAGGCCTTTTATACTTGTTCATACACCACAACAAGTTGACAACAAGGTCTATGATCCATCCACAACTGATTAACACTTGTTGCTACTGCTTAGGGATGTCTAAGGGTCTTTTATAACTGAATAAAACCGGTGCAAACGGTCACAATCGCGTACAACAGCCAACAGCCCGTTTTCTGGTCGCTGGCACTGCCTAGCGCACCGTTACGCTACACTGGTAGCGGTGCGCTAGCCCGCAATATGTGGCTTGTTGACTTTACATGGTAGCGCACCGTTACGCTACACATGTAGCGGTGCGCTAGCCCCTTCTGAGACAAGAATTGTTGTTGTTTGATGGAGTTTCGTAAAGGTAACCAATTATTCCGACTTTGGGACCTATATCAACACTTATGGACCTCCCAAAATGTCTTGTACAGTTACAAACCCCACCATAGTGGTTTGTTTGCTTCGATTCCAATACAAGACCCGAAAATAATGGTTTATCATTCAATTTACTTCTTTGGATCCAATCATGCTTTTCAAGACCTATTATTGTAAACCAAAGTTCTGAATTGAAGGTATAAAGACGTGTATAACATTTAATCGGGTCTTGGGATTTATAATTGAGGTCGTTCAGAGGTAACAATTTAACATGACGCCATTTTAAATCCTGCCGAAACATCTTTATTGAATCCGGGTTTTCACGCGTTTTGTCTTACATGACACGTGTCGTGTTATTATTGAACCCGAAATTTTCGAGGTGTTACAGTTTGGAACAACGGCGACGTGTGCAAAACATTGATGTCGTTGTTTGAACCTGGAACACCGAAATATGAATGCCAAAACCATAATTTATTCGACGTCACCGCTTCAGGTATGATGGTTGGTCTTTTGATGTCATCCCTAACATACGCCCCTCGCAACTCTCTTGGACAATTTTTCTACTCGATATGTATACAATCGATGCTACCAAGCATCTCTGGAAAATGTCATCTAGCCTCATGTGCGGCGTAAATATGTGAGATGTCGTGTCTCGTCGGTTTACGTAAAAACTCTTTACCATACAATATAATGACCGCGTTGCAAAAAAAAAAAATTGCAGACATTCACGGGAACTTTTGGCCGCCATAGCTAGGTATTCATCAAATTGATCGGGCGGTTACCTGTCGCTAGTTGGCGAATGGCGGACGTGCATTTTTGTATCGGCGTGAAACTTGGTTTGTCCCTCGCATCGTAACCTTCTTGAAACCATTCTTCGATGTCTCCAACAATCTTTAAAAATAATTCTTTTGGTAAACGAAACCGATCTCTAAATGTTTCGGCATTGTAGACCGGATTCTCCACAAAATAATCGTTCATTAACACTTCGTTGGCATGTATATGATCACGATCTACCATCTTCTTCTTTGGGCGAGACGAACTTGATTCAAGTTCGTTATACACCGACACAAAATATTTAAGCGTCTCATTGTCAGAAGACGATTGGGTATCGCTATCGCTGTCCATCGAAAACGTCGAATCCGTAGGAAAACCCATTTGAGAAATATGTAGAATGTGTGGTATGTGTTTATGTTTTGGTGTGGGTGAAATGGTTAAAAATTGAGAAGTATATATAAATGGTTTAATGGTTTTTTTTTATTAAAAATTACCGTTTTTTAACGGTCAAAAATGCCAAACGGTCACATTTCAAACAACTTCAACGCGTGAAGTTTTCCACGCGTTAAATTGTATGGTGGCGGCGGTGTGCAAATTGCCATCACGCGTGAAGTTTGTTCATAACGCTGCCACCCCGCCTCCCCTAACATAACTAATTTGACCTCAAAAGTCTCCTATCGAATGTATTAGACATCTTCGGATGGAGAGCGAAATAGACCGATGTTTACCAACAACGGTTGCTTTGTGTTACACACTAAAATTCTAAATAACAAAATGCTGATTACATATACAAAATTAGGTCGCAATTTTTTTATAATATTCCAAAGTTCACAACATCATGTAGGATTTACAAAAGCTGGTTACATATAACAAGTTAATACTTATATATAGATATCTTAGAAAAAAAACATAGTTTATTTGTTAACATCTACAAAACACGTGGTATTCAATTCTCAAACACGAGACTTAGATCACCTCTGTTCAGTCTTTATAATAATATTTTGAGTTAAATGTCATTTTAGTTTTGTCAGCTTAGTCCAAATGTTTCATTTTTCTCCTGTGGGTCCAAAAAGGTTTCATCGTTGCCATTTTAGTCCACTGTTTAACTTCATTCATTTTTTCTGTTAACGAGAGTTAACATAATTACATACAAAATGACCGAATTGCCCTTCTCGTTAACAGAAAAAATGAATGAAGTTAACCCACTGGACTAATATGGCAACGGTTGGACCCACGAAAAATAAAACCTTTACACCGTTTTAACCAAAAACACTATAGTAATTTATCCCCTCCCCACTATAGTAATTTATCCCCTCCCCCCTGTACCGGTGAATACTAGCACATAATAACATTTTATTTTGACTAACACATTGAAGTTATTGGAACACCATCAACAGATGCTTTGAATTCTTAACATATATACAAATGTTACATTTATCCCTTCTTAGCAAGTCAAGAAAACCAGTCAAAATCTTTTTTGTATAATCTCTATAAAACCTCATCCTTTTCTTATGTAGTACACAACTTATTGTGTATCAATTATTCTATTTCAAACTGATGTTTCAATCTTGTTCTCTCAAGTCCATGTTATGTTTGTTACCATGACATGTCATCTACCTGCACATGAATTATTATGTTAGGATAACACCACTATGATGTGGTCTATCTATGTATAGCCTTTTATATCTTTTAAACAGACGTAAAAATGATTTCTTTTTGGACGGGGCTTGATTCATTTTGTTGGGAAAAGATCAAATAGGAAGTTTATTTTGGCTAGGAAGTGTATGAAGCAATAGGATTAGGACATGTGGCAAAATTTAAAATAAAGAAAAGGGTATTTTAGTCAATCCAACCCTTTCTTCTTCCTTTTCAAAACCCAGTAACTTCAAAACCCACCATTTTCAAAACCCACACCATCTTCAACCATTTCTTCACTTTCTATCTCAATAATCACTACATTATAGTGCGATTTTCATCACAAATCAATGATTCAAACACCCGATCAACGTGTTCTTCAGCTTTTTTGAAGAAAACCTAGTTTAATTTCATAAAAAATCTCGTTTTTTTTTCCGGTGATTTTGGAGATAATCACTCGATTCGTTCGATTCGAGCGCTGATAAGTGTTTCAATCATTCAAACTTCGTCAATTGTTGAAGAAATCATTTCGATCCATGTAAGAAATTCTTTAATTTCATTTTTATGATCTGGGTTTTTGATTTAGTCATTGCGTTTTACGATCTTGGCGGGGGTCCGGGGGCAGCGCCCCTGGTAGCGGGGTCCCAGGGGCGGCAGCCCCTGGCGGGGTCCAAGGGGCAGAGCCCGTGACACGAGTTAAATTAATTTTCTATTAAATTGTTGTAATAAAAATACATCAGAAAAATTAATTTTCTGTAAATTGCCTCTGGAAAACTGCATTCGTAGACAGTGTTTCTGGTTCTGTAAACAACAGGTTCTGGTCATTGCGTTTTAGTTAGATTCTGGTTCTATGAACAACAGTTTCTGGTTCTATGAACAACAGTTTCTGGTCATTGCATTTTAGACAGTTTCTAGTTCTATGAACAACAGTTTCTGGTCATTGCGTTTTAGACAGTTTCTGGTTCTGTGAACAACAGTTTCTGGTCATTGCGTTTTAGAAATAAAACATTTTTGAAGTGTTTTTACTCATTGCGTTCTAGGTAAACACATTTTTATCTGTATTCAGTTCATTGCGTTTTAGAGAGAACAGTTTCTTTTGTGTTTTTAGGCCATTGCATTTTAGAAATAAGACATTTTTATGTGTTTTCTAGGCATTGCGTTTTAGAAATAAGACATTTTTAAGTATTTTCTGTCCATTGCGTTTTATAAAGTACACTTTCTTTTGTGTTTTTAGGCTATTGCGTTTTAAAAATAAGACATTTATTTGTGTTTTCTGGTCATTGCGTTTTAGAAATAAGACATTTCTTTGTGTTTTTGGTGCGTTGCGTTTTAGAAAAAGTCATTTTTTTACGTTTTTTTTTTTCATTGCGTTTTACGCAACTGGGTTTTCTCCATTGCGTTTTACGCAACTGGGTTTTCAAAAAAAATTCAAAAATATAGCAATAGTATACTCGTTTTAAAGATAAAAAAACGCTGGTTTTTTTGGTGCAATTTTTATAAAAAAATAATGTCGTATGAAAAAGTTATTAACGTTTAAAAATGGGGGGGAATTGGAGGAGAGAGAAACTATTGTGCTGGATTGACTAGAATGCCCCTAACAAACCCACACGCCTCTTTTTTTTTTTTTGCTTCAATTTCATTCATTTAATCTTAGCCCTTGATTAATTAAATGGATGGTCAAGATCACTTCCTAGCCTTCCTAGCCAAATAAACTTCCTATTGTATCTCCACCCTCATTTTGTTACCATGACATGTCATCTACTTTTAATTTACTCTGTTTTTTTCCGAATAACTTGTAATATTTAACTTTAAAAATAAACTAGGTTATAACCCCGTGACACGACTTAAATAAATGAATTTTATATACTGAATAATAAAACAATATATCTTTAAAAACCTCCTTTATTGCACGAGTTGAATAAATATAATTTTATATATTAAATAATAAAAAGTTATATCTATAGGAACCATATTGTACGGGTTGAATAAATGCATTTTTTATACCAAAAAATAAAAGTTATATCTTTAAAACCAAGTGTATTACACCGGTTGAATAAAGTAATATTATTTATCAAATAATAAAAAAGTTATATCTTTAAAAACCCCGTGTATTACACGGGTTGAATAAAGTAATATTATTTATCAAATAATTAAAAAAATTATATCTTTAAAAACCCTCGTGTATTACACGGCTTGAATAAATATGATTTTATATACCAAATAATAAGAAAATTATATTTAAAAAATACTAATGGATATACTCGGTACGCGATAGATATGGTGATTGCGGAGACGATTATTGAAAAAAAAAAGATACAGTGGTCAAACATGTTATTCAAGAAGCAAATAAGCAACCGTTTGAGTGATAAAATATAAATTATATTTAACAAAACCTGTAATAAATCTTATTTAAAATAATTAAGACTTTGCTATTATTAGTAAAATCAATGATTTTATGTTTGTAATTTTATTTGGTATTATTTTATTAAAAAGTGCATATTATACATATAATTATATTATGTCTTAAGTTATTGATGCCATCCAAAATGTTTTTTGATTTTATGTCTAGCATTATATATACTATGGTGAAAGTTTAAAGTTTGTTAGAGATAATTACATCAACGGAAAGAATAAGAGTAAATTTATATATTAAAAATAAAAAGTAAGTGTCTCTCATATAATATAGAAAATCAAATAAATAATATTATAAATGAGAAGTATACATTAAATTTAAACTAAATAATAATTATCTATAGTTTAATCGAAGATATTAAACAAAATAATATTTAGTAGGAGAGTTGTCTATAATTAATCAGAAGAGATTAAACTAAATAATAATTATCAATAGGATATTAAACTAAATAATATTTAGTATGAGGGTTATTTATAACTAATTAGAAGAGATCAAACTAAAATAATAATTATCCAAAAAACATGGCCTAATACGATGACAAGTGTCCTCCAAATGGTTTCTTTTATTATATAGTACTAGTAGTAAAACCCGTATGCAAACACATGTGGATTTTAGAAAACCATGCATAATACATTTTAATAAAAAAGTATAGATAGGTAAATAGATATTGTACCAAACAATGGAAGATATGCTTTCACGTAAGCATGAATTACAAACGATTGAATACACAAAGACTTTTTGTTGAATGATTGAATACACATACGATTCACGTAAGCATGAATTACAACTCCCCCTCAACCTGAGATCATAGAATTTGTTCGTACATGTTAGGATCTGAGTTTAATTGTTTGTGTTTGTTTAAAAGATGAAAGTTGAAAGATGATAATAAGATGAACAATATGCTGCGGTGTTAGGATCTGAGTTTAACTGTTTGTGTTTGTTTTAAGAAATGCAAGATGAAAGGAGATAAATAGATGAATAATTGCAGCAGAAATGAAGAAAACTTTATAACACAAACAATGGAAGAGCAACTTTCATCATGAATACTTTTAATCAAAAGATTGTATTACACAATGATTCAATATGCATGCATGAACTACTATCTCCCCCCAGCCTGAGCTCACAAGTCATTGTTCGTACAAAATGCAAGTGAGTGTGTAAGCTAATAGAACAGTACAAGCCATGTCTATTTATAGTATAATCCTAACCACTGTGGCATCTTGGCTGACGTCACCTAGACAATGACATTTAATGACATTAAACAACTCTAAACACTGCTTGATACAAAGCACTGATATATTTAAACACTGACTACTAAAGTGATGTTGATGCTATCATCTGATGGGCTCAACCGCTGATGAAGCTTTAGCAATGCTTTCTACAAAGGTTGATCAGTCCTTTGACTTCCAACAGATCTTTGACTTCTTTAGTGGATTGGTCTTCAACAGTCTTTACACTTCATCAGAGCTTTGTACTTAAACGACCTTAGAGACTAGCATATGTTAGATGCCTTTGCCATTGGAGCGAATAGAGATCAAAATACTGTTTATTTAGGATCAGTTGTTGTAGAGTAGTTTTGGCTTTGTATCATCTGTTCTTCAAGGAAGGATCACACGAGCCAACAATCTCCCCCTAAAACAGATGATGCTAAAACCCTTCATTATTCTCTGATCTTTATTTCCTCATCAACAGTTCCCTGATTTGCCCTTTGAATTGAAGTTCAAAGTCCAAGGAACTTGTGTATTCTTCATCCCTACTCAGTTGAAGGTTCAATAGATCTTGAAGGCCACCTGCATTCAGACCATATGCATCCTTCCTTGATATCATTTCAACATTACCATCTGATCTGAGCAGAGTCAATACGTGGGTGTTTGGATCAGACTTCCACTTTAGTATTTTTGGATCAGATGACTTTCTAGGGATGAGATTTATTTTAGATGAGTTTGGGGATTGAGGTCTACTGGCCAACTTTTTTATTGTTTTAGCAAGTTGAGTAGTGAGTAGGTCAATATCATCATCCATTTGAAATCTGAGCTGACATTTGATTCCCTCTTTTCTGTATTCTTCAAACCTCTGCTAATCTTCCTCATCAGTCTACTTTTGCCTTTTTAGTTGATTCAAGGCACTGATGGGTAAAGCAGATGATAAGGTAAGCTTTTGGAGCCTTGGGTCTGTTGAGGTTTGTCAGTAGTGGTTTTAGGATAAACTGGCTTTTGAGGAACTATTGGGTCTTTCTTTCTAAGCTCTTCCAGTCTTCTATAGGTCTCATCAACATTTTGCTTTGGCCATCTGGCAATTGATCTAGCAGACCCATATCCTGCAGTAACAAGCTCTGCTCTCATTCTTTTGAACCTCAATGCATCATTTGTATCAAACTGCTTGTATTTGTTCCAATTTGGTGCAGTTTTCTTCATTTGAGGATCTTTGCTCATCATTGTAATTCTGTTAGTTTCTTCTTTGAGAGCATCTAAAGACCAATCTTTGAATTGAGACTTGTTAGCTTTGTAGAGCTTGTTCTTCATGATGAAGTCTAAATAGTCAACCCTTAATTCCTCTTGAAGACCAGCATTTGGTGGCAACTCTGACATGGATTTACTTAAGTCTCTAGCAAAGTCTTCAACTTTTTTGACTTTGCTAAGCCCATGTTGATACAAACTTTGGTATCTCCAGTCCCCCAACCCTTTACTCTCTTCTTTGGCTATATGCTCTGCTTGTTTGGCTTTCAACTTTAAGTATTCATCCAGTCTGTGGTGTTCTGAAGCCAAATAGAGATGGGAAGGTTCTTTTAGATGGATCCTTTATCTTATAAAATGATTCCATTTCAGATTGGACTATAATAAGTTCCAGAGGATATTGAGTTGGCAATGGGATGACACATGGCATGTAACCAATGGGTGGATGATTTAGTGGGTTTATTTGTGGTGATGAGGGTGGAATGAATTGAGCAGGAGCAGATGATAAAGGAATTGGTGACGGAATTTCTTTATCTTCTTCAAGCACAACAAATTTCCTTTTTCTTGCATAGGCAAATTTAGGGGGAGGAGGAGTTTTTGATAGAGAAGATGGTTTAGGTGAGAAGGATGATTATGAAGAAAATCCTTGGGGTGTTGGTGGTAATTGTGTTGATGTGTCAAAATGAATGGAGGCAGTGGTTTGGCTAACAGCTGTTGAAACCACTGGTGTCTCAACAAATGATGACTTAACATCTGCTGAAGCTTTTGTTGCATCAACATCTGTTGGCTTTGTGGAAGATGGTGGCGGTGAAGCTGTTTTCTGCTTCTGTTGTGGTGGTTTTTGAGGTGAGGGTTTGGGTTTGGTTGCAGCAGTAGTTGTTGGCTTTTTAGAAGCAGCATATGTTTTGGGAAATATGGCTAATGGTGGTCTGTTGTTTCTGAAAGATTTTCTTCTATCAGAAGTACCAATATTTAGTCTTTTCATCTTTTCCTTCTGTACTTTCTTCCAGATATCAGCCTTGCTATCCGTTGTATCTTTTCTCTTCTGCTTTGCCAAAATCTCTTCATCTGTTTGAATATTAAGGGTCTCATCAATTCCTTTTTTCTTTCCAACATCAGATTTTTCAGAGGATTTTGCGGAAGTATCTTTGGCAGACTCTGGCTTTTGTGTTCGCTGGCCTTTTGGATTTGCTTTAGGGTCAACATTTAGCTTTCTCATTGAATCTTTCTCCCCCCCCCCTTTTGGCATCATCTTGATCATCTTTTTTCAAAAACAGATGCAGGGGAAGTGCCAGTAAGTTTAGCAAGGGATTCATTAATACCCCTTATGTCTGCCTGAGTATCTTTGTACCTAGCCTCAACCATAACTCTGATCAGTTCCATGTGTGAGTTGTGTTAAAGTTCAGCTAATTCGCTTTGAGCTGCAAGTATTGGTTGCACTGAATTCCATAACTTTTGGGAGATTTGCTGATGGCTAGGCTGACTTTTAGAAGCCTCCAACACTTGTTTCATCATTTCTTTCATTTCCCCAACAGTGTTTTCAAAGGAAGACATTCTAGTCGTCAATTCTTTGTATCTTAATTCATCACCTAACTTAATAGGATCATCTGAATTCCCACAAGAGGTTGTTGTATCTGCCTTGGTGATAGGAGTAGACTCCAAATCATCAGAAGCAAATGCCCTTTTTTTCTTAGTTCTGGGGACTTCCCTCTGCAGCAGTGGTTACCTTAGTAGCCACAGCAGTTGTTGCCTTCAAGGGAGTCTTAGAGATGAAACTACTGTCAAAATGTAAATCAGTTGATTCAACATTTGTAGTAGCTGCTCCACTTGAAATACCATCAAGAATTTTGTGAAATTCAAGAGGTGTAGCCTTCTCAACTGTTTGTGGGATAGCTATTTGAACAGGTTCAGACACAACAATTGTTGAAGTTAAACTCTCAGTAATGTGTTGGTGAGAGGGGCTGCTATGAGTCTGAATGTAAATAGCTTCAAATAGTTGTACAAAGGTTGGTGGAATAGGAGATGAAGGGATTGGTGTGGAAAGAGACATTGCCCTGGGAGAAGGGCTTTCAAGCATACTTTCAAATGAAAGTATGACATCATATTGTGGTGTCCCTGTGATTACAACATGTTCCTTTTGTGAGGAATCATGAGGAGTTTGGTTTAAGGGTTGAGATCTTTCCACATGTTGTGAGGAAGTAGCAATAGTGGTTTCTAGTGACATTTGTGTTGTCACAGGGTTAACCTCTATGATCTCATCTTCCAGAAGACTCATTTTTGTGGGTTTGGTGGGCTTTTTGGATTTTGTTTTGGTCTTTTTCGGTTTTGTTGTTGGGGGTTTTACAGCAGTAGTTGTAATGTTGTGATCACCAAGAGCAGTGGGCTCAGCAACAGAGGTTTGAGGAGCAGATGTGGACTCATCTAAAATTTGCTCATTCATCTTTGCTTGTGTTTTGGAAACATTTGACTCTTTGGCCATAAGGCGAGTAAAAGTTTCAGATGTTAGACTATTCATTTTAAAAGTTGTACCTTGTTCAAAAGCTTTTTGAGAAACATCTTTTTGCAGCTAGTAGCTTAATAGTCTAGGAAACATAAGAAAAGTTTTCAAATTTGTAACCAAGTCAGTAAACAGTGCTTAGGAATAATTAAAATCAGTGTTTGTCAAAATTGCATACCCCAAGTACTGAATTTTCAAAGGTATTTCATTAAAAGCAGTGGTTTTATTTGAGAGACAGGTTAAGAGGGTACGAAACAAGAATTTCATTAGAGATGTCAAAATTTGGGTACGAAACAAGAATTTCATTGAAACTCATTTTTCGAGAAAGATATCTTACCTGCCAAGTCGTTTATCCCAAATGTTGTTGATATGGTAGTGGGGGTAATAGCAACCAATTCACCTCCGACTTTTGAAGTTATACCGAATGGCTCATTATTGTCACACCCCTTTCAAAGGCGGAAGCACAAGGTGTGATCTGGGTGGTTCTCATTGCATACGATAAGTAAACATGCTACGTGATATAAAACAAACTCCACGTTGCCATTCAAAGTTAAATTACCCCCAAATACAGAAATTTAGTTTAAAGTTTACATCAAAAATAAAAGATAATTGTTTGAAAGTTCACAACACCATTTCAAAACAAAGATCAAGATTTTGTTTCCTATATCACCACAGAAGGTGGGATATAGCAAGCAAATCCACAAAAGATGGCAACAGAGGTTAGACATTAAACATCTTGACAAGGAGCCCGCGAGCATTATCCACTAATTCCCTGAAATACATGTAAGTTTAAAAATCGTCAACAAAAGTTGGTGTGAATTCATGCAGATTGTGTAAAATGTAACATTTGTAATTATGTAAAAGCATGGTATGTAATTGTAAAATGTAAGTTTGAGAGTTGTAATGAAATGGAATCGAGATCGCTAATGGTTTGCAAGGCCACTAACATATGTGACGACATAGGAAGCATCCAAACCTAGGCGACTTTTATCATCGTTTACCCTACGACTGTGACCCAAGACACTCCATGACTATGTGTTGTCAAGAGAGTGAGGTTGTCCGGACCTGTTAGATCTAACCCTTGTTCTTTTGGTCTAAACTAGATTGATGGTGCTTACGTATACCATATTCATAACATGATCTATGTATGATTCCTTTGTTTTAAAGCATACCATTTGAACATGTATTTTCCCCAAAGTTTAGAAAACAGTAAAAACGTTTAAAAGTGGGGACATGAACTCACTGCTTTGCGTCTTGAGCGTCTAGCTGCACCGGCTTTTGCTACTTGAATGTCGTGACCTATAGACATTCTAAGTATGTTAATCACCTAACTTGTAAATCCCTAAGTACAAGTTACTATTTGGATTTAAGGTGTCTTACATGTATTGTTTCTTGTACCATTTGTATATGTATGTCACATTATATTTAATATTGTATTTGTTATATATTTTCATCCCGAAAAATATATATATGTTTAAGTAGGATTTTGAGAATGTTATATGTTAAAAATAATATATTTTTAACTTTTACAAAATATATGTCACTTATATTATTTGTCAAAAATAAATACAAGTAATTTCTTAAATAACATTTCCAATATTACTTTTGGGTGTAAGTATACTTAGGAAAGTATACTTAGGAAAGTATACTTGTATTTTAAGTGTAAATACTTGTATATTTGTATTAATTTACCAAGAATCAATTCTTTGATTTTCATTACTTTCCAGACTTTTACTTCTTAAAAATAATAATATTTTAAAGGTTTATTGGTTATATATATATATATATATATATATATATATATATATATATATATATATTTACTTATTCTTCTCACTTGTCATATTTTTTAATCCTTCCATTACTTGTAATAATTTTTGTATAAGTCCATGAATATATAAAATTGTCCAATAAGTCCAATAATTGTCCAAGTTCTTAATTTTGTAGGAAATATATGTATATTGATATATATTTTGTATTTGTCCATGTATCATTTTTATATGTAATTTTGTATACTTGTATCATTGTGTATTTCTTAAGTATTTGTATGTGTATTTTTGTAGTATACTCCTTGGGAGTATTTAATGTATTTTTCAAGTTCCTAATATCACTAATACATATAATACACATAATATACACTTAGCACATAATCTTGTGACCACTAAATATATATATTTTTCCCTAAAAATATACATACTTAATATTGTTTTTATACATGAAGAAATCCTTATTTCTTAACTTGTAATTTTTGTATAAAAATTAGGAAACCTTTAAATATTTTTAACTGAATTTTGGGGAATAAGTTTCACCAAAACTTATATTTTTCTATGTGTCAAAATTTTATAAAAGGTTTCCCATGTTTTTAAAACATGTGTTTATTTTTTTTTCATCATCAAAATCGATTTCCAACAAATTTCACAAGTAACATACACTAAAATCACCATGAAAAACCTTATGTTGAACTTGATTTTTGTTAAAAATGTGTAGTCTTTTAGATCTACACTTTACATACATGGATCTTCCAAAAATAAGTGTTCTTGTTAAATTTTACAAACTTTTCATGAAACTTTAACTTACTAAGTAAATCATCCATGAGTTTTAGGGTTTCAAAACCATTAAAAACATATTCTAAAACCATTTTATGTTCATTTTAAAGATCTTTAGGTTCATCATCAAGTTTCATCATGGATCTTTCAAGATCCATGCTTAAACTTGTAAGATCTAAGCTTCTAACAAGCTTACACACGATGGATCTAACCAAAAACACAAGATCAAGGTTCATAACTTCATCACATACGTCAAACAACTTCAAAACAACTTGTTTTCACTTAGATTATGTTACATCTTTAAGTTACCATCTTTAAAAGTTTATGTTCTTTGAAAGTGAAACTTGTACATAGCATGAACATGGACTAAAAATGAGTGTAAGAGACTTACCACTAGCTCTTGTGGCTAGGGAAGTGGCAAAGAATACAAGAAGAAGAAGAATGAAGAAAATGAGTGGATAAAAGCTCTCCAAGAAGGTCCTTGAACTTCCTGTGCTTCACACCTTCATAGTTCACCTTCTAGCACCTTTGGATATCCTTAGAATGGCTTGAAGGATGAAGAAAATGGTGGTGATAGTGTAGGTGGGTGTGGCCGAGAGTAGAGAAGAGAGGAGGAAGAAAGATGGTGAAAATATTGAAATGAAAGGATAAGGAATAAGGACTTGTGGTTTATGTTTATAATCCTCCAACATGTTAATGTCCACAAGTCCATATGTCTAAGCCACATTACATAATATTTTAATGGATGATGTTTGTAGGACCACTTGGGGCCGGTCATCAAGGGGGGGGGGGGGGTAAGTGTAAAAATTTGGAAGTATAAGGTAGAAGATGTAAATTTAAGTGTTAAATGGACGGTTAAGTGTGTTTATGTGTTTTTATGATTTTTATGGTGTTCTAGCATTATAACTAGTTTTATATCATTAAAACAATGCTTCTAGTCTATTTTTGGTGTTTTGGGTAGTGTCCGGTTATTCGTTTGGTTATCAGTTCGTTAAAGTGCTAAATAGCGCAGTTTTGCAAGATATGAAGTACCTTTTGTGACAGTTTTCATTCCCGGCAGTTTACAAGTTATTCTGGACATTTAAACCTTAATTCTGCATGTTATTTTGATGTTTATTTGTTGTTTTTGCTGATTTTCTGCACAATTATGCATTTAGAGTGCGTTTCGGGTACTTTTTAGTGTCGGTTTTAGCTTCCGGAAAGTGTTTTTATTAACCTTTGTTCACCTACTTAGTTTTCAATGTATTTTTGATGTTGGACCTACTTCTAAGTCCTAAATCTATTGTCTGGTTGTTTTTTGCAGACATGCTAACGCAGCTAGTCTAACCGGTGAGCTTACTAATCAATTCGACGCAACACTTAAAGTGTAGTATAATGTGTTAGTTAATATGTGGAACATGCATGAATTCAATTGCATATCAAATAAGCACATAATGTTGACGTGTAAACACATAAATGCAGGTGATAAATATTAATTAAAATAGTAAGGAAATTACCTATTTTGGGCCAGTTATCACAATTGTTTTGTTCTTCAATATTGCCATTTGCCCAGAAATCACGGAGTGTTTCTTGGTAAATGGGTGCATCGGCATTAAGAATGGCCTTATATTTTGATGATGTAAGAACATCAATCATTGAATGATAGAGAGTATTTTTCTTGGTTTTCTAAAAAATATGCAGGTAGTTATGGGGTTTTTGATTGTCATAGCCATGGTCAGAATTGAAATTTGCGAGAGGTTGACGAAGAAGTGTTGAAGAAGACGGTGGAAACCGCTTTGATAAACTTTAAATTCGAGACGACAGTAAAAGCTCTGTTTGGGGATGAAACAGGGTTTTATAAAGTGAAAAAGTGAATGCAGACGTGGTGGTTACGCCACCCTTGGTTGTAGGTACCCGTCGGTGGATCTGACGGCCTAGGTCTATTATCAATGAAGTTTACCGTTTCTGTTTGATTATCCATTTCTTTCATACAACTCCAATTTTCATGTGGTCCACCACACCCTTCACAAGCCATAACCGAGGCCGTTTTTGCCATTTCTATTTTTTTTTTTTTGAAGAAAGGGCCTCGATTTGGGCTTGCAAAGAGGTGTTCTCGTCAACCTTATGGGCACTCGGAGCAATAGATTTTGTGCCTTGGGAGTGTGCCACTGAAAATTGTTTTGAGAAATTTCTTCAATTTGATTATAAATTTCATTTGGGCGACGATTACCTAGAAGTCCCCCGGAGCTAGAGTCAAGTGTTTGTCTTGTGTGTGGCAACAACCCATTATAGAAAGTGGATACTTGTTGCCATACCGCAACACCATGATGAGGACACTTTCTTAGTAGCTCCTTGAACCATTCCCAAGTTTCGTATAAGGATTCCCCGTCCTCTTGTGAGTATGTATTGATTTCAGTCATTAATTTAGCCATTTTAGAAGGAGGGAAATACTTATACAAAAACTTTTGGGCTAGTTCATCCCAGGTGTTTACCGAACCAACTGGGAGTTGTTAAGCCAAGCCTTAGCCCGGTCTTTTAGTGAAAATGGGAACATTCGGAGGCGAATGGCGTCATTAGAGGCTCCGTTGATCCGAAAAGTATCACATATTTCCAAAAAGTTGGTAATATGTAAATGGGGATCTTCGTCCACAAGCCCGTGGAAAGTTGCGGAGTTTTGGAGCATTTGTATCAAATGCGGCCGAAGTTCGAAGTTGTTGGCATCGACATTTGGTGCATTGATAGCGGCGCCGAGATTCCCTACCGTAGGCCGTAGGTAATCCATTAGAGTACGTTGGTCCGCCATTGGAAGTGGGTCCCCGAAACTTTCTCTTGGTTTTTAGCTTTAAGTCTTTTTCTTAGAAAGCGTTCGGGTTCGTCTAGAGGTTCTTTTATGTCTTTATTGGAACTGGATCTCATGCACTGCGTAGGAGGTTCAGGTGCGGCGCCTGGGTTCCAAGTCCTGCGATAAAAACAAAAAAGATTGTTGGTCAGAAGTTTCACCACGGCCCCGTGCTCAGCTTAGCACGGCCCCGTGGTCGGAGTTACAGTGATTTTTTTTCGGATCCCTGTTACTGGTTCCGACTCGCCTTTAGTGTAACCTTTGATGATTTCCTCACTTTTGCACTTTTTATGAGATTATCTTAGTTATAGTAGTAGGCCCCTCTTTTGAAGGTGACGTTACCCTCAACCCAGTAGTTTGAGTCAGCAAGGATACAATCCTAAAGGGTCGGATTATTGAAAGATAATTAATTAAGTTATTAATGTGTAATGTGGTAGGCCCCTCTTTTGAAGGTGACGTTACCCTCGGCTAAGTGGTTTGAGTCAGCAGGGATACAATCCCAAGTAGCCGGGTTAATGCATTAATAGTAGTTTACATATGAGGGGATCAAGCCATTCGTGTCACACCCCAACCAATGGCAGAATCATCGGAGTGGGACTTGTTCAAGATTGTAAGAGACTTCATAACACTATTTGTGACAATATTTAATTCAACCGATTTCATTTCATAGCAAAATTGTCAAATATTACAAGAAACTCAAATAACAACATTGTTCAAACATGATAATAACAAAATTGATACAACACTTTAAACCTAAACGTCTAAGTGAGTATCTAGGCATCTTTGCTAGTCCGTTTTCATAGCATCATCAATCCTCAACCTGTAACATGTTTAAAATACAATTCAATGCAAAAGCAAAGGCGAGTATACAAGTTTATGAATATGTATAAGTATAAAAGTTTAAAAATGAATCCACATGGCAACTTAGTTTATACAAGATCAATCTAACATGGCATGCAATATTTCTAGCCAATCCTCTGTTTACGCAACAATGATATAATTCAACATGACCACTAGTCTACGGGCGGTGCGTTACTCCTATAGCGCTATACATGTCAAATAGAGGCTCGTGAAAGCTAATGACTAAAACATATCACATAAGTATGGTCCACGTATAAGCATCAAGTATCATAACATAGTATTCATGTATAAGGATTGTTTTCGTGCATTGCATAAAGAATAAGTTTAAGTGTAGTTTAATAGTTAAACATGTTACACCCCAAAAAGTGGTAAACATAAAAAGGGGGTTGCGAGTATACTCACAATATTGCTAAGTCTTCCGATTATCCAAGTGTTGACGAGTGTACGAGTTTAGGAGGATGGAACACCGAGGTCACCCCCATCTCGTGTTTGACCCGTGTTGACTGGTTTGACCGAATTACCACTGCCGTGAAACTGAACTGAACAGGAACACGAAATCTGATCTGCATCTCCAACAGACCCGAACCCACTGTTGACCCAAAACCACTGTTGACCCGAGATGAGCACCCGAGCCAACTCGAAACCACTCGAAATACTCGAACCAGAAATCAAATCAGCTTCAAACTCCGAATCGTGACCCGAAACTGGAATCATAGATCTAAACTCGAACCTGAACCACGTGTTTGCATCTGAACCGAGCCACCACCACCTACGTCGTCGTGAACTCGTCGGCCAGAGGCACCTACCGCTGCCACGCCGCCGTCGGCGGCGGCTCTCCTCCAGTCCAGCTCCCTCTCTCTACGGTGCTCTCTCTCCTCTTTCCTGGCCGTCGCTCACAACCACCACCCGACGATGGTGGTGGTGGTCTGTTTCATCATCGAACGAGAGGCGAAGGGGGCTGTGGCTGTGATTGTCGTTGGGAGTGATGGCCGACACCACTGTAATGACGCCGGCACCACTGGTTCGCCGGCCGCCGGACATCGGCGAGGGAAAGGGTGAGATTGAGAGGTGTGTTTGGCCTTCTCTTTGTGTCTGCAGGTAGTGTCGAGAGGAGGGAGACATGTATTCGAGAGTGTGAGTGTGTTTGATTGTATGTAATCGAATGAGAGGGAGAGTGAGGTTGAAGGTTCAGTGATTTGGGGTTAGGGTTTCTAAGGTAGTAGAAGGAGTTTTGTGTGTATATTAGATTTGGATAATGTTCAGACCCAAAAGTGAGAGGGAAAGAATTAGGGGTGAGCGGCTGTGAAATATGAGGAGTGTTAGGGTTAAAATCCCTTAAATACAAAGGGTTAGCTTAGTGGGTTAAGTGTATACTGCGTATACGGACTTGTTTAATCGTAACGTTTTCTCATGCCGATTTCCGTACAAGTTATTTCATAAAAAAAGTAACTATTTTGTACCCATACCAGTCTTATTTGGTTGTAACGAAAATTAAGTGTCGCGTGCGTATTATTGTCTTAATGCTTGTTGTACGCGTAAACACAAACCGAAAAGTACCAGTCGCGTATGAATACGTAATTTTTCTAAAAATAGAAATGAAGAAATGCGAGGCGTTACAATTCGCACCCCCGCCATCCAATACCAGTGAGTATTGAATGAAGTCCTAGTAAGCTTGACCCAGGTCCTTGCAGGATTTATACACTAAACAAGGCATGAACCTTACCAAACCATTCCCTTAACCCCCGACCAGGTAGCCAACATATCTCTATATAGACCGTAGATATATGAATGGTGTAAATCTTTTATTTTATATAGACAGTAAAATAACGCCAAGACACCACGGACAAATGATAAGGAAGTTTCACCTTCAACATAAGAAACTTGTTATTAAAGTCATTAATACAAAACCAAATAAAAAGTGCGAAAAGATTAAAAATCAAAAGTATTACACTAAATGCTTGTCTTCACCAAGTGATGTAAGAGACTTAGGCAAACATGGCCTTTGATTGTCAAGAACTCTTTCTATCAATCTTGGATCCCGAGACTACTACACACACTCTATGATAGATGATGGTGGTGGATGTGGGTGTTGTGATGGTGGTGGAGTGTGGGTGAAGTGGGAGAGAGGTGGTTTGTCAAGGGATACCTTTGAAGTGAACCAAGCACCTCTATTTATAGCCTGCACAGAAGCCTGGACACGGCCCCGTGTCCATTGGGTACGGCCCTGTGTCCATCCACTTTCTCTTTCTTCATTAATTGCAATTTGTCTGCATTAGCTCCACACGCCCCGTGTCCGCTGGGCACGGCCCCGTGTGCTGAAGCGTATCTGTACTATCAAGATTTGCTTGAATTCTGCGAATCTTAGCGTTAATCACGCCCCGTGTCGAGCTGGGCATGCCCTCGTGTCGGGAATAGAAGCTTCTATAGCTTTGTCCTTTCTGCAGACATATGGCCACGCCCCCGTGTCCGCTGGGCACGGGGCCGTGGTCAGCCTTCTGTTTTCTTGTTTTTGCTTGGGAAGATGCTGTCGAGGGGTCGGGCATGCCACGATTGTTCCTTTTCTTATAATTATGTTAGATTTTGCTGCATATTTGTTCATTTTGTTCATTTACGCTCATTTAATCCTGAAAATACAAAAGGTGTAACACCTCGTAAAAATCATGTCCAATATTATGGCGACACGTGTCATGGACTTTAAGTGAGTAACAAATTGATTACGAGGGACTAAAGTTGACAAACAAAGAAAGTATATGTGTAAAAGGATTCAAGGTGTCAACATTCGATAAATATACCTTTCAACAATCCTACACGATGTTTATACCCTTAAACGAATAAATTATGAATCATATGAAGCCGTTTGTGGAAGAAAGTGAAAGTTTACAAACCGCAAGGGTTAAATGTGTCAACATGTTTAATTTATACCTCTGGGTGACCTTTTAACAAACTCGAAGCTTTGTAACGATTAAGTATGCTCACGAGAATAAGTGATAAAAATTTCACAAGGTTTCGACATCGTATGAGGAAGATACGTTAACATTCGTAAAGAAGGGGTTAAAAGCGTCAACGTGGAAATTCAGGACTTATTCGGTGATCGTATAACTAACCGGGGACTTAACAAAGTTTGTTTATGACTTGGAGTCCTTAAAAGTCAAGTTGGAGGGTTAAAAATGCAATAAAACAAGTTAAAACAACTATTAGAAGGACCAGGGAACAAATGTGCAATTGCTGAAACTTTGTTGACCGGATCTGGCCCTCATACCGGCCGCGTAAGACCTTAACCAATCCTTACGCGGGCCGTGTAAGACCTGCAGATGCAGAAAACACGCACAGGTGCCTGTTTCAGTAGGTAGCACCTCCTTACAAAGCCTGTTTTCGATTCCAGGGGCTGCACCAACAGATTTTCATGCATAGGGACACTTGGGGATGATCAAGAATCACCCATAGACCTTGTTGGCATCATCTTGTTCAATCAAAATCACTATATAAGGACTCTTGGTTGCAACATTTTTACATGCACTTGGGAAATTATTCAAACTGAATTTCTGGAGCTCTCTGGACCTCAAACAAGATTCCATTAGCTTCTAAATCGTGCTAAGTACTTCAGTAAGCTTCCTTAACCTCTCTAATTAGTGTTTTATTAGTTTAATGACCTAAAGTCAAAGCCGTCGTAATTAAGCTTTGACTTCGTGATTAATCACTAATGGTCCAGTCATTTCTCGAATTGAAAGTGGCTATTAGTTGGTAATTATGTGGGTAATAAACCCTTAAAATGGCACCCTCTGATTTCCACTCTAACTAGGTCAATTGTCGGGTCAAACTTAATTGTAAAAAGTCAAAAGAAAGCTAATTTTCAAATAAACACATAATTAACAATGTAGAAGCCATGAAACCTATTTTATCACTCATATAACTTGGTAATTAATGTAAGAACATGCCTAAGCATGTTCAACCCGACAATTTTGAGTTTAGGCTCGGTTCGGAACCGAAAGTCGCAAAAGTAGACTTTTGCTTTGACTTTCAGTTCTGACCCGATTTAGCTTGTTTTAGAAATGCCTTAAGGTTCCTTTAGGACCATATTATAAGTTAGTAAAACCCTCTGAGGTTATACAACTTGGTTCCTAATTAATCCGATTCATATGCATGTTTCCGTTAATTGCTTAAATATTGACCATTATGACCTTTTGACCTTAAAACGAGATATTTGAAAATGTGAGTGGACAAAAACCTTTATTACTGATTTATAAAGTTGTCCTAAAAATTTGACATCAGTTTGAGGTCTAGATTAAGAGTTATGCTCAATAGCGTTAATTGAAAGGTTTTTATTAATTACACGGCGTAATTAGCATAAAGCCTATCTAAACCCAAATTTTTACACCAAACCTTTTACCCACTGATGTAATATAATATATTGGGATTTTTGAAGATTTTTATTTATTTTTAAACTGAGCATAACATAGGGTTCTTGCTTTGATTCGGTAATTGTCGGTTTTACCCTTTTTGCTAATAAAATGAGTTTTACATAATATTTTGATACCAAACTTTTTGCTACTGATTTTATATGATAAATAAAATATTTTGAACTTTATAAACTAACCAGAAACTCAGATTTCCTATTATAACCCGAAAATCGCTTAAAACTGACTTTTACGCATTTTAAACGCATAATATAGGTTAAAACCATTTTTGGCTTATAAAACTTAATACCTACTGATGTTTTAAGTAAATTTTTATACTTTAACAGTAAGAAAAGTTTTTGAACTCAGATTTCCAAATTTGACCTTTAAAGCCTATGTGAAATTACCAAAATGCCCTTACGGTGCATAGTTTGGTTATAAATAATAAATTTCACATATATGTAATATCCTACTGATATAACTTATTAAATTAAATAGTTTTACTGATCATCTCAGACCTGAACCTCAAATTAATATTTAATCTCTTTTATAACCTTTAAAATGACCAAAATACCCCTACGAGGCTTAATTTGAGTTTAAATCCGTTTTGGGCATAATGGGAGATATCCTACTGATATCATAACATATTTTAAGCATATTAACTTAGGAAACCTGTTCATGACTTATTTGGTTACCCGTTATGCATTTTTCGTGTTCGGTCCGGTTTATGTGACTAGTTTGCATTAACTAACCGAAACGGGTCAAACCTTATCATTTTCACTTCAAAATCCAGAATGTGTTTAGTTTACCCAAATTATACAAGTCTTCATACTTGTCGGGTCTAGACCACATTCTAATCCGGTCTTCGCTTAATCTTGCGTTTTGAACCATATATACCTTTCTTTAAAACTAACCGGTCTAAGTTTAAACTTAAGTAAGACCCGTTAGGAATCTAATAGGTTATTAAAACCTTCGTTCCAGATTTAGGAGCCCAGTAAAAGATACTTTGCACTTGCTGATTTGTACGGCTGGGATAAAATTTGAATAATTTGCTCAAGTAAATACTTTTAACTTATTTTCCCTTATACGGGCATAGGGTATGGTATAAAAAATCCCGCTTGGTCGGGTATTGAATCTTTAATCATATGAAGGTTAAATTATTGAAATAACCCGCTTAATCTGTTTTGTTTATTCTAAGCCTTTGGGGGGTTAATGACCATGTCCCGAATATCCTTGGCATCATTTAATGAAATGGCCACGACCTAAGCACGGGGTGTAGGCATACACCTGCCGGTGCATATATAAAAAGATATAACCGCCTGTTCGAGAATAACTCGCCGTGGGATTATATCATGTGGTGTGTCTATTAATCTTTAACCCGGTATTCAACCCGGGCTACTGAACGTATAATAAACATGTAATTCTTTAACAAGTTTATTTTTAAATAATTATCCCAAGTTATAAAATATATTTTGTGCCATGTGCATTCAAATCAATTTTCTTAAACATTTTCAAAATGAGTCAGTTAATTGTATTTACCAGTGAAAACTGACATATTTTCCAGAAAGGTTAAGTGCAGGTACTAATCGGAATAGGCTGGCTACTCCTAGCATCAATAAAGAGTCTTGCAAGCTTAGATGTTTATAAATCTGCTGAACAAGTGTTTCTTTTAAACTTTGATCCGCCTGTGGATCCTTTACAACCGTTTTTGTAATAAATGATATTACTTTTATTCGGTTTGTAATGATTTTCATCTTTCGACTTCCGCTGTGTATATAAACTGTGATAAATTGTCTATGATGATATCAACTATATCACGATACTCCCCATCGGGCCCACCGGTAATACGTGGAAATATCGGGGTGTGACAGGTTGGTATCAGAGCCAACGTTGAGTGAATTAAACACTAGCCTTTTGTGTTTAATCTCAATGACACAGTTTGCACATTCCTCGACTTCCGAGTATAGACAAAGAATTTAGGATAAATCCAAATTCATTTTATTTTGTCCTTTATTGTTTTTCCATTGTTGTGTTTTTTGTTTATTTTGACAGGATCAACAAAAAGATTCCGCCAAGGTTCCGAAGAGGAGGACGAGGCAAGGGGTCATTCAACGCCCCCAATGATCATGAGGCCGGCCCTTCACACCGGCGAACTCCATCAGCCACTATGAGCACAAGTCCTCAAGAGGTTTGGAGGACGTATTTGGAGCCCGCGAGGCGATCTGTCTCGCTAAGTTCATCACCTTCTTACCACCATTCCTTTGGGCCGCAATCGGAGAACGAGCCCGAAGACTCACACCATTCCTTCCTACCGTTGCGATGGTCAACCTCACATCGGGCCTTCCAGGACCCGACACCTTATTTTCAGAGCCGGTTCAACCCGGCAAACCAGGTTGAAGAACCAATGGGTCATAACCCATTGGGCCCCGAAGACCATTTCCCTGAGGCTCAGGGAATGGATATGGATGATGACCCAGATCCCGCTGAACCACCATCTGGGACACCTACTCACCCCATCAAGATTTCGGATGGGTTGTCCTTTCATGGATCACCTTATCGTGGTCCAGATAGCTACGAGGCGAGGTTTTCCCAATACGACTGGGTGTTCACTCCCTCCTACAACCAACAGCAACAACAACAGCAGCAGGATCCCTCAGAGGATTCGCGTTTTGTGGCGGTCATGCCACCACCACCACCACCACCACCGCTTGAGCAGCAGCTGCCTCCGGAGCCACCGAGGCGTAGAAGAACAGGTGCACGGATGTCCGTGCGAGGAGGGGACTTCCACTTCAGCACCCCTCAGCATTCAAGTGGCAGTCACTACCCGCCACTACATGAAGACCCACAGATGGGTGGGCCTTCAAACCCCGTTTCCAAGGTGGACTATGTGCCAGTCGCACCACCACCATTGGGTTATGATAACCCAATTCCTACATACGCCAGCTCAGCGGCGTACAACCCCTTTGAACAGCCTGCCTACCCGGGGTACAACTACTACAATGCCCCCGATGCTGACCCATACCTTGTAGCAGCCAACTACAACGCTCTTCATCCTGAAGGGCCTTACGCAGCCTCCTACTAAACCGGGTACCCACCTTATGGGTATCAACACCCACCACCTCCTCAACCCCTGCAGCAGCAGCCGCCACAGCCATCATTGATTCAGCCCCAGCAGCAGCATGAGATTCTACAGAGGTTGAGCCAGGTGGAACGGGAGGTTCAAGAGGAACGTAGGAACCACCGGGGATTTCTCAAGGGTCTGGCGAACCTAATCAAGGGAAAGAAGAAAAGGGATTTTTGAAGATTCCTTATTTATTTATTTGTATTGTAATTTCCTTGTTTCAATCAAGTCCCTGCGTGGACAATTATTTGTTTATGTACTTAGTCCCTGCGTGGACTTGTCTTTCTATCATTAGTCCCTGCGTGGAGATCTAGTTATGTATTCAGTCCCTGCGTGGACTTGTATTTCCAGTTTAGCCCCTGCGTGGGCAAGTTATTTCTGTTAAAGTCCCGTTTAGGGCAAATATGTACTCTTTTTTTATATTAGTGGAATGTTTTAATTAAAATTTCATTTTTGTCATTATATGCATAAATATAATATATATATATATATATGAAATAAATAAATCAAAAATCATTCCTTTTAAAATAATCTGCCTCTAAATATTAAAATAAGAATCTTAAAGGTATAACCTAGCCTGCATTTCATTATAGACCTGGCCATAATGGTAAAACCTGTTTAAAAAGATTCAAATCCTTGTTAACATCTGAAAACATGTCATCCTTATATTGGATTCTTTTTAGATTCCTAATCTAACCTAATGATCCATAAGTCATGGGTACAGATCATCAATTAAAATGATCATATATTAAACATCCATTGGTGATGTAGTGCCTACGGGCCATACTCATTGTCATATAAGACAAAAGACAGATGTGTTCTACGACTCCCTGTCAATAAAAGGTAATGAACTACGTTCAAACCTTAATGCCTCGATTCTCTGAAATCATGGCTTAAAATTGTCCTTGTGACTAGGCCTTTTATGCCACCTTAATACCCTTAATACTTTATAATTAGGATAAATTATAATAAAAATCCTAAATAAATATGTTTAAATAAATTAACCACATATGGTTTATAGTTACCATGGTTAATGAATTGCCATAAAAGACAATTCGATAATAGACTCCTGAATAAATCCTTCTTAATATTTTATGTAGCAATCAAGCTACATGGCCGGGTCTGATGAAGTCAACAGTCACCCGAGAGTGAACCATGATACCACCAGAATCAACATAGCTAGTGTAGAGCTACAGGCATTGATAGACAATGCCGTTACTCGAGGTCTAGACAGACGAGATAATGAATCAAGTGGTACCCGCAGCAGGACCCTATCTGTGCAACATACAAAACCACCCTCCAAGTCGCATGCATCTCATAAGGATGATACTCATCATTCCTCGAATCAGAGGAATGTTTCATCCAGACAGGTTGTGCTCAATAAGGAGCCTCGGGTTAAAACCTGTACATATAAGTATTTTGTATCCTGCAAACCCAGGGACTTCACTGGAAAAAAAGGAGCCATTGACTGCATGACATGGCTAGATGAGATGGATACAGTGGTTGATATTAGCAGATGTGCGGAGCAAGATATTGTGAAGTATGTTTCACAATCATTCAAGGGAGAAGCTCTAGCTTGGTGGAGGTCCTTAATCCAAGCTACTGGAAAGATTCCTCTATACAACTTATCATGGGCTTAATTTGTTGCTTTAATTAAAGAGAATTACTGTCCTCAACATGAAGTTGAGAAAATCGAGTCCGACTTCTTGTCATTGGTTATGAAAAACCTAGACTGTCAAGCATACCTTACGAGCTTCAACACGATGTCTCGATTGGTTCCTTACTTGGTAACCCTGGAACCAAAACGTATAGCTCATTTCATTGGGGGTTTAGCCCTGGAGATAAAAGCTAGTGTGAAAGCATCTCGACCTATTACCTTTAGGTCTGCAGCTGATTTGTCTTTGTCTCTTACCCTTGATGCGGTCAGGCAGAGATCGCTTAGGCATTCGGATGAAGGGAAGAGAAACGTGAGGATGAGAACTCACGACGTTCCGATAAGAAGCACAAAGGGAACTCTGATCACAAAAAGAGTTTCGGGTTTAGAAAGGATGATCAACAGTCGGGTGAAAAGCCCAAGTGTAAAACTTGCAAGAAACGTCATCTGGGAAAATGCAGGTATGAATCGTAATCCCAATCGCAGCCCAGGGCTTATGGGATTTGTAAGTCGAATGAACACAAGACGTTAGACTGCAAGAAGATAAAGGATGCAACGTAATAACAGGTACCTTCCTTATAAATGATGTTTATGCAAGGGTATTGTTTGATTCGGGTGCGGATAAGTCGTTTGTTGATGATAAGTTTTGTAAGTTATTAAATCTGCCCATTAAAACCCTAAGCATAAAGTATGAAGTAGAATTAGCCGATGGTACCATAGAAACCGCTTCAACTGTGTTAGATGGATGTTTTATATCCATTAGGAACCACTCTTTTCCATTGTCCTTGCTTCCTTTGAAATTAGCTGGTTTCGACATAGTAATAGGCATGGATTGGTTATCCCATAACCAAGCTCAGATCGTTTGTGATAAAAAGCAAGTAGTGATCAAGACTCTGTACGGTGAGCCACTCACGATACAAGGAGATACTCAGTATGGGTTGCCTAAGCAAGTGTCTATGCTTAAGGCATCAAGGTGTATGAAGAAAGGTTGTGTCATTTATATGGCACAAGTAACTATTGATGAACCAAAGCCCAAGATCGAAGATATTCCCATCATTTCTGAATATCCAGAAGTATTCCCTGAAGAACTACCTGGTTTACCACCAGATGAGCAAGTGGAGTTCAGAATTGACATTATACCTGGAGCAGCACCTGTTGCAAGAGCACCTTACCGGTTGGCCCCAACTGAGATGAAAGAGTTGAGAACTCAGTTGGATGAATTGTTGGCAAAAGGATTTATTAGGCCTAGCTCATCTCCTTGGGGAGCACCGATCTTGTTTGTGAAGAAGAAGGATGGATCGATGCGACTATGCATCGATTATCGAGAGCTTAAGAAGGTCACAATAAAGAATAGATATCCATTGCCCAGGATCGACGATCTGTTCGATCAACTGCAAGGGGCAAGTTACTTCTCCAAGATTGATTTAAGGTCTGGTTACCATCAGCTGAAGGTTAGAGATGAAGATGTTCATAAGACTGCATTCAGAACTCGCTATGATCACTACGAGTTCTTAGTGATGCCTTTTGGGCTCACCAATGCGCCAGCAACATTCATGGATCTCATGAATCGCGTTTGCAAACCCTACTTTGACAAGTTTGTTATTGTCTTTATTGACGACATCCTGATATATTCAAAGAATCAAACCGATCATGAAAAGCATCTTCGATGTATTCTTAAACTTCTACAACGAGAAAAGCTTTATGCTAAGTTCTCTAAATGCGAGTTTTGGCTTCGTGAAGTCCAATTTCTTGGACATGTGGTTAGTGAGCATGGTATCCAAGTGGATCCCGCTAAGATTGAAGCCATCATGAATTGGCAAGAACCGAAGACGCCCACAGAGATTCGCAGCTTCTTGGATTGGCAGGATATTATAGGCGTTTTATTGAAAATTTCTCAAGGATTGCAACACCCCTAACTTCTTTAACACGCAAGAATATTAAGTTTGAATGGGGTCCTAAGCAACAAGAATCCTTTGATATTCTTAAACAGAAATTAAGCAATGCACCTGTGTTGACATTGCCTGAAGGGATTGAAGAGTTTGTGGTATACTGCGACGCATCACACACTGGAATGGGATGTGTGCTCATGCAGAAGGGCAAAGTTATTGCCTATGCTTCCCGACAATTAAAAGTGCACAAGAAGAATTATACCACCCATGATTTGGAATTGGGTGCAGTTGTGTTTGCACTAAAACTGTGGAGGCATTATTTATATGGTACCAAGTGTGTGATCTATTCTGATCATAAGAGCCTTCAACACTTGTTCAATCAGAAGGATCTGAACATGAGACAGCGTCGATGGATGGAGACACTGAATGATTATGATTGTGAAATCCGGTACCATCCAGGCAAGGCGAATGTGGTCGCCGACGCATTGAGCAGAAAGGAAAGGGTTAAGCCCATTAGAATCAATGCCAAGAGCATTGAATTGAAAAACAGCTTAAATGAAATATTGTTAGCCGCTCAGAAGGAAGCCGTATTAGAAGCTAACTATCCGAATGAAAAGTTGGGAGTAACTGCTGAGCAGTTATCATACGGCAAGGATGGAATTTTGAGATTGAATGGACGAATATGGGTTCCAATCTATGGAGGACTTCGGGATGTGATTCTTCAGGAAGCCCATAGCTCCAAATATCCTGTTCATCCTGGAAGTGATAAGATGTACCAGGATTTAAAGGCAAATTACTGGTGGATAGGTTTGAAGAAATCTATAGCCACTTATGTGGCCAAATGTTTGACATGCGCACAAGTTAAAGCAGAACACCAGAAGCCGTCAGGTTTGCTGCAACAGCCTGAACTTCCCACCTGGAAATGGGAAATGGTGACTATGGATTTTATCACCAAGTTACCAAAGACAAAGCGAGGAAATGATACTATTTGGGTTATAGTAGATAAACTAACTAAGTCAGCCCACTTCTTACCTATTAAGGAAACACATAGCTTAGATAAATTAGCTCAGCTGTACGTGGACGAGATTGTATCTCTCCACGGAGTGCCAGTGTCTATCATCTCTGATAGGGATACGAGATATACATCGCATTTTTGGAAAAGCTTTCAACAATCCCTAGGCACTCGATTAAACTTCAGCACTGCATATCATCCTCAGACGGATGGTCAAAGCAAGCGAACAATTCAAACGCTGGAAGATATGTTAAGGGCTTGTGTTATTGATCTAGGGGAAGTTGGGATGATTATCTTCCATTGATCGAATTTTCATATAATAATAGCTATCATTCGAGCATCCAAGCTGCACCTTTTGAAGCTTTGTATGGAAGAAAGTGCAGGACGCCCGTTTGTTGGGCAGAAGTTGGAGATGTCCAACTAACAGGACCTGATATAGTCCTGGAGATGACAGACAAGATTGTGCAGATAAGAGATCGTCTCAAAGCTGCCAGGGATGGGCAGAAAAGCTACCCAGACAAAAGGCGTAAACCACTAAAGTTCGAGGTTGGTGACAAAGTGTTACTAAAGGTATCACCCTGGAAAGGGGTGATGCGTTTTGGTAAGAAAGGCAAGTTAAGCCCAAGATACATAGGACCATTCGAGATCATCGAATGTGTCGGAACAGTGGCTTACAAGTTAAACCTGCCTGAAGAGCTCAGTGGTATTCATAATGTGTTCCACATTTGCAATCTGAAGAAGTGTCTAGCTAATGAATCACTAGTAATGCCACATACGGATGTACATATTGATGAGAGCTTAAAGTTTGTCGAAAAACCTTTGTCGATCGAAGATCGACAGGTTAAGAAACTTCGGAAGAAGCACGTACCGATTGTAAAGGTTAAGTGGGATGCCCGTAGAGGTCCCGAATACACGTGGGAGGTTGAGTCCACAATGAAACAGAAGTACCCTCATTTATTTCAATAAATCTCGAGGTCGAGATTTCTTTTAAGGGGGTGAGGATGTAACACCTCGTAAAAATCATGTCCAATATTATGGCGACACGTGTCATGGACTTTAAGTGAGTAACAAATTGATTACGAGGGACTAAAGTTGACAAACAAAGAAAGTATATGTGTAAAAGGATTTAAGGTGTCAACATTCGATAAATATACCTTTCAACAACCCTACACGATGTTTATACCCTTAAACGAATAAATTATGAATCATATGAAGCCGTATGTGGAAGAAAGTGAAAGTTTACAAACCGCAAGGGTTAAATGTGTCAACATGTTTAATTTATTCCTCTGAGTGACCTTTTAACAAACCCGAAGCTTTGTAAGGATTAACTATGCTCACGAGAATAAGTGATAAAATTTTCACAAGGTTTCGACATCGTATGAGGAAGATACGTTAACATTCGTAAATAAGGGGTTAAAGCGCCAACGTTGAAATTCAGTATTTATTCGGTGATCGTATAACTAATCGGGGACTTAACAAAGTTTGTTTATGACTTGGAGTCCTTAAAAGTCAAGTTGGAGGGTTAAAAGGGCAATAAAACAAGTTAAAACAACTATTAGAAGGACCAGGGACCAAATGTGCAATTGCTGAAACTTTGTTGACCGGATATGGCCCTCATACCGGCCGCGTAAGACCTTAACCAATCCTTACGCGGGCCGCGTAAGACCTGTAGATGCAGAAAACATGCACAGGTGCCTGTTTCAGCAGGTAGCACCGCCTTACAAAGCCTGTTTTCGATTCCAGGGGCTGCACCAACAGATTTTCATGCATAGGGACACTTGGGGATGATCAGGAATCACCCATAGACCTTGTTGGCATCATCTTGTTCAATCAAAATCACTATATAAGGATCTTGGTTGCAACATTTTTACATGCACTTGGGAAATTATTCAAACTGAATTTCTGGAGCTCTCTGGACCCCAAACAAGATTCAATTAGCTTCTAAATCGTGCTAAGTACTTCAGTAAGCTTCCTTAACCTCTCTAATTAGTGTTTTATTAGTTTAATGACCTAAAGTCAAAGCCGTCGTAATTAAGCTTTGACTTAGTGATTAATCACTAATGGTCCAGTCATTTCTCGAATCGAAAGTGGCTATGATTTGGTAATTATGTGGGTAATAAACCCTTAAAAGGGCACCCTCTGATTTCCACTCTAACTAGGTCAGTTGTCGGGTCAAACTTAATTGTAAAAAGTCAAAAGAAAGCTAATTTTCAAATAAACACATAATTAACAATGTAGAAGCCATGAAACCTGTTTTATCACTCATATAACTTGGTAATTAATGTAAGAACATGCCTAAGCATGTTCAACCCGACAATTTTGAGTTTAGGCTCGGTTCGGAACCGAAAGTCGCATAAGTAGACTTTTACTTTGACTTTCAGTTCTGACCTAATTTAGCTTGTTTTAGAAATGCCTTAAGGTTCCTTTAGGACCATATTATAAGTTAGTAAAACCCTCTGAGGTTATACAACTTGGTTCCTAATTAATCCGATTCATATGCATGTTTCCGTTAATTGCTTAAATATTGACCATTATGACCTTTTGACCTTAAAACGAGATTTTTGAAAATGTGAGTGGACAAAAACCTTTATTACTGATTTACAAAGTTGTCCTAAAAATTTGACATCAGTTTGAAGTCTAGATTAAGAGTTATGCTCAATAGCGTAAATTGAAAGCTTTTTATTAATTAAACGACGTAATTAGCATAAAGCCTATCTAAACCCAAATTTTTACACAAAACCTTTTACCCACTGATGTAATATAATATTTTGGGATTTTTGAAAATTTTTATTTATTTTTAAACTGAGCATAACATAGGGTTCTTGCTTTGATTCGGTAATTGTCGGTTTTACCCTTTTTGCTAATAAAATGAGTTTTACATAATATTTTGATACCAAACTTTTTGATACTGATTTTATATGATAAATAAAATATTTTGAACTTTATAAACTGACCGGAAACTCAGATTTCCTATTATAACCCGAAAATCGCTTAAAACTGACTTTTACGCATTTTAAACACATAGTATAGGTTAAAACCATTTTTGGCTTATAAAACTTAATACCTACTGATGTTTTAAGTAATTTTTTATACTTTAACAGTAAGAAAAGTTTTTGAACTCAGATTTCCAAATTTGACCTTTAAAGCCTATGTGAAATTATCAAAATGCCCCTACGGTGCATAGTTTGGTTATAAATAATAAATTTCACATATATGTAATATCCTACTGATATAACTTATTAAATTAAATAGTTTTACTGATCATTTCAGACCAGAACCTCAGATTAATATTTAATCTCTTTTATAACCTTTAAAATGACCAAAATACCCCTACGGAGCTTAATTTGAGTTTAAATCTGTTTTGGGCATAATGGGAGATATCCTGCTGATATCATAACATATTTTAAGCATATTAACTTAGGAAACCTGTTCATGACTCATTTGGTTATCCGTTATACATTTTTCGCGTTCGGTCCGGTTTTTGTGACTAGTTTTCATTAACTAACCGAAACGGGTCAAACCTTATCATTTTCACTTCAAAATCCAGAATGTGTTTAGTTTACCCAAATTATACAAGTCTTCATACTTGTCGGGTCTAGACCACATTCTAATCCGGTCTTCGCTTAATCTTGCGTTTTGAACCATATACCTTTCTTTAAAACTAACCGGTCTAAGTTTAAACTTAAGTAAGACCCGTTAGGAATCTAATAGGTTATTAAAACCTTCGTTCCAGATTTAGGAGCCCAGTAAAAGATACTTTGCACTTGCTGATTTGTACGGCTGGGATAAAATTTGAATAATTTGCTCAGGTAAATACTTTTAACTTATTTACCCTTATACGGGCTTGGGGTACGGTATATAAAATACCGCTTGGTCGGCTATTGAATCTTTAATCATATGAAGGTTAAATTATTGAAATAACCCGTTTAATCTGTTTTGTTTATTCTAAGCCTTTGGGGGTTAATGACCATGTCCCGGATATCCTTGGCATCATTTAATGAAATGGCCATGACCTAAGCACGGGGTGTAGGCATACACCTGCCGGTGCATATATAAAAAGATATAACCGCCTGTTCGAGAATAACTCGCCGCGGGATTATATCATGTGGTGTGTCTATTAATCTTTAACCCGGTATTCAACCCGGGCTACTGAACGTATAATAAACATGTAATTCTTTAACAAGTTTATTTTTAAATAATTATCCCAAGTTATAAAAGATATTTTGTGCCATGTGCACTCAAATCAATTTTCTTAAACATTTTCAAAATGAGTCAGTGTATTTACCAGTGAAAACTGACGTATTTTCCAAAAAGGTTAATTGCAGGTACTAATCGGAATAGGCTGGCTACTCCTAGCATCAATAAAGAGTCTTGCAAGCTTAGATGCTTATAAATCTGCTGAAAAAGTGTTTCTTTTAAACTTTGATCCGCCTGTGGATCCTTTACAACCGTTTTTGTAATAAATGATATTACTTTTATTCAGTTTGTAATGATTTCATCTTTTGACTTCCGCTGTTTATATAAACTGTGATAAATTGTCTATGATGATATTAACTACGTCACGATACTCCCCACCGGGCCCACCGGTAATACGTGGAAATATCGGGGTGTGACAAAAGGAAGACAAAAGCACACTTTTTCCAACATTAGTACTAAAAAGGGTTAGTTTTATGCCTCATTTTATGTAATTTATATGTTGCATTTTACACACATCAACCGACGACATCACTTACTCTCCTTCATTCACATACCCATTTTCCCTACCCTAGAAAGGGAGACTCATTCCCTTTGTTTGATTGAATAACCTAGAGTTCTACTGCTCGACTAGAACTGTTCTAACCATCCCTGCACTATCCTCTTTCGTAATTTATGGGCCTTTTCGCTAGCCTTTACCTTGACACATGTTTATCAATGTTCCATTCTAGTTATCATTATCTGATAGCGACTATGGTGATGTGTTGGGTAGACAAACATGCCATTTTAAACCTATTTTCGCATTTTCGCATTGAACCTCTCCACGACCCACACGTTATTTCAAACTCATTCGCACGACTTGCGACAACTCCTTAAACTTTGATTGCTTCCCAATTTGATAAATTGCAAACTCATCCAAGAGCATGGATAAGGGTGAATTACCCCCCCCCCCTCGTGTACGACCTAACTCGAAAACTTCGACAGACTTTCTAGCAAACCTTAATGTTACAAGCTAGTGCTACAACCATACTTCTTTGGCTGATTCTTGTTGTATCGACGTTATTAACACGACACTTATATCGACAAAAGTGTCCTTTATTCCTATTTTACACTCTTGCGTACGACCAACTACATCCGCGATATCGGAAAAAACCCTTGCTACTTATCCTGAAGATTTTATATTTGGACGCGTCAAATCTAACTACATCTTGGAATGTTTCCCACGTCTATGATGATATGCTTCATAAACAATATCGTTTTGTCTGACACTATCTTTGTGAGAAATTCCGCTTGAATGAATTTTCCCCAGCGTACATTACTCCAGGAGAAATGAAGCATGGATATCTCGGAGATGAGGGTATCTCAAAGATACTATTTTCTAGTTATGACGTTCGAATTAACTGACACCCCTACAGTCTTCATAAAACTCACGAGCCGTTTATGCAAACCCTACCCTGACGAGTTCGTCACTTGTTTCTTTAACAACCCCTGAAATCTACTGTAAGAGCCAGTAGGAACTCGAACAACCTATACGCCTCACCTTGGAAACTCCTATGAGAGAAGGACTCTATGTTGAGTTTCCAGCAGACGACTCTTAGCTTCGCGAAACCCATTGTTCTCGATCACGTGCAACAACCCCTTACTACCTAGCTCGAAAGTGTATCGCTTATCAGTAGAGAAATGTTCAAGGACTCGGTTGCGTGTTGATGCAACGCGAGAAAGTTATAGCATACGCCTCTCGACAACCCAAAATTCACGAAAGGAGCTACACTACACCTGATTTGGAACTGGGAGTAGTAGTTTTCGCACTCAAGATATGGAGACATTACTTGTACGGTACCAAGTGCATGAATTACACCAATCACAAGAGTCTCCGGCACATACTGGATCGAAAGGAGTTGAACATGCGGCAATGCCGGTGGGTCGAACTCCTGAACGATTAAGGAATGCGCAATCATGCATCATCCGGGTGAGGCTAACGTAGTAGCCAATGCCCTTAGCCGAAAAAAGACTAAACCTAAGCATGTACGTGCGTTACAGCTTGCTATTCATAATAACCTCCCTAATCAAATCTGAAACAAGTCAAAGCACAGAAAGTGGAAAATCTTCTGGCTGAGTCCATGCGGGGCATGGAAAAGCAGCTCGAACTCAAAGACGATGACATTTACTACTTCATGGAACGTGTCTGGGTTCCATCTTACGGAAATCTCTGAGAACTTGTGATGGATGAAGCACACAAGTCTCGCTTCACGTTACATTCCGACCCTGACAAGATGCATCATGACCTCAAGGCCCATTTGGGTGATCATAAACCGTTTAACAAAGTTTGGGCACTTCCTTGCGATCAAGGAAACCGGCAAGTTTTTGAAATTTGCAGCCGTCTAATTGAAAGTAGTGCCAACTTCTATCATTTCTGATTGTGACCCTCGTTTTACATCCGATTTGTGGTGGGTTGTGCACAAATCCATCGGTTCACAGTTAGACATGAGCACCGTTTATCACCCGCAGGCGGATGGGCAGACTCAACACACCATCCAAACACTTGAAGACATGCTGAGAGCATGTGTTATCAACTTTGGAAACGGGTGGGAACGGCTTACCTTTGGTAGAACTCCCTTACAAAAACAGCTACCAAACTAGCATTCAGGCAACACCATTTGAGCCATTGTACGGACGGAAATTCCGGTCACTTTTGTTTTGGGCGAAACTTGGCGAAAGCCAAATCACCGGCCCAGAACTTGTACTTGACACTACGGAAAAGATTTCCCAGTTTAGACAATGCATGGCGGCGGCGCGTGACCGTCAGAAAAGCTACGCCGATAAGCCCAAGAAACCTCTAGAATTTCAGGTCGGGCACTAGGTTCTACTAAAAGTTTCACCCTGGAAGGGTGTGGTACGTTTTGGCAAAAGGGGCAAGCTTAATCCGCGATACGTTGGATCATTCGAAATTAACGAGAGAATCGGTAAGGTAGCGTATAAACTAAACCTGCCTGAAGAGCTGAGTGTGGTGCACAACGTTTTTCACGTGTCAAATCTGAAGAACTGCTTGTCAGATGAAACACATATCGTTCCCTTTTAGGAACTCATGATCGATGATCAACTACGCTTCGTTGAGGAACTAGTTGAGATCAAGGATCGAGAAATCAAAACCCTCAAGCGTAGCAAGATACCAATAGTCCGAGTTTGTTGGAACTCATGCCGTGGCTCAGAGTTTACCTGGGAACGGGAAGACCAGATGATGCGCAGGTATCCACAGTTGTTTACAAACAATACTTCTAGCACTGAGGCTACAACTGAATTTCGGGAAGAAATTTCAAACCAACATGGGGATGATGTGACGCCCCACGAAAACATTTAAACACACTAGCTTATCAGTGGTTGCGCTCTAAATTTTGGGACGAAATTTCTTTGAACTTGGGGATAATGTGACACTTTGGGTTTTCCTGCACGTTTCTTTGAGGATACAACTAATTTCGTGAAATTCTATACTATGTGAAATACGTACAAACCCTGTAAATTTTATGCTACGTGACCCTACGTATTATGTGACTTTATGTGCTATGTGGCTTACATGTTCGTTTTGTGAACTTTCGTGAAACTGCGTGTATTTATGTATGGTAATGGAATCTATACATATAGAACGTAACATATGACTTTTGCTTAAATTTCGAGGACGAAATTCTTGTAACATGGGGAGAATGTGACAACCCGTACTTTCGATCCCGATCATCGAGAGTACGGTATTTTATTATTATTATTATTATTATTTAATAATAAACTACGACGAGAAGAGCGCACCGTTTAACTGATAACGTGGACTACGCGTACTTAATTTAATACGCATACATATCAATTTCTTTACCGTTATATTTTAGTATTAATATAATCGGGCCAATCTGTTTGAGCGAGACACATAATTATTTAACAAGTTCACGCATTTGGGTCAGGCCCAACCCAACTTAGAGCATTCTCATCCAATCCATCAAAACTTGTGAGGGTGAGTTTTTATATTGTAAAGGGTATAAAAAGTGGTTGTGAGTGGATGAGAGATAAAATGTTACTGTTAATCTGTATATTTTGGGGGACACTGTTCACCCAGTATAATTTTTTTAATATATATTGAAAGTGGTTGTGAGTGAAGGAAAGAGAAAAATATGATGATAATATTATTTAATTGAAAAGAAGAGAAGAAAGTATTTGTTTTTAGTGGAAATATATTGATATAGGAGTTGTTTTTTAGTGGAATGTATGTAAAATTTGATGGATTGGATGAGAATGCTCTTACCTGCACCCCTAAAAACCCTACCCTTTAAATAAACCCTACCATTTCTTAAAACCCTAAATGCATATATAAACACAGCCGCACACACCATATCTCAGACACTCATCTCTCTTCGATGAGACTCTCCGGCGACAAACCGGACTCCGGCGACTCCACTGGCCGTTCATTCTCCGTCAACAACCACACACACAGGAGCACATCCCCTCCTCCCTCTGTTGCACACACTCCTCTCCGTCTCTCAAATGAATCCGGCAACGGAGGAGCTCCGGCCGTCGTTCCGACAGTAATACCGACAAACACCCTCCCCTAAATTCCTTCCTTATACCCTTGTAACACCTCTGTTCGTACACACACACACCCGGATACGATATGATTTGACGAGATCAGAAGAGAGAAAGATAGAGAGGGCGGCGGAGTGAAAGGATAATGAGAGAGGCAATGGCGATTGTTACAGCAGCTACGGCATCGGCGCCGCCGCAGATTTTCCGGCGATCAGATTCAGGTGGTGCTCGGGTTCAAGAAGGCAGCAATGGTTATTGTGGTGGTTTCGGGCAGTAAAGATGGTGGTGGTAGTGGCTGAACGGCGGCTGCGGACGTCGGCAGTCTTAGTAACAGCAGCTGATGTTGGTGTCGGGACCGAGATGAAAATGGTTAGTTGTTTGTATACTGTAAAAATTGTGTTGTTTCAATAGTAGTTTTGTGAGTTCATTTCATGGTTTAAGTTGAATTGTGATAATTGATTGTTGAGGATCTTTGATATATGTATTTATGAGTTGTTTGGTGTTTGCTGTGTTCTCTTTTATTCCACATCAGAAGTTCATAAGGTCTTATTCACATGACTGTTGTAATCAAAATATATGTTTGATTAACTGATTGAAATTCTTGGCTAGTATATGAGTGGTTTTGCATTCTTGTGGTCATATACATAATTGAAAAATTGTTAGATGAAATTTACAAGCATGTTTAAGATAAGTTAGGCACCAACTGTTTTGTACATGAATTCAAGAGGGAAAAGTCGGTGTCTGCTGTTTTGAATGAGAACATCCACTCGTTCACTGTTTGTTTGTTAGATGTGAAAGTTGTTTTAGAATATTGCTCATAAACAGTTTAGGAATCATGAATAACGAATGATTAATGTTTGCAAATGTGGTATATGTTTCTTTTAATAACTGATAAAACGCCATATAAATTAAATGTCGAGTTTTGGTGTGAGTTATGGTCGAGAAGACTTGCCTATTATTGGAATGGATGTGTGAGCATAGATTATTTGGGTAAACACGTGATGATAATATGAAAATAGGATTTGAGGGATTGATGCATAAAGTGGAATGTTGATTGTTTTTGTTAATGTTTTTCTGATTTAACTAAGCTACGTTGCACACTCCTTATGTATAAGTCAGTACTGCACATCGTACAAACTCCAAGTTGCATGACCGCACACTTGTCAAGCAAGCAACACACTCCAGTGTGGGCCGCACATTTAACAAGTGGGCCGCATAGTCCCTTTGGGCCTTATCTATTAGTGGACCGCACACTATTGGACTGCACACTCAGGTGATGTACAAACCATAATTACACACTGTAAAAGCAGACTATGCAAGCCGCACACTTCTGATTGTACAGCTTTTGGTGCACAACGTACAAGGGACTAAGCTGGGCCGCACACCCTAAATTAGACCGCACACTTGTCAGAGGTCGTACACTCCCGTGTGGACCGCACACTGACAAGTGGGCCACACACTTCAAGATGGGCTTTGACCTTAGTGGGTCGCACACTCCAGTGGGCCGCACACTAGTAAAAGCCCATGTTTTATCTGCTTAAATGTACATTTATACAGTACGTTGAGTAATGATTAACTGAGATGATAATTATAAATGTCCATGCATGTTAGTGTAACGTATGATAGTTGATACTTGTACACTACTTGATGAATACGTGTAATTAATACGTGATTACTTGTATAATGTCCTAATAAGTGATAACCATAATAAGATGTGGTGCCAACTTAGGACAAATGCTTTATCTACCGAGCAAAGCAAATGTGAGTTCACAACTTTTACTAAAAGCATGTGTTCCCGGTGGTTGGGAAACGGAACGAAAAACGCTATCTCCTTGTGTGGGGTACAAACAACGCTATCTCCTTGTGTGGGATACAAACTATGCTATCTCCTTGTGTGGGATACAAACTACATTATCTCCTTGTGTGGGATACGGGTAACATTTTCCCCTTGTGTGGGACGCTCAGTTAATTACTATTTATATTAGATGCAACAAGTGTACTAAACGAAACTCTATCAAGAAAATTCTTACTTATGATACCGATTAGTCGCCGGTGCCTGGCAAACGGGTTATTAGTTGATAGCGCTATTTAGATCTCACCCACCTCACGCCGTGCCTGTAGAGGATTGGCCGTGAACTAATAGACTCAGGCAAACCGTCAATGATGATAGACATTGACAAAACAGGGCAAACAAACATGAGGTCGCAGAGTATTCGGTATGACGCAGTTTAGTAACTTACATATGGGGTAGCTCCCCATGGCATGATATAGATGAGTAACTTAACTAATTAAACAAAAAAGTTTTGGGAATAAAACTGGAAAACTGTGAACTCGTGAACTCGCCAACTTTATGTTGACACCCTACTGCATGCTTTGAAGGTTGGTCGTTACAGCTTCAGACGACATTGCAATCGGCTGGAGTGCGTGGTTTGTAAGTTTCATATTAACGTATAATTAAAGAACTTGTGGTTTTAAATTGTTAAGGGTTTTCTTTACACTTCCGTTGCTAAACTAAATTGTGTTTTTGGATATCTAAACATAGAAACTGATCGTGTTAATTGGGAAAAATTATAACATTCGCAAACGGTTCAAAATAGGTTCCTGGGCAGTCGCACGCCTCGCGGTAATACTCCGCATGTGGAATTTGAGGGCGTGACACAACTTTTTTAATAATAGCTTTATAGTTTCAAAATAAATAAGTTAGTTTTTAAAGTAATCAATATTGTTCTTTTAATTAAACTGTTGAGATTCGAGCCAAGGGTCTCACTAGAAGCAGTCTCTCTATTCCTACGGGTAGAGGTAAGACTGTCTACATCTTACCTTCCTCAGATCGTATCTTAGCTTTGTTATTAATGAGATTTAATGAGTATGACGATAATTAAACTATTGAAATAAATGTCAAAGTGTCACCGCATTGAAATAAAAATGAGATGACCTGAAGTAATTAACAAGACAAAATATGGTTGGGTGTCTTTAATATGCTAAAACTAGAAGGGTGCCCCTGTGATGCGGCAGGAAACACATACACTGCAAGAATGTGCATGGTTCGATTGGTTCGGTTCCTCAAGAAATCGAAGTAATCAATTAGTCTATTTTGTTAATCAATTTGTTTTTAGTTAACTAGTTTAGTTTATTATGTTAGAATGACGGTTTTTAGTTTATTTGTTTAGTTTCGGTTAATAGTTAAAACCAAACTTGAGCTAAAACTTTTGTTTAGAAATAAATTAAATTGATGTATAAATACATGAAATGGATGAATAAATAAATAAATGGAATGGGAATATAAATATACGAAATGAAGGTATAAAATATGAACTAGATGTATAAAAGATAGAAATATATAGAAATATGAATTGTTCGGTTCGGTTTCCTCTGTTTTCGGCCGGTTCCAGGCATGATCGGGTATTGAGAAAGGAACCGGGTAGGGTTAGGGTACGGGTATTAAGGAGAAAGACCATACCCTATGTACCCGGGTAGGGTATAATCGGCTATAACCGGGTATGAGTTCGGGTATTAATACCCGGTTTCAAGGGCTATAGGCCTACGGAGGTACGTGATTATCATGATATTTTGCACTTAACAGGTACGTGAATTTCCCATTACAGTTTGACTCAAATTATATATTCTTATGTTCCCACGATCTATCTCCTATTTTTTTGCAGTTTAGCGCCTGTTGGGTATAGGACTAGAAGAACCTGCAATCCTCCACATCTCCATTATTGCGATCTTTCCCCAAAAAACCATGATTTCTTCCTAACCTATGCAAATCAATCGCTGGATGCATTCAGAAATTGATTGGTGCACTTCAGAATCTCGTGTTTCCATCTTGAATCCGTGGTGAAATTATATCGATCTTAGCAGTTACCAGGTGTGAATTTGATTAACTGAGATGTTTTTGCTCGATTTTTTTGTAATGTGATTATGTTCAGAAATTGTTCTTGACTAAATATTGTAATCTGAATTCACCAATGACTAGGAATCCTATTCGTGATCGTTCCAGATTTCTCTCCTAATCTCCAATCAGTTACCAGGTGCGAACTTGATTAATTGATGTTCGTTTTGTTCACTTTATTCAATTTTATCACGTTTGTGCATTGGTACATGATTCAATCAAACTCTCAACTCATCATTTTTTTTTGTTCTTTATTGTGTTTGCAGTGAGTGTGTTAAGTGGAGGAGGGAGTGTTTCAACCAAGCAAACATCAACAAAACAGTTTTCATTCTGAATGGGTCGATTGAGGTTATGTTTTAAACGGGTAAAAAAGAATTTTAGCTTACACGAAACAGGTTGAATACAGGGTTGAAGTCGCCTTAAGTGTATTTTTAATGCATAAACCTTCTTAAATTGTTTAGATTATTATTGGAATGATAACAGTTACATAATTATAATTAACAAATTAACTGCTTACTTTTTTTTAATCTATCTGGAAAAAGGTGGTTCGGGTCAACCCAACACACCCATCTTGCCACATGTCAATAAAATGAGAAAACAAGATGGTTTCCAGCAAAATGGTTGGCGGTGGTAGTGATGGTACATTGATACTTTAGATCTTTGTGTAAGGATAAATATGAAAACATACACTTTCATTCTTATGTCAAGCCACAACTTCCTGTTACAAACAACAGGTATCTCCTATATGCTATCTTTTCCTATAATTTGAGGGCAAATACGATCATGTAACTGCTACAAAGTTCCTCAAGTAAGCATACAAAAGTTTATTTTCCAGGTATGAGAGCACAGGAATTAGACCAGAATATCTCAAGATGTTCAAAGGAAAATTCTAAATTTTTTATGCAATGAAAAACCGATATGGAAGATCCGACAAGAGCTGGGAAGGGATTCTTGTAGGACATGGTTTGGATCATGACATGATATGCTTGGGACAAGAGTATCCTCTTGTAAAAATAAGGCAAGTATCTATTATTATTATCACCTATTCACGTGATTAACCTAAAATTTTATTAGTAATTTTACATGCTTCTTTATTATTGTATAGGGATACATCAAAATATCCAGTTGAGTGGGCTCATATTCTTATGGTGATCAAAACTTCCCACGAGTTCCAACATCCTTGCCAGGAAATGAATATAGGATGGCATTTATTGATAAATCATCAGTTCATAACTTTAAGCTATTATTTTTTAGTTACAATTTTTTTTGGAATGGCATATACTACCCATGGATATATCTTAATTATTAGACTTCCTATTTTGGTTACATTCTCGCTCGTACAGAGGAAGTGTCGAACCGAACGATAGAGAAAACTAAGTCGAGTCTGGTAAAGCGGGTTGCGTATGCTCATCGAGTCGTCGCTGAATCAGACAAAGATATTTATTCAATATGGTTCTTAATATTCACTCATGATTTCATGCTTTTAGTTTATGAAACCAAATCCTAATTACATTGTTTTTCTCACATCTTTATTTTCAGAGTTGCTTGGCGCTGAGATATCAGGCACTGGTTTTGCGAGAGCTGAGTTATGCTATTTAATCAATGAATGGTTCACGTTTGCTGTGGGAATTAATTGACAACAAGTATTATGCAACCGCAAGAAAGGTGGGCACTCTTCACATGAATGAGTTATAAAAATAACTTATTTCTTTAATGGCTTTGTTCTAAGCCATAGAAAGGTGGGTACTTTTCACACGAGCGAGGTTCCAGCCAAGGGGACTAGGTGGCACAACGCTATATACTGTTGTCCTCACAAATCAGTGAGACAATTGTGTAAGTGTTTATGCATGTTGTTCATGACATGTGTATTGGAGATAACATTTCATTATATTATATACAATTCAATAACATGTGGTGTGCATCTAGCACACAAACATTCTGCATTTTTGTGTATATTCGTATCTCTAGCTGAGATACTTTAAAAAAATCAGCATAATAACTTCATACTAGTATATTCATATCATTAGCTAAAATATACAATTGCAAGAACCGTGTTGCATCAGCGTATTAACTTCCATAGGTTTCATGGTGATTATGTGACTGATCTTGCTGTTTATACATCTGATCCAGCTAACGTTGAATTTCTAAATTAGGTCGGTTTTTTATATCTGTGTTATTACTTGTTAAACATCTGAGTTTGCTCAGTGATTTGATATATGAAACTTGTTACTTCTACGTTTTATATTTAACGATGATAAATTTCTAAATAACTACCATGGCCACAAGAGTCTCCTTTTGAATGCATTAGACAGAGTATTAATTTCATGTTACAGGAAAACGGACGGGATAATCTGGAAGTACTCCCCGATTCGGAGAAGTCATGTCATATACAGATATTCTAATTTTGTAGTAGTTGAGCTGTATTGTAAAGAATGGAATGGATGCACACCACCTGTTTGATAAAACGTACGTGTGAGTTTTTACCTTACTTTCTAAAGCAAATCAGCATTGGTGTAATCATAGTTAATTTGGGTATTGTTGTTGAACAAACAAGTTATGAATACTATGAACTTGGTCACACGTTTTATGCATTCTTAATTGACTCAAATTAAAAGAAGGGATAAAAGATGAATGGGTGAATGCATACCACCTGTTTGATAAAAGGTTTGTGTGAGTTTTTATCTTACTTTCTATAGCAAGTCAGCAGTGGTGAAATCACAATTGATTTGGGTACTCTTGTTGAAGATTCAAGTTACGAAATATATTAACTTGGTCACGCATTTCTTGCAATTTGCATATATGAAGTTGGTCACCATTTGAAGTTTCTTGACCGATTTAGTTATGAATGAATATATTTACGTTGAGTTTTATCTTAAATTACTCAAATCTTTAATCATAAGAAGAGATAAAATATGAATGGGTGAAATAGCTGAATGTATTCAAGAGTTTACTTTTAATACACACAATCATCTAACTACCCTTTTATTATTATTATTATTATTATTATTATTATTATTATTATTATTATTATTATTATTCACATTTGTTGTTTTCTAAGTGTGCTGAAATGGACTGTGTGTTGGGTTGACCCACAAACACTTTTTTGTCTTTTTATTGACATTTTTACAGTTTTAAACAGTAATACAATAGTAAGCTGATATATAATAAGCTGAAATGGACTGTGTTGAGTTAAATAACTGTCATATTGTAAGGGTATAAATACCCACCGATGTCTTCATTTGTATGTGTGAAATTAGAAGTTACATTGTATATTTTCTTTGTCTATGTTTCACCAGACGAGTCCCTGCACATATTTTGTGCATACTCAAACTCACAGTTGTTCATCCTATGTTTGTGAATGTTTTAATCGATCCCCGATCCGACAATAACCCCTGGGGCCAATTGTCGGGCTGTGATTTTGTTATGGTTTTCTTTGTTTAGTTGGACACAGTCTTGGTTTCTCTTTTGCTGGGCTGTTGTAGCAAATGAAAATGTACGGTACATTATTCAGTTGGCATGATCTTTTTAATGAATGGTTGGTTCGTGTGACCGTACACTTTGACTTACTAATGTTATTTCTAGGAGATCACATAGCTGATAGTAACAAGGGTATATAGCAGCTTTAAAAGCAGGGGTGATAATTTAAGTTTGAGTTGTCATGCGTAGGTTGACTTGTTTGACCCGTTAATGACAAGTAGAAATGTATAACCCGTTATTTAAACAAGCCGTATAGACCGATTTAGATAAATGACTTACTTGAGCCCAAAAGTTGTTCTATTTATAATCAAACCGTAATGCAGACTTATAATTCATGAACACCCAACTTTTACAAATTCAGAGTTGGGTGCGCAAAAGTTCCTCTCCGGCATCATCTTAGGTAGGGGCAGCTCGATTATAACAAAATATATGCTGAAGTTTGGTGCCCCCAATTCTTTAGGGCTTGACTATGTTCGATTCGCATTCAATTCTTCCTGTCCAATGACAACACCCGTAATTCTCTAACTATTGAATTTTCAAATGGAGTTGTGTGGTTCTGTGCCTTTTAGAAATCATATACAAAAAATGTGTGTCATCATATTCCCACATGTTAGGATCAAAAAGAAAAAGAGGTTAAGCCAATCTTGTCTAAGATCAGAAAAAAATACGTATAGATTCGATGTTTACTTGTCTATTGTTGCTTTTTTTACAACTTAAATAATGGCCGGTGAATAAAAGATGGAACGCATGCAAAGTTTCCATGAAGAAATTATGCAAATGCTCTATACTGCTAAATTACGTAACAACAAATTCGTCAATTAACGATGTTGATTGAAAGATTTTGACATCGTGAAATCTCCTTTTGCATAATACATTACCATAAGAAGTGTATTTTTTTTGTGATATATAATAAGATGTTTATTTCGACGCGAACCGTTTCGACGCGAACCGTTTCAACCTGTACCGTTTCGAATCGATTCGACCCGTACCGTTTCGAATCGATTCGACGCGAACGGTTTCGACCAGTACCGTTTCGAATCGAACCGTTTCGACCCGTACAGTTTCGACGCAAACCGTTTCGACCCGTACCGGTTCGACTAGTACCGTTTCGAACCGAAACTTTTCGACGCGAACCGTTTCGACGTGAACCGTTTCGACGTGTACCGTTTCAACCCAAACCGTTTTGAATCGAACCGTTTCGACGCGAACTGTTTTGATCCGAACCGTTTCGACCAGTACCGTTTTGAATCGAACACCAACACAAGTAATAGAAATGAATGTCGGCAGCTTGGCATAACAAACATGTGCAGCTCATTTAATCCTGGGAACCAGTCCATTAAAAAACTGTACGTTGACCAAGACAATTGGTTGAAATGTCTATAAAACGTATCCTTCTTTCTTTCTGTCCACTCGTTTCTTATCTCCACTCAGACCACTCCCATCTTATCATCTCCACTTGTGTCTTGTTTACTTACATTCATAGCATACAGATTACACACCAACTACTCTCATTCCAATTTCCATTTTACATCTTCACTGTTAGTTAACAATGGCTGAAGCCGCTGCTGCTGCCCTCGTCAACGTCATTTTTGAGAAGCTAGCCGAAGAAGCCTTCAATAAATATGCGCGCTCTCAGAACATTCACTCGGAGCTCAAGCAATTGAAGATCACGTTGACCCAGATCCAAGCTCTGCTGAATGACGCTTCTCACAAGGAAACAACTAATGGATTTGTCAGGCTATGGCTCAATAGTCTCCAACATTTGGCTTACGATATCGATGACGTGCTCGACGATGTGGCTACCGAATCTATGCAGACACCGGAATCAGAAGCAAGCACCAGCATGGTAAGAAAGCTCATCCCAACTTGCTGCACAAAGTTCTTACTAACTCATAGGTTGAGTCCCAAGTTAGATAGTATTAACACGCAGCTACAACAACTAGAAAAACAAAAGTCTGATCTGGGTTTGATTGTGAAAGATGAAAAGCCAAAAGGTACTAGTAGAAGAAACGAAACATCTTTGCTAGAATCTGATGTTGTTGGGCGAGAAGGTGAGAGAGAGAAGTTGATCAACAAGTTGTTGCAGGATGAGCCATCTAAACAAAACTTTATTATCGTACCCATCGTTGGTATGGGTGGGGTGGGGAAGACCACTCTGGCTAGAATATTGTACAACGATACGCGAGTGAAGGATCACTTTGAACTCATGGCTTGGGTTTGTGTTTCTGACGAGTTTGATATTTTTAAAATAAGTCAAACCATCTTTCAATCTGTGGCTACAGAAAACAAACAATTTTCAGATACAAATCAGCTTCAAATTGCTCTTAAAGAGGAAATCAAGGACAAGCGATTTCTGCTAGTGCTCGATGACGTGTGGAATGAAAACTATGACGACTGGGAAAACCTAGTGCGTCCATTTCATTCTGGTGCTACTGGAAGTAGGGTAATAATGACAACTCGCCAGCAGCAACTGCTTAAAAAGATAGGTTTTAATCATCTAGACCTTCTCGAGAGTTTGTCGCATGATGATGCGCTGTCTTTATTAGCTCGACATGCATTGGATGTAGATAACTTTGACTCGCATGAAACACTTAAACCACTAGGTGAAGGTATTGTCGAAAAGTGTGGTTGTTTGCCTTTGGCTATAAAGGCAATCGGAAGGCTGTTGAGAACGAAGACAGATGGAGAAGAATGGAATGATGTGTTAAACAGTGAGATATGGGATTTAGAAGCGAATGAAATTGTTCCAGCCCTCAGGCTAAGTTACCATGATCTTTCTGCCGATTTGAAGCGATTGTTTGCTTATTGCTCTTTGTTCCCTAAAGACTTTTTGTTTGAAAAAGAGGAGTTGGTATTATTATGGGTGGCTGAAGGGTATCTGAATGAGTCACTTGCAAACAAGTCACCAGAATGCTTGGCCCGTGAATATTTTGAGAAATTGCTATCGAGGTCATTTTTTCAACCTGCACCTAGTGGTGAACCCTTTTTTGTGATGCATGATCTCATGAACGACCTGGCCACATTTGTTGCTGGAGAATATTTTTTAAGGTTTGATAATCAGATGGAGAAGACGGAGGAAGCTTTAGCCAAGTACCGACATATGTCATTTATTCGTGAGGAGTATGTAGCTTTCCAGAAGTTTGGGCAATTTGAAAAGGCCAGAAGTTTGAGAACATTGTTAGCGGTATATGTTGGGGTAGATCAAGGCTGGAAGAGGTTTTACTTATCCAGCAAGATTTTGGTTGACTTGCTTCCTCAGCTACCACTGTTAAGGGTTCTTTCTTTGAGGCGTTTTAAAATATGTGAGGTACCAAATTCCATTGGTAATTTGAAGCACCTGAGGTATCTTAATCTATCTCATACAAATATAAAAGAGTTGCCTGAGAATGTTGGCAATCTTTATAATTTACAGACATTGATAGTTTCTGCATGTGGAAGTCTGACCAATTTACCTAAAAGCTTCTGTAAACTCAAAAGGCTGAGGCATTTTGACATCAGAAATACTCCACTTTTGAAGAAGTTGCCTTTGGGAATTGGTGAGTTGAAAAGCCTGCAGACTCTCACTAGGATCATCATCGGAGGAAACAATGGCTTTGCAATAACCGAGCTTAAGGGGTTGAAGGATCTCAATGGGGAAATTTCCATTGAGGGGTTGAACAAAGTGCAGAGCTCAATGCATGCACGAGAGGCGAACTTATCTTTCAAAGGGATTAACAAGTTAGAGTTGAAATGGGATGATGGGTCTGCAAGTGAAACACTTGAGAAGGAAGTTCTCAATGAGCTAAAGCCCCGTAGTGATAAGTTGAAAATGCTTGAGGTTGAGTGTTACGAGGGAATGGAGTTTCCAAAATGGGCTGGGGATCCGTCTTTTAATAGATTGGTTCATGTGTCGCTACGCGCTTGTAGAAAATGTACATCTCTACCGCCACTTGGGCGACTACCTTCACTTGAAATTCTAAGGTTTGAAGATATGTCGAGTTGGGAGGTATGGTCAACCAATAGCGAGGAAATGTTTCCATGCCTTCGAGAGCTTCAAATAAAAAATTGTCCCAATTTGATTGATGTCTCACTTGAAGCATTACCTTCACTAAGAGTATTGAAAATAGAAGGATGTGGTGAAAGTGTGCTGAGAAGTCTGGTTCGAGCAGCTTCATCAACCACAGAGATAGAAATCGGATCTATTTTAGGGCTTACGGATGAGGTGTGGAGAGATGTTATAGAGAATTTTGGGGGGATGGAAACAGTAAAAATCATGAATTGTGATGAAATAAGATACATGTGGGAATCAGACGCAGAGGCAAGTAAAGTTCTTGTAAATTTAAAGGAATTGAAGGTAAGGGATTGTAAAAAGTTGGTGAGTTTAGGAGAGAAAGAGGAGGATGAGGATAACATTGGGAGCAATCTCCTATCATCCCTTAGGAAGTTGGAGATAAAGTCATGTGAAAGTATGGAGCGCTTGTGTTGTCCCAATAGCATTGAGAGTTTAGACATCAGATGGTGTAGTTCAGTTAGACATGTCTCCTTCCCAAGAGCAACAACAACAGGTGGAGGAGGGCAGAATCTCAAGTCACTTACTATATGGTATTGTGGAAATCTAAAATCAATAAATCAATTGAGTAACTCCACTCACCTCACCTCTTTGTCAATAATGTCTTGTGAAAACATGGAGTTATTTTCTGATATTAATCAGCTATCAAATCTCACCTCGTTGTACATACAAGGTTGTAAAAGCATAGAGTCATTTTCTCACCTTGAGCTATCAAACCTCACCAGGTTGGGAATAGAAGGTTGTGAAAGCATAGAGTCATTTCCTAACCTCCAGCTGCCAAATCTCACACATTTGAATATTAGTAGTTGCAAAAACATGAAGGCATTTGGTGACCTGCAGCTACCAAATCTAATCACTTGGTGGATATTTGATTGTGAAAATCTGGAGTCATTTCCTGACCTTCAGCTATCCAATCTCACCATGTTAAAACATATGTATATCAGTGAGTGTCCAATGATTGATGCTTCCTTTCCTCGTGGGGTTTGGCCTGCCAATTTGTGTTCCCTTCAAGTAGGGGGGTTGAAAAAGCCCATCTCGGAATGGGGCTATCAGAATTTCCCACCTTCCCTTGTTCACCTAACATTATTCGGTGATCCCCATGTAAGGAATTTTGGTCAATTGTCCCACCTTTTCCCTTCTTCCCTTACATCTCTGGAGATAAACAAATTTGATAATCTGGAATCACTTTCATGGGGACTCCAACACCTCACATCCCTTCAACATCTTGAAATTTGCAATTGCCCAAAGGTGAACGATCTACCAGAATCGCTGTTACCTTCACTTTTGAGTTTGAGAATAGAAGAATGCCCAAAATTGAAAGAAAGGTGTTCAGGAAGAGGCTCCCACTACTGGCCCCGAATCTCTCATATCCCCTGCATCGACAATTGAAGACTAATTGAAAGAAAGGTACATACATGTTAATTGAGTCACTCCACTCACCTCACCTCTTTCCCAAGAGCAACAACAACAGGTGGAGGAGGGCAGAATCTCAAGTCACTTACTATATGGGTTTGTGGAAATCTAAAATCAATAAATCAATTGAGTCACTCCACTCACCTCACCTCTTTGTCAATAATTTCTTGTAAAAACATGGAGTTATTTTCTGATCTTCATCAGCTATCAAATCTCACCTCGTTGTATATATATGGTTGTGAAAGCATAGAGTCATTTCCTAACCTCCATCTGCCAAATCTCACACATTGAATATACAAAGTTGCAAAAACATGAAGGCATTTGGTGACCTGCAGCTACCAAATCTAATCAGTTGGAGGATATATGATTGTGAAAATCTGGAGTCATTTCCTAACCTCCATCTGCCAAATCTCACAGAACTGCAGATATATAGTTGCAAAAACATGAAGGCATTTGGTGACCTGCAGCTGCCAAATCTAATCAGTTGGAAGATATTAGATTGTGAAAATCTGGAGTCATTTCCTGACCTTCAGCTATCCAATCTCACCTCCTTAAAAGATATGTGGATCAAAAAGTGTCCATTGATTGATGCTTCCTTTCCTCGTGGGCTTTGGCCTCCCAATTTGTGTTTCCTTGAAACAGGGGGGTTGAAAAAGCCCATCTCAGAATGGGGCAATCAGAATTTCCCAGCTTCCCTTGTTCACCTAATGTTATGCAATGAACCCGATGTGAGGAACTTCAGTCAATTGTCCCAACTTTTCCCTTCTTCTCTTAAATCTCTGTACATAACTAGATTTGATAATCTGGAATCCATTTCAACGGGATTCCAACACCTCACATCCCTTCAACATCTTGAAATTTGGAAATGCCCAAAGGTGAATGATCTACCAGAGATGCTGTTACCTTCACTTTTGAGTTTGAGAATAGAAGAATGCCCAAAATTGAAAGAAAGGTGTGAAGGAAGAGGCTCCCATTACTGGCTCCTCATCTCTCATATCCCCTGCATCGAAATTGAAGACTAATTGAAAGAAAGGTACATACATGTTAATTAAATATCAGTTAATAATTATTGCTAGACGTTGTTTTAAATAAATAACCCTTACGTTCTTCTTCTTTCTTCTGTAGTCACTGAAAACAGATTTCCTGTCGTAAATACCAAATCACCATCTTCACACATCATATCGGATTTATAAAGCCATCACAGCCGATGACTTCGTCGACGGCTGTAATTTTTCCGTCAGGTAACAATTAACATCGTCAAACCCCTAATTATTTATTTTCAAAGACTGGTTTCTTTCTAGTTTGGGCCTGTTTTAATGTTGGAAGCCCAACTGGTTTACAATTAAGGAATAACATAAACTATTTCATAATTCATAGTCTTCATTTGGGTGTTTACCAAAACCAGCTCGATTTGGTCAACTTTGGTTAAAACCGTTTTGAAGTAAAATATTTGATCCCATACAAATCGGTGTGGGTCGCGTTGAAAGCGTTTCGCCTTTTTAAACCCCTAGTTTTCTAATATTACGTACCATGGCCGGCTCTTAGGGGTGGATGGGCCGGGTGACCACCCGAGGCCCACATCTCCCGCGGCCGTAAATTAAAACCTATATAAGTTTGCAAGTTTTTTGTGCATAAGCACTTGTACATTGTGCTTTATGAGTTTTTCAAAAAAAAAACTTAATTTTCCACTTTCAACCTAAAAGTTTTATCTTTTACATTTTAACCCCCTCTTTTTTTTTTACTTTTAACTCTAAGTTTTCCATCTTTTATAATTTAACACAACACTTTGTTATTTACAACTTTGGTCCCCCATACTTTTTATCTTTTGCAAGTTTTTCGTTTTACGTTTCGTTCTAAATTTTGCGAGTTAACATGTCGTAGCGTGCATGTGAGGTTCAACGTTTTTGCTCTATTTTTTTTTCATATTTGACAGACCCGTCGCAACGCGTCCATTTTTCCCCTTTTGTAAAGTTCGTCGCAACGGGCGGGTCGTAGATAAACTAAGTTATTATTTTCTACATTTTACGTTTCTGCTTAATTTCTTCGCATTAAGACACTGTAACGGGTGTGCATGGTTCAACGATTTTAGTCTACTTTTCGTTCTGTGTAATTTTTACCATTTTATCTATTTTATTTTTACGATGTTGAGAGTCGATGTCGTTGTGGCATTGGTACTACTTGGCACAGTTTTACGAACGTTTTTAACCTATTAAATTTTTTACTAATATTTTCTTTCGGTTTACCCCTATTCTTCCTTTGCTTAAAAACTAATTTTTGTGTGCATATTTTATGTACCGGTATGTATAAATATGATTTGTTCTATATTCCGACGTAAACTTTTTTATAGACGAGTCAGGTCAAATATAATACGTTTTCGTTTAAAGAAACCATTTTTACGTGCATATTTTTACGTACGTTTTGGTATAAATTCAAGTTGTTCTACGTTTTGAGGTAAACTTTTTTGGGAAATGATTTAGGTCAAATATAATATGTTTTCGTGTTTATTTTATGTATGTTTCGTAAAGTTTGTTTCGAACTGAGTGGAGTCAAATTATGGTTTTTTTTCTCCCTTTTTTTCGAAAGCTCTAATTAATACCTTTCGATTACATGTGCATATTTTCCTTCATACCTGTTACGTTTTCTGTGTATGAGTTGGGTCACATATAATACGTTATGATTGTTCGATATGAATTCCATTTACTTTACGTTTGATCCAATCACAATGCTTATACAGGTTACACTGAGTTCAACTGGATACGTCAAAATATGTGTTTTCATATGGTTAATGCATCATATAACGTTTGGATTAATCCATTCAATATTTACGATGTACCCGCGCCGCAACGCGGGCGGGTCTTAACCCTAGTTTTTAAAAAATATGATTTTTAATATATATATATATATATAGATGTTTTAAGCTTTTTAATACATTTTAAGCTTTTTTATATAGATGGTTTTTTTAAAATACATATTTTAAGGCTCGATTTTCACTACTCGCCCAAGGCCCAAAGTTTTTTTAGAATTCTTAGGGACAGCCCTGATTATACATGTTTTTCAAACAGGTTCGAGTCCAAACCGGTTTTAGTAACGAGAGTAGGATTTGATAGACAAATTGGCGGTTTGGGTCGGGTTGTGGTCAGTTTGGGTCAACCCGGTTTCAGGTATGGCATCGGGTCGGGTTACATGATCTGTATACTAAACTGAAGGATCAAACCTAGATGAGATGTATATAGTTCTTAAATGTGCAGAAGTTAACGAATATTACTTTGGCCAACAAAAAATAAAAGATTGCCCTAATGTAAATAGGCAACTTGGGATTTTATCTAAATAATTGTAATGTTCACTCTTATACGTTAAAACCTTGTATATGATGTTGGTGTTAGACTTGTATGTTTCTGTATTTTTGTTGTATTCATTCACTCTGGGCATTACGTTTAGTCACATTTCTTTCTCCACGACAGGCAATCTAGGTTGTATTGTGAACTCTAAAGTGTGATAAGGAATTAACGGAGATTGAAGACCAAGATTATCACACCAGAGGCTAAGTTAGAGTAAAAGGGTCAAAGTGGTTGATGAGTTTCCAGACGAAGACTAAACAAATGAACAAGGGACAAGATGAATTCTAGTAAGCATATATTTTTTTTCCTACAGAAATTATGGGTGGATGAGTCGACAGAGGTCTGGGTTAAGAAAAATGGTAGTAAGGGTTGAAATGGGTCGGGTCAGGTTGGATTGACATGCAAACACTTTAATTTCTTTTAACCTCATCCCTAGTTAATGTTTTAACTACGATTACAAAAATATACCAATTTTTATAGTGGTCTAACTTTCTTTTAATTGTGTTTAGAAGGTGTTATGTGTTTTGGTTATATTCTTGTTAAAATTAATTTTCAAAACAATGGTTTGGCCACTAATGTCAAAGTGTGTTGTTTGACCCTTGACTACAGTTGAAGAAAGAAGACATTCTACCAAGGTTTCTGCCTATCAACAACACACATCCAAAGTCGCATATGTTGAAGAATTTGCAAATAGTACGAGTGAAGAAAGCCTAGAAAAGATACAGTGTCTTCATGCAGATTTTAACTCAACTCTCGAGACTCGTATCATTCAGTTCCAGCGGTATGCATTTTCAAATCTTTATCAATTTCTCATACTTGGACTAAATTGGGCCTTTGACTAATCAACATGGTTAGTAGTAGTTATTTGAGTAAGAGATTCAAAATGAACGCGTTGGATCAACCCAAAAGCTCCTTTTGTCTAAAAATAACTATCAATAATTAGCATGTCAACAAAAGATGTATCATGTCAATGATAGTATAGTTTTTTTTTTAATTATATTAATTGCAAGGGTATTTATGCATTCAAAAGTAATTTTACATATTAAAAGGCAATAAAAAAAGTGAACTAACAAATGACGCTTAATCTTTACGTTGATGGTGATATGGAGTTGATCCATGATTTACCAGACTCGTATTTGGAGCAACTAGACACACAAAAGTGAGCTAGAAAATGGTTTAAAACTGAAAAGGGCATAACTTTCATCACATGTGGAGTTATACGTCTCAACGAGCCACGAGCTTGGACAAATGCTTGTCGCCACACGCTTGGACAAATGCAATAGACAAAACCGACTCACGGGACCCAATTTCGCCATCTAGAGCTCCGATTTTGAACTCAAGGTTTTCCCTGATTTTAGTTATTTTTGTTGGTTTTTAAAAACATATGGATCTTGAATTAAGTAATTATACGTTTATTTAGACTGTTAACTTGGAGGGAGCCTTATTCTTGACAAAGGTTCATAATGAAGAAGACTTGCCACTAATAAGGTTTTGTTGCTAATGAAGAAGACTTGCCACTGAAGGAACCCCTAGAGCTGTTACAAGTTGCGTCTGGTCGCTCATGGGCTAAGTTACCTCCTCTGATGGCAAGTTACCATCTGATGAAAATAAAAGGAACTTCCCACCAATCTGGTGAAGATTGATAAAGATTTCTCATTAAGGAACAAGAGATGCCACATGTCAGTCTATCATGGATGAAGACAGTCTGTTAAGAGGATGTTATACGTAATTATCACTTATGTAAATCTCAACAAGATTATGAATACACGAGTCCGCAATGAATTTATTGCCACTTGAATTTGGTGTGTGTGCATATTTTAGAGGAAATCTTCAAGTAACCCTCTTCATAGCTAGAGTGTAAGCTAGGAAATCGCATGTAATTTTTTATTGTATTATGAAACATTCAATTTTTATTAATACCTTGTGCTTAAATCAGTGATACCTGACATATCGATTAACTAATATTCCATTGCAAACTAACTAATAATCGATCTAGGGTATTCGCTAAGTCTTAGTTTGATTGTGATCCACACAAAGTCAATCTCCCAACAAATTTGTGTCCTAGAACATGTAATTCTCTTGGTAGTAACTCAAATGGTATCCATTCATGTTACAATATCTCTTATAAAGTTTACACAAATATTGTCCATTCATGGATCCAGTATCCAGAAAAACGACTAGCAATGAGGTATCAGAACAAAAGAAATCATAAAAGTCAAAACTGAATGAAAAAAAAATTATCAAGAGATCATAAAAACCAAACTCATATCAAGAAATTTATAATAAAAAGAAAATTAAAAAAAAAACACAGCAAGTCAACCTTCAATCAAGAAACATCATAACATTTAAACTAATGAGTTCTATTTATTTGAATACCATGAAATGATACAAAAGTCCAACCAAATGAATTTTGCTCTATTAGTCACGAATCCAACAATAATAGTACTACAATAAATTACATTCGCGCTAGTTAACAAGAACGCAAAGTTCTCAAATGAAGACCACGATGGACCACAAAAACTTGTTCATCATGTGAGATCCCTCTTTCCTCCTTACTTGATGCAACATCATATACCAACAGTTGAAAACAAGATAACTTGTTTTCATAAAGTGCAGGATTAACAAATCAATCATGCGAATATATCAAAACGAATAAGAATTCAAGAACAAGTTTACCACTTTTTGCCTCAATGATCACTCTTCTTTCCCGAACCATAATACTTCTCATACCATCTAACAAACTTCTTCAACCCTTCGCTTTCACTTTCAACTTCTCCAAAATACTAACAAGATCAGAAACAGGCATAGGCGAAGTATTCCCTAAATTAAAAATTCTAAACTGTGCAGCCCCTTTTTCTTCCCACCACTTCCTGTACCCTTTTCACCAGTGTCTAAGGCACCTAAACAACCCTTTACAATATCATCAATATATGTAAAATCATGCGCAACGGTCCCATGATTACTCGACTCAAAAATGGAATCGGTTTTCGTTTCAAGATATCTTTAGTAAAGAAAAAATAAGCCATATCTGGTCTACCCCAGGGTCCATAAACCGTAAAGAACCTTAAACCCGTTAAAGACAACCCGTAAACGTGATTAAACGTATGCGCGATGATACGACCCGACTCTTGACCCGACCCGACCCGACCCATGAGACTTCAATTGTTGCACGTTTTATTTGCATGCATGTAGGAGTAGTTACTTACCCATGTTTCCACTTTCTTGTAACTTGCATTATTTCCTATTAGTTAGGATTGCATGATTATTTTCATCCTTTAAATTGTAAGTTTCATTCCAAGAAAGAAAGGAGAAAAAATTGGCAAAAAGTTTGATTTAGTTTATGTTATATTTACAGTTTTGTTATTAATTTGTTTGGGAGACCGCCGATCTCGAATCCGGCCCTATCACGCGATTTCTTCACCCGCTTTCTTCGCTGCAGCGTATAGGCTCCGAAAAGGGTACTTTTGTATTCAACCCACAAACAGAACTAGAAGATGCCCAAACAATAACAGGCTGTGAATTTGCATTTTTACAAACTTCAAGAATATTAACAAATCCAGCAATATTACTATGAATATAAGATTTCGGATTCTGCATTGCATATCTTACACCAGCTTGAGCTGCTAAATGCATAACATGAGTAAAATGTACTACCTCAAAGAGTTTGTTTAGCAAAACGGTGTCGTTTATGTCCCCTTCCACAATGAAAATCCCATATTTTCCAACAAATGTTGACGCCCTTTTGTGGGTAGGATCATAATAATTGTTACAATTGTCTAACCTAAAACGTAGTCAACGCGGCGTTTCAAGGAGGCGCTGACGTGGATTCCGACGAAGCCGGCTGCTCCGATGACCAAAACAGAGTACCCTGTTTTCGATGAATTGGCCGGTTTTTTCCCATCTGGGTCCCCATACACACACAGCTCCCAGTTTAACCTAATCCAACAGAGAGTGAGTGGCCATGTAAAAGATAGTGATATAAGAAATGTAACCTAGGACACAAAAATTATTAAGGCGTTGTATATTAATAAAATAAATAGTAAAAAGTAATCTAGTTTAATAAAATAAAAATATGGATATAGAAGAACCTATAAGGTTTGTATGAATAACAGCTAACAACTGAGCATTAGCAGCCTAAAAGATCCAAATGTATCCCAAAGATATAGTCAAACTAACAGATTAAGTGAACATTTTCAATAGCAATATGCATGGTACATATGATGCAACAAACAAATATATACACAGCAATCAAACTACAGTTCTACATATATGAACAAATAACATAATTAGGTGATAAAAGCACATAAACTTTCCTGAAAAAGGAACAGGTCAGTAGGTCACTCGTTCAAGGGTATGTGAAATTTATACATATATAAATAAATATGAGTCTAGGTATATATCAACATCCATATAACCTGTTATTTACAAACTTTTTTTCTTTGAATCATTTAAATCAAAAACCTCGACTTTTAGGTTCAAGAACCCTAATTTAGTACTCATCCCCAATTTAGACATGAAAAATGATCTACTGGATGTTACAACATGAATGTCGATCTAGTATACAAAAGAAGCTCAGCAATACACATGATCAATTTTCTGTTTTTATTAAAAAATTTACGCTACATACACACAAAGTCATGAAGAAAAAAAAACGAAGCCAGTTGACCCAAAGCAGTAAAACAAGTAACCCTCTTCATAGCTAGAGTGTAAGCTAGGAAATCGCCTGTAATTTTTTATTGTATTATGAAACATTCAATTTTTATTAATACCTTGTGCTTAAATCAGTGATACCTGACATATCGATTAACTAATATTCCATTGCAAACTAACTAATAATCGATATAGGGTATTCGCTAAGTCTTAGTTTGACTGTGATCCACACAAAGTCAATATTCCAACAAATTTGTGTCCTAGAACATGCAATTCTCTTGGTAGTAACTCAAATGGTATCCATTCATGTGGCAATATCTCTTATAAAGTTTACAAAAATATTGTCCATTCATGGATCCAGTATCCAGAAAAAGAAAGACTAGCAATGAGGTAACAGAACAAAAGATATAATAAAAGTCAAAGCTGAATGAAAAAGAAAATCAAGAGATCATAAAAACCAAACTCATATCAATAAATTTATAATAAAAAGAAAATTAAAAAAAAAAAAAAAAACACATCAAGTCAACCTTCAATCAAGAAACATCATAACATTTAAACTAATGTGTTCTATTTATTTGAATACCATGAAATGATACAAAAGTCCAACCAAATAAATTATGCTCTATCAGTAATGAATCCAACAATAATACTACTACAATAAATTACATTCACGCTAGTTAACAAGAACGCAAAGTAAGCCATGTCCGGTTTACCGTACAGTAAAGAACCTCAAACCCGTTAAAGACAAACCCATATATATGATTATACGTATTCGTGATTTCTTCACCCGCTTTCTTCGTTGCAGCGTATAAGCTCGCTGGTTGATCCGTTCGGTCTTTTTCTGAAAAGGGTACTTTTGGATTCAACCCATAAACAGAACTAGAAGATGCCCAAACAATTGCAGGCTGTGGATTTGCATTTTTGCATACTTCAAGAACATTAACAAAACCAGCAATGTTACTATGAATATATGATTTTGGATTCTGCATTGAGTATCTAACACCAGCTTGAGCAGCTAAATGCATTTCATGAGTTTGGTCAGCAAAACGGTGTCGTTTATGTCCCCTTGACAATGAAAATCCCATCTTTCCAACTAATGTTGACGCCCTTTGGTGGGTAGGATCGTAATAATTGTTACAATTATCTAACCATAAAACGTAGTCAACGCAGCGTTTCAAGGCGGTGCTGACGTGGATTCCGAAGAAACCGGCCACTCGGATGCCCAAAACAGAGTACCCTGTTTTCGATCGGATGTTGACTGATGAGTTGACTGTTTTTTCCCATCTGGGTTCCTATACACACACATACAGCTCCTAGTTTAACCTAATCCAACAGAGAGTGAGTGGCCTTGTAAAAGATAGTGATATTAGAAATGTGGTTTAGGATTAAATACAAAGACTCCTAAAGATAAGAAGTGTATAAAGGCTCCTAAAAATAAACCCACTACACCAAAAAAAAAAAAAAAAAAAAAAACCTAAATACCCACCACCACCCAAAAACCTAAACCCACCCACCCTCCTCCCCATCACCCACCCAAAAAAAAAAAAATTGCCGAGGGTGGGGTGGGGGGGGGGGTGTTAGGTTTTTGGGTGGTGGTGGGGTGTTTAGGTTTTGGGTGGTGGTGTAGTGGGTTTAGGTTTTAGGTTCATGGACACTTGTCACTCTATAATGCCTTCTTACACTTCTTATTTTTAGAAGCCTTTGTAGAATAACTTAACCCTTAGAAATGTAACCTAGGACACAAAAAGTATTAAGGCGTTGTATATTAATAAAATAAATAGTAAGGGGATCCTTTGGCAACCTAGGACACAACCAGCTAGGCTTTACGTGGGGAATGATTTTATTTGGTCTTCCACGGGGGTTCAGCAAGGGGATCCTTTAGGGCCTCTTCTTTTTGCCCTTGTTTTACACCCTCTTGTTCTCCGAATCAGAGATCGTTGTAAGCTTCTTTTCCACGCCTGGTACCTGGATGATGGGACCATTATTGGAGATGCTACTCAGGTTGCCAAGGCTTTAGACATCATTAGAGTGGAGGGCTCCTCCTTGGGCCTCCTTCTCAACATTAAAAAGACTGAAGTTTTTTGGCCTACATGCGACGAGGTGAAGACTCAGGAGGGTTTATTTCCGCGGGAGATTGGTAGGCCGGTGCATGGCATGAAACTCTTGGGTGGTGCTGTCAGTAGAGATGGGCGGTTTATTAGCGGGTTGGCCCTCAAAAGAGCCAAATGTGCAGTTGAGCTGATGGGATGCCTCAAACGCCTTAAGGACCCTCAGAGCGAACTCCTCCTGCTTCGTTCGTGTATGGGGGTTGCTAAACTGCTGTTTGGGCTTAGAACGTGTCAGCCTCCTTATGTCGGGGAAGCCGTCTCTGTTTTTGACAAGGGGCTACGGAATGCGATCGAGGACATTGTTGTTTGTGGGGGTGCCTTTTTCGGGGACCTACAATGGAGGCTAGCTTCCCTCCCGACACGTTTTGGGGGGCTTGGGATTTGCTCAGCTGAAGATGCCTCTTCCTACGCTTTTGTGGCTTCAAGGGCCCAATCTTGGGTTCTTCAAGACCACATCCTTCGCGAATGCGGGGGAGAGTTGTTGGACTCTGATTACAAGGGTGCGTTGGACAATCTGCATAGTTCTCTTCCCGATCTTGATCTTAGCGATTTCTACATTAAAGACACCGCCCCCCCTAAAGCCCAGAAAATTCTGGCGAATGCCTTATATGGAGAAATCGTCAAGACAGTTGAAGAGAAGTTTGCCTTTTCCCCTCGCCAGCGAGCCGTGTTTGCGTGTTTGCGAGCCCCCCATGCTCAGGATTTCCTGTCTGTTGTTCCCATCGAAGGTTTAGGGCAAAGTATGTCGGCGGTGGAATACCGAGCTATCCTCAAGTACCGTTTAATGATACCCCTTTTCCCGGCTGATGACCCATGTCCTGTGTGTCGGAAGTGTTGCTTGGATTCTTTTGGGGAGCATGCACTACATTGCAAAGAATTACCGGGGTTTAAGTATCGTCATGATTTAGTTCGAGATGTGCTGTTTGATGTCCTTAGGCGAGCAGGGATCTCGGCAAAAAAGGAAGCTCCGGTGAACTTCTTAACTGATCCATTAGAAGGGAGATCTACGTTACGGCCCGCTGACATTCTTGTTTTTGGATGGGAAGGAGGGAAACACGCGTGTGTCGATTTGACAGGTGTGTCCCCCCTCGTTGGGCTAAGGGACCACGGGTTTGTGGTGGGACAGGCGATAAACAAGGCAGAGGCGGGCAAAGTAGCTAAACACGAAAAAGCTTGTATCGAGAATCAGCACGTGTTCGTCCCGTTCGCCTTCGATACATTTGGCGCTCTCGCCCCTGACCCGGTGCGGTTCCTAAAGCGGGTTCAACAGGTGGTAAGCAGTAACACCACACATGTTAAGGGGCAGAATTTTGTGTTTAGCAGGGTAGGGTTTGCCATTCAGAAGGGGGTAGCGGCGCAGCTTGTTGCTCGTCTACCTGCCATTAGTTTGTAATCGTATTTCTTTCATTATTAATAAAAAGATTCTTGGATTGCTTCAAAAAAAAAAAATAGTAAAAAGTAATCTAATTTAATAAAATGAAAATGTGGGTGTTGAAGAACCTATAGGATTTGTATGGATAACAGCTAACAACTAACAGAGTATTAGCAGCCTAAAAAATCCAAATGTATCCCAAAGATACAGTCAAATTAACAGATTAAGTGAACATTTTCTATAGCAATATGCATAGTACATATGATGGAACATACAAATATATACACAGCAATCAAACTACAGTTCTACATTTATGAACAAATAACATAATTAGTTGATAAAAGCACATAAACTTTCATGAAAAAGGAACAGGTTAGCAGATCACTCGTTCAAGGGTATGTGAAATTTATACATATATAAACATGAGTCTAGGTATATATCGACATCCATATAACCTGTTATTTACAAACTTTTTTTCTTTGAATCAACTAAATCAAAAACCTCGACTTTTAGGTTCAAGAACCCTAATTTAGTACTCATCCCCAATTTAGACATGAAAAATGATCTACTGGATGTTACAACATGAATGTCGATCTAGTATACAAAAGAAGCTCAGCAATACACATGATCAATTTTCTGTTTGTATTAAAAAATTTACGCTACATACACACAAAGTCATGAAGAAAAAAAACGAAGCCAGTTGACCCAAAGCAGTAAAACGAGTTGAAAAAAGTCAAAGTCAATTTAAAAGTTTTTATGCTCCCTCAGTTCAGCTAGAACGTACTGTCTATTAAAATGATGCATAAATTATAAACTAAAAGAAATAATAACTTATAAAGTTTAGACAGAGTGAAATAGCAAGCATGCATGTTCTCCTCTTCTCCAAACCCCACAACTAAATTTCATCTTTAGAACTGACAACTTTTCTGAATTACACTTGCTAAACAAACAAAAAGTGGCTATACACCAGTGGAGGCCAGAAACGGGTTTGTTAATACGGGTCAAAGGGATAATGTTGACCATGAAATATTCAAATTTATTCAGATATACATGTAAGCCTATTTGTTATCGAGTAATTGCTAATTTCTTTGTGGGTTCTCAAATAAGAAGCCAGCTTAACTAACTTTTTTAGTGTTTGGTTAAAAAAAGTGACTTTGTTTCTTACTTTCAATTCCAGATTATCTAATGTCTAACTAAAAAAATAGTTAAAGAATTATACCCTTTCTTCTAAAGTTCTAATGCGGTAGTATCAATCACATGAAAGTGTACTCTTAAAAGAAGATAAACATATCTACAGATGCAATGTAATTATTGTTATAACCCCTTACTCTAACAACAATACCATCCATAAAATGTTAAATGTTTATTTTGGTCATTTTACCTATTAATTTCATAGATAAACAGAGCTTGCCTAACATTTAAGTCTCTGAATTTTACAACTTCTATCATAAGCTTGTTCAAGTTTTTTTTCAATACTTTCATATCGAGGTGTGAATGCTTATTATACTGTAACATTACCACAAGAAAAATAAGCTTCATAGTTCACCATCAAAAATCAGCATGGAATACAATAACCATCTATAAAACCATATGTGACAACTCAGCAATTGTGACTCGGTTATAGCTAGAGGTGGCAAATTCGACCCAATTACTTATGAATGAATGATTAGTGGTGTAGTTAAACACTGAAAACGAAGTCGTTTCAGAAATTGAAACAAAAAGGGGCATCTTTCATTGAGGCATTAATCAAACACCTGGTGTGCATGTAAACTCAACAGCTAAAATCTCTCCCGAAACAAGCAAAAACTAAACTAACAAAAGGGGCAACGACTGAAATGAAAACAACAGAGATTTAAATTACTTATTGGGACCGAGATTATGTGGAAAAGTGGTGGTTCGAATGCACGCACACCTAATGTGAATAACAATTGCAACAGATAAGAGGGATCAATCAACTGAATCTCTCCTCCAACTGTGTTATTCTCATACATACTAAACTTACCTCTGGAACAGGGAAGGGAAAAGACGGTGTTTAAGAAGCTGGGTGTGGTTTTCAAATATTAGGCGGCAAAATTGATAATGCTTAGCCGAGCTAGGGCAAGCTCGAGCACGGCTCGATTATAAATCGAGCTGGCTCTGTTTGGATCGAATTTGAAATCGAGCTGAAAATCTAAGCTTGGGCTCGACTTGGTTTTTAAACCGAGTTGGCTCGAATCGGCTTGCTTTGCTCAATTTAAAAAGAAAAATTAAAATATAGCTCTCAAAATTTAGTTGTCTAAATTATTAGGGATTTTTACATATTTCCCTCTCCTAAGAAGCTTTATTACAAATTTCCCGAACTCCTAAATTTAATTACATATTTCCCCTTTTTAAAGAAGCTTTATTACATATTTTCCGTAAGAAGCCTTATTACATATTTCCCCAATCTCTAAATTTAATTACACATTTCACCTTCTTAAACCTCATATATTACATATTTATCCATTTTATTAAAAAGACTCTTATAGAATTACTATTTTACCCTTAGTGAGTTTATTAAATGATTAATTCAAGCCCATTCTAGTTTGGTTGATCGTTATACTTAGATTTTGGGTAAAAAAACAATTGTCAATGTATATTTAAGATAAGGAAGGGCAGATAACAAATAATATATTATTTACTGAAAAGAATTGGGAAATTGGATTTAAATAATCCGAACTTTCACCTGTTGGCCAATAACACTCCGAACTTTCAGTTTGGCTAGCAGCACTCTCAACTTTCATCCTATTTTCCCAAAACACTCCCAAACTAACATATCACTAACCAAGTTAGTTTCCATTGCTGATGTGGACATTTTGGGTGACTGAAGTTAGTTTTTAAGTTTTATTTATTACACAAACAGTCTCTGTAGTTATAAAAAAAATCATAAAAATAAAAAAAAATCTAAAAATTCAAAAAAATTCAAAAAAATCATAAAAATTCAAAAAAAATCAAAAAAATTCTAAAAAAATAAAAAAAAATCTAAAAAAATCATAAAAAATCATAAAAATTCTAAAAAATATCAACAAAATTCTAAAAAAATCATAAAAAACCGTTTCGACGCGTACCGTTTCGACGCGAACCGTTTCGACGCGAACTGTTTCGACGCGTACTGTTTCGGGTCGAAACGGTCCGGGTCGAAACGGTACGGTTCGAAACGGTCCGGGTGGAAACGGTACGGGTCGAAACGGTCCGGGTCGAAACGGTACGCGTCGAAACAGTTCGCGTCGAAACGGTACGGGTCGAAACGGTTTTTTTATGATTTTTTTAGAATTTTTTTGATATTTTTTAGAATTTTTATGATTTTTTTTATTTTTTTAGATTTTTTTAGATTTTTTTAGAATTTTTTTGATTTTTTTTGGATTTTTATGATTTTTTTGAATTTTTTTGAATTTTTAGATTTTTTTTTTATTTTTATGATTTTTTTTATAATTACAGGGACTGTTTGTGTAATAAATAAAACTTAAAACTAGTAAATTATAACTACAGGGACTGTTTGTGTAATAAATAAAACTTAAAAACTAACTTGGTTAGTGATATGTTAGTTTGGGAGTGTTTTGGGAAAATAGGATGAAAGTTGAGAGTGCTGCTGGTTAAACTGAAAGTTCGGAGTGTTATTGGCCAACAGGTGAAAGTTCGGATTATTTAAATCCAATTTCCCAAAAGAATTTAACAAAAGAAAAAATCAAGCATATGATCTTTCATTTATAGAGCAAAAAAAGAATCAGACTACTTATAACGTAGAACACATACCTCGGGAATAAATATGACACAAGGATTTTTATTATTGAGATCAAACTCAGTGTTGTATGCATTTTTAAGGAAAATCATATGTTTGAAATTTTTTGTTAAATTCTTTTCTATAAATAATATATTATTTGTTATTTGTCTTTCTATTAAATATATAGTTACAATTGTTTTTTTACCAAAATTCTAATTCTAACTGTAAATAAAAACCAAACTAGAACAAGCTTGAAGTATTCAAAATTATACACGAGTTTCATTTTGTTCGTGCTATTTATTATTCGCGTGTTTTGATTATCATAGGTTCATAGATTTTGCAAATGAAATACAAAATCAAAACTACAAAATGCTAAAAAAATGAAAATAGTTAGAAAGGGAAATATGTAATTAAATTTAGGGGTTGGGGAAATATGTAATAAAGCTTCTTAAGAAGGGAAAATATGTAAAAATCCCAAATTATTATTCAATAGTTCAAAATAGCATATTCCAAATAAGTTCAATCTAATACATTACAAGCGAAAATCAAGTTCAAGAACAAAAAAAAAAGTTTTACATTTCAGCAAGAGTTAAATGCTCGGATAGTCCCTGTGGTTTGCCTTTTTTTTCACCTTTAGTCCCTAACTTTCTAAAATTATAGTTATAGTCCACAACTTTTCAATTTTTGTTCTCGGATAGTCCATGTGCCTAACATCAGTTAGTTTTCTTAGTTAAGAGGGTGTGAAATGAAAAAAAATACCATTTCCTTAAAAAGGGCAAACCACAGGAACAGGAACTATCCGGGCATTTAATAAATAAAAAAAAATAAAAATCTAATTAATAAGTTAAATTTGAAGTGGGCCCCACAACCTACCCCACCCTCACCCTACCCCTGTCATCTTGTTAAATGGTAAGTCATTTAAGTTATTCATATGAGTATTTAATTTTGAACTCAAAGGGCTCATGTTTAACCTGGTCACATGGTTTGACTGTCATAGACTTTCTGTGTACTGTTAACATTCTTTTAAGTAATCGACTGTTTAGTTTCAATCAGATTACGTGGTTTAGTTGCTTGTTTTTTTTTTATGATCTTCAGTCTTCTTCATTGAGCAGCACCTATTGTTCAAAAAATAATGGTCAATTCAAACAATCCGGTTCATATACATATCAATTCATCATGCTTCAGAGAAATCGTTGAAAATTAAAAAACCCAAATGACGATGCCCAATTTTGATCAATTTAAACTTCAGACGGGTGTTGTGATGAATGTGGTGGTGATGGTTGGGAATGGTGGTGATTTGCAGGTGGATGATGGATACAAGAAGATGATAGGGGTACTGGTAGGGTGAAAGTGGGGTAGGTTGTGGGCCCACTTGAAATTTTAGTTATTAATTAGATTTTTATTTTTTTTATTTATTAAATGTCTGGATAGTCTATGTGGTTTGCCTTTTTTTAAGGAAAGGGTATTTTTTTCATTTCACACCCTCTTATCTGAGAAAACTAACTGATGTTAGGCACAGGGACTATCCGAGAACAAAAATTGAAAAGTTGGGGACTATAGCTGTAATTTTAGAAAGTTAGGAACTAAAGGTGAAAAAAGCCAAACCACAGGGACTATCCGGGCATTTAACTCTTTCAGCAAAATACAATATTAGTTCGTTAGCATGGTAATCAACCTTCAAATATGTCATAGATATCATATTACACTCCTAAATACATGTAAATAATCCAAGCAAAGTCAAGCTGAGCTACCAAGTGAGCCAAACCAAGCCAATCTGGCTCGTTACGAGCCGAGCCGAGCTAGGCTCACTTTCTAACCGAGCTGAGCTATCTCGGCTCAGTTTCAAACCAAGCCGTATCAAACGAGCTTTTTCCGAACTAAATTCGAGTGAGCTTCGAAGCGCGAGCTTTTTGAACAGCCCTAGTACCATGCATAAAGTAAAATCCAATTTTACTCGATTGCTATTTATAAAAGCTTAATCATATTAGACGATTCACTTTAATACCTTATATAGTGATATGTTGGTATTTAAATGTGATCCAATTGATGTATTAATAAATCTCTTTTATTAGTTTTATGAACTTTAATAAATCCATAAGATCCCAATTTTATTCTTATCTTAAAATTCCTTAATAAAAAAGCTGAAACTCAATACTAAAAATTCATTCGTACTAGTTTCATACCTAGCCCTACCCACCGGTTATTTATTGGTACCATACCCTATGACTTGAAAGCGGCTTCAACCTAGTTATGCCTTACCTGATCCAATCAAAACCTTAAATAACCCAGAATGGAACCGAAAAAAAACTAATCAAAACGAAACCTAAAAGTCAAACTTAGATCCACATGATTGTAATTCATCAAATTAACAAAGAGACATAAAATTTGGACTAGTTATAACATCAATTTTTGTGATATACCTTTATTTTACATGCATACATTTTTATATAAATTTAATTTATAGCTTTGTTTAATAATAAAAAAAAACTAACCTTTTCCGGTCCACAATTAGCATCTCCATCGTTATCTTAGTTCCTTAAAAGATTCTTGTTTAGCATCTCCCTCATTATCTCAGTTCAATTCCCATTTGGTACAAAAAAAAGGAGTGAGGCACTGGTGGGCAGTGATAGGAGATCCAGGGAAACTTGGGTTCGATCCTTGAACCAAACGGGTTTTACTGGTAATTTACTGTCATGCCTACGGGCGGGTGGGTTACCGGGTTTTCCCCGGAATTGGTAGTGGACCACTCGGGTTACTCTCGGAGTACTCCGTTTGTCCAGTGGATGCCACGAGAGTGTTCGGGATTGATTTGTTGGTCGTTCAAAAAAATTTTATCTCAATTCCTTAAAAGATTCTCGTTATTGTGTCAACTAATTTATTGTTTTTCTTCTTAAGCTTTTAATAATATACTTCATTTATTATTTAGTTTGATTTAAATTGTATTCAATATAAAGTTTTTTTTTGGTATCGTAAAATATACGAGTGATGAACTGAACCCGTTTGGATCGAACAACATTGATATTTGTTTTATGGTTTTCGATCAATTTAAACACGTGTCGATATCCTTTTTGGCACATCATGGCTTTTCTTTTTTCTTTTGGTTGATACGGCGAGTACCGATACCATAACGAACCGGATTGATACAAGTTCCCCCACGAAGCGCGAGAGAATCCCACTCTTATGGGAAATATAAAATACTCACCTATATATACAAATCACTTTGACAACAACATACAACATATACACACAAACACAAACATGTGTGAATTGATGTTCTTTTATATAATTTGAATTTTAATGTAAGCACCTGATCATATATGGGTCGACTTTACTTATGTTTGTTGTAATGATAAAACATTTTTATTCATAATTTCATACTAGTTTTTTTGACGTCAAGCGTTGCGGTGAAACTGAGTAAATGATAATGTAAAACAAACATGATTTGGAAATAAAGCATTTTGTTTAGAAAATCAAACCATTAGAACGATTTAGTTTATTATCGTACTGTTTTATGATACCAAATAAATATTTTATTTTGAGTACAACTTCGTTTTTAACAAAACTTATGTAGGTCCGGCTAGGGGAGGATCTAGTCGCCTAATCCTTGTTGTCGAACACACCCGGTTGTGCGGAATCCAACCGGAGATGCAAACCGAGATAGAAAGATGGACAAGAACACGAAAAGGAGACCAAGACTCAACGATTAACACCAATGTATTAATACTTGAAAAGTCGGTTACAAATCAATGTTTACAAATGTATTCTGTAAACTCTCTCTCAAATCTCTCGGGTTCTCACTTGTGCGGTTCTCCTTCACCACCGAAAACACTCTTGTTTTCTGTCTCTTGTCCCTGTGTCTGCCTCCTCTACCGAAATCACACTTTATTTCGGTATATATATGAGGTCTTCACTTGTGCGATTGGGTATGGGTTCGGCCCAGATGTGATAGTTTCAGCCCAAGTAAAGTGATTGGCCTAAACTCAATGTTACATGCATTCTTTACGTTCAAATATGCAGATTGTAGATTAGTCAACCACATGACATCATCATGACATCACATGATGATGTCATGGTGATGTGGCAGCGGGAACCGTCTCGCGCCGCTCCGTGCTTCGCGTGTCGAACTCTGGGACGCACGACGGAGGAATGTCGTAACGTCGGGCTTGAGCCGAACCTAACCGGGTCGAACCGAACCAAGTCGCGTCGAGTCGAGTCGCGTCCACATATATGTATCAACAAACTCCCCCTTGGACGCTACTCGTGATGGTTCGTCTTCTATGTCTTTCATGTCGGAGGATCTTCAAAGTCTTCACGCGTTGTAAGTAAGAAGTGTATCAACAAACTCCCCATTTAACTTAGGTAGTGTGTCAATAAACTCCCCCTTGGATTGAACTCACCATTGAGTCATGCTCGTGAATCTTTTGACTTGTCAATTCTTCAGATCCTTGTGGTGTTGATGAAGGGACAGCGGCAACTCGATCATTTTATCCTTTGAGTGCCTCCACTTCGTGTCTTCATTCCAAAGCTTTTCATCGAACATGTTCTCCTCGCCTTTAGCATCTGCACATGCAAGAAAGCTAAACGCATAATGAGAACAACCGCTTGGAATATAGTTAACATTTAAACTAACGACACATATGAGATCAAATCTCAATCAAACACCAACCGACAATAGTTTGAAAGTTTAGAAAAATATTCATTTTAATCCTTTAACTTTCAAAACTCGTTAACTTCGACTGTTTATGAAGATGCAATTGTTTTCCGGCTTACAATCAGGATTTTGGGTAGGATAGACTCGAGTTCCAACATCAGTCAATCAAAAATAAACTAGAAGCAAAATCTTTTTGGTTTTCATAAAGTTTATATTAAAACACACCTAAAATCTTTTTGGAATTTTCATTTTTCAAATGTAAAGACGGAAAGCAATAAATAAATATATACAAATATGCAGAAACTAAAAGCAGTAAATAAATATTTACAGACATTCTTTTTGCGAGTTTCGAGGGTAAGAGAATCATATCAGTGTATGGTCATGTTAAAACGCTCTTGTTGTTCTTTTAGTTAACATTAGTTAAGCATCCTATAACAATTATCGGTATTGTTGTCCACATAAGCTCAACTTATCAGATGTAATCATGGCGAGGGGATACGTTAAGGTATGATTTATACTTACCGACCGGTGTTCATCCACATCACGACACATTCCCGTATCAAGGTATGCACGAGGGTTCATCTTACCGGTGAGTATACCGATTATCATCTGTTTGACCGTATATGATGTGAGATTCTCACTTATTTTGATTGAAAACAAGCCCTATGTGATAGAATCACTTATTGATGAGGAACTTGATTTTCGATGCATGAGGGGCACAGGAGCAAGTCCGTGAACAGGTCAGTACTTTCGTACAGCAGAGAGACGAACTTGACTCCCGGATAAATTTGTGATATTTTATCACTTATTTTGTTTGGACATGTGATTGTTGATCACTTATTGAGGTCGTATGCAATATGTACACGTATGTATGGTATCATGGAAGATCTAGACTTGCGTCCCCGTTATTTTTCGGTAAAAGATACAACCATGATACCCAGATGATAAGCAGCATAAAGACCAAATATCTCAGAACCTCGGCAATCTCTCAAACGAAATTTCGGTACTAAGACCATATGCCAATGAATGGTTCCCACCTAGTCTTCAGTCGATTTAAGATTTATATCACCCTGCACACTTTAAAATGATTGTGAGCCTACCGATACATCTTATATAGAGCTGCTTATCGTTTTTCATTTTAGGTTTAAAGAGGTTTAGACAGACCACTGATGTACTATCATTTTCTCTTTTTCTCGCCAGGAAACTCATTTTTGTTTTTCTATTGTTTTTGTGTTTTTGAAATTTTTCAATGTTTTTGGATTTTCAAATTTTGGATTTATTCCCCCTAAAATCAACAAACTAAGATAAATTTAAAACACAAAGATATTTACAAAAATGATTTTCCGATGTTGGTTAACTCATGTTTTACCTCAATGCCGTTTACCAAAATTAAGTTTTAATCAGAAATGATTTAGCGAATTTTTGGAAAAATCAGTTGGCATGTCGGTAAGTGGTGTGGACCATGACAGCATTGTCTGGCCAAAGAGTGCTGAACGAGATAACAATTCACAAAGCAGCTTAAATATCGACAAGTATAGGAGAGATTAGAAATTTAAAAAACCGTATCCTGCAACTGCATCGTGCATTGCAAAGAATCTGAGTGCTCTCCCAAACTGGATATCCACCCGGTGTGGATTTCAAAGTCGATTTTGCAGCTACTGAAATCTCTTCACAGCAACAAGATCAAAAACCTTTGGTTCCGGCTGGTCTTCCACATTGCACCAGCGAAGGTCTTGTCTTTCTCTTTCAGAAGTAGTGTGCGGTTGTTCAATCCATGCCAAGGCATCCGCACACCCAGTTGGTTTGATCAACAAACACATTTTCTTCAATCACACCGCGAAGAAATGTACACTGCACGTTCATCTTGTTGAATTTAAACTTCAGACGTGCTGCAGGTGCATACATTTTACGAGAATCTATCCCGGGGACCCGATTAAAGCCTTTAACAATCAAATGTTGGTATGATTTTCATTTTGTCGAAGCTTCCAATGTCTTTCATCAGACATTTCTTTTTCCCTTCCTTTTTCTCTCCATCAAAAGCAACAATTTCTTCTGTCGCCTATCTTGTGCAAAGACGCTCCACTATCAACAATCTTACGACTATCGAAAGTTCCTCCTGGAATATCCTACACACTTACTCAAAAATTAGTTGGAGAGAGGGACCCAAGCCTTTGTGGACTTGGGTCGTCCTTGATCATCAAGAAAAGTGATTTCAATCACCTGATGATTAGGAAAAAGAACCTGTGGTGCTCCCCCTGACTGAATTACCTGTTTTTGTTTCCAAGCTGTTTGTCCTTTACCAGTATTTGTATTAATTGTTTTAGCATTTACTGGTTTTACAGTTTTAGGTTTTGCTTGAACAGGTTTTTCTTCTTTGACCTCTGATTTTAAGGCCTTTTCAATTACCTTTTGATTCTTTTGTTTTAACTTCTTTTCCCTTTCTTTCAAGACACGTGGGTCTTGTTTCGGGGAAAATGATCGTTTTTGGTAATTGGTTTCTTGGGGAGCACTTGTTTTTGCCTTCAACTTTTGCAGGTATGGGCAGTATCTTACAATATGCCCAATTGTGCCACACTCAAAACACATTCTCCGCTCTACAAACCTCGGAGAAACATGTTGATGATCAGACGGAGAACCAGACAATGAACTTTGTGATCTAGACGTGCTTGGACCTAAATCACCTCCGTTGGTGTGTTGGGTGTAGTTATTCTGATCATTTCGTTTTAAAATTCTAACTTGTTAGACAAAATCAATGTTAGATTTATCCTGAAATGTTTCAAGTTTATCTGAACCCGTGGATCCAACAAAGTTCACTTTCGGTTCTCTTTTCTTAACAGGAGCTCTTTTGTTTTGCACCCATTGTTGTTGAACCTTAGGTGCTTGAACATTTTTGTTCTGAGCCTTCTTTCCCTGTACCTTACCTTTTCCGGAATTGACTTGTTGTTTTCGCTCAACTTGTAGTTTTTGGTTTCCGTATTGTTTTCTAATTTGTTCACACGGAATTGGATCACATTGAGTGACGGTATGTTTACCATTTTTGTTCCCCAAAAACTTATCAGTGCATCCTTCAAAAATTTGCTCAATTAAATCTTGATTTACATTTTTAATTGGAAAATCTTTGTTAGAGTAGATTTTGCTATCTCCTTTGAGCGTGTACAACAAGTTACTCCCTTCAAAACTTGATACAACCGACTCCATTTCTTTTGACATTTCAGTCTTACTCGATTTCACTGGTGGATCACACAGGATGTGATTCTCGATTGGAATATATGTGGTAACCGAGTGAGACTGTTGTTTCACAATTTCTTCAGATTCATCATCTGAAGAATCAGCATCCTCAACAATGGGAGGACTCTGTTCCTTAACACACGATGAATCTGTCACATTCTCAGATTCAGATTCAGATTCTGACTTTGATTGACCCGAGGATGATGTACCAGTTGTGAACCCGAGGCCTGCTGCAAAGTCATCTAGACCGAGTGGCACAGTAGGTTCAAAACGGGGCATATCCTCGTCATCAGGCAATTTGGAGTAATTGTGATTCATAGGGGGAGGACATTATTTGAATCCCATACACTTCTTATCCCCCTTTTTCCTTTGAACATCAATAATGTGATCCAATACATAGCGGGAATTGGAATAACTCTCCAATTTCTGCTTGATTGTTTCACATTCACATCGAGCGGTTGCCAACTCTACCATCTGCTTTTCAATTGTGTCTATAAGATCATTGTTAGCATGTTGTTTTCGCAAAACAGCTTTTTGTAATTCTGAAACATCATGTCTTAATGACGCAATTGTTGTTTTAAATTCCTTTTCATTTCTGGTTAAAAACACGTTAGCTTCAGTTGCTTTAGCAAGATCTACAATCAATTGTTGATTGTGTTTGTGTGTGACATCATATTTCTCTTGCAAAGCCTCGTGTTTGCTTTGCAATTCACACCACTCATCATTCAATGAAACATGTTTGTCTTGCAAGTCAAACAAACTAGCTTGTAAAGCATCATGTTTGCCTTGCAACTCAGACATGTTTGCTTCTAAATCAGCATTTTTAACACGCAAACTATCACAGTTATCACAACTAGCTACAGTGGGTTCATCGACACATACCTGACCCGATGAACTGTCGACATTAGCCATAAAGGCTGAATGGAGAGAAGACGAAGAGTAAGCAGCTTGATCCACATGATCATTCCCTGGAGTGGAGGATTCTTCATCTGAGCTTCCACTATAACCAGAAGAGTCTTCATCCTCAGAAGAGTCACCACCAATGGCGGAAGATTCTCCACCACTGGCGTGATTTAAATCCTTTACGACCTCAGCAAAACATGCTGTTCCATCTGGAGCAAACTGAAGCGACCAATCACAACCTTCATCTACTTGAACCACAAGTGCCTGGTTGGCATTAGATGGTCCTGCTTGACTTTGGTTGTTGACAGGAATCATCGTACGAACATTGTTCCTGTTCTGGTTCTGCTGGTTGCCTTGATTTCTGAAAGGATTTTGGTTTCCATGCTGAGCTGGTCTTGTGCATTCCCTTTTGAAATGACCCCGTTCACCACAGTTAAAGCACGTTACAGCTTGTTTGTCGAACCCATACTTGGTGTCTTTCTTGCTTTCCAAGTTGGTTCTCCCCGTCCTTTCCATAAACTCCTTTGCTCTTCGAATTGCACTAGCAAGAGCCCATTTGATATCCATCATTTCAAACTCTTCTTTATCCACTTGCTGATAATCTTCATTGGTTAGATTGATATTCCCAATCTGACCTGCAACTAATCCACAATAAGCACTAACCAAGGTGTTCAACATCTCCATATGCTCCTTGGCTACTTCGACACTGACTTTTGAAAAGTTGGAAGTGTCTAATCTGACTGTGTTCGGATTGGAGGTGGCTTGAAAGTTTGAAGAGCTTCCATAAAACCCTTGTTGTTGTGGTTGTTGCTGCTGAGCTCTGCTTGGGTCTAAGAAAGGCGGTGGTGTGAATTGCTGAGCTGTCGGTTGCACATTCGGTCTAGAAAACATCGTGTAAGCTGAAGGATCAAACTGATCTGTTGTTGAAGGTCCGGTGTTTGAGATGAAGGCTGCTTGAAGCTTCGCATGTTGAGAGGCTGGTTTTTCTCCACTGATACCTCCTGCAATCCCAAAGTACATCTCTGGATTTTGAGGAGTTAGTGTTCTTTTTGCCTTAAGCTTTTCTTCTACATCCTTGTTTTCCAGTTTTTGAATCAACTCATAAACGTTAATTGTGTCTAGAACACCATTTTCTTTGAGAATTTCAAGATAACTGCTCCACTTTGCTGGTAAGCTATCAGCGAATCTCTTCACCATTTCTTGTGGAGTGGCAGTGACTCTAAAACCAAACATCTCGCTCAACAAGTGATGAAACCTTGTAGATAACTCTGCCAAAGTCTCATTCTCCATACACGTGAAACCTTCAAACTCTTTCTTCAGTAATTCTTGCTTGATCTTTCTAGATTGAGCATTTCCTTCACATCGTAACGTGAGCATATCCCACAAGCTTTTAGTAGTCGTGCAGTAAACAAACTGGTGGTAAATGTCTTTGTGAAGAGCTTGTGTGAGAATCATGAATGCTTTCTTTTCTAACTCAAATTTCTTCTTATCATCATCAGACATAGTGCTGTAAGTTTCTGGATTAGATCCTGCAACTTCCAAATCATGGTCAAATGCGGTGAAGAAGCACATCCATAGATCTTGACCTTGCCCCTGAACATAAGTTCTCAGCCTTTCTTTCCACCATCCCCAATCATTGATGTGATTTAGCTTTGGCGGTTTTGTGCTTGTACCAGTTTCACTGTCGTTCTGCATCATAGATTGAATGTTGTTGCTTTGATTTGTGACCAATGCCCATTGATTTGCAGTTATCATTGCAGCTTGAGGTGGGGCAATAGCCTGCATCCATGCTTTGTTGAAATCTGACGCAGATTGCGTAGCTGATGATTGCGTAGCTGATGATTGTGAAGATGTTAGAGTCCACGCGGTTGGATCCCACTGACCGTTTGTTCCCATTTTATAAAAATTAATATATTAAGTGAAAATAGATTTAAAATTTGAAAAACAAGTTTTCCTTTTTTTTTTTAAATTTAATTTTCACAAACTATGTAAATATCTCGAATGATAACAACCAGCCGAAGGATCCTTGATCGAAAGACCCAACTCCTTGTGCGACAAATCAAGTCTTGTGCGAGCCTCCTTCTTGTACGATAAGTAAATCTTGTGCGACTATATGAATGCATGCATGGATTTTGGGCCGGTAAAGGGTAACAAGTATTTTCGGCCCAGATGTGAATTAGTTGATAAGGCCCAATTCTTGTTGTGTGAGCCCAACACTTGTACGATTGGGCCTGATGTCTTGTGCGAGTAACTGAATGAACTGTTGTGCGACTGAAATCTGATGTGTGTCTTGTGTGATGATAATCTTGTGCGAGCCAACAGCTTGTATGATTATCAAATTCTTGTGCGACTAATTAAAAGCCCAACTAGAATTTAAATGCTGGTATGAGGTAATCAGAGGCCCAAATAGAAATAAAATGATTGTCAGAAGCCCAAAGTTTGTCCGAGCCCACTATCTTGTGTGACTTTCAGATCTTGTGCGAGCCAATCACCTTGTGCAACTCATCATTCTTGTGCGAGCCAATCATCATGTTGTGTGATTGAATATTGTTGTGCGACTGAATATTGTTGTGTGACCACTATCTTGTGCGATTCAATATCAGACAATTTGACTTTGTAACCTCCTGACACAACCACTCTCGGTTATACCAAACAAATGATGGGCAAATATTTTAATCAAACACCAAGTTCCAATGCACAAACAACTTTCTTTTTCAACTCAAACTTTCGGCACACTCTTTCCAATATACCAACCAATGATGATGTTCTTTTTAATATTTTAAACATACAACAAATTCCAACACACAACACTTTAATTCAAATCCAAAAGCAGATCGAACAAGAATATTATCAAGAACACCTTGAAGCTTGGTTGAAGATATGAAGAACAAACCCAGAAAATTTGAATTTTCCGGTAAACCGACAACTTTCCGAACACGAATTTGGCCGAAACTTCACTAAAAACCAATGTTTAACATGTGAAAATGAAGAATAAACAGGTTTTTATAACAACTTTCAGCAAAATATCAGAATTTTCGAGGTTTTTGGACAGAATTTTCAGAAAAATATAAACTTTTGAAACCCGAAAAACAACCCGAACACACTCGGTTTTAACAAGGAGAAGAGCCAAGGCTCTGATACCACTTGTAGGTCCGGCTAGGGGAGGATCTAGTCGCCTAATCCTTGTTGTCGAACACACCCGGTTGTGCGGAATCCAACCGGAGATGCAAACCGAGATAGAAAGATGGACAAGAACACGAAAAGGAGACCAAGACTCAACGATTAACACCAATGTATTAATACTTGAAAAGTCGGTTACAAATCAATGTTTACAAATGTATTCTGTAAACTCTCTCTCAAATCTCTCGGGTTCTCACTTGTGCGGTTCTCCTTCACCACCGAAAACACTCTTGTTTTCTGTCTCTTGTCCCTGTGTCTGCCTCCTCTACCGAAATCACACTTTATTTCGGTATATATATGAGGTCTTCACTTGTGCGATTGGGTATGGGTTCGGCCCAGATGTGATAGTTTCAGCCCAAGTAAAGTGATTGGCCTAAACTCAATGTTACATGCATTCTTTACGTTCAAATATGCAGATTGTAGATTAGTCAACCACATGACATCATCATGACATCACATGATGATGTCATGGTGATGTGGCAGCGGGAACCGTCTCGCGCCGCTCCGTGCTTCGCGTGTCGAACTCTGGGACGCACGACGGAGGAATGTCGTAACGTCGGGCTTGAGCCGAACCTAACCGGGTCGAACCGAACCAAGTCGCGTCGAGTCGAGTCGCGTCCACATATATGTATCAACAACTTATAACAGAATGTCAGAGAAAAAATTAAGCACAACTACGTACGAAATTTTTAGAAAAAAATTATAACGTAAATTAATAAAGAAGTATCAAATTAATTGATAAATTAATATATGATTAAAAAAAAGAAAAAAAAACAATTATTAAAAAATAGTAAAGGAAATATATATTTGTTTTAAAAAGAAAAAATTAAAAATATGTTATTAAAAGTAAATATAATAACAAACTATTATAAGATATTAAATAATAAAATAATGAAAAGCTATATATTATTATAAAAATTAAAATTACTATTCATCATCCCTTGTCAACAATATATATAACGAGTTGACACCAGCCCGCGCGTTGCGGCGGGATATTGATTATGAATGTTTTAGCTATGCAGTTAATGCAGTAAAATATTGGATATCGGTCAAGGACCGATATTTGAAATATAGGTTATATCGGTGGGATATCGGTAATTTTAATATAATGCAGAATTTATATATATAGCAACTTAACACCAATAATTCGGTGATATATCGGTCAAATATCAGTGATATATCGGTTATATCGGTCAAATATCAGTGATATATCGGTCAATATCGCCGATAATATCGGTACCGGTATTTGACACCGGCATTTTACTAAGGGACCTATATAACTGATATATCACCGATATTAGCTGCATAGTGTTTTAGTATCACCATATATATAAGATGCGAAAATTCTTAATTTTATTTAAAACATTTTTTTCTTGTTGCTTTAACCTTAGCCAACAACACAATGACAACAACGAAATTGAGCCGGGGTCTTAATGGAAGCGGCCCTTGTGTCTCCTACGATAGAGGAAAGGTTTGCCCTCGACCCACCCTCCCTCGACCCTACCATTATTCAGTAAGATATTTACTGGGTGCATTTGGACATTGTTGCTACCTAAATGCTTGTATTGATTCAGTAAACAGATATTATTCTCTAATCAATTTGACACCCAAAAGTCAAAACATAAACTTTCTGTAAACAACTAATCCTAAAACTTCTAAACTGTTGAGAAATTCACAATCAAGAAAGAAACAACAATACCCACCAGAAGATTAACAACAGCGTGCAGCCCACCAAGTGTTTGATGAAATGCCACACCACCATTTTCAATCAAAGCTTCCTGTTCCAAAGCAGAAACTGCAGGAGCAACATGTTCATCACTCCCTGCAGCCATCCTCTTACAAACCCAGAAAGAATTCCCACAAACAATCTTTTTTTCTCTCAACTTCAAGGTACAAAAACCAAGGCCGGTTAAAAATCGCCGATAATTAACCAAGTTACGAAGTGGGTTAGAAACCGGTGGTGGGGCTATGAAGCCAGTGGCGGACCCAAGATATTTTTTCTGGGGGTGCGAAATTTTTTAAAGATTTTAGACCCCTAGCTATATAAAAATAAATCGGTTCATAGCAGGTCGGATCGGGTCGGGTCACGTAAAACAAGTAAACACAAACAAACAAAGTTTCATAGCGGGTCGAATCAGATCGGGTGGGGTCCATTTCAATTTTCAAACAATCAAACCCTAGTTCCTAACTTTCTATCACATTAACAAACAAAAAAGCATCAAAGTTCAAACTATCCCTACTTCTATTTCTCTTAATCATTAAATAAAAGAACAAAAATAAAACTTATCTAAAACATACCTTGGTCTTTAATTAGAAGAATCCGGCGAAAAAAAGTGGTTCAACCCCTTTCCTCTTGAGAAATTGCAGCATAACTTCCCTATTATGTGTACTGATTTTGTTAACAAAACTAGTAGTTGGGTTGGGCTTGAATGGGTATTAAGTTATTGGGCTTGATGGATTGAATTTAAGTTTTATTAAATGGGTTAGTGGACTAACTTGTTTACATAATTTAATCAGATTTCAATCAGTGTTCACAATTTTTTTATATAAATTCCTAACATTTTTTTCTAAGGGGTGCGGACAAAAATTTCCAAGAGGTGCGGTCAGAATTTTCCAAGGGGTGCGGTCGGAATATTTCAAGGGGTGCGGACGAAAATTTCCAAGGGGTGCGGTCGGGATTTTTCATGAAAAATACCACTAATTTTTTTTTCAAGGGTTGCGGCCGCCCACCCAACCCATAAAGTGTGTCCGCCACTGTATGAAGCACACCACTGCAGATGGAGACATAGATTAATGAGAACAAGTGGGTTCATCAGCATAGATTATGGATAATTTGAGCTATCGAGTGAGCGGTTAGTAATTGAGCATGTAGATGTTGACTTGAGAACAAAAACTGGAAAAGATTATCTGATAATCAACTTTATCGAGTTTGTGTGATTAACTTCAGTGTAGGGTTGTGGGTATGATGGATTGAATTTTGATGAAACAAATCAAATGATGGAAATTGTGAAATTAGGGCATCATTGGTTAAGCTTTTTGAAACAACTTATTGGCTTTTTGAAAAGACATAAGCTCTAAAAAGATGTTTGGTAATTAGGATGTATGTGAGGGAAAAATGACTTTTCCAAAAAGTCACTCTACTTTTTCAAAAAATCAATAAGGAGTTTCATAAGCTTAGCCAAACACCCCCTTAGGGTTTGTTTATGGTTGAATTGAATTGGTAGGTATAATTGTTTTGTTATTGAAATAATTGAATAAAGAGTAAAATGCACCAATAGTCCCTGTGGTTTGGTGAAATTTCACCTTTAGTCCCCAACTTTTCAAAATTACACTCTTAGTACCTGTGGTTTTACAAGTTGTTACTCGGATAGTCCCTAAAGCTTATGAAGGTTACTCAGATAGTCCCTGTGGTTTGACACGTTGTTACTCGGATAGTCCCTGTGGTTTGACCAGTTGTTACTCGGATAGTCCTTGTCATTTCACACTCACTTAACCAGAAAAACTAACCTCCATCGCTTTGGGGACTATCCGAGTAACAACTTGTCAAACCACAGGGACTAAGAATGTAATTTTGAAAAGTTTGGGACTAAAGGTGAAATTTCACCAAACCACAGGGACTATCCGTGCATTTTACTCATGAATAAAATTTGTGATTTTAGTTTTACAACCTCACCAACTAAAAACATTAACCAATGATATATGTGACGTGAACAACATATTAATGTTATAAATAATGTGAAGACAAAAACAAAAGGTTTAGTATAGGTTTTTAAGCTCTGGTCTCAAACAACATATTAATGTTATAGACTACAAGGTTGACCCGTGGCTTACGACGGGTGAGTGTAAAAGGTGTTTGAAAATTGTACGAAAATATGTATAGATATGTAGAAACTTAGCTAGAACATTCGTTTTAACATACATAAACGAACATTACAAATAGTTACCGGCTCAATACTAAAGGAAGTTATCTACAGTAGAGGAGTAGAGAGGAGTGAGACTCGAACACGGTCTTGACTGCAAAGGTGAAGTGCGCGATAACATGTATAGAAAAATATTAAAAAACTTAAAAAAGGAAAAAGTAATTGACCACCATTTGCTTCAGCTTTGTAATTGGGTATCGTAAAGATTGACCGACTTTATTTTGGGAACATAGGCATAAATAAACCCTTCTATTAAATAATTGATGTATCATTAATCTTACATGTGAAAAATCCTTATATAATAAAAGTTAAATTTTATCACAACCAAATAAATTATATTTTCAATAAAAACTTTTCAGTAAAACCCTTTTTTAAACACTCAAAAAAACTTTTTCTTATGTATAATCAATTAACGTAATATCTAATCTAACAACAAATTTTTGGGCACGTGTCATTCATTCATTGAAAGTATCCTTAAATTTATATTTATAGAAAAATAAATAAATAATAAATTAATATTAAATCTTATCATACTTTAACAAAATATTATCCTCAAATCTAAATTGTTAATTTAATATATTTTTAAAATAAATACCTTTTTTTATCTACTTATCTTATCTATACTCTATAATAAAAGAAACCATTATGGGACACTTGTCATTCATAGAGGACATCAATAATTCCGTTTTTCCGCCTAATACACATTAATTAGTATTAAATATAGAGGATTTAATGGATAAATTTTAAATTTCAAATCAAATTCATAACTAAGAAAAGATTTAATATTTCAAATCCTAATCTATGATTTTTGGATTTAACTTTGATTTGAAATTATAAAAAAAAATATTAAATATAGAAGATTCAATAGATAAAATTTTATCTTGCATGTAAATCTAAAGTCTACAATGTGTTTCAAATCCTAATCTATAATTTTCGGCTTTAATTTTGATTTGAAATAAAAAGGGTAAATAAAAATCTATAAAAATGGTAACCATGTAACCCCTTAAATACTTTTTAGAAGCACCCCATTTACATTTTTATTTTAATGCTATTCTAAGGTGCTGTTTGTTTTTTCTGTGGGAAAAGGTCTGCAGTCTGCGGACCACATCTGCAGGTATCTGCAGAAGAAGAGGTGGACCAAATGTCTGCAGTCTGCAAGGAGAAGAGGGTTTGTTTTTTTTTTCTAAAAAACCTTCTCTTCTCCTCTTCTCACACACAAACACACAGAGGTACCTCTCTTCTCCTCTCTCTCTCTGCTTCATCTTCCACCACCACCGAACCACAACCACCACCGTCACCTCTACACCACCGTCACCTCTACACCACCGCCACCACCGTTACCACTACACCACAACCACCACCGTCACCTCTACACCACCTCCACCTCCGTCACCTCTACACCACCGCCACCACCGTCACCTCTACACCACCTCCACCTCCGTCACCTCTACACCGTCGCAACCACCACCAGCACAGAACACTCCTCTCTCTTTCTCTCTCTCAGCGATGAAGATGATGGTGGATTTGGGGGGTTTCGATTTGAGGGTTTTATTTGCAGGTCTGATTTGGGGGTTTCGATTTGGTGTGTGTTTCTTCTTAAAACCGGTAAGTTCTAGCATAGGGGTTTTCATGGTGGTTGTGGGTTTTTCGATTTGATGAAGATGATGGTGGATTTGAGTGGGTTTTTGGATTTGAGGGGTTTTCATGGTGGTTGTGGTGGCAGGTGGGTGGTGGTGACGGTAGTTGTGGTGGTGGCCGGCGGGAGTAGGTGGGGGTTGTGGCAGGTGGATGGTGGTTGCAGGTGGGGTGTGATGGCAGGTGGATGTTGGTGACGGTGGTTGTGGCAGGGAAGAAGACCTCTGTGCCAAGAAGAGGTTGATGTCTGTGCCAAGAAGACTTGGGTCATTGTCTGCGTGGTGAAGAGGTCTCGCAGACCTTTTTTAATGAAAGGTCTGCGAGAAAACAAACAAGCTGCAGCCTCCAAACGTCTGCGCGCGTCTGCGCGGCGCAAACATAAGTGGCCAGAAGTGCTTCTGGCCAAAAAACAAACACCACCTAAATTTCGTAAGTTTGACTTTTCATTTTGGTATCATATAGAAAAACGACATGTTTTTTTAGACAAATTTACCATGTCAAATAAGTAATAATTCATTCCCCTTTAATTAAAGAAGGAAAATTCCGAGTTATTTATTTTCCGCACATACAACCCTTTGTAATTCTACAACATTTGTTTCGTATTTGGTTTGCATATTACTCTATATTACATATACATATACTTAGACCATATTATGAACGCATTTTTTTATTTCACGTTGTATTTGTGATTCAGCCCGTGTATTACACGGGGCAATAACCTAGTATTAAATATATAAATAATAAATTAATATTAAATGTTATCCTAATTATTTAAAAACATAATTTTTTTAGGGGTCTGGCCTGTAATAATCACACTTAGACCTTATTGGTCATTAATAATCCCACCTCATAATATTCCTCCCACAGTCCCACCTTTCACCTATTTTTCCTACAATGGTCCCCCGTTAAAAAAACTTAACGGAGTTAAGCTTTTTTCCAAATTACAAGCAAATTTTTAGGGCTTTTGATCAGAACGATGATACGAGTCCATTGATGTAAAACTTACTTCGAAATGGTGCTCCAAGTGACTTGATTTTGGTTAATTGGAAAATTAAACACCCGAATTGAAGCGCCGTTTTCATCGTTTGGAGCACCGTTTCGAGGCAAGTTTTACATCAATGGACTCGTATCGTCGTTCTAATCAAAAGCCCTAAAAAACATGTTTGTAATTTGGAAAAAAGCTTAACTCCGTTAAGTTTTTTTAACGGGCGACCATTGTAGGAAAAATAGGTGAAAGGTGGGACTGGTGGGGGAAATATTCTGAGGTGGGATTATTAATGGTCAATAAGGTCTAGGTGGGATTATTACAGGCCAATTTCCCTTTTTTTTATTATTTGGTATACAAAATTATGTTTATTCAACTCGAGTAAAACGCGAGGGTTTTATGGATATAATTTTTTTTTATTATTCGGTAGATTTTTCAACCCGACTATACACGGGTTTTTTTAAAGATACGTCGTTTTTAGTATTTAATATACAAAATTACTTTTATTTAGGATATATTTTTTTATTATTTGGTAGATTTTTCAACCCTCATACACGGGTTTTTTAAAGATACGACGTTTTTAGTATTTAATATACAAAAATACATTTATTTAATCTGTGTAATACACATGGTTTTTAAAGATATAACTCTTTTTTATATCTATTAAACACGTGTAATATACGGGGTTTTTAATGATGTAACTTTTTATTATTTGGTAGATTTATTCAACTCGATTATACACGGGTTTTTTTTAAGATACAACGCTTTTAGTATATAGTATACAAAATTACATTTATTTAATCTATGTAATACAAATGGTTTTTAAAGATATAACTTTTTTATTATTTGATATATAAAATTACATTTATTTAACCCGTACAATATACAAGGTTCATAAAGATATAAGTTTTTATTATTTAATATATAAAATTACATTTATTCAATCCATGTAATACATGGGGTTCTAACCTAGTTACTTTACTATTTGAAAATAAAAACTATAGCAACATCTTCTAGAATTTGTTTTACATCATATTTATTGGTTTGGGTGTAAACTAAAATGGGTATTTAGAAAAACATTAAAAAAACAAAGATAGCTCAATAGCAACATTACATAGGACCCAATAAAATTTAATTACTGTATATCAAACTTGCAATTGTATATTTACTAGTTGATGCCCGCCTGCGTTGTGGGGCGATGGCCGAATAATTCTCAACCAATTAAAAATAGTACTATAGTTTTGTTAGAAAGGAAAACTAAAACGACGACAAGATCGTAATTTTTAGCGGGGGTAAATTCGTAATTTTTAGCTAGGAGAAAACCATAATTTTATTTTGAACTGGGGGGGAAAACGTAATTTTGAATTGAGGGTGCAAGCGTAATTTTTAACCGAGGGGAAAATCGTAATTTTTAGCTGGGGGCAAAAGCATATTTTTACTTTGAACTGGGGGCAAAAATGTAATTTTAAAGTGGGTGTAAAATAATAAACTGGTGTAAAAGCGTAATTTTGAGATAGGGTGAAAACATAATTTTATTTTGAGCTGTCGCGAAAACGTAATTTTGGCGGAGGGTAAAATTGTAATATTTTAACCGAGGGCATATTCGTAATTTTTAGCTGGGAGCAACAGGGTAATTACTTTTTGAACTTGGGGCGAAAACGTAATTTTAAACTGAGGGCAAAAACGTAAATTTAAAGTTGATAAAAAATAATAAACTGGTTGGTCCAATGGTTTATTGTCGGCCGCCCATTTCAACCAATGGCAGGGAAACACTATTCCCTGCCATGGTAAATGTAGATGTAGGAAATATTTCTTACTTTAATAACATGTACGCATTTATTTCGGTTAGTTATGCATGCTACTTATAACACGATCTCAAAAAATATACATTGAGTCAACTAATTAAACAAAAACACTACCATAGTTATGATAAAAAAAAAATAACTAAAACGATGACAAACATGTAATTTAATTTGTCTGGACCAATTAGCGAATGCTAGGCAGCTGTTTGGCACGAATAAAAACTAAATTGAGTCAACCAAGTAAAATAAAACACTACCATAGTTTTGCCAAAAAAAAACGATGGCAATATTGCAATTTTTAGCTGGGGTAAAATTGTAATTTAAAAATGAAGATAAAATAATATTTTAACTGAGGGCAAAACCATTTTTTTATTTTGAATTGTGGGCAAAATCGTAATTTTTTAACTGAGTGCAAGATCGTATTTTTTTTGCTGGGGGCAAAACCAAAAATTTATTCTCAACTGGGGGCGAAATCGTAATTTTAAACTGTGTACCAAATCGTAGTTTGGCAGGACTCTAGCTGAGGGCAAAACCATACTTTTATTTTGAACTGGGGGCAAAATCGTATTTTTTTAACTGAGGGCAAAATTGTAAATTTAGGCAGGGGCAAAACAATTTTTTTATTTTGAACCGGGGGGGGGGGGGGGGGGAATCATAATTTTAAATTTGGGATAAAATTGTAATTTGTCAAGACCTATAAATAACTATTATATGCTAAAAAAAGGTGGCCGCCACTTTTGGCCAACCACCTATCTGAACTATTCCTAGGGCAAAATCGCAACTTTTTAACTGGGGCAAAATCGTAATTTTTAGCTAGGGCAAAACCAAAATTTTATTTTGAACAGGGGGCGAAATCGTAATTTTAAACTGGGAACCAAATCGTAATTTGAAAGGACTCTAGCTGGGGCCAGAACCATAATTTTATTTTTAACTGGGGCCAAAATCGTATTTTCTAACTGAAGGCAAAAGCGTAAATTTAAGCAGAGACAAAAGAGAAATTTCATTTTAGATCGGGGTTACAATCGTAATTTTCAAACTTGGGATAAAAATGTAATTTGACAGAAAGTATAAATACCTATTATATGCCAAAAAAAATTGGCCAACCACCTTTCACAACTATTCCCGCCGTCCTTTTGATTTATATGTGTTGAAAATATAATATAATATAATTGGACCAGAAGATGTTTTTGGTCGGTTGACATTTAAATATGGCCTTTGATGTGAGTTTGTCTGTAATTGGACCTGATCTTTAAATGGTTGTTTATGGCCCGTTATTCATTTTCATGAAAGAAAAGCGACCTTGTGGAGTTGTGGTATACTACTAATTGTTTAATCACGTGGGCTCGTAGCCACATATATGAAGCGGTTTGTTATTGCTAGCCAATAGATGAAAATGAAATAGTACAAGATATAGGGGCTGTTTGGCTAAGCTTATTTTTTTGACTTATTTACTTATTTGCTTTTTGAAAAGTTAAAAGGTGTTTGGGTTAGCTTATTATGTGAGAGGAATAAGTAAATAAGTCATTCCATTATGACTTATTTGCTTTTCAAATAAGCAAATAAGTAAATAAGTAAAAAAAATAAGCTTAGCCAAACAGCCCCATAATAAAATTAAAAAGTGATGGTGTGATAATAATAAACTAGTAAGAGAAGCCCATATTATTACTTGTTTAGTTATTATATTATACACTAGTTTTTACCCTGCTCGTGTTGCGAGACATTAAACCGAATAATTTTCTTTCATAACATTAACATGTGCGTCTGTGTTTCGGTTACTTGTACATACTACTAATAACACGGTCTCAAAAAAATTACATCGAGTCAACCAATTAAAAGAAAACACTACCATGATTTTGCAAAAAAAAAAAAAAAAAACTAAAATTATGGAATGATATAATTTTAAACTGGGGGCAAAACTGTAATTTTTCAAGACAAATGAGCGTATGTCAGACAGCCGTCTGGCACGAATAAAAATTACACAGAGTCAACTAATTAAAACAAAACAATACCATAGTTTTGTAAAAAAAATTAAATAAAACATAATTCGTCATATCTCGAGCAATCTTCACAATTGCATTCGTGAAGCGCAATATTCGTCTATCAATGAAGGTTCCATGCCTGTAGAAATACGTGGAGCTTCCGAAGACCTACTCTCTTCAAAATCTGACGGTCTACTCTACTGTCGTGATCGCATCTGGGTACCAGATCGCGACAATCTTCGTGATCTCATTATGAACGAGGCACACGAATGCAAGTACTCAAATCATCCTGGTGCTGACAATATGTACCATAACCTACGTACATCCTATTGGTGGCCCGGTATGAAGAGAGACATTGACGTGTACGTTTCTAAGTGTCTTACCTGTTCGAAAGTCAAAGCCGAGCATCAACAACCTTCCGGTCTACTCGAACAACCTGAAATCCCCGTTTGGAAATGGGATAGCATTGCGATGGACTTTATAACCAAACTCCCTCGTACGCCTTCTGGTCACGATAGTATTTGGGTGATCATCGATCGTTTGACCAAGTCCGCTCAATTCATCCCTATTGTCACACCCCAACCGATGGCGGAAACATCGGGATGAGACGAACAAATCGCTCAAAAGCATCATAACACTATATGACAATATAATTTAAATCCAATTTCATTAATGACTAAAATTTGAATACATTGTTTCAAATAAAGACAAATTGCAACAACATTGTTTATTATTGAATAAGTATCTAAGTCCATCCTAACTTGATTTCTTCATCGTCTTGTCTAACAACCTGCAACATGTATTAAAATAAAATCAACAAAAGTTGGCGAGTATACAAGTTTGAATACATAGCATAATAGAATAAAAACTTAAATCCATCATGATTCATAATATGTGATTACTAGTATGCAATTTTGGCGTACAATATGATCAAACCCTAGAATACAACGCATAAAATAGCCTAATCCCAATAGTTTAGCGGGGTGGTAACTTAACAATACCCAATAGAATAGCAGGCGGGGCGTTAATCCTATAGCGCTATAATTGTTAAGGTGGGCGAGCAAAGTTAATGAGCATATAACGTTCCAAATCGTTCACATAGCATACAAGAATAACAAGTAAGTCACATTAGTTTCATGCTTGATCATGGATTGAGTATGTTTAGTTTAAAAGTTGTTTGCATAATTATACATGTTGCATCCCAAAGTGTAAAAGGGGAAAAAGGGATCGAGTATACTCACGAAATTGCTAAGTCTTCCGATTATCCGAGTGTTGACGAGTGTACGAGATTAGGAGGATGGAACACCGAGGTCACTCTATATGGGCAAACGAAGGTGTAAGAGAAACCGAGATTACGACGAAGGGTTGAATTGGAATTTAGAGTTTAACTAGCTGATATATATATTTTATATAGTTTGTGTAAAAATTATAAATCAAGTCTATACAGAGTATTGTGGACATGGCGTCAAAATAAATATATATTTATATCTATTTTATAAAAATTGATCGAAATTGATAGGTTTCGTTTTATAAAAATTATTGTTTCGTTTCATGAAATTTTACGAAAAACGGGCAGAGTTTCCTTTGTTTTTGGACGATCCCGACAACTAAAGTGTCGATAAAATTGTCAAAACTCAATAAACAATTTGATAACACAATGTAAATATAAGATTTCTATGTAGAAACAATACAAGTTATAACAAGTTCGGAGTCGTGATTAAAAATATTAACTAATTATAAAAAACACTAAAACTAATATTCGAGTCATTATTTCATACCAAAACTTGTGTCGACCCGACAGTTGGCTGACAGTTGACCAGAGTTGACCTGATTGACCAGTTTTGACCCGAGCTTTGACTGAAACCAAACCGGACCGTGACCCGAGCCGTCATCTAAATCCATGAATTCTGACCGCACGGAACCAAGACGCGAACTCGAACCAAACCGAGCTTTAAGCTAAAGAAAATGAATCCCGAAACAAAACTGAGACAAACACGAACCCGAGACTTAAAACACGAAACAACTTGGATTCGAACCTGCTGACCCGAGACCTGTACCGAACAGGAACCCGAACCTGCGATGTGGACCTGACCCTGAACTGGAATACCCAAACCAAACATGTACCTGAACCCGACGAGCCAGACCCGAGGTTGAACGATCCGCCGCCGCCGCCACAGATGACGGCACTGCCGTCGTCTCTTCTCCGCTTCTCTCTCCACGTCTCTCTATCTCTCTCTCTCGTGTTCGTCTTCACGCCACCACCGGACGGCAGTGGTGGTGGTGGTCGCTCATCAATCGAAGGAAGGAGGGGGTGAGGAGGTGTGGTAAGGTGAAAGGAGCACCTTATCAGAAAACCACCGGAGTTCCTTGGCTTCACCGTGTATCCAGTCACCGGTCATAGAGGGAAAGGATGAGGGAGATCGAGAGGGGATCAGGTAGATGAGTCTGTAGATTTAAAGGCACTTGTGTGGGTAGGATCAGGAGGACATGTATCACTCTTGTGTGTGTTTAATAGGGTTTCACTTCTAAAAGATGAAGAAGAAGGAGCACGGACAAGAAAATGGGGGAAATATAAGTGGGTGTCGGCTGGTGGAGAAAAGGATTTAGGGTTTTCAACAAATGAAATAGATAGGGTTTTAAATAGACAGGTAAAGGTAAGTTATGTTGTTGAAAAGAAAAGAACTAATTTAATAACAAACTAACTTGGTTAGTTTATTAACTTTAATATCTCACGAGACTGACGAGGTTAATATAAAAATTAAACTTTTTTTTAAATAGTAATATTAATTAATTTAATTAATTAATGGAAATAGGATTGATAAATAACCATATTTATAAACGAATTAAAATTAGGATAAAAATCTTTAAACGATTATTCATTTCACGAAGCTTCCGAATCTCATTATTTTAAGAGTTTTGACTAGTTTAACGAGCATCGAGTTTCATTGTGTAATAACGAGCCAAGAGTCTTGGAAAATATATCGATTGCAACGAAAGACGGCGTACGAGAGTACAAAGTTTCCAAAAATAGGATTTTAAGCAAAGGTTTCCAAATGTAGAAAATATGAAAACGCGGGGAGTTACACCTATTCGCGAAGATTTCAAGGTTGAACGACTTGCTCGCATCTATACTGACGAAGTCATACGCCATCATGGTATTCCTCTCGACATCATTTCTGATCGCGATGGTCGATTTACTTCGCGTCTCTGGCAAACTTTTCAGTCCGCTATGGGTACTCATTTGAATCTCAGTACGGCTTTTCATCCTCAAACGGATGGACAGACTGAACGTACTATCCAAACCCTAGAGGACATGCTCCGTTCTTGTGTCATCGACTTTGGTGGTAGTTGGGATGTGCATTTACCTTTGGTCGAGTTCTCGTACAACAATAGCTACCACTCCAGTATTAAAATGGCACCATTCGAGGCATTGTATGGTCGCAAATGCCGATCTCCCTTAAACTGGCACGAGATTGGAGACAAACATTTTACTGGCCCTGACATCATACAAGAAGCGATAGATAAGATTCACCAAATCCGTGATAATCTACTCAAGGCTCGAAATCGTCAAAAGGTCTATGCTGATAAGGGACGCAAACCGATGGAATTCAACGTTGGGGATCACGTTCTACTCAAAGTGTCTCCTTGGAAAGGAGTGGTTCGTTTTGGTAAAAAGGGAAAGCTTGCCCCTCGCTATGTTGGTCCTTTCAAGATACTCGAAAGGATTGGTAAGGTGGCTTATCAACTCGATTTACCTCAAGAGCTCAACAACGTTCATCCGACGTTTCATGTCTCCAATCTAAAGAAATGTCTCGCTGATGAAGGACTTCATGTCCCACTCGAAGATCTCCAAATCAATGAAACTATGCATTTTGTGGAAAAACCCGTCGAAATCATGGATCAAGGAGTCAAGTTGTTGAGGCGCAGTAAAATTCCTATCGTCAAGGTTCGATGGGAAGGTAAACGTGGCGCTGAATTCACTTGGGAACTCAAGAGCGATATGAAGAAGAAGTACCCTCATCTATTCCCTACTTCTTCCTAAATTTCGGGACGAAATTTCCTAAAGGAGGGGAGACTGTAACGCCCGGCTCTTTTGTACTTTCCATTTATAGAAAGTTTTGTTCGTATTTCTATTTTTGGAAACCTTGTATTCTTGTAATCGTTCCTTCCTTGTAATCATTGTAAAACCGAGACTCGGATCATTAATGAAACTTGTATTTTGTTACGTTTATGTTGAACGCACTCTATATATGCTCGTATGTACGATTTTATGAATCAATTGATGCTTAAACGTTATTCTCGGAAACTATGTGCTAAACTTGTAATTAAACTAACTTATGCATAAAACGTGTTTCGAACGTAAACGATACTTAATTTCGACGTTTGTACGCTCAATTATACTTGGTTTGTGATACTCATACTTGTCTTGCTCTTAAACTATGCTTATATGTCCAAACAAGTCCCTAATCTATCAAAAATGCACCTAAATGTGTCAAGCATAAACTTCAGGGACTAAAGTGCAACAAAAATGAAACTTATCAGAAGTGAGGCGCCGCGTGACGCCAAGCCCTCTCGCGTCACGCCAGGCCCTTGTTTCGACAGCAAGTGTGTTTCTTCAGCTGGTTACACGAAATCCCAAGTTCTAATCTCACCCAATCACCTTTAATCCACCTCTAATCACCTCCAATCACCTCTAAACTCTTCCACTATAAATACACACCTTCTTCAACCCATTTTACACTTTCACAACTCATTACACTTCACAAATTCACTCTCAATCTGTTGCAAATCAGAGTTCTTGGACATATTCGTACATCTTAACAAAAGTGAGTGTAACTTGCTTGTTTTCACTCCAAATCACTTGATTCTTTCTTCTACTTCTTTAGTAAATCCTTGGGTTTGATTCCTTGGTTTTTCCTTGGAGAAATCATGCTTAGAATTGCCCTAAAAAAAGACCTAAACTTTCTGTTTTGTTTGATGTTATTCAAAAACTTATCATACTTGTGTCAAACACATCTCAAACCTATGTCCTAATGCTTATAACCACACCCATGGTTAGTTAGGCTTAAAAACAAGGTTGAGACACTTAAAATCAGAGGATTAAACCTCATAAACTTTCTGTTTTGTTAGGGTATTTAACCCACAAATCATGTCAAGCTTAGATCTTGATGAATGAGTGATTATGGAACAACTTGGGTTGTCCTACATACAATCCTCACATGATTTGATGATTTCTCTTTAGTTAGGTTGTTTATATTATTGTACTAATCCTAGTTCGTGACCCTCCTTGGTTGTTTTTACATCAAGTGAAGTGGTGAACATTCAAGGGGTTCCTAAACGGAAGCTTGTTCTTCCTACCCCATACATGACTTCCATGATAACTCGAGGTGCCTAAATGAGGATTCTAATCTTCTACCTCCTACATGAATTATTGGACTAAATATTATGTAACCTAGATATATATATATATATATATATATATATATATATATATATATATATATATATATATATATATACTCATTCGAACCTTTAATGTTGAACTTGTGTTTATATGTTAAAGTAGTAGAATATCATCTAAGACTTTAAAACCTTGATATGATTCTAATGGGTGTACTACCCATGAAATACAATATAACCCTAGTGGTTACCTAGTGTCATATAAGAGTTATACGTTAAAGATGATTATTTTTAATATCATACTTTATGTTATGTTAAACTCCAAATTTATAATCTTCCGTTAAACGCCAAACTCACACACCTACGTTTCCTCGTGTAGAAGGACTAGGTGCTCCAAACTAATCCATCCACCAACTCACTCGCGGGATTTCAAGTAGGAAAGCTTGCAACCACCGTGAGTATACCCGATCCCTTTTTCCCCTTTACACTTTGGGATGCAACATGTATAACTATGCAAACAACTTTTAAACTCAACTAAACATACTCAATCCTTGATTAAGCATGAAACTAATGTGACTTACTTGTTATTCTCGTATGCTATGGGAATGATTTGGAACGTTATATGGTCATTAACTTTGCTCGCCCACCTTAACAATTATAGCGCTATAGGATTAACGCCCCACCCGTTATACTTTTGGGTATTGTTAAGTTAAACATTACCACCCCGCTAAACTATTGGGATTAGCCTATTTTATGCGTTGTATTCTAGGGTTTGATCATATTGTACGCTAAAATTGCATACTAGTAATCACATATTATGAATCATGTTGGATTTGAGTTTTATTCTATTATGCTATGTAATCAAACTTGTATACTCGCCCTTGCTTTAGCATTGAAACTCTATTTTAATACATGTTGCAGGTTAAATTGTTGAAGTATGATGAAAGATGAAATAAGAATAGGGTGGACTAGATACACACCTTTAATTCATTCATCTCTTGATGTTATGTTGAAATTTGAACAATGTTGTTATTTTCTATTTTTAATGTTGTATGACAATTTAGCACTTGCAATGAAATTTGGATTTAATTAAATATTGTCACATAGTGTTATGAAGTCTCTAGCAATCTATACACACTTCGTCTCATCCCGATGTTTCCGCCATCGGTTGGGGTGTGACAGATTGGTATCAGAGCCATAACTATAGGGAATTAGGAAAATTGCCATGCTTTTGCCCTAATCTATAGTTTTAGGAATTTTGCCTCTTATGTGTTGTTTAAAACTTTTGTACTCTACCATGCATGCTTCCTAGCTACACTTCTTGTTCGATTAAATTTATATGCCTTTCCTAAGGTTAACATGAATACACTTTTGTTTATTTGTATACTCTTGTAACACAAACGAGACAACTTTACCAAAATAGGCGTGAAACCCACAATTTGGTAAACGACTCTCATTCTACCTTAAACTATTTTTGCACGAAATTCCACCATTAAGCTAGGAGTGAAATCCACAACTTAATGGTAATTTCCTTTTCAACTCTAGTGGACCCTTGTCATAGTGTCGAAATTTTTATTTTGACCCGACGAGTACCAACCACATTTAGGGTACGAAATCGTCAAGTTAGGGGTGAAACCCGCATCTCGTCGATTAAGTCCCATTCCTCGATTTTCAATCTCGCCAAAGTCCCGATTGTTTCAATCAATTAGAGATGTGTAGTAACCGGAAGGGTAAGATACCGTTAATCGCTTCTCGACGAGAGTATCATACCTATAGGCCAAAGCACGTTTTCTCTAATTCGAAAGAACTTTCGACCCACTTTGGAATAGTCGACGTTTCTCTACCCGAAACAATCCTATGTTTTATTGAGCCTCTCTTTTATGTATCTCAATTTATATGTGATTTTATACTTGAACGCTCGTTCTTTTCAAATTTTGGTTTACTCGTTTCGCACGTTGATCGCAATCACAAACAATAATAATCCCTCGTGAACAAACTAAATTTACAATGCTTTCATTTATTCATGCTATGCTATGTGGAACTCATGACTATGCTATATGAGACGTCTAAACTCTTTATGTTATGTGAATCAATTTGAACCTTTTATGCTATGTGACACTTTATGCTATGTGAATCAATTTATGCAAACAATTTTCTTAAAACAAACATTATGATTAAGTCTCACCTATTCGTTCTTTTGAATCTTAGATGTCTTCTCGTCACTCCAACTCGTCTAAGAAGTCAAAGTCCCGTCCTACGAAGAAGATGATGGCTTTCATGGCCGATCAATTTGCACGCGTCATTCCAAAGGTCATCACCGAGATTCGAGCCTCTGAAACTCCTCACTCTTCCGTCGACTCTAAGGTTGAAATACGCAAGCCTGCTTCGTTCAACTTCAAGCACTTTTCATCATGCAATCCCAAGCCATTCACCGGAAATGATGGGGTGACCGCCATGCTTGAGTGGTTTGATAACATGAAGGTCATGTTCATCAACAATGATTGCCCCAATGAGCTCAGAACGCGTAGCGCGACTGGGGTATTCCAAGCCCGAGCTCTCGAATGGTGGACGAACGAAAGGAACATCCGCTCGAACGAACTGGCATATGCGCTGGCCTGGGAAGAAGTTAAGGCCCCGATGATGGATGAGTTTTGTCCTCCGCATGAGCAACAAAAGTTGGAGGAAGAATTTTGGGCACTAAAGCAAGTAGGAGATGAGAACCTAGCTTACACCACCCATTTCAAACAACTTAGCTTCATTGTTCCTCACCTTGTTATGACCCCCGATCGTAAGATAAGGAAGTACATCAATGGGTTACCCTCTGCTATGCGCGATACGATCGAGGCTGCCAAACTCGACAATATTGAAGCTGTTTATCGTTTGGCCGCTTCCCTGAACAACAACCGTGTACGCGATAAGCAAGCCGCAAACCCCGTTTCTTTCAAGCCAGCCAACCAGATTACCCAACAGTTGAGTAGCAATAGGGGGAAGAAGCGAAAGCAATCGAACCCTGTTTGCAATGCGATTGTGCCACCCATTAACCCAAATCCTGTTGCTCCTGATAACACCCAAAAGTCGTACACTGGGATTCACCCCAAGTGTGCCACTTGTAACTATCACCATCCCGCCAATGCCAGGTGTCGTCGTTGTAACAATTGCAACCGTTATGGACATGACACCGCCTTTTGTCGCTATCAACCACAGCAAGCACCACAAGCTCCACCCGCTCCTCAAAACGCAAGACCAGCTAGGGCTTGTTTCAAATGTGGGGATACTAATCATCTTCGTCCCCAATGCCCACAATGGAATCAAGAACAGCAACAACCTCCTCGTGGACGCGCTTTCAACCTAAACGCAAATCAAGCGCGCAACGACAATGATGTCGTTAATGGTACATTTCTTGTTAACCATCTTTATGCTTCGATACTGTTTGATACTGGGGCGGACAAAAGCTTTGTGTCCTTAGAATTCGAATCATTGTTAAATTGCACACGCTCTAAGCTACCTAAGTCGTTTTCCGTTGAAGTCGCCAATGGCAAATCCATCCTAGTCGATTCCGTTCTTCGAGATTGTCGTCTTACTCTTAACGAACACGTTTTCCCTATCGACCTCATACCCATGCAACTGGGTAATTTCGACGTCATCATAGGCATGGATTGGCTTCAAAAGAACCATGCTGAAATCGCTTGTCACGAGAAATACGTTCGTTTACCCCTTCCGTCTGGTGATGTTTTGCACGTCTATGGAGACCGACCTTCAAAGGGACTAAAGTTGATGTCCTGCACACAAGCGAACAAATACTTACGCAAACAGTACTTTGCCTTTTTAGCCCACGTTGTGGAAGAAAAGGGCAAGGGAAAGAGTTTAAGTGATGTTCCAGTGGTGCGCGACTTCCCTGACGTCTTTCCTGAAGATTTACCTGGTCCTCCTCCACCTCGATCTGTTGACTTTCGTATTGACCTCGTACCTGGTGCGACTCCTGTTGCCAAAGCTCCTTATTGTCTTGCACCTTCTGAGATGCAAGAATTATCTACGCAACTTCAAGAACTCCTCGATAAGGGTTTCACTCGTCCAAGTACCTCACCTTGGGGTGCTCCTGTGCTCTTCGTCAAAAAGAAGGATGGCTCTTTCCGCATGTGCATCGATTATCGTGAGCTTAACAAACTCACCATAAAAAATCGTTACCCTCTTCCGCGTATAGACGACCTCTTTGATCAACTTCAAGGCGCTACCTGTTTCTCCAAGATCGATCTTCGTTCTGGTTATCACCAACTTCGTGTTCTCGATGAGGACATCCCCAAAACCGCTTTTCGCACTCGCTATGGGCACTACGAGTTCGTGGTTATGCCTTTTGGCTTGACCAACGCACCCGCTGTGTTCATGGATCTCATGAATCGTGTTTGTAAGCCTTATTTGGATCGTTTCGTGATCGTCTTCATTGATGATATTCTCATTTATTCTAAATCTCGAGCCGATCATGAACGTCATCTTCGCCTTATACTCGAGCTCTTACGGGTTGAACGTTTATACGCTAAGTTCTCCAAATGCGAGTTTTGGATTAAAGAAGTCCAATTCCTTGGACATGTTGTTAGTGAAAAAGGAATCCACGTTGATCCCTCCAAAATCGAAGCAGTGAAGAATTGGACCGCGCCGAAATCTCCTTCTGAAATCCGTTCCTTCTTAGGATTGGCGGGTTATTACCGCCGATTCATCTCGATTTTTTCAAAGATCGCCGTTCCTTTCACTTCGTTGACTCAAAAAGAGAAACCTTTTGTTTGGGGTCCTGAGCAAGAGGAATCTTTTCGGACTCTCAAAGACTTGCTTTGCAACGCTCCTATTCTCGCTCTCCCTGATGGGAATGATGATTTCGTGGTGTATTGCGATGTCTCAAATCGTGGTCTTGGTTGTGTTCTCATGCAACGAGACAAAGTCATCGCTTATGCCTCTCGCCAACTCAAAATACATGAGAAAAATTATACTACCCACAACCTCGAGCTTGGCGCAGTTGTTTTTGCGTTAAAGATTTGGCGACACTACCAATACGGTACAAAGTGTGTGGTTTTCACTGACCATAAGAGCCTACAACACATCTTTGACCAAAAAGAACTCAATATGCGTCAGCGACGTTGGGTGGAATTACTTAACGACTATGATAGCGAGATTCGCTACCACCCTGGTAAAACGAATGTGGTGGCCGACACACTCAGTCGTAAGGCTCATGTAGATGTTATTCGTTGTTTTCATATCTCGAGCGATCTTCACAATTGCATTCGTGAAGCGCAATATTCGTCTATCAATGAAGGTTCCATGCCTGTAGAAATACGTGGAGCTTCCGAAGACCTACTATCTTCAAAATCTGACGGTCTACTCTACTGTCGTGATCGCATCTGGGTACCAGATCGCGACAATCTTCGTGATCTCATTATGAACGAGGCACACGAATCCAAGTACTCAATTCATCCTGGTGCTGACAAGATGTACCATAACCTACGTACATCCTATTGGTGGCCCGGTATGAAGAGAGACATTGCCGTGTACGTTTCTAAGTGTCTTACCTGTTCGAAAGTCAAAGCCGAGCATCAACGACCTTCCGGTCTACTCGAACAACCTGAAATCCCCGTTTGGAAATGGGATAGCATTGCGATGGACTTCATAACCAAACTCCCTCGTACGCCTTCTGGTCACGATAGTATTTGGTTGATCATCGATCGTTTGACCAAGTCCGCTCAATTCATCCCTATTCGCGAAGATTTCAAGGTTGAACGACTTGCTCGCATCTATACTGACGAAGTCATACGCCATCATGGTATTCCTCTCGACATCATTTCTGATCGCGATGGTCGATTTACTTCGCGTCTCTGGCAAACTTTTCAGTCCGCTATGGGTACTCAGTTGAATCTCAGTACGGCTTTTCATCCTCAAACGGATGGACAGACTGAACGCACTATCCAAACCCTAGAGGACATGCTCCGTTCTTGTGTCATCGACTTTGGTGGCAGTTGGGATGTGCATTTACCTTTGGTCGAGTTCTCGTACAACAATAACTACCACTCCAGTATTAAAATGGCACCATTCGAGGCATTGTATGGTCGCAAATGCCGATCTCCCTTAAACTGGCACGAGATTGGAGACAAACATTTTACTGGCCCTGAGATCATACAAGAAGCGACAGATAAGATTCACCAAATCCGTGATAATCTACTCAAGGCTCGAAATCGTCAAAAGGTCTATTCTGATAAGGGACGCAAACCGATGGAATTCAACGTTGGGGATCACGTTCTACTCAAAGTGTCTCCTTGGAAAGGAGTGGTTCGTTTTGGTAAAAAGGGAAAGCTTGCCCCTCGCTATGTTGGTCCTTTCAAGATACTCGAAAGGATTGGTAAGGTGGCTTATCGACTCGATTTACCTCAAGAGCTCAACAACGTTCATCCGACGTTTCATGTCTCCAATCTAAAGAAATGTCTCGCTGATGAAGGACTTCATGTCCCACTCGAAGATCTCCAAATCAATGAAACTATGCATTTTGTGGAAAAACCCGTCGAAATCATGGATCAAGGAGTCAAGTTGTTGAGGCGCAGTAAAATTCCTATCGTCAAGGTTCGATGGGAAGGTAAACGTGGCGCTGAATTCACTTGGGAACTCAAGAGCGATATGAAGAAGAAGTACCCTCATCTATTCCCTACTTCTTCCTAAATTTCGGGACGAAATTTCCTAAAGGAGGGGAGACTGTAACGCCCGGCACTTTTGTACTTTCCATTTATAGAAAGTTTTGTTCGTATTTCTATTTTTGGAAACCTTGTATTCTTGTAATCGTTCCTTCCTTGTAATCATTGTAAAACCGAGACTTGGATCATTAATGAAACTTGTATTTTGTTACGTTTATGTTGAACGCACTCTATATATGCTCGTATGTACGATTTTATGAATCAATTGATGCTTAAACGTTATTCTCGGAAACTATGTGCTAAACTTGTAATTAAACTAACTTATGCATAAAACGTGTTTCGAACGTAAACGATACTTAATTTCGACGTTTGTACGCTCAATTATACTTGGTTTGTGATACTCATACTTGTCTTGCTCTTGAACTATGCTTATATGTCCAAACAAGTCCCTAATCTATCAAAAATGCACCTAAATGTGTCAAGCATAAACTTCAGGGACTAAAGTGCAACAAAAATGAAACTTATCAGAAGTGAGGCACCGCGTGACGCCAAGCCCTCTCGCGTCACGCCAGGCCCTTGTTTCGACAGCAAGTGTGTTTCTTCAGCTGGTTACACGAAATCCCAAGTTCTAATCTCACCCAATCACCTTTAATCCACCTCTAATCACCTCCAATCACCTCTAAACTCTTCCACTATAAATACACACCTTCTTCAACCCATTTTACACTTTCACAACTCATTACACTTCACAAATTCACTCTCAATCTGTTGCAAATCAGAGTTCTTGGACAGATTCATACATCTTAACAAAAGTGAGTGTAACTTGCTTGTTTTCACTCCAAATCACTTGATTCTTTCTTCTACTTCTTTAGTAAATCCTTGGGTTTGATTCCTTGGTTTTTCCTTGGAGAAATCATGCTTGGAATTGCCCTAAAAAAAGACCTAAACTTTCTGTTTTCTTTGATGTTATTCAAAAACTTATCATACTTGTGTCTAACACATCTCAAACCTATGTCCTAATGCTTATAACCTCACCCGTGGTTAGTTAGGCTTAAAAACAAGGTTGAGACACTTAAAATCAGAGGATTAAACCTCATAAAATTTCTGTTTTGTTAGGGTATTTAACCCACAAATCATGTCAAGCTTAGATCTTGATGAATGAGTGATTATGGAACAACTTGGGTTGTCCTACATACAATCCTCACATGATTTGATGATTTCTCTTTAGTTAGGTTGTTTATATTATTGTACTAATCCTAGTTCGTGACCCTCCTTGGTTGTTTTTACATCAAGTGAAGTGGTGAACATTCAAGGGGTTCCTAAACGAAAGCTTGTTCTTCCTACCCCATACATGACTTCCATGATAACTCGAGGTGCCTAAATGAGGATTCTAATCTTCTACCTCCTACATGAATTATTGGACTAAATATTATGTAACCTAGATATATATATATACTCATTCGAACCTTTAATGTTGAACTTGTGTTTATATGTTAAAGTAGTAGAATATCATCTAAGACTTTAAAACCTTGATATGATTCTAATGGGTGTACTACCCATGAAATACAATATAACCCTAGTGGTTACCTAGTGTCATATAAGAGTTATAAGTTAACGATGATTATTTTTAATATCATACTTTATGTTATGTTAAACTCCAAATTTATAATCTTCCGTTAAACGCCAAACTCACACACCTACGTTTCCTCGTGTAGAAGGACTAGGTGCTCCAAACTAATCCATCCACCAACTCACTCGCGGGATTTCAAGTAGGAAAGCTTGCAACCATCGTGAGTATACTCGATCTCTTTTTCCCCTTTACACTTTGGGATGCAACATGTATAACTATGCAAACAACTTTTAAACTCAACTAAACATACTCAATCCTTGATTAAGCATGAAACTAATGTGACTTACTTGTTATTCTCGTATGCTATGTGAACGATTTGGAACGTTATATGCTCATTAACTTTGCTCGCCCACCTTAACAATTATAGCGCTATAGGATTAACGCCCCGCCCGTTATACTTTTGGGTATTGTTAAGTTAAACATTACCACCCTGCTAAACTATTGGGATTAGGCTATTTTATGCGTTGTATTCTAGGGTTTGATCATATTGTACGCCAAAATTGCATACTAGTAATCACATATTATGAATCATGTTGGATTTGAGTTTTATTCTATTATGCTATGTAATCAAACTTGTATACTCGCCCTTGCTTTAGCATTGAAACTCTATTTTAATACATGTTGCAGGTTAAATTGTTGAAGTATGATGAAAGATGAAACAAGATTAGGGTGGACTAGATACACACCTTTAATTCATTCATCTCTTGATGTTATGTTGAAATTTGAACAATGTTGTTATTTTCTATTTTAAATGTTGTATGACAATTTAGCACTTGCAATGAAATTTGGATTTAATTAAATATTGTCACATAGTGTTATGAAGTCTCTAGCAATCTATACACACTTCATCTCATCCCGATGTTTCCGCCATCGGTTGGGGTGTGACAATATAACACATAAATCTAAACCCAACTAAACTAACTGTGCGGCCCGCCCCCCCTTTTCATACTCAACCCAAATCAGCAACAGTTTTTAATCATGAAATCATATTCCAGCGTCAACCATTTACATAGTCATTCTTGACACACATTCAACATTATGTAAACCAACATCTATCAACATGAACCCTAACGTAAACTAGGCGACCACAATTCTTTCATTAACATTGGTATTCAAGCATGATCATAGATTGCATACAAACTTTCAAGTCATAACATCAAAAGTCTCGATCCATGCTAAATCATGTTGTTCATCAATTCCACTTTCTTAAATCATAAACAGATTTATCACTATTTATTCAAACGATCACATGTAACATATTAATCACTAATTATTCAAGAGATCACATGTAACATATTAATCACTAATTATTCAAGAGATCACATGTAACGGGGGACTGAAACAACTAAAGAGAGTAATATACTAACCGCAAACCCGATGAAATCGAAGGAAAGCTTCACGAAAGAGGGGTGTTGCCGTCGGGTTCAAGGAAGAGCTCTAGGGTTAGTATGTTTTCAAAACCAACTTATGTACCCCTAGCCATATAAATATCCGCAACCTATAGAAGGTTTGGGCCGGTAACATTGAGTGTGGGCCAAGTGAATTAAGAGTGTGGTGTGTGGGTGCATGTGTGGCCCAATATGTGTGCGGTGGCCCAAGCTCATGTGCGGCTCTTATAAATAAGCCCAAACACTTAAATGGATCCTACCACTCACTTAGTTATACCCAAGTAAATTCACATTTGACAAATTTAACATAGCAAAAGTTTAATGAGAAGTTTGATATAACAAGGACGTGGAAGGAGAGAATTATGAGAAGTTAAAATCACGAGATCAAACGACACTAACCTTGAAAATTCGGGTTGTCACATTTAAGCTTAGGAAACAATAGGTCTTGAATACCACTATATATCAAACATTAAATAGAGAATTAATTTGTCAAACATTAAGTAGCGAATTAATATCCTTTAAACGTTTTAATAAAAAAACAGTTATTAATGGCTTTAATTGCCTAGAATTGGTTATGTCGAAACTTTAAATAGTAAAGAATATTATTAAACAAAAAATGGATGAATTAATATTAATTGCTTATGGAATCGCTTTAAGACTGGAGGGTATGGAGAGTCTCATCCCCAAGGGGATGGGCCGCCACGTCACCGCCACGTACGCGAGGCCTAAAGGGGATGGACCTAGGGGGTGGGGGATGAACCCCTTTATATATATATATATATATAGCTGTGTGTGTGTGTGAGGAGAGAGAACACAGGCCCGTAGAGCACGTCGTTGGGGAGCCGGAGTCGCCGGGACGCGCCTATGGGGGGCGGTGTGGGGGTGCGGCGCCGGGCCTAAGCCGGCCCCCATACCCTCCAGTCTAATTGCCTGGGTACCATAAGTGTATTAAATGCGCTTCGCTTGAAAATCTCACCTAGGCGTAGGAGGCGCTCACATTTAATAACTATGATACAAACATGTTGGGGATCAGAGTGTATTGCAGCTATCAGTCAGGTTACTCGGTATGGGTGAGGCTCATCCTTGGAGGATGATCCTCCACGTTAGCGCCACGTAGATCGGGTGTGAGGATGGGACAAAGAGGATGGAGCTAACGAAATGGAGATGGGCCTAAAATATATATGTATATTTGTATATATATGTGTGTGTATAAAGAAGAAGAGAGAGGAGCGGCTTCAACGTCTTCTGGCTGACGTTCACGACGACAACGGGGCTCCGGAAATGGTGTGTCGGCCTGTGTCGGGCCAAGATGGGGCGGGGACGGTCCCCATACCGTCTAGCCTCACAGAGAGGAAGGCGATGGAAGAGGAAAAGGCGACAGCCCTTGGAACGATGTTCTGAACCGCCGGAACACAGGAAGCAAGAAGACAGATAAGAGGGAGAACATTACCAAGTTCTATGTCACGAATTTACTAACGGGATGCAATCCTTGGGACGTTGCCGATTTTGTAGGTGTTTTTTGGGAAGTTGCAGGATGTTTTATCGCTAGGAAGAGAGACAAAAACGGAAACAGGTTCGGATTATTAAGTTTCAAAGATGTTGAGGTTTTGAAACTTTTAAAAAATTACTTAGTGTTTGAATATTACCCCAAGCCGTGTCGGGAAAAGGGTCGACTTGGTCGTCATCACTTAAATTTGTATGAAATGATTTTAAAGTGCCCATTTGTTTTAAAGCCATTTCAAACATATGACAAGTTGAATTCCAACGAGTTGGTATATCCCAATTAGGTCAAATTATTTTTTGGTTAACATCTTTACAAAGTTTTTTGTAATCTTGATATCTTTCTTTACCACTTTTGAAAACATCTTGAAGCATAGCTCTAAAAGCTATAATAAAATCCGATACAAATTTATCTTTTAAACAGGTTTGCACAACTAAATTAATAATATGTGCAACACACCATGTGAGAAAAAAAACACCATCAACAATTGGTTTGTACTTCAACTTTAATTTATCGATCGCATTTGAGTTGTTTGAAGTATTATCAAATGATATTGAAAAAAATTTATCCTCTAAACAATATTTAATTATTGTGGCATTTATAATTTTGTTAATATTTTCTCTCGTATGAGGAGAAGGAAACTCGTCAAATGCAATCGTACGCTTCATCATTTGCCATGTATCGGGATCAACCCAATAAGCGGTGACACAAATGTACGATTCGGTTAAACCGTGTGGAGCCGACCACACATCACTAGTTAAGTTTACACTAGTTTTTAAATTAAAAAAAAAACAATTAAATCTTTTCTTGCATTTTCCCATAAATTTAAACAATGGCGTTTTAAAGTACGACGACTTACATGTTTGAAGCGAGGTTGAAGCGTTTCCCTAATAAGCTTAGTAAGATCGGGGTCGTCGAAGTGTCTAAACGGTAACGCTTTTTGAATCACCAACTTCGCCATCCTATCACGAGCTATCTTTTGTTCATAACGGAATATCGTACCATCTTTTGAGAGTTGAACTTGACCGGGTGTCAAACCTTTTAAAGCTTTATAATACTTTTTAGCATGCTTCGTTAACGTGGAATTAGAGTCCTTGCTTAACAAAGCGCCACAATGTTTGCATTGGGCCTTTTGAGAACCGTCACTCATTTCGACCAAGTCCCAATTGCACCACACTTCAATATTGCGACTATGTGATAATGTTCCAATAACATATGGAGCGGTTTGAGTTTGAGGAACATTATTGCCGGATAGGGAATTTGTGGTTTTAGAGTTCTTTCAAACCATTGTAGAAAAATATGTCAAGAAATAGAAGAAAATGATACAAGAAGAAGATGAGGATTGGTGAGTTAAACAAATGAAAATTGAAAACAATTTATAATAACCGGTTCCAACGGCTAGTAACCGGGTCCAACAGATAGTAACCGGTTCCAACGATCATATTTGGCATTTAATGCATTTTGCAACCTCCAAGAATCGATCCTAACGGCTAGTAACCGGTTCTAACGGTAACTTATTACCGGGTACAATGGGACCGGGTACTGGAAGAACCGGGTACGGGTACTAATGAGGTACGGGTTTGGAACCGGGTACGACCTGTTTATTATCAAAAAATATGGAACCGGGTAAGAACCGCTGGGTATTTTGAACCCGGACCCGGTTCTTCTATACATCGGGTTGGAACTGGAACCAATTACGGGTCGGTTCTACGGGTTCAGGTTTGGAACCGGGTATTATGCCCATCTCTACTTTGCCCCATTGGGGACGAATGGAGTTTACTTCCGGCCACTGTGCCGCTGTTTTCATATGCTCCACAATCAAAACACGTTGGTGTTTTAAGAGGGGGCATTTCTTATGAACCAAAAATCTCTCCTAACCACAACCGATATGGGATTTGCCTTGATTAACATGGACCAATGTAACACCCTTGGAAAACCTAGACACAACTAAACTGAAGAAGTATTAATGGAACATAGTCACGTAGTGTTACATAATTACGTACTGTTACATAATCACGTACCGTGATACTAGTTTTTTAATAAAAAGCATATTACGTAATTACGTACCGGTACGTAATCATGTAACGTTATACTAATTTATGAATATAATGCATATTATCTAATTACGTAATGTTGTAACCACCTATCGGTACCTAATGACGTAGCTTGTAAAAAGGAATGCTTGTCGTATGGTGTAAATCCTGAAAAGAAATATAATGTGTGAAAAAGTTATAGTTGTTTAAAAGAACCGTGAAGGAAGTTGGTTTAAAAATCGGCAATAATGTCTTTTCTTGTATTGCCCTTTCACTACTTGTTTTTGTTTTGTGATTTTTTTATTTAAGGACCACCTAATCTCAATTACTGGATTATTAGATCAATGTTCCATATTATCTTGTACATTTACACGGATTTGATGCTTTGTACATACTCTATACCTTTTTACATAGTATTAATTTCCAACCTTTCCATGTATAATGGTGTTTTACCTATCTCATGTTTAACGTGTTTAAAAATATGATTTTTTCTTACTTTTAACCCCAAACCTTTTTTTTTTGGTATTCAATCTCACAAAATTTGATTTTTGACTTTTAACCCAAAACTTTTCATTTTGCAATTTAATCTCACAAAATTTGATTTTTTTTACTTTTAACCCAAAAGTTTTCATCTTTTGCAATTTAACCTCACAACTATTTTACCTTCAACTTTGGTCCTCTATACTTTTCATCTTTCACAAATTTTTGTTTTATGTGTCGTTCTAAATTTTATGAGTTAGCACGACGCAACGTGCATGTGTGGTACAATGTTTTTTACATTTCACTTTCCGTTTTGTTTTAAATTTTGTAAGTTAACGTGATGCAACGTGCGTTTGTGTTTCAATAATTTTACATTTGACAAGTTCGTTGCTATGAGTGGGGTCTTACATGGACTTCGTTTTTTTCTTTTTTATGTTTTACGTTTTGGTCTAATTTATTCGCATTAACACACCGCAACTTCAATGTTGTTGGTCGCTAGCGGTGGTGTAGCATTGTTTCTGTTTGGCATGGTTTTACGCCCTCACACAACGTGCGTGTGAGGGGAAGGTTGTTTAATACTAGTTATAATAATATTAAAATAGTTACATGGATTATTAATAAAAGGATTACTATTACTTCTAAATTGTCATAATTTGTGATGACATTAGATTGGACTCAAGTGACTGGGCCTAAGTTGTTAAGATGCTGGACTGGGCCTAACTTATATGTGACTGACGACTCCAACCAGTTATCATGCCGCCGTTACTGATTCAGACGAACATAAACGACGACACTATTCTTCTATTTTCAAACTCCCGTCAAACTTCACCACTTCCTTCCGTTTCATTGAATTGCTTTCATCTTCTTCCCACCAAATCGAAACGACGTCGGAGAAGAATTTTACTATTCATACCGAGAGGCTGACGTGTAACACTTGTAATTACAGTTTTGATTCACTTCATGACCAGCGGTCTCACTTCAAGTCAGATTTTCATAGATTCAATGTAACTTCGCTTAACCTAACTTAATTAAATGTGTTAAATATTCTCTATTTTTTCATCAAGTGTTGCTGGTTTTACTTTACGATATTATTATTAGCTATTTATATTGTGTTAAATATTGTGTTACTGGTTACTTGAATGCAAACGAATTATTAAGTAGAATGCCTGTTTCTTTGCATGAATTTGTAATTTAATTACAGCTTCTTTTTTTATTCCATATATCACTATATGTGTCAACAAGTGTGTCATGTATGTACTAACCATAGTTGCCGAAAGCGCAAAGGGTAAGCTATGGGTCTAAGTGTGCACCCAAGGGGTTTTGACAATATAGGTACTAAACAATATATGTGTTTATGAATGTGCAAACCAGGGCACATAGCATAAACATACCATTTTTAAGGATTTTACACTTGTTTTAGGTTTGTTTAGGGCTATTTTTGTATATTTCAAACCAGTTTGGCCGGAATTTGTAGATTCTTTTTACCGGAAATAATAGAATTTGGCCGGAACCGCACCGGAATTTTGCTAAAATCTTACAGGAACCTCGCCGGAACGTTACCGGAGCGTCTGAATGGCTGTAAGGCACTTTCTTTGCGACTTGTCTTGTTTGAGGGCCTAAGTGTGCGCCTGAAGGGCTGTTGACAACATAGGTTTATTCCTTGACTCAGATTAGATATATGTAGAATGTATGTCTCTGTTTTATACCTAAGAAGCCTGAATTGTGAAATAAATTACCATGATAATTGATAATGGTTAAAAAAACAGATACATATTTCAGTAGGCATCAATCTTCATACAGATTATAGTTTTTGTTGATGAGATGATGTAATATAGAGGCTTCTGATAAGAATAAACAAATATAAAGATAGATTTTGGACCGCTATAACTGCATATATCATATAGCGGACCTTGACCGCTATTTGATTTTGGACCGCTATAACTGCATAGCCGAAAGCAGCCTTAATTTTTATTTTTGCTTGAATGTTGAGGAATACTATGGGAGTTGGGTGACTAATTATTTAGTGTAATATTTGTGTTTCACAATTTACTTTTTCTTTCTCAGATAAAGCTAAGTATTGCAGGGAAGGATACTATCAAGGAGGATGATCATGATATTATATCGAGTATATCAGGTTCAGAAGACAAAGATAACAGAGAATCTGGTGGCCATGATGATTTAAGTAAGGGATTGATGGTGAGTACAAAACAGAAAGTTTCTATACGTCTGCCAAATGGAGAATCAATTTTATTCTGGAAGTGCTTGCTTTTAGGTGACGATGAGAAAATTCTCTTTGAACATGATTTATCTGGACCCATAAAGGCTGATGATACGCCGTTTGTGACAGTGAGGGAAGTGATTGAGAAACTGCTCAATGTGATCAACGAGCCTAGAAACAAATCATGTTTGAGAGTTATCTTGCTTGCTAGCGCTGGTCATTTTGCTGGTTGTGTCTTTGATGGAAACACTGTTGTCACCCACAAAACATTTCACAGGTTCGTCCTTTTCTTAAATGTTCTATTTTTAGGTACATTTTGAGTTCAACTTAATTTTTTATTCAAAATAAAGTTTGCTTAGGAACTTGAAACTGGTCTCCTTTTGACTGGACATACCACATACTTCGTCACTTTTTGAACTAGTATAATACCCATGCGTCGCTCAGGACGCCTCCTTCTAAATATAGTAATAATACTATTGGCATATGGTATACTTACACATTAAGAAACATGTATTAAATTAGGTATAAAACTTAAAAGTAAGTAATATCAAATTAACAATCAACGAAAGTAAACCATAGTAGTATAGTATAATCATATGACCAAAATGTGTAAAACTAATACTATGAGAGAACTTTTGGATGATTTCTGGTTATCTGACCAGTTTGAGATGAAAACACAAACCAAATGAATACATCTTGATATTCATAAACACCACCATACAAAAAAAATAAAAAGAAAATACTTAGGTAGGAATCTATGAACTGGTGGAACAAATGATATTTTTTCATGCTTTATGATAGACTAGCAAGTCCTCCTTCATTGTCACTGTTCTTATGATAAAATAATATGGTATCAGGACAGTAGGCTCTAATATGCAGTTTTAGTCTTATTAGTTTCACTTCTACTAGTAGGTCTCTGTTACATGACTTAACTGCTCTGTTGCTTTCAAACTAAATACGGTCAGTTGGGCAAATTGCTAAAAATGCTACCTTTTTCACGTAGATATGTAGTAAGGGCAAAAGCTGGTAAGAAGCAATCGTCAGAAGATGCTGGTGGCAATATTGCACATTCTGCAGGAGCTGCAATTCGACGGCACAATGAACTTGCTTTAACCAAGGCATGTTTTAACATACTTTTTTTTTAAATTAAAACATATACATACATATTCCACTTTTGGAAGGTTGTTGTTTTGACCTATATAGTCAAAGTAAGACAGATAAAAGAACAAATATGAAATAGATGACTTTGTGAATGCATAGTAGTTTCATAACACAGAAGGCTGCATTTGTCAAACACTTTCGTTTATTTCTTGCATGCTGTAATTGTTTTTTAGTTCTTTGACTGATTCTCATTTAACATTTAGGATATCCGCGAACTACTCACTGCATGGAAGCCGTATTTTGATCTATCTACTGCTATTCTCATTCATGCTCCTTCACACAACCGAGAACAGGTATTTAATGGTGAAAATCCATGCTTCAGATGCCAGAAACATGTTATCAGACACATCCCATTAACAGTTCAAAGGCCAACATTCAAAGAAGCTCAACGGTTATATAAGATATTGACACAAATCTCCACTGAACCAGATGAAGAAATATCACCTGTTATCAAAGAAGATTCAACAAGTACACTTGTCACAGAAAACACAAATAATAACCTGGAAATTGAGAATCTTTCAGAAGATGATCTTGTTAAAAATGTGCAAAGAGTGCATATGTCATTGCCAGCAAAAGCTGGAAATGCAGAGAAAGTTCTGGAACTACTACAACAAGGTTCTGATCCTTGTGTTATAGATGAAAGGGGACGGACTGCTTATAGGCTTGCTGCTGGTAAAGAAGTAAGGAATACGTTTAGACGTTTTATGGCGTTGAACCCGGATACGTGGGATTGGCAAGCTGCCAAAGTTCCCAGCCCGTTAACAAAAGAAATTGAAGAATCTCAGAACGTAATGCAGGTATCTTCTGCTGTGTATGGTTTTGTCTATATTGTTCCTGCCCATTTATATACTTGATTGTGTATAGTAATCTGAAATCGCCACATTTAGAGGTGGCTAGACGGGTTGGTGGGTGGGTCGCGTAATGGGTCAATGGGCCAGGCTGTTTGGTTTAGGCAGCACACGCTTTATTGTCCCTTTGAAAGGTTTTTGACAGGCCTGGCAAATGGGGTTGGGTGGGTTTGGGTTGCGGGTCAAAATGGATTTGGGTCAGAACGGGTCGGGTCGAAACGGGTCGATTTAAAAAAGGTTATTTTGGTTCGGGTCGGCACGGGTTTGCTCAGAACGGGTTTCGGGTGACCCACTGACCCATTCCCTTCTAGTTATTTCTTTTTGACACATTTTAGATAAAGTATGATCCAAGTCTTCCATTTTAAAAGTAAACTAGAATTGATGACCCCGCGCGTTGCGGCGAGATCGTTAAATCGACAAAAATAGACGTAAAAACGTTCAACCACATACGCACATCGATGTGTTAACACACACAATTTAGACCGATAGCTATAATAATAATAATCACCTGCAAAGTTCAAACACAACAAAGAATAAAATAGTCTTAACCCCCCTGTTTTTTGCAAACTGTCTTGATTCATTTTTCCTTAGCTGCACGTCTCTTTTTAATTCATTGTATGTAGTTTATTAGTTCTCTTTTTTCAATCGATGGCCCAGGCTCACAAACCCATAGTGTTCACTACAACACAATGACACATGTAATTCTTTGTAATTAATTCAACTCCAAATTGAATGATTGTTGGATTTATTTCTTAAATTATGTACATCTGAAGGTTCAGGGCCAAATGGGTGCTATTTTTCTTGCAAGAAGTCCAACCACCACCCCCTTACAATCCAGCGATTTAAATTCACTTCAAATCAATCGGAAAAGCTTACTATTTTAACTCGCAATCTACAACCGTGATTTGTGACCCAATTACGCGTGAATTAGCTGTCAAATTACACCATACCACGTTCCCCAATCAAGAGGGTTTCCGAATCGATTAACCGCGTTGTAGATCCACCAATGCTATACTCGTTTTCGTCCCTGCCCACTCTTGAAATTGTCCCTCTCTCGTTTTCAGTTGCTACAGACGAAGACCACAAAGAAAAAGCAATTGATGCATAGAAAATTAGAACGTAAAAGAACAGAAACTTGGCAGTAAAGACCTATAAACAAAGATAGTCAAAGCTAATTCAATAAATCCCCCATTTACCTAAAGAACATATATTCAATAACTCTCACAATCAAACTCAAAACTCTCGAATACATCAATCCGAAACTGAATACGGCGGGAGTGGGGTTTCTCGTCGGTGATCATAGGAACCCTAGATTACCACAAACCACCACCGACACCCAATCCGCCTCTTATTGCCGCCTTACGTGGTTTCGCTTGATGCATCGAACCACTTTCTCAAAATCCGATAACCCCAATGTTTCTTCAAACCGAGGCCACCATTGGCAACAAAATTGGGCCAGAAGCATAGCTGACATCCAGATGCGATTTCTTGGTAGAAGACGTTATGGTTTTTTTTCCGTACAGAACTTCTTAGTGGGAACCACCGCCTAAAGCCCATCTCGTCTCCTTTTCCTATGTCACGCTTTGGGTTCTGTGACCAGAAAATGAAGGACTCGAGAGGCAGGGCGTTGCCGGAAAACTGACGGTCATCATAGCGCACAGCCGCACTGTAGCCGGATCCGGTCACCGAGAAGGTGGAGAGAAGGGAGAAGACAAAAGACTTACCGAAGAGAAGACAAAGAGGTTTAGAGAGAGAGAGGGGGGAATTAACTTGGTAGACTGATAAAGTTGAGAAGATAGGTCAGTGCAATGAATGGTAGTACAGTTGCAATGTATGATTGTACAAAATTGAATAGTGTTATTGTGAGGGGAAGAAATTTTCTTAATTAATATAGGGTAAATGGGCTCATATTGCCGCTTAGGTAGCATTATCAGTGTTTCATCTATGTGTTGTATGATTTTTTTTCTCCTTTAGGCTATAATATATTCAGTTTCTGATAATATCTGAGATACTGTATAAATATGAAGTGTTACTGTTGTCCTGCGTATACTAATACCCAACTTTATATAATTGTTTTTAAGGCAAATAAGGATGCTAAAAGGAAAGCAAGAGCCAAAGAGCTAATACGGATACACAAAGCTACAAAAAAGAAGGCTAAGGTGTTTATTTTATTTCTTTTCTTTTTTCTAACATGAAACGTGATAATGCAATCTTCATTGAAATTATTTATACCCTTTTCAACGGTTTTCAAGAATATATAGTTCAAAATCACCCGTTTTAATACAAATGGGTTGAAATTGTGACCTTTGGTTATTAAATGATCATCAGTTATCCTTTTGAAGTTTCCTTGTGAAAACCATTACCATACAATTATTGGTGTATTCAACTTGCTACGTATAACTTGTATTGTTGTCCCATAAAAACTGTAGTATTGTAATTTTCAACTATTCCATGAATTTGTAAATAAAAAATTTGGGAAGTTTTCTAGTAAAATTATTATAAAAATGAATTTAAGACATTTAACTAATAGTAAAACTTTCTTCTTATATTAAGAAAAATCATAAAAGATTAACCAAGGTTCTATTAAAATTCAATTTGCAGGAGGGCGTTCCGTCCAGCCATCAAGGAACTCGCCGGATTTCCAGTAGGGTTGTGGGAGCTTTGGTTTTGGTTTTTGGGAGTCTGGTGATGATAGCCTTTGGTCAAATGGTCAAAGGTAGGTGGTGGTTAGCAAAAAGTCGCCGTGTTCTTTTGAAATATGACACGAAGCAAGTTCCAAACTTTTTTGAAATCGCGAATGCTATAAATTAGCAATATTTTTTTCTTTGGAACCTTTTTGGGTCTCCAAAACACACGCAACATTAAGAACCTTAACTTTTAGTTTCTTTATCATTGCAGGAAGAAACCACAAAGAACGCAAGATGATTAAATGGAGGTGATTTGTATACTTTAAAAGTTATTCTTACACCCTAAAATACAACGTAAGTAGCATGTTGTCATTCGACGACCATAAGTTTCTTTTGCATAGCTGTTAACTTTGACCTATTTACTTATAGTTTCATTTATATAACTTCTATTTCATATCTTATGAGCAACGCTAAAAAAGGTCAAATGAGTTTAAAGCCTGGCACTGTTATCCCAGAATCACTGCTGTTCCAGGATCGTGTGCGAAACCTAGCCAATAGTTGTTCCTGTCAGCCGTTCACAAAAATTAAAGGATGTTCCTGTCAACCGTTCACAAAAAAAGGATGTTATAAAGGTATTATACATTTACCTAAGGAGACTCACTACAAATATTTTTTTTTTTTTGTAAATGGTTAACTTTATTTCGACTTATTTACTTATGAGTTCGTTGATCCAACAGATCGAGCAGGAGGAGGACCAGGGAGTTCACATCGCGTACGTAGCGTAAACAACAGATCGAGCAGAAGGCTTCATTTTGCACTCACTCCTCGCTACGTAGGTCCTTTCATCCATGCTATTTTATAACATGCGATTTCACATCGCGTACGTAGCGTACGTTAAGGGATATTGTACAGTAAACTTTCTCTCTCTCTATATATATCTTTGTATAATCAACGAGCCGAACTCAAGCTTAGGCCAACTTGCTTACACCCCTAAACTAACCTCCCCTTAACCTGACCAATATAGTTCAATATGTAGAGATATGATGAAATTCCATCTCGTGTTGTGTGTATATTCGAGATAATATTTTAATGTTTAAACACTAAGATATAAGATATCCTCTAGTCAGATTTGTTCAATCAAGCAGGCCGATTGCAATTAAACATTTAAAGATTAAACAAAAACATTCAAACACACAACAATACTTAAGTAAAACAAGAAATTCAGAATTCCATACCTCAAGAGGCAAGTCAAAATCAGAGATTCCGATCCCACTGAGGCCTATGCGGCGTGCCTGGCGTGCTGTTGCTGTTGTTTGTTTTCAACCATAGTTATCAAATGCGCTAGGTGCACTCAAGGCGCATAAGCCTCGCTTGAAGCCTAGACGTAAGGCGCAAAAAAACGAGGGTCTGAGAAAAATAAAGCGCACTTAAATAAAGCAAAAATTAAAATACTTTCTTTAAAAAAATAAGCACAACTTAAATGTAACGATAAAAAATTGAATAACATAAAGTTAAATTATAATTTTTTGGAATAAAGTGCCATTTTGGTCCCTGAGGTTTCGCCATATTTGCCACTTTAGTCCAAATCTCAAACCTTTTAAATCTGAGTCCCTGTGGTTTCACTTTTATTACCATTTTGGTCCAAAAATTGAAATCAGCTAATATTTATCTAATATAATCATGTTATTTTGTTCTTTTCCTCAGAGGCAAAATGGTCAATATGATTTTCAAGGAAGGGTTGTGGTTGGTAGACCAAAAGATTTCTCTACACTTATAGGGATGAATAGAAATCTTATGGCTGCTGGAATCGTTAGTGGAAAAATTTACTATCTTGGTGGTTTAAACCTGATGATTGTGTTCCAGGAGGATTATGAAGCGATAGAGTTTTTAGAGCTCACAGATACTTGGGATGGGTGGTTTTCAAGTCTGGATCTATGGTCCGGGCAATCGTTAGCATATGAAAGGATTTCTTGGATTAAGTTTTCGGTGTTCCGTTACATTTGGCGGAAAATAAAGTGTTCGATACGGTTATGTGCCTCCAGTCCCATCCTCTTAAAAGGTCAATTAACTAAGCACAGATTCAATAATTATCTGTTTAATCCACAATAAGTCAGGTCAAGAGGTAAATTTGAACGTTCGAAAAGAGAAATTATTAAGAATATAAAGACAGCACTAATGAAGTAGCACACATAAAGAAATTCAAAATTATGTGATAACAATATGGTAATATGGTATTACTGGGATGAGATGAGTGGATGAAATTAACTTGGGCTCAAAGGAGAGTTGTTTAACAAGCTGGACTAGGCCCAATTAACTCAGCAATGACAATAGGGATGAGCATGTCGGTATTCCGTCCCGTCCCGATACCGATACCGACTAATACCGATACCGATTTTCACCCAAACTAGGTACCGATACCGATACCGAAACATGTCGGTTAGGTATCGGTACGGTACGGTATCGGTATTATACCGTATTTTGAGGGTCGGTATCGGTATAATACCGATACCGTACCGTACCGATACCGAAATCGCCAAAATGTGGATACCGATCGGGATACCGATACCGATACCGATCGGTACGGGATCGGTACGGGATCGGTACGGGATCGGTACGGGATCGGTATGGGATCGGTATTATAATTCATATGCTCATCCCTAAATGACAACGACCAATGTGAGGCAATCTTCCCACTTTGCCCTCCTATTCGATTGGGGACGAATGGAGTTTACTTCCGGCCACTGTGCCGCCGTTACCGATTCAGACGAACCTAAACGACGACACTGTTCTTCTATTTTCAAACTCCCGTCGAACTTAATCACTTCTTTCCGTTTCTTTGAATTGCTTTCACCTTCTTTCACCACCGCAATTCATAATAATACTTCCGACGAAATCCAAACGGCGTCGGAGAAGAATATTATTATTCATACCACCGACAGACTGACGTGTAACACTTGTAATTACAGTTTCCATTCACTTCATGACCAGCGGTCTCACTTCAAGTCTGATTTCCATCGATTCAATGTAATTTCGCTTAACCTAATTGTCATTCATCAAGTGTTACTGCTTTTACTTTATGATTTTAGCTATATATACAATGAGTATTTGTGCTAAATATTGAGTTACTGGTCGTCACTTGAATTCACACAAATTTATAAGTAGAAGGCCTGTTCCTTTACATGAATTTGTAATTCAGTTACAGCTTTAAGGTCCTTTTTTCTATATATCTGTATGTGTCAATAAATGTGTCATGTATGTACTAATTATAGTTACCGAAAGCGCAAACCAGGGGACATAGCATAAACATACCATTTTTTAGGGATTTTTAGACTTGTTTTAGGTTTGTTTAGGACTTTAGGGCTGGTTTTGTTGGTATTTAAGCACAGAATTTAAAGAACAAGATCAAAATAAAGAGATTGGAGCTGAAAGCTATTTCTTGAATTTCAAAGTAGGAAGTTTTCGAGATAATTTACATGCAGACTCAAAGAGCTTATTTAAAGCAAAAACCTAGCGAAAAAGACTGATTCAAACTAAAGACTCGGTAAGGCTCAACAACCTAGCCGTTACCACTTATTGACTTGAAAACAAACTAAGAGAAATAAACTGCTCCACGTGCATGAAGTCTGCATGATGCCACGAAGCTTAGGATCACATATCTTCATCACCCTCCCTTGATCCTAAGCATATAACTCCCAGCTGAAGACGATAGAACACAAATTTTTCTCTTGCCAAACTCTTAGTCAGCACATCTGCAAGTTGCTCATGGGTACTACAATGTTCCAGTTTGATTTGATCTTGCTCAACCATTTCACGCAGAAAGTGATAGCGAAGTTCTATATGCTTGGATCTTTTGTGCAGCACTGGATTCTTGGATAGACTTATAGTTGACTTGTTATCACAGAAGATTGTTGTAGCCTCTAGTTGCTTGAACCCAAAATCTTCTAATACCCTTCGTAACCAGATTGCTTCACATGTGGCTCCTGATGCAGCTATGTATTCTGCCTCAGTGCTTGACAAGGCCACCGATGCTTGTTTCTTTGAACTCCATGCAATGGCAGCTCCCCCTAAGTGGAAAACATATGCTGAAACACTTTTTCTGTCATCAATACAAGCTGCCCAGTCACTATCACTGTACCCCACTAGTTTTAACTCTTGAATTTTGTTGTACCAGATCCCATAATTTGCAGTGTTTGCCACATATTTGAGAACCCTTCGTGCTGCCCCCATGTGTACCTTTGAAGGCTTTTGCATGAACCTGGAAATAGTACTTACAGCATAGGCTAGATCTGGTCTGGAGTGAGTTAGATAAATAAGGCCACCTACTAGACTTCTGAAGTATTCTCCATTCACTTGTTCAGTTCCATCTTCTAGAGTTAACTTCTCACTCGTATTCATAGGAGTTTCCTCATGATTGCAGTTATGCATCCCAAAACGCTTTAAAAGCGCTTTAGCATAAGCTTCTTGAGAGAGGAAGATCCCCTCCTTGGTTTGAACAACCATTTGACACCAACCAGATTCTTACCAGCTGGGAGTGAAACCAGTTGCCATGTATCATTTCGAACTATAGCCTGGAATTCAACTTCCATGGCTTTCTGCCATTCAAGTGATTTTACAGCTTCTTGAAATGTAAGTGGGTCAGCAACGTTCAAGGCAAATTGGCATACATACATTGCTCCATCTTCATCCTCAGAAATTCCACACCAGAAACATAATCTTTGAGCCAAGCAGGTTGCTTTAATTGTCTCTTTGAAGGACCAGCTACATCAGTTTGTCTAGTGGGGTCTGAGTTTTGAATCATAGGCACATTGGTATTAGGTGATTGAGAGGGACCAGGAGAATTAGTGGTGAAAAAAGGTTGAGTGTTGTTTGAAGTAGGTTGAGGAGGAGGAGTATTGTTTAGGGTAGGGCTGTTGGATGGGTTATGATCTGTCACATCAGTAGGGAATGGATCACATGACTTATTATCTTTGCTTGAGTTAGTGGACCAATCCCACTTTGTTTCTTCCAGGAAAACAACATCCCTCTTCACACTAAACTTCTTTGTGATGGGATTGTAGAGACGGTACCCTTTACTTTGATTGGAATACCCAATAAAAATACTCCTTTCTGATTTATCTTCCAAAGGTCCGTAAGTGTGACACAGAAGGTTTTCTACCATACCATGCTTCATAAGGAGTTTGTTTGACCAAGGCCTTTGTTGGAGATCTGTTCAACGTATAGACTGCTGTAGCCACTGCTTCAGCCCACAACAATCGTGGCAACTTGCTTTCATGAAGCATACTTCTAGCAAGATTCATCACCGTTCGGTTTTTTCTTTCTACCACACCATTATGTTGAGGGGTATAGGCCACGGTCAGTTCACGTTGAAAACCAGCTTGTTCACAGAAAGAGTTGAACTCTTGTGAGCAGAATTCGCCTCCCCGATCTGACCTCAAGACTTTGATTGATCTGTTGCACTCTAACTCCACTATAGCTTTGAAAACTTTAAATTTATTGAATGCTTCATTTTTGTTAGTGACAAAGTAAACCCAGCACATTCGAGAGAAGTCATCAATGAATAAAAGATAGTACAAACTATTACCGAGACTGGGAGTATGCATTGGGCCACACAGATCAGTGTGAATAAGATCCAACCGGGATTTAGCTCGAACATTGGTTGACTTGAAAGGGAGCCGAGCTTGTTTGCATGCTATGCATGATTCACATGCAATATCATAGCTGATATGAGGTAGCCCTTGGACCATTCCATGATCATAAAGTTGTTTCATTCCAGCAGCATGGAGATGGCCAAGACGGCAATGCCATCTGAGAGACTCGCCATCAGTTTGCATGGGAGACTTGTCTTGCACCGAGATCATACATGTCGGATCTACAACAAACATATTATTGGTAGCAACTGGGGCTTGAATGAGCCTTTTTCCGGTTGATTTCTTAGTCACCGTGCAGTACCCATTATCAAAAAGCAATGAATATCCTCTCCTCATAAATTGCCCAACACTGAGGAGATTATATTCAAGAGATGGAGCATAGTAGACATTTTCAAGTATTTTGAACTCAGTGTCATTCAAGTACATAATGATGGTACCCTTTCCTTCTACTCTTACAGCCTTCTTATCACCCAATTTCACGTTTAATTTGAAGGAGTCATTTAACTCAATGAAGTTTTCGATCTTACCCGTCATGTGGTTTGATGCTCCTGAGTCCATGAACCACTGCAACACTTTGCTTTCAGATTGAGTTGTGGTTACCATGAACACATGCTGATCTTCAAAAACATCTGGTTCCCCTTCATTTTCATTAGCTGCTACGTTAACTTGGGGTTCTTCGGTATTGTACCAGCAATCCTTTTTGAGATGGCCATATTTTTTACAAACGTAGCATTGTGGAACCTTGCTTTTGTCGAGAGAACCCCTACCCCGACCAGTACCTCTTCCTCTGGGAGACCCACGGCCTCGACCCCTCCAGTTGGAGTTTCTAGTTTGTTCTTGCACCACGGGTAAAGCTTGTTCATCTTGCCGCTCAGTGGTCTTTGAGACTTTTTCTTGATTCATTCGGGTGTTGATCCTTTCTTCCTGAGATTGTAACAGCCCCATGAGTTTCACAGGTGTTATTTCACCAAGATCAAACGTCACTTCTATCGATGGAATGACATAGTCAAACTTTGGTGATAAACTTCTAAGGATCTTTTCAACGACCTTCTGATCATTGATCTCTTCTCCAAATGATCTCTGCTGCCCTACATTGTTCATAACCCTTGAAAAATAGTCTCCAACAATCTCTTCCTCCTTCATAGACAAATTTTCAAAGGCACGTCTGAGCCCTTGAAGTTTCACCGCCTGAACCTGAGAGTCCCCTTGAAATTCAACCTGAAGAGTTTCCCAGGTTTCTTTAGCCGTATTTGCTGCAGCAATCCTGGAGAACAGACTGTCATGAACACCTTGTTGAATGATCGTCATAGCTTGAGCGTCTTTTTTTTTCATTTCCCTGAGATTATCAGCTCCATCACCCGTAGCAGTAATTCCCAGGTAGATGATCTCCCAAAGTTCTTTTGAACGAAGAATAGTCTTCATGCGCAGGCTCCAATGTTCATAACCCTCTCCTTTGAACACGGGGATAATAGCAGCACCAACACCAGATGATGAGTTTGTGTTGTCAGCCATATTAGGGATTCAGAGAGAACAAATAATGAGTGAGAAAGGATCAAGGCCTGTGCTCTGATACCAAAACTGTTGGTATTTAAGCACAGAATTTAAAGAACAAGATCAAAATAAAGAGATTGGAGCTGAAAGCTATTTCTTGAATTTCAAAGTAGGAAGTTTTCGAGATAATTTACATGCAGACTCAAAGAGCTTATTTAAAGCAAAAACCTAGCGAAAAAGACTGATTCAAACTAAAGACTCGGTAAGGCTCAACAACCTAGCCGTTACCACTTATTGACTTGAAAACAAACTAAGAGAAATAAACTGCTCCACGTGCATGAAGTCTGCATGATGCCACGAAGCTTAGGATCACATATCTTCATCAGGTTTCGGGCTATTTTTGGATGTGTTAAACCAGTTTGGCTGGAATTTGTAGCTTTTTTTTACTGGAACTAATAGAATTTGGCCGGAACCTCGCCGGAACGTTACTGGAGTGTCTGAATGGCTGTAAGGCGCTTTCTTTGCAACTCACCTTGTTTGAGGGCTTAAGCGCACGACCGAAGGGCTCTTGACAACATAGGTACTAACCATTAACCAATCTCTTGGCTCAGTTTAGATATAGGTATGTATGCATGTCTCTGTTTTGAACCTAAGAAGCCTGAATTGTGAAATAAGTTACCAAGATAATGGTAAATAAAACAGATTCAATCTTCATACAGATTGTAGTTTTTGTTGATGAGATTATGTAATAACAAATATAAAGCCATAAGCCCATACATACAGAATTTTAAAACAATAATCTATACTATAATCTTTATAGGATTCTCAATCTTTGACTTATCTCTTAATAATAAGGCTAATATACATCTGCTAATAACAATTATATAATAATAATTCGAGTTAATTACACAAATGGGTCCTGTGGTTTATACCTAGTTTCGCCTTTAGGCACTAACTTTTTTTTAACATGTTTAGGTTTTATGGTTTCAATTTTGTAACACCTTTGGGTACTAACACCAAAATTATCAATATAATGACTAAAATACCCTTCTATTCTTTTTAATTTTATCAATGTAACACCTTTGGGTACTAACACCTAATTTTATTTAAGTTTAAATCAATTTTACAAAATCTATTTTTTTTTTATTTTCATCTTTTTATTATATCTCTTAATTAACATAAAATCTAATAATTCAGAGTGATATATGTTTGTTACTGAAATTGGCCTTTGTTGTTATTTTTGCTAGAATGTTGAGGAATACTATGGTAGTTGGGTGACTCATTATTTCGTGTAATATTTGTGTTTCATAATTTATGTTCTCTTTCTCAGATAAAGCTAAGCATTGCAGGGAAGGATACTATCAAGGAGGATGATTTTGATCAAGCATATTAGGTTCAGAAGACGAAGATAACGGAGAATTCGGTGGCCATGGTGATTTAAGTAGGGGATTGTTGGGGAGTACAAAACAGAAAGTTTCTATACGTCTGCCAAATGGAGAATCAGTTTCATTCTGGAAGTGCTTGCTTTTAGGTGACAATGAGAAAATTCACTTTGAACATGATTTATCTGGACCAATAAAGGATGACGATACGCCGTTTTTGACAGTGAGGGAAGTGATTGAGAAACTGCTCAATGTGATCAACGAGCCTAGAAACAATACATGTTTGAGAGTTATCTTGCTTGCTAGCGCTGGTCATTTTACTGGTTGTGTCTTTGATGGAAACACTGTTGTCACCCACAAAACATTTCACAGGTTCGTCCTTTTCTTAAATGTTCTATTTTTAGGTACATTTTGAGTTCAACTTAATTTTTTATTCAAAATAAAGTTTGCTTAGGAACTTGAAACTGGTATCCTTTTGACTGGACATACCACATACTGTTGGTGCACTTGTGTCTGTACTTTGTCTGTATTTTGTCTTGTTACTGAACGATGTCTTTGTTAGTCTGTAAGTTTGACCAAGTCAACCATCCTCCGGTTTGACTTGGCCAAACAGTCAACATTATGTTTGTAATTTGTTTGGTTCGAAGGATGTGTCATCGAAGGATCACTTATATCCTTCGATGATGAGCTCGATAGATAGCTTTCGATAGATGGACCACGAAAGATCCCATCTTTCGTGGTACATGTTGATCATTCGAGCTGTTCCTGGTCGAAAGATGATCTTTCGACCGGTCTGCATGATCCTTCGACCGGACCTGCTGTGTTTGGGTATAAATACCCGTGTGTTGTGCTCATTTGGTAGATGACAGTTAGCAGAGAACACACACACACTTAGAGAGTTTACAGGACTGATTTGTAAACATTGAGCTGTAACCGGACCTTTCATACGTTTAATACAAGTGGTGTTAATCGTTGAGTCTTGTGTGTTGATTATTTGCGTGTTCTATCTCGGTTTGCTATCTCGGTTGAATTCCGCACAACCGGGTTGGTTTGTACACAAGGATTAGGCGACTAGATCCTCCCCTAGCCGGACCTACAAGTGGTATCAGAGCCTTGGCTCTTATCCTTGTTAAAACCGAGGTGTTCTTACTGTTTTTCGGGATTTTATAGTTCATATTTTCTGGAAATCTTGTTGTTTTTGCTGTTTGTTCTTATAAAAACCTTGTCACTTTTCATTATCACATGTTAAAATGGGTTTTTAGTGAAGTTGCAAGCAAAAACGGGTTTTGGATAGTTGTCGGTTTGCTGGAAATTTCATATTTCTGGGTTTGTTCTTCATATCTTCAACCGTTATTCTAAGTGTTCATCATAATTTTGCACATTTGATCTTCAAAATTTTGAATTACCAAGTGTTTGTGTGTTGGAAGTTGTATTTTGATTAAAATATTGGACATTACCCGGTTGGTGAAAAACCTGCATGTTCAGACCTGAAAGATATGGTCTGAACATACTTTCTGCCGAAAGTTCTCACCAACCCGTCAACTTTTCACCAACCTGTCACCCATTGTCAACTGTGTCAGAGCAAGTTCGAAGGATATCCCTCGAAGTCGAAAGATCATCTTTCGACCAAAGGAGGTTCGACAGATAGTCATCCTTCGAGCATCCTTCGAAGTGTGAAACTTATCTTTCGTTCCAAGGAATATTTTCGAAACATACATCTTTCGGTCTACTGCTCATTTTCGAAAGACTAGGATCCTTCGACTGGGGAGTCTTTCGAAGTCATTGTTCGACACCAATTTGTGCTCATCTTTCGGTCTACAGTACGTTTTCGAAGGATAAGGATCCTTCGGTTGGAGAATCTTTCGAAAAACATTGTTCGAAATTCAACAGAGATCTTTCGAACCCTGTTGATCCTTCGAACAGGTGTTGATCTTTCGATCATTAGTCTGTTTGTGTTTAACAGTTTGTGTTTTTCAAGTCTTTCGACAGGTATCCTTCGGCTGATTAAAAATGAATCCAAGGTGGAATACTTTGGTAAATACAGATATGTATTTTGGTACTCCGTCATCTTCCGCACCGGTATCTTCACAAGCTAATGCAATTTCTACCGGTCAATGGGCATTTGTATCAAATCAAGTTCCAAGTGTTCAAAGCATTCTTTTAAGCGAAAGCGAAACTGGAAGTTTGAATAGACCTCCAAAGTTGATGCATTTATATGAATATCCAGGATGGATTGATAGATTTCATACATACGTTCTTGGTCAAAATACAGAATTGTGGTTGCGGTTCATCACAGATTTCGATCAAACAATAGAGGTTGCCGCATCATCTGCTGCTACGTTTGCAGATCTCACGGAAGATCAGAAGAAAGTCTATGATCTAGAAAAGAAGGCATACGCCATTCTCACTCAGGCCTTAAGTAAAGATATCTATCATCAGTTCGTCAGTTATAAGACTACAAAAAGGTTGTGGGACGCGTTGAAGACAAGGGGCGTGGGAAATGAAGCGACACGTCAACTGAGGAAAGAACTGCTAAAGAAAGAGTTTGATGGTTTTACTTGTATGGAGAATGAGTCGTTGGGTGATTTGACAAGTCGATTTAATCACTTGCTGACTGAATTGACAAATTTCGGGGTTGTTACAACTCCTGTAGAGATTGTGAAAAGGTTTGCAGATGCATTGCCACCTCAGTGGAATACATTCTTGGAAATCATGAAGTACAATGGTACTTTAGCTACAACGAGCTTCAACGACTTTGTTCAAATTCTAGAAAACAAGAATCAGGAAGAAACTCTGAAGGCAAAAAGAATTCCCGTGCCTCAAAATCCTGAAATGTATTTTGGAACCTCTAGCACCTCTACAAAACCTTCTTCGCATGCTCCAATTCAAACAGCTTTTGTGACTAGCACAGATATGTATGGCAATACTATCCAAGTTCCTGTGCCTCCAAAGACAGACATGTATGGAAATCTGCTGGAACCAGTCCCTCAATCAGCACCACAACAGCAACGACCTTTCAGACCAACTGATATGTTCGGAAATCCCTTACCAACAACAGATATGTATGGGAATCCGCTTCCTCCTCAACAGCAAGCTTGTTATGGAAGCACATCATCTGCTGGTCAGCAATCAAAGCCAGATGCAGTACGGCTCGACACCTCAAGCTTTTCTAAAGTCAGTGTGGAAGTAGCAAAGGAACACATGGAGCTGCTAAACACTGTGGTGAGCGCATACTGTGGATTAGTGGAAGGTCAGATTGGTAATATTAATCTGACACAAGAAGACTATCAGCAGATTGATAAAGAGGAGATGGAGATGATGGACATTAAGTGGGCCTTTGCCAGTGCTGTTAGGCGAGCAAAGGATTTCATGGAAAGAACAGGCCGAACCAGCTTGGAAAGCAAGAAAGACACCAAGTATGGGTTTGATAAACAGGCTGTTAAATGCTTCAACTGTGGTGAACGTGGTCATTTCAAACGTGAATGTACAAGGCCATCTCAGCATGGGAACCAGAATCCTTTCCGAGGTCAAGGCAACAGGGCAAATCAGAACCAAGGAAGGAACAACGAACGAACACTGGTGCCTGTCAATAACCAGAGTCAAGCAGGACCATCTAATGCCAACCAGGCACTTGTGGTTCAGGTAGATGAAGGTTGTGATTGGTCAATCCAGTTGGGAAATGATGCACCTGATGGAACAGCTTGTTTTGCTGAAGTGGTTAATGATCTTAAACACGCCAGTGGTGGAGAATCTTCCACCAATGGTGTTGAATCTTCTGAAGATGAAGACAGCTCCGGGTACAGTGGAAGTTCAGATGAAGAGTCCTCTGCTTCAGGCAATGATCAGGAAGATGACACATCAACTGCATCAGTTAATGCAGATATTGATGAACTTTTGGAGGAAGCTGCAGCAGGAATTCAAAGAAGATCTATTTTGGTGGATCAAGCTGCTTATTCTTCGTCCTCTCTCCATTCAGCCTTTATGGCGAATGTCGACAGTTCATCAAGTCAGGTATGTGTCGACGAACCCACTTCTGTCAGCTGTAATAACTGTGATAGTTTGCATGTTAGATGTGCTGAGATGGAAGCAAACATGTCTGAGTTGCAAGGCAAACACGATGCTTTACAAGCTAGTTTGTTTGAATTGCAAGACAAACATGTTTCTGTGAATGATAGGTGGTGTGAATTGCAAAGCAAACACGAGGCTTTGCAAGAGAAATATGATGTGACATTCATTCACAATCAGAAATTAACAGTGGATCTTTCAAAGTGCACTGAAGCCAACATGTTTTATGAAAACCATGAAAAGGAATTTAAAAGGATGATTGAAACATTAAAGAAAGATAAAACAGAACTGACAAAAATGGTTTCCAGAAAACAAACTGACATTAATTTGTATATCACTCGTCTTGAGGTGATGCAAAAAGAAATGGCTTGTGTTAAAACAGAAAGTGAGGCGATCCGACTCAAGTTAGACAGTTATTTGAGTTCTAGCTATGTGTTGGATCACATCATTGATGTTCAGAAAGAGAAAAAGGATGTTACATGCATAGGTTACAAGAAATGTCCACCACCCGTGAGAAACAATTTTGATGCTTTGCCTGATGAGGAGTATAGGACTCACTTTGAGCCATCTGTTCCTTTGGATGTTGAGGAATTTGCAGCAGGGCTCGGATACAAGAAAGAAGTATCGTCAGATTCAGATGTGTCAGCAGATACATGTGTAACTGCTGAACAGAATCAGGATCCTCCAGTGGTGGTTGAGGATGTTGATTCTTCTGATGATGAGTCTGATGATACTGATTCGGAAAAGTCTGATGCAGTAATCAAAGAAGAGGACATACCTCTTGAGAATCATATCCTATGTGATCCTCCCACAAAACCTGCTAAGACTGTTCCAACCGAGTCCACATCTGCAAAAGAGTCGGAGAGTGTGGATTTGCTGTACACTCTTGTTGGTGATGATAAAATCTATTCAGACAAAGATTTTCCTATTAAAAATGTTAATCAATCTTTAATCAGTAAAGTCTTTGAAAATTCTACAAGTAAGTTTTTGGGAAAGACAGGACCACATGTTACAGTCACACAGTGTCCTCCTATCCCAAAGGCTGAAGTTAGAAAACAATTTGGGAATAAGAAATTACCAACAGTGGAAAAACAGCAAAATCATACCAAACCCAAAGGTAAGACACCGGCTCAAGATCAAAAGAAGCCGAATCAGAAAAAGAAGAAGAATGTGAACTTTGTGAAATCTAAGGGTACGGACAAAATTGCAAAGTTTGAAAATCAATCTAATTTAGATTTTGTCCAAAAAGCAACTGTGATGAAAAGGAATGAACCAAGTTGTTCAAAACCTAGTACCTCGGGATCACAAAGTTCATCATCGGCAAGACGACCACATGATACTTCGGGGTTTGTTGAACGAAGATCATGTTTTGAATGTGGAACAATCGGGCATATTGTTCGAAATTGCCCGTATCTTCATAAACAAAAAGACATAGTTGATGATCCCCGTGGCCCAACTGACCGCAAGCGATCTGTTTCTGTAAAACAAGATCCTCGACTCATAAGAGAAAGGGAAAAGAAACAGAAACATCAACAGGTCAAGAAAATTGAAAAAGCAATTAAAACCGATGTGGCTCAAAAACAATCTGTTTCTGTCAAACCAAACAATTTAAAAACTTCAGACAATCATGAAGTTAAGTTTTTAAAGAATAACACTGGTATAACAAAACAGACTTGGAAACCAAAAACGGTTACTGAATCAGGGGGACCATCACAATTTCCGAATCATCAAAAGGTGGAAGTTATTGTTGTTGATAAAAATGGAAGACCCAAGACCACAATGGCTTGGGTCCCCATCTCCAACTAATCGATTGAGTTTATGTGCAGGGTGTTCCAGGAGGAACTATCAGTAGTCATTGGATTGTTGATAGTGGGGCATCCAGGCACATGACAGGCGACATGAAGCTTCTCTACGACGTCAAATCTATTAGAGGAGGTTATGTTGCTTTTGCTGGAGATAAGGGCGGATATATAACGGGTGAAGGAATGATTTCCAACGGGGTTGTTAGCTTTGACAAGATCAACTTTGTGCAACAACTTGATCACAATCTTCTTAGTGTTTCTCAAATTTGTGACAAGCAGTTCTCAGTACACTTTGATGCTAATGGATGTTATGTGCTGAAACCCGGCTTCAAAATTCCAAAAGAATGGATTCTCTTGTCGGCTCCAAGGATAAATGATCTGTATGTCCTTGATATGAGCCAAGCTATCACAACGTCTGCACAAGCAACTTGTTTCGTTTCCAAAGCCACAGAAAAAGACACAATCTCTTGGCACAGACGAATGGGTCACATTCACTTACGCAAAATGAATCATTTGGTATCAAATGAATTGGTGAATGGTGTTCCCCTTAAAAACTTCCATCTTCAAGACGTCTGTGTCTCGTGCCAGAAAGGAAAACAAACGAAGAAGCGACACCCTACAAAGAAAGTCAACACGGTGGCCGTTCCTCTTGAACGTTTGCACATGGATTTGTTCGGTCCTGTCAAGCACAAAAGCATTAGGAATGATCAATATTGCCTCGTGATAACTGATGATTATTCAAGATTTTCTTGGGTGGCGTTCATGGCACACAAGAGTGAAACCTTCGGTATTATCAAAAACTTGATCATTCAGATTGAGAATCTTTACAACTTGAAGGTTAGACGGATACGTAGCGACAATGGTACTGAATTCAAAAATCATGCCATGGCGGAGTTTTGCACTTCAAAAGGTATTCTTCACGAATTTAGTGCAGCTTATACTCCTCAACAGAATGGCGTCGCTGAACGTAAGAACCGCACATTGATCGAGACTGCTAGGACTATGTTGGTAGAGTCGCAGCTACCCATTCCATTCTGGACTGAAGCTGTGTCTTCTGCATGCTATACGTTGAACCGAGTCCTTACAGTCAAAAGGCACAACAAGACCTGCTTTGAGCTTATCAACAAACGGAAACCGGACTTGTCTTATCTTGAACCGTTTGGAGCTCCATGCACAATAATCGATCCTAATGGAAAGTTTGGGGCAAGAGCAATTGAGGGATACTTTCTTGGGTATTCCACCCCTAACTTAAGAGTCTGGAATTTAGAGACTAAAAGGGTCGAGGAATGGTCTGAAGTCAGAGTACAAAGGCACACTTTACCGGTTAGAAATCCTGGTCAGCCTTGGATGTTTGAGTACGATGACTTTTTCAATTCGATAAATGTCGAAGCCGTTGAAGAAAGTGCTGCGGCAAGGATGTTTTTCGAGAGTGACAATGCAACAGATTCACCGTTGGTTCGTCCCATTATAGTCAATCAAGAACCATCTTCAGTGAACAACAATGCTCTCGACAATGAGGATTTTCACGATGCTACCGAATTGAACGAATCTTCAGAGGATGATGAATTTCTAGATGCAGATCAAGAAGCTCCAACAGCAGTTCATGGTACTTCAGAGGGTACTCCTCCAGTGGATGTCCCTAGAACAGCTGAAACTTCTGCATCATCCTCTTCGTCAATTCCGGGTCTTGAATTGATTGTTGATCTCAATCTCAACAATCTGGGTACAAATATTCCAGTTCAAGATAATCCAGAAACAAGGATTCATAATACCCATCCTCAACAAAACATCATAGGAAATGTACAAAGTGGCGTTCAAACAAGAAACATGTTGCGAAACAACAACAATGCAGGCTTGTATGCAACTATCAGAGAATCTGGTCAACAGAATGATTGGTCTTTCGCGTGTTATGTCTCACAGGAAGAACCAAGAACTTGGAAAGATGCATTGAAAGATAGCTCATGGGTTGAAGCGATGCAGGAAGAACTGCAGCAATTCCAGAAGCTAGGTGTCTGGAAACTCGTAGAGAAACCTGCTGGTTACAAGAAGATTGGTACCCGTTGGGTGTTTAAATGCAAAAAGGATGACCGTGGGATCGTTATTCGAAACAAAGCAAGGCTAGTCGTTCAAGGTTTTCGTCAGATTGAAGGGATCGACTACAACGAAGTCTATGCACCTGTTGCACGTCTAGAAGCCATTCGGATTTTTCTGGCTTATGCCTCATTCAAGGGTTTCAAGGTATACCAGATGGACGTGAAAAGTGCATTCTTACATGGTGTGGTGGAAGAAGAGGTGTACGTCGAACAGCCCCCAGGTTTTGAAGATCCTATCCATCCCGATCGGGTTTGGTTGCTCAACAAAGCTCTATATGGTCTACATCAAGCACCGCGAGCTTGGTACGCAACCTTATCTAATTATCTGCTGGAGAACGGTTTTCGCAGAGGTCTTATCGACTGCACTCTTTTCATCAAAGAACAAGATGGAGATCTTCTACTGGTACAGGTATACGTTGATGATATTATTTTTGGTTCTACTAATGATGTCTTGTGTAGGGATTTCGAGCGTGTAATGCAGGATAAATTCGAGATGAGTGCTATGGGGGAAATGACTTTCTTTTTGGGCCTACAAGTACAACAAACCGAGTCTGGGATATTCATCCATCAGACTAAATATGTTGGTGACATCTTGAGCCGGTTCCAGATGTCTGATGCAACGCCCATTGGTACCCCATTGCCACAAAATCACGGAATTACTCCAGACTTGAAGGGTCAAGATGTTAGCCCCTCATACTACCGCGCGATGATAGGATCTCTTATGTACCTCACAGCATCAAGACCAGATATAATGTACCCCACGTGCCTGCTTGCCAGATATCAAGTGAACCCGAAGGCCTCACATCTTGCAGCTGTAAAAAGGATTTTTCGTTATTTGAAGGGTTACCCTGACACCGGTCTGTGGTACCCTAGGGATAATAACTTTGACTTGATCGCATTCAGTGATTCTGATTTTGGCGGATGCAAAATCGACGGCAAATCCACAACGGCTGGATGTCAGTTTTTGGGAAATCGCCTAGTCACATGGCAGTGCAAGAAGCAGACGTGCGTCGCTACATCAACATGCGAAGCTGAATACATTGCTGCCTCAAGTTGTTGCTCCCAAGTCCTGTGGATACAACAACAAATGCGTGATTACGGTTTTGAATTCCTAACTACTCCTATTTACGTTGATAATTCTGCTGCCTTACAGATCACTAAAAATCCTGTGCAGCATTCAAAGACTAAGCACATCGACATTAAGTATCACTTCATACGTGATTGCTTTGAGAAAAGGCTAATCGATGTTGCTTACGTCCACACCGATGACCAACGTGCCGACCTTTTTACCAAAGCATTTGACAAATCAAGATTTGACTATTTATTATTGGTAAACGGCATTAAGGTCAAGCAAGAGTAAAACCAACATCGGAAAATCATTTTTGTAAATACTTTTGTGTTTTAAATTTGTCTTAGTTTATTGATTTTAGGGGGAGTAAATCCAAAATTTGAAAAATCCAAAAACATTGAAAATTTTCAAAAACACAAAAACAATAGAAAAGCAAAAATGAGTTTCCTGGCGAGCAAAAGAGAAAATGATAGTACATCAGTGGTCTGTCTAAACCTCTTTAAACTTAAACTGAAAAGCGATAAGCAGCTCTATATAAGATGTATCGGTAGGCTCACAATCATTTTAAAGTGTGCAGGGTGATATAAACTTAAATCGACTGAAGACTGGGTGGGAACCATTCATTGGCATATGGTCTTGGTACCGAAATTTCGTTTGAGAGATTGCCGAGGTTCTAAGATATTCGGTCTTTATGCTGCTTATCATCTGGGTATCATGGTTGTATCTTTTACCGAAAAATAACGGGGACGCAAGTCTAGATCTTCCATGATACTATACATACGTGTACATATTGCATTCGACCTCAATAAGTGATCAACAATCACATGTCCAAACAAATAAGTGATAAAATATCACAAATTCTTTCCGGGAGTCAAGTTCGGCTCTCTGCTGTACGAAAGTACTGACCTGTTCACGGACTTGCTCCTGTGCCCTCATGCATCGAAAATCAAGTTCCTCATCATAAGTGATTCTATCACATAGGGCTTGGTTTTCAAATCAAATAAGTGAGAATCTCACATCATATACGGTCAAACAGATGATAATCGGTATACTCACCGGTAAGATGAACCCTCGTGCATACCTTGATACGGGAATGTGTCGTGATGTGGATGAACACCGGTCGGTAAGTATAAATCATACCTTAACGTATCCCCTCGCCATGATTACATCTGATAAGTTGAGCTTAAGTGGACAACAATACCGATAATTGTTATAGGATGCTTATCTAATTGTGAACTAATTGAACAAGGAGAGTGTTTTGACATGACCGTACACTGATATGATTCTCTTACCCTCGAAACTCACAAAAAGAATGTCTGTAAATATTTATTTACTGCTTTCAGTCTTTACATTTGAAATATTCAAAAAATTCCAAAAAGATTTTATGTGTGTTTTAATATAAACCTTTTAAAATACCAAAAAGATTTTATTTCTATCTTATTTTCGATCGTACGATGTTGGAGCTCGAGTCTTCGTTACCTGAAACCTGAACGAAAACCGAAAACGACTTAATCTTCATAAACGGTCGAAATTTGCAAGCGTTGAAAGTTAAAATTGAAATTGATAAACTTTGTTAAACTTTCAAATTGTCGGACGGTGTTTGTTTGAACAATGGTCACATGTGTGTTGTTTGCTTATGATATTCCAAGCGGTTGTTCTCATTACGCGTTTAGATTTCTTGCATGTGCAGATTCTAAAGGCTAGGAGAACATGGTCGATGACAAGCTTCGGAATGAAGACACGACGTGAAGGCACTCAAATGATGAAGATGATCGAGTTGCCGCTGACCATCATCAACACCACAAGGATCTCACTTCATAAAGATAAATACTTTCACGAGCATAACTCAAGGGGGAGCTTATGTTAAGGGAGAGTTTGTCAACACACTTCCTACATAAAACGGGGAGTTTGTTGGTACACTTTCTGCTTTCAAGACGTGAAGACTTTAAAGATCCTCCGACATTGAAGACGTGAAGAGACGTCAAAGACTTGAAGACACGAAGGACCTACAAGAATGAAGATCAAGACAAAACTATCTCGAAGATCGAGACAAAGCTACAGCCAAGGGGGAGTTTGTTGGTGCACTTGTGTCTGTACTTTGTCTGTATTTTGTCTTGTTACTGAACGATGTCTTTGTTAGTCTGTAAGTTTGACCAAGTCAACCATCCTCCGGTTTGACTTGGCCAAACAGTCAACATTATGTTTGTAATTTGTTTGGTTCGAAGGATGTGTCATCGAAGGATCACTTATATCCTTCGATGATGAGCTCGATAGATAGCTTTCGATAGATGGACCACGAAAGATCCCATCTTTCGTGGTACATGTTGATCATTCGAGCTGTTCCTGGTCGAAAGATGATCTTTCGACCGGTCTGCATGATCCTTCGACCGGACCTGCTGTGTTTGGGTATAAATACCCGTGTGTTGTGCTCATTTGGTAGATGACAGTTAGCAGAGAACACACACACACTTAGAGAGTTTACAGGACTGATTTGTAAACATTGAGCTGTAACCGGACCTTTCATACGTTTAATACAAGTGGTGTTAATCGTTGAGTCTTGTGTGTTGATTATTTGCGTGTTCTATCTCGGTTTGCTATCTCGGTTGAATTCCGCACAACCGGGTTGGTTTGTACACAAGGATTAGGCGACTAGATCCTCCCCTAGCCGGACCTACACATACTTCGTCACTTTTTGAACTAGTATAATACCCATGCGTCGCTCAGGATGTCTCCTTCTAAATATAGTAATACTATTGGCATATGGTATACTTACACATTAAGAAACATGTATTAAATTAGGTATAGAACTTAAAAAGTTAAAAGTAAGTAATATCAAATTAACAATCAACGAAAGTAAACCATAGTAGTATAGCATAATATCATATTGATCAAAATGTGTAAAAGTAATACTATGAGAGAACTTTTGGATGATTTCTGGTTATCTGACCAGTTTGAGATGAAAACACAAACCAAATCAATACATCTATGAACTGGTAGAACGAATGATAGACTAACAAGTCCTCCTTCATCGTCACTGTTCTTATGATATTTAGCGTGCACAAGATAAAATAATATGGTATCAGGACAATAGGCTCTAATATGCAGTTTTAGTCTTATTAGTTTCACTTCTACTAGTAGTTCTCTGTTACATGACTTAACTGCTCTGTTGCTTTCAAACTAAATACGGCCAGTTGGGCAAAATGCTAAAAATGCTACCTTTTTCACGTAGATATGTAGTAAGGGCAAAAGCTGGTAAGAAGCAATCGTCAGAAGATGCTGGTGGCAATATTGCACATTCTGCAGGAGCTTCAATTCGACGGCACAATGAACTTGCTTTAACCAAGGCATGTTTTAACATACTTTTTTTGAAAATTAAAATATATATACATACATATTCCACTTTTGGAAGGTTGTTGTTTTGACCTATATAGTCAAAGTAAGACAGATAAACGAACAAATATGAAATAGATGACTTTGTGAATGCATAGTAGTTTCATAACACAGAAGGCTGCATTTGTCAAACACTTTCGTTTATTTCTTGCATGCTGTAATTGTTTTTTAGTTCTTTGACTGATTCTCATTTAACATTTAGGATATCCGCGAACTACTCACTGCATGGAAGCCGTATTTTGATCTATCTACTGCTATTTTCATTCATGCTCCTTCACACAACCGAAAACAGCTATTTAATGGTGAAAATTCATGCTTCAGATGCCAGAAACATGTTATCAGATACATCCCATTAACATTTCAAAGGCCAACATTCAAAGAAGCTCAACGGTTATATAAAATAATGACACAAATCTCCACTGAACCAGATGAAGAAATATCACCTGTTATCAAAGAAGATTCAACAAGTACACTTGTCACAAAAAACACAAATAATAACCTGGAAATTGAGAATTTTTCAGAAGATGATCTTGTTAAAAATGTGCAAAGAGTGCATATGTCGTTGCCTTTACATGAAGCAGCAAAAGCTGGAAATGCAGAGAAAGTTCTGGAACTACTAGAACAAGGTTCTGATCCTTGTGTTATAGATGAAAGGGGATGGACTGCTTATAGGCTTGCAGCTGGTAAAGAAGTAAGGAATATGTTTAGACGTTTTATGGCGTTGAACCCGGATACGTGGGATTGGAAAGCTGCCAAAGTTCCCAGCCCGTTAACAAAAGAAATGGAAGAATCTCAGAACGTAAAGCAGGTATCTTCTGCAGTGTATAGGTTTGTCTATATTGTTCCTACCCATTTATATAATTGATTGTGTATAGTAGTCTGAAATCGACACGTTTAGAGGTGGCTAGATGGGTTGGTGGGTGGGTCGCGTAATGGGTCAATGGGCCAGGCTGGTTGGTTTAGGCAGCACACGCTTTATTGTCCCTTTGAAAGGTTTTTGACGGGCCTGGCAAATGGGTCGGGTTGGGTGGGTTTGGGTTGCGGGTCAACGTGGGTTTGGGTCAGAACGGGTCGGGTCGAAACGGGTCGATTTAAAAAAAATGTTATTTTTGTTCGGGTCGGAACGGGTTTGCTCAGAACGGGTTTCGAGTGACCCATTCCCTTCTAGTTATTTCTTTTTTGACACATTTTAGATAAAGCTGGCATGATCCAAGTCTTCCATTTTAAAAGTAACTGGGCTCATATTGCCGCTTAGGTAGCATTATTAGTGTTTCATCTATGTGTTGTATGATTTTTTTTCTCTTTTAGGCTATAATATATTCAGTTTCTGATAATATCTGAGATACTGTATAAATATGAAGTGTTACTGTTGTCCTGCGTTTACTAATACCCAACTTTATATACTTGTTTTTAAGGCAAATAAGGATGCTAAAAGGAAAGCAAGAGCCAAAGAGCTAATACAGATACACAAAGCTACAAAAAAGAAGGCTAAGGTGTTTATTTTATTTCTTTTTCTTTTTTCTAACATGAAACGTGATAATGCAATCTTCATTGAAATTATTTATATCCTTTTCAACGGTTTTCAAGAATATATAGTTCAAAATCACCCGTTTTAATACAAATGGGTTGAAATTGTGACTTTTGGTTATTAAATGATCATCAATTATCCTTTTGAAGTTTCCTTGTGAAAACCATTACCATACAATTATTGGTGTATTCAACTTGCTACATATAACTTGTATTGTTGTCCCATAAAAACTGTACATATTATAATTTTCAACTATTCCATGAATTTGTAAATAAAAAATTTGGGAAGTTTTCTAGTAAAATTATTATAAAAATGAATTTAAGGCATTTAACTAATAGTAAAACTTCTTATATTAAGAAAATTTATAAAAGATTAACCAAGGTTCTATTAAAATTCAATTTGCAGGAGGGCGTTCCGTCCGGCCATCAAGGAACTCGCCGGATTTTCCAGTAGGGTTGCAAGGGAAGAGAAGTTCAGGGGGCTTATGGTATCAAGAAGTTAGATTCTGTGTGGACCCATTTTCAAGATGCTCACTTTACCCCTCTATGTTTTGTTCTAGTTTGTATGCTTGTAAATATAAAAACTATGTTCAAGTATGGTCTCCATTCTCATAGGATTCTTTTTGTAGTTTCTCGTTCAAATCTGTACTTATTTTGCCCTCAAATTTGTCGTGACATCTTTGAACATTGACGTTTTTTTTTTTCAATGGCTAATTTATTTTTTTACTAATAATTATAAATTATTCCTTTATGCTTAGATTTAAACCTAAAACCTTCCTTTTAAGAGTAAGAGACATGTGCTTCTACCAGCTAGGCTAACTCCACATTAACGAACACTAACATTATTTGTGGCAGCCACCACAAACGCTATCACCCTTGATATTTTAAAGTAGAAGAAAAATGTGTTTTACTTTTATCTTTTTTGATTGCTATACTTAGTGTCGACACCGTACCAATACAGTAAAGAATTGAACCAATACCACTAACCGCAGGCACAGCGAGTAGGGGAATTTATCTACATAGTATTTGGTGTTGCTCAAAAAACAATGAACCTGTTGATACATATTATGTGGACGCGACTTGGTTCGGTTTGACTCGGTTCGGTTCGACCCGGTTAGGTTCGGCTCAAGCCCGACGTCACGACATTCCTCTGTCGTGCGTCCCAGAGTTCGTCACGCGAAGCACGGAGAGCCGAGAACGTTTCCCGCTTGACACATCATCATGACGTCATGATGATGTCACAACTTTGACTAAACACAAGTTCATGAAGAAATGATTCATATACGTGCATGTGAATTGAGTTAGGGGCCAATCAACTTCACATGGGCCAGAACTACACATTGGGCCGAACCCAAGTCCAATCGCACAAGTGAACACATATATATACATACCGAAATCAGTGTTTTCGGTACAAGAAAGAGTGGACACAAGGGTGGACCAAGACAAGACACAAGGCAGCGAACACAAGTGTGAGAGAACCCGAGAACTGTGAGAGAGTTTTAGTGTGTGTGTTAACCGGATATTGTATTATCTTGTACTTGAACTCTTCTCTTTGATATACAAGTGTGTTAAACATTGAATCTACGTGTCTTGTATCTCGTGTTCTTCTCGATCTCTATCTCGGTTTGCTTTCCCGGTTGGATTCCGCACAACCGGGTTGGTTTGTACACAAGGAGTAGGCGACTAGATCCTCCCCTAGCCGGACCTACAGAACCTAAGATTAAATTATAGAGTAAAGTACAATTTCCGTCCCTGTGGTTTACTCTTAATCGCACGTTCAGCCCCTGTTTGCCAAAATCAATCATTCTCATCACTGTGGTTGTCAATTTGAATCGATAACGTCCCTCCTAACAGAATTTGTTGGTTTAGACGGCTCCTATCTGAATGCTTTTCCAAGCCCAGTTAGGTTTTTCACCTCTGTGAGTATGTGACCCTAGTAATATCTTAACTTGGGCCTAAGTGACTTGTTTAAGAAGCTGGACTTGGCCCAACTTAATGAGCAATGTCCAATTTAGATGTATGTGTGTGTCTCTGTTTTGAACCTAAGAAATTCAAATTGGGGGATAGATGGATTTGTACTTTAAACCGGTAAAACCGATGATACTATTATTTCATGTAACAAATCTCTTTGTTACATGATGTAAGTGACCTGCTGCCTATCAAACATTCAAACAATATATGGTCAGTTCGGAAAACTGCTCAAAATGCTACAATTTTTATGTAGATATGTAGTAAGGGCAAAATCTGGTAAGAAGCAATTACCAAAAGATGCTGGTGGCAAAATTGCACATGCTGCACGAGTTTCATTCACCTCACCGAGCTGTGGATACAGCTTGCACGTAGGATTCGTGGCGAGAGGGCTTAGACTATGATTTGTAACACTAGCTTGCACTTCATCACCAGCGGTCTCACTTCAAGTCAGACTTTCATCCAATTAATGTAACTTCGCCTAACCTAACTTAATTAAATCTGATTTAGTATTATTTTTTTTCATCTAGTGTGGCTGGTTTTACTTTATGATTTTAGCTTTTAAATGTGCATCTGTATTTTGTTCGTGTAGTACTACTGCTTAATGCCTGTTTCTGTACATGAATTTGTTCTTCAAATTACACCTTCATGGTCACATATCTATATGTGTTCTCTGTTTTCAACCTAATAAATCCAAATTGGGGGGTAGTATGACAACATTTTTTTATATTTCTGTATCTAGAAGCTGTGAAATAAATGGTAAAAAAAATACACGTTGTTTTTGCTATTAAGACGATGGAATATCGATGCTCGTTATATGACCCGCTTCACTAATAGAATAAACGAATGGCAAACGTGGTGATTATACGATTTGATTTGATTCACTTTGAAAGTTTCGGCAAACGTGCCTTAATCAGCTTTCAGTTTGTTTTATCCGTTTTAGGTATTTATAACTCTGATATTCTGTTAAAATTTGCAGAGATTAATACAAAGCATGAACAAACAAACAAAGGGAGGAACATTAGATTAGAATACCAGACGACCAAGAAAAGTATCATGATTTTATTTTTTTGCATTGAAAAAACCAGATTTTGATAAACATATAATTAAGAATTTATGGTAATAATAGTGATTTATTGGTGTGATCGAAAGTCTTTGGTGTCCCTCACTACGAAATGCTGTTTTTATGTATATTTCCCATTTGTTTTTGGTGCAGTGTTTCATTTTTAGAAAACTCAATTGCAAAATCGCATATTTGCTCATCAGAAATTGTTGTGATTATTGTAAAATTAAGAGCGATGTTTAGGGGGTTTATGATGATTACTGACACATGAGGTAATAGATACAATAAACTGCTAAATTTATGGACTATGAACAGTGAAACGATTTTAAAAAAATATGCAATGACAGTACAAAGTTGGTTTTTGCAAAGAAACCCATAACAGTGCTTTTTAATGGTGAACCATGTAGCAGGGGCGCAGCTTTCAGGGGGGGACCCCCGAATTTTTCGCTCAATAGTGTTATGTATGTACGTTTCGTATAGAATTTTTTAGGTATATACGTTTTCGACCCCCCGGTTTTATAAAAAAAATTACTTATATAGAATTTTTAGTTGTGACTTCCGAGCCCCCGTTGGAAATTTTCAAGCTTCACAACTGCGATCATCAAAGCTCAATTGATAGAAGGTAAAGGTTGAGATACTTGGAAGTTATCTATAATTGAGTACATACAGGATACAAGCATATTCAAGTACAGGATATTGACAAATGAAAGTAACCATATTTTTAATTTTGAAAAATAATAAACTGTTTGTTTTCTGAGAGCAACGCAATTATTAAAAATTAGTGCCGGCCGGCACCTTAATACAAAATAATACACGTTCATTTGATAATAATAATAATAAATACTCCTTTATGAAAAGGAATATTAAAATAATTGGTAAAAGACTCCTTTCTTGTCTCCACTCCTATCTTGTCTCAAATCAACCACTCCCAAATTATCTCAATTATATATTCATGATATCTTATTTACATTCATAGCATACAGACCAAAAACTACTCTCATTCCAATTTAGCTATTGTTTACTTGTCTATTGTTGCTTTTTTTACAACTTAAATAATAATGACCAGTGAATAAAAGATGGAGCGCATGCAAAGTTTCCATGAAGAAATTATGCAAATGCTCTATAGTGCTAAACTATGTAACAACAAATTCGTCAATTAACAACGTTGATTGAATAGTATAATAAAACGAACAAGAAAAGATTATGTTACTTATCTTAATATATTTTTTTAAATCAATATTACTAATTAATACTATAACTTAACAATCTATTTCTTTCTATAAAAAAATAACTATGTTACTAATTAAACAACATTTCTTAAATATATTAGAATATACATGCACACACATATATAATTTGGGGTTTAATTTAAACGAGCCAAACGAGCGAGCCAACCAGCCAACTAATGAGCGAGCCACGAATCGCACCTACCTTGGCTCGGGCTCGGCTCGTTTACAAACCGAGTCGAGCCGAGCCAACTCGTTTAAAACCGAGCTAACTTCGAACCGATCTTTTATCGAACTCTTCGAGCGAGCCTCGAGCCACGGGCTTTTTGAACGGCCCTAACTCAGATCACTCCCATCTTATCCCCACTTGTGTCTTGTTTACTTGCATTCATAGCATACAGATTACACACCAACTACTCTCATTCCAGTTTCCAGTTTCAAGTAAACCTCTTCACTGTTAACAATGGCAGAAGCTCTTCTCAATGTCATCTTTGGCAAGCTAACCGATGAAGCCTTCAATAAATTTGCTCGCTCTCAGGAGATTGATTCTAAGCTCAATGACCTGAAGATTGTTGGTGCACTTGTGTCTGTACTTTGTCTGTATTTTGTCTGTATACGAAACGATGTCTTGTTAGTCATGTAAGTTTGACCAAGTCACTATCCTCCTAGTTTGACTTGGACAAACAGTCAACATTATGTTTGTTAGTTGCTGGGTCGAAGGATGGTCATCGAAGGATCACTTATATCCTTCGATGATGATGAGCTCGATAGATGGACCTTCGATGGATGGACCACGAAAGATCAAATCTTTCGTGGTGCATCTGGATCGTTCGAGCTAATTCTGGTCGATAGATGATCCTTCGATCATCCCATCTGATCCTTCGACCGGACCAGCTGTGTTTGGGTATAAATACCCGTGTGTTGTGTTCATTTTGATAGTTGGACAGATAGGGAAAACAGAGAACACACACACTGTTAGAGAGAGTTTATAGAGCTGATCTGTAAACCTTGTGCTTGTAACTGGACCATTCATACGTATTAATACAGAGGTGTTAATCGGTGAACTTTGCGTGTCGTGTTATTGCGTGTTCTATCTCGGTTTGCTATCTCGGTTGGATTCCGCACAACCGGGTTGGTTTGTACACAAGGATTAGGCGACTAGATCCTCCCCTAGCCGGACCTACAAGTGGTATCAGAGCCTTGGCTCTTCTCCTTGTTAAAACCGAGAGTTTTCGGACTGTTTTTCGGGTTTAAAAAGTTCACTATTTTCTGAAAATCTTGTTGTTTTTGCTTGGTGTTTTGTTAAAAACCTTATTATTCTTCATGTTTACATGTTAGTTGTTGGTTTTTGTTGAACATTTTAGCAAAATTGTGTGTTTGGAGAGTTTCAGTTCACCGAAATTCTTGTTTTTCTGGGTAGTGTTCTTGGTATATTCATAGTGTTCTTGATAAACTACACTTTTGATCTTAATAATTTTAAATTACAAAGTGTTTTGTTTGTGTTGGAAGTTGTTTACTGATTAAAATATTGATCATTACCCGGTTGGTGAAAAACCTGCATGTTCAGACCTGAAAGATATGGTCTGAACATACTTTCTGCCGAAAGTTCTCACCAACCCGTCAACTTTTTCACCAACCTGTCACCCATTGTCAACTGTGTCAGAGCAAGTTCGAAAGATATCCCTCGAAGTCGAAAGATCATCTTTCGACCAAAGGAGGTTCGACAGATAGTCATCCTTCGAGCATCCTTCGAAGTGTGAGACTTATCTTTCGTTCCAAGGAATATTTTCGAAACATACATCTTTCGGTCTACTGCTCATTTTCGAAAGACTAGGATCCTTCGACTGGGGAGTCTTTCGAAGTCATTGTTCGACACCAATTTGTGCTCATCTTTCGGTCTACAGTACGTTTTCGAAGGATAAGGATCCTTCGGTTGGAGAATCTTTCGAAAAACATTGTTCGAAATTCAACAGAGATCTTTCGAACCCTGTTGATCCTTCGAACAGGTGTTGATCTTTCGATCATTAGTCTGTTTGTGTTTAACAGTCTGTGTTTTTCAAGTCTTTCGACAGGTATCCTTCGGCTGATTAAAAATGAATCCAAGGTGGAATACTTTGGTAAATACAGATATGTATTTTGGTACTCCATCATCTTCCGCACCGGTATCTTCACAAGCTAATGCAATTTCTACCGGTCAATGAGCATTTGTATCAAATCAAGTTCCAAGTGTTCAAAGCATTCTTTTAAGCGAAAGCGAAACTGGAAGTTTGAATAGACCTCCAAAGTTGATGCATTTATATGAATATCCAGGATGGATTGATAGATTTCATACATACGTTCTTGGTCAAAATACAGAATTGTGGTTGCGGTTCATCACAGATTTCGATCAAACAATAGAGGTTGCCGCATCATCTGCTGCTACGTTTGCAGATCTCACGGAAGATCAGAAGAAAGTCTATGATCTAGAAAAGAAGGCTTACGCCATTCTCACTCAGGCCTTAAGTAAAGATATCTATCATCAGTTCGTGAGTTATAAGACTACAAAAAGGTTGTGGGATGCGTTGAAGACAAGGGGCGTGGGAAATGAAGCGACACGCCAACTGAGGAAAGAACTGCTAAAGAAAGAGTTTGATGGTTTTACTTGTATGGAGAATGAGTCGTTGGGTGATTTGACAAGTCGATTTAATCACTTGCTGACTGAATTGACAAATTTCGGGGTTGTTACAACTCCTGTAGAGATTGTGAAAAGGTTTGCAGATGCATTGCCACCTCAGTGGAATACATTCTTGGAAATCATGAAGTACAATGGTACTTTAGCTACAACGAGCTTCAACGATTTTGTTCAAATTCTAGAAAACAAGAATCAGGAAGAAACTCTGAAGGCAAAAAGAATTCCCGTGCCTCAAAATCCTGAAATGTATTTTGGAACCTCTAGCACCTCTACAAAACCTTCTTCGCATGCTCCAATTCAAACAGCTTTTGTGACTAGCACAGATATGTATGGCAATACTATCCAAGTTCCTGTGCCTCCAAAGACAGACATGTATGGAAATCTGCTGGAACCAGTCCCTCAATCAGCACCACAACAACAACGACCTTTCAGACGAACTGATATGTTCGGAAATCCTTTACCAACAACAGATATGTATGGGAATCCGCTTCCTCCTCAACAGCAAGCTTGTTATGGAAGCACATCATCTGCTGGTCAGCAATCAAAGCCAGATACAGTACGGCTCGACACCTCAAGCTTTTCTAAAGTCAGTGTGGAAGTAGCAAAGGAACACATGGAGCTGCTAAACACTGTGGTGAGCGCATACTGTGGATTAGTGGAAGGTCAGATTGGTAATATTAATCTGACACAAGAAGACTCTCAGCAGATTGATAAAGAGGAGATGGAGATGATGGACATTAAGTGGGCCTTTGCCAGTGCTGTTAGGCGAGCAAAGGATTTCATGGAAAGAACAGGCCGAACCAGCTTGGAAAGCAAGAAAGATACCAAGTATGGGTTTGATAAACAGGCCGTCAAATGTTTCAATTGTGGTGAACGTGGTCATTTTAAAAGGGAATGTACGAGGCCATCTCAACATGGGAACCAGAATCCCTTCAGAGGCCAAGGAAACAGGGCTAATCAGAATCAAGCGAGGAACAACGAGCGCACACTGGTGCCTGTCAACAACCAGACTCAAGCAGGACCATCAAATGCCAACCAGGCACTTGTGGTTCAAGTAGATGAAGGTTGTGATTGGTCAATTCAGCTGAATAATGATGCTCCAGATGGAACAGCGTGTTTTGCTGAAATTGTCAAGGATCTTAATCACGCCAGTGGTGGAGAATCTTCCACCAATGGTGTTGAATCTTCTGAAGATGAAGACAGCTCAGGTTACAGTGGAAGTTCAGATGAAGAGTCCTCCGCTTCAGGCGATGATCATGTGGATGACACATCAAGTGCGTCAGTCGATGCAAATATTGATGAGCTTTTGGATGAAGCTGCAGCAGGAATTCAAAGAAGATCTATTTTGGTGGATCAAGCTGCTTATTCTTCGTCTTCTCTCCATTCAGCCTTTATGGCGAATGTCGACAGTTCATCAAGTCAGGTATGTGTCGACGAACCCACTTCTGTTAGCTGTAATAACTGTGATAGTTTGCATGTTAGATGTGCTGAGTTGGAAGCAAACATGTCTGAGTTGCAAGGCAAACACGATGCTTTACAAGCTAGTTTGTTTGAATTGCAAGACAAACATGTTTCTGTGAATGATAGGTGGTGTGAATTGCAAAGCAAACACGAGGCTTTGCAAGAGAAATATGATGTGACATTCATTCACAATCAGAAATTAACAGTGGATCTTTCAAAGTGCACTGAAGCCAACATGTTTTATGAAAACCATGAAAAGGAATTTAAAAGGATGATTGAAACATTAAAGAAAGATAAAACAGAACTGACAAAAATGGTTTCCAGAAAACAAACTGACATTAATTTGTATATCACTCGTCTTGAGGTAATGCAAAAAGAAATGGCTTGTGTTAAAACAGAAAGTGAGGTGATCCGACTCAAGTTAGACAGTTATTTGAGTTCTAGCTATGTGTTGGATCACATCATTGATGTTCAGAAAGAGAAAAAGGATGTCACATGCATAGGTTACAGGAAATGTCCACCACCCGTGAGAAACAATTTTGATGCTTTTCCTGATGAGGAGTATAGGACTCACTTTGAGCCATCTGTTCCTTTGGACGTTGAGGAATTTGCAGCAGGGCTCGGATACAAGAAAGAAGTATCGTCAGATTCAGGATCCTCCAGTGGTGGTTGAGGATGTTGATTCTTCTGATGATGAGTCTGATGATACTGATTCGGAAAAGTCTGATGCAGTAATCAAAGAAGAGGACATACCTCTTGAGAATCATATCCTATGTGATCCTCCCACAAAACCTGCTAAGACTGTTCCAACCGAGTCCACATCTGCAAAAGAGTCGGAGAGTGTGGATTTGCTGTACACTCTTGTTGGTGATGATAAAATCTATTCAGACAAAGATTTTCCTATTAAAAATGTCAATCAATCTTTAATCAGTAAAGTCTTTGAAAATTCTACAAGTAAGTTTTTGGGAAAGACAGGACCACATGTTACAGTCACACAGTGTCCTCCTATCCCAAAGGCTGAAGTTAGAAAACAGTTTGGGAACAAGAAATTACCAACAGTGCCAAAACAGCAAAACCATACCAAAACAAATGGTAAGGCACCGACTCAAAATCAGAAGAAGAAGAAGAAGAAGAATGTGAACTTTGTGAAATCTAAGGGAACGGACAAAATTGCAAAGTTTGAAAATCAATCTAATTTAGATTTTGTCCAAAAAGCAACTGTGATGAAAAGGAATGAACCAAGTTGTTCAAAACCTAGTACCTCGGGATCACAAAGTTCATCATCGGCAAGACGATCACATGATACTTCGGGGTTTGTTGAACGAAGATCATGTTTTGAATGTGGAACAATCGGGCATATTGTTCGAAATTGCCCGTATCTTCATAAACAAAAAGGCATAGTTGATGATCCCCGTGTCCCAACTGACCGCAAGCGATCTGTTTCTGTAAAACAAGATCCCCGACTCATAAGAGAAAGGGAAAAGAAACAGAAACGTCAACAGGTCAAGAAAATTGAAAAAGCAATTAAAACCAATGTGGCTCAAAAACAATCTGTTTCTGTCAAACCAAACAATTTAAAAACTTCAGACAATCATGAAGTTAAGTTTTTAAAGAATAACACTGGTATAACAAAACAGACTTGGAAACCAAAAACGGTTACTGAATCAGGGGGACCATCACAATTTCCGAATCATCAAAAGGTGGAAGTTATTGTTGTTGATAAAAATGGAAGACCCAAGACCATAATGGCTTGGGTCCCCATCTCCAACTAATCGATTGAGTTTATGTGCAGGGTGTTCCAGGAGGAACTATCAGTAGTCATTGGATTGTTGATAGTGGGGCATCCAGGCACATGACAGGCGACATGAAGCTTCTCTACGACGTCAAATCTATTAGAGGAGGTTATGTTGCTTTTGCTGGAGATAAGGGCGGATATATAACGGGTGAAGGAATGATTTCCAACGGGGTTGTTAGCTTTGACAAGATCAACTTTGTGCAACAACTTGATCACAATCTTCTTAGTGTTTCTCAAATTTGTGACAAGCAGTTCTCAGTACACTTTGATGCTAATGGATGTTATGTGCTGAAACCCGGCTTCAAAATTCCAAAAGAATGGATTCTCTTGTCGGCTCCAAGGATAAATGATCTGTATGTCCTTGATATGAGCCAAGCTATCACAACGTCTGCACAAGCAACTTGTTTCGTTTCCAAAGCCACAGAAAAAGACACAATCTCTTGGCACAGACGAATGGGTCACATTCACTTACGCAAAATGAATCATTTGGTATCAAATGAATTGGTGAATGGTGTTCCTCTTAAAAACTTCCATCTTCAAGACGTCTGTGTTTCGTGCCAGAAAGGAAAACAAACGAAGAAGCGACACCCTACAAAGAAAGTCAACACGGTGGCTGTTCCTCTTGAACGTTTGCACATGGATTTGTTCGGTCCTGTCAAGCACAAAAGCATTAGGAATGATCAATATTGCCTCGTGATTACTGATGATTATTCAAGATTTTCTTGGGTGGCGTTCATGGCACACAAGAGTGAAACCTTCGGTATTATCAAAAACTTGATCATTCAGATTGAGAATCTTTACAACTTGAAGGTTAGGCGGATACGTAGCGACAATGGTACTGAATTCAAAAATCATGCCATGGCGGAGTTTTGCACTTCAAAAGGTATTCTTCACGAATTTAGTGCAGCTTATACTCCTCAACAGAATGGCGTCGCTGAACGTAAGAACCGCACATTGATCGAGACTGCTAGGACTATGTTGGTAGAGTCGCAGCTACCCATTCCATTCTGGACTGAAGCTGTGTCTTCTGCATGCTATACGTTGAACCGAGTCCTTACAGTCAAAAGGCACAACAAGACCTGCTTTGAGCTTATCAACAAACGGAAACCAGACTTGTCTTATCTTGAACCGTTTGGAGCTCCATGCACAATAATCGATCCTAATGGAAAGTTTGGGGCAAGAGCAATTGAGGGATACTTTCTTGGGTATTCCACCCCTAACTTAAGAGTCTGGAATTTAGAGACTAAAAGGGTCGAGGAATGGTCTGAAGTCAGAGTACAAAGGCACACTTTACCGGTTAGAAATCTTGGTCAGCCTTGGATGTTTGAGTACGATGACTTTTTCAATTCGATCAATGTTGAAGCCGTTGAAGAAAATGCTGCGGCAAGGATGTTTTTCGAGAGTGACAACGCAACAGATTCACCGTTGGTTCGTCCCATTATTGTCAATCAAGAACCATCTTCAGTGAACAATAATGCTCTCGACAATGAGGATTTTCAAGATGCTACCGAATTGAACGAATCTTCAGAGGATGATGAATTTCTAGATGCAGATCAAGAAGCTCCAACAGCAGTTCATGGTATTTCAGAGGGTACACCTCCAGTGGATGTCCCTAGAACAGCTGAAACTTCTGCATCATCCTCTTCGTCAATTCCGGGCCTTGAATTGATTGTTGATCTGAATCTCAACAATCTGGGTACAAATATTCCAGTTCAAGATAATCCAGAAACAAGGATTCATAATACCCATCCTCAACAAAACATCATAGGAAATGTACAAAGTGGCGTTCAGACAAGAAACATGTTGCGAAACAACAACAATGCAGGCTTGTATGCAACTATCAGAGAATCTGGTCAACAGAATGATTGGTCTTTCGCGTGTTATGTCTCACAGGAAGAGCCAAGAACTTGGAAAGATGCTTTGAAAGATAGCTCATGGGTTGAGGCAATGCAGGAAGAACTGCAACAATTCCAGAAGCTTGGTGTCTGGAAACTCGTAGAGAAACCTGCTGGATACAAGAAGATTGGTACCCGTTGGGTGTTTAAATGCAAAAAGGATGACCGTGGGATCGTTATCCGGAACAAAGCAAGGCTAGTCGTTCAAGGTTTTCGTCAGATTGAAGGGATCGACTACAACGAAGTGTATGCACCTGTTGCACGTCTAGAAGCAATTCGGATTTTTCTGGCTTATGCCTCATTCAAAGGTTTCAAGGTATACCAGATGGACGTGAAAAGTGCATTCTTACATGGTGTGGTAGAAGAAGAGGTGTACGTCGAACAGCCTCCAGGTTTTGAAGATCCTATCCATCCCGATCGGGTTTGGTTGCTCAACAAAGCTCTCTATGGTCTTCATCAAGCACCGCGAGCTTGGTACGCAACCTTATCTAATTATCTGCTGGAAAATGGATTTCGCAGAGGTCTTATCGATTGTACTCTTTTCATCAAAGAACAAGATGGAGATCTTCTACTGGTACAGGTATACGTTGATGATATTATTTTTGGTTCTACTAATGATGTTTTGTGTAGGGATTTCGAGCGTGTGATGCAGGATAAATTCGAGATGAGTGCTATGGGGGAAATGACTTTCTTTTTGGGCCTACAAGTACAACAAACAGAGTCTGGGATTTTCATCCATCAGACTAAATATGTTGGTGACATCTTGAGCCGGTTCCAGATGTCTGATGCAACGCCCATTAGTACCCCATTGCCACAAAATCACGGAATTACTCCTGACTTGAAGGGTCAAGATGTTAGCCCCTCATACTACCGCGCGATGATAGGATCTCTTATGTACCTCACAGCATCAAGACCAGATATAATGTACCCAACGTGCCTGCTTGCCAGATATCAAGTGAATCTGAAGGCCTCACATCTTGCAGCTGTAAAAAGGATTTTTCGTTATTTGAAGGGTTACCCTGACACCGGTCTATGGTACCCTAGGGATAATAACTTTGACTTGATCGCATTCAGTGATTCTGATTTTGGCGGATGCAAAATCGACGGCAAATCCACAACGGCTGGATGTCAGTTTTTGGGAAATCGCCTAGTCACATGGCAGTGCAAGAAGCAAACGTGCGTCGCTACATCAACATGCGAAGCTGAATACATTGCTGCCTCAAGTTGTTGCTCCCAAGTCCTATGGATCCAACAACAAATGCGTGATTACGGTTTTGAATTCCTAACTACTCCTATTTACGTTGATAATTCTGCTGCCTTACAGATCACTAAAAATCCTGTGCAACATTCAAAGACTAAGCACATCGACATTAAGTATCATTTCATACGTGATTGCTTTGAGAAAAGGCTAATCGATGTTGCTTACGTCCACACCGATGACCAACGTGCCGACCTTTTTACCAAAGCTTTTGACAAATCAAGATTTGACTACTTATTATTGGTAAACGGCATTAAGGTCAAGCAAGAGTAAAACCAACATCGGAAAATCATTTTTGTAAATACCTTTGTGTTTAAATTTGTCTTAGTTTATTGATTTTAGGGGGAGTAAATCCAAAATTTGAAAATCCAAAAACATTTGAAAAATTTCAAAAACACAAAAACAATAGAAAAGCAAAAATGAGTTTCCTGGCGAGCAAAAGAGAAAATGATAGTACATCAGTGGTCTGTCTAAACCTCTTAAAACTGAAATGCAAAATGAAAAACGATAAGCAGCTCTATATAAGATGTATCGGTAGGCTCACAATCATTTTAAAGTGTGCAGGGTGATATAAACTTAAATCGACTAAAGACTGGGTGGGAACCATTCATTGGCATATGGTCTTAGTACCGAAATTTCGTTTGAGAGATTGCCGAGGTTCTGAGATATTCGGTCTTTATGCTGCTTATCATTTGGGTATCATGGTTGTATCTTTTACCGAAATATAACGGGGACGTAAGTCTAGATCTTCCATGATACTATACATACGTGTACATACTGCATACGACCTCAATAAGTGATCAACAATCACATGTCCAAACAAATAAGTGATAAATTATCACAAATTCTTTCCGAGAGTTAAGTTCGTCTCTCTGCTGTACGAAAGTACTGACCTGTTCACGGACTTGCTCCTGTGCCCTCATGCATCGAAAATCAAGTTCCTCATCAATAAGTGATTATATCACATAGGGCTTGTTTTCAAACAAAATAAGTGAGAATCTCACATCATATACGGTCAAACAGATGATAATCGGTATACTCACCGGTAAGATGAACCCTCGTGCATACCTTGATACGGGAATGTGTCGTGATGTGGATGAACACCGGTCGGTAAGTATAAATCATACCTTAACGTATCCCCTCGCCATGATTACATCTGATAAGTTGAGCTTATGTGGACAACAATACCGATAATTGTTATAGGATGCTTATCTTAATGTTAACTAATTGAACAAAGAGAGTGTTTTGACATGACCGTACACTGATATGATTCTCTTACCCTCGAAACTCACAAAAAGAATGTTTGTATATATTTATTGCTTTCAGTCTTTACATTTGGAATATTCAAAAATACCAAAAAGATTTTATGTGTGTTTTAATATAAACCTTATAAAAGCCAAAAAGATTTTATTTCTATTTTATTTTCGATCGTACGATGTTGGAGCTCGAGTCTTCGTTACCTGAAACCTGAACGAAAACCGAAAACGACTAAATCTTCATAAACGGTCGAAATTTGCAAGCGTTGAAAGTTAAAATTGAAATTGATAAACTTTGTTAAACTTTCAAATTGTCGGACGGTGTTTGCTTAAACAATGGTCACATGTGTGTTGTTTGCTTATGATATTCCAAGCGGTTGTTCTCATTACGCGTTTAGATTTCTTGCATGTGCAGATTCTAAAAGGCTAGGAGAACATGGTCGATGACAAGCTTCAGAATGAAGACACGACGTGAAGGCACTCAAATGATGAAGATGATCGAGTTGCCGCTGACCATCATCAACACCACAAGGATCTCACTTCATAAAGATAAAGACTTTCACGAGCATAACTCAAGGGGGAGCTTATGTTAAGGGGGAGTTTGTCAACACACTTCCTACATAAAACGGGGAGTTTGTTGGTACACTTTCTGCTTTCAAGACGTGAAGACTTTAAAGATCCTCCGACATTGAAGACGTGAAGAGACGTCAAAGACTTGAAGACACGAAGAACCTACAAGGTTTAAGAACGAGATCGAGACAAAGCTACAGCGACAAAGCTACAGCCAAGGGGGAGTTTGTTGGTGCACTTGTGTCTGTACTTTGTCTGTATTTTGTCTGTATACGAAACGATGTCTTGTTAGTCATGTAAGTTTGACCAAGTCACTATCCTCCTAGTTTGACTTGGACAAACAGTCAACATTATGTTTGTTAGTTGCTGGGTCGAAGGATGGTCATCGAAGGATCACTTATATCCTTCGATGATGATGAGCTCGATAGATGGACCTTCGATGGATGGACCACGAAAGATCAAATCTTTCGTGGTGCATCTGGATCGTTCGAGCTAATTCTGGTCGATAGATGATCCTTCGATCATCCCATCTGATCCTTCGACCGGACCAGCTGTGTTTGGGTATAAATACCCGTGTGTTGTGTTCATTTCGATAGTTGGACAGATAGGGAAAACAGAGAACACACACACTGTTAGAGAGAGTTTATAGAGCTGATCTGTAAACCTTGTGCTTGTAACTGGACCATTCATACGTATTAATACAGAGGTGTTAATCGGTGAACTTTGCGTGTCGTGTTATTGCGTGTTCTATCTCGGTTGGATTCCGCACAACCGGGTTGGTTTGTACACAAGGATTAGGCGACTAGATCCTCCCCTAGCCGGACCTACAAAGATCACACTGACCCAAATTAAAGCTCTGCTTAATGATGCTTCTCACAAGGAAATAACCAATGAATCTGTCAGACTATGGCTGAATAGTCTACAACATTTGGCTTACGATATCGATGACGTACTCGACGATGTGGCTACCGAAGCTATACATCGTGAGCTGACACAGGAATCAGGATCAGTCATCAGCAAGGTAAGAAAGCTCATCGTCCCAAGTTTCTTCACAAAATTCTCACTAAGTCAAAGTTTGCATCACAAGTTAGATAGTATTACCACCCAGTTACAACAACTAGAAAAACAAAAGTCTGATCTGGGTTTGATTGTGAAAGATGAAAAGCCAAAAAGTACTAGTAGAAGAAACGAAACCTCTTTGTTAGAATCTGATGTTGTTGGGCGAGAAGGTGAGAGAGAGAAGTTGATCAACAAGTTGTTGCAGGATGAGCCATCTAAACAAAACTTCATCATCGTACCCATCGTTGGTATGGGTGGGGTGGGGAAGACCACTCTGGCTAGAATATTGTACAACGATACACGAGTGAAGGATCACTTTGAACTCATGGCATGGGTTTGCGTATCCGATGAGTTTGATATATTTAAAATAAGTCAAACCATCTATCAATCTGTGGCTAAAGAAAACAAACAATTTACAGATACAAATCAGCTTCAAATTGCTCTTAAAGAGAAACTTGACCGCAAACGATTTCTAGTAGTGCTCGATGATGTGTGGAATGAAAACTATGACGACTGGGAAAACCTAGTGCGTCCATTTCATTCTGGTGGTACCGGAAGTCGGGTAATTATGACAACTCGCCAGCAGCAACTGCTTAAAAAGATAGGTTTTAATCATCTAGACCATCTCGACCGTCTGTCGCATGAAGATGCTTTGTCTTTATTAGCTCTACATGCATTGGATGTGGATAACTTTGATTCACACGCAACACTTAAACCACAAGCTGAAGGTATTGTAAAAAAATGTGGTGGTTTGCCTTTAGCTTTAAAGGCAATTGGAAGGTTAATGAGAGAAAAAACCGAAGAAGAAGAATGGAATGATGTGTTGAAAAGTGAGATATGGAATTTAGAAAGTGCTGATGAAATTGTCCCAGCCCTTAGGCTAAGTTACCATGATCTTTCTGCCGATTTGAAGCGATTGTTTGCTTATTGCTCTTTGTTCCCTAAGGACTTTTTGTTTGAAAAAGAAGAGTTGGTATTATTATGGGTGGCTGAAGGGTATCTGAATGAGTCAGTTGCAAACAAGTCACCAGAATGCTTGGGCCATGAGTATTTTGAGAAATTGCTATCGAGGTCCTTTTTTCAACCTGCACCTAATGGCAAATCCTTTTTTGTGATGCATGATCTCATGAACGACCTGGCCACATTTGTTGCGGGAGAATATTTTTTAAGGTTTGACAATAAGATGGAGATGACGGAGGAAGCTTTAGCCAAGTACCGACATATGTCATTTATTCGTGAGACGTATGTAGGTTTCCAGAAGTTTGAGGCATTTCAAAGAGCAAGAAGTTTGAGAACCCTGGTAGCGGTATATGTTGGGGTAGAACAAAGTTGGAACAGGTGTTACATATCCAATAAAATTGTGGTTGACTTACTTTCTCGGCTACCACTGTTAAGGGTTCTTTCTTTGAGGCGTTTTAACATAAGTGAGGTACCAGATCCGATTTGTAGTTTGAAACACTTGAGGTATCTTAATTTGTCTGAAACAAGAATCTCAAAGTTACCAGACAATGTTGGTAATCTTTATAATTTACAAACATTGATAGTTTTTGGTTGTGGGGGCTTAACTACGTTGCCTAAAAGCTTCTTAAAGCTGAAAAAGTTAAGGCATTTTGACATCAGGAACACTCCACTTTTAGAGAAGCTACCCTTGGGGATTGGTGAGTTAAGAAACCTTCAAACTCTCACCAAGATTATCATTGGAGGCGATGGTGAATTTTCAATAACTGAGCTTAAGGGATTAAAGAATCTCCATGGAGAAATTTCCATCGAGGGGTTGAACAAAGTACAAAGCTCAATGCATGCACGAGAGGCAAACTTATTATTAAAAGGGATTAATAAGTTGGAGTTGAAATGGGATGATGGTTCTATAAGAGAAACACTTGAGAAGGAGGTTCTCAACGAGTTGAAGCCCAATAGTGACAAGTTAGAAATACTTGTAGTTGAGTGTTACAAGGGAATAGAGTTTCCAAATTGGGTTGGGGATTCGTCTTTTCGTCGACTGGTTCAAGTGTCGCTACGCGGTTGTAAAAAATGTACATCTCTACCGCCACTTGGGCGGCTACCTTCACTTAAGGAGTTGTTGATTCAAGGAATGAATGAGGTTAAAGTCATAAGTTTGGAGTTAAGTAGGACTACTGATGTTACCTTCCCTTCACTTGAAATTCTAACGTTTGAAGATATGTCTAGTTGGGAGGTATGGTCAACCAATAGCGAGGTAATGTTTCCATGCCTTCAAGAGCTTCAAATAACAAAATGTCCCAATTTGATTGATGTCTCACTTAAAGCATTACCTTCGCTAAGAGTATTGAAAATAGATGGATGTGGTGAAAGTGTGCTGAGAAGTCTGGTTCAAGCAGCTTCATCAACCACTAAATTGAATATAAGATCAATTTTAGGGCTTACGGATGAGGTGTGGAGAGGTGTTATAGAGTATCTTGGGGCGGTTGAAGAACTAAGCATACAACATTGTGATGAGATAAGATACCTGTGGGAATCAGATGCAGAGGCAAGTAAAGTTCTTACAAATTTAAAGGAATTGAAGGTATCTGAATGTAAAAAAATTGGTGAGTTTAGGAGAGAAAGAGGAGGATGAGGATAACATTGGGAGCAACCTCCTATCATCTCTTAGGATTTTGGATGTAGAAGAATGTGAGAGTATGGAGCGTTTGTGTTGTCCAAATAGCATTGAGAGTTTAGTTATCCAATGGTGTAGGTCAGTTAGAGATGTCTCCTTACCAAGAGCAACAACAACAGGTGGAGGAGGGCAGAATCTCAAGTCACTTACTATATATGGTTGGTGGAATCTAAAATCAATAAATCAATTGAGTAACTCCACTCACCTCACCTCTTTGAGAATAAGTTGTTGTGAAATCACGGAGTTATTTTCTGATATTCATCAGCTATCAAAGCTCACCAGGTTGGAAATAGAAGGTTGTGAAAGCATAGAGTCATTTCCTAACCTCCAGCTGCCAAATCTCACACATTTGAGTATTAGAAGTTGCAAAAACATGAAGGCATTTGGTGACCTGCAGCTACCAAATCTAATCAGTTGGAGCATATATGAATGTGAAAATCTGGAGTCATTTCCTGACCTTCAGCTATCCAATCTCACCATGTTAAAAAAGATGGAGATCATGAAGTGTCCAATGATTGATGCTTCCTTTCCTCGTGGGCTTTGGCCTCCCAATTTGCGTCTCCTAAAGATAGGGGGGTTGAAAAAGCCCATCTCAGAATGGGGCAATCAGAATTTCCCAGCTTCCCTTGTTGGGCTTACGTTATATGGTGAACCCGATGTGAGGAACTTTAGTCAATTCTCCCACATTTTCCCTTCTTCTCTTACATATCTGGAAATAACTAGATTTGATAATCTGGAATCAGTTTCAACGGGACTCCAACACCTCACATCCCTTAAATATCTCATCATTATCAGATGTCCAAAGGTGAACGATCTACCAGAGACGCTGTTACCTTCACTTTTGCGTTTGATCATTGAAGGATGCCCAAAATTGAAAGAAAGGTGTGAAGGAAGAGGCTCCCACTACTGGCCCCGGATCTCTCATATCCCCTGCATCTACATAATATAAGAGACTAATAAAGGTAGTTGTTAATTAAATAGCAATTTTCTCTTACATAGAAATTAACCCTTACATTCTTCTTGTTCCTTTCTGTAGTTATTGAAAAGAGATTTCCTACCGTGAATACCCAATCACCGGAGGAAAATCAACATCGTACCACATCTTCACATCCTATCGGATTTCTAAACCCATCACAGCCGATGGCTTCGTCGACCGCAGTTATCTTTCCGGCGACCCATCATATAACCACCACTGCTCACACCCTCAGGTTAACAACTAACATCGTCAAACCTCTGATTATTAATTTTCAGAAGTTTTGGGCTCCTGGTTTCTTTCTAGTTTGGGCCTGGCCCAGTACTGTTATAATGTTGGAAGCCCAACTGGTTTACATTTAGGAAGGTTATTAAGCCCAACTTAGACTATTTCCTAGTGTTCATCTGTTTCTTTCTTTTTTTTTTTAGCAAAACCTGCTCGGTTTGACCAGGTTTGGCTAAAACCATTTTGAGTAAAAACCGGTTCGGTCGGTCGTAAACCGCATATGAAGAAAAATATGTGTTCCTATACAAATGAGTTTGGGTCCCATTGAAACCGTTTAACTTTTTTAAATCCCTAATTTTTCAGAAAATATTATATCGTTTTATCGAACAGGTTCGAGTCCAAACCGGTTTTAGTAACAAAAAATAGGAACTGATACACAAATTGGCAGTTTGGGTCGGGTTGGAATCGGAGTGGGTCAAACCGGTTTCAGGTGTGGTATTGGGTCAGGTTAGGAACTGCTTTGAAAATCCAAACCGGTTTTTATGTATGTCTCTAATCTGTAGTAAACATACCATATTTGATTTTAATTAAGTAAATTACAATTGTCAATTTCTAAGATTTTACTTAAAAGAGTTTTGATAAGCCTGGATGAGATATAATTCTTATTTTACAAATATTATTTTGTTCTTCAAAAATAAAAAAAATGCCCTAATATAAACAGACAACTTGGGATTTTATCTGAATAATTGTAATGTACACTCTTTTACATTAAAACCTTGTATATGGCATATAGATATATTCGTTTTAGACTTGTATGTTTCTATCTATTGTTGTATTCGTTCACGTACTCTAGGCGTGAGGCTTAGTCATATTTCTTTCTCTGTGACAGGTAATCTAGACTGTATTGTGAACTCTGGAGTGTGATCAGGAATTAACTTAATGGAGATCGAGTTCCAAGATTGCAATGCATTTGTATTATACCATTTATTAATTTGAATCATAATTTGTTATTACGACCAGCATTTGAACAAATGTTTTTATGTTGTGGTTGTGTTATTGACGTGTATTTTCTTGGCCATTCTATCAACAATGGAAAGAGTTTCTTTCGTGATGTTATTGTTTGTTTAGGTTTTTTAATTTGAAAAGTATATGAAGTATTGAAAATATTTATACCTTTCTGATTATTAGGCTTCGAGACGTGCTTATTTCTTCTCGACGTGGCGACATGGTAACGTATTCTACATGTTTACTTCATGTCTACCGTCTATATCATCGTTTGTGGATATGCAAAATTATCATTGTTATGAATATAAAAAATAGTCACATCTTATGAAAATAATGCATGAAATTTTGTTCTAAACTAATTACGGGTTTCTCCTTAATGACTTGGAAGAATTCGAGTAGGTGAGTTTTCAAGCGTCGTACCATTTTGTCCGTACGTTTTGATCACTGAGCCAGCGAGTCGTTAACTAGAGAGATGGATTTGAGTTGATTTAGTTGGATACGATCGTTGACTTAATTCTTAAATATCTTTTTAGATCATGCAAATTAGGAAGCACTTTGAATCATTAACAGCCGTTGTGAATATGATTTAAGAAAATGTTTCATATTTTGTAGTCTGGTAGTTTGGTTGAGTTTTTTTTTCTTCTTTTTTTTTTTTTTGGTTGACTTGAGGCCCAGTTTTGGTTTCTTTTCTGCTGGGCCAAATCTACCCACGAAGAAAAAAAAAAAGGAAAAGAGGAGTTTTATTGGGCCTATCATTTTTGTTTGTAAATAAGATTAATCTAGTTTAATTATAGTTAATCATTTTTTGGAATGATTTAATTAACGAGCTAACTAAAGGATCTAGCTAAATCCAATTGTTAAGTCCAAACTTTAGAATGTTAAAAGGTGTGCCCATAACCCTTTCTTGAACTAGCATTTTGATCTATCTAATCTCTTACAAAACAAACCACATAACTTTAGAAAGTTATAATATACCACTAGTTATTAATAAAATACATCTGTAATTAACCAATTTTCAAAATGAACTAAGTTTTATTAAAAAAATATTTTTTAATATACTTTATCTATCGAGCATTTGATAAATGTTAATTTTTTTTCTTTTTCTTATTATTATATTTATACCAATAATTTATTTCCTCTGAATTAAAATAATTTTATTTGTTGGAATAAAAATACTCATAAGATATATTTATTTAATAAAAAATTGATTTGGGTTGGATTGAACTGAACTGGAAATGGGGATGGTCTTAGCCCACAAATGATAACAATTTCGTTATCTTTGAAGAGCCCAATATGAATGGTCAAACTTCAAAAGTCAAAATTCAGTGAAGCGAGACATTTTCGTTATCTTTGAAGACCTCTTCTGCATTTGATTTTTATAAGTGGTCAGCAACAAAGATTGAAAATTTGAGTTAGGTTGTTGATATTTTGGGAGATGGGACCCTCCTATCTGAATATATATCTTACAAATTACAACTAAATAAATGTTGCGGGGAATCTATAACCATGACATCCTTAACGATCTTCTTCGTGGTCAATTGAACTGTAAGGAGTACAATAAATGCACACCACATGTTTGATAAAAGGTATGTGTCAGCTTTTACCTTATTTTCTATAGCAATGGTGTAATTTGACTTGGGTACTGTAGATGAATACTCAAGTTATGAAAAACATAGAGATACGAAATTAAGAATGAAACGGGAATTGTTGTTGCAATACTTATACACTTAATCATAACCACCTAACAATGGATGTTGATAAGTTGTTAAGAGACTTAAAAGGAGTATAATAACTGATGCATGTTTGTAGCTCTTAAGTCTTAACAATAACACATCTGTTCGTGATGATTTATATTATTTCAGTAGCCATATGATATTTTAACTACAGCGGATTTGAAGGCTTTATGGTTTAAACAAAATATATATTTTGGTAGACTTTGACGCATATGATAGTGTTTCCATTTTAGCTACTTTTTTATTTTATAATTAAAGATGAAACATAATAAAAACTGACTTATTCATAAGTAAAACAGACGCAAAAATGACCAAGACTGATATATAACTCCCAAGTTCATGTCATGTGTGTCAATATCATAACATGTCATCCTTAGTATTAAAACTTAAAAGGCATGAGATGTACTGATGTGTTTAGGTCGAGAAAACTGAGGCACAAGCTTCATGTATATGAGACGCTCTGCATTCGTACGGTATTTATAAAGTAATGAATTGTAGATCATTTTTACGAATTTATCAATTCTTGAACACTAAAAACAATATAATGAAAGAAAAAGCTTCAGGTACAATCTAAAGCTTTATCTGGATTCTTATAAACACCTATATATTACAAAATACAACCCAAGAAACAAAAGAGTACCATGAATGGTCAATCTGAAAAATCAAAGGTCAACTTTCGTGCAACTGACAAAATTCTATGGTCTCTTGTTTCCTAATCCACATGATTAAGGGGTTGACAGGTTCTGATTTACCAAATCGTTATAGTCAATCTCGGAGTATCAGTGACCGGTTGGTTCTGGTTATGCAAAACGTTTGACAACTAAAACTCAATTTTAGTCAATTTTGGTAAATTTGTTGGTTAAATTTAATGGTTATAATTTACAACCCTTTATATGCTCATGCAACCACCCACATGATTAACCACAAGAAAAACAACATTTGTTTACACCCCTTGGATTCACGTCTTATTTATTCGATCACCAATGGATGGTATAAATTTTTTGTACAATAAAAATAAGTTTTCTGTCTTAATCATATTATAAGAATGTGACAAAATATTCCCATCCTCATTGTAATAATTTAATCCATCAAATATTATGTAAATATACAAGTGGGTTTCTTTTAATGACTACCTACTGCATCATATTATGTAAATATACAAGTGGGTTTCTTTTAATGACTACCTACTGCATCAATGGCTGCTAGCAGCCAGAACATGCACAATAATAGACAAAAAGAAAAGAAGTTTGACCATATCAATTTATAGAAATCACTACAAACAATGGTTGCAGTCTTAGTTAAGTTTAATTTTATATTAACGTAATTATATGGTGATTTTTGTGAATGTAGAAGAGCTATTAATTTTATTATAAGTGTTAACTATGTTTTATTTGTTGTTTTATCGTCCCTTTTAAACCAGGATAAAAAGTTTCAAGTTTTAACCAAAATCCATTATGATCCCGTCTTATTTTCTTAAGGGTCCTACTGCATATACACCAGGTGATGTTATCATATGGGCGATGTGTAAGGGTAAAAATGTCTCTATTCATGATGATATTCATGCCATAATTAAGACAAAGAACCCCCAATACACAACAGGTGAAAATTTATAATTGGTCCCTCACTCATCCTGTGATATGGAATACATGCTTGTGATTATTTGTAACAAAAACCAAATTTGGTTGCTTATTCTACCCCTCAAATAATTAATTAGCAATAATATTTCACGTCTTGTTATTTTCATCAGCAAACCTTATGATGGATATTACAAAAACATATTTTTGTACTATCTAACCAGTTTTTTAAGATCTAACCATATTTCTAATGGAACAGGTAATTACATACTAACACTTATTCAACTATATGTTTACGATAATATTTATTGATTTATTTAACCCTTATAATACACGTGGTTTTAACCTAGTACACATATATACTAAGTATACATACAATATGTATGTACATAAACATCCAAGCCCGGTAAACGAGAGGGTCGGTTGGTACCTCGTTTGGGTCAAAACGGGTTGGTAAAATTTGGTTTTGGTTAAAACAAGGGGAAAATGACCAAAATAACCAGAGTTACCAATAAAATTATGAATATAGCCTGCGCTTTTTTTCAATATAGCCTTGACTATCCATCTCCTGCGCCACACGGCACAACACATTACTCTCTTGTGTCATCTAATATGGTATTTGGTCCTGCGTCAACCCTTCACCTCCTGCGCCGCGTCATCTTTACCTACGCCATTCTCTCTAGTGCCACAATTCTCCTACGCCATTTTTTTGTCCTCCTACGCCAAAAGGACACGTGCCTATCTCTGGTTAAGTGGTAATTTAACAATTTTCATAGCTATTTTGATAATTTTTCAAGTCAACATGGTCGTTTTGGTGATTTTTCCTAATACGAGAGATCATTTAAGGAAAGAATCAATTTGGTTTCAAGGGCTGTGGAAATGCTAAAAAAAACTAATTGGTAAGATTTTAACAATTTTCAGGAAAATTATTAAAAAAAATGTGGTTGGATCCATAAATAATGTTAAAAAAAGAAAGAAATGTTGACCGTAAAAACTGCAGAATGCTCAACATAAAGAATGAATTTAAAAGCATGCATATTTTGACCAAGACAAGGGCTGTGCACTCGTATTTAAATCACCACTTGTAGAATATGCCAAATAATAATGGATGTCTACTCATATCTTATCTTAACTCCTATCCTCTCATCAGACCATATTGTTACTTCATATGACGAGTTAAATGCCATTTTAGTCCCTATGGTTGGGGTCATTTTACCAGTTTAGTCCAAAAATTTCATTTTTAACCTGTGGATCCAAAAAGGTTTCACAGTTGCCATTTTAGTTCACTGAGTTAACTTCATCCGTTTTTTCTGTTAACGATAAGGCCAATTTGGTCATTTTGTATGTAATTTTGTTAACTAAAAGGGCAATTCAGCCATATAAAATGACCGAATTGGCCTTCTCGTTAACAGAAAAAACGGATGAAGTTAACCCAATGGACTAAAATGGCAACTGTGAAACCTTTTTGGACCCACAGGTTAAAAATGAAACCTTTGGACTAAACTGGCAAAATGGCCCAAACCACAGGGACTAAAATGTCATTTAACTCTCATATGACTATAAAACCATGACTTCATCCGTTGGGTTTGTTTCTGTACAAACCAACTACTATCCTCTCATACAACCAACTACTCCCATTTCCATTTCACTTCTTCACTGTTAACAATGGCTGAAACCGTTGCTTCTGCCCTCCTCGGTGTCATTTTTGAGAAGCTAACCGATGAAGCCTTCAAGAAGTATGCTCGCTCTCAGAAGATTCATTCCGAGCTCAATGAATTGAAGACCACGCTGTCCAACATTAAAGCTCTGCTTAATGATGCTTCTCACAAGGAAATTACTCATGAATCTGTTGGACTATGGCTTAATAGTCTCCAACATTTGGCTTATGATATTGATGACGTACTTGACGATGTGGCTACCGAAGCTATGCACCGTGAGCTGACTCAGGAATCAGGAGCATCCACCAGCAAGGTAAGAAAGCTCATCCCAACTTGCTGCACAAATTTCTCACTAAGTCATAGGTTGTCTTCCAAGATAGATAGCATTACCATCAAGTTACAACAACTAGAAAAACATAAGTCTGATCTAGGTTTGATTGTGAAAGATGAAAAGCCAAAAAGTACTAGTAGAGGAAACGAAACTTCTTTGCCAGATGGGTCTAGTGTTGTTGGAAGAGAAAGTGAGATAGAGAAATTGCTGAACAAGTTGTTAGGGGATGATGGGTCATCTAAGGAAAACTTTAGCGTCTTGCCCATAGTTGGTATGGGTGGGGTTGGAAAGACCACTCTAGCTAGAGTTTTGTATAATGATCCACAGGTGAAGGGTCACTTTAATCTCAAGGCATGGGTTTGTGTTTCTGATGATTTTGATATCTTTAAGATAAGTAAAATCATTTTTCAAGCCGTGTCCGGGGAAAGGAAGGAATATGAAGATTTGAATCAACTTCAAATGGATCTTATAAAGCAACTTCAGGACAAGCGATTCCTACTAGTACTCGATGATGTGTGGCATGAAAACGATGACGATTGGGAAAAGCTGGTGCGCCCGTTTCATTCATGTACTCATGGAAGTAGGATAATCATGACAACTCGTAAAGAAGAGTTGCTCATAAAGCTAGGTTTTAATCATCTAGATTCTCTCAAGACTTTGTCGCATGAAGATGCTTTATCTTTATTTGCTCTACATGCATTAGGTGTGCAGAACTTCGACTCACACATAACACTTAAACCACTTGGTGAAGCTATTGTGAAAAAGTGTGCTGGTTTGCCTTTGGCTTTGAAGGCAATTGGAACGCTATTGAAGGCAAGAACAAACAAAGAAGACTGGGAAGACGTATTCAATAGTGAGATTTGGAATTTAGAAAATAGTGATAAGATTGTACCAGCTCTAAGGCTTAGCTACCATGATCTTTCATCAAATTTAAAGCAGTTGTTTGCATATTGCTCCTTGTTCCCTAAGGGCTTTTTGTTTGACAAAGAGAACCTGGTCTTACTGTGGACGGCAGAAGGATTGTTTAACCAATCCAATGCAGCCAAGTCACCAGAACGCTTGGGCCATGAATATTTTGAAGTTTTATTATCAAGGTCATTTTTTCAACACGCACCTAATGATGAATCATTATTTATGATGCATGACCTAATGAACGACTTGTCCACCTTTGTTGCTGGAGAAGTTTTTCTAAGGTTCGAAAATCATATGATGACAGATACAGAAGCTTTGGAAAAGCATCGCCATATGTCATTTACTCGTGAGGAATATGTAGGCCACCAAAAGTTTGAGGCATTTAAAAGAGCAAGAAGCTTGAGAACATTGTTAGCGGTATCTGCTGGGGTGGATGAAAGTTCGAAATCATTTTACTTGTCCAATAAGATTTTGGTTGACTTACTTCCTAAGTTAACATTGTTAAGGGTTCTTTCTTTGAGTTGTTTTGAGATAAGTGAGTTACCAGAGTTCATTGGTAATTTGAAGCACTTGCGGTATCTTAATTTATCTCAAACTAAAATCACCGAGTTACCAGAGAATGTTGGCAAGCTTTATCATCTACAAACATTGATTGTTTTTGGTTGTGAAAGTTTGAGTAAGTTGCCTAAAAGCTTCATAAAGCTTAAAAAGTTGCGACATTTGGACATAAGGGATACCCCGCTTTTGAAAAAGATGCCCTTGGGGATTGGTGAGTTGAAAAGTCTGTATACTCTCAACAAGATCATCATTGGAGGAGAAGATGGTTTTGCAATAACCGACCTTAAGGGATTTAAGAATCTCCATGGGATGGTTTCTATTGAGGGATTGCAGAGAGTGCAAAGTGTAATGCAAGCACGGGAAGTGAACTTATCTCTAAAAGAGATTACTAAATTAGAGCTGAAATGGATTGATGGGTCTGATGGTTCACGAAGTGGTCCAATTGAAAAGGAGGTTCTCAATATGCTCGAGCCTAGTAGAGATAGGTTGAAAGAGCTTGCAATTGTGTCATATGGAGGAACAGAGCTTTCAAATTGGGTTGGTGATCCATCTTTTCATAAGTTGGTTAATGTTTCCATACATGGTTGTAGCAAATGCACATCTCTTCCTCCATTTGGGCAGCTACCTTCACTTAAGGAGTTGTTTATTGAAGGCATGGATGAGGTTAAAGTCATAGGTTCGGAGTTAATTGGGACTACAACTGTTGTTTCCTTCCCTTCACTTGAAATTCTAAAATTTCAAAATATGAGTGAATGGAAGGTATGGTCAACTAATAACGTGGTTTTAGATGCAGTGTTTCCATGCCTTCAAGAGCTTCATATAAACAACTGTCCCAATTTGATTGACATTTCATTGAAAGCACTACCTTCGGTAAGGGTTTTATGTATACACATATGTGGTGTTAATGCGTTGAGAAGTCTCGTTCAAGCAGCTTCATTAGTCAATGAGTTAGGCATAGCATCTATTGCCGGGCTTACAAATGAAGCTTGGAGAGGTGTTATAATGTATCTTAAGGCAGTTGAAGAATTATACGTATGGCATTGTGATGAAATAAGATACTTGTGGGATTCAGAAGAGACAAATAAGGTCCTTTTAAACTTAAAGGCATTGGATGTACGTAGATGTAAAAATCTGGTGAGTTTAGGAGAGAAAGAGGAGGATAATGTTGAGAGCACCCTTTTATTATCTCTCAAGCATTTGGAGATCTTCTATTGCGAGAGTATGAAGCATTGTTATTGTCCAAATAGCATCGAGTATTTTAGTATACAAGGCTGTAGTTCACTTACACTTGTCTCCTTCCCAAGAGAAATAGGAGGGGGGCAAAAGCTCAAGTCACTTACGATATATGATTGTAAGAAACTAACGGAAGGGATCAACAACACAAACATGCCAATGCTTGAAAACTTGTTTATAGCTGAGTGGACAGATCTGAAATCAATAACTCAATTTAGTAACTTCAATCACCTCACCCTTCTCTGTTTATCAAATTGTCCAAGTATTGAGTCATTTCAACTATCGAATCTCACTTCATTAAGACACCTTATAATCATAAACTGTCCAAGTTTTTGTTTATCCTTTGATGGAGGGTTTTGGCCTCCTAAGTTAGTTGTCCTTGACATTGGGGGATTGAAAAAGCCAATCTCAGAATGGGGCCCTCCAAATTTCCCATCTTCTCTCATCGACCTAACTTTAAGTCGTGATCTCCATGTGAGTGATTTTCGTCATTTGTCCCATCTTCTTCCGTCATCTCTTACTTCTCTGAAAATAGAAATATTTTCTAAACTGGAATCACTTTCAACGGGACTCAAACACCTCTCCTCCCTTCAACATCTCAGTATTGAAAAATGCTTACGTATGAAACATCTGCCAGTGACATTGTTGCCTTCCCTTTTGAGCTTGAAAATTGCTTTATGCCCATATCTTTCATTAAGGTGTAATGGAAAAGGCTCCCACTACTGGCCCAGCATCTCTCATATCCCCTGCATCGAAATAAACCACAGGTACTCGTTTGTCGAATACATTTTCGATTTGTTTTAGTTTTGATACTTTTAATTTGCTTTCTTTCAAACAACAAAGGTTACATATTATCTAAACACAGCAAAGATATCAAAGAAATTACCTTTAAATTATATTCATAATGATTACTTCTTTCTTTCTACAGCAAAGATATCAAAGAACTCGATGATATGTTCCAAGATAGTCATGAAGATTAATTGAACCGAAAGAAGAAAGATAGCATGTGGTTTTAGCAAGAGACAACTTATGTTGGAAGTCGTTCCTAATAATCCATGACACAGAGTCAGAGTGGGACCCAAAAAAGGAAAACTTTAACACCTGAAGTTCATATGTAAGAGCTCTTACATAATCAACAAATCTCTTGTTTAACTACTCACTTCCTTAAATTTTGTTTTATATTTTTATGATCCCGTGTAACTCTACCTATGTTACTCAAAACACTGCTAACAACTCTGTTTAGCAAATTAGATCAAAGTTAGGTTTTTCGCCTAACAAAATAAGATACATTATTATAATTTAAATTCCTAGAATTAGTAAAAACAAACAATGTGTGGCGTGCATCTTGCACATAAACATTCTGCATTTTTGTGTATATTCATATCTTTAGCTGCTCTATTTTAAATAATCAGTAGAATAACTTCATAACAGTACATTCATTTCATATCATTAACTAAATTATACCATTGCATCTGCAGGAACCATGTTTAACTTCAACAGGCAGGGCCAGACTATGGGTCAGTAAAATCAAGCTAACAAAATTACACATAGCCAATTCTAACGTCTTTTTCTTTAGTTTAATTGGGGGTATTGGAATATTAAAGACGAAGATGCGACGAATTATTTGGCCTCTGTTTGAATATCCAAATCCACTGTGAGTATTTCCAAAGTGAAAGCCTTTATGTGTTCAAAATCTATAATCAAAGGTGGAAGGCTTGATTCTGACATTCTGTTATTGCGGTTCTAAGGAAAAAGAAGATGAACGGAAGGCAGTTAGTTGGACCTCATTTCATTTGGTACTTCACATTATACATCTAGACAGACACCTTCGTTAACATTTTTAATATCATTTCTGTTATTGCGGTTCTAAGGAAACAGAGGGCCCTAATCTGATGTTCTTCCTATTGTGCAGTTATAAGTGATCTTCCACAACCAACGGAAACCACGCTCACTGGTTTATCTTCAAATGTCTTTGTTAGCACTGCCAAACCATCAAGAAAAAACATTGCTAATATTACCCCTATGAACTGAACTGCTGTTAAAAAAGCGTCACCCCTAGCTTTTGTCTGAATAAAGTTTCCAAATTGCTGCTCTTACTGAACTCAACCCCAACATGACTGGTAATCACAAGTTCATTGTAATAAACTAATTTTGATCTGTTATCAAATGAATTTGTTGCCAAAAAGAAGTATATGTGCAGCTTTTGATTATATTTTGTGTTTAAAATTACAGGATTCATGGGAGCAATGATTCATAATTTGGCATTTGTGTATAGGAAGATCTAATAAAAAAAAAGATGAAAGGGAAAGCAGTTAGTTGGACCCCATTTCATTTGGTAATTCACATTACATCTAGACACCTTCATTACCATTTTTTTAATCGAAATTTTTGTTTCGCATGTTTGATGTTGTTTTAATAAACGTAACTGATATTGATACATTTATAACCTTATGAGTAGTAATAGCACCTAAAACAACACCCCACATAAAGTTCGATTGTAAATATAACCAAATTTTGTTTTGTTAGGATCGTAAGCCAATTTTTTTTAGAATAGGGCCTCTGATTTTTACTCTGCTTTGGGTGCATGATGATTACATGATTGATCTTGCCACACTGCAACAAGGTTTATACATCTGATCCAGCTAACATTAGATTTTGAAAACTATTTTAAGGTATGTTTGATTTCAGTCTTTTATTTATGGATAACTTGTTTATTTTTCTGGGTTTGCGTAGTGATTTGATATATGAAACTTGTTATACTCACGTTTTAGAGTTAATTGCCATTTTAGTCCCTAAGGTTTGTCCAAATTTGCTATTTTAGTCCAAATAGTTTTTTTGCCTCTGGGTCCCTGACTTTTCCCTTTTGTTGCCATTTTGATCACATACCCTAACTCCATCCAAGTAATAGAATTTTTTTTTATTTTTTATAATATTTTTAGAATTTTTTATTTTTTAGATTTTTTTTGATTTTTTAGAATTTGTTTTGATTTTTTAGAATTTTTATGATTTTTTATAATTTTTATGATTTTTTTGATTTTTTTGATTTTTTAGAAATTTTAGAATTTTTTTTTATTTTTTAGAATTTTTATATTTTTTAGAATTTTTATGATTTTTTTGATTTTTTAGAATTTTTTTGATTTTTTAGGAATTTTTTTTTATTTTTTAGATTTTTTTTATTTTTATAATATTTTTTTATTTTTATGACTTTTTTATTTTTTAGATTTTTTTATTATTTAGAACTTTTTTGATTTTTTAGGATTTTTTGGATTTTTTAGAAATTTTTTGAATTTTTAGATTTTTTTTTATTTTTTAGAATTTTTTAGAAATTTTTGGATTTTTTTAATTTTTTTAGAATTTTTTTTATTTTTTAGAATTGGATCAAAATGGCAATTGAAAAGATTTAAAATGAAAATCCCCAAAATACCCCTGGTTAAAAAATGAGGTTTTTGGATGGAGTTAGGGTTGTGATGAAAATGGCAACAAAAGGGAAAAGTCAGGGACTCAGAGGCGAAAAAAAACTATTTGGACCAAAATGGCAAATTTGGACAAACCTCAGGGACTAAAATGGCAATTAACTCCACGTTTTATATATAACTTTGATTGATTACTAAAATTTCACTCGGGTTCCTGATATTTTGGGTGATGGGTCCTTCCTAACAGAATATATGGTTGGAGAAATGTTTGTGTTGGGTAACGGGTCAAAACATGTATGAGTTATGAAAATGGTTATAACTTTTTAGTAGGGTTGAAATGTGGCAGGTTAGGTTGAAGTGTTGGACCATTGTGCAAACTTTTTAATTTTCTTATAACCTTATTGCTAATTAATGTTTTAACTATGGTTACAAAAAAAAAACCAACTATTAATAATAGTAGTCTAAACTTCTATAGTTAGAGTGGTTAGAAGGTATTATGCATTTTTATTAATTTTCCCCCATATGTATGGTTGCGCCTATCTTTTGTGTTTGACCCTTGAATTTTTCAAATTGCAGTTGAAGAGAAAGAAATTCTCTCAAGGTTTCTGCAAATCGACACACATTCAAAACACTTGAGAGAGAAACTACTAAACTTCATAATTGTTGGGAAAGGCTTGCTTCATTTAGGTGCTCTAGAAACATCCCGAGATTCAAGAAAATGTTAAGATAGAAACAATGTCACAAATGTTGAAGGATCTGTAAGCAGGAGTGGACAAAGCCTTATAAAGATGCATCGATCATGCAGTTCCAGTGGTATGCAAACTCAAATAACTAGCAGTTTTTCAGACTTTGACTTAACCCAGGCCTTGACTAATCAACATGGTTGCTAGTAGTTATTGGTGTCAAAGGTTCAAAATGGAACGGGTTGGGTCAACCCGAACTCTTTTTGTCTAAAATTGTAAAAAAAATGATTATTAAAAATTAGAATGTCAAGCAAACAAGTATTCTTTCGGTTGTTAGGGCTTTGATTTTAAATATTATGGATCATGTATCCTGAGATTTAGCCTGGCAGGGGCGGACCTACCATATAAGAAGGGGCAACCTCCGCTACGGCTTGGCATTCCGGCGGTAGTGTAAAATTAGTGTAAATTTTGGAAAAAATTGACGTTTTTACGATTTCGTTACGGCTTTTTTATAAAACATTACGGCTTGGCGGATTTTCTAGATCCGCCACTGTAGTCTGGATCACTTGTCCTTAGCGGAAGGTGCAGGAAGTCTGAGGATCAAGGATCCTTATTATTAGTTATGTTAACTAACAATTGTTCTCTATTTCTCTAATCTTTATTCGCAGGTACTTGGAGACGTGGACTTAGTCTATGCTGGAATTTCGGTGAATATGCTCCAAATAAGCACGTGCATGTTGAAGGGTAGCCGTTATGGACGAACGTGTGGGACTTGCACATTTTTCGTGTTGTTAGTTTCCTAGGATATTTCTAAATTTATAAGGGAATATTTGAGCTTGATAGAGATAACATACACACACAACACTCTTTGCTCGCGAACACTCTGCTCTAGCAACACTCAAGCTACTCTCAAACCCGTACACTAGAATTCACTTGTAACAAGCTCAATATCATCAGAAGTTGTATCAAATTGTTGGTTGTTTGTTCAATATAGTTGGTGATCGGTAGTTTCCATCACCCGAGGTTTTTTATGCCGGAGATCTTCTAAAGATCAAGGGCTTTTTCCTCGTATAAATCACGATGTTCATTGTTGTTTACACTTTACAATCATTTACATTGTTGTTCAACACATAAGCACTCTACCTCACAAACAAAATTTGGTTACATTATCCTTAAACTGATTTTTTACCAAAACAATTTGGCGTCCACCGTGGGACAAGCGGTGCTTCGGTTCTAAAAATTTTTGTGTTCATTTCTGTTCATTCCATCAATTACAGGGCCTCTCAGGGAAAATCCACTTCAAGTGTCATGCTAGTGGTTACCTCATCTCAAACTAGTGTTTTGTTGCCTCCCATTCCCCCACCATTCCAGAAGAATGTGAAAAATGCTCAGAAGAAGACATCATCTGTCTTCCAAGGATCCAAAACTTCTACTACTTCATCTTCTACCTATACTAACAGTGATATTTCTGTTTTGTTTTCGCAGTTCAAAAGCTACATGGAGCAGCAAGACAAAACCAATCAGAGAATCCATCGCGAAATTGATTATATCAAGAAGCAAAATGGTGGTGGAAGATTATTTGACGGTAAAAGAGCCTGAAACCAAAATGGTGTTGAACCCTTTTGCGTATAAGTATTGTCCGCATTTGAATCTGGAGTCCAACCATACAGATTTGTTGCCATTTTATGTTTACTTTGTGGTGTACTACTGATGCCACCACATTTTCCAAAATACATCTCTGGGTTTTGTGTAGAAGGATTAACTGAGCATGGAAGTCCTAAACACTTTTGAGCCCATGTCGAAGAATGACTTTGTTGTGGAGGGTTTGTGTTCTTTGATCAATCCCACGGGTTGGTTGCCATTTATTCGAAAAAGAACTCACGAGGTTTAAGATGATGATGGGCTTGCATAATAATTGAAGTTCAAAAAACGCTTAACTTTCAAAACGTTTACTTTCAATAGAGTTTTTTTTATTGTTGGATATAATAAAAAGGTCTAAATGGACTCCGTGAAGAGAAATTAAAATACAAGAGTGGGCTGGGCTGGAAAAGATGGTGTATGTTGAATAAAGGCCCAAACTAGAGAATTTAGAATACAGGAGTGGGCCTGCACTAAGACCACCCGTAGTGGGGCGTTTTTTTAAAAAAAAAATTGAAAAAAAACGCCCCAAAACGCCCCCCACCCCATTACACCCGGCGTTTTGGGGCGTTATTTTTGGAAAAATTGGTTGTGCGCGTTTTCATTAAAACGCTGAAGTTGCAATATGGTCTCTGACAAAATGGTCTTGTCCACCAATGAATTTGAGATACCCACATGCCACCTCACTTTTCAACCTGACATCCCTTTTCCTTTTTTTTTTCATTAAAAATAATATGGGCGTTATTGGCATAATGCCCCACTACGCCACTTTTGCTATAATGCCCCAACGCTGACTAGGATGCCACGTGTCGGATAATGCCTCATGGTGGGGGCATTATAAGTTGTTACCACTACACAAGTTGTGTAGTAAAATCAGAAATCAACTGGGCCACCATCTTGATCTTATACGAAATTGCATCTTGTGACTAGTGCCAACTGCCAAGTAACTAAAGTTGACTTTTCACCATAGTTTTTTTTTTTTAATCTTCAAAAAAAAAGCTATGGTGAAAAGTCAACTTTAGTATTTTGACGTTTGAAATCCATTTCAAAATTCATCTAAAGAACGTTGATACCATAATTCTTTTACATGCTGGGTGAATTATTTGTTTTAATAAATGGATGGAATTCATATATTAAAACAAACTAGTTAAATTTCCGCCCACGCGTTGCGACGGGGACCCAATGACTACAAAACGCTTGTCAATAACGGCAAGCAGATACCGAATATCAAACCATAAATAAAAATGTCGTGAAAAGGATAGTCAATCCGTCTTAAAAAAATGATTTTAAATAACCTAATATATAATAATAGGACCCACACGTCCTACACGTTGGAAATTCGGTTGTTTTCAGTTCAGTTATTACGGTGCTAACACGTTAAAATATGGATGAGCTCGGTACCGGTAACGGCACCGAAAGTACCGATCCGGAAAATCATCGAAATTAGGTACCAGCACCGAAAATGCTCAGTACAATACGGTATGGTATTTGAAGGTAAAAATCAATAAATATAGGTATGGTGTTAGACCGGTGTCGAACCGAAAGTAACGATTCTGAAAACGCCAAAAGGTGGGTACCAAATTGGTACCGAAAATGATTTGGTATAGTAAATTTGGTACCGATACAATACCGGTTTGATTACAGAATTTGATACGATTTGCTCATCAATAATCTAAATATCCAAGTTAATTTTACATGCTACAATTCATTCATTACGTAAAAAGACAAAAAATAAAGCAAAATAAGTTGTTGTGTATATAAAACCTCATTTAAACGAAATACAGTTTACTTACTGTGTGTATGAAAAGTAGTCTAAACTGTGCAATTACTTGCCTTGCTACGTTGCTACAGGATTTGATGAGACCGGTACCGAAAATACCGTTACCAAAATCCCCAAAAGTGGGTACCGGTACCGAATATACCTGGTACAGTACGGCGTGATACGGTCGGTACTGGTACGGCACTGGTATTTGAGGGTAAAACCCGATGAATATCGGTGCCGAACGGATATCGAAAATACACTCAGTTTGATAAATTTGATACCGGTACCGGTACCCGATAATATTCATTCATTTCTATTTTTATTATTGTTCATTCATTTCTCTTTTTAATATTTATTATTTATTACTGTTCATTCACCTCTCTTTTAATATATAGGTAAACTAGATTTTAGCCGGTGCCGCGCGTTGCGGCGGCAACGTCACGCCTGTAACTTCGTTACATGGGATACGATGATGACATTAACGTTTGATGCTCACACGTGATGTGACGCGTTTTTTACTTTGTTGTACATATTGCGTTAGTAACAATAACTTGGTTAGAAATAAATAAAAAGATATGTAAGAACTACTCAATTTACTTCAAATATATTTGTTAAGATTTATGACAAAAATGTAAGAATTGTTCTAGTTTCGTAATGGTTGTAAAGTATTTTAATTAATGTTGTTTTGTTTTTTCTAAACAAAAGATTATGAGAATGTAAAATTGTAAATGATTATTATTACGTTTCATATAAATCATTATGAGAATATTAATGATTATTATTAGGTTTCATATAAATTACTGTATTATCACAATATATAAAGGCTATCATATATTGAAGGTTAAAAAGAAAAGTAGTTAAAAGTTGAGGGTTAGTATGTATATTTATTAAAAGGTGAAGATTTAAAGAGAAATGTCCCACCGACCTTTCTCTTTAATATATAGTTAAACTAGGTTAGAACCCGTTTATTACACGGGTTGAATAAATATAATTTTATATATTAAATAATTAAAAACTCCGTACATTTCACAAGTTGAATAAAACTAATTCTATACACCAAATAATAATTATAAAAAGTTTTATTTTTAAAACCTCCATGTATTACAGGGGTTGAATATATGTAATTTTGTATCATAAATAATAAAAGAAATTATATCTTTAAAAAAAACCTTATGCATTACACGTGTTGAATAAATCTAATTTTATATACCAGATAAGATAATAAAAAAGTTATATCTTTAAAAAAACTAACTGATACACTCAATACACGATAGATAGAGTGATTGCGAGGATAGTTCTTGAATTTTTTTTTATATTTATATGTCATTACACTCTCAAAACTAAATTAATAATAATGAGGATACACAATGTTTATGTTAACATGGGACTATAGTATTAATTTTTTTTATAGTTTATGGTTCATATTCACATGTATGATGATAAAATTACACAATGATCTATGCTTGAATATTATATTTATATGTATATTATTTTAACAAAATATTTGATTAGATAATAATAATAATAACAACAATAATAATAATAATATCGAAGGATTACTAAACGGTGATTTGAAATTTGTGATTATATTATGTTTATATTAATTGAATAACATAATATTAGATTTTAAGGATAAATAATTAAATCTGATGAAAATTTCAAAATATTATATTATCTCCTATATGAATTGTTTTTATGAAGTTAAGATATGAGTGTAAAATTAATAATTAAATTTATATTAAATTCAATTGTATAATTATCTTTTAATTAAATTAATTATTGATAATTAGGTAGAATAGATAAGTGAGAAAACTAAAAAATAGATGGCTCCAATGACATGTGTCCCATAAATGGTATCTTTTATTATATAGTATAGATTAGGCGTTATTTTTAATTTCAGTCAGTAAACTATTTAAGAAAGTTTATCTCTTAGTTGAAAATAATACATAACTTCCAAAAAAAAATTTAATATCTAGGTTTTACCCTAGTAATAATAAAGTAAAAAATAAAATAAAATAACTTGCATTTTTTTATCGGTTTTCAGAACACAATTAAAAAACGTTTTTACGTGATTTGAATATATTTGAGATAAAATGTAGAAGGTAAAAGGGTAAAAAAAATTTATATATACGCAAGTTTATCTCTTAGTTGAAAATAATACATAACTTCCAAAAATAAATTTAATATCTAGGTTTTACCCTAGTAATAATAAAGTAAAAAATAAAATAAAATAAAACTTGCATTTTTTAATTGGTTTTCAGAACACAATTAAAAAACGTTTTTACGTGATTTGAATATATTTGAGATAAAATGTAGAAGGTAAAAGGGTAAAAAAAAAATATATATTGAAATCGTATTTATTAACACTAAAAAATATATTTAAAGAAATCAAATTTTAAAGATTCTATCCATTAACACTAAAAAATATTTAAAGAAATCAAATTTGAATAGGGCTTGATTAAATACATTTATCTGCATATTTTTCTTCTTCATATATGAATTATTTTTATGAAGTTAAGATATGAGTGTAAAATTAATAATAAAATTATATATATATATTAATTTGCAACAATTGTTGGCATTGTTACTTGTAACATGATGCTTAGTGGCTTGTACCACTAAAGACAAATTATATATATAATATAATATCAATTGTAATATACTTAGGCTTTAAATGGTTGTAACTTTTGCATTAATGGTGTTTCATGCTTAGTTTTGTTGTACATTTATGTGTTGGGGTTGTACACATTTGTTAAATTATTTATATACTATTATTTTTTTACATTATGGTGCATTAGAAGTTGTACTTTAAGCATATATTATTTGACATTGGTGTTTTTTTACAAAACAACTAGGTGGTGTGGGTTATTGTTTTGGGCCAACTCTCTTTAATTGTGCGGGTACCCATTATCCCCGCTTTTTGGTACCAATATCGGAACGGTACCGGTATTTACAGGTAAAATACCGGTACTGGTACCGAACCGGTATATTAGGTACCGGTACCCACTTTTTCTGTTTTTCGGTACTGGTACAGGTTCAATACTGAACATGTACCGTGCTCATCCCTAATCAACATCAAGTATTTGTATCTCCGTCCACAAGACATTTGGAAACACAATGTGATCGTTTGGATATCTAACTTGATACAAAGGTGTGTAGTTAATCCTTAGGCTTGTGGTTTTAAAACGCAACGAGCGGGCCGATAGAGAAGTATAAAATAGATTCATTGCGCCGTAATTTGTAAGGGCCTAGCCGTATAAAGTTGATTCATTGTGTCGTAATATGTAAGACCCTAGCCGCAACGCGGCGGGTCTTACAACTAGTTTATATTAAATTCAATTGCATAATTATCTTTTAATTATTGATAATTAGGTGAGAAAAAATAGATTGCTCCAATGAGTGACATGTGTCCCGTAAATGGTTTCTTTTATTATATAGTATAGATGTTCATTCATTTCTTTTTTAATATTTATTATTTATTACTGTTTTAATATATAGGTAAATACTCGTGAGCTGCATCTATAAAAGGATATTTGGTTATTTATTATAATTGGACAAGCCTATTTTAATTGGGTTGTTGGACGATTTTCGAAATAGAGTGTGACGACCGAAATAGAGTGTATAGGATATCGAAATAGAAATGTTGAAATTGATTTTGAATTGGATCGAAAATAGATTTTCGAAATAGCTGGGCTCGAAATATGTTGGAACGAAATTGGATGTTTCGAAATAAAAAAAAACAAACAGACAAACTAGCCTGGGACAACAACTGAAATCGCAGCGGAAACTCGGTTTTCAACAAAAAATCGAGCCAAAGCTCTGATACCACTTATTAGACTATAGCATATTTCATGGAGCAATATTCTCCTTCTTCATCAATGTATTCAATGTAATTATGTAGTCAATAGTTTCTTAGTTTAAAGGAGTAATTATCTCTTTATTATTAGTCCAGTAACTTGTATTTAAAGTGTTATATCATTGTAATGAAAATCAAGTTGGCCATTGTGATTTCATATGGTATCAGACTAAACATTGCAAAATCCTTTCTCTTAGCAATCTTCTTCTTTCTTTTCTTTCGGTCCCTTCCCAAAACTCTCCCATGGCTGTCGATCCAACTTCAACCTCTCTCCACTCCCTTGTTCATCAAATTAACCTCAATGAATTATCTTACATGGGAGAAACAAGTTACTCCGGTTCTCTCCTATCTCAAACTTCTCGGCCATGTTACCGGAGACACCCCTTCCCCATCCGAAACTATTCTAACCGACAACAAAACCGTGGTCAACCCCGATATTCTGAAATGGCAAATAGCCGATCAGAAAGTTCTTCTCCTACTTAATTCTACCCTAACCGAAGAAGCCATGGCCGAAACCATTGGACATACCACCGCCAAAGCCGTTTGGAAAGCCCTCGCCAATGCCTATAGCCACTCCTCTATTGAATGAATCCACATTCTCAAAGAATCCCTTCGAACCCTTCAAAAAGGAACCTCTTCGGTTTCAGAATTCGGTCAAAAGTTCAAAGCTTTAGCCGACCAACTTTCGGCTATAGGTTATCCCATAAGCGATGAGGACAAACGCCATTGGTTCCTTTGTGGACTCGGCGCCTCGTTTGAAAACTTTTCCACCTCTCAAAGAACAATTCACCCGGCTCCATCATTTCTTGACTTCTTGGCTAACGCCGAGAATCAAGAGATGTTTGTTCAACAACTCCATGGTCCTCAATCTCCCCAAGCCGCTTTCTATGTCCAACCGACCAAAACTTCCCACACCCGCACTCCTTCTTCGTCTCGTGGAAGAGGCCCCGGCTCTTCCTCTAGAGGCCGAAATCCCTCTTACACCAAAAGACCTCCACATTGCCAACTTTGTTGCCAACCCGGTCACTATGCGAGTGCTTGTCCTCAACTCGCCTCTTTTGCCCAAAAATCGGTTTCACTTGATGCCAATCTTGCCGAGGCTTTTCATGCTCAATGCAATGTAGCCTCCGACTCTCCAGATTGGACCGCTGACTCAGGTGCAACAACACATATGTTACCCTCAATTCATGGTTTACACAATTCTAAATCCCACAATGGTAGCATTCGTGTTACTTTTGGGAACGGAAAATCATCACCCGTTTCTCATATTGGAAACCTTAAATCACATGATTCGATAACGTTAAAAAATGTTTTAGTTGTTCCAAATCTTACAAAAAATATCCTCTCAATTAGTAGATTAACGAATGATTCTCTGGTTGATGTGTTGTTTTCTAATATTTTTTTTCAAATCCAGGACCGAAAAACAGCGGAGGTACTAGCTAAAGGCACGTGCGAAAATGGTCTCTATGTTCTTACCCAAAGTCACAAGTCTCTCGTTGCTGCCCTTTCTGCATCGCACCTTCGTGCTTCTTTCAATAGATGGCATAGTCGACTAGGACATGTTTCTTTTGATACAATTTCTACCTTAAACAAACTTGGTCGTGTTTTTGTTACATCTATATTACCTAAACCAGGATTATGTGAGTCTTGTGAATTATCAAAAGCAAAACATCTACCATTTATTGAAAATCCGAAACGTGCACAACATGTTTTGGACCTCATCCATTGTGACCTTTGGGGACCCGCACCCGTGCTCTCCACGGATGGCTATCGATACTATGTCATCTTCATCGATGACTATTCCCGCTTCACTTGGTTCTATCCTTTAAAAGCCAAGTCTGAATTCTTCACCATCCTCACCACTTTTTTTAACATTTGTTCAAAATCAATTTTCATCTAATGTTAAAGTTTTTCAAAGTGATGGTGGCACCGAATTCACCAATCATCAAGTGTAAACATGTTTTAAACAACACGGTATACATCATCATTTATCGTGCCCTCACACACCCGAACAAAATGGGAGGGTCGAGCGAAAACACCGTCACATAACCGAAACCGGTCTAACTATGATGTTCAATGCCAAAGCCCCACCCAACCTATGGTTTGATGCCTTCACCTCCGCCACCTATATTATAAATCGCCTACCCACAAAACTTCTTGATGATAAATCTTCGTTTGAAGTTTTGTTCAACCAACCACCCACTTACTCAAACATGCGTATTTTTTGTTGTCTTGTTTTTCCCTACCTTAGAGACTACACAAAAAATAAACTTCGACCAAGTGCTCCGTGCATATTCATTGGTTATAGTCCTAAGTATAAAGGTTTTCGTTGTCTTGAACCAACATTGGGTCGTGTCTACACAACCCGACATGCAAAATTTGATGAAGACATCTTCCCTTTTCACCAAAATTCGACATCAACCAACAATACTAACCTACCCATTACCAATTTTGAGGAACACATACCCACTCCTACCAACCCTCAATCACCCTCACCAACAATACCAAAATCCTCTAACCCACCCAAACCAACCACCCAAACCAACCACACCTTTCTGTGATGACATACCACCCCCTCACCCTCTCGCTGAACCTCCCAACAATCCACTTCCCTCACCCTTATCCAGCCCAACAAACACATCAAGCCCATCTCACTCCCTTTCACCCAGCCCACCATCCGTCCCTCTACCCATGGCCCCCTCACCCTCTACTCACTCTGTAACAACCCTCGGTAAAACCAACACTCTCATAATATGTCTGACACCCTATTTTATTTTAGAATGTCCCAATATGTCTTTAATTACACCCCGTATGTGAAAACCGAGCCCAAATTATGTTATAGTTTATAAAAATAAAATAAAAATCTGAAATTAGAACTGAGGCGGGCCGCGTAAGATCCCACCTCAAGTTCATGCGGGCCGCGCGGACTCATAACACGCGATCGCACCAGAGGCCGACACGTGTCGTAATCGTGTCAAGCCTAGTGATGACCCAGCTAAGCTACTGCGTTGACCAAGGTTGACGCGGGCCGTGTAACCTTGGCCTGTATCTTACGCGGGCCGCGTGGAAACCCAATTACACAAGTATAAATAGCAGGCATCAGTTTTCAGTTTCCGTCGCTCATTTCTTTCTCTCAATCTCGAATTCTGAAGTTATAGACATAATATTTTGGGTATTATACCCCTAATTAGCGAGGTTCTGCTCCATTGTAAGTATTATAACCCCAGTTTCGTAATATTTACGCTGCCCGATTGATTTAGGGTTCCGTAACAACTGTCGTGGTTTTGCCCGACGTAGTTGTTGGAATGCCGTCTCGGGGAGGGTATTATTAATAATTTCAAAGGGTTATGGTACTAACCAATGTACATTTGTGTAAATTATAGATTATACACAGGAAACCCTTACGAAAAGCCTAAGATAGCAATGTGAGTTTATCCTCTTTTTGTTAATGTTTTTGGAATAATTTACAAAACCTTAAATGTTTTACAAAGTAATTACGCAGTGATTGAGTCTTTGTAGTCTTCAATTACCGTCCGGTATGTTGGGGTTTTGTATACAAAATTTGTACTACTTGCGAGTAGTAAGTCGGGATGACAATACGTTACCATTGGACAATGAGTTAGCCAATGGGTAATATGACCCACAAGTCAGGATTGATAGTACCAAATGGAGTAATTGTGTAGACATAAACAATGTGATCGCTCTCAATACTGTTCACTGTGACTTTAAACTTGATTAAACTGGGATTCACTCACCAGTATTTCCCGCTGACAAATATTTTTAAAACATGTTTCAGGTAACCCAATGTGAAAGCCAATTATTAAAAAGCCAGCTGGAGAGCACTGAATGCTTGGGAAAATGTGGCTATAAAAGTTACCTAATAAACGATGTTTTAAATTCAATAAAACAGGGTTTGTCCCTATTAATGTATTGTAAAAAGAAACTTGGGTTTTGCCCATGTTATCATTAATATCAAATATGGTGGTTTTACTCTGATAAACATTTCCTAACTACGGTCCTGATGTAAATTCCGTTGCGAGTCTAAATAAGAACTGATACCACCAAACTCTGTGATCACGTCCGCCCGTTCCCGGGGATAAGGGATCGGGGGTTGTGACACACTCAAGCCCACCAAACTCCCCACCACCTGGCCCACAAAGCTCCCTACCATCCGATCAAGTCGACCAACCCACTCCACCTTCCGCATTATCTATAACCATAACCTCCACCAACAATCAACCCATTAACTCTCATCCCATGACTACTCGTGCAAAGGACGGGATCTTCAAACCCAAACACTTTGCTAATCTCTCTCAAACCACCACTCATCCTCTACATCACTCTTTATTCTCTTCCCACATTCCTAAAGGCATCAAAACCGCTCTCAAAAATCCTAAATGGATTCAAGCAATGCATGACGAACTAAAATCTCTTCATGCCAATCAAACTTGGACTCTTGTTCCTCGACCCGCTAGCACCAACATCATTGGTTCTAAATGGATTTATAGAATCGAATATAAATCAAATGGATCCATTGATCGCTACAAAGCACGTCTTGTGGCTCAAGGATTCACTCAAATACCGGGTCTAGACTTCTCTCACACCTTTAGTCCGGTCGTTAAGTCTTCCACTATTCGGGTTGTTCTTAGCCTCGCCACTATTAACAAATGGTCCCTTCGGCAATTAGATGTCAATAACGCCTTTCTCAATGGCCATATCACCGAAACCATTTTCATGGAACAACCGCCGGGTTTTGAAGACTCAAACCGACCCAACTATGTGTGTAAACTCAACCGTGCTCTTTATGGTTTAAAACAAGCACCACGTGCTTGGTTTCAGAGCTTAAGTTCCTTTCTTCTCAATCGTGACTTTCGCAACAGTCGAGCCGACACTTCTTTGTTCGTTTACAACCACCAAGGTATCTTAATTTATATTCTTGTTTATGTTGACGACATCATTATCACCGGGAATAATGACCATTTCATCAACAACTTCACATCATGTTTAAACAAACAACTTAAAATTAAGGACATTGGCCCCTAAATTTCTTTCTCGGACTCGAAGTTCATCACACAAAAACGGGTCTATTTCTAAACCAATCTAAATTTGCTCACGACATTCTCACCTGAGCCGGTTCACTTGACTCAAAACCGGTTGCCACTCCTCTCACATCCAAAGATGTTTTCACCTCTCACGGCAACCCATTTCATGATCCTACTCTTTATTGCTCTCTCGTAGGTGCTCTACAATATCTCACCATCACTCGTCTTGATCTCTCCTATGTCGTTAACCAAGCTAGCCAATTTCTTCAAAATCCCACAACCGATCACTTCCAGTTAGTAAAAAGGATTCTTCGTTATGTTAAAGGCACCTTATCACATGGTTTAACATTTGATCGTTGTAATCCGTAAGTGAAAACCCGGACCCCTGAAACCCTAATCCATAACAAAAATCAAGAAAAACAAATTTTATGATTTCACGTGGGCCGCGTAAACCTTAAGGTATGGTTACGCGGGCCGCGACAACTCATCAAAACTCCGGATATGCATGAAGGCCACGTGTCGTTACACGCGTCAAGACCCTCGATGACTCAGCAACCCCGATCTGATCCAAACTCTCTCGCGGGCCGCGTAAAAGCCTTGTTAAGGCTTACGCGGGCCGCGTAAAACTCAAATTTTGGCTATAAGTAGCCCGTGCATGGGGCATTCATCTGTGATCGAAAAACTTTTCAAAACACAAAGTTTACTGCTAAAAATCAAAGTTCCAACATAGAGAAACGTTGCTACAAATCCAGGGTATTAACTCGATCACTGCTACATTTCAAACTGCTCAATTCTTTTCTTTCCTTCAGCTTTTATTATATTAAATAGTAGCTCGGGATTATACCTTCTAAATCCCGAGACTCTGCCCGTTATTAGGGTAATAAATCTAATCGCTGGTACGATACTTTACCCGATCGATTGAAACCAATCCGATAGATGTTTAAGTGCTGCCCGAACTCGAGCTATACTTTGTCATTCGTTGCGAATCCGATGGATGTTTAAGTGCTGCCAATATCTGGCTATACTTTGTCATTCGTTGTGAGAGTTTTTGATCTCGTGATTATCGTTAAAGTTGAATTGAGTTAATACACTAACACGAGTTCCGTTGTGTCTAGAAATTAGAACTCGTAACTAGGGAAATGCTAAAAGTAGAATAATTAGCAATTAAGTAATCTTACTAGTTAAATAAAACTTAGCAGTTAAGAAACCTTAATAGATAAGTTAAACTTCATCAGCTCAGTAAGATTTATTTATCAGTTAAGTAAGATTAATTAAAGTTAAGTAAGATTAATTAATTAATCAGTTAAGTATGATTAATTAAGTTAAGTATAATTAATTAAGTTAAGTATGATTAAGTAATCAGTTAAGTAAGATTAACTAAGCTAAGCGAGATTAATTAAGTTAAGCAAGATTAATTAAGCTAAGCAAGATTAATTAAGCTAAGCAAGATTTATTAAGCTAAGTGATGTGGGTTAAAATACACATATTTCTCCCGTGTAAGTTGTATAATTTTTGTATAGTTTTTATTTGTTTTATTTACTTATTAGTAGTATATTATATTAATTTGTGTTTTGGCAGGTTTTGGTGCAAATGGAGCGAAAAGGAGTAATAAGAAAATAACCAGCTAGTTGGGCAGAGTGAGGCGCCAGTAACTGAATTAAAATTGCGGCTATTTTCTGTGAGTGGGTCGAGGCCACTATCGCTATTTCGTCATACTTGGCTGCCAAACTGTTTAAGCCCAGCTAATTCCATAAATAAAGTAGATGTGGGCCGTGAATTCTATGGGGGTTTGGTTCTTTCTAGCCAATATAATGTATGGACAATATCATAAACAAAAGCCTAGTCCTACGTAAGCAAAGGAATATTATCTATATTATATTATCAAGAAGGGGAAAATTGAAATATGATGATGGAAGCTAAAGGATTACGAAAACAAAGCAGTATATATGTATATTTTTTTTTATTCGTGTTGAGTGGACGACAGAAGTCAAAAGGCGGAATTTGTTTGGGCCGGTCAAGCATCCGAGCCAATGTTGGGATTTAATCACACACCGTTGGACCAGAACAGTAGGCCCATGTGTGGGAATTTGTTTATGACTCAAATTACACCACCAATATATAATTGATAGATAGATGATACAAAAAGAGGAGACGGCAGAATATATACAGCATCAGACGCAAGAAGGGGATACGCATACAAGATCAGACGCACGAAGACAAAATCAGACGCACGAAGAACATCACTTTTTGAAGATTGTCTTGCAAGAAATCAAGCTGGGGAATCATTGGGGTCAAGTGGGAAGCTTAGAGATCAAGAAATTTACGGGTTCTACCTTACGATTTCTTTTATTTTCTAGTTTCTTGTTTTTACTTCGATGAATTCTTGTTTGAGATTTTGTTTGATTGTTTTTAAGATTATGTTTCTTGGCTAGATCTCTTTAACTATCTAGGCATGACAATAGTTTAAATAAAGTTTGGATTTTTATTCGGTTTTTGGCGTGGTTTATGGATTTTCTTGTATTGTAAAGGCTATGGAATTTTAACTTGGTGTATATGCATGCTTGATATTTGTTTTATCGCTGTTTATTGCTTCGTATAATCCTTGGTGACGGTCTTTATCACATAATAGGGTTGTGCTAGGGTTCTTGATTTAGGTGAGTGTCTATATCACATAATAAATCTTTAACTCTTTAAGGTGAAATTATGTAACTAACCTTAGAAGTAATATTTGGTAATTTAATAAAATCAAGTGGTCTACTATTCTTGTCGCTGTGAGGATCGAGGTTATTAATAGGTCTCGGTTTGGTTTATAGCTAGGTCTAAGAAATTGGTCTAGTCCTTAAACATTCTCTTGTCTATTAAACCAAGATTAAAACCCATAGTTGCCTTAGACTTTCGCGCTGTGAGGTAGATCGTCTTAATTAGGCACTTTCAAGAAATTAGAGGACTGTGAGGAAATCTAAAAACCGGTAATCGTAACAGCCTAGGTAGTGCCACAAGAATCACCTTGAGAGGGATTGAGGGGCTTAGTTGGTATCTTAATAGGTTTAGCATTTAAAGATCCCGGTTCCATACCACAAAACTATCGAATAGAAATCCATTCTGAGTTTAGCTTGCGTCTAGCCTAGGTAGTCTTCGTCGCCACTGGTTCTAGTCTTCGTCAAATTTCGTGTCTAGTTATTTAGCATTATTTTAATATTTTATTTAGGATTTTTAGAAAACCCCCTATCAAATAAACAATTAGTTAAGTTGTGTCAGTCTTAGTCTAAATAGAGTCTTAGCGTAATCCTTAGAGTCTCGTGGGTTCGATACTCGGACTTGCTTTAGCTTTACTACATTGATCGGTACACTTGCCGGTTGTGTGGTTTAGGGTTTAGATCGAGTCTTAGTTTATAAATTTAAAGCTTAGAGTGTCTAAATTAGGGTTAATTTTAGTTGTTTTTATTAAACCACTTTGTGCACATCACTAAGTAAGATTAATTAATCAGCTAAGTAAGATTTATTAAACACCTAAATAGATATACATGAAAAAAATAGATATATATGGGGTAGATATTATCTTAGGAAGATTTTATCTAAGGAAAATGTTATCTAGGGAAGATTTATCTAGGGAAGGTTCAACTAAGGAAGATAACACATAGGGAAATTCTATATATGGGTAAGACTTATCCCTTGGCTATAAATAGGAAGCTTAGGATTCATTTTCCTTTGCTCATTCCTTCTATTCTTCTATCTATACGTCGGTGTTCTAACCAATAATCACCAAGGCGATGTTCTGTCCGATCGATTCAGGAACCAACTAACGGGTGCCCAAGTGCTATACTTTGTGAGTTCGTTAAGGTTCGGATCTCGTGACCATCGTTAGGTTTGATGTGGTTTTACACTAATACGTATTCCACTCTGTTAAACTAAATGTTTAACTACCCGAAACTCTACACCATACTCTTACAATCAAAATGGATGCTTAATCATCAGAAGGTTCAAACCATAAAGTATATGCTTAATTATCAGAAGGAATAGAATCAAGAAGCTTGTTAAATCAATACTGCATGCTTATAAGGTGAGTCATTCTCTTTTTATCAACATTGTTTTACAATACTCCAAATATTTTCAAAAGTTATAATTACAGGGATTAAGTCGTGGTTATCTTGAATCACTGGCTAGTGGGGTATTGTGCACATTACTAATTTCTATATAGGGGTAAGACTTTTATTTTGAACACATCAGTTATCTTGAATCACTGGCTAGTGGGGTATTGTGCACATTACTAATTTCTCACGGGTTAGGTTCATCAACCTAACAGTCATAATCGTCACTACTTGGGTGAAAGGACCCAATAGTGGCATGACCATCGTCAACAGGAGGTGACACGGCGCCAGATAAAAATAAGATAGAAGCCATTGTAATCGCTCTTATGCTGTAATTTATAACTAAGTGTCGTTTTATCAAAATTGAATGAACTCACCAGTATTTCCTGCTGACCAAATGTTTTTAAAACGTGTTTCAGGTAATTACAGTAGATCGGAATAAGAGTTGGATACGGCACCAAAAGGCTTACAGAAGTGGCTTAATTTATCAATTAAATTAAATTAAGAAAAATTGTTTTGTGTATTCAGGATTATTTCATATTAAAGCTACCTTTCAAAACATGGTTTTATCCCATCTATTTAATAAATAAAAAAAATCTGGTGTTTTCTAAACTCTGATATTTTTCCTAACTCACGGTCCTGATGAAATTTCCGCTGCAATGCTTTCAAAATAACCACCGGTACCACTTGGCTGGTTCGCGGCTCCCGGTTCCATCCAGGGTGGGGTCGGGGGTCGTGACAATCGTCCTCCTAACAACTTTACTAGGTTTTTCAGATGCAGATTGGGCTTGATGTATCGACACACGAAGATCCACATACGGCTATTGTATCTACTTAGGAGGGAACTTAGTCTCGTGGAGCGCTAAAAAGCAACCAACGGTGTCTAGATCTAGTTGTGAGTCAGAATACTGTGCCATGGCACATACGGCCGCAGAAATTATTTGGTTAACTCACCTTCTTCGGGAACTTCATGCTCTTCCACCGGGTCGACCGACTCTATTATGTGACAACAATAGTGCCCTATTTTTAAGTCAAAATCCAATATCCTACAAAAGAGCCAAGCACATCGATATTAACTATCATTTCATGCGTGAATTGGTAACTGCCGGCAAGCTTCACACAAAATTCATTGCAACCGACAAACAAGTCGCCGACATTTTTACCAAGAGTTGCCAAAACCGTTGTTTGAAAATTTTCGCACAATGCTTCGTCTTGGTCCGCCACCAACTTGCTTTGACGGGGGGTATTAGACTATAGCATATTTCATGGAACAATATCCTCCTTCTTCATCATTGTATTCAATGTAATTATGTAGTCAATAGTATCTTAGTTTAGATGAGTAATTCTCTCCTTATTATTAGTCCAGTAACTTGTATTTAAAGTGTTGTATCATTGTAATGAAAATCAAGTTGGCCATTGTGATTTCATACCACTTATAGGTCACGATGCAGATCATCGGACTACAGTGATTTCTTGTTTCGGATGCCGTAGTGAGTGCGGAATCCAATCCATAACACAAACCGAGCGAAAGAATGAACAATATGCAAAGATATCAACGATTAACGGTTCCGTGTATTGATTTCGACAGAGTTTCAGTACAAGATTCGACTAATACAAAGCACTCCGATAACTCCCTCTATCTCTCTCTACACTATCTCTAGGCTCATTGAAGCTCTCTCAAAAGAGAGTTGGTCTGTTGTATTTATACAGCACACACCGACCCTTACATCGAGACATAACAAGCAGACACAACTCATAACGAAATACAAGTACATTTATCGAAATAGCATTGCATCGAAATAACATGTATCAAAATAGACATATGTATAGAGTCCATCGAAATATCCTTGAATATTATCAAAATAGACATGCTTCTTATGTATCGAAATAGCCTTGATTGTATATTTCGATTTATGTTCAACATTTATATTTCGACGTGTGTGTATGTTTGTAATAAAGTCTATTTTGAATTGGCCATGCATTTATAATATGTCTATTTTGATTTGTATGCATGCGTTTGATACACTATTGTTGATGTCATGATGACATCATGATGATGTCATCATGATATCGTCAATACTCGACTGGTCTCATGTCTTCGTCATTTACGTGTCGTTCTCCGGGTCGCACGACGGAGGAATGTCGCAACGTGGTCTTGAATTGAACCGAACCGAACCAAGCCACATCCACACAAACGTGTATCAACAATGGAGATGTTCCAGCCTCAAGGATCCTACTTCAATCAACAAGGATCCTCAGCTCGAGTGCAAGGGTCCATGGATCATTCATCCAGACCTTCATCACAAACCTATCCTTGATCTAATAGCTTTCAGGATCAAGGATCCTTAGGGAGACAATCATGGAGAAGCTCTGAAGTCCATGAAAGTGATTTCATCCCTATGCAGACCATTGCTTCTTCAGGCCCTACTATTACGCCATACATGTCCTATCCTAGATATCCTTCTTGAATACCAACTTCAAGTCAACGAGGAGGTAATAATTTCCATAATACATCTTTTGATACTAACTATGGTTCCATGCAGGATGCAGGGATCAATCAGGCTATGGCAATAGAGTTGTAGAAACTCAAGGATATGATGTCCAGCGTCCCAGAAGTAGTCAAACCTATTCCTTAGATTCCAGATGGAAGTCATAGGATATCTAGTTTTGCACCTCCAATATGCAATGCAGAGATACCCAAACGCTTCCAGACCCCCAGCATGGAGTTGTATGATGGTACAACTGATCCAGAGGAGCATGTGGCACAATATGAGAGAGGATGGAGATAAACCCCATTCCCCAAAGATTGAATGAGGCATGTTTATGCAAAGGCTTTGGATCCACATTCACTGGATCAGCATTAAAATGGCTGCTAAGTCTTCATCCTTACTCTATAACTTCATTTTCGCACCTAGTTAACCTATTTAATAATCAATTTTCTTGTGGTAGAACTTTTGAGAGGTTAACTAGTGACCTTTATAGAATTACCCAAGCTCGTGATAAATCCCTTAGGGATTATTTTACCAAGTTTGGAAGAGAATCCCTTTAAATCCCGAATCTTGACAATGCAACTATTGTGGAAGCATTTAAGATGGATTGCAAAAGGATTCTCCCTTTTATGATGACCTTTTTATGACCCCATGCAGGAACTTAGATGAAGTCAGGAAAAGGGTATAACAACCCTCCTAGAACCCTTAACGTGACCCTAAAACGTTCCTTATGTATCCCGTACATGAGAAACGGACCCGAAACAACCCTATACTTAGAAAAATCAACAAAAACCAAGTTTGGGAGTCGCTCGCGGGGCACGACCCCCTTAACCGTATGTGTCGTGGGCCGTGAGGCCTTATGGCTTGCCGAACACACAATGCTGCCACGTGTCGACACGTGGCAAGACTAGGTTCGCTGACTGGTCGATCCTAAACCCTAGTCTACACTCTCGCAGGCCGCGAGAGAGTAAGATAAAGCTTACGCGGGCCGCGACCCGCCCTTGAATCTGCCTACAAATAGGATCGATCAGCTTCATTTCAAATCGTTCAACTTTCTATTTTCTCTCTCAATTTATGAATAGTAGAAGTAATACACGGGCGTAATACCCACTATAAAGCGAAGCTCTGCCTCGTTGTAAGTACTATAACTCTGCTATTGCCCTACACGATCGATTTAGAATTCCATAACGCATGTCGGCTCTGCCCGACTCAGTCGTTGGAATTCTGTCTCGTGTGTACACCCGATTGATTTAGGATTCCGTAATGCATGTCAAGGTTCTGCCTAAATCGGTCATTGGAATTTTGTCTCGAGTTGTACGGTTAATGTGATTTGGGTTATTTTACTAACACATGTGTATTGTTTAATTTTAATAGATCATAACCAGGAGATTCCCAGGAATCTTTAGTTTTACTTAAATCTACAATGTGAGTCATTCCCCTTTTATAAACTCTTTTTGTAAACTGTTTTTACAAAACCTCCATTGTTTTAAGATATAACTAACAGTGATTGAGTCTATGTATTCTACAATTACTGCCGGTATGTTGGGGTTTTGTATACAAAATGTGAAAGACGTTACCATTGGACAATGAGTTAGCCAATGAGTAATATGACCCACAAGTCTGGTGTGGATAGTACTGAATGAGTAATTGTGTAGATATAAACGTTGTAATCGCTCTCAGTACTATGAAATTATAAAAGTTGTTTTGATTAAACTGGGATGCACTTGCCAGTGTTTCTTGCTGATAAAATGTTTTTAAAACGCGTTTCAGGTAACAAAATGTAAAAGCCAATATAAGCCAGCTGGAGAGCACTGAAGGCTTGGAAAAGTGGCTATAAAAGTTACCTAAATAAAAAGGAGTTTTTGTTTTCAATAATTAGGGTTTACCCCTACAAATGTATTGTCAAATGAACTTGGGTTTTTATCCCAAAGAATTATTATTATAAAAGTTTGGTGTTTTACTCTGATCAAAATATTTCCTAACTACGGTCCTGATGTATTCCGCTGCCAAATTAATAAACACCTATACCACCCATTTGGCTGTTCGCGGCGCCCACTCCCGGGATAGGGGTCAGGGGCTGCGACAAAGGGCCCTGAGATTCATCTGATTAGAGGATGATAAAAGGATCCAAGACATGTTAATTGGTTCTTCCAAACAGAAGTATAATGATAAGAAGCAAAGATCCTTCTACAAGAATAACTGATCCAAGCTGTACTCCAAGCCTGACAATTAAAATGTTCAGTAGTTGAAAAGAAGAAGATGAGGAAGAATATCCTTGGATATCTGAATACTGGTTTTTTGTTAATAATAGTGAACCAATGCTTGCCTTGCAGAATTTAGGTGAGAAGACAAGATGGCCCAAGAAGAATGAGAAATCAACATCCTTCAAGGACAAATCTAAATGGTGTGCATACTATGAAAATTTTGGTTACCTTACCAACGAATGCATTGCACTCAGAAAGGAGATATGCTACCTCCTCAATAAGGGTCACTTGAAATAATTGCTTGGTAGGAAGAAATCTAGGATCCAGGATCCTGAGAAAGTACCGGAAAGGGCTCCTCCACCACCTGCAGATGCCCAAATCATTTACTTTATTTCTGGAGGATCAGATATCTGTGGAACCTCATTCTGCAACAAAGAGGCATGCCAAAGAAACCAAGCTGGAAAATGGAGACAAGCCTATTAGGACCTCCACTCTAACTCAACAGAAAGTTACATCCTTTGATGAGGATGGTCGTGTTGATATCCAGAATCCTCATCATGATGGCTTAGTTATTACCTTGTTTATTTCTAATCATTTTGTTTGTAGGATCCTTATAGATGGTGGGAGCTCTGTGAACACCATCCAACTTGATGTCTTAAAGATGATGAACATCCCGGAATCAGAAATAGTTCCGAGATCATTAGTCCTTGTAGGATTCAGCGGTGAAACAAAGAACACGCCGAGGGACATCAAGCTTCCAACACCATATATAAATTTATAATATTACATTTAATTTAATTAAAAGTAATATATGTACTGGTATAATATTTACGTAGTTCCATGCACTATTAATAAAAAAAATTGTAAAAGAATACTAAATTATCGTAACCCCAGTTGAATTAACTTGGGCTCAAGTGAGAGTTGTTTAAGAAGCTGGGCTGGGCCCAATTAACTCAGCAATGACAAAGACCAAAGTGACTCAAACCAGTTAATCTCCCCCCTTTGCCCCATTAGGGACGAATGGAGTTTACTTCCGACAACTGTGTCGCCATTTTCATATGCTCCACAACCAAGCCCAAAACACGTTGATGTTTTAAGAGGGGTATTTCTTATGAAACAAGAATCTCTCCTAACCACAACTGATATGAGATTTGCCTTGATTAACATTGACCAATGTAACATCTCAGGAAAACCTGGCCACAATTAAACTCGAAGAAGTATTAATGGAACATAGTCACGTAGTGTTACGTAATTACGTACTGTTACATAATCACGTACTGTGATACTAGTTTTTGAATAAAAGGCATATTACGTAATTACGTACCGGTACATAATCATGTAACGTTATACTCATTTTTTAATATAATGCATATTATGTAATTACGTAATGTTGTAACCACTTATTGGTGCCTAATGACGTAGCTTGTAAGAAATGTAAATATTAAAAACTATGACAATGCCCTACTCAAATTAAAAAAGAATAAAATGCTCGTTGTATGGTGTAAATCCTGTAAAAAATGTAATATATGAAAAAGTTATAGTTATTTAAAAGAATCGTGAAGGAAGTTGGTTTAAAAATCAGCAATAGTTTCTTTTCTTGTATTGCCCTTTCACTAGTTGTTTTTGTTATGTGATTGTTTGATTTAAGGACCGCCTAATCTAAATTAGTGGATTATTAGATCAATGTTCCATATTGTCTTGTACACGATTTAATGCTTTGTACATACTCTATACCTTTATAGTATTAATTTCCAGCCTTTCTATGTACAATGGTGTTTTACGTACCTCATGCTTAGCGTGTTTAAAAATATAAAAGTATGATTTTTTTTTTACTTTTAACTCCAAACCTTTTTTTTTGCATTTAACCTAACAATTTGATTTTTGACTTTTAACCCAATACTTTTCATCTTTTTGCAATTTAATCTCACAAAATTAGAATTTTCTTTTACTTTTAACCTAAAAGTTTTCATCTTTTGTAATTTAACCTCACAACTATGTCACCTTCAACTTTGGTCCTTTGTACTTTTCATTTTTCATAAATTTTCGTTTTACGTTACATTCTAAATTTTATGAGTTAACACGATGCAACGTGCATGTGTGGTTCAATGTTTCTACATTTCACTTTCCGTTTTGTTTTAAATTTTGTGAGTTAACGTGATGCAACGTGCATTTGTGGTTCAATAATTTTAGATTTGACAAGTTCGTTGCAATGCGCGGGGTCTTAGATGGACTTAGTTTTTTTTCTTTTCTATGTTTCACGTTTTGGTCTAATTTATTCGTATTAACACACCGCAACTTCAATATTGTTGGTCGCTAGTGCGTGTGAGTGGGAGGTTGTTTAATAGTAGTTATAATAATAGTATTAAAATAGTTACATGGATTATTAAAAAAAAAGGATTACTATTACTACTAAATTACTATATGATAATAGAAAAACTCAATGAACAGTTATCGAGGGTATTATGGGTACTTTACATTTTAACCCTTTAAATAAATCCAGATTAGAGAGATGGACAGAGATTAGAGAGATGGATTGAGACAGAGCGCACCTATACCACGGCAGAGACGGAGAAAGAGGAGCGGCGGAGATGGACGAGCCGGCCATCGTCTCTCGTCGGCCACCCTCTTGGCCTTCGGTCAGACCGGTGGTGGGTTGTGGTGGTTAAGACGCGTGAATCGATGGTAGAAGGCGGTGGTAGACGAGGTTGGCGGTGATGCTGCGGTGGTTTTGACGTGGGTAACGATTCTAGAAGGCAGTAGTGGGTGGTGATGCTGGGGTGGTTTTGACGTGGGTAACGATTCTAGAAGGCAGTGGTGGATGCGCATTCCACAGTCATAGTTTGCCGGAGATAATGTTATCGGTCGTCTGTGAAGGCGCCAGTGACGATTGCGGGTTCTAGGGTTCCGGCGAGTGTGCCCATGACCCTCATCGGACAATCTAGAGATAAAATTAGAGACTTGAAGGTGATCTTGAACAACCACAACCTCAGTGACATGAATCGGTGCTCCGACGAAGTCGGCTAGGTTCCACCGTTAATCTTCAGGGTTAGTTATGGGTGAGTGTTTTAACAAGTTATAAGCTTATTTCCTCCTTTTTTTCTTACAAATGTTATTCTTGAAAATGTGTGTTCTTTGATGGTTCTGTCTTGAAAATAATTCAAGGGTTTTAAAGTTTGGGGCTTTATGGATACAAGGTCTTTGTTGAGCATTTGTGTGGTTGTTTATGCATACTAACTGTTTGATGTTATGCCAAAGAGAACATACATACATTTTATTCAATTCTATTGTCATATTGAAAAATATTGTGCTAAATTATGCCTAAACAAAAAAAAGAACTTCGGATGATCAAATAAGTTTTGATGACATATTCACACCTATAGTTGTTAGGTAACTGACATTTGAAAATATATGCTGATTCAGCTAGGGTTCTATGGAACGATACTGGCTCGAAGATTCGGCAAGGAGAATTATGTGAAGACAAGGTAGCAGATTGAATCCCGTACAGGAGTTCTTCAAGTGAATCGACAACTCTCCAGGCCAACTCTACATATAAGACAAGTCACGAACTACTTCTGGCCACATAGTTAAATAGTTGTTATGATTTGAGTTGCTAAATAGTTGTTTTGATTCTTTGAAGTGCAGGGCTATAAGATCATTGGTTCACATAGTGGTGTTAAAATATATAGGTTGACAAAATCACAACTCAGGGGGCTTGAAGGTTGCTATAAGCACTCTTTTTATAGAAGATAGTCATAGGTATGTATTAGATTTGGTGTACCCTTGAAACAGAATAATTCTGATGTACACTTGCAATGGTTTTGTCTATAAGATGGTATTTAATAACCATACACTTGCTGTTAATTGGCATATCATCTTTATTGATGTGAATTACCTTTGAGTTTGACCAAGTTACTTCAATTTCTCTCATGGGTTGCTTCCATTTTTGCATTTTATTGATAATTCGAGCTTTTAGAGTTTGTAGCTGTAAAATACCTTAATATTTTTTATTTTTTTTGTGATATCCATGTGACAGGTAGTGGGAGGGATAAATGCACACCTTCTTTCCGTTATGGAAACATCTGGTGTTAAACTTATATCATATTTTAAACTCATCATTCGGGTTAGTTAAAACTCTAGGGTCGATCAAAGGTTATTTGTGGGGATGGGAACAACATTATTTTTTATATGGATTGCTGGACCGGATCGGAAGTGATGTGGTGCTGGAAGCGTCCATTTATGTCGCAGATGGAGGCTGGTGAATTAGCTCAGATTGGACCTTTAGTAGGTTCGGTGGTGTTGTCGGATAGGAAAGATAGCCGGGTTTGGGAGCTGGACGGGTCGGGTTGCGTTTTAGTTAGCAGTTAGAAAAAAACGTTGGAGGTGAGAAATTGTGTGCAGCAAGATATGTCGTTTTTTTGGAACAGTTGGGTGCCCAAAAAGGCGTGCATCGTGGAATGGCGAGCGGAGCTGGACCGTCTTTAGACAAGAGCTGCTTTGGTTGCAAGGAACATAAATATTGACTTCCAACTTTATCCTTTGTGCGCAGATGATATTGAGATTACGGAGCATTTATTTGTTTCGTATCATTTCTCGCAAACTGTCTGGCAGGTTATTGCTTAATTGCTTTATGGTGTAACATTTTATCCGTCTTTGCGTTCTGTATTAGTGATATTCTGGAGATGCAGAATTATATCCCTAGGTCGAAGAAAAAGAAAGTCCTGAATGTTGTGTTCATTACGGTCTTCAGGTCCATTTGGAAAATGTGAAACGAATCTCTTTTTAGTCAAAAGGCGCCATCAATTGCTAAGGTGGTGGAAGAGGTTAAAGCGTTGGGTTTCTTGTGGATTAGAAACAGGTCGCAGACTTCAACTATGACATGGGATGACTAGAGAGCGTTCAATTTTTGTAGTATTGGGTTATTTTGGTCCTGGGTCTATGTTTTGTTTGATCTTTGGGTTGTGGTCTGGTTGTTTTGGTGATTGCAAGCTAGCTTCTTGCTACTTTGCATTCTTGGTTTTAGCATTGAATAAATTTGTTGGTCTTAAAAAAAGGTTAGTTAAAATTTTTATTATATATGCCTTATTGATCATTAGTAGATGTGAACCTATAAGATATTATTTGCTTCCTTATAATTCTACAGTTAGGGCTGTAAACGAACCAAACGTTTGGCGAACAGTTCGTGAACCATTCGGCGGGAAGTTCGTTCGTGTTCGTTCGTTTATTAAACAAACGAACACGAACAATATATTTTGTTCATTTAGTTAAATGAACAAACATGAACATAGGTCGTGTTCGTTCGTTTATGTTCGTGAACGTTCGGTAACATGTTCGTTTGTGTTCGATAGTTCATTAGTGTTTTTAGTTTTTTATATTTATTTGAATACTTCAAAATTCCGACAAATTAAATATCTAATAAGTGTCAATGTATTATATATTCTGTTCATGAACGATTGTTTGTGTTCGTTTGTTTCCATTTGTGTTCATGAACATTAGTTTGTGTTCATCAACGTTCGTTGCCTAAAATTAACAGACAAACACAAACGAACACGAACAAGTTCATTTCCTTAACAAACGAACACGAACATAAAATCTCGTTCGATAAGTGTTCGTGAACGGTTCGCGAACACATATATTTCTTAACAAACGAACACGAACAAGGTCTTGTTCGTGTTCGTTCGGTTCGTTTACAACCCTATCTACAGTGGTACTCCCAGAACACTAAAGGTGGCATTTTTTAGCATTCGTTGTTTTGCTTAAGATATTTTACAATCTTGATAATGATACTTATATATGATTTATGAGTTGTAATGTAAAACGTACATGATATCACATCAAGAGCAACCTGGTTGAGCGCGCCGCAACGCGGCGCTATTTATAAAACTAGTTGTCATAATTGTGATAACATTAGATTGGTATTGTGATAACATTAGATTGGACTCAAGTGACCGGGCCTAACTTGTTAAGATGCTGGACTGGGCCTAACTTAATCAGCAATGGCCTATGTGAAGATTCCAACCAGTTAATCTTTTTAGAGTAAATTACAAAACTCGTCCTTTATGTTGACATCAGATTACAAACTATGTCCTTTATCTTTAAATTTGACGGGATTCATACTTTATGTTTACAAAACCTTGCAAAGTATATTCTTTAGTCCTAACTCAGTTAAACTTTAATGTTAACTCTGACCAAATGGACCCTATATAAAGGTATTTTGGTCATTTTACCCTAAATGCTAAAATAAAATTCATAATCATGAAAAATAATAAGTAAAAAATTATGTTTATCTCTATATCTCCACTCCACTCCACTCTCTCCCTCCCAGATCCCCAATTCCATCTTCTTCTTCTGTTTTTTCAGATCCCCAGTTTCACAAAAAAACTTGATCAAAACAAAACAATCAACATAACCCCAATTTCACCAAACCATATAAATGAAAACAACAAGAATCTTTCAGTTGTGAACAAGACAAACAGTTACAGATCAAATTATCGATTTCAAAAGGTACACACAGTATGTTAGTTTTTCTATTCACAGTCTAATTTAGTGTCAAAGCTGCTTAAACAGATTGCAAACGCTTGAAACCCAGATAATGGATACCGATAATCCATGGTGAACATGTCTTTCCCGAACTGCAATATGACCTTATCATGGTCCAACGGTGGCTGAGATGTTCCCGCAACTGGGGGCGACGACTAACTGGAAGTTCTTGATCAAAACAAAACAATGAACATAACCCTAAACAATCCCCAATTCCATCTTCTTCAAACCGTCATCGGGGTTAAATATTTGGATTCCATTCTCTGTTGTTAATCGAGGTTAGTTCCTTTTAAATCCTCATCCTTTTGTTTTGGATCGTGTTTTAGTATTTTGTTTGATATGTATTGTTCATGAAGATTATTTTTGTTCATGGAGATTTTTTATGGATCAACGATTAAAGTTTTGAAGATACTTTAAAAAAAGGTGTTTTTTCTCTCTCTACACTTGTGTTTCTCTCTCTACAAATGGGTTTCACATCAGATCTTTCAAGTTGAAGAAGATGGTAAAGAAATGAAGAATATATTGTTGTTTTGTTTGATGTTGTTGTAAGGTAATATCAGTGAAATTGAAAGAAAGGAGTTGTTCTTGAAAATATGGATTTGTCTTTTGAAGTTTCAAATTGTTTATTCTTTCTTTGTGTTTTGAAGTTTTGAACATCTGGGTTATTGATGATAATGTGCAGATTATTGATGATAATATGCGTTTTGAAGTTTTGAAGATCTGGGTTATTGATGATAATGTGCAGATTATGAAAATTAGAGTTAAGAGAGAGAAAGAGAATACGAGATGAAAGAGAGATGTGTCATTCAAAAGGAGAGAAAGAAGATATGAATTTTTTATAATTTTATTTTTTTAGTATTTAGGGTAAAATGACCAATATACCCTCATGTGGGTTTCATTTGGTCAGATTTAACCATAAAAATTAACTGAGTTAGGGCTAAAGGACATAACTTGCAAGGGTTTGCAAACATCGAGTACGTTTTCTGTAATTATTAAAGAGAAAGGACGGAGTTTGCAGTAAGTGACATACATAAAGGAAGATTTTTGTAATTTACTCATCTTTTTATCTTCCCCTTGGATTGGAGACGACGAATGGGGTTCACTTCCTCGACCGTGCCGCCGTTACCGATTCAGACGAACCTAAACGACGACACTATTCTATTTTCAAACTCCCGTCAAACTTCACCACTTCCTTCCGTTTCATTGAATTGCTTTCATCTTCTTCCCACGAAATCGAAACGACGTTGGAGAAGAATTTTACTATTCATACCGAGAGGCTGACGTGTAACACTTGTAATTACAGTTTTGATTCACTTCATGACCAGCGGTCTCACTTCAAGTCAGATTTTCATAGATTCAATGTAACTTCGCTTAACCTAACTTAATTAAATGTCATAGAGACGACTATACAATGCGTATTTGAACAATTTGAGCTAAATATTGTGTTACTGGTAACTTGAATGCAAACGAATTATTAAGTAGAATGCCTGTTTCTTTACATGAATTTGTAATTTATTCCATATATGTGTCAATAAGTGTGTCATGTATGTACTAACCATAGTTGCCGAAAGCGCAAAGGGTAAGCCTTGGGTCTAAGTGTGCACCCAAGGGGTTTTGAAAATATAGGTACTAACCAATATATGTGTTTATCAAAGTGCAAACCAGGGCACATAGCATAAGTGTGCGCCTGAAGGGCTGTTGACAACATAGGTACTAACCAATATATGTGTTTATCAAAGTGCAAACCAGGGCACATAGCATAAGTGTGCGCCTGAAGGGCTGTTGACAACATAGGTACTAACCAATATATGTGTTTATCAAAGTGCAAACCAGGGCACATAGCATAATAAACATACCATTTTTAGGGATTTTACACTTGTTTAGGGCTATTTTTGTATATTTCAAACCAGTTTGGCCGGAATTTGTAGATTCTTTTTACCGGAAATAATAGAATTTGGCAGGAACCGCACCGGAATTTTGCTAAAATCTTACCGGAACCTCGCCGGAACGTTACCGGAGCGTCTGAATGGCTGTAAGGCGCTTTCTTTGCAACTCGTCTTGTTTGAGGGCCTAAGTGTGCGCATGAAGGGCTTTTGACAACATAGGTACTAACCAATTCCTTGACTCAGTTTAGATATATGTAGAATGTATGTCTCTGTTTTATACCTAAGAAGCCTGAATTGTGAAATAAATTACCATGATAATGGTTAAAAAAACAGATACATATTTCAGTAGGCATCAATCTTCATACAGATTATAGTTTTTGTTGATGAGATGATGTAATATAGAGGCTTCTGATAAGAATAAACAAATATAAAGATAGATTAGTCAACGTTTGAGAAGTCAATTGGCTCTCCCACTGTTTACTTGAAGAGGTAAACCAACTCTCTTAGTGATATATAATCATTTGTTAATATTAAGCATAATAAAATTACAACTCTAAAGACATAAGCCAGGCCGTACATATAGAGTTTTAAAACAAGAATCTATACCATAATGTTTATAGGACTCTCAGTCTTTGACTTATCTCATAATAATAAAGCTAATATATATCTGCTAATAACAAACAATTATATAATAATAACTCAAAGTCATATAAGTTTGTTACCGAAAGCAGCCTTAGTTTTTTTTATTTTTGCTTGAATGTTGAGGAATACTATGGGAGTTGGGTGACTAATTATTTAGTGTAATATTTGTGTTTCACAATTTACTTTTTCTTTCTCAGATAAAGCTAAGTATTGCAGGGAAGGATACTATCAAGGAGGATGATCATGATATTATATCAAGTATATCAGGTTCAGAAGACGAAGATAACAGAGAATTTGGTGGCCATGATGATTTAAGTAGGGGATTGTTGGTGAGTACAAAACAGAAAGTTTCTATACGTCTGCCAAATGGAGAATCAATTTCATTCTGGAAGTGCTTGCTTTTAGGTGACGATACGCCGTTTGTCACAGTGAGGGAAGTGATTGAGAAACTGCTCAATTTGATCAACGAGCCTAGAAACAATACATGTTTGAGAGTTGTCTTGCTTGCTAGCGCTGGTCATTTTGCTGGTTGCGTCTTTGATGGAAACGCTGTTGTCACCCACAAAACATTCCACAGGTTCGTCCTTTTCTTAAATGTTCTATTCTATTTTTAGGTACATTTTGAGTTCAACTTAATTTTTTTTTTCAAATTAAAGTTTGCTTAGAAACTTGAAAGTTGAAACTGATCTTCTTTTGACTGGACATACCACATACTTCGTCACTTTTTTAACTAGTATAATACCCATGCGTCGCTCAGGATGTCTCCTTCTAAATATAGTAATACTATTGGCATATGGTATACTTACACATTAAGAAACATGTATTAAATTAGGTATAAAACTTAAAAGTAAGTAATATCAAATTAACAATCAACGAAAGTAAACCATAGTAGTATAGTATAATATCATATTGATCAAAATGTGTAAAACTAATACTATGAGAGAACTTTTGGATGATTTCTGGTTATCTGACCAGTTTGAGATGAAAACACAAACCAAATCAATACATCTTGACATTCATAAACACCAACATAAAAAAAAAAAAAAAACTTAGGTAGGAATCTATGAACTGGTGGAACGAATGATATTTTTTCATGCTTTATGATAGACTAACAAGTCCTCCTTCATTGTCACTGTTCTTATGATATTTAGTGTGCACAAGATAAAACAATATGGTATCAGGACAATAGGCTCTACTATGCAGTTTTAGTCTTATTAGTTTCACTTCTACTAGTAGGTCTCTGTTACATGACTTAACTGCTCTGTTGCTTTCAAACTAAATACGGTCAGTTGGGAAAAATGCTAAAAATACTACCTTTTTCACGTAGATATGTAGTAAGGGCAAAAGCTGGTAAGAAGCAATCGGCAGGAGATGCTGGTGGCAATATTGCACATTCTGCAGGAGCTTCAATTCGACGGCACAATGAACTTGCTTTAACCAAGGTATGTTGTTGGTACATTCATCTGTCGTCTTCGTCTTATGTCGAGTCTCGGTTTTCGTTACTGATCTGATCAAGCATGACATCACTAGTGACATCACTAGTGACATCACATTACTAATACACGTGAAGACAAAATGCAAATAGGAAACAGATTGGTGAAGATTACGCTTGAAGACAAAACAGAATGAAGATTTCGCTTGTATTATGTAAATATGAGGTTTCGCTTGAAGTGTTTCCAAGCGAAATCTGAAGGTTATAAATAGGCTAGCTGATATTTCATTTGTAACGATTTTAGAATTCCACACCGAGGTGCTGCCGGTGTGAAGACTGATTGTATTCGTGTTATTTTCAATATAATCAGTGTTAAAGTGATACGCAAGCTGTTTCGCAATCGGTTTCTTAGTTTCCGCCTCTGAAACTGATAAATCTCTTCTGAACGACTCGTTCGGGTCGCAAACCGATCCTACAAGTGGTATCAGAGCTCAGGAGGAAGAGATTTCGCCAAAACAGTTCGTTTTTGTCACTTTTTCTGATTTTCTTCACCTTCTTTCAAAATCGAACAAATTTTTACGGTTAAAATCGGCTCAAATTCTCACATTATATGCGTAAACATGTTTTAACAAACCCTTGAGAATTTCAGATCTAAAATCGGTTTAAATCTTGTTCAATCGGATCAAAATCAGATCGATTTGCTGATGTCATGCAGATTTCGCTTGAAAAAAATTGATAATTTTGCTTGAAAGTTCACAATTTGCAGATTTCGCTTGAGATATTAGTTGTAGATTCCGCTTGAACTGTCTTTCACGTGATAACTACATCGAGTTGAGGGTGACAGTACATCGGGAATAGAATATTACATGTGTTGTTGCCAGTTTGAGTGTGTCAGTATCATGTGATTGCTTTGTTCATGAGATTTTATGTGATAATATCATGTGTTGTGTCAGTTTGCACGTTGTGATCACAAGTGATAAAGCAATATTATTCGATTCTACAAGTTGATAAAATCGTGACCAATCAAGTGTGGTATAAATCAAAGAAAGTTATGTTGATAAAGTGATTGTCTGACATTTGATTGATCATTAAATAGAATTGTCGGCTAGTTTTTATTGAATATTAGTGTAAAGTAAATCAGTATAATCCTTGTGTGTTTGTTGAGTTAGTGGATTTTGAGGTCCAATTAGATCCAAGTAAAAGTGTGGTCAAATCAAAAAGTTTTGAGAGATTAAAGGATTTTGTTGGTAGTTGATGTCAGTTCACTATACCGAGTCGGTGATTGGAACATTTATGTGTGTCATTAAAGTCATCGGTTAGTAATCAAAGATTGGAAATTGTCAGTTGAGTAGTGAGGAAGTCGAATAAAAAATGTTAAGTGCTGAATAGTTGTGCGGTTCAATCAGTTTTTTTTTAATATTCATCATCATTATCAGCCCACTATATTTGGTTACGGCCCATGATTGATATTACGGCACAAGAGTTATATTGATTGTTGATCTTTATTTAGAAAGTATCAATATTTTTGACAAATATTAGTGTTGAACAAGTTCTTGACCCAAGTCATAATTCTCGGCCCAATCAACATTTTAAGTGAACATTTGACACCGAAACATGGATAAAGAGTTTTACAGGCTTTTTGGTATTGATTTCAGTGTCTTTATTAATGGACAAGTTGCTCGTGTTATTGTTGCCGAAACAGCTGGTATTGAAACTGAAACAGAAACTTTTCAAAAGGATGCAGAAAAAGCGCCTATCTTTGATCACTCGTCTGATGAAGAGAGTGATAACGATGAAGAAGGAATACAAAAGCTTGAAGATTTTCAAAAGGAAATTTCATCTGATAAGAATGATGGGTGTTTTGCAGGTCAAGTGAAAGAGACTGATGAGATCAAATCTGAGAATGATATAAAAACAACAACAGCTGAAGAACAAATCAAACCTAGTGAGAAAAAACAGGTTGAACAAATTCCAGCGGTCAAGATTGAGAAAGAAGAATCTGAAAAACCTGTGTCTGTGAATCCTGAATCAGAGTCAAAGAAAGAGGTTGTAGAAGACGAACCTATCTTTGATCATTCACCAGAAGAAGAGAGTAAGGATGAAAGTGTTCATGAGGAAAAGGAACAGGTTGAAAATATCTCATCTTTAAAGGTTGAGACAAAAGTTGATGATAAACATATTCTTGTTTTGCTGAAAAATTGTGAGATGTTGACATTTGTTAATGACAAACTCTTGAAGGATGTTGAGAGTTTGTCATTAGAAAACAAAAATCTTAAAAAATCAGAAAATGTTTTGAAAAATCAGATTCACAATTTGGAAAATGAAAAGGTAAAGATTGAAAAAGATTTTCAAAGTCAAATAAAAATTTTAGAAAATGAGAGAGATTTGTTTGGTAAAAACAATCTTGAAAAACAAATTTCAATTAATTCTCATCTTGAAAAGATTATTCGACTTGAAAAGGAAGCAGAGTGTGCTCAAAAGAAAATCAAGGAATGGGAAGAAAAGTTGAAGGTGTTTGTGAATACTTCAGCTATTCCTTGTCCTAAATCGGTTAATTCTGTTCCAATAAGTGACGGTGTCACAAACTTTGACAAAGTCAAAGTTGAAGATTGTGATGAGAAATCTGATGATGAAAATAAAAAATTCGAAAAACAAAAATTGTTTTTGAAATTAAAAGAAAAGTTTCAAGAAACTGTTCCACAATCAACTGAAAAGGGAGAATGCTCTAAGCAAAAACATTTGAAGAAGAAAGTGGAACAAAAACAAAAAGAGAAAATTTTGAAAAATGTTCAAAAAGATAATAAAAGATCATCAGATCGATCATCCAATCGCAATGAAAAATTACAAAAATCGAAAAATGAAAACTCTAAAATTGTTGATAATAAGTGGTGCAGGTCGGACCACAGTGCTTCAAAGCCAAATCCAGCTTACAAGAGGAGAGATGGATATCACCAAGCCAAACAGTGCTTTGATTTGAGCATTTGGGCTGAAAATGGTGATTGGTACGATAACAGAGTGTGTTACCGATGTGGTTATCAAGGACACATTGCTGTTAACTGCCAAGGTTGGAGTTATGAGACGAGGAGATGCTTTAATTGCAACATCATTGGCCATATTGCCAGAGATTGCCCAAGGAGATCAAATGAAAGATTGAGGGTTAATTCTCAGAAGATGGCAAAGAAACCAGTCAATGTCAAGCCCAAAGAACAGAAGGTTCAAGAACCTAAAGTTCAAGAAAAGAAAGTGAAGCTTTCTCAGGGGCAAAAAGACAGACTGAGGAAGAAGAGAAAGAAGGCGAGAGAGTATCTCGAGAAGATCTTGTCCTCGGATTCACCGGATAGATCGAATAAGAGTTCTGATAAATCGTCTTGCTCTCCAAAGAATGATAAATCAAGCAAAACGCATTCATCAGATACAAATCTGAGGACGAAAGAGGATAAGAAGAAGAAGAAGAAAATGGTCGGCGATGAATCTGACATGTTAAAGTCAGACAAGCCACTTTCAAGCAATGAATCTGGCTCAATAAAGTCAGACAAGCCACATTCAGGCAATGATTCTGGTTCGTCAAAGCCAGAAGAGCCATGTGTTGAGGTAAAAAATGAGAATTCTGGTCTAACAATGGATGATGCAAATTTTCCACCATTGTTGAACAAGAATTCAAAATCATCCAAGGACCGTCAGACTTGGGTGAGTCTGTTTAAATAGAAAAACCTGACTTGCCGGAGTTCCCAGGTTGGTAAGCGTGGAACATGAATTGGCACATTTCTTGAGAAATTCACGAAAGTGATTTCGACTTTCAAGTGGTAAATCAAGGACATTAAGTTGTACTTGATTTTCTACAAGTGGTTTTGTTGTTTAAATCGGAAATGTTAAATCTTTACAAGTGGTTGAAAAGAACAAGATGATGTGATGACCCCGAACCTACAAGTGATTGGTAAACAAACTAATTTTTTTTTTCCGAAAAAAAAAACCATTTTGATTAAAACAAACTTAAGTGTTTTGAAATCACTATGGGAAAATAGTTTGTTGTCAGGGGGAGTTCTGATTGTTCAAACCAAGAGAATGGAGAATTGAAGTGATTCTCATCATGTTGTCACATTTCTTGTACAGCTTGTTTTCAAATTTTCCCAGAAAATCAAAATTGAAACATATTTTGATTTTAGGGGGAGAAAAATTTTAAAAAAATTTGAAAATTTGAAAATGTCAAAAACATTGAAAAATTCAAAATGAGTTTTGTTGTAAAAAGAGGAAATGATAGTAGATCAGTTGGATTGTCACAGCATGCTAAAGAAATGGAAAGTCTAAAAGTGATAAACGGTCTCACTAAAGATGTGATGATAGGCTCAGCTAGACTAGTAGATTTGCGATAACGATACAAACCTAAATGAAAAAGCCTAGTTCTAGTGTATAGTTTTGCAGTGTATAGTTTTGTCTATATTGTTCCCAGCCCGTTAACAAAAGAAATGGAAGAATCTCAGAACGTAAAGCAGGTATCTTCTGCAGTGTATAGTTTTGTCTATATTGTTCCTGCCCATTTATATACTTGATTGTGTATAGTAGTCTGAAATCGCCACATTTAGAGGTGGCTAGATGGGTTGGTGGGTGGGTCGCGTAATGGGTCAATGGCCAGGCTGGTTGGTTTAGGCAGCACACGCTTTATTGTCCCTTTGAAAGGTTTTTGACAGGACTGGCAAATGGGTCGGGTTGGGTGGGTTTGGGTTGCTGGTCAAAACGGGTTTGGGTCAGAACGGGTTCGGGTCGATTTAAAAAAAGGTTATTTTGGTTCGGGTCGGAATGGGTTCGCTCAGAACGGGTTTCTGGTGACCCATTCCCTTCTAGTTATTTCTTTTTTTTTTTTTTTTTTGACACATTTTAGATAAAGCATGATCCAAGTCTTCCATTTCAAAAGTAAATGGGCTCGTATTGCCGCTGAGGTAGCATTGTCAGTGTTTCATCTATATGTCCTGTGTTTACTAATACCCAACTTTATATAATTGTTTTTAAGGCGAATAAGGATGCTAAAAGGAAAGCAAGAGCCAAAGAGCTGAAACGGATACACAAAGCTACAAAAAAGAAGGCTAAGGTGTTTATTTTATTTTCTTTTTTTCTAACATGAAACGTGATAAATGCAATCTTCATTGAAATTATTCATATCCTTTTCAAGGGTTTTCAAGAAAATATAGTTCAAAATGACCCGTTTTAATACAAATGGTTTGAAATTGTGACCTTTGGTTATTAAATGATCATCAGTTATCCTTTTGAAGTTTCCTTGTGAAAACCATTATCATACAATTATTGGTGTATTCAACTTACTACATATAACTTGTATTGTTGTCCCATAAAAACTGTAGTATTATAATTTTCAACTATTCAATGAATTTGTAAATAAAAAATTTGGGAAGTTTTCTAGTAAAATTATTATAAAAATGAATTTAAGACATTTAACTAATAGTAAAACTTTCTTCTTATATTAAGAAAACTTATAAAAGATTAACCATGGTTCTAGTAAAATTCAATTTGCAGGAGGGCGTTCCGTCCAGCCATCAAGGAACTCGCCGGATTTCCAGTAGGGTTGCGGGAGCTTTGGTTTTGGTATTTGGGAGTCTGGTGATGATAGCCTTTGGTCAAATGGTCAAAGGTAGGCGGTGGTTAGCAAAAAGTCGTCGTGTTCTTTTGAAATATGACACGAAACAAGTTCCAAACTTTTTGAAATCACGAATCTATAAATTTGCAATTTTTTTTTCTTTGGAACCTTTTTGGGTCTCCAAAACACACAAAACATTAAGAACCTTAACTTTTAGTTTCTTTATAATTGCAGGAAGAAACCATAAAGAATGCAAGATGATTAAATGGAGGTGATTCGTATACTTTAAAGTTATTCTTACACCCTAAAATACAACGTAAGTAGCATGCTGTCATTCGACGACCATAAGTTTCTTTTGTATAGATGTTAACTTTGACCTATTTACTTATAGTTTCATTGATATAACTTCTATTTCATATCTTATGAGTAACGCTAAAAAAAGTCAAACGAGTTTAAAGCCTGGCACTGTTATCCCAGAATCACTGCTGTTCCAGGATCGTGTGCGAAACCTAGCCAATAGTTGTTCCTGTCAGCCGTTCACAAAAAACAAAGGATGTTCCTGTCAGCCGTTCACAAAAAATAAAGGATGTTCCTGTCAGCCGTTCACAAAAAAGGATGTTAAAAGGTATTATACATTTACCTAAGGAGACTCACTACAAATGTTTTTTTGTAAATGGTTAACTTTATTTCGACTTATTTACTTATGAGTCCGTTGATCCAATTTTTTTTTATTTCTCTTTGCTGTATATTAAAGACTTGTGTAGAGTATATTAAAAGAATAAAACCTAGTAAATCACTCTATTATTTGAAAATTATTCTTATTAGTCATATATGACACACTAACTAAACTATATCTAAAAATACTAAAATATTTGAAAAAAAAGTGTTTGCGGACAACTACTAAATATATTTTAAACTTGCCAAAGTGATTGTGGTTTGTTTTATATTAGTATTGTGGTAAAATGATTTAAGACTAACATCTGCAACATGATAAAGCAAGGGAAGAGAAGTTCAGGGGGCTTATGGTATCAAGAAGTTAGATTCTGGACCCATTTTCAAGATGTTCACTTTACCCCTCTATGTGTATTCTTGTAAATATAAAAACTATGTTCAAGTATGGTCTCCATTCTCATAGGATTCTTTTTAAATTTTCTCGTTCAAATCTGTACTTATTTTGCCCTCAAATTTGTCGTGACATCTTTGAACATTGACGTTTTTTTTGTTCGAATGGCTAATTTATTTTTTTATGCTAATAATTATAAATTATTCCTTTATGCTTAGATTTAAACCTAAGACCTTCCTTTTAAGAGTAAGAGACATGTGCTTATACCAGCTAGGCTAACTCCACATTAACGAACACTAACATTATTTGTGGCAACCACCACAAACGCTATCACCCTTGATTTCTTAAAGTAGAAGAAATATTTTTATTATTTTTTTTTATTTTTTAGTACATTTAAGTAGAATCTTGAATTGTTAATTTTCTTTCTTCACATGACATGTTTAAATCATGTTAAAGGGAAATTAAAAACAAGTGTACAATATTGTTTGAATTAAAATGTTACTTTCTTAGTCAAAACTAAGGGAATAAGCAAACCTCTCCCTTTTTAATTAAAATATTACTTTCGTAAACTTTCTTAGTCAAAATGAATGGTTTAAACAAGTCAAGCGGCTCGTGAGCTACTCGAGCTCGTCTCGCTAAAAGCTTAAATCAAGCTAAGCTTAAACGAGCTCAAGCCTGAGTGGTCTTAGAAACAAGCTTGTTTAATAACATGCCCAAGCTTCACTTATCGAGGTCAAACCGGCTTTCAAGCCTAAACTAGCTTTTTATTAATATAATTTTTATTCAATATATTAAATATATATTTACATAGTAGTTATTATTATATATATATATATAATTATGATACAAATAACTTCACAAAATATATATTATGCTATACAAAAAAAATATAATTAAAATGACTTAACAAATTGTTAATCCCTTACAATGTTACCTCCTAGCCCCTTATTAGCCCCTTATTACACCCGTCTATGCCATTCTTTGCACTTCAATAACCAAAACACCACGTGATTTTATATAAAATGTTTTACTTTACTTATCAAATACCATAATTAATTTTAAACCTTTAAACAACTACTACTGACTTGAAAAAAAATCAACAACCCAATGCATCAGAGTAAGGGGTATGGTGAGGCCCATCCTCACGAGGATGGGCCGCCACGTAGGCGCCACATCACAGGCTCGTGGGGGATGGGCCTCCTTCATATTTGAGGGGGATGGAGGATGGGGCTACCCCACCTCATTATTTTATAATTTTCTAAGTTTTACTTTATTAACTTAATAAAAACTTTATAAAAATTAACAAATACAACATAAAACAACATAAATAAATTAATTTCATAACATAAAAAAAATATTACATTTCCTAAAAAAAAAAATACATTTCCGAAAAATAAAAAAAATATTACATTTCCTAAAAAAAAAACTACACTACTCGTCTTCGTCACCGTCCGCTACGTTAACGTTGTTCCAAATATGTTCTACCAAATCCTGTTGAAGGTTTATATGCGTGAAGTCGTTGGTTAGCGCGAACGAGTTTAAATCCTGTTGCGTCGGATCTACCGGGACAGTATTCCCGTAAGATGCATTCTCATCATACTCACAAATCGCCCGGCCTTCGTCTTCAATAATCATGTTATGGAGCAAAATGCAAGCGTACATACAAAGGCGCAACCACTTCGGTGTGAACGCACGTGCCGGCTGTTCAAGGACGGCCCATTTTTTTTTAAAACACCAAAACAACGTTCGATGTCTTTTCTTGCACATTCTTGACGCTTGGCGAATTTTTTCCTTTTTTCGTCCTCAGGATATGAAATAGTCTTGACAATTGTAGACCAAGACGGATATATTCCGTCAGCAAGATAATACCCGCGTCTATACTCAACCCCTGAAACTGTAAAACGGGTGTCCGAACCGATTCCATTAACGACATCGCTAAAGATCGTCGATTGGTATAGCACGTTGAGGTCGTTGAGTGAACCAGGGAGCCCAAAGAAAGAATGCCAGATCCACAAATCTTGTGACGCCACGGCCTCAAGTATTAAGGTTGGATAGCCGTGATCACTTCGCGTGTATTGGCCTCGCCACCCAGTCAGGCAGTTATGCCACGCCCAATGCATACAATCAATACTACCATGCATTCCCGGAAACCCGTGTCTTGCTTCATGAGCTTGGTACAACTGTTGAACATCATACGCGTTTGGTTTCCGCAAATATTTTTTGCTATACAGTTTCACCACATTATGGCAAAACCGATACAAACATTCTCGCGCGGTTCTTGCCGACATCTGTAAGTACTCGTCCAACGCGTCGGCCACTGTCCCGTACGCCAGTTGGCGAATGGCCGCAGTAAACTTTTGTAACGTGGTGAACCCTTCATAATTCCAAGCATCGGGTCGTTGAGTGAAAAACGGGTCTATGTAGGATCGTATTCTGACCCGAACGAGTCGTTCAGAGAAGTTTTAGTCAATTACAGGTGCGGAAAACAAGTAATCAACTTAGAAACAACTAGATTATCACTTAAATCACCTTTCTGATTGATATAACAACGTTTACATTCAAATCTCGATCCGGCAGCACTTCGGTACGAGTTACAAGGTCTGATTACAAATGAATTCGCTCAAGAGGTATTTATAGAACTTGTGATTTCGCTCATATGGACATCATGTCCATAAAAGCGAAATCACTTCTAACCACAAAAGCGAAATCTCTTCTAAACTTCTGATTTCCCACATACGACATAAATCTGATTTCCCACATACGTATATGTGATTTCCCACATGTGAACATGTGATTTCCCACATACGTACATGAGTCTATCAGAGATTTCCCACATACGGACATGTCCGTATATGTGAAATCAACTTTATCAGATAATCTCGTACAATATGCCCTAATCTAACAATCTAAGACTAAGACTCGATACAAGATGAAGTCGACAGATGTAGTGCACCAACAGACTCCCCCTCAGATGTTGACGAGTCGCAGTGTCGAGTCTTTGACAATATCATGTCTTCACTTCTTCAGTCTTGATCAGTCTCTGGGCTTCTCTCTCTCAATCTTTTCTTTCAAGTCTTCAGACTCCCCCTTGCGATATGCTGGCATTTCTTCAGTTCATCAGCATCATCAGCTTTAGGATCGTTGTCTGGCTTTCCATCTAACATCTTTTCAATATCAATCAGTCTAATTCTTCATGTTCCAAGATCATTACCTGGCTACTCCTGCACATTCTTAACCCAGAAATAAGTTTTATGAATTTAACAAATTAAGTAACATGTGCACCAATAACAACTCTCCCTAACCACTTTCTTTATGATGAACCACTTGTTGATTTTTAAAAAAATTATATTGACATTTTAAGACACACTTCCCCTCACAACAATGTCATCATGTTTAGCACTCGGAACTTTGAAAATTAGCTTTCCAACATCAGTTGCCAAAAATCTTTTTGGATTTTCTGAAACTTTATGCTAAAACACACTGAAAATCTTTTTGGATTTTATAATAAAGAAATTGTAATGCAGTAAAGAAATATTTACAAACAATATTTTTGTGAGTTTGCGTAAGAGGATCATATCAGTTTCTGAGACATATCAACAACACCGTTAAGCTTCATTTCATTTTAAGTTCTAAACAATTCACCTAGATTGTCAGTATATTGATCCACTTAAATTCTCACACAAAGTTCAACTGATCCGAGATACGATATTAATGTTTTAAACACTTAAACTCAATCGCGTGTCCCACCTCAGAATATACTCCCGTATCCAGATCCCAATATTCAGTCTTACAGGTAATTATGACACCAATGATATCTGTATATAAATTAGGTAATGCGAGGGCCGAGGGATCTCAGGTCGATACTTCCGTATACGCAGAGAGATATCAGCTTCGACTTTACGGTATGTCCCCTTTAGAGGATCTTTTAGCTACAACAGCAATGATTATCAATTTTATTGTCTAATCAGCTGAGGGTGATGCTATGTTTCAAGCATTTGCGGAAAGTATTATTCGAGGACTAGGTCAGAACCACCGTTCAGCAGAAGTCCCGGAATAATACCCCAGACATCATTGAGTATAAAGACCTAGTATATCAGAATACGAGACCTTTCAAACGAGATTTCCGGGGTTACCCATATATCCGAGAGATGTTTCCCCACGATATAAGCAAGTTTGAAATTTAGGTTTATATCTCGTCACAATCTACTAAATGTGCAAAAACCTACTGGCATATCCGCAGTGATATTGTTTATCACATTTTAACTTTACATTTCTTTAGCATGTTGTGATAGTCCACTGATGTACTATCATTTCCTCTTTTATACAACAAAACTCATTTTTGATTTTATCATGTTTTTGTCTTTTTTTTCAAATTTTCAAATGTTTTTGGATTTTCAAAAATTTCTTACTCCCCCTAAAATGCAAACATATTTTAGGAAATTTGAAAACTATCTAAGCACTTGACCCACTTGAAGAAAATTCAAAACAAACTATACAGAAACATGACAACCGATATCAAATCGCCTCAATTCGCCATTTACTAGGCATAAACAATCTAAACTCCCCCTTTCACAAACCATTTTCTCATTTAGATTTCAAAACACTTAAGTTTGTTTTAATCAAAATGATTTTTTCGGAAAATGAGTTTGTTTTTACCATTTGTAAGTTTACCACTTGTTTAAGTACGGGGATATGGTTCATCATCTTGTCAGTTTTATCAACTGTAGTAAATCAAGTACAACTTAATGTCCTTGATTCACTGTTTGCAATCAAGCAACCTCTAAACCACTTGTAAAAATAACCAATCAATACCACTTGTAGGAATAAGTCATCTACATTTTACCCATCAAAATGCCGATTCTTGCTTCGCACTTACCAACCAGGAAGCTCCGGCATAGTCATTTAATCTGTAAAATTTTTAACAATTTCAAGCATTTTCAAGACAACCTAATGAAACATGAAAGATGCCGATTCCTGATCCACGATTACAAACTTGGGATCTCCGGCAAAGTCAGGTTTTTCAAGCAAAGAAAATGTCCACCCAAGCCTGACCAGCCTTGGGTGTCTTCAATTCAGAAACAGTTGGAGTGTAAGTTGCTTGCTTTTTAGCATAAAACTCCTTTACCCCTTTTACTTTTCCATCGACCATTTTTCCGAAAATCTTTTTAACTTTCCCATTAAACGCTTTCTCAACATCAAAGTTATCCTTCTCAGAATAACCTTGATTTGAGATTTCAGATTTTCCAGTTTTCCTTTTAAAATTTTCAGTCCTCAATGGTGGAAAGTTCTCATCATCCATTGAAAGAACTGAATTTTCATCACTCTTATCAAACTGTGGCTCCTCTGATTTTGTGGAATCAGATTCATCGCCAGATTTTACTTTTGATTTCTTAACAACCCATTTTTGGTTGTCAAGTTTCACACTTCGCTTGTAAAATCTCTTCGAACATTCACCAACTTCAAATGTTGAATTTTTGAAAACTTTAAATTTTTCAGTTGGTGGTTCGGTTTTATCAACAACAACTTCTTTCAGTTTTCCAGAAACTCCCTGTTTTGTATTGGTCGCTTTTGGGCAGTTCCATGCAATGTGACCAGCTTCATTGCATCGGAAACAGGTTCTTGTTTCTTTCTTCACATAAGCTCCATTCTTTCTTTTCTCAGCAAGAAATTCTTGGTTAGATTGTTTCCAGAATTAGCTCTTTGCTTCTTCTTCATGACTAGTTCCTGCAACATATGTCATTTTTGATTTATAATCTCGAACATATTTTTCATTTTTATATTTTTCAGATGGAATAAAACCAATTCCTTTCTTTTTGTAGTTACGATTGTGGTTTGGTTTCTTTTGAAAACCAGAACCAGAATTGTAACTCTTTTTCTTGTTCAAACGTTGTTGTACTCTTGAGGTGTAAGGTTTAGGTTTTTCATTAAGATTTAAATCTTTTATTTCAGAAATATTAATTTCTGTAAGTTTGAAAACCTTTTTAATCAATTCATTTTTAACACCTCTTATTGGAAATTCTTTATCAAAATATAATTTGTCAGAACCATTCAAAGTATATGCAACTTCAAATGTTTCGTCATTCAAATTAGATTTTGACAACAAAAACTCTTTACTGTAAACCCGTTTTCCCGACGATTTTGAACTCTTGACAGACGAACTCGAACTTCCGACAGACTGACACGAACTTTCGGACTCAGACTTTGACTCTGACTACTCATCCTTATCCAACACCTGATCGACCACTCGTTTTACCAGTCTGACTCATGATCTGTGTCGGACGCTGTGAACGTGACATCAATATTGTCCGGTAAAACATCGGTTATCTCAGATTCTAACTTAATATTGACCGCCTGTTTTAATTCTTCCTCGTTAGGTTTCCTAGATGAGTACCCTTCCCAAATCGGAGGCGGACACTTATTATAACATACACCCTGTTTCTTACCAGTATCCTTTTCCTTTGGCTTTTTGGTTTTATCTTCATCTTTAAATGCCTCGAAACCTTCAACTGTTGGATAAATTCTATCCATTACGTAATCACAACCTTTGTAACTTTGCAGCAATCTTCTGATTCTTTCATTCTCAGTTGCTTCACTATCCAACTCTTTCTTCCACTTTGCACATTCTTCTATGTACATGTTGATCTCTTTCTGCTTTGTCATCATAGTAGCATTCAACATCTTCAAAGCTTTCTCTCTTTCAGAGTTAGTCTTTTCCAGACTATTCACAGTTCTGTTCAATACATCATATGACTGTTTCAAATTTTTTACATCAAACAACAACTTTTCTTTCAACTTTTCTAACTCACTAAACCTCTCATCTTTCTCTATACATTGTTTACAAGACTCTAAACATGTAAGACAAGGTTTTGTGATTTCAACGATCTTCTCAACTTCAACTATCTTTTCAACTTCCACAATTTTCTCAATCACTTTGACTTCTTTCAATTCTTTTGCAGCTTTCTTTTCTTTCAGTTTCTTCAATTTTTCTGCAAAATAAAATTCAAAAGTGTCAGAAGATAAATGTGTTTTTCCAAGATTTATCTGTTCCATCTCTTCATCACTATCACTTGTTTCTGATGAACTTTTTTCAGATGAAACAAATTCTTCATCTTTATCTTCATCATCAGATAACACCTCCATCAATTCCTTCAACATTTCTGGCTTTCGAACAATATGTGCAATAAACGCTTTAACATTTGAATCAGCTGGAATAAACTTGTCCCAGCTAAAACCTTCAGCCATTTTCTCATCATCTTGATCCATGATGCCATAGTAAGCCTTTTTGTTTGCATCTTCAATCATTCTTCCATGTGCAGTTTGTGGCTCCTTTTGTTGATGCGGTTGATGAGTGATTTGCTGATAAATGGTTTTCCTATAATAATCATCTTTCCCAGACGACTCCTTTGCTCCTCTTGGCTCCTGATTCTTGCACTCTCTTTTAAAGTGGCCTTTCTCCCTGCAACGAAAACAGACAACTTAAGATTTATCAAATCCTAGATTAGAAAGATTTGCATCCAAGAAGTCATTTCTTCCTGTAACCAATCTAAATTTTTCTGCTCTTCTCAAAACGCTAGCTAAAGCCCATTTAATATCCATCAGTTCCAGCTCCTCTGCATCGATCTGGTCATAATCTTCCTTTGTGAGCATCGGATTGCCAATTTTTCCGGCAATCAACCCTTCATAAGACTCTAATGCAGTGACCAATAATCCCATATGATGCTTTACAACTTCTTCAGAATAATTTTGACCGTTTTGAAGATGTAGAGCTACATTGCACTGAATCAAATGACCATTTCCAGCAGATGAACTTTGAACACTTGGAGGATTCACCGTTGAGAACCCACTAGTGTTGACTGATCCTTGACTGCTAGGTGTAGATTGATTTCCAGCACTAAATGCAGTTTGTATCTTTGGACTTGCTTCAGCAGTTTGAACATTTCCTTTATAGTACAATTTAATATCTTGTTGATGAGTAGAACTGTTCATTCTAGCAATTTTCTGCTGCTCCAGATCCTGTGCCTCCAACTTCTCGATAAACTGTGCAATTGATAACTTTTTAAACTGTCCGGAATTTTTCAATATCATCAGATATGTACCCCATTCCTGTTGCGGTAACGCATCAGCAAGCTTTTCAACCCATTCTGCTGGAGTTTTTGTAATCTTCAACTGTGACATAGTGCGTACAAGATGACAATATCTTTCAATAAGACTCTTTGTTGTTTCACCAGGCATGCACGTAAACAGTTCAAATTCCTTTTTCAACAAAGCTGCTTTACTTTGTAGCATTTCAGTACTTCCCTCAAATTTCTTTCCAAGAGCTTCCCAGATAGAGTAAGCATTGTCATCATGTTGAAGCAATACAAATATATCTTCTTTAATCGCTTGTTGTAACAAATTGACCATCATTTTCTCTCCTTTATAACTTTCCCTCTCTTGTTCAGTAAATTCAGAAATGATTTTATTAGCTCCCAATGTATTCTTTGGCCTCTCATATTCAGTTTCGATGCTCTCCCAAGCTTTTAGATGATTCGCCTGAACCCAATTCTCAAACCGTTTCTTCCACCCGTGATAATCCTCAATTCCCATAAGTGTCGGGGGTTTTTGCATTGTTCCGGTTTCATTTTCCATGTTCATGTTCTTAGCAATGTCGGATGGATTAGTCAGGGTCGTAGCAAAAGCGTTGTAGAACTCAGTATCCATTTTTCAATTCTCTTTGTTCAAACACAGGTACTTATAAGTGATCACAAAGTGACGTATAAGTGGAATCACAAAGTGACGTATAAGTGGAATCACTAAGTGACGTATAAGTGGAATCACAAAGTGACGTATGAGTGGAATCACAAAGTGACGTATAAGTGGAATCACAAAGTGACGTATGAGTGGAATCACAAAGTGACGTATAAGTGGAATCACAAAGTGACGTATGAGTGGAATCACAAAGTGACGTATGAGTGGAATCAGAAACTTGTATGTGCCACAAAAGCGGAATCAGAATCTTATGTTGACACAAAAGCGAAATCAGATTAATGGATTGACACAAAAGCGAACTCACTTGCTTAGGGTTGACACAAAAGCGAAATCAGAGGTTAATGGTGGTCACAAAAGCGAAATCATGTATTGTCCATAAAAGCGAAATCAACTCGGAAGGTATTTTGGACCATTTTTACTTTGAATTTGAAGCTCAAACTTTCAGGGCTTTATCTATGTTCAATTTCCTACAGTCTGTGAAAATTTGAGCGGATTCCGACCGTTAAATCTTGGTCTGACGAAGAAAGAAGGTGTAGAAGTAATAATATATGACGAAATCCAGCAAATCTCTGTAGAACTCCTCCTCCTGAAGCTCTGATACCACTTGTAGGATCGTATTATGACCCGAACGAGTCGTTCAGAGAAGTTTTAGTCAATTACAGGTGCGGAAAACAAGTAATCAACTTAGAAACAACTAGATTATCACTTAAATCACCTTTCTGATTGATATAACAACGTTTACATTCAAATCTCGATCCGGCAGCACTTCGGTACGAGTTACAAGGTCTGATTACAAATGAATTCGCTCAAGAGGTATTTATAGAACTTGTGATTTCGCTCATATGGACATCATGTCCATAAAAGCGAAATCACTTCTCTTGATTTCGCTCATATGGACATCATGTCCATAAAAGCGAAATCACTTCTAACCACAAAAGCGAAATCTCTTCTAAACTTCTGATTTCCCACATACGACATAAATCTGATTTCCCACATGTGAACATGTGATTTCCCACATACGTACATGAGTCTATCAGAGATTTCCCACATACGGACATGTCCGTATATGTGAAATCAACTTTATCAGATAATCTCGTACAATATGCCCTAATCTAACAATCTAAGACTAAGACTCGATACAAGACGAAGTCGACAGATGTAGTGCACCAACAGTCTAGCCCCGCCAAATCATCAGCAATCCGTGTGAATAAACGGCGACTCATTCGGAACCTTCGTTTGAAAGTGTCGGCGTTGTAAAGGGGTGCATCCGAAAAATAATCGTTAACCAATTTCTCGTGCGCTCCTTCGCGGTCTCTGTTAACCTGTATTCGTCTGGTAATAACGTTTTCAGACGAGTCCTCTTCCTCTTCCAAAAGAATCTGCGCCGCCTTTACCACAGCGTTTGCGAAAAACATCTCCTCTTCATCCGAAGAAGAGCCGGACCACCAAGGATTAGATGCCATTGTGGATGAAGATATATTTTTTTTATAAAAGATTGGTATAAAAATGGGAGTGTTTTTTTATAAAAATGGATGAGAATGGGTGAAATATTGAAGAAATGGTATAAAGAATGGGTATATATTTAAATTGAAAAAGGTTTTTTTTTTTTTTTTTTATTAATCTAGCCGTTAGTAATGGCTATATTGTTCAAAAGTGGCACGGCGAGACCGGCTTTTGGCCGCTGGGGAGGACGGGTGGGATGGAGGGGGCGGTGTGGGGGACCGGCGCCGGTCCTAGCCGGGCCTCAGCCGGCCCCCATACCTTCTAGTCTCATTCTGTTCAGTATTTGATGTGGCTCAAAAAGCAATGAACAATTTTTATTGCTCTTTTATTTTCTTTTACTACATAAATATAAGCTACTGAAATTCCCCAATGTTGCGGTGGGAATATGATCGTTATTGATTCGAATCATTACAATATTGGTACAACACTGACATTCGTTATAACAAATGAAAAATAAAAACCTAATAAACTAAGTCGTATGTCTAAAAGGATTTCAACACGTGTAAATGGAATATCAGTAACGGTTTTGATAATACCAATACCGGTACCAGTGCTTGTATATTATATAAAATCCAAGCAGGATCATATGTTATATAAATTTTTACTCTTTTATTTTACTTTTGAGTTTGGTTCACTTCTTATAAGTATCCTAAGTACAGTGAGTACCAGTGTCGTGAAGACCTGAACTGATGGTATCCATTTCCCAATTTTATCTTTTTTGATTGCTATACTTAGTGTCGACACCGTACCAATACACTAAAGAATTGAACCAATACCACTAACCGGAGCCGCAACGAGCAGGGGAAGTATTTGGTGTTGCTCAAAAAACAATGAACCTAATATTAAATTATAGAGTAAAGCAGTAAAACCGATGATATTATTTCATGCTTTATAATAGACTAACAAATCTCCACCATTGTCACTGTTCTATTAGTTTCACTTCTACTTAAAATTCTTTGTTACATACATGACGTAAGTGACCTGCTGCCTATCAAACATTCAAACAATATATGGTCAGTTCGGCAAACTGCTAAAAATGCTACATTTTTCTATGTAGATATGTAGTAAGGGCAAAATCTGGTAAGAAGCAATTACCAAAAGATGCTGGTGGCAAAATTGCACATGCTGCACGAGTTTCAATTTACCGGCACAATGAGCTTGCCTTAAATAAGGTAATGTTTTAACATGCATATTTGGTTTTTTAGATAATCAAAATATATGCATATGAATTCCAGTTATGGAAAATTGTTGTTTTGACCTTTATAGTCAAAGTAGGACAGGTAAACGAGCGATAAGCTGAGATGTGACTTCGTTCACCTCACTGAGCTGTGGATACAGCTTGCACAAAGGATTCGTGGCGAGAGGGCTTAGACTATGATTTGTAACACTAGCTTGCACTTCATCACCCGCGGCCTCACTTCAAGTCAGACTTTCATCCAATTAATGTAACTTCGCCTAACCTAACTTAATTAAATCTGATTTTGTATTATTTTTTTCATCTAGTGTTGCTGGTTTTACTTTATGATTTTAGCTTTTAAATGTGATTCTGTATTTTGTTCATGTAGTACTACTGCTTAATGCCTGTTTCTGTACATCAGTACATGAATTTGTTCTTCAAATTACACCTTCATGGTCACATATCATATCTATATGTGTTCTCTGTTTTCAAACTAATAAATCCAAATTGGGGGTAGTATGACAAAGCATTTTTATATTTCTGTATCTAGAAGCTGTGAAATAAATGGTAAAAAAAATACACATTGTTGTTTTTGCTATTAAGACGATGGAATATCGATGCTCGTTATAAGACCCGAACTTTTCGCTCAGTAGTGTTATGTATGTACGTTTCGTATAGAATTTTTTAAGTATATACGTTTTCGAACCCCCGGTTTTAAAAAAAAAAAAAAAATTGACTTATATAGAATTTTTAGGTCTGGTGACTTCCGACCCCCCCGGTGGAAATTTTCAAGTTTCGCCACTGGCATGTAGAAACCAGTATTGTTACCAAGGATGTTGATTGACATCATCAAAGCTCTGGATAATAGAAGGTAAAGGTTGAGATACTTGAAGTTATCTATAATTGAGTACATACAGGATACAAGCATATTCAAGTACAGGATTTGACAAATGAAAGTAACCAAATTTTTAGTTTTGAAAAATAATTAACTGTTTGTTTTCTGAGAGCAACGCAATTATTAAAAATTAGTGCCGGCCGGCACCTTAATACAAAATAATACATGTTCATTTGATAATAATAATAAATACTCCTTTATGAAAAGGAATATTAAAATAATTGGTAAAAGACTCCTTTCTTGTCTCCACTCCTATCTTGTCTCAAATCAACCACTCCCAAATTATCTCAATTATATATTCATGATATCTTATTTACATACATTCATTCATAGCATACAGACCAACTACTCTCATTCCAATTTAGCTATTGTTTACTTGTCTATTGTTGCTTTTTTTACAACTTAAATAATGACTAGTGAATAAAAGATGGAACGCATGCAAAGTTTCCATGAAGAAATTATGCAAATGCTCTATACTACTAAACTATGTAACAACAAATTCGTCGATTAATGATGTTGATTAAATAATATAATAAAACGAATAAGAAAACATTATGTTACTTACCTTAATATATTTTTTTAAATCAATATTACTAATTAATACTATAGCTTAACAATCTATTTCTTTCTATAAAAAAATAACTATGTTACTAATTAAACAACATTTCTTAAATATATTAGAATATACACGCACACACATATATAATTTGGGGTTTAATTTAAACGAGCCAAACGAGCGAGCCAACCAGCCAACTAACGAGCGAGCCACGAATCGCACCTACCTTGGCTCGAGCTCGGCTCGTTTACAAACCGAGTCGAGCCGCGCCAACTCGTTTAAAACCGAGCTAACTTCGAACCGAGCTTTTATCGAACTTTTCAAGCGAGCCTCGAGCCACGGGCTTTTTGAACGGCCCTAACTCAGACCACTCCAATCTTATCTCCACTTGTGTCTTGTTTACTTGCATTCATAGCATACAGATTACGCACCAACTACTCTCATTCCAGTTTCAAGTAAACCTCTTCACTGTTAACAATGGCAGAAGCTCTTCTCAATGTCATCTTTGACAAGCTAACCGATGAAGCCTTCAATAAATTTGCTCGCTCTCAGGAGATTGATTCTAAGCTCAATGACCTGAAGATCACACTGACCCAAATTAAAGCTCTGCTTAATGATGCTTCTCAAAAGGAAATAACCGATGAATCTGTCAGCCTATGGCTGAATAGTCTCCAGCAGTTGGCTTACGATATGGATGACGTACTTGACGATGTGGCTACCGAAGCTATACATCGTGAGCTGACACAGGAATCAGGATCAGTCATCAGCAAGGTAAGAAAGCTCATGGTCCCAAGTTTCTTCACAAAATTCTCACTAAGTCAAAGTTTGCATCACAAGTTAGATAGTATTACCACCCAGTTACAACAACTAGAAAAACAAAAGTCTGATCTGGGTTTGATTGTGAGAGATGATAAGCAAAAAAGTAGTAGTAGAAGAAACGAAACCTCTTTGCTAGAATCTGATGTTGTTGGGCGAGAAGGTGAGAAAGAGAAGTTGATCAACAAGTTGTTGCAGGATGAACCATCTAAACAAAACTTTATTATTGTGCCCATCGTTGGTATGGGTGGGGTGGGGAAAACCACTCTGGCAAGAATATTGTATAACGATACACGGGTGAGAGATCACTTTGAACTCATGATATGGGTTTGTGTTTCCGACGTGTTTGATATATTTAAAATAAGTGAAACCATCTTCCAATCAGTGGCTACAGAAAACAAGCAGTTTAAAGACTTAAATCTGCTTCAAACTGCTCTGAGAGAGCAACTTAAGGACAAAAGATTTCTTGTAGTACTTGATGATGTTTGGAATGAAAACTATGACGACTGGGAAAACCTAGTGCGTCCATTTCATTCTGGTGCTACCGGAAGTCGGGTAATTATGACAACTCGCAAGCAGCAACTGCTCAAAAAGATAGGTTTTAATCATCTAGACCTTCTCGAGAGTTTGTCGCATGATGATGCTTTGTCTTTATTAGCTCGACATGCATTGGATGTAGATAACTTTGACTCGCATGAAACACTTAAACCACTAGGTGAAGGTATTGTCGAAAAGTGTGGTTGTTTGCCTTTGGCTATAAAGGCAATCGGAAGGCTTTTGAGAACGAAGACAGATGGAGAAGAATGGGATGATGTGTTAAACAGTGAGATATGGGATTTAGAAACTGCTAATGAAATTGTTCCAGCCCTCAGGCTAAGTTACCATGATCTTTCTGCCGATTTGAAGCGATTGTTTGCTTATTGCTCTTTGTTCCCTAAGGACTTTTTGTTTGAAAAAGAGGAGTTGGTATTATTATGGGTGGCTGAAGGGTATCTAAATGAGTCAGTTGCAAACAAATCACCAGAATGCTTGGGCCAGGAATATTTTGTGAAATTGCTATCGAGGTCGTTTTTTCAACCTGCACCTAGTGGCAAATCCTTTTTTGTGATGCATGATCTCATGCACGACCTGGCCACATTTGTTGCTGGAGAATATTTCTTAAGGTTTGATAATCAGATGGAGATGACGGAGGAAGCTTTAGCCAAGTACCGACATATGTCATTTATTCGTGAGGAGTATGTAGCTTTCCAGAAGTTCGGGGCATTTGAAAAGGCCAGAAGTTTGAGAACATTGTTAGCGGTATATGTTGGGGTAGATCAAGGCTGGAAGGAGTTTTACTTATCCAGCAAGATTTTGGTTGACTTGCTTCCTCAGCTACCACTGTTAAGGGTTCTTTCTTTGAGGCGTTTTAACATAAGTGAGGTACCAAATTCCATTGGTACTTTGAAGCACTTGCGGTATCTTAATCTATCTCATACAAATATAAAAGAGTTGCCTGAGAATGTTGGCAATTTTTATAATTTACAGACATTGATAGTTTCTGGATGTAGATGTCTGATCAATTTGCCTAAAAGCTTCTTTAAACTCAAAAGGCTAAGGCATTTTGACATCAGAAATACTCCACTTTTGAAGAAGTTGCCTTTGGGAATTGGTGAGTTGAAAAGCCTACAGACTCTCACTAGGATCATCATCGGAGGAAACAGTGGCTTTGCAATAACCGAGCTTAAGGGATTAAAGGATCTGCAGGGGGAAATTTCCATCGAGGGGTTGAACAAAGTGCAGAGCTCAATGCATGCACGAGAGGCGAACTTATCTTTCAAAGGGATTAACAAGTTAGAGTTGAAATGGGATGATGGGTCTGCAAGTGAAACACTTGAGAAGGAAGTTCTCAATGAGCTAATGCCCTGCAGTGATAAGTTGAAAATGCTTGAGGTTGAGTGTTACGAGGGAATGGAGTTTCCAAACTGGGTTGGGGATCCGTCTTTTAATAGATTGGTTCATGTGTCGCTACGCGCTTGTAGAAAATGTACATCTCTACCGCCACTTGGGCGACTACCTTCACTTGAAATTCTAAGGTTTGAAGATATGTCGAGTTGGGAGGTATGGTCAACCAATAGCGAGGCAATGTTTCCATGCCTTCGAGAGCTTCAAATAAAAAATTGTCCCAATTTGATTGATGTCTCACTTGAAGCATTACCTTCACTAAGAGTTTTAATAATAGCTGGATGTTGTGAAAGTGTGCTGAGAAGTCTGGTTCGAGCAGCTTCATCAACCACAGAGATAGAAATCGGATCTATTTTAGGGCTTACGGATGAGGTGTGGAGAGGTGTTATAGAGAATTTTGGGGTGATGGAAACAGTAAAAATCATGAATTGTGATGAAATAAGATACCTGTGGGAATCAGATGCAGAGGCAAGTAAAGTTCTTACAAATTTAAAGAAATTGGAGGTAAAGTTTTGTAAAAATTTGGTGAGTTTAGGAGAGAAAGAGGAGGATGAGGATAACATTGGGAGCAACCTCCTATCATCTCTTAGGATTTTGAATGTACAAAATTGTGACAGCATGGAGCGTTTGTGTTGTCCAAATAGCATTGAGAGTTTATTTATCGATGGGTGTAGTTCAGTTAGACATGTCTCCTTCCCAAGAGCAACAACAACAGGTGGAGGAGGGCAGAATCTCAAGTCACTTACTATATATATAGATGGTTGTGGAAATCTAAAATCAATAAATCAATTGAGTAACTCCACTCACCTCACCTCTTTGTCAATAAGAGAATGTAAAAACATGGAGTTATTTTCTGATCTTAATCAGCTATCAAATCTCACCAGGTTGTATATATCAGGTTGTAAAAGCATAGAGTCATTTTCTGACCTTGACCTTGAGCTATCAAACCTCACCAGGTTGACAATAGGAGGTTGTGAAAGCATAGAGTCATTTCCTAACCTTCAGCTTCCAAATCTCACATATCTGGATGTTAGTCATTGCAAAAACATGAAGGCATTTGGTGACCTGCAGCTACCAAATCTATTCAGGTGGACGATATGGAATTGTGAAAATCTGGAGTCATTTCCTGACCTTCAGCTATCCAATCTCACCATGTTAAAACATATGACTATCAGTGAGTGTCCAATGATTGATGCTTCCTTTCCTTGTGGGCTTTGGCCTCCCAATTTGTGTTCCCTTCATATAGGGGGGTTGAAAAAGCCCATCTCAGAATGGGGCAATCAGAATTTCCCACCTTCCCTTGTTGACCTAATATTATTTAATGAACCTGATGTGAGGAATTTTAGTCAACTGTCCCACCTTTTCCCTTCTTCCCTTACATATCTGTTCATATTAAAATGTGATAAACTGGAATCACTTTCAACGGGACTCCAACACCTCACATCCCTTCAACATCTGTTCATTTGGAGCTGCCCAAAGGTGAACGATCTACCAGAGACGCTGTTACCTTCACTTTTGAGTTTGAGAATAGGTGATTGCCCAAAATTGAAAGAAAGGTGGGAAGGAAGAGGCTCCCACTACTGGCCCCTCTTCTCTCATATCCCCTGCATCGAAATTGAAATTGGGAAATTGGAGACTAATTGAAAGAAAGGTACATGTTAATTAAATATCAGTTAATTATTACTAGACGGTTGTTTTAAATAAATAACCCTTACCTTCTTCTTCTTTCTTCCGTAGTCACTGAAAACATATTTCCGGTCGTGAATACCAAATCACCATCTTCACACATCATATCAGACGTTTTAAATAAATGACCTCGTCGACGGCTGTAATTTTTCCGGCAGGTAACAATTAACATCGTCAAACCTCTAATTATTTATTTTCAAAGGCTGGTTTCTTTCTAGTTTGGGCCTGTTTAATGTTGGAAGCCCAACTGGTTTACGATTAAGGAATGTTATTTAGTCCAACATAACCTATTTCATAATTCATAGTGTTAATTTGGGCGTTTAGTAAAACCAGCTCGGTTTGGTCAACTTTGGTTAAAACCGTTTTGAAGTAAAATATTTGATCCCATATAAATCGGTTTGGGTCGCGTTGAAAGCGTTTCACCTTTTTAAACCCCTAGTTTTCTAATATTACCATGGCCGGCTCTTAGGCGTGGATGGGTCGGGCGACCACCCGAGTCCCAATTCTTCCGCGGCCGACCGGCCGTAAATTTTTAAAAAATATGATTTTTAATATATATGTTTTAAGCTTTTTAATACATTTTAAGCTTTTTTATATAGATAGTCTTTTTAAAATACATATTTTAGGGCTCGATTTTCACTACTCGCCCAGGGCCCAAAGTTTTTTTAAAATTCTTAGGGACGGCCCAGATTATACCTGTTTTTCAAACAGGTTCGAGTCCAAACCAGTTTTAGTAACGAGAGTAGGATTTGATATACAAATTGGCGGTTTGGGTCGGGTTGGGTTGGGTTACATGATCTGAATACTAAACTGAAGGATCAAACCTAGATGAGATGTATATAGTTCATAAATGTGCAGAAGTTAACGAATATTAGTTTGGCCAACAAAAAATAAAAGATTGCCCTAATATAAATAGGCAACTTGGGATTTTATCTAAATAATTGTAATGTTCACTCTTATACGTTAAAACCTTGTATATGATGTTGGTGTTAGACTTGTATGTTTCTATATTTTTGTTGTATTCATTCACTCTAGGCATTACGCTTAGTCACATTTCTTTCTCCGCGACAGGCAATCTAGGCTGTATTGTGAACTCTAAAGTGTGATAAGGAATTAACGGAGATTGAAGACCAAGATTATCACACCAGAGGCTAAGTTAGAGTAAAACGGTCAAAGTGGTTGATGAGTTTCCAGATGAAGACTAAACAAATGAACAAGGGACAAGATGAGTTCTAGTAAGCATATAATTTTTTTTTCCTACAGAAATTATGGGTGGATTGCGTAACGAATCGAAAGAGGTCTGGGTTAAGAAAAATGGTTTAGTAAGGGTTGAAATGGGTCGGGTCAGATTGTATTGTTGGACTGACATGCAAACACTTTAATTTCTTTTAACCTCATCTCTAGTTAATGTTTTAACTACGATTATAAAAAATATACTAATTTTTATAGTAGTCTAACTTTCTTTTAATAGTGTTTAGAAGGTGTTATGTGTTTTGGTTATATTCTTGTTAAAATTAATTTTCAAAACAATGGTTTGGCCACTAATGTCAAAGTGTGTTGTTTGACCCTTGACAAGAGTTGAAGAAAGAAGACATTTTACCAAGGTTTCTGCATATCAACAACACACATCCAAAGTCACAGATGTTGAAGAATTTGCATATAGTACGAGTGAAGAAAGCCTAGAAAAGATACAGTATCTTCATGCAGATTTTAACTCAACTCTCAAGACTCGTATCATGCAGTTCCAGTGGTATGCAATTTCAAATCTTTATTAGTTTCTCATACTTCGACTTAACGGGGCCTTTGACTAATCAACATGAAGCTCCTTTTGTCTAAAAATAATTATCAATTATTAGCATGTCAACAAAAGACGTATCATTTCAATGATAGTATAGTTTTTTTAATTAAAATAATTGCAAGGGTATTTATGCATTCAAAAGTAATTTTACATATTAAAAGGTAATAAAAAAAGTGAAGTAATACAAATGTTGCAGTTTTTCATATGATCTTGTTTACTAGGATGGAATATTTAGGTGGAAGGTAACAAATGACGCTTAATCTTTACGTTGATGGTGATATGGAGTTGATCCATGATTTACCAGACACGTATTTGGAGCAACTAGACACACAGAAGTGAGCTAGAAAATGGTTTAAAACTGAAAAGGGCATAACTTTCATCACATGTGGAGTTATACGTCTCAACGAGCCACGTGCTTGGACAAATGCAATAGACAAAGCACGACTCACGGGACCCAATTTCGCCATCTAGAGCTCCGATTTTGAACTCAAGGTTTGGCCACTAATGTCAAAGTGTGTTGTTTGACCCTTGACAAGAGTTGAAGAAAGAAGACATTCTACCAGGGTTTCTGCATATCAACAACACACATCCAAAGTCACAGATATTGAAGAATTTGCAAATAGTACGAGTGAAGAAAGCCTAGAAACGATACAGTATCTTCATGCAGATTTTAACTCAACTCTCGAGACTCGTATCATGCAGTTCCAGCAGTATGCAATTTCAAATCTTTATCAATTTCTCATACTTCGACTTAACTAGGCCGTTGACTAATCAACATGGTTAGTAGTAGTTATTTGAGTAAGAGATTCAAAATGGAACGCGTTGGATCAACCCAAAAGCTCCTTTTGTCTAAAAATGATTATCAATAATTAGCATGTCAACAAAAGACGTATCATTTCAATGATAGTATAGTTTTTTTAATTAAAATAATTGCAAGGGTATTTATGCATTCAAAAGTAATTTTACATATTAAAAGGTAATAAAAAAAGTGAAGTAATACAAATGTTGCAGTTTTTCATATGCACTTGTTTACTAGGATGTAATATTTAGGTGGAAGGTAACAAATGATGCTTAATCTTTACGTTGATGGTGATATGGAGTTGATCCATGATTTACCAGACACGTATTTGGAGCAACTAGACACACAGAAGTGAGCTAGAAAATGGTTTAAAACTGAAAAGGGCATAACTTTCATCACATGTGGAGTTATACGTCTCAACGAGCCACGCACTTGGACACATGCAATAGACAAAGCACGACTCACGGGACCCAATTTCGCCATCTAGAGCTCCGATTTTGAACTCAAGGTTTTCCGTCATTTTAGTTATTTTTGTTGGTTTTTAAAAACGTATGGATCTTGAATTAAATAATTATACGTTTACTTAGGCTGTTAACTTGGAGGGAGCCTTATTATTGACAAGAGGTTCATAATGAAGAAGACTTGCCACTAATAAGGAATCCCTAGAGCTTGCGTCTGGTCTCTCATGGGCTAAGTTACCTCTGATGGTAGCTTATAATTGATGAAGAATCAGTGGAACTTGCCTCTGATGGCAGATGAAAATAAAAGTAACTTCCCACCAATCTGGTGAAGATTGATAAAGATTTCTCGTTAAGGAACAAGAGATGCCACATGTCAGTCTATCATTGGAATAAGACAGTCAGTTAAGTGTGAATTCAGTGTGTGAACATATGTGTGCATATTTTAGAGGAAATATGCAAGTAACCCTCTTCATAGCTGTAAGTGCAGTATCCGGTGATTGAAGATATCAGTGTTAGACAGAACTGATTGCAACAGTTAAGGGGGAGACTGTAAGTGCAGTTCCTGCAGGGTAACTGTCGCTTATCAGTTCTGGTCAACCAAAGCAGAAGTCCAAGTTTAAGTCAACGATAATGAAGAATTCAAGACCACATGAAGACCATACACTGATCAAGGGGGAGTTTGTTAATGCACTTTGGGTGATAAGTGCATGCTTTCCAATTGTTAGGGTCTTTATTGTACATGTCTTGAAACTTAGTCCAAGGTTTATCCTTGGACAATTTGTCCAAGTTTATGTCTAGGACCTTTGTCAGGGGTTTGTGTTTAGGCAAAAGTCAGGGTTTTTGTGTAGATTATTTTTGTCCGGGTTTTAGTCCTTAGTCTATATATATGTGTTGTATAGGATTAGGGCAGGCATCAATCAAGAAGCTTTGTGCACCTCTCCTAACTTCTTGTTCCTCCTGGTGTGCACATCCTAGAGAGAGAGACTATGTGTTAGTGAGAGAAAGCTAGGGTTTAGATCTTTGTGATCTAAACCAGCTTGTAGATGATGTATACTCCTTTGGTTTGTGTAATCTGTGATGACTGATTCAATAATAAAGGATTCATCTTCTACATCTTTCTATCTTTGGTGTTTATGATTGTTCTTCATGTCTTGAATCAAGTGCAATGTTTGATGTTCGTCATCGATCCGGTGCTTTAACAGAGAACACATATAGATATGATATGTGACCATGAAGGTGTAATTTGAAGAACAAATTCATGTACAGAAACATGCATTAAGCAGTAGTACTACACGAACAAAATACAGAATCACATTTAAAAGCTAAAATCATAAAGTAAAACCAGCAACACTAGATGAAAAAAAATAATACTAAATCAGATTTAATTAAGTTAGGTTAGGCGAAGTTAAATTAATTGGATGAAAGTCTGACTTGAAGTGAGGCCGCGGATGATGAAGTGCAAGCTAGTGTTATAAATCATAGTAAGCCCTCTCGCCACAAATCCTATGTGCAAGCTGTATCCACAGCTCGGTGAGGTGAACGAAGTCACATCTCAGCTTATAGCTGGTTTACTTGTCCTACTTTGATTATAAAGGTCACTCAAAACAACAATTTTCCAAAATTGGAATTCATATGAATATATTTTGATTATCTAAAAAACCAAATATGTATGTTAAAACATTACCTTATTTAAGGCAAGCTCATTGTGCCGGTAAATTGAAACTCGTGCAGCATGTGCAATTTTGCCACCAGCATCTTTTGGTAATTGCTTCTTACCAGATTTTTCCCTTACTACATATCTACATAAAAAATGTAGCATTTTTAGCGGTTTTCCAAACTGACCATATATTGTTTGAATGTTTGATAGGCAGCAGGTCACTTACATCATGTAACAAAGAGATTTGTTACATGAAATAATAGTATCATCGGTTTTACCGGTTTAAAGTACAAATCCATCTATCCCCCAATTTGAATTTCTTAGGTTCAAAAGAGAGACACACACATACATCTAAATTGGACATTGCTCATTAAGTTGGGCCAAGTCCAGCTTCTTAAACGAGTCACTTAGGCCCAAGTTAAGATAGGAGCCGTCTAAACCAACAAATTCTTAAACTATGGTCACATAGTCACAGAGGTTGTAAGTGCAGTTCCTGCCGGGTAACTGTCGCTTATCGGTTCTGGTCAACCAAAGCAGAAGTCCAAGTTAAAGTCAACGATAATGAAGAATTCAAGACCACATGAAGACCATGCACTGATCAAGGGGGAGTTTGTTAGTGCACTTTGGGTGATAAGTGCATGTCTTCCAATGTGTAGGGTCTTTATTGTACAAGTCTTGAAAGTTAGTCCAAGGTTTATCCTTGGGACAACTTGTCCAAGTTTTAGGAGAACTTTTGTCTGAGTTTTATGTGTAGATTTGCTTGTCCGAGTTTTAGTCCCTAGTCTATATATATGTTGTATAGGATTAGGGCAAGGATCCATGGATGAGGGATCGATCAAGAAGCTTTGTGCACCGCTCTCACTTGTTGTTCCTCCTGGTGTGCACATCTTAGAGAGAGAGAGACTATGTGTTAGTGAGAGAAAGCTAGGGTTTAGATCTTTGTGATCTAAACCAGCTTGTAGATGATGTATACTCCTTTGGTTTATGTAATCTGTGATGACTGATTCATCAATAAGAGATTCATCTTCTACATATTTCTTTCTTGTTCATATTTTGTTCTTCATGTCTTGAATCAAGTGCAATGTTTGATGTTCGTCATCGATCCGGTGCTTTCACAGTGGTATCAGAGCATGGTTACTGATTCGGAATGGTCTAACCGCCTTCCGAATCACCATTGCTCTTGATTTGATGTTTGTTTCCGCCAAACATCTTAAAGACTTGAAGATTTTGCAGAAAACTTGAAGAAAATGAAGCTGTTCGTCGGCTGTGATGGTTTTTCTTTTTGGAGATCTAGGGTTTTGATCTGAATAGGCTCATTCCGGATTTTTGTAAGTGTTTTACCAAGTCCGAGTTTCCATTCTGTGTTTGTGGTTCCGGGGTTTTGGTGAACTAGTGTGAAGTCACACTAGGGAGAAAGTCCGGAGACTTGTTTCTAAGTCTCTGTCCGAGTTTTAAAACATTCAACTCCGAGTTCTGTTTTAGATCAAATGTGAATTTTATGTGTCTCCGAGTTTTTGCTCAAACACTTCAGCTCCGGGTTTTTGTTAAATGTTAACAGTCAGATCCTTTTTACTCAGAATAATTACTCCGACCTTTGGTATATGCTCCGAATTTTTAAACAGATGTGTTCTGTTCCGAGGTTTTTGAATCAACAACTTCAATCACGAGTCCGGCTTTTGATATATAGTCCGAGTTTGATATATGTATTAATTGTTCCGAGTTTTGCCATTGTTTCTTCATGTTTTCCGAGTTTTTCAAGACATCTCAACTTCCGAGTTTTAAAATTCTCATAGTCCGAGTTTTACAAGACTCCGAGTTCTGTTAACATGAGTGTCTCCGAGTTTTGATAACCGAGTTTTGCAGTTTCAAACAAGGGTGTCCGACTTTGAATCTGTAAAAAGTCAAAAATATTTCAAGTTTCAAATAGTTACTTCCGAGTTTTGTATTGTTTAAATACTCCGAGTTTTAAAAGAGATCAGGTGGTTCAAGGGTTGTCTCCGAGTTTTTTTTATACAGTTTTAGATCAGGTTCAAGACTGTGTCCGACTTTTAAACTGTTTGAACTGTGTCCGACTTTTAAACTGTTTGAACCTGTGTCCGAGTTTTAAACTGTTTGAACCTGTCCAACCTTTGAACCTGTCCGACTTTTGTTCAAGACTTTGAACTTGTCCGACTTTTGTTCAAGATTTTGAACCTGTCCGATGTTTGTTATTTCCGAGGTTTGAAATGCAAATATTTTATAAGTTCCGAGTTTTGATAAACAGGGTCCGAGTTTTTGTGTTCAACTCCAGATTCTGTTCCGATATCTTTTTATATGAGATTCAAGTCATTTCCGAGTTTTAGAGGTTAAAGGAGGGAGCTACAAATCATCGTTTGATCAGGCTGCACTGGAGAGAGATGAAGTTCTCAAGTAACTTAATGATCAAAAAGCTGTAACCGATGGTTTTAAACAGACGATTACAGGTATGGAGAAGGAAATGGAAGATTTGCACGAAAAGTTAGCAACTTTAACAGCAGAAAATGGGGAATATTTAGGTGTGTTTCGTTCTCGTTTGAGGGGTCGCTTTTTGTGTGTGGAGGTGTGGTTTTTGACGCTGATTGCCCTTTGAATTTAGTCATGAAATTCAACGTTCAAAAGGATTGTTGGACCGTGATGAAGAAAATGATCACAGCAAGGTCGTTTTTCGCAGACGAGGGAGCAGTGTTTACGGTCGGTGGAGACTTGTATGTTTGGAGCGAAAGGGATCAACGCGCTGCTTAAATACAGTTATTCACTTGAGGAGCTTTCGGTTAAGCGGCTACGAGATGTTAACGACGGCTCAGCCGAGCCGATTGGTGTTGGCGCGGCTGCGAATTCGTTGAAATCGGTGTGTTTGAACGAGCTTTATAACGGACAGTTGTTTGGCTCGTTGATTTGAGGTGAAGAGAATAAGATTTGCTTGGATTTCTGTATTGTTTACAAAGAAAAAGGGGGAGTAAAAATTTTGAAGTTCCTGTTTTCTTCGTAAATATAAAGCTTGTGCGTAAAAAGCTCGTGTGTAATGGAATTTCGTCATGTGTGTTTGTGTTGTTAATCAAGTGTTGACGTGATGAAGTTGATTTCTCGGTTGACGACTAGTTAAAGATTGAGCCTTATTAAGTTGCTATTTAGAGTAGAGAAGATTAGTTCTGGTCTCGAAATAATGTGGGGCTTCTTGTTAAGGGGAAGATCAGAGATGAAAGCCATCGGGGATTCAGTGGATTCATGAAGATAGGAGATTGATTCATGAAGATTCGTGACGAGATGAGATTATACATGAAGGGTTGCAGATTTTGATCAAGATGGTGGATGTACTTTACAAAGTTTAGTTTGTTATTAACTTATCGAACTGGGCTTCATGTCTTTGCGAAATTTGAAGTGTTTGATGTTAGGCATTGGAAATCCGACGTTTCGTTCTTCTACCGGTTAAGTTTGAAGATTAATGTATCAAGCGATATTCTCACATATTGTTGTAAGTTGATTCGCGTTAACTTGATTCGGGAGTAGTTTGAGGGGGAGGATCTACAGTGTTTGATGTTGGATTCTTCGGGTTTCTCAAGGCGACATTAAGTGATCGTCAGCAAGTCTTTTATTAGAAGGGTTGAAGATCGCTGTGCTCTACCAAAAAGATCAAGTCTCAGCTAAAGTTGAAAGCATGCATGATATCATCAGTCAAGGGGGAGTCTGTAAGTGCAGTATCCGGTGACTGAAGATTACCGATGCCACACAGAACTGATGCAACAGTTTAGGGGGAGACTGTAAGTGCAGTTCCTGCCGGGTAACTGTCGCTTATAGGTTCTGGTCAACCAAAGCAGAAGTCCAAGTTAAAGTCAACGATAATGAAGAATTCAAGACCACATGAAGACCATGCACTGATCAAGGGGGAGTTTGTTAGTGCACTTTGGGTGATAAGTGCATGTCTTCCAATGTGTAGGGTCTTTATTGTACAAGTCTTGAAAGTTAGTCCAAGGTTTATCCTTTGGACAACTTGTCCAAGTTTTAGGAGAACTTTTGTCTGAGTTTTATGTGTAGATTTGCTTGTCCGAGTTTTAGTCCCTAGTCTATATATATGTTGTATAGGATTAGGGCAAGGATCCATGGATGAGGGATCGATCAAGAAGCTCTGTGCACCGCTCTCACTTGTTGTTCCTCCTGGTGTGCACATCTTAGAGAGAGAGACTATGTGTTAGTGAGAGAAAGCTAGGGTTTAGATCTTTGTGATCTAAACCAGCTTGTAGATGATGTATACTCCTTTGGTTTATGTAATCTGTGATGACTGATTCATCAATAAGAGATTCATCTTCTACATATTTCTTTCTTGTTCATATTTTGTTCTTCATGTCTTGAATCAAGTGCAATGTTTGATGTTCGTCATCGATCCGGTGCTTTCACAGAGCAGTGGTATCAGAGCAGTGTGCTCATACTACTGTAGGTGTTTCTTAGTTTGAAGGTTTTTTTGTGAGAAAAGTTCATCTTTGATAGGGTTTAGTGAGCTTTTGTGTTTTATTCATGATTCTTCATTCATTTCTAGTGATTGGGTGATGGATTTTGAGTAGTTTGGTGATTATTAGTGTTGTTCTTCATCTGGGTTTTACAGGGGTTTTTGGTTCTTCATCATACAGAGTTTGAAGGTTGAAAAAGATTCTGAGTTTGATCTTTGGAAGCCTTGTCCGTGGTTTAAATTATGTGTTTGTGTCTCCGGGGTATTGTTGAACCAGTGTGTAGTCACATTGGGGAGATAGTCCGGAGATTGGTTCTTCTGATTTTCAAAACTCCAATCCAGTCCGAAGTTTAACTTGTTCTAGCTATTACCTTGTCCGAATTTTTAAGCTAGTCTGAGTTTTACTTAGTCTGAGTTTTAGTTTTTGCTATAGTGTCCGAATTTTAGTGATTAGTCCGAATTTTATATCAAGTTTTACTAGTGTCCGAATTTTATATCAAGTTTTACAAGTGTCCGAATTTTTTTAAGAGTGTTAGTCTGAACTTTAGTGTTAGTCCGAGTTTCAGTGTCCTTTATTTAGTCCCTTAGTCTGAGTTTTGAGTAATAGTCCCTTGAATCAATAGTCTGACTTTTAATAGTCCCTTAGTCCGAATTTTATTAGTTTCATTGTGTCCTAGTTTTCAGTTATTTAAGTCCGAATTTTATAATATTAATAGTGTCTGAGTTTTAGGTTAGGTAGGTCCGAATTTTAGCTTTGTGTGTATTATTATTGCTAGTCCGAATTTTAACTTTTTTTATTATTATTATTCCGAAGTTAAGCTTTTAGTTATCATATAGAGTCCGACCTTTTTAGCAGTTTTTATTTAGGTCCGAATTTTTAGAATTTAGTCTGAGTTTTGTCTGTTTTGCTTTGTCCGAGTTCTTTAACTTTTTATTTAAGTTTTGCTTTGTATGTTTTGAATTGTCCGAATACTTTTAACTAGGTGCAAGTCCGAATTTTCACTTGATTAGTTAAGTCCGACTTTTAAGTCCAAACTTTACTAGGTCCGAATTTCAGTCTAGCAAGTGTACTTGAGTCCGAATTTTAACCTTGTTATTAGAGTCCGACTTTTGTGAGCTTGTTAGGAGACCGAAGTTTATATTCTTGGGAGTCTGATCTTTATAGTGTCCGAGTTTTTCTGTTTGTGTTTATTTCAGGTTTTTGTGATCTGGGTTTTCACACCGATTAAAGATCAGACATTGCACTCCGTGTTTTCTTCTCCGAGTTTTGGACTTGGAAGCTCTCTCTGTCACTCTTTTGCTTGGAAACCTACTGTTAACCTTCTGTGAACGTGTGTTTCATTCAAACATTGTTCAAATGGCGAACAATCTTACTGCAATGGTTCAGAATCTCAAACACAATGCTGAAGTGGGGAGTAACGACAAGCCTCCTCTGTTGATTAATGAATTGGATTTCCCAGAATGGAAGGATTGTTTTGAGAGGTATGTTAGAGCAAAAGACATCAAGATTTGGTTGTGTATTGTTAAAGGATGTGGAGCTACTCCAATACGTACGTTGACGATTGATACGTATTTGGCTCTTACTGATGACCAGAAGAAATTTTTTGATTGTGAAGAGAAAGCTATGTCAATGATTACGATGGCTATGACACAATCGATACTTCATACTTTCCGTAAGAGAAGTACCTCGAAGGAGTTGTGGAATAGCATGATCGAGCGCTATGAAGGAAATGCAATATACAAGAAACGACGACTCGAACGTTTGAAGACTCAATTCGTTGTGTTTAAAGCGTTAAAGAATGAATCATTTGATGACACTGTGAACCGATTTTATCATTTGTTGAGCGAACTTGAAAGGAGTCAAGAGGGTATCTACACTGAATTTGAGAAGGTTGAGAAGTTTCTGAATTGCCTTCCCAGAGAATGGAATATGTACACCGCTTTGATTAGAGAAGGTGTTCTCTATGAGGAGCTCTCATTGGAAGAACTTGTTCAAAAACTGAAGGGTTATGCTTGGAATATGGAAGATCAAGCATCTGATTTCGAGAAGATCCAAGATCCTCAGTTATATAAGGCTTAGAAACCAACGGAGAAGGGTAGTAATGGTGGAGTCGGTGTTGCTTTGTATTCGGAGAATGAAGGTTCTGCAAGTGAACACGCCTTTATAAGCAACAATGTCAGTTCAAGTGGAACAACCAATTCCAATCAAGGGATGTACTCTTCCAGTGGAGCTCAGAAATCTCAAGCGACAAGCTTGAACATTCCAAAGGTAGATGCAAGTTGTTTAAAGTTGATTGAAGAAAACATGAGCCTTTTGGCGTCCTTCATGACTGCCTACGAGAACTTCTGTCTTGGAAAGCTCGTTGAACCGTCAAGTCTCGATGAGGACTTTGATCAGATAGATCAAGACGAAATGGAAGAACTTGATCTACAACTCAATATGGCACTGTTAGTCCGTAGAGCGAAGAAGTTTCTGTTGAAGACAAGTAGAAAGTTCATAGGAGGTCAGACAAAGACTCGAATGGGAGTCGACATGTCAAAGGTGAAATGTCACAACTGCGGCATCTACGGGCATTTCGCACGTGATTGTCGGAAGCCGAAGATGGAAAGATCGAACAGAGAAAACTACTCTCAAGGAAACAACTCAAGACCTCACAACAATTCAGCAACTACTTCCAACTCAAGTGCTCGTCCAAGTAGTTCTGAAAATCCTACACCTTCAACAAACAATGCTATGGTGGCTCAATCTTTACAAAAGGTGACTGAGCCTTACGACTGGGGTTGTGCATTGGAAGACTTTTCAGGAGCTATTGTGTCACAAGCCTTTATAGCTGAAATTGTCAACGAAGAAGTGTGTGAAGAGATTGTCGAAGAGACTAGCATTGAGGAATTTGCGGTTGTAGCTGAAGAAATGTGTGAAGAGATTGTTGAAGAGACTAGCATTGAGGAACTTGCAGTTGTAGCTGAGGTTCTTGGGGAAGAGTTGGATTCGGGAAATGTTTCTGAGAATGAAGATTACCCGAATGAAGAGTCTGTTGGAAAGGCTAACAAAACAGAAGATGGAGAAAAGGGAGAATGCTTTGAGTTCAACATCTCCACAGCTGAAATGCAGCAATTTGTGGATGCAGAAGCTAAAAGGTTGGAAGAAAACTCCGTTGAAAACGAGGCTTGTGCATTCATGGCTGGCATTGAGGTAAAATCATCTTCTGTAGATAAGCGATGTGTCAGATGTGTTGAGTTTGTGACTAAGATTGATAGATATGCACTTCATAACACAAACTTAATTGCAGACTTAGAAAAATCCAGAGAACTCATTGCTGTTTTGTCTAATTCGGATAAAGAACACCGAATTAAGATAAAAGCGCTGAAAAATGATATCTCTGAATTTGAGAGACGTGTGGCTCAGGGAACTGTTAAAAATCAGGAATTAAAATCTGAACTTGAAATGAACCAAAATTGTGTTTTGGAAAAGAACAAAATCATTTTAGAAAAAGATAATCTGATTTTAGACTTGCAACGAAAAATTGAAAAGTTCGGGGATTCATCTGAAGTGATGAATTTCTGTATTAACAGCCAACGTCTCAAAGAATCTGAGGAAGAAATGTTCGGCATCGGTTATAAGAAAGTGCCTCCTCCGGTAAACCATAATTATACATCGATGCCAAGCATTGATCCTGAATTGGCAAGTTTTGTGCCAAAGACTCCTCTGACGGTTGAACCGCAAAGTGAGTCAGAATCTGAGCCAGATGAAGTTACTGACTCATATCAGTCGAAGATGAGTGGAGTTTCAAAGAAAAATGAAGTAAATCTTGACAACATTGAAAATTTGATAAACAATAAGATTTTGGAAATGTTTAATCAAGTTCAAAATGTGAAGTCAAAACCAAAGTCACGTGGGAAATCTAAAAGGTCTTTGAAAAATATCCCTAAAACTGAGTTTGTTAAAGGGGAGGATTTTGTCAAAGAAGAAGTAAAGATCGAAACTGGTTCCAACTCTCAGTTTGTGAACCAAATTTTGAAAAATTCCACCAACGACTCATCATCTTCGACCATTCATGAGGAACGTCCAAAGAATGCTGCAAAAATTCGCAAATGCTATAAGTGTCGTGGGAAAGGACACTTAGCAGCAGATTGTCCAGATGACAAGGGTAAGTCTCTTGTTGATCCTGATCAAAAGAAACCTTTTGTTGAAAAACCGCAAAATGAAACAGTTAATGTTGAAAAGAAAAACAGTAAAAATCATAAGGTTGAGAAAAACAAAGTGATTAAACAAGAAGTAAAACCGGTTGTCAAAACAAATGTTAAATCACAACAAAATCAGGATCACGGGAAGAAACCAGTTGTTATTAATCGTGGTGAAGGATCGGAACGTTCATCTCAAAGACATGATACTCGTGAGAAAACCCCTCACAGACGACAAAATCATGTTACTTTCCAAACTCATGAGAATGACCAACGTTCTGGAGGTTCGAGCAACAACAATGTTAGACCTCATGCACAGAACAGATTCGTGAATGACCGAAATGCGTCACCCCCCCGATTTCCAAATCAAAGACAGCATTCGGATAATCATCCACGATCATTCTCAGGACACGATGATGTTCCTAGATTTGGTAGGAATTTTGAGCCACCCAGGAATCAAAATTACAGTTACCAAAACTTTGGAAGCCGAGGTTACGGAAACTCTGGTTATACCAACAGATCGTCAACTCCGTATAATCCACGATTTGCGGGGAGTCATTCCAACAATTTCCGAAATGGAAATGGAGGACACGATGGCAATGATGGTTATTTCAAAGAGTTTTCTTATGTTGATGAATCGGGACGACCCAAGACCATCATGGCTTGGGTCCCACATTCTAACTAAATTTTCTTGTTGGGGAGTGTAGGAGCAGCTGAAAAGAGCTATCTATATTTGGTATATCGATAGTGGCTGTTCCAGACACATGACAGGAAATAAAGAGTTATTCAACAATTTTAAACAAATTCGTGGTGGTTATGTGAATTTTGCCGGTGAGAAGGGTGGTTACATCACCGGTGAAGGTTCGGTGTCAAATGGTAAAATTACGCTGCATAAAGTGAACTACGTTGAAGAACTGAAGCATAACTTGATGTCGGTTTCTCAAATTTGAGATAACAAGTACACGATGTTGTTCACCGATAAAGCTTGCTTCGTTTTGCGTCCGGGATTTGTTGTTCCTGAAGATTGGATCGTTATGAGGGCTCCAAGGGTGAACAACACATATGTCATGGACATGCGCCCGTTGGTTAACTCGTCTGCTCCAGTGACATGTCTACTTTCGAAGGCGACTGAAGATCAATCGTATCTCTGGCATAGGAGAATGGGCCACGTGCATCTGCGAAAAATGAACCACTTAGTGAAAAACAACTTAGTGTTGGGGGTTCCTTTACGTAGTTTCAATATGCACAACAAATGTGAATCATGTGAAAAAGGAAAAATCAAACGAAAGCCTCATAAACCGAAAACAGTTAACTCAATCCAAAAACCACTTGAATTGCTTCACATGGATCTTTTCGGCCCGATCCATGTTGCTAGCATTGGTGGGATGTCTTATTGCTTAGTTGTCACTGACGACTTCTCACGTTACTCATGGGTATTTTTCTTAAAAACAAAGGATCAAACTGCTGGTATTTTAAGAGACTTATTCAAACAACTTGAGAAAAATTATTCACTTCCTGTTAAGAAAATCCGAAGTGACAACGGCACTGAGTTTAAAAATCATTATATGGATGAGTTATGTCAGGAAATGGGAATAGTTCATCAGTTCAGCGCTCCATATGTTCCTCAACAGAACGGAGTTGCAGAACGGAAGAATCGTACCCTAATTGAGGCGGCCCGAACTATGCTTTCTGAATCTAAATTGCCAATTTTCTTCTGGGCCGAGGCGGTAAACACTGCATGTTATGTGTTAAATCATGTGCTTACGGTCAAAAGAGAAGATAAAACGTGTTATGAATTGCTTGAAAACAAGAAACCAAACTTATCTGGGTTTCAACCTTTTGGGATCAAGTGTGTTATCAAATGCACCAAAGATACTCCTAAAATGGGGGAAGTTGGTGAAGTTGGGTTCTTTTTGGGTTATGCCAATGGAACTCCCAACAAACGCGTTTATAACGTTAAGAAGCGTACAGTGGAGATCATGTTTGATATAACTCCTTTGAGTTTTGATCCTCCACCGTCCGAATTCGGTCCCAAAAGTGGTTATGATTATGATAAATTATTTGATTCGTTTGATCTTCCTGATGTTTCAGAAGAAGATTCGGAGGTTGTCTACACACATCTTGTGAACAAAGATGAAGTGGATGCAAGCTGGAGAGTAAGTATTCCTACTAATGTGTCTTCGAATGTTCACTCAGGAGATCCAGTCGCTGATTCTTCGATTGTAAACGAAGTTGTTGCTGAGCAGATCCCCAATGCAGCTGCTCAAACTACAAGTGGTGATCTTTACGTTGATTTTTTAGCATATCCAAATGTTAATGCGTCTTCTGGAAATGATCAAGCTTCTAGTAGTAATGCAAATGTTGAGGGGGAGATTCAATCGAATTTGGGAAACAATCTTCAAGCTCCTGTAATCCCAGTTCCAAGAACAAATATTCATCATCCTGTTGATAATATTATTGGGAATCCAAATGCGGGAGTGCAAACGTGAAGGAGTATTTCAGAGATGCAATGTTTGTTCTCTGCTATCAAGAAAGAAGAAATCTACAATCTTAGCCTGCATGAATGTTTTATCTCTCAGATAGAGCCGAAGAACTATCAAATGGCTCTGAAGGATAATTCTTGGTGTGAGGTGATGCAAGAAGAGTTAGCTCAGTTCGACAAGTTAAAGGTGTGGAATTTGGTCGATCTTCCAACGGGCCAACATGCAATCAACACGAAATGGGTTTTCAAGTGCAAGAAAGACGATAAGGGTGTCGTTGTCAGAAACAAAGCACGGTTGGTTGTTCAAGGGTTCAATCAGGAGGAAGGGATTGATTATACCGAAGTTTATGCACCGGTGGCAAGACTGGAAGCTATTCGTTTGTTTCTAGCCTTTGCTGCACACATGCATATCAAAGTCTATCAGTTGGATGTGAAAAGCGCCTTCCTTTACGGGAAATTGCATGAAACTGTGTATGTGTCCCAACCACCGGGTTTCGAAGCTCCAGGGTTAGACAACAAGGTCTATTTGTTGGACAAGGCTCTTTATGGTCTCCATCAGGCCCCTCGAGCATGGTACGAGACGTTGTCAAAGCATCTATTGGAGCATGGGTTCTCGCGTGGCGCGATTGACTCCACACTGTTCATATTGAAGAAAGGGGGAGATTTTCTGATCGTACAAATTTACGTTGATGACATAATTTTTGGTTCTTCAAATGAAGAATTGTGTCGTGAGTTCGAGGCGGTTATGAAGTCAAAATTTGAAATGAGCGCGATGGGCGAGTTATCTTTCTTTTTAGGTCTTCAAGTGAGTCAAGGGAAAACCGGGACGTACGTGCATCAGACAAAGTATGTCCACGAGATTCTCAAAAGATTTGGATTGGAAGATAGCTTACCCTATGACACGCCTCTCCCGACAAATATCAAGCTTTCATCAGATGATGTGAAAGATCCTGAAGTGGATCCGACTCTATATCGAGCAATGATAGGTTCATTGATGTATCTTACTGCTTCACGACCAGATATTATGTTCTCTGTTTGTTTGTGTGCTAGGTACCAATCAACACCGAAGGAGTCTCACTTGAAAGCGGTCAAGCGTATTTTCAGATATCTGAAAGGGACACCTAAGCTTGGATTGTGGTATCCAGCTGAAGGTGGTCTGGATTTGATGGCGTATGCTGACGCAGATTTCGGAGGGTGCCAGATGAACAGAAAGTCAACCTCTGGCGGCGCACAACTTCTTGGAAACCGTCTTGTCTCTTGGCAATGCAAAAAGCAAGTTTCCGTTTCGTTATCCACGTGGGAGGCCGAGTACATTGCTGCATCAAGCTGTTGTGCTCAGGTCTTGTGGATTCAGCAGCAGATGAGGGACTACGGTTTGAATTTTACTCGAACTCCTATTCTTGTCGATAACAACTCTGCCATTTCCATAACTAACAATCCTGTTAATCACTCACGCACTAAGCACATAGATGTTAGGCATCATTTCATTCGCGACTGTGCTGAGAAGGGTTTAATAGAAGTGGTTAGGGTAGACACCTTGGACAATCTTGCCGACCTGTTTACTAAGACATTCGATCGGGCTAGATTTGAAAATCTGGTCCGAATGATTGGCATGATCAACCCCGAGTAAAATGCTTTTCAAAACTCGCATAGAAACTTTATTTTATGTTTACTGTACAGTTCTTACCGCTTTTGAAAAATTGAAAAACTCCAAAAATATTTTACTTAGTTGTAGGATAAATTTTAAGAAAAATACAAAAACATTTGAAAAATATAAAATGAAGTCGTGTTGAGATATAAGGGAAATGATAGTACATCGGTTAGTCGTATCTGGTGCAGGATTATAGTAATATATAAAATTAACCGTTAACTGTAACAGCTTCATTATACATTGCTTCGGTAGGTTTTACGCGTCAATAAGAACCTGTTTTTGGTATATAAACATAATGAACTGCGTAACTTGTGTGGTACATCTCTCGGATATATGGTCTTGGTACCGTAAGTTCGTTTGATAGATTGCCGAGGTTCTGAGATACGTGGTCTTTATGCTGTTTATCATCTGGGTATCATGGTTGTTTCTTTTACCGGAAAATAACGGGGACGCAAGTCTAGATCTTCCATGATACCATACATACGTGTAAATATCTTTAATACATGATGCATTCGACCCAAATAAGTGATAAACAATCACATGTCCCACAAAATCATGCGGGAGTCAAGTTCGTCTCTTTGTCTGTACGATGGTACTAACCTGTTCACGGACTTGCTCCTGTGCCCTTTGCATCTGAAATTCAAGTTCCTCCTCAATAAGTGATTCTATCACAAAGGACTTGTTTTCAATCCCAAATAAGTGAGTATCTCACATTAGCTTATACGTCAAAACAGATGATAAATGGTATACTCACCAGTAAGATGATCTCTCGTGCATACCTTGATACGGGAGTATATTCTGAGGTGGGTAAACATAGTTACAGTCAGCTATTAAAATACTTAATCTCATATCTCGAAAACAGTGTTCGAAAGCGTGCTAAAGCTTAAGTGGACCACAATACCGTTGTACGTCTTGAATTGTTAATATCATTCTAAGAGCTTAAACTGATAAACTATGTCCTTGTGTTCGATATTGACAGAAAAACCGATATGATCCCTTTGCTCCGATTTCACAAAAAAAAGATAATTAGTGTAAATACGTTCGTAGGTTTAATTTCTTTATTCAGTCAAAAATTAAAAAAAAAAAAAAAAAAAACATCAAAAAGATTTTGCTTTCTTGTTTCTATGTGCGAGTTATCATTTTGAAAATTCTCTAAGGGTTGTGAACATTCTTTAATAAGGTGTTAAACATCAAGTTAGGTAATCTTAAAATAAATCTTTTTGTAAATAAAAATCGGTCGTGCAAGATCCATCTAAGTGTGTGGGTAATCACGTCATTTTAAGGTGTTTCGGTAAATCTGCTTCCAAGTTGTGATATTTTTCCAAAAGTATTAGTTTGAAGTAAGTTGTTCTGAATGATCGTGTTTTGAAATACAAATTATTAAATATTGGTTGTTTAATATTTCATTTGTTGATTCCGGGATATTGGAATTAGTTTTGGGATCCAGGTTTGGGCCGAGTGTCTTCTGGGTTAAGTTTCTTAATCCTGGGTTAAGTGTTTCAGGTCTGGATCGGTCATCACAAGATGGAAGATTTGCAGAAGCTGTGTGCGTCTGGATCATTCATCTCAAGATGGAAGATTTGAAGAAGCTTTGTGCATCTGGATCATTCATCTCAAGATGGAAGATTTAAAGAAGCTGTGTGCATCTGGATCGTTCATCTCAAGATGGTAGTTTTGAAGAAGCTGAGACGTCTGCCGTTGCATTCCTTTGAAGAAGATCAACCGTTAGCTGATCACTACATCAAGGTCGTGCAGTTCTGTGTGAAAAATCAGGCAGCGAGTACTCGAAGCAAGAGTATGAAGATCTCAAGTCCAATGAAGACCATGCACTGATCAAGGGGGAGTTTGTTAATGCACTTTAGGTGATAAGTGCATGTCTCCCATTCAATAGGGTCTTTATTGTACATTGTTGAAAGTTAGTCCTAGTTTTATCCTAGGGAAAGATAGTCCCAACTTTATCCTAGGGACTTTTGTCCAAGTTTTATGTCAAGGACAAAGGTCAGGGGTTTAAGGCTAGGACTTTTGTCTGAGTTTTTTGTTAGGGACAATAGTCAGAGTTTTGCTTTGTGTAGTTGTGTTCTCCGGGCTTTCTAGTGTGTCTTGAAAGTCCGGGGTTTGCCTTGTATATATACCTTTATGTGGAATAGACAAGGAGGCGATTCTATGTGAAATTCTGTGCACCTAACCGTAATCATTGTGTGTGTGTTTGTCTGGCGGCTACTGTGTGTGTGACGTCATTCATCTTCCTCATCAAGAATACTCAGTGTATTCTTGATTTCTCTCACAAATCTTTGCATTCTAGTGTTTCATCTACAGTGGTTGATCATCAGGTGGATTCCGCACACCTGTTGGTTGCGTTTGTTGAGTGAGATCTTGGATTAGGAGGCCTTACAGAGGTGAAAAACCCAACTGGGCTTGGAAAAGCATTCAGATAGGAGCCGTCTAAACCAACAAATTCTGTTAGGAGGGACGTTATCGATTCAAATTGACAACCACAGGGATGAGAATGATTGATTTTGGCAAACAGGGGCTGAACGTTCGATTAGGAGTAAACCACAGGGACGGAAATTGTACTTTACTCTATAATTTAATCTTAGGTTCATTGTTTTTTGAGCAACACCAAATACTATGTAGATAAATTCCCCTGCTCGTTGCGCCTGCGGTTAGTGGTATTAGTTCAATTCTTTACTGTATTGGTACGGTGTCGACACTAAGTATAGCAATCAAAAAAGATAAAATTAAAACACATTTTTCTTCTACTTTAAGAAATCAAGGGTGATAGCGTTTGTGGTGGCTTCCACAAATAATGTTAGTGTTCGTTAATGTGGAGTTAGCCTAGCTGGTAGAAGCACATGTCTCTTACTCTTAAAAGGAAGGTCTTAGGTTTAAATCTAAGCATAAAGGAATAATTTATAATTATTAGTAAAAAAAATAAAATTAGCCATTCAAAAAAAAAACGTCAATGTTCAAAGATGTCACGACAAATTTGAGGGAAAAATAAGTACAGATTTGAACGAGAAACTACAAAAAGAATCCTATGAGAATGGAGACCATACTTGAACATAGTTTTTATATTTACAAGCATACAAACTGTAACAAAACATAGAGGGGTAAAGTGAGCATCTTGAAAATGGGTCCAGAATCTAACTTCTTGATACCATAAGCCCCCTGAACTTCTCTACCCCTGCTTTATAATGTTGCAGATGTTAGTCTTAAATCATTTTACCACAATACTAATATAAAACAAACCACAATCACTTTGGCAAGTTTGAAATATATTTAGTGTAGGATCGAATTCGGACCTAAACGAGTCGCGTATAAGAGTTTATCTCAGTTTGAACGGCGGAAACAGACAAACCGAGTACAATTCAGCGAGAATTCACTTTAATATGTTGATTCTATTAAACTGAAAGACGTTTACAATCCAATCAACACTTCGGCAGCACTTCGTGGCTCACCGGAAGAACACACCTCTAACTCTCTTCTGATTTCGCTCTTATGACCCTATTTATAGTTAACGTGATTCCGCTTATACGGTCGTGACACAAAAGCGGAATCATAACTGACATATGAGCGGAATCATCATTGACACATAAGCGGAATCATGTGTTGACTAATGAGCGAAATCAGATCTAAACTTTGACACATGGGCGGAATCAGAATTAACATAATTTCTCATGTGCACATGTTTCCTGATTTTGTCATAGTCTAACTTTGTCTCATATGTCATGATGTCATTGATGATGTCATCTTGATGATGTCATCATGACATCATGCTTTAACATCTCCGCAACGAACCCAATCTTTGCTACGAACCCGAGACTCGACATAAGACGTAGTTGACAGACGTAGTGCACCAACAGACTCCCCCTCGGATGTTGACGGAGTCTTCAGTGTCGAGTCTTCGCATCTTCAGTCTTTATCAGTCTTTCTTAGCATATACCAGGATCTTCTCTTTGGCTCTAACCTCGTCAGACTCCCCCTCTCATCATGATGGGATCGCTGTCTGGAATTAGCTATCACCTTGAGATCAAACCCTGGCTTTATCTCTGTTCATCTCATCTCCTGCACAATCTTCTCACAAACTCATAAGTTTTTACTTAAAACAATAAGAAAAAATTATTAGAAATAGTTCCATCAAGTTCAAATTAATGACCCTGATTAACTAATCAAAATTTCTTTTTCAAAATAAATTCTTTCATTTAAGCACTCACTCCCAACCCTGTTCATCATGTTCAGCACTTGAAATTTTGAATATCAGCTTTCCAACATTAGTTGTCGAAAATCTTTTTGGACTTTTCAAAATAATGAAACATGAATGCAATAACAGAAATTAACTGCAGAAAAAAAATATATACAGACACTATTTTTGTGAGCTTGTGTAAGAGGATCATATCAGTTTATGTGACCAATCACTAGCACCGTTAAGCTTTAAACATATTAAGTTCTAAACGATTCACGTAGATTGACGATATTGTTGTCCACTTAAGCTCAATCTAAAAACTTTCGAAATGCTTACTGATACGATTAGGTATATTTAGATAGCACTAAATTCTTATGGACCCCACGATCTCAGCATATCCCCTCATCATGCAATACACTAACTCAAGGAATGCCTTTAAACTTTATCAACTGTGAATTGTGCGAAAACAAAGCAGAATGTTTAAACATTAACAATCAGGTCGATACTTCCGTATACGCAGAGAAAGTCCAATGTTTAAACAAAATAAGAAAATAAAACAAGTTGAAGTTGTTTAGGCTTTAACCACCAGGTCGATACTTCCGTATACGCAGAGGAGGTCCAAAGCTTAAACGAAACACCAAAGAAAATAAAGCAGAACGTTTAGGCAACAACATCCAGGTCGATACTCACGTATACGCAGAGGATGTCCGATGCTTAAACAAAATAAAGAAATAAAACAAGTTTAAATCTTTGCAAAATAAAATGCACAATCACAGCGACTTTTTAGTAAAGTTGTGAAAGTTCACAAACTTAACCAGTTTTATGTCTTTCGACAATCAGCGATTACTGAGTAGGCACACAATCAAGAAGGAGAAAACTAAGTACTATGCTTTCGACCATGTTTCCCACTAGAACTAGGCTTTTTCATTTAAGTTTGTATCGTTATCGCAAATCTACTAGTCTAGCTGAGCCTATCGTCACATCGTTAGTGAGACCGTTTATCACATTTTATCTTTCCATTTCTTTAGCGTGCTGTGACAGTCCAACTGATCTACTATCATTTCCTCTTTTTACAACAAAACTCATTTTTGAATTTTTCAATGTTTTTGGTTTTTTTCAAATTTTCAAATGTTTTTGGATTTTCTAAAATTTTACTCCCCCTAAAATGCAAACACATTTTAGGAAATTTGAAAACAAACTGTACACCAACATGACAATTGATATCGAATCACTTCAATTCGCCATCCACTTGGCATAAACAATCAGAACTCCCCCTCACAACAAACTATTTTCCCATTGTGATCTCAAAACACTTAAGTTTGTTTTAATCAAAATGGTTTTTCTGGAAAATAAGTTTTGTTGATTTTACCACTTGTAAAATTGGGAATCAAATCATCACATTGTTTTACCAATCATATGTAGGAAATCAGATACAACTTAATGTCCCTGATTTACCACTTGTAAAATCAATCCAATTCAACTTCTGAACCACTTGTAAAAATTCCAACCATACAACTTAAACCTGCTTTTCAACCAATTTACCATCTTTTGGTTGAATTCTCAAGATGCCGATTCCTACTCCTCGCTTACAAACCTGGGAGTTCCGGCAAGTCCTGCAAAAACTTTTCAAACACAGATTAAGAAGGATGCCGATTCATGATCCACGATTACCAACTTGGGATCTCCGGCAAGTCAGGTTTTTCTATTTAAACAGATTCACCCAAGCCTGACGGTCCTTGGGTGATTTTGAATTCTTATTCAACAATGGTGGAAAATTTGCATCATCCATTGTTAAGCCAGAATTCTCCATTTTTACCTCAACCAAACGCACCTCTGGCTTTGACGAACCAGAATCATTGCCTGAATGTGGCTTGTCTGACTTTAATGAGCCAGATTCATCATCTGAAGGTGGCTTGTCTGACTTCGACATGTCAGATTCATCGCCGACCATTTTCTTCTTCTTCTTATCCTCTTTCGTCCTCAGATTTGTATCTGATGAATACGTCTTGCTTGACTTTGCAGTTGAGGAAGTTGATTCATCAGAACTCTTATTCGATCTATCTGGTAAACCCGAGGACAAAATCTTCTCGAGATACTCTCTCGCCTTCTTCCTCTTCTTCCTCAGTCTGTCTTTTTGCCCCTGTGAAAGCTTTACTTTCGGTTCTTGAACTTTTTGTTCTTGAACTTTACGTTCTTGAACCTTCTGTTCTTTGGGCTTGACAGAGACTGGTATCTTTGCCATATTCTGAGATTTAGCCCTCGATCTTTCATTCGATCTCCTTAGGCAATCTCTGGCAATGTGACCTTTGATATTGCAATTATAACATATCCTTGTCTCAAAATACAGACTCTGGCAGTTAATAGCAATGTGTCCTTGATAACCACATCTGTAACACACCCTGTTATCGTACCAGTTACCACCTTCGTACCAAACATTCAAGTCGTAACACTGTTTGGCCTCGTGGTAGTCGTTCCTCCTCTTCTCAGCTGAATTTGGCTTTTGCGCACTGTGGTCCGACCTGCACCACTTATTACCAACAATTTTTGAATTTTCATTTTTTACTTTTTGTGGTTTTTGATTGCGATTGGATGATCGATCTGATGAGCTGTTATTCTCTTTTTGAACATTTTTCAAATTTTTAATTTTTTGTTTTTGTTCCACTTTCTTCTTCAAAGGTTTTTGCTTAGAGCATTCTCCTTTTTCAGTTGATTGTGGAACAGTTTCTTGAAACTTTTCTTTTAACTTCAAAAATAAATTCTTTTTCTTCATTTTTTCATTTTCAACATCAGATTTCTCATCGCAATCTTCAACTATGACTTTGTCATAGTTTGTGACATCGTCACCTATTGGAACAGAATTGATCGGTTTTGGACAGGGGAACTCAGTTGAAGTCACAAAACCTTTCAATTTCTTTTTAAGCTCATCAATTTTGTTCCTTGAATTCTTAGCTTCATTTTCAAGCTGAGATATTCTTTCAAGATGAGACTTGATAGATTTTTCATTTTCATTCTTCATGTTTTCAAGAACAGATTTTTCATTTTCCAAAACTTTTATCTGTTCTTGAAATTTTGTTTCATTTGCTTTCAAATTCTTGTTCTCAAGCTTTATCCAGAAATCTTCATTTTCTGAAGATTTCTGTTTGCTTTCAAACTCCTTTTCTTTTTCTTTCAAAACTTTATTTTCTGATGTCAAACTGTTCAAATTACCCAGCAGTTTATCATTTTCAGTTTTCAACTTCCCACAATTTTCTTTCAAAATAAGAATCTGCTTATCATCAGCTTGCTTTTCATTGTTCAACTTCTTGATCTCCAATGCCAAACTTTATGCATCTTTCACGAGTTTGCCATTGTCAGCTTCAAGTTTATCACATTTAGAACACACTGATTCAGAACTTGAGGATTCAATCTTCACATATTCTTCATTCTTTTTAACTTGCTCTGTCTCCATCTTGTATGTTCCTGCACAAAGAATTTTAACGAAGTCAAGAGGATTCATATTCTCATCAATATAACAACCCCTCTTCATATTGTTGGTGCATTCATCTGTCGTCTTCGTCTTACGTCGAGTCTCTGGTATGTTGCAGTTCAGATCTAGCATGAGGTCATCATCATTGATGATGACATCACTTATATGACATCACATAGTGACATCAGCACATGAAATATGGAATTTGAAGTCAACCGTTTGAAGATGCAAGTTTGAAATAGGTTCCGTTTGAATGTAAAGTTTGAATGTAAAGTTTGAATGTAAAGTTTGAAAGGGTTCTGTTTGAAAGTTACATGTCATTTCAAACGGAAGGGTCTTCCCCTATAAACACCCTTATGTCTAATTCATTTGTAACTTTCCGGCCAAAGCAACGAAGTGCTGCCGAAGTGTTGTCAGTATGTAAACGTCTTCTAAATCAATCATACAACAGTTTAAAGCATGAATCTAGCTGAATTGAACTTAGTTTCTTTGTTTCCGCCTCTGAAACTAAGATAAACTCTTCTAAACGACTCATTTGGGTCTAAACACGATCCTACAAGTGGTATCAGAGCTCAGGAGGAAGAGTTCATACCAATTCAGCCACAAATTTCTGTTTCTACACCTTTCTTTTCGAAAATTACAAGTTTTCACGGTTAAAATCGGCTGAAACTTTCACAATATGTGCGTAATTGTGTTTTGACAAACCCTTGAGAATATCAATTCAAAATTCGAAGTTTAACCGGTAAAAAAAGGACTGAAATATGGGTTCCGTTTGAACGAAGCATAGGTGTTCCGTTTGAAAATTGCCATCCCGTTTGAAAATGCATACCCTTCTGTTTGAAATTTGATTCTATCGTTTGAAAACAGGACTGTTACGTTTGAAACTGGTGTTCTGTTTGAACATATCGTTTGAAATTGATCACTACTGTTTGAAAGTGTACCGTTTGAAAATGTCCGTTTGAAAGCAGTCACTCCGTTTGAAGTTGTCGTTTGAACGTGTCCAGCACTTGTCTGTTTGAAATATTCACATGATCGTTTGAAACTGGACATGACAGTTTGAACAAGGTGGCTGTTTGAAAGTGGTTTTGTTGTTCACATAATACGTGTCTTAATCTGATCAATTGCCATCATTTACTTAGATATAAAGTTGCATGTGATGTCGATTCATTAAAAAAGCACACTGTTCAATAAGTTTGTCAGATCTTTGCATGTAACTGTTGTCGTGAATTTTAAATGATATACATGTGATATTGTTTGTTATTGTCAGTCACTTTATTTTGAAGGTCCAATCACAAAATTGATTGTTAAACATTTGTGAGTAGTGTTCTTGGTCCAAGATTGTTTTAAACAAAAAGTTTCAGCTCAATTAATAAGTCTTGAACTTGATAAGTGTTTGTCATAATACATGTGACTGAATTAATTGTGACTGAAAATCAAGATATTTGATCATGTGATTTTGTCGGGCATTTAACAGAATTAAATGTTTGTTGCTATATGATAATTTGTGAATTGGATCATGTAACTGTTTACATTTTTTTTTTGCCTAATATTCATTCCATATTTTTAAAAAATAAAAATTTTTGTTGAACATATATACTTGAAGTTCGGCCTAATCTCATTACATATCATCGGCCATCTTATGTGTATGATTCATTAAAATCCGTGCATTACTACGTTATTTGTTTGCTGGTTGAGTTGTCAGTAGTCAGGTCACAAGGTTTGGAGTTTAGTTGGTTCGCACGGTTTGATCAGTCGTTTTGTCAGTCAAGTCGCGTATTAAAGTCATCGACTAGCTTGAAAGTTTCGTACGGTTTGGAGTTCAAAAGTTTCAAGGGTCAGGTCAATCGAATTCAATTTGGGTCATTCAGTCTATACAGTTGGTCAACATTCTGTTCGCACAGTTCGTCAACATTCAGTCCGCTCAAAATTGTCATCAGTTCGAGTACCAGTTTGTTTCAGTTAATTGATAAACTGTTAAACTGATTGTATTTTATTTGATTGTATTGTCAGGTATTATTTTTACGAGAAGAATCAGTTCGTGTGAAAACTTGCTTGATAAGTTCTTTGATTCCGAATCATGGATAACGAGTTCTACAACGCGTTTGCAACACCGTCGAGTTCATCTTCTATTGCTCAGAACATGAATTTGGAAAACGAGACGGGAACCACCCAAAAGCCCCCGAAATTGATGAGTATCGAAGAATACTACGGGTGGAAAGATAGATTCGAGAACTGGGTTCAGGCAAACCATCTGAGATCATGGGAGTGTATTCTTAAGAAATATGTTTTGCCACAGACTGATTTGAAAGTTAATAAAAAAATACATGAATTTAGTAATGAAGAACGTGATATGTATAGATCTGAGAAGATGATGATTAGTCTACTTCAGCAAGCTATCAAAGAAGACATTTTCATACTACTTCAGCATGACAAAACTTCAAAGTCAATCTGGGATGCACTTAAAGTCAAATTTGAGGGTAGCGAGAAAATGATTAAAAGCAAGAAGGCACTTTTAAAGAAAGAGTTTGATCTGTTCAGCAGTCTACCAGGTGAAGACACAAAGAAGCTGATTGAAAGATACTATCACCTTGTACGATCTATGTCAATGCTTAGTATAGAAAAAGAGTCTGAAGAGTGGGTAGACAAATTAGCTGATGCGTTACCGCAAAAAGAGTGGGGAACTTATTTGATGATTCTGAAAAACACAGGAGTTTATGATGGGTTATCAATTGGTGAGTTTATCGAAAAGATTGAGGGTCAGGATCTGGAACAACAGAAGATCGCGAGGATGAACAGTCCAAATGGTCAACAGGATGTAAAAATGTATTACAAAGGAAGTGTTCCGGTTCAAGAAGCTGAGAGAAGTCCGAAAATCCAGACTGCGTATAGTGCTGGGGATTCTACAGAAAAGATTGATCAAAGTTCAAACAAAAACAGCAGTGGTTTCTCATTATATCCGAGTGTTAATCCAAAGAGTTCATCAGAAAACTTTTAGTCTCAAAGCACCAAGACAGGAAATGGTTGTGTGATACAATGCAATATTGCCTTGAATCTTCCAGATGGACAAAGTTTTTCTGAGGACGTTGCGAAAGATCATATGGCATTACTTGGTTCCGTGCTTATCTCGTATGAAGGTCTAGTGGCTGGTCGAATCGGAAATCCTATGCTCACAAAGGAGGATTACGATCAGATAGACGCCGAAGAGATGGAACTGATGGATATCAAATGGTGTCTTGCTAGTGTTCTTAGACGTGCTGAAAAGTTTAAGACAATTACCGGGAGAAATGACTTTCTTGATGCTTGTGTATCTACTTTAGGTTTTGATAAATCTAAAGTTACTTGTTTCAGATGCAGGGAAAAAGGTCATTTCAAGCGGGAGTGCAAGAACAGGGAAGCTAGTGGTGCTCAAAATCCATTCGGAAAAGACGACTACTACCAGAAAGCCATTTATCAGCAGGTTGGTCAATCACAAGATTCACAGACGGCTCATGGTAGGAAGATTGAGGATTCAAAAAGAGGATGTTTGGTAGACTTCAACTGGAACAATTACATATCTCCTGATAGCAAAGCATGCATAGTCGACCAAGATGATGAGAGACTACCTGAAGGCTTCAGCTGGGATATGTTCGTTGATGAAAAAGGAGAATATAAAGCTTTTATTGCTAAGATTGTTCGAGAACCAGACATGTTTGCTACTTGGATGAAGTCTATTGGTGAAACAGTGAAAAGTGTGGATGAAGAGTCTGTTGTTTCTGTTGAAAGTTCAGAAAGTGTTGATGAAAGTCTACAAAGTTCTGATGAGAGTGTTCAAAATGTTGTTATTTCAGAAAAAGAAATTGTATTTGATCAAACACCGTCTGATTCTGGCGTATCAGATGCTGATTCTGAAAAATCTGTAGAGTTTGATCAAACACCTGTTGATAGTAGCAGTGATGATGAGGAAGAGAAACATATTAATGTTGCTAAAACTCATCTTTCTCCTGAAAGTTTTCATTTCTATTTTGCAGATCGCATGGAGAAACTAAAGGGGAAACGAGCTGCTAAAGAACAACAACTAAAGAAATCTGAAGATGGTGTTCAGAAAGAGAATGTTGAAAGTATTGCTGAGAAGAATATTGAAACTGAGCGAGTGAAGGAAGAAGAGAAGGTGATTGAAGAAGAGAAAGTGATCGAAGTTGAAAAGATCATAGAAGTTGAAAAGATCATAGAAGTTGAAAAGATTGTTGAAGTTGTAAAGCCTTGTGAGAAGTGTTTGGAAGCATGCAAGGATTGTGCAGCAAAAGATGAGATAATTGCTGAGTATGAGAAGAAGAAGGAGCAGTTGCTGTTCAATCTTAATTATGTAAAAGAATCTTATGATGTATTGAACAAAACAGTAACTGGTCTTCAAAAGACTAACTCAGAACGAGAACAAGCACTAACAATGATGAATGCTGTGATGATGACAAAGCAAAAAGCAATCAACTTTTACATCGAGGAGAGTGCTAAATGGAAGCAAGAGTTGGAGACAGAGAAGATTGAGAATGAGAGAATTAGACGTTTATTACAAAGTTATTCTAGTTCTGATTATCTCATTGATCGTATTTACCCAACTGTTGCAGGTATGGAAGCTTTTCAAGACGAGAAGCCGAAGAAAAAGAAAGATAGTGGTAAGAAACCGACTGTTAGCTATAACAAGTGTCCGCCTCCAATTTGGGAAGGGTATTCTCCTAGAAAACCAAACGAGGAGCAACTTGAAAAAGCAGTCAATATAAAGCTAAAAACCGACACAACTGACGTTTTACCAGATAACATTGATGTCACATTTACCTCATCCGATACTGATCATGAGTCTGAGTTAATCAAAAAGGTGGTCGATCAGGTGTTAGATACTGAGGAGGAGTCTGAGTCAAAGTCTGAGTCTGGAGGGTCAAATTCGTCTGTCAACAGTCCAAAGTCATCAGTCAAAAAGGCTTACAGAAAAGAGTTTTTGTTATCAAAAGCAAATTTGGATGATGAAGCATTTGAAGTTGCATACACTTTAAATGATTTGGACAAATTATACTTGGACAACGTGTTTCCAATAAGAAGTGTTCGTTTTGACATGATCAAAAGGGTTTTCAAAATGACAGAAATTAATATTTCTGAAATAAAAGATTTAAATCTTACTGGAAAACCTAAAAAGTACACTTCAAGAGTTCAACAACGTCGAAACAAGAAAAAGGGTTACAATTCTGGTTCTGATTTTCAAAAGAAACCAAACCAAAATCGTAGTTACAAAAAGAAAGGTCTTGGATTTATTCCATCAGAAAATCATAAAAATTTGAAAAATTCTAAAATAAAAACAGAATTTGTATCAGGTGGACTTGCAGAAGAGGAACAGAAGAAACCATTCTGGAGACAGTCAAATCAAGAATTTCTTGCTGAAAAAAAGAAGAATGGAACTGAAGTATTTTATCAAAGAGAGACTCGTACCTGTTACAAATGCAATGAAACTGGTCACATTGCATGGAACTGTCAGAAAATTGTCAAAACAAAACAGGGAGTTTCTCAGAAATTGAAAGAAAAGGTTGTTGATGTTGAACCACCAACCGATAGATTTAAAATTTTTGAAAATTCAACTTATGAGGTTGGTGAGTGTTCTAAAAAGAATTTTTATAAAAAGAAAGAGAATGACAACCAAGTGTGGGTTGTTAAGAAAGTTGATGAGAAAGTCGGCGATGAATCTGGTTCCACAAAACCAGAAGAGCCACAGGTTGAGGTGAAAATTTCAGTGAATGATGATGAGTTTCCATCATTGAAGTTTGAAGAGGTTAAACAAAAAGTGGGTAAGGTTGAAATTTCAAATCAATGGTTTGCTGATCAGAAAAAATTTGATGTTGAGAAAACATTTAATGGAAGTGTTAAGAAAATTTTTGGAAAAATGTTGAATGGGAAAGTTAAGGGGGTTAAAGATTTTTATGCAACTAAAAAGGCAACTTACAACCCTACTGCGCAAGAACTGAAAGCCATCAAGTCTGAGAAGACTTGGATGGAAGTTTGTTTCCCGTAAAGTCTTAGGACTATGCCGGAGATCCCAAGTTTATATCGCGGATCAGGAATCAGCATCTTTCTTGAAAATTGTTTTTGTGAATGAATCTTGTAATAGTTAAATTTTGGCAAGTCATACTGCAGGAATTGCCGGAGCTTCCAGGTTGGTAAGTGCGAAGCAGGAATCGGCATCTTGATTAGTAAATTGGTTTGTGTAGAGGTTTTATTCCTACATGTGGTTATATGTTTTGGAATTACAATATGATTCGTCAAGGTCATTAGTTTGAACTTGATGTAATCCTGATTCGTATGTTTGAAGGACAATATGATGAACCAAACTCCTAATTTTACAAGTGGTAAAACCAACAAAACTTATTTTCCGGAAAAATCATTTTGGTTAAAACAAACTTAAGTGTTTTGAAATCATAATGAGAAAATAGTTTTGTGAAAGGGGGAGTTCTGATTGTTTATGCCAAGTGGATGGCGATTTGAAGCGATTCGTTATCAGTTGTCAAGTATATTGTACAGTTTGTTTTCAAATTTCCTTTAATATGTTTGCATTTTAGGGGGAGTAGAAATTTTCTGAAAATCCAAAAACATTAGAAAATTTGAAAAAGCTAAAAACACGATAAAATCAAAAATGAGTTTTGTTGTGAAAAAGAGGAAATGATAGTTAATCAGTGGACTGTCACAACATGCTAAAGAATTGTTTAGATAAAATGTGATAAACAATCTCACTGTGGATGTGTCAGTAGGTTTTTACACATTTAGTAAATTGTGACGAGATACAAACATAAATTTCAAACTTGCTTGTTCTGTGGGTTAACACAAACTTGAATATATAGGTAACCCCTGAAATCTTGTTTGAAAGGTCCCTTATTCTGAGATACTAGGTCTTTATGCTCAGTGATATCTGGGGTATTATCCCGGGACTTCTGCTGAAAGAAATTTCTGACCTAGTCCCCGGATAATGCTTTCTCCAAATGCTTGAAACATAGCATCACCCTCAGCAAGCTGATGAAACAATAAAATTGATAGTCGCTGCTGTTGTAATGCAAAAGATCCTCTAAAGGGGACACACCAAAAGTCGAAGCCGTCATCTCTCTGCGTATCGAAAGATCGACCTGAGCTCTCACGGCCCTCGCACTATAATTTATTCCCTTACAGATATCATCTGTGGTATACTCACCTGTAAGACTGAATATTGGGATCTGGATACGGGAGTATATTCAAGTAGTGAGACACACGGATAAGTTCAAGTGCTTAAAACATTAATCTCATATCTCGGATCAATTGAACTTTGTGTGAAAATTTAAGTGGACAAATATACTGACAATCTAGGTGAATTGTTTAGAACTGAAAATGAAATGCAGCTTAACGGTGTTAGTGACATGTCTCATAAACTGATATGATCCTCTTACACAAAACTCACAAAAATATTGTCTGTAAATATTTCTTTACTGCATTTCTTTACATTCAAATTCAAAAAGATTTTCGGTGTGTTTTAGCATAAATTTTTGAAAAACTCAAAAAGATTTTCGACAACTGATATTCGAAAGCTGATTTTCAAAGTTCCGAGTGCTAAACATGATGACATGGTTGTGAGAGGGAGTGTGTCTTAATTGTGAAAATATGTTTTTTAAATCAACAAATGGTTCATCATGTGTATGTGATCTGAGGAAGAGTGATTGTTGATGCATATGAGAGTTGTTTTTGATGCATTCAAATTGTTAAATTTAGAAACTTATTTCTGGGTTAAGAATGTGCAGGTATAGCCAGGTTTTTATCTTGAACCTGAAGATAGTGTGCCAGGTTCCGATACCTGAGGATTTTGTAAAAGTCAGACTGCGATCCCAGCAAATCGAGAGGGGGAGTCTGAAGACATCTGAGTAGAGATTGATTGTGAGGAGTCTGTTGATGTTGAAGAAGAGAAGAGAGAAGATTTGAGGATACTTACAGCGTCAGATACTTCAAAGAGTTCGAAAAGACTGATAAAGACTGAAGATGTTGAAGACTCGACACTGAAGACTCGTCAACATCTGAGGGGGAGTCTGTTGGTGCATTCATCTGTCGTCTTCGTCTTACGTCGAGTCTCTGGTATGTTGCAGTTCAGATCTAGCATGAGGTCATCATCATTGATGATGACATCACTTATATGACATCACATAGTGACATCAGCACATGAAATATGGAATTTGAAGTCAACCGTTTGAAGATGCAAGTTTGAAATAGGTTCCGTTTGAATGTAAAGTTTGAAAGGGTTCTGTTTGAAAGTTACATGTCATTTCAAACGGAAGGGTCTTCCCCTATAAATACCCTTATGTCTAATTCATTTGTAACTTTCCGGCCAAAGCAACGAAGTGCTGCCGAAGTGTTGTCAGTATGTAAACGTCTTCTAAATCAATCATACAACAGTTTAAAGCATGAATCTAGCTGAATTGAACTTAGTTTCTTTGTTTCCGCCTCTGAAACTAAGATAAACTCTTCTGAACGACTCATTTGGGTCTAAACACGATCCTACACATATCGTATTTCATAACATCTTTTGCACTAAGACATACACAGACTCTTTTGTTCAGTTCTACAACCACATCCAAACTTAATTTTTCCAAATTATTTTCTATCCTATTCAACAACTCTTTCTTTTTCTCTTCATTATCATATCTATGTGTTGTAAGTTTACTAATGAATTTACTTAAAGATAATTTTGAAAAACTAGAATTCTTTCTTAGATTTTCCAAAAAATCATTCCATTCAGCTGGTAATCCATTAGCGAACTTTGATACTATTTCAGCTTCTGATATCATTATCTTGTTTTCTTTCAAATGATCAATCAAACAATCAAATCTCTTCTCCAAATCATCTAATTTCTCATCTTTCTTACACAAAAAACATTCGAACCGGTTAACCCAAACATTCTTGGACAAATTCTGATAAGAACTACTGAAATATCCTCGATACCAGTCATTTATCCTTTTAAGATCATTGTTTTCTTGTTCATCAAAGATCATTGCCATTTTTAAACTGTCCCGACAAATTTTTACATCAAAAAAATAACAATTTCACTTGTTCCGAGTATGAAGTGGACTGTACTTGAATGTGATTGGCCCGATCAACTTCAACAATTAAAATTCAACAATCTGACCCACTGCAAGAAAATTTTGATTGGGCCGAATTAAGACACATGGGCCTTTCAAAATCAAACAATTTTTGCCAACAACTTTGATGATCAAATTATTTGTATCTTGGGCTTCACACAAATCCACACTTCAAATGATATATTGTCGACATTTTCTAATTTTTCAATAATACTGATTGAACCAAAAATAAGAATCACGTGGGCTGCTGAAATCCTTCACTTTCCGATTGAGCTGGCAGTTTGAAATCACATGGATTTATGAAATGTAACTTGTGCCAACAACATCACATGTGCTATCATCATAAACTGACAACATCAAATTCAAAATAATCTAATAGGACCTCAACTATACTAGCTGACACTTTATCTTGATGAAATCAAAGTTACATGCAAAAATTTTAATTTGACCTTCTCACTACTTGATGACAATCACATGATACTCATTAACTCTTGCTGACACAAACTCACATGCACAACACTTAATCGACAATTTTATATATTCTCATACTATTCTTGAACCAAACATTCACGTGATCACCTGATATACTGAATTAATTGTTATCACATGCAAACTGTCCAACACACATGCTAACTGATAACTTTCTTTTAGAGCAGAATTAAACTTTTCAAACGGTTCACGCAACTCGATGTACACAAAAGCGAAACTTCTAAGTGTCACAATACTCGATGAACAATCACGTGAATTCCTAAGTGTCACTAAATTGAAACCATTGTTGTCACTATAAGCGAAATCCTAAGATTGTCACAAAAGCGATACCTCAAGTGACACAAGAGCGAAATCTACTTGTCACAAAAATGGAATCTAATTGTTCAAAAGAGCGGAATCACGATGTTCAAAAGAGCGAAATCAAGACAAGATCGCTGCTGACATCATCAAATGCACGAGTCCATAAAAGCGAGACCTCAAAAATAATGAGTTTTTGATCAATTTTAGCTTTGAAACTTTCGAGGATTTATTATTACGTGATTACGAGTGCCGTGGGTGAAACTGAACCGATTCTGACCGAATTTTTTTTTGATTTTCGAAAAAGAATGGTGTAGAAACAGAATTATCGGCTGAATTGTGTAAAACTCTTCTTCACTGGCTCTGATACCAATTGTAGGATCGAATTCGGACCTAAACGAGTCGCGTAGAAGAGTTTATCTCAGTTTGAATGGCGGAAACAGACAAACCGAGTACAATTCAGCGAGAATTCACTTTAATATGTTGATTCTATTAAACTGAAAGACGTTTACAATCCAATCAACACTTCGGCAGCACTTCGTGGCTCACCGGAAGAACACACCTCTAACTCTCTTCTGATTTCGCTCTTATGACCCTATTTATAGTTAACGTGATTCCGCTTATACGGTCGTGACACAAAAGCGGAATCATAACTGACATATGAGCGGAATCATCATTGACACATGAGCGGAATCATGTGTTGACTAATGAGCGAAATCAGATCTAAACTTTGACACATGGGCGGAATCAGAATTAACATAATTTCTCATGTGCACATGTTTCCTGATTTTGTCATAGTCTAACTTTGTCTCATATGTCATGATGTCATTGATGATGTCATCTTGATGATGTCATCATGACATCATGCTTTAACATCTCCGCAACGAACCGAATCTTCGCAACGAACCCGAGACTCGACATAAGACGTAGTTCACAGACGCAGTGCACCAACATTTAGTAGTTCTCCGAAAACACTTCTTTTTCAAATATTTTAGTATTTTTAGATATAGTTATTAGAGCATTCACATCCATTCCATCAAAATATGTGAGTGAAGTTTTTATAATATAAAGAGTATAAAAAGTGGTTGTGAGTAGAGGAGAGAGAAAATGTTACTATTCATCTGTATATTTGAGGGGATACTGTTCACCCCCTATAATTTTTTAATATATTTTGAAAGTGGTTGTGAGTAGAGGAGAGAGAAAACGTAATGATAAATGTATAAAAAATATTATTTAATTGAAAAGAAGAGAGAAAATATAGTGTTTTTTAGTGTAATATAGGGTAAAAATATGGTGGAATGGATGTGAATGCTCTTAGTTAGTGTGTCATATATGACTAATAAGAATAAGTTTCAAATAATAGAGTGATTTAATAGGTTTTATTCTTTTAATATACTCTACATAAGTTTTTAATATACAGCAAAGAGAAATAAAAAAATTGGATCAACGGACTCATAAGTAAATAAGTCGAAATAAAGTTAACCATTTACAAAAAAAACATTTGTAGTGAGTCTCCTTAGGTAAATGTATAATACCTTTTAACATCCTTTTTTGTGAACGGCTGACAGGAACATCCTTTATTTTTTGTAAACGGCTGACAGGAACAACTATTGGCTAGGTTTCGCACACGATCCTGGAACAACAGTGATTCTGGGATAACAGTGCTAGGCTTTAAACTCATTTGACTTTTTTAGTGTTAATCATAAGATATGAAATAGAAGTTATATCAATGAAACTATAAGTAAATAGGTCAAAGTTAACATCTATACAAAAGAAACTTATGGTCGTCGAATGACAACATGCTACTTACGTTGTATTTTAGGGTGTAAGAATAACTTTTAAAGTATACGAATCACCTACATTTAATCATCTTGTGTTGTTTGTGGTTTCTTCCTGCAATGATAAAGAAACTAAAAGTTAAGGTTCTTAATGTTGTGTGTGTTTTGGAGACCCAAAAAGGTTCCAAAGGAAAAAAAAATATTGCAAATTTATAGCATTCGCGATTTCAAAAAAGTTTGAAACTTGTTTCGTGTCATATTTCAAAAAAACACGACGACTTTTTGTAAGTGCAGTTCCTGCAGGGTAACTGTCGCTTATCAGTTCTGGTCAACCAAAGCAGAAGTCCAAGTTTAAGTCAACGATAATGCAGAATTCAAGACCACATGAAGACCATACACTGGTAAAGGGGGAGTAAAAATTTTGAAGTTCCTATTTTCTTTGTAAATCAAAAGCCTGTGGTGCTACATCAAAACAAGTTCATGTTTACTATCTTTGAGATTAACTTAGTGTTAATCTTACCAGTTCCTGCAGGGTAACTGTCTCTTATCAGTTCTGGTCAACCAAAGCAGAAGTCCAAGTTAAAGTCAACGATAATGAAGAATTCAAGACCACATGAAGACCATGCACTGATCAAGGGGGAGTTTGTTAGTGCACTTTGGGTGATAAGTGCATGCTTTCCAATTGTTAGGGTCTTTATTGTACATGTCTTGAAACTTAGTCCAAGGTTTATCCTTGGACAATTTGTCCAAGTTTATGTCTAGTACTTTTGTCAGGGGTTTGTGTTGAGGCAAAAGTCAGGGTTTTTGTGTAGATTGTTTTGTCCGGGTTTAGTCCCTAGTCTATATATATGTGTTGTATAGGATTAGGGCATCGATCAAGAAGCTTTGTGCACCTCTCCTAACTTCTTGTTCCTCCTGGTGTGCACATCCTAGAGAGAGAGACTATGTGTTAGTGAGAGAAAGCTAGGGTTTAGATCTTTGTGATCTAAACCAGCTTGTAGATGATGTATACTCCTTTGGTTTGTGTAATCAGTGATGACTAATTCAATAATAAAGGATTCGTCTTCTACATCTTTCTATCTTTGGTTTTTATGATTGTTCTTCATGTCTTGAATCAAGTGCAATGTTTGATGTTCGTCATCGATCCGGTGCTTTAACATCATTTCGCATGCTGCTACTGTGCAACGGATCCGTTTTTAAGCTGAAACAGGGTCTTATTTATAAGGAAAGAAACCTATTCTTAAACAACTAATTTATTGGCATTAATTCACTTAAAAGTGCACTAGAATTTGAGCATGTATAAATGAGATAAAATACAACCGAAGTAAGAGTTTCAACTTCAACTAATAACTAATACCAATGTGCTTAAAACTTAAAGCACATAAAAATCAAACAAATTTGATATCAATTTATCTTCTAAAAGATTTATAAACATCCATATTAATTCAGAACCTATAACATAACTTATTTTACATCCAAATACACATTTAGATCAATTTAAGCAATTTTACCAGCAAATTAGGGTTTAAATCAGGAATTAACGAACCCTAGAACGCGTAGGCAAGCATACATAGACATAATATATGTCTAAGAATTAGAAAATAGACCTCAATGATTTGTGTAAACAGATACGAGGCAGGACTAACCTGAATTAAGTAGCAGAAATTAAAGCAAATCTTCAAGTTTATTATACGGAGATTGTTTACATTAGTTTTGTTACAAGTTTGGTTCAAGTTTATAGTGTAAACACCCAAAGGACCCTCAAGTATCTATATCTATAATATATGAATAAGGTTTGGGACACGTGTCCCGTTGTGGTGCAACCTCACTTGATTTTTGGTGGGAAAATGTGGGAAACCTTGTATTTTTACACGGGATCCGAATGGCAACAACCATACCCGCATAGTTTGACCCGGGTATATAATGAAGAAAAAAACCCTAATCCTTCTAATCCCTCATTTCCACATCGTCGTCCCAAATTGAGTACACCATACATTCAGAGCCCTAATCTTCCAGTCTCACTACATGAATGGGCTGCCTTTAGCGACTACACGTGTCGCCGGTATTGCCCCTTTTTGTCGCCGGTAAAGATCTTTACCGGCGACACGTCGTCGCTAATAGGTCGCCGGTATTGCTGGGTCGGTATTGGTCATTTGTCGTCGCTAAAAGTGTGGTTCGTCGGTATTGTTCTTTCATCTTTAGCGACCACAACTGTGGTCGCTAAAGTGTCGCCGGTATTACTATGGTCGCTAAAGGTTAGGCATCATTAGCGGCGACACGTGTCGCCGCTAAAAGCCTTTTTTTTTTAATGCAGCTGCTGCATTTTATCGCACCCAGCCATTTTTTCGGCCGAAAAAACTGAACCTGCCTATTTCAAACAACACAAACATACGCCACGAGCATATACTAAAGGTAATATAATTAAAAACTACGTTTAAGTCGTACATTAGAATCCTACAACGTTTAATAAAAACTAAATCATACATTAAAAACAAGTCACTCTTCTTCGGATTGGTTATCGAATAAGTCGTCCGAATCGTAGTCTTTTGACTTTCCTTTTCCTTTCCCTTGTGAAGCAAGATAGTTGTTTAGTTGGTTCAAAAATGACGGAGTTTGAAACAAGCTGTTAACAAAATCCTACAATAATAGATATCAAAACGTATATTAGCATATTAATTAACGATACCAATATATATATTTAACAAGGAAACATGCGTTCGTTTGTCATTGTATAAATTGCGTAGTTTACCTCGGAAAAGGGTTGCGTCTGAGCTTGCGAAGACGACATGTCCGAGGACGTGTTCGAGGACGTGTTGGAAGAAGGTTTAGGCCCCATCCCGCGGTACCATCCTCGCCGCTCTCCCAATGCTTCTTGATACGGGGCAATTGGAGGACCATCGCCGCTCCATTGATCTGTGGCCTGTTGTAGGTTCCGCTGTATTTTACGAAGATGATTAAATATATATGTGTATATGTATATGTATAAATATATATATATATATATATATATATATATATATATTGTTATAGAAAATAATACTTACGTAATTTTGTTCAGCAACCGGATCAACCCAATTCCCTTGATTGTCCGTGTGGGTTTTAGCATACGTAGGTACCCAATCCAAATCCTGTTTAACATTAAACTTAGATTAGACATTAAATAAACAAAAGCTTACACACACCCACACATACATAAAACATTACATTTTTATAGGCGGTGCTACCGTACGACGCTGTCCCCCCACGGTATGGGAATTGTTGTTTCTCGCATACTTTTTTGTTGGCCTTGCTTTTTTTAATATAATCTTCTTGCCGGAAACCTTCGACGGTTCGCAACCAGTTTTCATAAGGCATATCTTTGGGATGGTGTGCCCTTGCGCTCTCAAGATCATCGTATCCTCCCTCGCTATCAAATATTTTTCTAGCTTCATACTTGCGGTCATTGTACCGCTTCATAAGCACACTCCTAATACCACCCTGCAAGTTTTTCGCCTCATAATCACGTTCCACTTCATCAAAATTGAAGTTTTCCTACAAATTAAATAAAAAAGTTAAAATATCATATATAAATTAGATTTGCATGTGCTATAAAATTTTATGCATATAACTTATTTACCCGTAAGTGGTTCATGACGGCATCCTTGTAATGTGGTTCAACGTTATCCCATCCAATCTTATCAAACGGGATAGTCCGCCACATATACATGCCGGCCTCCCTTGAAAACACGTCTCTAGATTTACCAACAGGGGTAAACGTGACTTGTCTGTCAAAGGTAAGCGATACAGGCCCCCCCTGCTCGTACCATACGCCTTAGTTTCTCGTTTTTAGCTTTCCCCCTAACCTTCTTTGGGGGAACCGCTGCAATTAAAACAAAAATAATTAGTAACAACATTTATAATATATAAAATATAAGGACTATAAAATAATTTAGTAAAAGACTTACCGTCTGTCTCGTGTGTGCCACGAAGTCCACCAGGAGGAAGCGGTGGATCACCAGCGCCGTCACCCCCATGTCCCCAGGGGGCCACATCCGCCATCAAAAAAGCGAATATCAGCAATACCGAAAACATTTTTCCTATAAAGTTACAAATGTTACAGCATGTGTATCTAATAGAAATTAAGGGAAAGTACAACAAGTGTAACTCAAATTCAATTAAATATTTCAAACAAGTGTTTATCAATTACATTACAAATCAATATAAATTACAATAACTTTTCTTTTAGTCAGACTCCACATAATCGGGATCATCCTCATCATAATCAGCCTCGACCTCATCACAATCAGTCTCGACCTCAAGGAGGGTATTTCCTAACTAATATATATATTTCAAAGTTAAATATAAATGTTTTCAAACCTAAACACAAACATACTAATTATCAAACTTAAACTTTTTTTTTTCAAACCTACACATAAACATACTTACTTACAAACATACATTTTGATCAAAACCACAAAATGTATACATACTTACATACATATTTACATACTTTATTATACAAACATACAACATACACATTTTTCACCAATTGCAAACATTTACTTTCACCAATTGTTCATCATTTACATACACCTACACACTAACATACACCTACATACATACATTCATAGACTTACATACACATATACATGCTTACATACACCTACATACACAAATACATAGATTTTCATTTACACATTTTCACCAAATACACCTACATTATACATTTGACATACTAACATACACCAACATACATACATTCATAGACTTACATACACACATACATGTTTACATACACCTACATACACAAATACATAGATTTTCATTTACACATTTTCACCAAATACACCTACATTATACATTTGACATACAAACATACATCCTTACACACACATTTACACACCTAAACCAAACATTATACAATTTCTAAACTTTGAAAAAAAAATACATATAAAACTAACCGTATTTTCAAGTTTTCAAGAGATGTAGACCGCAGAGACGAGTTGGTGACCGGAGAAGTGATGGTGGTGACCGGATTTCTCTACCATAAGCACAAAAACACACAAAAAAACACAAAAATTAAAGACTATAACATGTATATAACAAAACATTGAAGAAATCTAACAAAAACAAAGTGAAACTAACCAATGTAGAAAATTTCGTGAGGTTGCGGCGGGCTTTCGGAGTTTTTTTGGGGGTGAAAAGTAAAGCAGGAGGGAAAATTGGCGCTGATATGGGGTTTAGTGCGTTTCACATTTAGCGGCGACACATTTGTCGCCGGTATTGACTATAACGTGGCCGGTAATGCATATTTTTAGTTGACCAGGGTTAGATTTGTGTCGGGTGACAAGACACAGGAGTTAAAGGTGTCAGACTCGTCGCCGGTATTGCCTATGAGCTGTCGCCGGTAATGCCTAACGAATTTTCAACCGTCAGATCTAGCTTTTGATCAACGGATGACGTTTGGTTACAGCTCTTGGGACGCGGATCGACCAATAGCGGCAACGTCAGCCCTGTCGCCGCTAAAGGTGTCGCCGGTAAAGGGTATCCTTTCTTGTAGTGTCTCCATCTCTGTTATTCTCCAATCGATAAACTAATCAGGTACCCATTCATTGAGGTGAACGAAGTCACATCTCAGCTTATAGCTGGTTTACCTGTCCTACTTTGATTATAAAGGTCACTCAAAACAACAAAAGTTATATCAATGAAACTATAAGTTAATAGGTCAAAGTTAACATCTATACAAAAGAAACTTATGGTCGTCGAATGACAACATGCTACTTACGTTGTATTTTAGGGTGTTAGAATAACTTTTAAAGTATACGAATCACCTACATTTAATCATCTTGTGTTCTTTGTGGTTTCTTCCTGCAATGATAAAGAAACTAAAAGTTAAGGTTCTTAATGTTGTGTGTGTTTTGGAGACCCAAAAAGGTTCCAAAGAAAAAAAAATATTGCAAATTTATAGCATTCGCGATTTCAAAAAAGTTTGAAACTTGTTTCGTGTCATATTTCAAAAAAACACGACGACTTTTTGTAAGTGCAGTTCCTGGAGGGTAACTGTCGCTTATCAGTTCTGGTCAACGAAAGCAGAAGTCCAAGTTTAAGTCAACGATAATGCGGAATTCAAGACCACATGAAGACCATACACTGGTAAAAGGGGAGTAAAAATTTTGAAGTTCCTATTTTCTTTGTAAATCAAAAGCCTGTGGTGCTACATCAAAACAAGTTCATGTTTACTATCTTTGAGATTAACTTAGTGTTAATCTTACCAGTTCCTGCAGGGTAACTGTCTCTTATCAGTTCTGGTCAACCAAAGCAGAAGTCCAAGTTAAAGTCAACAATAATGAAGAATTCAAGACCACATAAAGACCATGCACTGATCAAGGGGGAGTTTGTTAGTGCACTTTGGGTGATAAGTGCATGCTTTCCAATTGTTAGGGTCTTTATTGTACATGTCTTGAAACTTAGTCCAAGGTTTATCCTTGGACAATTTGTCCAAGTTTATGTCTAGGACTTTTGTCAGGGGTTTGTGTTGAGGCAAAAGTCAGGGTTTTTGTGTAGATTCTTTTGTCCGGGTTTAGTCCCTAGTCTATATATATGTGTTGTATAGGATTAGGGCATCGATCAAGAAGCTTTGTGCACCTCTCCTAACTTCTTGTTCCTCCTGGTGTGCACATCCTAGAGAGAGAGACTATGTGTTAGTGAGAGAAAGCTAGGGTTTAGATCTTTGTGATCTAAACCAACTTGTAGATGATGTATACTCCTTTGGTTTGTGTAATCTGTGATGACTAATTCAATAATAAAGGATTCGTCTTCTACATCTTTCTATCTTTGGTTTTTATGATTGTTCTTCATGTCTTGAATCAAGTGCAATGTTTGATGTTCGTCATCGATCCGGTGCTTTAACATCATTTCGCATGCTGCTACTGTGCAACGGATCCGTTTTTAAGCTGAAACAGGGTCTTATTTATAAGGAAAGAAACCTATTCTTAAACAACTAATTTATTGGCATTAATTCACTTAAAAGTGCACTAGAATTTGAGCATGTATAAATGCGGTAAAATACAACCGAAGTAAGAGTTTCAACTTCAACTAATAACTAATACCAATGTGCTTAAAACTTAAAGCACATAAAAATCAAACAAATTTGATATCAATTTATCTTCTAAAAGATTTATAAACATCCATATTAATTCAGAACCTATAACATAACTTATTTTACATCCAAATACACATTTAGATCAATTTAAGCAATTTTACCAGCAAATTAGGGTTTAAATTAGGAATTAACGAACCCTAGAACGCGTAGGCAAGCATACATAGACATAATATATGTCTAAGAATTAGAAAATAGACCTCAATGATTTGTGTAAACAGATACGAGGGAGGACTAACCTGAATTAAGTAGCAGAAATTAAAGCAAGTCTTCAAGTTTATTATACGGAGATTGTTTACATTAGTTTTGTTACAAGTTTGGTTGAAGTTTATAGTGTAAACACCCAAAGGACCCTCAAGTATCTATATCTATAATATATGAATAAGGTTTGGGACACGTGTCCCGTTGTGGTGCAACCTCACTTGATTTTTGGTGGGAAAATGTGGGAAACCTTGTTGTTGATGCAGATTTTGTGTCCGATGCTTGTCGAATAGATTAGTTTTATTTTAAGCTGAATTTGTAATAGTTTGTGAAACGGTCTATCGAACGTGTATAGACCCGCTCGTTTGAAGTGGTCAAACGAGAGGGTTATTCGGTTGACCGTGTGGGTTTTGCTAGACAAACAGTTAGTTTATGGTTGTATAATGTTTGGTGTCGAAGGATAAGGCATCGAAGGATTGTGTATATCCTTCGATGAGCTCGAAAGATATCCATCGATAGATGAAGATGGACCTCGAAGGACATGTCATCCTTCGAGGTATATGTGTATCTTTCGATAGCTGGATGATCGACAGATGATCTATCGATCAATCAGTTAGATCCTTCGACCATACAACCTGTGTTGGGTATAAATACCAACACTTTGTCATTTGCAAGACCAAGAGAGTGAGAGGAGGTTTGAGACCTCACCCGGGGAGAGATCACCACTTGATCTCTCCCGGAATGTATACTCCTTTGGTATTAGTTCGGTTATCATGTAATCGGGCCGATTTGTAACGTTTTACTACCGGATTAATACAAAGTTGTTTGTTTATCATGTCTACTCTCTCCCGTCTTGAACCGATCTCACAAGAATCACGGTTTCGGTCACGAAACTCGGTCCTACAATTGGTATCAGAGCCATGGTGCCCGATTTAGTAAATCTAACCGTTTACTAAGTCACATGTGCTCTAGATCTGTGATTTTCGTGATTTTTGTTCAAGATCTAAAAATGGTGAAAATCGAGAAAAACTCAGATCTGGACCCGAATATTCAGATCTGTGCGGAAACAAGTGTTCGGTTTTATGTTTTTCACCTATATAATCAACTTATCATCATCAAAAATCAAAAATACAAGATTTTCGTCAAATCTGCAAAATAAAACGTGCTGTGTTCTTGATGTTCTTGGCAGCTTCATATTTCGAAAGATGTAAGCATATCTCGAAAGATCAAACAGATTTCGAAGGATCATCTTTACCCTCAACAACTTCGAAAGATCCAGCATATTTCGAAAGATCAGACAGTTCGAAGGATCCAACATATGTTTCGAAAGAGGAACAACTTCGAAAGATGATCTGTCCCAACAACAACTTCGAAGGATCCAGAATCGAAAGATCAGATTTCGAAGGATCACCCTCATTTTCAACAACTTCGAAAGATATCCTTCTGTTTCGCCGGAGTTCTTTTGTCGGATGAAGTCTGTTTCAGCTGGGTATCGCCGAGAAAGAAGATGAGTGTTGCTGATTGTTTGTCTATTTTGCTGGGAATCGAAAGACAAGGAATCTGGTTGCTCTGTTTGTATCGAAGATGAGAAGGTGGGTATCGAAGAAGAGAGAGACTTGAAAGTGGTGGCACATGGTGGTTGATAATTTGCTGTGTTGTTGTCTGTCGGCTGAAAGTGGTCTAAATTGATGGAGCTAGGTTTTTCTTTCTTGGACCCAAAGTGCTTATTTATTCACAAAATTGGGCCTATTTTCTTTGTTGGGATGTTAAAAGGTTTGGCCTAATTTTCTTTTGTGGGTATTAGTACACCCTTCGTGGACATCACAGCAATTTTGAATTTTGGAGGTGTACGATGGACATTGGTGTCTGCACAATTATTTTTGGGGGTTTAAATGTTTTGAGGTGGTGAAGAGGAAGATTTGGGCTCACAGTTTCATGGTTTGGGCCTCATCTTCACTAAATAAAAAAAAAAAAAAAAAAAAAAAATATGTTTTTAGTATTGGATTTCTAATGGATCTTCGGTTATTTTCATTAGTTTATTTGTTTGAGTAAACAAATTACTAGTGGGAGTGGGGTCGAGTGTTCGCGAAGTTTAGTTGAATCGCGCTTCTAAATGTCAACGCCAAATCTGTACGGGTTCGGGAGCGCGTGCGGGATGATGCGGCATGTTGTAAAAAAAAAAAAAAAAAAAAAAAAAAAAAAAAAAATCAAATACAAAAAAAAAAATGATGATGAATACTTGATGGTTGAAAAATTGTGGGGTAGTCACGGTTACCGATGAAAATGTCAAAAATGGTGACGCGACTATTATGGGCCAAAAACCAAAAACGAGAACGGTATGTTCACTTCCGCACGTCGATAGTTTATGATTGTTATTGGTTATTCGAAAATGTTCGAAAGCATTTTGTTATTTGTCATATTCTCGCATTTGAAGACGAACGTATGAACCTTGAACGCCAACACCGGTCCTAACGAGTTCACAAAGTCTTTGGAGGGATACAAGTCGGATCCGATGGGGTACTAGGCGATATTGCTTTATCAACTAGAATATGCAACGAAGAAATCCTTTTTGTTTATTGTCATATTCTCGCATTTGGTAACGAATGAATGAACCTAGAATGTCAACACCGGTCCTAACGAGTTCACAAAGTCTTTGGAGGGATACAAGTCGGATCCTACGGGGTACTAGGGGACGTTCTTATTCAACTAGCTTATGCAAAGAAGAAATTCGTTTTCGTGATTTTTCGAAAAACCAAGAACATTCAACGGAGATTGATGACAGTTCCGCTTAGTGGAGGGAACTGGTGAACATTTGACGACAGTTTCTTTGAAGTGGAGAGAATCTGTTAAGGTTTAGAAATCTTACCAAAGAAATAGGGGGAATAAAAATTTCGTATGTTGAATTTCTTCGGTAAATTTCTAAACGCAATCACAGGTGGTAGAGTTTGTGATTTTCTGGTGATACAAACGGTTCGGCGTGGAATGTTTTGCACATACACATATTTGAGGATTTTAATTAATTCTCCAGCCAGCGTGAAGGGTTTTGCACGGAAAAATACAGGTTTCTAAAGTCTACAGTAGTTACAAAAGCGCTGTTCACCGAAGACCTGGGGAATCTTTCTGAAAGCTGATAGTTCAAGACTGAAGACCTGCAGGATTCGGTTTTGGGTTTGATGTTTCTTTGCGATTTTACAGGGATCTGGGGGTAACTCAATTCGTTGAGTTTGCAAACGATGTACTTGGTCAAGCTGACTTCCTGAGTACTGATGCTGAAGATCCGTAGTGCATTACGTGGTCAACTTCACAAAGGCGAGACAATGAGATCTGGATGTAGTTCAACTAAGCATGCTGGTTGAGCTTGCAAGGGATACACTTGGTCTAGCTGACTTTCCTGAGTGTTGATGCTGAAGATTAAAGTGCATTACTTGGTCGATTCCACAAAGACGGTTTACAGAAGACAGTTCACCAGAAATCTCTATCAATGTAGTATGCTTGAATGAAATGAAGTTCTTATGACAGATCAAGACTTGATGCAGTTCTTAAAGAATGGAACCCTTATCAAATGCCGGTTGGAGTATTGGAAGATCAGCGGAAGATCGGTCAATTGAGGAAATTGCACAACACCCAACACGGATACGCGTACTTTAAGGGGGAAATATTTTACAAGGAGCGTCAAGATACTACTTACCTGGATCATCGGTCAAGGGGGAATTTGTTAACACAGAGAAGATGAATACTTGATTGAAGATCGATTGCAGTTGCATTTTCAGCATTCGACAGCAACGGACAAGGGGGAATTTGTTGATGCAGATTTTGTGTCCGATGCTTGTCGAATAGATTAGTTTTATTTTAAGCTGAATTTGTAATAGTTAGTGAAACGGTCTATCGAACGTGTATAGACCCGCTCGTTTGAAGTGGTCAAACGAGAGGGTTATTCGGTTGACCGTGTGGGTTTTGCTAGACAAACAGTTAGTTTATGGTTGTATAATGTTTGGTGTCGAAGGATAAGGCATCGAAGGATTGTGTATATCCTTCGATGAGCTCGAAAGATATCCATCGATAGATGAAGATGGACCTCGAAGGACATGTCATCCTTCGAGGTATATGTGTATCTTTCGATAGCTGGATGATCGACAGATGATCTATCGATCAATCAGTTAGATCCTTCGACCATACAACCTGTGTTGGGTATAAATACCAACACTTTGTCATTTGCAAGACCAAGAGAGTGAGAGGAGGTTTGAGACCTCACCCGGGGAGAGATCACCACTTGATCTCTCCCGGAATGTATACTCCTTTGGTATTAGTTCGGTTATCATGTAATCGGGCCGATTTGTAACGTTTTACTACCGGATTAATACAAAGTTGTTTGTTTATCATGTCTACTCTCTCCCGTCTTGAACCGATCTCACAAGAATCACGGTTTCGGTCACGAAACTCGGTCCTACACTTGTATTTTTACACCGGATCCGAATGGCAACAACCATACCCGCATAGTTTGACCCGGGTATATAATGAAGAAAAAAACCCTAATCATTCTAATCCCTCATTTCCACATCGTCGTCCCAAATTGAGTACACCATACATTCAGAGCCCTAATCTTCCAGTCTCCATCGCCGTTATTCTCCAATCGATAAACTAATCAGGTACGCATTCATTGAGGTGAACGAAGTCACATCTCAGCTTATAGCTGGTTTACCTGTCCTACTTTGATTATAAAGGTCACTCAAAACAACAATTTTCCAAAATTGGAATTCATATGAATATATTTTGATTATCTAAAAAACCAAATATGTATGTTAAAACATTACCTTATTTAAGGCAAGCTCATTGTGCCGGTAAATTGAAACTCGTGCAGCATGTGCAATTTTGCCACCAGCATCTTTTGGTAATTGCTTCTTAACAGATTTTGCCCCTACTACATATCTACATAAAAAATGTAGCATTTTTAGCGGTTTTCCGAACTGACCATATATTGTTTGAATGTTTGATAGGCAGCAGGTCACTTACATCATGTAACAAAGAGATTTGTTACATGAAATAATAGTATCATCGGTTTTACCGGTTTAAAGTACAAATCCATCTATCCCCCAATTTGAATTTCATAGGTTCAAAAGAGAGACACACACATACATCTAAATTGGACATTGCTCATTAAGTTGGGCCAAGTCCAGCTTCTTAAACGAGTCACTTAGGCCCAAGTTAAGATATTACTATGGTCACATAGTCACAGAGGTGAAAAACCCAACTGGGCTTGGAAAAGCATTCAGATAGGAGCCGTCTAAACCAACAAATTCTGTTAGGAGGGACGTTATCGATTCAAATTGACAACCACAGGGATGAGAATGATTGATTTTGGCAAACAGGGGCTGAACATTCTATTAGGAGTAAACCACAGGGACGGAAATTGTACTTTACTCAATAATTTAATCTTAGGTTCATTGTTTTTTGAGCAACACCAAATACTATGTAGATAAATTCCCCTGCTCGTTGCGCCTGCGGTTAGTGGTATTAGTTCAATTCTTTACTGTATTGGTACGGTGTCGACACTAAGTATAGCAATCAAAAAAGATAAAATTAAAACACATTTTTCTTCTACTTTAAGAAATCAAGGGTGATAGCGTTTGTGGTGGCTTCCACAAATAATGTTAGTGTTCGTTAATGTGGAGTTAGCCTAGCTGGTAGAAGCACATGTCTCTTACTCTTAAAAGGAAGGTCTTAGGTTTAAATCTAAGCATAAAGAAATAATTTATAATTATTAGTAAAAAAAAATAAAATTAGCCATTCGAAAAAAAAAACGTCAATGTTCAAAGATGTCACGACAAATTTGAGGGAAAAATAAGTACAGATTTGAACGAGAAACTACAAAAAGAATCCTATGAGAATGGAGACCATACTTGAACATAGTTTTTATAATTACAAGCATACAAACTATAACAAAACATAGAGGGGTAAAGTGAGCATCTTGAAAATGGGTCCAGAATCTAACTTCTTGATACCATAAGCCCCCTGAACTTCTCTTCCCTTGCTTTATAATGTTGCAGATGTTAGTCTTAAATCATTTTACCACAATACTAATATAAAACAAACCACAATCACTTTGGCAAGTTTGAAATATATTTAGTAGTTCTCCGAAAACACTTCTTTTTCAAATATTTTAGTATTTTTAGATATAGTTATTAGAGCATTCACATCCATTCCATCAAAATATGTGAGTGAAGTTTTTATAATATAAAGAGTATAAAAAGTGGTTGTGAGTAGAGGAGAGAGAAAATGTTACTGTTCATCTGTATATTTGAGGGGATACTGTTCACCCCCTATAATTTTTTAATATATTTTGAAAGTGGTTGTGAGTAGAGGAGAGAGAAAACGTAATGATAAATGTATAAAAAATATTATTTAATTGAAAAGAAGAGAGAAAATATAGTGTTTTTTAGTGTAATATAGGGTAAAAATATGGTGGAATGGATGTGAATGCTCTTAGTTAGTGTGTCATATATGACTAATAAGAATAAGTTTCAAATAATAGAGTGATTTAATAGGTTTTATTCTTTTAATATACTCTACATAAGTTTTTAATATACGGCAAAGAGAAATAAAAAAATTGGATCAACGGACTCATAAGTAAATAAGTCGAAATAAAGTTAACCATTTACAAAAAAACATTTGTAGTGAGTCTCCTTAGGTAAATGTATAATACCTTTTAACATCCTTTTTTGTGAACGGCTGACCGGAACATCCTTTATTTTTTGTAAACGGCTGACAGGAACAACTATTGGCTAGGTTTCGCACACGATCCTGGAACAACAGTGATTCTGGAACAACGGCTGACAGAAGTCCAAGTTTAAGTCAACGATAATGCAGAATTCAAGACCACATGAAGACCATACACCGGTAAAAGGGGAGTAAAAATTTTGAAGTTCCTATTTTCTTTGTAAATCAAAAGCCTGTGGTGCTACATCAAAACAAGTTCATGTTTACTATCTTTGAGATTAACTTAGTGTTAATCTTACCAGTTCCTGCAGGGTAACTGTCTCTTATCAGTTCTGGTCAACCAAAGCAGAAGTCCAAGTTAAAGTCAACAATAATGAAGAATTCAAGACCACATGAAGACCATGCACTGATCAAGGGGGAGTTTGTTAGTGCACTTTGGGTGATAAGTGCATGCTTTCCAATTGTTAGGGTCTTTATTGTACATGTCTTGAAACTTAGTCCAAGGTTTATCCTTGGACAATTTGTCCAAGTTTATGTCTAGGACTTTTGTCAGGGGTTTGTGTTGAGGCAAAAGTCAGGGTTTTTGTGTAGATTGTTTTGTCCGGGTTTAGTCCCTAGTCTATATATATGTGTTTGTAGGATCGTTTTCTGACCCAAATGAGTCGTTCAGAAGAGTTTATCTTAGTTTCAGAGGCGGAAACAAAGAAACTAAGTTCAATTCAGCTAGATTCACGCTTTAAACTGTTGTATGATTGATTTAGAAGACGTTTACAACCTGACAACACTTCGGCAGCACTTCGTTGCTTTGGCCGGAAAGTTACAAATGAATTAGACATAAGGGTATTTATAGGGGAAGACCCTTCCGTTTGAAAATGAACCACACTTTCAAACGGAACCCTTTCAAACGTAACATCTCAAACGGTCAAGCATATTCAAACTTTTACAATTTAAACCATTTTGTCTTTAGTGAGATGATGTAATGATGACATCACTTTGATGATGTCATCATAACATCATGTTTCAACATCTCCGCAACGAACTGAGATACGACCGAAGACGTAGACGACAGACGGATGCACCAACAAACTCCCCCTCGGATGTTGACGGAGTCTTCAGTGTCGAGTCTTTGCATCTTTAGTCTTTATCAGTCCTCTCTAACTCTTTGAAGTGTCTGACATTGTAAGTATCCTCAAATCTTCTCTATTCTCTTCTTCAACATCAACAGACTCCTCACAATCAATCTCTACTCAGATGTCTTCAGACTCCCCCTCTCGATTTGCTGGGATCGCAGTCTGACTTTTACAAAATCCTCAGGTATCGGAACCTGGCACTCTATCTTCAGGTTCAAGATAAAAACCTGGCTATACCTGCACATTCTTAACCCAGAAATAAGTTTCTAAATTTAACAATTTGAATGCATCAAAAACAACTCTCATATGCATCAACAATCACTCTTTCTCAGATCACATACACATGATGAACCATTTGTTGATTTAAAAAACATATTTTCACAATTAAGACACACTCCCTCTCACAACCATGTCATCATGTTTAGCACTCGGAACTTTGAAAATCAGCTTTCCAACATCAGTTGCCGAAAATCTTTTTGGATTTTTCAAAAATTTATGCTAAAACACACCGAAAATCTTTTTAAATTTGAATGTAAAGAAATGCAGTAAAGAAATATTTACAGACAATATTTTTGTGAGTTTTGTGTAAGAGGATCATATCATTTTATGAGACATGTCACTAACACCGTTAAGCTGCATTTCATTTTCAGTTTTAAACAATTCACCTAGATTGTCAGTATACCTGTCCACTTAAATTTTCACACAAAGTTCAACTGTTTCGAGATACGATATTAATGTCTTAGATACTTAAACTCAATCGTGTGTCCCACCTCAGAATATACTCCCGTATCCAGATCCCAATAATCAGTCTTACAGGTAATTATGACACAAATGATATCTGTATATAAATTAGGTAATGCGAGGGCCGAGGGATCTCAGGTCGATACTTCCGTATACACAGAGAGATATCAGCTTCGACTTTTGGTGTGTCCCCTTTAGAGGATCTTTTGCATTACAACAGCAGCGACTATCAATTTTATTGTTTCATCAGCTTGCTGAGGGTGATGCTATGTTTCAAGCATTTGCAGAAAGCATTATCCGGGGACTAGGTCAGAAATTTCTTTCAGCAGAAGTCCCGGGATAATACCCCAGATATCACTGAGCATAAAGACCTAGTATCTCAGAATAAGGGACCTTTCAAACAAGATTTCAGGGGTTACCTATATATTCAAGTTTGTGTTAACCCACAGAACAAGCAAGTTTGAAATTTATGTTTGTATCTCGTCACAATTTACTAAATGTGTAAAAACCTACTGACACATCCATAGTGAGATTGTTTATCACATTTTATCTAAACAATTCTTTAGCATGTTGTGACAGTCCACTGATGTACTATCATTTCCTCTTCTTGACAACAAAACTCATTTTTGATTTTATCATGTTTTTGGCTTTTTCAAATTTTCTAATGTTTTTGGATTTTCAGAAATTTCTACTCCCCCTAAAATACAAACATATTAAAGGAAATTTGAAAACAAACTGTACAATATACTTGACAACTGATAACGAATCGCTTCAAATCGCCATCCACTTGGCATAAACAATCAGAACTCCCCCTTTCACAAAACTATTTTCTCATTATGATTTCAAAACACTTAAGTTTGTTTTAACCAAAATGATTTTTCTGGAAAATAAGTTTTGTTGGTTTTACCACTTGTAAAATTAGGAGTTTGGTTCATCATATTGTCCTTCAAACATACGAATCAGGATTACATCAAGTTCAAACTAATGACCTTGACGAATCACATTGTAATTCCAAAACATATAACCACGTGTAGGAATAAAACCTCTACACAAACCATTTTACTAATCAAGATGCCGATTCCTGCTTCGCACTTACCAACCTGGAAGCTCCGGCAATTCCTGCAATATGACTTGCCAAAATTTAACTATTACAAGATTCATTCACAAAAACAATTTTCAAGAAAGATGCCGATTCCTGATCCGCAATTACAAACTTGGGATCTCCGGCAAGTCAGGTTTTTCAAGCAAAGAAAATGTCCACCCAAGCCTGACCAGCCTTGGGTGTTTTCAGTTCAGAAGCAGTTGGAGTGTAAGTTGCTTTCTTTTTAGCATAAAACTCCTTTACCCCTTTCACCTTTCCATCAACCATTTTTCCGAAAATTTTCTTAACTTTCCCATTAAACGCTTTCTCAACATCAAAGCTATCCTTCTCAGAATAACCCTGATTTGAGATTTCAGACTTTCCAGTTTTCCTTTTAAAATTTTCAGTCCTCAATGGCGGAAAGTTCTCATCATCCATTGAAAGAACTGAGTTTTCATCACTCTCATCAAACTGTGGCTCCTCTGATTTTGTGGAATCAGATTCATCACCAGATTTTACCTCTGATTTCTTAACAACCCAAGCTTGGTTGTCAAGATTTCCCTTCTTCTTGTAAAACCTTTTCGAACACTCTCCAACTTCAAATGTTGAATTTTTAAACACTTTAAATTTTTCAGTTGGTGGTTCGGTTTTATCAATAATAACTTCTTTCAGTTTTCCAGAAACTCCCTGTTTTGTGTTTGTCGCTTTCGGACAGTTCCATGCAATGTGACCAGCTTCATTGCATCGGAAACAGGTTCTTGTTTCTTTCCTTTGATAAGCTCCATTCTTCATTTTTTCAGCAAGAAATTCTTGATTTGTTTGTCTCCAAAATGAGCTCTTCTGTTCTTCCTCTGCAGTTGTCCCTGAAACAAATTTAACTCTGGAATTAAAATCTTTAATATATTTTTCATTTTTATAGTTTTTAGGTGGAATAAAACCAAGTCCTTTCTTTTTGTAGCTACGATTGTGGTTTGGTTTCTTTTGAAAACCAGAACCAGAATTGTAACCCTTTTTCTTGTTCAAACGTTGTTGTACTCTTGAAGTGTAATTTTTAGGTTTTCCAGTAAGATTTAAATCTTTTATTTCAGAAATATTAATTTCTGCCATTTTGAAAACCTTTTTGATCATTTCAAATCGAACACTTCTTATTGGAAACTCTTTATCAAAATATAATTTGTCAGAATCATTCAAAGTATACACAACTTCAAATGTTTCATCATCCAAATTAGATTTTGACAATAAAAACTCTTTACTATAAACCCGTTTTCCCGACGATTTTGAACTTCTTTCGGACGAACTCGAACTCCCAACTGACTGACACGAACTTTTGGACTCGGACTTTGACTCTGACTCCTCATCCTTATCCAACACCTGATCAACCACTCTTTTTATCAGTTCTGACTCATGATCTGTATCGGACGCTGTGAACGTGACGTCAATATTGTCTGGTAAAACATCTGTTATCTCGGATTCTAACTTAATATTGACCGCCTGTTTTAGTTCTTCCTCATTAGGTTTCCTAGATGAGTACCCTTCCCAAATCGGAGGCGGACACTTATTATAACAGACACCCTGTTTCTTACCAGTATCCTTTTTCTTCTTTGGCTTTATTTCTTCGTCTTTAAACTCTTCAAATCCTTCAACTGTTGGATAAATTCTATCGATTATATAATCACAACCTTTGTAACTTTGCAGCAATCTTCTGATTCTTTCATTTTCAGCTGCTTCACTATCCAACTCTTTTTTCCACTTTGCACATTCTTCTATGTACATATTGATCTCTTTTTGCTTTGTCATCATGGTAGCATTCATCATCTTCAAAGCTTTTTCTCTTTTAGAGTTAGTCTTTTCCAGACTATTCACAGTTCTGTTCAATACATCATATGACTTTTTCAAATTTTTTACATCAAACAACAACTTTTCTTTCAACTTTTCTAACTCACTAAACCTCTCATCTTTCTCTATACATTGTTTACAAGACTCTAAACATTTAAGACAAGCTTTTGTGATTTCAACGATCTTCTCAACTTCAATTATCTTTTCAACTTCCACCATCTTCTCAACCACTTTGACCTTTTTCAAATCTTTTGCAGCTTTCTCCTCTTTCAGTTTCTTCAATTTTTCTACAAAATAAAATTCAAAACTATCAGAAGATAAGTGAGTTTTTCCAATATTAATCTGTTCAATTTCTTCATCACTATCACTTGTCTCTGACGAACTGTTTTACAATATTAAATCCTTCAGCCATTTTCTCATCATCTTGATCAACGATACCGTGGTAAGCTTTCCTGTTTGCATCTTCGATCATTCTTCCATGAGCTGTTTGTGGCTCTTTTTGTTGATGTGGTTGATGAGTGATTTGCTGATATATAGACTTCCGATAGTAATCATCTTTCCCAGACGACTCCTTTGCTCCTCTCGGCTCCTGATTCTTGCACTCTCTTTTAAAGTGACCTTTCTCCCTGCAACGAAAACAGACAACTTTAGATTTATCAAATCCAAGATTAGAAAGATTCGCATCCAAGAAATCATTTCTTCCTGTAACCAATCTAAATTTTTCTGCTCTCCTCAAAACACTAGCTAAAGCCCATTTAATATCCATCAGTTCCAGCTCCTCTGCATCGATTTGGTCATAATCTTCTTTTGTGAGCATCGGATTACCAATTCTTCCGGCAATCAACCCTTCATAAGACTCTAATGCAGTGACCAATAATCCCATATGATGCTTTAAAACTTCTTCAGAATATGTTGGTGCACTTGTGTCTGTACTTTGTCTGTATTATGTCATGATACCAAACGATGTCTTGTGATAGTCTGAGTTACGTCTTAGGTTTGTTATTATGTGCGTTCGATGTAAGTTTGACCAAGTCAATCATCCTCCTGGTTTGACTTGACCAAACAGTTAGCACATTGGTTGAAAGATGTTTGGGTCGAAGGATGTGTCATCGAATGATAGTTTAGATCCTTCGATGAGCTCGAAAGATGAACCTTCGATGGATGAACCTCGAAGGATATCATCCTTCGAGGTATATGTGATCCTTCGGTAGGTTTCAGATCGACAGATGATCTTACGATCAGTCTGTCTGATCCTTCGACCAGACGAGCTGTGATGGGTATATATACCCATGTGTTGTGTTCACTTCAAGAGAGAGGAGACATTACAGAACACTCAGAGCAGAAAACACACACACACGAGAGTTAGAGAGAGTTTACAGAATACATTTGTAAACCTTGTGCTGTAACCGACCTTTCATACGTATTAATACAAGAGGTGTTAATCGTTGAGTCTTGTGTGTTTATCATTGTCGTGTTCTATCTCGGTTTGCATGCTAGCTTGGATTCCGCACTTGCTAGTGTGTTAGATATAACAAGGAATAGGTTTAACCTCAACCTCCGAGGGACCTACAAGTGGTATCAGAGCCGTGGCTCTTTTCCTTGTTAAAAACCGAGTTTATACAAGACTTTGGGGTGTTTTGGACAAAAACTCATTTGGTTTAGCATCCGTTTTTACTGTTTTTCTCGCATTTCTTGTCATAAAAACGTGTTCTAAACTAACCGGGTGTGTTAAAGAAAGGGTTGGGTAACTTAAAAACTTGTTTTTAAGAAATTTGGTGATTTCCGGCCAAATTCCGGCTTACTCCGGTACCGGTTTTCTGGTCAAGATCTGTCCTTTTTGGGTAATATTTTATTGTTCAAATCTGTTTTGGCAGAAAGTATGGTCTGAACATACCTTCTGCCGAAAGTTTCTACCAACCCATCAACTTTTTCACCAACCTGTCACTTTTGTCAACTGTGTCAGTGCAGATCGAAGGATATCCTTCGAAGTCGAAAGATCATCTTTCGATCAAAGGAGGTTCGATAGATAATCATCCTTCGAACATCCTTCGAAGTCTGTGACTTATCCTTCGATCCAAGGAATCTTTTCGAAGCATACATCTTTCGGTCTACAGTTCTTTTTCGAAAGATAAGGATCCTTCGTTTGGAGAATCTTTCGAAATCATTGTTCGAAATTCAACAGTGATCTTTCGAACACTGTTGATCCTTCGAACAAGTCTTGATCCTTCGATCTAAGTCTGTTTATATTTAACAGGTTTGTGATTTTCAGGTATTATTATTCTTGATTAAAAATGAATCCAAGATGGGGTACTCCGGTAAATACAGATATGTATTTTGGTACTCCGTCATCTTCCGCACCGGTATCTTCTCAAGCTAATGCAATTTCTACCGGTCAATGGGCATTCGTATCAAATCAAACTCCAAGTATTCAAAGCATTCTCTTAAGCGAGAGCGAAACCGGAAGTTTGAATCGGCCTCCAAAGTTGATGCACTTATACGAATATCCAGGATGGATTGACAGATTTCATACATACGTCCTTGGCCAAAATACAGAATTGTGGTTGCGGTTCATCACAGATTTCGATCAAACAATAGAAGTTGCCGCATCATCTGCTGCTACGTTTGCGGATCTTACGGAAGATCAGAAGAAGGTCTATGATTTGGAAAAGAAGGCATATGCCATTCTTACTCAGGCGTTAAGTAAAGATATTTATCATCAATTTGTCAGTTACAAGACAACGAAGAGGTTGTGGGACGCATTGAAGACAAGGGGCGTGGGAAATGAAGCGACACGTCAATTGAGAAAAGAATTGCTAAAGAAAGAGTTTGATGGTTTTACTTGTATGGAGAATGAATCTTTAGGAGATTTGACAAGTCGATTTAATCATTTGCTGACTGAATTGGCAAATTTTGAGGTTGTCACAACTCCAGCAGAGATTGTGAAAAAGTTTGCAGATGCGTTGCCACCTCAATGGAATACTTTCTTGGAAATCATGAAGTACAATGGCACTTTAGCTACAACAAGCTTCAATGACTTTGTTCAACTCCTGGAAAACAAGAATCAGGAAGAAACTCTCAAGGCAAAAAGAGTTCACGTGCCACAAAATCCTGATATGTATTATGGAACTTCTAGCACTTCTACAAAACCTTCTTCACACGCTCCAATTCAAACAGCGTTTGTGTCTAGCACAGACATGTATGGCAATACTATCCAAGTTCCGGTCAAGCCTCCTCCAACAGACATGTATGGAAATCTGATTGAACCAGTTCCTCAACCAGCACCACAACAGCAAAACCAACGACCTATCAGAGCAACTGATATGTTCGGAAATCCATTACCTGTTCGATCTACCGGACCAACTGACATGTATGGGAATCCACTTCCTCCTCAATCTACCGGACCAACAGACATGTATGGGAATCCACTTCCTCCTCAACAGCAAGCGTGTTATGGAAGCACATCATCTGCTGGTCAACAATCAAAGCCTAATACAGTACGGCTCGACACCTCAAGCTTTTCAAAAGTCAGTGTGGAAGTAGCAAAGGAACAAATGGAGCTGCTAAACACTTTGGTGAGCGCATACTGTGGATTAGTGGATGGTCAGATTGGTAACATTAATCTGACACAAGAAGACTATCAGCAGATCGATAAAGAGGAGATGGAAATGATGGACATCAAGTGGGCCTTTGCCAGTGCTGTTAGGCGAGCAAAGGATTTCATGGAAAGAACTGGCAGAACCAGCTTGGAAAGCAAGAAAGACACCAAGTATGGGTTTGATAAGCAGGCTGTCAAGTGTTTCAATTGTGGTGAACGTGGTCATTTCAAACGTGAATGTACGAGGCCATCTCAACATGGAAACCAAAATCCCTTCAGAGGTCAAGGCAACAGGGTGAATCAGAACCAAGTAAGGAACAATGAGCGCACATTGGTGCCTGTCAACAACCAGAGTCAAGCAGGACCATCTAATGCCAACCAGGCACTTGTGGTTCAAGTAGACGAAGGTTGTGATTGGTCAATCCAGTTGGGAAATGATGCTCCAGATGGAACAGCTTGTTTTGCTGAAGTTGTCAAGGATCTTAAACACGCCAGTGGTGGAGAATCTTCCACCAATGGTGATGAATCTTCTGAAGATGAAGACAGCTCCGGTTACAGTGGAAGTTCAGATGAAGAGTCCTCGAGTTCAGGGAATGATCAGGAAGATGACACATCAAGTGCGTCAGTTAATGCAGATATTGATGAGCTATTGGAAGAAGCTACAGCTGAAATTCATCGAAGATCTATTTTGGTGGATCAAGCTGCTTATTCTTCGTCTTCTCTCCATTCAGCCTTTATGGCTAATGTCGACAGTTCATCAAGTCAGGTATGTGTCGATGAACCCACTTCTGTTAGTTGTGATAACTGTGATAGTTTGCGAGTTAAATGTGATGATTTAGAGGCAAACATGTCTGAGTTGCAAGGCAAACATGATGCTTTACAAGCTAGTTTGTTTGACTTGCAAGACAAACATGTTTCTTTGAATGATAAGTGGTGTGAATTGCAAAGCAAACACGAGGCTTTGCAAGAGAAATATGATGTGACATTCATTCACAATCAGAAATTGACCGTTGATCTTTCGAAGTGCACTGAAGCCAACATGTTTTATGAAAACCATGAAAAGGAGTTTAAATCAGTAATTGAAAAGTTAAAGAAAGATAAAACCGAGTTAACTAAAATGGTTTCCAGAAAACAAACTGACATTAATTTGTATATAACTCGTCTGGAAGTAATGCAAAAGGAAATGGCTTGTGTCAAAACTGAAAGTGAGGCGATCCAACTTAAGCTAGACAGTTATTTGAGCTCTAGCTATGTGTTGGATCACATCATTGACGTACAGAAAGAGAAACGGGATGTCACATGCATAGGTTACAAGAAATGTCCACCTCCTGTGAGACATAATTATGATGCCATGCCGGATGAGGAAGATAGAGTTTTCTTTGAACCATCTGTTCCTTTAGATGTTGAGGAATTTGCCACAGGACTCGGATACAAGAAGGAAGTATCATCAGATTCAGATGCGTCAGCAGATACTTTTGTAACTGCTGAACAAAATCAGGATCCTCCAGTTGTGATTGAGGATGCTGATTCTTCTGATGATGAATCTGATGATACTAATTCAGCAAAGTCTGATGCGGTAATCAAAGAAGAGGACATACCTCTTGAGAATCATATTCTATGTGATCCTCCAGCAAAGCCCGCTAAGACTGCTGCAACCGAGTCCTCGTCTGCAAATTAGTCGGAGAGTGTGGATTTGCTGTACACTCTTGTTGGTGATAATAAAATTTATTCAGACAAAGATTTTCCTATTAAGAATGTTAATCAATCATTAATCAGTAAAGTCTTTGAAAATTCAACAAGTAAGTTTTTGGGAAAGACAGGATCACGTGTTACAGTAACACAGTGCCCTCCTATCCCAAAGGCTGAAATTCGAAAACAATATGGCAATAAAAAATTACCAACAGTGCAAAAACAGCAAAATCATACTAAACCAAAAGGAAAGTTGCCGGCTCAAAGTCAAAAGAAGCCGAATCAGAAGAAGAACAAAAATGTGAACTTTGTGAAATCTAAGGGAACGGACAAAATTGCAACGTTTGAGAACCAATCTAACTTAGATTTTGTCAAGAAAGCAACTGTGATGAAAAGAAATGAACAAAATAGTTCAAAACCTAGTACCTCGGGATCACAAAGTTCATCATCGGCAAGACGACCACATGATACTTCGGGGTTTGTTGAACGAAGATCATGTTTTGAATGTGGTACAATTGGGCATATCGTTCGAAATTGCCCGTATCTTCATAAGTTGAAAGGAAAAGATGATGATCCCCGTGAACGCAATCACCAAAAGCGATATGTTTCTGTACAACAAGATCCCTGACTTGTAAGAGAAAGGGAAAAGAAACAGAAACGCCAACAAGTCAAGGTGATTGAGAAAGCACTTAAAACTGATGTGGTTCAAAAACAATCTGTTTCAGTTAAACCAGAAAGCACTAAATTTTCAAAAACTTCAAACAATCACGAAGTTAAATTGTCAAACAATCAAACTGGTAAAACTCAACAGACATGGAAACCTAAATTGACCACAAGTTCAGAGGGACCATCACAATTTTCAAATCATCAAAGAATAGAAGTTATTGTTGTTGATGAAAATGGAAGACCCAAGACCACAATGGCTTGGGTCCCCATCTCCAACTAATTAAGTGAGTTCATGTGCAGGGTGTTCCAGGAGGAACTATCAGTAGTCATTGGATTGTTGATAGTGGGGCATCCAGGCACATGACAGGCGACATGAAGCTTCTCTACGACGTCAAATCTATTAGAGGAGGTTATGTTGCTTTTGCTGGAGATAAAGGCGGATATATTACGGGTGAAGGAATGATTTCCAACGGGGTTGTTAGCTTTGATAAGATCAACTTCGTACAACAACTTGATCACAATCTTCTTAGTGTTTCTCAAATTTGTGATAAGCAGTTCTCAGTACACTTTGATGCAAATGGATGTTATGTGCTGAAACCCGGCTTCAAAATTCCGAAAGAATGGATTCTCTTGTCGGCTCCAAGGATAAATGATTTGTATGTCCTTGATATGAGCCAAGCTATCACAACGTCTGCACAAGCAACTTGTTTCGTTTCCAAAGCCACAGAAAAAGACTCAATCTCTTGGCACAGACGAATGGGTCACATTCACTTACGCAAAATGAATCATTTGGTGTCAAATGAATTAGTGAATGGTGTTCCTCTTAAAAACTTTCATCTTCAAGACATCTGTGTCTCGTGCCAGAAAGGAAAACAAACGAAGAAGCGACACCCTACAAAGAAAATCAACACGGTGGCTGTTCCTCTTGAACGTTTGCACATGGATTTGTTCGGTCCTGTCAAGCACAAAAGTATTAGGAATGATCAATATTGCCTCGTGATAACTGATGATTATTCAAGATTTTCTTGGGTGGCGTTCATGGCACATAAGAGTGAAACCTTTGGTATTATCAAAAACTTGATCATTCAGATTGAGAATCTATATAATTTGAAGGTTAGGCGGATACGTAGCGACAATGGTACTGAATTTAAAAATCATGCCATGGCGGAGTTTTGCACTTCAAAAGGTATTCTTCATGAGTTTAGTGCAGCTTATACTCCTCAACAGAATGGCGTCGCTGAACGTAAGAACCGCACATTGATCGAGACTGCTAGGACTATGTTGGTAGAATCGCAGTTGCCCATTCCATTCTGGACTGAAGCTGTGTCCTCTGCATGTTACACATTGAACCGAGTCCTTACAGTCAAAAGGCACAACAAGACCTGCTTTGAGCTTCTTAACAAACGGAAGCCAGATTTGTCATATCTTGAACCGTTTGGAGCTCCGTGCACACTAATCGATCCTAATGGAAAGTTTGTGGCAAGAGCCATTGAAGGATACTTTCTTGGGTATTCCACCCCGAACTTAAGAGTCTGGAACCTAGAGACTAAAAGGGTCGAGGAATGGTCTGAAGTCAGAGTACAAAGGCACACTTTGCCAGTTAGAAATCCTGGTCAGCCTTGGATGTTTGAGTACGATGACTTTTTCAATTCGATCAATGTTGAAGCCGTTGAAGAAAATGCTGCGGCAAGGATGTTTTTCGAGAGTGACAATGCAACAGATTCACCGTTGGTTCGTCCCATTATTGTCAATCAAGAACCATCTTCAGTGAACAATAATGCTCTCGACAATGAGGATTTTCACGATGCTACCGAATTGAACGAATCTTCAGAGGATGATGAATTTCTAGATGCAGATCAAGAAGCTCCAACAACAGCAGTTCATGGTACTTCAGAGGGTACTCCTCCAGTGGACGCCCCTAGAACAGCTGAAGCTACTGCATCATCCTCTTCGCCAATTCCGGGCATTGAATTGGTTGTAGATCTCAATCTCAACAATCTGGGTACAAACATTCCAGTTCAAGATAATCCAGAAACAAGGATTCACAATACCCATCCTCAACAAAACATCATCGGAAATGTACAGAGTGGCGTTCAAACGAGAAACATGTTGCGAAACAACAACAATGCAGGCTTGTATGCAACTATCCGAGAAACTGGTCAACAAAATGATTGGTCTTTCGCGTGTTATGTCTCACAGGAAGAGCCAAGAACTTGGAAAGAAGCTTTGAAAGATAACTCATGGGTTGAAGCAATGCAGGAAGAACTGCAACAATTCCAGAAGCTTGGTGTCTGGAAACTCGTAGAGAAACCTGCTGGTTACAAGAAGATTGGTACCCGTTGGGTGTTTAAATGCAAGAAGGATGACCGTGGAGTCGTTATTCGAAACAAAGCTAGGCTTGTCGTTCAAGGTTTTCGTCAGATAGAAGGGATCGACTACAATGAAGTGTATGCACCTGTTGCACGTCTAGAAGCAATTCGGATCTTTCTGGCTTATGCCTCATTCAAAGGTTTCAAGGTATACCAGATGGACGTGAAAAGTGCATTCTTACATGGTGTGGTGGAAGAAGAGGTGTACGTCGAGCAGCCTCCAGGGTTTGAAGATCCTATCCATCCCGATCGGGTTTGGTTGCTCAACAAAGCTCTATATGGTCTACATCAAGCACCGCGAGCTTGGTATGCAACCTTATCTAATTAATTGCTGGAGAATGGATTTCGCAGAGGTCTTATCGACTGTACTCTTTTCATCAAAGAACAAGATGGAGATCTTCTACTGGTACAGGTATACGTTGATGATATTATATTTGGTTCTACTAATGATGTTTTGTGTAGGAATTTCGAGCGCATTATGCAGGATAAATTCGAGATGAGTGCTATGGGGGAAATGACTTTCTTTTTGGGCCTATAAGTACAACAAACCGAGTCTGGGATATTCATCCATCAGACTAAATATGTTGGTGACATCTTGAGCCGGTTCCAGATGTCTGATGAAGCGCCCATCGGTACCCCATTGCCGCAAAATCACGGAATTACTCCAGACTTGAAGGGTGAAGCTGTTAGCCCCTCGTACTACCGCGCGATGATCGGATCTCTTATGTACCTCACAGCATCAAGACTAGATATAATGTACCCAACGTGCCTGCTTGCCAGATATCAAGTCAACCCGAAGGCCTCACATCTTGCAGCTGTAAAAAAGGATTTTTCGTTATTTGAAGGGTTGCCCTGACACCGGTCTTTGGTACCCTAGGGATAATAACTTTGACTTGATCGCATTCAGTGATTCTGATTTTGGCGGATGCAAAATCGACGGCAAATCCACAACGGCTGGATGTCAGTTTTTGGGAAATCGCCTAGTCACATGGCAGTGCAAGAAGCAAACGTGCGTCGCCACATCAACATGCGAAGCTGAATACATTGCTGCCTCAAGTTGTTGCTCCCAAGTCCTATGGATCCAACAACAAATGCGCGACTACGGTTTTGAATTCCTAACTACTCCTATTTACGTTGATAATTCTGCTGCCTTACAGATCACTAGGAATCCTGTGCAGCATTCAAAGACTAAGCACATCGAAATTAAGTATCATTTCATACGTGATTGCTTTGAGAAAAGGCTAATCGATGTTGCTTACGTCCACACCGATGACCAACGTGCCGACCTTTTTACCAAAGCATTTGACAAATCAAGATTTGACTATTTATTATTGGTAAACGGCATTAAGGTCAAGCAAGAGTAAAACCAACATCGGAAAATCATTTTTGTAAATACCTTTGTGTCTTTTTTTTTTTTTAAATTTGTCTTAGTTTGTTGATTTTAGGGGGAGTAAATCCAAAATTTGAAAATCCAAAAACATCGAAAAATTTCAAAAACACAAAAACAATAGAAAAACAAAAATGAGTTTCCTGGCGAGCAAAAGAGAAAATGATAGTACATCAGTGGTCTGTCCAAACCTCTTTAAACTGAAATGCAAAATGAAAAACGATAAGCAGCTCTTTATAAGATGTATCGGTAGGCTCACAATCATTTTAAAGTGTGCAGGGTGATATAAACTTAAATCGACTGAAGATCAGGTGGGAACCATTCATTGGCATATGGTCTTAGTACCGAAATTTCGTTTGAGAGATTGCCGAGGTTCTGAGATATTCGGTCTTTATGCTGCTTATCATCTGGGTATCATGGTTGTATCTTTTACCGAAAAATAACGGGGACGCAAGTCTAGATCTTCCATGATACCATACATACGTGTACATACTACATTCGACCTCAATAAGTGATCAACAATCACATGTCCAAACAAATAAGTGATAATATATCACAAATTCTTTCCGGGTGTCAAGTTCGTCTCTCTGCTGTACGAAAGTACTGACCTGTTCACGGACTTGCTCCTGTGCCCTCATGCATATGAAAATCAAGTTCCTCATCAATAAGTGATTCTATCACATAGGGCTTGTTTTCAAATCAAAATAAGTGAGAATCTCACATCATATACGGTCAAACAGATGATAATCGGTATACTCACCGGTAAGATGAACCCTCGTGCATACCTTGATACGGGAATGTGTCGTGGTGTGGATGAACACCGGTCGGTAAGTATAAATCATACCTTAACGTATCCCCTCGCCATGATTACATCTGATAAGTTGAGCTTATGTGGACAACAATACCGATAATTGTTATAGGATGCTTATCTTAATGTTAACTAATTGAACAACAAGAGCGTTTTGGCATGACCGTACACTGATATGATTCTCTTACCCTCGAAACTCGCAAAAAGAATATCTGTAAATATTTATTTAATGCTTTTAGTTTCTGTATCTTTGTATATATTTATTTACTGCTTTCTGTCTTTACATTTGAAATATTCAAAAATACCAAAAAGATTTTAGGTGTGTTTTAATATAAACTTTATAAAAACCAAAAAGATTTTATTTCTATTTTATTTTCGATCGTACGATGTTGGAGCTCGAGTCTTCGTTACCTGAAATCTGAACGAAAACCGAAAATGACTAAATCTTCATAAACGGTCGAAATTTGCAAAGTGTTGAAAGTTAATATTGAAATTGATAAAACAAATTAAACTTTCAAACTGTCGGACGGTGTTTGATTAAACAATGGTCACATGTGTGTAGTTTGCTTATGATATTCCAGGCAGTTGTTCTCATTACGCGTTTAGATTTCTTGCATGTGCAGATTCTAAAGGCAAGGAGAACATGGTCGTTGACAAGCTTCGGAATGAAGACACGACGTGAAGGCACTCAAATGATGAAGATGATCGAGTTGCCGCTGACCATCATCAACACCACAAGGATCTCAATTCATAAAGATCAAGACTTTCACGAGCATAACTCAAGGGGGAGCTTATGTTAAGGGGGAGTTTGTCAACACACTTCCTACATGAAACGGGGAGTTTGTTGATACACTTTCTGCTTTCAAGATGTGAAGACTTTAAAGATCCTCCGACATTGAAGACTTGAAAGGACGTCAAAGACTTGAAGACACGAGGGATCTACAAGAATTAAGTTCGAGACAAAGCTACAGCCAAGGGGGAGTTTGTTGGTGCACTTGTGTCTGTACTTTGTCTGTATTATGTCATGATACCAAACGATGTCTTGTGATAGTCTGAGTTACGTCTTAGGTTTGTTATTATGTGCGTTCGATGTAAGTTTGACCAAGTCAACCATCCTCCTGGTTTGACTTGACCAAACAGTTAGCACATTGGTTGAAATATGTTTGGGTCGAAGGATGTGTCATCGAAGGATAGTTTAGATCCTTCGATGAGCTCGAAAGATGAACCTTCGATGGATGAACCTCGAAGGATATCATCCTTCGAGGTATATGTGATCCTTCGGTAGGTTTCAGATCGACAGATGATCTTACGATCAGTCTGTCTGATCCTTCGACCAGACGAGCTGTGATGGGTATATATACCCATGTGTTGTGTTCACTTCAAGAGAGAGGAGACATTACAGAACACTCAGAGCAGAAAACACACACACACGAGAGTTAGAGAGAGTTTACAGAATACATTTGTAAACCTTGTGCTGTAACCGACCTTTCATACGTATTAATACAAGAGGTGTTAATCGTTGAGTCTTGTGTGTTTATCATTGTCGTGTTCTATCTCGGTTTGCATGCTAGCTTGGATTCCGCACTTGCTAGTGTGTTAGATATAACAAGGAATAGGTTTAACCTCAACCTCCGAGGGACCTACAGAATAATTTTGACCATTTTGAAGATGTAGAGCTACATTACACTGAATTAAATGCCCATTTCCAGCAGATGAACTTTGAACACAACCCACTAGTGTTGACTGATCCTTGACTGCTTGGTGTAGATTGATTTCCAGCACTAAATGCAGTTTGTATCTTTGGACTTGCTTCAGCAGTTTGAACATTTCCTTTATAGTACAATTTAATATCTTGTTGATGAGTAGAACTGTTCATTCTAGCAATTTTCTGCTGCTCCAGATCCTGTGCCTCCAGCTTTTCTATAAACTGTGCAATCGATAACTTTTTAAACTGTCCGGAATTCTTTAATATCATCAGATATGTACTCCATTCTTTTTGCGGTAACGCGTCAGCAAGCTTTTCAACCCATTCTGCTGGAGTTTTTGTAATCTTCAATTGTGACATGGTGCGTACAAGATGACAATATCTTTCAATAAGACTCTTTGTTGTTTCACCAGGCATGCACGTAAACAATTCAAACTCTTTTTTCAACAAAGCTGCTTTACTTTGTAACATTTCAGTGCTTCCCTCAAACTTCTTTTGAAGAGCTTCCCATATAGAATAAGAATTTTCATCATGTTGAAGCAACACAAATATATCTTCTTTTACCGCTTGTTGTAACAAATTGATCATCATTTTCTCTCCTTTATAACTTTCCCTCTCTTGTTCAGTAAATTCAGAAATAATTTTATCAGCTCCCAATGTATTCTTTGGCCTCTCATACTCAGTTTCGATGCTCTCCCAAGCTTTTAGATGATTCGCCTGAACCCAATTCTCAAACCGTTTCTTCCATCCGTGATAATCTTCAATTCCCATAAGTTTCGGGGGTTTTTGCATTGTTCCGGTTTCGTTTTCTGCATTCATGTTTTGAGCAATTGAAGCTGGAGTAGTCGAGGGTGTAGCAAACGCGTTGCAGAACTCAGAATCCATGTTTCGGTAGCAACTTGAATATCTTGACAAGTACCTGACAACACTTCGGCAGCACTTCGTTGCTTTGGCCGGAAAGTTACAAATGAAATGGACAAGTGAGGTATATATAGGAAGGACCCTTCCGTTTGAAATGAGGACCCTTCCGTTTGAAATGAGGACCCTTCCGTTTGAAAATGATACAACACTTTTCAAACGGAACCCATTCAAACGTGACATCTTAAACGTTTACATATTCAAACTTTTACAATTTAAACCATATTGTCTTTAGTGAGATGATGTAATGATGTCATCACTTTGATGATGTCATCATGACATCATGTTTGAACATCTCCGCAACGAACTGAGATACGACCGAAGACGTAGACAACAGACGGATGCACCAACAGTGTTGTATAGGATTAGGGCATCGATCAAGAAGCTTTGTGCACCTCTCCTAACTTCTTGTTCCTCCTGGTGTGCACATCCTAGAGAGAGAGACTATGTGTTAGTGAGAGAAAGCTAGGGTTTAGATCTTTGTGATCTAAACCAGCTTGTAGATGATGTATACTCCTTTGGTTTGTGTAATCTGTGATGACTAATTCAATAATAAAGGATTCGTCTTCTACATCTTTCTATCTTTAGTTTTTATGATTGTTCTTCATGTCTTGAATCAAGTGCAATGTTTGATGTTCGTCATCGATCCGGTGCTTTAACATCATTTCGCATGCTGCTACTGTGCAACGGATCCGTTTTTAAGCTGAAACAGGGTCTTATTTATAAGGAAAGAAGCCTATTCTTAAACGACTAATTTATTGGCATTAATTCACTTAAAAGTGCACTAGAATTTGAGCATGTATAAATGAGATAAAATACAACCGAAGTAAGAGTTTCAACTTCAACTAATAACTAATACCAATGTGCTTAAAACTTAAAGCACATAAAAATCAAACAAATTTGATATCAATTTATCTTCTAAAAGATTTATAAACATCCATATTAATTCAGAACCTATAACATAACTTATTTTACATCCAAATACACATTTAGATCAATTTAAGCAATTTTACCAGCAAATTAGGGTTTAAATCAGGAATTAACGAACCCTAGAACGCGTAGGCAAGCATACATAGACATAATATATGTCTAAGAATTAGAAAATAGACCTCAATGATTTGTGTAAACAGATACGAGGGAGGACTAACCTGAATTAAGTAGCAGAAATTAAAGCAAATCTTCAAGTTTATTATACGGAGATTGTTTACATTAGTTTTGTTACAAGTTTGGTTCAAGTTTATAGTGTAAACACCCAAAGGACCCTCAAGTATCTATATCTATAATATATGAATAAGGTTTGGGACACGTGTCGCGTTGTGGTGCAACCTCACTTGATTTTTGGTGGGAAAATGTGGGAAACCTTGTATTTTTACACGGGATCCGAATGGCAACAACCATACCCGCATAGTTTGACTCGGGTATATAATGAAGAAAAAAACCCTAATCATTCTAATCCCTCATTTCCACATCGTCGTCCCAAATTGAGTACACCATACATTCAGAGCCCTAATCTTCCAGTCTCCATCGCCGTTATTCTCCAATCGATAAACTAATCAGGTACGCATTCATTGAGGTGAACGAAGTCACATCTCAGCTTATAGCTGGTTATAGCTGGTTTACCTGTCCTACTTTGATTATAAAGGTCACTCAAAACAACAATTTTCCAAAATTGGAATTCATATGAATATATTTTGATTATCTAAAAAACCAAATATGTATGTTAAAACATTACCTTATTTAAGGCAAGCTCATTGTGCCGGTAAATTGAAACTCGTGCAGCATGTGCAATTTTGCCACCAGCATCTTTTGGTAATTGCTTCTTACCAGATTTTGCCCTTACTACATATCTACATAAAAAATGTAGCATTTTTAGCGGTTTTCCGAACTGACCATATATTGTTTGAATGTTTGATAGGCAGCAGGTCACTTACATCATGTAACAAAGAGATTTGTTACATGAAATAATAGTATCATCGGTTTTACCGGTTTAAAGTACAAATCCATCTATCCCCCAATTTGAATTTCTTAGGTTCAAAAGAGAGACACACACATACATCTAAATTGGACATTGCTCATTAAGTTGGGCCAAGTCCAGCTTCTTAAACGAGTCACTTAGGCCCAAGTTAAGATATTACTATGGTCACATAGTCACAGAGGTGAAAAACCCAACTGGGCTTGGAAAAGCATTCAGATAGGAGCCGTCTAAACCAACAAATTCTGTTAGGAGGGACGTTATCGATTCAAATTGACAACCACAGGGATGAGAATGATTGATTTTGGCAAACAGGGGCTGAACATTCGATTAGGAGTAAACCACAGGGACGGAAATTGTACTTTACTCTATAATTTAATCTTAGGTTCATTGTTTTTTGAGCAACACCAAATACTATGTAGATAAATTCCCCTGCTCGTTGCGCCTGCGGTTAGTGGTATTAGTTCAATTCTTTACTGTATTGGTACGGTGTCGACACTAAGTATAGCAATCAAAAAAGATAAAATTAAAACACATTTTTCTTCTACTTTAAGAAATCAAGGGTGATAGCGTTTGTGGTGGCTTCCACAAATAATGTTAGTGTTCGTTAATGTGGAGTTAGCCTAGCTGGTAGAAGCACATGTCTCTTACTCTTAAAAGGAAGGTCTTAGGTTTAAATCTAAGCATAAAGGAATAATTTATAATTATTAGTAAAAAAAAAAAATTAGCCATTCGAAAAAAAAAACGTCAATGTTCAAAGATGTCACGACAAATTTGAGGGAAAAATAAGTACAGATTTGAACGAGAAACTACAAAAAGAATCCTATGAGAATGGAGACCATACTTGAACATAGTTTTTATATTTACAAGCATACAAACTATAACAAAACATAGAGGGGTAAAGTGAGCATCTTGAAAATGGGTCCAGAATCTAACTTCTTGATACCATAAGCCCCCTGAACTTCTCTTCCCTTGCTTTATAATGTTGCAGATGTTAGTCTTAAATCATTTTACCACAATACTAATATAAAACAAACCACAATCACTTTGGCAAGTTTGAAATATATTTAGTAGTTCTCCGAAAACACTTCTTTTTCAAATATTTTAGTATTTTTAGATATAGTTATTAGAGCATTCACATCCATTCCATCAAAATATGTGAGTGAAGTTTTTATAATATAAAGAGTATAAAAAGTGGTTGTGAGTAGAGGAGAGAGAAAATGTTACTGTTCATCTGTATATTTGAGGGGATACTGTTCACCCCCTATAATTTTTTAATATATTTTGAAAGTGGTTGTGAGTAGAGGAGAGAGAAAATGTAATGATAAATGTATAAAAAAAATTATTTAATTGAAAAGAAGAGAGAAAATATAGTGTTTTTTAGTGTAATATAGGGTAAAAATATGGTGGAATGGATGTGAATGCTCTTAGTTAGTGTGTCATATATGACTAATAAGAATAAGTTTCAAATAATAGAGTGATTTAATAGGTTTTATTCTTTTAATATACTCTACATAACTTTTTAATATACAGCAAAGAGAAATAAAAAAATTGGATCAACGGACTCATAAGTAAATAAGTCGAAATAAAGTTAACCATTTACAAAAAAAAACATTTGTAGTGAGTCTCCTTAGGTAAATGTATAATACCTTTTAACATCCTTTTTTGTGAACGGCTGACAGGAACATCCTTTATTTTTTTGTAAACGGCTGACAGGAACAACTATTGGCTAGGTTTCGCACACGATCCTGGAACAACAGTGATTCTCGGATAACAGTGCTAGGCTTTAAACTCATTTGACTTTTTTAGTGTTAACCATAAGATATGAAATAGAAGTTATATCAATGAAACTATAAGTAAATAGGTCAAAGTTAACATCTATACAAAAGAAACTTATGGTCGTCGAATGACAACATGCTACTTACGTTGTATTTTAGGGTGTAAGAATAACTTTTAAAGTATACGAATCACCTACATTTAATCATCTTGTGTTCTTTGTGGTTTCTTCCTGCAATGATAAAGAAACTAAAAGTTAAGGTTCTTAATGTTGTGTGTGTTTTGGAGACCCAAAAAGGTTCCAAAGAAAAAAAAAATATTGCAAATTTATAGCATTCGCGATTTCAAAAAAGTTTGAAACTTGTTTGGTGTCATATTTCAAAAAAACACGACGACTTTTTGTAAGTGCAGTTCCTGCAGGGTAACTGTCGCTTATCAGTTCTGGTCAACCAAAGCAGAAGTCCAAGTTTAAGTCAACGATAATGCAGAATTCAAGACCACATGAAGACCATACACTGGTAAAAGGGGAGTAAAAATTTTGAAGTTCCTATTTTCTTTGTAAATCAAAAGCCTGTGGTGCTACATCAAAACAAGTTCATGTTTACTATCTTTGAGATTAACTTAGTGTTAATCTTACCAGTTCCTGCAGGGTAACTGTCTCTTATCAGTTCTGGTCAACCAAAGCAGAAGTCCAAGTTAAAGTCAACAATAATGAAGAATTCAAGACCACATGAAGACCATGCACTGATCAAGGGGGAGTTTGTTAGTGCACTTTGGGTGATAAGTGCATGCTTTCCAATTGTTAGGGTCTTTATTGTACATGTCTTGAAACTTAGTCCAAGGTTTATCCTTGGACAATTTGTCCAAGTTTATGTCTAGGACTTTTGTCAGGGGTTTGTGTTGAGGCAAAAGTCAGGGTTTTTGTGTAGATTGTTTTGTCCGGGTTTAGTCCCTAGTCTATATATATGTGTTGTATAGGATTAGGGCATCGATCAAGAAGCTTTGTGCACCTCTCCTAACTTCTTGTTCCTCCTGGTGTGCACATCCTAGAGAGAGAGACTGTGTGTTAGTGAGAGAAAGCTAGGGTTTAGATCTTTGTGATCTAAACCAGCTTGTAGATGATGTATACTCCTTTGGTTTGTGTAATCTGTGATGACTAATTCAATAATAAAGGATTCGTCTTCTACATCTTTCTATCTTTGGTTTTTATGATTGTTCTTCATGTCTTGAATCAAGTGCAATGTTTGATGTTCGTCATCGATCCGGTGCTTTAACATCATTTCGCATGCTGCTACTGTGCAACGGATCCGTTTTTAAGCTGAAACAGGGTCTTATTTATAAGGAAAGAAACCTATTCTTAAACAACTAATTTATTGGCATTAATTCACTTAAAAGTGCACTAGAATTTGAGCATGTATAAATGGGATAAAATACAACCGAAGTAAGAGTTTCAACTTCAACTAATAACTAATACCAATGTGCTTAAAACTTAAAGCACATAAAAATCAAACAAATTTGATATCAATTTATCTTCTAAAAGATTTATAAACATCCATATTAATTCAGAACCTATAACATAACTTATTTTACATCCAAATACACATTTAGATCAATTTAAGCAATTTTACCAGCAAATTAGGGTTTAAATCAGGAATTAACGAACCCTAGAACGCGTAGGCAAGCATACATAGACATAATATATGTCTAAGAATTAGAAAATAGACCTCAATGATTTGTGTAAACAGATACGAGGGAGGACTAACCTGAATTAAGTAGCAGAAATTAAAGCAAATCTTCAAGTTTATTATACGGAGATTGTTTACATTAGTTTTGTTACAAGTTTGGTTCAAGTTTATAGTGTAAACACCCAAAGGACCCTCAAGTATCTATATCTATAATATATGAATAAGGTTTGGGACACGTGTCCCGTTGTGGTGCAACCTCACTTGATTTTTGGTGGGAAAATGTGGGAAACCTTGTATTTTTACACCGGATCCGAATGGCAACAACCATACCCGCATAGTTTGACCCGGGTATATAATGAAGAAAAAAACCCTAATCATTCTAATCCCTCATTTCCACATCGTCGTCCCAAATTGAGTACACCATACATTCAGAGCCCTAATCTTCCAGTCTCCATCGCCGTTATTCTCCAATCGATAAACTAATCAGGTACGCATTCATTGAGGTGAACGAAGTCACATCTCAGCTTATAGCTGGTTTACCTGTCCTACTTTGATTATAAAGTGTAGGTCCGGCTAGGGGAGGATCTAGTCGCCTAATCCTTGTGTACAAACACGTCCGGTTGTGCGGAATCCAACCGGAGATGCAAACCGAGATCGAACACGACAAGAACACGAGATACAAGACCCAAAGATTCAAAGTTTAACACACTTGTATAGTTATGATAAGAGTACGAGTACAAGATGATACAAGATCCGGTTAAACACAAACACACTAAAACTCTCTCGGTTCTCTCCGGTGCTCACTTGTGCGCTGCTTTGTCTTGTCCGTTGCACACACACACTACCGAAAACACTTGTTTTCGGTATTTATATTTGTTCTACACACTTGTGCGCTGGGTCCCTTGTGTCCGGCCCAAGATTGGTCAAAGCCCAAAGTGAGAGAGAAGCCCAACATGCAAATTGTTGAGCATGCACGTACATGTTTCATATCTTTGAAGTTTAGTCAACATAGTCAACATGATGACATCATCATGACATCATCATGATGATGTGGCAGCGGGAAACGGCTCGCGGCACTCCGTGCTTCGCGTGTCGAACTCTGGGACGCACGACGGAGGAATGTCGTGACGTCGGGCTTGAGCCGAACCTAACCGGGTCGAACCGAAACGAGTTGAACCGAACCAAGTCGCGTCCACATAATATGTATCTACAAACTCCCCCTTGGACGCTACTCGTGAGGTTCAACTTCCATGTCTTCTAAGTCGGAGGATCTTCAACGTCTTCACGTCTTCAAGGCAGAAAGTGTATCAACAAACTCCCCGTTTCATGTAGGAAGTGTGTTGACAAACTCCCCCTTAACATAAGCTCCCCCTTGAGTTATGCTCGTGAACGACTTGATCTTCAGTACTTGAGATCCTTGTGGTGTTGATGATGGATCAGCGGCAACTCGATCATCTTTATCATTTGAGTGTCTTCACGTCGTGTCTTCATTCCGAAGCTTGTCATCGACCATGTTCTCCTTGCCTTTAGAATCTGCACATGCAAGAAATCTAAACGCGTAATGAGAACAACTGCTTGGAATATCGTAACATAAACAAACGACACACGTGTGACCATTGTTTAATCAAACACCGTCCGACAGTTTGAAAGTTTAAAATACTTTATCCATTTCAAATTTTAACTTTCAACACTTTGCAAATTTCGCCCGTTTATGAAGATTTAGTCATTTTCGGTTTTCGTTCAGGTTTCAGGTAACGAAGACTCGAGCTCCAACATCGTACGATCGAAAATAAAATAGAAATAAAATCTTTTTGGCTTTTAGAAAGTTTATATTAAAACACACCTAAAATCTTTTTGGTATTTTTGAATATTTCGAAATGTAAAGACTGAAAGCAGTAAATAAATATTTACAGACATTCTTTTTGCGAGTTTCGAGGGTAAGAGAATCATATCAGTGTACGGTCATGCCAAAACGCTCTTGTTGTTCAATTAGTTAACATTAAGATAAGCATCCTATAACGATTATCGGTATTGTTGTCCACATAAGCTCAACTTATCAGATGTAATCATGGCGAGGGGATACGTTAAGGTATGATTTATACTTACCGACCGGTGTTCATCCACATCACGACACATTCCCGTATCAAGGTATGCACGAGGGTTCATCTTACCGGTGAGTATACCGATTATCATCTGTTTGACCGTATATGATGTGAGATTCTCACTTATTTTGATTGAAAACAAGCCCTATGTGATAGAATCACTTATTGATGAGGAACTTGATTTTCATATGCATGAGGGCACAGGAGCAAGTCCGTGAACAGGTCAGTACTTTCGTACAGCAGAGAGACGAACTTGACTCCCGGATGAATGTGATATATTATCACTTATTTGTTTGGACATGTGATTGTTGATCACTTATTGAGGTCGAATGCAATATGTACACGTATGTATAGTATCATGGAAGATCTAGACTTGCGTCCCCGTTATTTTTTGGTAAAAGATACAACCATGATACCCAGATGATAAGCAGCATAAAGACCGAATATCTCAGAACCTCGGCAATCTCTCAAACGAAATTTCGGTACTAAGACCATATGCCAATGAATGGTTCCCACCTGGTCTTCAGTCGATTTAAGATTTATATCACCCTGCACACTTTAAAATGATTGTGAGCCTACCAATACATCTTATATAGAGCTGCTTATCGTTTTTCAGTTTAGGTTTAAAGAGGTTTGGACAGACCACTGATGTACTATCATTTTCTCTTTTGCTCGCCAGGAAACTCATTTTTGTTTTTCTATTGTTTTTCTGTTTTTGAAATTTTTCGATGTTTTTGGATTTTCAAATTTTGGTTTACTCCCCCTAAAAGCAACAAACTAAGATAAATTTAAAACACAAAGGTATTTACAAAAATGATTTTCCGATGTTGGTTTTACTCTTGCTTGACCTTAATGCCGTTTACCAATAATAAATGGTCAAATCTTGATTTGTCAAATGCTTTTGTAAAAAGGTCGGCACGTTGGTCATCGGTGTGGACGTAAGCAACATCGATTAGCCTTTTCTCAAAGCAATCACGTATGAAGTGATACTTAATTTCGATGTGCTTAGTCTTTGAATGCTGCACAGGATTTCTAGTGATCTGTAATGCAGCAGAATTATCAACGTAAATAGGAGTAGTTAGGAATTCAAAACCGTAGTCGCGCAATTGTTGTTGGATCCATAGGACTTGGGAGCAACAACTTGAGGCAGCAATGTATTCAGCTTCGCATGTTGATGTAGCGACACACGTCTGCTTCTTACACTGCCATGTGACTAGGCGATTTCCCAAAAACTGACATCCAGCCGTTGTGGATTTGCCGTCGATTTTGCATCCGCCAAAATCAGAATCACTGAAAGCGATCAAGTCAAAGTTATTATCCCTAGGGTACCATAGACCGGTGTCAGGGCAACCCTTCAAATAACGAAAAATCCTTTTTACAGCTGCAAGATGTGAGGCCTTCGGGTTGACTTGATATCTGGAAAGCAGGCACGTTGGGTACATTATATCTGGTCTTGATGCTGTGAGGTACATAAGAGATCTGATCATCGCGCGGTAGTATGAGGGGCTAACAGCTTCACCCTTCAAGTCTGGATTAATTCCGTGATTTTGCGGCAATGGGGTACCGATGGGCGTTGCATCAGACATCTGGAACCGGCTCAAGATGTCCCCAACATATTTAGTCTGATGGATGAATATCCCAGACTCAGTTTGTTGCACTTGAGGCCAAAAAGAAAGTCATTTCCCCCATAGCACTCATCTCGAATTTATCCTGCATAATGCGCTCGAAATTCCTACACAAAACATCATTAGTAGAACCAAAGATAATATCATCAACGTATACCTGTACCAGTAGAAGATCTCCATCTTGTTCTTTGACGAAAAGAGTACAATCGATAAGACCTCTGCGAAATCCATTCTCCAGCAAATAATTAGATAAGGTTGCGTACCAAGCTCGCGGTGCTTGATGTAGACCATATAGAGCTTTGTTGAGCAACCAAACCCGATCGGGATGGATAGGATCTTCAAAACCTGGAGGCTGTTCGACGTACACCTCTTCTTCCACCACACCATGTAAGAATGCACTTTTGACGTCCATCTGGTAAACCTTGAATCCTTTGAATGAGGCATAAGCCAGAAAGATTCGAATTGCTTCCAGACGTGCAACAGGTGCATAAACTTCGTTGTAGTCGATCCCTTCAATCTGACGAAAACCTTGAACGACTAATCGTGTTTTGTTCCGAATAACAACCCCACGGTCATCCTTTTCGCATTTAAACACCCAACGGGTACCAATCTTCTTGTAACCAGCAGGTTTCTCTACGAGTTTCCAGACACCAAGCTTCTGGAATTGTTGCAGTTCTTCCTGCATTGCTTCAACCCAAGAGTTATCTTTCAAAGCTTCCTTCCAAGTTCTTGGCTCTTCCTGTGAGACATAACACGCGAAAGACCAATCGTTTTGTTGACCAGATTCTCGGATAGCTGCATACAAGCTTGCATTGTTGTTGTTTCGCAACATGTTTCTTGTTTGAACGCCACTCTGTACATTTCCGATGATGTTTTGTTGAGGATGGGTATTGTGAATCCTTGTTTCTGGATTATCTTGAACTGGAATGTTTGTACCCAGATTGTTGAGATTGAGATCAACAACCAATTCAATGCCCGGAATTGACGAAGAGGATGATGCAGTAGCTTCAGCTATTCTAGGGGCATCCACCGGAGGAGTACCCTCTGAAGTACCATGAACTGCTGTTGTTGGAGCTTCTTGATCTGCATCGAGAAATTCATCATCCTCTGAAGATTCGTTCAATTCGGTAGCATCGTGAAAATCCTCATTGTCGAGAGCATTATTGTTCACTGAAGATGGTTCTTGATTGACAATAATAGGACGAACCAACGGTGAATTTGTTGCATTGTCACTCTCGAAAAACATCCTTGCCGCAACATTTTCTTCAACTGCTTCAACATTGATCGAATTGAAAAAGTCATCGTACTCAAACATCCAAGGCTGACCAGGACATTTGACTGGTAAAGTGTGCCTTTGTACTCTAACTTCAGACCATTCCTCGACCCATTTAGTCTCTAGATTCCAGACTCTTAAGTTTGGGGTGGAATACCCAAGAAAGTATCCTTCAATTGCTTTAGCCCCAAACTTTCCATTAGGATCGATTATTGTGCACGGAGCTCCAAACGGTTCAAGATATGACAAATCTGGTTTCCGTTTATTAATAAGCTCAAAGCAGGTCTTGTTGTGCCTTTTGACTGTAAGGACTCGGTTCAACGTGTAACATGCAGAGGCCACAGCTTCAGTCCAGAAGGGAATCGGCAACTGTGACTCTACCAACATTGTCCTAGCAGTCTCGATCAATGTACGATTTTTACGTTCAGCGACGCCATTTTGTTGAGGAGTGTAAGCCGCACTAAATTCGTGAAGAATACCTTTTGAAGTGCAAAACTCCGCCATGGCATGATTTTTGAATTCTGTACCATTGTCGCTACGTATCCGTCTAACTTTCAACTTATACAAATTCTCAATCTGAATGATCAAGTTTTTGATAATACCGAAAGTTTCACTCTTGTGTGCCATGAAAGCCACCCAAGAAAATCTTGAATAATCATCAGTTATCACGAGGCAATATTGATCATTCCGGATGCTTTTATGCTTGACAGGACCGAACAAATCCATGTGCAAACGTTCAAGAGGAACAGCTACCGTGTTGATCTTCTTTGTCGGGTGTCGCTTCTTCGTTTGTTTTCCTTTTTGGCACGAAACACAGACATCTTGAAGATGGAAGTTTTTAAGAGGAACACCATTCACCAATTCATTTGACACCAAATGATTCATTTTGCGTAAGTGAATGTGACCCATTCGTCTGTGCCAAGAGATTGAGTCTTTTTCTGTGGCTTTGGAAACGAAACAGGTTGCTTGTGCAGACGTTGTGATAGCTTGGCTCATATCAAGGACATACAAATCATTTATCCTTGGAGCCGACAAGAGAATCCATTCTTTTGGAATTTTGAAGCCGGGTTTCAGCACATAACATCCATTTGCATCAAAGTGTACTGAGAACTGCTTATCACAGATTTGTGAAACGCTGAGAAGATTGTGATCAAGTTGTTGTACAAAGTTGATCTTATAAAAGCTAACAACCCCGTTGGAAATCATTCCTTCACCTGTAATATATCCGCCTTTATCTCCAGCAAAAGCAACATAACCTCCTCTAATAGATTTGACGTCGTAGAGAAGCTTCATGTTGCCTGTCATGTGCCTGGATGCCCCACTATCAACAATCCAATGACTACTGATAGTTCCTCCTGGAACACCCTGCACATGAACTCACTTGATTAGTTGGAGATGGGGACCCAAGCCATTGTGGTCTTGGGTCTTCCATTTTCATCAACAACAATAACTTCTATTCTTTGATGATTCGAAAATTGTGATGATCCCCCTGATTCTTTAACCGTTTTTGGTTTCCAGGTCTGTTTTGGTTTACCAGTGTCATTCTTTAAAATTTTAACTTCATGGTTGTCAGAAGTTTTTGAATTTTCTGGTTTGACAGAAACAGATGGTTTGTTAACCACATCGGTTTTAATTGCCTTTTCAATTTTCTTGACCTGTTGGCGTTTCTGTTTCTTTTCCCTTTCTTTTACAAGGCGGGGATCTTGTTTTACAGAAACAGATCGTTTGCGGTCAGTTTGGTCACGGGGATCATCAATTTTGGCTTTTAACTTATGAAGATACGGGCAATTTCGAATGATATGCCCAATTTCACCACATTCAAAACATGATCTTCGTTCAACAAACCCCGAAGTATCATGTGATCGTCTTGTCGATGATGAACTTTGTGATCCCGAGGTACTAGGTTTTGAACTATTTGGTTCATTCCTTTTCATCACTGTTGCTTTCTTGACAAAATCTAAGTTAGATTGATTTTCAAATGTTTCAATTTTGTCCGTTCCCTTTGATTTCACAAAGTTCACATTCTTGTTCTTCTTTTGATTCGGCTTCCTTTGACCTTGAGCCGGTAATTTTTGTTTTGATTTATTATGATTTTGCTGCTTTTGCACTGTTGGTAATTTTTGATTGCCAAATTGTTTTCGAACTTCGGCCTTTGGGATAGGAGGGCACTGTGTTACTGTAACATGTGATCATGTCTTTCCCAAAAACTTATTTGTCGAATTTTCAAAGACTTTACTGATTAAAGATTGATTAACATTTTTAATAGGAAAATCTTTGTCTGAATAAATTCTATCATCACCAACAAGAGTGTACAGCAAATCCACACTCTCCGACTCTTTTGCAGACGAGGACTCAATTGCAACAGTCTTAGCGGGTTTTGCAGGAGGATCACACAGAATATGATTCTCAAGAGGTATGTCCTCTTCTTTGATTACCGCATCAGACTTTGCTGAGTCAGTATCATCGGATTCATCATCAGAAGAATCAACATCCTCAATCACAACTGGAGGATCCTGTTTGGTTCGGCAGAAGACACACATGTATCTGCTGACACATCTGAATCTGATGATACTTCTTTCTTGTATCCGAGTCCTGCTGCAAATTCATTAACATCTAGAGGAACAGATGGTTCAAAGAAAGTTCTATCCTCCTCGTCAGGCATGGCATCATAATTGTGTCTCACAGGTGGTGGACATTTCTTGTAGCCTATGCATGTGACATCCCGTTTCTCTTTCTGAACGTCAATGATGTGATCCAACACATAGCTAGAGCTCAAATAACTGTCTAGCTTAAGTTGGATCGCCTCACTTTCAGTTTTGACACAAGCCATTTCTTTTTGCATTACCTCAAGACGAGTTATATACAAATTAATGTCAGTTTGTTTTCTGGAAACCATTTTAGTTAACTCGGTTTTATCTTTCTTTAATTTTTCAATTACCGATTTAAACTCCTTTTCATGGTTTTCATAAAACATGTTGGCTTCAGTGCACTTCGAGAGATCCACGGTTAACTTCTGATTGTGGATGAATGTCACATCATATTTCTCTTGCAAAGCCTCGTGTTTGCTTTGCAACTCACACCACTTATCATTCAATGAAGCATGTTTGTCTTGCAAGTCAAACAAACTAGCTTGTAAAGCATCATGTTTGCCTTGCAACTCAGACATGTTTGTCTCTAAATCAGCACATTTAACATTTAAACTATCACAATTTTCACAACTAACTACAGTGGGTTCATCGACACATACCTGACTTGATGAACTGTCGACATTAGCCATAAAGGCTGAATGGAGAGAAGACGAAGAGTAAGCAGCTTGATCCACCAAAATAGATCTTCTTTCAGTTCCTGCTGCAGCTTCTTCCAAAAGCTCATCAATATCTGCATCGACTGACGCACTTGATGTCTCATCCACATGATCATTGCCTGAAGTGGAGGATTCTTCATCTGAGCTTCCACTATAACCAGAACTGTCTTCATCTTCAGAAGATTCATCACCATTGGTGGAAGATTCTCCACCACTGGTGTGCTTTAAATCCTTTATGACTTCAGCAAAACACGCTGTTCCATCTGGAGCATCATTTCCCAACTGAAGCGACCAATCACAACCTTCATCTACTTGAACCACAAGTGCCTGGTTGGCATTTGATGGCCCTGCTTGGCTTTGGTTGTTGACAGGTATCAACGTACGAACATTGTTCCTGTTCTGGTTCTGCTGGTTGCCTTGGTTTCTGAAAGGATTTTGGTTTCCATGTTGAGCTGGTCTTGTGCATTCCCTTTTGAAATGACCCCGTTCACCACAGTTAAAGCACTTTACAGCTTGCTTGTCGAACCCATACTTGGTGTCTTTCTTGCTTTCCAAGCTGGTTCTACCAGTTCTTTCCATGAAATCCTTTGCTCTCCTCACAGCACTTGCGAACGCCCATTTGATATCCATCAAATCCATCTCTTCCTTATCAATCTGCTGATAGTCTTCTTGTGTCAAATTAATGTTGCCAATCTGACCTTCCACTAATCCACAGTATGCGCTCACCAAAGTGTTTAGCAGCTCCATGTGTTCCTTTGCTACTTCCACACTGACTTTAGAAAAGCTTGAGGTGTCGAGCCGCACTGTATTTGGCTTGGATTGCTGACCAGCAGATGATGTGCTTCCATAACATGCTTGTTGTTGAGCAGGAAGTGGATTCCCATACATGTCTGTTGTTGGAGGAGGCTTGACCGGAACTTGGATAGGATTGCCATACATATCTGTGCTAGACACAAACGCCGTCTGAATTGGAGCATGTGAGATTGGTCTTGCAGGGGTGCTAGATGTTCCATAATACATTTTAGGATTAAATGGAGCATGTGAGATTGGTCTTGCAGGAGTACTAGGAGTTCCATAATACATTTCAGGATTCTGTGGCACTAGAACCCTTTTCGCCTTAATGGTTTCTTCCTGATTTTTATTCTCCAGAAGTTGAACAAAGTCATTGAAGTTTGTTGTAGCCAAAATGCCATTGAGCTTCAGGATTTCCAAGAAATTACTCCATTGTGGTGGCAAAGCATCAGCAAACTTGGTGACGATTTCGATTGGAGTCGTTATCACTCCAAAAGTTCCCATTTCAGTCAACAAATGAGAAAATCGACTCGTCAAATCTCCCAAAGATTCTTTATCCATGCATGTAAACCCATCAAACTCTTTCTTGAGTAGACCTTGTCTCAATTGGCGAGTCGCTTCGTTTCCTACACCTCTCGTCTTCAACGCATCCCATAATTTCTTTGTCGTTTTGAAGTTGACAAATTGATGGTAAATATCCTTGCTTAATGCCTGAGTAAGAATGGCATAAGCTTTCTTCTCTAAATCATAGACCTTCTTCTGATCTTCCGAAAGATCGGCAAATGTTGCAGCAGAGGAAGCGGCAACCTCGATAGTTTGATCAAAATCTGTGGTGAAACGTAACCACAATTCCGTGTTTTGTCCAAGGACGTATGTATGAAATCTGTCAATCCATCCCGGATATTCGCTTAAGTGCATCAACTTTGGAGGCCGATTCAAACTTCCGGTTTCGCTCTCGCTTAAGAGAATGCTTTGAATACTTGGAGTTTGATTTGATACGAATGCCCATTGACCGGTAGAAATTGCATTAGCTTGCGAAGATACCGGTGCGGAAGATTCGGCCCACGAAGGAGACAAACTCGTGTTTCTATACTTTCCGCTATCTGGAGACGGAGTACCATAATACATATCTGTATTAACCAGAGTACCCCAAATCGGATTCATTTTTGATCAAGAAAAAATGAATACCTGAAAATCACACTTAAATCAAACAGTTAAATCACTTTCTTCAAACCTTCTGTTAAAAAAAATGACAATTATCTCGACGAAACAAAGTCCCACGAAACAGACTTAGACTTGTTATTTTTACGAAACAGATTTTGATGGCTTTTGGGCTCCCAGACGAAACAAGCCCAAATAGAAAGATGAATATTTAATTTCGCTGGTAATATACAAGTGATTTCGGCCTAAGCAGTTTGGTTTTCGGCAACAACAGTGATTCTGAAGTGATTTCGGCAATAAGGTAAGGGTGAGTGTTTTCGGCAAAAGGATTTCGGCCCAGATGTGAATTAGGCCCACAGTTGATTTCGTTGAAAAAGGCCCAATTCTGTTGTGCAAGCCCAGTTTTCTTGTGCGACTATCAGATCCTTAATTTCGCTGGCTTTTCTGTTAATTTCGCTGGTATGTTCTCGCTATTACGACGATCAGTAAAATCGCCGAAAAACCGTAATAATCTCGCTGAGGACGATTACACGGTTACCAAAGTCGCCTTTGGATTTGAGTTGGCCGGGTCAAGCAATTTCGCTGGTTACTGAAATATCAAGGGGTAGTAATTCCGCTGGTTTATGCTTGTGCGATTAAAATCTGTTGACTTTCTATAACCTGACACAAAACAGACAACTTTCTTTTTCAACTCAAACTTTCGGCTACACAAGCCCCAAGTTACCAACCATGATGATGTCTTGTACTATTTTAATCATACAACAAATTCCAAGACATAAACACCTTTCAATATTCAAATTTCAAAGATTAAACAGGTTAATTTAATGATGAACACATTGAATATTTGATGAAGATATGAAGAACAGCCCAGAAATTTATGAATTTTCTGATGAACCGAAGATTTTCCGAAACCCGATTTTGCCCGTAACTTCACTAAAAACCAAGGTTTAACATGTGAAAATGAAAAATAAAATGGTTTTTATAGGAACTAACAGCAAAAACACCAGAATTTTCGAAGTTTAAGGCTGATTTTTCAGAAAAATATGAACTTTTCAAACCCGAAAAAAAACAACCCGAAAACACCTCGGTTTTAACAAGGAGAAGAGCCAAGGCTCTGATACCACTTGTAGGTCCGGCTAGGGGAGGATCTAGTCGCCTAATCCTTGTGTACAAACACGTCCGGTTGTGCGGAATCCAACCGGAGATGCAAACCGAGATCGAACACGACAAGAACACGAGATACAAGACCCAAAGATTCAAAGTTTAACACACTTGTATAGTTATGATAAGAGTACGAGTACAAGATGATACAAGATCCGGTTAAACACAAACACACTAAAACTCTCTCGGTTCTCTCCGGTGCTCACTTGTGCGCTGCTTTGTCTTGTCCGTTGCACACACACTACCGAAAACACTTGTTTTCGGTATTTATATTTGTTCTACACACTTGTGCGCTGGGTCCCTTGTGTCCGGCCCAAGATTGGTCAAAGCCCAAAGTGAGAGAGAAGCCCAACATGCAAACTGTTGAGCATGCACGTACATGTTTCATATCTTTGAAGTTTAGTCAACATAGTCAACATGATGACATCATCATGACATCATCATGATGATGTCATGATGATGTGGCAGCGGGAAACGGCTCGCGGCACTCCGTGCTTCGCGTGTCGAACTCTGGGACGCACGACGGAGGAATGTCGTGACGTCGGGCTTGAGCCGAACCTAACCGGGTCGAACCGAAACGAGTTGAACCGAACCAAGTCGCGTCCACATAATATGTATCAACATAAAGGTCACTCAAAACAACAATTTTCCAAAATTGGAATTCATATGAATATATTTTGATTATCTAAAAAACCAAATATGTATGTTAAAACATTACCTTATTTAAGGCAAGCTCATTGTGCCGGTAAATTGAAACTCGTGCAGCATGTGCAATTTTGCCACCAGCATCTTTTGGTAATTGCTTCTTACCAGATTTTGCCCTTACTACATATCTACATAAAAAATGTAGCATTTTTAGCGGTTTTCCGAACTGACCATATATTGTTTGAATGTTTGATAGGCAGCAGGTCACTTACATCATGTAACAAAGAGATTTGTTACATGAAATAATAGTATCATCGGTTTTACCGGTTTAAAGTACAAATCCATCTATCCCCCAATTTGAATTTCTTAGGTTCAAAAGAGAGACACACACATACATCAAAATTGGACATTGCTCATTAAGTTGGGCCAAGTCCAGCTTCTTAAACGAGTCACTTAGGCCCAAGTTAAGATATTACTATGGTCACATAGTCACAGAGGTGAAAAACCCAACTGGGCTTGGAAAAGCATTCAGATAGGAGCCGTCTAAACCAACAAATTCTGTTAGGAGGGACGTTATCGATTCAAATTGACAACCACAGGGATGAGAATGATTGATTTTGGCAAACAGGGGCTGAACATTCGATTAGGAGTAAACCACAGGGACGGAAATTGTACTTTACTCTATAATTTAATCTTAGGTTCATTGTTTTTTGAGCAACACCAAATACTATGTAGATAAATTCCCCTGCTCGTTGCGCCTGCGGTTAGTGGTATTAGTTCAATTCTTTACTGTATTGGTACGGTGTCGACACTAAGTATAGCAATCAAAAAAGATAAAATTAAAACACATTTTTCTTCTACTTTAAGAAATCAAGGGTGATAGCGTTTGTGGTGGCTTCCACAAATAATGTTAGTGTTCGTTAATGTGGAGTTAGCCTAGCTGGTAGAAGCACATGTCTCTTACTCTTAAAAGGAAGGTCTTAGGTTTAAATCTAAGCATAAAGGAATAATTTATAATTATTAGTAAAAAAAATAAAATTAGCCATTCGAAAAAAAAAACGTCAATGTTCAAAAATGTCACGACAAATTTGAGGGAAAAATAAGTACAGATTTGAACGAGAAACTACAAAAAGAATCCTATGAGAATGGAGACCATACTTGAACATAGCTTCACACCCATTTGAAGATCCTGAAGAACAAATAAAGAACTCCTATGAGTTTCTGAAGATTCCGACAATAATTTCACCGGAATAATTTTCCGAACACGAGTTTTGCAAAGAACTTCAATAAAAACCTTAAACTAACATGTATGCATAAGATAATAACAAGGTTTTGTATGAATTAATAAGCAAAACAACAAGGTTTTCAAGATTTTTAAAAATGATTTTCAGAAAAGATAAACTTCAAACTCAAGAAAAACTCATGAAAATCTTTGAAAAATCAAGAAAAACAACTTGGTTTTAACAAGGAATCGAGCCAAAGCTCTGATACCAATTGTAGGTCCACCCAGAGGATCGAGTAACCTCTGTTCCCTGTTTTCCGACAAACCCGAAAGTGCGGAATCCAAACGGGTAAGTTAAACCAAGTTACGAACACGTAAGACACAAGATTCAACGATTAACACTCAATGTATTAATGCTAGAAAACGGTTACAATGCGGTGTTTACAAATGGTCTCTGTAAACTCTCAGTGTGTGTGTTACAATGTGTTCGCTCAGTGAAATCTATTCAGACTTCTCTAATTTGTTCTGTCTGATGTCTGTGCTATATATACTGAAACACTTCGACGAAATCAGGAACTGGACAAAATCCCATAGGATCGACGAAATCACATTTGTTTTGACGAAATCAAAGTGATTTCGTCACTTTGAGAAGCCTGGGCTTGGTCTTCGTCCAAATGATGTAGCAGCCCAAAACATATTCAAAGTCCATTACAAGTCTTCGGCCCAACATGCAAAGAAACGGCCTAGACAAGTTTCTGATATAAGCTTTCACCAATTTCAACAATCATGACATCATCATGACATCACAATAATGATGACATGGTGATGTGTCACGGGACTTGGTTGCGGCGCTCCGTGCTTCGCGTGTCGAACTCTGGGGCGCACGACGGAGGAATGTCGTGACGTCGGGCTTGAGCTGGACCTAACCGAGTCGACCCGAACCGAATCGAACCGAGTCGAGTCGCGTCCACATAAAGTGTACCAACAGAGAAAGAGGAGGATGAGGATAACAATGGGGCCAACCTCCTATCATCTCTTAGGAAGTTGGATATACAGTTATGTGAAAGTATGGAGCGTTTGTGTTGTCCAAATTGCATTGAGAGTTTAGTGATCAAGTGGTGTAGTTCAGTTAGACATGTCTCCTTCCCAAGAGCAACAACAACAGGTGGAGGAGGGCAGAATCTCAAGTCACTTACTCTATATATAGATGGTTGTGGAAATCTAAAATCAATAAATCAATTGAGTAACTCCACTCACCTCACCTCTTTGTCAATAATTGGTTGTCACATGGAGTTACTTTCTGATCTTCATCAACGATCAAATCTCACCTCCTTGTGCATACAAGGTTGTAAAAGCATAGAGTCATTTTCTGACCTTGAGCTATCAAAGCTCACCAAGTTGACAATAGGAGGTTGTGAAAGCATAGAGTCTTTTCCTAACCTCCATCTGCCAAATCTCACACATTTGTATATAGAAAGTTGCAAAAACATGAAGGCATTTGGTGACATGCAGCTACCAAATCTAATCAGTTGGAGGATAGAAGATGGTGAAAATCTTGAGTCATTTCCTGACCTTCAGCTATCCAATCTCACCATGTTAAAAGATATGTCCATCAGAAATTGTCCAATGATTGAAGCTTCCTTGCTTTGGCCTCCCAATTTGTGTTCCCTTGATGTAGGGGGGTTGAAAAAGCCCATCTCAGAATGGGACTATCAGAATTTCCCAGCTTCACTTGTTGACCTAAGATTATGGTGGGAACCAGATGTGAGGAATTTTAGTCAATTGTCCCCCCTTTTCCCTTCTTCTCTTACGAGTTTGGCAATATTCCGATTTGATAAACTAGAATCACTTTCAACCGGACTCCAACACCTCACATCCCTTCAACATCTTGACATTTTCTACTGCCCAAAGGTGAACGATCTACCAGAGACGCTGTTACCATCACTTTTGAGTTTGAGAATATATGGTTATTGCCCTGTATTGAAAGAAAGGTGTGAAGGAAGAGGCTCCCACTACTGGCCTCTCATCTCTCATATCCCCTGCATCCACATATAAGAGACTAATTGAAAGAAAGGTACATGTTTATTAAATGTCTGTTCTACCCATTGGACTAATAATTTTTATTATTCATTTGGTCTCATTCGTTTTAAATCATCTTATTTTACTGGCAAATTGGAAAATAATAATCCCATCTTTCTTAAATTGGCCGATAATAATCCCAAGTCAATTATTAGCCAATAATAATCCGACCTCGTCCAATTTTTTTGTAAAATAGTCTACCGTTAAAATAAGCTTAACGGAGTTAAGTGTTTTTCCGAATTACAAACTGATGTTTTAGGGCTTTTGATCGGAATGAGGATACGAGTCGATTGATGTAAAATTTACCTCAAAATATTGCCCCCAACCCATGAAAACAGTGCTTCAATTCGGGTGTTTAACTTCCAATTAACAAAATTCAAGCCATTTCGAACACAATTTCGAGGTAAGTTTTACATCAATCGACTCGTATCCTCGTTCCAATCAAAAGCCCTAAAACATCGGTTTGTAATTCGGAAAAAACACTTAACTCCGTTAAGCTTATTTTAACGGCATACTATTTTACAAAAAAATTGGACGAGGTCAGATTATTATTGGCTAATAACTGACTTGTGATTATTATCGGCCAATTTCAGAAAGATGAGATTATTATTTTCCAATTTGCCTATTTTATTTAATAATCGATTCAAAAAGGAAGATCCAACCTTCCGGGTATGTATATGTGTAGGTCCCTCGGAGGTTGAGGTTAAACCTTATCCTTGTTAAGTTTAACACACTAGCAAGTGCGGAATCCAAGCTAGAATGCAAACCGGTAGTTTATATGAGAACACAAGCTACAAAGAGAAAGGTAGACACACAAGATATCAAAGTTTTCTCTTGTATTTCAGTGGACACGGTTACAGCCCTTGACCAAACTGAAAATACGCTCTCTACAAGACTAAGTTCACTCACACATTGAAGTGAACACATTACATCAGTATATATATCCATCACAGGTCGTCTGGTCGAAGGATCAGATAGACTGATCGAAAGATCATCTATCGAGATAAAACCTATCGAAGGATCCACACATACCTCGAAGGATGATATCCTTCGAGGTCCATCTATATCCATCGAAGGTTATCCTTCGAGCTCATCGAAGGATATAAACAATCCTTCGATGACTCATCCTTCGACACACACGACTTACAAACTTGTTCTAACTGTTTGACCAAGTCAAACCAGGAGGATGGTTGACTTGGTCAAACTTACATCAACCTTACATTAAAGACATCGTTTTGTATCATGACGAAATACAGACAAAGTACAGACACAAGTGCACCAACAAACTCCCCCTTGGCTGTAGCTTTGTCTCGATCTTCGTGTCTTCAAGTCTTTGACGTCCTTTCAAGTCTTCAATGTCGGAGGATCTTTAAAGTCTTCACGTCTTGAAAGCAGAAAGTGTATCAACAAACTCCCCGTTTCATGTAGGAAGTGTGTTGACAAACTCCCCCTTAACATAAGCTCCCCCTTGAGTTATGCTTGTGAAATACTTGTTCTTTATGAATTGAGATCCTTATGGTGTTGATGATGGTCAGCGGCAACTCGATCATCTTCATCACTTGAGTGCCTTCACGTCGTGTCTTCATTCCGAAGCTTGTCATCGACCATGTTCTCCTTGCTTTTAGAATCTGCACATGCAAGAAATCTAAACGCGTAATGAGAACAACTGCCTGGAATATCATAAGCAAACGACACACATGTGACCATTGTTCAATCAAACACCGTCCGACAGTTTGAAAGTTTAACAAATTTTTTTATCAATTTTAGTTTTTAACTTTCAAAATTTGCAAATTTCGACCGTTTATGAAGATTTAGTCGTTTTGGTTTTCAATCAGGTTTCAGGTAACGAAGACTCGAGATCCAACATCGTACGATCGAAAGTAAAATAGAAATAAAATCTTTTTGGCTTTTATAAAGTTTATATTAAAACACACCTAAAATCTTTTTGGTATTTTGAATATTTGAAATGTAAAGACAGAAAGCAGTAAATAAATATATACAAAGATGCAGAAACTGAAAGCATTAAATAAATATTTACAGACATTCTTTTTGCGAGTTTCGAGGGTAAGAGAATCATATCAGTGTACGGTCATGCCAAAACTCTCTTGTTGTTCTTTTAGTTAACATTAAGATAAGCATCCTATAACAATTATCGGTATTGTTGTCCACGTAAGCTCAACTTATCAGATGTAATCATGGCGAGGGGATACGTTAAGGTATGATTTATACTTACCGACCGGTGTTCATCCACATCACGACACATTCCCGTATCAAGGTATGCACGAGGGTTCATCTTACCGGTGAGTATACCGATTATCATCTGTTTGACCGTATATGATGTGAGATTCTCACTTATTTTGATTGAAAACAAGCCCTATGTGATAGAATCACTTATTGATGAGGAACTTGATTTTCGATGCATGAGGGCACAGGAGCAAGTCCGTGAACAGGTCAGTACTTTCGTACAGCAGAGAGACGAACTTGACTCCCGGAAAAATGTGATATTTTATCACTTATTTGTTTGGACATGTGATTGTTTATCACTTATTGAGGTCGAATGCAGTATGTACACGTATGTATAGTATCATGGAAGATCTAGACTTGCGTCCCCGTTATTTTTCGGTAAAAGATACAACCATGATACCCAGATGATAAGCAGCATAAAGACCGAATATCTCAGAACCTCGGCAATCTCTCAAACGAAATTTCGGTACTAAGACCATATGCCAATGAATGGTTCCCACCTGGTCTTCAGTCGATTTAAGTTTATATCACCCTGCACATTTGTTGGTGCACTTGTGTCTGTACTTTGTCTGTATTTCGTCATGATACAAAACGATGTCTTTAATGTAAGGTTGATGTAAGTTTGACCAAGTCAACCATCCTCCTGGTTTGACTTGACCAAACAGTTAGAACATTGTTTTTAAGATGTTTGGGTCGAAGGATGAGTCATCGAAGGATTGTTTATATCCTTCGATGAGCTCGAAAGATAAACCTTCGATGGATGTTGATGGACTTCGAAGGATATCATCCTTCGAGGTATATGTGGATCCTTCGATGAGTTTCAGATCGATAGATGATCCTTCGATCAGTCTATCTGATCCTTCGACCAGACGAGCTGTGATGGGTATATATATCCATCACATGTGTTCACTTCATTAGGGCAGAAAAGTGAGAGGTGAAAGGTGTGTGAGTGTGAGAGAACTCAGTCTTGCAGAGAGCATTCTGTTGAGAGCACACACACACGCATGTTTTAGAGAGTTTGCAAAACACATTTGTAAACATAGCTTTGTAACCGAACCTTTCTTCGTATTAATACAAGTGGTGTTAATCGGTGAAGATTGTGTGTTGTGTTGTGTTTGTGCTTGTTCTATCTCGGTTTGCATTCTAGCTTGGATTCCGCACTTGCTAGTGTGTTAGACATAACAAGGATTAGGTTTAACCTCAACCTCCGAGGGACCTACAAGTGGTATCAGAGCCGTGGCTCTTTTCCTTGTTAAAAACCGAGTTTATACAAGACTTTGGAGTGTTTGGACAAAAACTCACTTGGTTTAGCATCTGTTTTTAGTGTTTTTCGCACATTTCTAGACGTAAAAACGTGTTCTAAACTAACCGGGTGTGTTAAAGAACGGGTTGGGTAACTTAAAAACTTGTTTTTAAGAAGTTTGGTAATTTCCGGCCAAATTCCGACTTACTCCGGTGACCGGTTTCTGGATAAGAACCTTCTTTTTAGGCAATATTTTTATTGGTTCAAAATCTGTTTTGGCAGAAAGTAAGGTCTGAACATACCTTCTGCCGAAAGTTTCTACCAACCCATCAACTTTTTCACCAACCTGTCACTTTTGTCAACTGTGTCAGTGCAGATCGAAGGATATCCTTCGAAGTCGAAAGATCATCTTTCGATCAAAGGAGGTTCGATAGATAATCATCCTTCGAACATCCTTCGAAGTCTGTGACTTATCCTTCGATCCAAGGAATCTTTTCGAAGGATATATCTGTCGATCTACAGGTCTTATTCGAAAGACAAGGATCCTTCGATTGGAGAGTCTTTCGAAATCATTGTTCGAAACTCAACAGTGATCTTTCGAACACTGTTGATCCTTCGAACAAGTTCTGGTCCTTCGATTCTAGTCTGTTTAAGTTTAACAAGTTTGTGTTTTTCAGGTCTTTCGATCAAGGATCCTTCGACTGGTTGTTATCATTCGAGATATTAACATAGTTTGTGAAAATTATATTTTTCAAAAAAAGGGAAAACTTGTTTTTCTAATTTTAAATCAATTTTCACTTAATATATTAATTTTCTTTACAAAATGGGAACAAACGGTCAGTGGGATCCAACTGCGTGGACTCAAACAACTTTGACTCCACAATCATCAGCTACGCAATCATCAGCTACGCAATCTACGTCGGATTTCAACAAAACTGCATGGATGCAGGCTATTGCCCCACCTCAAGCTGCAATGATAACTGCAAATCAATGGACATTGGTCACAAATCAAAGCAGCAGCATTCAAGCTATGATGCAGAACGACAGTGAAACTGGTACAAGCACAAAACCGCCAAAGCTAAATCACATCAATGATTGGGGATGGTGGAAAGAAAGGCTGAGAACTTATGTTCAGGGGCAAGGTCAAGATCTATGGATGTGCTTCTTCACCGCATTTGACAATGATTTGGAAGTTGCAGGATCTAACCCACAAACTTACAGCACTATGTCTGAAGATGATAAGAAGAAATTTGAGTTAGAAAAGAAAGCATTCATGATTCTCACACAAGCTCTTCACAGAGACATTTACCACCAGTTTGTTTACTGCACGACTACTAAAAGCTTGTGGGATATGCTCACGTTAAGATGTGAAGGAAATGCTCAGTCTAGAAAGATCAAGCAAGAATTACTGAAGAAAGAGTTTGAAGGATTCACGTGTATGGAGAATGAGACTTTGGCAGAGTTATCTACAAGGTTCCATCACTTGTTGAGCGAGATGTTTGCTTTTAGAGTCACTGCCACTCCACAAGAAATGGTGAAGAGATTCGCTGATAGCTTACCAGCAAAGTGGAGCAGTTATCTTGAAATTCTCAAAGAAAATGGTGTTCTAGACACAATCACCGTTTATGAGTTAATTCAAAAATTGGAGAACAAGGATGTAGAAGAAAAGCTTAAGGCAAAAAGAACACTAACTCCTCAAAATCCAGAGATGTACTATGGGATTGCAGGAGGTATCAGTGGAGAAAAACCAGTCTCTCAACATGCGAAGCTTCAAACAGCCTTCATCTCAAACACCGGGCCATCCACAACAAATCAGTTTGATCCTTCAGCATACACGATGTTTTCAAGACCAGATTCTTCTTCTCTACGACAGGATGTGCAACCGACAGCTCAGCAATTCACACCACCGCCTTTCTTAGACCCAAGCAGAGCTCAGCAGCAACAACCGCAACAGCAAGGGTTTTATGGAAGCTCTTCAAACTTTCAAGCCACTTCCAATCCGAACACAGTCAGATTAGACACTTCCAACTTTTCCAAAGTCAGTGTCGAAATAGCCAAGGAGTATATGGAGATGTTGAACACCTTGGTTAGTGCTTATTGTGGATTGGTCGCAGGTCAGATTGGGAATATCAATCTAACCAATGAAGATTATCAGCAAGTGGATAGAGAAGAGTTTGAAATGATGGATATCAAATGGGCTCTTGCTAGTGCAATTCGAAGAGCAAAGGAGTTTATGGAAAGGACGGGGAGAACCAACTTGGAAAGCAAGAAAGACACCAAGTATGGGTTCGACAAGCAAGCTGTAAAGTGCTTTAACTGTGGTGAACGGGGTCATTTCAAAAGGGAATGCACAAGACCAGCTCAGCATGGAAACCAAAATCCTTTCAGAAATCAAGGCAACCAGCAGAACCAGAACAGGAACAATGTTCGTACGTTGATGCCTGTCAACAACCAAAGCCAAGCAGGGCCATCAAATGCCAACCAGGCACTTGTGGTTCAAGTAGATGAAGGTTGTGATTGGTCGCTTCAGTTGGGAAATGATGCTCCAGATGGAACAGCATGTTTTGCTGAAGTCGTAAAGGATTTAAAGCACGCCAGTGGTGGAGAATCTTCCACCAATGGTGATGAATCTTCTGAAGATGAAGACAGTTCTGGTTATAGTGGAAGCTCAGATGAAGAAACCTCCACTTCAGGCAATGATCATGTGGATGAGACATCAAGTGCGTCAGTCGATGCAGATATTGATGAGCTTTTGGAAGAAGCTGCAGCAGGAACTGAAAGAAGATCTATTTTGGTGGATCAAGTTGCTTACTCTTCGTCTTCTCTCCATTCAGCCTTTATGGCTAATGTCAACAGTTCATCAAGTCAGGTATGTGTCGATGAACCCACTGTAGTTAGTTGTGAAAATTGTGATAGTTTAAATGTTAAATATGCTGAAAAGGAAAGTCAGTTTGAAATCACAAACAAACACAATCAAGAATTGATTGTAGATCTTTCTAAAGCAACTGAAGCTAACTTGTTTTTAACCAGAAATGAAAAGGAATTTAAGGCAACAATTGCGTCATTAAGACATGATGTTTCAGAATTACAAAAGGCTGTTTTGCGAAAACAACATGCTAACAATAATCTTATTGACACAATTGAAAAGCAAATGGTAGAGTTGGCAACAACTCGATGTGAATGTGAGACAATTAAGCAGAAACTGGAAAGCTATTCCAATTCCCGCTATGTATTGGATCACATCATTGACGTTCAAAACAAAAAAGGGGGATGCAATATGTATTGGATACAAATCATGTCCTCCCCCAATGAATCACAATTACTCCAAATTGCCTGATGACGAGGATATGCCCCGTTTTGAACCTACTGTGCCACTCGGTCTAGATGACTTTGCAGCAGGCCTCGGGTTCACAACTGGTACATCATCCTCGGATCAATCAGAATCTGAGAATGTGACAGATTCATCGTGTGTTAAGGAACAGAGTCCTCCCATTGTTGAGGATGCTGATTCTTCGGATGATGAATCTGAAGAAATTGTGAAACAACAGTCTAACTCGGTTACAACAGATATTCCAATCGAGAATCACATCCTGTGTGATCCACCAGTGAAACCGAGTAAGACTGAAATGTCAAAAGCAATGGAGTCCCTTGTATCTAGCAGTGAAGAGAATAACTTGTTGTACACGCTCAAAGGAGATAGCAAAATCTACTCTAACAAAGATTTTCCAATTAAAAATGTAAATCAAGATTTAATTGAGCAAATTTTTGAAGGATGCACTGATAAGTTTTTGGGGAACAAAAGTGGCAAAGTTACCGTCACTCAATGTGATCCAATTCCGTGTGAACAAATTAGAAAACAATACGGAAACCAAAAACTACCAATTGAGCGAAAACAACAAGTCAACTCCGGAAAGGGTAAGGTACAGGGAAAGAAGGCTCAGAACAAGAATGTTCAAGCACCTAAAGTTCAGCAGCCTAAGGCTGAACAACCAAAGGTTCAACAACAAAAGGTGCAAAACAAAAGAGCTCCTGTTAAGAAACGAGGACCGAAAATGAACTTTGTTGGATCCACAGGTTCAGACAAACTTGAAACATTTCAGGATAAATCTAACCTTGAGTTTATAAAACAATTTAGAATTTTAAAACGAGATGATCAGAATAATTACACCCAACACACCAACGCATGTGATTTAGGTCCAAGCACGTCTAGATCACAAAGTTCATTGTCTGGTTCTCCGTCTGGTCATCAACATGTTTCTCCGAAGTTTGTAGAGCGGAGAACATGTTTTGAATGTGGGGCAGTTGGGCATATTGTAAGATATTGCCCACACGTGCAAAAGCTGAAGTCAATAACGAGTGCTCCCCAAGAAATCGATTACCGAAAACGATCAGTTTCCCCGAAACAAGACCCACGTGTCTTGAAAGAAAGGGAAAAGAAGTTAAAGCAAAAGAATCAAAAGGTAATTGAAAAGGCCTTAAAATCAGAGGTCAAAGAAGAAAAACCTGTACAAGCAAAATCTGAAACTGTAAAACCAGTAAATGCTAAAACAATAAATTCAAATACTGGTAAAGGACAAACAGCTTGGAAGCAAAAGCAGGTAATTCAATCAGGGGGAGCACCACAGGTTCTTTTTCCTAATCATCAAGTGATTGAAATCACTTTCCTTGATGATCAAGGACGACCCAAGTCCACAAAGGCTTGGGTCCCCCTCTCCAACTAATCTCTGAGTGAGTGTGTAGGATATTCCAGGAGGAACTATTGATAGTCTTAGGATTGTTGATAGTGGAGCGTCCTTGCATAAGAAAGGCGACAGAAGAGTTTGTTGCCATTGATGGAGAGAGAGAAAAGAAAAGGAAAAGAAGAAGAATATGTTGGTGAAAGAATGTGGTTGAATGTAGTTGAAAATTCGACAAGATGGATAATGTGCCAAAATTTGGTTGTTCTGGTTTTTGATCAGGTCATCAGGAAAGATTTCAATGAAAAGTACGCGCCTGTAGCACGTCTGAAGCTTTTCGAAGATTCATGGATTTTTCTTCCACACGAAGTTCAAAGTCCACAAGATGAACGTGTAGGGTACTTTTCTCCACGGTGTGATTGAAGAGAATGTGTTTGTTGATCAAACCAACCGGGTGTGCGGATGCCTTGGCATGGATTGAACAACCGCACACTACTTCTCAAGAAAAAGATAAAGACCTTCGCTGGTACAATGTGGAAGACCAGCCGGACCCGGAGGTTTATCATCTTGTTGCTGTAAAGAGAATTATCCATTAATTTGAAGTAGCTACATAAATCGACCTTGAAATCCACACCGGGTGGATATCCAGTTTGGGAGAGCACTCAGATTCCTGACAATGCACGAAGCAGTTGCAGGATACGGTTTTAAATTTTTAATCTCTCCTATACTTGTCGATATTTAAGCTGCTTTATGAATTATTATCATCTCGTACAGCACTCCTTGACCTGACACGTTGATCTCGAATATCACCTCACACGTGATTGTTTCTTTATGAAACTCATCAATGTTGTCATGGTCCACACCGATGACCAATGTGCCGACCTTTTTACCAAAGCATTTGACAAATCAAGATTTGACTTTTTATTATTGGTAAACGGCATTAAGGTCAAGCAAGAGTTATCCACATCGGAAAATCATTTTTGTAAATACCTTTGTGTTTTTAAATTTATCTTAGTTTGTTGATTTTAGGGGGAGTAAATCCAAATTTGAAAATCCAAAAACATCGAAAAATTTCAAAAACACAAAAACAATAGAAAAACAAAAATGAGTTTCCTGGCGAGCAAAAGAGAAAATGATAGTACATCAGTGGTCTGTCCAAACCTCTTTAAACCTAAACTGTAAAACGATAAGCAGCTCTATATAAGATGTATCGGTAGGCTCACAATCATTTTAAAGTGTGCAGGGTGATATAAACTTAAATCGACTGAAGACCAGGTGGGAACCATTCATTGGCATATGGTCTTAGTACCGAAATTTCGTTTGAGAGATTGCCGAGGTTCTGAGATATTCGGTCTTTATGCTGCTTATCATCTGGGTATCATGGTTGTATCTTTTACCGAAAAATAACGGGGACGCAAGTCTAGATCTTCCATGATACTATACATACGTGTACATACTGCATTCGACCTCAATAAGTGATAAACAATCACATGTCCAAACAAATAAGTGATAAAATATCACATTTTTCTGGGAGTCAAGTTCGTCTCTCTGCTGTACGAAAGTACTGACCTGTTCACGGACTTGCTCCTGTGCCCTCATGCATCGAAAATCAAGTTCCTCATCAATAAGTGATTCTATCACATAGGGCTTGTTTTCAATCAAAATAAGTGAGAATCTCTGTAGGATCGTGAAACGACCTAACGAGTCGATCAGAAGAGTGCTCAGACCGAATCAGAGGCGGAATTCATTGATTCGGTCTTTGTTTAGCTTGTATTCACTATTAATTGTCTCGTTTATTAATCTCTGAACGTTTACAGGACTGGAGACACCTCGACAGCACCTCGGCGTCGGAAATCAGATTCTTACAAATGAACTCAACATGAGGGTATTTATAGGAAAAGACCCTTCCGTTTGAAATGACATGTAACTTTTCAAACGGAACCCTCAAACGTACAACATTCAAACGGTCACCTATCTAATCCTTGTTTCATGAGTTCTAAATTGTGATGTCATCATTATGATGTCACATGATGATGTCATAATGATGATGTCACACTTATTCACATCTGCAACGAACCCGAGACTCGACATAAGACGAAGACGACAGATGAATGCACCAACAGACTCCCCCTCAGATGTTGACGAGTCTTAAGTGTCGAGTTTTCGCATCTTCAGTCTTTATCAGTCTGTTTTCTTTCTTAGCATATACCAGGATCTTCTCTTTGGCTCTAACCTCGTCAGACTCCCCCTCTCATCATGATGGGATCGCTGTCTGGAATTAGCTATCACCTTGAGATCAATCCCTGGCTTTATCTCTGATCAGTTCATCTTCTGCACACATTTTCTCACCACCACATAAGTTTTTACTTAAAACAATAAGAAAAACTTACTGAAAATAGTTATATCAAGTTCAAATTAATGACCCTGATTAACTAATCTCAACTTCTTTCTCAAAACAAAATTTCTTCAATTCAGCACACACATTCCCAAACCAGTTCATCATGTTTAGCACTCGGAATTTTTTAAAATCAGCTTTCCAAAATCAGTTGTCGAAAATCTTTTTAGATTTTTCAAAATTTATGCTAAAACACACTAAAATCTTTTTGTATTTCTGAATATAACAAAGAAATGCAGAAATGAAATATTTACAAACAATATTTTTGTGAGTTTGTGCAAGAGGATCATATCAGTTTCTGAGACATATCACCAACACCGTTAAGCTTCATTTCATTTTAAGTTCTAAACAGTTCACTTAGATTGTCAGTATGTTTGTCCACTTAAATTTTCACACAAAGTTCAATTGATCCGAGATACGAGATTAATGTTTTAAGCTCTTGAACTTATTCGTGTGTCCCACTACTTGAATATACTCCCGTATCCAGATCCCAATATTCAGTCTTACAGGTGAGTATACCACAGATGATATCTGTCAGGGGAATAAAATTATAGTACGAGGGCCGTGAGAGCTCAGGTCGATCTTTCGATACGCAGAGAGATGACGGCTTCGACTTTTGGTGAGTCCCCTTTAGAGGATCTTTTGCATTACAACAGCAGCGACTATCAATTTTATTGTTTCATCAGCTTGCTGAGGGCGATGCTATGTTTCAAGCATTTGCAGAAAGCATTATCCGGGGACTAGGTCAGAAATTTCTTTCAGCAGAAGTCCCGGGATAATACCCCAGATATCACTGAGCATAAAGACCTAGTATCTCAGAATAAGGGACCTTTCAAACAAGATTTCAGGGGTTACCTATATATCCAAGTTTGTGTTAACCCACAGAACAAGCAAGTTTGAAATTTAGGTTTATATCTCGTCACAATTTACTAAATGTGCAAAAACCTACTGGCACATCATCAGTGAAACCGTTTATCACATTTTTACTTTCCAATTCTTTAGCATGCTGTGATCGTCCACTGATGTACTATCATTTCCTCTTTTATGCAACAAAAACTCATTTTTGATTTTATCATGTTTTTGGCTTTATCAAATTTTCAAATGTTTTTGGATTTTCTAAAATTCTTACTCCCCCTAAAATGCAAACACATTTTAGGAAATTTGAAAACAAACTGTACACAAACATGACAACTAATATCGAATTGCCTCAATTTGCCATCCACTTGGCATAAACAATCAGAACTCCCCCTCACAACAAACTATTTTCCCATTATGATTTCAAAACACTTAAGTTTGTTTTAATCAAATAGTTTTTCCGGAAAATAAGTTTTGTTGATTTTATCACTTGTAAAATTGGGGATCAAATCATCACATTGTTTTTCAACCACTTGTAGAAAATCAGATACAACTTAATGTCCCTGATTTACCACTTGTAAGATCAATCTAATCAAGCATTTTCAACCAATCATCATCTGTTGATTGAATTCTCAAGGTGCCGATTCCTACTCCTCGTTTACAAACCTGGGAGTTCCGGCAAGTCCTGCAAAAACTTCTCAAACATTTTATACAAACATGATAAAAAATAATGCCTATTCATGATCCACGATTACCAACTTGGGATCTCCGGCAAGTCCACAGACTCATTGTTCATAGTATGAACCATCCCAGTCACAAACTAAGGATGGTTCAGTTTTCTCCTTCTGCATCTTTTTCTCATAAAACTCCTTTGTTCCTTTGACCTTCCTGTCAATCATTTTACCAAAAATATGATGAACTTTGGAGTTAAAGACTTTCACAACATCGAAATCCTTTTTGTCATCATAAAATTGATTTGATATCTCAACTTTACCAATTTTTTTTTTTATAATTTTCAGCCCGAAGTGATGGAAAATTTTCAAAATTCACAGTCAGAACTGATTTTTCTCCTTTTACCTCAACCTGTGGCTCATCTGATTTTGTGGAATCAGATTCATCGCCAGAAGATAGCTCCTCTGAATTCGACCTATCAGAATCATCGCTAGAGCTACCACCAGACCTTTTAACAATCCATTTCTGGTTGTCAGATTTAGCTCTCTTCTTGTAAAACTTGTTTGAACATTCACCAATTTCAAAAGTAGAATTTTTGAAAAGTTTGGTTCTGTCAATTAGTGATTCAAACACAATTTTCTTGTCTTTCGAGTTACGAGAAACTCCCTGTTTTGACTGTATTGCCTTTGAACAATCTTTGGCAATATGTCCAACATTGTTGCATTTGAAACAGGTTCTCGTTTCTTTCATCTCTTCTTGCTTCTTTGCAAGAAATTCTTTGTTCGATTGTCTCCAGAATTCTTTCTTTTCTTCTTCTTCTGATGAAGTACCTGAAACAAATGTCATCTTTGATTTAAAATCATGAACATATTTTTCATTTTTCTGTTTTTCTGTTGGAATAAATCCAAGACCTTTCTTTTTGAAATTACGGTTAGGATTTGGTTTCTTTTGAAAACCAGAACCAGAACTGTAACCTTTTTTCTTGTTTAATCTTTGTTGTACTCTTGAGGTGTAAGGTTTACCTTTAAGATTTAAATCTTTTATTTCAGAAATATTAATTTCTGTAAGTTTGAAAACTTTTTTTATCAATTCAGTTTTGACACCTCTTATTGGAAATTCCTCATCAGAATATAATTTGTCGGAATCATTCAAAGTATATGCAACTTTAAACGTTTCGTCATTCAAATTAGATTTTGATAACAGGAATTCTTTATTGTAAACTCTTTTAACCGAAGATTTTTGATTGTTGACTGTCGAACTCGAACTTTCAAAACCAGCCTTTGACTCTGACACTGACTTTGACTCTGAGTTTGACTCCAACTTTGACTCCTCAGTTTCATCTTTATCCAACACCTGATCGACGACTTTCTTTATTAACTCGGACTCATGATCAGTGTCAGATGATGTAAACACGACATCAATATTTTCTGGCAAATTTACTGACGACTCCGACTCCCACTGTAAATTTGTTGCTTTTTCAACTCTTTCCTGATTTGGATTCCTGGGCAAATATCCATTTTCTAACGGGGGTGGACACTTGTTGTAACTGACATCTTGTTTCTTACCAGAATCCTTCTTGTCAATCTTTTTCTTTGAGTCACTCTTCTTCTTGTTCTTCTTTTCTGGAGTCTTTTCTTCGATCACTTTTCCATCATCCTTCTTTTCTTCAGTTACTTCATCCTCTTCAAATGCCTTCATTCCTTCAACAGTTGGATAGATCCTGTCAATGACATAAGAAGTACATGAGTAACTTTTCAACAATCGGTTCACTCTTTCAGTCTCAATTCTTTGCAACTCCAACTTTTGTTCTAGCACAGCACACTTCTCAATGTAGTTGTTCACCACTTTTTGCTTTGTCATAAAAGCTCCTTGAAGTGTTTTCATCGCTGTTGCTTGTTCTTCACTTGTTTGATTATACTGGTTCATTGCTTTGTTCAGTACATCATAAGATTCCTTTAAACTATTCAAGTTATAGATCAATGTACTGTTCTGCTTCTTCACAGCTTCACAGTTTTCACACTTCACTGGAATCTTCTTTGCATCAACTTCTTCATCAACTTTGAATTTTGGAACTTCAACCTTTACTTTCCTTTTGATCACTGGAATTTCTTCATCATCACTGCTAACTGGTGTTTTTACCTTTTTCTTCTTCTTTTTAACCTTTTCATCTTCACTATCACTTTCAGCAATCAGTTTCATATCAGCTTCAAATTTTCTCTTCCAATATTCAGTATCATCATCACTGTCCTCTTCAACTCGAGCTACAAAAGCTGTGTGAGCTTTAGCTTGATCAGGAATATAGTTATCCCAAGTAAAATTCTCCCAGCTAAATCCCTCAGGTAACTTTTCGTCATCTTGATCTATTATCAAGGCACTACCATTTACTCTTTTTAAAGAATCTTGATTCACTGCACAAGCTCTCTTTCCAGAGTCTTCAATAATTTGCATTCCATGTGCAGTTTGTGCTTGATGTTGATGTTGTTGAGACGGTTGTTGAGCAACTTGATGGTGGATGGCTTTTCGGTAGTAATCATTGTTGTTGTTAAAAGGATTATGAGCTCCACTTGCTTCGCGATTTTTGCACTCTCTCTTGAAGTGACCTTTCTCCCTGCAACGAAAACAAGTGACTTTAGATTTGTCAAAACCTAAAGTAGAAGTACCAGCCTCACGAAGATCATCTCTTCCAGTGATTTGCTTGAATTTCTCAGCTCTCCTCAACACGCTGGCCAAACACCATTTTATGTCCATCAGCTCCATCTCTTCAGCATCGATCTGATCGTAATCTTCTTTTGTCAACATTGGATTCCCAATTCGACCTGCAACAAAACTACCATAAGATTCAAGAACAGTTCCCAATAAAGACATATGACTTTTTGCTAACTCTTCAGAAAATTCCTGATCATTTTCATTGTTCAACACAATGTTGCATTGAATCTTTTTGCCATTTCTTGTAGTTGACACATTTGGATCAAATGATGGAAATGATGTAAAACTTGTTTTGCTGTTTGATCCTGATGATGAACTTCCAGGAGAATTCTTGACATTGTAAGCAGTTTCTATTTTCGGAGATAGATTTGAAGACTTTTCATTCACTCCTGCTTTATAATACAACCCAATATCTTGTTCACTATTGAAATCTTTCATTCGAATAATCTTTCGTTGCTCCATTTCTTGAGCTTCCAACTTCTCAATGAACTTGCTGAGTGTCAAATTGCTAAAACCTTTCTTGTTTCTAAGCATCATGAGATATGTTCCCCAAGTCTCGTATGGCAAAGCATCAGCAAGTTTTTCGATCAACTCTTCATTGTTTTTCTCAATACTCAATCTCTTCATGTTAGCAAGCAAATTGCAGTATCTTTCGATAATCTCTCTTGTACTTTCATTCTTTAATCCGCGAAACAGATCAAATTCTTTCTTTAGAAGCGATTTCTTGCTTTTGACCATTTCTTCACTACCACGAAACTTTGACCTTAAAGCTTTCCAAATCGAGTAGGAAGTTCCATTATGTTGCAATAGAACCAAAATATCTTCTTTCACAGCTTGTTGCAATAAACTCAGCATCATTTTCTCATCTTTGTACTTCTTTCTAGCATCGGCACTCAGATCTTTAATCGGAACCACTTCTTCATCATCATTCATCGGTCGAACATATTTTGTCTCGACACATTCCCAAGCATCTAAGTAATTAGCTTGTACCCAATTCTCGAAACGACCTTCCCAACCCTTATATTCTTCGATGTTCATTAGTTTGGGCGGTTTTTGCATCGTTCCAGTTTCGTTTTCGAGCATTGTGTTCTGTGCAACAGTGATTGAGGAAACCGGAGTAGCGAATGCGTTGTAAAAATCTTCGTCCATGTTTCGATTTTTCAACTGAACTGTATCACCTTGTGAAAATACCTGACAAAAACAAACAAACACACAATCAGTTTTAAACGTTTATCAATTATCTGAAAGAAACTGTTACTCGAACTGATGACTATTTTGAGCGTATTGAAGGTTGACACACTGTGCGGACTGCTAAGACCCGACTCGAATTCAAACGACTAGACCCTTTGAAACCTTTGAACTCCAAGCCGTATGAACTGGACTATTTCACGCAACCTGACCACTTTCAATCTGTGCAAACTGACTAGAAATCAAACTCGTACGAAATAAAGATCAAATCACTTTTAATTGTCCCGTAATAAAATTCTGGTCACAAGTAATCTGATGTAATAGATCTGATCACAACAAATTTTTATAACATTCTATTGGACCGCTAATATGTAGTGAATATTATGTCAGTTCATATGATTGGACAAAATTTTAAATGTAATTGACAATATTGAACATTATCACATGCACATCTGACATAAGCATAACTATTTATGAAAATCACATGAGTTCTGATATATAACCACTATCACATACAAACATTAAATGGCTGACAATATGGATTATCAAATGCAAGATTTATAGAACAGACAAACTTATAAAGTGATTCAATCGATGAACATCACATGCAATCTACATATGTTCACACACTTGTCTATTTTTTTATCTAATGAACCGAACAATCAGTTATCACACTTCTCATACAAACTGACATAAACACATGTGATATCTATTCCCATGATCACTTCGATTAGAATGTTTCACAATATTCGATGAACTTTCACAAAACTTTTCAAACTGGAACCAATTTTCAAACTGTCATATCACGTTTCAAACTGACACTCTAACACGTGATATTCTTTTCCAATTACTGACAACAAATCACATGATCATTCCTATTTGGCTAAGATAATCACATGAACCTGACACATCTTATCAGATAAAAACCATTATCACATGAAGCTTCAATCACTTTCAAACGGTGCGATATATTTCAAACGATAGATTTGGTTTCAAACGATGGGACCCAAACTTCAAACGATTGACAACAGTTTTCAAACGGACAGGCGCTGTTTTCAAACGGACACCAGTTTTCAGTCAATTTTCACCATCTTTACTTCGAATTTTAAGCTGAAACTTTCAAGGCTTTGTTAATTGTCAATTTCGAACATAGTGTGAAGATTTGAGCCGATTTTAACCGTAAAAAGTATCGATTTTAAGAAAGAAGGTGTAGAAAATCAGATTTTCAAGCTGAATATGGCAAGAACTCCTCGTCCTGAGCTCTGATACCACTTGTAGGATCGTGAAACGACCTAACGAGTCGATCAGAAGAGTGCTCAGACCGAATCAGAGGCGGAATTCATTGATTCGGTCTTTGTTTAGCTTGTATTCACTATTATTTGTCTCGTTTATTAATCTCTGAACGTTTACAGGACTGGAGACACCTCGACAGCACCTCGGCGTCGGAAATCAGATTCTTACAAATGAACTCGACATGAGGGTATTTATAGGAAAAGACCCTTCCGTTTGAAATGACATGTAACTTTTCAAACGGAACCCTCAAACGTACAACATTCAAACGGTCACCTATCTAATCCTTGTTTCATGAGTTCTAAATTGTGATGTCATCATTATGATGTCACATGATGATGTCATAATGATGATGTCACACTTATTCACATCTGCAACGAACCCGAGACTCGACATAAGACGAAGACGACAGATGAATGCACCAACAATCTCACATCATATACGGTCAAACAGATGATAATCGGTATACTCACCGGTAAGATGAACCCTCGTGCATACCTTGATACGGGAATGTGTCGTGATGTGGATGAACACCGGTCGGTAAGTATAAATCATACCTTAACGTATCCCCTCGCCATGATTACATCTGATAAGTTGAGCTTACGTGGACAACAATACCGATAATTGTTATAGGATGCTTATCTTAATGTTAACTAAAAGAACAACAAGAGAGTTTTGGCATGACCGTACACTGATATGATTCTCTTACCCTCGAAACTCGCAAAAAGAATGTCTGTAAATATTTATTTAATGCTTTCAGTTTCTGCATCTTTGTATATATTTATTTACTGCTTTCTGTCTTTACATTTCAAATATTCAAAATACCAAAAAGATTTTAGGTGTGTTTTAATATAAACTTTATAAAAGCCAAAAAGATTTTATTTCTATTTTACTTTCGATCGTACGATGTTGGATCTCGAGTCTTCGTTACCTGAAACCTGATTGAAAACCAAAACGACTAAATCTTCATAAACGGTCGAAATTTGCAAATTTTGAAAGTTAAAAACTAAAATTGATAAAAAAATTTGTTAAACTTTCAAACTGTCGGACGGTGTTTGATTGAACAATGGTCACATGTGTGTCGTTTGCTTATGATATTCCAGACAGTTGTTCTCATTACGCGTTTAGATTTCTTGCATGTGCAGATTCTAAAGGCATGGAGAACATGGTCGATGACAAGCTTCGGAATGAAGACACGACGTGAAGGCACTCAAGTGATGAAGATGATCGAGTTGCCGCTGACCATCATCAACACCATAAGGATCTCAATTCATAAAGAACAAGTATTTCACAAGCATAACTCAAGGGGGAGCTTATGTTAAGGGGGAGTTTGTCAACACACTTCCTACATGAAACGGGGAGTTTGTTGATACACTTTCTGCTTTCAAGACGTGAAGACTTTAAAGATCCTCCGACATTGAAGACTTGAAAGGACGTCAAAGACTTGAAGACACGAAGATCGAGACAAAGCTACAGCCAAGGGGGAGTTTGTTGGTGCACTTGTGTCTGTACTTTGTCTGTATTTCGTCATGATACAAAACGATGTCTTTAATGTAAGGTTGATGTAAGTTTGACCAAGTCAACCATCCTCCTGGTTTGACTTGACCAAACAGTTAGAACATTGTTTTTAAGATGTTTGGGTCGAAGGATGAGTCATCGAAGGATTGTTTATATCCTTCGATGAGCTCGAAAGATAAACCTTCGATGGATGTTGATGGACTTCGAAGGATATCATCCTTCGAGGTATATGTGGATCCTTCGATGAGTTTCAGATCGATAGATGATCCTTCTATCAGTCTATCTGATCCTTCGACCAGACGAGCTGTGATGGGTATATATATCCATCACATGTGTTCACTTCATTAGGGCAGAAAAGTGAGAGGTGAAAGGTGTGTGAGTGTGAGAGAACTCAGTCTTGCAGAGAGCATTCTGTTGAGAGCACACACACACGCATGTTTTAGAGAGTTTGCAAAACACATTTGTAAACATAGCTTTGTAACCGAACCTTTCTTCGTATTAATACAAGTGGTGTTAATCGGTGAAGATTGTGTGTTGTGTTGTGTTTGTGCTTGTTCTATCTCGGTTTGCATTCTAGCTTGGATTCCGCACTTGCTAGTGTGTTAGACATAACAAGGATTAGGTTTAACCTCAACCTCCGAGGGACCTACAATATGCACTCAGATATCCGAAATCAACGCTGAACTAGGGTTTGTTGCTTAAAACCTAAAACTGATCTTAAATTATAACAAATATTTAGTGAATATGTTATCTTTTGAATATTTTCTTCTCTTGTAAGGTTCTGTTTTTTTTTTAATTGAAACTGTGATGTTTTATTTTTTTAGTTCATCTTTATTTCAGCTAGACATGCAATAAATATTCATTACCCTTTTTGCTATTTCTTGAATTGAGTTTGTTCAATGATTCATTTTTAGGAATTCCATTTTAAACATGGCCTTTTAACTTGAAAATTATACCTGCTGATTTGATTTTGTAAAACACGTAAATCAAGCATTTTCCTAATTATCTTAAATCAGATGTTTCAATTTAGTGGAACAAAATAGAATATCTTATAGATTACAACTATGTTTTGCAGGACCCTATAAGCATAACATTGTAAAGGATGAACATTCACAGTTGACCGAGACAAATGAGAGAACAGAGAAAAGTCTCAACCTATGAATGAGAGATTTTGGCAGTGTAATCTTCAAATAACAATCAAATAACAATCAAACTGTCGATAGCATAAGTGTAAGTTCCTTTCAGTCTACAACATTTGACCACCCCATTATCATATAACAAGCTGGTTTTGATTATTGTTATTCATGATATAACACAGGATTTATTCATGATGGTACGTTGGATTCATTATTCAACGATGCTTTTGGAGTTGATTTTCACAGCATATGTGGTTCAAGTGAAGAAGGTCGATCTAAATATCAAAGAATTATACTACACACACATATTATATATACACATGACACACACACAAATAAGTATAAATAACACATTTTACGTATACTTTATAAGTATATAAATAACAAATTTTTAGATAACAACATGAACCCTTGTATAATTGTATTGTATTATATATAAATGAGTTGAAATTATCACATCCACAAAACATGAAGTACAGTTTGACTCTTGATGTCAAACGGATTATATTGATTTCCAAAGTGATTACTATTCTTCATTGTTTTGAGAATAGTATTAAAGTTAAAAATGGGATAAAAATGCAACACGTTCCACATCATCTTTAGTGGCAAAAGTTGTTTTCTTTTAACATTCTTGTTAGATTTAAATTTTAAAAGCATTGGCCACTAATGTCAAAGAGTGTTGTTTGACCCTTGAATTCTTAAATTTGCAGTTCAAGAAAGAAGAAAATCTATCAAGCTTCTTGAGTCTTTTAACATTCTTATTACATTACTGAGATTCAAGATGAGGTTGCAACAGAAATCGAAAAAACAACAAAAATGAGAAACCATGTCACAAATGTTGTAGAATTTGCAAATGGTGTGAGTGAAGAAAGCCTAGAAAAGATGCAGAATCTTCATGCAGATTTCAATGGAACTATCATGCAGTTCCAGTGGTATGCCGATTTTTTTTTACTAAACAAAATAAAGGGTTTTAATTTTTTTTATTACACTTTTGGTAACTTTACATCTTATAATACAAATGTGGCAAGCTTTCATATGCTGTTGTTTACTAGGATGAAATTTTTAGGTGGAAACAATACCATCAGACGCCAGATTTATATGCTTTGCGGGGTGATGATGTATCTATTGGTTATGATGTGAAGAAAGGAGATGCCATACCTTATCAGCCATATGCAAAAAGATGGTTTCCTCACATTGTTGCTTTCATCCGGAAAGTTTCTTTAAGTTTACAGCTTTGCAGGTTCGTAAAAATACAACCCATATCGATCATTCCTTATTCATTCAGATCATGTAACTGAACCATTGATTTGTAAAAATTTTGATGAAGAAACACAAGAGGGACAAAGAATTTGTTTGGCCCAAGATTTGCGTATGTGCAGATGAAGATCTTTGGTTCTATTTAGTTAAGTTGGTTCATTTTCAAGGTGAATGAAAACCAAAGTGCAAAGTATAGAATGATGCTTAATCTTCACATTGATGGTGATACAGAGTTGATCCATGATCTAGCATACTTGTAGTTGGTGCAACTAGACACACGGAGGCTAAAAAGGGCATAACTTTCATTACATTTGACGTTATGGACATAAACGTCTCAAGGAGCCACACGCTTGGACAAATGCTATAGGCGGGTTTTCCGACTCTCAGCACCCAATTTCGTCATCTAGAGCTCCAATTTTGAAGTCAAGGTTTTCCCCAATTTTAACAGTTTTAATTAATTCCGTCTGTAAAAAACTCTTTTAACTAGATATTTATTCGTTATTTTTTAGGCTGTTAATTTCAAGGAACCCTTAGAGCGGTTACAAGTTGCGTCTGATGCCACTTGGCATTCATGGGCTAAGTTACGTAGCTCTGACTGGAACTTATAACTGATGAAGAATTAATGGAGATTACCTCTGACGGCAAGTTACCACTAATGAGGATTATGGAACTTGCCTATGATTCAAGTTACCATCTGATGGAGATTAAAGGAATATACCACTGAAGCAAGTTACCTCTAGTGAAGATTGATGAAGTCTCACTAATGAAGAAGAGATGCCACGTGTAGCCTATCATTTGACGAAGACAATATGTTGAGAGGATGTTATACGTAATTGTCACTTGTCTACTCCGTACATCTCAACAAGATAACAAAAACATGAGTCCGCATTGAATTTCTTATCACTTGACCCCATAGCTTATTGTGTCAAGCAGTTGAGTATGAATTCGGTGCTTGAACTTATGTGTGCAAACTGAAGAGGAAATTTGCAAGTCACCAACCTAACATATCTAGGAAATCGTATGTAATTTCAATTGAAATTTGTGGCTCGTTTTACATGATGTATTGAAACATTCTATTTTGATGAATACCTCCTCTACTCTTGCTTAATGCTTTGTTCAGTTGAAAATGACGAAACAGTGCTACTTGACGTATTGATTAACTAATATTTCATTACAAACTAATAATCAATCTAGGGTATTAGCTAAGTCTTAGTTTGAATACAATCCACACAAAGTCAAATCTCCCAACAACATTGCAACTTCAGTTGACATAGATAAGTTTAAATGCAGGTTCAAAAAACCCCATGGATCCAATATCCAGAAAAAGGAAGACTAGTAATACGGTAACAGGAAAAAGAAATCCTAAAGAGTAAACTGCCATTTTGGTCCCTGTGGTTTGGCCAGTTTTGCCACTTTAGTCCAAATCTCAAACTTATTACATCCAGGGCCCTGTGGTTTTCATTTTGTTGCCATTTTAGTCCAAAATCCAAAAACCCTAGTTTTTTGACTGTTGTAACCTCCGATTTTGTCCTGTAGTGCAGGGGCATTTTGGTCATTTTTTAAATTTCATTTGTTTTAGTTTTTTTTTTAGAAAAAATATTTGAGGAGGATGATGATGATGATATTGGGGATGATGATGATCAAAATGGCAGTTTACTCTCTCTCTCTCTCTCTTCTCTCTCTCTATTCTCTCTCTCTATAGCACCACAACCGCCACCTCCTTCCTCACCCCTCAAACCCTACCAGACCTCACCTCCTTCCTCACCCCTTAAACCCTAAATCATCGTCATCGGCTTCATCATCATCGGCATCGGTCTGCCAGAAAATCCGTCCTCCACCTCGACCCCACCCCCACTACGGCTTCCACTACTCCACCCTCACTCTCCTCGACCTCACCCCTCAAACCCTAAATCCCCAAAAATCCGGCACCGAAGAAGCACCAGATCACACCACCGCTGTCTTCGTGCCATTTTCACTGTTGAAAAGGGTGGCGATGGTGGCTGCATTTGGTGGGATTTTCACTGTTGAAGTGAATCAGAGGTAGTGGGGGTGTTGTGGTGGCCGTCCAGATCTGGAGTTGGTATTTATACTTGATTTCAGAGGTTTCAGGTTATGTTCGTGAGTTCCTCCAGATCTAGATCTGGATCTTTGTGTTTTCATATTGGTCACTGCAAATTCATTTGATTTGATTTTGTTATTGTTTGTTTGACATTTGTAGATCAGTTTTGATGTTGAGTTTTTGAGTCCTCCAGATCTGGATCTCATATAATCAATGATACATTTTGTATACTTTTGATGTTGAAGGTGATGAGTGTTCGAATTGAATTTTGATCGGTTCTGATGTTGTGTTTTGAGTCGGTTTTTTGTTTTGTAACTTCAGATCTGAATTTCGTATAATCAATTATACATATGTGCAGGCTGTGAAGATGATGTTCTTGATTTTCTGGAAGATGATGTTCTTGATTTGCTGGATTTTCTGGGTTTTGATGATGATGTTTGATGATGTTCTTGAAGATACAGATCTGAGCCTCGTTTCTTTTTACAAATCAGTTTTTGTTTTGATTTAATTTTAATGAAATTATATTTTTTTTCTGGGTTTTGTTCTAGTTTCTTGATTTTCTTGAAGATGTTCTTGATTTTCTGGGTTTTGATGATGAAGTTTGATGATGTTCTTGAAGATGATGTTATTAATTACTGAAATGTTATAATAAATTAACATGGACCAAAATGCCCCTGCACTACAGGACAAAATAGGAGGTTGCAACAATAAAAAAAATAGGGTTTTTGAATTTTGGACTAAAATGGCAACAAAATGCAAACCACGGGGCCCTGGATGTAATAAGTTTGAGATTTGGACTAAAGTGGCAAAACTGGCCTAACCACAGGGACCAAAATGGCAGTTTACTCAATCCTAAAAGTAAAACACAAATTTATCAAGAGATCACAAAAACCAAACTCATATCATGAAGTGATACAAAAGTCCAACCAAATAAAATTTACTCTATTAGTGTCATGAATACTACAATAACACTACCATAAATTACATTCGCGCGAGTTAACAAGAACACAAAATTCTCAAATGAAGACCCCGATGGACCACAAAAACTTGTTCATGGTGTGAGATCGTTCTTTCCTTCTTCCCTTGATACAACATCATATACCAACAGTTGAAAACAAGATAACTTGTTTTCAAAACATGCAAGATTCATAAAAGAATCATGCTGAGTATTTCTTCACCCGCTTTTTTTTTTTATGCTGTAGCGTATAGGCTCACAGGTTGATCAGTTCGGTCTTTCTCCGAAAAGGGTACTTTTGTATTTAACCCATAAACAGAACTAGAAGATGCCCAAACAATTGCATGCTGTGGATTTGCATTTTTACAAACTTCAAGAATATACACAAATCCAGCAATATTACTATGAATATAAGATTTCGGATTCTGCATTGTATATCTAACACCAGCTTGAGCTGCTAAATGCATAACATGAGTAAAATGTACTACCTCAAAAAGTTTGTTCAGCAAAACGGTGTCGTTTATGTCCCCTTCCACAATGAAAATCCCATTTTTTTCCAACAAATGTTGACGCCCTTTTGTGGGTAGGATCATAATAATTGTTACGATTATCTAACCCTAAAACGTAGTCAACGTGGCGTTTCAAGGCGGCGCTGACATGGATTCCAACGAAACCGGCTGCTCCGATGTCCAAAACAGAGTACCTTTTTTTTGATGAATTGGCCGGTTTTTTCCCATCTGGGTTTTCCCATCTGGGTCCCCTGCGCCCCGCTTGCGGTATAGCTCATATAATGTATATGTGTGGGCGCTCGGGGGGCAAAAGTGAAAGTGCACTAATTTTAACGTTATTTTACTAATTTCGTGAAAATAACGTTAAAAGAGGGGGATGGTTAATCATGCATCATGTGGTGGCGTTGATAGCCAAAAGACAAGGGGGTACATGCACTAATCGGCGTTTGTCTCAATTGCTGAGTGTTATGTGCTTTATGTCCAAGGCTTGATGCAAAACTACAATCGAGCCGGGGGTCTCATTGGAAGCAGCCTCTCTATTCCTACGGGGTAGAGGTAAGGCTGTCTACATCTCACCCTCCTCAGACCCTACCTTAGCTTTGCTATTGGTGGGATATACTGAGTATGATGATGATGATGATGATGATGATTTCCCATCTGGGTCCCCATACACACACAGCTCCCAGTTTAACCTAATCCAACAGAGAGTGAGTGGCCATGTAAAAGATAGTGATATTAGAAATGTAACCTAGGACACAAAAATTATTAAGGCGTTGTATATTAATAAAAATAAATAGTAAAAAGTAATCTAATTCAATAAAATGAAAATATGGATATAGAAGAACCTGTCAGGTTTGTATGAATAACAGCTAACAACTAACTGATCATTACCAGCCTAAAAGATCCAAATGTATCCCAAAGATATAGTCAAATTAACAGATTAAGTGAACATTTTCAATAGCAATATGCATGGTACATATGATGCAACAAACAAATATATACACAGCCATCAAACTACAGTTCTACATTTATGAACAAATAACATAATTAGTTGATAAAAGCACAAACTTTCCTGAAAAAGGAACAGGTCAACAGGTCACTCGTTCAAGGGTATGTGAAATTTATACATATATAAACATGAGTCTAGGTATATATATCAACATCCATATAACCTGTTATTTACAAACTTTTTTTCTTTGAATCAATTAAATCAAAACCTCGACTTTTAGGTTCAAGAACCCTAATTTGGTATTCAACCCCAATTTAGACATGAAAAATGATCTACAGGATGCTACAACATGAATGTTGATCTAGTATACAAAAGAAGCTCAGCAATACACATGATCAATTTTCTGTTTTTATTAATAAAAAATCACGCTACATACACACAAAGTCATGAAGAAAAAAAAAACGAAGCCAGTTGACCCAAAGCAGTAAAACAAGTTGAAAAAAAGTCAAAGTCAATTTAGGAGTTTTTATGCTCCCACAGTTCAGCTAGAATACTGTCTATCAAAAAGATGCATCAATTATAAACTAAAAGAAATAATAACTTATAAAGTTTAGACAAAGTGAAATGGCAAGCATGCATGTTCTCCTTCTCCAAACCCCACAACTAAATTTATATATATAAAAAAAACATTTCATCTTTAGAGAACTGAAAACTTTTCTGAATTACACTTGCTAAACAAACAAAAAGTGGCTATACACCAGTGGAGGCCAGAAACAGGTTGGTTAATACGGGTCAAAGGGATAATGTTGACCATGAAATATTCTAATTTATTCAGATATACATGTAAGCCTATTTGTTATCGAGTAATCGCTAATTTTTTTGTGGGTTCTCACTTCTCAATTAAGTAGCCAGCTTAACTAACTTTTTTAGTGTTTGGTTAAAAAAAAAGTGATTTTGTTTCTTACTTTCAATTCCAGATTATCTAAGGTCTAACTAAAAAAATAGTTAAAAAATTATACCCTTTCTTCTAAAGTTCTAATGCGGTAGTGTCGATCACATGAAAGTGTACTCTTAAAAAAAGGTAAACATATCTACAGATGCAATGTATTTATTGTTATAACCCCTTACTCTAACACAACTTCTACCATAAAATGTTAAATGTTTATTTTGGTCATTTTACCTATTAATTTCATAGATAAACAGAGCTTGCCTAACATTTAAGTCTTTGAATTTTACAACTTCTATCATAAGCTTGTTCAAGTTTTTTTTTCAATACTTTCATATCGAGGTGTGAATTCTTATTATACTGTAACATTACCACAGGTCCACAAGAAAAGTAAGCTTCATAGTTCACCATCAAAAATCAGCATGGAATACAATAACCATCTATAAAATCATATGTGACAACTCAGCAATTGTGACTCGGTTATAGCTAGAGGTGGCAAATTAATGAATGATTAGTGGTGTAGTTAAACACTGAAAACGAAGTCGTTACAGAAATTGAAACAAAAAGGGGCATCTTTCATTGAGGCATTAAATCAAACACCTGGTGTGCATGTAAACTCAACAGCTAAACTCTCTCCCGAAACAAGCAAAAACAAAACTAACAAACGTACAACAGCGCAACATACATCCCCAATTTCACATCTGCACAAAAAAACATACGAACACCCTCTAGTTCATAAATCAATCTCAAAAAAAAAAAAAACACAAACAAGAAAACCCTAGTCACAAATAGAAGAGATTTACGATCAAAAACAAACCCACAAAAGGGGCAACGACTGAAATGAAAACAGCAACTAAAACAGAGATTTAAATTACTTATTGGGACTGTGATTATGTGGAAAAGTGGTGGTTCGAACGCACGCACACCTAATGTGAAGAACAATTGCAACAGATAAGAGGGATCAATCAACTGAATCTCTCCTCCAGCTGTGTTTTTCTCATCCATACTAAAAACCTCACCTGGAATAGGGAAGGGGTTTAAGGGTGGAGGGTATAGTCAATCACCCTACCCTAGGGTGTTTGAGTGAAATCCTACCCAATAATATTATGTCATGTTAACTCCTCATTCCACTCCCCATTTTGCACTCAATCACGAAGTATGGTTAATCAATCTAGGGTGTTTGAGTAGGTTAAAAAATAAAAAATTTTGATTGGTTAATTCTCTCATCTCTCCTCTCTCTCTCCTCATCACTCCATCACTCACATTCGGTGACTACACACCGATTATCATTCCCTCTTTCCAACTCACCGCTCATCTTCATCAACCGGGTATAGTCACCAATCGGTGACTATAACTCCCCGCATAAGTCACCGCATATTATACCCTCCAGCCTAAGAAGCAGGCTGTGGTTTTCAAAAAGAGTAAAGAGTTAAATGCCCGGATAGTCCCTGTGGTTTGATATTTTTTCACCTTTAGTCCCTAACTTTCTAAAATTAACTTTATAGTCCCCAACTTTTTAATTTTCGTTCCCGGATAGTCCCTGGCGCGGATGGACGTTAGGTTTTTCAGTTAAGTAGGTGTGAAATTTCTAAAATATCCTTTTAATTAAAAAAAACAACTTAAAAGTAAAAAAGAAATATATTTATATCAAGTGGGGCCACCTTTATCCTACCCTACCCCCTCTCCCCTTTCTCTCTTCCTCTTTCTCTTTTCTTGTCTACAAGAATCAAACCATCGCCACCACTTCATCTTCCCCACTCTCACCACCATCTCCACATTTCACCACCACCTTCAGAACCCCCCCCCCCCCCTTAAACCACCACCACCTTGAAGGAATGACTTGATAAAGCTCCTGCGCACATTCATAAGTGATTATACATTTAAGAATCAGATGGTTCAATCATTTGTAATAGTAAAAATGTTGTGACAAATCAAGGAACCAATAGGTAAAACGACTGAAAGCATAACCCCAACCAAGCAATTTATTAGTAAAGGGGATGAAATTGCCTACTCTTTGCAGAAAGATTAAAACTTTACTTACCATTCAAGAATGGGCCTGAGAAAAGGAACAACTCTTTAAAGATTGGCCAACAAATGCAATGGGTATTATGTAGAAGAACACTAAAGCAAAGACTGCCAATGATATAACTAGTTTACGGATCCTCAAAGAAATGAAGGGTATAGCAAGATTTTTCCAGTAAACGTCACGAGGTTCAGGGCCCAATCTGTCAACCATAGAATCGGATTTTTGCTTTGTTGTGTTTGATCACACACCGCTACACCCCACCGGGAGTTGAATGATACAAATGCGGCTGACATTATGCGTTTCGGGTCTTTTAGAATCTTCTGATGCTCCATTGTTAACTATTTTTTCAACAAGACATTACAAATTAGATGATAAACTAAACAAATCATGAAAAACTCAATGGCAGTGGTGATGATGGTGGCAGTGGTGGTTGTGGCAGGGGTGGTTGTGGCAGGGGTGGTTGTGGCAGTGGTGGCTGAGTGGTATGGCGGTGAAAGGCGACGAGGGCGATGGGTTGGTGATAGAGGTGTTGACAGGCGGTGGGATTTTATGGTGGTGGTGGTGGAGATGAAGGTGGTGGTTGTTTAGAGCGAGAGGGGGGGGGGGGTCTGAAGGTGGTGGTGAAATGTGGAGATGGTGGTGAGGGTGGCGAACATGCACCCTTGAACTTATTTTCTTTTGATTGTAAAGTACAACATTTAAACACCGTAGGGACTTTTATATTCCAGCTTAGACCACCCATACTCGGGCGTGATTCATCAAAAATAAAGCCCAAACACGCCCCAAAACGCCGGGACGCCGCCCCCTAGGCATGTTCGGGCGTTTTCTCCGGCAAAAATCGAATTGGCGTTTTTTGAATAACGCTGGAAGGGGAAAATGATGGACCAATGGGAACGAAGAAGAAGGTCAGAAGAAGAAGAGTGGGAGGCGGCCGGAATTTTTCGAATTGGCCGGAATTTTTTGGATTGGCCGGAGATGTTGCAGGTCAAAGAAGAAGAAGAAGGTCACAAGAAGAAGAAGAGTGGGACTCCTGTGGTTTTTAAGTTTAAAAGTGGCAAACTAGGCCCCTGTGGTTTTATTTTAAGTTTAAAAATGGCAAATTAGACCCTTGTGGTTTTTATTTGTTTTTTGTATTTCCAGTTTTTTTTTTATTTCCGATTTTTTTTTTTTTAAGTTTAGTCGGATTTTATTTTTTTATTTCTAGTAGTGTAATGTTTTTAAATTAATGAAGTATTTTAAGTTTTAAAATTTAAAAAAATAAAATAATTGTTTAATGATTGGAAGGGGCGTTATTGGGCATTATTCCTACTACGCCACTTTTGCAATAACGCCCAATAATGCCCCCATGCTGACTGGACTGCCACGTGGCAGAAAACGCCCAAGGGTGGAGGCATTATTGCTCAAACCACTACGCATGGTCTTAATGTATTATTTTATAAATATTTTTTTTACAAAGGAATAAAAAAAGTTCCGGCCATCCAAACTTGGTCTCATGAGTTATATAACCTGAACGAAAAATTTCTCATTTTAAGTTTTTAACCAAAATTCACTATGAAGAGTCATCCATTTAAAAGAGCATAGGTGATAAAAGGGTCATTTGGATTACAGGAGATCTCATTGTATTTATATGTAACCTACCTTTGTAATAGCTAATAATATTGTATCACTGTATGGTGTATACTAGCTAATATATAGTGCATACAATATTAGTAGCCATTAATCTATAACAAAAAAAAACAAATCCGTTTGCTTATTCAATTCTGCACCCCTTGGATTCGCCGAAAGCTTGTTATTATTGAAACCAACCCTTAAATATTATAACATTGACGTCCTGTTTTTAATCAGTAAAGTTCCCAATGGATATCATTAAAATATATATTTCTATACTATGTAAACATCTTATTAGGATTAACCACTTTTCTATTAAAAACAAGTTTTAAACATGGATACATACTAACACTTATGTATGTACACATCCAGCATGTATGCATGTGGTATAACTGTCAGGTTGTGGAAACTAGTCGAGTTAAAAACCGGCCGTTTATTAAAGTATCAATTTGGTTTGAATTTAAGTTTTAATGAATTTAGTTAATTAAAATGGGGTTTCCTTCATTGACAAATGGTTAAAAAGAAAAATATTAGGAATATTTTAACATTTTTCATAAAAATAAAACATATATGGTTGAATCCATATATTCTTGACTATTCTTTTTGAGAAGTGGGACCGTAAGTGAAGCATGCACTGTAAAACCAAAAATTGCCTTGGTCATTGTAATCCATCAAATATTATGAAAATATACAAGTGGGTTTTTTTTATTTACTACCTACCCCTTCTCTAACGGCTAGCTGCCGGCCAGAACATGCACAATAAGATTAAAGAAAGATGAAAGTTTGACCATAACAATTGCAGAATTCACTATAAACAGCAGTTGCAGTCATTGAGTCTGTGCACTTTTCAATCAGATCCCAAATTCCCCCATCATACATACAGAAACACACAGAGAGATCCCAGATTTAAGTAATTGCTATAAACAATGGCTGAAACTGTTGCTATTGAACTTGTCAAAGTGGTTGCTCAGAAGATGACTGATGAAGCCTTCAAGCGAATTGCTCGCTCTCAGGGAATTCACAGCGAGCTGAAGGAGTTGCAGAAGGCGTTGTCCAGGATCCAAGATCTGCTTAATGATGCCTCTCAGAAGGAAGTGACCGATAAAACTGTCAAGTCATGGCTGAATGGTCTCCAACATTTGGCTTACGATATCGACGATGTACTCGATGATGTGGCTACCGAAGATATGCATCGAGAGCTAACCTTGCAGGAACCTGGAGCATCCACCAGCAAGGTAAGAAAGCTCATCCCAACTTGTTGCACAAATTTTTCACTAAGTCATAGGTTGTCACCTGATACGTGGGTAAAAACCGGTGCTCGTTATTGCTTAACTTGACGTTTTTACGTAAGTTTTAATTTCGAATAGCCTACTTTTAATCAAGAATGTGTTTTGCAGGTTTGATGGAGTTTAAGGAGCTTTTCGGGAGCTTTACGAGTCACCGGATCGAAAACCGGAGCACCGGAACGCATTATGGATCAGACGGAAGCGGAAAACGAAGAAATCGGAGAAGCTAGCAGGGGAGCCCGTCGCCGACGGGTCCCAAGCCGTCGGCGACGGCCTGTAGATTTGCCCGTCGGTCAGATGAACGCGTATCCAGTTATTTAAGGTGTGACAACCCTCACCAAACCAGGTATCCGTACGAATTAATTAATATTTAATTACTACTTAATTACTGTGCTTGCTTATAACTATGATTAAACATCCTACTGATTCCTGATACGTACATACTCATGCATCACATTTTATACTGTCACTCCATTATTTACACACAAACCTTAGTGACAACCTTGATGCACAAAAGCACAGTGAACACACTATACGGGATACCCAGTAAACATGCTGACATAGCCAGCATCAGACAGTTACTGTATCTGAGGCCAGTATGAGCCGGGAATAGTTTACTACACTAATAGGGAGTGTAGGGAGGTGAGAATTGTTAAACTGCGTCACTAGGTAATAATTATAGTGACCGGGTGTGCCTAAAACATGTGTTAATTACAAAATTCTGCACTTTAATATAAAACTCAGCATTTAATCATGTGAGTTACTTGCAAAAATATGGCAAAACAATCCTGTATGCTTTCCTAAGTGTTGGAATTAAATTCGTAACAAAAAGATGTATAAAAGACCCTTTGCGGTACAATTTAACACTTTAACGGAACGATACCCAACCGAACAACCGGACATTACCCGGGATACTAAATTTTTGTCAATAACATTGTTTTATTATTTTTGGCTAGTCATGATCCCCGTTTGCCATAACACCCACTAAAAACCTTATAATTAACAAGTAACATCATTTTACTTATAATATAACCTATGGTCACATTAGTGGAAATTTTGCAATCATACTTCCCCCCTCACAACCGATTATGGAAAATGTGGGACTTCCCACTCTTGATCCTTTTGAATAAAAAAAATGATATTATGTTAGGTATTTGTCTAGATAATGCAATTATTAATAAGGTGTTGATAAATCCCACTATAAACCACTAGGTTCCTTATTAAACATAATCTACATTATTAAACACCCACACTCCTTCCCTTCTTCCTAAATTTCGGCAGCCACATCCCTCCATCATACAACCATCTTCAAGTTCTTTTCAAACAATTCCTACACATCCAAGGGTGCTAGAGACCGAACAAGTAAGCTTTGTGCACTCGGAAGCTTAAGGACCCGCTCTCGTTTTCTTTTAATCCTTTTGATCATCCCTAGCCTTGTGCTAGTAGTAAGTTACTTGTACACCCTTATTCATCTTGTTCCATGGTTAAAAAGTTAGTACGGTGATCGTATATATGCGTTTTAGTAACATTTAACCTACAAACAGTTTGCTGATTTGCACTTTCAGCCGACTTTAACTGGCTGTAAACAGGTCATAACTCAACAAAAATTTGATTTTCTTAATTCTATAACATGATATTATGAAATACGGTTCTAATGGCACTGGAATCATAATTTTTGGACTTCGTTTACTATTTTTAAAGACCCGTTTTGTAACAGCAGCTCAAGCTGTATTTTTACTGCTAAAAATAAGCGTCCTATTTTCCGTCATAACCTGGATTCTGTGTAGAGTCAGATCATGAAATTTATACAGTAGATGATCACAGATGTATTTGTAATTCTCCCACTAGAATTTCATCAATCGGACTTACGATGAATTTTAAATGAATTTTTCCGTAAACTGCAGTCAGAAAGTGACGAATCTGATTGCAGTCCGGTAAATTAATTTCTATAAAATATTGGTAATGAACTGGACCCCGATATTTTTACACAATAAATTTTGGATTATATATGACATTCTGTAAAAATTTGAAAATTTTTGGAGAAGGTTAACTATTTTATTAAAATGCTCGAAAACAGTCCAGTTTTGATTAATAATGCTGAAATGACATAAGTAGTTTATTGCATGTCTAATTGTCGGGTTGGCTATGTGGGAACGATTTACGGGATATATGTAAAAGAAAATGATATGCTATTAAGCATGGACACCTCCATTTACAATGGAGACTATGGCGAAATTTTCCGAAAATCCTAACACTTAGTAAATATTTTCTAGACAAGTGTTTACTAGTATATTTCAGATTATGTTTTCAAAGATAAACCTCGCCATAAATTTTATAACAAAGTATAAAGTATCGGAGGATGGTTTTATACATAAAAAAAATGGTTAAGTATATATTCTCAAAAAGGGACTTAAAAATATATTTTCGATACGAACATACGTGGGTAAAATGTCCCATCCTTGGGAAGGGAACACTTATATATAAAATACTTTAGAAGTATTAATACAAGAAAATCGCACGAACAAATATTCCAACACGACACATGATTTAAGTTGAAATATTAATTATTTTGACAAATAATTATTACTCCGAATAATAAAAGAAACGTAACTCAAAACATTTAACTCTAAGCCAAGGCACGGCCCGTTCGTCTAATAGACATTAGTACGTTGTAGGTTGTCGTGTAGCTGACAGAGTTGAAATACGGTTCAAGACGCACTACAGTGAGTTCATGTCCCCCTTTTCTCTTAACAGTTTTCAGTTTTATACTTCGGGGGTGGAATACATGTTACAATTATTACAGACATTTTATACATGGTATGGTTAGCTTAAGGAGGGTTTACTACTTAGATCATGTGAGTGGGTAGGTGGAACTTAAGGCCATTAATCCTCGTTGTAGGACCGAGGGTCATGAGCGGTAGATCTATTTGGGTGTAGCGAGCCCAGCTCCTGAGTCCACAGTACGGACCATGGGGTGACTTTGAGCCCGACGCACAAATTTGCTAGGTTTGAGTCTTCCTGAATCACTTCACACATATCATTGGCTTTGCAACCCAATGGTGATCTCTTTTTCCTTATTGCTACATACCAGGGACGTTTATTCATACTTTGAAGGTTTATACATACTCACTTTTACATGAACTCGCTCAACTTTTGTTGATTTTTTTCAAAATACATGTATTTCAGGAAATTAATGGATCTGGGAAGTATGCTATTGTGTCAAGCTGCGTAATGAATAACGATGTCATCCAGGTTTAGGAGGTGTAACCCTTACCTGGACGGTTACATGTCTTTAAATCACGTATTACTTAAGTCTTTTGTTGTGTCATGTGAAAACGCTTTAATCTTGTCTTGGTTGTAACTTGTTTTGTGTGTCGATATTTTAGACAATGACGTTGTGGTGTCTTTAAGTTTAATGAATGGATGAACATCATGTGTTTTACTTTCATATAGCATTGTTATGATTGTTGCTATGGTATTAAGAAGTCACACCAAATAAACCCACGCTTCCGCAAAAGCTAGGGTGTGACAGCTTGGTATCAGAGCCTCGATCATAGCGAACTAGGATTCTTTCTTGAGTCTAGACTATGATCACTAGGGCTCTCACGAAAATGTTTTCAAACATTTTTACATTGCATACACTAAAAGTCCAGATCCGGGGCATAAACATTTTACAAACAAAAGGCACAAATACACCGTTCAAAAATTTATATTTCAGTCTTAGAGACTGAGGGAGTTTAGCCTTAGAGGCTGGGAAGGTTCAGTCTTAGAGACTGAGGGAGGTTCAATCTTAGAGACTGAGGGGTTCAATCTTAGAGATTGGGGAGGTTTTGGTCTTAGAGGCCAGGGAGTTAGTCTTAGAGACTGGGAAGATTTGGTCTTAGAAGCCAGGGAGTTAGTTTGAGAAACTAGGGAGTTCAGTCTGAGAGACTGGGTGGGATAGTCTGGGGAAGACTAGGATGATTACTTGATTACATTGATTGTGACTTACATGCTTATTTGACTACATGTTGATACCCATTTCCATGGGTGAAGTCTATGAGAAATAGACACAATACATTAATAGACTATGTGCCTACAATACATTACATTATCAGTTTACGCATTATAAACAGTTTGTAAGTTCAGCTTATACAATATAGAAATCCTTGATTGATAGGATTTTACATGATTATATATATAGGTTGTTCATATATATGTTGCATGAAATATTTGGCAAAAAAAAAAAAAAAAATGCCTTCGACTTCGAATTCCATTGTCATCCTTGACTCACATAACATGGTTAAGACACAACATCCTTTACACAAGACATAATACTCTATTTCAAAACATAACATATTTTATACAAAACATCTCCCATAAGAATATCGACCTCACGCCTATTGCGGAGCTTATAACGAACGTGGTTCCTGAGTGAGACCATAAAGCATTGATCCCGTGGAAGAATGGTTGCTTTCTCGCAGATGCTAAAATGCCTAAATTCAATAGTGACGATAAGGCGGAGGTGGTAGCCTTGGACAACAACTCCATTAGTGGGGCGAGGTCCCTGTGGCTCATACAAATCATAATTGACGACACTCTTGTCCAGACAAGGAACATGAAGTACTCATCTTGAAGGTGCCCCTCCAGTTGTTATCTTTATTTCATTTAATGTCGTGCCGTTCTACGGAGTAATGACAACGAACGTTGACACGTGAACTATCACGAAGTTTCCTTCTATGTTGAAGGTATATTAACAATAGTGTTTCCTCTCTTACTGATCGGCTGCTTCGTACGAGAGAACGCTAGGGTGACCATGCAAGGCAATTTATTATTACGGTGGCCAACATAATAACAACTTGTAGTGCATGGGAATTCTGGTGGATTCTGCGGGCCAAGCTAAGGATCACTATTCGTTCAAAATTCTTAAGTTATTACTTGAGATTCAAAATTTTATTAGAACACGAGTTTACATTAGACCTACTGCCAGTCGAGTTAGGAAGCTTCGATGTGGTAGTAGGGATGGATTGGTTGTCAAGCAACAGAGCCGAGATTGTATGTCACGAGAAGACCATTCGCATCCCAATGGCGGATGGAGAAATGATCGTAGTACACGGAGAGAAGCGCGATACGCCCCTAAGGATCATTAGTTGTTTGAAGGCTCAAAAATGTTTGAAGAAGGGATGTGTTGCCTTCCTGGCACACATCGTGGATAAGGAAGCCGCTGAGCCAAAACTTGAAGACATCCCAGTCGTTAAGGAGTATCCTGAAGTCTTTCCAGAAGACTTGCCAGGATTGCCGCCACAAAGACAAGTTGAGTTTCATATTGACTTAGTTCCAGGCGCCGCGCCTGTAGCTAAGGCACCTTATCGACTTGCACCATCAGAGATGCAAGAGCTGTCAACGCAACTTCAAGAGTTGTTAGACAAGGGATTTATCAGACCAAGCTTCTCGCCTTGGGGAGCTCCAATTTTGTTCGTGAAAAAGAAGGATGGTAGTTTTCGCATGTGTATAGACTACCGGGAGCTGAATAAGTTGACAATCAAGAACAGATATCCTTTGCCAAGGATCGATGACCTATTCGATCAATTACAAGGTTCAAGTTTTTACTCAAAGATCGATCTACGATCAGGTTATCACCAGTTAAGGATACAAGAGGAAAGTATTCCAAAGACGGCCTTTAAAACTCGATATGGACATTACGAGTTCCTGGTTATACCGTTTGGTTTAACGAACGCGCCAGCAGTATTCATGGATTTGATGAACAGAGTCTGTAAACCGTACCTCGATAAGTTTGTGATTGTGTTCATTGACGACATTCTAATCTACTCGAAGACGAAAGAAGAGCATGAGCAACATTTAAGAGCTATCTTAGAGCTACTTAAAAAGGAGAAGTTGTACGCAAAGTTCTCAAAGTGCGAGTTCTGGTTACGCGAAGTTCAGTTTCTTGGTCATGTGGTTAATGGAAATGGAATCCATGTGGATCCTACAAAGATCGAGGCGATCAAGAACTGGGAAACTCCAAAGACGCCAACCGAGATTCGACAGTTTCTAGGTTTGGCTGGTTATTATCGCAGGTTCATTGAGGATTTCTCGAAAATCACTCAACCTTTGACCTCTCTCACTCAGAAAGATAAGAAGTTTGATTGGGGAGACAAGCAAGAAGAGGCCTTTCAGTTGTTGAAGAACAAGCTTTGTGATGCACCGATCTTATCGCTACCCGAAGGAACGGATGACTTCGTGGTATATTGCGACGCCTCGCGTCAGGGTTTAGGCTGCGTCTTGATGCAGCGACATAAAGTTATAGCATACGCGTCACGCCAATTGAAGATCCACGAGAAAAATTACACCACGCATGATTTGGAATTGGGCGCGGTGGTGTTTGCACTAAAAAAAAAATATGGCGACATTATTTGTATGGTACGCGATGTACAATCTTCACTGATCACAAAAGCTTACAGCACATATTTAACCAAAAGGAGCTTAACATGAGGCAAAGACGCTGGGTTGAACTATTGAATGACTATGACTGTGAAATCAAGTATCACCCAGGGAAGGCGAATGTGGTCGCTGACGCTCTAAGTCGGAAGGAAAGGATTAAGCCCATAAAGGTTAGGGCTTTGGAAATGATTGTTCAAACGGACCTCTCGTTGCGCATTCGTGCCGCGCAGAGAGAAGCTCTTAAGGAAAGGAATATTGAGAATGAGTATCTCCGTGGGATGGAGAAACAGTTAGTACCAAACGGGGAAGGAACTTTGTGCTTCATGAAACGGATTTGGGTTCCCTTGTTTGGTGGTTTGAGAAATGTTATATTTGAAGAGGCTCACAGGTCACGGTACTCGATCCATCCAGGAGCGGATAAAATGTACCAAGATCTAAAGGATTTTTATTGGTGGCCAAGAATGAAAGGCGATGTTGCGGTATACGTTGGCAAGTGTTTAACTTGCGTCAAGGTAAAGGTTGAATACCAGAAGCCTTCAGGTCTCTTGCAACAACCTGCAATACCCCAATGGAAATGGGAACAGATTTCTATGGACTTCATAACGAAATTGCCCAAGACGCCCAGAGGCCATGATACAATTTGGGTAATAATAGACCGTCTAACAAAATCTGCGCACTTTTTGCCAATCAAGGAAAAGGACAACACAAGTAAACTGGCTGAAATATACATGCGAGAGATAGTTGCACGTCATGGAGTGCCTCTCTCAATTATCTCTGATAGAGATGGACGCTTCGTGTCAAGGATTTGGCAATCCTTCCAAGAAGCTTTTGGCTCGCAATTGAACCTAAGCACTGCATTTCATCCGCAAACTGATGGCCAAAGTGAAAGAACTATTCAGACATTGGAGGATATGCTGAGAGCATGTGTAATGGATCTTGGTGGTAGCTGGGATAAGCATTTACCATTGGCCGAATTCTCATACAACAACAGCTACCACACCAGTATTGGAGCCGTGCCATTTGAAGCTCTTTACGGACGCAAGTGTCGATCACCCCTATGCTGGGCTGACGCAGGTGATAGGCAGCTTGTTGGTCCCGAAATCGTCCAAGAGACGACAGACAAGATTGCGCAAATTCGAAAACGCATCGAAGCGGCTCGCGACAGACAGAAAGCCTATGCAAATCCAAACCGGAAACATTTGGAATTCCAAGTTGGAGATATGGTTTTATTGAAAGTTTCACCCTGGAAGGTTGTGGCACGCTTCGGGAAGCGTGGGAAGTTGAATCCGCGATACATTGGTCCATTCAAAATTCTGAAGAGGGTTGGTTTGGTAGCATACAAGTAGGACATACCTGCTGAACTTAATGGTGTTCAAGATACATTTCACGTATCTAATCTGAAAAAGAGTCCAACTCAAGAGACAGTTGTCATTCCTGCTGACGAAGTTCATATCGACGACACGCTCCACTTTACTGAAGAACCCGTCGAGGTCACGGATTGGAAAGTTAATAAAACTCGCAGGAGCAGTGTCAAACTCGTCAAAGTTCGTTGGAATGCAAGGCATGGACCTGAATTCACGTGGGAACGTGAGGATCGTATGAAAGAGAAATACCCCCATTTATTTCCTAAGAACCCTGCATCTAGTAGCAGAGCTTAAATTTCGGGACGAAATTTCTTTAACGGGGGGAGAATGTGACAACCCTCACCAAACCAGGTATCCGTACGAATTAATTAATATTTAATTACTACTTAATTACTGTGCTTGCTTATAACTATGATTAAACATCCTACTGATTCCTGATACGTACATACTCATGCATCACATTTTATACTGTCACTCCATTATTTACACACAAACCTTAGTGACAACCTTGATGCACAAAAGCACAGTGAACACACTATACGGGATACCCAGTAAACATGCTGACATAGCCAGCATCAGACAGTTACTGTATCTGAGGCCAGTATGAGCCGGGAATAGTTTACTACACTAATAGGGAGTGTAGGGAGGTGAGAATTGTTAAACTGCGTCACTAGGAAATAATTATAGTGACCGGGTGTGCCTAAAACATGTGTTAATTACAAAATTCTGCACTTTAATATAAAACTCAGCATTTAATCATGTGAGTTACTTGCAAAAATATGGCAAAACAATCCTGTATGCTTTCCTAAGTGTTGGAATTAAATTGGTAACAAAAAGATGTATAAAAGACCCTTTGCGGTACAATTTAACACTTTAACGGAACGATACCCAACCGAACAACCGGACATTACCCGGGATACTAAATTTTTGTCAATAACATTGTTTTATTATTTTTGGCTAGTCATGATCTCCGTTTGCCATAACACCCACTAAAAACCTTATAATTAACAAGTAACATCATTTTACTTATAATATAACCTATGGTCACATTAGTGGAAATTTTGCAATCATACTTCCCCCCTCACAACCGATTATGGAAAATGTGGGACTTCCCACTCTTGATCCTTTTGAATAAAAAAAATGATATTATGTTAGGTATTTGTCTAGATAATGCAATTATTAATAAGGTGTTGATAAATCCCACTATAAACCACTAGGTTCCTTATTAAACATAATCTACATTATTAAACACCCACACTCCTTCCCTTCTTCCTAAATTTCGGCAGCCACATCCCTCCATCATACAACCATCTTCAAGTTCTTTTCAAACAATTCCTACACATCCAAGGGTGCTAGAGACCGAACAAGTAAGCTTTGTGCACTCGGAAGCTTAAGGACCGCTCTCGTTTTCTTTTAATCCTTTTGATCATCCCTAGCCTTGTGCTAGTAGTAAGTTACTTGTACACCCTTATTCATCTTGTTCCATGGTTAAAAAGTTAGTACGGTGATCGTATATATGCGTTTTAGTAACATTTAACCTACAAACAGTTTGCTGATTTGCACTTTCAGCCGACTTTAACTGGCTGTAAACAGGTCATAACTCAAGAAAAATTTGATTTTCTTAATTCTATAACATGATATTATGAAATACGGTTCTAATGGCACTGGAATCATAATTTTTGGACTTCGTTTACTATTTTTAAAGACCCGTTTTGTAACAGCAGCTCAAGCTGTATTTTTACTGCTAAAAATAAGCGTCCTATTTTCCGTCATAACCTGGATTCTGTGTAGAGTCAGATCATGAAATTTATATAGTAGATGATCACAGATGTATTTGTAATTCTCCCACTGGAATTTCATCAATCGGACTTACGATGAATTTTAAATGAATTTTTCCGTAAACTGCAGTCAGAAAGTGACGAATCTGATTGCAGTCCGGTAAATTAATTTCTATAAAATATTGGTAATGAACTGGACCCCGATATTTTTACACAATAAATTTTGGATTATATATGACATTCTGTAAAAATTTGAAAATTTTTGGAGAAGGTTAACTATTTTATTAAAATGCTCGAAAACAGTCCAGTTTTGATTAATAATGCTGAAATGACATAAGTAGTTTATTGCATGTCTAATTGTCGGGTTGGCTATGTGGGAACGATCTACGGGATATATGTAAAGAAAATGATATGCTATTAAGCATGGACACCTCCATTTACAAAGGAGACTATGGCGAAATTTTCCGAAAATCCTAACACTTAGTAAATATTTTCTGGACAAGTGTTTACTAGTATATTTCAGATTATGTTTTCAAAGATAAACCTCGCCATAAATTTTATAACAAAGTATAAAGTATCGGAGGATGGTTTTATACATAAAAAAAATGGTTAAGTATATATTCTCAAAAAGGGACTTAAAAATATATTTTCGATACGAACATACATGGGTAAAATGTCCCATCCTTGGGAAGGGAACACTTATATATAAAATACTTTAGAAGTATTAATACAAGAAAATCGCACGAACAAATATTCCAACACGACACATGATTTAAGTTGAAATATTAATTATTTTGACAAATAATTATTACTCCGAATAACAAAAGAAACGTAACTCAAAACATTTAACTCTAAGCCAAGGCACGGCCCGTTCGTCTAATAGACATTAGTACGTTGTAGGTTGTCGTGTAGCTGACAGAGTTGAAATACGGTCCAAGACGCACTACAGTGAGTTCATGTCCCCCTTTTCTCTTAACAGTTTTCAGTTTTATACTTCGGGGGTGGAATACATGTTACAATTATTACAGACATTTTATACATGGTATGGTTAGCTTAAGGAGGGTTTACTACTTAGATCATGTGAGTGGGTAGGTGGAACTTAAGGCCATTAATCCTCGTTGTAGGACCGAGGGTCATGAGCGGTAGATCTATTTGGGTGTAGCGAGCCCAGCTCCTGAGTCCACAGTACGGACCATGGGGTGACTTTGAGCCCGACGCACAAATTTGCTAGGTTTGAGTCTTCCTGCATCACTTCACACATATCATTGGCTTTGCAACCCAATGGTGATCTCTTTTTCCTTATTGCTACATACCAGGGACGTTTATTCATACTTTGAAGGTTTATACATACTCACTTTTACATGAACTCGCTCAACTTTTGTTGATTTTTTTCAAAATACATGTATTTCAGGAAATTAATGGATCTGGGAAGTATGCTATTGTGTCAAGCTGCGTAATGAATAACGATGTCATCCAGGTTTAGGAGGTGTAACCCTTACCTGGACGGTTACATGTCTTTAAATCACGTATTACTTAAGTCTTTTGTTGTGTCATGTGAAAACGCTTTAATCTTGTCTTGGTTGTAACTTGTTTTGTGTGTCGATATTTTAGACAATGACGTTGTGGTGTCTTTAAGTTTAATGAATGGATGAACATCATGTGTTTTACTTTCATATAGCATTGTTATGATTGTTGCTATGGTATTAAGAAGTCACACCAAATAAACCCACGCTTCCGCAAAAGCCAGTATGTGACATAAGGCGTCGGATGGAATGATCATCAAACGAACCCGTCGGCGACGGGGTCATGCCCATCGGCGATGGGTAGTGGAATCCTGTTACGCGAATTTTGGATTTCTTTGGGTTATACTCGATTCCCATTGGTTCGGGATCATTCAAGTGGGGAGTTACACTTCTTCTTGAGTTTGAACTTCATCTTGGAGCCATTTGATTCATCTATCTTTCACCTACCATTCATCAACCATCATTCCTACAACCCGAATCAAGAACGATAGCAACATCATCTTCTTGAATAGAAACCCTAGTTCCATCAATCCATCAATCCACTCAACCACTCACCATTATCACTCATCCAAAACCCTAACCTTCATCATTCGCCGTTCCACAAGTTCCAAGATGGTTCAATTCAAGCTTCCATCATCCGTTGATCGTGCCATTTTCACCATGAGCGGCTAAATTCTTGGAGGTTTCACCCCGGTGTAGGTTATTGTAAGTCTAGGGTTTAAACATTGTTCTTGGTTTGAGTTTGTGACAATTTGCTATTTGATTTTGAAGCTTATGACAATTGTCTTGCATTTGTATTGAATTCATAAATTGTCGAGTGAAGATTAAATTTGACTTTATGAAATGTTTATGTGCAATTATGCCATGTCTAGGTTAGAGTTTACATGTTCTTGGTAACAAAGTGCATTGTGGTCCGTTATTTATAACGTTGATAGCTTTTGGAACCTAAGCCTCGCGACACTAAATCCGTCAATCATTTGCAATTGATTCAAACCTAAAACATGTAGAAACCCTAAGATTTCAATTACCGAACCGGGTGTGAACCTTGTTTTCGTATCATTGTTCAATCAATCAATTTTAATTCTTGCAATTTGTTAATCACTAGTAGTTAATCCATTCAATCATTTTAGTAATTCTAATTCACATCTTTAAATTAAACAAAAACACAAAAACATATCATAGCAAGCTTCATAAGTGTGACATCTTTTCATAATTCAATCGAATCCATTCGCAAACCACATACTCTTTGTGGTTCGACCCCTTACTACCACTAGGTATTTGTTAAGGGTAATTAGGGCATATAAATATTATCTTTGACCGGAGCGCGACACTCCGATCAAATTTTGGCGCCGTTGCCGGGGAGTGCGTGCGCTTTGTGTTTGGATATTGTTTGAATTTGTGTGATTATCTGTTTAAATTGCATAATTTCTTTTCTTGTACTTTGTCTTTTTCCTTGTTACGCGGGGTGTGTTACTTGTGCAGGTTACAGGTAGTGCATGCATACGCGGAACTCCGGGAGGACTTCACCTTTAGTCTACGAACCGGAAATCGAAAGGGTTGCAAGGAGAAATTTAGCAAACCGGTTAGAGGCAACACTTGCTTCTAATCAAACCACCCAAACACCACAACACACACCGTCCATTGAAACCGATTCAATGGCGAACCAAAACTTCAACCAAAACCAAAATCCGAATCAATTCCAATACCGGAGCAATTTTAATCCCGATCCAAATGTTCAACCTATGCCTCAAGGGCGACCGGGTGGTAATAACAACAACACCGGACCACCCACACCACCTTTCCAAAACCAAAATCCCAACAACAACCAAAGAACACCCCAACAACAAAACCTTCATCGACAAGTTTCTTTACCCCTCAACCTTGAAGACCGGAATGTCAATTCCGACCGTCGAGGCAACCGAGATCGTGGCAATCCCGCGAACGGAGACCCTTTCTTCAACATAGACGATTTGAGAAACGCCATTCCCGATGACGAACCTTATAGTGTTCCCGGTTATCAATCGCCAGAGCATGTGAGCATATATACGGAAAATTCGGACGATGGGGGATATTATGATGATCGGGTTAACGACGAGGAAGATTGGGGATACGTGAATAGGGGAAATGTCTACAATGCGAGAGGCTTTGAAGATGACGAGTTCGGCTATCAAAATGCCAACTTTGTGGGGGATGATGATTATGGGTACGAGAACGGGAACATGAGAAACGATGGTTACGGAAACAACCGTCAACCACGAAACAACAACCAACGGAACCGAGATGATGGGTTTTACAATAACAACAATGGTAACCCTAATCGGATTCCTCGTTTCGTGGGAGGTGGTAACCAAAGAGGCAACCAAGGTAGAAATCAAGGTGGGGATAGAAGAGGTGACCGAAGAGACAATCGAAGACCGGTCGATCAAGAGGTTAACGGTCCACAATGTCGTCAACAACCTCCACGGGGAGTGAATGACCGTTTTCGACTGATAGTTACCGAGAATGATTCACCGATTGTGTGCGAATGAAGAATGTTCGATTGTAAACCGCATTACATCAATATACTTCCCCATTTCAACGGGAGGTCTAATGATGAACCGTATACACACTTAGCGGAATTTTCATCGGTATGCAACACGATTGGGGGACACAACTTCGCATTAGAGGAGGTCAAACTTCGCTTGTTCCAATTTTCATTGAAAGACAAGGCAAAGCAATGGTTTCTCACACTTCCGGCGAATAGCATCCGGACATGGGGAGAGATGCAACAAGTCTTTTTAGACGAATACTATTCGATGGCGAAAACCGATGACGCTAGGGATGAGATAAGATCATTTCGGCAACTATCGAGTGAACCGTTGCATGAAGCGTTCACTCGATTTAAAGAATTGATGCGGAGATGCCCACATCACCAAATAGAAAAGTGGGAATTGGTTAAATGCTTCGTGAGGGGTTTGGATGATGAGACGTGGCCTTGAATCGACCAGCAATGGAACTCTATTAAGCAATCACGAGGATGACGATTGGGAGTTCCTAGAAAGAATGAGCAAGAGATCAAAGGCGAAAGAGTCGGCCGACCGAGCCAAAAAGCACCCTACCTCAAGGTCTTGGCCCGATCGTGATGCAAGTTCTACGGATCGGATTGATACGTTGGAGCGGGAATTGGCCCGCATGAAGAAGAAAGAAGTGGGTGCGGTACAATATATCGTATGTGAAGAATGTGGTGACATCGGTCAACGGACTGAGAATTGCCAAGCCACCGCGGATGTGAATCAAGTGTATGGAGACCGGAGGCAATATGATATGAACTCTAACACTTACCACCCCGGATTGAGGAACCATCCTAAATTTATGTATGGTAACGCCTCCAACCAAATGAACCCGAATTTTCAATCGGGAAATCAAGGGGGTATCAAAGAAATTACAACAACCAAGGTGGTAATGGGGGTGGTGCATCTAACTCCCAAGGTGATAATTCGATTAACTCGAAACTAGATGCTATCATGAACACTATGAGCACTCTCACCAACTCACATCAAGAACTTAAAACTGAAATGCGGAATTCAAACCAAGAAATTAAAATTGAAATGCGGAAAGAGTTTGAGGTGAGGGATAAATACCAAAGGCATTAGAGAAACAAGTAGGCCAACTTGCGGAGGAAATGGCTCAAGTGAGAGGAAGCATGGGGAAGCTTCCAAGTGACACTACACTGAACCCGAAGCATCAAAGTTTTAGCACAAGCAATGTGAGGGATGCACGCGTTATCACGGTAAGTATTCTTTTAAATGATGAAGTTTGTAGTGTTGAAAGCATTCCACCACCACAATTTGTTGATGGTGTAGTGGAAAATATAGGTGAAGGGCCAGAAAGTGAAAATGAACACGAAACGATTTCACAAAGTAAAAATGAAAACGTAACTAAAAATTCTTTTTGTGAAAATTGTTAAAATCAATTTAACCCGCTTAATGCATCGAAAAGTGAAGAACGGTGCCCACCGAAGGACGAGGGGTGGGAAAATTTTAAGCAAGCTAAAATTAATTTACCGTTACTAGATGACATTAAAAAGGTTCCGGCTCATGTGGAATACTTAAAGGAGTTAAGCATCGAAAAACGGCACAACAAATTACCCGAACCGGTTGATTTGATATCTCATGTGAGTGCCGTTTTATCGAGTGCCCTTCCCCAAAAAGCTCAAGATCCGGGAGACCCTCTTATTCCAATTCAAATTGGAACATTTAAAATTGAGAGGGCGCTCCTAGATCTTGGAGCTTGTGTGAGCATCTTGCCTGGGAGTTTGTATGACCAATATGATTTTGGTCCATTAAAAAAATTTGATACTCCCGTGGTATTGGCCGATCAGACTCCCACGCATCCAAGGGGGATGGTGGAGGATGTGATTGTTAAGGTGGATGATTGCTACTACCCAGTTGACTTTTTGGTAGTAGACTATGTTGGGTTTGTTGGGGACACCCAACCGGTAGTTATCTTGGGTAGACCGTTCTTGGAAACTGCTAATGCCATAATAAATTGTGCAACGGGAACGGTAAGCATGAAGTTTGTGGACCGGGAATTAAATTTAAATGTTTTTCCAAATTTCACTAACCCGCTCGGTGAGGATAAGTGTCCTAAAAAGGACATGAATCCAAACAAAAAGGTGTGTGCTATGGTTGGTAGGTTTGGAGAAACAAGGAAGAAAATGGTCAAGAAAAAGAAGGCGAAAAAGTCACCTCTAGAAAAGAAGAAGGAAGAGGAGGTGAGGAAGTTTGGACCATTTGGCAACAAATGGTATGAATCACCGGTGGGTGATTTCGATGAGTTTGTGAGCGGCAAGCACTCCATTCGACCACCATGAGGTGGTAAGTTAATTGTTGTGGTATACATTTTATAGTTAGTTTTAGTTTTTCTTCGTAGTTTAGTTAGTATTGTTGTTGTTGTATAATTTGTTATTTTGTTTTAGTAGATAAATGAACATTGTGGGTGTGTTCCCTATATAACCCTCACGAGACCTACTCCTCCTCCCAAGCTATTGGGAGGTTTAAAGGGCTTGCGTGCATATGCTAAATGCCGCCATGATTCCTACGAAAGTGAGTTAGGTTTGTTGTTATTGTAAATTATTTTTCCACACAAATCAAGGTAAACTAACGCATAACGTGGTAACACTTTCATAAAAATGGCAGAACTAAGTAGCTAACAAATTTTAATGGTTGTGAGAAGCATGCTTCTACACAAGGATTAGAATTTGTAGGTACAACATGTTCGCGGGACAACCATTCTTATGAAGAGAAGAAGAAGATATGAGCATCAAGCGAAAAAAAAAATCAGGTGCATGCGTTTCCTTTTTACTTTGATTCTTAGTTTAGTAATAAGTGGATTGTACATTGTATTTTAATTTCCGGGGTGAGATTTTGGGAAGGTTAGACGTGTCACATCCCTTGTGCATTTTAAAACTCTAGTTCTTACACACTGAGGACAATGTTTACCTCAAGTGTGGGGATGGGGGAGTAGTAAAAGTTTCGATTTTGACCCATTCATTTAAATACTACACATTGAGGACAATGTTTACCTCAAGTGTGGGGATGGGGGAAAATTTCAAAAAATTTTCAAAAATTCTTGTTTCAAAAGCGATCTTTAAAGCACAAGTAACTAAGTCAACGAGGGATGGCACAACCCATTTGGTTTTTTGTCATGGTCAAGTTCAAATTAATAAGCATAACGAGTATTTAACGGGTGGTTATTTGGGAATAATTCGCCCAAGGAACTAGCATTTTATGCATATCACATATCATACCCTTATACGTGAGGTTTTGAGCCACTTTTATATCATAGATTTGCATTTATATGTTTCTTTGTTTGAGTGGACCATTAGTCGCGTATTGTAGAACTTGCAACTTTTGATACGTTCAAGACCATAGACCGAATACAAGTATGAGAATGATTAAGGCATTAGGTAAACCTTTTCCTTTTACACCATTTTTATATCCTTACCCAAAAATTATCCCTTAGTAGCCAACTTTGAGCCTAATCCCTTCGTTTGATCACCCTTTAGCCAATGACCTTAAAACCTTTTTCTTTTAAACCCGTGTGATGGAAATTCGATTATAGTAGCAAAGCTTGGATAGTTGTATTTGTTTGTTAAAAAAAAATCAGAAAATGTACGAAAAAGAATGAAAGAGTATTGAGAAAAACACAAAAAGATGTGCTAGTAGTTTGTTGAATAAAAGGCGAAAGTTGTTGCCTCATAGTTGATGTTTATATTTAGTTTTGTTTAGTTTAGTGGTTTGTAATAAAAAAATCGAATTTTTCATCACCTTAGCCACTTTAAAATATCCCATTTCCTACCCTTAGCCCAGCCCCGTTACAACCTTACAAAGACCTTATGACTTGTGCTTAGTATTTGTGATCGGTGGTGGAGAATGATTGAGTTGCAAGCCTATGCGGGTACGTGTTCTAATCGGTTTTGAGCGATTAATTGTTGAAGTGCTAATACATTATACACATTAGCCAATTTTTAAGCCGAGTGGAGAGCACATTGTGAGGGATATGGATGAATTGTTAGTTTTACGGGTGGGTTGATCTTGGATAACCATTATTATATGTGATTATTCACTTAACCGGTAAATATGTGAAAATTGTAAAGAATGTGAACTTTTGTATGACAATAGACCTTAACCTTTGTCTCGGGAATGGGAAGTGCATTCGTTGTTCGACCCACGTGAAAATGAAAAACAGACTTGCTTGAGGGCAAGCAAAAGACAAGTGTGGGGATGTGATACGTGGGTAAAAACCGGTGCTCATTATTGCTTAACTTGACGTTTTTACGTAAGTTTTAATTTCGAATAGCCTACTTTTAATCAAGAATGTGTTTTGCAGGTTTGATGGAGTTTAAGGAGCTTTTCGGGAGCTTTACGAGTCACCGGATCGAAAACCGGAGCACCGGAACGCATTATGGATCAGACGGAAGCGGAAAACGAAGAAATCGGAGAAGCTAGCAGGGGAGCCCGTCGCCGACGGGTCCCAAGCCGTCGGCAACGGCCTGTAGATTTGCCCGTCGGTCAGATGAACGCGTATCCATTTATTTAAGGCGTCGGATGGAATGATCATCAAACGAACCCGTCGGCGACGGGGTCATGCCCGTCGGCGACGGGTAGTGGAATCCTGTTACGCGAATTTTGGATTTCTTTGGGTTATACTCGATTCCCATTGGTTCGGGATCATTCAAGTGGGGAGTTACACCTCTTCTTGAGTTTGAACTTCATCTTGGAGCCATTTGATTCATCTACCTTTCACCTACCATTCATCAACCATCATTCCTACAACCCGAATCAAGAACGATAGCAACATCATCTTCTTGAATAGAAACCCTAGTTCCATCAATCCATCAATCCACTCAACCACTCACCATTATCACTAATCCAAAACCCTAACCTTCATCATTCGCCATTCCACAAGTTCCAAGATGGTTCAATTCAAGCTTCCATCATCCGTTGATCGTGCCATTTTCACCATGAGCGGCTAAATTCTTGGAGGTTTCACCCCGGTGTAGGTTATTGTAAGTCTAGGGTTTAAACATTGTTCTTGGTTTGAGTTTGTGACAATTTGCTATTTGATTTTGAAGCTTATGACAATTGTCTTGCATTTGTATTGAATTCATAAATTGTCGAGTGAAGATTAAATTTGACTTTATGAAATGTTTATGTGCAATTATGCCTTGTCTAGGTTAGAGTTTACGTGTTCTTGGTAACAAAGTGCATTGTGGTCCGTTATTTATAACGTTGATAGCTTTTGGCACCTAAGCCTCGCGACACTAAATCCGTCAATCATTTGCAATTGATTCAAACCTAAAACGTGTAGAAACCCTAGGATTTCAATTACCGAACCGGGTGTGAACCTTGTTTTCGTATCATTGTTCAATCAATCAATTTTAATTCTTGCAATTTGTTAATCACTAGTAGTTAATCCATTCAATCATTTTAGTAATTCTAATTCACATCTTTAAATTAAACAAAAATACAAAAACATATCATAGCAAGCTTCATAAGTGTGACATCTGTTCATAATTCAATCGAATCCATTCGCAAACCACATACTCTTCGTGGTTCGACCCCTTACTACCACTAGCTATCTGTTAAGGGTAATTAGGGCATATAAATATTATCTTTGACCGAAGCGCGACACTCCGATCATCACCCAAGTTAGATAGCATTACCAAGAGGTTACGGGATCTAGAAAAACAAAATCCAGGTTTGGTTGTGATAGGTGAAAAGCCAAAAATTAATATTAGTAGAAGAAATGAAACGTCTTTGCTAGATGGGTCTAGTGTTATTGTAAGAGAAGTTGAGAAAGAGAAATTGCTGAAGAAGTTGTTAGGGGATGATGGGTCATCTAAGGAAAATTTTAGCATCGTACCCATAGTTGGTATGGGTGGGGTTGGCAAGACCACTCTAGCTAGACTTTTGTATAATGATACTAAAGTGCAGAGTCACTTTGAACTATGGGTACGATGCTAAAATATATTTAGTATATTTAATATATGGCCATTATAATCAATTTACATAATAATAGATCATTATATATTAAGCCTATTAAATAATTAGTGGGTAATTGTTGATGGACCATATTACCCTTAATGACTAATTATGGTTTCCTCCCGGGTGTATCAAAGAGTCTATATATAGAGAGCTAAGTGTTGAACTAAAACACACTAGACATAAATACTCATAACATCATAATTCTCTCTCTCTCTCTCCATACGATTCTAAGTCCCTAGAATCGGTACTACTATCAAGAACGTACACCCTAAGGAGGAACCAGATCGTACTGACAAAGATGTCGAACTCAATGGCTTCGTCTCTGACTGGATTCTCTGCTGGCCTTGCTGCCGTTACAGGTATGTAATTACATGTTTTCCGTTATGTATAAACGGAACTGATCAACAGGTGGTATCAGAGCATATGTTGATAAATCAGTTATGTTATGTATCCATCAATCTCGAATAAAATCTGGAAAACAAGACTCAAGAACAATTTTCGGATAAAAGTTATTGTTTGGAAATCCATGTTCTAAATAAGATGTTTAAACACATCCTAACTAATAATTTCGAAATCTGAATAAGGAACTATAAAGATTTTCAGTTTTCGAATTCCAGAATTTATGTGTATATTCTTAGTGTTCTTAAATGTTCATAATAAAATTCGCATCGGAATGGTACACGGTTGAATCTGAATGAAACTAGACTTTCATTTTTTTTATTCGAGCACTATTGATTATAATCACTTTTGATAGTGTTAGTGGTGCAAGTTTTTGATGGTACTTTAATAATTGTTCACTTTAATAATTGTTCGCTTTAATAATTGTTCATCATGATTTGAGTTCACTTTTAATTGACTTTAGTGGTGCGAATTGATAATCGACATTGACAATATATTCCATTATGTATACATAAGATATTATCACTCATTAAATTTATATAATTTTTTAATGCCATTGATAATATCAGTAATTTTTTAATTGAAATTAGACTTCCATTATGTATTCCATCGTTTGTGCCATTATATATAATCGACATTGATAATTCGCACTAAGTTAATATATTTATTAAATAATATACAATCATAATTTCAAACATGCTTAAAATGACGGACATGTAGTAACTGGAAGGGTTACGTACCGGTAGTTGAGAACTCCTGTCTAGGCTGGCATTCGTACAAATCCAATTAAAGGACCCGTTGCCTACCTAGGGACTATCAATGAGAGTACCGATACCTATTAGGCTAAAGCATGTCCATCTAATCAATTAAAATGGTTTTGTAAACACTTAATCAGAATCAATAACCTTTTACAAAACCAAAATAGCTTAACTTGAATGAGCTTCTGATATATCACTTCTGGCCAAAGCTAATTTGATACATCTATTTATTGTTCAAGTATTGCAAAAGCTATGTTAATTATGCCTTACAAACTGAATGTTTAATTTCTGGCCAAAGCTGATTTAACTCATTCATTTCTTGCATATTTAACAAGTACATAACTAGGTAATTGTCTCATTTCTGGCCAAAGCTGATTTGTCACAATTACTTTGCACACATACTTAAATGATTACATTTCTGCCCAAAGGTGATCTGTCTTCATTTAAGTAGAATTTTTTGTCTATTATTTTGATGTTAGTAATAGACAATATCACAGCTTCATAACTAAAATGGTCATTACTTATGTCTGCCTTAGTATGACATTCCTTTAGATCACGTTAAGGCTTCTAACTTAGTGTCATAATTCGCTCAATCTTATCTCCACTCTTATCTCCACTCTCAGCACCCAACTGCGGAATTCCACCATTAACTGGTGATAACTTTACTGCATGGAAAGACTCCCTCATGCTTACTCGTGCTCTACTGGACTTTGATTATGCTCTTAGAGAGACTGAACCTGCTGCACTCACTGCTTCTAGCACACCTGCCGAACAGATTACTCATGAGAAGTGGACCAGGTGTAACAGCATGTCTCTCATGTTTATGAAGCAGTCCATTAGCAATGCTATTCGAGGAGCCATTCCTGATTCTGATAATGCTAAAACCTACTTGGCTTCTGTGGAGGAGCAGTTCAAAGGGACGTCTAAGGCGCATGCTAGTACGTTGATTCTCAAGCTGGTGACGACTAAGTACGATGGTAAGAGTGGGATTCGTGAACACATCATGATGATGAACGACATGGCCCATAAACTGAAGGGACTAGACATGGCGATTAGTGATGGTTTTCTCGTACACTTCATCATGACCTCTCTCCCTTCTTCCTATGAAGCATTCAAGATCAATTACAACACTCAGAAGGACAAATGGACAATGAGTGAGCTGATCGTCATGTGTGTGCAAGAAGAAGAGCGTATGAAGATGGATAGGACCACTGATGTTGCTCACCTCACTACCTCCAGCTTTAAGAAGAGGAAGAACAATCACTCAAGGAGGGATGCTTCTAAAGTCCAAAAGCCTAATACAAGTGCACCTTCCAGCTCTAAGAACTCCTTAGGCAAACCTTACTGCAAGTTCTGCAAAAAGAATGGACATAAGCAGAAGGAATGCCCTGACTTTAAGGAGTGGCTGGCTAAGAAAGGTAATATCTTTTTTATGATACTTGAGTCCTTTAATTTAAATGTTCCTATTAATTCTTGGTCGTTTGATTCTGGTGCTATGGCCCATGTCACTAACTCTACTTAGGGATTCCTTACAATCCGGAGTCTGAGAAGAAACCAAAGAACGCTTAAAGTTGCGGATGATCAAGAATTAGAAGTGAATGCCATTGGAACCTTACAATTATTTATGAAAACTGGTTTATGTATTAAACTTTATGATACCTTATATGTTCCCGGGGTAACTCGGAACCTTGTATGAGGACCAAAGTTAGACATAAACGGTTTTGTTTGTTCTCATGGTCATCGCAAACTCTATATTCTTTATGATTCTGTTGTTTTTGGTACTGGCATTATTGACGGTGGTCTCTATAGATTAGAACTAGATGATGACTTTTCCAAATCTTTGTTGTCATTTAATATTAATGAATCAATCACAAAGATGAAACAGAAACGAGAATTAGAGACTTCATCAATGTTGTGGCATCAACGTTTCGGCCATATCTCAAAAGAACGATTAAATCGTCTCGTAAAGGATGAAGTCTTACCTTCTCTCGATTTCTCTGATTTTGAAACGTGTGTCAAATGTATTAAAGGTAAAATGACATTAGCGAATAAGAAAGGTGCCACTAGGAGCTCTAATTTATTAGAACTCATTCATACTGATATTAGAGGTCCCTACCAAATCGCTGGCATAACAGGACATACTTCATTTATCACTTTTATTGATGATTACTCTCGTTACATGTACTTGTATCTAATTAAGGAAAAGTCTGAATCTCTTACAACTTTTAAAGATTATAAGGCTGAAGTTGAAAAACAACTAGATCGTCAAATTAAAGTTGTGAGATCAGATAGAGGCGGTGAATATTATGGAAGACATACTGATGTGGGTCAATCTCCTGGTCCATTTTATGAGTTTTATAAGGGCCAGGGGATTGTGAACCAATACACCATCCCTGGTACACCTCAGCAGAATGGTGTCGTTGAAAGAAGAAACCGTACACTTATGAACATGGTGCGCAGTATGTTAGCCAACACTAATTTACCATTATTCCTCTGGACTAAAACGTTAAAAGCAGCTGTTCATATACTCAATAGAGTTCATTCTAAGTCTGTCCCTAAAACTCCTTATGAACTTTGGACATGAAGGAAACCGAGTCTTAAATATATGAAAGTATGGGGCTGCATTGTTGAAGCAAAACTTTACAATCCTTTCCTAAGGAAACTTGACCCTAAAACAGTTACCTGTTTCTTTATCGGGTATCCTAAAAACCACATGTTGATCAGTTCCGTTTATACATAATGGAAAACATGTAATTACATACCTGTAACGGCAGCAAGGCCAGCAGAGAATCCAGTCAGAGACGAAGCCATTGAGTTCGACATCTTTGTCAGTACGATCTGGTTCCTCCTTAGGGTGTACGTGCTTGATAGTAGTACCGATTCTAGGGACTTAGAATCGTATGGAGAGAGAGAGAATTATGATGTTATGAGTATTTTTGTGTAGTGTGTTTTAGTTCAACACTTAGCTCACTATATATAGACTCTTTGATACACCCGGGAGGAAACCATAATTAGTCATTAAGGGTAATATGGTCCATCAATAATTACCCACTAATTATTTAATAGGTTTAATATATAATGATCTATTATTATGTAAATTGATTATAATGGCCATATATTAAATATACTAAATATATTTAATCTTACATTCTCCCACTTGGCTGAGTAATCATTTACTATGAGTATTAGATAAGCCTGATCAGGAGTTAACACTCATTTTAGCTTTAAACCAAGAACCGTAGCAGAGAAATACAGCCGTTGAATCATCATTCGACTCAGGAACCCCATTAGTCATACTACAACCTCAATCTAAAACCTAACAGTTATGATCAAAATATTCAAGTAAGCCCTTTATCGTTTGATATGTATTTATATTTGTCTATATGTCATTACATGCACAGAACATATGTTAGAGACATACAAAATCAAACTGAGGAAATTTCGTTAATTAAAACGTAAGCAAGTACAATATGCATTTAAATAAGGTCTTTAGTAAGTCCCATATTAGAAACATGTTCTTCAAAAACTTTAGGTGGGAGACCTTTAGTCATCAGATCCGCAAGCATATTTTTAGTACTTATATACTCAATACAAAGATTATTTTCGTCAACTCATTCACGTACGAACAAGTACTTCGTATCAAGATATAAACCAGCTCCAGTCGAACTGTTACTGTTCGAGAAACTAACGGCATGTCACTGCCCATGACCCGGTTTGACCCGTTTCAGGAGCCGCAGTGCAGAAAATCCCGTGGTATTTATTTAACAGCGGAAGTTTTCTTCACGATCTTTTTAAAACTGAAATATTTCCCGATTATTTTATTTCACAACTCGGGATAAAACCCGGTAATTTACAATCGTATGATTTCACTGAGAAATCTTTATTTTTACAAAACATGTTTCTTTATTTTATATTGAGCCACTTCCTTAAGCTTGTAGTGCTTCACGGCACTTTTCCTGGATCACAACAGATCACCTGAAACATGTTTGAAAAAGGTTTTGTCAGCGGGAAATACTGAGTGAATCATTCTTTTTACTAAAACGACTCATTTGTTATAATTTACAGTATTAAGAGCGATTACAATGTTTCTGATATCAAACCAACTACCCACGGTATTTTGTCACTCGACCCATTGGCCCTCCCGTTGTCCAATGGTGTCTGTGACTATGGTCATATCACCCCTTGGCTGCCCCAATGGTGAAGATTATCAAGTAATGTATACAAAACCCCACATACCGGCTGTACGTTTGGTGATTACAAAGACTTAATCCCTGTAATTATAACTTTGAAAATAAACATGCTTTTGAAATCAAATTTGATAAAAATAGAATGACTCACATTGCAGATTTAATTGAGCAGAGAATAGCCTACTGATTAGCCTTTTAATCCTAAAATTAATAACATGCACACAATTCGGTTAGTAACTTAATACAGCATTTACGATAACTCACGAGATCAAACCCTCACATCGAATGACAAAGTGCGATACTTAAACATCCATTGAATTAACAACGAATGACAAAGCATAAACCCTAATGTGGGCAGCACTTAAACATCCATTGGATAGTTTAATCGATCAGACATTGAATCGTATCAGCAATCGAGTTATTACCCTGTATTGCGGCAGCACTTCGTGAATCGTGTGTGTTTTTGTAGTATTCAGAACGTAACTCAATGTATATTTCGACTTTTTACGTCGTTCAAGCGCCCAAATTCCAGTTCCAAAGTCTGCTATTTATAGTTAAATTTTGACCTGGCTTACGGACCGTAAGCCTTATCCCTTACGGTCCGTAAGGGACACGAAATCACCATAGGGTAGCCACGTCCTTGACTAGCCTTGCTGACTTGACAGATTCGTAATTTCAATTTTGACAACGTTTTATTTAGATAATCGTGACTAGGGTTTTACCCCCCCTGAGTTTTAGGGGCCCTGGTCCTGATTCTGATTGTTCTGAAATTTTTAGGGTTTGTGCAGAATCACTTGGGTGTCTCAATTATGGTTTCCTATTGGATGAAATAATAAAATAAATAGGACTTTTAATGAGAGTTGTTACACGGCAGCTGAGTTATCACAGTAAAGCTTCAATGGTTTAGAAATAGAATTAACGATTTTGAGTCCAGTAATCAGATTCTTAAGCAACAGTCCATGACAAGTTGTGTTGTACACAGCAATGTATTCTGCCATCATTGTGGAAGTTGTAGTTAACTGTTGTTTATGACTCTTCCATGAAATAGGCCTGCTAACATAAAGATATAGCCCGAAGTGGATTTCTTGTCATCTTTGCATTTGGCAAAGTCAGAATCAGAATAACCAGCCACTTCTAAATGATCACTTCTTCTATAAGTTAGTTTGTAGTCTTTCATCCCTTGAAGATATCGAAGTACTTTCTTAGCCGCTTTCCAATGATCTGGGCCAGGATTAGTTTGATAACGGCCTAGCATACCAGCAATATAAGCAATATCTGGGCGAGTACAGACTTGAGCATACATCACGCTCCCGACTACTGACGCATAAGGTATCTAACTCATTTGCTTCTTTTCAACCTCTATTGTCGGACATTGGAAAGAACCGAAAACATCTCCCTTAACTACTGGAGCGACTGAGGGTTTGCACTGTTGCATGTTAAAGCGTGTAAGGACACGATCTATGTAGGCCCTTTGAGATAATCCTAAGATCCTTTTGTGTCTGTCTAGGTGAATTTCGATGCCAATGACGTAAGAAGCATCTCCGAGATCCTTCATGTCGAAGTTATGCGAGAGTAACCGCTTCGATTCATGCAACATATCTAAACTATTACTTGCCAATAGAATATCATCTACGTAAAGGACAAGTATAGTAAAGTTGCTCTCACTCATCTTGAGGTAGGTGCATTGATTCACTTGATTCTTTGCAAAACCTTGTTTCTTCATGACTTCATCAAATTTGAGGTACCATTGACGTGATGCTTGTTTCAACCCGTATATGGATTTCTTCAACTTACAGACTAGATGTTCCTGACCTTCAGGTTTAAAACCTTCAGGTTTAAAACCTTTAGGTTGTTTCATGTACACATCTTCGTCTAAGTCTCCGTTAAGGAAAGCGGTTTTAACGTCTATCTGATGCAGCTCTAAATCAAAATGAGCTACTAGGGCCGTGACGATCCTTAATGAATCTTTACGAGATACAGGTGAAAACGTCTCTTGATAATCAATTCCCTCTTTCTGAGTGTAGCCCTTTGCAACCAATCTCGCTTTGTAGCGTTCAACGTTTCCATTCGGATCCAGTTTTGTTTTGAACACCCATTTACATCCTACTGGTTTGACACCATTGGGTAATTCTACCAAATCCCAAACGTCATTTTTCTTCATGGATTCAAGCTCATCATTCATTGCTTTATTCCATTCAGAAGATTGATCACTGCTAATGGCTTCATTATAAGAGATAGGATCATTTTCCTTTCTGACATCCATATCAGCTTCAGTCAGGTAGGTAACATAATCATCCCAATTAGTAGGCCTTCTTTGCCTAGATGACCTCCTGAGTGGATTATCGGGTTCAGCGTTGTCTTGGCTTTGAGCGTTTGATGTGCCTTCGTCATGAGGTATAATGGGTTCTAATTGTAGAGGTAAATTTGGAGTTGGTGTAGTAGCTTCAGGTGCAGTAGTTGCATTGGGTACAAGAGGAGTCATCGGAGTAATGGCAAGTGACGAGTCTCTCCCCCCGCGTCTTGTACTTCTTGCAAATCTTCGTAAGGGTTAGTACTACTCCCACTGACCTTGAAATCCTCCAGGAACGCGGCGCGCTTGGTTTCAAAAATACGGGTGACATGAGAAGGACAATAGAAACGATAACCCTTTGAGTTTTCAGGATACCCGATAAAGAAACAAGTAACTGTTTTAGGGTCAAGTTTCCTTAGGAAAGGATTGTAAAGTTTTGCTTCAGCAATGCAGCCCCATACTTTCATATATTTAAGACTCAGTTTCCTTCCTGTCCAAAGTTCATAAGGAGTTTTAGGGACAGACTTAGAATGAACTCTATTGAGTATATGAACAGCTGCTTTTAACGCTTCAGTCCAGAGGAATAATGGTAAATTAGTGTTGGCTAACATACTGCGCACCATGTTCATAGGTGTACGGTTTCTTCTTTCAGCGACACCATTCTGCTGAGGTGTACCAGGCATGGTGTATTGGTTCACAATCCCCTGGCCCTTACAAAACTCATAAAATGGACCAGGAGATTGACCCACATCAGTATGTCTTCCATAATATTCACCGCCTCTATCTGATCTCACAACTTTAATTTGACGATCTAGTTGTTTTTCAACTTCAGCCTTATAATCTTTAAAAGTTGTAAGAGATTCAGACTTTTCCTTAATTAGATACAAGTACATGTAACGAGAGTAATCATCAATAAAAGTGATAAATGAAGTATGTCCTGTTATGCCAGCGATTTGATAGGGACCACTAATATCAGTATGAATGAGTTCTAATAAATTAGAGCTCCTAGTGGCACCTTTCTTATTCGCTAATGTCATTTTACCTTTAAGACATTTGACACATGTTTCAAAATCAGAGAAATCGAGAGAAGGTAAGACTTCATCCTTTACGAGACGATTTAATCGTTCTTTTGAGATGTGGCCTAAACGTTGATGCCACAACATTGACGAAGTCTCTAATTCTCGTTTCTATTTCATCTTTGTGATTGATTCATTAATATTAAATGACAACAAAGATTTGGAAAAGTCATCATCTAGTTCTAATCTATAGAGACCACTGTCAATAATGCTAGTACTAAAAACAACAGAATCATAAAGAATAGAGAGTTTGCGATGACCATGAGAATAAACAAAACCGTCTATGTCTAACTTTGGTCCTGATACAAGGTTCCGAGTTACCCCGGGAACATATAAGGTATCATAAAGTTTAATACATAAACCAGTTTTCATAAATAATTGTAAGGTTCCAATGGCCTTCACTTCTAATTCTTGATCATCCGCAACTTTAAGCGTTCTTTGGTTTCTTCTCAGCCTCCGGATTGTAAGGAATCCCTGAGTAGAGTTAGTGACATGGGCCATAGCACCAGAATCAAACCACCAAGAATTAATAGGAACATTTAAATTAAAGGACTCAAGTATCATAAAAAGATCGTTACCTTTCTTAGCCAGCCACTCCTTAAAGTCAGGGCATTCCTTCTGCTTATGTCCATTCTTTTTGCAGAACTTGCAGTAAGGTTTGCCTAAGGAGTTCTTAGAGCTGGAAGGTGTACTTGTATTAGGCTTTTGGACTTTAGAAGCATCCCTCCTTGAGTGATTGTTCTTCCTCTTCTTAAAGCTGGAGGTAGTGAGGTGAGCAACATTAGTGGTCCTATCCATCTTCATACGCTCTTCTTCTTGCACACACATGGCGATCAACTCACTCATTGTCCATTTGTCCTTCTGAGTGTTGTAATTGATCTTGAAGGCTTCATAGGAAGAAGGAAGAGAGGTCATGATGAAGTGTACGAGAAAACCATCACTAATCGCCATGTCTAGTCCCTTCAGTTTATGGGCCATGTCGTTCATCATCATGATGTGTTCACGAATCCCACTCTTACCATCGTACTTAGTCGTCACCAGCTTGAGAATCAATGTACTAGCATGCGCCTTAGACGTCCCTTTGAACTGCTCCTCCACAGAAGCCAAGTAGGTTTTAGCATTATCAGAATCAGAATGGCTCCTCGAATAGCATTGCTAATGGACTGCTTCATAAACATGAGAGACATGCGGTTACACCTGGTCCACTTCTCATGAGTAATCTGTTCAGCAGGTGTGCTAGAAGCAGTGAGTGCAGCAGGTTCAGACTCTCTAAGAGCATAATCAAAGTCCAGTAGAGCAAGAGTAAGCATGAGGGAGTCTTTCCATGCAGTAAAGTTATCACCAGTTAATGGTGGAATTCCGCAGTTGGGTGCTGAGAGTGGAGATAAGATTGAGCGAATTATGACACTAAGTTAGAAGCCTTAACGTGATCTAAAGGAATGTCATACTAAGGCAGGCATAAGTAATGACCATTTTAGTTATGAAGCTGTGATATTGTCTATTACTAACATCAAAATAATAGACAAAAAATTCTACTTAAATGAAGACAGATCACCTTTGGGCAGAAATGTAATCATTTAAGTATGTGTGCAAAGTAATTGTGACAAATCAGCTTTGGCCAGAAATGAGACAATTACCTAGTTATGCACTTGTTAAATATGCAAGAAATGAATGAGTTAAATCAGCTTTGGCTAGAAATTAAACATTCAGTTTGTAAGGCATAATTAACATAGCTTTTGCAATACTTGAACAATAAATAGATGTATCAAATCAGCTTTGGCCAGAAGTGATATATCAGAAGCTCATTCAAGTTAAGCTATTTTGGTTTTGTAAAATGTTATTGATTCTGACTAAGTGTTTACAAAACCATTTTAATTGATTAGATGGACATGCTTTGGCCTAATAGGTATCGGTACTCTCATTGATAGTCCCCAGGTAGGCAACCGGTCCTTTAATTGGATTTGTACGAATGCCATCCTAGACAGGAGTTCTCAACTACCGGTACGTAACCCTTCCAGTTACTACATGTCCGCCATTTTAAGCATGTTTGAAATTATGATTGTATATTATTTAATATGTAATGTATATTATTTAATAAATATATTAACTTAGTGCGAATTATCAATGTCGATTATATATAATGGCATAAACGATGGAATACATAATGGAAGTCTAATTTCTATTAAAAAATAACTGATATTATCAATGGCATTAAAAAAATATATAAATTTAATGAGTGATAATATCTTATGTATACATAATGGAATATATTGTCAATGTCGATTATCAATTCGCACCACTAAAGTCAATTAAAAGTGAACTCAAATCATGATGAACAATTATTAAAGCGAACAATTATTAAAGTGAACAATTATTAAAGTACCATCAAAAACTTGCACCACTAACACTATCAAAAGTGATTATAATCGATAGTGCTCGAATAAAAAATGAAAGTCTAGTTTCAATCAGATTCAACCGTGTACCATTCCGCCACGAATTTTATTATGAACATTTAAGAACACTAAGAACATAGACATAAATTCTCGAATTCGAAAACTGAAAATCTTTATAGTTCCTTATTCAGATTTCGAAATTATTAGTTAGGATGTGTTTAAACATATTATTTAGAACATGGATTTCCAAAAAATAACTTTTATCCGAAAATTGTTCTTGAGTCTTGTTTTCCAGATTTTATTCCAGATTGATGGATACATAACAGAACTGATTTATTAACATATTCTCTGATACCAAATGTTGATCAGTTCCGTTTATACATAATGGAAAACATCAAAGCATTGTTCTGTGCATGTAATGACATATAAACAAATATAAATACATATCAAACGATAAAGGGCTTACTTGAATATTTTGATCATAACTGTTAGGTTTTAGATTGAGGTTGTAGTATGACTAATGGGGTTCCTGAGTCGAATGATGATTTAACGGCTGTATTTATCTGCTACGGTTCTTGGTTTAAAGCTAAAATGAGTGTTAACTCCTGATCAGACTTATCTAACACTCATAGTACTACTCGGCCAAGTGGGAGAATGTAAGATTAAATATATTTAGTATATTTAATATATGGCCATTATAATCAATTTACATAATAATAGATCATTATATATTAAACCTATTAAATAATTAGTGGGTAATTGTTGATGGACAATATTACCCTTAATGACTAATTATGGTTTCCTCCCGGGTGTATCAAAGAGTCTATATATAGAGAGCTAAGTGTTGAACTAAAACACACTACACATAAATACTCATAACATCATAATTCTCTCTCTCTCTCTCTCTCTCCATACGATTCTAAGTCCCTAGAATCGGTACTACTATCAAGCACGTACACCCTAAGGAGGAACCAGATCGTACTGACAAAGATGTCGAACTCAATGGCTTCGTCTCTGACTGGATTCTCTGCTGGCCTTGCTGCCGTTACAGGTATGTAATTACATGTTTTCCATTATGTATAAACGGAACTGACCAACAGATGTGTCTAAGGAGAACAAGAATTTTGAAAATTTAAATCAGCTTCATATGGCTCTTACAAATCAACTTAAGAAAAAAAGATTTCTACTAGTACTAGATGATGTGTGGCATGAAAACGAAAACGATTGGGAAAACCTAGTGCGCCCATTTCTTTCATGTGCTCCAGGAAGTAGGATTATCATGACAACTCGTAAGGAGGAATTGCTCAAAAACCTACGTTTTGGTCATATAGACTCTCTTAAGAGTTTGTCGCATGAAGATGCTCTATCTTTATTTGCTCTACATGCTTTAGGGGTAGAGAACTTCAATTCATACACGGAACTTAAACCACATGGTGAAGGTATCGTGAAAAAGTGTGCTGGTTTGCCTTTGGCTTTGAAGGTAATTGGAAGGCTACTGGGGACAAGAACAAATGTAGAAGACTGGGTAGACGTGTTGAACAATAAGATATGGGATTTAAAAAATAGTGATAAGATTGTTCCGGCCCTCAGGCTTAGCTACCAAGATCTTTCTACAGATTTGAAGCAGTTGTTTGCATACTGCTCCTTGTTCCCAAAGGACTATTTGGTTGACAAGCAGTCTTTGGTATTATTGTGGATGGCAGAAGGGTTTTTGAAGCCACCCAATGCAACCAAGTCACCAGAACGCTTGGGCCATGAGTATTCTGAAGTTTTATCATCAAAGTCATTTTTCCAACATGCACCTAATGATGAATCATTATTTATGATGCATGACCTTATGAATGACTTGGCCACCTATGTTGCTGGAGATTTTTTTCTAAGGTTTGATAATCATATGAAGATAGGGGAGGAGACTTTGGTAAAGTACCGGTATATGTCATTTGCTCGCGAGGAATATGTATGCCACCAAAAGTTTGAGGCATTTAAGAGAGCAATAAACTTAAGAACATTGTTAGCGGTGTCTGATGGTTTGGATCAAAGTTGGCGGTGCTTCTACTTATCCAATCAAATTTTGGTTGACTTACTTTCTGAGTTACCAGTGTTAAGAGTTCTTTCTTTGAGCCGTTTTGAGATAACTGAGTTACCAGAGTGCATTGGTAGTTTGAAGCACTCACGATATCTCAATTTATCTCAAACTAAAATCAAAGAGTTGCCTGAGAATGTTAGCAATCTTTATAATTTACAGACATTGATTGTTTTTGGTTGTGATAAGTTAACTAAGTTGCCTAAAAGCTTTCTAATGCTTAAAAAGTTGCGACATTTTGACATAAGAGATACTCCGCTTTTGGAGAAGCTGCCCTTAGGGATTGGTGAGTTGAAAAGCCTTTATACCCTCACCAAGATCATTATTGAAGGAGAAGATGGCTTTGCAATTACTAAGCTTAAAGAATTTAAGAATCTCCATGGTATAATTTCTATTGAGGGATTGCAAAGAGTAGAAAGCGTAATGCATGCACGGGAGGTGAACTCGTCTCTAAAAGAGATTACCAAGCTAGAGCTGAAATGGATTCATGGGTCTGATGGTTCACGAAGGGGTCTGATGGTTCACGAAGGGGTCCAATTGAAAAGGAGGTTCTCAATATGTTGGAGCCTAGTAGAGATAGGTTGAAAGACCTTGCAATTGTGTCATATGGTGGAATAGAGATTTCAAATTGGGTTGCCGATCCATCTTTTCATAAACTGGTTAATGTGTTGATACGTGGTTGTAGAAAATGTACATCTCTTCCACCACTTGGGCAACTACCTTCACATAAGGAGTTATTTATGTTGATCAGTTCTGTTTTAACATGATGGAAAACATGAAACACATACCTGTTATTGCATTCAAAGCAGTAGAGAATCCAGTCAGAGATCCAGCCATTGAGTTCGACATCTTTGTCAGGATGATCCGGTTCCTCCTTAGGGTGTAAAGTGATGATGGTGATGAAACCGAAAGTAGGGTAGAATCGGTTATGGGAGAGAGTTACGAAATTGATGTTAATGAGGGTTTGTGATTGTGTAAAGTGTCTAACCCTTTAACTCTCTAATAAGCCCCTTATTTATACACCCAAGAGGAAACCCAATTAGTTAATAAGGGTAATATGGTCCATCAACAATTACCAACTAATTATTAATAGGTTATTAATATATTTTGATCTAATATAATATAAATGATTATAAAGGCTAAAAGATTAAATATTATAACATTAATATATTTAATCTCACATTCTCCCACTTAGCCGAGTAATCATTTATCATGAGTATTAGATAAGCCTGGCCAGGAGTTAACACTCATTTTAGCCTTAAACCAAGAACTATAGCAGAGAAATACAGCCGTTGAATCATCATTCGACTCAGGACCCCCATTAGTCATACTATAGCCTCAATTTAAAACCTAACAGTTACGATCAAAATATGTATAAGCCCTTTAGCGTCTGATTTGTATTTATATTTGTCTATATGTCATTACACCGGCAGAACATATGTTAGAGACATACAAAATCAAACTGAGAAAATTTTATTAATTAAAACATAAGCTAGTACAATATGCCATTAAATAAGGTCTTTAGTAAGTCCCATATTCGATACATGTTCTTCGAAAACTTTAGGTGGGAGACCTTTAGTCATCGGATCCGCAAGCATATCTTTAGTACTAATATACTCAATACAAAGATTATTTTCCTCAACTCGTTCACGTACGAACAAGTACTTTGTATCAAGATATAAACCAGCTCCAGTCGAACTGTTACTGTTCGAGAAACTAACGGCAGCTGAATTATCACAGTAAAGCTTCAATGGTCTAGAAATGGAATTAACGATTTTGAGTCCAGTGATCAGATTTCTAAGCAACATTCCATGACAGGTTGCGTTGTAAACAGCAATGTATTCTGCCATCATTGTGGAAGTTGTAGTTAACTGTTGTTTATGGCTGTTCCATGAGATAGGTCCGCCTGCTAACATAAAGATGTAGCCCGAAGTGGATTTCTTGTCATCTTTGCATTTGGCAAAGTCAGAATCAGAATAACCTACCACTTCTAAATGATCACTTCTTCTATAAGTCAGTTTATAGTCTTTCGTCCCTTGCAGATATCTAAGGACCTTCTTAGCTGCTTTCCAGTTATCTAGGCCAGGATTAGTCTGATAACGACCTAGCATTCCAGCAATGTAAGCGATATCTGGGCGAGTACAGACTTGAGCATACATCAGGCTCCCGACTACTGACGCGTAAGGTATCTGGCTCATTTGTTCCTTTTCAACCTCTGTTGTCGGACACTGGAATGAACCGAAAACATCTCCCTTAACTACTGGAGCGATGGAGGGTTTGCACTGTTGCATGTTGTAACGTGTAAGGACACAATCTATGTAAGTATTTTGAGACAATCCTAAGATCCCTTTGTGTCTATCTCGGTGAATTTCGATGCCAATGACGTAAGAAGCATCTCCGAGATCCTTCATGTCGAAGTTATGCGAGAGTAACCGCTTCGACTCATGCAACATGTCTAAACTATTACTTTCCAATAGAATATCATCTACGTAAAGGACAAGTATAGTAAAGTTACTCCCACTCATCTTGAGGTAGGTGCATTGATCCACTTGATTCTTCATAAAACCTTGCCTCTTCATGACTTCATCAAACTTGAGGTACCATTGACGTGATGCTTGTTTTAACCCATAAATGGATTTCTTCAACTTACAGACTAGATGCTCCTGACCTTCAGGTTTAAAGCCTTCAGGTTGTTTCATGTAAACATCTTCGTCTAAGTCTCCGTTAAGGAAAGCAGTTTTGACGTCCATCTGATGCAGCTCTAAATCAAAATGAGCTACTAGGGCCATAACGATCCTTAATGAATCTTTACGAGAGGCAGGTGAAAACGTCTCTTGATAATCAATTCCCTCTTTCTGAGTGTAGCCCTTTGCAACCAATCTCGCTTTGTAGCGTTCAACGTTCCCATTCGGATCCAGTTTTGTTTTGAACACCCATTTACAACCTACAGGTTTGGCACCATTGGGTAATTCGACTAAATCCCAAACGTCATTTTTCTTCATGGATTCAAGCTCATCAATCATTGCTTTGTTCCATTTAGAAGACTGATCACTGCTAATGGCTTCGTTATAAGAGATAGGATCATTGAGCTTTCCAGCATCCATTTCAGTCAGGTAGGTAACATAATCATCCCTATTAGTAGGCCTTCTTTGCCTAGATGACCTCCTGAGTTGATTATCGGGTTCAGCGTTGTCTTGGTTTTGAGCGTTTGATGTGCCTTCGTTATGAGGTATAATGGGTTCTGATTGTGGAGATGGAATTTGTGCAGTGACTTCAGGTGCAGTTGCATGGGGTACAAGAGGAGTAAACGGAGTAATGATAAGCGACGAGTCTCTCCCCCCCCCCCCCCCCCCCGCGTCTTGTACTTCTTGCAATTCTTCGTAAGGGTTGGTACTGCTCCCACTGACCTTGAAATCCTCCAAGAACGCAGCACGCTTGGTTTCAACAATACGGGTGACATGGGAAGGACAATAGAAACGATAACCCTTCGAATGATCAGGATACCCGATAAAGAAGCAGGTAACTGTTTTAGGGTCAAGTTTCCTTAGGAAAGGATTATAGAGTTTTGCTTCAGCAATGCAGCCCCATACTTTCATATATTTAAGACTCGGTTTCCTTCCTGTCCAAAGTTCATAAGGAGTTTTAGGGACAGACTTAGAAGGAACTCTATTGAGTATATGAACAGCTGCTTTTAACGCTTCAGTCCAGAGGAATAATGGTAAATTAGTGTTGGCTAACATACTGCGCACCATGTTCATAAGGGTACGATTTCTTCGTTCAGCGACACCATTCTGCTGAGGTGTACCAGGCATGGTGTATTGGTTCACAATCCCCTGGCCCTTACAAAACTCATAAAATGGACCAGGAGCTTGACCCACATCAGTATGTCTTCCATAATATTCACCGCCTCTATCTGATCTCACAACTTTAATCTGACGATCTAATTGCTTTTCAACTTCAGCTTTATAATCTTTAAAAGTTGTTAGAGATTCAGATTTTTCCTTTATAAGATACAAGTACATGTAACGAGAATAATCATCAATGAAAGTGATAAATGAAGTATGTCCTGTTATACCAGCGATTTGATAAGGACCACTAATGTCAGTGTGAATGAGTTCTAATAAATTAGAGCTCCTAGTGGCACCTTTCTTATTCGCTAATGTCATTTTGCCTTTAAGACATTTGACACATGTTCCAAAATCAGTAAAATCGAGAGGAGGTAAGACTTCATCCTTTACTAGACGATTTAATCGTTCTCTTGAGATGTGTCCTAAACGTTGATGCCACAACATAGATGAAGTCTCTAAGTCTCGAATTTGTTTCTTTTCCATCTTTGTGAGTGATTCATTAATATTATATGACAACAAAGATTTGGAAAAATTATCATCTAGTTCTAATCTATAGAGACCACCATCCAGAATGCCAGTACCATAAACAACGGAATCATAGAGAATAGAGAGTTTGCGATGACCATGAGAAACGACAAAACCGTCCATGTCTAACTTTGGTCCTGATACAAGGTTCCGAGTTACCTCAGGAACATATAAGGTATCATAAAGTTTAATACATAAACCAGTTTTCAAAAATAATTGTAATGTTCCTATGGCCTTCACTTCTAATTCCCGATCATCCCCAACTTTAAGTGTTCTTTGGTTTCTTCCCAGCTTCCGGATTGTAAGGAATCCCTGAAGTGAATTAGTAACATGAACCATAGAACCAGAATCAAACCACCAAGAATTAGCAGGAACATTTAAATTAAAGGACTCAAGTATCATGAAAAAATCGTTACCTTTCTTAGCCAGCCACTCCTTGAAGTCAGGGCATTCCTTTTGCTTATGTCCTGTTTTCTTACAGAACTTGCAGTAGGGTTTGCCTAAGGAGTTCTTAGAGCTGGAAGGTGCACTTGTATTAGGAGTTGGATTTGGCTTTTGAACCTTAGAAGCATCCTTTCTTTGATAATTGTGCTTCCTCTTCTTTGAGCTGGAAGTGGTGAAGTTAGCAACATCAGTAGTGCGATCCATCTTCATACGCTCTTCCTCCTGCACGCACATAGCGATCAGCTCACTCATCGTCCATTTGTCCTTCTGAGTGTTGTAATTGATCTTGAATGCTTCATAGGACGAAGGAAGCGAAGTGATGATGAAGTGAACAAGAAAACCATCACTGATCTCCATCTCTAGGCCCTTCAACTTATTGGCCATGTCATGCATCATCATGATGTGTTCGCGAATGCCGCTCCTCCCATCATACTTAGTCGTCACCAGCTTGGATAAGAGTGCTAGCGTGTGCTTTTGATGTTCCCTTGAATTGATCCTCCACAGAAGCCAAATAGGTTTTAGCATCGTCAGAATCAGGAATGGCCCCTCTGATTGAGTTATGAATGGATTGCTTCATGAACATGAGAGACATGCGGTTACACCTAGTCCACTTATCATGGAGTAACTGCTCAGCAGCAGTACTAGTAGCAGTAAGGTCCGCTGGCTTATTCTCTCTTAGAGCATAGTCAAAGTCCAAGAGTCCAAGTGTAAGCATGAGGGCATCCTTCCATGCAGCAAAGTTATCACCAGTCAAAGGTGGAATCCCTTGATTGGGTGCTGATAGTGGAAATAAGATGAGCAAGTTATGATACTAAGAAAGAAGTCTTAATGTGATCTAAGGGCATGTTATACTAAGGCAGGCATAAGTAATGACCATTTTAATTATGAAGCTGTGATAATGTCTATTACTAATATCAAAATAATAGACTTAGTAAAATTCTATTTAAACGAAGACAAATCAGCTTTGGCCAGAAGTGTAATCATTTAAATATGTGTGCAAAGTAATTGTGACAAATCAGCTTTGGCCAGAAATGAGACAATCACTTTAGTTATGCACTTGTCAAGTCATGCTAAACATAAATTAATTAAATCAGCTTTGGCCAGAATTAAAACATTTCACGTTTGTAATGCATACTTAACATAGCTTTTTATAAGACTTGAACAATAAATAGATGTAGTAAATCAGCTTTGGCCAGAATTAATACATCAGAAGCTCATTCAAGTTAAGCTATTTTGGTTTTGTAAAAATTATCTGATTCTGATTAATTAATTAAGTATTAACAAAACCAAGTATTTAATAGCAAACCACCTGTTAGCGCGGATCGAACTCCAAGTATTTAATAGCAAACCACCTGTTACAAAAAATTTTTTGGTTACATTAAACAGCATAAAAAAATAATGAGGTTTCGAGTTGGGTCTCGACTAAGTTATGAGATCTCGAGTCGCAACATTGGTCTCGAGTCGTAATCATGGTCTCGACTGAGTGTGTTTTATGAGATCTCGAGTCGAGACGGTTGTCTCGAGTTGTGAAGTTTTGAGCCCTTATGATCTCGAGTCGAGACCTTGTAGTCTCGAGTCGAGACCTGATGGTCTCGAGTTGTAAGTTCTGGTCTCGAGTTGTAAGCTTTGATGACCTTTATGATTTCGAGTCGAGACCTTGTGGTCTCGAGTCGAGATCTGATGGTCTCGAGTCATAGTCTGATGGTCTCGAATCCTCTGTTAACAGCTGCTGATGGTGATAATAACTGAAAACTCGAAATTTTTGGGATTGTGGGATAATGTTTCCTGTTTTAATGCTGAACTAAACTTATCAAGGATTTCGAAAATAATAACTGATTATCTCTTTAACAGTTTTCGAAAATTTTAGTAGATAAAATTCAGATAAAAAACAGTAAAACACCCACTAATCCAAAATTATATTCCAAATCTTATGGAATTTTCGAGATTTCTTAGAACATTATGATGAACCCTAAAAAAATAAAAATATAATCTGGAAATCCGAAACCTGATTTTAATGGTTTTGTAATGGATTTCGTGACAATAAGTTTAATCCTTTATAATTTCGAGTCGATTTATCAATTAACAGTTTCTGAAAACAGGGATTTCGGCCACAAAGAACTCGAAAACAGTATTGATTTTAAGGCTTTAAAAACTTCCGTTTTCCAGATTTTTGATCCCAGAATAATGGATACGAAAAACAGAACTGATTTATCAACATATGCTCTGATACCACATGTTGATCAGTTCTGTTTTAACATGATGGAAAACATGAAACACATACCTGTTATTGCATTCAAAGCAGTAGAGAATCCAGTCAGAGATCCAGCCATTGAGTTCGACATCTTTGTCAGGATGATCCGGTTCCTCCTTAGGGTGTAAAGTGATGATGGTGATGAAACCGAAAGTAGGGTAGAATCGGTTATGGGAGAGAGTTACGAAATTGATGTTAATGAGGGTTTGTGATTGTGTAAAGTGTCTAACCCTTTAACTCTCTAATAAGCCCCTTATTTATACACCCAAGAGGAAACCCAATTAGTTAATAAGGGTAATATGGTCCATCAACAATTACCAACTAATTATTAATAGGTTATTAATATATTTTGATCTAATATAATATAAATGATTATAAAGGCTAAAAGATTAAATATTATAACATTAATATATTTAATCTCACAATTTATTCAAGGCATGGATGAGGTCAAAATCATAGGTTCAGAGTTAATCGGGAGTACTAATACTATTGCCTTCCCTTCACTTAAAGTCCTAAGGTTTGACGATATGCGTAACTGGGAGGTATGGTCAACCACTAACAAGGTTATAGATGCAGTGTTTCCGTGCCTTCAAAAGCTTCAAATAACAAATTGTCCTAACCTGATTGATGTTTCACTGGAAGCACTACCTTTACTGAGGGTTCTAAAAATATGTGTGTGTCATGATGGTGTCTTAAGAAGTCTTCTTCGGGCAGCTTCATTAGTCAAAGAGTTGAAAATAGAATGTATTGTAGGGCTTACGAAGGAGGTGTGGAGAGGTGTTATAAAGTATCTTGGGGCAGTTGAAAAATTAAGCATACAACGTTGTAATGAAATCAGATACTTGTGTGAATCAGAAGAAGAGACAAGTAAGGTCCTTTCAAATTTAAAGGAGTTGCATGTATATGAATGTAAAAATCTAGTGGGTTTAGGAGAGAAAGAGGAGGATTATTTTGAGAGCAACCTCTTATTATCACTTAGGATTTTGGATATCTCGGATTGTGAGAGTATGAAGCATTGTCATTGTCCAAATAGCATTGAGCATCTAAATTTAGATAATTGCAGTTCACTTACACTTGTCTACTTCCCGAGAGCAATAGGAGGTGGTGCACAGAAGCTCCGGTCACTTAGCATACGTGATTGTAAGAAACTAATTGAAGAAATCTACAACATAAGCGTACCAAAGCTAGAATTTTTACATATAAAAGAGTGGACAAATCTGAAATCAGTAACTCAATTTAGTAACTTCAATCACCTCACTTATCTCTCTATAGAAAATTGTCCGAGTATTGAGTCATTTCAACTATCGAATCTCACTTCATTAACAAACCTTGGAATCCTAAACTGTCCATGTTTTTGTATTTCCTTTGATGAAGGGTTTTGGCCTCCCAATTTAGATGCCCTTACAATAGGAGCGTTGAAAAAGCCCATCTCAGAATGGGTCCCTCCATATTTTCCAGATTCTCTTGTCGGCCTAATATTACAAAGTGAACCCGGTGTGAGTAACTTTTGTGATTTGTCCCATCTTCTTCCTGCATCTCTTACATCTCTGGAAATAATATGCTTTGATGATCTGGAATCACTTTCAACGGGACTCCAACACCTATCCTCCCTTCAACATCTTTGCATAATCGGTTGCCCAAAGATGAAACATCTACCAAAGACACTGTTGCCTTCACTTTTGAGTTTGAGAATATACGATGATTGCCCAAAATTAAAAGAAAGGTGTAACGGAAGAGGCTCCCACTACTGGCCCCTCATCTCACATATCCCCATGATCCAAATAGAAGACTAGAGGTACTTGTTTTAGTTTTAATATTTTTATTTGCTTTCTTCAAACAACAAATTTACAAAATATCTTAACAAATACAGATGCACATACCATCACATATTTTAAATTATGTTTCTGTTAACAATTTCAGCTTCACACGCTGTAAATAAATGCGGAACTAGGATTGCTGCTTAAAACCTAAAACTTAATTCATGATAACAATAATGTAGTGATATGTTGAATTGAATAAGATTCTTTTTATTTTAATTACTTGTGACATTGTTAGAAATACAAATTGATATTGTCTTCACTTGTAAAATTGTTTTTTTTTTTTACAATATTTGATTGAAATCATGTCTAATTACTCTGGCATTTTCTTTTCTTAGTTCAATATTATTTCAATTAGAAACGTGGTTTCTAATTCAAATCAGAGAATTTTAACTTCAATTCATATGTAGGTTTAGTGATATATTAGCATATAATTTTGGCTTGCTGGTTTGAACAATCTTCTCCTGTTTTACAAATAAATTTTTAAATATGAATTCAATATGTGCATCTTTTTTGAGAGATCAGGGTGTTAGTTTATTACTTGTTTACATAAATTTTCAAGGTATTTATACATCTCCTTAAATAAATTACCTTTATTTTTAATAATTAGTTCTTTTTTTTTTTTTGCTACAGCTATGATTGATTAAATCTTAATAAAGACAAATGGTTTGTGGTCCTAACAACAGAAAGCTTATGTTGGAACTCAAAGTGGGACACAAAAAAGGAAAACCTGTAACACCTTGAGTTCATATGTAAGAGTTGTTACATAATCTACAAGTCTTTTGTAACGTCTGGATCGTATATAGCACATAAACATTCTGCATTTTTGTGTATATTCATATATTTAGCTACCTTATTTTATATAATCGGCAGAATAACTTAACAGTACATTCATTTCTGTTGGTGCACTTGTGTCTGTACTTTGTCTGTATTTTGTCATGATACCGAACGATGTCTTTGTTAGTCTTGTAAGTTTGACCAAGTCAACCATCCTCCTGGTTTGACTTGGCCAAACAGTTAGACAATGGTTGTAATATGTCTGTGTCGAAGGATATGTCATCGAAGGATTGTTTAGATCCTTCGATGAGCTCGAAAGATAAGCCTTCGATGGATGAACCTCGAAGGATATCATCCTTCGAGGTGTATATGTGATCCTTCGATAGGTTTCAGGTCGATAGATGATCTTTCGATCAGTCTATCTGATCCTTCGACCAGACGAGCTGTGACGGGTATATATACCCATGTAATGTGTTCACTTCAAAAAAAGACACGAGAAGAGAGACAAGAGTGAGACAGAGAGCACACAGAACACACACACACTGAGAGAGTTTGCAAAATAGATTTGTAAACATTGCATTGTAACAGACCTTTCATACGTATTAATACAAGAGGTGTTAATCGTTGAGTCTTGTGTGTTTATCATTGTCGTGTTCTATCTCGGTTTGCATGCTAGCTTGGATTCCGCACTTGCTAGTGTGTTAGATATAACAAGGATTAGGTTTAACCTCAGCCTCCGAGGGACCTACAAGTGGTATCAGAGCCGTGGCTCTTTTCCTTGTTAAAAACCGAGTTTATGCAAGACTTTGGAGTGTTTTGGACAAAAACTCACATGGTTTAGCACCCGTTTTTAGTGTTTTTCTTGCTTTTCTTGACGTAAAAACGTGTTCTAAACTTACCGGGTGTGTTAAAAGACGGGTTGGGTAACTTAAAAACTTGTTTTTAAGAAGTTTGGTCTTCTCCGGCCAAATTCCGGCTTACTCCGGTGACCGGTTTCTGGTTCAGAACCTTGTTTTTCTTGGTTATATTTTACTGATTCAAAATCTCGGGTTGCAGAAAGTATGGTCTGACCATACCTTCTGCCTTCTGCCGAAAGATTTCCACCAACCCATCACCTTTTCACCAACCTGTCACTTTTGTCAACTGTGTCAGTGCAGATCGAAGGATATCCTTCGAAGTCGAAAGATCATTTTCGATCAAAGGAGGTTCGATAGATAATCATCCTTCGAACATCCTTCGAAGTCTGTGACTTATCCTTCGATCCAAGGAATCTTTTCGAAGCATACATCTTTCGGTCTACAGTTCTTTTTCGAAAGATAAGGATCCTTCGTTTGGAGAATCTTTCGAAATCATTGTTCGAAATTCAACAGTGATCTTTCGAACACTGTTGATCCTTCGAACAAGTCTTGATCCTTCGACCTTAGTCTGTTTATGTTTAACAAGTTTGTGATTTTCAGGTATTATTATTCTTGATCAAAAATGAATCCAAGATGGGGTACTCCGGTAAATACAGAGATGTATTTTGGTACTCCGTCTCCCGCACCGGTATCTTCTCAAGCTAATGCAACTTCTACCGGTCAATGGGCATTCGTATCAAATCAAACTCCAAGTATTCAAAGCATTCTCTTAAGCGAGAGTGAAACCGGAAGTTTGAATCGGCCGCCAAAGTTGATGCACTTATATGAATATCCAGGATGGATTGACAGATTTCATACATACGTCCTTGGACAAAATACAGAATTGTGGTTGCGGTTCATCACAGATTTCGATCAAACAATAGAGGTTGCCGCATCATCTGCTGCTACGTTTGCAGATCTTACGGAAGATCAGAAGAAGGTCTATGATTTGGAAAAGAAGGCATATGCCATTCTTACTCAGGCGTTAAGTAAAGATATTTATCATCAATTTGTCAGTTACAAGACAACGAAGAGGTTGTGGGACGCATTGAAGACAAGGGGCGTAGGAAATGAAGCGACACGTCAATTGAGACGTGACTTGCTAAAGAAAGAGTTTGAGGGTTTTACTTGTATGGAGAATGAATCTTTAGGAGATTTGACAAGTCGATTTAATCATCTGCTGACTGAATTGGCAAATTTTGAGGTTGTTACAACTTCAGCAGAGATTGTGAAAAAGTTTGCAGATGCGTTGCCACCTCAATGGAATACTTTCTTGGAAATCATGAAGTACAATGGCACTTTAGCTACAACAAACTTCAATGACTTTGTTCAACTCCTGGAAAACAAGAATCAGGAAGAAACTCTCAAGGCAAAAAGAGTTCCCGTGGCACAAAATCCTGAAATGTATTATGGAACTTCTAGCACTTCTACAAAACCTTCTTCACACGCTCCAATTCAAACAGCGTTTGTGTCTAGCACTGACATGTATGGCAATACTATCCAAGTTCCGGTCAAGCCTCCTCCAACAGACATGTATGGAAATCCGCTTGAACCAGTTCCTCAACCAGCACCACAACAGCAAAGCCAACGACCTATCAGAGCAACTGATATGTTCGGAAATCCATTACCTGTTCGATCTACCGGACCAACAGACATGTATGGGAATCCACTTCCTCCTCAATCTACCGGACCAACAGACATGTATGGGAATCCACTTCCTCCTCAACAGCAAGCGTGTTATGGAAGCACATCATCTGCTGGTCAACAATCAAAGCCAAATACAGTACGGCTCGACACCTCAAGCTTTTCTAAAGTCAGTGTGGAAGTAGCAAAGGAACACATGGAGCTGCTAAACACTTTGGTGAGCGCATACTGTGGATTAGTGGAAGGTCAGATTGGTAACATTAATCTGACACAAGAAGACTATCAGCAGATCGATAAGGAGGAGATGGAGATGATGGACATCAAGTGGGCCTTTGCCAGTGCTGTTAGGCGAGCAAAGGATTTCATGGAAAGAACTGGCAGAACCAGCTTGGAAAGCAAGAAAGACACCAAGTATGGGTTTGATAAGCAGGCTGTTAAGTGTTTCAATTGTGGTGAACGCGGTCATTTCAAACGTGAATGTACGAGGCCATCTCAACATGGGAACCAAAATCCTTTCAGAGGTCAAGGCAACAGGGCAAATCAGAACCAAGTAAGGAACAATGAGCGCACATTGGTGCCTGTCAACAACCAGAGTCAAGCAGGACCATCAAATGCCAACCAGGCACTTGTGGTTCAAGTAGATGAAGGTTGTGATTGGTCAATCCAACTGGGAAATGATGCTCCAGATGGAACAGCTTGTTTTGCTGAAGTTGTCAAGGATCTTAAACACGCCAGTGGTGGAGAATCTTCCACCAATGGTGATGAATCTTCTGAAGATGAAGACAGCTCCGGTTACAGTGGAAGTTCAGATGAAGAGTCCTCGAGTTCAGGGAATGATCAGGAAGATGACACATCAAGTGCGTCAGTTAATGCAGATATTGATGAGCTATTGGAAGAAGCTACACCAGGAATTCAAAGAAGATCTATTTTGGTGGATCAAGCTGCTTATTCTTCGTCTTCTCTCCATTCAGCCTTTATGGCTAATGTCGACAGTTCATCAAGTCAGGTATGTGTCGATGAACCCACTTCTGTTAGTTGTGATAATTGTGACATGTTGAGTGTTAAATGTGCTGATTTAGAGGCAAACATGTCTGAGTTGCAAGGCAAACATGATGCTTTACAAGCTAGTTTGTTTGACTTGCAAGACAAACATGTTTCATTGAATGATAAGTGGTGTGAATTGCAAAGCAAACACGAGGCTTTGCAAGAGAAATATGATGTGCCATTCATTCACAATCAGAAATTGACCGTTGATCTTTCGAAGTGCACTAAAGCCAACATGTTTTATGAAAACCATGAAAAGGAGTTTAAGTCAGTAATTGAAAAGTTAAAGAAAGATAAAACCGAGTTAACTAAAATGGTTTCCAGAAAACAAACTGACATTAATTTGTATATAACTCGTCTTGAAGTAATGCAAAAGGAAATGGCTTGTGTGAAAACTGAAAGTGAGGCGATCCAACTTAAGCTAGACAGTTATTTGAGCTCTAGCTATGTGTTGGATCACATCATTGACGTACAGAAAGAGAAACGGGATGTCACATGCATTGGATACAAGAAATGTCCACCACCTGTGAGACACAATTATGATGCCATGCCTGATGAGGAGGATAGAACTTTCTTTGAACCATCTGTTCCTCTAGATGTTAATGAATTTGCAGCAGGACTCGGATACAAGAAAGAAGTATCATCAGATTCAGATGTGTCAGCAGATACATGTGTGTCTTCTGCCGAACCGAATCAGGATCCTCCAGTTGTGATTGAGGATACTGATTCTTCTGATGATGAATCCGATGATACTGACTCAGCAAAGTCTGATGCGGTAATCAAAGAAGACGACATACCTCTTGAGAATCATATTCTGTGTGATCCTCCTGCAAAACCCGCTAAGACTGTTGCAATTGAGTCCTCGTCTGCAAAAGAGTCGGAGAGTGTGGATTTGCTGTACACTCTTGTTGGTGATGATAAAATTTATTCAGAGAAAGATTTTCCTATTAAAAATGTTAATCAATCTTTAATCAGTAAAGTCTTTGAAAATTCAACAAGTAAGTTTTTGGGAAAGACAGGATCACATGTTACAGTAACACAGTGTCCTCCTATCCCAAAGGCTGAAGTTAGAAAACAATTTGGCAACCAGAAATTACCAACCGAGAAAAGGCAGCAAAATCATAACAAACAAAAAGGAAAATTGTCGGCTCAAAGTCAAAAGAAGCCGAATCAAAAGAAGAAAAAGAATGTGAACTTTGTGAAATCTAAGGGAACGGACAAAATTGAAAAGTTTGAAAATCAATCTAACTTAGATTTTGTCAAGAAAGCAACAGTGATGAAAAGGAATGAACCAAATAGTTCAAAACCTAGTACCTCGGGATCACAAAGTTCATCATCGGCAAGACGATCACATGATACTTCGGGGTTTGTTGAACGAAGATCATGTTTCGAATGTGGTACAATTGGACATATAATTCGAAATTGTCCGTATCTTCATAAGTTGAAAGCAAAGGAAGATGATCCCCGTGAACGCAATCACCAAAAGCGATCTGTTTCTGTAAAACAAGATCCCCGACTTGTAAGAGAAAGGGAAAAGAAACAGAAACGCCAACAAGTTAAGGTGATTGAAAAGGCACTTAAAACTGATGTGGTTCAAAAACAATCTGTTTCAGTTAAACCAGAAAGCACAAAATTTTCAAAAACTTCAAACAATCACGAAGTTAAATTGTTAAACAATCAACCTGGTAAAACTCAACAGACATGGAAACCTAAATTGACCACAAATTCAGGGGGACCATCACAATTCTTGAATCATCAAAGAATAGAAGTTATTGTTGTAGATGAAAATGGAAGACCCAAGACCACAATGGCTTGGGTCCCCATCTCCAACTAATTATGTGAGTTCATGTGCAGGGTGTTCCAGGAGGAACTATCAGTAGTCATTGGATTGTTGATAGTGGGGCATCCAGGCACATGACAGGCGACATGAAGCTTCTCTACGACGTTAAATCTATTAGAGGAGGTTATGTTGCTTTTGCTGGAGATAAAGGCGGATATATTACGGGTGAAGGAATGATTTCCAACGGGGTTGTTAGCTTTGATAAGATCAACTTCGTACAACAACTTGATCACAATCTTCTTAGTGTTTCTCAAATTTGTGATAAGCAGTTCTCAGTACACTTTGATGCAAATGGATGTTATGTGCTGAAACCCGGCTTCAAAATTCCGAAAGAATGGATTCTCTTGTCGGCTCCAAGGATAAATGATTTGTATGTCCTTGATATGAGCCAAGCTATCACAACGTCTGCACAAGCAACTTGTTTCATTTCCAAAGCCACAGAAAAAGACTCGATCTCTTGGCACAGACGAATGGGTCACATTCACTTACGCAAAATGAATCATTTGGTGTCAAATGAATTGGTGAATGGTGTTCCTCTTAAAAACTTTCATCTTCAAGACATCTGTGTCTCGTGCCAGAAAGGAAAACAAACGAAGAAGCGACACCCTACAAAGAAAATCAACACGGTGGCTGTTCCTCTTGAACGTTTGCACATGGATTTGTTCGGTCCTATCAAGCACAAAAGTATTAGGAATGATCAATATTGCCTCGTGATAACTGATGATTATTCAAGATTTTCTTGGGTGGCGTTCATGGCACATAAGAGCGAAACCTTCGGTATTATCAAAAACTTGATCATTCAGATTGAGAATCTATATAAGTTGAAGGTTAGGCGGATACGTAGCGACAATGGTACTGAATTCAAAAATCATGCCATGGCGGAGTTTTGCACTTCAAAATGTATTCTTCACGAATTTAGTGCAGCTTACACTCCTCAACAGAATGGCGTCGCTGAACGTAAAAATCGTACATTGATCGAGACTGCTAGGACTATGTTGGTAGAGTCACAATTGCCGATTCCATTCTGGACTGAAGCTGTGGCCTCTGCATGCTACACGTTGAACCGAGTCCTTACAGTCAAAAGGCACAACAAGACCTGCTTTGAGCTTATTAACAAACGGAAACCAGATTTGTCATATCTTGAACCGTTTGGAGCTCCGTGCACACTAATCGATCCTAATGGAAAGTTTGGGGCAAGAGCCATTGAAGGATACTTTCTTGGGTATTCCACCCCGAACTTAAGAGTCTGGAATCTAGAGACTAAAAGGGTCGAGGAATGGTCTGAAGTCAGAGTACAAAGGCACACTTTACCAGTCAAATGTCCTGGTCAGCCTTGGATGTTTGAGTACGATGACTTTTTCAATTCGATCAATGTTGAAGCAGTTGAAGAAAATGTTGCGGCAAGGATGTTTTTCGAGAGTGACAATGCAACAGATTCACCGTTGGTTCGTCCAATTCTTGTCAATCAAGAACCATCTTCGGTGAACAATAATGCTCTCGACAATGAGGATTTTCACGATGCTACCGATTTGAACGAATCTTCAAAGGATGATGAATTTCTAGATGCAGATCAAGAGGCTCCAACAACAGCAGTACATGGTACTTCAGAGGGTACACCTCCAGTGGATGTCCCTAGAACAGCTGAAGCTACTGCATCATCCTCTTCGTCAATTCCGGGCATTGAATTGGTTGTTGATCTCAATCTCAACAATCTGGGTACAAACATTCCAGTTCAAGATAATCCAGAAACAAGGATTCACAATACCCATCCTCAACAAAACATCATCGAAAATGTACAGAGTGGCGTTCAAACAAGAAACATGTTGCGAAACAACAACAATGCAGGCTTGTATGCGGCGATAAGAGAATCTGGTCAACAAAACGATTGGTCTTTCGCGTGTTATGTCTCACAGGAAGAGCCAAGAACTTGGAAAGAAGCCTTGAAAGATAACTCATGGGTTGAAGCGATGCAGGAAGAACTGCAACAATTCCAGAAGCTTGGTGTCTGGAAACTCGTAGAGAAACCTGCTGGTTACAAGAAGATTGGTACCCGTTGGGTGTTTAAATGCAAAAAGGATGACCGTGGAGTCGTTATTCGAAACAAAGCAAGGCTAGTCGTTCAAGGTTTTCGTCAGATAGAAGGGATCGACTACAACGAAGTGTATGCACCTGTTGCACGTCTAGAAGCAATTCGGATCTTTCTGGCTTATGCCTCATTCAAAGGTTTCAAGGTATACCAGATGGACGTCAAAAGTGCATTCTTACATGGTGTGGTGGAAGAAGAGGTGTACGTCGAACAGCCTCCAGGTTTTGAAGATCCTATCCATCCCGATCGGGTTTGGTTGCTCAACAAAGCTCTCTATGGTCTACATCAAGCACCGCGAGCTTGGTACGCAACCTTATCTAATTATTTGCTGGAGAATGGATTTCGGAGAGGTCTTATCGATTGTACTCTTTTCATCAAAGAACAAGATGGAGATCTTCTAGTGGTACAGGTATACGTTGATGATATTATATTTGGTTCTACTAATGATGTTTTGTGTAGGAATTTCGAGCGCATCATGCAGGATAAATTCGAGATGAGTGCTATGGGGGAAATGACTTTCTTTTTGGGCCTACAAGTACAACAAACTGAGTCTGGGATATTCATCCATCAGACTAAATATGTTGGTGACATCTTGAGCCGGTTCCAGATGTCTGATGCAACGCCCATCGGTACCCCATTGCCGCAAAATCACGGAATTACTCCAGACTTGAAGGGTGAAGCTGTTAGCCCCTCGTACTACCGCGCGATGATCGGATCTCTTATGTACCTCACAGCATCAAGACCAGATATAATGTACCCAACGTGCCTGCTTGCCAGATATCAAGTGAACCCGAAGGCCTCACATCTTGCAGCTGTAAAAAGGATTTTTCGTTATTTGAAGGGTTACCCTGACACCGGTCTATGGTACCCTAGGGACAATAACTTTGACTTGATCGCATTCAGTGATTCTGATTTTGGCGGATGCAAAATCGACGGCAAATCCACAACGGCTGGATGTCAGTTTTTGGGAAATCGCCTAGTCACATGGCAGTGCAAGAAGCAGACCTATGTAGCTACATCAACATGCGAAGCTGAATACATTGCTGCCTCAAGTTGTTGCTCCCAAGTCCTATGGATCCAACAACAAATGCGCGACTACGGTTTTGAATTCCTAACTACTCCTATTTACGTTGATAATTCTGCTGCCTTACAGATCACTAGAAATCCTGTGCAGCATTCAAAGACTAAGCACATCGAAATTAAGTATCACTTCATACGTGATTGCTTTGAGAAAAGGCTAATCGATGTTGCTTACGTCCACACCGATGACCAACGTGCCGACCTTTTTACCAAAGCATTTGACAAATCAAGATTTGACTATTTATTATTGGTAAACGGCATTAAGGTCAAGCAAGAGTAAAACCAACATCGGAAAATCAGTTTTGTAAATACCTTTGTGTTTTAAATTTGTCTTAGTTTATTGATTTTAGGGGGAGTAAATCCAAAATCTGAAAATCCAAAAACATCGAAAAATTTCAAAAACACAAAAACAATAGAAAAACAAAAATGAGTTTCCTGGCGAGCAAAAGAGAAAATGATAGTACATCAGTGGTCTGTCCAAACCTCTTTAAACCTAAACTGAAAAACGATAAGCAGCTCTATATAAGATGTATCGGTAGGCTCACAATCATTTTAAAGTGTGCAGGGTGATATAAACTTAAATCGACTGAAGACCAGGTGGGAACCATTCATTGGCATATGGTCTTAGTACCGAAATTTCGTCTGAGAGATTGCCGAGGTTCTGAGATATTCGGTCTTTATGCTGCTTATCATCTGGGTATCATGGTTGTATCTTTTACCGAAAAATAACGGGGACGCAAGTCTAGATCTCCCATGATACTATACATACGTGTACATATTGCATTCGACCTCAATAAGTGATCAACAATCACATGTCCAATCAAAATAAGTGATAATATATCACATTTATCCGGGAGTCAAGTTCGTCTCTCTGCTGTACGAAAGTACTGACCTGTTCACGGACTTGCTCCTGTGCCCTCATGCATATGAAAATCAAGTTCCTCATCAATAAGTGATTATATCACATAGGGCTTGTTTTCAAATCAAAATAAGTGAGAATCTCACATCATATACGGTCAAACAGATGATAATCGGTATACTCACCGGTAAGATGAACCCTCGTGCATACCTTGATACGGGAATGTGTCGTGATGTGGATGAACACCGGTCGGTAAGTATAAATCATACCTTAACGTATCCCCTCGCCATGATTACATCTGATAAGTTGAGCTTAAGTGGAAAACAATACCGATAATCGTTATAGGATGCTTATCTTAATGTTAACTAATTGAACAACAAGAGCGTTTTGGCATGACCGTACACTGATATGATTCTCTTACCCTCCAAACTCACAAAAAGAATGTCTGTAAATATTTATTTAATGCTTTCAGTTTCTGCATCTTTGTATATATTTATTTACTGCTTTCAGTCTTTACATTTGAAATATTCAAAAAGTCCAAAAAGATTTTAGGTGTGTTTTAATATAAACTTTCTAAAAACCAAAAAGATTTTATTTCTATTTTATTTTCGATCGTACGATGTTGGAGCTCAAGTCTTCGTTACCTGAAACCTGAACGAAAACCAAAATCGACTAAATCTTCATAATCGGTCGAAATTTGCAAGTTTTGAAAGTTAAAAACCTGAAATTGATAAATTTTGTTAAACTTTCAAACTGTCGGACGGTAGTTGATTGAAATATGGTCATACGTGTGTCATTTGTTTATGTTAACTATATTCCAAGCAGTTGTTCTCATTACGCGTTTAGATTTCTTGCATGTGCAGATTCTAAAGGCAAGGAGAACATGGTCGATGACAAGCTTTGGAATGAAGACACGACGTGAAGACACTCAAATGATGAAGATGATCGAGTTGCTGCTGGCCATCATCAACACCACAAGGATCTCAAGTTGTAAAGATCAAGACATTCACGAGCATAACTCAAGGGGGAGCTTATGTTAAGGGGGAGTTTGTCAACACACTTCCTACATGACACGGGGAGTTTGTTGGTACACTTTCTGCTTTCAAGACGTGAAGACTTTAAAGATCCTCCGACATTGAAGACTCGAAAGGACGTCAAAGACTTGAAGACACGAAGATCGAGACAAAGCTACAGCCAAGGGGGAGTTTGTTGGTGCACTTGTGTCTGTACTTTGTCTGTATTTTGTCATGATACCGAACGATCTCTTTGTTAGTCTTGTAAGTTTGACCAAGTCAACCATCCTCCTGGTTTGACTTGGCCAAACAGTTAGACAATGGTTGTAATATGTCTGTGTCGAAGGATATGTCATCGAAGGATTGTTTAGATCCTTCGATGAGCTCGAAAGATAAGCCTTCGATGGATGAACCTCGAAGGATATCATCCTTCGAGGTGTATATGTAATCCTTCGATAGGTTTCAGGTCGATAGATGAACTTTCGATCAATCTATCTGATCCTTCGACCAGACGAGCTGTGACGGGTATATATACCCATGTAATGTGTTCACTTCAAAAAAAGACACGAGAAGAGAGACAAGAGTGAGACAGAGAGCACACAGAACACACACACACTGAGAGAGTTTGCAAAATAGATTTGTAAACATTGCATTGTAACAGACCTTTCATACGTATTAATACAAGAGGTGTTAATCGTTGAGTCTTGTGTGTTTATCATTGTCGTGTTCTATCTCGGTTTGCATGCTAGCTTGGATTCCGCACTTGCTAGTGTGTTAGATATAACAAGGATTAGGTTTAACCTCAACCTCCGAGGGACCTACAATTTCATATCATTAGCTAAATTATACCATTGCATTTGCAGGAACCATGTACAACTTCCACAGGCAGGGCCGGCCGATGGATCAATAAAATCAAGCTAATAAAATTATATATAGCCAACTCTTACGTCTTTATACTGAGTTTAATCTGGTCTATTGGAGTATTAAAGACGAAGATGCAACCAATTCTTTTAATCGGGTGTATTGTGAGTATTTTATTATGTGAATTTGTTCTTCTTAATATTGATATTCGATATTGAAAGACCTGTTTTCAAAGTGAAAGCCTTTATGTGTTCAAATTATACTAATCCAAGGTGGAAGGCTTGATGCTGACATTCTGTTCTTGCGGTTTAAGGAAATAGAGGGCCCTAATCTGATGTTCTTCCTATTGTGCAGTTATAAGTGATCTTCCACAAGCAACGGAAACCAAGCTCACTGGATTATCTTCTAAAGTCTTTGTTAGCAATGTCAACCCACCAAGAAAAACATTGCTAATATTACCCTTATGAACTGAACTGCTGTTAAAAAAGCGTCACCCGTAGCTTTTGTCTGAATAAAGTTTCCAAATTGCTGCTCTTACTGATCTCAACCCCAACATGACTAGTAATCACAAGTTCATTGAAATGAACTAATTTTGACCTGTTATCAAATGAATTTGTTGCCAAAAAGAAGTATATGTGCAGCTTTTGATTATATTTTGTGTTTAAAATTACAGGATTCATTGGAGCAATGATTCATAATTTGGCATTTGTGTATAGGAAGATCTAATAAAAAAGAAGATGAAAGGGAAGGCAGTTAGTTGGACCCCATTTCATTTGGTACTTCACATTACATCTAGACACCTTCATTACCATTTTTTAATCGAATTTTTTGTTTCGCATGTTTGATGTTGTTTTAATAAACGTAACTGATATTGATACATTTATAACCTTATGAGTAGTAGTAGCACCTAAAACAACACCCCACATAAAGTTCGATTATAAATATAACCAAATTTTGTTTTGTTAAGATCGTAAACCAATTTTATTTTAGAATAGGGCCTCTGATTTTTACTCTGCTTTGGGTGCATGATGATTACATGATTGATCTTGCCACACTGCAACAAGGTTTATACAGCTGATCCAGCTAACGTTAGATTTTGAAAACTATTTTAAGGTATGTTTGATTTCAGTCTTTTATTTATGGATAACTTGTTTATTTTTCTGGGTTTGCGTAGTGATTTGATATATGAAACTTGTTATACTCACGTTTTAGAGTTAATTGCCATTTTAGTCCCTAAGGTTTGTTCAAATTTGCCATTTTAGTCCAAATAGTTTTTTTTGCCTCTGGGTCCCTGACTTTTCCCTTTTGTTGCCATTTTGATCACATACCCTAACTCCATCCAAGTAATAGAATTTTTTTGATTTGTTATAATATTTTTAGATTTTTTTTTATGTTTAGAATTTGTTTTGAATTTTTAGAATTTTTATGATCTTTTAGAATTTTTTATTTTTTTTTAGAATTTTTATGATTTTTTTGATTTTTTAGAATTTTTTTTATTTTTTAGAATTTTTTTATTTTTTTATTTTTTAGAATTTTTATGATTTTTTTGATTTTTTAGAATTTTTTTATTTTTTAGGAATTTTTTTTTTTAGATTTTTTTATTTTTATAATATTTTTTAGATTTTTTTTTTATTTTTTAGAACTTTTTTGATTTTTTAGAATTTTTTGGATTTTTTAGAATTTTTAGATTTTTTTATTTTTTATAATTTTTTTGATTTTTTAGAATTTTTTGGATTTTTTTTATTTTTTTAGAATTTTTTTGATTTTTTAGAATTTGATCAAAATGACAATTGAAAAGATTTAAAATTAAAATCCCCAAAATACCCCTGGTTAAAAATGAGGTTTTTGGATGGAGTTAGGGTTGTGATGAAAATGGCAACAAAAGGGAAAAGTCAGGGACCCAAAGGCGAAAAAAAAAACTATTTGGACCAAAATGGCAAATTTGGACAAACCTTAGGGACTAAAATGGCAATTAACTCCACGTTTTATATATAACTTTGATTGATTACTAAAATTTCACTCGGGTTCCTGATATTTTGGGTGATGGGTCCTTCCTAACAGAATATATGGTTGGAGAAATGTTTGTGTTGGGTAACGGGTCAAAACATGTATGAGTTATGAAAATGGTTTTAACTTTTTAGTAGGGTTGAAATGTGGCAGGTTAGGTTGAAGTGTTGGACCATTGTGCAAACTTTTTAATTTTCTTATAACCTTATTGCTAATTAATGTTTTAACTATGGTTACAAAAAAAAACCAACTATTAATAATAGTCGTCTAAACTTCTATAGTTAGAGTGGTTAGAAGGTATTATGCATTTTTATTAATTTTCCCCCATATGTATGGTTGCGCCTATCTTTTGTGTTTGACCCTTGAATTTTTCAAATTGCAATTGAAGAGAAAGAAATTCTCTCAAGGTTTCTGCAAATCGACACACATTCAAAACACTTGAGAGAGAAACTACTAAACTTCATAATTGTTGGGAAAGGCTTGGTTCATTTAGGTGCTCTGGAAACATCGCGAGATTCAAGAAAATGTTGAGATAGAAACAATGTCACAAATGTTGAAGGATCTGTAAGCAGGAGTGGACAAAGCCTTATAAAGATGCATCGATCATGCAGTTCCAGTGGTATGCAAACTCAAATAACTAGCAGTTTTTTAGACTTTGACTTAACCCAGGCCTTGACTAATCAACATGGTTGCTAGTAGTTATTGGTGTCAGAGGTTCAAAATGGAATGGGTTGTGTCAACCCGAACTCTTTTTGTCTAAAATTGAAAAAAAAATGATTATTAAAATTAGAATGTCAAGCAAACAAGTATTCTTCCAGTTGTTAGGGCATTGATTTTAAATAATCTGGATCATGTATCCTGAGATTTAGCCTGGATCACTTATCCTTAGCGGATGGTGCAGGAAGTCTGAGTATCAAGTATCCTTATTATTATCCATGTTAACTAACAATTGTTCACTATTTCTCTAATGTTTATTCTCAGGTATCCGGCGACGTGGACTTAGTCTACGATGAAATTTCGGTGAATATGCTCCAAATAAGCACGTGCATGTTGAAGGGTAGCCGTTATGGACGAACGTGTGGGACTTGCACATTTTTCGTATTGTTAGTTGGCTAGGATATTTCTAAATTTATAAGGGAATATTTGAGCTTGATAGATATAACATACACACACAACACTCTCTGCTCGCGAACACTCTGCTCTAGCAACACTGAAACTACTCTCAAAACTGTACACTAGAATTCACTTGTAACAAGCTCAATATCATCCGAAGTTGTATCCAATTGTTTGTTGTTTGTTCAATATAGTTGGTGATCGGTAGTTTCCATCACCCGAGGTTTTTTATGCCGGCGATCTTCTAAAGATCAAGAGCTTTTTCCTCGTATAAATAACGGTGTTCATTGTTGTTTACACTTTACAATCATTTACATTGTTGTTTAACACATAAGAACTCTACCTCACAAACAAAATTTGGTTACTTTATCCTTAAACTGATTTTTGACCAAAACATCAGTGATAGTCTAAATTTTATAATAAAATATTTTCCAAGGGTTTTATTCATTAAAAATAAACTTTGGGTAACTTTACATCCCAAAAAGGTAATAAAAAGGGTGAATTAACACAAAGAAGTATTGTTTGCGAAGGTGTTGTTTGTTTCTTCAGAGGTAAAACGTCTGCAGTCTGTGGACCGCATCTGCAGCAGAAGAGGTGGACCAAACAGTCTGTAAGAAGAAGACTTTTTGTTTTTTAACTTCTGCAAAAAAAAAAATTTAAACAAAAACACAATTAACTTATGAACTAACATTAAACAACAAAAATCATAATATAAAAACCAATAATTAATTTATTACCATAATCAAAAGCAACAATTATAATCAGAATATAGACACCAACAATTCATAACATTAAACAAAAAAAAAACAATTCTTAAAAAACAAACACATACCTGTCGGCTATGGTTAAAGTCGACTAAAGGAAGTTGCAGGTTGGTGGCAGCAGGGCGGAGAGGAGGGAGGAGGAGGCACAGCGGCGGCGTGGAGGAGGGAGGAGCGGACGGCGGTGAGGAGGGAGGAGAGAGACGGCGGCGGTGAGGAGGGAGGAGAGAGACGGCGGCGTTGAGGAGGGAGGAGGAGGCGGCGGGAGGGAGGGAGGAGGGAGGCGACGACTGGGGTCGAGGAGATGGAAAAGGGGGAGATGGAGAAGGAGCTAGGGTTTTTTTTTGTGTTTGTGATATCTGGCAAAAAAAGGATGGAGAAGAGGTAAGAAAAGCTTGTCCCACATCTGCACAAAAAAGAGGATGCACAGACCTTTTTAATGAAAGGTCTTCGAGAAAACAAACAGTTTTCAGACCCAATGATTTGCACCTGGTCTGCGCGACGCAGACATAAGAGGCTAGAAAGTTCTTTTTGGAAAAACAAACGGCGCCTAAAATGAAATGTTAGGTGGAAAATATACCATTACATACCAAATTTATATGCTTTGCTGATGATGATTTGTATGATCACTCATGGTTATAAGCCACACGTTATGGAATCGGGAGGGAAAAAAGTGCTGAGGTGGAAGTTGAGCCGGGAAAAATGGATGGGATAATTGGGACAGATTTGGAGAGCATAAAATATTTATTTTCATACATAAAATAAGAGCATAAATATGCGATCTTTTGGAATGGGACATCAATTTCAAAGTATTGGGTGGACAGTTAAATGCATTTCCAGGCGGACTAGGCCCACTATACAACTTTGGTCATAAATTCAAATTAGGACCTCCTATAAGGATCGAAATTAGATAAGATGTTGATTAATTTGACCTTAAATTTCTTCTAACCAAACACTAAAAACACCAAATATTGTGAACTATTTGGTATAAATTTTGAGATGCGTTCAGCACCCTCTCACGAACGAGTATTTTGAGCTATTTCATTTCTCAAGAAATAGATCAGATGACTTTAATGAATTTATAAATAATTCATACATATATCAAATATTATTACCCTAACATTTTTTTTATATAATTCGTGCTTTATATTCCTTATTTAAAAAAAAAAAATCAAATAAGTAGTATTAACAAACCAAAACTAAGAAGGTTATCATTTACTGGTTATTATAAAAAATACAACTAAAATTAAGCAATTTTGAAATGAAGTAAAATAGAGTTCCTTATAAAACATATACTTTAATATAAATTAAATATTAACAATTTGATGAATGTTAGTTTTTTCCTTTCTCTTATTTTTATATAGCTAAAATAACTAATTTAACTTTTATGAAATAAAAAAGAAATACTTTTAATGGAATAAAAAAGTATTAATAATATATATATTTTTAAAAAAGAGTTGATTTGGGCTGGGTTGCTAATAGTAGTGAAAACTTGGGCTCACTTGGGTTGTGTAGGTGAAGAATTTAGTTTTTTTTTTTTTTTTTTTTCTAGTGAACTGTTGGGCTGGGTTGAATTGTGAGGCTGGATGGTGTTAGCCCACAATTTGTTTATCTTTGAAGAGTCAAGATAGAATGAATGGTCAATATAAGTGAAGCAGCAGCACGTAGTTTCATTAATGAATTTTATTCTTTTCGCTTTTTCACATGCGGTTGCTGGTAATATGGATGGATTTGTTTTAATTGAATTGCAAATTATGAAATTCTAGGGTTTTATTTTATAAATTGAGTTGAGTTTGTTCGATAACTTTGATTCATTTCTAAAATAACTGATTTCACCTCGAAAATCTCCTTCCTTTTGAATGAACTAGACTATATAATTTGAGTATTAATTGCAAGTGACCAGCAACAAAGATTGAAAATTTCACTTAGGTTGTTGCTATTTTGGGGGATGGGTCCCTCCTATCTGACTATATCTTACAATGTACAACTAAATGTTGCAGGGATCCTATAACCATCACATCCTAAACGATCTTCTATATGGTGAGTTGAATTGTAAGGTGAACAATAAATGCACACCACCTGTTTGATAAAAGGTCTGTATGAACTTTTACCTTGTTTTCTATAGCAATTAACAATTGTGTATTTGTAATTGAATTGGGCATTATAGCCGAAGATTCAAGTTATGAAAAGCACATACATAAGAAATTAAAAATGAAATGGGAATTATGGTTACACTTGATTAACAAATTCCATCTTTTTATACCTATGTAGCACAGGAACGGGTACGGGACTGTGGTACCGGGACGATACGGGTACGTGGTACGGCAAAACTCAAAAATCCAAGATACGGGTACGGCAAAGGTATGGCAAAAAAATATATATAAAAAAAAAGAAAAATGTATTAAACAATAGAGAAACAAAATAATTCTAGAATAATACTTGATCAAACAAAGTAACAAATAATAAATAACAAAAACTGAAACTGATAGCAATTGTGACCCGGAATTATTAGCCGTTGGTTTACTCAGGTCAGATATAATCAAAATATGGGTCGGGTTCGACAAACGGGTCGACATGAAGTTGGGTCGGCCAGATCATTTGATTTCAAAACACTATCCGTTACCGTAACCGGGTGCCTATCAGAAACCTATTTAAAGTGTTTCAAGTATTTTGTCAGGTCCAAATAACCTTTAATGAATAATAGTTCTAGAATTGGGCCACATAAACTTTAAAAAAAACCCAGAAGTAATAAAATAAAGGTCGTAAACTGTTTTCTCACTTCATCTTCCCCATTTAAACCTAATACTAGAACATCTGTTGAACTACCGCCACAACATTCATGTTACCTTCTTTATTCTAGCGAGTGAAACGTCCCCGGAATGTTTTGGAGCCGTCCCCAATAACCCGGAAACGTTACTTTTGGATCTGTCCCCATAGACCAGAAACGTTTAGGAAACGTCCCCATGGCGTTTCCGTCCCCAAAACGTCCCCGGGACGGGTACTCCATGCTTCAGTTTAATTTGAACTTGGAAAGCAATGTGTTTGACCAAAAATTGTTTGACCCTTGAATTTTTTAAATTGTAGTTGAAGAAAGAAGACATTCTATCAGGCTTTCGGCAGATAAACAAGACACATCCAATATACTTCGAGAGAGATGACCTGAATTCAATTATTGATTTTGACTTTGATGACAGTCTGTGTGGGGGTGTTACTCTTACTTTGGGCTCCTATCTCACCCCTTCAGCATGTGGGATGCCAAAATTTTGAAAAAAGGTGTAATGGTGGAAGAGGCTCCCACTACTCTCTACAAGCCCCTCACCTCTCATGTCCCTGCGTCTACATATAAGACAGGCACTTGTTATTTATGTATCATTACTTTTTCTAATATTTGAATCGGATTTCATTCAAACAACTTTTTCGAATGGGAGTTAGACAAGGAATAAAATTATAACAGTCTGTGTAAAAATAATGCAGGGGTAAGTTTTGTCTCTGTCATTTCAAAAGTTTTTGACTATTTTTTTGTTGATTGATATCATTTTCATTACTACTATGAGAAATACTGGCTTGGATTGCAGGAATTCAAAGTCAACCAACTTCCTTCAAACAAACAGTAAACCAAGAGCAGAATTTAATCAAAGAAGAAAACACAGATTAAGGGCTGCAACTGTCGTGCTGAGAGAGGTCAGGAGGTACCAGAAGAGAATTGAGCCTTTGATCAGGAGATTTTCATTCCGCAGTGGCTGCTCTCCGGGTGGCAGCTGAAGCATACCTTGTTGGACTCATTGAGGACACTAATCTGTGTTCCATTCAATGCTAAAAGAGTAACGATCATGCCTGCCTAAGGATATCCAGCTTGCACGTAGGATTCATGGTGGAGACTTTAACTTGTACGGTGATCTGAACTATTTTGGTGTTGTTTTCCTCGTATCAAATTATATTAAATGAAAGTTTTTAATTTAGTGTTGTCATTATTCATAGGACATTATTTAAGTCCACCATTATGCTGTTTCATTGTCTCTGATCTGTAATCAACCTCTGCATGCATCAACTGTTTTTTTGGAGCTAACTGATTTGGCTGTGTAAGATTCATGAACTCGGTTATGCTATTTAATCATTCACTTATTGTATTGTTTGGTAAAATAACCTAACTGCTGTCCCAACTTTTTAGAGGAGCTGGAAATGTTAATTCTATGTAGGTAACTATCATCACTTGTTTTGTTCTGTCTTTGATTTACATTGATATTTGTTGGAACTTTGAGGGTGATTCATGAATTCTGTTATAATACTTGATCTTGAACTAACTGTGTTTTTTTGTATGAGAGATGCACCTGTCAGTTTCAAAGTAAGTATTTACTGGTTTTTAATGAATTAGAAAGTTGAATTGAGTTGATTTAGTTAGATATAACTTATATAACATCTTAAATGTTAAGTTTTTTAGATCACGGAAATTTAGAAAAGCTTGGGACCGTTAATGGCGGTGGTTAATTTGACTACGAAAATGAAGTAAAAACCAAATTTCAATTTTATAACTGTTGGAAGATTTATAATCAATAAATATAGAATTTTTAAAAGTCAATTATAAAAGTCAAACTTGTTCATAAAAAGTCAACTGCAGAATTAAAACGTTATGAACCAGAAATTCAGTTATGTAGTTATGTTAGTTAGAAAACGGTTGATAACTGTCGTATTGTAAGGGTATAAATACCCACTGATGTCTTCATTTGTATGTGTGAAATTTAGAAGTTTATATTTGCATATTTTCTAAGTCTCTGTTTCACCAAATGACAAATGAGTCCATGCACATATTTTGTGCATACAAAACTCACAATTGTTCATCCTATGTTTGTGAATGTTAATCCATCCCCGATCCGACAATAACCGGTGGGGCCAATTGTCGGGCTGTGATTTTGTTATGGTTTTCTTTGTTTAGCTGGACACAGTCTTGGTTTCTCTTTTGCTGGGCTGTTGTAGCAAATGAAAATGTACCAAACATGATTCAGTTGGCATGATGTTCTTTTAATGATGTTCATACAAAACTTACTAATGTTATTTCTAGGAGATCACATAGCTGATAGTAACAAGGGTATATAGCAGCTTTAAAAGCAGGGGTGATAATTTAAGTTTGAGTTGTCCTGCGTAGGTTGACTTGTTTGACCCGTTAACGACAAGTTAAATGTATAACCCGTTATTTAAACAAGCCGTGCTGACCGATTTAGATAAATGACTTACTTGAGCCCAAAAGTTCTATTTATAATCAAACCATAATGCAGACTTATAATTCATGAACACCCAACTTTTACAAATTCACAGTTGGGTGCGCAAAAGTTCCTCCCTGGCATCATCTTAGGTAGGGGCAGCTCGACTATAACAAAATATATGCTGAAGTTTGGTGCCCCCAATTCTTTAGGGCTTGACTATGTTTGATTCGCATTCAATTCTTCCTCTCCAATGACAACACCCGTAATTCTCTATTGATATTACTAGTTATTATTTAAAAAAAAAAATCAAATGGAGTTGTGTGGTTCGGTGTCTTTTAGAAATCATATACAAAAAAATGTGTGTCATCATATTCCCACATGTTAGGATCCAAAAATAAAAAAAGAGAGAAGACATTGATTTTGGAACCCGCTTTAGGTCTCTAAAGAGGTTAAGCCAATCTTGTCTAAGACCAGAAAAAAAAATATGTATAGATAGTTAAATACGATGTTTACTTGTCTAGTGTTGCTTTTTTTACAACTTAAATAATGACAGGTGAATAAAAGATGGAACGCATTCCATGAAGAAATTATGCAAATGCTCTATAGTGCTAAATTACGTAACACCAAATTCCTCAATTAACGATTTTGATTGAATGATTTTGACATCGTGAAATCTCCTTTTGCATAATACATTACCATAAGAAGTGTATTTTTTTTGTGATATATAATAAGATGTTTATTTCGACGTGAACCGTTTCGACGCGTACCGTTTCGAATTGAACCGTTTCGACCTGTAGCGCTTCGACCCAAACCGTTTCAAATCAAACCGTTTCGACCAGTACCATTTTGAATCGAACAGCAACACAAGTAATAGAAATGAATGTCGGCAGCTTGGCATAACAAACATGTGCAGCTCATTTAATCCTGGGAACTACTCCTTGTTCAATAATAATAATACATTAAAAAACTGTACGTTGACCAAGACAATTGATTCAAATGTCTATCAAACGTATCCTTCTTTCTTTCTGTCCACTCGTTTCTTATCTCCAATCACAACACTCCCATCTTATCATCTCCACTAGGATCTTGTTTACATTCATAGCCTACAGATCAACCAACTACTCTCATTCCAATTTCCACTTTACATCTTCACTGTTAGTTAACAATGGCTGAAGCCGCTGCTGCTGCCCTCGTCAATGTCATTTTTGAGAAGCTAGCCGATGAAGCCTTCAAGAAATATGCTCGTTCCCAGAATATTCACTCAGAGCTCAAGCAATTGGGGAGCACGTTGTCCCAGATCCAAGCTCTGCTGAATGACGCTTCTCACAAGGAAACAACTCATGAATCTGTCAGGCTATGGCTCAATAGTCTCCAACATTTGGCTTACGATATCGACGACGTACTTGACGATGTGGCTACAGAAGCTATGCATCGTGAGCTGACCCCGGAATCAGAAGCAAGCACCAGCATGGTAAGAAAGCTCATCCCAACTTGCTGCACAAACTTCTCACTAAGTCATAGGTTGAGTCCCAAGTTAGATAGTATTAACACGCAGTTACAACATCTAGAAAAACAAAAGTCTGATCTGGGTTTGATTGTGAAAGATGAAAAGCCAAAAGGTACTAGTAGAAGAATCGAAACATCTTTGCTAGAATCTGATGTTGTTGGGCGAGAAGGTGAGAGAGAGAAGTTGATCAACAAGTTGTTGCAGGATGAGCCATCTAAACAAAACTTTATCATCGTACCCATAGTTGGTATGGGTGGGGTGGGGAAGACCACTCTGGCTAGAATATTGTACAACGATACGCGAGTGAAAGATCACTTTGAACTCATGGCATGGGTTTGCGTATCCGATGAGTTTAATATATTTAAAATAAGTGAAACCATCTATCAATCTGTGGCTAAAGAAAACAAACCGTTTAAAGATATAAATCAGCTTCAAATTGCTCTTAAAGAGAAACTTGAGGGCAAACGATTTCTATTAGTACTCGATGATGTGTGGAATGAAAAGTATGAAGAGTGGGAAAACCTAGTGCTTCCATTTCATTCTGGGGCTACTGGAAGTCGGCTGATCATGACAACTCGCAAGCAGCAACTGCTCAAAAAGATAGGTTTTAATCATCTAGACCACCTCGACCGTTTGTCGCATGAAGATGCTTTGTCTTTATTAGCTCTACATGCATTGGATGTGGATAACTTTGACTCACACGCAACACTTAAACCACAAGCTGAAGGTATTGTAAAAAAATGTGGTGGTTTGCCTTTAGCTTTAAAGGCAATTGGAAGGTTAATGAGAGCAAAAACCGAAGAAGAAGAATGGAATGATGTGTTGAACAGTGAGATATGGAATTTAGAAAGTGCTGATGAAATTGTCCCAGCTCTTAGGCTAAGTTACCATGATCTTTCTGCCGATTTGAAGCGATTGTTTGCTTATTGCTCTTTGTTCCCTAAGGACTTTTTGTTTGAAAAAGAGGAGTTGGTATTATTATGGGTGGCTGAAGGGTATCTGAATGAGTCAGTTGCAAACAAATCACCAGAATGCTTGGGCCATGAATGTTTTGAGAAATTGCTATCGAGGTCCTTTTTCCAACGTGCACCTACTGGTGAACCCTTTTTTGTGATGCATGATCTCATGAACGACCTGGCCACATTTGTTGCTCGAGAATATTTTTTAAGGTTTGATAATCAGATGGAGATGACGGAGGAAGCTTTAGCCAAGTACCGACATATGTCATTTATTCGTGAGGAGTATGTAGCTTTCCAGAAGTTCGGGGCATTTGAAAAGGCCAGAAGTTTGAGAACATTGTTAGCGGTATATGTTGGGGTAGATCAAGTCTGGAACAAGTTTTACTTATCCAGCAAGATTTTGGTTGACTTGCTTCCTCAGCTACCACTGTTAAGGGTTCTTTCTTTGAGGCGTTTTAACATAAGTGAGGTACCAAATTCCATTGGTACTTTGAAGCACTTGCGGTATCTTAATCTATCTCATACAAATATAAAAGGGTTGCCTGAGAATGTTGGAAATCTTTATAATTTACAGACATTGATAGTTTCTGGATGTGAAAGTCTGACCAATTTGCCTAAAAGCTTCTTTAAACTCAAAAGGCTGAGGCATTTTGACATCAGAAATACTCCACTTCTGAGGAAATTGCCTTTGGGAATTGGTGAGTTGAAAAGCCTACAGACTCTCACTAGGATCATCATCGGAGGAAACAATGGCTTTGCAATAACCGAGCTTAAGGGGTTGAAGGATCTCAATGGGGAAATTTCCATTGAGGGGTTGAACAAAGTGCAGAGCTCACTGCATGCACGAGAGGCGAACTTATCTTTCAAAGGGATTAACAAGTTAGAATTGAAATGGGATGATGGGTTTGCAAGTGAAACACTTGAGAAGGAAGTTCTCAATGAGCTAAAGCCCCACAGTGATAAGTTGAAAATGCTTGAGGTTGAGTGTTACGAGGGAATGGAGTTTCCAAACTGGGTTGGGGATCCGTCTTTTAATAGATTGGTTCATGTGTCGCTACGCGCTTGTAGAAAATGCACATCTCTACCGCCACTTGGGCGACTACCTTCACTAGAAATTCTAAGGTTTGAAGATATGTTGAGTTGGGAGGTATGGTCAACCAATAGCGAGGCAATGTTCCCATGCCTTCGAGAGCTTCAAATAAAAAATTGTCCCAATTTGATTGATGTCTCACTTGAAGCATTACCTTCACTAAGAGTATTAACAGTATATAAATGTTGTGAAAGTGTGCTGAGAATTCTGGTTCGAGCAGCTTCATCAACCACTAAATTGAAAATAAGATCAATTTTTGGGCTTACGGATGAGGTGTGGAGAGGTGTTATAGAGAATTTAGGGGCAGTAGAAGAACTAAGCATAAAACATTGTGATGAAATAAGATACCTGTGGGAATCAGATGCAGAGGCAAGTAAAGTTCTTGTAAATTTTAAGGAACTGAAGGTATATAGATGTAGAAATCTAGTGAGTTTAGAAGAGAAAGAGGAGGATGAGGATAACATTGGGAGCAACTTCCTATCATCTCTTAGGATGCTGGATATACTGTCATGTGATAGTATGGAGCGTTTGTGTTGTCCAAATAGCATTGAGAGGTTAACTATCTTTTTTTGTGATTCACTTAGACATGTCTCCTTCCCAAGAGAAACAACAAAAGGTGGAAAAGGGCAGAATCTCAAGTCACTTGCTATACTTGTAAGTCATTGTGGAAATCTAAAATCAATAAATAAATTGAGTAACTCCACTCACCTCACCTCTTTGACAATAACTTATTGTCAAAACATGGAGTTATTTTCTGATCTTCATCAGCTATCAAAGCTCACCTGGTTGAGAATAGAAGGTTGTGAAAGCATAGAGTCATTTCCTAACCTCCAGCTTCCAAATCTCACACATCTGGAAATAACATGTTGCAAAAACATGAAGGCATTTGGTGATCTGCAGCTACCAAATCTAATCAGTTGGAGCATAGAAGATTGTGAAAATCTGGAGTCATTTCCTGACCTTCAGCTATCCAATCTCACCATGTTAAAAGATATGTGTATCAGTAAGTGTCCAATGATTGATGCTTCCTTTCCTCGTGGGCAAGCCTCCCAATTTGTGTTCCCTTGATGTAGGGGGGTTGAAAAAGCCCATCTCAGAATGGGGCAATCAGAATTTCCCAGCTTCCCTTGTTGACCTAACATTATGTAGTGAACCCAATGTGAGGAACTTTAGTCAGTTGTCTCACCTTTTCCCTTCTTCTCTTACATCTCTGTACATAAAAGAATTTGATAATCTGGAATCACTTTCAACGGGACTCCAACACCTCACATCCCTTCAACAACTCAGTATTAACTATTGCCCAAAGGTGAACGATCTACCAGAGACACTGTTACCTTCACTTTTGAGTTTGAGAATACAGCTTAATTGCCCAAAATTGAAAGAAAGGTGTGAAGGAAGAGGCTCCCACTACTGGCCCCTCATCTCTCATATCCCCTGCATCGACATAATATAAGAGACTAATAAAGGTAGTTGTTAATTAAATAACAATTGTTTCTTACATAGAAATTATTGCTAGTCGTTGTTTCAAACAAACAAACCTTACATTCTTCTTGTTTCTTCTGCAGACATTGTAAAGAGATTCCCTGCCGTGAATACAAAATCACATGAGAAAAAACGACATCGTACCACCATCTTCACATCCTATCGGATTTCTACAATCATCATATAACCACCACTGCTCACACCCACAGGTTAACAATTAACATCGTCAAATCTCTAATTATTAATTTTCAGAAGTTTTGGGCTCCTGGTTTCTTTCTAGTTTGGGCCTGGCCCAGTACTGTTTTAATGTTGGAAGCCCAACTGGTTTACCTTTAAGGAAGGGTATTAAGCCCAACTTAAACTATTTCATAGTTTTCTTTTTTTTTTTAGCAAAATCTGCTCGGTTTGGCTAGGTTTGGTTAAAACCGTTTTGAGTAAAAACCGGTTCGGTCGGTTGTAAACGGCATATGAAGAAAAATATTTGTTCCTGTACAAATAAGTTTGAGTCCCATTGAAACCGTTTAACTTTTTTAAATACCTAATTTTCCAGATATTATACCGTTTTATCAAACAAGTTCGAGTCCAAACCGGTTTTAGTATTGAGAATAGAAACTGATACACAAATTGGCAGTTTGGGTCGGGTTGGAATCGGAGTGGGTCAAACCGGTTTCAGGTGTGGTATTGGGTCAGGTTACGAACTGTTTTGAAAATCCAAATCGGTAAAAATGTACGTCTCTAATCTGTAGTAAACATACCATAATTGATTTTAATTAAGTAAACTACAGTTGTCAATTTCTAAGATTTTACTTAAAAGAGTTTTGATAAGCCTGGATGAGATGTATATAATTCTTATTTTACAAATATTATTTTGTTCATCAAAAATAAAAATAAAAATGCCCTAATATAAATAGGCAACTTGGGATTTTATCTGAATAATTGTAATGTATACTCTGTTACATTAAAACCTTGTATATGGCATATAGATATATTCGTTTTAGACTTGTATGTTTTTGTCTATTGTTGTATTCGTTCACGTACTCTAGGCGTTAGGCTTAGTCACATTTCTTTCTCTGTGACAGGTAATCTGGACTGGAGTGTGATCAGGAATTAACTTAATGCAGATCGAATTCCAAGATTGCAATGCATTTGTATTATACCATTTATTGATTTGAATCATAATTCGTTATTATGACCAGCATTTGCACAAATGTTTTTATCTTGTAGTGGTTGTGCATTATTGACGTGTATTTTCTTGGCCATTCTATCAACAATGGGAAGAGTTTCTTTCATGGTGTTATCGTTTGTTTAGGTTTTTTAATTTGAAAAGTATATGAAGTATTGAAAATATTTATACCTTCCTGATTATTAGGCTTCGAGACGTGCTTGTTTCTTCTCGACGTGGTGACATGGTAACGTCTTCTACATGTTTACTTCATGTCTACCGTCTATATCAACGTTTGTGGATATGCAAAATTATCTTTGTTATAAATATAAAAAATTGTCACATCTTATGAAAATATGCATGAAATTTTGTTCTAAACTAGTTACGGGTTTCTCCTTAATGAACCGGAAGAATTCGAGTAGGTGAGTTTTCAAGTGTCGTACCAGTTGGTACGTAGTTTTGGTCACTGAGCCAGCGAGTCGTTAACTAGAGAGATGGATCTGTGTTGATTTATTTGGATACAATCGTTGTGAATATGATTTAAGAAAATGTTTCATATTTTGTAGTCTGGTAGTTTGGTTGAGTGTTTTTTTTCTTCTTTTTTTTTTTTTTTTTGTTGACTTGAGGCCCAGTTTTGGTTTCTTTTCTGCTGGGCCAAATCTACCCACGAAGGAAAAAAAAAGGAAAAGAGGAGTTTTATTGGGCCTATCATTTTTGTTTGTAAATAAGATTAATCTGATAAAAACCAAAGAGAAAAGAGATAAACTGAATTGCATCTTCATTCTATTCAACATTACAATATATAGATAAAGCATAACTATAAACCCTAAAGCCCATAAGTAATGAGTTGGGCCTAAAATGTCTGGTTTATAACACTCCCCCTCAGACATTTAGAATTATACAAAGTTTAACAACATACTTCAGGATGATGTTAAATAGGTACTCCAGGACCTGAATAAATAAACTGATACTACTGGATCAGCTATGCTGCCTCATTAAAAACCTTACTAAGAAAACCCAGTGGGACAAAACTTAGTTAAGGGAAAAAGAGTACAGCGTGTATAATTCTCTCCCTGAATTCAACAAACATCTTTCAATCTACGAAGACCGATATTGTGTGATAGCTGCTCGAAACTGCTTCTAGGTAAAGATTTCATGAACAGGTCAGCTAGATTTTCAATTGACTTAATCTGGCGAACATCAATTTCCCCTTCTTTTTGCAAGTCATATGTTGAGAAAATTTTTGGTGAGATGTGCTTTGTTCGATCACCCTTGATATAACCTTCTCTGATCTGAGCTATGCTAGCAGCATTGTCTTCATAAATAATTGTCGGCTCCTTCTTGATCTGTTCTAATCCGCATGCTTCTTGTATGTGATTAATCATTGATCTCAACCACACGCATTCTCGACCAGCATCATATAGTGCTATCAATTCGGCATGGTTTGATGATGTTGCTGTAAGTGTTTGCTTAGTTGACTTCCAAGAAATTGTTGTGCCACCATATGTGAATATGTAACCTGTCTGAGATTTTGCTTTATGAGGATCTGATAGATATCCGGCATCAGCATACCCAACAAGCTGGGACTTTTGATCTCTCTGATAGAAAAGACCTAAGTCTTGTGTCCCGCAAATATACCGGAATATATGTTTTATGCCATTCCAGTGTCTACATGTTGGATTCGAACTGTATCTCGCTAGTACATGTACTGCAAATGCAATGTCAGGTCTTGTGTTATTTGCGAGACACATAAGGGCACCGATCGCGCTTAAGTACGGTACTTCTGGACCAAGTACTTCTTCGCCTTATTCTTGAGGGCGATAAGGATCCTTGTGTGGATCTAGCGGTCGGACAACCATAGGTACGCTAAACGGATGTGCTTTATCCATATTGAAACGTACTAACATCTTCTGGATGTAGTTTGATTGATGGACAAATGTGCCATTGCACAGATACTCAAATTGTAGTCCGATACATAATTTTGTCATACCAAGATCTTTCATCTCAAATTCCTTCTTTAACAACTGAGCAGCTTTCTCTATCTCTTCAGGGGATCCGATGATGTTGATATCATCAACATAGACTGCTATTATAGTGAAATTTGAGAGTGATCTTTCTATAAAGACACATGGACTGATTACATCAGACTTGTATCCTTCTTTTTCGAGATATTCACTAAGTCGATTGTACCACATACGACCAGATTGTTTGAGACCATATAAAGATCTCTGGAGCTTTATAGAACACATATCTCGAGGTGTTGATTTTAATGCTTCAGGCAATTTTAATCCTTTACGGATTTTCATGTAGATGTCATTTTCAAGTGTCCCGTATAAGTATGCGGTGACGACATCCATTAGTCTCATATGAAGTCCTTCAGAGATTGTGAGGCCGATTAGGAACCTAAGGGTTATCGCATCCACTACAGGGGAATACGTTTCCTCATAATCAACTCCTGGGATTTGGGAAAACCCTTGTGCTACAAGTCAAGCCTTATATCGTACAATCTCATTCTTTTCATTTCTCTTTATTGCAAACACCCATTTATAACCTACTGGTTTGACGTCTATGGGCGTTCGGACTACAGGTCCGAAAACATGTCGCTTTTCGAGCGAATTCAATTCGGCGTTTATGGCTTCTTGCCATCTTGGCCAATCATATATGTTCATGCACTCTTCTAAAGTTTTTGGTACGTAATCATTTTCATTGATTAAATCTGTTGCTATAGCATATGCGAATATATCATCAACACGTGTTTTATTCCGGTTCCATATTGTACTATCTTGTACATAATTAATAGAGATCTCATTTTCGTTCGGTACCGGTGTTTCTTCTGAAACTTCATTTTCCTCTGGATTCATAGTTGTCTCTTCTGGGACATTTACCTCTACCGGGGTTTCACTTATAATCTTTTGGGAGTTTTCACCAACTGTGTTACTTTGCTCTTTTCGTTTCCGTGGGTTTTTGTCTTTGGAACCGATTTGTCTCCCACGCTTTCGTTGTATAGTAATCGCTTCTGGGATTACTTCAATTCGAGCAGGTGCATTTGATGCTGGTACATGTGCCTTTGTCACTCTATTCGTGTCTGTGAATGCATCTGGTAATTCATTCGCTATTCTTTGCAAATGTTATTTCTTGTGTTACTAGTCTTTCTTTGTCCTTATCTCCCCCTAAGACTAGGAACATTGTTTCATCAAAATGACAGTCAGCATACCGTGCTGTAAACATGTCTCCCGTCATTGGTTCTAAATATTTAATTATGTACGGGGAGTTAAAACCAATATAGATACCCAGTCTTCTTTGGGGTCCCATTGTAGTACGTTGTGGTGGCGGTACTGGTACATATACCGCACAGCCAAAAATTCTAAGGTGGGACAAACTTGGTTCTCGTCCGGAGACCAGTTGCAATGGGGAGTATTCGTGATCAGCAGTTGGTCTCAATCTAATCAGTGCAGCGGCATGCAAAATAGCATGACCCCATGCAGAAGATGGTAATTTACATCTCATTAAGAGTGGTCTAGCGATTATTTGTAATCGTTTAATCAAAGATTCAGCTAAACCGTTTTGTGTGTGAACATGAGGTACTGAATGTTCAACATTGATCCCAATTGACATACAATAGTCATTAAAAGCTTGAGATGTAAGCTCTCCCGCATTATCCATCCGGATGTTTTTAATTTGATTATCCGGGAAATTGGCTCTCAATTGTATGATTTGAGCTAAAAGTCGGGCAAATGCTACATTTCGAGTAGCTAAAAGACTCACATGTGACCACCTTGAGGATGCGTCAATTAAGACCAAGAAATAGCGGAATGATCCACATGGAGGATGAATAGGCCCACAAATATCCCCTTGGATTCTTTCTAAAAATGATGGGGTTTCATGTATCAATTTAGTTTATGATGGCCGAGTTATAAGTTTGCCCAGAGAGCATGCTACACATGATAAGTCTTGTGGTAGCAAAACTTTATGTTTTTTTTAGAGGGTGCCCGGTTGTACTTTTGATTATTCGTCCATCATTATGCTACCAGTGTGACCTAGACGGTCATGCCATATATTGAATGTGTCTTTATCTAACAGCTTTTGATTACTCACCATGTATGATTCGATAGGATTGATATTAGTACAATATAATCCAGAGGATAAGGCTTCTAATTGTTCAACAATTGTTTCTTTGCCATTTTTGTTTGAAGTAATTTGAAGATATTCAATATTATTTTCAGATATTGTTTAAAGGTGGTAAGCGTTTTTTCGTATATCTTTAAAGCTAAGTAAATTTCTTCTGGATTTACTAGAATATAATGCATTATCAATAGTTAATTTGGTACCCGAAAATAATGTTTTGTGTGCTCTGCCGGAGCCTTCGATAAGGTTACTGACACCAGATATAGTACTAATCGGTGTCTCTGCCGGAGACAACTCAGAGAAAAATTTCATAACTTTGAGAATAGTGTTATTACTACCGCTATCTACCAGACATTTATCACCAATAATAGCTCTACGGGAGCTAGTATATATATTTCTTCAGGAAATAAAAATAAATAAAAGTTAATTCAAAGAAGTAAAATGAAAACATTGCAAGAGTTTATAACAAATGTGTTGATATGCCTCAATGAGGTGTTTAGGGGTGCGACATGTGCGGGACCAATGATTTGACATCCCACATTTATAACAAATGTTGCTTTGGTTCCCGCTACTTTTCCCTTTTGAAGGTCGCCTCGTATTATGTCGACTCGACTCACCACCACTATTTTTTTTTAGTGTCCTTGACCACGACCACGACCTCTGCTGGGGCCACGGCCTCTACCTCCACCTCGTCCGCTTTGAGAATTTGGCCACATTCGCTTCAGGGAATGGGCTTGTTGTTTTGTTCCGCGACCAGAAGACATGATATCAATTCAGAATATTTAGTTAAATAACGTTCCCTGTATTGCTGCGACATGAGCATATTTGGGGCATGGAACGTTGAGAAATTTTGTTTTTTCAAGCGTGTCTTCATCAGTTGTTTTTTTTTTTCGCCACATAATTTTAACTCAGTGGTAATGCGGAACAAGGCAGAGTTATACTCATTAACAGTCTTAAAATCTTGTAGTCGTAAATGAAGCCATTCATAGCAGGCTTTGGGGAGTAAGACCAACTTCTGGTGGTCAAAACGTTCTTTGATGTTTGTCCATAATTCAAGAGGGTCCTCAACAGTTAGATATTTCCTCTTTAGATCTTCATGAAGATGATGGCGGAGGAATATCAACAGTTAGATATTCGCTTTATCTTAAGGTTTACTTTGATTACCATCAATAATTGTCTCCCTCAAATTATTTGCCGTCAAATGAAATTTAGCATCAAGAGTCCACGGGAGGTAGTTGTTACCCGAGATGTCAAGTGCGGCGAATTCAAGCTTTGATAAGTTCAACAAGTTATTTAAAAGCAAGCCGTTGAACGAAATGTAGATTGTATGAGAACTGCAGGTTCTCTTCAGTTAGAACTACAGGTTCTATACTATAAGGCTGTTTTGTAGTAATAATGGATGTGTTAATGTAACAATATATAAGCATTGATGTGTTTATGTAAGTTCTTGCATAATAATAATACATCGAAAGACATAAATATTCAAACAAAACTAAAATAAATATTTAGATATAGATATTGATATAATATTGATTATATAATACTATTACTACATAATTCCATTTTATTTCATAAGAAACTGATATTAATATTATTATTATTATTATTATTATTTTTATTATTATTATTTTCATAAGAAACTGATATTCTCTCTATTCTTCATATACTTTACTGGATAAAATGCACTTGGGTCAAAAATGTTTAAATGACCTTGTACCAATACATCATATGGGCACCCAAATTATAATACATGCTCGTAATTGAAGGCCTGGAAGATTGAAGGCCTGATAGGTTGCTATATTCATAAATGTCTTTAGCCTAGATATTTTGTGTATCTCTTGTTTTCTTTGTGAAGGTGAATTAGGGTTTGAAAAGACTTCTTTTGAGACATCTGATCTCCACAACGCCGCTAACCTTCACAGTTCCTTATTTCTTCAAAGTTCACTTTCGTTTAGATAATAACACAAGATCTACGGGTTGGATCTCCGGATCGGAAGCGATCGGTGCGTCAAGGCTCCTGTCCTTCGTGGTTGTCATCGACAACTACTCTCCGGTGCACCACTCTTCACGGCGAAGAGGCGGATTGAAATGGAAAACGACAAATCTCCACAACAACAACACGTTGACTCCTCTGCCGGTGTTGTTTTCTCCGATCCACAATGGTCCGTTGACTAGAGCGAGGTTACAGCCTAATTACAGTGATACGACGTTGTGCCGGTTGGCGATTGAGGACAGTCGCCCGAGTAAGTTTACTTTTGCGGGAGTTACCGCCGGTGTTCTTAGAGGAAGTAACAAAATACGGTTTTTTATTGTTGTTGTGAGTACAGAGAAAAGAAAAATCCTAATTTGGTCTAAGATCCACATGAAAACAACTTGAAAATCATTCGAAAAATGTTTGTAAAAACTTTTCTTTGGTGTGATTTATCTTTGGATACACATATGTATACTGTAATAAAAATAAGAAGAAAACATAGTACATGTGAGATATGATGATGTGTACCAGGATGCGATGAACAATAAATTCTTGTTGAATCCCTCTGGTTTGGTTGAAGATTGCCAGAAATCCCAGTGGAGAGTCTTCGTGCTGATAACGTGATAAAAACCAAAGAGAAAAGAGATAAACTGAATTGCATCTTCATTCTATTCAACATTACAATATATAGATAAAGCATAACTATAAACCCTAAAGCCCATAAGTAATGGGTTGGGCCTAAAATGTCTGGTTTATAACATAATCTAGTTTAATTTTCCATAGGTAATCATTTTTTGGAATGATTTTATTAACGAGCTAACTAAAGGATCTAGCTAAATTGAATTGTTAAGTCCAAACTTTAGAATGTTAAAAGGTGTGCCCAGTAACCCTTTTTTGAACTAGCATTTTGATCCATCTAATCTCTTACAAAACAAACCACATAACTTTAGAAAGTTATAATATACTACTAGTTATTAATAAAATACATCTGTAATTAACCAATTTTCAAAATGAACCAAGTTTTATTAAAAAATATTTTTTTTAAGATACTTCATCTTTGGAGCATTTGATAAATGTCAATTCTTTTTTCTTTTATTATCATATTTATACCAATAATTTATTTCCTCTAAAAATTAATTTTATTTGTTGAAATAAAAATACTCATAAGATATATTTATTTAATAAAAAATTGATTTGGGTTGAATTGAACTGCAATGGGGATGGTCTTAGCCCACAAATGATAACAATTTCATTATCTTTGAAGAGCCCAATATGAATAGTCAAACTTCAAAAGTCAAAATTCAGTGAAGCGACACATTTTCCCCTTCTAGGCAGGAAGAGCTCTTCTGCATTTGATTTTTATGATTGAAGGAACTATTGGTTGCGGGTAATATGAATGAAATTGTAGAGAAAAATGCTCGGATAGTCCCTGTGGTTTGCCAATTTTCACCTTTAGTCCCTAACTTTCTAAAATTACACCTATAGTCCCCAAGTGGTTCTAAGATAGTCCCTGGCGCGGATGGGGCTTAGTTTTTGGTGTTAGGTGCGTGTGAAATGACCAAAATACCCTTACTGTCAAATTAATAACTAAAAAGTTAAAAGAAATATAATTAATATTTTACAATTTATGTGGGACCCACCATCCACCCTACCCACTTCATCTTCCTCACTCCACACCACCACCACCATCTCCACCTTCAACCACCATCACCATCAAGTTACAACAACTACAAAAACATAAGTCTAATCTAGGTTTGATTGTGAAAAATGAACAAGTTGTTAGGGGATGATGGGTAGTGGCGGACCCAGGAATTTTTCCATGGGGGTGCAGAATTTTAAAATTTTTAGGCCCCTAGATATATAAGTAAAAAAATCGGTTCGTATCGGGTCGGGTCGGGTCGGGTCATGTAAAACAAACGAACATCAAACTAAATTTATATATTCATCAAAAACATGTCAAACCTGTTACAAACATAATTAAAACGTCGACGCCCTACGGGTTTTCATTTTTGAAATCTATCCAAAACATCATCTAAAGCTAATTTCTTAAGCAATTATTTCTCTATATAACATAAGTTCATCGCTCCATAACATAATGTTTCAATTTTAATTTTGAACTATTCAAGCCCTAGAAATCATAACGTAAGTTGTAATCACCCTAAAAATATATAAACAACATAATCACCCTAAAAATCATCTAAACAACCATAAACAACGTCAAAACACACAAAATTTCAAACCTATTTAACAACTTTATTACCCTTTTTTCTCCTATAATATCAACCAAAATCATCAAAATAACAAAGAAACTTACCCGTGTTCGGATTCCAGTTAGATTTGGTGTCAAACGACGGTGGTATGGTGGCTGATTACGGTGGTCGCCGGCTGCTGGACTGTTGTCGCTGGGTAATGTTGTTCGTTGGCAGTGCAGGGACGCAAGAGAGAGAGAGAGAGAGCGGGATAGAATTTCTTAAGGTTTTGGGCTTTAATTATTTTATTATAGTTTGAAATATTGTTGGGCTTGGTTAATGGGCTAGCTAGTTAGGAATTATAAGTGGGTAAATGTATGATGAGTATTTGGGTTTAGTTGGTTAGGTATTAAAAGTTATATAATATAGGTAGTATATATTTTTTTTAAAATAAGAGTTTACTAAAAAATTTAAAATATAAATTGATAACACTTTTTACCTAAGGGGTGCGGACGAAAAATTTCAAAGGGTGCGGTCGAAAATTCCAAGGGGTGCGGACGAAAAATTCCATGGGGTGCGGACGGGATTTTCGACAGAATTTAGCCCTATTTTTTTTCCCCCGGGGGTGCGCCCGCCCACCTTGGGGTGGGCTTGGATCCGCCCCTGATGATGGGTGATCTAAGGAAAATTTTAGCGTCTTACCCATAGTTGGTATGGGTGGGGTTGGTAAAACCACTCTAGCTAGAGTTTTGTACAATGATCCACAGGTGAAGGGTCACTTTAAACTCAAGGCATGGGTTTGTGTTTCTGATGATTTGGATATCTTTAAGATAAGTAAAATCATTTTTCAAGTTGTGTCTGGGGAAAGGAAGGAATTTGAAGATTTGAATCAACTTCAAATGGATCTTATAAAGCAACTTCACGACAAGTGATTCCTACTGGTACTCGATGACGTGTGGCATGAAAACGATGACGATTGGGAAAAGCTGGTGCGCCCATTTTATTCATGTGCTCATGGAAGTAGGATAATCATGACAACTCGTAAAGAAGAGTTGCTCATAAAGCTAGGTTTTAATCATCTAGATGCTCTCAAGACTTTGTCACATGAAGATGTTTTATCTTTATTTTCTCTACATGCATTAGGTGTGCAGAACTTCGACTCGCGCACAACACTTAAACCACTTGGTGAAGCTATTGTGAAAAAGTGTGTTGGTTTGCCTTTAGCTTTAAAGGCAATTGGAACACTATTGAAGGCAAGAACAAATGAAGAAGACTGGGAAGACGTATTCAATAGTGAGATTTGGAATTTAGAAAATAGTAATAAGATTGTACCAGCTCTAAGGCTTAGCTACAATGATCTGTCATCAAATTTAAAGCAGTTGTTTGCATATTGCTCCTTGTTCCCTAAGGGCTTTTTATTTGACGAAGAGAACTTGGTCTTAATGTGGACGGCAGCAAGATTTTTTAACCAATCCAATGCAGCCAAGTCACCAGAACGCTTGGGCCATGAATATTTTGAAGTTTTATTATCAAGGTCATTTTTTCAACATGCACCTAATGATGAATCATTATTTATGATGCATGACCTAATGAACGACTTGTCAACCTTCGTTGCTGGAGAACTTTTTCTAAGGTTTGAAAATCAAATGACGACAGATACGGAAGCTTTGGAAAAGCATCGCAATATGTCATTTACTCGCGAGGAATATGTAGGCCACCAAAAGTTTGAGGCATTTAAAAGAGCAAGAAGCTTGAGAACATTGTTAGCGGTATCCGTTAGGGTGGATGAAAGTTCGAAATCATTTTACTTGTCCAATAAGATTTTGGTTGACTTACTTCCTAAGTTACCATTGTTAAGGGTTCTTTCTTTAAGTTGTTTTGAGATAAGTGAGTTACCAGAGTTGGTAATTTGCAGCATTCGCGGTATCTTAATTTATCTCAAACTAAAATCACCGAGTTACCAGAGAATGTTGCCAATCTTTATCATCTACAAACATAGATTGTTTTTGGTTGTGAAAGTTTGACTAAGTTGCCTAAAAGCTTCATAATCAAATAGTACAGAAACAAAGTAGTCGTCCAGTAAAAACTTACCAGTAACGACGTTGGGGTAATTCCTTGCTTCTCCAGAACCAATCACGAAAGCTCGCCCTTTTGCACCATTATCTTCATTGTTGTTCCGATTATTGTTTCCATTGCCTTGATTATTGTTGTTGCAGTTTTGGTTCAGCTGAGGACAATTCCTCTTGAGGTGTCCTTCGGCTCCGCACTAGTAGCATCCCCTGTTGTTATCCTGCTGCTGGTTTTGTGGGGCTTGTTGTTATTGTTGCTTATTCTGCCTTGCTGGATACAGGCTCCTACAATCATTGGCTGCATGCCCTGGTTTGTTACACCTATGACAGCGGTTCCTTTCGCATGGCCCATTGTGGTGCAATTTACACCGATTGCACTTCGGTTGGTTTCCCCGATACCCACCCTGGTTTTGATTGGTCGAAGATTGCTGATTGGGGCTCTTGTTGTCTTCAACCTTCCTCTGCTGTGATTGGGGTTGGAGGAGCTAGAACCCTTGCCTGAATTTCCATCCCACTTGCATTTGTTGTCGTTCGGTGTATCAGTAGTAGCACTATTCCGCTTTGGTAACTTGTTCTGTTCGACTGCTTGGTCGGTAAGACAGTGTGCCAATCGAATAACACACTGAATCGTGGGGTGGTTTACTAAAGTCACCATACTCTAAATTTCCAGAACCAAACCCTTTATATAGAGCTCGATGCGCTTGTAGGCGGGCTTAACCATGTTGGGACACAGTGCAGCCAAGTCATTTGATCTCTTCGTGTACGCTTCTATTTCAGACCCCACCATCTTCACGTAGTCCACCTCGAGCTTATGAATACCGTCCCTGTGACAATATTCTTCTTTGATCAGGTCTTTAAACTCGTTCCAGGGTGAGGCTTTGGCAGCCGCCAATCCAAGCATCTGCACTTGCGTGTTCCACTAGGAAAGCACACTTCCTTCAAGTGTTCCAGTAGCATACTTTACCCGATTGTTGACAGGGCATTCACACATTTCAAAAACAGACTTAATATTCTCGAACTAGTGTAAAAGGCCCATGGCCCCTTCAGTGCCGTTGAAAGAGCTAGGTTTGCAATCCACGAAGGTCTTGAATGTGGACGCTCGAGGTTGAGCAGGTTGACCTCCTGGTTGGGCTGCTAAAGCCTCCACAACCCATGTGTTGATCAGAGTCGTCAACTAGTCCTGAGTCATGTTAATACCACCACGTCCTCCGTCGCGTCCGCTCATGATCTTCACATCCACAAAACACAAAGTGAGAACGATGACGTAGAGGTGTGAAGGGAATAACAAAAGAGTGTTTTGACCATAGCACATAAAGTCCCAAGTAAGCAGTTGGGTGTTAAAGGGAGCACGTTAGGGTTAATAAATATCTTGCCACTAAAACCCTAAGAACTAGGCATACCACTCGTAATACATCAAGTAGATATCAAATAGGCATATACATGAGCTATACCATCTAAAGTGTTGAGCCTTGCACGTGGAGCGAAGTGTCATTGCGGATCGTTGAGTACTGAGCATGTTATAGTCTGGTTTTTCTCAAAAAGACTTTTCCTTTTTAAAACCAAGTTCTCCATAACCAATGGCTCTGATACCAATCTGTCACACCCTCAAATTCCACATGCGGAGCATTACCGCGATGTGTGTGACTGACCAGGATCATACCACCAATCATATTGAACGATAAATAAAAGTAAAAAAAAAAACCATCACAATCAACACGATTACTATCCAAGAAATTAAAAAACCAAAACAAAGTTTAAGTATCAGCAGAAGCAGAAATTTTAAACCCAATTAAAAGTTAAAAGTTCATAATGTTTCCTAAGAACCCAACAACGGTTCTTCGCCCAACAACCCTTCCACCGTGCAAGCTCCAGCAAAGTACCTAACGACCTGCAAAGCATGTAGTAGCGTGTCAACATAAAGTTGGCGAGTTCACAGTTTATCATTGTTGTTCCAAAAACGTAGGTTATTAAGTTACACTATTTTATAAAACACGTCATGGGGAGCTACCCAATCTTTTTAAGCTACTAAACTTGTGCCATACCGAAACTAACTGTAGTCATGTTGGTGCCCCAAGTCAATGTCTATAATCATTGACCAGTTGCCCAGGCATAATAGTTCACTCTCGTCCTCTGTGGCATGGTGTGAGGTTTGTTAGACCTAATAGCGCTACTAACTAATGTCCCGTTCTCCAGGCCCCGACGATTAATCGGTATAAAATGTGTGGGGACTTTCAGATATAGTTTCGTCTAGTCCGCCTAAGACATGCAGTATAAATAGTAAATTAACCGTATTCCATCCCCAGGAATACTAGGCAATCCCAAACCAGGGAAAGTGTTGTTTGTTCCCAACCACCGGGAATACATACTTTTTAGTAAAATGTGTGAACTCACCTTAGTTTAGCTCGGCAGATTAAATTACTTGAGCTATTGTGATCAACCACGTCCTATTATGGTTACCATACAAGTCAGGTTCGTATTCACATAATTCACGTATTTGTACACATAACTAACAAGTAGTACACACATGGTATCACACATATCACAAGCCCAATACGTGAACAGTAACACTTTGGCCCAAAAGTTATTACACACTAGTGTGCGGTCCAATTCAGAGTGTACAGTTCACTCTAAGTGTACGGCCCAATCAATTAAATGCTCAAAGTCAAGTGTGCGACCCAGCGAGTGTGCGGCCCACTTTATGTGAGTGACCCAATATCAGTGTACGGCCAAATGCAGGTGAGTGTGCGGCCCAAAACTTTAAACAGTCCAATACAAGTGTGTGGCCTACTATGGTGTGCGGCCTCACCATAGTGTGCGGTTATGCATTGATGGGTTGTACAGTATTCAGTCCAGGTGTGTACCTTATGATGTGCGGACAGCAAGTGTGTGGTGTGCATCAAAAAGGTTGTACGACATGCATCAAACAAGTATACAGAACACAAGTGTGCGTGCTGTAGTGTGCGGGTACCCAGTGTGCGGCCGTGCTTTACCAAACTATACATTGTGCATCAAGTGTGTACCATTCAATGGTGTGCGGTGTGTAAGTGTGCGGTTTCAGTTATATGTTGCCTTAAATTATGGACAGGCAGTTAACACCCTTATTTGCACGGTCTAATCCTAATTCGTAGCCGTTTTATCCGTTCCAATGTAATCAGCAACATTTTGATTAATTCACATAAACCCTAATCATTACTTAATCATTAACAGGGAATTAACATCATAATCAATCATTCAAATCGGATCACATACAAAAATTTATCTACCAATTTGGATCCCTCAGATTATCATCTCAACCAAAATCATCGATTAGCATCATGCAGCCTTAGTTCATCGATCTACAACGTGAATGATTTCTATATAACATGAACAGTTTGCCACACCCCCAAAATACCACATGCGGAAACACCGTGGGATGTGTGACATACCAGGGTCCAGCCACTAATCACGTTGAACCATAACAAGATATTAAATAAAAGCTTCCATTTATTTCATAATATAGTTTCAGATCATAACTTAAAACCAAAACGTTCAACGGAAGCATAATGTAAATTGTTATTCAAATATTTCAAAACAAGTGTACGAAACCAAAGAACATGTATCCAAGAGACTCGACCCATGACCACTCCAGCACTCCCAGATAGCAAGTTCCACATCCAAGAATCTAACGTCCTGCAAGCATGCAGACAAGTGTGTCAGACGACGCTGGTGAGTTCAAAGTTTGTTAACACGTTTAGTTACCAGATACGAGTTTAAAACATTTCAGAGATTCGATGTTGTTAATAACTCGATTACCGCAGATGGCTCCAGATTATTTGCCCTTCCCCAATGCTCTATCAAACATTGGTCGAGTGGTTAAGGTAATTAGTTCACGCCCGTCCTCGCTGATACGGTGTGAGGGTGCCCAACCTAATAACGCTATTAACTAATAACCCCGTTGCCTCCCCGGCAACTAATTCGGTATATGATGGGACTTAATAATAGATATGAGTGTATTAACCAACATCCTGAGTTTAACATTCCAGTTAAACCCATTAACCCAGTATTCATCCCCGGAATACCTCCCAGATGTCCCTCCCCGGGACGCATGCTTGGAAAAAGAGCAGTGAACTCACCTTAGATTTGCTCGGTATATTAAGTTACCCGTTCCAGTTAATCAACCAACCCTACCGTGGTTACCAATCAAGATCAGTTTCATAATCAACCAAGTCACATATTTCATACAGATTGCATTCATCACAATGATCACTATATAACATGTAACAACTGCTAAGTTCGCATACAAGCTCACATCCCACGTGAATTTCACATAACAACACACAACAGGTGAGTGTTCTAATTACACAAGTCAATCAGGTTTCTCATTCATAGCCAGGGTTGTTATTATGCACCAGATAGTATTTATAAACACAAGTATCACTTGACATATACAACATACACAGTTTCTGTTTATTTACCCACATGCAGCATCTCCCACGAACTCCTTTGGCGAAGAGTCCCCTGGCGAAGGATTAACCTTCGTCGGGATTGAGTATGGCGAAGAGTCCCCTGGCGAAGGATTAACCTTCGTCGGGATTAAGTGTGATGAAGGGTCCTAGGGTTCGTCAAGGATCACTTGACGAAGAACCCAATCCTTCGTCGTATTACATTCTTCGTCGGGTGGGATCCTTCGTCGCTACACTTCACAGATGCTCATGATTTCCTAATTTTCAGTTCATTATATCCGTAACAGTTGCTAACGAGTTTGGTAGTTTTCCAATCTGATCATACAGCGGTTTTAACAATGATTACGCACCCTAATTATGCACAATCATCAACCATTCAACAATAATTCGTATAACACAACCATTCTCCTGATTATCTATCTAACAAGCAATCATTCACATACACATTGAAATCCAATTATTTTAACTATGCATCCATTCATTCATTAAAGTCAAGGTTCCAAACGACCAATACATGTTCTTAAACAGATGATTACGTGCACACACATTGCCAAGCATTAACAATTCGAGTACTAACATTGGGCATCCCTAAATCATTGATTATTTCTAGCTAACGCCTTACACAGAATCCCATATCACCAAGTTCATTTCTCATGTCCAAGAATGACCCTCAAGATGACTCATAAGGATCTAAGCAATTCAAAATAACAGTCACAAACAATCAACAAGGATCTGACTAATACATGGCAGACATACTCACCAATTCACAAGACGAAGAGTAGTGATGGAACCGAGAAGGGACCTCACTCTTGAGAGAAGGCTGCCGTCCAGAGGATTAGGGTTAGGGAGTTTAGGGTTTGATGAAAATCCTTAGGTTTACGTACATACTCATGTTTATATGACGTGAACAGGGCCGGGCCACCACTGGGTTTCAATTGGGCCGAATTCCCCCTTTGACGAACAATCTGGATGACGAAGTTCATTCTTCGTCGGGTGTATGGCGACGAAGATTCATTCTTCGTTGAGCAGGTTGTAGCGAAGATTCCATCTTCGTCAAAAGGGTTCTTTGTCATTCTAAGTTTTCATTAAATATTTAAACATTAAACCACCAAGCATAACTATACTATAATCATTCTAAAAAAATGTACATGATACAATGTAAAACGAATTATAAAAGCAGGATTGTAAAACAAGTGGCGCGCAAAGGAAAGACATTGAAATCTCGGGTTGTCACACAGTTTGTTATCATAATCAATCCATCAAAACCCTTATCATCAAATGACACTAATTATTGAACGTCATTCATGCAATCAACCCATATTGGACAGAATTTCTAGCACATCCCTAGATTATAGTTATTCTCATGTTTAGCAAATATCAATTAATGGACATAATCATAGCCATGTATAACAAGAACTCAAATCAAGCAATGATAGAATACTAACCGTGTGATTATGTGTGTATGATGATGCTGGAATGAACAAGAGGGAGCTTCGAAAGGAAGGGCTGTCGTCAAAGTGTAGGAGGGAATGAGAGATCTAGGGTTTGTTTAATATTTCTAAATCACAATACACAATACATACCCTTCATGTATGCGTAACATGTGAGGGTTGGGCTTAGGACGGCTTAGGCTTAGTGGGTTATGTGGGCCGAGAACATGGATCATAAGAGTGGGGTGTACGGCTGGTGAGGGGGGTGTGCGACCCGAGCACCAGTGTGCGACTAAGTTTATAAAACCAACATTTATCATTTAACATGTCACACCCCGATATTTCAACGTATTACCGGTGGGCCCAGTGGGGAGTATCGTGACGTAGTTGACATCATCATAGTCAATTCAATCACAGTTCAATGCACAGCGGAAGTCTAAAATAATAATATTACAAACCGATTCGAAAGTAACATGTAGTATTACAAACGGATTGTAAAAGGATCCACAGGCGGATCTAAAATAAAAGAAACATTGTTCAACAGATTTAAGCATCATAAGCTTGCAAGACTCTTTATTTGATACTAGGAGTAGCCAGCCGATTACGCGTAGTACCTGCACTTTAACCTTTTGAAAATACGTCAGTTTACACTGGTAAATACAATTAACCGACTCATTTTGAAAATGTTTAAGAAAATTGATTTAAATGCACAAGGCACAAACAATCTTTTATAACTTGGGATAATTATTTAAAAATAAACTTGTAAAAGAATTATATGTTTATTACACCTTCAGTAGCCCGGGATTAATACCGGGTTAAAGATTAATAGACACACCACATAATATAATCCCACGGTGAGTTATTCTCGAACAAGCGGGTATATCTTTTTACATATGCACTGGCAGGTGTATGCCTACACCCCGTGTTTAGGTCGTGGCCATTTCAATGAATGAGCCGAGGATATCCAGGACATGGTAATTAACCCCCCAAAGGCTTAAAACAAACAAAACAGATTAAACGGGTTATCTCAATGATTTAACCTTTATTTGATTAAAAATTCAATACCCGACCAAGCGGTATTTTATATACCGTACCCCAAGCCCGTATAAGGGAAAACAAGTTAAAAGTATTTACCTGAGCAAAAATATAATTTTATCCCAGCCGTATACAACAAGCAAGTACAAATATCTTTTACTTGGCTCCTAAATCTGGAAATGAAGGTTTTAATAACCTATTAGAATTCTAACGGGTCTTATTTAAGTTTTAAACTTAGACCGGTTAGTTTTAATGAAAGGTTTACGGCTCAAAACGCAAGATTAAGCGAAGACCGGATTAGAATGTGATTTATACCCTACAAGTATGAAGACTTGTATAATATGGGTAAACTAAACACATTCTGGATTTTGAAGCAAAAATGGTAAGGTTTGACCCGTTTCGGTCAATTTATGCAAACTAGTTACATAAACCGTACCGAACATGAAAAATGCACAACGGGTAACCAAAAGAGTCATATACAGGTTTCACAAGTTAATATGCCTTGAATATGTTGTGATATCATTAGGATACCTTCCATTATGCCCAAAACGGATTTAAAATCAATTTAAACCCCGTAGGGGTATTTTGGTCATTTTAAAGACTATAAAAGAGGTTAAATAGTAATCTGAGGTTCTGATTAAAAATGATCAGTAAAAACATTTATTTTTGAAAATCATATCAGTAAGGTATTGCATATATGTGAAATTTATCATTTATAACCAAACTATGTACCGTAGGGGCATTTTGGTCATTCCACATAAGCTTTAAAGGTCAAATTTAGAAATCTGAGTTCAAAACTTTTACTTACTGTGGAAGTATAAAAATTTACTTAGAATATCAGTAGGTAATAAGTCTTATGTGCCAAAAATAGTTTTAACCCATACTAGGCGTTTAAAATGCGTAAAAAGTCGGTTTTAGGCGATTTTCGGGTTACATAAGGAAAGCTGAGTTTTTGATCAGTTTATAAAGTTCAAAATATTTTATTTATCATATAAAATCAGTAGCAAAAGGTTTGGTATCAAAATGTTATGTAAAACTCAACTTTACATCAAAAGGGCATAATGGTCAACTTTTAAGCAATTAACGGAAACATGCAATGAATCAGATTTAATAGGAACCATATAGTATAATCTCAGAGGGTTATACCTACATGTAATATGGTCCTAATGCAACCCTAAGGCATATCCAAACCAAGCTAAATCGGGTCAGAACTAAAAGTCAAAGCAAAAGTCTACTTTTGCGACTTTCGGTTCCGAACCGAGCCTATTCTCAGAATTGTCGGGTTGAACATGCCTAGACATGTTCTTATATCATTTACCAAGTTATTTTAATGTTAAAACATGTTCCATATGTGACAACCGGTGATTTATTCTCAGAATTGTCGGCTTAATCCTTTCTTTTCTGTTCAAGGCATCGGCGACTACATTTGTCTTGCCTGGATGATATCGGATTTAACAATCATAATCGTTAAAAGTCTCCATCCGTCGACGCTGTTTCATATTCAGTTCCTTCTGGTTAAACAGATGTTGAAGGCTCTTGTGATCAGAATAGATCACACACTTGGTTCCATAAAGATAATGCATCCAAAGCTTTAGTGCAAATACAACGGCACCCAATTCCAAATCGTGGGTGGTGTAATTCTTCTCGTGCACTTTTAATTGACGGGAATCATATGCAATAACATTTCCCTTCTGCATAAGCACACATCCCATGCCTGTGTGCGATGCGTCACAGTAAATTACAAACTCTTCAATTCCTTCTTGCAATGTCAACACAGGAGCATTGCTTAATTTCTGCTTAAGAATATCAAAAGATTATTGCTGCTTGGGACCCTAGTCAAACTTGACATTCTTGCGGGTCAGCGAAGTTAAAGGTGCGGCAATTCTTGAAAAGTTCTCAATGAAGCGTCTATAGTAACCTGCTAGACCCAAGAAGCTGCGTATCTCTGTAGGAGTCTTGGGCTCTTGCCAATTCATGATGTCTTCAATCTTAGCGGGATCCACCTGGATACCACGCTCACTATCCACATGTCCAAGAAATTGGACTTCACAAAGCCAAAACTCACATTTTGAAAACTTGGCGTAGAGCTTCTCTTGCTGAAGAAGTTTAAGAATACACCGAAGATGTCTTTCATGATCGGCTTGATTCTTTGAGTAAATAAGTATGTCATCAATGAAAACAATGACAAACTTGTCCAAGTACGGCTTGCAAACGCGATTCATGAGATCCATGAACACTGCAGGTGCATTAGTGAGCCCAAAAGGCATCACTAAGAACTCATAGTGACCATAACGAGTTCTGAATGCAGTCTTATGTACATCTTCATCTCTGACCTTCAACTGGTGATAACTTGACCTTAGATCGATCTTTGAAAAGTAACTTGCTCCTTGGAGTTGATCGAATAGATCATCGATCCTGGGTAACGGATACCTGTTTTTGATTGTAACCTTGTTTAGTTCGTGATAATCGATGCATAGACGCATCGAGCCATCCTTCTTTTTCACAAACAGAATAGGTTCTCCCCAAGGAGATGAGTTAGGTCTAATAAATCCCTTTGCGAACAAATCATCCAACTGAGTTCTCAGCTCTTTCATCTCAGTCGGCGCCAACTGGTAAGGCGCTCCTGCAACGGGTGCTGCACCATGAATGATATCAATTCTGAACTCCACTTGCCTATCTGAGGATAAACCAGTTAGTTCTTCAGGGAATACATCTGGATATTTAGAAGTAACAGGTATGTCTTCGATCTTGGGCTTTGGTTCGTCAATACTTACTTGTGCCATGTAAATGACACAACCCTTCTTCATACACCTGCCTTAAGCATGGATACTTGCTTGGGTAACCCGTACCGCGTATCTCCTTGAATTGTTAAAGGCTCACCATAAGGAGTCTTGATAACCACTTGCTTCTTATCACAAACGATCTGGGCTTGGTTGTGAGACTCACAACCAATCCATGCCTATTACTATGTCAAACCCTGCTAGTTTCAATGGAAGCAAAGACAGTGGAAAAAACAGGTTCCTAATGGATATAAAACATCCATCTAGCATGGTTGAAGCAGTTTCTACAGTATCATCAGCCAATTCTACTTCATACTTTATGCTTAGGGTTCTAACAGGCAAATTTAATAACTTACAAAATTTATATCCACAAACGACTTATCTACACCCGAATCAAACAATACCCTTGCATAAACATCATTGATGAGAAAGGTGCCTGTTATCACATTGTCGTCTTGAACGGCTTCCCGAGCATTCATTTGAAAGACCCTAGCATTGGTCTTTTTACCTTCTTCAGGTTTCTTTGAATACTTTGGGCAGTTAGACTTGATAAGCCCCTTCTCGTTACAGCTGTAACAGGTCGCATCCTTTATCTTCTTGCATTCCAACGTTTTATGCTCACTTGATTTACAGATCCCACAAGCTCTAGGTTGCGATTGGGATTTTGATTCGTACCTGCACTTTCCTAGATGGCGTTTCTTGCAGGTCTTGCATTTGGGCTTCTCACCCGACTGTTGGTTATCCTTTTTGAACCCGGAACCCTGCTTGTACTCAGAGTTCCCCTTATGTTTCTTATCAGAACGGCGTGAGTTCTCATCCTCACGTTTCCTTTTCCCCTCATCGGAATTCCTAAGCAATCTCTGCCTGACCGCATCAAGAGTAAGAGATAATGACAAATCAGCCACTGACCTAAAGGTAGTAGGTCTTGATGCTTTCATACTTGCCTTAATTTCTAGAGCTAAACGCCCAATAAAACAAGTTATACGTTTTGGTTTCGGTGTAACCAAGTATGGAACCAATCGGGACATGGTATTGAAACTGGTAAGGTATGCTTGACAGTCTAAGTTCTTCATGACCAAGGTCAAGAAGTCAGTCTCAATCTTCTCAACTTTGTGTTGAGGACAAAAATTTTCTTTGGTAAGAGCAACAAACTAATCCCACGTCAGATTATACAACGGGATCTTCCCAGTAGCTTGGATCAATGACCTCCACCAAGCTAGAGCTTCTCCCTTAAACTATTGCGACACAAACTTCACAATATCTTGCTCTGCACAACCACTAATATCAACCACTATATCCATCTCATCGAGCCAAGTCATGCAATCGATGGCTCCTTTCTCCCCTGTGAAGTCTCTAGGCTTGCAGGAGACAAATTATTTATACTAACATGTTTTAACTCGTGGTTCTTGGTTAAGCACAACCTGTCTAGACGAAACACTCTTCTGATTTGAAGAATGATGAGAATCGCTCTTGCGAGCTGTATGAGTCTTGGAGGGTGGTTTTGCATGTTGTACAGATAGGGTATGCTACGGGTATCACTTGATTCATTAACTCGTCTGTCCAGAGCTCGAGTAACGGCATTGTCTATCAATGCCTGCAGTTCTGCACCAGCTATGTTAACCCTGGTGGTATCATCATTCCCCCTCGGGTGACTGTTAACCTCATCTGATTCAGCCATGTAGCTTTCTTGCTACATAAAATATTGACAAAGATTTATTCAGAGGTTATTATAGAATCATCATTTTTGATGATTTATTAACCATGGTATATATAAACCATATTGGTTAATTTGTTAATTTACTTAGGATTTTCATTATAATTTATCCTTTATTATAAATCATTAAAGATATTAAAGTGGCACAAAAGGCCTAGTCACTAGGACAATTTTTAATTCATAAGCCATGATTTTATAAGATCGATGCATTAAGGCTTGAACATAGTTCACCACCTTTTCTTGACAGGGTGTCATATATTACAACTGTCCTTTGTCTCATATGACAATTATTATGGTCCGTAGGCACTACATCACTAAAGGATGTTTAATATATGATCATCTTAATTGATGATTTGAACCCATGATTTATATATCATTAGGCTAGAAAAGGGATTGGAAGGATCCAATATAAACATGTGTGATTTCATCGTATCACTATTGCCAGGAGTGCTAACATGTTTTCAGATGTTAACAAGGATTTGAATCTTTTTAAATAGGTTTTACCATCATGGCCAGGTCTATAATGACATATAGGCTAGGTTATACCTTTTAAGATTCTTTTTAATATATAATGGCAGATTAATTACAAAAAGGAATGGTATTTTGGTTATTTCATATGATATATTCATACATATGATGACAAATGAAAATAAAACATTCCAATAATTTAACTGAGGTACATAGATGCCCTAAACGGGACTTTTTAAAGAAATAACATTGTCCACATAGGGACTAAAACGAAATACAAGTCCTCGCAGGGACTGAATACATAAATAAATGTCCACGTAGGGACTTAATTGAAAGACAACAACAATACAAATAAATAAATAAATAAATAAGGATTTTAATAATCCATCTTCTTCTTCCCCTTTATTAGGTTTGCCAAAACCCTTGAGAAATCCCCGGTGGCTTCTACGCTCCTCTTGAACCTTTCGTTCCACCTGGCTCAACCTCTGAAGAATTTCCTGCTGCTGCGGTGGTTGGATCTGTGGCGGCTGCTGGTGCGGAGGTTGAGGAGGTGGCGGGTATTGATACCCATATGATTGGTACCCTGACTAGTATGAGGCTGCAAAAGGTCCTCCAGGGTGGAGAGCATTGTAGTTGGACGCCTCAAGGTACGGGTCGACGGCAGGGGTATTGTAGTAGTTGTAGCCAGGATAAGTTGGCTGCTCAAAATGGTTATACGCCGCTGTACCGGCTTTAGAAGGAATTGGGTTATCATAACCCATGTGTGGTGGTAGTGGTGCGACTGGCGCAGAGTCCACCTCGGAAACTGGGTTTGAAGGCCCACCCATTTGCGGGTCTTCATTCAGTGGCGGGTAGTGGCTGCTACTGGAGTGTTGAGGGGCGCTGAAGTGAAAATTCCCTCCTCGCACGGACATCCGTGCACCTGTTCTTCTTTGCCTCGGTGGTTCTGGAGGCGCTTGCTGTTCTGGCGGCGGTGGTAGCGGTGGCGTGACCACCTGGAAATGCGAATCCTCAGAGGGATCCTGCTGTTGCTGGTGTTGTGGGTTGAAAGAGGGAGTGTACTCCCAGTTGTGCGTGGCCCATCTTTCAGCAAAACTGTCTGGACCGCTGTAAGGCGAACCATGGAATGATGATCCGTCTGATATCTCGATGGGATGCGTGGGCGTCTCGGTCGGCGGTTGGGCTGGTTCCGGATCTTCATCCATGTCCATGGAGAAGTGGTCCTCCGGTCCTAACGGGTTATAACCCGCTGTTTCTTCGATCTGGTTTGCCGGGTTGAACCGGCTTTGGAAGTAAGGTGTCGGGTTGTTAAAGGAATGGTGTGAGTTTGAGCGTAGGAGGGGTATGTAAGAGTGATGGGAGTAGTCGGACTCGTTGTTCTGATGGAGCCCGAAAGGATCTTGGTAAGCTGGTGAAGAGCTGAGGGAGACTGAGCGTCTCGCTGGCTCCAAGTAAGTTCTCCAATCCTTGTGAGGATCAGAGCTAATGCTTACTGACGGTATTCGCCGGTGGGATGGCCCGGCTTCGTGATCGTTTCCCATGATCCTCGTCCTCTTCCCCTCATTCTTGGTGGCATCTTTTCTTACTTGATCCTGTCAACACAAACAAAAAGGAACAACAAAAGAAAACAGTTAAGATTAGGATTAGTCCTAAGTTCTTTCCCTAGACTCGGAAGTCAAGGATTGTGCAACTGTGTCATTGAGATTAAACACAAAAGGTTAGTGTTTAATTCCCTCAATGTTGGCTCTGATACCAACCTGTCACACCCCGATATTTCCACGTATTACCGATGGGCCCGGTGGGGAGTATCGTGACGTAGTTGATATCATCATAGTCAATTCAATCACAGTTCAATGCACAGCGGAAGTCTAAAATAATAATATTACAAACCGATTCGAAAGTAACATGTAATATTACAAACGGATTGTAAAAGGATCCACAGGCGGATCTAAAATAAAAGAAACATTGTTCAACAGATTTAAGCATCATAAGCTTGCAAGACTCTTTATTTGATACTAGGAGTAGCCAACCGATTACGCGTAGTACCTGCACTTTAACCTTTTGAAAATACGTCAGTTTACACTGGTAAATACAATTAACCGACTCATTTTGAAAATGTTTAAGAAAATTGATTTAAATGCACAAGGCACAAACAATCTTTTATAACTTGGGATAATTATTTAAAAATAAACATGTAAAAGAATTATATGTTTGTTATACGTTCAGTAGCCCGGGTTTAATACCGGGTTAAAGATTAATAGACACACCACATAATATAATCCCACGGCGAGTTATTCTCGAACAAGCGGGTATATCTTTTTACATACGCACCGGCAGGTGTATGCCTACACCCCGTGCTTAAGTCGTGGCCATTTCAATGAATGAGTCGAGGATATCCAGGACATGGTCATTAACCCCCCCAAAGGCTTAAAACAAAAAAAACAGATTCAACGGGTTATCTCAATGATTTAACCTTTATTTGATTAAAAATTCAATACCCGACCAAGCGGTATTTTATATACAATACCCCAAGCCCGTATAAGGGAAAACAAGTTAAAAGTATTTACCTGAGCAAAAATATAATTTTATCCCAGCCGTATACAACAAGCAAGTACATATATCTTTTACTGGGCTCCTAAATCTGGAAATGAAGGTTTTAATAACCTATTAGAATTCTAACGGGTCTCATTTAAGTCTTAAACTTAGACCGGTTAGTTTTAATGAAAGGTTTACGGCTCAAAATGCAAGATTAAGCGAAGACCGGATTAGAATGTGATTTAGACCCGACAAGTATGAAGAGTTGTATAATATGGGTAAACTAAACACATTCTGGATTTTGAAGCAAAAATGGTAAGGTTTGACCCGTTTCGGTCAATTTATGCAAACTAGTTACATAAACCGTACCGAACGTGAAAAATGCATAACGGGTAACCAAAAGAGTCATATACAGGTTTCACAATTTAATATGCCTTAAATATGTTGTGATATCATTAGGATACCTTCCATTATGCCCAAAACGGATTTAAAATAAATTTAAACCCCGCAGGGGTATTTTGTTCATTTTAACGACTATAAAAGAGGTTAAATAGTAATCTGAGGTTCTGATTAAAAATGATCAGTAAAAACATTTATTTTTGCAAATCATATCAGTAAGGTATTGCATATATGTGAAATTTATCATTTATAACCAAACTATGTACCATATGGGCATTTTGGTCATTCCACATAAGCTTTAAAGGTCAAATTTAGAAATCTGACTTCAAAACTTTTACTTACTATTAAAGTATAAAAATTACTTAGAATATCAGTAGGTAATAAGTCTTATGTGCCAAAAATAATTTTAAGCCATACTAGGCGTTTAAAATGCGTAAAAAAGTCGGTTTTAGGTGATTTTCGGGTTACATAAGGAAAGCTGAGTTTTTGATCAGTTTATAAAGTTCAAAATATTTTATTTATCATATAAAATTAGTATCAAAAGGTTTGGTATCAAAATGTTATGTAAAACTCATCTTTACATCAAAAGGGCATAATGGTCAACTTTTAAGCAATTAACGGAAACATGCAATGAATCAGATTTAATAGGAACCATATAGTATAATCTCAGAGGGTTATACCTACATGTAATATGTTCCTAATGGAACCCTAAGGCATATCTAAACCAAGCTAAATCGGGTCAGAACTGAAAGTCAAGGAAAAAGTCTACTTTTGCGACTTTCGGTTCCGAACCGAGCCTATTCTCAGAATTGTCGGGTTGAACATGCCTAGACATGTTCTTATATCATTTACCAAGTTATTTTAATGTTAAAACATGTTCCATATGTGACAACCGGAGATTTACGGCTCATAATTACGCGCAAAAACAGAGCATCTATATTAAGTAATACCATTCACCCATTTGGATCTCTATATGCATATATATATATATATATATCTAAAGTATGTGGATAAAAAAAACTACTACATATGAAGTGATGAATAGGAAGTAAATGATTTTTAGAAAATCTTAGCAAATCTTAACAAATCGTGCAAAATCTCTTTAAGATCTCCAAAATCTCTATAAATCTCTCCAAGAGATTTTTATCTTAAAAAGATGGAACACAAGAAATCTTATGAAATCTACAAGATCTATATTAGATTCATATCCCCTAATTCCTTTCTACACTCAAACAAAACATAGAGGATCCATTTCCTCTAAACCCATGTGACCTCTCTCTCTCTCTCGATTATACATACAGGAAACACATACCTACATATAGAACATGATCAAACACACATACAAGAACACCTTTCAATCCCTCAAATCTCCTACTGTCGTTCCCCTTCCCTCCCACTGTTTCAGTCTTGGCGACCGGAATAGATCCGGCCGGCTGTTCGTGCCCCGTCGAACCCACACCACCATTCATCTTCTTCCTTATTAAACCCCCCCATGTTGATAAATGTTGAACGATCGGCCACCACCATATGGTGGTGGCGTACGGCGGTGGCAAACGGAGAGACAGAGGACTGACGCAGACTTCCACATCGACGGCGGCGTAGGGGTGTTGTCGGGTGGCGGCTTGAGCGAGAGAGTGAGATGGGGGAGAGAGCTGTGAAGGACGACGAGGCGCCGACGGTAGCACCGCCGTGAGCGGCGGCGGACCTGCTTCCTCCGACAAGCTGAATCTTGAAGATGATGATGTCCGGTAAGTGTTTTGGCCCGAAACCCTGTAATACGACTCGGATCGAGTTCATTTCAGTTCTATTTTGACATTTAGGGGCATCGGGTGATCTTCGGCCGGCAATGTCACAGGTTGTGGAGGTGATTTTTGTATCAAGGTTTAACTTTTTTCGGTCTCGTTTCACATGGTTTAGACTTCGGGTCAGTTTTGAACTCGGTCAGGCTCGGGGCATGTCACGATTCAGCAAGTTCGGGACACGGTTCGAAGTTTAGTTCAGATTAAGGGTTCAAGTTTGGAGTCAATGACGGTCAAAGCCAGTCAACTCGGTCAACCGAGCTAACCCGGTCAACTCAGCCATCTTTTCGGCGTCTCGACAAGAGGATTTGGTAAATATTTTAACGGCGCGTTTATATCGTTATTTCTATAGTTTTTATACTTACGTGAGAAACGAGCTCGAAACGATTAACTATTAGTTCATATCTTAAATTATTCGTCAAGACTTATATAAATATTGATTTTATTGTTTGAGTATTGATTGAATTTTGAAAATATAACGACAACTTGTGTTGTCGGGGCGTCCAAAAACAGAGGAAACTCTGCCCGTTTTTCGAGAAAACCCGTAAACAAAATATATTTTATAATAAAGGGAACTTTATGGATTCGAATTAAACTGCGAAACAAATATGTTTATCACGATTGTTTTAAACAAAACGACGATTTGGATATTATTTACGGAATGATTATAGTCATTATATTTATTCTAAATTTTGAAATCTCGACAATTCTTGCATAAAAATAAATATAATTTATATATTTATTTCAAATATCCAACATGAACTCGTTTTATAAAAATAAATATAGTTATATATTTATTTCCGATAGTAAACGAAACAAATCCTTTTATTAATAAATATAGTGTATAGATTTATTTCGGATATCAAACAACACGAGGATTCTTTCATTAAAATAAATATAGTTTATATATTTATTTTAAATATCAAACGACTCGTATTTCTTTTATAAAAATAGATATAGCTTATCTATTTATTTCAAACATCCAACAACTCGATTATAATTCTATAAAATAAATATAACTTTATATATTTATTTCAAACGCCTAAACGGCACATTATATATATCATATATCAACGTACAAGTTTTTATATGTTATATTCATATAAACTTTTACACATACGACTTCTCAAGACGACTAACGCAATGATAACGATATATTTATATATTTTTATATAAATATATATTTTAATAATCCCTCGAGAACGAAGTCTTCCAAGACTTATTAAGTACTGACAATAAACAAACTAAATAAAGTTTAACTTAATCGTTTTCATTAAGTTAACAACTTACCGTCGAATCGTTCGGTTAACGATTCGGTAGAGCTCGATGACACGTAATTTAATTACTGCGTTTATTTAGAAACTTATAGTCATTCCGCTTTGGGAATAGTTATAGAATGCACGCTAGCGAGTCACGTCTTGGAAACGACATCACGAAGTTGTATATAGCTAGCTTTGCACAAGGCGATCCAGGTGAGTTCATAACCCCACCTTTTTACGGTTTTACATTTTATAAATGTTTTCGGGGTGGAAAGACATGCAAGTTTTGCAAAAATAAACAATTTATCGATAAACGAAAACTCATATTTCTAAACCATGTTACGAATGGATTACAAAGAACTCAAATGGTTTACGAATGATTTATACTGAATATACCGGTTTTACAAAACAAATACGTATTATCGAAATGTGAATGATTTTCATGATTAGTGATGGGATCGTCCTAGTTATAATAATGGGACTGGGTTGGTTTGCGTACATAAAACGAGACAACCCAGTGAGTTCATGTCCCCACTTTTAAACTTTTACATACTTTTTAAACTTGGGAAAATAAATGTGTTATGGTATGATGGATACAAAAACAAGGAATGATACTTTAAATCGTGTCACGAGTAGGGTACCAGAAGCACCATTAATCGTGTACATACTAAGACCGCAGAACAAAAGGTTAGATCTAATGGGTTTTCGGGCAACCACACTCTTGGTGATAACTAGTACCAAGTAGTGCTTTTGTATCTCAGTCGTGAATCGACAATGATGTGCGTAAGTGTGTATATAAGTTTAAGTATATTTTAAGCCCTTTTTACACATTAGTCAAGTTTTAAATTTATAAAACACGATATTTTACTAACACCAAACACACATATGAGCAAATGCACCCATCGTGAGCGTAGTATAGTGTTGGCAAGATACCGAGGTCGTCCAAGGACACAAGAGCTTTTAGTACCGGTTTATCCTCAACGTCTAATCAAATCAAAAGTTTAGGAAAAAGTTTTTAAACAAGAAAAATAAAAACTAACTAAAATGCTGAAAAATAAAATAAAAATAAAAATAGATAGACAAGATGAATCACTTGGCTCCGACTCGTGTTTAGTGTAACCTTTGATTATTTCCGCACTTTTGCACTTTTTAAGAGATTATCTTAGTTATTGTAGTAGGGCCCTCTTTTGAAGGTGACGTTACCCTCAACCCAGTAGTTTGAGTCAGCAAGGATACAATCCTAAAGGGTCGGATTATCGAAAGATAATTAATTAAGTTATTAATGCATATTATGGTAGGCCCCTCTTTTGAAGGCGACGTTACCCTCGGCTAAGTAGTCTGAGTCAGCAGGGATACAGTCCTAAGTAGCCGGGTTAAAGTATTAATAGTAGCTTACATATGAGGGGATCAAAGAGTTTGGACCCCCGCCATCCAATACCGGTGGGTATTGAAGGAGGTCCTACTAAATTTGACCCAGGTCCTTGCAGGATCTATACACTGAACAAGGCAAGACTCTTACCAAACCGTTCCCTTAACCCCCGACCAGGTAGCCAACATACCTCCATATAGACCGTGGAGATATGAATGGTGAAAATCTTTTATTTTATATAGACAGTAAAATAATGCCAAGACACCACGGACAAACGATAAGGAAGAATCACCTTCAACATAATAAACTAGTTATTAAAGTCATTAATACATAACCAAGTAAAAAGTGCGAAAAGATTAAAAATAAAAAGTATTACACTAGACACTTGTCTTCACCAAGTGATGTAAGAGACTTAGGCAAACATGGCCTTTGATTGTCAAGAACTCTTACGATCAATCTTGGATCCCGAGACGACTCACACACTCTATGATGGACAATGGATGATGGTGGTGGATGATGGTGTTGTGATGGTGGTGGGTGGTGGATGAAGTGTGAGAGAGGTGGTGTGCCAATGGATGGTTTGAAATTGAGCCAAGCACCGATATTTATAGCCTGAACAGCAGCTCGGGCATGGCCCCGTGTCCATTGGGCACGGCCCCGTGTCCATCCTCTTCTTTGTCAGTTTGTCTGCATTAGTTGACCACGCCTCCGTGTCCGCTGGGCACGCCCCCGTGTGCAGAAGCGTATCTGTACTATCAAGATTTGCCTGGATTCTGCGAATCTTATAGTTGACCACGGCCAAGAATCACCTTCAACATAATAAACTAGTTATTAAAGTCATTAATACATAACCAAGTAAAAAGTGCGAAAAGATTAAAAATAAAAAGTATTACACTAAACACTTGTCTTCACCAAGTGATGTAAGAGACTTAGGCAAACATGGCCTTTGATTGTCAAGAACTCTTACGATCAATCTTGGATCCCGAGACAACTCACACACTCTATGATGGACAATGGATGATGGTGGTGGATGATGGTGTTGTGATGGTGGTGGGTGGTGGGTGGTGGATGAAGTGTGAGAGAGGTGGTGTGCCAAGGGATGGTTTGCAATTGAGCCAAGCACCCATATTTATAGCCTGAACAGCAGCTCGGGCACGGCCACGTGTCCATTGGGCACGGCCCCGTGTCCATCCTCTTCTCTGTCTTCATTAATTGCAGTTTGTCTGCATTAGTTGACCACGCCCCCGTGTCCGCTGGGCACGCCCCCGTGTGCAGAAGCGTATCTGTACTATCAAGATTTGCCTGGATTCTGCGAATCTTATAGTTGACCACGACCCCGTGTCCGCTGAGCACGGCCCGTGGTGGGCGATAGACGCTTCTATAGCTTTGTCTTTTATGCTGGCACATGGGCACGCCCCCGTGTTCACTGAGCACGGGGCGTGTTCAGCCTTCTGTTCTCTTGTTTTGCTTGGGAAGATGTTGTCGGGGAGGTCGGGCATGCCACGTTTGTTCCTTTTCTTGTATTTATGTTAGATTTAGCTGTCTTTTTGCTTCTTTTGTTAATTTGAGCTCATTTAATCCTGAAAATACAAAAGGAAGACAAAAACACACTTTTTCCAACATTAGTACTAAAAAGGGTTAGTTTTATGCCACAATTGATGTAATTTATATGTTGCATTTTGTGCCCATCAAATACCCCCACACTTGAATCTTTTCCTGTCCTCAAGCAAAACTCTTTATAATGTGGCTTTACACACCCAAATGGAATGGGTAGAAGAGAAGGTTTTTTGGCTTGTCCATAGAGTGTCGGGATTTCCAAGATTCTTTATTAAGGTTTATTTTTATTTATTTACAATCCTATTCATCATGATTTTTTTAAAACATTGCATAAGATAAATTACTTATTAGGGCATAACATGCCTTTTTAAAATTTCACTTATATACAAGTTCACATACCTCATGGGGGATCACTCTACACTCGGCCGAAGATGTATTTTAGTGAAACACTCGAGAGCGGCATGAAACTTACTCCTACCATAAGCAATCAATCCTCCTCTTTTTTAACTGTATACCTTTGTAAATATCAAGAGGACTTTTGAGTGAAGGGTTAGGCTTGGGTTAAAGGTAGGTGGTTGGGTTAATGGTTAGCAGAAAAGGGCGAAAAATCGTAAAAAGCATCGGTTTTCATAAGACTTTTTATTTTTGCAAATTTTTATTTTGATGAAGCCACTATTATTTTTTATGAACTTGTTTGTTTATTTCTTTTGCTTCATCATCAACATTTTTTTTTTCAAAAGTCATACGAAAAACCGAGCTTGTTACTAAAACAAAGGGTTAAAATAAAAAGGGTTTTGGTGGGTGAAAGGGTGTTTGTTTTGGGTTAAGAAACGAAAAGGTTTAGGCTCAAAGGGGTGAACTAGGAGGATTTTGGGTAGGTGGTAAAAAGAGAAAAATAATGGTGTAGAAATGAAAAAGGGTTAGTCCTAATGCCTCCATCATTTGCTTACTCGGGTTTAAGTTGGTAAGGACCGGGAATGTATCGTCGTGGCAAGTTCTAGAGTTGTAAGAACCAAGCGGCTATTCACACAAGAAACGAAAAATGAGCATTTAGTTTTAAAGATATGTATTTGTATGCTCAATAGAGGCTCAAAACTCACTTTTTGTGGGAATGAGTTTTTATGTGATCAAGTATATATAATTAAATTTTAATTTAGCTTGTCATGCCTTTTCATAATTTCCTTATGTTGGTTCTTTTTATCACGACGCTATCGGTTGTAAATTTGTAAAAATATAACCTTTATAGATTTTGAAATTCCCAAGTTAAACCTAGACAAGTAAGAAAAAAAATTAAAAAAAAATAAAAAAACATTTGGGGTGATTAGCGGTTCCAATAGAGTTTTGTGTAAGGCTTGTAATTAGGACTTGCAAGATTCAAGGTTTTAGCATCCCCCCCCCCCCCACACTTAAATTACACATTGTCCTCAATGTGTCCCAAAAATAAGTTTTTAGGTTGATTGAATGTGTAAAATGGTGTGAAAAAGCAAAATTTGTGTCACTGGTCGTCTGGACACAGCCCCGTGGTGTCCAGGCACGGCCCCGTGTTCAGATTGCCAGTGACAGAAATAAATAAAGAGAAACAGAAGCCTGGGCACGGGGGCGTGTTCAGTGAGCACGCCCCGTGTCCAGTACCTGAACTGGGCATTCTTTGCAGACTGTGCAGCACGGGGCAATGTTGGGTGGGCACGGCCCGTGCTGAACTTGCTGTAATGAAGAAAATTTAGTCGGATGGCCCTGTTTTCATGCATGGGGTGCTGGTTCACTTTCCCTTGTTATCCTTCACCATCCCGAGTGTGTTTTATTCATTTCATCATCATCCAAACACCAAATTAACTAAAACCATCATTCATTAAATCATAGAGAGAATTACATAAAGATCCTAAAAAGTTAAGATACTAGATAAATAGGTCAAAGAAACACAAGAAATCTAAACCAAGAAGTTCAAGCCTAATACTTATTCTATTAGCAAAATTTCCGAAAGGATAATTCCCTCGGTTGGATGCGGCTTAAAAAACTTCTTTCACCGGGTATGGGTTCCTCACACGTCGGCGAGCCACTCCTCTATCTCCCTAGGGAGAAGAAAGGCGGGCTCATTGGCATTGGTTAGAGGGGGTGTAACATCCACCGGGACTTCTTGTAGATCTTCAAGAGGAGGTTCCGCTGGAATATCGTCACATCCGGTTGGGTTGTTGATTCCAAGTGCTAAGTTCCAATCCTATTGAGGGAGGATTGGTTCCATGGGAGGTGTCACAAGAATGTTCAACCTTTGGTGCAAGAGGTTGATTTCTTGAAAATTGTTTTCCAACCCCACCGTAAGATAATTTATACGGTCTATTAGGACCTCCTCTACCGAAGTCATCTCGTCAAGAGCTTCACGTAATGCCATCACATATCGTACGAGAGTTGCTTCAATTGATGGCCTTCTTTCCCATCGACTATTTCTGGAGTGCGCAGAAGAGGTTCCACTATTTTGACTAGACATTCTACGAAAACACACCAAAAATGATTCATTTTAATGGAACAGTATCTCCGGACACGGCCCTGTGCTCAATGAGCACGATCCCGTGTTCAACTTTCTGCAGATCTTTGGAACAAGGAATCTTGGAGTTTCAAATTATTTTTTCAACTTATGAAGCATTTTTGAGCAGAAATAACTTAAAACAATGTTGTGCAACTTATTTTTAACAAGATTCCTTGAACAAAAACCTAATAAACATCTCAATAAAGCTTGGAATCATGGTGATCTCAAGCTTCAATGGAGGTGTTGATGCAAGAAAGATGAAGAAGAAGGCAATGGATAAAAGAGGAAAGGACAAGATGGGTGTTAGAACCTTCTTTTAGAAAATACCTAGGATGGTAGGCGAGAAGATCCTTTCAAATCTCTGTCCCTGGATGGTCCAAATGTGCAGGATTCTTGGCTGCATTTATAGAAAACGACAGCATACTGGACACGGCCCCGTGTGCAGGCAAGATCCTGACACATTTTGTCCGTATTCTGACAAAAAGTCAGAAAGGAATCTTTTGGTGGACACGGGGGCGTGTTGACCTGGGCACGGCCCCGTGTTAAAAGGCTATTTTATGAAGTTTGTCTATAAGGAACTTATCCAGATCGGGTGGTTCCTTACAGAGGGAACAACCCCAAAGTGCCTAAGATACCTTAATTGCTCTAGATTAAGACGAGAACACAAGAGGTTGTCGGTGAGGGTGATTCCTATGCTATATGTAGGTGGACAAGTCCAACCCTTTCCCGGGCTCTCGTTAAAGAAGGTGTATGCCGAATCGCTCAGGTCTATGTATGCATCGAACGAAATCGATGGGGAGTCCTTCACGGCACAATCGACGCAGGGACGACTATCGCTCAAGTCCTCGCTAGAGTTAGAGGTAACGTCGGGAACAACGAAGTTGTTTTCATTTGAATGCGATCCCAACAATTCTTCTTGGTTGTCGTCTTGAGATAGATTATTGAAATCTATCCTAAGTTCTTTTAACCAATTAAGAATTAGATCTTCCATTTGAAATAGTTCATCAAGAAGCATTTCTTCTAGAATATCTGGTTGAGAGCATTCGAGGGAGAGATAGGGATTATTTTTACTTTCGCCCCTCTTAAGGCTACGGGAAAACGATGGGTCTATATAGTGGGGCTTATAATTTAGAAAATAACATTCTAATTCTTTATGGGTACCGCCACATATTTGACACCACGTACCATAAGAGTGCCGAAAGTAAAAAATATCAGTATCACTCATGTTTGTGTCAGAAATTACCAACCGTCGGGATCTTACGGTTCTGTTTTCAGTAACTGAATCTTGGGCACGGGGCGTGTTGAGTGGGCACGGCCCCGTGTTCAGTTTACTGTCTGACTTAAAACAGGATTGCCAGTTCCAATGATTGGGCACGGGGCGTGTTCAGCGGGTACGACCCGTGTTGAGTTCTGCAGAAGCTGAAAAATTAAGAAAATCCTAAAAAAACGGAAAAATTAGAAAAAAAACGATTAGGCCGTTGATTCCTAACTTTCTTAAAATCCTTGTGTCCCCGGCAACGGCGCCAAAAACTTGATGTGCGTAAGTGTGTATATAAGTTTAAGTATATTTTAAGTCCTTTTTACACGTTAGTCAAGTTTTAAATTTATAAAACATGATATTTTACTAACACCAAACACACATATGGGCAAGTGCACCCATCGTGAGCGTAGTATAGTGTTGGCAAGATACCGAGGTCGTCCAAGGACACAAGAGCTTTTAGTACCGGTTTATCTTCAACGTCTAATCAAATCAAAAGTTTAGGAAAAAGTTTTTAAACAAGAAAAATAAAAACTAACTAAAATGCTGAAAAATAAAATAAAAATAAAAACAGATAGACAATATGAATCACTTGGCTCCGACTCGTGTTTAGTGTAACCTTTGATTATTTCCGCACTTTTGCACTTTTTAAGAGATTATCTTAGTTATTGTAGTAGGGCCCTATTTTGAAGGTGACGTTACCCTCAACCCAGTAGTTTGAGTCAGCAAGGATACAATCCTAAAGGGTCGGATTATCGAAAGATAATTAATTAAGTTATTAATGCATATTATGGTAGGCCCCTCTTTTGAAGGCGACGTTACCCTCGGCTAAGTAGTCTGAGTCAGCAGGGATACAGTCCTAAGTAGCCGGGTTAAAGTATTAATAGTAGCTTACATATGAGGGGATCAAAGAGTTTGGACCCCCGCCATCCAATACCGGTGGGTATTGAAGGAGGTCCTACTAAATTTGACCCAGGTCCTTGCAGGATCTATACACTGAACAAGGCAAGACTCTTACCAAACCGTTCCCTTAACCCCCGACCAGGTAGCCAACATACCTCCATATAGACCGTGGAGATATGAATGGTGAAAATCTTTTATTTTATATAGACAGTAAAATAATGCCAAGATACCACGGACAAACGATAAGGAAGAATCACCTTCAACATAAGAAACTAGTTATTAAAGTCATTAATACATAACCAAGTAAAAAGTACGAAAAGATTAAAAATAAAAAGTATTACACTAGACACTTGTCTTCACCAAGTGATGTAAGAGACTTAGGCAAACATGGCCTTTGATTGTCAAGAACTATTACGATCAATCTTGGATCCCGAGACAACTCACACACTCTATGTGTAACATCCGAAAATTTTAAAAGTAACAACTCTTATGATTTATAGTCCACTAGGAAACCCTAATTAAGACACCTAAGTAATTCTGTACAAACCCTAAGATTTTCAGAATTTTCAGAATCAGGATTAGGGCCCCTAAAACTCAGGGGGGGTATTCCCTACATGACGATTATCCTAAATTACGTGCTATCCAAGTTGAAATTTCAGAATGTGTCGAGTCACCTAGCCTAGTCCCACACGTGGCAACAATATAAGCCTTAAGTGTACCTTACGGACCGTAAGGTTATCAAGCTTACGGTCCGTAAGCATCCATACGGACCTCAACGTTGGGAGTGTTACGGTCCGTAAGCAACTCAATTTTCGTGTATAAATAGCAGGCCTTGGCACTCGATTCTGGGCACAAAAACTTCGATCAAACTCCAAAATTACGCTGAGATTCCGTCCGATTACTCTCCAAACACACACGAAACACTAATTAAGTATAGCAGGGTGCTGCAGAACAGGGTATTAACTCAATCGCTGCTACGATTCATTGTCCGATTGATTCAAATATCTAATGAATGTTTAAGTGCCGCCCACATTAGGGTTATACTTTATCGTTCGTCATTAATTTGACGGATTGTCGTTAATTCGATAGGTAAAGTATTATACTTTATCGTTCGTTGTTAATTCAACGGATCATCGTTAATTCGATGGGTAAAGTATTATACCTTGTCGTTCGTTGTTAATTCAACGGATCATCGTTAATTCGATGGGCAAAGTATTGCATTTTGTCATTCATTGTGAGAATTTGATCTCGTGAGATATCGTAAATGCTGTATTAAGTTAAATACCTAGTTTGTGAGCAAATTAGGTTAAGAAGATAATCAATAGGATAAACTCTGCTCGTATAAACCTACAATTGAAAACAAGCTAGCATCACCTGGAGATTTTAAAGTACGGATAGCTTCTTTTCTTTCGATTTATGTCCTTTTTGATATAAGTTATCAGTTCAGTACGGATAGCCTCCTTTCTTTCGATTTATGTCATATCATTCTTGATTTTAAATTCCGTATTAAGATTTAGTTAAGAAATAAGTTATAAATTCCGTACGTATAGAATCCTTTCATTTTATGTCCGTTGGGTACAGATAGACTCTTGTCTTTTGATTTGTGTCATTTAATATCAGTATAAGTTCAGTACGGATAGACTCCTTTCTTTCGATTTGCGTCATATCATTCTGATTTTAAAGTCCGTATTAAGATCTAAGTTATAAGTTATAAGTTCAGTACGGATAGGTTCCTTCCTTTCGATTTATGTTGTTTTTATAAAAGATTCCTTATTTCGATTTATGTCAATTGAGTATAAGAATTCCGTATTAAGATTAAGTCATGATTTTAAGTTCCGTATTAGGATTAAGTTATGAATTCCGTACGAATAGGTTCCTTTCTTTCAATTTACTTCATTTGATACAAGTATATCATTTCTGATTTTAAAGTCCGTATTAAGATCTAAGTATAAGTTATAAATTCCGTACGGGTAGATTCCTTTCTTTCGATTTCTGTCAATTCTGATATATAATACGGGTTCCTTTCTTTCGATTTCTGTCAATTCTGATATATCGTACGGGTAGATTCCTTTCTTTCGATTTCTGTCAATTCTGATATATAGTACGGGTTCCTTTCTTTCGATTTCTGTCAATTCTGATATGTCATACGGGTAGATTCCTTTCATTCGATTTCTGCAAATTCTGAATTCCGTATTAAGATTTAGTAAGTTATACATTCCTTACTCATAGAATCCTTTCTTTTGATTTATGTCAGTTAGGTACATATAGAATCCTTTCGATTTATGTCCGTTGGATAGAATCCTTTAGTTCGGTTTATGTCGTTTTAATCCAAGTATATTATTCCTGATTTTAGATTTCCGTATTAAGATTAAGTTCTGAAATAAGTTATAAGTTTCATACGAATAGATCCGTATTAAGATTAAGTTTCGTACAAATAGATTCCGTATTAAGATTAAGTTATGAAATAAGTTATAAGTTCTGTACAGATAGATTCCTTTCTTTAGATTTATGTCCGTTGAGTACGGATAAAATCCTTTCTTTTGATTTATGTCAATTGAATACAAGTTCCGTATTAAGATTAAGTTAGGAAATAAGTTCCAAACATTCTGAAAAGGTTTTGTTTTAATTTATACGAGTTTCATTTTCAACTCTAGTGGTTCCTTATTAACGAGTCAAGGTTTTATCTTGTTCGTTTAATAAACCACATTTTGGGGACGAAATTGTCAAGATAGGATTAATAACCATACCTTGATGACTGGTTCCACTCTTATATTTTCAATCTCGCCAAAGATTCGTATTTTACAAAGTTACAAGTTAAATATCTTAAGACTTATAAGTTATAAGTAAATAAGTTACAAGTTTAATATGATATATAAGTATTATGTTACTCAAGTCAAATTGTTTTAAATTACTATGTCTTGTTTTTAAAACTCCTCACGTCTTTGATTATTGATTCATTTGACAGTCCGTTGAATTCCTTGATTTTAGTTTTCATGTCATGCGATAGTTTTTCTGTTAAGTTGTACTCATTATCGAATGTTCCAATATATGTTCCATTCTGTTCTGAATATAAGTTTATAAGTTTTGTTTTGTTATGAAAATAAGTTCTGTTCTGTTCTGAAAATAAGTTTTATAAGTTATGTGAATAAGACCATTTGTACTCTGTTACCCTGAGTATCGCTTCTCGTGGAGTGTCCCACGAGCATGTTGTTGCGGCATCAACAGCATGTGCTCCATCTGTGACGGAGAGATTAGTTCACAGCGTCCCTAGGTACAAGTGTGGTACAAAGCTACTAGGAGGCGTATGGATCGATCCTAGGATTTTAAGTTATAAGGAAATGGATAGAGGGTATGCCAACTCACCATTTCGTGTGATAAGTATGCAGGAGTAGCTACCTGTGTATTGTCACGTTTTCAGTTTGCTCATGGGTATATCCGTAAGATATGATTATGATTATGTTTATGCATCGTAACGTTTTCACAAAAAGTTAACTCCGGATATTAAATAAAATAAGCTTTTATCTTCCGTTATCCGCACACTGGGCAAAACTTTTCAAAATTTTGCTCAGACGTACGTTTTTCTTTGTTGTGTTTTCTTCTTTACGTCAGGTTATCAGGACAATCTGGGACAGGGGATATGGAAGAGTGCTCGAGTGTTTGAACAAGACAGTAGAAATAATTGTAATGGATTAAATATCCTTTATTAAGTTGTAAAGCCTTGTAATACATTTAAGTATAAATGGAATTATGTTTTTGATCTGACCACCGTTATTGTGACACGCCGGCCCTTCCGGGACGGGGTGTTACACTATGATGGACAATGGATGATGGTGGTGGATGATGGTGTTGGTGGGTGGTGGATGAAGTGTGATAGAGGTGGTGTGCCAAGGGATGGTTTGCAATTGAGCCAAGCACCCCTATTTATAGCCTGAACAGCGGCTCGGGCATGGCCCCATGTCCATTGGGCACGGCCCCGTGTCCATCCTCTTCTCTGTCTTCATTAATTACAGTTTTCTGCATTAGTTGACCACGCCCACGTGTCCGCTGGGCACGCCCCCGTGTGCAGAAGCGTATCTGTACTATCAAGATTTGCCTGGATTCTACGAATCTTATAGTTGACCACGGCCCCGTGTCCGCTGAGCACGACCCGTGGTGGGCGATAGAAGCTTCTATAGCTTTGTCTTTTATGCTGGCACTTGGGCACGCCCCCGTGTTCACTGAGCACGGGGCGTGTTCAGCCTTCTGTTCTCTTGTTTTGCTTGGGAAGATGCTGTCGGGGAGGTCGGGCATGCCACGTTTGTTCCTTTTCTTGTATTTATGTTAGATTTAGCTGTCTTTTTGCTTCTTTTGTTAATTTGAGCTCATTTAATCCTGAAAATACAAAAAGAAGACAAAAACACACTTTTTCCAACATTAGTACTAAAAAAGGGTTAGTTTTATGCCACAATTGATGTAATTTATATGTTGCATTTTGTGCACATCAACAACTAGAAAAATGCCTATGGTTTGGATGCTTCCTATGTCGTGTCACATGTTAATGGCCTTACAACCCATTAACAATCTCGATACATACAGAAATACTTGATTCATACAAATTACATACCATGTTTTATACAAATTCAAAGCATAGGATTATGTGGGCATGAAGTCAAAGTCGGGGTGGGCATTGACTGTTATACAAACTTTACAAATACATGGTTCTACGAACATAAAGCGTTACAAATACAAAGTTTCCATATAACTTGACAAGAAAATGATTTTTAAATTCGTTTTCTCAATAAAATTTCATAAACCGGTTATCAAAAAGATTTATTTCAAATCTTTTACAAACAAACTATGAACTCGCTCAACTTTATGTTGATTTTTCGCATGTTTCTTTCTCAGGTTACTTTTCTAAGACAAGGCACGGTTGGAACAGGAGAACCATGTGGAGTCGAGTACTTAGTGGGCGTTCGCATTCTAAAAGTCTTAGCTTATTTGCTTCCGCTGTGCAATGAAGATACCAGTCCAGTCACGCCAATGCTCTGATAATTTCGGGGTGTGACAGCTTGGTATCAGAGCCATAGGTTACAGCGAATACGGTTTCTGTAGAGATACCTAGGCTCTAACATCACATTTCTCTGGGACTTAGACTATTAAGACTTTGAATACATACAGAACGCCTAAGACTCGATTATGGTCTCCAACCGTTGCCGAAAGACAAACAGTCAAAAAAAATTTTTGTTTTCAAACATGCGCTCTAGTGGTGTTTTACACATGGTACACAAAAACAATTACATACAGTACACAAAACTCTGAGAGTTTAGGAAACATGCATTTAAAGACCTTCAGAAACTTATTTTGAAGTTCATTAAAGGTCAACACGTAGGAACCGCGAATATTAACTCGGGCACACACTATTATTCATATCGTCTATGATATTTTGACTTCCCGAACAGGCAGCCTACGCATAACGAAACGCTAGTGCACAAGTATACGCAAAACTCAATCTATACATCAACGGAGGTTGAAGTACGTCACATACGACTTTCGAGGAAGCGGCAGTTTGGCACGCGGTCCTGCAAACGACACGAGTCATGCTAAGAAGAAGACGTATATCTCCGCATTCCCCCTATCTTATTAACGATGAATACGCTATGTTCAACACTCCATGGTAATGTCACCTAACAACTGGTCGTCACAAGAAACCCCAGGTAAAGTCCTTAAATTTCCTTTTATTGAAATTTCGACTTTCACATTTACTGAGTAGATTTTCATATCTCTACTCCTCTTAATGGTCATTGTGTCACGATCATTTCTTTCAGTGTAGCGAATATTCATTTGCTTCATTTCTTAAAAAAAATTCATATGTTACGCATGCATCGTTTGTTGCGCATGTGGTTTCGTTTCGAATGAAGCGTTTCATTAAAGTTCAAATATTATTTCGCTAAATCTAATTATTGATTTGTGATTCGAATGACCCGCATTATTGTAATTGTTGGCTCCTTTGTTATCAAGTCAACACATTTTCTTGAAAATTCTTTTCTTATCAAGTTACATACATGGTTTTTTGTTGTGACCATGCCGAAAGTTTTCTTGTCGATACATGTATTTATTGTCGGCTTGCGCCGAAATCAAATTCAATTGTTTGAACTTGTTCATTACACATATTCAATTCAAGACACCATATGATGTATTGAAAACATCATATTCGAATTCGTTTTAACAAGCGTTTCATTGTTCTGAGTCGTAGTAGATTTGTTTGGTCTACGACTCCATTAAGTCGTTTGTTAACTTCGACACATTTTGGTGGCGTTTCACTAAATTGAAGCTTGCGCTAATCTCGTTTACATATCTCATGCACGGATTTAATTATTTATTTATTAATTTAGATTAAATCCGCTTCGATTTATTATTGTGCTTTCATTTGACTTCAAACACAGGTGATACTTGTTTGATCACAACTATTATTGAATTATTTTTTATCACTACGACACTTTGTGGCGTCGGTAGAACTTGCAGCTTGGGCTGATCACGATCGAGCGTTTCATGCAAAACTATTTCGTTGGGCTTGTTGATTCTAAGCTTCACCTAGTGAATGTTATTGTTTCTAACATTCATTTGCATATTGTAAACGTCCACTTGGAATTCTATTGGTTGAAATTACTCTTTTATTGGACCCCTGTTGACTTGGTCACATTGGTGACTGTATCAGTATATCTCGTTTCCTTTGACATTATTCGTATTTACTTACGCATAACGTAACTCTAAGGAGTTAACGTAGTCAAAATGTCGAGGACGAAATTTCATTAACAGGGGGAGAATGTGACAACCGGTGATTTACGGCTCATAATTACGCGCAAAAACAGAGCATCATGGCATTATATTACCCGTGTGTATTTAAAAAAAATATACATATTAAGTAATACCATTCACCCATTTGGAACTCTATATGCATATATCTAAAGTATGTGGATAAAAAAAACTACTACATATGAAGTGATGAATAGGAAGCAAACGATTTTTAGAAAATCTTAGCAAATCTTAACAAATCTTGCAAAATCTCTTTAAGATCTCCAAAATGGAGAGATTTTTATCTCAAAAAGATGGAACACAAGAAATCTTATGAAATCTACAAGATCTATATTAGATTCATATCCCCTCATTCCTTTCTACACTCAAACAAAACACAGAGGATCCATTTCCTATAAACCCATGTGACCTCTCACTCTCTCGATTATACATACAGGAAACACATACCCACACATAGAACATGATCAAACACACATACAAGAACACCTTTCAATCCCTCAAATCTCCTACTGTCGTTCCCCTTCCCTCCCTCTGTTTCAGTCCGGCGACCGGAATAGATCCGGCCGGCTATTCGTGCCCCGTCGAACCCACACCACCATTCATCTTCTTCCTTATTAACCCCCCTGTTGATAAATGTTGAACGATCGGCCACCACCAGATGGTGGTGGCGTACGGCGGTGGCAAACGGAGAGACGGAGAGAGACAAAGGACTGACGCAGACTTCCACATCGGCGGCGGCGTGGGGGTGTTGTCGGGTGGTGGCTTGAGCGAGAGAGTGAGATGGGGGAGAGAGCTGTGAAGGACGACGAGGCGCTGACGGCAGCACCGCCGTGAGCGGCGGCGGACCTGCTTCCTCCGACAAGCTGAATCTTGAAGATGATGATGTCCGGTAAGTGTTTTGGCCTGAAACCCTGTAGTACGACTTGGATCGAGTTCATTTCAGTTCTATTTTGACATTTAGGGGTATCGGGTGATCTTCGGCCGGCAATGTCACAGGTTGTGGAGGTGATTTTTATATCAAGGTTTAACTTGTTTCGGTCTCGTTTCACATGGTTTAGACTTCGGGTCAGTTTTGAACTCGGTCAGGCTCGGGGCATGTCACGGTTCAGCAAGTTCGGATCACGGTTCGAAGTTTAGTTCAGATTAAGGGTACAAGTTTGGAGTCAATGACGGTCAAAGCTAGTCAACTCGGTCAACCGAGCTAACCCGGTCAACTCAGCCATCTTTTCGGCGTCTCGACAAGAGGATTTGGTAAAGATTTTAACGGCGCGTTTATATCGTTATTTCTATAGTTTTTATACTTACGTGAGAAACGAGCTCGAAACGATTAACTATTAGTTCATATCTTAAATTATTCGTCAAGACTTATATAAATATTGATTTTATTGTTTGAGTATTGATTGAATTTTGAAAATATAACGACAACTTGTGTTGTCGGGGCGTCAAAAAACAGAGGAAACTCTGCCCGTTTTTCGAGAAAACTCGTAAACAAAATATATTTTATAATAAAGGGAACTTTATGGATTCGAATTAAACTGCGAAACAAATATGTTTATCACGATTGTTTTAAACAAAACGACGATTTGGATATTATTTACGGAATGATTATAGTCATTATATTTATTCTAAATTTTGAAATCTCGACAATTCTTGTATAAAAATAAATATAATTTATATATTTATTTCAAATATCCAACATGAACTCGTTTTATAAAAATAAATATAGTTATATATTTATTTCCGATAGTAAACAAAACAAATCCTTTTATAAATAAATATAGTGTTATATATTTATTTCGGATATCAAACAACACGAGGATTCTTTCATTAAAATAAATATAGTTTATATATTTATTTTAAATATCAAACGACTCGTATTTCTTTTATAAAAATAGATATAGCTTATCTATTTATTTCAAACATCCAACAACTCGATTATAATTCTATAAAATAAATATAACTTTATATATTTATTTCAAACGCCTAAACGGCACATTATATATATCATATATCAACGTACAAGTTTTTATATGTTATATTCATATAAACTTTTACACATACGACTTCTCAAGACGACTAACGCAATGATAACGATATATTTATATATTTTTATATAAATATATATTTTAATAATCTCTCGAGAACGAAGTCTTCCAAGACTTATTAAGTACTGACAATAAACAAACTAAATAAAGTTTAACTTAATCGTTTTCATTAAGTTAACAACTTAACGATTCGGTAGAGCTCGATGACACGTAATTTAATTACTGCGTTTATTTAGAAACTTATAGTTATTCCGTTTTGGGAATAGTTATAGAATGCACGCTAGCGAATCACGTCTTGGAAACGACATCACGAAGTCGTATATAGCTAGCTTTGCACAAGGCGATCCAGGTGAGTTCATAACCCCACCTTTTTACGGTTTTACATTTTATAAATGTTTTCGGGGTGGAAAGGCATACAAGTTTTGCAAAAATAAACAATTTATCAATAAACGAAAACTCATATTTCTAAACCATGTTACGAATGGATTACAAAGAACTCAAATGGTTTACGAATGATTTATACTGAATATACCGGTTTTACAAAACAAATACGTATTATCGAAATGTGAATGATTTTCATGATTAGTGATGGGATCGTCCTAGTTATAATAATGGGACTGGGTTAGTTTGCGTACGTAAAACGAGACAACCCAGTGAGTTCATGTCCCACTTTTAAACTTTTACATACTTTTTAAACTTGGGAAAATACATGTGTTATGGTATGATGGATACAAAAACAAGTAATGATACTTTAAATCGTGTCACGAATAGGGTACCAGAAGCACCATTAATCGTGTACATACTAAGACCGCAGAACAAAAGGTTAGATCTAATGGGTTTTCGGGCAGCCACACTCTTGGTGATAACTAGTACCAAGTAGTGCTTTTGTGTCTCAGTCGTGAATCGACAACTAGAAAAATGCCTATGGTTTGGATGCTTCCTATGTCGTGTCACATGTTAATGGCCTTGCAACCCATTAACAATCTCGATACATACAGAAATACTTGATTCATACAAATTACATACCATGTTTTATACCAATTCAAAGCATAGGATTATGCGGGCATGAAGTCAAAGTCAGGGTGGGCATTGACTGTTATACAAACTTTACAAATACATGGTTCTACGAACATAATGCGTTGCAAATACAAAGTTTCCATATAACTTGACAAAAAAATAATTTTTTAATTCGTTTTCTCAATAAAATTTCACAAACCGGCTATCAAAAAGATTTATTTCAAATCTTTTACAAATAAACTATGAACTCGCTCAACTTTAGGTTGATTTTTCGCATGTTTCTTTCTCAGGTTACTTTTCTAAGATAATGCACGGTTGGAATAGGAGAACCATGTGGAGTCGAGTACTTAGTGGGCGTTCGCATTTTAAAAGTCTTAGCTTATTTGCTTCCGCTGTACAATGAAGATACCAGTCCAGTCACGCCAATGCTCTGATAATTTCGGGGTGTGACACCATAACCTCTGCATTGCTAGTTATGAATTTATTTTGCGAAAATAGCTTCTGTTGACTTTTTAATATTAAGTTTGACCTGTCAATTGACCAAGTTAGGGTGATAATCAGTGGGCTCAGTCCCTGATTTCTGATGATCCCAGGTGTCCCCTATGCATGTAATACTGTTGGCTCAGTCCCTGAAATCGAAAACCACCATGCAATGGCGATGTAACTGGCTGTACATGCACCTGTCAACATTTTGGTCGCTGGCAACATCTACGCGGGCTGCGTAGGATTCTTAAGGAGTCTACGCGGGCCGCGTTGTCACACCCCCAAATCACCACCTAGGGCATGTCCCTAATGGAGGTGCAACGATCCAACAAAGAGCCACCAATCATATCAAACACAAGTAATAATGTATTGAAATACTCAATTGAAAGAAATGTATTGTTTGTAGATTAAACCAAAACCAAAGTATTGAGCGGAAGCATAAATGTATAAGTGTGTAAATGTATCAAAACCAAATCAATGTAATTGTTTATCATGACCACAACCACTCCAGCAGCATCAGACGGCAAGTTCCCAAGTTCCTTCAATGATTACCTACAAGCATGTAAACAAGTGTGTCAGACTACGCTGGTGAGTTCAAGGTTTTGTTAACGTGTTTTGTTACCAGATGTATGTTAAGCCAATTCAACGTTGTGATATGATGCTGTTTATGACTTGTTGAGATACCCTAGGGAGTGTGCCCATATGTATCCGGGAAGTGTGTCCCTTAATAACCTGGAAGTGTGTCCAGTCCCCAATGCCCCTAACCAAGCATTGGTAATGATGCCCAGATAATTAGTTCGCGCCCGTCCTTACGGCCCGGTGCGAGGTATCAAACCTAATAGCGCTATCAACTAATTACCCCATTGCCCTACAGGCAATCCGATAATGATAGATTCCATGTTCAATAACCAAAACCCAATTTAACTGTTTACCCAAGATTCCCTTCCAAATGTTTACTAGTTGTCCCAAACCACCGGGACGCATGCTTGAGAATGCAGTGAACTCACCTTAGTTTGCTCGGTAAGGTTAACTACTTGTTTAGGGTTGTATGCTCGAATCCTAATATGGTTTCATTACCGGTCAGTGTCCATACACAACAGTCACGTAGAATATATATACTCTTTGCACGTATAATACAAATAATGCACTTATTACTAAGTAAGCGGTACAAGTAACATTCGTCAATCAATACCAATCATGTGTCACAAAAGCGTTTATCACATACGTCAAATAATTATGCTCATGTTGTTCATATGAAAATCATTGCACTAATATGCCTACCCTAATGCCACACAATACCATATAATTAAATGTTAACAAAATAACAACTTCTAATTCAATGGACCTTCCTGTTGCATTCGGTCCAACCTCAAGGTCAGGCCCAATCATTCAGAATGCAACTCGTCTGGGCCAGCTATTCAAACCGACCCGTGCAGCCCACTTAGTTATATAATCCCATTTACCCAGCCTCGGTTACGTGTAAACCCAATCAAATCATGCGATCGAACATGCCTCTTGGTCCAAACACCATTAATTCATTAATACTTTGGCCCATTAGTTGATATTGTGTAGCTGGGCTCTTTCGAAGTCCAACAACACTACTTGCCATAACCTCTAAGCATTAATCAGTTAGCCTAACACATAATTTATATCCATGAATCATGTAATATTAGCAATTTCTTGTTAACAGCCACTGTTCAATCATACATATTTAAAGGGTATCATAAAACTTATTTATTTTACAATCACACAACCTTTATCCTCCCATTCGATCCTGATATAATCACCTAGCCAACAATATAATCATGTAACATATGACCACATAATTATCGATACCACTACTTTATTTACATAAGTCGATACACACATGTACATCAATCCAAAGTGCACTCCAATTCAGCATATTATCTCTTTAAAGAAAATCATCTGATCAAGTTTAGTGGTCCAATCAAAACAGATTGCTTGTGACAAAGTTGAACCTAAGTTAGTTCATTAATTACACTAGAAATTTGCATGCAGGGCATCAATTTTGTCGGCCATTATTTGTTGACACTATATTATATTTGATTGAAACAATCCACACATTGACATGTAATCATAACAATCAACCATATATTATCATACATCATCCTCCTAATGATTTCTACTTAATTCATGCACTTAACCTAGTCCCAAGAATTAAACCATGCAATCGACTAATCATCAACAGTGGCATAGTCATCATATTTTTGCTAAACATCAGTATATGAAAATCGATCAAATAATAATAAATATATAAGAATTAATCAAATCATAATAAACATAGTATTGATTTACTAACCACAATCTTAATCAGCAAGATGATCATACACTAGGGGGGTTTCGTTGTCCACTGCCGTACGTAACCAAGGGGAGCAGGTAGGGTTTGTTCTAATTCCAAGCTATCCAATATATGATGAAACATAATACGTATAAGTTATTGTTTGGGGCGGTTCCCTTGTGTAGCCGAAATAACCTAGGCCCAATTAACTAGCTACTTTATTCATGTAACCAAAGTCCAAAGTTCGGCCCAATCATAACAAGTAGTAGTCCCATTTATTTATGCGTTGATTAAACGTAACTACGGTGTAAGTTTCGGCCCAAGTATAATGTGTATTAATCAAATTTTACTAAGTCTCATACTAGCATAAAACGCCCAACACAAGAAAGGAATGAATAACGAGAGATCTGGATCATAGGATTATACGACACTGACCTCCAAAGTTCGGGTTGTCACACGCGTAGCTCCCTTATTACCAGAAATCAAGTTTTAAACTTTGCAGTTTTGGTCCCTGGTCCATATAAACTTTATTTTACTTTCATTTATTGCACTTAGGACCCCCCATAGTTAACTTTTAAGGGCCTTGGGTCACAAACTAACTCCGTTAAGCTCCCGGTTAGTCATACGATCACCCGAAAAGTCTTGTATTCGACGAAACTCCACAAAATTAATATCCATTATTCTTGAGAGCAAAATATATAATTATTACAATGTTTTTAGGTTCGTTAAAAGATCACTCAGAGGTTACTTTCAACATGTTGACGCTTTTAACCCCTATGTTTTGCAAGATCCTTATTTTTAACACAAACGACTTTCTAAGTTCGACAAATTATTCTTTAAAGAATACGAACGTCGTGTGAGGTCAAACGTAGGCACAAGAATGGCATGTTGACACTTTGGACTCCTTTATTAACATATTTACATTGTTTAATAACTTTAGTCCTTCAGAAATAATTCGTCACACGTTTAAAGTCCATGACACGTGTCTTCATTATATTGGTCGTGATTTTACGAGGTGTTACATCACAATCCACATATTCACTTATAAGAATTAAGTATAATCAAACACGGTTGTTAATTCACACAACATACACATAGTTACAGCTTAAAACAGAACGTGAAAGAAATTAGTACATAGGAAAAGACCTTGAAAATACGAGTTGTCACACGCAAGGGCGCAACTTTTGCCCCCCCCCCCCCCCCCAAGTTTTTCGCTGGGTAGTATAATTTTTTTTTGGAATTCTCTCTGAATTTTTAAAGGTATTGAGTCTGGTCCCCAAAATTATTTTGCCTAAAAATTCCGGCCCCCTCTAATTTTCTTGTCAAAAAAATTTATACTATCGTATTGAGCTATTAAAAAAGTGAAGAACATAACTATTAGTAAATTTTTAAACTTGTAAGGGCTTTTAATGTAACTAGTGTTATCAACCCGGCGCGTTGCGCCTATGATTAGCGGGGCTTGATTCGGTTCATTTGTGATTCGTGGCGGTATAGACACTTGTAAAATATACAAATCTGTTAAATTTAACTGTTACAAATACATAACTTCTAAATAGTTACAAATACAATAACTTCTAAATTGTTACAAACTTCTTCATGAAACACCACCTACCTTACCTATGACCAAATCATTCCTTGTTGTGCTTCCTGTTGCATGTTTCAGAAAAGGTGCTACCTGTTCAATAAAGGGATGGTTTAAAGAATGAAAATAGCTGCGTTTTAATCTTCGTCATAGATATGAACAAAATGTATTTCTACTTGATACCTATAAAAACAAAACAAATGATGCACAACAAACAACGTAATCAATTTGTCAACAAAATGCATATAGTCCATGCCCGTAAGATCGAAGGCAATTCGACATGCATATTCCCGTCAATAGTGTGCTCAGAAGGTGTATGCCAATGGCATTAGCTGGTATGTTGAACCATTCACCTCTCTTCCTCCTGTATCCCTTTGGGCGTTTTAAGTAGCATTTTTATTAAATTTATTAAATCAAATACAGCAGCCCATCAAGGACAATGAGTAAAACATAAATGAAACTATCTATTTACAAATACAAACATAATAATATTAATAATAACTTCCCCTTTGGAAATAATGAATCACCTAACATTTTATAAGCATTAATTAAAGGACCATTTCATATCTATATTCCTACATAAGCTCATAAATTTGTCACTAAATGTAATCATAACAAACTATCACTGTACATGATCATATATCAAACAGAACAGGGAAAAAAACTTACAGATGTTTGAGAATCATACGCAAGCCAAACAGTGGAGAACTGGCCCCATCCGAGCTTCCGTTGAGCGATCATGAGAAAAGTAAATGTCAAAAACAAAAACAAAAACTTGACCCTATGGTAATTAACTCTTGCGTGAAAAGAAACGCTACCATATTCACTTTCATGCTCATGCTCACGGAACTCCTCTTTTTGTTCTCTTCAATTCTCTGGTTACAAAAAGAAGCATAAATTCATGAAAAAACAATCCATCAATTTAGCATGTATCAATTTCAAGAGATGGGTTTAGGGATCTAGGGCTCACTTAGGGTTTATCCATTTCAGGAGATTAATTCAATGCTCGCCGGTGAAGACATGCCATTGTGAATAAAGCGAATGATTCAAGGTTTAAAACAATGGCGATGGATCTGGTGCTGATCTGATTTCCCTCCGAGAACCCTTTGAGTGCTTTTAGGAGCAACAGCGCTGCCGTCCACTGCTACGTGAACCGGCACAACCACCGCTACACCCAAAGCCTAACCTGTTAGTTATAAAAACATGGAAGAGCCGATCTGACTAAAAAGGGTACTCTGTAAACAGAAATCGTCCTCTATAAACATAAAAACCCAATTTTGGCAACCAAAATATATCAATTTATTGATAAAAACCTTAATTGATTAAGAACTAAACCTGAAAATCGAGAAGGTATACTCAGAGCAATTGAAAGCTACAGGAAAGATGCACATAGATAGACATGTTGAGTAGCCGACACCACTGGAAAGTGTTGCTTGGATGTCCTCGTCTTCCCCTTCCTCAATTGCAATCTCCACAACCTGAATCAATCACCCCTTCACCTTCAAAAGACTACCTGAACGGAGGTGGCAGCTATGGTTGCTAACCACCATCGTCGCCGTGATATCTCGCCGGAACCACCACCACCGCCATGACACCACTGCAACCACCGCACCGTCACTCTCTTTCTATGGTTTTATATGGTGTGCGGTGGAGGCTGAGGAAACCCACATGTCTTGTGTTAAAATACCTAAAATGCCCTAACACTGTTCATTTCATTCTAAATTTAATATGTGTATAATTTAAAGGCTTATTGGCCTATAATAATCCCACCTACACCTTTTTGGCCAATAATAATCCCACCTCAGAATATTCCCCACACCAGTCCCATTTTTCAGATTTTTGGCCCACACTGGTCCCCAGTTAAAAATCCCTAACTCAGTTAGTAAAATGGCTGATGTGGCAGATGATGTGTTAAAAACTGATTATGTGGCAGATGATGTGTTAAAAACTGATTACCTGTAATAATCCCACCTACACCTTTTTGGCCAATAATAATCCCACATACACCTTTTTGGCCAAAAATAATCCCACATCAGCCATTTTACTAACTGAGTTAGGGATTTTTAACTGGGACCAGTGTGGGACAAAAATCTGAAAAATGGGACTGGTGTGGGGAATATTCTGAGGTGGGATTATTATTAGCCAAAAAGGTGTAGGTGGGATTATTACAGGCCAATTTGCCTAATTTAAAACTTGTTTTTAAATAAATGAAACTTGAGGGTGGTTTCTTGTCAAAATTCAAACTTGTTTAAAAAAAATAATAATAATTGAAGGGCGCCACATCTCCTGCTGTTCCACGCATCAAGAAGGAAAATACTGGTTCTGTTGCTGTTGTTGTTCGTCACGCGAAATGGAAAGAGGATAAACGAGGCATGTAATCACGACTTCTTCATTAGGTAATTCTTTGTTTAACCTTCTCATTCACCATTGTTGAGTTCTTGAAGGTAGGTTGTGAAGTAGGGTTGTTGAGGGATGCATATTGAATCGAATTTTTGGATATTCGTAGGTTTTCAGACCTCAATTGTATCATATAAAATGAGATTAACCTATGCATTTCATCTATTGTGATTATTGTTTAAATATTCCAAAATTAGGGTTTATAGCGGTGGAATTGGGGATTTGGGGAATAAATGACGAATAATTAGATATTTGGAGTTATTATTGTTTGACACGACCCGAACTGAATCGCCAACCCGAACAATAACCCGAAAGATAGCGATAGGAAAAAAAAGCTTTGGGTCCCATGACTTTCGGCCCCTCTTGAACTTTTGTTCCAGCTCCGCCACTGGAGAGACGCACGTGTAATTACAGTTTCCATTCACTTCACCACCACCACTCTCACCTCAACTCTGATTTACACTGATTCGGTGTGATTTTGCTTAACCTAACTTAATTGAATGTAATTATGTATTCTTCTCATTAAGTGTAACTTGTTTTACTTTATGATTTTAGCTATTTATAGAGACTATACAATGCTTATTTGTTACTACTGTGTTACTGGTTACTTGGATTCAAAATAACTTATTAGAATTATAAGTAGAATGCCTGTTTCTTTTTTACATGAATTTGTAATTCAAATTGCAGCTTCATGGTCTTTTTTTCACATATCTGTATGTGTTTATGTATGTACTAACCATTTTATTGAGTCGTTTTAGTATAAGTGAGGTACCACATTCCATTGGTACTTTGAAGCACTTGCGGTATCTTAATCTGTCTCATACAAAAATCAAAGAGTTGCCAGAGAAGGTTGGCAATCTTTATAATTTACAGACATTGATAGTTTCTGGATGTGAAAGTCTGACCAATTTTCCTAAAAGCTTCTTTAAACTCAAAAGGCTGAGGCATTTTGACATCAGAAATACTCCACTTTTGAAGAAGTTGCCTTTGGGAATTGGTGAGTTGAAAAGCCTACAGACTCTCACTAGGATCATCATAGGAGGAAGCAGTGGCTTTGCAATAACCAAGCTTAAGGGATTAAAGGATCTGCACGGGGAAATTTCCATTGAGGGGTTGAACAAAGTGCAGAGCTCAATGCATGCACGAGAGGCGAACTTATCTTTCAAAGGGATTAACAAGTTAGAGTTGAAATGGGATGATGGGTCTGCAAGTGAAACACTTGAGAAGGAAGTTCTCAATGAGCTAAAGCCCCGCAGTGATAAGTTGAAAATGCTTGAGGTTGAGTGTTACGAGGGAATGGAGTTTCCAATCTGGATTGGGGATCCGTCTTTTAATAGATTGGTTCATGTGTCGCTACGCGCTTGTAGAAAATGTACATCTCTACCGCCACTTGGGCGACTACCTTCACTTGAAATTCTAAGGTTTGAAGATATGTCGAGTTGGGAGGTATGGTCAACCAATAGCGAGGCAATGTTTCCATGCCTTCGGGAGCTTCAAATAATAAACTGTCCCAATTTGATTGATGTCTCACTTGAAGCATTACCTTCACTAAGAGTTTTAAGAATATATAAATGTTGTGAAAGTGTGCTGAGAAGTCTGGTTCGAGCAGCTTCATCAACCACTGAATTGGTAATAGAATCAATTTTAGGGCTTACAGATGAGGTGTTGAGAGGTGTTTTAGAGAATTTTAGGGAGGTTGAAGAACTAAGCATATTTAGTTGTAATGAAATTAGATATTTGTGGGAATCAGAGGCGAAGGCATGTAAAGTTCTTGTAAATTTAAAGGAATTGAAGGTAAAGTATTGTAAAAATTTGGTGAGTTTAGGAGAGAAAGAGGAGGATGAGGATAACATTGGGAGCAACCTCCTATCATCTCTTAGGACTTTGGAGATATGGTCATGCAAAAGTATGGAGCGTGTGTGTTGTCCAAATAGCATTGAGAGTTTAGCTATCAGATGGTGTAGTTCAGTTAGACATGTCTCCTTCCCAAGAGCAACAACAACAGGTGGGGGAGGGCAGAATCTCAAGTCACTTACTATGGATTGTGAAAATCTGAAATCAATAAATCAATTGAGTAACTCCTCTCACCTCACCTCTTTGTCAATAAGTGGTTGTCAAAACATGGAGTTATTTTCTGATCTTCATCAGCTATCAAATCTCACCTCGTTGAATATACAACGTTGTGAAAGCATAGAGTCATTTCCTAACCTCCAGCTGCCAAATCTCACACATCTTTATATCCAAAGTTGCAAAAACATGAAGGCATTTGGTGACCTGCAGCTACCAAATCTAATCAGTTGGAGCACAATATATTGTGAAAATCTGGAGTCATTTCCTGACCTTCAGCTGCCATATCTCACACATCTGGACATAACAGGTTGCAAAAACATGAAGGCATTTGGTGACCTGCAGCTGCCAAATCTAATCAGTTGGAGGATATTTAATTGTAAAAATCTGGAGTCATTTCCTGACCTTCAGCTATCAAAACTCACCATGTTAAAAGAGATGGATATCATGAAGTGTCCAATGATTGAAGCTTCCTTTCCTCGTGGGCTTTGGCCTCCCAATTTGTGTTCCCTTACAATAGGGGAGTTGAAAAAGCCCATCTCAGAATGGGGCAATCAGAATTTCCCAGCTTCCCTTGTTGACCTAAGATTATGGTGTGAACCAGATGTGAGGAACTTTAGTCAATTGTCCCACCTTTTCCCTTCTTCTCTTACTAATCTTAGCATACAGAATTCTGATAAACTGGAATCACTTTCAAGGGGACTCCAACACCTCACATCCCTTCAACATCTGGACATTGACAATTGTCCAAAGGTGAACGATCTACCAGAATCGTCGTTGCCTTCCCTTTTGAGTTTGAGAATTGTTGGATGCCCAAAATTGAAAGAAATGTGTGCAAGAAGAGGCTCCCACTACTGGCCCCTCATCTCTCATATCCCCAAAATCCAAATAGACTGGAGGTACTTTTGTATTGAAGACCCTCTAATTTCCATATGATAAACAGGCTTGTCTTATGCGTGTTTTTGTTGGACTAGGTTTTTTGTGCTCAAAACCTAAAATTGAATTTTAATAATGACAATAATTTATATGTTGAAATCAGTAATCACATTTCATGAGTTTAAACTAATATATTGCTGATAAGTTGAAAGGATGGAAGTCGATTTTGACACAACCAATCTTCATAATCGGTATTTTCTTCACTTGTAGATTCCTGTTTATTACACATGTAATTATTATCAAGTTGACTTTCAGTGTCGTATGTTGTTTTTTCTTTCTTAGCCATTTTCATTATCGTTTTCGTAGGTTGGTGTATTGAGTTTGTTTAATGGTTCCATTTTCATTATGACAACTGATAATCTTATACATTACAACTAAATGTTGCAGGGACATATAACCATTACATCCTAAAGGATATTCTAGGTGATGGAACACTCTACAGTTGAATGGGACAAATGTGAGAACAGATAGATTTTAGGGTGTAAGTCCCTGGCATATAATACGATTAAAGGTACATGTTTATTAAATAGCAATTGTTTCTTACATGTTTATCATTGCTAGTGATTGTTACAAATAAATAACCCTTACATTCTTCTTGTTTCCTCTGTATTCATTGAAAAGCATTTCCTGCCCTGAATACCCAGTCACCGGAAAAACGACATCAAACAACCGAACGTCACAGCAGATCGCTTTGTCGACGACAGTTTTTTTCCGGCGACCGGTCATCACAACCGAACGCTGCTCACACCCTCAGGTGACAATTAACATCGTTAAACCTCAAATTATTTATTTTTAAAGTTTCTGCTCCTCGTTTCTTTCTTGTTTGGGCCTGTTTTAATGTTGGAAGCCCAACTGGTTTACAATTTAGGAATGTTATTAAGCCCAACATAAGCTATTTCCTCTATAGAATGTAGTATAGGTGTACATTTGTTTTTTTTAGAAAAACAGGCTCGGTTTGGTCAACTTTGGTCAAAACCAGTTTGAGTCAACACCGGTTATGAAGGAAAATATTTGATCCTATACAAATCGGTTTGGGTCGTGTAGAAACCGTTTCGCTTTTTTAAACCTATAGTTTTCTAATATTATCCGGGTTTTTCAAACAGGTTCGAGTCCAAACTGGTTTTAGTAACGAGAGTTGGAACTGATACACAAATTGGCGATTTGGGTCGGGTTGGAATCGGTGTGAGTCATGATGAAATTACAACATCAACTAGAGAGGTACGGACAATCTCAAGGGGCGGTTTAGAGAAAATCTAAAGTCGAAGGACTAAACGAGTAAAATAATAATTAAATTTATTTAATTATTATTTAATAATTAAATTTATTTAATTATTATTTGAATTATCTATTAGTATTAGTTTTATTATTACTTGTTTAGATAAGTATTGTTTAGTATTTGTGTTAGAGAAGAAATAGACTTCGTAGTAGTCTAGGATGTTTAGTCTTTAAATATTGAGTCCTTGTAGTCAAGTTTATTAATTCACAACAATTAATAGAAGAAATTTGTGAATCCCATTTGTATTCAATTCGGTTGAAGGCAGTTGGTAAGTTATCCCTTCTTCTAGTTTCTACTTCTGCACTATTACCCTCGTCTTGTTTCGGTTTTTGACAATCTTTGGCCTTGTGACCTTTGATCCCGCAATTATGACACTTGAACGGAAACCGTTTTCTTTTGAATGTTTTCTTATTTTCTGCCTTGTCATCTTTAGCGTTTGCTTTTGACTTATCGGATGCTTGGCTTTTCTTAAACCTGTCATTCTTTTGGTGTCTTCCTTTGGACTTCGAAGCATACAAAGCTTCGGTTTCATTCTTGATTGATGTTCCAGCAAACTGCTTTGCTGAAGCTTCCTGACCTGCCAATAAGTTTCTTTTAACCTCATCTTAGAAGGTGTTGTGTGTTTTGGTTATATTCTTGTTAAAATTAATTTTCAAAACAATGGTTTGGCCACTAATGTCAAAGTGTGTTGTTTTGTTGGGAATCAGACTTCGTCATTGCAGCGGAAGATTGAGATATGGATGAATTCTTGTTTCGAGATTGAACCGAATTGTATTTCCATGTTTCAGAATGATGTGTGAGTGCAAGAAAATCAAACAGGGAATAATGGACAATTCGAGAGAAACTTGAATGTCTTGATAACCGGAACAATTGCCGGTAAACAAGTATAAATACATCATCGTTTTGGCGGTTCAAAATGGCGGGAATAACTGCTCCGGCAGTTATTCGAACTTCACCCGCTTATCAAACGGAATATACATAAGCTATCATTCTAAAATTCGAATACATATCATACACTACTTATATAAGTTCGAATGAATATATAAACATAACAAAGTTTAATAATACTTCTAACATAACCCCCTTAAACTTTAGTTATGTTTTGAAGTATGCTGCATAACACTCCGATTGGCATCTTCAACAGCTTTCCTCATGTGATTAAAGTTGAACCGCTTCCTTTTCTTTTGAAGATTCCAGTAATCTTCCCATTCGTTTCCGGCGAAGAGAGCGTAGTGAGCCGAAGCAGCATCATCACGAACGTCTCCTGCGCTTTTCCTTCTCACACGGCAGCCTTGAGAGGGACCTTCTTCCTCGTTCACCATCTCCTTGTCATAAACCTTTTCTTGAATTGTTTTGAACCTGTAATAATACTCTAAGATATCGAGATACATGGAAAAAATAATCCTCATGTAATCCCCGTCTTGGTAATCAAATCCTAAATCCTTCGCTATCACCGGCCATAAATTTTCACTTGTAACATCCCGGTAGCCGCCGTCTCTTTCCACCAACACATACAGGCCTAACAGATCGATTTTCCTTTTGTTCGGAGCATATGGAGGGATTGGCCTTGAAGATATTCCCATATAAACATTTAGGAACCACTTCACCATTTCCTCGAATTTTGCCTCCAATGTGTGTTTGTATTTGAATACAAACTCTCTATCATCGATCATATCCAATAACGCTTTGCAGTCAGCGAATTCATGGAACTCCATTGCTTTGATGATCATTAAACTCCAATCCGTCTCTTGTGAAGACAGATTTAACTCTTCGAAATAAGAGTTTAAATATCGTTCCTTGAATTCATCATCAACAACACTTACATCGAGTATTCCCTGTTTTTCGGTTAAACCGATTTCTTCTTCTTTTGTCAGGCCACTCACATTGTTCACGGAATTATTTACCGGAGTTGAGAACATGGGATAGATTTTGCAAGTATCACCGGACTTATTGACGGTGTACCCCTGCAATGTTAACTGATCCATACTCAAAACGTTCCGGTCTAATTCCGGTGAGTAGAATACACTTTGTATTCTCATGATTTCATTGCTTGATTTAATTTCAATCGACCCAACCCCTCGTGTGAATAAGAATTTGTTTTCCCCAGACCGTGTGTCAACCCCAACAATGTGTTTGATGCGTTTAAACACATTTAAGTTTCCGGCAATATGGTGTGTGAATACAGAACTAACGTACCAGATGTCGCTCCATAGCCCTCCCTCGGTACCGACAACAATCATCTCTTGATGATCATCAATCACTCCTTGTTTCTGTATTCCTGTGTTCACCGCCTGTTGAATTAGTTGGGTTGCCTCGTCGGTTTCTTTTTTCTGGCAGGAATAAATCTGGTGCCCCGGTTGGTGACAATAATAACATGTTCTCACTCGAGGAATTTGTTTGTCTTTGTCGTTCATCTCATCTGTGCAGTGTTGACATGGCATCAAAGTAGAAGTGGGTTTAATTTCGGTCTTCTTCCCAAACGATGCTCTGATACCACTATGTTGGGAATCAGACTTCGTCATTGCAGCGGAAGATTGAGACATGGATGAATTCTTGTTCGAGATTGAACCGAATTGTATTTCCATGTTTCAGAATGATGTGTGAGTGCAAGAAAATCAAACAGGGAATAATGGACAATTCGAGAGAAACTTGAATGTCTTGATAACCTGAACAGTTTCCGGTAAACAAGTATAAATACATCATCGTTTTGGCCGTTCAAAATGGCAGGAATTACTGCTCAGGAAGTTATTCGAACTTCACCCGCTTATCAAACCGAATATACATAAGCTATCATTCTAAAATTCGAATACATATCATACACTACTTATATAAGTTCGAATGAATATATAAACATAACAAAGTTTAATAATACTTCTAACATGTTTGACCCTTGACTAGAGTTGAAGAAAGAAGACATTCTACCAAGGTTTCTGCATATCAACAACACACATCCAAAGTCAGAGATGTTGAAGAATTTGCAAATAGTACGAGTGAAGAAAGCCTAGAAAAGATAGCGTATCTTCATGCAGATTTTAACTCAACTCTCAAGACTCGTATCATGCAGTTCCAGTGGTATGCAATTTCAAATCTTTATCAATTTCTCATACTTCGACTTAACTTGGCCTTTGACTAATCAACATGGTTTGTAGTAGTTATTTCTCATAGTATAGTTTTTTTAATTAAAATAATTGCAAGGGTATTTACGCATTCAAAAGTAATTTTACATATTAAAAGGTAATAAAAAAAAAGTGACGTAAATGTTGCAGTTTTTCATATGCTCTTGTTTACTAGGATGGAATATTTAGGTGGAAGGTAACAAATGATGCTTAATCTTTACGTTGATAGTGATATGGAGTTGATCCATGATTTAACAGACTCGTATTTGGAGCAACTAGACACACAGAAGTGCGCTAGAAAATGGTTGAAAACTGAAAAGGGCATAACTTTCATCACATGTGGAGTTATACGTCTCAACGAGCAACGCGCTTGGACAAATGCAATAGACAAAACCCGACTCACGGGACCCAATTTCTGCATCTAGAGCTCCGATTTTGAACTCAAGGTTTTCCCTGATTTTAGTTATTTTCGTTGGTTTGTAAAAACGTACGGATCTTGAATTAAATAATTATACGTTTATTTAGGCTGTTAACTTGGTGGGAGCCTTTTTATTGACAAAACCCGCACTTTTGTGCGTTGTTACTACTCGTTATACTCGTTACGCCTAGCACCAGAGATTCGGATCATAATGTAATTATATCGTATGTATCGCTATTTGAAGGATGATCGCGTATTTTCGAAATACAATATCACTATACTATTATCACACTAACACTCACGGGGGCATTGAGTGAGGACCTATTCTACCCTCCTCAGTGGCCGTGATGTGTCGAACGTAAACAATTAACGCTAACAAGAACTCTCGGGTGAGTGCTGTAGCTCCAGTCGTCATGACGATGATGACAATACGAGTAAACGGTACCCCGTCAGTCTTTGTGGCACTACACGAAATAACGTTCACGATGACATCAAGAAAGGACCTATACTACCCTCATTGATGACCGTGAAACGTCGCTAATAATCGCATACTCGAATCGGAAACTGATTGTTAATTATCGAAATTTTGGATTATGGATACGTAAATACGACCCCTAGTGATATATATATATATATATATATATATATATATATATAATAACAATATAATGATAATATAAATTAATTATGGAAGGTACGCACTTCGAAAACTATCAAAACAATCAAAACGGAGAAGTCCAACGCGTCAGGATAGCCATCCGGACGGATGGGCCATCCGGACGGATGGGCCATCCGGACGGATGGGCCATACGCACGCATGGGCCATCCGCACGGATGGGCCATCCGCACGGATGTGCAATCCGGGCCAGAACACCCTTCTTCTCCTCTGTTGCCTATAAATACCATGTCACATCACTTGAACAGTGATGTGACAGCTCCTATTCAACCAAACACGCTCCAAGACCCTTTTCTCTCGATTTCCTCGCGATTCCGGTAAGATTTCAACCTAAAACTTGTACTTCTACAATCTACACTGAATTCTACATCATCCTATCTTTCAAAACCCAAATTCTAACCGTGAAATCTTCGGATTTGAGGCGTTTTGAGGTGATGTCACCAAGAGTTCTTATGAACTTCAAGCTGGGGTCTCATTTCACTATAAACGACCCAGATCCGGGTGATTTCCACATATTTTAATGACAAATCTCACCTAAATCTGTGCGATTTCGATTTAACCATGAAGAACCATCACGAACGGCCAGATCTGATGGAACGGGGTGATTCCCGGCCGTTAGAACGAGTCGGAATTGACGGAACTTCGAGTGTTAGTGCGAAATTACACTACCCTAGTAAAAACGAACGTATTCCTTCCGTTAAACACTCGGAAACAGTGCTCAGAGTGCGAAACAGACATGTCAGTCCGCACGGATGACCCTTGTCCGCACGGATGACATGTCAGTCCGCACGGATGACACACCATCTGCACGGATGACACACCATCCGCACGGATGACATGTCAGTCCGCACGCACCACTCATACGCACGCACCACTCATCCGCACGTACCACCACTTATCTGCACGGATGACCACTTATACGCACGGACGACGCATTAACCGCACGGATGACACACCATCCGCACGGATCACCTGTTATCCGGACGGATAACATGTCATCCGGACGGATGACTTGTCATCCGGACGGATAACATGTCAATCCGCACGGATGAGAACCATTCGACCTAATGAGTAACTTTCAAAGCTAATCTCGCTTAACCGTATATCTTTTACTCTATTCTTCAAGGATCAATACAGACATACTCGCAACCGACTCAATCAAGTTGTATTCTCGCTAAATACTCACTGTGAGTATACCCCTTTTTAATCGAATTTTGGGTGTAACATACGTTTCTAACAAATCGAACTTATCAAACGAACTATTCAATCAATCGAATTATCACTTGCGAATAACTGTTATGCATAGATATACGTGATGCTAGTTGCATATGTGCTAGGGCTTATACTCGCGACGTCCCACCACGACTAGTATAGTACTATTGCTCCCGACGGGGTCTAGTTATGCCATCGTACATTCGAGCATCGAGGACTTAGTTGGTAGTATCAGTTTTGTGAGTATATATGTCGTGTATTACGTTTATGCATGTGGAAATTCGCAGCACTTTTAATCTATTACGCTATACTTATCAAACCTGTATACTCGCCAATACTTTTGTATTGACAAATATTTTAACGTATGTTGCAGGTTAGATCGCAGACTATATCAAATCAGGCTAGGGAGTCTAGAAACTCAACAAAAATCTAGGTTGTCGGATTTGTATTGTTCGAGAGGACAAGAAATCTGTGATAACTTATGTGATTGTATTATTTGTTAGTATGGGATAACGAATGTATTAAATATTATCGCAACATAGTTGTTATGGATTCTCTTGAGCAATCTGATTCGCCTAGTGCCGCGCCCCGATGATTCCGCCATCGGTTGAGGTGTGACAGATTGGTATCAGAGCCATAACTATAGGGAATTAGGCCAGACTCGACCTAGTCCGGGTCAACGTCTTAGAAATTGACCTAGTCTATAGTCTAAGTACCAACAGGCCGACTCGTACGAACCCAGTGGGGTTTGTATCTGGCTTACTTGATACTCTCGATCGAAATCGCTAAAAGCTACAACTTTGTGTGAATACCGCGTACTACAACTTCACACGAAGAAGCCTTTCCAAAGGCTGAAATACTACTTGGCCTTTCCTAAGGCCGACACAATACACGTGTTTTCGAAAATACTCGCATAACGAAACCGGGCGATCCAGTCAAGATCAGGTGTGAAAACCAAGAACTCTCGACGGGATTTCTCACTCAGCGCATTTTTCTAGCACGAGAACCTTACATCGAGTTAGGAGTGACATCCACATCTCGACGAAAGTCTCCATTTCGAAATCTAGTGGAACTCACGAATTCATTCGAAGAGCATAACCACAATTAGGAACCAAGCTGTTAAGTCAGGGGTGAAACCCGTACCTTGATAAGCCGTTCCACTCTCTAAATCGGTTTTCAAAAGCTCTCACCAAGGACTCGACTATTGCAATAACTCGAGCCACGCGATGACTAGGAAGACGAATGCCATGAGCTGCATCCCAGTGGAAGCATGGAGTCTTCTAGGTCAACGCGCGCGCCCGAACTTGTTAAATATAGTTGGGTTACCTTGGGTAGTCGCCGACTAAACACCCAAGGCACTCTATAGTACGAACAACCAATTTCACACTGGCTGGAACTTATTTACATTTTGAGACTTTACGCTTGTCGATTTCTCGATTTAACGATTTTCACTCCCTACTTTATAAACACACGATTCGCACAGCCATCGCAATCTAAAACGAAACCCGAATGTTCGCAACAAAACCAATGCATAATCTATCGCGTTCGCTCTCGTTATCACACTACAACGCGTCCCCGCAAATTCTAAATCGACCTGTACGTGTGTGAATACAAATTACATCTATATAAATATACATATATATATATATATACGTATAAACAAACAAGTCATTGTGTGAGAACTAGGGATTTCGTGTCTCCTATGTGGCTCCTATGTGATTCGCATTACAAATATACTATCGCAACAAGTTTTGAACGCGCTCAATCGCCTCGCGAAACTCAAAATCATTATGATCGAATCTCATTCCTAGTCTCTTTCTGTCTAGATGCCTTCCAACAACTCTACCTTGAGACGAATAGCTAGGAGGAGAGCCAAACGAAGTGTCAATAAGAGGATCGCATCACTTGTGACTAAGGAAGTGAGTAAGCTTATTCCTCGAATTGCCGCTCAAGTGCACTCTCTCAGCAACTCTCGAGCCTCGGAAGACTCCAAGACGGAAGCTCCGCAATCTACTTTTCTCTACAAGCACTTCAAAGCCTGTGAACCGATGGAGTTCACGAGTGAAGGAGGTGCGACTCAACTACTCCAGTGGTTCGATTCTATCGAAGTTACCCTTCGTCAAAGCGGGTGTCCCGATAGTTTCCGTACTACTTGCGCTACCGGAGTATTTCAATCACGAGCACTCGACTGGTGGACCACCGAACGTAACAAACGTGGGATCTCCGCAGCTTACGCTCTCTCTTGGAATGAGCTGAAAGAGCTCATGAAGAAAGAGTACTGCCCCCCTCATGAAATCCAGAAACTAGAAAACGAGTTTTGGGAAATCAAGCAACTCGAAATTGACAATGCTGGCTACACCGCAAGGTTCAAACAGCTTAGCATAATCTGCCCAAGTCAAGTCAACACACCAGAAAGAGCCATCTCGAAGTACATTCGTGGCTTGCCTGAGTGTGTGGGTGATTTTGTCGAAGCTGTGAGACCTGCTACCATCGAAGAAGCCTATCGCTTAGCCGCAGAAATCAACAACAAACGACTCGTGGAAGGGTTTTTCTCCAAGAATCCTGTCAAGCAAGCTCATCAAGCAATCACCAGTAATCCTTCAGGCGAACATGTTGACGAATCCTCTGACGAATCTTCTGACAACTCTGCTGGCGATTCTTCTAATGAATCAGCTAACGATTCTTCTGACGGATCTGCTGCCGATTCTTCTGACAAATCTGCCGATGGATCTTCCGACAAATCAGCCAAAGACTCTGCAAGTGAGTCTTCCGACGAATCCTCCAACGACGACCCTTCTTCGCAAGACACTGACAAACCCAGCCGCAAGCGAAAGACTTCAAGCCCGAACTCATCAACAACCGAACTGCTGCAACCGGAACCTCTTCGAACAGTCCCGATGTTTCCAAAACGAGCCTACACTGGAGCTCATCCTCAGTGTTACTCGTGTACCTATCATCATCCAGTTGGGGCTGACTGTCGCTATTGCAGTAGCTGCAACCGTTACGGTCACTTCACCCACAACTGCCGCATCGAACCGTGAACTCGAGTACAACAACAACAGCTCCAGCAAAAGCCTTCAGCATCAGACATCTAGCAAGCGTAGGATAAAGTTGTAATGATACAAATTTTCGACGTTAATTTCTAAGTTTCGAACCTACTCTATTACTCGATGTTGCCACTATGCGTGACATTAACTCTCGTTTTCGCTTTCTCTCTCACACTCTAGTCATCGCACTTAGACTAGATTCACACACATACTATATACTATACCACGAAATAATGTGTTTTACCCTCACTACACTCTTAGAACGAGGTACGATGAACGTGCAAGGAACAAATAATCACGGGTGCACACGGGATTATTTGGGTCAGTGCACGGTGATCGTAGTGAATTCTAAAGGTGCCATAACGTTTTGACAAAAGGTGACACCAAAACACGGGATGAAAGTAGTAGGGGTCGGGCAAGGAGTGCTTTATCAGACTACCGAAGTTCCGTGAAGAAAGTGCCACGTGGAGTTGAACGTTATTAGACCTATTATACTATTGTGATTATTTTCAACACACTACACTCAATCGCAAGGCGTAACAAACCATATCATCGCGAGACTTGTCGTAAGTCTGCAAACGCAATGCAATCGCCTCATCGATGGACTCTGGAGAGTCTGCCTCGCAGGACAATTGCATCAACGCAAGACTGGTCGTAAGTCTATAGCAGTCAATCTCATCAAGCACGCCAACGCCCACGATGTTGTCGGGTGAGGACCTATTCTACCCTCCTCGATAACCGTGATGCGTCGCAACGTAACGTTAAGCTTATTCGAAACAGGAATCGAACTCGACAAATTCCAATCGCTTATCATATGTATCTCGCAATCTCTGTCGCTTGTTATGAGAACTATATCGCTTGCCGTGTATCAATCTATCGCTATACCGTTAGCTGTGATATTCGTGTTAAGTTAGCACGCATGACCTCGCTTCACGAGATGAAACTCATATGGTTAAGGCAGGGTGTTTTAGCCATATCAGCGACCTTTCGTGGAAAAAGGCCATGTGGGGTCTAATGTTAGTCAAACTCTGGGGTGCTAATCAATCAAAATCGAACCACATACCTTCATCACCTGCAACGCAACAACTGCCGCTTATCGTAATTCGTTTATCGTCGCCGTCGTTACTAGTATTGTGTTATGTTATTCGCTTAATCACCTAATCGTTGATAGCCTATCGAGTATAATCTACCGCTTATCGCTCGCTTGGTGTTCGTTGCAGTCTGTATGTTATTAAGTACACATGACACCGTTCATGAGGCAAAACTAACCTGGTTAAGCATGGTGTTTCGCCATGTTAGTAAACCCCCGTGGAAACGTGCCATGTGGGTGTAATGTGGAATCTAATCGAAAACGCGCTATTCGCTTCCCGCTTATCAACTCGCTGGATTAATCTATTCAATCCTATCTTATGCTCGGTCCGACTTTCTATCAATTGGGCCAAGTAAGCGCAATTCTATCCGAGTCATATCGGCACACCTGACACTGCCTCACGAAACGGAAGTAATATGGGCAAAGCATGGTGGATACGCCGCTGGTACTTCCTATATATAAGTGTTTTAAACATATTAACGAACTTCCGTGGGAAGGTGCCAAGTGGGGCTTGATGATAAGTCATCCTTTTCAAAAGGTTAAAATTGATTTCTATAAAACTTTTATTAAAACCATGGAATAAGTGAAATTCCTCACAATGTGGAGGTAACCTCGAATCAGCTTAACTCCATGTTCAAAGGGAGCTTCATGAGTCCAATTTTTCCTTAAAGCCTTTTTCAAGATCAAAAACAAGACTTTCTTGAGATGTTGGTTCAACATCGAGTTCAGCTGGAACCCATGTCATAGGAGAGTTTTCGTAACCCTTGTTTTCATCTTCGAATTCCTTAAAATGTAGGGACTTAAAACTTCCTTGCAACGTCAGTTAACATCGACTCTTTTGACCTCACGTTAAAAGGAAAATTTTCAAAGATTTTCATCCTAAATCCCTTTTTAATATCTAAAACGAACGCTTCTTGTAACGTTGGTTAACGATCAACTCAGTTAACTCTATGTCATGAGAAACCTTTCAAATTACAATCGCATCGAACTAACGAATTCTACACAAGACAAGGTACTTTGGAATGCCAACTCGTGGGATTTATACTTTCGTCTTTACGTCGCCTTCTCGCTATCGCAGTCGATCTCTCTTATTCGAAACGTTCTCGCTGTCAACTTACGGTCAAATCACTCGCTGTATCGCTACTTATACAAGATCAACTCTTAGAAGTCTACCTATTAGATTAATTTCGGGACGAAATTTCCTAAAGTAGGGGAGACTGTAACAACCCGCACTTTTGTGCGTTGTTACTACTCGTTATACTCGTTACGCCTAGCACCAGAGATTCGGATCATAATGTAATTATATCGTATGTATCGCTATTCAAAGGATGATCGCGTATTTTCGAAATACAATATCACTATACTATTATCACACTAACACTCACGGGGGCATTGAGTGAGGACCTATTCTACCCTCCTCAGTGGCCGTGATGTGTCGAACGTAAACAATTAACGCTAACAAGAACTCTCGGGTGAGTGCTGTAGCTCCAGTTGTCATGACGATGATGACAATACGAGTAAACGGTACCCCGTCAGTCTTTGTGGCACTACACGAAATAACGTTCACGATGACATCAAGAAAGGACCTATACTACCCTCATTGATGGCCGTGAAACGTCGCTAATAATCGCATACTCGAATCGGAAACCGATTGTTAATTATCGAAATCTTGGATTATGGATACGTAAATACGACCCCTAGTGATATATATATATATATATATATATATATATATATATATATATAATAACAATATAATGATAATATAAATTAATTATGGAAGATACGCACTTCGAAAACTATCAAAACAATCAAAACGGAGAAGTCCAACGCGTCAGGATAGCCATCCGGACGGATGGGCCATACGCACGCATGGGCCATCCGCACGCATGGGCCATCCGCACGCATGGGCCATCCGCACGGATGGGCAATCCGGGCCAGAACACCCTTCTTCTCCTCTGTTGCCTATAAATACCATGTCACATCACTTGAACAGTGATGTGACAGCTCCTATTCAACCAAACACGCTCCAAGACCCTTTTCTCTCGATTTCCTCGCGATTCCGGTAAGATTTCAACCTAAAACTTGTACTTCTACAATCTACACTGAATTCTACATCATCCTATCTTTCAAAACCCAAATTCTAACCGTGAAATCTTCGGATTTGAGGCGTTTTGAGGTGATGTCACCAAGAGTTCTTATGAACTTCAAGCTGGGGTCTCATTTCACTATAAACGACCCAGATCCGGGTGATTTCCACATGTTTTAATGACAAATCTCACCTAAATCTGTGCGATTTCGATTTAACCATGAAGAACCATCACGAACGGCCAGATCTGATGGAACGGGGTGATTCCCGGCCGTTAGAACGAGTCGGAATTGACGGAACTTCGAGTGTTAGTGCGAAATTACACTACCCTAGTAAAAACGAACGTATTCCTTCCGTTAAACACTCGGAGACAGTGCTCAGAGTACGAAACAGACATGTCAGTCCGCACGGATGACCCTTGTCCGCACGGATGACATGTCAGTCCGCACGGATGACACACCATCCGCACGGATGACACACCATCCGCACGGGTGACATGTCAATCCGCACGAGTGACATGACAATCCGCACGCACCACTCATCCGCACGTACCACCACTTATCCGCACGGATGACCACTTATACGCACGGACGACGCATTAACCGCACGGATGACACACCATCCGCACGGATCACCTGTTATCCGGACGGATAACATGTCATCCGGACGGATAACATGTCATCCGGACGGATGACTTGTCATCCGGACGGATAACATGTCAATCCGCACGGATAAGAACCATTCGACCTAATGAGTAACTTTCAAAGCTAATCTCGCTTAACCGTATATCTTTTACTCTATTCTTCAAGGATCAATACAGACATACTCGCAACCGACTCAATCAAGTTGTATTCTCGCTAAATACGCACTGTGAGTATACTTGACCCTTTTTAATCGAATTTTGGGTGTAACATACGTTTCTAACAAATCGAACTTATCAAACGAACTATTCAATCAATCGAATTATCACTTGCGTATAACTGTTATGCATAGATATACGTGATGCTAGTTGCATATGTGCTAGGGCTTATACTCGCGACGTCCCACCACGACTAGTATAGTACTATTGCGCCCGACGGGGTCTAGTTATGCCATCGTACATTCGAGCATCGAGGACTTAGTTGGTAGTATCAGTTTTGTGAGTATATATGTCGTGTATTACGTTTATGCATGTGGAAATTCGTAGCACTTTTAATCTATTACGCTATACTTATCAAACCTGTATACTTGCCAATACTTTTGTATTGACAAATATTTTAACGTATGTTGCAGGTTAGATCGCAGACTATATCAAATCAGGCTAGGAAGTCTAGAAACTCAACAAAAATCTAGGTTGTCGGATTTGTATTGTTCGAGAGGACAAAAAATCTGTGATAACTTATGTGATTGTATTATTTGTTAGTATGGGATAACGAATGTATTAAATATTATCGCAACATAGTTGTTATGGATTCTCTTGAGCAATCTGATTCGCCTAGTGCCGCGCCCCGATGATTCCGCCATCGGTTGGGGTGTGACAGAAGAAGACTTGCCACTAATAAGGTTTTGTTGCTAATGAAGAAGACTTGCCACTGAAGGAACCCCTAGAGCTTGCGTCTTGTCGCTCATGGGCTAAATTACCTCTCATGGTAACTTATAACTGATGAAGAATCAGTGGAACTTGCCCCTGATGGCAAGTTACCATCTGATGAAAATAAAAGGAACTTCCCACCAATCTGGTGGAGATTGATAAAGATTTCTCGTTAAGGAACAAGACAATCAGTTAAGAAGATGTTATACATAATTATCACTTATGTAAATCTCAACAAGGTTATGAATACACGAGTCCGCATTGATTATTGAATTTATTGCCACTTGACCCCATAGCTTCTTTGGTCAAGCAGTTAAGTGTGAATTCGGTGTGTCAACATATGTGTGCATATTTTAGAGGAAATCTGCAAGTAACCCTCTTCATAGCTAGAGTGTTAGCTAGGAAATTGCCTGTAATTTTTTATTGTATTATGAAACATTCATTTTTTATTAATACCTTGTGCTTAAAACAGTGATACCTGACATATCGATTAACTAATATTCCATTGCAAACTAACTAATAATCGATCTAGGGTATTCGCTAAGTCTTAGTTTGATTGTGATCCACACAAAGTCAATCTCCTAATAAATTTGTGTCCTAGAACATGTAATTCTCTTGGTAGTAAATCAAATGGTATCCATTCATGTTGCAATATCTCTTATAAAGTTTACAAAAATATTGTCCATTCATGGATCCAGTATCCAGAAAAAGAAAGACTAGCAATGAGGTATATGTAGTTTCAGAATTATGAACAAGAAATTCGATTATGTAGTTATGTTAGTTAGTTAGAAAACAGTTAAATAACTGTAGTATTGTAAGGGTATAAATACCCACTGTTGGTACACTTTATGTGGACACGACTTGGCTCGGTTCGACTCGGCTCAGTTCGACTTAATTTCGACTCGGTTAGGTCCGGCTCCTGCCCGACGTCACGACATTCCTCTGTCGTGCGCCCCAGAGTTCGACACGCGAGGCACGGAACGCCGGAAGCCATTCCCGCACAACACATCACCATGACATCACCTTAGTGATGTCATGATGATGTCATCAAGTTTGTCTCTTATGCATAAAATGGTGCAAAGATTATAACAGAAACAAACCTTGGGCCGTAAATTACAACATGGGCCGAATATGTGTTGTTGGACTTTGTCTTGTGTTGGGCTTCTACATCAAATGACGAAACAGAAATAGGAATACTTGTATATCGACGAAACAAAAGTGTTTCGTCGACTTTATGTGTTTCGCCGTAGTCATTTCCATTTCGTCAGTATGTGTGTCTGTTTTAGTATAAATACCTCTCTCTGTTTCATTATGAACTAGAGATGAGAGCATACATGTAAAGAAACTCTGCCAAAATTCTGTCAAACTGTGTTTGTATCAGTTTGTATCGGTTCTCATCCCGTTAATCGATTTAGTGTGTTTCATTGGTTAACCCGTGTTCTTTATTGCACTTTTGTTTGGTTTGCACCGTCACGGGGATTCCGCACCCGTTACCGTGTTCGTGATAAACAAGGATAGGTTTAAGTTATCGATCCACCGGAAAAACGGACCTACAATTGGTATCAGAGCATTGGCTCTTTTCCTTGTTTAAAACCAAACAAGTTTGGGTTTTTATCAAGTGTGTTATTGTGATTTTTCAGATTTCGTTCTTAAAAAATTTCATATTTTCTGGAAATATTTGCTGAAAATCAGTGTTTGAAGTGTTGTTTTGCTATAAGTTTTAGTGAAAACCTTATTATTTTGCATTTCTACATGTTTGCGTTTGGTTTTCGTTGAAAGTTTTAAGCAAAATCGTGTTTCGGAAAATTATTCGGTGACCGGAATCATCAAATATTCATCGTGTTCTTGAAAGTTTCTATTGTTTGATCTTTGTTTGGATTTTGGTTAGTGTGTTATTATTATTATAAAAATTCTTTGACTTTTGATACAAAAGCTAAATGATGTTTTTTTCTTGAAAACAAGTTAGCCGAAAGTAAGTTTGAAAATAGAGTCTTTGTGTCAGGAGGTGACAAGGACTACTTTGAAAATATCTCAAAACTCAGATCTTATCCAACCTGTTTCGTTCACTTTGTTATATCCGGCTCCTTTAAATTAAATCATAATCCAGATTCGTCGACAAGTGGGCTTTATCTAATTGGGCTTAACATTCTGTTTCGTAATATTACTAAACTGGAATTGGGCTTTACATTGTGAATTGGGCCTCACAACCTGTTTCGTCACTCATTGTGAACTGGGCTTCAACAGTTTATAAAACTGTTTCGTCGACAACAAGAATCAATTCAGTTTCGTCGCTGATATCACTCTTCTGTTTCGTCGGACATCTCTCAACATTCAGTTTCGTCGACCTGAGATCAATCTGTTTCGCCAATATCAACATACAACAACTGTTTCGTCGACAACAAGAATAAATTCTGTTTCGTCGACAAGGTTACACTTCTGTTTCGTTAACCAGTTTACAGTTCTGTTTCGTCAACAAGGTTTCATTTCTGTTTCGTCGACACATCAAAGCATAATCAGTTTCGTCAACCTGAACATAATTCGGTTTCGTCGAGTGGTCAACATCACAACTGTTTCGTCGATACTTGTATTATTTTAAACAGAAGACTTGCAATAGTGTGATCAGTTCTTCACATGCATATATCAATCATGAGTTGTACTAGTCCATGGGATTGGAGTATGGACTCGAGACCACATGAAGATCTGACCTCCGCAGCAGCGTGGGTGAAGAATGTTTTTGGTCAACCTACTATAAGTGCCGGACAATGGGCTTTGGTATCCAATCAAAATCAAAGCATTCAGAATCTTTTGCTTAGCGAGAGTGAAACGGGCAGCAACAATCGCCCGCCAAAGCTGAATCACATAAATGACTATCCATCATGGAAGGGTCGTTTTCACACATATGTTTTAAGGCAAAACACAGATCTTTGGACGTGTTTCACTACTGAATGCAACCTTGCCCTCGAAGCAGCAGCATCAACTGAAGCGAGTTTTACTAATATGCTTGAAGACGACAAGAAAGCGTATGATCTTGAGAAGAAGGCGTTTTCAATTCTCACACAATCACTTCACAAAGACATCTATCATCAATTCGGCTATTGTACAAGCACGAAAGCGTTATGGGATGCCTTGGTAGCAAGAGGTGAAGGAAATGCAGCGAAAAGAAAGACACAGCATGATCTGTTGAAGAAGAAATTCGAATCATTTCATTTCTTAGAGAATGAAACCCTAAATGATATAACTACTCGTTTTTATCATTTGATTAGTGAAATGTTTGCTTATGCTGTTACTGCAACTCAAAAGGAAGTTGTAGCACGGTTTGCTGATGCTCTACCTCCAAAGTGGAGTCCATTCATTGAGCGTCTAAAGCATATCGGCGTTCTGGATACGGTTAATATCTATGAATTCGTACAGAAGCTGGAACACAAGAATGATGAAGAAATCCGGAAAGCAAAACGCATTGCTGCTCCTCAAAATATCGAAATGTATTCTGGAGGAGGTTTTGACCCGTCAGCTAGTCTGCGGCAACCGAAGTTACAAACGGCGTTTGTATCAAATACAAACTCTTCTCCGTTTCCTCAATCAGCTCCACCACCGGTTTTCGATCCAAGTGCCTATTTTCCTAAACCTACTGTCGATTGTGGTTCGGCCATACAGTTGGGAAACAGTGATCAAACAAGAACTGCGCTTTATGCTGAAGTTGTTAAGAATGTCAGCGATGGTGAATCTTCAGGAAGCTATTACAGTTCAGAATCAGACGTCAAGGAGGGAATGGATTCTGAAGCTGATAATTTGTCGAATGATGCTAACGAGAAATCTGACTTGATCAAGAAAGCTGATGCGACATCAGAAGAAATGGAGAAGATTCTCACTGAAGATGGAGCTTTCTCTTCTCAGACTGCCTTTATGGCAAATGTCTCAGCTTCTACAAGTCAGGTAAAATCTGAAATTCTTATCAACTGTAGAGATTGTGAGTATATGAAAAATGAATTTGACAGAATAAAACATGAATGTGATACGATTCATATTCACAATCAGAGTTTAGTTGTTGAAATGGCTAAGTGCAAAGAAGCTAATATGGCTCTAGTTAGACATGAAAAAGAATTTAAATCTATGATTGAGACTCTAAAGAAAAATGTTTCCGAAGTGACAAAAACTGTTTATCATAAACAAGTTAGTATAAACGATTACATTAACATTGTTGAGGAAACTAAAAAGGAATTAGCCATTGTAAAATGCGAGCATGATGCAATCAAGCAAAAGTTGGAGAGTTATTCTAACTCCCGATTTGTGCTCGATCACATTATTGATGTTCAACAACTAAAGGGAAACAAGAAAGGTGTTGGGTATGAGAAGTGTCCGCCCCCTTTGAGACATAATTATGCTTATATGCCCGATGAAGAGGATATGCCTCGGTTCGAACCAAGTGTGCCTCTCGATTATGAGGAAGTTACTACAGGATTAGGGTTCAAACCGGACAGTTCCTCGGAGGGCTCATCTGGAACAATCGAAAATTCAGCATCTGTTGGTACGGAACAAAGTCCTCCCACAGTTGAGGACTGTGATTCGTCCGATGATGAACCAGATGTGAGTGATGAGGATAAATCTCTTGAGAAGAACAAAGGAGCAGAAGTGCCTTTTGAGAATCACATTCTGTGTGATCCTCCTACTCCTGTTATGCAATCAACTGATGCGAAACAAGAGATAGATCCTATCACTAAAACAGTGTCTACTGTTAAAAGTGATAACGTGTTGTACACTTTAGTTGGTGATGACAAAATTTATTCAAACACAGCTTTTCCAATTAAAAATGTCAATCAATCTTTGATTGATAAAGTGTTTGAAGATACTACCAGTAAGTTTTTGGAAAAGGGGATCCCGAGAGTTTCAGTAACTCAGTGTGATCCGATTCCAAAAGCTGAAGTTAGAAGAAAATTTGGAAATCAAAAATCACCAACGAAGCACCAACCTATCGCTTTTAAGGGTAAACAACAACAACAACGAGCTCAAAAGCCTAAGGTTACACAACCAAAGGCTAAAACAAAAGGAGCTCGTTACAAGAAGAAATGCAAAGACGTTAAGTTTGTGGCGTCCAAAGGTACTGATAAAGTGGAGACTTTTGAAAATAAGTCAAATACCGATTTTGTTCAAAAGGTTAACATATGGTGTTTATCGACCTGGAAAAGGCATATGACACTGTCCCACGGCAACTGATTTGGGATAGTTTGGAGGGTCGAGGGCTACCGGGGAGGTATATAGACTTAATTAAGGATACGTACGATAGAACGGAAACTACTGTCCGCGCGCCTGTAGGAGATACAAACTTCTTTCCTGTGGAGGTAGGACTCCACCAGGGGTCTGCGTTGAGCCCTTTTCTTTTTGCGGTTGTCTTGGATGAGTTGTCCAAGTTGATTCAGGAGACAGTTCCGTGGTGCATGCTTTTTACATATGGTGTTTATCGACCTGGAAAAGGCATATGACACTGTCCCACGGCAACTGATTTGGGATAGTTTGGAGGGTCGAGGGCTACCGGGGAGGTATATAGACTTAATTAAGGATACGTACGATAGAACGGAAACTACTGTCCGCGCGCCTGTAGGAGATACAAACTTCTTTCCTGTGGAGGTAGGACTCCACCAGGGGTCTGCGTTGAGCCCTTTTCTTTTTGCGGTTGTCTTGGATGAGTTGTCCAAGTTGATTCAGGAGACAGTTCCGTGGTGCATGCTTTTTGCAGACGATATTGTGTTGATTGCAGAGACTAAACAGTGCCTGAACGCGAGGATAGAGGAGTGGCGAGTAGCTTTAGAGGGCAAGGGTCTAAGGATTAGTCGATCTAAGACTGAGTATCTACAATGTGATTTCAGCGGTGTAGCCAGTGACGATGAAACCCAAATCACCATTGAGGATCAATTGGTCCCGCAGGTAACTAGATTTAAGTATCTGGGGTCATTTGTACAAAGAGATGGTGACATAGATAGTGATGTAACCCATCGCATACAGGCTGGCTGGTGTAGATGGAGGGCAGCCAGTGGGGTATTGTGCGATAGGAGGTTCCCAACTAAACTAAAGGGGAAATTTTACAGGGTAGCAGTTAGGCCAGCTATGCTATATGGAACAGACTGTTGGGCTATCAAGAAGACACAAGCGCGCAAGATGGAGGTAGCCGAGATGAGGATGCTGAGGTGGATATGTGGACACACGAGGTTAGATCGGATAAGAAATGAGGTTTTCAGGGATAGACTAGGAGTGGCTAGTATATCGGAGAAGATTAAGGAGGGGAGATTGAGATGGTTTGGGCATGTGAAGCGGAGGGAAGCGACGGCACCAGTTAGAGTAGTGGAAACTCTTACTGTGGAGGGGAGGAGAGGAAGAGGCAGACCCAAACTGACATGGGATGAGCAGATTAGGCGTGATTTACTAGAGTTGCATCTTTCTGAGGACATGGTCCACGATAGGACTTCGTGGAGGCGTAGGATTAGGGTAAAGGACTTCTAGAGGATATTGCAGTAAGGTCTTAGGTGTATTTCAGGGACATAGGCTTTTCCCATTCTTTAAGGGACTTTTCCGGTGATTGCCTTCTTGTGTTTATGCCCAAATGATGTTGTATGCTATTATACATGATTTACATTGTGTTTACGCCCAAATGATGTTGTATGCCGTTATACATGATTCACATTATATTATGCCACTCTTATCACTTTCTTGGTATGGGCGACTTCTTATTTATGTATTCTTTCTATATTCTTTGACTTGGTGTGTTGGTTTGCTGTTCGTTTTCGAGCCGAGGGTCTCTCTGGAAGCAGCCTCTCTATCCCTATGGATAGAGGCAAGGTCTGTCTACATCCCACCCTCCCCAGACCCTATAAATAGATCTGCTATTTGTGGGATTTACTGGGTATGGTTGTTGTTGTTGTTGTTGTTCAAAAGGTTAACATTTTGAAACGTAATAATGATAACAATTACACTCAACACACAAATGGGTGTGAAGCTAGTACCTCTGGGTCTACAACTTCTACGTCTGGTCGTCGATCAAATTCTCCTAAGTTTGTTGAAAGGAGAACTTGTTTCAAATGTGGGAAGTTTGGGCATATCATTAAAGACTGCACAAACTCGCCCAAACCAAATTTTGTAGAAAGAGCACCACCTGAAAAGGTTCACCCACAACGTCGTCCTGTTTCACCAAAACATGATAAAAGAACTGTTAAAGAACAAGAAACAAAACAACGACGTCAAAACGTCAAAAAGGTTGAAAAGGCGTTAAAACCGAAGGTTGTCCTAACAAAATCTGTTGAATCAAATGTTAAATATGAAAAACAAAAACAGATTTGGAAACCAAAATCGGTAAATGTTTCAGGGGGAGCTCAATCTATTCCGAATCATCGGGAAATGGATGTCACAATCCTCGATGATGACGGACGACCCAAGTCTGTGAAGGCTTGGGTCCCCCTCTCCAACTAATCTCTGAGTGAGTGTGCAGGATGTTCCAGGAGGAACTATCGATAGTCATTGGATTGTTGATAGTGGAGTGTCCATGCACAAGATAGGCGACTCAAAGCTCCAAGATATTGTTATTTCTAGGAGTGGTTGCCTTTAATGGAGAGAAAAAGAAAAGAAGACAGAAGTGTCTGTCGAAAGAGATTGAAAGCTTCGACAGAATGAAAATCATTTCAAAATGTGATTGTTCAAGGCTTTGATCGGGTCCCCAGGGTAGATTCAAATCAAAATTGTAATTGAAGAAAATGTGTTTGTTGAACAAACCAACCGGGTGTGCGGATGCCTTGGCGTGGATTGAACAACCGCACACTACTTCTCAAGAGAAAGACAAAGACCTTCGCTGGTGCAATGTGGAAGACCAGCCGGACCCAAAGGTTTATGATCTTGTTGCTGTGAAGAGATTTCTCAGTAGCTACAAAATCGACTTTGAAATCCACACCGGGTGGATATCCAGTTTGGGAGAGCACTCAAATTCATTGCAATGCACGAAGCAGTTGCAGGATACGGTTTTAAATTTCTAATCTCTCTTTTACTTGTCGATATTTAAGCTGCTTTATAAATTGTTATCCTCTCGTAGCACTCTTTAGCCAGACAATGTTGTCATGGTCCACACTGCTTACCGACATGCCAACTGATTTTTCCAAAATTCGATAAATCATTTCTGATTCAAAATTAATTTTGGTAAACGGCATTGAGGTAAAACATGAGTTAACCGACATCGGGAAATCGTTTTTGTATATATCTTTGTGTCTTTTTAAATTTATCTTAGTTTGTTGATTTTAGGGGGAGTAAATCCAATTTTGAAAATTCAAAAACAGTGAAAAATTTCAAAACCCAAAAACAATAGAAAAACAAAAATGAGTTTCCTGGCGAAAAAAAAAAAAAAAAAGAGAAAATGATAGTAAATCAGTGGTCTGTTGAAACATTTTTGAACTGAAATGCAAAATGAAAAATGTTAAGCAGCTCTATATAAGATGTATCGGTAGGCTCACAATCAGATTAGAGTGTGCAGGGTGATATAAACTTAAATCGACTGAAGACCAGGTGGGAACCACACATTGGCATATGGTCTTAGTACCGAAATTTCGTTTGAGAGATTGCCGAGGTTCTGAAATATTCAGTCTTTATGCTGCTTATCATTTGGGTATCATGGTTGTATCCCAAACCGTAAAAATAACGGAGACGAAGTCTAGATCTTCCATGATACTATACATACGTGTACATACTGCATTCGACCTCAATAAGTGATCAACAATCACATGTCCAAACAAAATAAGTGATTTTATATCACAGATTCTTTGCGGGAGTCAAGTTCGTCTCTCTGCTGTACGAAAGTACTGACCTGTTCACGGACTTGCTCCTGTGCCCTCATGCATATGAAAATCAAGTTCCTCATCAATAAGTGATTCTATCACATAGGGCTTGTTTTCAAATCAAAATAAGTGAGTTTCTCACATTTTTATACGGTCAAACAGATGATAAACAGTATACTCACCGGTAAGATGAATTCTCGTGCATACCTTGATACGAGAATGTGTCGTGTGTGGATGAACACCGGTCGGTAAGTATAAATCATACCTTAACGTATCCCCTAAACATGATTACATCTGATAAGTTGAGCTTATGTGGACAACAATACCGATAATTGTTATAGGATGCTTATCTAAATGTTAACTAATTGAACAAAAAGAGCGTTTTGGCGTGACCGTACACTGATATGATTCTCTTACCCTCGAAACTCGCAAAAAGAATGTCTGTAAATGTTTGTTTACTGCTTTCGTTTATGCATCTTTGTATATATTTATTTATTGCTTTCCGTCTTTTCTTTTGAAAAATGAAAATTCCAAAAAAGATTTTAGGTGTGTTTTAATCTAAACTTTATAAAATCCAAAAAGATTTTGCTTCTAGTTTATTTTTGATTGACCGATGTTGGAACTCGAGTCTATCCTACCCAAAATCCTGATCGTAAGCCGGAAAACAATTGCATCTTCATAAACAGTCGAAGTTAACAAGTTTTGAAAGTAAAAGGATTAAAATTGAATAATTTGTTAAACTTTCAAACTATTGTCGATAGGTGTTTGATTGAGATTTGATCTCACATGTGTCGTTTGTTTAAATGTTAACTATATTCCAAGCGGTTATTCTCATTATGCGTTTAGCTTTCTTGCATGTGCAGATGCTAAAGGCGAGGAGAACATGTTCGATGACAAGCTTTGGAATGAAGACACGAAGTGGAGGCACTCAAAGGATAAAATGATCGAGTTGCCGCTGACCCTTCATCAACACCACAAGGATCTAAAGAATTGACAAGTCAAAAGATTCACGAGCATAACTCAATGGAGAGTTTATTTTAAGGGGGAGTTTGTTTACACACTACCTGAATGAAAAAAGGGAGTTTGTTGATACACTTTCTTCTTACGACGCGTGAAGACTTTGAAGATCATCCGACATGAAAGACACAGAGGACGAACTATCACAGAAGACGAACCTCACGAGTAGCGTCCAAGGGGGAGATTGTTGGTACACTTTATGTGGACACGACTCGGCTCGGTTCGACTCGGCTCAGTTCGACTTAATTTCGACTCGGTTAGGTCCGGCTCCTGCCCGACGTCACGACATTCCTCTGTCGTGCGCCCCAGAGTTCGACACGCGAGGCACGGAACGCCGGAAGCCATTCCCGCACAACACATCACCATGACATCACCTTAGTGATGTCATGATGATGTCATCAAGTTTGTCTCTTATGCATAAAATGGTGCAAAGATTATAACAGAAACAAACCTTGGGCCGTAAATTACAACATGGGCCGAATATGTGTTGTTGGACTTTGTCTTGTGTTGGGCTTCTACATCAAATGACGAAACAGAAATAGGAATACTTGTATATCGACGAAACAAAAGTGTTTCGTCGACTTTATGTGTTTCGCCGTAGTCATTTCCATTTCGTCAGTATGTGTGTCTGTTTTAGTATAAATACCTCTCTCTGTTTCATTATGAATTAGAGATGAGAGCATACATGTAAAGAAACTCTGCCAAAATTCTGTCAAACTGTGTTTGTATCAGTTTGTATCGGTTCTCATCCCGTTAATCAATTGAGTGTGTTTCATTGGTTAACCCGTGTTCTTTATTGCACTTTTGTTTGGTTTGCACCGTCACGGGGATTCCGCACCCGTTACCGTGTTCGTGATAAACAAGGATAGGTTTAAGTTATCGATCCACCGGAAAAACGGACCTACACCCACTAATGTCTTCATTTGTATTTGTGAAATTAGAACTTTGTATTGCAAATTCTCTGTCTCTGCTTCACCAAACGAGTCCCTGCACAGATTCTGTGCATACTCAAACTCACAATTGTTCATCCATTGTTCGTGAATGATAATCGATCACACTTACATTAACATGCAAAGAAGCACCTACAAGAAAAATAGGAAGATCACGGTCGTTAACTTAAGATGTGCACTTGTGCTTTTAGGTAAATCCAAATTACCTTACACATTCAAGCTTGGTACACATATGTTACAAATTTAAAACCCACATTTCCGGTATTCACAGCAATATTACAAAATTGCTGTGTCGAAAGATTCATCTAACACTTTATGTGGAACAAGTACAGGACATACAGATATAATGTGGATCAGAAAAGAAGTGAGATATCAACTCCTATGACTATTTAAGCTGAAACAGGGTCATATTTATAAGGAAAGAAACCTATATATGCTTAATCAACTAATTTATTGGCATTAATCCACTTAAAAGTGCACTAGAATTTGAGCATGTATAAATGAGATAAAATACAACCAAAGTAAGAGTTTCAACTTCAACTAATAACTAATACCAATGTGCTTAAGACTTAAAGCACATAAAAATCAAACAAATTTGATATCAATTTATCTTCTAAAAGATTTATAAACATCTGTATTAACTCAGGACCTATAACATAACTTATTTTACATCCAAATACACATTTAGATCAAATACACAATTTAAGCAGCAGAAATTAAAGCAAATCTTCAAGTTTATTATACGGAGATTGTTGTTTTGTTACAAGTTTGGTTCAAGTTTATAGTGCAAACACCCAAAGGACCCTGAAGTGTTAGTATATTTGAAGCGTTGCTTAAAGAATATTTTTTAACTAGTTGTGACAAAAATGATAAAAGTGATTATGTTTTTTTTACTGGACTTCACATCATAAAAATTGCTTACATGGTTGGTGATGTGGATCATGACTGAGCAAGTGTTTGATGATGTGGAATGCCATAGCAACAAAAATACTAGCTAACGTGGATTGTGATACAGGCATAGACGAGATGGTAAGATTGGTTTTGAGTAACTTTAGATAGGATTGGTTTAGACACTTAGCTTAGCATTATAGTTATAACTCCATTACGACTTTCTTTTAAAAGTTTAGGTTGGCATATTAGATAAACATCATATATAAATTAGTAATATGACATTTAATTTTAAAAGTTATATATGTACTGGTATAATATTTAAGTAGCTGCATGCATTATTTAAAAAAAAGGGTAAATTACCCTTTTCGTTTTTTATGTTTGTAGCGGGTTGTAATGGATGACCTTTAACTTCAACAATTACAGTTACAGTCATTTATTTGGAAAACTCATTACACCTTAGGTCCTTTAGCACTAACTCAATTAGATTTTTCAGTTAAGTATGGCATGTACAACTGTACAAGGCACATGAGGGTAGATTAGTAATTTATTAATATATTTAAAATATATTTAAACAAAACCAAAATTTTAAAAAATAAAACAATAATTCAATTAGATGGATGGGAAATTAAAACCTTTGAATTTTTTTTGTTTTCATTTTCGAGATTACTTATAAGCAGTTCCTTTCTTCTTCCCTTAAATTACAAACATGAACTTCAATAACATAGATTTAAGAAGTCTTAAGGCAAAATGAGTGTAGTTAATGGAGATTTTGGTATGCACACATCACGAGCTTTAAACAGTTGTTGTTCTTGGAAACACTATCGTCGCCAAAGTTGTTGAAGATTTGAGAGTTAGGGTTTCATTCGAAGACGAAGAGGATGCTAATGGTGGTCAGGTCAGGTGTGGGTGGCGCGATGGTTGTCGGATTTGGTGGGTCAGCCGGATTTGGGGGTGTATGGTGGTGGTTTAACGACGTCACCAACTCCCTACGTCCCAGATCTTAATCGTATTTGGTGGGTTTCATTCGAACACACAAACACTAAATCTGAATCACCCACTCTTTAAAGACATCACCAACTCCCTATGTTCCAGATCTGAATCGCCCACCCTTTAACGACATCACCAGCTCCTTACGTTTTAGATCCGAAATCAACAAGGAACGAGAGAGATCTGGTAGTGATTTTGCATTTCAGGTGGTTTGCGAGGGTGTTTGTATCCGTGTTTGTAAGTGTGATTTATGATTTTTGAGATGCTGGTAGTTGGAGATGGTGATGTTGACGAGGATGGCGGTAGTGATGAATTCAAATTTTGATGGAGTGTGGTGGCTACGAAGATGGGTGAGGTGGTGGTTGTGGAGATGGCGATTGTGGTGGTGGTAGCCGGAGGTTGGGTTTCAGGCGGTGGTGGCTTTCATAGTGGGGAAATACAATAGTGGTTGGTGGTGGATAAGTTTTTTTTTGTTTTATTTATTAAGATATTTTAAAAGTTAAAAGACTAAATTACCCCTATGTGATCAAAGTTAACTGAAAATTTTAATTGGGTTAGTGTTAAAGAACCTAAGGTGTAATGAGTTTTCTAAATAAAGGACTATAGCTGTAATTATTGAAATTAAAGGTTATCCGTCGTAACCCGCTACAAACATAAAGGATGAAAAATGTAATTTACCAAATTTAGCTGGGCTAAAGTGAGGGTTGTTTAAGGAAGCCCAATAACGACCAATGTGAGTCAATCTTCCCCCTTTGCCCTCCTCTCCTATTGGGGACGAATGGAGTTTACTTCCGGCGACCGTGCCGCCGTTACCGATTCAGACGAACATAAACGACGACACTATTCGATTTTCAAACTCCCGTCAAACTTCACCAGTTCCTTCCGTTTCATTGAATTGCTTTCACCTTCTTCCACCACCGCAATTCATAATAATACTTCCCACCAAATCGAAACGACGTCGGAGAAGAATTTTACTATTCATACCGAGAGGCTGACGTGTAACACCTGTAATTACAGTTTTGATTCACTTCATGACCAGCGGTCTCACTTCAAGTCCGATTTTCATAGATTCAATGTAACTTCGCTTAACCTAATTGTCATTCTCTATTTTGTTAATCACGTGTTACTGCTTTTACTTTATGATTTTAGCTATATATACAATGAGTATTTGAGCTAAATATTGAGTTACTGGTCGTCACTTGAATTCAAACAAATTTTTAAGTAGAAGGCCTGTTTAGGGATTTTTAGACTTGTTTTAGGACTATAGGGCTGGTTTCGGGCTATTTTTGGATGTGTTAAACCAGTTTGGCTGGAATTTGTAGATTTTTTTTACTGGAGTTAATAGAATTTGGCCGGAACCTCGCCGGAACGTTACCGGAGTGTCTGAATGGCTGTAAGGCGCTGTCTTTGCAACTCACCTTGTTTGAGGGCTTAAGCGCGCGCCCGAAGGGCTCTTGACAACATAGGTACTAACCATTAATCTTAGGGGTAAATAAAACAGATACATGTTTCAGTAGGCATCAATCTTAGGGGTGTAAACAAGCCCAAAGGCTCGAGAGCTACTCGTTATCGGCTCGGTTAAAAGCTCGAACGAGCCGAGCTTTAACGAGCCCGAGCCTGAAATAGAGCTCGTTTAGTTATTGAGCCCGAGCTCGAGCCTGAAATACAAAGCTCGTTTAGGCTCGCAAACCTAAACGAGCCCAAACAAAAATTTATTTATTTTATATTTAATATGATAATAATGATGATAACATTGGCAAGCCGAGCTCGAGCCAAACTCGAGCCGAGCTTTGGCTCGTTTAAGAGATATTGAAGCGAGGCTAGCGGGCTCGAGCCGAGTTTTTAGCTCGTCTGAGGCTGTTCTTAAAATAGCTGGAGCCGAGCTCGAGGCTTTGGGTTTTATTCGCGAGCCGAGCTCGAGCTCAAATAAGGAGGCTCTCGAGCTCAAGCTTCATAAAAAACATGACGAGCCGAGCTCGGGCTCGACCCGGTTTGTTTACACCCCTAATCAATCTTCATACAGATTGTAGTTTTTGTTGATGAGATTATGTAACAACAAATATAAAGCCATAAGCCCATTCATACCAAGTTTTAAAACAATAATCTATACTATAATCTTTATAGGATTGAAGGATTCTCAATCTTTGACTTATCTCCTAATATTAAGGCTAATATATATCTGCTAATAACAATTATATAATAATAATTCAGAGTAATATATGTTTGTTACTGAAACTGGCCTTTGTTGTTATTTTTGCTAGAATGTTGAGGAATACTATGGTACTTGGGTGACTCAATATTTCGTGTAATATCTGTGTTTCATAATTTATGTTCTCTTTCTCAGATGAAGCTAAGCATTGCAGGGAAGGATACTATCAAGGAGGATGATTTTGATGAATGGAGTTCCAATTCTTTACTTAAAGATGATGATATTATATCAAGCATATCAGGTTCAGAAAACGAAGATAACAGAGAATTCGGTGGCCATGGTGATTTAAGTAGGGGATTGTTGGTGAGTACAAAACAGAAAGTTTCTATACGTCTGCCAAATGGAGAATCAGTTTCATTCTGGAAGTGCTTGCTTTTAGGTGACAATGAGAAAATTCGCTTTGAACATGATTTATCTGGACCCATAAAGGATGATGATACGCCGTTTTTGACAGTGAGGGAAGTGATTGAGAAACTGCTCAATGTGATCAACGAGCCTAGAAACAATACATGTTTGAGAGTTATCTTGCTTGCTAGCGCTGGTCATTTTGCTGGTTGTGTCTTTGATGGAAACACTGTTGTCACCCACAAAACATTCCATAGGTTTGTCCTTTTCTTAAATGTTCCATTTTTAGGTACATTTTGAGTTCAACTTAATTTTTTTTTTCAAAATAAAGTTTGCTTAGGAACTTGAAACTGATCTCCTTTTGACTGGACATACCACACACTTCGTCACTTTTTAACTAGTATAATACCCATGCGTCGTCGCTCAGGACGTCTCCTAAATATAGTAATACTATTGGCATATGGTATGCCTACACATTAAGAAACATGTATTAAATTAGGTATAAAACTTAAAAGTAAGTAATATCAAATTAACAATCAACGAAAGTAAACCATAGTAGTATAGTATAATCATATTGATCAAAATGTGTAAAACTAAGACTATGAGAGAACTTTTGGATGATTTCTGGTTATCTGACCAGTTTGAGATGAAAACACAAACCAAATAAAAAATAAAAAGAAAATACTTTTTCATGCTTTATGATAGACTAACAAGTCCTCCTTCATTGTCACTGTTCTTATGATATTTAGTGTGCACAAGATAAAATAATATGGTATCAGGACAATAGGCTCTAATATGCAGTTTTAGTCTTATTAGTTTCACTTCTACTAGTAGGTCTATGTTACATGACTTAACTGCACTGTTGCTTTCAAACTAAATACGGTCAGTTGGGCAAATTGCTAAAAATGCTACCTTTTTCACGTAGATATGTAGTACGGGCAAAAGCTGGTAAGAAGCAATCGGCAGAAGATGCTGGTGGCAATATTGCACATTCTGCAGGAGCTTCAATTCGACGGCACAATGAACTTGCTTTAACCAAGGCATGTTTTAACATACTTTTTTTTTTAAATTAAAATATATACATACATATTCCACTTTTGGAAGGTTGTTGTTTTGACCTATATAGTCAAAGTAAGACAGATAAAAGAACAAATATGAAATAGATGACTTTGTGAATGCATAGTAGTTTCATAACACAGAAGGCTGCATTTGTCAAACACTTTCGTCTATTTCTTGCATGCTGTAATTGTTTTTTAGTTCTTTGACTGATTCTCATTTAACATTTAGGATATCCGCGAACTACTCACTGCATGGAAGCCGTATTTTGATCTATCTACTGCTATTTTCATTCATGCTCCTTCACACAACCGAAAACAGCTATTTACTGGTGAAAATCCATGCTTCAGATGCCAGAAACATGTTATCAGACACATCCCATTAACAGTTCAAAGGCCAACATTCAAAGAAGCTCAACGGTTATATAAAATATTGACACAAATCTCCACTGAACCAGATGAAGAAATATCACTTGTTATCAAAGAAGATTCAACAAGTACACTTGTCACAGAAAACACAAATAATAACCTGAAAATTGAGAATCTTTCAGAAGATGATCTTGTTAAAAATGTGCAAAGAGTGCATATGTCATTGCCTTTACATGAAGCAGCAAAAGCTGGAAATGCAGAGAAAGTTCTGGAACTACTAGAACAAGGTTCTGATCCTTGTGTTATAGATGAAAGGGGACGGACTGCTTATAGGCTTGCAGCTGGTAAAGAAGTAAGGAATACGTTTAGACGTTTTATGGCGTTGAAACCGGATACGTGGGATTGGCAAGCTGCCAAAGTTCCCAGCCCGTTAACAAAAGAAATGGAAGAATCTCAGAACGTAAAGCAGGTATCTTCTGCAGTGTATAGTTTTGTCTATATTGTTCCTGCTCATTTATATACTTGATTGTGTATAGTAGTCTGAAATCGGCATATTTAGAGGTGGCTAGATGGGTTGGTGGGTGGGTCGCGTAATGGGTCAATGGGCCAGGCTGGTTGGTTTAGGCAGCACACGCTTTATTGTCCCTTTGAAAGGTTTTTGACAGGCCTGGCAAATGGGTCGGGTTGGGTGGGTTTGGGTTGCGGGTCAAAACGGGTTCGGGTCGAAACGGGTCGATTTAAAAAAAGGTTATTTTGGTTCTGGTCGGAACGGGTTCACTCAGAACGGGTTTCGGGTGACCCATTCCCTTCTAGTTATTTCTTTTTTGACACATTTTAGATGAGGCATGATCCAAGTCTTCCATTTTAAAAGTAAATGGGCTCGTATTGCCGCTGAGGTAGCATTATCAGTGTTTCATCTATATGTTGCATGATTTTTTTTTCTCTTTTAGGTATCCAGAAGGCTATAATATATTAAGTTTCTGATAATTTCTGAGATGCTGTATAAATATGAAGTGTTATTGTTGTCCTGTGTTTACTAATACCCAACTTTATATAATTGTTTTTAAGGCGAATAAGGATGCTAAAAGGAAAGCAAGAGCCAAAGAGCTGAAACGGATACACAAAGCTACAAAAAAGAAGGCTAAGGTGTTTATTTTGTTTCTTTTTCTTTTTTTCTAACATGAAATGTGATAATGCAATCTTCATTGAAATTATTTATATCCTTTTCAACGGTTTTCAAGAAATTATAGTTCAAAATGACCCGTTTTAATACAAATGGTTTGAAATTGGGACCTTTGGTTATTAAATGATCATTAGTTATCCTTTCGAAGTTTCCCTGTGAAAACCATTACCATACAATTATTGGTGTATTCAACTTGCTACATATAACTTGTATTGTTGTCCCATAAAAACTGTAGTATTATAATTTTCAACTATTCCGTGAATTTGTAAATAAAAAATTTGGGAAGTTTTCTAGTAAAATTATTATAAAAATGAATTTAAGACATTTAACTAATAGTAAAACTTTCTTCTTATATTAAGAAAATTTATAAAAGATTAACCAAGGTTCTAGTAAAATTCAATTTGCAGGAGGGCGTTCCGTCCAGCCATCAAGGAACTCGCCGGATTTCCAGTAGGGTTGCGGGAGCTTTGGTTTTGGTTTTTGGGAGTCTGGTGATGATAGCCTTTGGTCAAATGGTCAAAGGTAGGTGGTGGTTAGTAAAAAGTCGTTTTCTTTTAAAATATGACACGAAACAAGTTCCAAACTTTTTTGAAATCGTGAATGCTATAAATTTGCAATATTTTTTTTTCTTTGGAACCTTTTTGGGTCTCCAAAACATACACAACGTTAAGAACCTTAACTTTTAGTTTCTTTATCATTGCAGGAAGAAACCACAAAGAACGCAAGATGATTAAATGGAGGTGATTCGTATACTTTAAAAGTTATTCTTACACCCTAAAATACAACGTAAGTAAGTAGCATGTTGTCATTCGACGACCATAAGTTTGTTTTGTATAGATGTTAACTTTGACCTATTTACTTATAGTTTCATTGATATAACTTCTATTTCATATCTTATGAGTAACGCTAAAAAAAGTCAAATGAGTTTAAAGCCTGGCACTGTTATCCCAGAATCACTACTGTTCCAGGATCGTGTGCGAAACCTAGCCAATAGTTGTTCCTGTCAGCCGTTCACAAAAAAATAAAGGATGTTCCTGTCAGCCGTTCACAAAAAAGGATGTTATAAAGGTATTATACATTTACCTAAGGAGATTCGCTATAAATGTTTTTTTGTAAATGGTTAACTTTATTTCGACTTATTTACTTATGAGTCCGTTGATCCAATTTTTTTTATTTCTCTTTGCTGTATATTAAAGACTTGTGTAGAGTATATTAAAAGAATACAACCTATTAAATCACTCTATTATTTGAAACTTAGGGTGGGGTTCGACTACAAAGTCTATTTTTCCTACAAAGTGTATAAAGTCATATAAAACCACAATTTCAGTCATAAAACATACTCAAAACCCACAAATAACATAGTGAATATCACTAAAACACAATATCCAAACCATAACAATCCATAAAAACTTCAAACACACCATCCTAGAGCTATGAATATAAAACACAACAGGATAATCAACAAAAAACACACTAATGTTAGCCATTCGATAATCAAATGCTTATCATCCAAAACACAACGCAAAACCCACAAATATGGCGTTTAGTAATCTTCACTTTGTTATTTGGGGGGTTTTGAGTAGGGCTGTTCACGAGCCGAACCGAACCGATCAAACCTTTGCTCGTGCTCTGTTCGTTTACAAACCGAACCGAACAGAACCGAGTGTTTTTTCAAACGAGCCATAGTCGAACGAGCGCCTTTCGATCTGAGTATTTTTCGAACGAACGTCGAGCGAGTATCGAGCATCACATAACAAATAGAAAAGTGATGGGGTTGTTAGTTTTCACAGTAAAGTGGAGTTTTCGTCCCTAAGGTTTCGAGCAATTAGAATACAAGTATAAATTTACAAAATAACAAGGAATAGAAAAAATACTCAACTGGTTCTTCTGAATCATCTGAGCGGAAAGATGAATCGTCGATCGATTGAAGCAGACATTTGATCTATGAGAAGTTTGAAATCGGATGAACCAATTGCAGCAAGACCTTAGGGAGTTGGTATCTTGGCGACGGAGAATTTGAATAATGATGGTTGATGTGAGGTTTTAATTAGAATTATGTACTTCTGAATTGAACAGCGGGTTGACACTTGACGCTTCACATTTCGCCATTCGGTGTTTTGACAATTTGACTCAATTACTCTGAATTATTAGACAATGGACTATTTGTATAAGCCTTCAATTCTATAATTAAATGGACTCTAGTTGGATTTGAGACCAAACATTATTAATATGCGCCTCTAGTTATTTTATTAATATATATATACATATATATATATAGAGAGAGAGAAAGTATAATGTAGAGTAAACTGCAATTTTACACCCTGTGGTTAGGGGTGATTGGCACCCTTACCCCCCCCCCTAAGGAAATAATTGCAATTTTACCTCCCACTGTTTGCTGTTATGTTGCAACCTTACCCCCTGGCCTCAAATTTGTTGACTAATCTGTTGACTATAACTTGAAATGACTATAATGCCCTTTCATATTACCCCCTGTGTTTTTGTGCACTCTGTGATATTACCCCCTGCCACCACTGCCACCGCCATTCACCACCACAACCACCACTGCCACCTCCAGCCACCACCACAGCTTAATATCCCTTTCATATATAACACCACCACTACTTCCGTCACCGGAAACCTGCAACTCCGGTCATCTTCTCCAACGACTGCCACCACTGCCACCTCTACCACCTCCAGCCACCACCACAACCACCACTGCCACCTCGAGCCAAACCGAAGCTGCTGCTGACATGTTTGAGGTTAGTCTTTTGATTTGTTAGAAAGCTTGGATTGTTAATTGGACGATTGTTTGACTCTCACATGTTAATTTCTTAGCATCAGTTTGAGATTCTTCAATTGGGGAAGTTTTGTTTCATATTGTTGATTATATGCTTTCTGTCACCAACACAAATTACCTTTTTTAATTACCTAAAGTATGTTAGTTTGATCTTTGGTTCCATGTTAAAGAAATACAGTAGCAGCAGGGATGCATGAACAACTTACCATCCATCAATGAAAGATAAAAAAACCAATTGAAAGTAGGGGTTACAGCAGCTTTTATAAGGTAATATATTTTGTTATATTCATTTTGTCAACTCTTCTATCATACCCAGACATTGTTGGGAACATGTAAAATATAATGTTTTCAGTTTCACAATCATCCAAAGTCATTACCTTTTGTAGTAGATTGGATGGATAGATAAACAAGATACAAATAACAATTGAATTGCTGATGTGATGATGTAATGGTAACACTCTGGTACCATTTCAATTGAAGCAGGTTCTTCTATTGATTTTTAGTTGGTCTTTTATTATAGACACTTCAATTTGAAGTGGGTCATTATGGTGGGCAAAAGGCAAGGTAAATGAAAGAATTTGGTTCCAATTTGACATGGGTGATGCATGTTTTCCCCGTTATCTTTTTTAACCATCTCAAATCATTTTACTAACATTATGTTGGCTGATGCACCTTTTCCCCGTTATCTTTTTTAACCATCTCAAATCGTTTTAGGTGTTTGACAATGCTTTAACTTTGAATCTACTTATTTGACCCGTTAATGAACAGATAATCAATTATTATTGTTAATTGATGATGTGCAGGCTCAACCGGAGACTTTGAAAATAGTGCAGACCACCATTGCTAATAAGCTGTCGATTGATGAGTGCACAGTCGCCCACTTCAACCAAATTTGTCGATCTTGGTGCTGATTCTCTTGACACAGTGGTGGTTGTGGTGGTGGTGGTGGCTGGAGGTGGCAGTGGTGGCAGTCGTTGGAGAAGATGACCGGAGTTGCAGGTTTCCGGTGACGGAAGTAGTGGTGGTGTTATATATGAAAGGGATATTAAGTTGTGGTGGTTGGAGGTGGCAGTGGTGGTTGTGGTGGTGAATGGCGGTGGCAGTGGTGGCACGGGGTAATATCACAGAGTGCACAAAAACACAGGGGGTAATATGAAAGGGCATTATAGTCATTTCAAGTTATGGTCAACAGATTAGTCAACAAATTTGAGGCCGGGGGGTAAGGTTGCAACATAACAACAAACAGTGGGGGGTAAAATTGCAATTATTTCCTTAGGGGGGTAAGGGTGCCAATCACCCCTAACCACAGGGTGTAAAATTGCAGTTTACTCAATAATGTACTTCACGGCTTAACGTACGTTAACGTACGCGACCAAAACACAACCACAGGGTGCCAATCACCCCTAACCACAGGGTGATCTGATGGTTACGATTGTCGCGTACGTGAAGTATGATAAGGGCTTTTGTATGTTAACCGCTCTATATATATATATATATATATATATATATATATATAGAGGCCGGTTAACGTACAAATGCGCTTATCGTACATTACGTACGCTACAATCTCAGCCGTCAGATCATCTTCCCGCATTGAAAATCGCATGTGAAATTGAATTACCACATGCGAAATTGTTACAAAAAAAAACAACCTTCTATTTCATCAAAATTATCACATGCGAAATTGAATTACCACATGCGAAATTGTTACAAAAAAACAACCTTCTATTTCATCAAAATTATCACATGCGAAATTGAATTACCACATGCGAAATTGTTACAAAAAAACACCTGCTATTTCATCAAAATTATCACATGCGAAATTATTACAAAAAAAAACATGCGATTTTCATTGCGGGAAGATGATCTGACGGCTGAGATTGGCGCGTACGTAATGTACGATAAGGGCATTTGTACAGTACTCTTTACCTATATATATATATATATATATATATTAAAATATAATTCGAGCCAACCGAGTCGAACCGAACTGAGCGGACCTTTGCTCATGCTCGGTTCGTTTCGAACCGATCCGAACCGAGTGCTTTTTTCAATCGAGCAGAATCGAACGAGCAAATTCCGATTATTTTTCGATCGAGCATCGAACGAGTCTCGAGCGTCGAGCAATTTGAACAGCCCTAGTTTTGAGTATGTTTTATGGTTGATATTATGGTTTTTTATGACTTTTTACACTTTGTAGGAAAAATGGACTTTGTAGTCGACTCTCACCCTTGAAACTTATTCTTATTAGTCATATATGACACACTAACTAATAACTATATCTAAAAATACTAAAATATTTGAAAAAAAGTGTTTTGGGACAACTACTAAATATATTTCAAACTTGCCAAAGTGATTGTGGTTTGTTTTATATTAGTATTGTGGTAAAATGATGGGAAATTGGATTTAAATAATCCGAACTTTCACCTGTTGGCCAATAACACTCCGAACTTTCAGTTTGGCCAGCAGCACTCTCAACTTTCATCCTATTTTCCCAAAACACTCCCAAACTAACATATCACTAACCAAGTTAGTTTTTAAGTTTTATTTATTACACAAACAGTTCCTGTAGTTATAATTTACTAGTTTTAAGTTTTATTTATTACACAAACAGTCCCTGTAGTTGTAAAAAAAATCATAAAAATAAAAAAAAATCTAAAAATTCAAAAAAATTCAAAAAAATCATAAAAATTAAAAAAAAATCAAAAAAATTCTAAAAAAATCTAAAAAAATCTAAAAAAAAAAATCATAAAAATTCTAAAAAATATCAAAAAAAATTCTAAAAAAATCATAAAAAACCGTTTCGACCCGTACCGTTTCGACGCGAACTGTTTCGACGCGTACCGTTTCGACCCGGACCGTTTCGACCCGTACCGTTTCCACCCGGACCGTTTCGAACCGTACCGTTTCGACCCGGACCGTTTCGACCCGTACCGTTTTCGACCCGTACCGTTTTGACGCGTACCGTTCCGACCCGTACCGTTTCAACGGTACGGTTCGAAACGGTCCGGGTCGAAACGGTACGGGTTGAAACGGTCCGGGTCGAAACGGTACGCGTCGAAACAGTTCGCGTCGAAACGGTACGGGTCGAAACGGTTTTTATGATTTTTTTAGAATTTTTTTGAATTTTTTTGAATTTTTAGATTTTTTTTTATTTTTATGATTTTTTTTTATATAACTACAGGGACTGTTTGTGTAATAAATAAAATTTAAAACTAGTAAATTATAACTACAGGGACTGTTTGTGTAATAAATAAAATTTAAAAACTAACTTGGTTAGTGATATGTTAGTTTGGGAGTGTTTTGGGAAAATATGATGAAAGTTGAGAGTGCTGCTGGCCAAACTGAAAGTTCGGAGTGTTATTGGCCAACAGGTGAAAGTTCGGATTATTTAAATCCAATTTCCCTAAAATGATTTAAGACTAACATTGCAACATGATAAAGCATGGGAAGAGAAGTTCAAGGGGCTTATGGTATCAAGAAGTTGGATTCTGGACACATTTTCAAGATGTTCACTTTACCCCTCTATGTTTTGTTATAGTTTGTATGCTTATAAATATAAAAACTATTTTCAAGTATGGTCTCCATTCTCATAGGATTCTTTTTGTAGTTTCTCGTTCAAATCTGTACTTATTTTGCCCTCAAATTTGTCGTGACATCTTTGAACATTGACGTTTTTTTTTGTTCGAATGGCTAATTTATTTTTTATGCTAATAATTATAAATTATTCCTTTATGCTTAGATTTAAACCTAAGACCTTCCTTTTAAGAGTAAGAGACATGTGCTTCTACCAGCTAGGCTAACTCCACATTAACGAACACTAACATTATTTGTCGCAGCCACCACCAACACTATCACCCTTGATTTCTTAAAGTAGAAATATTTGTTTTAATTTTTTTACTACATTTAAGTAGAATCTTGAATTGTTAATTATATTTCTCCACATGACATGTTTAAATCATGTTAAAGGGAAATTAAAAACAATAAGTGTACATTGTTTGAATTAAAATGTTACTTCTTACTCAAAACTAAGGGAATAAGGAATAAACGAACCTCTTCCTTTTTAATTAAAATGTTACTTTGTTAAACTTTCTTGGTCAAAATGAATGGTTTAAACAAGTCAAGCCGCTCGTGAGCTACTCAAGCTCGTCTCGCTAAAAGCTTAAATCAAGCTAAGCTTAAACGAGCTCAAGCCTTAGTGGCCTTAAAAAAAGCTTGTTTAATAAACTTGCCCAATGAATTAATGCATCTAGGAAGGATTTTGAATTCATTTAGTTAAAGGAATTTGAAGGAATTCATGGCAAATTCCAATTCCATTGTCAACCAAACACAACATCAGATTCTGAGAACCAAACATCTTAAGAGATAGAATTCAGATTCCATTTCCCTTAAATTTCATTGAATTCCTGCGAAACAAACGCACCCTTAGTGTTTTCAAGACTCTAATCTGATTACAAAATCTATATTAGTTGGATAGTGAACTATCTTTGGAGGTTTAATGCTCAAAGAGTACTTTTGGGACTTTAATTTCATAGTGTTTCATTCTGGAGATATAAAACTTAACATGAGTTGATTGCTTTTATAACTAAACTAGGTTATTGCCCCATGTAATACACGGGGTGAATCATATTTATAATGTGAAATAAAAAAAAGTACGTTGATAATATGATCTAAGTATATATAATATAGAGTAATATGCAGACCAAATACGAAATAAATATTGAAGTTTGTATAGCCATTCATAATAATATGATCTGTTATTTGTTTTAGGAATTGTCATAGGAACTTAAAATTTTGTACAATTACTAATATTTATTGTGACATTTTTTTGTTCAAATGTAACGTGTCTGATTTTATCTGATAATATATTATTCTAACGGGTTATACTTGCATCATAAATTAAGTTATACTTTTAGATGATACATGTTTATATTTTAATTTAGAGTAAACTGCAATTTTACCCCCTGAGGTTAGGGGTCATTGGCACTCTTACCCCCCTAAGGAAATAATTGCAATTTTACCCCCCACTGTTCACTGTTATGTCGCAACCTTACCCCCTAACCACAGTCAACGGTAGTTTGACCCTTATATGTAAGGGTATTTTGGTAATCTTACCCTATATTTATTATTATTATTATTATTATTATTATTTTTATTATATATAGAGTAAACTGCAATTATTATTGTTATATCTAGATCTGAACCTCCATCATCATCATCTTCAACCATCACCGTCGCCATCTGAACCGCCACAACCACCACTGCCGCCACAACCATCACCGTCGCCATCATCACCACCCCCGCCACAACCAGTCTTGTCTTCTTCGTTATTGATAAGTCTAGATCTGAACCTCCATCATCATCATCTTCAACCATCACCGTCGCCATCATCACCACCCCCGCCACAACCACCACTGTCGCCATCATCACCACCCTAATTTTAAAAATATAGCCGCCACCACAATCTTAAGAACGATGACGATGAAGACAAGAGATCGGAGAACGGTGAAGATGACCGGAGATCGATGTGGTTGTTTGGTGGTGGTGATGGAATGGTGACGGTGCACAGAGGTGATGACCAGAGATTTGATGATGATGTGTTAGATTTAGTTTGTAATAAGAAGGGTTAGATTGTAATAATGTGATACTTGTGTGGAGTTTGTTGCTCCAGCTGAATACATGGTCCGGCCACCAATGCCACCTTTATACTTTTTCCTGATCGATGTATCAATAAATTCTGTTAGAAGTGGAATGCTTGAGGTGATTGCACAAACTATCAAATCTTGTTTGGATAACCTGCAACCAGTGATTCATCTCAATTTCTGGTAGAAATTACAAAATTAGATTTATTTCATTTAAAATTCAAGTTGGCTGATTTATTTTGATGGTTTAATTCATAGATCTGGTGATTTAAATTAAATTTTTTTGCACAAATTTAAAGAAAGCAAGAGGTCCTTTTATTTTGGTGCAAATCGTCAATGTGATTCTGAATCAGATTGGTGTTTGCAGAGATGGATGTTGTTGCAGCGGAGGTGATTGTCTTACAGTGGTGATTATGAATGGTTTGGTTGTATGTATGTGTATGATTGGGTGCTGGGGTGTGGAGATGACGGTGGTGATTGTTGAAGATGAAGGCGGGTGGTGGGTTTTTTAGAGAGAGAGAGAGAGGGGGGGGGGGGGGGAGGAAGAAGATGGCAGTGGTGGTTGTGGTGGTGAATGGAGGTGGCAGTGGTGGTTGTGGTGGTGAATGGCGGTGGCAGTGGTGGCAGGGGGTAATATTACAGAGTAAACAAAACACAGGGGGTAAAATAGTCATTTCACCACCAAGTCAACAGATCAGTCAACAAAATTGTGGTTAGGGGGTAAGGTTGCGACATAACAGTGAACAGTGGGGGGTAAAATTGCAATTATTTCTTTGGGGGGGTAAGAGTGCCAATGACCCCTAACCTCAGGGGGTAAAATTGCAGTTTACTCTTTAATTTATATCTAATCTAATAGTATAATCATTACGTTTTTTGTTTTAAATTTTTACACTTATTTATGTATAAGTACGAACAAATCACACTAAGCATATGTGTATATACATATACACAAGAAACATGAGTGGTTCAACGTATTGCACTTAAACGAAATATTAATTCGAACATTTTTCAAATCAACATTAAATCTATAAATTATAGATTAGATTTACATGGTTACTAATTTTATGGGTTTTTGTTTAATATTAATTCGAACATTTTTCAAATCAACATTAAATCTATAAATTATAGATTAGATTTACATGGTTACTAATTTTATGGGTTTTTGTTTAATAATTTCAAATCAAAATTAAATCCATAAATTATAGATTAGATTTAAAACATATTTTAGACTTTAGATTCAATCAAAATAAAATTCTAATATAATATTTAAATTTTTTAAATTTAAAATTTATTTATAAATTATTGATACCCTCATTGAATGACATGTGTCCCAAAGCAGGTTTCTTTTATTATATAGTATAGATGAGTAGAAAATGTCACCTCTACTTTTGTTGTGTTTCACAAGGTAAATGGGGCCACAAAATTGAGATTGAAATGGATCAATTGTACAAAATAAATTTTCATTGAAGCCATCATAGACAACTTTTGACACGTGGCATTTTCTTCTTTAGCCAAATTTGATAAGTTTTTACAACATAGTGGTGAACCTAACTTAATTATCCCTACTTTATTAGATGACCTATAAGATTTGAAACTCTATATATTTTTATATCATTAAAACAGAAAAAAATATATGTATAATGTATTAACATATAAATAAGCAACTTGAATATGCATACATGGGTGGTAACATGTGCTTAGGGGGTTTTTCAAAAAAAAAAAAAACTACAATTTTCCTTTGTAACCCTAAAGTTTTTATCTTTAACAATTTAAGTTTAAAGTTTAATCTTTATTTCCTTTTAACCCTAAAGTTTTAGTATTTGACAATTTAAGTTTAAAGTTTTAATCTTTCGTAATTTAACCCTTTTGATTAATTTAATTTTTCACTTCTAATTCAAAAGTTTCTATCTTATACGATTTAACCACTTTCATTAATTTGATTTTTTACTTCTAATTCAAAAGTTTCCATCTTTTGCAATTTAACCATTTTGATTTTTTTTACTTATGTGAGGTAATCTTGGCTTTGGGGTTTTTTAAACAAAAAATGGTTATGCATATGGTTGTTAAAACCTTGGCTTTTGGGGTTTTTAAAAAAAAAAATAATGTTTTTACTTTTCACCCAAAAGTATTTCATAAATTACTTTTAACCTAAAACTATTTGTTTTTTTTTACTTTTAACACAAAACTTTTTATCTTTTGCGATCTATCCTCACAACTTTTTTTTATTTTCAGCTTTGGTCCTTTATAGTTTTTGTTTTCCACAAATTTTTCGCTTTATACTTCGTTCTAAATTTTGTGACTTAACACATCGGAACGTGCGTCTTTGGTTTAACGTTTTTACGTTTCGTCTAAATTTTACGAGTTAACACGACGCAACGTGCGTGTGTGGGTGAACGTTTTTACATTGTCTATTTTTTCCCGTTTGACAGGTTCAACATAACGTGCGTGTCTTAAATCGACTTAGTTATAACTAAAGAATCCCCGCCGCATTGCGGCGGGTCGTAATTCTAGTTATTAAAAAATAGGAAAGGAACTGGACTCGGCCCAACTTAATCAGGTTGGGCCTAAGTGACTTGTTTAAGAAGTGGACCCGGCCCAACTTAATGGCATTTGTATCCTTCTTTCTGTCCACTCATTTCTTATCTCCACTCAGACCACTCCTATCTTATCATCTCCACTCATGATCTCTCATTTACATTCATTATTCATAGCATACACACCAGACCAGAATCACCAGATTACCTACTCTCATTCCAGTATCCAGTAAACCTCTTCACTGTTAGTTAACAATGGCTGAAACTGCTGCTTCTGCCCTTCTCAATGTCATTTTTCAGAAGCTAGCCGATGAAGCCTTCAAGAAATATGCTCGCTCTCAGAACATTCACTCGGAGCTCAAGCAATTGGGGATCACGTTGACCCAGATCCAAGCTCTGCTGAATGACGCTTCTCACAAGGAAACAACTCATGAATCTGTCAGGCTATGGCTCAATAGTCTCCAACATTTGGCTTACGATATCGATGACGTACTTGACGATGTGGCTACCGAAGCTATGCATCGTGAGCTGACCCCGGAATCAGAAGCAAGCACAAGCATGGTAAGAAAGCTCATCCCAACTTGCTGCACAAACTTCTCACTAAGTCATAGGTTGTCTCCCAAGTTAGATAGTATTAACACGCAGTTGCAACAACTAGAAAAACAAAAGTCTGATCTGGGTTTGATTGTGAAAGATGAAAAGCAAAAAAATATTAACAGAGGAAAAGAAACCTCTTTGCTAGAATCTTATGTTATTGGACGAGAAAGTGAGAAGCAGAAATTACTCATCAAGTTGTTGCAGGATGAGGCATCTACAGAAAACTTTAGCATCGTACCCATAGTCGGTATGGGTGGGGTAGGAAAGACGACTTTAGCAAGACTTTTGTATAACGAAGCACAGGTGAAGGATCACTTTGAAGTCCAAGCATGGGTTTGTGTTTCTGATGATTTTGATATCTACAAGATAAGCAAAATCATGTTTCAAGCTGTGTCTTGGGAAAATAAGGAATTTGAAGATTTTAATCAACTTCAAGGGGCTCTCATAGAACAACTTAAAGACAAGCGATTTGTGTATGGGGAAAAGAAGGAATTTGAAGATTTAAATCAGCTTCAGATGGCTCTTGCAAAGCAACTTAAGGACCGACGGTTTCTACTAGTACTCGATGATATGTGGAATTTGAACTATGGAGATTGGGAAAACTTGGTGCGCCCGTTTCAATTTTCGGCTCCTGGAAGTAGGATAATCGTGACAACCCGCAAGGACCAATTGCTCAAAAAGCTAGGTTTCGATCATCTAGATCATCTCGAGATTTTTTCGCATGAAGATGCTTTGTCTCTATTTGCTCTACATGCATTGGGTGTAGATAACTTTAACTTACATGCAACACTTAAACCACAAGGTGAAGGTATTGTGAAAAAATGCGGTGGTTTGCCTTTGGCGTTAAAGGCAATTGGAAGGCTATTGAGAACAAATATAGATGGAGAATATTGGGATGAGGTGCTTAATAGTGAGATTTGGGATTTAGAAAATGCCGATGAGATTGTTCCAGCCCTTAGGTTAAGCTACCATGACCTTTCAGCTGATTTGAAGCAATTGTTTGCATACTGCTCGTTGTTCCCTAAGGACTTTTTGTTTGACAAGGAGGAGTTGGTACTATTATGGATGGCTGAAGGGTATTTGAATCGGCCACCTGCAAACAAGTCACCCGAACGTTTAGGCCATGAATATTTTGAGAAATTGTTATCAAGGTCGTTTTTCCAACATGCACCTAATGACAAATCTTTGTTTATGATGCATGATCTCATGAACGACTTGGCTACATATGTTGCTGGAAATTCTTTTTTGAGATTTGACAAGCAGATGGAGATGGCAGAAGAAGATTTAGCAAAGTACCGCCATATGTCATTTATTCGCGAGGAATATGTAGTTTACCGGAAGTTTGAGGCCTTCAAGAGAGCTAAGAATTTGAGATCATTCTTAGCTGTATATGTTGGGGTGGATCAAAGTTCAAACCAGTTTTACCTATCAAGTAAGATTCTGGTTGACTTGCTTCCACAGTTACCATTGTTAAGGGTTCTTTGTTTGAGTCGTTTTGAGATAAGTGTGGTACCAGACTTCATTGGTAGTTTGAAGCACTTGAGGTATTTTAACTTATCACAAACTCAAATTAAAGAGTTACCAAACAATATGGGAAATCTATATAATTTACAAACACTGATCGTTTTTGGCTGTCGGAATTTGACAAAGTTGCCTAAAAGCTTCTCAAAACTCAAAGAGTTACGGCATTTTGACATCAGGGATACTCCGCTTTTGAAAAACTTACCCTTAGGGATTGGTGAGTTGCGAAGCCTAAAGACTCTCACCAAGATCATCCTTGGAGGAGACAGTGGCTTTGCAATAACCAAGCTTAAGGGATTAACAAATCTCCAAGGGGAAATTTCAATTGAGGGGTTGCACCAAGTGCAAAGCATGATGCATGCGCGAGAGGCGAACTTATGTCTAAAAAGGCTTACTAAGTTAGAGTTGAAATGGGGTGATGGTTCTCCAAGGGAAACACTTGAGAAAGAGGTTCTTAATGAGCTAAAGCCTCATATTGATAAGTTGAAAATCCTTGGCATTGAGTGTTATATGGGGATAGAGTTTCCAAATTGGGTTGGGGATCCTTCTTTTCATGATTTGGTTCATGTGTCGATACGTGGTTGTAGAAAATGTACATCTCTACCACCATTTGGGCAGCTACCTTCACTTAAGGAGATGTTTATTCAAGGCATGGATAAGGTTAAAGTCATTGGTTTGGAGTTTATTGGTACTACTATTGTCGGCTTCCCTTCACTTGAAATTCTAGGGTTTGAAGATATGCCGGGGTGGGAGGTATGGTCAACCGATGGCAAGGTAGTGTTTCCATCTCTTCGTGAGCTTCAAATAAAAAGTTGTCCCAATTTAATTGACATCTCACTTGAAGCACTTTCTTCACTAAGGATTTTAACCATAGATGGATGTGGTGATGGTGTGTTGAGAAGTCTGGCCCAGGTGGCTTCATCAATTGCCAAGTTAGAAATAAGATCAATTCCAGAACTTACATATGAGGTGTGGATGTCTGTTTTAAAGTATCTTGGGGAAGTTGAAGAAGTAAGTATAGAAAGGTGTAAGAGAATAAGACACTTGTGGGAATCAGAAGAACAAGCAAGTAAGGTTCTTGTGAATATAAAGAAATTAAATGTACGGTACTGTGAAAATCTGGTAAGTTTAGGGGAGAAAGAGAAGGATAATTCTGTGAGCAATCTTCTATCATCTCTTAGGATGTTGGATGTGTCGGGGTGTGAAAGCATGGTGCGTTGCTATTGTCCAAGTAATATTGAGAGTTTGAGTATTTATGTTTGTGAGTCAATTACATGTGTCTCCTTCCCAATGGAAATGGAAACTGGAGGAGGAGGTCAAAAGCTCAAGTCACTTACTTTATGTGAATGTGAGAAACTAATGGAAAAGATCAACAACACAAACATGCCAATGCTTGAAGACGTGTATATTTATGGTTGGTCAAATCTGAGATCAATCACTCAATTGAGTAACTCAATTCACCTCACCCTTTTGTCGATAAAAGATTGTCCAAGTCTTGAGTCATTTCCTGACATTGAGCTATCAAATCTGACCTTGTTAAAACGTCTGAATATCACAAAATGTCCTAGTATTGATGCATCCTTTCCTCGTGGGCATTGGCCTCCCAATTTGGTTACCCTTGGGATAGGGGGGTTGAAAAAACCTATCTCAGAGTGGGGCCCCCAAAATTTTCCAACTTCCCTTGTTGACCTTCGGTTATTTGGTGAAGCCCATGTGAGTAACTTTGGTCTGTTGTCAAGTCTTCTTCCTTCGTCTCTCATTAAATTTCGCATTGAAGAATTTGATAATCTGGAATCACTTTCAATGGGACTCCAACACCTCACATCACTTCAACACCTCTCCTTTAACAAATGCCCAGAGATGATACATCTACCAGAGACACTATTACCTTCACTTTTGAGTTTGACAATATCTGAATGCCCAAGATTGGAAGAAAGGTGTGAAGGAAGAGGCTCCCACTACTGGCCCCGAATCTCTCATATCCCCAAAATCCAAATAGACTTCAGGTACTTATTTTTTTTTTTTAAATCAGAAGTTTCAATTTAGTAGGATTAACGAATATCTTATACATTACAACTAAATGTTGCAGGGACATAAAACCATTACATCCTAAAGGATATTCTAGGTGATGGAACACTCTACAGTTGAATGGGACAGAGAGATTTTAGAAATGTAAGTTCCTTTCAATAAACCTGTTTTAATTATTGGTATTAATTATATAACACAGGATTCATTCAGGAAAGCATGTTGGATTTGACAGAATAATTGCCCAAAATTGAAAGAAAGGTGTGAAGGAAGAGGCTCCCACTACTGGCCCCTCATCTCTCATGTCCCCAGCATCGACATAATCGACAGGTAAATATCCTCTGATTTCCATAAGATAAACAGGTATTCTCAGTTATCTCTTGTAAGGTTCTGTTTTTTTCTTTTTAATTGAAACAGTGATGTTTTATTTAGTTCATCTTTATTTCAGCTAGACATGCAATAAATATTAATATTATTTTCGACTTTCGGTTCAAATAAAAGGGGGCTGAATAGATATGTTGTTTTTTTCTTAGCCAATTTCATTATCCTTTTTGCTATTTCTTGAATCGAGTTTGTTCAATGATTCATTTTTAGGAATTCCATTTTAAACATGGCCTTTTAACTTGAAAATTATACCTGCTGATCTGATTCTGTAAAACACATAAATCAAGCATTTTCCTAATTATCTTAAATCAAATGTTTCAATTTAGTGGGACAATAGAATATTTTATAGAATACAACTATGTTTTGCAGGACCCTATAACCATAACATTGTAAAGGATGAACATTCACAGTTGACCGAGACAAATGAGAGAACAGAGAAAAGTTGACTCTCAACCTATGAATGAGAGACTTTGGCAGTGTAATCTTCAGGAAAATGGTGTAAATCTCGGGCATATGACAACTGAACCAGCAAATAACAATCAAAGCATCAATTACATAAGTGTAAGTTCCTTTCAGTCTACAACATTTGACCATCCCATTATCATATAACAAGCTGGTTTTGATTATTGGTATTCATGATATAACAGAGGATTTATTCATGATAGCACGTTGGATTCATTATTCAAAGATGCTTTTGGAGTTGATTTTGACAGCATATGTGGTTCAAGTGAAGAAGGTCGATCTAAATATCAAAGAATTATATTACACACACATATTATATAACAACATGAACCCTTGTATAATTATATTATATTATATATAAATGAGTTGAAATGATCACATCCACAAAATATGAAGTACAGTTTGACTCTTGATGTCAAACTGATTATATTTATTTCCAAATTAATTACTATTCTTCATTGTTTTGAGAATAGTATTAAATTAAAAATGGGATAAAAATGCAACACGTTCCACATCATCTTTAGTGGCAAAAGTTGTTTTCTTTTAACATTCTTGTTAGATTTAAATTTTAAAAGCAATGGGTTTGGCCACTAATGTCAAAGAGTGTTGTTTGACCCTTGAAATTTTTTAATTTGCAGTTCAAGAAAGAAGAAATTCTATCAAGCTTCTTGAGTTTTTTAACATTCTTATTACATTATTGAGATTCAAGATAAGGTTGCAACAGAAATCGAAAAAACAACAAAAATGAGAAACCATGTCACAAATGTTGTAGAATTTGCAAACGGTGCGAGTGGTATGCTATCTCAGATATTTAGCAATTTCTCATAACTTACAGGAGAGTCAGAGGCTCATATCGTAACAGGTTGGACCTACCAAAAGTTCTTTTTGTCTAAAAGTTATAAATTAACTATTAATAATAATTAGTGTCTCAACAGAAGAAGTAATATTTCAATGATAAGCCGATTTTTTTTACTAAAACAATTTAAAGGGTTTTAATTTTTTTTTATTACACTTTTGGTAACTTTACATCTTATAATACAAATGTGGCAAGCTTTCATATGCTGTTGTTTACTAGGATGAAATTTTTAGGTGGAAACAATACCATCAGACGCCAGATTTATATGCTTTGCGGGGTGATGATGTATCTATTGGTTATGATGTGAAGAAAGGAGATACCATACCTTATCAGCCATATGCAATAGGCAGGGTCAAGTTTGATGCGTTCGAACCAGAAAGATGGTTTCATCACATTGTTGCTTTCATCCGGAAAGCTTCTTTAAGTTTACCGCTTTGCAGGTTCGTAAAAATACAACCCATATCGATCATTCCTTATTCATTCAGATCATGTAACTGAACCATTGATTTGTAAAATTTTATGTGGTCTGGTGTCAACCTTCAAGTTATGTCATATGACCAAAGCAAAAATTTTGACATGATTTACTATTTTGATGAAGAAACACAAGAGGGACAGAATTTGTTTGGCCCAAGATTTGCGTATGTGCAGATGAAGATCTTTGGTTCTATTTAGTTGTTTCATTTTCAAGGTGAATGAAAACCAAATTGCAAAGTACAGAATGATGCTTAATCTTCACATTGATGGTGATACAGAGTTGATCCAAGATCTAGCACACTTGTAGTTGGTGCAACTAGACACACTGAAGCTAAAAAGGGCATAGTTTTCATTACATTTGAAGTTATGCACATAAACGTCACTACAAGAAATTCAAGTATTAGTGGCGACACTTTTAGCGGCGACATCTAAAAAGTCGCCGCTAAAGGTCTTGATCCGGGAGACGGGCTTTACAAAAGATCTGGGCCGTTGTTTGCTTATCTGATCCAATGACTAGGGTTTGTCCCTGAATAAAGCATGTCTAAAAAGCTCACAATCCATTTTAGCGGCAATGTTCCCTCCGAGATGAAATCTGCACACAGGCTTCTCTCTCACACCACAACTCACCACGCCGTCGCCGCACAACCTTGAGTCTGCCGGAGCATCGCCGCACCACCTTGATTCTGCTGGAGCACCGCCGCACCACCTTCACTCTGCCGGAGCACTGCCATCTCTTTCTGCCTTAATCTCTGACGCCACTCGACGGTACGTACAATCCATCCGAATTTCTTTGCAATTTTAGTGCATATGTTGGTAATTTGTGTAGTTTTTTGCCAACAATGAAACTGTAAAGTAGATGACTTGAAAGAGGAAGACAAACAAACATATACTGTAAATTTAGGGTCGATGTGCGTATGTAATTCGGAAATTGGAATGTGCGTTTTCTATGTGGGTATTTGGAACAGATTCGGAAATTGGAAGACAAACATATACTGTAAATACATATACAGTATTTGGAATGTGCGTTTTCTGCTATGTAGAGGGTTTTTTATTTGCGTTTTGGAACTGATTATGTGATTAAATTGCAATATTTGGTTCTTTAATGTTTGGATAAGCTTTTGCATTTATCCTCTTTATTGCGAATCTGCAGGGGTTTGAAGGCTTTTACTAAAGAATGTCCTGCTACAAGACTTTTTGCTAAGTGTTAGACAATATATTTTAGATAGTATTTTATATTTACTATTCTTAAGGGTATCTAAGTGTAACATCTTTTCCTATATATAGGACATCTTGTAATTGTTTTTACGTAACAATAACAAACATTATTCTGTGTTATTATGGTATCACAGCTAGGTAATTAACCTAACCCTAAACCCCACCTGCCGTCAGGCAAATTTTTTTTTCATAACACCCCTGCAGTCGATCAATATCCTGCAGTACCTTATCCCCCACATCCCTGTAGCTGCTGTAACCTTGCTGCTGTTAACCCTTCTGCAGCCATATTCCAGCCGCAACCTACAGTTTATCCCAATTTCTGTTGCCTTAACCCTGCTGCCAACGCAGTCAATACCCGTCACAACCATGGCTATGATCTCTGCCTTCACAACCATTGAAAAGACAGCCCACAATTCCCATAAATTTGCTTTTAAACTCTCACCCACTAACTATGGATTCTGGAAAAATATGATCCATCCATTCTTAGTCACCAACTATCTATTCGGTTATATAGATGGAACAATTCCCTGCCCACCATCCCGTACTGCTGCCACCACTGACACTGCATCGATGGACAACCCTAGTTACTCAAATTGGGTTGCCAAGGATGCTCATGTCAGAATGCTTCTTATCTCTACTATATCTGAAGCATCCTTCCAACATGTTCAAGGCCTCACCTCCCGTGATTTGTGGCTCTCTCTTGAGCGAGCATATGCACCACACAATTCTTCCAGAGAATACACACTAAAAACTCAGCTGTTAAAGCTTGAGATGAAGGGTGATGAAACTTCTTCCGCTTACCTTACTCGTGCACAGGAATACGCTACTGCTCTAGCCAATATTGGCGAACCTTTCAAAGACAAGGACTTGGCTATGCTTGCTGTTGCAGGCCTACGTGAAGAGTATACCGGTTTAAAACAGAATCTTCTCGCACGCTCTCCACCTGTGACATTCAATGAATTGTATGGTTTGCTAAGTGACCATGATTACATGATTGCTCGTCACACCGCTGCTGCTCCTCAGGCATTCACGGCTGCCTTTGCTGGTCCTGCACCTACACCCTCAGGTAACCCCCAAAGCTCACAATTTGCTGCTGTCCAACAAATGGCAGCCCAATTAGGGTATCAACTCAGCCCTCTAATTCAGCAAACCAGCCAATCTCAGGCCTTTATGGCAAGTCGGTCATTAAATAATAATCGTGGCAATAGGCGTGGCAATTCACGTGGCACCTATCGTGGCAATTATAACAGAAATCGGGATGACTCTCGTGGAACCGGTGGCCAAAATCGCCAACCATCTTTTGCGTGGGCATCTACGCAAAACACAGTCTATGGTCATTGTAACCGATGCGGTATAGGCCACATCCCAGCTCAGTGCCCTAATAAATCTGGTTCCCCCTCCACAAGTGGTTTATCACAGCAAAGTTATGCAGCAGACTATGCAACTTTCTCCAGTATTGGCTCCCCATATGGTTCAACCGACTGGAAACCTGATACCGGGGCCAATGGCCATGCCACTCCAGATTTAACAAATTTGGATCACTCAGAAGCTTATAATGGTAATCACTCACTTCATGTTGGCGACGGTAATCCCCTTCCCATCTTTCATGTTGGTTCCTCAAAAATCTATTCCCCTAACAAAACTTTTAAACTCTCTAATGTTCTTCATGTACCCGCACTTAAAAAGAACTTGTTATCTGTACAACAATTTTGCTTAGATAATGATGTTTTCTTTGAGTTTCACTCGTCTTTTTTTGTTGTGAAGGACGAGTCTACACGTACCATCCTACTCACGGGTCCAAGTGATCAAGGTCTTTACACGCTTCGCTTGCCTCAGTTAAAGTCTCTTCCATATGTTTCTTTCACAGCCACCAAAGCATCCTCAACAATTTGGCACCATCGTCTTGGACATCCCCATGCTCGTGTTTTTAATTCTATTATTTCTAGCAATTCATTACCTGTTTCATCTCATTTATATCATAATTTGTGTTCTTCTTGTCAAATGGGGAAGTCCTCCAAATTGTCTTTGAACCTTTCAAATTTTCGAAGTAATAATATATTAGATTTGGTTTATTGTGATGTTTGGGGTCCTGCTCCATCACTTTCTTTTGATGGACACAGATTTTTTATGTTATGTGTTGATCATCACTCTCGATATATGTGGTTTTACCCTTTGGCTCAAAAATCTGATGTTTACTTAACTTTTAAATTATTCGTTCTTATGGTGGAAAGACAATTTAACACTAAGCTTAAAAATGTACAAACAGATTGGGGGGGTGAATTTCGCAACCTTGCACCATTCTTCTCTTCACTTGGTATTATCCATCGACGTTCGTGCCCACACACAAGTGAACAAAATGGCATCGTCGAGCGTCGAAACCGTCACGTTGTTGAAACGGGCCTTGCCCTTTTGGCTCATTCTAACACTCCGCCACGTTTTTGGAGCTTTGCCTTCGAAACGGCGGTTTTCTTAATCAATCGTTTGCCCTCTCGAAGTAACTCCAACAAATCACCCTTTGAACATGTTTTCAAACGACCACCTGATTACTCCTTTCTAAGGGTATTCGGATGTCAATGTTTTCCCTATCTACGACCATACAATCGACACAAAATGGATTTTCGTTCCACTCCATGTGTCTTTCTCGGCTATAGCCCATTACATCATGGGTATCGGTGTTTGGATCTAGACACCGAACGCGTGTACATTGCGCGTCACGTTCGTTTCAATGAAACCCATTTTCCTTTTCAACCTAAAATCCCTCGACCTACCACTGAACCTACCCCTCCCTACTACTCCACCTTCCCTGACATACCTGGCACAATCCCCACGGCTGAAACAACCTTGACGGCTGATACAACCCCCACGGCTACCCCAACCCACATAGCCACAACCACACCCACAGTCGCTACTGCCCCCACGGTTACCCCAATTGAACCCGTGTCTTCACCCACCTCCCCACCTCCATCTCCTCCACCCCGCCCTCGTCCATCCAACCTTCGCCAAAATCCAAAACCTACAACCCGCTATGATCCTTCTGCCTACCACACTTCTACTCATCCTTCTGAACCTTTGGAACCGTCCTCTTTTACTGTTGCCAACAGATCTCCGAAGTGGCGTCAAGCCATGGCTGAAGAGTTTGATGCTCTTGTTAAAAATGGAACATGGTCTCTTGTGCCTCAGGTTCCCAATACTAATATTATTGATTCAAAGTGGGTTTACAGGATTAAAAAGGATGCAAATGGGCAGGTTACCAGGTACAAAGCACGTCTTGTTGCAAAGGGATTCAATCAAAAACCGGGTATCGATTATCAAGAAACATTTAGCCCGGTTGTCAAGGCTACTACTATTCGGGTACTTTTGTCTCTTGCAGTTACAAATCAATGGCCACTTCGACAGTTAGACGTTCAAAATGCCTTTCTCCATGGTGATTTAAAAGAAACTGTCTATCTTCGCCAACCACAGGGTTTTGTTGATACATCCAGACCTGATCATGTATGTTTACTACACAAGTCACTATATGGTCTCAAACAGGCACCGCGAGCATGGTTTGAACGCTTTTCTACCACGTTACATCATCTCGGTTTTATTGGCTCTAAAACTGACCCATCTTTATTTATCCTCAAGAAACCGGGTACTTTGGTGTATGTTCTTGTTTATGTGGACGATATTATTGTTACAGGAAATAATGCAGCAGCCATTACCGACATCATCAGCAAGTTGGGAACTGCGTTTGCAGTTAAAGACCTCGGCACTTTGCATTATTTTTTGGGAATTGAAATTATACCTACTGGCAAGAATCTCATTCTTTCTCAGCGAAAGTATATTTGTGATTTAATCACCACACCAGGTTTAGCTGAATGCAAACCTGTTCCATCTCCTATGAGTAGCTCGCAATCCTTGGCTATTGCTGACAGCCCTTTGCTTGTTGATCCTACCAAATATCGCCAAACTGTCGGTGCTCTTCAATACGCCACTCTTTCCCGACCCGACATAACCTTTGTGGTCAATAAAGTGTGTCAGTTCATGCACTCTCCCACAGAAAATCACTGGTCAGCTGTCAAACGCATCTTACGATATCTTCAAGGTACATCTAACTACGGTCTTTTCATTCGCCAGAACTCTGGTTCTACTCTTTAGGCATTTACTGATGTCAACTGGCAAACTACCTTGCAAGCTTATTCTGATGCTGACTGGGCCGGCTGTCCTGATGACCGTCGGTCCACGGGGGGATTTGCCATCTACCTAGGTTCCAATCTTATCTCGTGGAATGCTCGCAAACAAAGAACGGTCTCACGATCTTCAACCGAATCAGAGTATAAAGCACTGGCTGACACAGTTGCAGAAATAACTTGGCTACAAGCTCTCTTAAATGAACTTGGTGTTATCTCCAAAGTCTCACCTACACTTTGGTGTGATAATCTAGGTGCAACATATCTCTCTGCCAATCCTGTTTTTCATGCCCGCACTAAACATGTTGAAGTCGATTATCACTTTGTTCGTGAACAAGTTACCCAAGGGAAATTGGCAGTCCGGTTTATCTCTACACATGATCAGATTGCAGATATTTTTACAAAGCCTCTGCCATCACAAAGGTTCCTGCTGTTAAGGTCCAAGTTGCAGGTCGTTCCCCGCCCTCAACTTGCGGGGGGATGTTAGACAATATATTTTAGATAGTATTTTATATTTACTATTCTTAAGGGTATCTAAGTGTAACATCTTTTCCTATATATAGGACATCTTGTAATTGTTTTTACGTAACAATAACAAACATTATTCTGTGTTATTACTAAGCATTAGAACATTGAAGAACAGGTAGTACATACTTTTAAGAACCTTACTGAACACTTGTCGGTAGCTGATGCTGATTATCAAAAAGGGATTATATATTGTGTATAGACCTGGCAAACGGGTCGGGTTGGGTCATGGGTCAAAACGGGTTCGGGTTGGAACGGGTTCGGGTCAGAACGGGTTTCGGGTTGGTTAAAAAAATGTCTTTTTAAAAAAAAAAAAGTGATTGTACATCAAGGGTCAATTTTGTCGGGTTAAAACGGGTCCGGGTTGGTAACCTTCGAATAATGTAATTATGTTCAATTTGATTTGTGGCTTAGCATTCATGTCTTCGAGCGGGGTTTGTTGTTGAGGAACTTAGGATGTATTTGAGACTGATTGTTGAATTAACGATCGTGTAAGTGTTGATTGATTAGTATTGTATGTTTTCGTCATGTTGTTTGCTATAATTGATACGTTTTAGCGATTTTATGATTGCAGTTATGTTCCGTTTGATATGTAGTTCACTATTCATGTTTAGATTTAGCTGATAATTGATAGTCTCCCTGATTCCTTTTTGTAATCTGTGATATTATCTATTAGTGCTGTTTGGGACAATCTCTGTGTTTAACTTGTTTTGGTTATGCTTTTAGTCTTTTGATAAGCAACGCTGTATTCGTGTTCTAATTTCTAAATTAACTGAAACCTATAGTTTGTTTCTGGTAATTTATGCTGCCTATGTGTTTGAATTCAAGCTGTATGTGAGTGTGATCGTTGAATTAATGATCATGTAGGTGTTTATTGACTGGTACTGTATGTTATCGTCATGGTGTTTGCTATAACTGTTCGTTTTAATGTTATTGTGATTAGAATTAAATAATTTTCATTCAATTTGATATGTAGCCTAGCATTCATGTTTCAGTTTAGCTGATAATTGATAGTTTATCTGAATTTGTTTTTGTAATCTGTGACTGCTGTTTGTTTGATTTGATTTGATGGTACTGGTTGAAACGGTACGCGTCGAAACGGTACTGGTCGAAAAGGTTCGGGTCGAAACGGTTCACGTCAAAACGGTACGGGTCGAACGGTTCGCATCTTAAAAGTCATGTTTATTAAAAATGTAAAAAAGGGGCTGTTTTTCATGAACCTTACGGATTAACAGGAACAAAAGTACAAAACGTCCGTGCTTACTAACAACTTAGGAATAAATTATAACTAGATTTATATTATATATTTTCTTTTAAAAAAACATAGTGTGGTAGTAAGGTATTTTTTCTCTATTTTAGAGATGAAAGGTTTAACTCTTCAAGATGAAGCGTTTAACTTGTTGGGTGTAAAGGTTTTATTGAGCCTGCTTTAATAATCGTTCAAATTAGATGCATATGGGGTTGATTCTAATTGTTTAATTCACTGTGTTTAAAACTGCTTCAAACAGGCAAGTATTACTGGTTGAACTAGTTCCCAAAGACATCTGGTACGATAAACCCATCTAATTAGGGTACCAGGTTTTTTTTTTACTGCAGATTTCAAACCGCCAAAAAATCATGTATTATCGATACATACCGATGAATCGGTTTATACCCATATTTAAAAGCAAACACCATCATTCATAATATACAAATAGATTAATTGTTTCTCAACTTGTGAAGTTATCAGATATTTACGAAGGGGTGATTCCTTAGCGTCTCAAGAAGCCACACGCTTGGACAAATGCTATAGGCGGGTTTTCCCGACTCTTGGCACCCAATTTCGTCATCAAAAGCTCCAATTTTGAAGTAAAGGTTTTCCCCAATTTTAACAGTTTTAATTAATTCCGTCTGCGAAAGACGGCTGGATTTTTTAACTAGATATTTATTCGTTGTTTTTTAGGCTGTTAATTTCAAGGAACCCTTGGAGCGGTTACAAGTTGCGTCTGATGGCACTTGGCATTCATGGGCTAAGTTATGTAGCTCTGATTGGAACTTATAACTGATGAAGAATTAATGGAGATTACCTCTGACGACAAGTTACCACTAATGAGGATTATGGAACTTGCCTATGATTCAAGTAACCATCTGATGGAGATTAAAGGAATATACCACTGAAGCAAGTTACCTCTAGTGAAGATTGATGAAGTCTCACTAATGAAGAAGAGATGCCACGTGTTAGCCTATCATTTGACGAAGACAATCTGTTGGGAGGATGTTATACGTAATTGTCACTTGTCTATACGTACATGTCAACAAGATAACAAAAACATGAGTCCGCATTGAATTTATTATCACTTGACCCCATAGCTTATTGTGTCAGCAGTTGAGTACGAATTCGGTGCTTGAACTTATGTGTGCAAACTGCAGAGGAAATGTGCAAGTCACCAACCTAACATATCTAGGAAATCGTCTGTAATTTCAATTGTAATTTGTGGCTAGTTTTACATGATGTATTGAAACATTCGATTTTGATGAATACCTTCTCTACTCTAGCTTAATGCTTTGTTCGGTTGAAAACGAAAACAACGAAACAGTGCTACTTGACATATTGATTAACTAATATTTCGTAACAAACTAACTAATAATCAATCTAGGGTATTAGCTAAGTCTTAGTTTGAATGCAATCCACACAAAGTCAAATCTCCCAACAACATTGTGTCCTAAAAAGATGTAATTCTCTTGGTAGTAACTAGAAAGGTATCCATTCATGCTGCAATATCTTATAAAGAATCGATATATAAGGTAGACATGACATGTAAAGTTTACACAAATATTGTCCTAGGTTGTTAACAGATTTATGTAACTAGCGGTTGCAATTAAGATGTTAAGAACGCTTAACTACTATTACGACATGATTGTTTGATAACCCTATTGCGACTTCAGTTGACATAGATAAGTTTAAATGTAGGTTCAAAAACCCCATGGATCCAATATCCAGAAAAAGGAAGACTAGTAATAAGGTAACAGGAAAAAGAAATCCTAAAAGTAAAACACAAAGTTATCAAGAGATCACAAAAACCAAACTCCTATCATGAAATGATACAAAAGTCCAACCAAATAAAATTTGCTCTTATTAGTCATGAATCCTACAATAACACTACCATAAATTACATTCACGCAAGTTAACAAGAACACAAAATTCTCAAATGAAGACCCCGATGGACCACAAAAACTTGTTCATGGTGTGAGATCCCTCTTTCCTTCTTACTTGATACATCATATACCAACAGTTGAAAACAAGATAAATTGTTTTCAAAAAAAACAAGATTCATAAAAGAATCATGTTGAGTATATCAAAACGAATAAGAATTCAAGAACAAGTTTACCACTTTTTGCCTCAATGATCACTCTTTTTCCCCAAACCATAATACCTCACATACCATCTAACAAACTTCTTCAACCCCGTTTGAAAATCCGTCGTCGGTTTATACTCAACTCAAAAATGGGAATCGGTTTTCGTTTCAAGATTTCTTCAATGAAGAAAAAAAGTAAGCCATATCCGGCCTACCCGACGCTCCCCAGACCATAAAGAACCTTAAATCCGTTAAAAACAACCCATAAATATGATTATACGTACGCGCGATTTCTTCACCCGCTTTTTTGTTGCAGCGTATAGGCTCGCAGGTTCATCCGTTCGGTCTTTTTCCGAAAAGGGTACTTTTGGATTCAACCCATAAACAGAACTAGAAGATGCCCAAACAATTGCAGGCTGTGAATTTGCATTTTTACAAACTTCAAGAATATTAACAAATCCAGCAATATTACTATGAATATAAGATTTCGGATTCTGCATTGCATATCTTACACCAGCTTGAGCTGCTAAATGCATAACATGAGTAAAATGTACTACCTCAAAGAGTTTGTTCAGCAAAACGGTGTCGTTTATGTCCCCTTCCACAATGAAAATCCCATATTTTCCAACAAATGTTGACGCCCTTTTGTGGGTAGGATCATAATAATTGTTACAATTGTCTAACCCTAAAACGTAGTCAACGCAGCGTTTCAAGGCGGCGCTGACGTGGATTCCGACGAAACCGGCTGCTCCGATGACCAAAACAGAGTACCCTGTTTTCGATGAATTGGCCGGTTTTTTCCCATCTGGGTCCCCATACACACACAGCTCCCAGTTTAACCTAATCCAGCAGAGAGTGAGTGGCCATGTAAAAGATAGTGATATAAGAAATGTAACCTAGGACACAAAAATTATTAAGGCGTTGTATATTAATAAAATAAATAGTAAAAAGTAATCTAGTTTAATAAAATGAAAATATGGATATAGAAGAACCTATAAGGTTTGTATGAATAACAGCTAACAACTGAGCTACAGCCTAAAAGATCCAAATGTATCCCAAAGATATAGTCAAACTAACAGATTAAGTGAACATTTTCAATAGCAATATGCATGGTACATATGATGCAACAAACAAATATATACACAGCAATCAAACTACAGTTCTACATATATGAACAAATAACATAATTAGGTGATAAAAGCACATAAACTTTCCTGAAAAAGGAACAGGTCAGTAGGTCACTCGTTCAAGGGTATGTGAAATTTATACATATATAAATATGAGTCTAGGTATATATCAACATCCATATAACCTGTTATTTACAAACTTTTTTTCTTTGAATCAATTAAATCAAAAACCTCGACTTTTAGGTTCAAGAACCCTAATTTGGTACTCAACCCCAATTTAGACATGAAAAATGATCTACCGGATGCTACAACATGAATGTCGATCTAGTATACAAAAGAAGCTCAGCAATACACATGATCAATTTTCTGTTTTTATTTAAAAATTTACGCTACATACACACCAAGTCATGAAGAAAAAAAAACGAAGCCAGTTGACCCAAAGCAGTAAAACAAGTAACCCTCTTCATAGCTAGAGTGTAAGCAAGGAAATCGCCTGTAATTTTTTATTGTATTATGAAACATTCAATTTTTATTAATACCTTGTGCTTAAATCAGTGATACCTGACATATCGATTAACTAATATTCCATTGCAAACTAACTAATAATCGATATAGGGTATTCGCTAAGTCTTAGTTTGACTGTGATACACACAAAGTCAATATTCCAACAAATTTGTGTCCTAGAACATGTAATTCTCTTGGTAGTAACTCAAATGGTATCCATTCATGTGGCAATATCTCTTATAAAGTTTACAAAAATATTATCCATTCATGGATCCAGTATCCAGAAAAAGAAAGACTAGCAATGAGGTAACAGAACAAAAGATATAATAAAAGTCAAAGCTGAATGAAAAAAAAAATCAAGAGATCATAAAAACCAAACTCATATCAATAAATTTATAATAAAAAGAAAATTAAAAAAAAAAACACAGCAAGTCAACCTTCAATCAAGAAACATCATAACATTTAAACTAATGTGTTCTATTTATTTGAATACCATGAAATGATACAAAAGTCCAACCAAATAAATTATGCTCTATCAGTAATGAATCCAACAATAATACTACTACAATAAATTACATTCGCGCTAGTTAACAAGAATGCAAAGTAAGCCATGTCCGGTTTACCGTACCGTAAAGAACCTCAAACCCGTTAAAGACAAACCCATATATATGATTATACGTATTCGTGATTTCTTCACCCGCTTTCTTCGTTGCAGCGTATAGGCTCGCGGGTTGATCCGTTCGGTCTTTTTCCGAAAAGGGTACTTTTGGATTCAACCCATAAACAGAACTAGAAGATGCCCAAACAATTGCAGGCTGTGGATTTGCATTTTTGCATACTTCAAGAACATTAACAAAACCAGCTATGTTACTATGAATATATGATTTTGGATTCTGCATTGAGTATCTAACACCAGCTTGAGCAGCTAAATGCATCTCATGAGTTTGGTCAGCAAAACGGTGTCGTTTATGTCCCCTTCGACAATGAAAATCCCATCTTTCCAACTAATGTTGACGCCCTTTTGTGGGTAGGATCGTAATAATTGTTACAATTGTCTAACCATAAAACGTAGTCAACGCAGCGTTTCAAGGCGGTGCTGACGTGGATTCCGAAGAAACCGGCCACTCGGATGCCCAAAACAGAGTACCCTGTTTTCGATCGGATGTTGACTGATGAATTGACTGTTTTTTCCCATCTGGGTTCCTATACACACACACACAACTCCTAGTTTAACCTAATCCAACAGAGAGTGAGTGGCCTTGTAAAAGATAGTGATATTAGAAATGTGGTTTAGGATTAAATACAAAGACTCCTAAAGATAAGAAGTGTATAAAGGCTCCTAAAAATAAACCCACTACACCAAAAAAAAAAAAAAAAAAAACCTAAATACCCACCACCACCCAAAAACCTAAACCCACCCACCCCCCTCCCCATCACCCACCCAAAAAAAAAAAAAAAAATTGCCGAGGGTGGGGTGGTGGTTGGGGGGGGGTGTTAGATTTTTGGGTGGTGGTGGGGTGTTTAGGTTTTGGGTGGTGGTGTAGTGGATTTAGGTTTTAGGTTCTTGGACACTTGTCACTCTATAATGCCTTCTTACACTTCTTATTTTTAGGAGCCTTTGTAGAATAACTTAAAGGACTCAAAAAGTATTAAGGCGTTGTATATTAATAAAATAAATAGTAAAAAGTAATCTAATTTAATAAAATGAAAATGTGGGTGTTGAAGAACCTATAGGGTTTGTATAGATAACAGCTAACAACTAACAGAGTATTAGCAGCCTAAAAAATCCAAATGTATCCCAAAGATACAGTCAAATTAACAGATTAAGTGAACATTTTCTATAGCAATATGCATAGTACATATGATGGAACATACAAATATATACACAGCAATCAAACTACAGTTCTACATTTATGATCAAATAACATAATTAGTTGATAAAAGCACATAAACTTTCATGAAAAAGGAACAGGTCAGCAGGTCACTCGTTGGGTATGTGAAATTTATACATATATAAACATGAGTCTAGGTATATATAAACATCCATATAAACCTGTTATTTACAAACTAATTTTCTTTGAATCAATTAAATCAAAAACCTCGACTTTTAGGTTCAAGAACCCTAATTTCGTACTCATCCCCAATTTAGACATGGAAAATGATCTACCGGATGCTACAACACGAATGCCGATCTAGTATACAAAAGAAGCTCAGCAATACACATGATCAATTTTCTGTTTTTATTAAAAAAAATTACGCTACATACACACGAAGTCATGAAGAAAAAAAACGAAGCCAGTTGACCCAAAGCAGTAAAACAAGTTGAAAAAAGTCAAAGTCAATTTAAGAGTTTTTATGCTCCCTCAGTTCAGCTAGAATACTGTCTATCAAAATGATGCATAAATTATAAACTAAAAGAAATAATAACTTATAAAGTTTAGACAGAGTGAAATGGCAAGCATGCATGTTCTCCTTCTCCAAACCCCACAACTAAATTTATATATATATAAAAAAAAAAAAACATTTCATCTTTAGAGAACTGAAAACTTTTCTGAATTACACTTGCTAAACAAACAAAAAGTGGCTATACACCAGTGGAGGCCAGAAACGGGTTGGTTAATACGGATCAAAGGGATAATGTTGACCAAGAAATATTCTAATTTATTCAGATATACATGTAAGCCTATTTGTTATCGAGTAATCGCTAATTTCTTTGTGGGTTCTCAAATAAGAAGCCAGCTTAACTAACTTTTTTAGTGTTTGGTTAAAAAAAGTGACTTTGTTTCTTACTTTCAATTCCAGATTATCTAAGGTCTAACTAAAAAAATATTTAAAGAATTATACCCTTTCTTCTAAAGTTCTAACGCGGTAGTATCAATCACATGAAAGTGTACTCTTAAAAGAAGATAAACATATCTACAGATGCAATGTAATTATTGTTATAACCCCTTACTCTAACACCAATACCATCCATAAAATGTTAATTTTTTATTTTGGTCATTTTACCTATTAATTTCATAGATAAACAAAGTAAGCTTCATAGTTCACCATCAAAAATCAGCACAATAACCATTTATAAAACCATATGTGACAACTCAGCAATTGTGACTCGGTTATAGCAAACGTACAACAGCGCAACATACGTCCCCAATCTCACATCTGCGATTATAGAGGTGGCAAATTCGGCCCAACTACTTATGAATGATTAGTGGTGCAGTTAAACACTGAAAACGAAGTCGTTTCAGAAATTGAAACAAAAAGGGGCATCTTTCATTGAGGCATTAAATCAAACACCTGGTGTGCATGTAAACTCAACAGCTAAAATCTCTCCCAAAACAAGCAAAAACAAAACTAACAAACGTACAACAGCAATTGTGACTCGGTTATAGCTAGAGGTGGCAAATTCGACCCAACTACTTATGAATGAATGATTAGTGGTGCAGTTAAACACTGAAAACGAAGTCGTTTCAGAAATTGAAACAAAAAGGGGCATCTTTCATTGAGACATTAAATCAAACACCTGGTGTGCATGTAAACTCAACAGCTAAAATCCCTCCCGAAACAAGCAAAAACAAAACTAACAAACGTACAACAGCGCAACATACGTCCCCAATTTCACATCTGCGATTAAAAACCGTACGGACTGAACACAAAACACCCTCTAGTTCATAAATCAACCGGGAACAAGAAAACCCTAGTCACAAATAGCAGAAGTTTACGATTAAAAACAAACCCACAAAGGGGGGCAAAGATTAAAATCAAAACAGTAGCTAAAATGGAGGTATAATTAATGACTTTTTGGGACAGTGATTATGGGGGTTCGAACGCACCTGATGTGAAGAACAATTGCAACAGATTAGAAGGATCAATCAACTGAATCTCTCTTCCAGTCCAGCAGTGTTTTTCTCATCCATACTAAACTCGACTGGAACAGGGAAGGGGCTGTGGTTTTCAAAAGTTAAGCGTCGGCGTTTTAAAATTTACCAAAGGGTAAACTTTCGTTTTGCTATACGTAGTTCGGTGGTTTTAACGATTTTGCCCTAATCCTTTAAAAACAGCTATTTTCCTTCAATAGTTTACTATGTTTTTCCAAGTTTGCTCTCCGCCTCTAACTCCATTCAACCGGGTATATTTGATATTTTTAATTTTTAGGAAGGGGATATATGTAGATTAAATTTTGGATTGGGTATATATGTAATTTAAAAACTTTGTAGTATATGTAGATTAAATTTTGGATTGGGTATATATGTAATTTATAAACTTTGTAGGGGGTATATGTAATTGCTCATTTTGGTATAAGTTGGATGAAGTTAGTGTGGTGGATCAAAATCGTAATAAAAAAGAAAAACTCTGAACGTAAATTGCAAAACATTTGAATCTCGTAAAATATAACAATAACCACTAAACCACAAGAACCAAAACGGCAATTTACTACTTATTTTATTTTAGTAACTCTATTATCAAATGACCTTTTATGAATTTTTACACAGTCAATTAATGGTAACTCCTAATATTAAGTTGGGCTTAAGTGACTTGTTTAAGAAGCTGGACTCAGCCCAGCTTGATCTGATCCAATTGCTTTTGCCATCAAAACACACTACCACCACTAGAAATACTTCCTACAAAATCAAAATGACGTCGAATAATATTATTAATCATAGCGAGAGACACGTGTAATAGTTGTAAGTACAGTTTCCATTCACTTCATGACCAACAGTCTCACTTCAAGTCTGATTTTCATTTATTCAATGTAACTTCGCTTAACCTAACTTACGTATTACATGTGATTATGTAGTTTGTTCATCAAGTGTTACCTGTTTTACTTTATGATTTGAGTTATTTATATAGACTATGCAATGTATATTTGAACAGTTTAACTTAAATAGTGTGTAACCGGTTATTTTAGATATATGTATACAACGAACATGGCCGTTTATTTTCGTTTGGTTCATTTACAAACCTATGGTCAACCACTTGTATATTTGATTACCAAAATCATGATAAACCGTTACACATTTTGATTTTATCAAATGAACTTTTTATTATAGTTTAAAAGTGTAGGTTGGCGGCACCTATTAGATGACCAAACATCAAATATAACATAAGAATATTAGACTTAAAAGCAATATATTATTATAATGTTAATGCATTTACAAACAAACTAGTGAAAGCTCTCTTGTGCCAGCATCAAAAAACATTATTAGAAAATAAAGAAAAAAAAACTATTTAAAATAGTATCAATTTATATTACACAACACTTGTCTTCCAAAAGGGTATTGCCACATTTTTACATCGATCGAAACCATAATAATGAATACCGATACAAATGTTCTATCGGGGCCTCTGTACAGTTTGTTACAGTACCAGTACTCGGTATAGTTTATGAACCGACTTGTATGACATATCGAAACCACAAACCATTGTTCGGTCAATATCAATTTAACTTGGGACGATATTGGGTAATGTTTAGCCTACCAATAAAAGAAACCATAAAAATTGAAATCGGGAACGGTATTGACTTTGTCTAGTTGGTACCGAAACTCAGAATAGTTTACGATACAAAAAAAGATATATTATTTTCAGTATAACTCTGTTTTCTCTAAAATTTATAGCGGAAAAAAACATCACTGCATTTATAGACTTTTTAAAAGAGTTGAAGAAGGCAAGTTATTGGGAAAAAAAAACAAATTAAAAGATAGATAAAAGTTTTATTAAAAACATCATTGTTTAATGTTATTACTAGAAAGAATAGTAAAGGTAGTCTAAAGTCTAAACTTTAAAGGAGTGTTATAGTAATATTAAGATGGGCAATAAATCTATTAATGTTAAGTTGGGCTTATGTGGACTTGTTTAAGAAGTGGACTAGGCCCAACTTAAGTAGCAATAGCCTGTTAATCTTTTATCTTCCCGATGAGTTAACTTCCGGCCGCCCTGCCGGTTCAGACGAACACACTACCACCACCGGAATTACTTCCGACGAAATCGAAACGGCGTCGGAGAAGAATATTATTATTCATACCACCGAGAGAGACGAACGTGTAATACCCGTAAATTATCTTAACCTATAAGTAGAATGCCTGTTTCTTATTTACATGGATTTCTAATTCATATGTATATACGTGTTCATGTATGTACTAAACAGTTTATATTGGTTCAATTTATATGTATGTGTATGTCTCTGTTTTCAACATAATAAATCCAAATTGGGGGTGGTAAAAAAACACAATAATGTAAACAGCGATCTTCATCAACAGTGTTGTTTTTGCTATGAAGACGATGGAATATAGATGCTCGTTATAAGCACATTCTGCAGGAGCTTCAATGAGCTTGCCTTAAATAAGGTGTGTTTTAACATACATACATATTCAGTTTTTCTTAGAAAATTTTAATGTATTCGTATCAGTTCTTATTTTGGAAAATTGCTGTTACTTTTGACCTTTATAGTCAAAGTAGGACAGGTAAAAGAGCAAAGATGAAATATATGACTTGGTTCACCCAGCTGTGGATACAAGATTTTGTTGGGGAATTTCAGTTTACCGGACGATCAGAGAGGCGTGTAATCACTCTCAGATCAAATTATTTCGGTGGTTCACCCGAATAATTCAATCGGATACAACTCTGATTTCGAGAAATTGAACCTGAGTATGGGTTTTGCGTGAATTGATTGAACCAGAGAATGTGACCAAAAAACTGTGTTTTCGAGTTGGGGGGGGGGGGGGGGGTTTGCAGATAACTGCCTCTGGCAGTTATCTTCTAATTTTTAATTAAAATTGCATTAAACATGCCTTAATTTTTGTCTAAAAATTTAGGACGATTTTTCACAAAAATATTTTTCTAAGGCATTTTCCATAAAGCAATTTAATTAAAAATAATTTTTGTCTAAAAAATTTAGCTCGACCCCAGCCAGGGGCTCTGCCCCTTGGACCCCGCCAGGGGCTGCCGCCCCTTGGACCCTGCTCCCAGGGGCGCTACCCCCGGACCCCCGCCAAGGGGGCGCTGCCCCCTTGGAACCCCCGTATAGTACGGGCTCCGCCCGTACACTTCGAATAATAATAACTCAAACAAGCGTGCACTCCCGCACCTCCTAACTTGCTTAATGTGTATTATTATTCGCTTTGATCACCAAGTCAATCCCCGATTACACTAAAATATCTAACATTCCTCCCCCATTTTAGCGTAATCCTTGATTAACTTAAACAAGTTCACAACAAATCAAACTTATGCATAAATGAAATGTCGCGACGATTGAATTTCACATTAGTATATTACACATTCCAAATATTCGAATATAGGGGTGTCGCTAAGGATTGAACCCTTTCTATTCAGTGAATACATGAAGATAATATACACACAAGTTTACATACTCTAATGTTCTTTCTTGACACTATTTTTACTAGCCTGTGTCCCATCCTTCAATGAACATATCAAAGCCAAGTCCTAGCTTCTTGAAGCGGCTAAACTTCATGCTCATATAGGTAGTTCTTTATTCTTGCACCTGCATATGCAATTTTTCAAAGAACTATTAAGAAGAAAACCTTCAACCTCCTTTAACTTGCAGGTCTGAACACATACCTTGGGATGATGCTACTAATGTGTTCCAATTTCTAGATGTTAAGCTTTCCACATTGAATTCAGCACCTAACGTCATATTAGGTGGGAATTGGGTATCTTAACACGAGAAATCTCAGGTGGACTTTAATCCCATCCCTACAGCCGCCTTGTGCACAAGATCTCTACATAACTCTTTGGTTAAGTGGTCGGCTAAATTCTGTTGAGTTCTCACAAACTCCACCGATATCACCCCTTGCGTGATGAGCTCACGAATCATGCTGTGTCTAACACCTAAGTGTCTAGACTTCCCATTATACACTTGGCTATATGCCTTAGCCAAGGTAGCAGCACTATCACATCTAATAGATATAGGTGATATAGGTTTAGGCCACAATGGAATTTCATAAATCAAGTTTCTTAGCCACTCAGCTTCTTTGCCAGCTGCGGCTAATGCTACAAACTCAGACTCCATTGTTGAATCAGTTATGCAAGTCTGTTTCTTAGATGCCCAAGATATGGCACCTCCTCCGAGCAGAAAAGTCCATCCACTCGTGGAAGAATGATCTTCCTTGTTTTTAATCCAGCTTGCATCTGAATAACCTTCTAAAACCGAAGGGAATCCAGTATACGTCAAACCATATTTCATGGTTCCTTTCAAGTACCTAAATACTCGATTCATTGCTTGCCAATGACTTGCACCTGGATTGCTAGTATACCTACTAAGCTTTCCAACAGCATAAGCTATATCCGGTCTAGTGCTAATCATGGCGTACATGAGAGATCCAATGGCCCTTGAATATTCAAGTTGGCTTACAGCTACACCTTCATTAGGTGAGAGCTTAAAAGCAGGATCCATTGGAGTGCTAACCGGAGAACTATCATGAAAATTGAACTTTTTCAATATCTTCTCAATATAATGAGATTGAGAGATAGATATGCCATTGTTCTCCCTTTTGATCCTTATACCAAGGATCACTTCCGCCTCCCCCAAGTCTTTCATATCAAAACAAGATGACAAAAATTTCTTTGTTTTATCAACTTGATCCTGGTCAGTACCGAAGATCAACATGTCATCTACATATAGACAAATTATGACTCCTTTCCTAGAATCATCAAATTTGCTATATACACACTTGTCTGCTTGGTTTAATACAAAACCATTAGACAAGACCACTTCATCAAACTTTTGATGCCACTGTTTTGGTGCTTGCTTTAAGCCATATAATGACTTAACTAGCTTACACACCTTATGCTCATTGCCAGGCATAACAAAACCCTCTGGTTGTTTCATATATATCTCCTCATCCAAATCACCATTAAGGAAAGCAGTTTTCACATCCATTTGGTGAATTACAAGATTGTGTATTGCAGCCAAGGCAACCAACAATCTAATAGTGGATATTCTTGCTACAGGAGCATATGTATCAAAGTAGTCAATTCCTTCTTTTTGTCTAAAGCCTTGGATAACCAATCGGGCTTTAAACTTTTCAATTGAACCATCTACTTTCATCTTCTTCTTGAAGATCCATTTACAACCAAGTGGTTTACACCCAGGGGGTAGATCAGACAGTTTCCAAGTGTTATTCTGCATAATAGAGTCCATCTCATCATTTATAGCTTCTTTCCAGAAAGCTACATCTCGAGATGCCATGGCTTCACTATAGGTTTTAGGATCTTCCTCAATATTGAAGCAATATTGATATTGAATTTTAATTTCATCTCTAGATCCTTCAACCAAATATAGCTGAAAATCATCACCAAATGATTTAGCTTTTCTTGCTCTACCACTCCTCCTAAGTTCCGGAGGAGTATCAATCACTTGATCAGCCACGTGAGAGTTACTAGAGCTTGGAACCATGTCTCTAGGCCTAGGCATTGAAGAGAATCTATTCTCATCATACTCTGCAGTTCTTGCCTCAATAACCGTATGCACTGACACGTAGTCATTTGGTTCTATAACATAGAACCTGTGAGCAAATGAATGCTCCGCATACCCAATGAAAATGCAGTCTATACCTCTTTCCCCTATGTTCCTTATTTTAGGATCAGAGAGCCTCACCACGGCTCTACAACCCCAAACTCTCAGCTTATGCAGCTCAGGTGGTTTTTTATACCAAAGCTCAAAAGGGGTGTTTTTGTTCCTTTTATTTGGAACCCTATTTAGCAAATAGCAGGCTGTCAACATAGCCTCACCCCAAAAGCCCTCACTTAGGCCCGAATAGGACAACATGGTATTAACCATTTCCTTTAAAGTCCTATTTTTCCTTTCCGCCACACCATTTTGTGCCGGTGTGTAAGGAGCTGTGGTATGGTGTATTATTCCAGTAGATTGGAAATACACCGGATCAAAATACTCACCACCTCTGTCCGTATGTAGGGTTTTGATCAACCCACTCCGATGAAGCTCTACTTCTTGTTTATAAATCTTAAACTTTTCAAGAGCTTCATCCTTAGCATGCAACAAATAAACGTAACAAAATCTAGTAGCATCATCTATAAATGTTACTACATATTTTTTATTACCTAGAGATGGTGTAGCATGAAAATCACATAGATCACTATGTATCAAATCTAACACTTTAGTTTCCCTATGAACATGTTGCATGAAAGGCTTTTTGGTTATCTTATTCAACTTGCAAACATGGCATTTATCATTGTTTATGTTAATAGGCGGAATTAAGCTCATTTTAGACATTTCTTTAACTCTTTTATAATGTACATGTCCTAGTCTAGCATGCCATAATTCCGATTCAGTCAAGTTGTTACTACTACTAGTTGAAGCTATGCAGTTTGCATTACTAGTTGAAGCAACACAAACAGATTCATTCATAAACGAGACATCAACATTCAACATAAACATACCATTACATAGATAACCAAAACCAACAAAGGTACCATGTCTTGACAAGATATACTTGTCGCTTTCCAATACTTGTTTGTACCCACAATTATTCAACACAATGCCACTTAACAGATTCTTTCGAATTCCGGGCACATACAAAACATTGTTCAAAAGTAAACATTTTCCAGAAGTAAAAACAAGATTCACAGTTCCTATTCCCTTGATTGGTTCAGTTGCAACGTTCCCCATCTTGATAATAGATCCATCTTCGATTGGTTGAAAGTCTTTAAACCAACGAAGATCCTTGCATACATGACTCGTTGCACCCGAATCAACCCACCAAGCAATGTCATCATCCTGCACATAAAATGCCTCAGAAATTAGTGACACATAATTCTGAACCGAATTATTAAGTTGTACTAAATTCTGACCTTGCTTGCCCGGGTCCTTGGACCCGCCAGAACCATCCTCATTCTTGTTCTTTGAACCAGATTTCTTGTTATTCTTCATCATTTTACAGTCCCTCTTAAAGTGACCAACCTTACCACATTTCCAGCAAGGATAACTCGGCTTTTTGTTTGAACCCGAATTGGTGTTTCCTTGAAACTTTCGTTTCCCTTTGAACTTACTGTTTCCTTTGGAAGATTCACCAGTTTCAACCATGTTCACAGAACTTGAACCAGCCCGTTTCTTATCATCATTGACCAACACATTTTCCTGTGCTCTCAAGCCTTCTTCAATTCTGAAGTGGCTTCCAAGTTCAACCAAAGTTAACTCTCCTTTCTGATGTTTCAGATTATGTTTAACATCTCTCCAGGAAGGAGGTAACTTGTCAATGATACTCGAAACAGAGATGGATTCATCCATCTTCATATCATGTTGGGCAAACTGCCCCAGAATTCGTAACAATTCATGATATTGTTCCATCACAGGCCGTTCATCAACCATTTTGTAATTATTGAAATTACTGACAAGAAACTTCTTACTAGAAGAATCTTCTGCCATGTATTTGGCTTCCAACGTGTCCCACAGTAACTTTGCAGTTTCAACATTTTGATAAACATCAAATAAGGGATCAGACATACCGTTCAGGATGTGGCCAAGGCATATGTAATTATCGTTCTCCCACTTCGACCTCTTCCTGATTTGCTCCAGATTTCCCTCCTCCTGTATCTCCGGGATTGGAGTAGTCAACACGTACACAACCTTCAACGAAGTCAGAAGAAAGTGCATCTTCTTCTGCCATCTTCGGAAGTCCACCCCTTCGAACTTCTCCAGTTTGTTTTCCTTGATTGTCATATCCTTCATCGATCCGCTTGCCATCTTCACAGAAAATAATTTGATCTTTGTTGGGGAATTTCAGTTTACCGGACGATCAGAGAGGCGTGTAATCACTCTCAGATCAAATTATTTCGGTGGTTCACCCGAATAATTCAATCGGATACAACTCTGATTTCGAGAAATTGAACCTGAGTATGGGTTTTGCGTGAATTGATTGAACCAGAGAATGTGACCAAAAAACTGTGTTTTCGAGTTTGGGGGGGGGGGGGGGGGTTTGCAGATAACTGCCTCTGCCAGGGGCTCTGCCCCTTGGACCCCGCCAGGGGCTGCCGCCCCTTGGACCCTGCTCCCAGGGGCGCTACCCCCGGACCCCCGCCAAGGGGGCGCTGCCCCCTTGGAACCCCCGTATAGTACGGGCTCCGCCCGTACACTTCGAATAATAATAACTCAAACAAGCGTGCACTCCCGCACCTCCTAACTTGCTTAATGTGTATTATTATTCGCTTTGATCACCAAGTCAATCCCCGATTACACTAAAATATCTAACAGATTTTTCGAGTATTGACTCACATTTCCTGACCTTTGTTGAAATTAAACTAAACTTATGACTTATAAGTTAAGGGGTATAAGTAGAGCAGGCAATATTTCTGACCCAAATGCATAAAAATGGGTCGTTTTGGGTCTTTTTTAAATCACCATGGGTTGATTTGGGTTTCTTTTTAGTGATTAATGGGTTCGGCTGGGTCATCCTAAAATACAGAAAGATATTTTACGGGTCAAACGGTGTTTGGAATAAAAAAGAAACGGGTTAGTGGGTTCAGAAGAAAAAAGAAACGGGTGGAGAAAAAAGAAACGGGTGGAACTGGTTAGGAAGGGGACTCGGGTTTTTTCTCAAAAGTTTTTCTTTTTCTTCTCTCTAAATCTGAGATCATCACTCCCACACAAAATTGGTTCTTAGAAAAATCTCACCAAACCACCATATTAGAAGCTTACAGATTCTCCTCTACTCTCGTCTCCTTTACACACTATCTCTGTGTTCCGGTAAACTAGCGATGCTCACCACCATAAAGTGTACATGATCACTCAATGGCCAACAGTTACGAACCCAAACGGGTCGACATATGCGAGAGATCAGGTGGAGCGATTACTGAATTGAAACCGCATGAATCGTGGCTGCCTCGCCGGAAGTTTAACTGAATTTTGATTTGTGTTTATTTGCTTCTTTTTTTATTCCAAAATAGAACTGTATTCTTTTAAGTTTAACTGAATTTAGTTTTTCAATTAAAATGAATTTCTATTCAACATCTGTTGCAATTTCAATTTCTATTTTAGTTAAGAAAGCAAAGGTTTTACGGCAGAGAATAGAGATTCTATTACTACTGGGTGCAGACATCAATCTGTAAAATGATCCATTCTGACCCGAACCCAATCTGACCCGAACCAAAATGACCCTTTCTTTAACATGACCCGCACCCATTCTGACCCAAACCCGTTTTGACCCATCACTACACCCAATCTGACCCGTCCATTTTGCCAGGCATAGGTATCAATGTTATTATTGTAAAGTATGTTTGAGGTCTAAATTGTATAGTTATTATGTAAGGGGTTTAGGGTGTCATTTAAGTAAATCGGTTAGAGGTGGCAATCTTGACCCAAAGGCTTTCAAGTGGGTTACTTTGGGTTGCTTTTAAAATTATATGGGTTAGTTTGGGTAAAATATTTTAACTAAACGGGTCACAACGGGTCAATTGAAATTCCATCTTGTTATTTTCGGGTCAAAGCGGGTCGACAACTTGAAAGAAATGGGTCGATGTGGGTTAGCACCTTAAAGAAACTGGTCAGATTTCGAATCAGAATGGGTTTCGGGCCGGCACAAGTATCCGCACAAGACGGGTTACGGCACGAAATAGGTTTTGGATCGGAACGGAACGGTTTCAGTTCGAATTGAGTTTCGGACCGAGACGGGTTTTGGCATGTGGCGGGTTTTGGATCGGAACGGGTCGGTTCGGATCGGGTTCGGGCCGACACGGGTTTCCGCACGGAACGGGTTTCGGATCGCAACGGGTTTTAGGCCTACACGAGTTTCCGCACAGGACGGGTTTTAGGCCGACACTAGTTTCCGCACGGGAAGGGTTTCGGATCGCAACGGGTTTTACGCCGACACGGGTTTCCGCACGGGACGGGTTTCGGATCACATCGGGTTTTAGGCCGACACGAGTTTGAGTTTCCGCACGGGACGGGTTTTAGGCCGACACGAGTTTCCGCACTGGACGGGTTTCGGATCGCAACGGGTTTTAGGCCGACACGAGTTTCCGCACGGGATGGATTTCGGATCGCAACGGGTTTTAGGCCGACATGGTTTCAATATTTTCAGTTTTTATTGTTTCGTTTCGGTTTCGGTTTTTTGTTTTCGTTTGGTCGGTTTATTCGGTTTCGTTTCGGTTGAGTTTTGATTTTTAGTTTCGTTTTGTATAAAAATGGTTCGAAAGGCATATATCATTTTTCCTCAGTTTCCGGTTCAATGTTTTTCCTGCTATGGGTTTTTCCATTTTCTGGTGGTTTGTTGTGGGTCCCTTGAAAAAGGACGTATTGGTATGTATCCAGGGGCGAATGATAAGAGGGGCGGGGAGGGGCGCCCCCCCCCCCCCCCCCCCCCCCGAATTTTTCGCTCAGTAGTGTTATATATGTAGTTTTCCTATAGAAATTTGTGGGTGTATACGTTTTCGCCCCCCCGGTTCTATAGAATTTTTTGGGTATATACGTTTTCGCCCCCCCGGCCGAAAAATTCAAGCTTCGCCACTGTATGTATCGGTTAGTTCAGGGCTGGACCGCGTTCTAGCAAATGGAGACCGTTGAATATCATTGACCAAAAGACCAGATTTCAAATTCCGTTTACCTTGGTTAGCATGTGAATTGACAGTAAAGGTCTTTGGTGAACGAGTGTGGTCAAAGTCAGACTCTTGACCAACGGATTCCGACTTTCGTTCAACTGATTCAACCGATCTCACCGTCTTTTCTAGCTTTGATTTTAACAGTAGTTAAGTTTGTTAATATATTCAGTTAGGCAGGTTAGTTAGTACATAACCCCTTGATGTACAATCTCTCTTTTTTTAAAGAAAGCAATTTTTAAACAACCCGACCAGAAAACCCATTCTGACCCGGACCCGTTTCAACCCGAACCGTTCCGACCCGAACCAAAACAACCCTTTTTTGTAATTGACACGTTTTGACCCGAACCCGTTTTGACCCATGACCCGACCCGTTTGCCAGGTCTAAAATCGGTATATCTCAATGGCTGTGTCGATTGTTTCACGCCGGTTCAATATGTATAAGTAGGGAACGATGGTCAAACATCATTCAGTAATCAGAAATTTAGTTTGTGTAAAATTCATTTGTTAATTTTGTTCGTATTCTTTCAATTCAATTAATTGTGTCTGTGATTACCAACAACCTTGGGCTATAGAATCTCATCTTGTTAAAAAGTCTTTTTATCATAGACGGTCCAAGTATGGATGGAAACCCGAAATCTTGAAGAAAGGTGTAATGGAAGAGGCTCCCACTATAGTCGCAGGCCCATCATCTCTCAGATCCCCTGCATCAACACAAGAGACTACTACTGGTAGTTGTTTACTAAATTCACTTTTGACTCTTTCAATATGCATAAATTAAATATTTTGTATTGTTTTCATCCAGGCAGCAAATTTTACTACATAGCAAATGGTTTATTTGGAAAAATATTTGATACATTTACTGCCTTTTTTTAACTTCCTTTCACGGTATATACTGATCTCCTTTTCAAATAAATCACCTTGCAGAAATAGTAGATTTGTTGGGATCCTTATATTATTTACTTCTTCATCTAGAATTTTTGAGGATTTATTGTGCTTTTTCTAATAATTACTTATTTTGTTTTTCTAGAATTCCTTATTGGACTGAATGAGGAATGAAAGTATAGTGGTTTCTAATGATCCTTGACTACTACTTGAGAGTGGGACCAAAAAAGGAACTTGTAACACCTTTTGTCATGTAAGAACTTGTTACATAATCTACTAGTCTTTCGTTGGAGTATTCACATCCAACTCATTCTTTGCATCCACGATACCAGTTTTTGAATATGATGCAAGGCTGACCGAGGGCTTCTAGGGCTTTTTCGCTCAGCGCCTTGTGTAATTACAAGAAGCCCCCAAAAGGCGCAGATTTTTGGGTTTTTTTGGGGCTTTTTGGCTTGAGGCGCGCGCCTCATGTATCTGAGCGTTTTTCTGTAGAAAAAAAGTTGTACCTTGGGTTTTTTTGACTTGTACATGTAAGTAAAATGGTATAAAAGCTATATATAGGTTAAAGGAAGTTAAAACCTAAGAGACATGTATGGGATATACAAAAAGAAATATATAAACACCTTGCACCTTGGGTACGAAAAGCCCACCGCTTTTGCGCTTTGCGCCTCAATTTTAGACCTCGTCGCTTTTGTGCACCTATCGCTTTTTAAAACCAGGGTTCAGATCATAGTTGTCAAAGGCGCGAAGCGCACTCTAGGCGCATAGGCACCGATTAGGGCCTAGGCGATAGGCGCAAAAAAAGCGTGGGCCCGAGAAAAAAAAAAGCGCATAAAAAAATACTACAGAAAAACTGGAAATTACCAATTAAAAAAAACTGGAAATTACCAACTTAAACTTACAGCCCTATAAATACTGCAGAAAAACTGGAAATTACCAACTAAAAAAAAATAAAAAGCATTAAACATTGTATACGCATGGGATGAACTGCAGAAAAGGGGGAACTATAAATAAAAAAATAATAAAAAGCATTAAATATTGTATACGCATGGGATGCACTGCAGAAAAGGGGGAACTATAAATAAAAAAATAATAAAAAGCATTAAATATTGTATACGCATGGGATGCACTGCAGAAAAGGGGGAACTATAAATAAAAAAATAATAAAAAGCATTAAACAAGTCTGCGCTCCAATTACCTAGGAACCATAAGCGCACTTTCTTCGAGTCGCCCAAGAAAAACGCCTAGGCGCCAAAAGCGCTCGCTTTTGACAACTATGGTTCAGATAGGGATTGTTACTTGTTTATTCATTTGATTTTTAACACGTTTTATTAGTTCATATGGTTTTAGCTTTGAATGCTTTGAACACATTCCCTAACTGGATGCCAATTTTATTATCCTTTTTTGCAGCTTTATGAACCGAGTCTTTTTGGGGATTGTTTTTTAGATTAAAAGCACAAGCTTTCAACTTGGTGATTATACAATTTGATTTGATTTGATTTTCACTTTGAAAGTTTTGGCAAACGTGCCTTAATCCGGATTTCAGTTTGTTTAATCCCTTTGCTTTTAGGTATTTATAATGTAACTCTGATATTATGTTAAAATTTGCAGAGATTAATACAAAGCTAAATAGCAGAGTATAACAAAACAACGAACATTCAATGAAGCAGTTAAACTTATTTTCTACAAACAAATCGGCAAGTTGTACTCCAATAAACCCCCTGGCGCGCCTCAGAATTGTTTTTTGGGCGTCTCGCCTCGAGGCGCGCCTTGAGGCGCACGCCTCAATCGTTTTTTAAAACCATGTCTGTAATGACGACTTTTCAAGTTCAAATTGATAACGAGGTCATCGGATTACATATTATATAGAAAGAAAGGGGACAATGATTTTAGATTTTGGAGTTACAAAGCTCCTCTAACTTCTTTCATTTCCTTTTGATTCACAATGAAAACTAAAACAAAGTTGAATGGTCAAGTTTGTCAATTATGCAAACATAATATTAGTTTATTGCCATTCAGGCTCCATAAAACAATTTCTTTAATCGGACTATGGGTGTGACTCAGCAATAAAACAGTTCTTTTTTAACAATAGGCAACTTGACATTAATTATAAATTTATAATCCATAATATATAAAAAAAAAGTACTAACCAAGTCGTTGTTATGTAGCTGACAGCTATATAATACCTACTCCTAAACAAAAGAAGTGTTAAAATATGCTGACCAAGAACATATAAAATCAGTATAAACAGCTGTGAATTTCCTCAATATCTACACCCCTATCATTAGCTATCAATAATAATTACCTAAACGCGTGTGCAGCAAGCAGCCGTAGACGATATAAGTTACCAGTTTACATTAGTTTGGGCAAATTTACATGCTTACTAAACACCGCAATAATAATTACCTAAACCCGTATGCAGCAACCAGTACCAGTTTACATTAGTTTGGGCAAATTTACAACAAATTAGGCTGTAAATCAGGAAGGAGTTTAGAACACATATAGAGACATTCATATATGCATAAGAATTAGGTGCAGCGTTCCATTTTTAGAAAACTCAATTGCGAAATCTCATTTTTGCTTATCCAAATTTGCTACCGCGATTATTGTTAAATTTTAGAGCGATGTTTTGGAGGTTTATGATGTCCACTTTTAAGATGATTGATGAAAGTTAGGGATCATAAGAAGTGAAATGGTTTTTGGAAAAAAAAAAATATGCAGTTACATTACAAAGTTGGATTTTGTAACCACCATCATTAATGCTTTTTAATGATTTGTGTAACAACCAGTATTGTTAGTAAGGATGTTGATGAACAGGATACAAGCATATGCAAGTACAGGATATTAACAAATGAAAGTAACCAAAATTTCTAATTGAATAAAAGAAAACTCAATACTGAAAAATAGTAAACTGTTTTTTGAGAGCAACACAATTAATAAAAATCATGCCATTATACATGATTCACATTATATTGTCCCACTCTTATCACTTTCTTAGTATGGCCGACTTCTTATTTCTGTATTCTTTGACTTGGTATGTTGGTTTGCTGTTCGCTTTCGAGCCGAGGGTCTCTCTGGAAGCAGCCTCTCTATCCCTATGGATAGAGGCAAGGTCTGTCTACATCCCACCCTCCCCAGACCCTACAAATAGCTCTGCTATCTGTGGGATATACTGGGTATGGTTGTTGTTGTTGTTGTTGTAGTGCCGGCACCTTAATACAAAATAATACATGTTCATTTGATAGTAATAGATACCCACTTATGAAAAGGAATATTAACATAATTGGTTTTAAAAACTCCTTTCTTGTCTCCGATCAACCACTCCCAAATTATCTCCATTCATAATAGCATATTTACATACATTCATAGCGTACAGACCAACTACTCTCATATATTTCAAATTCCGGTTTACTTCTTTACTGTTAGTTAACAATGGCTGAAGCCGCTGCTGCTGCCCTCGTCAAAGTTATTTTTGACAAGCTAGCCGATGAGGCCTTCAAGAGATATGCTTGCTCTCAGAACATTCACTCGGAGCTCAAGCAATTGGGGATCACGTTGACCCAGATCCAAGCTCTGCTGAATGACGCTTCTCACAAGGAAACAACTCATGAATCTGTCAGACTATGGCTCAATAGTCTCCAACATTTGGCTTACGATATCGATGACGTGCTCGACGATGTGGCTACCGAAGCTATGCATCGTGAGCTGACACCGGAATCAGAAGCAAGCACCAGCAGGGTAAGAAAGCTCATCCCAACTTGCTGCACAAACTTCTCACTAAGTCATAGGTTGAGTCCCAAGTTAGATAGTATTAACACGCAGTTACAACATCTAGAAAAACAAAAGTCTGATCTGGGTTTGATTGTGAAAGATGAAAAGCCAAAAGGTACTAGTAGAAGAAACGAAACATCTTTGCTAGAATCTGATGTTATTGGACGAGAAAGTGAGAAGCAGAAATTACTCATCAAGTTGTTGCAGGATGAGCCATCTAAACAAAACTTCATTGTCGTACCCATAGTTGGTATGGGTGGGGTGGGGAAGACCACTCTGGCTAGAATATTGTACAACGATACGCCAGTGAAAGATCACTTTGAACTCATGGCATGGGTTTGCGTATCTGATGAGTTTGATATATTTAAAATAAGTGAAACCATCTATCAATCTGTGGCTACAGAAAACAAGCAGTTTAAAGATATAAATCAGCTTCAAATTGCTCTTAAAGAGAAACTTGAGGGCAAACGATTTCTATTAGTGCTCGATGATGTGTGGAATGAAAAGTATGAAGAGTGGGAAAACCTAGTGCGTCCATTTCATTCTGGGGCTACCGGAAGTCGGGTAATTATGACAACTCGCAAGCAGCAACTGCTCAAAAAGATAGGTTTTAATCATCTAGACCATCTCGAGCGTTTGTCGCATGAAGATGCTTTGTCTTTATTAGCTCTACATGCATTGGATGTGGATAACTTTGACTCATACGCAACACTTAAACCACAAGCTGAAGGTATAGTAAAAAAATGTGGTGGTTTGCCTTTAGCTTTAAAGGCAATTGGAAGGTTGATGAGAACAAAAACCGAAGAAGAAGAATGGAATGATGTGTTGAACAATGAGATATGGAATTTAGAAAGTGCTGATGAAATTGTCCCAGCCCTTCGGCTAAGTTACCATGATCTTTCTACCGATTTGAAGCGATTGTTTGCTTATTGCTCTTTGTTCCCTAAGGACTTTTTGTTTGAAAAAGAAGAGTTGGTATTATTATGGGTGGCTGAAGGGTATCTGAATGAGTCAGTTGCAAACAAATCACCAGAATGCTTGGGTCATGAATGTTTTGAGAAATTGCTATCGAGGTCCTTTTTCCAACGTGCACCTAGTGGTGAACCCTTTTTTGTGATGCATGATCTCATGAACGACCTGGCCACATTTGTTGCTGGAGAATATTTTTTAAGGTTTGATAATCAGATGGAGATGACGGAGGAAGCTTTAGCCAAGTACCGACATATGTCATTTATTCGTGAGGAGTATGTAGCTTTCCAGAAGTTCGGGGCATTTGAAAAGGCCAGAAGTTTGAGAACATTGTTAGCGGTATATGTTGGGGTAGATCAAGGCTGGAACAAGTTTTACTTATCCAGCAAGATTTTGGTTGACTTACTTCCTCAGCTACCATTATTAAGGGTTCTTTCTTTGAGTCGTTTTAGTATAAGTGAGATACCAAATTCCATTGGTACTTTGAAGCACCTGCGGTATCTTAATTTGTCTGAAACAAGAATCTCAAAGTTACCAGACAATGTTGGTAATCTTTATAATTTACAAACATTGATAGTTTTTGGTTGTGGGGGCTTAACTACGTTGCCTAAAAGCTTCTTAAAGCTGAAAAAGTTAAGGCATTTTGACATCAGGAACACTTCACTTTTAAAGAAGCTACCCTTGGGGATTGGTGAGTTAAGAAACCTTCAAACTCTCACCAAGATTATCATTGGAGGCGATGGTGAATTTTCAATAACCGAGCTTAAGGGATTAAAGAATCTCCATGGAGAAATTTCCATCGAGGGGTTGAACAAAGTACAAAGTTCAATGCATGCACGAGAGGCAAACTTATTATTAAAAGGGATTAATAAGTTGGAGTTGAAATGGGATGATGGTTCTATAAGAGAAACACTTGAGAAGGAGGTTCTCAACGAGTTGAAGCCCAATAGTGACAAGTTAGAAATGCTTGTAGTTGAGTGTTACAAGGGAATAGAGTTTCCAAATTGGGTTGGGGATTCGTCTTTTCGTCGACTGGTTCAAGTGTCGCTACGCGGTTGTAAAAAATGTACATCTCTACCGCCACTTGGGCGGCTACCTTCACTTAAGGAGTTGTTGATTCAAGGAATGAATGATGTTAAAGTCATAAGTTTGGAGTTAAGTAGGACTACTGATGTTACCTTCCCTTCACTTGAAATTCTAACGTTTGAAGATATGTCGAGTTGGGAGGTATGGTCAACCAATAGGGAGGCAATGTTTCCATGCCTTCGAGAGCTTCAAATAAAAAATTGTCCCAATTTGATTGATGTTTCACTTAAAGCATTACCTTCACTAAGAGTACTGAAAATAGATAGATGTGGTGAAAGTATGCTGAGAAGCCTGGTTCAAGCAGCTTCATCAACCACTAAATTGAATATAAGATCAATTTTAGGGCTTACAGATGACGTGTGGAGAGGTGTTATAGAGAATTTAGGGGCAGTAGAAGAACTAAGCATACAGGATTGTGATGAAATAAGATACCTGTGGGAATCAGATGCAGAGGCAAGTAAAGTTCTTACAAATTTAAAGGGATTGAAGGTATCTGGATGTAAAAAATTGGTGAGTTTAGGAGAGAAAGAGGAGGATGAGGATAACATTGGGAGCAACCTCCTATCATCTCTAAGGATTTTGGATGTAAAAGAATGTGAGAGTATGGAGCGTTTGTGTTGTCCGAATAGCATTGAGAGTTTAGACATCGGTTGGTGTAGTTTAGTTAGAGATGTCTCCTTCCCAAGAGCAACAACAACAGGTGGAGGAGGGCAGAATATCAAGTCACTTACTATATATATTAGTAATTGTGGAAATCTAAAATCAATAAATCAATTGAGTAACTCCACTCACCTCACCTCTTTGGCAATAAGTGGTTGTCAAAACATGGAGTTATTTTCTGATCTTCATCAGCTATCAAATCTCACCAGGTTGGAAATAGAAGGTTGTGAAAGCATAGAGTCATTTTCTAACCTCCAGCTGCCAAATCTCACACATCTTTATATCATAAGTTGCAAAAACATGAAGGCATTTGGTGACCTGCAGCTACCAAATCTAATCAGATGGTATTTAGAAGATTGTGAAAATCTGGAGTCATTTCCAGACCTTCAGCTATCCAATCTAACCATGTTAAAAGATATGAATATCAACAGTTGTCCAATGATTGATGCTTCCTTTCCTCGTGGGCTTTGGCCTCCCAATTTGTGTTTCCTTTCAATAGGGGGTTTGAAAAAGCCCATCTCAGAATGGGGCTATCAGAATTTCCCACCTTCCCTTGTTGACCTAATATTATACGGTGATCCCCATGTGAGGAACTTTAGTCAGTTGTCCCACCTTTTCCCTTCTTCTCTTACATCTCTGCACATAGAAAGATTTGATAATCTGGAATCACTTTCAACGGGACTCCAACACCTCACATCCCTTCAATATCTGGGCATTGACGATTGTCCAAAGCTGAACGATCTACCAGAGACGCTGTTACCTTCACTTTTGAGTTTGAGAATATGGAGTTCCCCAAAATTGAAAGAAAGGTGTGAAGGAAGAGGCTCCCACTACTGGCCCCGAATCTCCCATATCCCCCGCATCTACATAACAGATTAAAAAAAGGTAGTTGTTAATTAAATAACAATTGTTTCTTACATAGAAATTATTGCTAGTCGTTGTTTCAAACAAACAAACCTTACATTCTTCTTGTTTCTTCTGCAGTCACTGAAAACAGACTTCCTGCCGTGAATACCCAATCATTGAAAATTGCCCAAAATTGAAAGAAAGGTGTGAAGGAAGAGGCTCCCACTACTGGCCCCGAATCTCTCATATCCCCCGCATCAACAATTGAAGACTAATTGAAAGAAAGGTACATACATGTTAATTAAATATTACTAGACGTTGTTTTAAATAAATAACCCTTACCTTCTTCCTCTTTCTTCTGTAGTCACTGAAAACAGATTTCCTGTCGTCAATACCAAATCACCATCTTCACAGATCATATCGGATTTATAAAGCCATCACAGCCGATGACTTCGTCGACGGCTGTCATTTTTCTGGCGACCCGTCAGGTAACAATTAACATCGTCAAACCTCTAATTATTTATTTTCAAAGACTGGTTTCTTTCTTGTTTGGGCCTGTTTTAATGTTGGAAGCCCAACTGCTTTACAATTAAGGAATGTTATTTAGCCCAACATAAACTATTTCATAATTCATAGTCTTTATTTGGGTGTTTAGCAAAATCTCATGTGGCCATAAATTTTAAAAACTATGATTTTTAATATATATGTTTTAAGCTTTTTTATATAGATAGTTCTTTTAAAATACATATTTTAGGGCTCAATTTTCACTACTCACCCAGGGCCCAAAGTTTTTTTAGAATTCTTAGAGACGACCCTGATTATACCTGTTTTTCAAACAGGTTCGAGTCCAAACCGGTTTTAGTAACCAGAGTAGGATTTGATAGACAAATTGGCGGTTTGGGTCGGGTTGTGGTCAGTTTGGGTCAAACCGATTTCAGGTATGGCATCGGGTCGGGTTACATGATCTGTATACTAAACTGAAGGATCAAACCTAGATGAGATATATATAGTTCATAAATGTTTAGTAAGGGTTGAAATGGGTCGGGTCAGGTTGGATTGTTGGACTGACATGCAAACACTTTAATTTCTTTTAACCTCATCTTTGGTTAATGTTTTAACTACTATTATAAAAAATATACTAATTTTTATAGTAGTCTAACTTTCTTTTAATAGTGTTTAGAAGGTGTTATGTGTTATGGTTATATTCTTGTTAAAATTAATTTTCAAAACAATGGTTTGGCCACTAATGTCAAAGTGTGTTGTTTGACCCTTGACATCCAAAGTCACAGATGTTGAAGAATTTGCAAATAGTACGAGTGAAGAAAGCCTAGAAACGATACAGTATCTTCATGCAGATTTTAACTCAACTCTCGAGACTCGTATCATGCAGTTCCAGTGGTATGCAATTTCAAATCTTTATCAATTTCTCATACTTCGACTTAACTAGGTCGTTGACTAATCAACATGGTTAGTGGTAGTTATTTGAGTAAGAGATTCTAAATGGAACGCGTTGGATCAACCCAAAAGCTCCTTTTGTCTAAAAATAATTATCAATAATTAGCATGTCAACAAGTTTTTTTTTAATTAAAATAATTGCAAAGGGTATTTATGCATTCAAACGTAATACAAATGTTGCAGTTTTTCATATGCACTTTTTTACTAGGATGGAATATTTAGGTGGAAGGTAACAAATGATGCTTAATCTTTACGTTGATGGAGATATGGAGTTGATCCATGATTTACCAGACTCGTATTTGGAGCAACTAGACACACAGAAGTGAGCTAGAAAATGGTTTAAAATTGAAAAGGGCGTAACTTTCATCACATGTGGAGTTACACGTCTCAACGAGCCACGCGCTTGGACAAATGCTTGTCGCCACACGCTTGGACAAATGCAATAGACAAAACCCGACTCACGGGACCCGATTTCGCCATCTAGAACTCCGATTTTGAACTCAAGGTATTCCCTGATTTTAGTTATTTTCGTTGGTTTGTAAAAACGTATGGATCTTGAATTAAATAATTATATGTTTATTTAGGTTGTTAACTTGGAGGGAGCCTTATTATTGACAAGAGGTTCATGATGAAGAAGACTTGCCACTAATAAGGTTTTGTTGCTAATGAAGAAGACTTGCCACTGATGGCAAGTTACCATCTGATGAAGATTGATAAAGATTTCTCGTTAAGGAACAAGAGATGCCACATGTCAGTCTATCATTGGAATAAGACAGTCAGTTAAGAGGATGTTATACGTAATTATCAGTTATGTAAATCTCCCAACAATCGATGTAGGGTATTCGCTAAGTCTTAGTTTGATTGTGATCCACACAAAGTCAATCTCCCAACAAATTGGTAGTATCCATTCATGTTGCAATATCTCTTATAAAGTTTACAAAAATATTGTCCATTCATGGATCCAGTATCCAGAAAAAGAAAGACTAGCAATAAGGTAACAGAACAAAAGAAATCATAAAAGTCAAAGCTGGATGAAAAAAAATTAAGAGATCATAAAAACCAAACTCACATCAAGAAATTTATAATAAAAAACAAAATAAAAAAAAAAAACACAGCAAGTCAACCTTCAATCAAGAAAATCATAACATCTAAACTAATGTGTTCTATTTAAGTATTTATTTGAATACCATGAAATGATACAAAACTCCAACCAAATAAATTTTGCTCTATTAGTCACGAATCCAACAATAATACTACTACAATAAATTACATTCACGCTAGTTAACAAGAACGCAAAGTTCTCAAATGAAGACCACGATGGACCACAAAAACTTGTTCATCGTGTGAGATCCCTCTTTCCTCCTTACTTGATGCAACATCATATACCAACAGTTGAAAACAAGATAACTTGTTTTCATAAAGTGCAGGATTAAAAAATCAATCATGCGAATATATCAAAACGAATAAGAATTCAAGAACAAGTTTACCACTTTTTGCGTCAATGATCACTCTTCTTTCCCGAACCATAATACTTCTCATACCATCTAACAAACTTCTTCAACCCTGTTTGAAGATCCGTCGTTGGTTTATACCCAAACTCCCTTTGCGCCAAACTAATATTCGCATGAGTAAACGGGACATCACCATTTCTAGGCAACTTCATCACACGTCGTCTCGCTTTCACTTTCAACAACTTCTCCAAAATACTAACAAGATCCGAAACAGGCACAGGCGAAGTATTCCCTAAATTAAAAATTCTAAACTGTGCATCTCCTTTCTTCTTTCCACCACTTCCTGTACTCTTTTCAGTGGTGTCTAAAGCACCTAAACAACCCTTTACAATATCATCAATATACGTAAAATCACGCGCAACCGTTCCATGATTACCCGACTCAAAGACGGGTATCGGTTTTCGTTTCAAGATATCTTTAGTGAAGAAAAAGTAAGCCATGTCCGGTCTACCCCACGGTCCATAAACCGTAAAGAACCTCAAACTCGTTAAAGACAACCCATAGATATGATTATATGTATGCGCGATTTCTTCACCCGCTTTCTTCGTTGCAGCGTATAGGCTCGCGGGTTGATCCGTTCGGTCTTTTTCTGAAAAGGGTACTTTTGTATTCAACCCATAAACAGAACTAGAAGAAGCCCAAACAATTGCAGGCTGTGGATTTGCATTTTTGCATATTTCAAGAACATTAACAAAACCAGCTATGTTACTATGAATATAAGATTTCGGATTCTGCATTGCATATCTAACATCAGCTTGTGCTGCTAAATGCATCACATGAGTAAAATGTACTACCTCAAAGAGTTTGTTCAGCAAAACGGTGTCGTTTATGTCCCCTTCCACAATGAAAATCCCCCTTTTTTTCCAACAAAACTTGACGAGCCCTTTTGAGGGTGGGATCGTAATAATCGTTGAAATTGTCCAACTCTAAAACGCCGTCACCACGGCGTTTTAACGCCGTGCTGACGTGGCTTCCGATGAAGCCGGCTGCACCAGTGACTAAAACAGAGTACCCTGTTTTTGATCGGATCTTTGCTGATGATTTGACCCGTTTTTCCCATCCGGGTCCGCCCCAAGATTTGATTTTTAAGGATTTGTAAGAAAGATCTGTTGATAGTGTTGATGAATTAAAGAAGTAAACAAAGATTAATCCAAAGAAAACAAAACTCCAAAATGTGACCTTTGCTAGATGTGGATAATGCCATCTTAATCTATGATAATAATTTGATTTTTCCATCTTGAATTTCCCAGGTGTTGATGGGATATTATCATCTAGATAAGTTGACTTCATGATTTTCAAGAAAATCTTGAAATTGAAAACACTGTCTAAACAGATATACCAAAAAAAAAAATGTTTGATAGGATACTATCCAGATGAGATGACTTGATGATTTTCAAGAAAAGCTTGAAACTGAAAACACCCTTTTAGGGTTTGAGTAAATATACAAAAAAGATAGTTTCTTTTTTCAAGGGTTTGAAGAATGATCCAAATCTTTTGGAGAAAATTGATGATTAATGAAAAAGATTAACAGGGTGCAATGTAAAATCTTGAAATGGGAAACACCCTTTTAGGGTTTGAACAAATATGCAAAAAAGATTGCTTTTTTTTCTTAAGGGTTTGAAGAATGATCCTTATCTTTAAAAAAAATGATGACTTGATGAAAAAGAAGAGCAATTTGTTGCTTAATGGAGCAATCTTGTGGGAGTTCTTGATTGTAAAGATTGATTGCAAGAAGATATGTGTGAATGGGGTGAGAAAGAAACACAGATGCGGACTAATGAAGATTCAAAGAAGATGATTTTGAATATTCAAAGTGGGAACTCATCACAGATGATAAGAATCAAGAAATAGTAATAATCAAAAGGGTTAACCTCTGTAAGATGAATTGGGGGTAAAATTAGGGTTTTCTTGGTTTATGATTTGGGGTTTTGATTGGAGAAAGAACGCAATAAATGTTTAATTGGTGATTTTGAAATATGAGGAGGGTAGTTTTTATTTTTTACACAATTGGGATTATTATTATTTTCCCAATTTTAACTTGTATATATAACTAGAAAATAACTATATTTCCTCATAGTTTTGTCTTTTATCTTTATACCATTTATCAGGCGATTTCCTTTTTAACGAATGTTGACAGGCGATGTCCCTTGCTAGGTATTTTGTTGCAAGTTTAGTCCTTTACACCCAACCCAGTTAAAAAACCCTGTTAATTGTTGGGTGTAAATGACTAAACTTGCAACAAAATGCCTAGGTAAAGGACTAAAATTGCAACAAAATACATAGGTAAATGACTAAACTTGCAACAAAAATACCTAGTAAAGGACACCGTCTGTCAACAATTAACAGGTTTTTTAACTGGGTTGGGTGTAAAGGACTAAACTTGCAACAAAATACCTAGTAAAGGACACCGCCTGTCAACATTCGTTAAAAAGGACACCGCCTGAAAAGTGGTATAAAGATAAAAGACAAAACTTGTAATTTTTCCTATTAATCCATTATCCTAAAATGTCAATATATTTTCTCTTCTTGTTTATTGTTTGATTCGGTCATATCTTGAATACTATTAAAAAAATAACTTAAAAGGAAATGTAGACTGAAAAAATAAAAGTTAAATAATATGATAAGGGAACTCATATACAGGGAAAGCAAATAGCATTTATATTTGATAGGAGAATGTTCAAATGAAAACCACTAATTATTGCGAAAACTCGAAAACTAACTAAAAAAACCTAAAAAACGAGTTAGTTACATAGTTAGTCCCTGTGGTTTGCACAAAATAACATACTTAGATACTAATAGTTTAAAATCACCTTCTAGGGTATTAACTTTTCATTTTGTAACGTTTAGAGGCATTAACTTCTAAGGTATTAACATACTTAGTCTCTGTGGTTTGCATAAAATAACATACTTATGTACCAATAGAATGTGATTTTAAACCTACAAATAACGTTAATACCTCCAAATGTTACAAAATGAAAATTTAATACTCTAGAATGTGATTTTAAACTATTAGTACCTAAGTATGTTACTTTGGGCAAACCACAGAGACTAACTATATAATTAACTCCCTAAAAACATACCAAAAATTATTATTATTATTATTATTATTATTATTTTTTGCATACCAATTTTCGCTATTTAAATTAATAAAAAAAATTTCAAAAAAAAAAATTGTAGTGCACATGTGTATGTCTACTACACATGTGAATTATTACACATGTGCACTACAAAATTTTTTTTATTTTTTTTAAAGTTTTTTTATATAAAAAAACTAGCGATTTTTATAAAAGAAATTGAAAAAAATTTTTTTTGTGTTTTTTAGGGTTTTTAGTTAGTTTTCGAGTTTTCGCAAGGTTTTCATTTGAACCATCCCCATATTTGATATTTTTGATTGTTTATTTATCGTAAGGATAGTATAATTTGTGCCAAAAGAAATTGAGAATAAGGGATATGAGTGAGGTCATGTTGGTATTAGTAGAAAAGGTATGAGGATTTAGTTATGTGTTTCTTGTAAAAGATTAATGAAAAACAAGAAATATACATTAAAATCTCTATAAATTAATACTCGATAAATTAATAATTTATCCAATTTTAACTTGAGACCAATACAAAATTGGGTTCCAATCGATAAAATAATACGATAATAACTTTTTTTGAAATCTCAGTGTATATATATTAGTGCTAACGAAACTATAAATTAATAATTACTAAAAGATTCCAAATTCTAATAAATGTGCATTCAAACTTGTTTTTGTAATTTATTTTTTGGTATAATGAACTAACTTTTTGTATTAAAAACAATGAACTTGACTCAGTTAATTCGCGAATGTACATTGGACTTGGAAATTTAAAGGTCATATGTATTTCTTTAAAATAATAAACTAGTTTAAGAACCCGTGAGGTTCGCGGGTGGACTAAAACACAAATGAATAAGTTTAATTTATTGAACTAATCGTTTGAATTAAATGACCGTTCAAGTAATAATAAATTAGTAAACTACAATGAGACAAATAATTTAATATCTCGAGATACATGATGATGCAAATTTGTGTAATATTGTGTTTATGGAAGATAATGGATAGCGAATTATAAGTCAACGTACTGTTTATTTATGTAGAATTTTAGGTTAATATTTAAGTGTGTGTATGAGTATACATGTTTTGTATTACGTTAACAAAATTCATTAAAAAACAACAAAAAATAAACATTAAATGACTTCAAAAAAATGTTATGGATCATTTTAGAGAAATAAAGGTTCAAGTACTATAAATTAAAATTGTTGAAATAATATTTTGAAAGAAATAAAGGTTCAAGTACTATAAATTAAGTTATTTAGAAGTGTTGACTTAATTTTTAAATGAAAAAAAAAGTTCGAGTATTCTATTTGCAAATGATGCAATGAAAGTGCCTTTTGATCGGTCAACTCTGTCTTTCCTTCCATCTTTCGCCCAACTGCTACTGTCTGTAACAACTCTCATCAAAAGTACTATTTAATATATTAATTAGTCAAAAAGGAAACCCTAATTGAGACACCCAAGTGATTCTGAACAAACCCTGAAATTTTCATAATTTTCAGAATCAGGATTAGGGCCCCTAAAACTCAAGGGGGTTAAACCCTAGTTGATAATTATCAACTTAGAAACGTTGGCAGCAAGTAAATTTCGAAATTTATCAACTCAGCTAAGCTAGTTTCAGTCGTGGCTACCCTATAGCCTATTTTGATTCCATACGGACCACAACATTCTCAACCTTACGGTCCGTAAGCAGTCATACGGACCGCAACATTGACAAGCTTACGGTCCGTAAGCTAGCCAAATTTCACCTATAAATAGCAGACATTGGCAGTCGTTTTCTGAACATTTTACGTCGACCAAATTCTCACAAATACACTGAGTTCGAACTGTTATTCCGAAATTATACCCCCGGGTATCGAAATTCTGCTGCAAAACAGGGTATTAGCACAATCGCTGCTACGATTCATTTATCCGACGATCCATATATCCAATGAATGTTTAAGTGCCGCCCACATTAGGGTTATACTTTATCGTTCGTCATTTTTTTGACGGATTGTCGTTAATTCGATAGGTAAAGTATTATACTTTATCGTTCGTTGTTAATTCAACGGATCATCGTTAATTCGATGGGTAAAGTATTATACCTTGTCATTCGTTGTTAATTCAACGGATCATCGTTAATTCGATGGACAAAGTATTGCATTTTATCATTCATTGTGATAATTTGATCTCATAAATTATCGTAATTGCTGGATTGATTACTAACCCAGTTTTGTGTGCATTGTTACTATATTAGGTTAACAAGGCTAAATCATAGATTAGACTCTGACCATATTAAATCAGCAATGTGAGTCATTCTCTTTTTATCAAATTTATTTACAAAAGCATGTTTATTTTAAAGTTATAATTACGGGGATTAAGTCTTTGTAATCACCAAATTACAGCCGGTATGTGGGGTTTTGTATACATTACTTGATAATCGTCACCATTGGGGCAGCCAATGGGGGATATGACCATAGCCACAGACACCATTGGACGAATGGGCCAATGGGTCGAGTGACAAGTACCGTGGGTAGTTGGCTTGATATCAGAAACATTGTAATCGCTCTTAATACTGTATATTATAACAAATGAGTCTTTTTAGTAAATAGAATGATTCACTCAGTATTTCCCGCTGACAAAACCTTTTTCAAACATGTTTCAGGTGACCTGTTGTAATTCAGGAAAAGTGCTGGGGAGCATTTCAAGCTTAAGATAGTGGCTCAATATAAAATAAATAAATGATTTTGTAATATCACACTTTTATAGTAAAAATATAATATTGTAAATTATCGGGGTTTTATCCCGAATTGTGAAATAAAATAATCAGGGAAAAATTTTAGCTTTAAGCGATCCTGTTTCCGCTGTTAAACTCAATTAAATCAATACCGCAGTATTTCTGTCCCGCGGCTCCTGAAACGGGTCAAACCGGGTCGGGGGCCGTGACACTGTCACATAGGTTGCTCCCCACAGTTTGCCATTGAAGAACTCTTCAGCATACCCATAAATTCTTCCAATCCCCGATTGAGTCACAAGTCCACTCCACCAAGGACCGAACCAATGACATTGTAAGTGCATATCATTAAACCTTTAATTCTATTATTATAGCTTTAGCACTTTCATCTCACCATTTTTCTAAAAAAAAAAAATAATCTGTGTACAGTCTAAATTGAACATACATAGAAAGAGGGTGATATCTTTAGGAATACAAAGATAAGCATGTAGGGAGTTAGAAATATTGATGCCATTTCCTATGTCTTTTTGAAGTAGAGGTTTCCTGATCACAATCATGAACGTCTAAATGAGAGGATGAGTTAGAATTCAAGTTAAGACGCAAAAATTGACGGCAGCGTGCTTGTCTCAGTGACTATCCACATTCAGATGCGTGTGAATGTGCAGTTACATGTGAACAAACTATTTTTGGAGCTAGACCAGATTGTTGCATACGTCTTTCAAAAGTGGACATTTCGTAATAAGGCGAAGTGTCTATGTAAGTAAAAGGATGTGTGCAAGGCTAAACACTATTAGTACAGGTGCACTTCATAAAAGCAAAATGATTAAGGGGGCACTTAATATTATATTCATTTGAAAAAAAAAATACATTTCACGACAATACATACATTTTGAGTTAAATAAAAAAAAACCCATCACTTGCAAAATGCGATAGAGTAAACCCACTATTTGAGCAACATGGTAGAGATAATTGTTGTAACTTAACTTTATGTATAAATATTTTCACAAATTTGAACACTTATAAGTTAAAAAGTCTATTATTTTTTTACTCAAATATCTTTCTTAGATAGTTTTAGTTAATAATTAATTTACAAACTTTTTCAATTGTTTTGTTAGAATCATACATAGTTTATACTTGGACAAAATCATCCACATGAAGGTCCGATGGAAGGGGTCCGTACCGATTATCTCCCTTTTCTTTTCAAAACACTCGCAAAACCCTTGATTTTTAAGACTTCCCAAGCTCTTTCGACTTCCCACAATACCTCGGTAGCTCCAACAATGCCAAATCTACCATTAATCACCTGAAACTGTTACAAACTCAGCTCCAACTGCACTCTATGGGATCTCTTATGGGTCCCTAATAATACAAAGAAACAAAAAGTCCATTTAATTGAAGGTAAAAAAGAATTCTTAACAGATGGTTAAGGGTCTTCAAACGGATTTTACCTGACTTCAAAAACAATGATTCGCTTAAGCATAGGCATACCTATCTCCACACATAGACTTCTAAGGTTTCTATTCTTGGCAAACCATAAACTGCTTCAATGAAGAAAACAATTTTGAACAATTATTTTTAAGATCATGGCGTTAGTCTACAATCTACACAAGTACAAAAATTCAGCAAAAAATACATGTACATGAAACTAAATTAATTAGAATTACCATTGAGCAAAGTCTCAGGAGATTTAGTAAACACTCAACACTTTTCATCTTTATCATCACCACGGCAACATATCAATCTACTGCCACCAACACGGTATCCCCTATTTACATCAGTTATTCTACATCTGAGCCAACCTCATTGCATCCTCTTTCTTAGATGTGACCTGAAATAGAAACCCGAATAATAACTAATTATAATAGAGTGCTTCAAAGGTTTTTACTATTTGAAAACACACATCCAAACACCCTTATCACATATCATTGATTTGCACAGAAAACTCATGTACTTAGAACCAAATGCAGCATAAAGAAGTCAATTAAATAGAAAACAAAAACCTTAGAGAAGCGTGAACAACTTCATCCAATTGAGTAGCTGGAAGGCCAACGATTCCTCTTTTTCTTCATTCATTACCAAATGTAACCAAAACCTGTGAAATCAAAATTAAAGTTAAAGCTTAAAATACACTTAAGGTATTTGTCAAAAAAACATAATTCTAATTTTGACTATATCTATGGTGAAAATAATCAAATATTGAAGCAATGATCATTTAATTAATGTAATCTCAAAACATAAACTATCAAATTGATAAATCAACTTTTAAATCTGCAAATCCCGCTAACCGGCATCCCATAACCAACTTTTAAATATCATTAAAACTCACCTAAGTGTCAATTCACATCTTTGGAAGTTATCATTTAACAAAATATCAATCAAACTATAATCAATTATCCTTTTCCAGAAAGAATACCTGATAACATGCATAAACGTATAAGATCAATCATGTGACATGAGTTATTTCAGTTAACTTCAATTTGAATCGACTAATTGAAAGCTACAACTCAAGGCCATGACAGTAAACATAGAGTGTTAATTCAACTTAACAGAAACAATATCTGCCAATGCAAGAACATCATACAATTAAGTGCTTAATTCAATCTAACAGAAACAATATCTGTCAGCCTCGTCTTGTAGATAATGGGCTTGATCATCCGACCTGCAGCGGTAGGCTGGCACCTCAGCAAGAGTCTTAAGTTGCACGACGCCGACTTTCTCCAGCCACTTTCCGACAATATCGTACGATACACCCATCTCCGACACTGCTCTTCTTCTATCTCTTTCTCTCTCTTTCTTTCTGATGTTTGAACATGTTGCCTTCACTCCCATACTATTTATGTCTATAGATGGGACCTTAATAACCCATTGTTTTTCATCCACAAAATAAAAAGAGTATACCAGCATGTCCCTTGTCGTAGGGAGGGTGATAGGCGATGTCCTTGTCATTCATGTAATTAGAAAGAAGATTAGAAAAAAAAAACTTTTGACATTAAAAATGAAGTAATGGCAAACTAATCAAAACAAACAGGAAGTTAGTAAACATTTGAACCAACTTGCAATAGCATAGAACACAGATGCAACACCATTCATTCCATTAAAAACCTGCAAACCTCCTCCACTAACATTCTAAATCCTTTCATTCGAGGCATCCCATAAATCTTAATGAAAAGTTCATTCTTTTTTTAATTAAAGTTTTTATTCTTTTATCAGCCATTTGAACCAAATCTATAAAAAAGAAATGAGTTGACCTTTGTGATTTTTGTAACAGTGTTGCCAGGTGGCAAGTCCTTGTTCAGTAGCTCTTTCGCAATCTCTTCCAGAAGATCAAAAACCGCTCCCTGAACCTAATAAACAGATACATGATTACTCTTGTGAAGTTCATTATTTAGCTCACGTGAATAGATTATAGATACACACCATTTCATCTGCAATTATATGTATTTTTCCGAGTTCATCTGCAGCTGTTTTATAAACATCAGCCAAGAATCCAGTAACCGTTCTAGCTGACATGAATCCTCTTGATAAAGCAGGATCCCGAGTCACTTGCAACGTAGTCCATCCCTACAATGCAAGCATTCACAGTTCGACACAGCACGACGGTACAAAATCAGGATCGTCAAAACAAATTACCTGTTCGTGTGAGATAAGAGAACGGGATGACGGAGGCTTTGAGAAACCGCTCAACTGTGCCAGTCTTGAACCCGCTCCTCCTCTTTCTTATGGTCGTCGACGATGAAAAATTGATCAAACTCAGTGAGTAAAAGATCAGGCGAACAGAACGAAGACGATGAAAACTCCCATTTCGAATCACCTTTCTTCCAATCTTGAACCCGCTCCTCCTCTTTTCTCGTCATCGTCGCCAAGAGATAACTATGAAATTAAAATCCTTGTCATTCATGTAATTAGAAAGAAGAAAAAAAAAACCTTTGACATTAAAAATGAAGTAATGGTCAACTAATCAAAACAAACAGGAAGTTAGTAAACATTTGAACCAACTTGCAATAGCATAGAACACAGATGCAACACCATTCATTCCATTAAAAACCTGCAAACCTCCTCCACTAACATTCTAAATCCTTTCATTCGAGGCATCCCATAAATCTTAATGAAAATTTCATTCTTTTTTTAATTAAAGTTTCTATTCTTGTAAAAGTTTAATGAAATAATATGATACAAAGTTAATCTATAAGAAAGAATTACCAGTGCTGATTGTGTAGAGTCCAAAACATAACTGAAGAAGCAACGATGATTTGCTATTAACCACATTAATAAAGAAAAATTAAAAAGTTGGAAACATATTAGAGTATCAGGTAAACACAAAATTATCTTAACGATCAGCGTTATACTTGACAAAGGTTCCGGACAAAGAAATATACACAAATGCACTTCCTAAGCTGGTGTACATCTATAATTATACTGGCAAAATCATGGTTTCAAAAAATACCAGCACATATCATGGTATCAAACAAATCATAAAGCAAAATAAATATATAATCAAGCCATACAATAGAAACAAAAAACACACAAAATAAATATACTTTTAGGGATTATAATACCATTAAACAGCAAACCCTTACACTAACCTGGTCATAGCAGAGATCAATTAGGGTTTTTTTAGTTGAAATTCAAATGAAGAAGCAGCCAGGTATATCATCCAAAAAACCCCAAAATATATCATCCAAAAAACCCCAAAATAGGTCACAATCAGATTCAATTAGATGAATAGACAAAGCAAATAAAAACGCCACAACATAGAATCATTATAATTAAACAAAATCCTTGAAAGAAAACAAAGATTGAATAGAGGAAATCATACCGATTGATGTAATGGAATCACGGCAAAGAACTGGACAGTGTTGAAGACGGCATAGCAGAGATCAATTAGGGTTTTTTTAGTTGAAATTCAAATGAAGAAGCAAAGGATCTCAATGATTTTGGTAGGTTGGATTGATTGGAGAGAGATAATTAAGAGGCGGTTTCACAATTGAATGAAGGAGAATGAAGGAAAAGCGTGTTTGAGAAGCCGCTGATTATTGAGAAAAGGAATTGCCGCTCAAAACAATATTGAGAGGAGTATTAAGTTGCCAGGTGACAATTAGTGGATTAAAAATATGTCAAGTGGCACCAAAATGTATTGTTTTAATATACATAATAGATTATTAATTTATCATTATAATATCTCACTAAATTAATAAAATATCTCAGTCTCAACATTATTAATTTATTATAATATCTCACTGAATTAATAAAATATCTCGATTCCAACATTATTAATTTATAAAGGTTTTAACTACAGAACAGTGTAATTATGGGTGTCAAGGATGGTGCACCAAGTTAGAGTTTTAAGACTGTAACAAAAAAGATGCATTATTTAGAAAAGCATGCTAGTAAGTCGGTGACTTTTGTCGAAGGATCGATCAAAAATAAAGAGAGCTTATAAACCTTTTTACATTAGACTAACTAGTATAACGATTAACGAGGGTGTCAAATTCACGAGTAGTTAGTGTGTGGTATTTAGTTCAAGTTGATTAAACATCGTAAGTAAAATTTGGTTTTTGAGTTATTGTTGTAATAGCATTGCATAAAACAAAAGTGAATGAAATTCAATTAAGTAAAAGATGATGGATCGGGCCGTTCAAAAAAAAAAAGATGATGGATCGGGCCGACACATCTCATACAAGTCTAAGCCCAAAAATTGAGCCCAATACAAACATACATCATTATTGATCATACCCTATAAAATGCTTCTTTTTAACATAAAACATCAATAACGTTGTAGTTGTAGATAACTAGTGTTTGCCCCGCCCGTGTTGCGGGGCGCTAAGCCGTTTTTTTCTCTCACATAACATGTACGTCTGTGTTTTTGTTAATTGCACATACTACTCATAACACGATCTTAAAAAAATTACATCGAGTCAGCCATTATTATATTTTTGCTAAAAAAAAGATGGAAAAACTAAAATTTTAAAATGAGGGAAAATTATAATTTTTCAGGACAAGTAAGCGTGTCAGGCAGCCGCCTGACACGAATAAAAATTACACCGAGTCAACTAATTAAAACAAAACACTACTACAGTTTAAAAAAAAACTAAAACAATGACATGACTGTAATTTTACACTGGGGACAAAATTGTAATTTAACCAGGAAAACAAACAAAAACGATGAAGAAAATGTAAAATTAAGTTGAGGGCAAAATCGTAACTTAGCTCGGAGAAAAAAAAACTAATGGCAAAACTATAAATTTAAACGGGGCAAAATCGTAATTTTCAACCGAGGGTGAAATTGAAATTTTTAGCTGAGATTAAAAGCGTAAATTTATTTTTAAGTGGGGGTAAAAACATAATTTTAAACTAATGGCAAAATCGTAATTTTAAAGCGCGATAAAATCGTAAATTTATTGTGCCAATAGAGGAGTGTCAGGCGGCTGTCTGTCACTATTCCCTTTGCCGCCTATGTAAGCCAGTAATTTAAAAAGGCAAAAGGACAAAAAAAGAGTAAATTACACAGATTGTCCTTTAATTACACCCTAAATTGCAGTCCCTGCCCTTTCCCTTTAATTTGTGCATTCCATGTCCTTTAAATAACAAATTTGCACACTCCTTGTCCTTTTCTCCAAACCCCATCCAACAACCCAGTTAAAGGCACCCATGTGCCTCTCACATGAGGGGTAAAATTGTAAATAACCTTCCACCTACCCTTAAAAACCCCAGGAGTCTTCTTTCTCACAAAACACACTCTCAAAACCCTTCACTCCACACGATCAACCCAATACCATAGAAACCCTAATCAAATCGATTCAAATGCGATGACGGACACTTACGAACTGCGACCAAGGTGGTCTATTCGTGCAAACGTTGATCAAGAAACGGTTGACAATTACTACAGTGAGTTGCATTTGCTCAATTTCCGTTAAAAAATATATGTTTGGCTGTTGAATTTCTGAAAAATTTATACTTTTATTTAATTTCAGGGCGTTTTCCCCATTTGTTCGCTATAAAGCTACATCATGGTGGTTGTTTCACTAAGTTTCCAAACTTTGAGTATGTGGAGGGTAAGCACAACTATGTTGATCAGTTGGATCCTGACTTTTTCTCTGTTCATGAGTTGGATTTGGTATTGAAAAAGTTAGGGTATGCAACAGATGTTATTAGGTATTATCATTATAAGATACCTAATCAGGAACTAGGATTTGGCCTTCGTGCTCTAGGTAGTGACTTAGATGTTATTGGCTTTTGCAAGTACACAACTGATTATAAAACCATGCATGTTTACACCTGTACTTGATAACAATGTGGATGAGAACCTTAGTACTTGTAATGGTGCATATAAACCTGTACTTGATAACAATGTGGATGAGAAAGTACTTGTGATGGTGCATATAAACCTGTACTTGGAGAAGGTGATAATATTACTGTTGAAGAGAGACAAGCACAAGAAAGTTCAACTTTTTTGCAGATTTCATGAGTGAGTTTGATCCCTTCTTGGGTCTAAATGACAACATGGTTAATAATGAACACCAAAACAATGCCAAGGCTAGTGTTAGTCATGTTGTAGATGATAGTTTAGATGAAGAAACTGGTGCAGAAGATGAAGATGATGACAGTGACTTTCTAGGCGATGACACAGCTAGGGAGGATGTAGAGGTAGATATGAGGGATTTTAGACTAAACATTGATGAGGGGATTGATGACAATAATGATGCAGTTGGTGATTTAATTGATGAAGATGTTTTAAATGATGATATATTAGAAAGTGGAAGTGAGTCTGATTTGGATGAGTCTAGTGCTAGGAAGAAAATGCTTAAGGGTTTAAGGAATGCCAATCAGAAAAAGAGCAATTTCTACCTAGGACAGATTTTTGGAAACAAGGTAGAAGCCAAAGAATTAATCAAGCAGCATGCTGTGGAAACTAAGAGGGAACTTAGGATTGTTAAGGATGATAGTAAAAGACTAAGGGCTGTTTGCAGGATTGTTAAGCAGCATGCTTTACATCACATTACATTAAGAAAAAACGAGCAAACACAATGAAAACAACCCAACTCATGATCAGAAACACCCAACTCATGATCAACATCCTGTACAGGTTCATATTTGCAACTTGTGATGTTTCGACTTTAGATGCTAAGTGTTGGTTAAGAGTCGTTGCTGTTCCACCTTGTGATCTTTCACAAACCGCGGTATCAAACCAGCAGATGAATCCACATCTAGGGCATCCATAAAACCTTCTCCCTGGGTTCTTTGAAGTACAAGATGTCTTAAGAGTCGCTGCTGTTCCACATCTGCAATATACTATGATTTCGTGTTTATAGTTTGATGAGGAAACTGAATTTATGTGAGGAAGTGTTTAAGTCTGATGAAGAAATCGAAACCCTAATTTATGTGGGGAGGAAGAAGACTCCTGGGGTTTTTAAGGGTAGGTGGAAGGTTATTTACAATTTAACCCATCATGTGAGAGGCACATGGGTGCATTTAACTGGGTTGTTGGATGGGGTTTAGAGAAAAGGAAAAGGAGTGTTCAAATTTCTTATTTAAAGGACATGGAATGCACAAATTAAAGGGAAAGGGCAGGGACTGCAATTTAGGGTGTAATTAAAGGACAATCTGTGTAATTTACTCAAAAAAAAAAAAAGAAGAAGGAAAAGGCAAACCGCCTTTTTCCACCAGTGTTATCCTACAACATTGCACTCATTGTTTTTGTAGATTTAGGTAATAGATATCAACGTATCAATGTTTAGTAAATTAAAATTTATCATGCCTGATATTAAATATAGAGTAAATTTCACTTTTCGTCCTTTTATGTTTGTATCGTATTACAACAGATAGCATTTAACTTCAATAACCACAGTCACAATCCTTTATTTGCAAAACTCGTTACATTCTACATCCTTTAGTACTAACAGATTAAAATTTTCAGTTAAGTTTATTCACTTAAGGGTATTTTGTTCAATTTATGTTTTTATTTAAATGTTTAATAAATAAAACTAAAAAAATTGCATATACACTTCATCTTCCCCAAACATTTAATCTGGAGTAAACAGTCATTTTGTTCCCTGAGGTTTGGTCACTTTTGCCACTTTAGTCCAAAACTCAAACATTTTGCATATGCGTCCCTGTGGTTTCAGTTTTATTGTCATTTTGGTCCAAAAGTGAAATCAGGTCATATTTGTCTTATAAAATCCTACTATTTTGTCCTTTTTCTCAGGGGCAACATGGTCATTTTAATTTTTATTATAACACATTATTAATTAAAATAATTCAATTAAATATTCCCCATATAAATGCAATAACCGCAGAGTATACCGGTGTTATCCATAGCAGTCCGGATATTATCAAGCGTTTCCTGATGATATTCATACGATCCGTGTGAGAAATTGAAGCGAGCAACGTTCATACCTGCTTTTAACAGCTTCTCCACCATTGGAACTGATCTAGATCCAGATCCTAACGTGCAGACGATCTTCGTCTTCGGCCTCTTCATCTGCTGATCCATCAGTAACAAATTGTGTGATTGTGAAGGAATAATAGAATCAAATTGAGAGAGAAATGGTTGTGAAACATAATTGAAAATGATGAGAATGTATTCAACATTGGGCGGCGGTGATGTGAGAAATGAGAATAAAATGGGTGGGTTGGTTATATAGAAATTGATTCGTATGGTTAACTTCTTGTTGAGAAACTGGAATGGTGATGTGCTGTTTAGAGAAGATGATGGATTAGGGTTTGGGTTTGGGGTCAGATGAATCTCTGCTACTTTTATATGGGATTATTAAATTTAATTATTTTAATTATAATTTGTTATAATAAAAATTAAAATGACCATTTTGCCCCTGAGGAAAATGACAAAATTGCAGGATTTTATAAGACAAATACAACCTGATTTCACTTTTGGACCAAAATGGCAATAAAACTGAAACCACAGGGACCTAGATGCAAAAGGTTTGAGTTTTGGACTAAAGTGACAAAAGTGACCAAACGTTAGGGACCAAAATGGCAGTTTACTCTTTAATCTGGTTAGTACTAAAGGACGTAGAGTTTAACGGATTTTGCAAATAAAGTGTATATGTAATTTTTTGGTGTTATATTATTAAACATTTAAATAAAAACGTGAATTGACCAAAATACCCTTAAGTAAATAAATTTAAGTGAAAATTTTAATCTGGTTAGTACTAAATGACGTAAAGTGTAACGAGTTTTGCAAATAAATGATTGTTACTGTAATTATTGAAGTTAAAGGTTATCCGTTGCAATGTGGTACAAAATAAAGGATGAAAAGTGTAATTTACCCTTGAATATAAATTTTACTTTTTATAACAAAAACTATATTTGTCTTATTATTATTATTTTTTTGAAAGGTAAACTTTATTAAAAACCGGCCGGCCTGTCAAAAACACAAGACCACACCACTAAAACGATTATAACATATACAAAGGGTACCTATACCACTCTCTCCAAACCAAATTACAAAGATTGGATCTACTATGGCGGACTCAGGTCAGTTCACTACATCTTCGTTCAAAGATTTAGCGTTTGATCTGGTGAACTCGGATAGCATTTGTTCGGTGACGGGGTGTAAGTGAATCCCTTCCAAATGTAATATTTTAATATGACAAAGTGTTGTCTTTTTTCTTTTCTTTTTTTTTTTTAACGCCAAAGTGTTGTCTCATTCACATGACAAATCCTTTTTGAGGGTTTTTCTAAAACTTTTCTTGGTGCTTTTCAAGCTACAAATACCAGAGCATAGTATTCTTTTTTTCCTAAAAAGATCACACACGACAAAAGGAAAAATCGAAAGAATATCTTATTTTGAGTTACAATTACTCATGGGAATAAGATTGGCTTTAAACGACATGATAACATTTTTTTTCATCACATTTTTGTCACTGGTATATTACAGTAACATTTTACTCTGTCAAATATTGTGTAACTGCATCACATTTCCGTCGTACGTATATTACAATAAGATTTTATTGTATCTAATAATGTGTATGTAGGGTTCAGTGACAACCGGCCCCGTCCAGGAACACCGCCACCCGGTTCCGGGTTTTCTTTCACCAAAATTCAGTGTCAGTGATCATCAGGAGATGAGAAGAGAGTTATCAGTCATATAATCGTTATTTAAAAAAATATAAATCAACAAATTAAACCTATAAATAAACATTTATTGACTCATTTTTTGTAAAAAAAAAAAAAAATTATACTCTCTCCTACATTCTTCACACCATTTTTCTCACAAAAAAGGTTTCTACTCTTCTCCCACATCTCAAAATCGATATGTATTTCAACTTCCACTATTTTCTACAATTCATCAAGCTCCGACGACGAAGATGACGATACTGAATTTTGATTTTTTTGCTATTGTGGTTGCATTATCTATAAACCAAAGTCAAGACACTGTGTGAGTGAAGAAGGCACCGTTTGTATGTCCAAATGAGCCAAATGAATGTTTTTTTTTTTTGACTTATTAAACCTTTTTTTTTTTTGACTTATTAAACCTTCATAAGAGCTTTTGTGCTCCTTCGTACTGTTTCCATAAATGTTGTAATTCATATTTTGTTTTATATGATTGTAAATATTTTAGAAAAACCATTATTATCAAAGTTTAAATGTAAACAAATAATAACGATTTTCTTTAGAGATGTTGGTGATTTATCTATAGTACTTTTATGTAAAACCAACTTTAAATTGTGTTAATAAAATAAATAAATCAAAGTCACAAAATAGTACATTGATATATAAAAAATTGAAATAAAAAAGTGACATTCTCAGGTGTTTCTCTAAATGTCTAACATGAAAGATGATTTAATATGTGTAATGTTTTGGTCAGTTTCAACATGAACCCAATTTTTGAACTGAACCTTTTTTGACCTCTTAGCTTTGAGAAAAACTGATGGCCAAAGTAAGACTGCATAAACCCACCACACATGGGTTGATGTCAGATTATCAAGCTATATACATTTGAACTTGAATATTCATAGTTTTGACCTCAAAAGTCAAACGATACCTTTATTTTTGTTTGTGTAATCAAGTATGTAGCATTTTTACCTTTAATCATGACATATTTTATTATCTCAGCAAAAGCGTTTGTAGTCTCGACCGTGGTGTATTTTCTAGATGATACGCTTCATTATAAAGACTATTTCGTTAGAAAAGATGAGGCAAACATTTGTGGGAGCAATTTTGTTCTTTCAAGAATGATTCCAGAAGTGAAGAGTTCTACTGTTTGCCCTTCAGTCTCAATAGATATTTCTTATCTGTTTGATATGATGGGGTTCTTTTTGGTCTCATATGATGTATCTACAATATGTAATATGTAATCATGTTAGAGGTTTGGTCTGTTATGGAGATTCTTTTAGGTTTATTAATTATATCGTTTTCCATCTTCACATATTCAAAATTATAGGTTTGTGAACTATAATTGTAATTTTGATCTTTTTTCCTATGCAATTTCATTTATATTTTGGTTATTTATAGAGTTATAATTTATATTTATCAACCTGTGTAATACACGGGCACCTAACCTAATATATTTATATGATGCTCTAAAGATGAATTTTTGAAGCCAATTCAAAGATGCAAGCTAGAGTATCTTTCCAAATTCGCATTTGATGCTGAGTTAGTGTGTTATTGATCTTGAAATTGGTAATACTTTAGTACTCATACTTTAGTAAAACATGATTATCAAACATCCTTACACATATTAAGGGTGAACGGGGCACTATGCGGGGAATGGTGCGGTGATTGAAGTCCCCGAGCGGGAACACCGCCGCCATCACTTCGGGGAGGGTATTCAGGGAGGGGGATCGGTGCATGTTCACCGCACAAGAATTGCACAAGAATCGAGGATTTAAACGTTGGGCAAGGGTCAAATATTTAAAAAAAAATTTCAATTTTAACCAATATAAATAACCAACTTAAATCTATTTTTTTACCACACCCATTCTCAAACTTACTCTAAAAATCTATCAAATACAACACAAAGCCAAACCGAGCAATGGAGAACCAACCCCGCGAAGCCAAGAAAAAATCTAAGGGACGCGGCTCGCAACCGTCTCGTGGTGGTTCGAGCGGTGCAAGTGCACAACCACAACCCCCTTTCGGATATACTTCACAACCCCCGTTTTTTTACCAACAACCTTCACACCCCTCCTTTTACAACACCCAACCACAACCCACTTTCGGCTATTTTCAAAATTTGTTATCAATGGATCCTCAAACCCCTGCCTTCGACCCGTATGGTTTTCATTCCCAAGTTCCATCTCCACGAGAAAATGTTGAACGTCCTCTACCTATTCACGAGGACGAGGACGAGGATGTAGTGCCCGAAACTCAAAATTTGGGCGACTATGAAGATGACACCGGCGACGATGAATATAATGTGGATGAAGACGCCGGCAACGAAGAAGATGACGCTCGGGATAAAAAGGGAAAAATGGAGCGCCAAAATTGGACAAAAGTCCAAGAAGAGGCGTTGGCGAAGGCGTGGGTACATTGCTCTACCAACAAAAAGAAGGGCAATCAACAAACCCGCGATGGTTTTTGGCGTAGGATTTTAGATCATTATAACGCCACCGTTGGTGGAAGTAACCGGACCGTGCATCAAGTACGGTCTAAATGGACCCCGATGATGATGAAAATAAACTTTTTCAACTGCCTATACCAACAAGCGGTAAAAATTATATTTTTTAACGTTGTATATTTTTTAATTTTGTTTACTAAGTTCATATGTTTTTAACACTTGTTATTTTATAATATGTAGGATCGCACACGAGGAAGCGGGTGTAGCGATCTCAACGTGATGAAAGTCTCTTTAAAGGAATTTAAAGATAGATATCCGAGCGGGTTTTCAACATGTCGAGGCATGGGAGGTCGTTCGAAAACACGACAAATGGACCCAAGTCCCATTGTTGGGTGAGGAAGGGGAAGGTTCGGCACAAAAAAGAAAGCCCGTTGAGGTGGACCCTTCCATACCCGATATGAACGAAGACCCCTCGCCACAAAGAACACAACGTCGAGACAAGCGTCAAGCGACATCGTCCGAGGGCTCGGCCGAGTTGGCGACACAATTCAAAGAGTACACCGCCATGAAAGAAGCGAAGCACGCGATTGAATTGAGGAAGAAAAGAGAGTCGGAGGCTCGCGAGCTCATAACGGAACAACGCGAGACGATGAGAAACTACGCGCACGATCGAGATATGAAAACATTCCTCAAGCCGCACGGCGATGTTCCGCCGGAAATGTTGCCGTTCATCCTCGCCCGAAAGCGCGAGATCGCTAACAAGTACGGATGGCCGTGCAATTTCTAAAATTTTTATGTAGTATTGCGATGTAATTTTTATTTTATTAAATGAAATGTAGTTTTTTATTTTATGAAATTATGTTTTACTTTTTATATTTTCTTAATTAAAAAAAATAAAAAAACAAGTCCCCCAAGAGAGGAGTGACGCCATCAAATTGAGGGTGTGAGGGGAGTTAAGAAGGGAGTTGACGTGGCGCGTGCTGATTGGCCGTGCGTAAGAGAGGAGACTCCCCTAAGAGAGGAGTGCCCCTCTCACCCTAACAATTCTTACCTTTTTTAATGTTAAAAGTGACCCCTTTTTACCTTTCAAGTCAAACTTTAACTTTTGTACCGATTTAATGTCTACCACTTGATCAATGAAATTGTTTTTTGATAGAAAATGCTTTAATGTCCGGTATGGACTATATTGAAGTTCCTCAAATTGGTTCATGTTCCAGTTCTTGAACAATTATATTTTTTCTATAATTGTTTTTTTTTAATTTTTAATATATTTGCTTCTTATAAACCTCTACTACAAATTACAGGGTTTGAACACTACCACTGAATTACAGACCTACAGCAAAGGCTAGATGTGAAACATCCCAGGTTTGTTTTTTCTTATAGTTTGGATTCTCTTTTTTTGTGTATACCATGTCAAAATCATTTAATTTAGGATAGTTGTATTTCTGTGTAGTGATTTTTGACATAATGTGATTAAGTAGAAAGGTTAGTGATAATAGATATGTTTTTCTTATTTGTGTTAGTGGATATTTTTAGTGATGAAAGTCAACTCTTATTCTAGTATTAAGGTTGGTTAACATTTTGGCCGACATATTGAAGAAGGAAAGCACACCCATTACACTTATGCTTATATACCTGAATGGCGATACGAAGTCGGTTAAATTTTTGGTTTCACAACCTAATCTTGACCCAGAACTACACGAGGCACGCCTTTTTTCCTCTGAATCTCTGATTCGGCCCCTCTCGCATCGGGCATGCCTTTTTTAACCAATGGAAATTGCTTTTATAGTTATATCATGTGAGTAGTACTTTGTTGCTCATGTTTTCAGTGAAGCTATATGTGCAGAGGCGTCTCCGATAATTCACGTACCCTGTTCGAGTTTGAAAAAATATGCCCTTCCTACAGTGGCGAAGTTTGAGATTTCCGACCGGGGGGTCGAAAACGTATATACCTAACAAATTCTATACGAAAACTACATACCGGACACTACTGTGCGAAAAGTTCGGGGGGTCGGGCGCCCCCGGCCCCTACAAAGTTGCGCCCCTGCTTCCGTAATGTTTTATTATTATTTTAAAAAATAATAATCAAATTAGTATCAGGCTCAATAAACCTAATGACAAGTGGGCTAAGGGGCTATTTGTTTACCTCTTAATGAGGCTCTTAATGGTTTAGACCTCTTACTGGTTCAACACTTAATGGTTCAGATTGTTTGTTTCACGAGCAGATGTCTGAATGGTTAAGACATTTGCCCCTAAATGGTTAAGATTTATACAGAGTCTGAATGGTTAAGACATCTAATCTGAATTGGTCAGACATTTGCCTCTGAACGGTTAAGCATTATACAAGCTCTTAATGGTTCAGACCTCTTACGGGTTCAGCAGTTAACCATTCAGATGTTGCCAAACAACTCCTAAATTCTAAACCATAAAAAATAAAAAATAATAATCAAATTAGTATTAGGCTCAATAAACCTAATGCCAAATGGGCTAAATTCTAAACTATAAAAATTATTTGTAAATGGGCCTATATTGGAATTGGTATGTATTTAGTATTTAAAAAAATAACATATACATATCGGATTTTTATTTTAAATCTCGTGCCCCTCGAAATCACGGGCCTTGTGCGGAGGTCCTTCCCGCACACCTTCAAAGCCGGCACTGTATATGTGTATTTAGAGCTTAGATTTCACATGTCTACTTTTAAGATGCATTTGCAAGATGCGACGTATTATTACGTTAAAGTACCTGTCCACCGGATACCGTTTACTTTTGCATTAAAATGACGCTGTTTCATGTTTTACTACTCTATCAGTTTTATTTTCTTTCTTTTTGTGGTTGTAAACTGTCGACGTTGGTTTTCTTTTATAAATTAAATAATGGTGCTTTTGTTTGTAATGTTGTTTAAATTTGTATACACTTAATATAGATTAGCTTTTTTGTTACGTTGGAACGTAACCCGTCTACCGAACGGGTATTAAACTAGTTACTCATGGGAATAAGATTGGCTTTGAACGACATGATAACATTTTTTTTTCATCACATTTTTGTCACTGGTATATTACAATAACATTTTACTCTGTCAAATATTGTGTAACTGCATCACATTTCCGTCGTACGTATATTACAATAAGATTTTATTGTATCTAATAATGTGTATGTAGGGTTCAGTGACAACCGGCCCCGTCCAGGAACACCGCCACCCGGTTCCGGGTTTTCTTTCACCAAAATTCGGTGTCAGTGATCATCAGGAGATGAGAAGAGCGTTATCAGTCATATAATCGTTATTTAAAAAAATATAAATCAACAAATTAAACCTATAAATAAACATTTATTGACTCATTTTTTGTAAAAAAAAAAAAAATTGTACTCTCTCCTACATTCTTCACACCATTTTTCTCACAAAAAGGTTTCTACTCTTCTCCCACATCTCAAAATCGATATGTATTTCAACTTCCACTATTTTCTACAATTCATCAAGCTCCGACGACGAAGATGACGATACGGAATTTTGATTTTTTTGCTATTGTGGTTGCATTATCTATAAACCAAAGTCAAGACACTGTGTGAGTGAAGAAGGCACCGTTTGTATGTCCAAATGAGCCAAATGAATGTTTAGTTTTTTTTTTTTTTTTTTTTTTGACTTATTAAATATATTAATGATTTAAATTTTAAATTAAATTAAAATAATTTACTTTTGAAAAATTTTAGTTAGAGAAAAAACTAATATGATGATGATGTTGCAATTAGCGAAATCTGGGGAAAAGATGAAAGATGTAAAAAGCGACACAAAAGATCTGAACGTGTGGAATCAAGTAATTTTTATAAGTGAACAAAATACTAAAAATGTGAGAATTATAATTCTTAGGGGAGTGGGGGTGCCCCGTGATGGAGCATTGTGTGTGGGTGACCGCGTGTGGAACACCGCCGCCGGTCCTTGTGACCACGTGTGCTGGTGACCACGCGTTGTTGAGATGGGTTACCGTTGGGGGTGTTTCAAGTGTAACCCGGATAACACATGTTAACACACCAGTGATGGGCACCCCCACTAAAATCCATCACTAATGAACCAAGTTCGATGACGTGGCGGAACATGATTGAGTGTGGTGAGTGATGAAAAGTGAAGCACCCCTGATGGGGTACGGTATTAAACCCGACCCGAGCGGTCAGACTTCCCGTTACGTATTGCTTTTATATTAATTATTTATTATTGTTGCTACTAACCCAACCGCGAGGCCCAACGCGATGTAGTTTACACTACTTTGGGTCGGGGCTTGTAGAGATAACCCCTAACTGGGCCTGGCCCATTGAGGTTAGGGGAGGCCCATATCCCCCTATATAAAGAGGTCTTCACCTCTTGAAGAGGGCAGGGCATATGGAGCCGCCACACTTTTTGTAGCTGGAAACAGGAGAAATCTTCTCCTACCGGCAATCTCTACAGCTCCACTTTCTTCTCTTCTCCATTGCAGATCTAGGTTCGAGAGGAAGAACAAGGTGTGATTCTTCACCCTTATGTAGAACGCGGTCCAGTCATCCCGGGGGTGATTCCGTGTTTCTTCATTGGCGCCCACCGATTCAAAAACTAGATCCGAGAATCACAACTTATTCTCCTCTGACCAAACTTTACGATCTGTGTTGTTTCACCGGATCCATACAAGATTTTCGGTTTTAAACCTCTTGAGATCCGCAATTGTTTGAAGGGGGTACAAAGCTCAGCTGCAAATGGGTACAGATCTGTTGCTGTGTATATTGATTATTCATGCTCCGTGGTTTTCTATACTTCCATTGACAGCCGCCACTTACATCATATCAGGTAAATGTTTACCTTTCTTCATGTGATACAAGTTTTGTCAAAATGAGGTATGACGCAGTCATGTGCAGCAATTTATTGATAAAAGTTAAAAAAAAAAAGGAAGAAGCAAAGCAAATTGCAAATACATATTACAGCACTTCAAAAGTCGCTCATGAAAATCATTTAACATTTTATTTTTGAACACTTAAGAGTTCATCGAATATTGTGTCGATATCTCTAAAACCACATTTAGTTTTATTATTAAAGTATTAATAAAAAGATCCCCAATCCATTCAGAGGCGGATTATTTAATATAATATGCGATTATTCGGTAATTTGAAAGCATCTTTTTCCTTAAAGAAAGGGTGTACAACTGTTAAGTTACAATCACTATTCCACAAAGGACAACCCCTAGCTGCATACATTCCCATTTAGGGAACATATCCTGACATGAGGCAGGAAAAAGTGTACTATTGTGCTGTACATCTTCACACCCACCATTTGTCGTCATGCAAATTTTCGGTGCGCTTCAAACATCCTCCATTAATGGTGGATAACCATCCTGCTCAAGCAACTTCTGGCCTACAATCACCATTATGCGACGTCGCGCATCAACAACCACCATGCGCGTTGGGACTGTAACATCCGTCAAAATGGATTCCCTAAATCCATTATGTTTTGAAATTCGAACCCTAACCTTTGAAACCTCAGATCCTTTTTGCGAATTTAAAATAACTAATGCGAGATTTTTATTACTTGTCTATTTATTTTTATTAATTTAATTAATTTAAAAGTTATTAATCAATATATTTAGTTTGGTTAAATAACTAGTAACCTAGTTAAATTTAGTTAAGTTTCAAGATTATGTAAACTAACCCAGTTTAGTTAATTATTTTAGTAACTCTTTAAAATGAGGGATCATATGTGTAGTTACTTGATAATATAAAATACCCTAACCCTATCATTTGAGAGCAGCAGCCGCATACGTACCCTGCTCCTTCATCTTCTTCTTTTGCTAAACACTAGTCAAATACCACAACCATCCCTTTCATTCTTGTGTTCTCTGCAGATCTTGTCTACAACACCCACACACATAAAAACTTAGACAAAACCCAAATCTTATTTACTCCAAACACAATGCACACTCAATCATCCCCCACACCCTCTCCTTTCTCCTCTCTCTCGAGCTCCACTGCAACATATACAAAGATAACAGCAAACCCTAACCATGGCAGCCTCCTCCATCTTGCACTCACACCCACACCCTCGTCTTCCTTTCTTCTCCAGCCGACAACCACCCCCCCTATTTCGTTCACTCGTCTCTCGTGCTGTAACTGAACCGCCGACCACCACTCAGGTGGCGGCGCACCAAGAACAAAGGCGCAGTAGCGGCGGAGACCGACCCTTCCACTCGCCGGCGACGATGACGGACGGCGGTGGTGGTTCGAGCTTCGGGTTGTCCCGGTTCAGCTGATTCGAGTCCGGTTTTGGTTATGTGTTTCGGTTACCTTGTTCAGTTGTGTTTCGGTTCAAGATTTGGTCTCGGCTCGGTTCGGTTGGTTCGAGTCTCCGGTTGGAAGCAGGTTCGGGTCCAGCTAGCAACGTGCTCCGGTTCTGTTTCAGTCTTGATTTAACCGGGTCAGTTGGGTTGCAGGGCAGCTCGGGATACGTTCGGGTCAGCTCAGTCGGGTCCGGTTCCTCAGATTCGGGTTATGTCCGACTCAGTTTCGGTTCAGATTCGGTGTTCGGGTCAAACCAGGCAATGTTCGATCAAACCTGGTCAAACCAGTCAAACACGAAGTTGGGTAAAAATCTTATTGACACCAGATTTTTATTATTAGTGTTTATATAAACTTATAACATAAATTTAATCGTGAAACGTTAACTATCCGAACTTGTAAAATTAATCGTGTATTTATAACTTGTATAAATTCATATATATAAATTGTGTTGAATTGTTGAATTTTGGAAATAATAATCGACACCTTGATTGTCGGGATCGTCCAAAAAACAGAGGAAACTCTGCCCGATTTTCGTTAAAACATATACGTATACTTTATAGACGAACCGCTAATGAAGGCGTATCGTATTCAAATAACTTTTATAACAATAATGATAAATGTATATTTATTTTTAACAATACTTCTAAAATACTTTCGATAGAGTTAACTATATAATATATATATATATATATATATATATATATATAGGATAAGGATCATTACAGAACACTAATTATTGCGAGAACAAAAAGAACAACTCTAAATCACTAAATTCTGGGATTTAAGGTTCATATTTCTTAATTTTTATGTTTCTTACATTCATATGTGTATTATATATACATAAAAAAATCATATATTTTTCCCTACACATAGTCTACACACATGTAGGTAATTTAGCCTACCCATAACCTACATGCGTGTAGGTTATTTAAAAACTGAAGATTTTTCATATTTTCTTTTAAATTCTAGTGTGAGAAACAATAAATCTTACATTTATAACATTTTCATTTACTTTTTAGGTTTTTAGGATTGAAAAAATGAGTGATTCATTTTGTTCTGCGTGTTCTCGCAATATTTAGTGTTCTGCATAGAACCTTCCCCTATATATATATATATATATATATATATATATACAAAACTTATCCATTAACTAGACATACTCTAAATTCCAATTCAATTCCTCCATCATAATTTTTGAATACTCATACACCCCGTTTACCCATATAGGGTGACTTCGGTGTTCCATCCTTCTATACCCATCAACTCGTCATATGGATAATCGGAAGAAATTGCAATATTGTGAGTATACTCGTATTTCCCCCTTTTTACCTTTATCACTTTTTGGGGTGTAACATGTTACCTTATTTAAACACACTTACACTTATTCTTTTTGCAACATACAAAACAATCCTTATACATGAATACAATGCTATGATACTTGATGCTTTCATGGGTGATACTTATGTAATATGTTTTAGTCATTAGCTTCACAAGCCTCCATTTGACATGTATAGCTGCTATAGGAGTAACGCACCGCCCCCTTTATACTCGGGTCATGTTGAATGTATTAAACATCTTGCGTAAACATTGGTTTGGCTAGAAATATTGCATGCCATGTTAGATCTTGTATTAACAAAGTTGCCATGTGGATTCGTTTTAAACATTTTTATGCTTATACATATGCTTAAACTTGTATACTCGCCTTTGCTTTTGCATTGAATTGTATTTTAAACATGTTACAGGTTGATGATGACGATGCTATGAAAAGAAGTAGCGTTGATGCCTAGATACACATATAGACGTTTAGGTTTAATATGTCATATCAACTTTGCTTATGTTGTTATGTATTTCTTTTGAACTTATTGTTATTTGAATTTCTTGTAATGTTGACAACTACTTTATGCAATGAAATCGGTTTATTAAATATTGTCACAATTAGCGTTATGATGTCTCGAGCAATCTTCACACTTCGTCTCATCCCGATGTTTCCGCCATTGGTTGGGGTGTGACAGATTGGTATCAGAGTCATAACTATAGGGAATTAGGAAAAGTAGGAATGCTTTAACCTAGTCTATAGTTTTAGAGATTTATTCTTACGTCTTGCTTGAAACTACTTGCATGCTACCCTATTTGCTTTTATTTATTCTCTTTGACGTTTTAAACATATAGGTCGCTTGTGTGTTAATACTTGACGTGCCATTCTTATGTGACAATACTTGTCTTATTATGTGTTGATACTTGATCTATTGATCTATTCTTTGTGTGTTATTCTCGACATGCCTTTCATGTGCTTATACTTGTTCGTTAATTTCCTTTAACATACGCCTTCCTAAGGCATTTTACTCATTTATACTAAACTTGAAAACACTCATAATACACAAACGAGACGACTTCACCAAAATAGGCGTGAAACCCACAATTTGGTGAATGACTCTCAATCCTTCTACTTTTCTTTTCTTACACGAAATTTACCACCAAGTTAGGAGTGAAATCCTCACCTTGATGGAGAATTTCAAAATTTCAAATTCTCGTGGACCCTCGTCGACAAGTCGAAATTAAATTTTGACCCGACGAGTACCAACCACATTTAGGGTACGAAATCGTCAAGTTAGGGGTGAAACCCGCACCTTGTCGACTAGTTCCGCTCCTTGATTTTCAAAAGTCCCGCCAAGTCTCGAAATTTTAATGGATTTGGGAACATGTAGTAACTGGAAGGGTGAGTACCGTTAGCCGAGGTATCGGCGAGAGTATTCCACCTATTAGGCCAAAGCATGTTTCTCAATTTCAAAAGATCTTTCGACTACTTTGGTTAGTCAATGTTCCGTTTGGAACCATCTAAGTTTTACACGAGTTAAGCTTTATTATTTTCGATCTTTTGTCAATTTAGAACAATTTTTCTTTTCGAGATTTCATTTTGCGCACACATCATATTCTTACTTTTCATACGATTATACATTATTAGCATACATAATTTTATGTAATTTTATTTACATTTCTTGCAACAACAAATGGAGACATGTCGTCAAGATAGGAGTGATTCCCTTACCTTGATGACTAACTCCGTTTTATTTCCCACCTTACAACGACCTCACCAACGAGTTAGGGGTGATTCCCTTACCTAGGTGATCGTTACCAACGCTTTCTTTTAGTAGGCTATATTATGTAAACACAATCATGTTTATACCTAAATCATTCATCATGTATTTCAAAATGCTTCATTTATTTAAACGTACCTCTTATTCTATAATCTATTTTCACATCACTCGCATACACAAAAATTTTAATGTTACCATGACCGCGTGTTCCTCGATTCTCAAAATTTCACGAAATACTACTTGTCAGCCTAGTCGGTTTAATAAATCCGTTGCCCACAAATTCACCAATCAACGTAAACATTGAAACACGCTCCTCTCACACCATTAAACTAGAGATTTTTATTCTCAATTGAGAATCAAACCAACTTTTTCGCACACACCTATAAAATATTACCAATATTATTCATTCATTTACTAAAATTCCTTTTCAAAACCAATGAAACATTTTTCAACAATCACTAAGTTCATGTACCAAAATCCTTTTCTAAGGATCAATTTTTTTTTTTACAAGAAGCTGTAAGTTTCAAAATTTTCTAACGCAAAGTTACTTAAAACGATGCAAACTTATTAATCTCTAGAATTTTTCAAAACCTCACTCGATATGTCAATTAAATTCAAAACACGTGGGCAATGAAACTTCATAAGCACCGACAAATTTTCAACTTATGCAAACCCTTTTAAAACCGCAGTGGCATTTCCATGCCTTTACAAAGTACTTTCCACATAACCAATAAACGTTTTATACTCTCTTACATTCACAAACTAGAGTCTATGTTTCGTGACGACTCAATCTATTTTAACTTCACGTTTTGATCAAACAACTATATATGCATATCATATTACACGTTTTAGTCAAATATCTCAAGGCAATCTCACGCGCGTCACTCATTCCCCTTTCTTTCATACTCAAAATTTTTAACCTTTTATGCGCACAAACTCGTGTATTTTGACCTATACTATAAACAAAATCATTACTTCCTACATCCATACTTATACATTTTATGTATTCACTAATGTTCACACTTACACATTTATGTTATACTCACGATTCAAAATTCATACGTTTTACGTTATACATACACCCACAATTATACATTTACGATGCACTTACATTCATGTTTATATTACATTCATATTCATGTTCATACATTTTATGTTCTCATTTACGCATATACAACCTTGTTTACACTTATATACATACAACATATATTTTATTCATACTTAAACCTTCATGTTTTACACCTATATTCACGTTCATATCTATGCACATACATCTTGTGTTCACACTTATACTCGTATTCATACTCATACGCTTTGTGTTCATACTTATACTCATGTTTGTACTCACACTTATACTTATTTTTCATACACATTATGCTTATCCTTTTTCTCATACTCATGCCATGCGTGTTGTGTTTATGCTCAAGTGTGTATTCATATTTAAACCTATGCTATGCTTATGCTTCATTTATACGCAAGATTCATACATTCGTACCCGTACGCGAGTGTAATCCGAGTGATTTGCTTACGTGGGTCCCATACATACTTAAGCATGGACTTGCTTACATACTACATTCTTACACGTACACATTCTTAATTTTTAAATTATGTATACCCTGATTCATACACGACTAGTACAACCTATGCGGATTATGCGACGATCAATATAATCGCGGGTGCACACGGGATTATAGTGATAGGCGTATGAGAACCATAGAGTGTACTATTGTGTGTGGTAAGACACGGAACGTAACATGACACGAATAACGAAACGGACGTAACATGGTCAAAACATGGTGGATACGCCGCTGGTACTTCCTATATATAAGTGTTTTCACCATGTTACCAGAATTTCGTAAAACGTGCCATGAGAAATTCAGTGTTTTGCAGACCTTTGAACCTAATACGTAAACTTTAACAACTCATAAACGCATTATATCCGATTATCCACGACGAGACTTCATTCTAAATACACTGCGTTCACCTATCCAACACTTATGCTATTCTTATACTCACACTCTTTAAGGGTCATTCGTTTTAAAAGTCTTCCTCTTAAATTTCGGGACGAAATTTCCTAAAGTAGGGGAGACTGTAACATCCGTCAAAATGGATTCCCTAAATCCATTATGTTTTGAAATTCGAACCCTAACCTTTGAAACCTCAGATCCTTTTTGCGAATTTAAAATAACTAATGCGAGATTTTTATTACTTGTCTATTTATTTTTATTAATTTAATTAATTTAAAAGTTATTAATCAATATATTTAGTTTGGTTAAATAACTAGTAACCTAGTTAAATTTAGTTAAGTTTCAAGATTATGTAAACTAACCCAGTTTAGTTAATTATTTTAGTAACTCTTTAAAATGAGGGATCATATGTGTAGTTACTTGATAATATAAAATACCCTAACCCTATCATTTGAGAGCAGCAGCCGCATACGTACCCTGCTCCTTCATCTTCTTCTTTTGCTAAACACTAGTCAAATACCACAACCATCCCTTTCATTCTTGTGTTCTCTGCAGATCTTGTCTACAACACCCACACACATAAAAACTTAGACAAAACCCAAATCTTATTTACTCCAAACACAATGCACACTCAATCATCCCCCACACCCTCTCCTTTCTCCTCTCTCTCGAGCTCCACTGCAACATATACAAAGATAACAGCAAACCCTAACCATGGCAGCCTCCTCCATCTTGCACTCACACCCACACCCTCGTCTTCCTTTCTTCTCCAGCCGACAACCCCCCCCCCCCCCCCCCTATTTCGTTCACTCGTCTCTCGTGCTGTAACTGAACCGCCGACCACCACTCAGGTGGCGGCGCACCAAGAACAAAGGCGCAGTAGCGGCGGAGACCGACCCTTCCACTCGCCGGCGACGATGACGGACGGCGGTGGTGGTTCGAGCTTCGGGTTGTCCCGGTTCAGCTGATTCGAGTCCGGTTTTGGTTATGTGTTTCGGTTACCTTGTTCAGTTGTGTTTCGGTTCAAGATTTGGTCTCGGCTCGGTTCGGTTGGTTCGAGTCTCCGGTTGGAAGCAGGTTCGGGTCCAGCTAGCAACGTGCTCCGGTTCTGTTTCAGTCTTGATTTAACCGGGTCAGTTGGGTTGCAGGGCAGCTCGGGATACGTTCGGGTCAGCTCAGTCGGGTCCGGTTCCTCAGATTCGGGTTATGTCCGACTCAGTTTCGGTTCAGATTCGGTGTTCGGGTCAAACCAGGCAATGTTCGATCAAACCTGGTCAAACCAGTCAAACACGAAGTTGGGTAAAAATCTTATTGACACCAGATTTTTATTATTAGTGTTTATATAAACTTATAACATAAATTTAATCGTGAAACGTTAATTATCCGAACTTGTAAAATTAATCGTGTATTTATAACTTGTATAAATTCATATATATAAATTGTGTTGAATTGTTGAATTTTGGAAATAATAATCCACCTTGATTGTCGGGATCGTCCAAAAAACAGAGGAAACTCTGCCCGATTTTCGTTAAAACATATACGTATACTTTATAGACGAACCGCTAATGAAGGCGTATCGTATTCAAATAACTTTTATAACAATAATGATAAATGTATATTTATTTTTAACAATACTTCTAAAATACTTTCGATAGAGTTAACTATATAAAATATATATATATATATATATATATATATATATATATATATATATATATATATACAAAACTTATCCATTAACTAGACATACTCTAAATTCCAATTCAATTCCTCCATCATAATTTTTGAATACTCATACACCCCGTTTACCCATATAGGGTGACTTCGGTGTTCCATCCTTCTATACCCATCAACTCGTCATATGGATAATCGGAAGAAATTGCAATATTGTGAGTATACTCGTATTTCCCCCTTTTTACCTTTATCACTTTTTGGGGTGTAACATGTTACCTTATTTAAACACACTTACACTTATTCTTTTTGCAACATACAAAACAATCCTTATACATGAATACAATGCTATGATACTTGATGCTTTCATGGGTGATACTTATGTAATATGTTTTAGTCATTAGCTTCACAAGCCTCCATTTGACATGTATAGCTGCTATAGGAGTAACGCACCGCCCCCTTTATACTCGGGTCATGTTGAATGTATTAAACATCTTGCGTAAACATTGGTTTGGCTAGAAATATTGCATGCCATGTTAGATCTTGTATTAACAAAGTTGCCATGTGGATTCGTTTTAAACATTTTTATGCTTATACATATGCTTAAACTTGTATACTCGCCTTTGCTTTTGCATTGAATTGTATTTTAAACATGTTACAGGTTGATGATGACGATGCTATGAAAAGAAGTAGCGTTGATGCCTAGATACACATATAGACGTTTAGGTTTAATATGTCGTATCAACTTTGCTTATGTTGTTATGTATTTCTTTTGAACTTATTGTTATTTGAATTTCTTGTAATGTTGACAACTACTTTATGCAATGAAATCGGTTTATTAAATATTGTCACAATTAGCGTTATGATGTCTCGAGCAATCTTCACACTTCGTCTCATCCCGATGTTTCCGCCATTGGTTGGGGTGTGACAGGGACATATCTCTGCACCGCGCGCACGCAGACACCTCATGGTGATGACCGCACATCCTCAAAGTCGAACTGCCCCCGCCACCGCGCTCACACAGCATGCCTGCCTGCCACCATGCGCATGCGGATATCTCAAGGAGACGCTCGCACATCCTCATCAGAGCATTATCCCACGTCATCGCACGTATCGAAGACACCAATTCGGCTAGGAAGCATTACAACTTACCGCCAATATGCGGCGCGAGTAAGCTTTACACAAGGTACAACCTTTACCTTCGACTTTTATATATGTCTAACATACTCATACAAGTATATGTGCTCACGTTATACTTGGAAATGCCCATAAATAAACTGATGGATGTCTAACCACTTCAAAAAGTTTGCAACTTACCTTTTCGTGCACCCGCGCATGTAACACACACTCTGTCACCCGTGCGCCGAAGACACCTGCTTGTCGGAATCTCACGCACCCTGGAAAGATTTAACTCACTGCGAGCAACTCCACATTGTTGGTAAAGCTCCGCTCGAGTTACAACTTTTTTGGATAAAAACCCATCTACAATTTTGTTAAATAAAGCTATCATTTTCGTTAAAAAGGAAATTTTGGTTTTGTTGGATACTCCGCGCGCGGGTCATTCTGTAGCGCGAGCATACTCATCACCGCGAGTCATCTCTATATCAATTATGCATCGCCGCGCGAGTACTCTGTCACGCGGTAAACCCCGTTACAAGAGCATACTTCGTCGCGCGATAGCCCTTGAAGCACGAGCGTACTTCGCCGCGCGGGTAACCTTTATAACACAATCATACTTCACCGTGTGAGTACTCCGTCACGCCCAGTAAACTCCCACCTCTTGCAACAATACCGCGCGTGATAACACTCCACCTGCGCATGACATGCTCTGCCACCCGCGACCTTATAACATACGCCACCCGAAAGCAAGCACCACGCTTTCCGGAGCCAAGCACACAACTGAGACCTGTACGCAAATGGGCAAAGTCCCCGCGCACATACCATTAAGGCACCAGAGTTGAATCCTCTCATGATGCATTTAAAAGAAAAAAAAGAGCTGCACTCCAAATGCTCCATAATATGGCGCCATTTAATACGTGCTTCAAAAGGTTACCCATGAAAGAAGCTAAAAAGATGTCAGAACATTTAATGTCTCTGGAGGTTTGCAAGAGCATTTAATGCTTCAAAATACTACTTTTCCATTTTCGTCCATAACTTGAAAGTTTTCACAAAAACGGCCCTTACAATATTATAAACTTACATAATGTGAACACCTTCTAACATACACTAATGCTATCACTTATAGACACTTATATTAATTCAAGTGTAATGACTTTTCAACATGACAATGTAATAGTCTGACACATATTATTGTAACGGATACATGTACAAGCATTACGTTAGCTAGCATGATAAGATCATCTATGTCTGTACAACTAGTACGGCTTAAGGAAATCATTTATGTCGTTTTTTCGAAATGATCGAAACAATAAATACCACGGTCGCGGCACAGTACCACCGTGGAATAACCACATCAAAGACTTTGGTAAAAGTTAATACTCCTTATTCGGGGGTCGGTTTGATAAAAACTCATGTATACATGTCGGTCCCTTACAACGACCCGACCATTTACTTGCTTTTTCAATACTACTAACATTTTTTAGCAGCTACAATAAACAAAAGGACTAGCATTGTTCAACACCATTTCGAAGTCGCTTATTGATGCATAAAACAAGCGCCCCCCTAAGGATAACGTTTCGGTACAATGCTTTCCGTATGCCAAACACTTTTGTCACACCCCGATTTCCACGTGTCACCGGTGGGCCCGGTGGGGGAGTATCGTGACGTGGTTGGCAACGTAATAGTCAAACAACACAATATTATTATGCACAACGGAAGCAAATTTAAAAATATGATACAACCGAATTTAATATTGTTTAACAATGTAACAATATCCGGAAGTTTTTCCACAGAACGGATCGAAACAAAATAACATTTATGGTTCAACAGACTTCTGGCATCCTAAGCTTGCGAGACTTTTTATTGATGCTTAGGAGACAATCCAGCCAATTTCGTTTAGTACCTGCATTCAGTCTTTTTGGGAAAATACGTCAGTTTACACTGGTAAATACATTCAACTGACTCATTTTGGAAAATGATTAAAAATTGGTTTGGATGCACATGGCATAAACATTTTTATTTAACTTGGGAGAATTATTTAATATTATAATCTTGTGAACGAATTACATGTTACTTATGCGTTCAGTAGCCCGGATCTAGTCCGGGTTAAAGATCAATAGACACACCACATCATTGAGTTATACACGGACGGTGTACGCCTACACCCCGTGCTCAGGTCGCGGCCATCTCGTAAGATGATGCCAAGGATATCCGGGACATGGTCATTAACCCCCCAAAGGCTGTAAAGTAAACAAGACTGTTTAAACGAGCCGATCAAATTATTCAACTACCCACTAAGCGTGGAGATTTGATGCCCGATCAAGCGGTACGCTATGTACCGTAACCCAAGCCCGTATAGGGAAAATAAGTTAAAAGTATTTACCTGATGCAAGTATAAATCACAATAAGCAGAATGCACGTAGGTTTTACTGTTTCTCCTAATCTGGAACGAAGGTTTAATATAACCAATTAGAATTCTAACGGGTCTTTTATTAAGCTTAAGCTTAGACCGGCTAGTTTCAAGATACGGTTCGTACGCACGATTAAGCGAAGACCGGATAGAATGTGATTCAGACCCGACAAGTTTGAAGACTTGTTTAATATGGGTTTATTATTCACATTCTGGATTTTGAGATAAAACCGTCAAGGTTTGACCCGTTTCGGCTAATTTATGTAAACTTGTTACATAAACCGAACCGTACGCGTAATAAGCGTGCCGGGTAGTCATGAGAGCTATATACAGGTTTCCTAAGTTAATTATGTCTCAAATATGTTGTGACATCAGTAAGGTGTCTTTCGTTATGCCCGAATCGTGTTTAAACACAAACTAGGCCCCGTAGGGGTAGTTTGGTCATTTAAAAGTTTATAAAAGAGTTTAAATGTTTAACTGAGTTACAGGTCTGATGTAATCAGAAAATATACTCAATTTTCTAAGTTATATCAGTAGGTTAAAGCATGTATGTGAAATTTATCATTTTTAACCAAACTATGCCCGGTAGGGGTATTTTGGTAATTTCACATAAGCCGAAAAGCTCAAAACCGAAGTCTGAGTTAATCAACCTTTGATTACTGTTAATATATGATAATTTGCCTCTTATATCAGTAGGTATCAACCCGGGTATGTCCAATATGATTTTAAAACGTACTATGCGCTAAAAACGCTAAATAAAGCGATTAAAGGCCATTACCGGGTTCGATACTTAAATCTGATATTTTTATATTTCCAGAAGGCTTAAAATAATTTATTTATCATAACTAATCAGTGGCAAAAGGTTTGGGGTCGTTTAGATATGTAAAACTCATTTTATGGCCCGTAAGGGCAAAACCGACAATTACCGAAATAAGCCTACGACTACGAGTTATGCTCAGCCTAAAATTAATTAAAAATCTTTAAAAATCCCAAAATAATATATTACATCAGTGGGTAAAAGATTTGATACCAAAAAGTATTTTTAACTAGGCTATACGCTAATTACGCCATTTTATTAACATAAAGCATTAGTTTTGCGATAATGAGCATAACTCTTAATCTACAAGTCAAACTGATGTCAAACTTTGCATACAATTCTATATATCAGTAACTAAGGTTTCTACACTTTTACATTTTCATAAATCACGTTTTAAGGTAAAAAGGGCATAACGGTCAACATATGAGCAATTAACGGAAACATGCATATTAATTGGATAACTAACGAACCAAGGTGTATAATCACAGAGGGTTGTTCTAACATGTAACCTAATCCAATTAAAGCTCTGAGACATTTCTAAAACACGCCTAAACGGGTCAGAACTGAAAGTCCAAGTGAAAGTCAAACTATGTGACTTTCGGTTCCGAACCGGGTCTAAACAGGAAATAGTCGGGTTGAACAGGTTTGGACATGTTCTTACACTAATTACTAAGTTATAACAATGATCAAACAGGTTATATATGTTCTAGATAGCTAATTATGCATAAATGACATTTTAAGCATTATGTTGACTTTTTAAGAACATGTTTGACCCGACATTTGAACTAGTTAGAGTGATTATCAGGGGAAACCCTTTTGGGGTTTTATTACCCACATAAATACCAACCTATAACTACTTTTAATTCGAGATATGACTGAGCCATTATTGACTAATCTCGAAGTCAAACCGTAATTACGACGGTTTGACTTTTAGCTAATTAACCTAGCTAAACTCAATTAGAGAAGGACAAGAATACTTACTGAGGTCCTATGCACGAGATATGATCACTAGGAAGCAAGCTTGAGCTCCAGAATCAATCCAAGAGGGCAGGAGAAGTTGTGAGGAACTTGTGTAACATTGAAGGCCTTTTATACTAGTTTCAATCACCATAACATGATGACAACAAGGTCTAGGATCAACCACAACCATCCAACACTTGTTACTAGTGCCTAGGGAAGTCTAGGGGTCGTCCACAAGTGAGAAAAACCGGTTTAGTGGGTCAAAATCGCGCATAACAGGCAACAGCCTGTTTCTGGTCGCTGGCAGTATGGTAGCGCACCGTTACATGTATGAAGTAGCGGTGCGCTACTTCTTCTCAGGAGCTAAAATGTTGTTGTTTGTTGAAGGTTCGAAAAGGTAACCCACTTGCACGAATTTGGGGCCTCAATTAACATCTAGGGACCTTCACAAAGTGTCTAATACTGTATAATACCCCACCACATTGGTTTATTTGCTTTGGATCCAAAAATAAGACCCGAAAACAAAGGTTTATCATTGTTTTTCTTCGTGGGATCAAGTCATGCATTATCAATTCTATTCTTGTCAACCCATTTATGGATGTAAGACTCAGTAGATGTTTAATATCTAATAACTTGGGTCTTGGGATTTATCAATGAGGTGTTCAGAGGTAAAAATTTAACATGACGCCACTTTTAAATCCTGCCAAAACATCTTTATTAAATCCGGGTTCACAACGTGTTTTTGTCAAACATGACACGTGTCGTCATCTTATTAAACACGAAATTTTTGAGGTGTTACAACTTTATTATAACTCACCTTGTCAAGTCATTCGCAGGTTTGGCCATACATTCAATCAAGAAAACGCGGCGAGCAATCCTCACGCACACCGATGAAGGCTTGAAAAGGTGCAAGACATATGAGCACGTAAGTCGCCACGCGCGCTTGCTCCTTTACATACGAGCACGTAAGACGCCACGCGCGCAAGCTCCTTTACATACGAGCACGTAAGTCGCCACACGCGCTTGCTCCTTTACATACGAGCACGTAAGACGCCACGCGCGCAAGCTCCTTTACATACGAGCACGTAAGACGCCACGCGCGCAAGCTCCTTTACATACGAGCACGTAAGTCGCCACGCGCAAGCTCCTTTACATACGAGCACGTAAGACGCCACGCGCCCAAGCTCCTTTACATACGAGCACGTAAGTCGCCACGCGCAAGCTCCTTTACATACGAGCACGTAAGACGCCACGCGCGTAAGCTCCTTTACATACGAGTACATAAGTCGCCTCGCGCATGCTCCCTTACTTACGAGTACATAAGACGCCTCGCGCATGCCCCTTTACTTACGAGTACATAAGTCGACTCGCGCATGTTCCTTTACTTACGAGTACATAAGTCGCCACGCGCGCATACTCCTTTACATCTGAGCACGTAAGTCGCCAAGCGCGCATGCTCCTCTACATACGAGCCCATTAGTCGCCTCGCGCGCATACTCCATTACTTACGAGCACGTAAGTCGCCATGCGCGCAAGCTCTTTTACATACCAACACGTTGATCTCCATACGAGTCTGTTGTTCTACATACGATCATCTCAGCCTCCATGCGAGTCTTGCTGCTACACATGTAAGCACGCTAATCTCCACGCGACCCTGCTGCTTTACATACGAGCGTGTGTGTCGCCCGCGCGCGCATGCTTAGCCATATATGAAAACGCTTACAAAACGTAAACTGTGCTACAAATGCACGCACCACTTTGGGTATACGCAAAAACACATTGGCTGAAATAAAGTTTCGCTTACACCTACAATCTTCAAGACAAGCCACATCTCCTTGCTTCATGCCACATTGTTGTTGTGTCACACCAGAGGATTAGCGCAGGCTCGGGTCTCCACTTCATTATTCCTGACGCAACTTTATGCCAATTCTCATTTGCGATAACCTGTTCAAAGTGGATTAACACGTGCAATTATTGTAGACAGCAGTTTACAAAGATTCAAACACTATAAATACATACGCTTCATGGCTTAAGACGCGCCCGCACCTTGCGCTAACCAACAGAAGTCACACCATAGGGTGAATATTTTACAATAGCCACACGACTGTGTGCGCACCGCTAAAGCTGGGCCACACTCACCTGACAAAGGCGAACCGTCAGTGACAACATAATGATCGCCGTGTCAGCAGCCAACTCAAGGGTCACCAACAACGACATTTGCACCCTGTCAGAATTTAAATTTCGAGAAATTTCTCGCCTAAAATCACAACGACACTGCAAGTTGAAGTTAGCAAGGGTTACGCCGCATGCTTCATCAACCAATGATCATGCGCGCCAGCTCTCAAAAGCAACAGGTATCAATTAACAAGCCTGGTAGCCGCGCCGTAGTAATTGACAAACACTTACACGCGCGCCAGCTACCAAGACCTAGAAAATTCTTTAAAGACCAGCACGCCTTTCCCTTCTCTTTTTCCTGAGTCCAGAGCTCCAACCATTCACTTCGCGCATGGAAGCAGCACTGGACTGGGGGGACTTAAAGGGGTATGGTCCCAAAAAGCCGCGCAGACCATACTCCTTATACGTTAATCAAACTAATCTACAGACCGCGCGTGGGCTGCTTGGACAAAACCTAAGCCAAGCGCGAGGTTCAAACAGGATCGAAGATCAGATTCAGCACTTAGCATCCTGAATGAAGGCCCTCAATCCCTAAGCCTTGCGCCAGCTGGTCGGACACACACCAAAGGCCGTGCAAGGGTAGCGGCGCAGGTTCATTTCAGGAAGCATGAAAGGTACGAGTGGCAGAAGAGCAAGCCAATCAGCGTCCAACAGGTTGTATTCTATCGCGCTCCATGATTAACAATCGGGCGTGAGGCAGAAGGAACGCAAGGACGACTACGTGGTTCCAATCAGGGTGCGCCAGCACCAAAGATCTTCTAGAAGACACAAACGGTTGGCACCAAAGGGACAGAGCGGATATTCTTTGTCGTCGTCTTCAGGCCCAAGGCCCATCAGCCCATCTCCTTCTAAACTACTCCGACTAAAGATAGGGTCCTTCATACACAGGAAGGACCGTAGCTAAGCTCAGGAAGGATTAAGAAGATTAACCCTTATGGTCGAAACTTAAACCCAACTAATAAACCTAAAACTAGTTACGTACGCGCAACCTTGACAAGATCATGGCAATGCGCCAATAGCAACTACCTGCAATCAAGCAGCGTGCGCCAGGTTTGCCCAATCAATTTCCACGATGAACAACCAGGGGATATTCATTATTCCATTTATCTCTACTCACAGTGAAAGATAGACGCAACAAGCATGGACAACAACTTTCCCGCATCTAGGCGACTGGTAAGCCTAAAACTCAATCTTTACTTTCGAGCACTCCTAACAAGTCTAGTACTCCTACCACGCTTGCACGCGGAGCAGCACTAGACTGGGGGACTTGATGGGGTATGGTATTAAACCCGACCCAAGCGGTCAGACTTCCCGTTACGTATTGCTTTTATATTAATTATTTATTATTGTTGCTACTAACCCAACCGCGAGGCCCAACGCGATGTAGTTTACACTACTTTGGGTCGGGGCTTGTAGAGATAACCCCTAACTGGGCCTGGCCCATTGAGGTTAGGGGAGGCCCATATCCCCCTATATAAAGAGGTCTTCACCTCTTGAAGAGGGCAGGGCATATGGAGCCGCCACACTTTTTGTAGCTGGAAACAGGAGAAATCTTCTCCTATCGGCAATCTCTACATCTCCACTTTCTTCTCTTCTCCATTGCAGATCTAGGTTCGAGAGGAAGAACAAGGTGTGATTCTTCACCCTTATGTAGAACGCGGTCCAGTCATCCCGGGGGTGATTCCGTGTTTCTTCAACCCCAGTCCCACCCTCCTTATTGTCACAAGTTAAAAAAATGAAAAAAAAAAAAAAACATCATATATTACAAAGTTTGAGCCCCACATTAATGGACAAAATACTCTCATGCTTCAAAAGGAAAAAAAAGCAATAAGACTATGAAGAAAAAACAATACATATTGCCAAAAAGGCTGAAATAAACACTGAATTTGCCACTTAAAACATATGATCGAGACACTTGTGAATTCATTTGCTTCCTTCCCATATTCACATGTTCAATAAGACATGAGTGTGGGAAAAAAAGCTGCCATCATCATGCACAAAATAATACGTCACCATCCCACATTTGTAAAATGTTTTTCTTTTCTCAACATTTAGGAGTTAGAACAAGTACCATGGTGTGTAACAAAAGAAGAAAAAAACATATTTGTTATAAATCATTGTTAATAATGTGGATGACAACTAAAAAGTTATAGAATTATCAATTCTTAACTTGTTAGGATGGTAGCCCCTTTGTTTTGACTTATGATGTGAGTATGGCTTTATAAATAGTGCGTGTATTGAATGTAATATGATATACACATCACATGAGAGTGTGAGTTGATTGTTCAAACTAGAATCAATAGAATGTGTAATTGTAAAGATGAGAAGAATAGAGAAAGATATATTGAGAAAGTTTTGATCTCAATCCCTTTGTTTTACAACACGTTATCAGCACGAGGCTCTAGCCAAACACGAGGCTCTAGCCAAGCACGAGGTTCTAGCCAAGGAAACGTTCAAGCAATTATAATCAAAGTAAGTGTTTGATTAATTTATATAAACTATAATTATTATGATAAACGTAATATTTCTTTTGTACCGTGGGATTGTTTTCTTTTAGGAGACCCAGTTATCCAGACACTCCTATCATAAAAACATCTAAATCAGTGCAGAGAACCTCATACTGTGGATATATAATAATTTTGGGACTACTAACAATCTAAATTTATTTATGCACCTAACTTTACTTTTATCGTCGTAACTACGGGACTACTAACAATCTAAATTTATTTATGCACCTAACTTTACTTTTATCGCCGTAACTATGGGACTACTAACAATCTAAATTTCTTTTATGCACCTAACATTTACATTTATGTTATCTAACATTTATTTATGCACCTAACATTTATATTTATGTTATCTAACATTTATTTATAAAATCTAATGTTTAATAACGTTTATTTATTTATTATTGTGCATACGAATTATATATATATATATATATCTGTTTTGATTCACATTATATATTACATATAATCAACTATGTATAATGATCTAATTTATTAGGTGAATAATTGCTCTTGATAATTAAAGCCTTCACACTTTACCAAAAGTCCATATATGAGTGACCCGCTCAAATAATTGTCCATTATTTTGAATTCATAAATATTGATGTCACTATCACTAATATTCTGTTTGTTTTTGCTAAAATAAAAAATTATATTGAATTCGACTCACTAATATGGCATATGTTTTGGATGCAAATAGCTAATTAACATTATTGTTTAGGTAATTCTGTTGTAAATCTCTTGTAATTATGTAAAGATTTACACTTTGTGCACTTAAAATAACGGACATGTAGTAACCGGAAGGGTTACGTATATATATATTATATATATATCCGTAAAAATGGCTATGTATATTTTACTATAAAATTACCAATTATTAATATCATCACTATTGTTATCAGAACCATTTAGCAGTGATAATCAGCACGTTACCCACGATACCTACCGAATCTAATATTAGTTTAAACATTTTGTTTGTTACCGAAATTTTCAAACCTAATACAGTAAAACTATTTTCAAGGTGTATCATGGAAGCCTTAACCAAGCGTATTGTGTAAGCTTAATTTGTATCTATATAAGTAACCCACCACTCGTGTAAATCCTCAAACCAACTGAACTTCTGATATAGTTCGACACATACCCAAAACCACTCATACTCAAATTCTATTTTTAGAACTCAAACAAAGCCCAATATTATTATTATCATGAGTCTTCAGTTTTCTACTCGTGCACACGCTGAATCTTCAAACGCCACAGAAATTCGTGCCCAGATAGAAGTCCATAAATTTCTTCAGTTTGATGATGTACGCACCCATACAAAATGTCGAACCCTCAGGAGGCGTAATGTTAATACTATTAATAGTATCGACTCGAACATAACGGGAATTCTAGACATAGATGATCGACTGACGAGGTTACTACCAATTGGTTCACCATGGCGTCGTTTTTTTGACATCTTAGAACCTTCATACGATGAACTTGTATATGAGTTCTGGTCTACTTTTCATTTCACACGAAATAAAGACCCATCTGAGCCCTCTATCGATTTTAGACTCGGTAGAGAAACTTTTAAATTGTCATTATCTGAGTTCGCAGTACATTTAGGTATTTATACAGAAGAAGAGGTTAGATCACCTATATTTATAAACGCATTAACCGAATATCCTGATCGCATACAAGATTATTGGTCTACACTTACACCAGCAGTGTGGAGTAAAAATAATAATTCAAGAACATTTAGAGATCCTATTTATCAATATATGCACCGTGTTCTAGCTAACACGATCAGGGGGCGCACGTCTAATCTACACAGGGTTAGTGGTACTGATCTCTTCCACTTATACAGTATATTCGAGTCAGTCCATTGTAATATTGCTTACTCTCTGGCTATGTACTTTGAACAATACCAAACACGTCCCCCGAAAAACCTTATGGGAGGATCATACATAACAAAAATAGCCAAATCTCTAGGTGTCATAAACGATCAGATTATTCAAGAATTATCCCCACCACGATTACCTGGAGTGGTAAGTTTCACCAATATTGATATAATACCTATTGATATTCCTATACAAACACGATCATTTCAATCTGAGGCAGCACCGGTTATCCCAGAAAATACATCACAAAATATACAACATCAACTGTCGCAGTTTCCTCCACCATCTTTTTATCAGTTTGATTTGTTGTCTCAACAGCAGCCAATATCACCCGTGTTTGAACATATTTCAACTAACACATCTCAAACACAGCATACTCAACCACAAACACCAGGCATCTACCAGGCACTTTCACCTTTATCTTTTGGGCAAGGAGAAATGATGCAACAATCCATATTTAATGATAACATGACATTCCAAGAGTTGTTAGCATCAGAACAACCCATATCACCACTATTACAGCAACAGTCTTCACTACATCCGGAGCAACAACAACAGTCAATTGTTGAAGCCGGACCAAGTACGGTGCCTCTAATAAATCCATTTTTAGATCAAATAAAGGTTGATAAACTAATAAAAAAGAACCGGAAAATGTCAAGACAAATAGAGTGGTTGAAGAAAAGGAATGAGTGGCAGGAAGAAATGCTAAGACAAGTAGCTGGTATTATCTCAAAACAATTTAATCCGCCACCTCCATCACCTCATGATTCTGATTCTGATTCTGATTTTGATTAAGTTCAGTTGTATACACAGATAGAGGTCTGCAAGCATAACAATATACTAGAATCATTTTACTACGATTCAATTATTTTAATATATCTATTCAAGTATCTGGGAAATACATACAAACTAAAAGAATTACTTGCTATAGCTAAAACTATACCATTCGTAAGTCTGTGAATAAGCATAAATTATAGGCTACGTATCTGGATAAGTAGCCATATGAATTGAAACATGTTTACATACAACATTGATATGGAAGATTACATGAGCATTGTCATTCCAACAGCAACTCACATCACCATTAGATGGATCCCACCACCATATTAATAATTATGTGACTGAATTATTTTGCACTACGGAACGAATATATATATTTGTATTCAAGTGTATGGATTCTTGTGATGAATCATCATAGAGAGTTGGCTATAACTGTAAAATTTTTTGGAAGTTAGAAAACTGTCATGTTTATTTGATTCATAAAATCAAGTTTATATTTACAAAATATAAGTGACTTTAACAGTATAACCTTAATATGTAACGTAGTTGCATAAGATACCTTTTAAATTGTAAAGACGAAGCATGATAAACATACAAGTTTGGGTTGTACATACATACACACATACAAATGTTTTGTGGAAATACAAATGACAAATATATGTATATGAATTATTCATAAATTAGACGAATAATGCAAATAACGGTTCTGCCTGGGACATTCAAAATTAATAGAAAGAATGGGAAAAGCTAATTACCTAATGATACAAAGCTTTTAAATAGAGGACGCTCTATTTTTCCCAAAAAAAAAATCAATAAGAAACTTATTGAGTTTCAAGAATATGTATATATCATCAAGGATATGATGGCATGACAGATTAAGCCATCAAGGATATACTATGATGAAAAGGATTAAAGGATACACATATCCTAGCATGATACCATTTAGTATTTAAATCGATGCATCGTCTAAATGGTTATCAATTCGCAACTTGAAGTTTGCACATATGGCTTAACTGATATAGCAAGAATATTATTCCAGACTGGAAAATTCATTTTTCATAAATTCTAAATTATCAATGATCATTGGAACAAGTATTATTATTGAAACATTTACTCCCCATTACAGTTATTTAGAAACAAAATATTTATCATATTTAGGTGTCCGATATATATATACTCTATATACTGAAATTGTTACAACACAACGCACAAAGATGAGATTTAATAACATGTTGGGAATAAATAATATATAGCCATAAATAGGAGATTTCTTATGGGCTTCATTTGCAGATTATAAATCCCAACATGAGGGGGAGATAGAAAACAACGAGTAAAATAAGTTTTGAATTGCTCCAGTTAAAATTAATGTCCAAGAAGGACAAAGACATATTGAAAATCTTATATACCAGATGCTAATGATTTAGCTCAAGTTGATATTACAGACAAGCAAAGGGATAATAATAATATGGCTATTGAACCCCGTTTGAAACATGGGAGGCCAGTCGGTTCAAAGGATAAAATATCCTCGAAATAGAAAAGGCCATGAAAAGGAAATTGGGTTCAAAGGATAAAACATCCTCGAAAAAGAAAAGGCACTGAAAGGGAAATTGACCATAAAAGAAAAAAAAATGGTAAATGCAATTCCCTTAGGAAGGAGTGAATGATAATACCTTCCCTCAGGAAGAAGTTAATGATTCCAATATAGAATTGTCGATAAATTATGGTTATACACATATATTATGGAATCAAGATGAAATAAAAAGTTTGAAGCATAATAGACCATTTGATTTTTCAAACATTAAATTTTTTGAAAAATAGGAAGTTATTGTACATATGTTTATATTTAACCAAAAAAGGAAATATCACAAACTAGGCACCTAGCTCGGTTGGCTAGGTGCGCGAAAGGGTGTGGCCTAGACCCGGGTTCGATCCAGGGGACGGCCAGTTTCACCATTTTTACCATACAAATTTAGAAATTTTTCATTAACACGTTGCAATATGAATTATATTTTCCTTTTCATATTCTCCTAAGGTGAAACGAAATTTTTTTTGATACACTTGAGGTATGTAAGGTATAATTTATACTTTTAATAACCCATCGAAACAAGTTTGGTTAGTTTTTGTAAATGCAGGTAATGTAACAAAACACAGTTGTGGATCTTATGATATTTGTTTCCAAAATGTAACCAGAAGTCTCATATGAAGATCATATAACACTGATCGGAAAAAGATTGCCTACCTAAGGATTGTTGTCTATAAAGCTTTGATCAACTTTCAAGGAAGATAGAGACAAGTCACATAAATGATACATATTAAAATGAGGGGGAGTACTATACAAGTTGCACTCTTTTTCCCTTAACTAAGTTTTATCCCATTGGGTTTTCTTAGTAAGGTTTTTAATGAGGCAACATACATGATCCAGAAATATCAGGAGAAGGCTACAGACTGCACTCTTTTTCCCTTAGCTATGGTTTTATCCCACTGGGTTTTCCTAGCAAGGTTTTTAACGAGGCAGTACTTAAAGACCCAGGAGTTTACAAAGTGTCATCCAAGGGGGAGTGTTATAAATCATTGTTAATAATGTGGATGACAACTAAAAAGTTATAGAATTATCAATTCTTAACTTGTTAGGATGGTAGCCCCTTTGTTTTGACTTATGATGTGAGTATGGCTTTATAAATAGTGCGTGTATTGAATGTAATATGATATACACATCACATGAGAGTGTGAGTTGATTGTTCAAACTAGAATCAATAGAATGTGTAATTGTAAAGATGAGAAGAATAGAGAAAGATATATTGAGAAAGTTTTGATCTCAATCCCTTTGTTTTACAACAATATTATTATTTTTCACTATTTTTTCATCTAAACTTGTGATCAAGTTTTCTATGTTTTTAACTAGTAGGAATACCCGCGCTACGCTGCGGGGTTTCGGTCGATATCTATTTTGGTTCGGCATACCAACCGAAAGAAATATGCTCAAAAGAATATCGACACACGTTTTTGATCAACCGAAAACCATAAAAATAAATTTAAATTGGACAGCGGGAGGAATTGATTTTAAACTAATTGTAAATGGAAACGTAAATGTTATCTTAAATATAGCTTTAATGAAAAGAAACCTAAAACTAAAACACTAAACATAAAGAAAAATAAAAAATAAAAATAATAAAGTCCAGAAAAAAAAATCAAGAAAGAAACAAAAAAGTTAATAGGATAAAAACACTATCCACATAACTTGCTAATTGTAATTTGTGTTAAAGCGTAGACCAATTGAAAACATACATAAAAATAAGCATGAAAATGAATTATATTTGACCATATTTCCGAAGAAAATTTACGTCGAATCATAAACCAACTTAAATTTATACCGACGAGTGCATAAAAATAAGCACGTAAGAAAATAGTTACGGCGTGTTGTGGCGTGTCGAAACGTAAAGTGACTCGAATTTAGAGCGTTTAATGAAAACGTATTATATTTTACTCGACGTGTTTCCAAACAAAATTTACGTCAAAACGTAGACCATTTGAATACGTACATAAAAATAACATGAAAACATATTATATTTTAACCGGCTCATATAGAAAAAAAATTACATCAAAACGTAAACCAACATAAAATGTACATAATAATAAGCATAAGGAATATATTATATTTGACTCAACTTATTAACGGGGAAAATTTACGTCTAAATGTAAATCAATTAAAATTTATAGAAATGCGTACATAAAAATAAACACGTAAAGCTTGATTACAAAATTTTTAGAAAGTTAAGAGGTTGAAATTGTTAACACTGAAAGTTAAAGGGGTAAAAGTTTAAAGAAAATAATAAAGACAAAAAAAAAAAAGTCAAAAAGCAAAAAAAAAAATATAAATTGGACAGCGGGACGAATTGATTTTAAATTAATTGTAAATGGAAACGTAAATATTATCTTAAATATAGCTTTAATGAAAAGAAACCTAAAACTAAAACACTAAACATAAAGAAAACTAAAAAATAAAAATAATAAAGTCCAGAAAAAAATTGTAGGTCCCTCGGAGGTTGAGGTTTAACCTATTCCTTGTTATGTCTAACACACTAGCGAGTGCGGAATCCAAGCTAGCATGCAAACCGAGATAGAACAAGCACAAACACAACACACAATGTTCAACGATTAACACCTCTTGTATTAATACCATGAAAGACTCGGTTACAAGCACAATGTTTACAAATCAGTTTTGCAAACTCTCTCAGTGTGTGTGTTATCTCTAAAATGTCTAACTTTCGAACTCTCTTCTGTCTTACTGAAATGAACACACAACATGGGTATATATACCCGAACACAGCATGTCTGGTCGAAGGATCAGACAGACTGATCGTAAGATCATCTGTCGACCAGGAACCCATCGAAAGATCACATATACCACGAAGGATGATATCCTTCGTGGTCTATCCTTCGAAGGCTTATCTTTCGAGTTCATCGAAGGATCTAACAATCCTTCGATGACACATCTTTCGACCCAAAACATGTTACAACCAATTTCAAACTGTTTGACCAAGTCAAACCAGGAGGATGGTTGACTGGTCAAACTTACAAGACTAACAAAGACATCGTTTTGTATCAAGACGAAATACAGACAAAGTACAGACACAAGTGCACCAACAAACTCCCCCTTGGCTGTAGCTTTGTCTCGTAGCTTGGTCTCGATCTTAAATCTTGATCTTCGTGACTTCAAGTCTTTGACGTCCTTTCAAGTCTTCAATGTCGGAGGATCTTTAAAGTCTTCACGTAACATAAGCTCCCCCTTGAGTTATGCTCGTGAAATACTTGTTCTTTATGAAGTGAGATCCTTGTGGTGTTGATGATGGTCAGCGGCAACTCGATCATCTTCATCATTTGAGTGCCTTCACGTCGTGTCTTCATTCCGAAGCTTGTCATCGACCATGTTCTCCTTGCCTTTAGAATCTGCACATGCAAGAAATCTAAACGCGTAATGAGAACAACCGCCTGGAATATAAAATAAACAAACGACACACGTGTGACCATTGTTTAAACAAACACCGTCCGACAGTTTGAAAGTTTAAAGTATTTTATCAATTTCAATTTTAACTTTCAACACTTGCAAATTTCGACCGTTTATGAAGATTTAGTCGTTTTGGTTTTCAATCAGGTTTCAGGTAACGAAGACTCGAGATCCAACATCGTACGATCGAAAATAAGATAGAAATAAAATCTTTTTGGCTTTTATAAAGTTTATATTAAAACACACCTAAAATCTTTTTGGAATTTTGAATATTTCGAAATGTAAAGACTGAAAGCAGTAAATAAATATTTACAGACATTCTTTTTGCGAGTTTCGAGGGTAAGAGAATCATATCAGAGTACGGTCACGCCAAAACGCTCTTGTTGTTCAGTTAATTAACATTAAGATAAGCATCCTATAACAATTATCGGTATTGTTGTCCACTTAAGCTCAACTTATCAGATGTAATCATGGCGAGGGGATACGTTAAGGTATGATTTATACTTACCGACCGGTGTTCATCCACATCACGACACATTCCCGTATCAAGGTATGCACGAGGGTTCATCTTACCGGTGAGTATACCGATTATCATCTGTTTGACCGTATATGATGTGAGATTCTCACTTATTTTGATTTGAAAACAAGCCCTATGTGATAGAATCACTTATTGATGAGGAACTTGATTTTCATTATGCATGAGGGCACAGGAGCAAGTCCGTGAACAGGTCAGTACTTTCGTACAGCAGAGAGACGAACTTGACTCCCGGAAAGAATTTGTGATATATTATCACTTATTTTGAGGGACATGTGATTGTTGATCACTTATTGAGGTCGTATGCAGTATGTACACGTATGTATGGTATCATGGAAGATCTAGACTTGCGTCCCCGTTATTTTTCGGTAAAAGATACAACCATGATACCCAGATGATAAGCAGCATAAAGACCGAATATCTCAGAACCTCGGCAATCTCTCAAACGAAATTTCGGTACTAAGACCATATGCCAATGAATGGTTCCCACCTGGTCTTCAGTCGGATTTAAGTTTATATCACCCTGCACACTTTAAAATGATTGTGAGCCTACCGATACATCTTATATAGAGCTGCTTATCGCTTTTCACTTTGCATTTCAGGTTTAAAGAGGTTTAGACAGACCACTGATGTACTATCATTTTCTCTTTTGCTCGCCAGGAAACTCATTTTTGTTTTTCTAATGTTTTTGTGTTTTTGAAATTTTTCGATGTTTTTGGATTTTCAAATTTGGATTTACTCCCCCTAAAATCAATAAACTAATACAAATTTAAAACACAGAGGTATTTACAAAAATGATTTTCCGATGTTGGTTTTACTCTTGCTTGACCTTAATGCCGTTTACCAATAATAAATAGTCAAATCTTGATTTGTCAAATGCTTTGGTAAAAAGGTCGGCACGTTGGTCATCGGTGTGGACGTAAGCAACATCGATTAGCCTTTTCTCAAAGCAATCACGTATGAAGTGATACTTAATTTCGATGTGCTTAGTCTTTGAATGCTGCACAGGATTTCTAGTGATCTGTAATGCAGCAGAATTATCAACGTAAATAGGAGTAGTTAGGAATTCAAAACCGTAATCACGCATTTGTTGTTGGATCCATAGGACTTGGGAGCAACAACTTGAGGCAGCAATGTATTCAGCTTCGCATGTTGATGTAGCGACGCACGTCTGCTTCTTGCACTGCCATGTGACTAGGCGATTTCCCAAAAACTGACATCCAGCCGTTGTGGATTTGCCGTCGATTTTGCATCCGCCAAAATCAGAATCACTGAATGCGATCAAGTCAAAGTTATTATCCCTAGGGTACCATAGACCGGTGTCAGGGCAACCCTTCAAATAACGAAAAATCCTTTTTACAGCTGCAAGATGTGAGGCCTTCGGGTTGACTTGATATCTGGCAAGTAGGCACGTTGGGTACATTATATCTGGTCTTGATGCTGTGAGGTACATAAGAGATCCGATCATCGCGCGGTAGTACGAGGGGCTAACAGCTTCACCCTTCAAGTCTGGAGTAATTCTGTGATTTTGCGGCAATGGGGTACCGATGGGCGTTGCATCAGACATCTGGAACCGGCTCAAGATGTCACCAACATATTTAGTCTGATGGATGAATATCCCAGACTCGGTTTGTTGTACTTGTAGGCCCAAAAAGAAGGTCATTTCCCCCATAGCACTCATCTCGAATTTATCCTGCATAACACGCTCGAAATCCCTACACAAAACATCATTAGTAGAACCAAATATAAGATCATCAACGTATACCTGTACCAGTAGAAGATCTCCATCTTGTTCTTTGATGAAAAGAGTACAATCGATAAGACCTCTGCGAAATCCATTCTCCAGCAGATAATTAGATAAGGTTGCATACCAAGCTCGCGGTGCTTGATGTAGACCATATAGAGCTTTGTTGAGCAACCAAACCCGATCGGGATGGATAGGATCTTCAAACCCAGGAGGCTGTTCGACGTACACCTCTTCTTCCACCACACCATGTAAGAATGCACTTTTCACGTCCATCTGGTATACCTTGAAACCTTTGAATGAGGCATAAGCCAGAAAAATCCGAATTGCTTCTAGACGTGCAACAGGTGCATAGACTTCGTTGTAGTCGATCCCTTCAATCTGTCGAAAACCTTGAACGACTAGCCTTGCTTTGTTTCGGATAACAATTCCACGGTCATCCTTTTTGCATTTAAACACCCAACGGGTACCAATCTTCTTGTAATGAGCAGGTTTCTCTACGAGTTTCCAGACACCTAGCTTCTGGAATTGTTGCAGTTCTTCCTGCATTGCTTCAACCCATGAGCTATCTTTCAAAGCATCTTTCCAAGTTCTTGGCTCTTCCTGTGAGACATAACACGCGAAAGACCAATCATTTTGTTGACCAGATTCTCGGATAGTTGCATACAAGCCTGCATTGTTGTTGTTCCGCAACATGTTTCTTGTTTGAACACCACTTTGTACATTCCCGATGATGTTTTGTTGAGGATGGGTATTATGAATCCTTGTTTCTGGATTATCTTGAACTGGAATATTTGTACCCAGATTGTTGAGATTGAGATCAACAATCAATTCAAGGCCCGGAATTGACGAAGAGGATGATGCAGTAGCTTCAGCTGTTCTAGGGACATCCACTGGAGGAGTACCCTCTGAAGTTCCATGAACTGCTGTTGTTGGAGCTTCTTGATCTGCATCTAGAAATTCATCATCCTCTGAAGATTCGTTCAATTCGGAAGCATCATGAAAATCCTCATTGTCGAGAGCATTATTGTTCACCGAAGATGGTTCTTGATTGACAATAATTGGACGAACCAACGGTGAATCTGTTGCATTGCCACTCTCGAAAAACATCCTTGCCGCAGCATTTTCTTCAACTGCTTCAACATTGATCGAATTGAAAAAGTCATCGTACTCAAACATCCAAGGCTGACCAGGATTTCTGACTGGTAAAGTGTGCCTTTGTACTCTGACTTCAGACCATTCCTCGACCCTTTTAGTCTCTAGATTCCAGACTCTTAAGTTCGGGGTGGAATACCCAAGAAAGTATCCCTCAATTGCTCTTGCCCCAAACTTTCCATTAGGATCGATTATTGTGCATGGAGCTCCAAACGGTTCAAGATATGACAAGTCAGGTTTCCGTTTGTTAATAAGCTCAAAGCAGGTCTTGTTGTGTCTTTTTACTGTAAGGACTCGGTTCAACGTGTAACATGCAGAGGACACAGCTTCAGTCCAGAATGGAATGGGCAGCTGCGATTCTACCAACATAGTCCTAGCAGTCTCGATCAATGTGCGGTTCTTACGTTCAGCGACGCCATTCTGTTGAGGAGTATAAGCTGCACTAAATTCGTGAAGAATACCTTTTGAAGTGCAAAACTCCGCCATGGCATGATTTTTGAATTCAGTACCATTGTCGCTACGTATTCGCCTAACCTTCAAGTTGTAAAGATTCTCGATCTGAATGATCAAGTTTTTGATAATACCGAAGGTTTCGCTCTTGTGTGCCATGAACGCCACCCAAGAAAATCTTGAATAATCATCAGTTATCACGAGGCAATATTGATCATTCCTAATGCTTTTATGCTTGACAGGACCGAACAAATCCATGTGCAAACGTTCAAGAGGAACGGCCACCGTGTTGATTTTCTTTGTAGGGTGTCGCTTCTTCGTTTGTTTTCCTTTCTGGCACGAGACACAGACGTCTTGAAGATGAAAGTTTTTAAGAGGAACACCATTCACCAATTCATTTGACACCAAATGATTCATTTTGCGTAAGTGAATGTGACCCATTCGTCTGTGCCAAGAGATTGTGTCTTTTTCTGTGGCTTTGGAAACGAAACATGTTGCTTGTGCAGACGTTGTGATAGCTTGGCTCATATCAAGGACATACAAATCATTTATCCTTGGAGCCGACAAGAGAATCCATTCTTTTGGAATTTTGAAGCCGGGTTTCAGTACATAACATCCATTTGCATCAAAGTGTACTGAGAACTGCTTGTCACAAATTTGAGAAACACTAAGAAGATTGTGATCAAGTTGTTGCACAAAGTTGATCTTATCAAAGCTAACAACCCCGTTGGAAATCATTCCTTCACCCGTAATATATCCGCCCTTATCTCCAGCAAAAGCAACATAACCTCCTCTAATAGATTTGACGTCGTAGAGAAGCTTCATGTCGCCTGTCATGTGCCTGGATGCCCCACTATCAACAATCCAATGACTACTGATAGTTCCTCCTGGAACACCCTGCACATGAACTCACATAATTAGTTGGAGATGGGGACCCAAGCCATTGTGGTCTTGGGTCTTCCATTTTCATCAATGACAATAACCTCAACTCTTTGATGATTCGAAAATTGTGATGGTCCCCCTGAATTTGTGGTTATTTTAGGTTTCCATGTCTGTTGAAATTTACCAGTTTGATTGTTTGAAAGTTTAACTTCGTGATTGTTTGAAGTTTTTGAAAATTTTGAACTTTCTGGTTTAACTGGAACCGTTTGTTTTTGAACCACTTCATTCTTAAGTGCCTTTTCAACCACCTTGACTTGTTGGCGTTTCTGTTTCTTTTCCCTTTCTCTTACAAGTCGGGGATCTTGTTTTACAGAAACAGATCGCTTTTGGTGATTGTGTTCACGGGGATCATCATCAATTGCTTTCAACTTATGAAGATACGGGCAGTTTCGAATGATATGCCCAATTGTACCACATTCAAAACATGATCTTCGTTCAACAAACCCCGAAGTATCATGTGATCATCTTGCCGATGATGATGAACTTTGTGACCCCGAGGTACTAGTTTTTGAACTACTTGGTTCATTCCTTTTCATCACTGTTGCCTTTTTGACAAAATCTAAGTTAGATTGATTTTCAAATGTTGCGATTTTGTCCGTTCCCTTGGATTTCACAAAGTTCACATTCTTTTTCTTCTTCTGATTCGGCTTCCTTTGATCTTGAGCCGGTGCCTTTCCTTTTGGCTTGGTATGATTTTGCTGTTTTTGTACTGTTGGTAATTTCTGATTTCCATATTGTTTTCTAATTTCGGCCTTTGGAATAGGAGGGCACTGTGTCACTGTAACACGTGATCCTGTCTTTCCCAAAAACTTACTTGTAGAATTTTCAAAGACTTTACTGATTAAAGATTGATTAACATTCTTAATAGGAAAATCTTTGTCTGAATAAATTTTATCATCACCAACAAGAGTGTACAGCAAATCCACACTCTCCGACTCTTTCTCAGACGAGGACTCGATTGCAATAGTCTTAGCGGGTTTTGCAGGAGGATCACACAGAATATGATTCTCAAGAGGTATGTCCTCTTCGTTTATCACCGCATCAGACTTTGCTGAATCAGTATCATCAGACTCATCATCAGAAGAATCAGCATCCTCAATCACAACTGGAGGATCCTGATTCTGTTCAGCAGTTACAAAAGTATCTGCTGACACATCTGAATCTGACGATACTTCTTTCTTGTATCCGAGTCCTGCTGCAAATTCCTCAACGTCCAAAGGAACAGATGGCTCAAAGTGAGTCCTATACTCTTCATCAGGCAGGGCATCAAAATTGTTTCTCACGGGTGGTGGACATTTCTTATAGCCTATGCATGTGACATCCCGTTTTTCTTTCTGAACATCAATGATGTGATCCAACACATAGCTAGAGCTCAAATAACTGTCTAACTTAAGTCGGATCGCCTCACTTTCAGTTTTAACACAAGCCATCTCCTTTTGCATTACCTCAAGACGAGTTATATACAGGTTAATGTCAGTTTGTTTTCTGGAAACCATTTTTGTCAACTCTGTTTTATCTTTCTTTAACGTTTCAATCATTGACTTAAATTCCTTTTCATGGTTTTCATAAAACATGTTGGCTTCAGTGCACTTGGAAAGATCAACGGTCAACTTTTGATTGTGGATGAATGTCACATCATATTTCTCTTGCAAAGCCTCGTGTTTGCTTTGCAATTCACACCACTTATCATTCAAAGAAGCATGTTTGTCTTGCAAGTCAAACAAACTAGCTTGTAAAGCATCATGTTTGCCTTGCAACTCAGACATGTTTGCATCCAAATCAGCACATCTAACATGCAATCTATCACAATTATCACAGCTAACAGAAGTGGGTTCATCGACACATACCTGACTTGATGAACTGTCGACATTAGCCATAAAGGCTGAATGGAGAGAAGACGAAGAATAAGCAGCTTGATCCACCAAAATAGATCTTCTATCAGTTCCTGCTGCAACTTCCTCCAATAGCTCATCAATATTTGCATCGACTGACACACTTGATGTGTCATCTTCCTGATCATTTCCTGAACCCGAGGACTCTTCATCTGAACTTCCACTGTAACCTGAGCTGTTTTCATCTTCAGAAGACTCATCACCATTGGTGGAAGATTCTCCACCACTGGTGTGTTTAAGATCCTTGACAATTTCAGCAAAACAAGCTGTTCCATCTGGAGCATCGTTTCCCAACTGAATAGACCAATCACAACCTTCATCTACTTGAACCACAAGTGCCTGGTTGGCATTTGATGGTCCTGCTTGAGTCTGGTTGTTAACAGGCACCAATGTGCGAACATTGTTCCTATTCTGGTTCTGCTGGTTGCCTTGACCTCTGAAGGGATTCTGGTTTCCATGCTGAGATGGTCTTGTACATTCACGCTTGAAATGACCACGTTCACCACAATTGAAGCACTTAACAGCCTGCTTATCAAACCCATACTTGGTGTCTTTCTTGCTTTCCAAGCTGGTTCTGCCGGTTCTTTCCATGAAATCCTTTGCTCTCCTAACAGCACTGGCAAAGGCCCACTTGATGTCCATCATCTCCATCTCCTCTTTATCAATCTGCTGGTAGTCTTCTTGTGTTAGATTAATGTTACCAATCTGACCTTCCACTAATCCACAGTATGCGCTCACCAAAGTGTTTAGCAGCTCCATATGTTCTTTTGCTACTTCAACACTGACTTTAGAAAAGCTTGAGGTGTCGAGCCGTACTGTATTTGGCTTTGATTGTTGACCAGCAGATGATGTACTTCCATAACAAGCTTGCTGTTGCTGTTGAGGAGGAAGTGGATTTCCGAATATATCAGTTGCTCTGATAGGTTGTTGGCTTTGCTGTTGTGGCACTGGTTGAGGAACTGGATTAAGCGGATTTCCATATATGTCTGTTGTTGGAGGAGGAGTGCCATACAAGCTAGTGCTAGACACAAATGCTGTTTGAATTGGAGCGTGTGAAGAAGGTTTTGTAGAAGTGCTAGAAGCTCCATAATACATTTCAGGATTTTGTGGCATTGGAACTCTTTTTGCCTTAAGAGTTTCTTCCTGATTCTTGTTTTCCAGGAGTTGAGCAAAGTCACTGAAGCTTGTTGTATCCAAGGTGCCATTGTACTTCATGATTTCTAAGAAATTATTCCATTGAGGTGGCAGTGCATCTGCAAACTTCTTCACTATCTCTGCTGAAGTTGTTACAACTCCAATATTTGCCAATTCAGTCAGCAAATGAGTAAATCGACTTGTCAAATCTCCTAAAGATTCATTCTGCATACAAGAAAAACCATCAAACTCTTTCTTTAGCAGATCTTTTCTCAATTGACGTGTCGCTTCATTTCCTACGCCCCTTATCTTCAATGCGTCCCACAACTGCTTCGTTGTCTTGAAACTGACAAATTGATGATAAATATCTTTGCTTAACGCCTGAGTAAGAATGGCATATGCCTTCTTTTCCAAATCATAGACCTTCTTCTGATCTTCTGTAAGATCGGCAAACGTAGCAGCAGATGAAGCGGCAACCTCTATTGTTTGATCAAAATCTGTGATGAAGCGCAACCACAATTCTGTATTTTGACCAAGGACGTATGTATGAAATCTATCAAACCATCCCGGATATTCACTTAAGTGCATCAACTTTGGAGGCCTATTCAGACTTCCCGTTTCACTTTCACTTAGCAAAATGCTTTGAACACTTGGAACTTGATTTGATACGAATGCCCATTGACCGGTAGATGGAGCATTAGCTTGCGAACCCGAATCCGGAGTACCAAAATACATCTCTGCATTTACCGGAACACCCCACATCGAATTCATTTTTGATTAAGAATAATAAAACCTGAAAATCACAAACTTGTTAAACATAAACAAACTGGGATCGAAAGATCAACACTTGTTCGAAGGATCAACAGTGTTCGAAAGATCACTGTTGAGTTTCGAGCAATTGTTTTCGAAAGACTCCCCAATCGAAGGATCCTGGTCTTTCGAATAAGAACAGTAAAAACGAATGATGTATCCTTCGAAATGATTCCTTGGTTCGAAGGATGATGATCTATCGAACCTCCACTGATCGAAGGATGATCTTTCGAGTTCGAAGGATATCTTTCGAACTGCTCTGACACAGTTGACAAATGTGACAGGTTGGTGAAAAAGGTGATGGGTTGGTAAATCTTTCGGCAGAAAGTATGGTTCAGACAGTCAGACCATACCTTTTACCAAAACCATGATTTGAAACATAAAATATAATAAACATATCCGGAACACCGGTCACCGGAGAAGCCGGAATTTTGGCCGGAAAATACCAAACACCTCAAAAACAAGTTTTTAAGTTACCCAACCCGTTCCTTAACACACCCGGTTAGTTTAGACATGTTTTTACGACAAGAAATACGAGAAAATCAGTAAAAACGGATGCTAAAACAGTGAGTTTTTGTCCAAAAACACTCCAAAGTCTTGCAACAACCCGGTTTTTAACAAGGAAAAGAGCCACGGCTCTGATACCACTTGTAGGTCCCTCGGAGGTTGAGGTTTAACCTATTCCTTGTTATGTCTAACACACTAGCGAGTGCGGAATCCAAGCTAGCATGCAAACCGAGATAGAACAAGCACAAACACAACACACAATGTTCAACGATTAACACCTCTTGTATTAATACTATGAAAGACTCGGTTACAAGCACAATGTTTACAAATCAGTTTTGCAAACTCTCTCAGTGTGTGTGTTATCTCTAAAATGTCTAACTTTCGAACTCTCTTCTGTCTTACTGAAATGAACACACAACATGGGTATATATACCCGAACACAGCATGTCTGGTCGAAGGATCAAACAGACTGATCGTAAGATCATCTGTCGACCAGGAACCCATCGAAAGATCACATATACCACGAAGGATGATATCCTTCGAAGGCTTATCTTTCGAGTTCATCGAAGGATCTAACAATCCTTCGATGACACATCTTTCGACCCAGAACATGTTACAACCAATTTCAAACTGTTTGACCAAGTCAAACCAGGAGGATGGTTGACTGGTCAAACTTACAAGACTAACAAAGACATCGTTTTGTATCAAGACGAAATACAGACAAAGTACAGACACAAGTGCACCAACAAAAATCAAGAAAGAAACAAAAAAGTTAATAGGATAAAAACACTATCCACATAACTTGCTAATTGTAATTTGTGTTAAAGCGTAGACCAATTGAAAACATACATAAAAATAAGCATGAAAACGAATTATATTTGACACATATTTCCGAAGAAAATTTACGTCGAATCATAAACCAACTTAAATTTAAACCGACGCGTGCATAAAAATAAGCACGTAAGAAAATAGTTACGGCGTGTTGTGGCGTGTCGAAACGTAAAGTGACTCGAATTTAGAGCGTTTAATGAAAACGTATTATATTTTACTCGACGTGTTTCCAAACAAAATTTACGTCAAAACGTAGACCATTTGAATACGTACATAAAAATAAGCATGAAAACATATTATATTTTAACCGGCTCATTTATAGAAAAAAATTACATCAAAACGTAAACCAACAGAAAATGTACATAATAATAAGCATAAGGAATATATTATATTTGACTCAACTTATTAACGGGGAAAATTTACGTCTAAATGTAAATCAATTTAAATTTATAGAAATGCGTACATAAAAATAAACACGTAAAACTTGATTACAAAATTTTTAGAAAGTTAAGAGGTTGAAATTGTTAACACTGAAAGTTAAAGGGGTAAAAGTTTAAAGAAAATAATAAAGACAAAAAAAAAAGTCAAAAAAAAGAAAAGAAAAGAAAAACTACTACTGTTCAAGCCCTTTGAAATTGTTAGGATATAGAATATATTTTAACCGGCTCATTTATAGAAAAAAAATTACATCAAAACGTAAACCAACAGAAAATGTACATAATAATAAGCATAAGGAATATATTATATTTGACTCAACTTATTAACGGGGAAAATTTACGTCTAAATGTAAATCAATTTAAATTTATAGAAATGCGTACATAAAAATAAACACCTAAAACTTGATTACAAAATTTTTAGAAAGTTAAGAGGTTGAAATTGTTAACACTGAAAGTTAAAGGGGTAAAAGTTTAAAGAAAATAATAAAGACAAAAAAAAAAAAAAAACTACTGTTCAAGCCCTTTGAAATTGTTAGGATATAGAATTTGTTAACTTTACAAAGCTTGTTTGACTGATAATACAATCATGTATTTTTGTATTTATTAAAACAAAGTGGAAGTTGTAGCGGATTTTGTGATGTTTAATGTTTAAATTAGAACTAGAATTATGTATGTGCGTGTTGCGTCATGGACACAATGAACGCAAAGCATTTATAACATAGACTGACTGCCAATGGTTGTTGCATATTGTTACTTTCGAATACATAACACTTTCATACAATATAAAGTAATAAAGTTGTTTGCTTTCCTAAAACAAAAGCCTAGTACAATGATAAGCATAATGTTTTTACAAAAATAAGAAACCCAACGACCGAATTTTTGTGTAATACAAAAACACGAACATCATAGTGTTGCAGCAAAGTCTTTTTCCAAAGACGGTTTCATCCGGTTGCAGGCACATCACCAAGGACCGTTAATGGTTATTACATATTGTTACTTTCGAATACATAACATTTTGAACGCTAGCTCGTAAACATGTTTCTTGGAGTTCCAATTGAAGTTGGAAAACGTGAATCTTGTGGTGGGATACCTCTTCATTGTGGTCAATGATGCTTTCACATTTTCACTTGACTCTTCATTGTGGGTCAGACGGTCAGTGATGATATCGTGTTTCCTTGCACCTGTACATATTGGCCTCTATTACTGATTGCATCATTAGCTATGCAAGGAAAGCTGTCAAATCCATTTCTTTGAATTTCACTTGAAGTTAGAAAATGTAAATCTTGCATATGGGTACATTGAGTTGATGTTTCCAATATATCATCCATCACATATTAGTGAGATGAAACATATACTGAGTTTGATATAATTCTGTAGGCAACAACATTAAAACCAAATTTAAAACAACAATTTCGATACAATGCAAGCACCCAAAAAAAAAAAAAGAATAAAAAAAGACTAACCTTATAAGCCAGATGTGAAGCAAAAAAAGAATAAAAAAGGACTAACCTTATAAGCTAGATGTGAAATCCGTATCTAGGACACCTCATATCCAAAGGTTGTCTTGGAATTGTGTGTGTCGGTTGACCTACAAAATTAATAATTAATTATCTATTAAAATAACTAAAAAGATGTAACAAATAAAACAATAAGTAGTACGCTTACCATGATGTAATCAACTCCGGCACACGCATCCTAGGCCGGCGTGTGAATCTGAAATACGCACCCAACTCGGTAGGCAATAAGGAAATAACGAATCAACGAAGCAAACACAGTTCTACAAAAGGTGTAACAGCCTATTGCATAAAAGGAAAAAAATATATAAATTACACACCAACAGAAGTCCAACATAAACTAAAAAATGTTATCAACAATTATCAGTCACAGTTGATCATAGGCTTAGATTTAAATAGACGTGTTGCTTATTAAAAGTCTTCTCATATGCCTAAAGTAAAGAGCCTAATCAAGACGATCAAACAACATACGACACGCCGATCGGAAATACTAAGCGACAGTCACCGGAAAATCAAAATCACTAAGACATAAACCCACCAAAGAAAATCGTAAACCTAGGAATACCCAAAAACCAACACGATTAAACAACATACGACAACAAATAAACAGAATACTTACCTACAGTCACTGGAAGATCGCTGAAGAAAATGCAAGAAAAGCAACCTACGTGGAGAGAGAGAGAGAGAAGCGTAAAGGAGTAACAAGCGATGAGGGATCAACCTTTTAAACCCACCACTAACCTAAAAGGTACAAAACTAGAAACCTAAGGAACAAACCACCTAAAGCAAGTAAAACCAACAAAGCAAAAGATACAACCAACAATACACACAAATCTTGTGAATTAACATTACATAAATACCTTTTTACGTGATATAAACTTACGCTGCAATGTTTGTTTGGATAATACAATTTCCTATACAACACTCGTTCATTTACTAACTAACAAGTATTCTGTTGTATTAAATTTATATTTTCCTTTATCATTTAGAGTTAATTACATAGCTAGTTCCTGTGGTTTGCACAAAATAACATACTTAGATACTAATAATTTAAAATCACCTTCTAGGGTATTAACTTTTCATTTTGTAACGTTTGGAGGTATTAACTTCTAGGGTATTAACATAGTTAGTCCATGTGGTTTGCACAAAATAACATACTTGGGTACTAATAGAATGTGATTTTAAACCTACAAATAACGTTAATACCTCCAAACATTACAAAATGAAAAGTTAATACCCTAGAATGTGATTTTAAACTATTGGTACCTAAGTATGTTACTTTGTGCAAACCACAGGGACTAACTATGTAATTAACTCTATCATTTATTATAAATTATAAATTAAAGTAGATCAATTTAAATTTTTTTCTTCTTATTGTCTAACTAAAATTCAATTAAAAAAACCAATGAAGTGAACACGTTTTAAGCCTATTACGACTACATTGTTAAGGCTTTTTCTATCGTTTGTACGAGCGTGCTGAAACCGACTGTGTTCCTGCAATCCTGCCCGCCAAAACACGCGATAAAACGATAGATGTTATAACACAAGAGCACACTGAAATCTGAATCATACTCGCTACATGTGAAGTGTTATGCAAAAAGAGGAGGACCACAACCACAACCTACAACACAGGGACTAATATTAACACATACAAAATACTACAAGCTCTTAACTGCAACAAATACAAACAACAACAAATCCGTTTCAACCTTGACTCCATTTGTCTTTCACATGTGACTTTTGTCAGCATCTCTGCTCACCATTTCAAATCCTCACTCATTCTCTTCATTACTTCATCACCAGCCCCAAAACCCACAAATTCTTTCACCAAAACAACACCACAATGCACCCCCTCTCTCTCCTCCTTTCTCTCTCTACCCTCATTCTTGTTCTTCTTTGCAACCCACTACAAACCCTAGCCAAAAATGAACATACCCACAATAAAGAACTTGAAATCTTGTTAAAAATCAAATCTTTTTTGGACCCAGATGGTCAAACTTTAAGTTCTTGGAGTTCAAATGGTACTAGTTACTGTGATGGGTCATTTGAGGGTGTTGCTTGTGATGGGTTGGGTCAAGTGGTGAATATTTCTCTTCAGGGTAAAGGGCTTTTGGGTCAGATACCTTCTGTGATTGGTCAGCTTCAAAGGTTGTCTGGGTTGTATTTGCATTTTAATGGGTTGCATGGTGAGATTCCTAAAGAGATTGGTGAGTTGACTCAGCTCACTGATTTGTATCTCAATGTGAATAATCTTTCTGGTCAGATTCCTACTGAGCTTGAGAAGATGGATAATCTTCAAGGTTAGTTTTTTTTTTTTTTTTTTTTTTTTTGAATGATGGTCTTAAAGTTATAGACTTGATTGATGCATCTATACATAGACTCGTAATGTATTAATGTAGCCCTTTTTAGTGTAATTTGGATCTTTTAAATATTTATTTGCATTTAAAGTAGGTATAGTCATTTATGTGTGTGTATAATCATTTGTGGGCTGTCTCCATAATACCTTCAACTGATTTTTTTTTTTTTTTGCAGTAAAAAAACTGAAATGTTTTTTTTAATACATATTTGGATTTTGGTTATATGTATGTCAATTAGGGATGTAACAACTCAAGCCATAAAAGCTTGAATTGCTCCCAACCTAAAAAAATAAGCTTGTTTAAGAAATGGGCTCGAGCTTCAGATATCGAGCTCTCGCGGAACGAGCTTATTATTTATATAATTTTATTTATCATATTAGTAATATATTTAGATAAAAGCTAGTAGTATGATGTATAAAACTATCATAAAAAATAACTAAGTTATGTTATATATAAAGGAACTGTATAACAAATGCATATAACTAGTTAATAAACAACAAACGACCCGGCCCGAAGGCAACTCGAGCTTGAAAAACTACTCATTATCAGAGCTCGAGCTCTAGTAAGCTAAGCCGAGTTTAAGCCTAGTTGGATACAGGCTTGGGCTCGGCTCGGCTTGTTTACATGGGCGAAGCTTTTAAGGGGCGGGAGGGGGCGGCCGACCCCCGAACTTTTCGCTCAGTAGTGGAGAGTATGTAGTTTTCGTATAGAAATTTTTGGGTATATATGGTTTCGACCCCCCGTTTTTTTAAAATTTTTTTAGGTCTGGTGACTTCCGCCCCTGATCGGAAATCTTAAGTTTCGCCACTGTTTGTTTACACTTGGTGTTAATAAATATGAGTATGAGTGTATTAAGGAAATAAATAACATGAATATCTATCTATCATAATGAAAATTCCTGCATGTTTGTATGAATTGGTTAACATTAAGTGACATGTCAGGAAGAAAGAATCAATGTTTGGTTAACCAGTAGAAGTTCTCTAATCCAAAACATGGTACAACTCTCGATACGTAATTTACAAGTCATCAGGCATGCATTATTCTGGGTCAGGAAGTTTCTGATCTAGAAGAAAGAGTTACCCAATTGTTTTCTTGTAAAAATTTGGTTTCTTGGTAGCTGAGAATCAAATTTCTTTAAATTGTCTTGATATTATAATTAAAAAACGTAAAACAATTCATGTGTTGTCTTGATTCCAACAATGTTGTCGTGTTACAAGATTCTTTTTTTTGTACATGTCCGACCCAAGCCGGATCTATTTTGTAGGGGTGTGGATTTCTTACATGAAAACATGACATGAACCTACATGCAATTTGTAGATTTGGAGTTAGTATAAACGGGTTCAGGTCAATTTCGGGTTAAACACGCAACCCGTTTAGGAAAACGGGCCATGTTCATGTCAACTGTTGGGTTTCTTGATGACCCGTTTGTCCCATTTGTTTTATATTTTTAAAATATGTTTTATGCCATAAGTTAAAATTGTTTGGAAAGATAAATTGACATATATGATTATATAATTTAAATGTAATATTTTATATGCATTTGTATGTTTTGTTGTGAAATTGCAATTTTAAATTTTAAAGTATTAATATGCAAAAAATAAAAAAGTAGGGTTAAACGAACCGTGTTCGTGTATAATTTTCGGATACATGTCGAGTTAGATCAACCTGCAAATACGACCCGTTTTGCAACACCATGTGATTTGTGAATCCTTAATCACACTACAGGCTTGTTTGGCTAAGCTTATTTAACTCAAAAGGACTTTTTGTTAAAAGGACTTATTGACTTATGGTGTGGGAAAAGCAAATGAGTCAATAAGTTGTTTTTTAAAAAAAATTTGGCTTAGTTTATTCATGTAAAATGACTAAAATGGACATTCTTTTAAAAAGTGTAGGGCATTATGTGGGATAATTTGGTAATTTTGTTTTTGAAAAGTTATAAACAGCTCAAAAAGTCACAATACCGTGACTTCTTAAAACGGACTTTTTCTTTCTATACAAAAAATCATTTTGGTTTGCCAAACACCTTTTTTTTTCTCCTTATTAGTTTTTGGAAAAATTACACTTTTCGTCCTTTATGTTTGTAGCTAGTTGCAATGGATGACCTTTACCTTTAATAATTACAGCCACAGTCCTTTATTTTGAAAACTCATTACACCATTCGTCCTTTAGTGCTAACCAGGTTAAAATTTTGAGTTAAATCTAGTCATATGAGGGTATTATGGTCATTTCATGTTTTTATTTAAAAATAGTTTAATAAAAAACAATAAACAAATATATATAACACATATCAATATCAGATCTAGATCTGAGATCTCATCTCTCACTCTCAACCCTTCTTCCCCAACCAAACTCACCACCACCTGCCACCACCGTTACGTCATCGCTGCAGTGTCCGGCAACCACCCTCTTCAACGAACCTATCTCTCCATCTCTCTCCCACTTTCTCTCTCTTCAACCAACCTCCTCCACCATCACAGTAGTATCCGGCAACCACCACCGAATTCCATCACAGAAAAGCCCCCAAAATCAATCATCAATTTCACTCTGTAAAAACCTATACTCAATAAGTCACGAAGATGGTGGAGATTGTGAGAGTCGCACCTCCGGTGCGAAAGTGTCCCGGTAACGGAATCTGCTTCATCATCTCCTGAATCTGCTTCAAGTACTCAAAAGACAAATAACTCAACACCCCAGTAGGTAAATTCCTCAAAAATGTGGAAAGGTAATCCATAAATAGCCAAAACCCTATCCCCAGTAGGTAAATTCCTCTGAAGATCTTCCTTTCGCCATGCTTGCATTCTTTGAATGATTAATTCTTTCGGCACCGTTAATATTCCCCATATCACCATTATAGCAGAGGCTCTTTTGGTTTGGAGCTTGGTTTTAATGGTGTCGAGTGGGTTGAGGCAGACATAAGTGAATAAGCCAGTTGCGGGGGGTTTATTGATCCGGCGAGGTGGTGGCGGTAGATCTGGTGGAGGTGGTTGCAGATCCGGCGTGGTGGTGGTGGTAGATCCAGCGTGGTGACGAGGAGGTGACAGGGAGGAGGGGGTGTGCGATGGAGTGGGATTTGGCTCTGCTACGGCTGATTACACCAGATTGTTGCCCAAGCACCGTCTGAAAACCCCCACACAAAACCCATCTTCATCAGATCTGATTTCCCTTTCCTTGTTAACAAACCCCAAACCCTAGAACTCGACGGTGGTGGTTTCTGGCAATGGTGGTTGCAAAGATGGTGGTGGCACTCATGGTTGCTAGAGGCTGGGGTGGTGGTTATCGGATGGTGCTGGTGGTTGTCGAATATGGTGGTGGCAGACACTTGGGTTTTTTCTTGACTGATTATCATGTGCAGAAGAAGAAGATGAGCAAAATATGATATGTTTTTAGTTTTAGTGTTTTTAAAGTTAGATTTTGATTTTTTATAAATATACCTTAAATTAAAATAACATAGTAAAATGACCGAAATACCCTCATGTGTCTTGCACATGGTGAGACTTAACTGGTAATTTTAACCAGGTTAATGCTAAAGGACATAGCTGTGTAATATGTTTTTCAAATAAAGGACTGTGAGTGTAATTATTAAAGTTAAAGGCTATCCATTGCAACTTGCTACATACATAAAGGACGAAAAATGTAATTTATCCTTAGTTTTTTTTAAAGTTAAGTTAAAGTTATAAGGAGTTGTGGAAGTAAAGGATGTGGGTCCCATTTACATTTAATAATGTTGTAAAGAAATGTAACGTTATCTAACGTTTTTTTAATTATATTCTATAGTTTTGCAACTATGTTACAACCAACTGAGTGGAAGCTTGCCTACACAACTTGGATCTCTAAAGAAGCTAACAGTCCTTGCTCTTCAATACAACCAGCTAACCGGTGCAATCCCCGCTACACTCGGGAATTTGGGGACGTTACAGCGGTTAGACTTGAGCTTTAATCGCCTCTTTGGCTCGATCCCATCGAAAATAGCAGACGCACCGTTGTTACAAGTGTTGGATGTGCGAAACAATACACTTTCAGGCAATGTCCCGTTAGGTAATTATACTTTATGTTTATATGTTTGTTTAAGGGGTGTGAATTTGTGACACGACCCGAAAATACGACACGAACCTAACACGAAATTCGTGGGTATGGGTTTAGTCTAAGCGGGTTCGGGTCAGTTTCAGGTTGAACCCGCGAACCCGTTTAGCTAAACGGGTTGGCGGGTTGACCCGTTTAACCCATTTATATTGTATTATATTTTTTATAATATGTTTTATGTCATAAATTAAACTAGGTGTGTATTTTATGCCATAATTATAACTTAAAAAGAGAAATTGACATAAGATTTTAAATTTAAATGTACTTGTATTATATATAATTGTGTGTATTTGTAGTAATTTTAACTTTAATATATTAATTGGCGGGAAAAAATTAAAATATAAGAAAAAATCGGGTTAAACGGGTCGTGTTTGGGTCAACCCTTGGATATTTGGGTCGGGTGCAGCTAAAATTTTCGGGCTCGGGTAGGGTTGAACCGGCCAACCCGCGAATACAACCCGTTTAGCACCCCTAACTTTGTTGATCCGTTGAAACATAGTTATACTTTCCTAATTATTTTGTTTTAATTTTCGAAGTTTTGAAGAAACTCGACGAAGGATTTCAATATGCAAACAACCCAGAACTATGTGGATCCGGTTTCGCAGATCTAAAAGTATGCAATGCGTCTTTTGATCCTGAAAGTCCTAATAAACCCGAGCCGTTTGGACCGCAGTCGAAAGGACTCACACCCAAGGCCATTCCACAGTCTGCAAATGTAACCAACGATCAGTCAAAGTCAACGAATGTCGGACTTGCTGCTATACTCGGAGCTGTGTTGACCACCATGTTATTAGTTGCCGGAATCTTTACTTTCATTTGGTATCGCCGGAGAAAACAGAGGATCGGGACCGCCTTTGAGTCATCCGATGGTCGAATTAGTACGGATCAGTATCAAGTCAAAGAAGTAGCCAACAGAAGAAGTGCTTCACCTCTCATAAGCCTCGAGTACTCAAACGGGTGGGACCCGATGTCAAACGGTCAAACGGGAAGCGGGTTCTTGCAAGACATTCCCGAGAGCTACGTGTTCAACGTCGACGATGTTGAGTCAGCAACTCGGGTTTTTTCTGACTCGTATTTGTTAGGGAAAGGCAGTTTTTCGGCTACTTATAGAGGGATTTTACGCGACGGGTCTATAGTTGCTATTAAACGAATTGCGAAAACGAGCTGCGTGTCGGATGAAACCGAGTTTTTGAAGGGGTTAAAGATTCTAACGTCATTGAAACGCGAAAATCTTCTTCGGTTACGAGGTTTTTGCTGTTCGAAAGGTCGGGGTGAGTGTTTTTTGATCTATGATTATGTTGCTAAGGGAAACTTGTTGCAGTATCTTGATGTTAAGGCTAAAACCGCACCCGTGAATGTTCTTGATTGGTCGACTCGGTTTTCGATCATCAAAGGCATTGCTAAAGGTTAGTCGCTATAATCCGTTTTCATGTTTGATGTTTGGTTTCTGAATTTGAGTAAACTACAGTGGCACCTGTAGTTTACCAAAATTTTAGATTTGGTCCCTAACTTTTCAAAAGTACACAAATGGTCCCTACGGTTTGCACTTTGTAACGCATTTAGTCCCTAGCTTTTTTTCAAAGAGTACATGAATGGCCCCTGTGGTTTTCACTTTGTAATGCATTTTAGTCCCAAACTAGGACATGCTAAAACCTTTAGATTTGTTGGCTGGGGACTAAATACGTTACAAAGTTCCAACCACAGGGACCATCCATGTACTTTTGGAAAGCTAGGGACCAAATCCAAAATTTTGGTAAACCACGGGAACAGTACTTTAATCTTTGAATTTTGATGTTTGATTTATTGTGTTTGTTGTTTTAGGTATCGAGTACCTACACGAGATCAAAGGAAACAAACCGGCTCTCGTTCATCAAAACATAGCAGCCGAGAAAGTGCTTATCGATCACCACTACACACCGTTGCTCTCGGGTTCAGGCCTCCACAAACTACTAGCCGACGATATCAGATTTTCGACTCTCAAAGCCAGTGCTGCAATGGGATACCTTGCTCCCGAGTACACAACAACGGGCCGGTTTACCGATAAAAGTGACATTTACGCATTCGGGATGCTCGTTTTCCAAATTATCTCGGGAAAAACGAGAATCGGTTCATCCATTCATCAAGGTGCCGAGTTGTGCAAGTTTGAAGATTTTGTGGATGCTAATCTTGACGGTAAATTCTCCGAGTCTGAGGCTGTTTTGCTCGGGAAAATTGCGTTGTTGTGCACTCACGAGTTTGCAAGCTCGAGGCCTACAATCGTGACCGTGGTTCAAGAACTAAGTGGTGTCGGTTCTACCCATTGATTCACTAACCGATAGTTATTAGGTTCAAGAACTAAGTGGTGTCGGTTTTACATATTGAAAGGTAATAAAAAAAAGTGAAGTAATACAAATGTTGCGGTTTTTCATATGCTCTTGTTTACTAGGATGGAATATTTAGGTGGAAGGTAACAAATGATGCTTAATCTTTACGTTGATGGTGATATGGAGTTCATCCATGATTTACCAGACACGTATTTGGAGCAACTAGACACACAGAAGTGAGCTAGAAAATGGTTTAAAACTCAAAAGGGACCCAATTTCGCCATCTAGAGCTCCGATTTTGAACTCAAGGTTTTCCCTGATTTTAGTTATTTTCGTTGGTTTGTAAAAACGTATGGATCTTGAATTAAATAATTATACATTTATTTAGGCTGTTAACTTGGAGGGAGCCTTATTATTGACAAGAGGTTCATAACGAAGAAGACTTGCCACTAATAAGGTTTTGTTGCTAATGAAGAAGACTTGCCACTGAAGGAACCACTAGCGCTTGCGTCTAGTCGCTCATGGGCTAAGTTACCTCTCATTGTAACTTATAACTGATGAAGAATCCGTGGAACTTGCCCCTGATGGCAAGTTACCATCTGATGAAAATAAAAGGGACTTCCCACCAATCTGGTGAAGATTGATAAAGATTTCTCGTTAAGGAATAAGAGATGCCACATGTCAGTCTATCATTGGAATAAGACAGTCAGTTAAGATGTTATACGTAATTATCACTTATGTATATCTCAACAAGATTATGAATACACGAGTCCGCATTGAATTTATTGCCACTTGACCCCATAGCTTCTTGGGTCAAGCAGTTAAGTGTGAATTCGGTGTGTCAACATATGTGTGCATATTTTAGAGGAAATCTGCAATCCGTAGCTAGAGTGTTAGCTAGGAAATCGCTTGTAATTTTTTATTGTATTATGAAACATTCAATTTTTATTAATACCTTGTGCTTAAAACAGTATTACCTGAAATATCAATTAACTAATATTCCATTGCAAACTAACTAATAATCGATAGGGTATTCGCTAAGTCTTAGTTTGATTGTGATCCACACAAAGTCAATCTCCCAACAAATTTGTGTCCTAGAACATGTAATTCTCTTGCAATATCTCTTATAAAGTTTACACAAATATTGTCCATTCATGGATCCAATATCCAGAAAGGAATGAGGTAACAGAACAAAAGAAATCATAAAAGTCAAAGCTGAATGAAAAAAAAATTATCAATAGATCATAAAAACCAAACTCATATCAAGAAATTTATAATAAAAAGAAAATAAAAAAACACAGCAAGTCAACCTTCAATCAAGAAACATCATAACATTTAAACTAATGTGTTCTATTTATTTGAATACCATGAAATGATACAAAAGTCCAACCAAATAAATTTTGCTCTATTAGTCACGAATCCAACACTAATACTACTACAATAAATTACATTCACGCTAGTTAACAAGAACGCAAAGTTCTCAAATGAAGACCACGATGGACCACAAAAACTTGTTCATCGTGTGAGATCCCTCTTTCCTCCTTACTTGATGCAACATCATATACCAACAGTTGAAAACAAGATAACTTGTTTTCATAAAGTGCAGGATTAACAAATCAATCATGCGAACATATCGAAACGAATAAGAATTCAAGACAAGTTTACCACTTTTTGCCTCAATGATCACTCTTCTTTCCCGAACCATAATACTTCTCATACCATCTAACAAACTTCTTCAACCCCGTTTGAAGATCCGTCGTTGGTTTATACCTAAACTCCCTTTGCGCCAAACTAATATTCGCATGAGTAAACGGGACATCACCATTTCTAGGCAACTTCATCACACGTCGTTTCGCTTTCACTTTCAACAACTTCTCCAAAATACTAACAAGATCCGAAACAGGCACAGGCGAAGTATTCCCTAAATTAAAAATTCTAAACTGTGCAGCCCCTTTTTTTCTTCCCACCACTTCCTGTACATGTACTCTTTTCAGCAGTGTCTAAGGCACCTATACAACCCTTTACAATATCATCAATATATAAAATCACGCGCAACGGTCCCATGATTACTCGACTCAAAAATGGGAATCGGTTTTCGTTTTCAAGATATCTTTAGTAAAGAAAAAACAAGCCATATCCGGTCTACCCCAGGGTCCATAAACCGTAAAGAACCTTAAACCCGTTAAAGACAACCCGTAAATGTGATTATACGTATGCGCGATTTCTTCACCCGCTTTCTTCGTTGCAACGTATAGGCTCGCGGGTTGATCCGTTCGGTCTTTTTCCGAAAAGGGTACTTTTGTATTCAACCCATAAACAGAACTAGAAGATGCCCAAACAATAACAGCCTGTGGATTTGCATTTTTGCATACTTCAAGAACATTAACAAAACCCGCAATGTTACTATAAATATATGATTTTGGATTCTGCATTGCGTATCTAACACCAGCTTGAGCAGCTAAATACATCTCATGAGTAAAATGTATTACCTCAAAGAGTTTGGTCAGCAGAACAGTGTTGTCTATGTCCCCTTCCACAATGAAAATCCCATTTTTTCCAACAAATGTTGACGCCCTTTTGTGGGTAGGATCATAATAATTGTTACAATTGTCTAACCATAAAACGTAGTCAACGCAGCGTTTCAAGGCGGTGCTGACGTGGATTCCGACAAAACCGGCTGCTCGGATGCCCAAAACAGAGTACCCTTTTTCAATCGGATGTTGACTGATGAATCAACTGTTTTTTCCCATCTGGGTCCCTATACACACACAGCTCCCAGTTTAACCTAATCCAACAGAGAGTGAGTGGCCATGTAAAAGATAGTGATATTAGAAATGTAACCTAGGACACAAAAAGTATTAAGGCGTTGTATCTTAATAAAATAAATAGTAAAAAGTAATCTAATTTAATAAAATGAAAATGTGGATATTGAAGAACCTATAGGGTTTGTATGGATAACAGCTAACAACTAACAGAGTATTAGCAGCCTAAAAGATCCAAATGTATCCCAAAGATATAGTCAAATTAACAATTTAGGTGAACATTTTCTATAGCAATATGCATAGTACATATGATGGAACATACAAATATACACACAGCAATCAAACTACAGTTCTACATTTACGAACAAATAACATAATTAGTTGATAAAAGCACATAAACTTTCCTGCAAAAGGAACAGGTCAGCAGGTCACACGTTCATGGGTATGTGAAATTTATGCATATATAAACATGAGTCTAGGTATATATCGACATCCATATAACTTGTTATTTACAAACTTTTTTTCTTTGAATCATTTAAATCAAAAACCTCGACTTTTAGGTTCAAGAACCCTAATTTAGTACTCATCCCCAATTTAGACATGAAAAATGATCTACTGGATGTTACAACATGAATGTCGATCTAGTATACAAAAGAAGCTCAGCAATACACATGATCAATTTTCTGTTTTAATTAAAAAATTTACGCTACATACACACAAAGTCATGAAGAAAAAAACAAAACCAGTTGACCCAAAGCAGTAAAACAAGTTGAAAAAAGTCAAAGTCAATTTAAGAGTTTTTATGCTCCCTCAGTTCAGCTAGAATGTACTGTCTATCAAAATGATGCATAAATTATAAACTAAAAGAAATAATAACCTATAAAGTTTAGACAGAGTGAAATGGCAAGCATGCATGTTCTCCTTCTACAAACCGCACAACGGGTTGGTTAATACGGGTCAAAGGGGTCATGTTGACCAAGAAATATTCTAATTTATTCAGATATACATGTAAGCCTATTTGTTATCGAGTAATCGCTAATTTCTTTGTGGGTTCTCAATTAAGAAGCCATCTTAACTAACTTTTTTAGTGTTTGGTTAAAAAAAAAAGTGATTTTGTTTCTTACTTCTAATTCCAGATTATCTAAGGTCTAACTTAAAAAATAGTTATAAAATTATACCCTTTCTTCTAAAGTTCTAATGCGGTAGTATCAATCACATGAAAGTGTACTCTTAAAAGAAGATAAACATATCTACAGATGCAATGTAATTATTGTTATAACCCCTTACTCTAACACCAATACCATCCATAAAATGTTCAATTTTTATTTTGGTCATTTTACCTATTAATTTCATAGATAAACAGAGCTTGCCTAACATTTAAGTCTCTGAATTTTACAACTTCTATCATAAGTTTGTTCAAGTTTTTTTTCAATACTTTCATATCCAGGTGTGAATTTTTTTTTTTATACTGTAACATTACCACAAGAAAAGTAAGCTTCATAGTTCAACATCAAAAATCAGCATGGAATACAATAACCATCTATAAAACCATATGTGACAACTCAGCGATTGTTTGCTTATTGCTCTTTGTTCCCTAAGGACTTTTTGTTTGAAAAAGAGGAGTTGGTATTATTATGGGTGGCTGAAGGGTATCTGAATGAGTCAGTTGCAAACAAGTCACCAGAATGCTTGGGCCATGAATATTTTGTGAAATTACTGTCGAGGTCGTTTTTTCAACCTGCACCTAGTGGTGAACCCTTTTTTGTGATGCATGATCTCATGCATGACCTGGCCACATTTGTTGTGGGAGAATATTTTTTAAGGTTTGATAATCAGATGGAGATGACGGAGGAAGCTTTAGCCAAGTACCGACATATGTCATTTATTCGTGAGGAGTATGTAGCTTTCCAGAAGTTCGGGGCATTTGAAAAGGCCAGAAGTTTGAGAACATTGTTAGCGGTATATGTTGGGGTAGATCAAGGCTGGAAGAAGTTTTACTTATCCAGCAAGATTTTGGTTGACTTGCTTCCTCAGCTACCACTGTTAAGGGTTCTTTCTTTGAGGCGTTTTAACATAAGTGAGGTACCAAATTCCATTGGTACTTTGAAGCACCTGAGGTATCTTAATCTATCTCATACAAATATATACGAGTTGCCTGAGAATGTTGGCAATCTTTATAATTTACAGACATTGATAGTTTCTGGATGTGAAAGTCTGACCAATTTGCCTAAAAGCTTCTTTAAACTCAAAAGGCTGAGGCATTTTGACATCAGAAATACTCCACTTTTGAAGAAGTTGCCTTTGGGAATTGGTGAGTTGAAAAGCCTACAGACTCTCACTAGGATCATCATCGGAGGAAACAGTGGCTTTGCAATAACCGAGCTTAAGGGATTAAAAGATCTGCAGGGGGAAATTTCCATCGAGGGGTTGAACAAAGTGCAGAGCTCAATGCATGCACGTGAGGCGAACTTATCTTTCAAAGGGATTAACAAGTTAGAGTTGAAATGGGATGATGGGTCTGCAAGTGAAACACTTGAGAAGGAAGTTCTCAATGAGCTAAAGCCCCGCAGTGATAAGTTGAAAATGCTTGAGGTTGAGTGTTACGAGGGAATGGAGTTTCCAAAATGGGTTGAGGATCCGTCCTTTAATAGATTGGTTCATGTGTCGCTACGCGCTTGTAGAAAATGTACATCTCTACCGCCACTTGGGAGACTACCTTCACTTGAAATTCTAAGGTTTGAAGATGTAGGTCCGGCTAGGGGAGGATCTAGTCGCCTAATCCTTGTATACGAACCACTTCGGTTGTGCGGAATCCAACCGAAATAGCAAACCGAGATAGAACACGCAATAACACAACACGCAAAGTTCAACGATTAACACCACTTGTATTAAACGTATGAAAGGTACAGTTACAGCTCAATGTTTACAAAACAGTCTTGCAAACTCTCTCTAGTGTGTGTGTGTGTTCCTTATCTGTCTGAGTGTCTAACTATCGAAATGAACACAACACACGGGTATTTATACCCAAACACAGCAGGTCTGGTCGAAGGATCATGCAGACTGGTCGAACGATCATCTGTCGACCAGAAACAGTTCGAAAGATCCAGATGTACTACGAAAGATGTGATCTTTCGTGGTCCATCTATCGAATGTCATCTTTCGAGCTAGTCATCATCGAAGGATATAAGTGATCCTTCGATGAGACATCCTTCGACCTACCCATCTTTCAAACACAATGTTGACTGTTTGGCCAAGTCAAACCGGAGGATGGTTGACTTGGTCAAACTTACAGGACTATAAAGACATCGTTTTACATCGTGACCGAATACAGACAAAGTACAGACATAAGTGCACCAACAAACTCCCCCTTGGCTGTAGCTTTGTCTGGCTTATCAACAATCAGCTGTTGCTTTGTCTCGATCTTCATTCTTGTAAGTTCTTGTGTCTTCAAGTCCTTGACTTCTATTCAAGTCTTCAATGTCGGAGGATCTTCAAAGTCTTCACGTCTTGAAAGCAGAAAGTGTATCAACAAACTCCCCGTTTCATGTAGGAAGTGTGTTGACAAACTCCCCCTTAACATAAGCTCCCCTTTGAGTTATGCTCGTGAAAGTCTTTATCTTTATGAAGTGAGATCCTTGTGGTGTTGACGATGGTCAGCGGCAACTCGATCATCTTCATCATTTGAGTGCCTTCACGTCGTGTCTTCATTCCGAAGCTTGTCATCGACCATGTTCTCCTAGTCTTTAGAATCTGCACATGCAAGAAATCTAAACGCGTAATGAGAACAACCGCATGGAATATCATAAGTAAGCGACACACATGTGACCATTTGTTCAAACAAACACCGTCCGACAGTTTGAAAGTTTAACAAAGTTTATCAATTTCAATTTTAGCTTTCAAAACTTGCAAATTTCGACCGTTTATGAAGACTAAGTCGTTTTCGGTTTTCGTTCAGATTCCAGGTAACGAAGACTTGAGCTCCAACATCGTACGATCGAAAATAAAATAGAAATAAAATCTTTTTGGCTTTTATAAGGTTTAAATTAAAACACACCTAAAATCTTTTTGGAATTTTGAATATGTCAAATTTAAAGACTGAAAGCAGTAAATAAATATTTACAGACATTCTTTTTGCGAGTTTCGAGGGTAAGAGAATCATATCAGTGTACGGTCATGCCAAAACGCTCTCGTTGTTCTTTTAGTTAACATTAAGATAAGCATCCTATAACGATTATCGGTATTGTTGTCCACTTAAGCTCAACTTATCAGATGTAATTATGGCGAGGGGATACGTTAAGGTATGATTTATACTTACCGACCGGTGTTCATCCACATCACGACACATTCCCGTATCAAGGTATGCACGAGGGTTCATCTTACCGGTGAGTATACCGATTATCATCTGTTTGACCGTATATGATGTGAGATTCTCACTTATTTTGATTTGAAAACAAGCCCTATGTGATATAATCACTTATTGAGGAGGAACTTGATTTTCATATGCATGAGGGCACAGGAGCAAGTCCGTGAACAGGTCAGTACTTTCGTACAGCAGAGAGACGAACTTGACACCCGGAAAGAATTTGTGATATATTATCACTTATTTTGTTTGGACATGTGATTGTTGATCACTTATTGAGGTCGTATGCAATATGTACACGTATGTATAGTATCATGGAAGATCTAGACTTGCGTCCCCGTTATTTTTCGGTAAAAGATACAACCATGATACCCAGATGATAAGCAGCATAAAGACCGAATATCTCAGAACCTCGGCAATCTCTCAAACGAAATTTCGGTACTAAGACCATATGCCAATGAATGGTTCCCACCTGGTCTTCAGTCGATTTAAGTTTATATCACCCTGCACACTTTAAAATGATTGTGAGCCTACCGATACATCTTATATAGAGCTGCTTATCGCTTCTCATTTAAGGTTTGAAGAGGTTTGGACAGACCACTGATGTACTATCATTTTCTCTTTTGCTCGCCAGGAAACTCATTTTTGTTTTTCTATTGTTTTTGTGTTTTTGAAAATTTTCAATGTTTTTGGATTTTCAAATTTTGGATTTACTCCCCCTAAAATCAATAAACTAAGACAAATTTAAAACACAAAGGTATTTACAAAAAAATGATTTTCCGATGTTGGTTTTACTCTTGCTTGACCTTAATGCCGTTTACCAATAATAAATAGTCAAATCTTGATTTGTCAAATGCTTTGGTAAAAAGGTCGGCACGTTGGTCATTGGTGTGGACGTAAGCAACATCGATTAGTCTTTTCTCAAAGCAATCACGTATGAAGTGATACTTAATGTCGATGTGCTTAGTCTTTGAATGCTGCACAGGATTTTTAGTGATCTGTAAGGCAGCAGCATTATCAACGTAAATAGGAGTAGTTAGGAATTCAAAACCGTAATCACGCATTTGCTGTTGTATCCACAGAACTTGGGAGCAACAACTTGAGGCAGCAATGTATTCAGCTTCGCATGTTGATGTAGCGACGCACGTCTGCTTCTTGCACTGCCATGTGACTAGGCGATTTCCCAAAAACTGACATCCAGCCGTTGTGGATTTGCTGTCGATTTTGCATCCGCCAAAATCAGAATCACTGAATGCGATCAAGTCAAAGTTATTATCCCTAGGGTACCATAGACCGGTGTCAGGGTAACCCTTCAAATAACGAAAAATCCTTTTTACAGCTGCAAGATGTGAGGCCTTCGGGTTCACTTGATATCTGGCAAGTAGGCACGTTGGGTACATTATATCTGGTCTTGATGCTGTGAGGTACATAAGGGATCCAATCATTGCGCGGTAGTATGAGGGGCTCGTATCTTGTCCCTTCAAGTCTGGAGTAATTCCGTGATTTTGTGGCAATGGGGTACCAATGGGCGTTGCATCAGACATCTGGAACCGGCTCAAGATGTCACCAACATATTTAGTCTGATGGATGAATATCCCAGACTCTGTTTGTTGTACTTGTAGGCCCAAAAAGAAGGTCATTTCCCCCATAGCACTCATCTCGAATTTATCCTGCATTACACGCTCGAAATCCCTACACAAAACATCGTTAGTAGAACCAAATATAATATCATCAACGTATACCTGTACCAGTAGAAGATCTCCATCTTGTTCTTTGATGAAAAGAGTGCAGTCGATAAGACCTCTGCGAAATCCATTCTCCAGCAGATAATTAGATAAGGTTGCGTACCAAGCTCGCGGTGCTTGATGAAGACCATAGAGAGCTTTGTTGAGCAACCAAACCCGATCGGGATGGATAGGATCTTCAAAACCTGGAGGCTGTTCGACGTACACCTCTTCTTCCACCACACCATGTAAGAATGCACTTTTCACGTCCATCTGGTATACCTTGAAACCTTTGAATGAAGCATAAGCCAGAAAAATCCGAATTGCTTCTAGACGTGCAACAGGTGCATAGACTTCGTTGTAGTCGATTCCTTCAATCTGACGAAAACCTTGAACGACTAGCCTTGCTTTGTTCCGGATAACGATTCCACGGTCATCCCTTTTGCATTTAAACACCCAACGGGTACCAATCTTCTTATAACCAGCAGGTTTCTCTACGAGTTTCCAGACACCAAGCTTCTGGAATTGTTGCAGTTCTTCCTGCATCGCTTCAACCCATGAGCTATCTTTCAAAGCATCTTTCCAAGTTCTTGGCTCTTCCTGTGAGACATAACACGCGAAAGACCAATCATTCTGTTGACCAGATTCTCGGATAGTTGCATACAAGCCTGCATTGTTGTTGTTTCGCAACATGTTTCTTGTTTGCACGCCACTTTGTACATTTCCTATGATGTTTTGTTGAGGATGGGTATTATGAATCCTTGTTTCTGGATTATCTTGAACTGGAATATTTGTACCCAGATTGTTGAGATTCAGATCAACAATCAGTTCAAGGCCCGGAATTGACGAAGAGGATGATGCAGAAGTTTCAGTTGTTCTAGGGACATCCACTGGAGGTGTACCCTCTGAAATACCATGAACTGCTGTTGGAGCTTCTTGATCTGCATCTAGAAATTCATCATCCTCTGAAGATTCGTTCAATTCGGTAGCATCTTGAAAATCCTCATTGTCGATAGCATTATTGTTCACTGAAGATGGTTCTTGATTGACTATAATGGGACGAACCAACGGTGAATCTGTTGCATTGTCGCTCTCGAAAAACATCATTGCTGCAGCACTTTCTTCAACGGCTTCGACATTGATCGAATTGAAAAAGTCATCGTACTCAAACATCCAAGGCTGACCAGGATTTCTGACTGGTAAAGTGTGCCTTTGTACTCTGACTTCAGACCATTCCTCGACCCTTTTAGTCTCTAGATTCCAGACTCGTAAGTTCGGGGTGGAATACCCAAGAAAGTATCCCTCAATTGCTCTTGCCCCAAACTTTCCATTAGGATCGATTATAGTGCATGGAGCTCCAAACGGTTCAAGATAAGACAAGTCTGGTTTCCGTTTGTTAATAAGCTCAAAGCAGGTCTTGTTGTGCCTTTTGACTGTAAGGACTCGGTTCAATGTGTAGCATGCAGAAGACACAGCTTCAGTCCAGAATGGAATGGGTAGCTGCGACTCTACCAACATAGTCCTAGCAGTCTCGATCAATGTGCGGTTTTTACGTTCAGCGACGCCATTCTGTTGAGGAGTATAAGCTGCACTAAATTCGTGAAGAATACCTTTAGAAGTGCAAAACTCCGCCATGGCATGATTTTTGAATTCAGTACCATTGTCGCTACGTATCCGCCTAACCTTCAAGTTGTAAAGATTCTCAATCTGAATGATCAAGTTTTTGATAATACCGAAGGTTTCACTCTTGTGTGCCATGAACGCCACCCAAGAAAATCTTGAATAATCATCAGTAATCACGAGGCAGTATTGATCATTCCTAATGCTTTTGTGCTTGACAGGACCGAACAAATCCATGTGCAAACGTTCAAGAGGAACAGCCACCGTGTTGACTTTCTTTGTCGGGTGTCGCTTTTTCGTTTGTTTTCCTTTTTGGCACGAAACACAGACGTCTTGAAGATGGAAATTTTTAAGAGGAACACCATTCACCAATTCATTTGATACCAAATGATTCATTTTGCGTAAGTGAATGTGACCCATTCGTCTGTGCCAAGAGATTGTGTCTTTTTCTGTGGCTTTGGAAACGAAACAAGTTGCTTGTGCAGACGTTGTGATAGCTTGGCTCATATCAAGGACATACAGATCATTTATCCTTGGAGCCGACAAGAGAATCCATTCTTTTGGAATTTTGAAGCCGGGTTTCAGCACATAACATCCATTAGCATCAAAGTGTACTGAGAACTGCTTGTCACAAATTTGAGAAACACTAAGAAGATTGTGATCAAGTTGTTGTACGAAGTTGATCTTGTCAAAACTAACAACCCCGTTGGAAATCATTCCTTCACCCGTTATATATCCGCCCTTATCTCCAGCAAAAGCAACATAACCTCCTCTAATAGATTTGACGTCGTAGAGAAGCTTCATGTCGCCTGTCATGTGCCTGGATGCCCCACTATCAACAATCCAATGACTACTGATAGTTCCTCCTGGAACACCCTGCACATAAACTCAATCGATTAGTTGGAGATGGGGACCCAAGCCATTGTGGTCTTGGGTCTTCCATTTTTATCAACAACAATAACTTCCACCTTTTGATGATTAGGAAATTGTGATGGTCCCCCTGATTCAATAACCGTTTTTGGTTTCCAGGTCTGTTGAGTGTTACCAGTTTGATTGTTTGAAGTTTTTGAAAACTTTGAATTATCTGGTTTAACTGAAACAGATGGTTTGTGAACCACATCGGTTTTAATCGCCTTTTCGATTTTCTTGACCTGTTGGCGTTTTTGTTTCTTTTCCCTTTCTCTTATGAGTCGGGGATCTTGTTTTATAGAAACAGATCGCTTGCGGTCAGTTGGGCCACGGGGATTATCAACTATGCCTTTTTGTTTATGAAGATACGGGCAATTTCGAACAATATGCCCGATTGTTCCACATTCAAAACATGATCTTCGTTCAACAAACCCCGAAGTATCATGTGGTCGTCTTGCCGATGATGAACTTTGTGATCCCGAGGTACTAGGTTTTGAACAACTTGGTTCATTCCTTTTCATCACAGTTGCCTTTTGGACAAAATCTAAATTAGATTGATTTGCAAACTTTTCAATTTTGTCCGTTCCCTTCGACTTCACAAAGTTCACATTCTTCTTCTTCTTCTGATTCGGTTTCTTTTGATTTTGAGTCGGTGCCTTACCATTTGTTTTGGTATGGTTTTGCTGTTTTGGCACTGTTGGTAATTTCTTGTTCCCAAACTGTTTTCTAACTTCAGCCTTTGGGATAGGAGGACACTGTGTGACTGTAACATGTGGTCCTGTCTTTCCCAAAAACTTACTTGTAGAATTTTCAAAGACTTTACTGATTAAAGATTGATTAACATTTTTAATAGGAAAATCTTTGTCTGAGTAGATTTTATCATCACCAACAAGAGTGTACAGCAAATCCACACTCTCCAACTCTTTTGCTGATGTGGACTCGGTTGGAACAGTCTTAGCAGGTTTTGTGGGAGGATCACATAGGATATGATTCTCAAGAGGTATGTCCTCTTCTTTGATCACTGCATCAGACTTTTCCGAATTAGTATCATCAGACTCATCATCAGAAGAATCAACATCCTCAACCACAACTGGAGAATCCTGATTCTGTTCAGCAGTTACAAATGTATCTGCTGACACATCTGAATCTGACGATACTTCTTTCTTGTATCCGAGCCCTGCTGCAAATTCCTCAACGGCCATAGGAACAGATGGCTCAAAGTGAGTCCTATACTCCTCATCAGGCAAAGCATCAAAATTGTTTCTCACTGGTGGTGGACATTTCTTGTAACCTATGCATGTGACGTCCTTTTTCTCTTTCTGAACATCAATGATGTGATCCAACACATAGCTAGAACTCAAATAACTGTCTAACTTGAGTCGGATCGCCTCACTTTCTGTTTTAACACAAGCCATTTCTTTTTGCATCACCTCAAGACGAGTGATATACAAATTAATGTCCGTTTGTTTTCTGGAAACCATTTTAGTCAGCTCTGTTTTATCTTTCTTCAATGTTTCAATCATTGATTTATAATTCTTTTCATGGTTTTCATAAAACATATTGGCTTCAGTGCACTTTGAAATATCAACTGTCAATTTCTGATTATGAATAAATGTCACATCATATTTCTCTTGCAAAGCCTCGTGTTTGCTTTGCAATTCACACCACCTATCATTCACAGAAACATGTTTGTCTTGCAATTCAAACAAACTAGCTTGTAAAGCATCGTGTTTGCCTTGCAACTCAGACATGTTTGCTTCCAACTCAGCACATCTAACATGCAAACTATCACAGTTATTACAGCTAACAGAAATGGGTTCGTCGACACATACCTGACTTGATGAACTGTCGACATTCGCCATAAAGGCTGAATGGAGAGAAGACGAAGAATAAGCAGCTTGATCCACCAAAATAGATCTTCTTTGAATTCCTGCTGCAGCTTCCTCCAAAAGCTCATCAATACTTGCATCGACTGACACACTTGATGTGTCATCCACCTGATCATTCCCTGAAGTGGAGGATTCTTCATCCGAGCTTCCACTATAACCAGAAGAGTCTTCATCTTCAGAGGATACATCACCATTGGTGGAAGATTCTCCACCACTGGCGTGTTTAAGATCATTAACCACCTCAGCAAAACAAGCTGTTCCATCTGGTGCGTCATTTCCCAACTGGATTGACCAATCACAGCCTTCATCTACTTGAACCACAAGTGCCTGGTTGGCATTTGATGGTCCTGCTTGAGTCTGATTGTTGACAGGCACCAATGTGCGAACATTGTTCCTGTTCTGGTTCTGCTGGTTGCCTTGACCTCTGAAGGGATTCTGGTTCCCATGTTGAGATGGCCTTGTACATTCACGCTTGAAATGGCCACGTTCACCACAGTTGAAGCACTTAACGGCCTGTTTATCGAACCCATACTTGGTGTCTTTCTTGCCTTCCAAGTTGGTTCTGCCAGTTCTCTCCATGAAATCCTTTGCTCGCCTAACAGCACTTGCAAAGGCCCACTTGATATCCATCATCTCCATCTCCTCTTTATCTATCTGCTGATAGTCTTCTTGTGTCAGATTAATGTTGCCAATCTGACCTTCCACTAACCCACAGTATTCGCTCACCAAAGTGTTAAGCAGCTCCATGTGTTCCTTTGCTACTTCCACACTAACTTTAGAGAAGCTTGAGGTGTCGAGCCGTACTGTATTTGGCTTAGATTGCTGACCAGCAGATGATGTGCTTCCATAACAAGCTTGCTGTTGTTGAGGAAGTGGGTTCCCATACATGTCTGTTGGAACTGTAGATTGAGGAGGAGGAAGTGGATTCCCATACATATCTGTTGTTGGTAAAGGATTTCCGAACATATCAGTTGGTCTGAGAGGTCGTTGCTGTTGTGGTGCTGATTGAGGGACTGGTTCCAGCAGATTTCCATACATGTCTGTCTTTGGAGGAACCGGCACTTGGATAGTATTGCCATACATGTCAGTGCTAGTCACAAATGCTGTCTGAATTGGAGCATGCGAAGAAGGTTTTGTAGAGGTGCTAGAGGTTCCAAAATACATTTCAGGATTTTGAGGCACGGGAATTCTTTTTGCCTTCAGAGTTTCTTCCTGATTCTTGTTTTCTAGAATTTGAACAAAATCGTTGAAGCTCGTTGTATCTAAAGTACCATTGTACTTCATGATTTCCAAGAATGTATTCCACTGAGGTGGCAAAGCATCTGCAAACCTTTTCACAATCTCTACAGGAGTTGTAGCAACCCCAAAATTTGTCAATTCAGTCAACAAGTGATTAAATCGACTTGTCAAATCACCCAACGACTCATTCTCCATACAGGTAAAGCCATCAAACTCTTTCTTCAGCAGTTCTTTTCTCAATTGACGTGTCGCTTCATTTCCCACGCCCCTTGTTTTCAACGCGTCCCACAACCTTTTTGTAGTCTTATAACTGACGAACTGATGATAGATATCTTTGCTCAACGCCTGAGTGAGAATGGCGTATGCCTTCTTTTCTAGATCATAAACTTTCTTCTGATCTTCCGTGAGATCTGCAAACGTAGCAGCAGATGATGCGGCAACCTCTATTGTTTGATCGAAATCAGTAATAAACCGCAACCACAATTCTGTATTTTGGCCAAGAACGTATGTATGAAATCTATCAATCCATCCTGGATATTCATATAAATGCATCAACTTTGGAGGTCTATTCAAACTTCCCGTTTCACTCTCGCTTAAGAGAATGCTTTGAACACTTGGAACTTGGTTTGATACAAATGCCCATTGACCGGTAGAAATTGCATTTGCTTGTGAAGATACCGGTGCGGAAGATGACGGAGTACCAAAATACATATCTGTATTTACCAAAGTATTCCACCTTGGATTCATTTTTAATCAGCCGAAGGATACCTGTCGAAAGACACTTGAAAAACACAAACCTGTTAAGCACAAACAGACTGATGATCGAAAGATCCACACCTGTTCGAAGGATCAACAGGGTTCGAAAGATCTCTGTTGAGTTTCGAGCAATGTTTTCGAAGGATTCTCCAACCGAAGGATCCTTATCCTTCGAAAAAGTACTGTAGACCGAAAGATACACACGAAAGATGACTTCGAAAGACTCCCCAGTCGAAGGATCCTAGTCTTTCGAAAATGAACAGTAGACCGAAAGATGAAAGTTTCGAAATGATTCCTTGGTTCGAAGGATGATGATCTATCGAAGATCCACTGATCGAAAGATGGTCTTTCGAGTTCGAAGGATATCTTTCGAAATGGTTCTGACACAGTTGACAATCGGTGACAAGTTGGTGAAAAAGTTGACAGGTTGGTGAGAACTTTCGGCAGAAAGTATGTTCAGACCATATCTTTCAGGTCTGAACATGCAGGTTTTTCACCAACCGGGTAATGATCAATATTTTAAACAAAGTACAACTTCCAACACACAAACACTTGGTAAATCAAAATTTTAAGATCAAAGTGTATTTTTATCAAGAACACAGCCCAGAAATATGAGATTTCTGATGAACCGAAGGTTTTCCGAAACCCGAATTTTGCTCGAAACTTCACTAAAAACCAACTTTTAATATGTGAGTATGAAAAGTATAGTGGTTTTTATAAGAACTTCCAGCAAAACACCAAGATTTCAGCCGTATTAAACACGTTTTCCAGAAAAAATATGAACTTTAAATCCCGAAAAACACAAGAACACCTCGGTTTTAACAAGGAGAAGAGCCAAGGCTCTGATACCACTTGTAGGTCCGGCTAGGGGAGGATCTAGTCGCCTAATCCTTGTATACGAACCACTTCGGTTGTGCGGAATCCAACCGAAATAGCAAACCGAGATAGAACACGCAATAACACAACACGCAAAGTTCAACGATTAACACCACTTGTATTAAACGTATGAAAGGTACAGTTACAGCTCAATGTTTACAAAACAGTCTTGCAAACTCTCTCTAGTGTGTGTGTGTGTTCCTTATCTGTCTGAGTGTCTAACTATCGAAATGAACACAACACACGGGTATTTATACCCAAACACAGCAGGTCTGGTCGAAGGATCATGCAGACTGGTCGAACGATCATCTGTCGACCAGAAACAGTTCGAAAGATCCAGATGTACTACGAAAGATGTGATCTTTCGTGGTCCATCTATCGAATGTCATCTTTCGAGCTAGTCATCATCGAAGGATATAAGTGATCCTTCGATGAGACATCCTTCGACCTACCCATCTTTCAAACACAATGTTGACTGTTTGGCCAAGTCAAACCGGAGGATGGTTGACTTGGTCAAACTTACAGGACTATAAAGACATCGTTTTACATCGTGACCGAATACAGACAAAGTACAGACATAAGTGCACCAACAGAAGATATGTCGAGTTGGGAGGTATGGTCAACCAATAACGAGGTAATGTTTCCATGCCTTCGAGAGCTTCAAATAACAAAATGTCCCAATTTGATTGATGTCTCACTTAAAGCATTACCATCACTAAGAGTACTGAAAATAGATAGATGTGGTGGAAGTATGCTGAGTAGCCTGGTTCAAGCAGCTTCATCAACCACTAAATTGAATATAAGATCAATTTTAGGGCTTACAGATGACGTGTGGAGAGGTGTTATAGAGAATTTAGAGGCAGTAGAAGAACTAAGCATACAGGATTGTGATGAAATAAGATACCTGTGGGAATCAGATGCAGAGGCAAGTAAAGTTCTTGTAAATTTAAAGGAATTGAAGGTATCTGGATGTAAAAAATTGGTGAGTTTAGGAGAGAAAGAGGAGGATGAGGATAACAATGGGGCCAACCTCCTACCATCTCTTAGGATGCTGGATATATATTATTGTGAAAGTATGGAGCGTTTGTGTTGTCCAAATAGCATTGAGAGTTTAGATATCAGTGGCTGTAGTTCAGTTAGACATGTCTCCTTCCCAAGAGCAACAACAACAGGTGGAGGAGGGCAGAATCTCAAGTCACTTACTATACATGACTGTGGAAATCTAAAATCAATAAATCAATTGAGTAACTCCATTCACCTCACCTCTTTGTCAATAAGTGAATGTAAAAACATTGAGTTATTTTCTGATCTTCATCAGCTATCAACCCTCACCATGTTGAGAATAGCAGGTTGTGAAAGCATAGAGTCATTTCCTAACCTCCAGCTTCCGAATCTCACAAATCTGGATGTTAAATTTTGCAAAAACATGAAGGCATTTGGTGACCTGCAGCTACCTAATCTAATCAGTTGGAGGATATATAATTGTGAAAATCTGGAGTCATTTCCTGACCTTCAGCTGCCATATCTCACACATCTGGAGATAAGAGGTTGCAAAAACATGAAGGCATTTGGTGATCTGCAGCTGCCAAATCTAATCAGGTGGAGGATATATAATTGTGAAAATCTGGAGTCATTTCCTGACCTTCAGCTATCAAAAATCACCATGTTAAAAGAGATGGAGATCAGGAGTTGTCCAATGATTGAAGCTTCCTTTCCTCGTGGGCTTTGGCCTCCCAATTTGTGTTCCCTTTCAACAGGGGGGTTGAAAAAGCCCATCTCAGAATGGGGCAATCAGAATTTCCCAGCTTCCCTTGTTGAACTAAGATTATACAGGGAACCAGATGTGAGGAATTTTAGTCAATTGTCCCACCTTTTCTCTTCTTCTCTTACATCTCTGGAAATATACTATTTTGATAATCTGGAATCAGTTTCAACGGGACTCCAACACCTCACATCCCTTCAACATCTCATCATTGACAGCTGCCCAAAGGTGAACGATCTACCAGAGACGCTGTTACCTTCACTTTTGAGTTTGAGAATACTTTTTGGATGCCCAAAATTGAAAGAAAGGTGTGAAGGAACAGGCTCCCACTACTGGCCACTCATCTCTCATATCCCCTGCATCGACATATAAGATTATTGAAAGAAAGGTACATGTTAATTAAATATAAGTTAATTATTGGTAGACGTTGTTTTAAATAAATAACCCTTACCTTCTTCTTCTTTCTCTGTAGTCATTGGAAACAGATTTCCTGTCGTCAATACCAAATCACCGACATCGTACCACCATCTTCACACATCATATCGGATTTATAAAGCCATCACAGCCGATGACTTTGTCGACGGCTGTAATTTTCCGGCGACCCGTCAGGTAACAATTAACATCGACAAACCTCTAATTATTTATTTTCAAAGTTTTGGCTACTGGTTTCTTTCTAGTTTGGGCCTGTTTTAATGTTGGAAGCCCAACTGGTTTACAATTAAGGAATGTTATTTAGCCCAACATAAACTATTTCATAATTCATAGTCTTCATTTGGGTGTTTACCAAAACTATTTCATAATTCATAATACCGGTTTCAGGTATGGCATCGGGTCGGGTTACATGATCTGTATACTAAACTGAAGGATCAAACCTAGATGAGATGTATATAGTTCATAAATGTGCAGAAGTTAACGAATATTAGTTTGGCCAACAAAAAAATTAAAGATTGCCCTAATATAAGTAGGCAACTTAGGATTTTATCTAAATAATTGTAATGTTCACTCTTATACGTTAAAACCTTGTATATGATGTTGGTGTTAGACTTGTATGTTTCTGTATTTTGTTGTATTCATTCACTCTAGGCATTACGCTTAGTCACATCTCTTTCTCCGCGACAGGCAATCTAGGCTGTGTTGTGAACTCTAAAGTGTGATAAGGAATTAACAGAGATTGAAGACCAAGATTATCACACCAGAGGCTAAGTTAGAGTAAAAGGGTCAAAGTGGTTGATGACTAAACAAATGAACAAGGGACAAGATGAGTTCTAGTAAGCATATAATTTTTTTTTCCTACAGAAATTATGGGTGGATTGCGTAACGAGTCGAAAGAGGTCTGGGTTAAGAAAAATGGTTTAGTAAGGGTTGAAATGGGTCGGGTCAAGAAAAATGGTTTAATTTCTTTTAACCTCGTCTCTAGTTAATGTTTTAACTACGATTATAAAAAAATATACTAATTTTTAAAGTAGTCTAACTTTCTTTTAATAGTGTTTAGAAGGTGTTATGAGTTTTGGTTATATTCTTGTTAAAATTAATTTTCAAGGCAATGGTTTGGCCACTAATGTCAAAGTGTGTTGTTTGACCCTTGACTAGAGTTGAAGAAAGAAGACATTCTACCAAGGTTTCTGCATATAAACAACACACATCCAAAGTCACAGATGTTGAAGAATTTGCATATAGTACGAGTGAAGAAAGCCTAGAAAAGATACAGTATCTTCATGCAGATTTTAACTCAACTCTCGAGACTCGTATCATGCAGTTCCAGCGGTATGCAATTTCAAATCTTTATCAATTTCTCATACTTCGACTTAACTAGGCCGTTGACTAATCAACATGGTTAGTAGTAGTTATTTGAGTAAGAGATTCAAAATGGAACGCGTTGGATCAACCCAAAAGCTCCTTTTGTCTAAAAATAATTATCAATAATTAGCATGTCAACAAAAGACATATCATTTCAATGATAGTATAGTTTTTTTAATTAAAATAATTGCAAGGGTATTTATGCATTCAAAAGTAATTTTACATATTAAAAGGTAATAAAAAAAGTTAAGTAATACAAATGTTGCAGTTTTTCATATGCACTTGTTTACTAGGATGGAACATTTAGGTGGAAGGTAACAAATGATGCTTAATCTTTACGGTGATGGTAATATGGAGTTGATCCGTGATTTACCAGACTCGTATTTGGAGCAACTAGACACACAGAAGTGAGCTAGAAAATGGTTTAAAACTGAAAAGGACATAACTTTCATCACATGTGGAGTTATACGTCTCAACGAGCCACCCGCATGGACAAATGCTTGTCGCCACACTCTTGGACAAATGCAATAGACAAAACCCGACTCACGGGACCCAATTTCACCATCTAGAGCTCCGATTTTGAACTCAAGGTTTTCCGTGATTTTAGTTATTTTCGTTGGTTTGTAAAAACGTATGGATCTTGAATTAAAAAATTATACGTTTATTTAGGCTGTTAACTTGGAGGGAGCCTTATTATTGACAAGAGGTTCATAATGAAGAAGACTTGCCACTGAAGGAACTCCTAGAGTTACAAGTTGCGTCTGGTCGCTCATGGGTGATGAAGACTTGTCTCTGATGGCAACTTTGTAGGTCCGGCTAGGGGAGGATCTAGTCGCCTAATCCTTGTATACGAACCACTCCGGTTGTGCGGAATCCAACCGAAATAGCAAACCGAGATAGAACACACAATAACACGACACGCAAAGTTCAACGATTAACACCACTTGTATTAAACGTATGAAAGGTCCAGTTACAAGCACAAGGTTTACAGATCAGCTCTATAAACTCTCTCTAACAGTATGTGTGTGTTCTCTGTTTTCCCTATCTGTCCAACTGTCGAAATGAACACAACACACGGGTATTTATACCCAAAACAGCAGGTCTGGTCGAAGGATCATGCAGACCGGTCGAAAGATCATCTTTCGACCAGGAACAGCTCGAATGATCAACATGAACCACGAAAGATGGGATCTTTCGAGGTCCATCTATCGAAAGCTATCTATCGAGCTCATTATCATCGAAGGATATAAGAGATCCTTCGATGACCATCCTTCGATCCAGCCATATTACAAACATAATGTTGACTGTTTGGCCAAGTCAAACCGGAGGATGGTTGACTTGGTCAAACTTATAGACTAACAAAGACATCGTTCAGTAACAAGACAAAATACAGACAAAGTACAGACACAAGTGCACCAACAAACTCCCCCTTGGCTGTAGCTTTGTCTGGCTTATCAACAATCAGCTGTTGCTTTGTCTCGATCTTCGATCTTGTAGAGTTCTCGTGTCTTCAAGTCTTTGACTTCTATTCAAGTCTTCAATGTCGGTGGATCTTCAAAGTCTTCACGTCTTGAAAGCAGAAAGTGTACCAACAAACTCCCCATTTCATGTGGAAAGTGTGCTGACAAACTCCCCCTTAACATAAGCTCCCCCTTGAGTTATGCTCGTGAAGGTCTTTATCTTTATGAAGTGAGATCCTTGTGGTGTTGATGATGGTCAGCGGCAACTCGATCATCTTTATCACTTGAGTGCCTTCACATTGTGTCTTCATTCCGAAGCTTGTCATCGACCATGTTCTCCTTGCCTTTAGAATCTGCACATGCAAGAAATCTAAACGCGTAATGAGAACAACTGCCTGGAATATCATAAGCAAACTACACACATGTGACCATTTGTTCAAACAAACACCGTCCGACAGTTTGAAAGTTTAGAAAATTTATCAATTTTTAGTCTTTAACTTTCAAAACTTGCAAATTTCGACCGTTTATGAAGATTTAGTCGTTTCGGTTTTCGTTCAGGTTTCAGGTAACGAAGACTCGAGCTCCAACATCGTACGATCGAAAATAAAATAGAAATAAAATCTTTTTGACTTTTATAAAGTTTATATTAAAACACACTTAAAATCTTTTTGGTATTTTGAATATTTCAAATGTAAAGACTGAAAGCAGTAAATAAATATATACAAACATTCTTTTTGCGAGTTTCGAGGGTAAGAGAATCATATCAGTGTACGGTCATGCCAAAACGCTCTTGTTGTTCAATTAGTTAACATTAAGATAAGCATCCTATAACAATTATCGGTATTGTTATCCACATAAGCTCAACTTATCAGATGTAATCATGGCGAGGGGACACGTTAAGGTATGATTTATACTTACCGACCGGTGTTCATCCACATCACGACACATTCCCGTATCAAGGTATGCACGAGGGTTCATCTTACCGGTGAGTATACCGATTATCATCTGTTTTGACCGTATATGATGTGAGATTCTCACTTATTTTGATTTGAAAACAAGCCCTATGTGATAGAATCACTTATTGATGAGGAACTTGATTTTCATATGCATGAGGGCACAGGAGCAAGTCCGTGAACAGGTCAGTACTTTCGTACAGCAGAGAGACGAACTTGACTCCCGGAAAGAATTTGTGATATATTATCACTTATTTTGAGGGACATGTGATTGTTGATCACTTATTGAGGTCGTATGCAATATGTACACGTATGTATAGTATCATGGAAGATCTAGACTTGCGTCCCTGTTATTTTTCGGTAAAAGATACAACCATGATACCCAGATGATAAGCAGCATAAAGACCGAATATCTCAGAACCTCGGCAATCTCTCAAACGAAATTTCGGTACCAAGACCATATGCCAATGAATGGTTCCCACCTAGTCTTCAGTCGGATTAAGTTTATATCACCCTGCACACTTTAAAATGATTGTGAGCCTACCGATACATCTTATATAGAGCTGCTTATCGCTTTTCACTTTGCATTTCAGGTTTAAAGAGGTTTAGACAGACCACTGATGTACTATCATTTTCTCTTTTGCTCGCCAGGAAACTCATTTTTGCTTTTCTATTGTTTTGTGTTTTTGAAAATTTTCAATGTTTTTGGATTTTTCAAATTTTGGATTTACTCCCCCTAAAATCAATAAACTAAGACAAATTTAAAACACAAAGGTATTTACAAAAATGATTTTCCGATGTGGATTACTCTTGCTTGACCTTAATGCCGTTTACCAATAATAAATAGTCAAATCTTGATTTGTCAAATGCTTTGGTAAAAAGGTCGGCACGCTGGTCATCGGTGTGGACGTAAGCAACATCGATTAGCCTTTTCTCAAAGCAATCACGTATGAAGTGATACTTAATGTCGATGTGCTTAGTCTTTGAATGCTGCACAGGATTTTTAGTGATCTGTAATGCAGCAGAATTATCAACGTAAATAGGAGTAGTTAGGAATTCAAAACCGTAATCACGCATTTGTTGTTGTATCCACAGGACTTGAGAGCAACAACTTGAGGCAGCAATGTATTCAGCTTCGCATGTTGATGTAGCGACGCACGTCTGCTTCTTGCACTGCCATGTGACTAGGCGATTTCCCAAAAACTGACATCCAGCCGTTGTGGATTTGCCGTCGATTTTGCATCCGCCAAAATCAGAATCACTGAATGCGATCAAGTCAAAGTTATTATCCCTAGGGTACCATAGACCGGTGTCAGGGTAACCCTTCAAATAACGAAAAATCCTTTTTACAGCTGCAAGATGTGAGGCCTTCGGGTTGACTTGATATCTGGCAAGTAGTCACGTTGGGTACATTATATCTGGTCTTGATGCTGTGAGGTACATAAGGGATCCAATCATTGCGCGGTAGTATGAGGGGCTCGTATCTTGTCCCTTCAAGTCTGGAGTAATTCCGTGATTTTGTGGCAATGGGGTACCAATGGGCGTTGCATCAGACATCTGGAACCGGCTCAAGATGTCACCAACATATTTAGTCTGATGGATGAAAATCCCAGACTCGGTTTGTTGTACTTGTAGGCCCAAAAAGAAGGTCATTTCCCCCATAGCACTCATCTCGAATTTATCCTGCATAACACGCTCGAAATCCCTACACAAAACATCATTAGTAGAACCAAAAATAATATCATCAACGTATACCTGTACCAGTAGAAGATCTCCATCTTGTTCTTTGATGAAAAGAGTGCAGTCGATAAGACCTCTGCGAAAACCGTTCTCCAGCAGATAATTAGATAAGGTTGCGTACCAAGCTCGCGGTGCTTGATGAAGACCATAGAGAGCTTTGTTGAGCAACCAAACCCGATCGGGATGGATAGGATCTTCAAAACCTGGAGGCTGTTCGACGTACACCTCTTCTTCTACCACACCATGTAAGAATGCACTTTTGACGTCCATCTGGTATACCTTGAAACCTTTGAATGAAGCATAAGCCAGAAAAATCCCAATGGCTTCTAGACGTGCAACAGGTGCATACACTTCGTTGTAGTCGATCCCTTCAATCTGACGAAAACCTTGAACGACTAGCCTTGCTTTGTTTCGGATAACAATTCCACGGTCATCCTTTTTGCATTTAAACACCCAACGGGTACCAATCTTCTTATATCCAGCAGGTTTCTCTACGAGTTTCCAGACACCAAGCTTCTGGAATTGTTGCAGTTCTTCCTGCATTGCCTCAACCCATGAGCTATCTTTCAAAGCATCTTTCCAAGTTCTTGGCTCTTCCTGTGAGACATAACACGCGAAAGACCAATCATTTTGTTGACCAGATTCTCGGATAGTTGCATACAAGCCTGCATTGTTGTTGTTTCGCAACATGTTTCTTGTTTGAACGCCACTCTGTACATTTCCGATGATGTTTTGTTGAGGATGGGTATTGTGAATCCTTGTCTCTGGATTATCTTGAACTGGAATATTTGTACCCAGATTGTTGAGATTGAGATCAACAATCAATTCAAGTCCCGGAACTGACGAAGAGGATGATGCAGAAGTTTCAGCTGTTCGAGGGACAACCACTGGAGGAGTACCCTCTGAAATACCATGAACTGCTGTTGGAGCTTCTTGATCTGCATCTAGAAATTCATCATCCTCTGAAGATTCGTTCAATTCGGTAGCATCTTGAAAATCCTCATTGTCGAGAGCATTATTGTTCACTGAAGATGGTTCTTGATTGACAATAATGGGACGAACCAACGGTGAATCTGTTGCGTTGTCACTCTCGAAAAACATCCTTGCCGCAGCATTTTCTTCAACGGCTTCAACATTGATCGAATTGAAAAAGTCATCGTACTCAAACATCCAAGGCTGACCAGGATTTCTGACTGGTAAAGTGTGCCTTTGTACTCTGACTTCAGACCATTCCTCGACCCTTTTAGTCTCTAAATTCCAGACTCTTAAGTTAGGGGTGGAATACCCAAGAAAGTATCCCTCAATTGCTCTTGCCCCAAACTTTCCATTAGGATCGATAATTGTGCAAGGAGCTCCAAACGGTTCAAGATAAGACAAATCTGGTTTCCGTTTGTTGATAAGCTCGAAGCAGGTCTTGTTGTGCCTTTTGACTGTAAGGACTCGGTTTAATGTGTAACATGCAGAGGACACAGCTTCAGTCCAGAAGGGAATCGGCAACTGTGACTCTACCAACATTGTCCTAGCAGTCTCGATCAATGTGCGGTTCTTACGTTCAGCGACGCCATTCTGTTGAGGAGTATAAGCTGCACTAAATTCGTGAAGAATACCTTTTGAAGTGCAAAACTCCGCCATGGCATGATTTTTGAATTCAGTACCATTGTCGCTACGTATCCGCCTAACCTTCAAGTTATAAAGATTCTCAATCTGAATGATCAAGTTTTTGATAATACCGAAGGTTTCACTCTTGTGTGCCATGAACGCCACCCAAGAAAATCTTGAATAATCATCAGTAATCACGAGGCAGTATTGATCATTCCTAATGCTTTTGTGCTTGACAGGACCGAACAAATCCATGTGCAAACGTTCAAGAGGAACAGCCACCGTGTTGACTTTCTTTGTCGGGTGTCGCTTTTTCGTTTGTTTTCCTTTTTGGCACGAAACACAGACGTCTTGAAGATGGAAATTTTTAAGAGGAACACCATTCACCAATTCATTTGATACCAAATGATTCATTTTGCGTAAGTGAATGTGACCCATTCGTCTGTGCCAAGAGATTGTGTCTTTTTCTGTGGCTTTGGAAACGAAACATGTTGCTTGTGCAGACGTTGTGATAGCTTGGCTCATATCAAGGACATACAGATCATTTATCCTTGGAGCCGACAAGAGAATCCATTCTTTTGGAATTTTGAAGCCGGGTTTCAGCACATAACATCCATTAGCATCAAAGTGTACTGAGAACTGCTTGTCACAAATTTGAGAAACACTAAGAAGATTGTGATCAAGTTGTTGCACAAAGTTGATCTTGTCAAAGCTAACAACCCCGTTGGAAATCATTCCTTCACCCGTTATATATCCGCCCTTATCTCCAGCAAAAGCAACATAACCTCCTCTAATAGTTTTGACGTCGTAGAGAAGCTTCATGTCGCCTGTCATGTGCCTGGATGCCCCACTATCAACAATCCAATGACTACTGATAGTTCCTCCTGGAACACCCTGCACATAAACTCAATCGATTAGTTGGAGATGGGGACCCAAGCCATTGTGGTCTTGGGTCTTCCATTTTCATCAATGACAATAACCTCAACTCTTTGATGATTCGAAAATTGTGACGGTCCCCCTGAATTTTTAACTGTTTTTGGTTTCCAGGTCTGTTTTGTTATACCAGTGTTATTCTTTAAAATTTTAACTTCATGGTTGCCAGAAGTTTTTGAATTTTCTGGTTTGACAGAAACAGATGGTTTGTTAACCGCATCAGTTTTAATTGCTTTTTCAATTTTCTTCACCTGTTGGCGTTTCTGTTTCTTTTCCCTTTCTTTTACAAGTCGGGGATCTTGTTTTACAGAAACAGATCGCTTTTGGCGATTGTGTTCACGGGGATCATCAACTATGCCCTTTTGTTTATGAAGATACGGGCAATTTCGAACGATATGCCCGATTCTACCACATTCAAAACATGATCTTCGTTCAACAAACCCCGAAGAATCATGTGGTCGTCTTGCCGATGATGAACTTTGTGATCCCGAGGTACTAGGTTTTGAACAACTTGGTTCATTCCTTTTCATCACAGTTGCTTTCTGGACAAAATCTAAGTTAGATTGATTTGCAAACTTTTCAATTTTGTCCGTTCCCTTCGACTTCACAAAGTTCACATTCTTCTTTTTCTTCTGATTCGGCTTCCTTTGATTTTGAGTCGGTGCATTACCTTTGGGTTTGGTATGATTTTGCTGTTTTTCCACTGTTGGTAATTTCTTGTTCCCAAATTGTTTTCTAACTTCAGCCTTTGGGATAGGAGGACACTGTGTGACTGTAACATGTGGTCCTGACTTTCCCAAAAACTTACTTGTAGAATTTTCAAAGACTTTACTGATTAAAGATTGATTAACATTTTTAATAGGAAAATCTTTGTCTGAATAGATTTTATCATCACCAACAAGAGTGTACAGTAAATCCACACTCTCCGACTCTTTCTCAGACGAGGACTCAGTCGCAATAGTCTTAGAGGGTTTTGCTGGAGGATCACACAGGATGTGATTCTCAAGAGGTATGTCCTCATCCTTTATCACCGCATCAGACTTTGCTGAATCGGTATCATCAGACTCATCATCAGAAGAATCAGTATCCTCAATCACAACTGGAGGATCCTGATTCGGTTCAGCAGTTACAAAGGTATCTGCTGACACATCTGAATCTGACGATACTTCATTCTTGTATCCGAGCCCTGCTGCAAATTCCTCAACGTCCAAAGGAACAGATGGCTCAAAGTGAGTCCTATACTCCTCATCAGGCAAAGCATCAAAATTGTTTCTCACGGGTGGTGGACATTTCTTGTAACCTATGCATGTGACATCCCGTTTCTCCTTTTGAACATCAATGATGTGATCCAACACATAGCTAGAACTCAAATAACTGTCTAACTTGAGTCGGATCGCCTCACTTTCTGTTTTAACACAAGCCATTTCTTTTTGCATAACCTCAAGACGAGTTATATACAGGTTAATGTCAGTTTGTTTTCTGGAAACCATTTTTGTCAACTCTGTTTTATCTTTCTTTAGCGTTTCAATCATTGACTTAAATTCCTTTTCATGGTTTTCATAAAACATATTGGCTTCAGTGCACTTGGAAAGATCAACGGTCAATTTCTGATTGTGAATAAATGTCACATCATATTTCTCTTGCAAAGCCTCGTGTTTGCTTTGCAATTCACACCACCTATCATTCACAGAAACATGTTTGTCTTGCAATTCAAACAAACTAGCTTGTAAAGCATCGTGTTTGCCTTGCAACTCAGACATGTTTGCTTCCATCTCAGCACATCTAACATGCAAACTATCACAGTTATTACAGCTAACAGAAGTGGGTTCGTCGACACATACCTGACTTGATGAACTGTAGACATTCGCCATAAAGGCTGAATGGAGAGAAGACGAAGAATAAGCAGCTTGATCCACCAAAATAGATCTTCTTTGAATTCCTGCTGCAGCTTCCTCCAAAAGTTCATCAATATTTGCATCGACTGACGCACTTGATGTGTCATCCGCATGATCATCGCCTGAAGTGGAGGATTCTTCATCTGAACTTCCACTATAACCGGAAGAGTCTTCATCCTCAGAAGATTCACTACCATTGGTGGAAGATTCTCCACCACTGGCGTGCTTAAGATCATTAACCACTTCAGCAAAACAAGCTGTTCCATCTGGAGCATCATTTCCCAACTGGATTGACCAATCACAGCCTTCATCTACTTGAACCACAAGTGCCTGATTGGCATTTGATGGTCCTGCTTGAGTCTGGTTGTTGACAGGCACCAGTGTGCGATCATTGTTCCTCGCTTGGTTCTGATTAGCCCTGTTTCCTTGACCTCTGAAGGGATTCTGGTTCCCATGCTGAGCTGGTCTTGTACATTCACGCTTGAAATGACCACGTTCACCACAATTGAAGCATTTAACAGCTTGCTTATCAAACCCATACTTGGTGTCATTTTTGCTTTCCAAGCTGGTTCGGCCTGTTCTTTCCATGAAATCCTTTGCTCGCCTAACAGCACTGGCAAAGGCCCACTTAATATCCATCATTTCCATCTCCTCTTTATCTATCTGCTGATAGTCTTCTTGAGTCAGATTAATGTTGCCAATCTGACCTTCCACTAATCCACAGTATGCGCTCACCACAGTGTTTAGCAGCTCCATATGTTCTTTTGCTACTTCAACACTGACTTTAGAAAAGCTTGAGGTGTCGAGCCGTACTGTATTTGGCTTTGATTGTTGACCAGCAGATGATGTACTTCCATAACAAGCTTTCTGTTGCTGTTGAGGAGGAAGTGGATTTCCGAATATATCAGTTGTTCTGATTTGCTGTTGCTGTTGTGGTGCTGGTTGAGGAGCTGGATTAAGCAGATTTCCAAACATATCTGTTGTTGGAGGAGGAGTGCCATACAAGCTCGTGCTAGATACAAATGCTGTTTGAAGTGGAGCGTGTGAAGATGGTTTTGTAGAAGTGCTAGACGTTCCATAATAAATCTCAGGATTTTGTGGCACTGCAACTCTTTTTGCCTTTAGAGTTTCTTCCTGATTCTTGTTTTCCAGGAGTTGAGCAAAATCACTGAAGCTTGTTGTATCCAAAGTGCCATTGTACTTCATGATTTCAATGAAATTACTCCATTGAGGTGGCAGTGCATCTGCAAACTTCTTCACTATCTCTACTGAAGTTGTCACAACCCCAGTATTTGCTAATTCAGTCAGCAAATGAGTAAATCGACTTGTCAAATCTCCTAGAGATTCATTTTGCATACAAACAAAACCATCAAACTCTTTCTTTAGCAGATCTTTTCTTAATTGACGTGTTGCTTCATTTCCTATGCCCCTTATCTTCAATGCGTCCCACAACTGTTTCGTTGTCTTGAAACTGACGAATTGATGATAAATATCTTTGTTTAATGCCTGAGTAAGAATGGCATATGCTTTCTTCTCCAAATCATAGACTTTCTTTTGATCTTCGGTAAGATCTGCAAATGTAGCAGCAGATGATGCAGCAACCTCTATTGTTTGATCAAAATCTGTGATGAACCGCAACCACAACTCTATATTTTGACCAAGGACATATGTATGAAATCTGTCAAACCATCCCGGATATTCACTTAAATGCATCAACTTTGGAGGCCTATTTAAACTTCCCGTTTCACTTTCGCTTAGTAAAATGCTTTGAACACTTGGAGCTTGATTTGATACGAATGCCCATTGACCGGTAGATGTAGCAATGGCTTGCGAACCCGAATCCGGAGTTGGAGTACCAAAATACATCTCTGCATTTACCGGAACACCCCACATCGAATTCATTTTTGATCAGCCGAAGGATACCTGTTCGAAAGACACTTGAAAAACACAAACTGTTAAGCACAAACAGACTAATGATCGAAAGATCCACACCTGTTCGAAGGATCAACAGGGTTCGAAAGATCTCTGTTGAATTTCGAACAATGTTTTTCGAAAGATTCTCCAACCGAAGGATCCTTATCCTTCGAAAAAGTACTGTAGACCGAAGGATGAAATCGAAAGATGACTTCGAAAGACTCCCCAATCGAAGGATCCTTGTCTTTCGAAAATGAACAGTAGTCCGAAAGATGAATGTTTCGAAATGATTCCTTGGTTCGAAGGATGATGATCTATCGAACCTCCACTGATCGAAAGATGGTCTTTCGAGTTCGAAGGATATCTTTCGAATGGTTCTGACACAGTTGACAATCGGGGACAAGTTGGTGAAAAAGTTGACGGGTTGGTGAGAACTTTCGGCAGAAAGTATGTTCAGACCATATCTTCTGAACATGCAGGTTTCACCAATCAAGTAATGTCCAATATTTTAATCAGTTTACTCTTCCCAACACACAAACACTTAGAAATTTAAAATTTTAAGATCAAAGGTGTAGTTTTTATGAAGAACACAATGAAGATAGCAAGAACACTTATAAATTTTCGGTGAAATACAAACTTCCAAACACAAGATTTTGCTAAAATGTTTAACAAAAACCAACAACTAACATGTAATCATGAAGAATAACAAGGTTTTCAACAAAACACTAAGCAAAAACAGCCCGGTTTTCCAGAAAAAATAAACTTCAAACACTCGGAAAACACCCGAAAACACTCGGTTTTAACAAGGAGAAGAGCCAAGGCTCTGATACCACTTGTAGGTCCGGCTAGGGGAGGATCTAGTCGCCTAATCCTTGTATACGAACCACTCCGGTTGTGCGGAATCCAACCGAAATAGCAAACCGAGATAGAACACACAATAACACGACACGCAAAGTTCAACGATTAACACCACTTGTATTAAACGTATGAAAGGTCCAGTTACAAGCACAAGGTTTACAGATCAGCTCTATAAACTCTCTCTAACAGTATGTGTGTGTTCTCTGTTTTCCCTATCTGTCCAACTGTCGAAATGAACACAACACACGGGTATTTATACCCAAAACAGCAGGTCTGGTCGAAGGATCATGCAGACCGGTCGAAAGATCATCTTTCGACCAGGAACAGCTCGAATGATCAACATGAACCACGAAAGATGGGATCTTTCGAGGTCCATCTATCGAAAGCTATCTATCGAGCTCATTATCATCGAAGGATATAAGAGATCCTTTGATGACCATCCTTCGATCCAGCCATATTACAAACATAATGTTGACTGTTTGGCCAAGTCAAACCGGAGGATGGTTGACTTGGTCAAACTTATAGACTAACAAAGACATCGTTCAGTAACAAGACAAAATACAGACAAAGTACAGACACAAGTGCACCAACAAACTTACCATCTGATGAAAATAAAAGCAACTTCCCACCAATCTGGTGAAGATTGATAAAGATTTCTCGTTAAGGAACAAGAGATGCCACATGTCAGTCTATCATTGGAATAAGACAGTCAGTTAAGAAGATGTTATACGTAATTATCACTTACGAAAATCTCAGCAAGATTATGAATACACGAGTCCGCATTGAATTTATTGCCACTTGACCCCATAGCTTCTTGGGTCAAGCAGTTAAGTGTGAATTCTGTGTGTCAACATATGTGTGCATATTTCAGAGGAAATCTGCAAATAACCCTCTTCATAGCTAGAGTGTTAGCTAGGAAATTGTTGATGCACTTTGTGTGGATGTGGATCGGTTCGGTTGAGGACGTCGCGACATTCCTCGTGCGACCCGGAGAACGACACACAAATGACGAAGGCATGAGAGCGATCCGGTTGGATATTGATGACATCATCATGATGTCATCATGGCATCATCAATGCATGACATCATCGAAATAGCATGTTGAAATTCAAAGTTTCTGTATTGTGCATTCATATCGAAATAGTCTACTGCTTTCTGTTTGAACATATATCGAAACAGACAAAGCATATGATCGAAATAGGAGGTCGATGTTCTAATGTAAATGGATCGAAATAGACCTTACTTAAAAAGTCTATTTTGATAATGAACAAGGCTATTTCGATTCATTACTCATGCCATGCTATTTCGATACATTCATGTTAAGTGTATTTCGATACAGTCCATGCTATTTCGATGAGTGACGATGTATTTCGATTTGTTTAGATGTAAAGCATCTGCTGGTTTGGGTATAAATACCAACAGATGTCTCTCTGTTTTGGGAGAGCTTGAATGAGCCTAGAGAGAAAGTAGAGTGAGAGAGAGTTTCGGAGTGCTTGTTTTGTATAATCTTGTAACGAAACTCTGCTCGAATCAATACGAACCCGTTAGACATTGAAATCATTCTTATGGATTACTTCTCTCGCTCGGTTTGTGTCGTAACTTGTATTCCGCACTCGTTACGGCATCCGAAACAAGAAATCATCGTAGTCCGACGATCCATATCGGGACCTACAATTGACATCAGAGCGTAAGGCTCGATTTCTTGTTGAAAACCGAGTTGTCGGTTAGGTTTGTTTGAAAGTTTCTCGGATATAAACTCAAAACCCACCTTCTTGACTGAAAAACAGAATTAAATTCTGAAAGATAGATGTCATTTGATGTTATTTTTGGTTAAAATCTGTTAAAGCGAGTAAAGATTATCGAAAGTACAATTTTTATTAAGTTTTAACGTCAAAAGCTCAGTTCACCGGAAAAGTACACATCAGTTTGAATATTATTGGTGGAACAGGTTTGTTTTTTTGTGGTCTGACATTTCAGACATTTGTTTCATGCTTTTTGTCTTAAAGGAACCTGATATTGTGAACGAATGTGTACAAAGGTGTTGCAGTTTCTAAATACAAATAAAAGTGGGTATTTACAATTGAAACATTGTGAACTGAAGGTGTAGAGTGTCATTAAGCCCACTTTCGTTGGATCTTTCAAAGTAAAGCAAACCCGTTTTCAGTTAAACATAAAAGATACAAGTCCATATAATCACAGCTTATATACAAAGCTCTTCATTGTTTAAATTTTAAAACACGTAATATCTAAAGCCAAGGACCGGTTACAACAAATGCAGAAGAAGGTGCATACAATAAACAAAACGAATGGTGGTCTGATCATCAGGGGCGGATCTACGTGGCGGGGAGGGGTTGCCCAGGATACCCCTCAACTTTCAGGGCGAAGTGTAATTTTTTTAAATTTCCGTTTTATTTATTAAGGATACCCCTAAACAAAAATTATGTGAAGATGAGATAAAATGAATTTTTTGATTGAAAGAAACGAAAATTTCCGGTCAGTCAAAGGTTAATTGGTGGTGCCTTCTCAACATACCCTTCAAAAATACTTGATTTTTCTTTTTCTGGGTGTGTGCAGATGTATAATGAAGAGGTGGATGGTTAAGTGCTACTTTTTGAAGGTTGTGAACTGGGTGACATCTAGTTCTATATTGCAATCTGGGAACAAGGGGTATGTTCGGGATCTGATATTATTGTCCTTGATGATCAAAACATTTTCGTCTTGGTGCTTTTATTTCGAGTTTTTAATATGGAAATTAAGATCTCTGTTAGTATTACCACCTGGATAGCTGAAGGTTGATGAAACTATGTAAAGCAAAGGACCAGATATTAGTGTTTGAAAGGGGGCCCAAATTGCAAGTGTTATAGTAATGAATAAGGGTAACATTTTGGGCATAAAAGTGGAATCATCAATAAAAAAAAAGTGGGGCCAAACTGATGAGAATTACTGGATCTGTGAGGGAGTGACTTTGGTTGGGTATCATCGATTATTAATGGATTGTATTTTAAAGTGGGCCTGGGTTATGGGTATGATTAAGTATTGGACCCTTAATGGATGCTGGTGGGCTTCAAATGTGGGCAGAAGAAATGAAGTTACAAATAAGTATGTTTGGGCCATTATGAATTGGGCCATGGTTGGGCTTATTGGTCAAGCTTGGGTCTGGAATGCAATTTGGGTCTAAATGATTTTGAATGGGCTTAGATATTAGTATTTGAAGAACTTGGGCTATGGAAGATATTGTGATAGTTCGGTGGTTACTATAATTGAATGGACGGATATAAATGGGTTTAATAAAATTCAGATTGTAGAGGTGAAAGTGAGTGGAAGTTGGGCTGTTATTAATTTGGGCCGTGAGTTTTATGGATTGAAATCGGAAATCTTGAAGGCATTGATTGGAGGCCTTGTGTATAATATGTTGTTTTTGTTTGTTAGGATGTATTGTGTTAAATTTTGGGTCTATATAATGGGCCTATGTTGGCCGTTTGGTTTTAGATACGGGCTTAGATGTAGGACCTTGTATAGGATTGCCGATAGCCCATTTTGTTTTCTCTTTTAAGACTAAGATGGATCTTGGGCATATATCCCAGATATAGTTTAGTCTTTGTTGTATTTTTTATTTGTTACTAATAAACGAACTTGAGCCTAAAGAATAGTTTGTTTAATAAACAAGCCTGAGCTTCACTTATTGAGTCCGACTTGGCGCGTGAGCTTAAACAAGCCTAGTATTTATATAATTTGTATTTAATGAATTATATATATGGGGAAGGTTCAAATGAAAACCACTAGTTATTGTGAAAACTCGAAAACTAATTAAAAAAGCCAAAAAAACATACCAAAATTTTTTTTTTTTTTGCATACCAATTTTCGCAATTTTTTATATATAAAAAAATTTCAAAAAAAAATGTAGTGCACATGTGTAATACTACACATGTGTATGTGTACTACAAAAAAAATTTTGAAAAAAAATTATATATAAAAAATAGCGATTTTTAACAAAAATTGTAAAAAAAATAAAATTTGGTGTGTTTTTTAGGCTTTTTTTAGTTAGTTTTCGAGTTTTCACAATAAAAGTGGTTTCATTTGAACCTTCCCCTTATATATATATATATATATATATATATATATATATATATATATATATAGAGAAAGGTTTAAATGAGAACGCTAAATATTGTGAGAACCGTGAGAACAAATGAAAAAATCACGAGAACTTGGTCATAAATAATTCAAATTCAAAAATTTTTTCTACACTTATCATTATTATTTAAATTTAGTGTTAGAAATTTAATTTACACGTTTAAATTTACGTGAATTCGTAAATAAAGAAAATTTACACATGTGTAAGTTTGCCATTTACATATGTGTAAATTTGTTATATTTACACATGTGTAAAAAATCTAAAAAGAGTGATTTTGAAAGAAGAAATGAATTATTTGATGTTGTAAATTCTTTTTTTAATGTTGTATCTTAATTACAATGAGGTTTGTATTAAAAAAATTGGTTTTGATTGGTTTTTTCATTCGTTCTCACGGTTCTCGCAATATTTAGCGTTCTCAAGATACCCCTCCCCTATATATATATATATATAGGACAAGGATCCGTTAGGAACCACCATTTATTGCGAGAACAGCGAGAACAAATGTGAACACAACAAAAAATACCTAAAAATAACTAAAAAACACACAAATTTTTTTTATATTTTTTATAAAAAAATCGCTACTTTTAGTAGCAAAAAAAATATAATTTTTAAATTTTTTTTTTTGCTACTAAAAGTAGCGATTTTAACTTAAAAAATATTTAAAAAAAATTATGTGTTTTTTTTTTTTTTAGGTTTTTTGGGGGTTTAGTTTTTAGCTTTGGGGGGGGGGGGGGTTTAGGTTTTTTTTTTTTTTGGGGGGGAGGGGGGGTTAGGTTTTTTTAGCTATTTTAGGTTGTGTTCACATTGGTTCTCGCGGTTCTCGCAATAAAGGTGGTTCTCGCATTAACCTTACCCCATATATATATATATATATATATAGAGAGAGAGAGAGAGAGAGAGAGAGAGAGAAATGAAAAAGGAGCTCAGAAAGCAATTCAATACTGAAAGCTCTTCAAAAGCCATGTCTATTGAGTCCAACAGTCAAGATGATGATAATCGGTTCTCATGTTTAGCAGGAGAATCTCAACCTACTGAAGAAATCCCAGATATAAGTCTGGATGATGACCTGGATGAATACCTCCAAAAGTTGGAAGAAGAATTTATTCCAAAGAAAGAAGAAATAAAAAAGGACTGACAACTGTCCCGACTAGAGCCCCTGTTCATAATGGGAATCTTGATAATAAAAATTGCCATCATAACGGGCATCTTTGAACAAGAAATGGCCATCATAGGGCACTTGGAAATTGCCATCATAGGGCACTTTGAAAAATAATGGGCATCGTTTAACAAGAGATTACCATCATACGGCACTTTGAATAGTCTAGACAATAATAAAGTCTTTTGTAAAATATTTTCTTTTTATTTCTTAGTTTTTGTTTGTTTTCGTGGGTTATCTACTATATATAGGAGCTGTATGTGTTGGTGGGAGGCACACTAATTTTTAGCCCCTCTCTCTCTTTCTAAATTTCTGCACTTGTAAAATATTAAGTATTATCAATAAAGGTTTCAACATTGAAGTTCATCCAGTGCCTCAAGTAAGGTATTTATTTTTCTATTTCATATTTGTAAAAATCATGATGGGCTAAAACCCATTAAGTATTAAAGCATGACACAATAACATCCTTTGAAACATGGTCCTAATATTATATTTTGGTTAAAACATAAACCGACTAGATTAAGATTTTAAACTGGCAATTAATGATCTAAGGGAACCTTCGTCCACGACGAATCCCGTTTTTTACTAATTTAAGGGAGTTTAGTGTGACTGGTTTTAATTTACTTTATAAGTTAATTAGACGGATTTTAATCTTGTAAAACTTATCCCACTTTTGACAGTTTATGTTATTAAAACATGGTATCAGAGCCATGAAATCAAAGGAGGTTATATATATATATATATATATATATATATATATAGGAACAAGATCAGGAGAGAACGCCTCAAAGTGTGAGAACGATTCTCAGCCACAAGATCTTAGTGGTTTGTGGCTGAGATTGATGCGGTGGCATTTTTGTAAATAATAGGGGTCTTGGAACTACCAGGAAGGGTAAAATAGGAAGATCCAATCAAAGGTGCACATGCTAATCACATGCCATTTTCCCCCATCATATTTAAAGGATAATAACTTTTTTATACGTGATTATTTTTTGAAAAAAAAATTACACCATAAAACTCAGCGTTTTTTATCTTTCCAATGAGTATACTATTGATATACTTTTTCGAAAAAAAATTAACTGGGTTTTATGGCGTTTTTCTGAACTTGGTGTTTTATGGCGTTTTAGACTAGTTATTTTTATGGCGTTTTTTTTTCTGAACTAATTAAATACTTGTGTTCACACTTGTTTACACTTGTTCACACTATAAGTTACACTTTAGACCCTGAAAATATAGCTTTTTTTTGTTATGGCGTTTTGTATTTGTTATGGCGTTTTGTATGATGAAACACTGTGACAACTGGCACAAAACCGGTAATTTCCGTACAATTTAATTAATACTTGATAACTGCAATTATGTGCTTAAATGTCAACATTGTCTGATTACATACTATACTTGTGAATTCATGCACGTTTTATACTATAAAATATTGCTTTATGCATTAACGAGAGCATTGCGTCAGAAATACTAGTAAACTCACAGGTAAGACACATTGTGTCAACAAATCTGCAGAAAGCAGTCAGACATTAGAATTGGGGCCTAGCTGTAGGTCCAACGACTAGAATACATTAAAACCCAAGAGTACATACAAGGGTTAACATATAGACTTTCCAGAAGCTAAATTACGCACTAAAAAGCACCCGAAACGCACTTTAAGTGCAGAATTTTATTAAATTCAGCTATAAATCAGCTTTTAACACGTAAATGTTATGCTGAATTTATGTTTTACTATCCAGAATACTCTCCTAAGTGTTGGGAATTAAAAGGGTTACAAAATGATACTTAAAGGACACTAAACGGTGCAATTTAGCACTTTAACGAACCGGTATTTAACCGAACAACCGGACATTACCCGGAACATCAAAATATTACTAGAAGCATTGTTTTAATGTTTCTAAACTAGTTATGGTCCCTGAACACCATAACACCCCTTATAACATAATAACACATCAAGTCCCTAAAAAAATACACTTGAATTAAAGCTTAGATTTTACACTTTGCCCCCCCCCCCCCCCATTCTTGTCTACGGTTACAAAGGGGTGCCCCCCACTAAAATCTTGCCAATATCCTACAAAATCCATTATTGATCTTTCTTATATTTCTTTTGATTCACTAGATTTCCTTGGATTCTATATGATATTTTAGAAGATCTTGCATATATTATAAAGACATAAGCTCACATTTCACCACTCAACATCACACCTCCTCCTCCCTCCTTACAGCCGTGAGCCACCACCCCATCACCACCATCTTCAAACATAGTTCATCCATTCCAAGGTTTACATAAGGTGCAAGAAGGTGTTTAAGAAGGTTTAGAGCTTGTGGATCTTGAAGAACCTTCTCCATTTGCTTTTACCCAACCCATTTGTCATCTTCATCTTCAAGTGTTCTTCCCTGGCCCTTGTGCTAGTAGTAAGCTCCTTGTAACTTGTTACTTCATATATTGTTGAATAAAAGATGATGAACAATATTAATCTTGAAGAACACAAAAGAACATGATCATGATACTTTAACATAAGCTTAAAAATATAAATACATGTTGAATATGTTGATTTGCTTCTTGTTGATTGATTATTAGTGTTAGTGATGTTAGACATCATATGGAGCCTACTAGATTGTGATTAAACACATGGTCTAGTAAGTTAAAGTGGTGATCTTGTGAAAGACCAAGATCTTCATGCTTTATGTCTTCATGAACTTGAATAATCAAATGGGTTTTCTTATGTAAAGATGGTTTAAACAAGATACAAATCTTGTAAATAGATGATTACAAAAATAATTTTCTCATGAAACCAAGTTTATTTATGAGATTTACAAGTCATTGTTTCTAAATAAACTAGTCATATTTTTAGTGTTTAAACAAGACTAGGAATATGATTGTAACAAGAAGAATACAAAAGAAATATTTTTAGAAAAATTATCCTACAAGTTGTAAATGACTAGATCTTCTAATAAAGTAATTTACAAACGAATAACCATGTTTTTAAAGGTAACTAAACCTACTAAATAACATGGTAAGTTACTACAAGTTTTTACAAAAACTTCAAGTTCATGATGTAGTGAAATTTACTTGATTTTGACACTCGGTAAGTGTTAAATGAGTTGATGATTGTTGTGATGATTTAAAAGAAAATAAACACATGTTTTGAAAACATGGGAAACCTCCATTTTTAGGGGAAACTCTGTCAAAATTTCTATAAATTTTGACACTTAGAAAAATATAAGTTTTTGAGAAACTTATTCCCTAAAAATGTATCTAAAAATATTTACCAAGGTTTTCGTAATTTTTGTGTTAAGAAATGATGATTTCTTCAAGATTAAAACTGATATTAAGTATGTATATTTTTGAGAAAATATATATATTTATTGATCACCAAATTTTGTGCTAAGTGTATGTAGTATGTATTATATGTGATAGTGTATTAGGACTCGAAAATACACTAAATACTCCTAAGGAGTGAAAATACAAAAATACACATACAACATGCTTAGACAAATACAAGAGAATATATTTATGAAAATATATTTCATCATAGAATAAATAACTTGGACAAGTTATGAACATGAAATGAAGTTTTGGACAAAAATACATAATTCGGGTGAAAAATACAAGATACTTATATTTATTTTTGAGAAAATAATATAAGTAAGACGCATAGTTAAAAATATAAATTATTTTTAACACACAAAGAACATATACAAAAGATAGTGACTTGTACTTGTGCGATACAAGTCTAGTGACTAACGTTAATAAAACACGTTTAGGTCACGACGCTAGATAAGCAAAATCCGGTGAAGTTTAAGGCGCAAGAAACGCAAAGTTGTGAGTTAATGCTCCCCCTTTTCTTTTAACTGTTTTCAGTTTTATAACTTCGGGGGTGAAATATATGTTACTAAATGTACATAGAAAAGTGAGTACATATCCCCACTTTTAAACCTTTACATACTTTTAACTTGGGGAAAATACATGAGTTATGGTATGTTGAATACAAAAACTAAGGAAAGACATTCTAGATCATGTCCCGAATAGGGTACCATAAGCACCATTAATCAACGTATACATTCAGACCGCGGAACAAAAGGTTAGATCTAATGGGTTTCAGGCAACCCCACTCTTGGCCTACTTCTACCAATGAGTGCTTCTGTGTCTCAGTCAAAGTCGACAAAAATGCCTAGGTTTGGTGGCTTCCTATGTCGTGACACATGTTAGTGGCCTTGCAAACCACTAGCGATCTCATATTATAAACATTCATAGTACTCAGTCACAGATACGTTTTACAAGATGCATACAAACATTCATAGTACTCAGTCACAGATACGTTTTACAAGATGCATACAAACATTCATAGTACTTAGTTACAGATACGTTTTTACAAGTTGCATACCATGTTTTCATTCAAGTATTTAAACATTCAATACAAAAACTGCATGAATTCACACCAACATTATGTTGACGTTTTTCCAAAAAAACTCACATGTATTTCAGGTAACTAAAGTGGATGTGAGCGCGGTCTTACTCTTGCTCGTGGATGTCGTTTATGTTTATCGTTGAATAAAGTTGTAAACTTTTCAGACAAAATGCTGTCTTGTGATGCTAATTAAATACCTGTGTTCACACTTGTTTACACCTGTTCACACTATAAGTTACACTTTAGTCTCTGAAAATATAGCTTGTATTTGTTATGGCGTTTTGTATGGAAACTAATTAAATACTTGTGTTCACACTTGTTTACACTTGTTCACACTATAAGTTACACTTTAGACCCTGAAAATATAGCTTTTTTTTGTTATGGCATTTTGTATTTGTTATGGCGTTTTGTATGATGAAACTAATTAAATACTTGTTTACACTTGTTCACACTATAAGTTACACTTTGGACCCTGAAAATATAGCTTTTTTTTGTTATGACGTTTTAACTAGGAGCTGGTTCAAAAAATGGTTTTTTTGAGCTGTTGTAAATTATAGCTCAAAAATAGCTTTTGAGTGTTTTATGACATTAAAAAAATAGTTTTTTTGAGCCGTTGTAAATTATAGCTTAAAAAATAGCTTTTGAGTGTTTGGCGTTTTTCTAAATTGGGTGTTTTTATGGCGTTTTATTTGAACACCCAGTTCATGTGAGTGGGTTTTTTTGACAATATTACCCCTTAGTGTAATTTAACATCAATGCCACATGTCACCACCAAAATCGTTCTCACCGCTCTCACACTTTTCACCGTTCTCTCTAAATCATGTCCCTATATATATATGTGTGTGTGTGTGTGTGTGTGTGTGTAGGGTTAGGTTAACTTACAATATCCCTTATCGTACGTTATGTACGCGCTCATCTCAGCCGTCAGATCTTCATCCCACATTGAAATCACATGTTGGTTTTTTGTAACAATTTCGCATGTTGGTTTTTTGTAACAATTTCGCATGTTAGTTTTTTAACATGCGAATTCATCAAAATTATCACATGCGAAATTGTTACAAAAAACCAACATGCGATTTCATCAAAATTATCACATGCGATTTCAACCATGCTATTTTATAACATGCGATTTCACATCGCGTACGTAGCATACGTTAAGAGATATTGTACAGTACACTTTCTCTCTCTCTATATATCTTTGTATAATCAACGAGCCGAACTCAAGCTTAGGCCAGCTCGCTAACACACCTAAACTAACCTCCCCTTAACCTGACCAATATAGTTCAATATGTAGAGATATGATGAAATTCTATCTCGTGTTGTGTGTATATTCGATATAATATTTTAATGTTTAAACACTAAGATATAAGACATCCTCTAGTCAGATTTGTTCAATCAAGCAGGTCGATTGCAATTAAACATTTAAAGATTAAACAAAAACATTCAAACACACAACAATACTTAAGTAAAACAAGAAATTCAGAATTCCATACCTCAAGAAGCAAGTCAAAATCAGAGATTCCGATCCCACTGAGGCCTATGTGGCGTGCCTGGCGTGCTGTTATTGTTGTTTGTTTTCAACCATAGTTATCAAATGCGCTAGGCGCACTCAAGGCGCATAAGCCTCGCCTGAAGCCTAGACGTAAGGCGCAAAAAAGCGAGGGTCTAAGAAAAATAAAGCGCACTTAAATAAAGCAAAAATTAAAATACTTTCTTTAAAAAAATAAGCACAACTTAAATGTAATGATAAAAAAATGAATAACATAGAGTTAAATTATAATTTTTGGAATAAACTGCAATCTTGGTCCCTGAGGTTTCGCCATATTTGCCACTTTAGTCCAAATCTCAAACCTTTTAAATCTGGGTCCCTGTGGTTTCACTTTTATTACCATTTTGGTCCAAAAATCAAATCAGCTAATATTTATCTAATATAATCCTGTTATTTTGTTCTTTTCCTCAGAGGCAAAATGGTCAATATGATTTTCAAGGAAGGTTTGTGGTTGGTAGAACAAAAGATTTCTCTACACTTATAGGGATGAATAGAAATCTTATGGCTGCTGGAATCGTTTGTGGAAAAATTTACTATCTTGGTGGTTTAAACCTGATGATTGTGTTCCAGGAGGATTATGAAGCGATAGAGTTTTTAGAGCTCACATATAGATACTTGGGATGGGTGGTTTTCAAGTCTGGATCTGTGGTCCGGGCAATCCTTAGCATATGAAAGGATTGCTTGAATTAAGTTTTCGGTGTTCCGTTACATTTGGCGGAAAAGAAAGTGTTCGATACGGTTATGTGCCTCCAGTCCAATCCTCTTAAAAGGTAAATTAACTAAGCACAGATTCAATAATTATCCGTTTAATGAACAATAAGTCAGGTCAAGAGGTAAATTTGAACGTTCAAAAAGAGAAGAGTAAATTACAAGTTTTGTCCTTTATGTTTGTCCCAAATTTCAGGCGCTGTCCTTTACCTTTAAAATTGATGAGTTTTGTCCTTAATGTTTACAAATCCTGCACGTTATGTCCTTTAGGCCAAACCCAGTTAATTTTTTTTGTTAAAACTGATCATGCACATGAGGGCATTCTTGTCATTTGACCTTTCCAGGGGCTAGTTTGTTAATAACTTTTATTAAAGGGCCATGTTGTATAACTTAAAAACAAAACATTATATAAACAAACTCTCTCTCTCTAATCTCTAATCTGATTCATCTGAAACCCTATTTCATCTCTTCTCTCACTCTCAAACAACAGAAGATGCTGGTGGTTGAGGTGGGTTAGGTGCGGTGGTGAAGGCACGGCGGTGGTGGTGGGTTAGGTACAGGGTGGGTGAAGGTGCGGCGGGTTAGGTACGGCGGTGGTGGTGGGTTAGGTACGGCGGTGGTGGCGGGTTAGGTACGGCGGTGGTGGTGGGTTAGGTGCGACATCACAGTTGCTCTGTGTAACATCCCGAAATTTCAAAACTTTATACTAGAATTTTTAAAAGTGTATAATAAACAAGAATCAATTAACCGGGATAAATAACCCAGTTAGCTAGAAGTCTTGTAGTAACACAAGAACGAGTTAAAAAGCCAAAGAAAATAAACTAAATGAAAGTGGAGGGACCTAGATTGTCAAAATTGAAACTCAATTTACTAATAAATAGAAAGAGGTGAAAGAAGGGCTCAGATGGTCAATCCAAGCCCAACGAAAAAGGCGCGCACAACAGAATCCTCAAAGAAACAAGAAGGTAAAGGCGGGTCATCAAACTGCAAGATATGCGGGAAAGGGCACAAAAGTGAGTGTCGGTTCAAGGACAAACCATGTCCTATATGTGGGAAGACGGGACACACGGCTGCATTGTGCTCAGGAAAGGTGTCGGTGTGTTACAAATGTTACAAACCGGGTCACAAGAAATCTGAGTGCCCGGAGTTGGTTGGAAAGAAAGATGACAAGAATACACCTACTGAGACACCAAGAGCAAAGGCGAGATCCTTCCAGTTGACAGCAATGGAGGCAAAAACAGAGCCCGATGTGGTCTCAGGTATATTTGCCATAAATTCAATTCCTGCACATGTGTTATTTGATACGGGTGCGAATAAATCTTTTGTTTCATATGGATTTATTCGACATCCTTCTTTTGTACTAACAAAATTGCCCATGCCATTAGAGGTAGAAATAGGTGATAACAAAAGTTTTCTTGTATGTGATGTATGTCGAGATTGCAAAATAAGCGTTGATGGTGAAGAATATTTGATAGACTTGATCCCTATGTCAATGGGAGAATTTCAAGTAGTGGTAGGGATGGATTGGTTATCCCGACATCATGCAAAGGTGATATGTTTCCGCAAGGAGATACAGTTGACATCTCCAAGTGGAAAGCAAGTCACCATTTATGGCGAAAAAGGGGGCAGTCCCGTTATGTGCTCAATACTAAAAGCCCACAAACTTATGAGGCGCGGATGTAAAGCATTCATGATATACGCAAACGAACCTAATAAAGAGACGCCAAAGATGGAAGACGTACCAGTGGTACGTGAATACGCTGATGTATTTCCGGAAGATTTACCGGGAATACCGCCAGTACGGGAGGTAGAGTTCGGGATCGAATTGGTTCCGGGCGCAAAACCTGTGGCCAAGGCGCCGTATCGACTCGCGCCATCAGAATTGCAAGAATTGATGTCACAAATCCAAGAATTGCTTGACAAGGGATTTATTCGGCCAAGCGTGTCACCATGGGGCGCACCGGTATTATTCGTGAGAAAGAAGGACGGGAGCATGCGTATGTGCATTGATTACCGGGAGTTAAATAAACTCACGGTAAAGAATCGATATCCGCTTCCAAGAATTGATGATCTATTTGACCAATTACAAGGTGCAAGTTGGTTCTCAAAAATCGACCTCAGATCGGGGTATCATCAGTTGAAAGTCAAAGAGGAGGATGTACCGAAAACGGCTTTTTGTACACGGTACGGACATTACGAGTTTCTCGTGATGTCCTTTGGGTTAACTAATGCACCCGCGGCTTTCACGGATCTCATGAACCGGGTTTGCAAACCCATGCTAGACAAGTCAGTGATAGTGTTTATCGATGATATCTTGATATACTCCAAGAATGAAGCAGAACACGCAAGCCATTTGCGTGAAGTGTTGGAGACGCTCAGGAAAGAGAAATTGTATGCGAAATTTTCAAAATGTGCCTTCTGGTTACGAGAGGTGCAATTTCTTGGGCATATCATTAGTGCAAACGGAGTGCTAGTAGATCCTTCAAAAATAGAAGCTGTGTCAAGATGGACTCCACCGAAGAATCCTTCGAAAATTAGAAGCTTCTTGGGGCTTGCGGGTTATTATCGGAGATTCATACAAGATTTCTCCAAAATTGCTACGCCGTTGACCAAACTAACCCGTAAGGATGAAAAGTTTATTTGGGCCGAGGATCAAGAAAGGGCGTTCCAAACGCTCAAGGAAAAATTGACCCATGCGCCGGTGTTGACATTACCGGACGGAACAGAGGATATGGTAGTATACTCGGATGCATCGCATTCGGGACTTGGCTGCGTTTTGATGCAGCGGGGCAAGGTTATAGCCTATGCTTCGAGACAGCTAAAGACTCATGAGAAGAGATATCCTACCCATGACCTCGAGTTGGCAGCAGTGGTGTTTGCCTTGAAGATATGGAGGCATTACTTGTACGGAGTGAAATGCACTATCTTTACCGACCACAAAAGCTTAAAGTATTTCTTCGATCAGAAGGAATTAAATATGAGGCAGAGGCGGTGGTTAGAAACTGTCAAAGACTTTGATTGTGAAATACATTACCACCCCGGGAAGGCTAATGTAGTGGCAGACGCATTGAGCAGAAAGACGGATTATATGCCTATTCGAGTACGATCGATGCAATTAATTGTGACATCGGGTTTGCTTGAACAAATCCGAAAATCTCAAATTGAAGCAATCAAGGAAGAAAATGTGAAGAAGGAAAGGATAGTTGGGCAACTAAAAGACCTGGAGGATGGTAATCAAGGATTGAAAACTCGATATGGGAGAATTTGGGTTCCAAATACGTGTGGGGCCAAGGCGCGTCTTCTTGACGAGGCCCATAAATCTCATTATTCAATTCATCCGGGGACGACCAAAATGTATAATGATGTAAAACAAAACTATTGGTGGCCCGGAATGAAAAGAGATATTGTGAAGTATGTGGAGAAGTGTCTGACTTGTTTACAAGTCAAAGCGGAGCACCAAAAGCCATATGGTAGGTTGCAACCGCTTGATATCCCAGTTTAGAAATGGGAACAAATCACGATGGATTTTTTAACCAAATTGCCCAAAACCAATCGCGGATTTGATGCTATATGGGTAGTCGTAGATCGATTGACAAAAAGTGCCCACTTCATTCCAATTCGAGAAACTTATACATCCGAGAAGATGTCGGAAGTGTACACCAATGAAATCATAGCACGTCACGGAGTGCCGATATCCATTGTGTCAGACAGAGATACTCGGTTCACCTCTAAATTCTGGCGCGAATTCCAAGAGCAAATGGGGACTAAACTGTTCATTAGCACTGCCTATCATCCACAAACGGATGGGCAAAGTGAGAGAACGATACAAACATTGGAAGATATGTTGCGGGCTTGCATCATCGACTTCGGGGGCAGTTGGGATGTCCATCTACCCTTGGTCGAATTTTCATATAACAATAGCTATCAGTCGAGCATTAAAATGGCCCCGTATGAAATGTTATATGGTAGAAAATGTCGAACCCCGGTGTGTTGGGGAGAAGTGGGACCACGAGGATTAGCACATACTGACATAATCCGAACTACGAATGAGAAAATTGATGTGGTTCGAGCTCACCTAAAAGCAGCTCAGGATCGACAAAAGTCGTATGCGGATAAGCGAAATAGACCTATTGAATTTCAAGTTGGCGATAAAGTAATGCTAAAAGTATCGCCATGGAAGGGAATTATACGGTTCAGAAAGAGAGGAAAGTTGAGTCCGAGGTTCATTGGGCCATTCAGGATCACTGAACGGGTTGGTAAGGTAGCATATCGCCTTGAACTACCCGAGGAGTTGAGTGGAATTCATAACACCTTCCATGTGTCACATCTCAGAAAATGCTTAGCGGAAGAAACTGCTCGTATCAGCTATGATAACATTGAAGTGGATAACAGCCTCAACTATGCAGTGAGGCCAATTGCAATCTTAGATCGAAAGGAGAAGAGTCTGAGGAACAAAGTAATTAACCAAGTGAAGGTTAAGTGGGAGCACAGGAAGGGTGCGGATACCACATGGGAATCCGAAGAAGAGATGCAACGGCTCTACCCTAAACTATTTGGTACGTAATACGGTTTCGGGGACGAAACCCTTTTTAAGGGGGGTGGACTTGTAACATCCCGAAATTTCAAAACTTTATACTAGAATTTTTAAAAGTGTATAATAAACAAGAATCAATTAACCGGGATAAATAACCCAGTTAGCTAGAAGTCTTGTAGTAACACAGGAACGAGTTAAAAAGCCAAAGAAAATAAACTAAATGAAAGTGGAGGGACCTAGATTGTCAAAATTGAAACTCAATTTACTAATAATTAGTAAAACAAAAACCAAACACTCCATATTTGGGAGTTCTGGTCGACCAAGAAACCACAGGGTCGACACCCTCATCTCCACAACCCTAAATTCTACTAAAAACCCAAAATTGAAGGCTCAAATCATGTCATAATCGAAATCTGAGCATAGAATCGTGATCTCCTCGTCAAGGAGGTCATAAGGTATGTCAAATTAGGTTGTTTAGATACAACTCAAGTTCTTGCATGTGATTGAAATCGAAGGTTGAGCTTGATTATGTGTTATAAAACATGAAATTGGAAGTAATGTGAAGTCTAGGGACAAACCCTAGATGATTTCTTGTCAAAATCTTGCATGTTAGTTGTAAGGATCAAAATCACTATAGTGAGTGATTAGTAAGTTAGTAGAACTTGATAAACACTAGGATTAAGATTCTTGTTCTAGTGTAAACAGAAATTGTGAATTAATCTCTGAAATTGTTGATGTTAAAATATGTGTATATTGACTAGTTGAAGTTAATTTGAGTGATAAATTCAAGTTATGAACTTGGTTTAGATCATGTAGAAATCTTACCCGCAAGGTGTTTGATAAAACGCCTAAATGAGGGTTAAAATGTTAAAGATTGCTAAAAACGCAGATTTGTATATGTTATGAGTTTATGCGTTAAAGCTTACGAAAGAGTTCTAATCTTGTTATGAATTGAACTCTTTAGGCAAGGAATCCGGAACGTCAAGTGGACACGCCGGAAGTGATACTCGCGGAAAAGGTGTGCTTTAAAGGTACGTGACTTTAATCTCGTTGTATTATGTAATAACATTTAGTTTTAAATGTACAAACGATGTTGGATTATAATTGATGCGTTTGATGTATCGTTAAAGTGGCGAAGTTCACTAGATCCACAAACGGGATAAAATAAACATTAGAAGTTTGGTTTGGTATAATAATAAAGTGATGGTATTCACTAGATAGCCAAACGGGTCAAAATGTTGCTTGAAAACGAATCACATGAGTAGAGACTTAAAAGTCTCATATCTTGCTAGGTGATAGATGGTAATACATTAATAAATTAGTTCTGATATTTTAAGTTTACAAACCCGGTATATCGGGTCAAACTATAGAAGTTAATAGAAGGTGTCGTTTGAAACGGAATGCTTGAATTCCGAGAAAAACAAGTGTTTAGTTCGGAGAAAACGCGAAGCCATGGTATGGAGCGTATACTCCAAGGTCATGAGCCCGGTTAATTGGGTAATTATGTTAAAAAGGTTCTAAGAATGGAAAAAGGGGTGCTATGCACTTACACTAATGGGTTGAATAATGGAAATAAGGAAATTGTGAACCACTTGACGGTATCTCGGTTTCCGTGTGGTGAAATTTACATGGTTGAATCCGTAATTTTATTACGGACTCATAGAAAGAAAAATCGGGTAAATCGGACTAATGAGTAAAAAGTTATGACATTTCAAAGTTGAAAAATAGTCTAAGGACAGATCCGCAGAACCCACCGTAAATTACGGTCTCACCGTAATTTACGGTGGACATCAAAAAGCTTTACGGCAATATGCTCCTGAGTTACGGTAGACCATGTTTGTTCAGGGTCCACCGTAACTTACGGTGACACCGTAAATTACGGTGGCACCCTGAAAGCTTGAATTTAGTTTGTTATTCTGCGACGTTATAACTCGTTTATATGTAATGTATTGTTGTTAAAACTAATGATTTTAGTGTTTGACCCTAGGTATGATGAAGTTTTCCCCGGATGGTGATCAAGTATGATGTCAAGAACCGAACACGCATTTTGAAGCTTCCGCATTGATCTTAATCTTGTCTAGATGTAATCATGTTGTAAACACTTTTGTTAATCACGTTTTAAATCCCTTAAACTAGTGCTTAGTTTACTAGCAAGGGTTAACTTTTAAACTTGTTATGGATTATCTTGGGATGTGTTGGTATTGTCCCAAGGGTGTATGGTTTAAACACGAATGTTTTTGTAAACTCTGATTTTTATAAAGTTTCATGTAATTATTAGTTAAATTCCGTCAAATTATTTAGGGTGTTACACTCTGCTCCTCCGTCTTCTCCGGCGACGTCACATACCGAAGGTCCTCAATTCAACGGTAAATCGCTATAGTTCTGCCCAAATTTCTTTGATCTATCAGCGGTTGTGGATGGGGAGGCCGGTGGTGGTTGCTGATTTGGGTGGTTTGTAGGTTCTTGGGGTTAGGGTTTCTGTGGGGGTGGTGGGTTTAATGGTGTTTGTTGCAGGTTGGGGTTAGGGTTTCAGTGGGGGTGGTGGTGGTGATGGTGGAGACGGTGGTGGTATTGTGGTAGAAAGAAAGTAGTTGTGGTGGCGGTGGGTGAATGTAACAACCCTCGGTAAAACCGACACCCTCAGTATATTTTACGCCACCCTGTTATATCTTAAAATATCCTTATGTGTCTTATATTATGCCCGTGTGTGAAAACCGAGCTCAAAATATGTTATAGTTTATAAAAAATAAAATAAAAATATGAAATTAGAGCTGAGGCGGGCCGCGTAGGATCCCACCTCAAGCTTACGCGGGCCGTATCAAGACCAGATTTTGACTCCGCTGGCTTCTTTAGTTTAAGCGGGCCGCGTAAGACCTCGTCTAAGTTGACGCGGGCCGCGACAGATCATGAAACGCGGAGACATAAGGAGATGACACGTGTCATCATCGTGGCAGACCTACGTATCGAATCAGCTAAGCTATATGTTGACCGTGTGTTGACACGGGCCGCGTAAGGCTTAGCCTTACCTTACGCGGGCCGCCTGAGAGTCAATATCAGCAACTATAAATAGATAGCATCAGTTTTCGTTTTCCGTCGCTCATTCACACTTCTCAAACTCGAATTCTGAAAGTATTAGGCATATTTTGCAAGTATTATACCCCCTAATTAGCAAGGTTCTGCTCCGTTGTAAGTATTATAACCCCATTTTCGTAATAGTTATGCTGCCCGATTGATTTGGGGTTCCGTAACAACTGTCGTGGTTCTGCCCGACGTAGTTGTTGGAATGCCGTCTCGGGGAGGGTATTATTAATATTTTCAAAGGGTTATGGTACTAATCAATGTACATTTGTATAAAATATAGATTATATCCAGGAAACCCTTACGAAAAGCCTAAGACAGCAATGTGAGTTTATCCTCTTTTTGTTAATGTTTTTGGAATGTTTTACAAAACCTTAATTATTTTATAATGCGATTAAGCAGTGATTGAGTCTTTGTAGTTCTTCAATTACTGCCGGTATTTGGGGTTTTGTATACAAAATTTATTACTTGCGAGTAGTAAGTCGGGATGACAGTACGTTACCATTGGACAACGAGTTAGCCAATGTGTAATATGACCCACAAGTCAAGGATTGACAGTACTGATTGAGTAATTGGGTAGAAATTAACAATGCGATCGCTCTCAATACTGTGTTAATTGATAAAATGTTTCTTGATTAAACTGGGATTCACTCTCCAGTATTTCCCGCTGACAAAATATTTTTAAAACATGTTTCAGGTAACACAATGTGAAAGCCAACTGGGAAAAAGCAAGCTCGAGAGCACTGACGGCTTGGAAAATAAGTGGCTATAAAAGTTATCTAAGAAACAATGTTTTAAATTAAATAAAATAGGGTTTGTCCCTATAAATGTATTGTAATAAGAAACTTGGGTTTTGCCCATGTTATTATTAATATCAAATATGGTGGTTTTACTCTGATAAACATTTCCTAACTACGGTCCTGATGTAAATTCCGCTGCAAGATTTAAACAAACTGATACCACCACTATCTGAGCTCGCGTCCGCCCGTTCCCGGGAATCAGGGATCGGGGGTTGCGACAGAAGGTGGTATCAGAGCCTAGCCACTGGTCTGAGCCAAAGAAGTGTTCTGCTGACACTTAAATTCTAAAATTTGTGTTAGGAAATAAATTACGGAAATACGTGTATAACTGTAATTATTTGTTATGTGTTATTTGACTATCTGTTAGTTTTCAGTATGAGTGATCAAGGACCATCAGACGTGAATCGTCAGTTAGCTGATTCACCTAGGAGTGAAGGTACATCATCACAGCCTGCCCTCTCTGGGTATACTGCTGATCAGGAAGATGGAATATTTGCCTTTAGAGCTAAGTCGGAGGAACCATTTCCTACTAAGAAACGAGGATGGTTCAGTAAAGAAGCTTTTGCTCGTAGGAAGAGAATGCAAAAACTGCAACAGCAAAGGGCTTTAGCAGCTATTAAGCAAGAGACAGATGCCCATACGCAAGATATGCTTAATAGAAGCCTAGCTAATTTTCATATCTTAGCTACAACTGCTGCTGACCCAGGTTTGGAACAATTAGTAGCCCCACAACCACAAAACCCAGAACAACCCATGGAAATAGAAAACCCGGAAAACCAAGTGGAGATGCACGACCTTAATCCAGAAGAAATCCCTAGGGTGTCTGCACCTAATCCCCTAGACCCGAATTACGACCCCTGGTGGGACAACAATAGGGACTTTGTGCAACGTTACCCTATCCGGGATTATCCACCCATACAGAACATAGAAGCCTACCCAGGTATGGACCCTTTAGATCCCTATTACCAAGATGAATATATTAGGGAAATTTTAGAGGATCCTTACCGATTTCAGGAACTATCACCCCCATATCAGGAAACCGTACCCCAGATTCCAAACCCAGTCCGAGAACCTGCACCCCCAATGAGTGCAGAAAACGTGCAAGAACTTAGGACTTTCGGGGAGGAAATTTTAGAGAACAGTGAGAGAATGCGTTAGGTGGGAGAATGTCTCGTATGGAAATACGATGAACGTAATATGGATTTTTGGATAAATCCATATCCATGAATGAGATGGTGAAACGATGGTAGTAATAATAATATACTAAAATAAAATAAAATATGTGTGTACGGATGCATATTACTATTTTATTTCTGTTGGTATTGTAATCTTTATTCTGTACTAGTGTGTAATAGACGCATAGTATATGAAAAAGAGTATAGTCGCAATGATCGACGGTTTTGGTTAAATTGCGTGTCATGTGATTAGCTACATTACCTATTATTTGTGATATTAATATTGGATAAATGTTTAAAATTCAGATGGCCGACGAAGGAAATCAAGGAAATTTGAATAATGATAACCAGAGTAACATTAACGTGGTTAATGAAAATCCGAGCATCCATAACAACGAAAACCAAATGGATAATAGTGCCGTTCAACATATAGTGGCACAAGGAATCATAGATGCCATGCCATTTATTATTCAAACTATTCAAGAAGCGAATAATAAAAGTAAACATAGCAGTAAGCGACCAATCGAACCAGAAAACAGCGTGAACAATGGACCAGTACTTCAAATGCCTATTCCCAAAAGAAGAAGAACCGTGCCTAACGGTTGCTCTTATAAAGAATTTTGGTCCTGTAAACCAATAGAATTCTCGGGCAATGAAGGAGCCATTGCAACCTTACGCTGGATAGAAAAGACTGAGGTAGTCTTAAGGATAAGTAAGTGTGCTGAAGAAGATAAGATATTGTTTGCTTCTAATTTGTTTAAGAATGCAGCACTAGAATGGTGGAACACTATCCTTCAGACAAGAGGAAGTGATAGGACTTATAATATGGAATGGGAAGAATTTAAAAACAAGGTAGAAAGGAAATTCTGCCCACCCAATGAAAAAGAACAAATAGCAAACAAATTTCTAAACCTTAGGATGACTGGTGTGGATAGCAAGGGGTACAAAAAGCTATTCTTCGAATATGCTAGGATAGTGCCAACTCTTGCTTCACCAGAACCAGTGTTAATCTCTCGTTATATTTGGGGATTAATTGGGGAGATAAGACACGTAGTCAAGGCAGCTAGACCTCAAACAATAGAAGAAGCTGTAGAACTAGCAAATACCTTGACTGATGAGTTAGTTCGTACCCGAGAAGAGGATCAAAGGAGAAACCTAACCCAGAAATTAACTCAAGAATTTCGTTCTGGAAATTTTAACCGTGGGAGAAATGTAGGTTCTGCCTCTGCACCCTACTGTAGGAATTGCAAAAGAAAGCATTCAGGAAGATGCTCTGTGTACTGTAACTTTTGTAAAATATCGGGACACAAGGAAGAAGACTGCAGGAAGAAAAACAGCAGGATATGCTACAACTGCAGAGAACAAGGTCACATCAAGCCAAACTGCCCAAAATTAGCTCCAGCTACAGATAACAAGAATACTAAAAATGCTAGAGCATTTGTTCTGACTGCAGAAGAAGCCAAGATGATTCCAGATGTCATAGCTGGTACGTTTTTAGTTAATGATGTTTTTGCTAAAGTATTATTTGACTCTGGTGCAAACCAAAGTTTTATTAATACATCGTTCTGCAAATTTCTAAATCAGTCATTAACTAAACTACCACTAGAATGCTTAGTAGAGACAGCTAATGGAGAAACCGTTATGATTTCCGAAATCTTGCAGGGAGCAAGAATAGAAATTTCAAATCAGAAATTTATTGCAAACCTATATCCCATGAACCTGGCAGGATTTGATGTTGTTTTAGGAATGGATTGGTTAATAGCCAATAAAGCCAGTATTTTATGTGATCAAAAGTTAATTCAAGTAAATTCACCAAAAGGTAAAACGATCACAATTAATGGAGATAAGCCCTCTAGATCCACAAAATTCATATCTGTGATGAAAACTGCAAGTTGTATAAGAAAAGGTTCTATAGTGTATTTGATTTCCATAATCACTAACACTAAAGGAAAAGATTTAAAAGACATTCCTGTAGTATCTCAGTTTTCAGATGTCTTTCCAGAAGAATTGCCAAGGCAACCTCCAGACAGAGAAGTTGAATTCAGAATCCACTTAATACCAGGAACATCACCGATTGCCAAAGCACCTTACCGTTTAGCACCTGCAGAAATGCAAGAATTAAAGAAACAATTAGATGAATTATTGGAGAAAAGATTTATACAACCGAGTTCGTCGCCATGGGGAGCGCCGATACTGTTTGTTAAAAAGAAAGACGGATCAATGCGTATGTGCATTGACTACCGTGAATTAAACAAAGTCACGATTAAGAATCGGTACCCATTACCGAGAATCGATGATTTATTTGATTAGCTACAAGGAGCTTGATTTTTCTCCAAGATCGATTTAAGGTCAGAATATCATCAATTAAAGGTACAGGAAGAGGACATTCCTAAAACCGCATTTAGAACGAGGTATGGTCATTATGAATTTACTGTCATGCCATTTGGTTTAACCAATGCCCCAGCTGCATTTATGGACATGATGAACCGAATATGTAAGCCATATTTGGATAAATTCATAATTGTATTCATAGATGATATTCTAATTTACTCTAAGAATAAAGAGGATCATGCAAGACATTTGCACGCACTTTTAAGTTTATTAAGAAAAGAAAAGCTTTATGCTAAATTTAATAAGTGTGAATTTTGGTTAGAACAGGTACAATTCCTTGGACATCTAGTCAATCATGAAGGAATTCATGTAGATCCAACAAAAATCGAGGCAATTACTAAATGGAAAACCCCTGAGTCACCAACTGAGGTTAGAAGTTTCTTAGGATTGGCTGGTTATTATAGAAAATTTATTAAAGATTTCTCTAGAATAGTCATTCCCTTAACTAAGTTAACCTGTAAATCTGTTAAGTTTGAATGGGGATTAAAACAAGAAGAAGCCTTTAGAATCCTTAAGCAAAGATTAACCCATACACCTATACTAGCATTACCAGAAGGAACTAAAGACTTTGTGGTCTATTGTGATGCTTCCAAATTAGGTTATGGATGTGTATTGATGCAGAGACAAAAAGTTATAGCTTACGCATCTAGACAACTTAAGAATCATGAAGAGAATTATTCAACCCATGATTTAGAGTTAGGAGCTATAATTTTTGCTCTTAAGATTTGGAGACATTACCTTTATGGTAGTAAGTTTATCATATTCACTGATCACAAAAGTTTAAGGTATGTTTTTGGGCAAAAGGAATTGAATATGAGACAAAGACGTTGGATGGAATTTCTTAGTGACTATGACTGTGATATCCAGTGTCATGAAGGAAAAGCAAATGTAGTGGCAGATGCTTTAAGCCGAAAGTATCATGAAAAGCCAAAAAGAGTACGTTCTCTTAAATTAAATCTACAAGTAGATTTAAATGATCAAATAAGAGAAGCACAAGAATCAGTAATCAAGGAAGATACTGAAAAGTTAAAAGGTATGTTAAAAGAATTAAAACAAGGAACAGATGGAATTTGGAGATTCCATGAAAAGAGAATGTGGATACCTAAATTAGGAAATCTACGCCATTGTATATTAGAAGAAGCTCAAAAGTCCAAGTATACGATGCATCCAGGAAGTAACAAAATGTACCAGGATTTAAGGAAAAATTTCTGGTGGATAGGAATGAAAAAGGATATAGCAGCTTATGTTTCTAAATGTTTAACTTGTTCACAAGTTAAAGCTGAACATCAGAAACCCTCAGGTTTGTTACAGCAATTAGAAATGTCAGTTTGGAAATGGGAATTTATAACAATGGATTTTGTTACTAAATTACCCAAAACTAAGAAAGGAAATGATACAATCTGGGTAATTGTAGATAGACTAACTAAGTCAGCTCATTTCTTACCAATGAAGGAAACAATTAGTATGGAACAATTATCTAAATTGTATGTAAATGAAATTGTTTCTTTACATGGCTTTCCTTTATCAATTGTTTCTGATAGAGATAGCCGCTTTACATCTCATTTTTGGTCAAGTTTCCAAAAGGCAATGGGAACCAAGTTAAGGTTAAGCACAGCTTATCATCCTCAAACAGATGGATAAAGTGAAAGAACAATCCAGACAATGGAGGATATGCTTAGAGCCTGTGTAATTGATTTTGGAGGTAATTGGGATGATCACTTACCTTTAATAGAATTTTCTTATAATAATAGTTATCACACAAGTATCAATGCTGCACCATTCGAAGCACTTTATGGGTGAAAGTGCCGAACCCCAGTCTGTTGGGCAGAAATTGGAGAAAAACAACTATCCGGACCTGAGATAGTACAAGAAACAACTGATAAAATTATTCAAGTCAAGGAACGACTAAAAACAGCACGTGATCGACAAAAGAGTTATGCCAATAACCGACGCAAGCCATTGGAGTTTCAGGTAGGAGATAAAGTATTGTTGAAAGTCTCTCCTTGGAAATGAGTGGTAAGATTCATCAAACGGGGAAAGCTAAGTCCCAGATATATTGGACCTTTTAAGATTATTAGAAGAATAGGACCTGTAGCCTATCAGCTACAACTGCCAGAAGAAATGGCTGGAATACATAATATGTTTCATGTATCCAATCTTAAAAAGTGTTTAGCTGATGAATCACTGATAGTATCTCTTAAGGATATAGAGGTAAATGAACAACTCAAATTTGTAGAAAGGCCTCTACAAATTGAAGACAGAAAAGTCAAGAATCTCAAACACAAGAGACTAGTTCTAGTCAAAGTGAAGTGGGACTCCAAAAGAGGACCAGAATACACATGGGAGCTTGAATCTGAAATGAAAAGAAAATATCCATATTTATTCCAGTAGATCTCGAGGACGAGCTCTAAAATAAGGTGGGGAGAATGTAACAACCCTTGGTAAAACCGACACCCTCAGTATATTTTACGCCACCCTATTATATCTTAAAATATCCTTATGTGTCTTATATTATGTGAAAACCGAGCTCAAAATATGTTATAGTTTATAAAAAATAAAATAAAAATATGAAATTAGAGCTGAGGCGGGCCGCGTAGGATCCCACCTCAAGCTTACGCGGGCCGTATCAAGACCAGATTTTGACTCCGCTGACTTCTTTAGTTTAAGCGGGCCGCGTAAGACCTCGTCTAAGTTGACGCGGGCCGCGACAGATCATGAAACGCGGAGACATCAGGAGATGACACGTGTCATCATCGTGGCGGACCTACGTATCGAATCAGCTAAGCTATATGTTGACCGCGTCTTGACGCGGGCCGCGTAAGGCTTAGCCTTACCTTACGCGGGCCGCCTGAGAGTCAATATCAGCAACTATAAATAGATAGCATCAGTTTTCGTTTTCCGTCGCTCATTCACACTTCTCAAACTCGAATTCTGAAAGTATTAGGCATATTTTGCAAGTATTATACCCCCTAATTAGCAAGGTTCTGCTCCGTTGTAAGTATTATAACCCCATTTTCGTAATAGTTATGCTGCCCGATTGATTTAGGGTTCCGTAACAACTGTCGTGGTTCTGCCCGACGTAGTTGTTGGAATGCCGTCTCGGGGAGGGTATTATTAATATTTTCAAAGGGTTATGGTACTAATCAATGTACATTTGTATAAAATATAGATTATATCCAGGAAACCCTTATGAAAAGCCTAAGACAGCAATGTGAGTTTATCCTCTTTTTGTTAATGTGTTTGGAATGTTTACAAAACCTTAATTATTTTATAATGCGATTAAGCATGACGTGATATTGTCAAGTAACGAAGACTTGATATGAATAAGCGGTCCTTACATATGAGTCCGTTGTTCCAATTTTTTTATTGAGTAAACTTCCGTTTTGCTCCCTGTGGTTTGGTCACTTTAACGGTTTTGCCCCAAACCTTTAAAAATAGCCATTTTACTCCCTGATGTTTTGGTTTTGTTGCCAGTTTGCTCCCTGCGGGGAGCAAAATGGAAAAACAAACAATTTGGATGGAGTTAGAGACGGGGAGCAAACTTGCAAAAAAACCGAAACATCAGGGAGTAAATGGCTATTTTTAAAGGTTTGGAGCAAAATCGTTAAAGTAACCAAACCACAGGGAGCAAAACGGAAGTTTACTCTTTTTTATTTCTCTTTGCTGTATATTTAAGACTTGTGTAGAGTATATTAAAAGAATAAAACCTATTAAATCACTCTATTATTTGAAACTTATTCTTATTAGTCATATATGACACACTAACTAATAACTATATCTAAAAATACTAAAATATTTGAAAAAAAGTGTTTTCGGACAACTACTAAATATATTTCAAGCTTGCCAGTTGCCAAAGTGATTGTGGTTTGTTTTATATTAGTATTGTGGTAAAATGATTTAAGACTAACATCTGCAACATGATAAAGCAAGGGAAGAGAAGTTCAGGGGGCTTATGGTATCAATAAGTTAGATTCTGGACCCATTTTCAAGATGTTTTGTTATAGTTTGTATGCTTATAAATATAAAAACTATGTTCAAGTATGGTCACCATTCTCGTAGGATTCTTTTTGTAGTTTCTCGTTCAAATCTGTACTTATTTTGCCCTCAAATTTGTCGTGACATCTTTGAACATTGACCTTTTTTTTCGAATGGCTAATTTATTTTTTTATACTAATAATTATAAATTATTCCTTTACGCTTAGGTTTAAACTTAAGACCTTCCTTTTAAGAATAAGAGATATGTGTTTCTACAAGCTAGGCTAACTCCACATTAACGAACACTAACATTATTTGTGGCAGCCACCACAAACGCTATCACCCTTGATTTTTTAAAGTAGAAGAAATATTTGTTTTATTTTTCTATTACATTTAAGTAGAATCTTGAATTGTTAATTTTCTTTCTCCACATGACATGTTTAAACCATGTTAAAGGGAAATTAAAAACAATAAGCGAGCTCGTCTTGCTAAAAGTTTAAATCAAGCTAAGCTTAAACGAGCTCAAACCTGAGTGGCCTTAAAAACATGCTTGTTTAATAAACGTGCCCAAGCTTTACTTTATCGAGGTCAAACTGGCTCTCAAGCCTAAACTAGGTTTTTATTAATATAATTTTTATTCAATATATTAAATATATATTTACATAGTAGTTATTATTATTATTATTATTATTATTGTAAAAATGACTTCATAAAATATATAGTATGCTATACAAAAAATATAATTAAAATGACTTAACAAATTGTTAATCCCTTGCAATATTACCTCCTAGCCCCTTATTACACCCGTCTATGCCATTCTTTGCACTTCAATAACCAAAACACCGCGTGATTTTATATAAAATGTTTTACTTTACTTATCAAATACCATAATTAATTTAAAACCTTTAAACAACCATTACTAACTTAAAAAAAAATCAACAACGCAATGCATCATTCTCTTCAGTATTTGATGTGGCTCAAAAAGCAATGAACAATTTTTATTGTTTTTTTATTTTCTTTTACTACTTAAATATAAGCTACTGGAATTCCCCAATGTTGCGGTGGGAATATGATCGTTATTGATTCGAATCATTACAATATTGGTACAACACTGACATTCGTTATAAAAAATGTAAAATAAAAAACATAATAAACTAAGTCGTTATTGATTCGAATCATTACAATATTTGCACTTCAATTTGCCGGCACAATGAGCTTGCCTTAAATAAGGTAATGTTTTAACGTACATATTTGGTTTTTTAGATAATCAAAATATATTCTTATGAATTCCAATTTTGGAAAATTGTTGTTTTGAGTGACCTTTATAGTCAAAGTAGGAGAGGCAAACGAGCTATAAGCTGAGATGTGACTTCGTTAACCTCACCGAGCTGTGGATACAGCTTGCACATAGGATTCGTGGCGAGAAGGCTTAGACTATGATTTGTAACACTAGTATGTATATGTCACCTAATTTGATGTTGTTATGGTGCCGGTACTGGTTAAAACGGTTCTCGTCTAAGCAGTTCGGGTCAAAACAGTACGGATCGAAATGCTATGGGTCGAAACGGTTCGCATAGAAACGGTACGAGTTGTAACGGTTCTCGTAGAAACGGTACGGGTCGTAAGGGTTCGAGTCGAAATGGTACGGGTCGAAACCGTTTGGGTCTAAACGCTTCGGGTAGAAACGGTACAGGTCGAAACGATACGGGTCGAACGTTTCGGGACTAAACGATTCGACGGTGTACGGGTCGAAACGGTTCGGTTTGAAACGGTTCAGATCGAAACAATAAGGATCGAAACGGTGCGGGTCGAAACAATGTGGGTCGAAATGGTCAAATAATTCAATGCATTTACTTTAATTCCTTCACTTTTGAGAAGGATTTTGAATTCCTTTAGTTAAGGGAATTTGAAGGAATTCATGGCAAATTCCTATTCCATTGTCAACCAAACACGACATCAAATTATGTGAACCAAACATCTTAAGAGATATAATTCAGATTCCAATTCCCTTAAATTTCATTGAATTCATGCGAACCAAAAGCAACCTTAGTGTTTTCAAGACTCTAATCTGATTACAAAATCTATATTAGTTCGATAGTGAACTATCTTTGGAGGTTTAATGAACAAAGAGTACTTTTGGGACTTTAATTTCATAGTGTTTCATTCCGGAGATATAAAACTTAACATGAGTTGATTGCTTTTATAACTAAATGAGTAGAAAATGTCACCTCTACTTTTGCTCAATTTCTCTTGTGCTTTATTTTTCATTTCATGTTTCACAAGGTAAATGGGGCCACAAAATTGAGATTGAAATGGAGCAATTGTACAAAATAAATCATCATTCAAGCCATCATAGACAACTTTTGACACGTGCCATTTTCTTCTTTAGCCAAATTTGATTACTTGTTTGACAATTTTGAAAATAAAAGATAGCCTGTATCTACCCGTTCTTAGGTCATGAGTTGAAATTAGGGGTGAACATGGTTCTGTTTTGACCTTTCACCAAAACCAAACCGATATTTTGAAGTTAGTGTTTTATAACCGATCGATTTTGGTTATTTCTGTTCCGGTTTTTCTATATTTTAATCTGTTATGGTGTTTTCCGGTTTATAACTGGTGTCTCGCTAGTCGTTACTTGATGCATCCATGTACATTTACACAAATAAATAAATATGCAACTCTTACATTGATTTAACTACACTCCATTATTATATTATACATATTAATAATAACTGCTCATGAATAGTATTCATAAACTATGACTAATTTATATTATTATGATTAATTGTATACACGTTAATAATAACTGCACATAAATAGTGAACTATGACTAATTAATGAAGAGTAAATCTAATAATTGTTATATATTACTTTTAAAATATAAATATTATATTTATTTAATAAACGAAACTTTTGATAATATTGCACTAATAAAGTTATATACACATTTTATTAATTATTTTATCTCAACATTCTAATATAAATTTTGTTGAAACGGAGTTGTATTTGAAATGAAGTATATTTTGGTATTGTAAGCTATACGAGTGACGGTACCATTACGATTCTAACCTAACATTGGTACCGGTATCAACCAAACATTAGTACCGTATCGGTATTATTCGAACCTGTATTTGCTTTTATGGTTTCCGTTCGATGTAAAATATGTGATCTTTTGGGCGTATCACAACTTAATTTTTTGGGCATACCGATCGAAATCCCGCTGCGTAGCGTGGGGGAATCCCACTAGTTTAGTATTATAATAACAACTTTCACATTGATTTAAGGGAAAATTACACTTTTCGTCCTTTATGTTTGTAGTGGATTCCAATGGATGACCTTTAACTTTAATAATTACAGTCACAGTCCTTTATTTGCAAAACCTGATACACCTTAGGTCCTTTGACCCTAACCTGGCTAAAATTTTCAGTTAAGTAAGGTCATGTGCAACCCATGTGAGGGCAAAACAGTCATTTAATACAAAAAAAAAAGAATGTCAAAATTTAAAAACTTATATAAAAATTATAAACCTAAACTATCATCGTCATAATCTTCCATGTCCCTCTCTCTCTCCCCTCTCGCCGCCATATTTTCCCCAACTGACATCACCAATTCCTAAATTTCTTCAACTTTATCACCCAAAACTAGTTGAAGATGGTGGTGGTTAGGTTGTGACGGTGGTGGTTATGATGGGTGGAATAAAGAGTAAAACACGTTTATTTTAATTTTTGGTTTAGAAGTTTAAGTTAATTACACAAATAGTTCCTAAGATGATAAAAAGACGAATTTACCCTCAAGTGTGATGCACATGACTGGATCTAACTAGAAAAATTAACTAAGTTAGGGATAAAGGACGTAGCGTGTAATGATTTTAACAAAAAAAAAAAAAAAGACTGTGACCGTAGTTATTAATTATTGAAATTAAAGGGTATCCATTGCAATCCGATAGAAACATTAGGACTTTCTTTAACTTTTATAAAGTTACGAATTTCTGTATAAGTTTTTACAACATAGTGGTGAACCTAACTTAAGTATCCCTCACTTTATTAGATGACCTATAAGATTTGAAACTCTATGTATTTATATACTATTATTTGAAAGATGTTTGTGCATAGTGGGTTTGTACATAATGCTTAATGAGTTTTTTGTGCATAGTTGTGTTGTACATGATGCTTAGTGGTGTTGTACCCCATGTTTTGGGGGGGGGGGGGGGGGGGGGTTTCAAAAAAAAATTGATGTTTCACTTTAAACCCAAAACTACTTGATTTTGTAGTTTTAACCCAAAAGTTTTTAGTCTTTCCAATTTAAACTCACAACCTTTTTACGTTCAACTTTGATCCCCTATGTTTTTCATATTATGCAAAAAAAATTCATTTTACGTTTAGATATAAATTTTGCGATTTAACACGGCACAACGTGTGTGTGTGGTTCAACGATTTTACGTTTTGTTATACGTTTCGTTCTAAATTTTGCGAGTTAACATGGGGCAATGTACGTGTGTGGTTCAGTGTGGTTACGTCGTCTATTTTTTCCCGTTTAATAAGTCCGTCACAATGTGCGAGTCCTAAATCGAGTTAGTTATTATTTTCTATTTTTATATGTCGGTCTAATTTTCCACGTTAAGACGCCGCAACTTCAATGTCGGTGGTCGTTGGCTATAGTGTGGCATTGGTGCTATTTGTCATGGTTTTACACGCCCGTCACAACGCGGGGAACTTAATACGATAGGTTGTTTATATGGATACAAGTCATGTAACGTAGTAATTATCATACCATTAATTATATTGAGATTATTTGGTGAATTACTTATTTGTATAAGATAGTAATATAGACTTAACCGACAAAAACATCTTTAACACATTGTAAATGTGAATCTGATCAACAACATGTCAATTTTGTTGGCCGCGGCGCAACGCGCGCGGGTCAGTCTTCTAGTTTTTATTACATTAAAACAAAAACAAAATATATATGTATAATAATGTATTATTGAAAAATAGGAAAAGAACTGGACTCGACCGAACTTAATCAGCTTAGGCCTAAGTGACTTGTCTAAGAACTGGACCCGGCCCACTTAATGGCCTTTGTATCCTTCTTTCTGTCCACTCATTTCTTATCTCCACTCAGACCACTCCTATCTTATCTCCACTCATTTACATTCACATCTTACAGACCAGAATCACCAGATCACCTACTCTCATTCCAATTTCCAGTAAACCTCTTTATTGTTAGTTAACATTTAACAATGGCTGAAACTCCTGCATCTGCTCTCCTCAATGTCATCTTTGAGACGTCTATATGTGTATCTAAGCAGCATCGCTACTTCAGTTGCAAAGCATCGTCATCCTCAACCCTGTAACATGTTTAAAATAAAGTTCAACACATATAATGCATTGGCGAGTATACATGTTTTCATACATAACCATGGTAAGTTATTTGTAACGAGATAAACAATAAAGCATGCCTGTGTCTAACTAATCAAACCAAAATGAAACGCAATAAGCTCTTAACATAACCCAACGTTCACAGGCGGTGCGTTAATCCTATAGCACTGCATATATCAAGGACAGGCTCGTACGAAGTTAATGATAAGTATAACACAAAACGTTCAAACCCAGATTCAAAGTATCAAGTAACAAGTATGCATGCATGTATAAGGAATATTTGTGCATTTTAGAAATAAGTATAAGTGTAAGTTTTCATAGTTTAACATGTTACACCCCAAAAGGTGGTATACGAAGAAGGGGGTTTCAGGTATCCTCACAGTTTTGCGTTAATTCTTGAGAGAATCCCGTGAGCTCGTTGAGTTGTTGGAAATAGCGCGGAGACACCAAGGTCACCCTATGGGGCAAACGAAGGCGTAAGTTGGAGTTGGAAGTTGTACGGAATTAAAGGAGAAAATACAAGTAAATTAACAGAAGTATATCCTGAATAACAATGATGAATAACGTTGAATCAGAATACACATCAGAATCTCAAACCGTTCATAAACAGTGGCTTCGTACGAAGCCAGGTGAGTTCGTACGAAGGGACATGTAGCTTCGTACGAAGGCACTGATGGCTTCGTACGAAGTGTCTGTTCGTTAGTTAACATTTGTTTTTGAACTTTTAACGATCAGTTAGTTATGTTTGAGGATTATGTTAGTCTGTTGTTAGAGTTAAATGTATAATAAAAGTCAGAAGTGTCACAGAAGTCATGCATGGAGGATATTTCACCTCGTTGTTTAATACCAAAGCACAAATCAGTAGAAACTAATCGGTTGGTCATGTTTTACAGAAAGGAAATTACAGGAATATAAAGGTTAGTTGTGTCTAGAATTAACAGCATCACATGTATCAACAGTTGATGATGAAAATCGTTGGAATTTGATTGGAAACAGTGGCTTCGTACGAAGGCAGGGAGTGGCTTCGTACGAAGCTGCTGTTCTTGAGGTAAAACAGCTCGGTTTTGCACGATCTGAACCTCTAATTAACTGAAATTAGTCCTAATATGACTCCACAACTATTATCTCAGCTGTAACCATCAGTAGAACTTGGTTTCGGTTCTGTTCAAGATTAAAAGTTGGAGAAAAGAAGGTTTTTGATAGATTTTCTCCACGTATGTTGGTCCTCAATCTTGTTTGAGAGTTTGTATCAGCTGCCAAGGCGAGGCTGATGTACCAACAGATTCGGGAGGAATCTATGTTTAAAGAAAAGTTGTAAAAATTAAAGAAAAGAAGAAGAAGAAGATAGAGAAAAATCTCACTTTTGAAGAGCTTTGAAGTGAGTTCTTGCAATTTAGCAGCTAGAGAGAGTATAGTGGAAGTGGAAGTTTGAAATGAGGGTGTCACGACCCCCGACCCCACCCTGGATGGAATCGGGAGCCGCGAGCAGCCAAGTGGTACCGGTGGTTATTTTGAAAAGTAGTGCAGCGGAAATTTCGTCAGAACCGTGAGTTAGGAAAACTATCAGAGTTTAGAAAACACCGGATTTTATTTATTAAATGGATGGGATAAACCCATGTTTTGAAAGGTAGCTTTAATATAGGATAAATTCGAATACATAAAACAACTTTTCTTAATTTAATTTAATTGATAAAATAAGCCACTTCCGTAAGCCTTGTTGGTGCCGCATCCAACTCTAATTCCTGATCTACTGTAATTACCTGAAACGCGTTTTAAAAATATTTTGTCAGCAGGAAATACTGGCGAATCATTCTTTTTACTAAAAACGACGCATTGTTATAATTTACAGTATTAAGAGCGATTACAATGTTTCTATATATCAACCATCTACCCACGGTATTTGTCACTCGACCACCTATTGGCTATCTCGTTGTCCAATGGCGACGGTTATCAAGTAATGTATACAAAACCCCACATACCGGCTGTAATTTGGAGATTACAAAGACTTAATCCATGTAATTATAACTTTTGACAATAATCATGATTTTGAAAGTAATTTGGTAAAAAGAGAATGACTCACATTGCAAATTTATATGGGCAGAGTTTAGCCTACTGATTATCCTTGTAACCTAATTTAAATAACAATGCACATGAAACTAGGTAAGTAACTGAATACAACATTTACGATAACTCACGAGATTAAAACCCTCACGACAAATGACAAAGTGCAATACTTAAACATCCATCGAATTCACGACGAATGACAAAGTATAAACCCAATTTGAGCAGCACTTAAACATTCATCGGATAGTTTCAATCGACCGGACATTGAATCGTAGAAGCGATTGAGTTAATACCCTGTTATCGCGGCGGAATTCGAGATTGTGTGTTTTTGTAGTATACAAACTATAACTCAGCGTACGAATTGAGTTTTTACGTCGAACCAACGCAGGAAATCAAGTCCCACACCCCTCTATTTATATCTGAAAAACAGCTCCCTCGCGTGGCGCGAGGGGCTATCGCGTGGCGCGAGGGACACCACCCTAGCATAGGGTAGCCCCGTGTCTTGGTAGCCTAGCTGAGTTGACCGTTCGTTAAAATTCAATTTCGACAACAAACTGTTTAGATAATACTGACTAGGAAATACCCCCCTTGAGTTTTAGGGGCCCTGATCCTGATTCCGATTGTTCTGAAAATTTTAGGGCTTGTGCAGGATTACTTGGGGATCTCAATTTATGTAACATCCTAACACTTTTAACCTTAAAACGACGCAGCGGAAATTCGAGCCTTAAAATTTCTTTCATGATATACGTCTTGACATTCTAATAATTCATTTTATAATATAAAAACATAACTTATCATCACTAAATTACATATTTTAAACATTCCCGTACAATCTGTCTTGTGACTCGATCCTCGATCTCCAATCCTAGGATATCCTCCTGACTGGTACTACCTGCGCTCACCACATAAAATTCACACATTAGTACGCATTATAAACATACAAGGTTTGTTCACGTTTACTTCTCGTTTCGTTAACTCTTTACATCCCAGTTTTTCCATCCTGTCATACCATCCGTGGTGAGACTTCTTTGCCATACCTGCATTTCACTTATAACTCCAGGTACAATAATAAACAACGTAAACACTTAATCGTACCGAAAGACTTACATACATACCTAAACTTCATACACATTATCTCCATACATACATATGTACACACATACATGCCAACCTACATGCAAACTTACATATAAATACATATCAATCATTCTATATGTATCTACATATATACATATCTACATCGTTACGTACGGTCATGACATCCCACATATATACATACACACATACCTACATACGTACATACATACATACATACTTATTACATACCTTCACACAAACCTACATACGTGCATACATTCGTACATACTCACTTGCGTACATATACATACTCCCTACATACACACCTACGTACATACACTTAGATTTATAAAACATACATACGTACATGCCTACATACTTACTTACATATATATTTATAATCACCTATTTCAACATACCCAACTCATACTTACCTACTCATATACGTCTTCATATATCCGCGTGTACTTGTTCACACACTTATAATCTTACATACGTTTGTGCATACATACTTGCCTATCTACATAGATGCATACATTTATGCTCATAAAAACGTAAGTTAAATTAGTCAAACGCAACTTGAAACGCGTTTAAACGAGTTCCCAAGCCAAAACTGAGCAAACGAGCAACTTTCGACAACCAGGGGGGCTCGCGTGACGCCAAGGGCCTTGGCGTCGTGCTAGGCCCCTGTTTTCACAGAACAGGTGCTGCACATTCCCAGCACGATCCCGTTTTACAGAAACGAGCATAACTCTCTCGTTTTTGATCCGTTTTACCCGGTTCTTTTTCCTACACGTCCGTAATTTAATCCTCCACCTTGTGGAGTTAAAAACCAACATCCAACATAATAAAATTTCAGACTTCTAACTCTTCGGCTTATTACCCTTTTCCCAAACTTTGACCCGTTCATGCATTCATCAACATAACTTGGTTATTTTACCATAACCTCTTATAAATCTAACAATATCAGTGACGTCTATCATAAATTACTAAATTCTTGGATGTCTTGCATCCTCTTAACACATTATCGTTCATATGCTTATTTTGACCCGTTAAGGGTATTCGCGCATTAATTGGTCTATGCCTAACCAAACCAAACCATCAACCCCACTTCCATACTTGTCCAAAACATTACACCAATTGAATAACTTGTTTCTAAACTACCTTTAAGATCGTTTACCCCAAAATACCCATCAAGGGCATTTTGATCAACTTTAATTCCATCATTTACGACGAAAGACTTTAGCACATATTTGACCTCAAACATCATGTTTAATTAATTACATCACTTTATTACTTACTTGAACTAAGAAGTGATTACGGATAGGACGTTTTGGGGCGTTACAATTTAGGGTTTCCTATTGGGCAAATAAAATAATAGATAGGACGTTTGATGAGAGTTGTTACAACATAAAACGGTGAGAAAAGAGAATGGACCCACTTTGTAACTTTAGGGTTCAACTAGAAAGCCTCCTGGTATAAATCTTGGGTATAACTTTTGAGCTATAAAAATATATAATGCACTCGTGTTAAGTATATTACCCCTAATTCAACCTTATCCCTATGTCACGAGACAGAACCCCAACGAACTTAGTCAGGCAGAGCCTTGACATGTGTTATGGGGCTCAGGATCAATCGGAAAGGGTAGCGGTGATCGGGAGTTAAAATACTTAAAACGGGACAGGGCTTTATTATTATTACAAGTGAAATAAATAAATAAAATAAGAATAAAATTTCGAGAGAGAGATATGAACCGAAAGATGGGTAATCACAGGAAATGTTGGATATTGACTACTATTTATATTGAATGTAAATTAGGCTTGAAGTAAGTTGAGGACACGTGCACACTGTGCACTGTACCCATATCACACACACACCCATTTATTTTAATTCAATTACTTTGATGATTTATCAAAAAATTGGACACGTAGAGATATGCATATATTTTGAAATTTAGGTGGGACACGTAGTGGTGTCATGCATACATTTCGAATTTGTGTATGACACGTCCAATTTTCTAGATTTAACTTTAGTTATTATTAGTTTATTATTTTATTATTTTATTTCATTCGTAAGTTTATTATTATTATTATTTTATTATTTTATATATTATAATTAATTCAACTGCTTCAGTTATTTGGCGCGTATAACTTTTAAAATATAACGTTTTACAAAATAATGAATATGTGTTTAGAACGAGAATATTTTTGTCTATATTTAGAACCAAGTTTTATTAAAAACAAAGTAGGTTCAAATATAATGTACTTTTATAATTTAATTACTTAAATGGTTCATGGGTCCGTCTAAATACTTCATATTTCTAATCTTTAACTTACCCGTAATCTACCCGTCTAATAATATAAGTTTTTATATACTTTTATTTTATTTAGAAAGGTCACCCATATACAGGCCAATTAATAATATTTTAACCAACTAAAAATAGTTTTTAAAACTATATGGGTTGAATAATTATTTTAAAAATAAACTAGTTACTAGTTACTAGTGGTTAATAATTTAAACAACCCTAAAATTCTTATATGGTAAAAATGGGAATGTTACATCCTCCCCACCTTGTTTTAAATATCATCCTCGAGATTTGGGCTACGATGTCTCTTTTAGAGTTATGTCACGTCTTAGTCAATAAAAACAATATTAAGGTAGATGGTACAGAATCAAAACATCAAATTTTGTGAATATGAGTTGTACAATAAATATGACTCAATGGTTCAACTGAATTATTTTCAGAAATCGATGTTAAAAGAACGAGATAAAATGATATAATTTACAAAGTGACTAGGTTCAAGCCAAAACAGATATATGATTAAATTAACTGTTTATATGTTGTAAATGACTCTTAGAATATACGGTCAAAAGAAAGCTTACTTTGATTGTTAACTGAGGAAGACTCAGAATTAATAAGCTCAAATGAAATAGAAGCACGAAAAATGATTGTCAACTATCGAATTATGATATGAGAAAAATCAATATGTGGACATTTATTGAATAGCAAGGATACACCGATATACAACAGAGCTTAGTGTATTATCGTTTTAACATATAGTTATATTAAGACCATTTTTAAGGATGAGTCAAGCGAAAGGTATATATATATATATATATATATATATATATAGATTAGCTCAAGCTACAAGTTTATAACGACTCCACGAGGTGTCGTAGTAATCAAAATAATAATAGCGGTGACTGAATGAGTTCACCATGTTTGAAACCAAATGAAAGTTCAACGAAGTAAATCCGAATGTTTGTTTCAAACAATCTAGTAGGATTTTTTTTGATTGAAAATGAAATAATTGAATAATGTTTTTCGATTGAAGATGATAAAGCAATAATTATTACGAAAGGCTCGATTGATGCTGTAGGAACTGTTAAGAGATATACTGAAATATGACATGAATTTGTGTATCATTATCTTAGCACACGATTGTGTTAAGATTGCTTTTATAGGATAAATCAACAAAGCGGATTCAATATAAATAAATAAAAAAATAATTAAATCCGTATATGATGTGTGCAAACGAGATTAGCGCAAGCTTCAATTTTGTGAAAACGTCACCACAAGGTGATGGTGATCAAAGAAACGATTCAATGAAGTCGAAGATCAAACAAGCCGATTATGGTTCAAAACAAATGAAGTGCTTGTTAGGACTATTTTGAATATGATAGCTGCAATCCATCATATGGGATTTTGAATTGAATATGTAATGCGAGCAAGTTCAAACAATTGAACTTGGTTTAAACAAAACGAGTTTTTTTTGTATTAATAAGAAAGTTCGGACATGGTCACAACAAAAACCATGTATGCCAAAGGAATTTGAGTTTTTCAAGAAATCCATTGACTCGATATCAAAGAGTCATTGTTTTGAAAAAATGCGGTTCACAGTGCAAAAATCAAGTATATTGGAATGATATTTGAGTTTGAATAAAACAACAAATTGGGATGAAGCCCTCCAGTGGGTTTCATAAATCAAACGAACCACATGCGCAACAAACTGTGCATGTGTAACATGTGAATTTACCAAGAAATGAAATAGATCAATATTCGCTACTATGAAAGAAATCCTCATGGTATGATGACCATTAGGGGGAGTATCAATGCAAAAGTCTATTCACAGAGGTCAGAATTTTAACAAAAGAAATTTTAAGAATTTTATCTGGAATTTTGGGTGATGACTATTGTTAAGTGACATTACCAGGGAATGTCGAATAAAATGAAATAGGGGATTTGCAAAGGTATGTGACTCCTTTTGTGGTGCTAATAATTTATGAGTCCGATTAGATTATACACCGATTGTTGTGAAAACCTTGTTCTATCATACCTCAGCAAGATTCATGTCGTTTGTAGGATCACGTAGCCAATTGCTGCTTTTTTATTAGTAGTTCTTCCACTGACAAGATTCGCATTGGAGTCGTCGTGTCCAATCATATTTTCAAAAGGCCTTGCCTCGAAAGTCGTGTGTGATATACTTCGACGTCTGTGTACGTATAATTTACGTTTCATGTGTATTTTTGTGCACTAGCACAACTTTACATGCTTTTTACTTGCGTTAATAGTTTATGGTAACGCATTGGAAATTCTTATACTTTTGATGGCGTTCCAATTTAAAAGGTTTCCATTGTTTATACTGTTGCACGAGTTACGAGACAGATGATCAAACGAAATAATGTTTGATATCAGAATTATAAACATATGCAAGAGATTTCTGATAAAGAAATCTAGGATTATTATTGACACTAATGTTCGTGATTTATTTTAAATTGTCAATCGTTATGGCTTTTGGAATTTCTTATAGATATACATATCTATATAATCATATATTTCACATGCTGTAATATACATACCCTTCATAAGGTCAATGTATTTAACAGATTTTTATTTCCAAAAACAAGTCAGATATTAGATCATGATACTATTTAGGGAAATCTTGTCACTTGTTTGACATATTATATACCCCGTTTTATTCGGTTCTCGCCGGAGAGGTAACCTCAGTTTATCCGGACAAGCTAGAGAGTCTGCTACACCATACCAAGTCTTGCCGGAGAAGAAATTTGTATTTCCCATAAATAGTATTTTTCAAGATTTTAAAAGTGTTTCTTTAAGGCTTTCATCCAGAATCAAGGAAATGTGTATTCCCATAACACATCTTATTCTAGACCAAGTAGTATCAATAAACAAGAATTAACAACAATTAAGTGTTATTGCTTATTTATCGTACTTTGCAATGTTCTAATTAAAAACCCCTCACACTTTATTTATACAAGTATTTAGCTTATCTCGGAGCTTATACTAAGGCATCTTTCTTAAGTTCAAGTCTAAATACTATCCTGAGTGCTAACAGAAATATCAAGTTCCTAACTCTTCGTTTAAACTTAGGTATTTTATTACAACACCTAATGGCTTAAACAAGTGGCTCTGATACCACCTTCTGTCACGACCCCCGACCCCACCCTGGATGGAATCAGGAGCCGAGAGCAGCCAAGTGGTACCGGTGGTTATTTTGAAAAGTAGTGCAGCGGAAATTTCGTCAGAACCGTGAGTTATGAAAAATATCAGAGTTTAGAAAACACCGGATTTTATTTATTAAATGGATGGGATAAACCCATGTTTTGAAAGGTAGCTTTAATATAGGATAAATTCGAATACATAAAACAACTTTTCTTAATTTAATTTAATTGATAAAATAAGCCATTTCCGTAAGCCTTGTTGGTGCCGCATCCAACTCTAATTCCTGATCTACTGTAATTACCTGAAACGCGTTTTAAAAATATTTTGTCAGCAGGAAATACTGGTGAATCATTCTTTTTACTAAAAACGACACATTGTTATAATTTACAGTATTAAGAGCGATTACAATGTTTCTATATATCAACCATCTACCCACGGTATTTGTCACTCGACCACCTATTGGCTATCTCGTTGTCCAATGGTGTCTGTGACTATGGTCATATCACCCCTTGGCTAACCCGTTGTCCAATGGTGACGGTTATCAAGTAATGTATACAAAACCCCACATACCGGCTGTAATTTGGAGATTACAAAGACTTAATCCCTGTAATTATAACTTTTGACAATAATCATGATTTTGAAAGTAATTTGGTAAAAAGAGAATGACTCACATTGCAAATTTATACGGGCAGAGTTTAGCCTACTGATTATCCTTGTAACCTAATTTAAATAACAATGCACATGAAACTAGGTAAGTAACTGAATACAACATTTACGATAACTCACGAGATTAAAACCCTCACGACAAATGACAAAGTGCAATACTTAAACATCCATCGAATTCACGACGAATGACAAAGTATAAACCCAATTTGAGCAGCACTTAAACATTCATCGGATAGTTTCAATCGACCGGACATTGAATCGTAGAAGCGATTGAGTTAATACCCTGTTATCGCGGCGGAATTCGAGATTGTGTGTTTTTGTAGTATACAAACTATAACTCAGCGTACGAATTGAGTTTTTACGTCGAACCAACGCAGAAAATCAAGTCCCACACCCCTCTATTTATATCTGAAAAACAGCTCCCTCGCGTGGCGCGAGGGGCTGTCGCGTGGCGCGAGGGACACCACCCTAGCATAGGGTAGCCCCGTGTCTTGGTAGCCTAGCTGAGTCGACCGTTCGTTAAAATTCAATTTCGACAACAAACTGTTTAGATAATACTGACTAGGAAATACCCCCTTGAGTTTTAGGGGCCCTGATCCTGATTCCGATTGTTCTGAAAATTTTAGGGTTTGTGCAGGATTACTTGGGGGTCTCAATTTAGGGTTTTCTATTGGGCAAATAAAATAATAGATAGGACGTTTGATGAGAGTTGTTACAGAATAAAACGGTGAGAAAAGAGAATGGACCCACTTTGTAACTTTAGGGTTTAACTAGAAAGCCTCCTGGTATAAATCTTGGGTATAACTTTTGAGCTATAAAAATATATAATGCACTCGTGTTAAGTATATTACCCCTAATTCAACCTTATCCCTATGTCACGACAGAACCCCAACGAACTTAGTCAGGCAGAGCCTTGACATGTGTTATGGGGCTCAGGATCAATCGGAAAGGGTAACGGTGATCGGGAGTTAAAATACTTAAAACGGGACAGAGATTTATTATTATTACAAGTGAAATAAATAAAAAATAAATAAAATAAGAATAAAATTTTGAGAGAGAGATATGAACCGAAAGATGGGTAATCACAGGAAATGTTGGATATTGCCTACTATTTATATTAAATGTAAATTAGGCTTGAAGTAAGTTGAGGACACGTGCACACTGTGCACTGTACCCATATCACACACACACCCATTTATTTTAATTCAATTACTTTGATGATTTATCAAAAAATTGGACACGTAGAGATATGCATATATTTTGAAATTTAGGTGGGACACGTAGTGGTGTCATGCATACATTTCGAATTTGTGTATGACACGTCCAATTTTCTAGATTTAACTTTAGTTATTATTAGTTTATTATTTTATTATTTTATTATTTTATTTCATTCGTAAGTTTTTTATTATTATTATTATTTTATTAATTTATATATTATAATTATTTCAACTGCTTCAGTTATTTGGCGCGTATAACTTTTAAAATATAACGTTTTACAAAATAATGAATATGTCTTTAGAACGAGAATATTTTTGTCTATATTTTGAACCAAGTTTTATTAAAAACAAAGTAGGTTCAAATATAATGTTGTTTTATAATTTAATTATTTAAATGGTTCATGGGTCCGTCTAAATACTTCATATTTCTAATCTTTAACTTACCCGTAATCTACCCGTCTAATAATATAAGTTTTTATATACTTTTATTTTATTTAGAAAGGTCACCCATATACAGGCCAATTAATAATATTTTAACCAACTAAAAATAGTTTTTAAAACTATATGGGTTGAATAATTATTTTAAAAATAAACTAGTTACTAGTGGTTAATAATTTAAACAACCCTAAAATTCTTATATGGTAAAAATGGGAATGTTACAGAAGGAGTAAGGGTGGTATTTATAGGAGAAGATTAGGGTTTTAGGATAAAATGGGCTGAAAAGTGGGCTGGGCTTTGTACGATGGGCCTTCGTACGAAGGCACTGGGCCAGCTTCATACGAAGCTGCTGGGCCTTGGCCCAAATGTTGCATTTTGGTATTTAGCTGATTTTAACCCATTTTAAGTATAATTATGCAATGTATAAATGTTGTGCAAGTATAAAAGAGTGTAATAATGTATTTTGCATGTAAAATATGTATAAAGACGTATAAGTTTGCATAAAATCAAGCATCAAGTATGTGTAATACATGAATAATTACCAAGTATTTATGAATAATGTATAACACAAGTATATAAAAGATAACGTTTTTCATTATGATTCAAGTCTCAGATTACAACGTATGAAATGAAAAACGAATACAAAGAATTACAAGCTTACAATAAAGGAAAGTACAAAGGACTTGCTAAATAAAGAAAGTTACAAAACGCGAGGCGTTACAACTTTGTCTTGAACATTTGCTCAGCTACGATATGTGATTAACGGAAGCAATAGACATATGCACTCACACTTTTTGTTTAACTTTTATAAAGTTACAAATTTCTGTATAAGTTTTAAAACAAAGTGGTGAACCTAACTTAAGTATCCCTCACTTTATTAGATGATCTATAAGATTTGAAACTCTATATATTTTTTATAACATTAAAACAAAAAAAATTATGTATAATAATGTATTATTGAAAAATAGGAAAAGAACTGGACTTGACCCAACTTAATCAGCTTGGGCCTAAGTGACTTGTCTAAGAACTGGACCCCGCTCAACTTAATGGCCTTTGTATCCTTCTTTCTGTCCACTCATTTCTTATCTCCACTCAGACCACTCCTATCTTATCTCCACTCATGATCTCTCAATTACATTCATAGCTTACAGACCAGAATCATGAGATCACATGCTCTCATTCCAATTTCCAGTAAACCTCTTCACTGTTAGTTAACAATGGCTAAAACTGCTGCTTCTGCCTTCCTCAATGTCATTTTTCAGAAGCTAACCGATGAAGCCTTCAAGAAATATGCTCGCTCTCAGAACATTCACTCGGAGCTTAACGAACTGCAGAGCACACTGTCCCAGATCCAAGCTCTACTTAGTGATGCTTCTGACAAGGAAATTACTGAAAAATCTGTTAAACAATGGCTCAACAGTCTCCAACATTTGGCTTACGACATTGATGGCGTACTCGACGATGTGGCTACCGAAGCTAAGCGTCGTGAGCTGTCACAGGAATCTGAGGCGATCACTAGCAAGGTAAGAAACCTCCTCGTCCCAACTTGCTCCAAAAAATCTCACTAAGTCAAAGAGTTGCCAGACAATGTTGGTAATCTCTATAATTTAGAAACGTCGATAGTTTTTCGATGTAAGAGTTTGACTAAGTTACCTAAAAGCTTTTTAAAGCTAAAAAAGTTGAGGCATTTTGACATGAGAGATACTCCATGTCTGAAAAAGTGGAAGTGGTGATAGTGGTTGAGGGTGGTTGTGGCAATGGTGATAGTGGTGGTGACTGAGTGGTGATGGCGGTGGTGGAAATGGAGGTGGAGGTGGTTGTTGTGGGGGCATGTTAAAGGAGAGAGAGAGAGTACAGAGAGAGATGTGTCTGATAGAGAGAGAGAGAGAGAAAGAGAGAGTAAAGAGGTAGAGATGGACCAAGGGTATTTTGTAATTTTACATCCACTTAACTGAATTATTTAACACCCATCCATTACAGGGACTATCTGAGGAACAGTTTGTTAAACCAAAGGGACTATACATGCTATTTTGAAAAGGTGGGGACTAAAGGTGAAAAATGGCAAACCATAGGGACTATCCGTGCAATTAACTCTTTTTTTTAAGAATATCATGTACAATGTAGTATAGTATAGATGAGGTATAGGTCTTGTATGAGCATGGGTCGTACTGGTTAAGTCTTTTTTTTTTACAATATTTTTTATACATTTGTTTATGGTTTTAACAAAGTTTTCGAAAAAAATATTTATTTTTTTTAAAATGAAAACTTCCTTAATTTTTTTAAGAATACCATGTACAATATAGTATAGTATAGATGAGATATAGGTCCTGTATGACCACGGGTCGTATTGGTTAAGTCTTTTTTTTACAGTTTTTTTTATACATTTGTTTATGGTTTTAACGAAGTTTTCTAAAAAAATATTTATTTCTTTAAAAAAAACTTCCTTAATTTTTTAAGAATACCATGTACAATGTAGTATAGTATAGATAAGGTATAGGTCCTGTATGAGCATATATAGGTGTAGTAAATGTCCCGTATATGTATCGCATCTACACCCTAAATAGGTGTAGTATAGTAAATGTCGTGTTGTATGTATACGCGTCGTACGGTATCATTACTTGACGTATCTTGTCGTTAAATGTCAATGACGTATATTGTCAAAATGTTCGGTATTATCGCATATATTGTCGTTAAATGTCGTATTATGACGTATATTGTCAACATGTATACAAATTTTTGTATACATTTAATCATAGTTTTAACAAAGACATACACAACGCTGAAAAATACACAGATCAAGACATACAGCCCCATAAATTGCTGGGGTGTGACTGTTCAAACAATATGAATGCATGCAACGAATTTAACAACTGTGACAGCTTATTAAAAGTTCCTCAGACTCACGGAGAACGTGTAATTCAGTGCCTTAATATGCGAAAATACGCTAAAATACGCCAAAATGTCAAAATACGCTAAAATACTCTAAAGTACGCTAAAAAACTCTAAAATATGCAAAAATAAGCTAAAATACATGAAATATGCTAAAATACGTTGCAATACACTAAAATACGTCAAATTACGATAAAATACATTAAAATACGCCAAAATGCATTAAAATACGCCGAAATACGTCATAATACGCTCAAATATGTCAAAATACTCTAAAATACGCAACAATACGATAAAATACGTCAAAATACGCAAAAATACGTCAAAATACGCAACTAATGATATTTCCACACATACATATAACACGGCACTATACAATACAAGTGGATTTCAAACAAGTATGTAATCATAGAATACGATAATTGCACGCAACCGAACGTCACCGAAACGACACATGTTGAAGGAATACGTCATAAAATGATAAAATATGCGAAAGTTCGTCAAAAAACGATACATATACGCGTCGAACCGAGGAAAACACGATAAAAACAAATTTTCTTATTATACCATATACGATCGTATAGGCCTATGTTGTATCGTATAGCAGATTAATACGCATCGTATAGGCCTATACGATGCGTATTAACCTCTGAATTCTCAAAAATTCCTATGAATTCTCAAAAATACCCCTGAATTTATCAAAAAATATGGGTATTTCAGTAATTTCAGGGATATAATACGCATCGTACAGGCCTATACGATGCGTATAAGATGATTCGATACGATGCATATGGCCCTATATGCATCGTATTGATAAATTCATGTTTTTTTTTCTTTTTTGTTTTATAATGTATAAAAAATGTTTTATATCTTAGGTTTTTTTAAATGTTTTACTTGTAAATTTAAAAAAAAAAAGTGTAGTATATAATACGGTTATAACATAGATAGTATAGTATAATAAACATGTAACAAACCTATACGACATGATAAATTTTTAAAAATGTTTTTAGTTTAAAAAATAAAAGAATTCTTTTATTAAAGTTTGTTAAAACTATGATTAAATGTTTACGAAAATATGTAAAAAAAGTGTATTATATAATACGGTTATAACATAGATAGTATAGTATAATAAAATGTAGCAAACCTATACGACATGATAAATTTTAAAAAATGTTTTTTGTTTAAAAAATAAAAGAATTATTTTATTAAACTTTGTTAAAATTATGATTAAATGTATACAATAATTTGTAAAGAAAAAAAAACCAAAGCAATACGACCCGTATTGGTCCAGCCAGCCGCCAGACAAGAACTGACACATGTAGATTTGACTTTTGACTTTTGAACCAATACGACTCATATAGGTATGTACGACCTGTATTGAAAAAGTAAAGTGTACGGATAGATAATTAGGTGTGCCAATAGAATTCCCTTTATTTCACCTTAAATCTCTCTTTTCAATTTATTCCTCGGCTTTATTCGTACTAAAAAAACTATTTGTATAGTTTACTATTTTTTAATTTTATTTACGAAAATAGTAAAGCGCTTTCTAACAGCGACACAAGCAATTAAAATGAAGCATCTCAAAATATAATTGTTTTTTTTAACCTTAAACAATACTTTTATTCCACACCTAATTTTACATCAACAACATATTCAAATTGTTAGTAAGAAAGTAGCCAACCACCTGAAAATTCCTCACCGAAATTACATATAATTAAAACATAAAAATAGCCCTTTCCTAACCAACTTCAAATTTTAACCATTTATTCCACTACAGATTTGATTTTTTTCCTCTGTATTTGATCCATGAGAAGGATGTTGTCTGCATAGCAGCATCTCTCCAAATATTATCTCTAAATTCACCCTCTACAAAATATAATTGTATATAATCAATAAATGATAACAAAATGTGCTGGCTCATTAAATACTGGGAACTACTCATTGTACACTATATTAGAAACTGTTGACCAAGACTATTGGTTCACATCTCTACAAGCAACCCGTTCTTTCTGTCCACTCATTTCTTATCTCCAATTACAACACAACACTCCTTTCTTTCTTATCTTCACTTTGATCTTGTTAACATTCATAGCATCCAGATTACACACCAACTACCCTCATTCCAATTTCCGGTAAACCTCTTCACTGTTAGTTAACAATGGCTGAAACTGCTGCATCCGCCCTCCTCAATGTCATCTTTGAGAAGCTAACCGATGAAGCCTTCAAGAAATTTGCTCGCTCTCAGAAGATTGATTCTGAACTCAATGAACTGCAGAGCACACTCTCCCATATCCAACGTCTGCTTACTGATGCTTCTGAGAAAGAAATAACTGAAAAAGCTGTTAAAAATTGGCTCAACCGTCTCCAACATTTGGCTTACGACATCGATGACGTACTCGACGATGTGGCTACCGAAGCTATGCGTCGTGAGCTGTCACAGGAATCTGAGGCGATCATCAGCAAGGTAAGAAACCTCATAGTCCCAACTTGCTGCACAAAATTCTCACTAAGTCAACGACTGCATCACAAGTTAGATAGTATCAACACCAAGCTACAACATCTAGAGAACCAAAAGGGTGATCTTGGTTTGATTGTGAAAAATGAAAAGCCAAAAAGTACTAGTAGAAGAAATGAATCATCTTTGCTAGAATCTGATGTTGTTGGGCGTGAAGGTGAGAGAGAAAAGTTGATCAACAAGTTGTTGCAGGATGAACCGTCTAAAGAAAACTTTATCATCGTACCCATCGTTGGTATGGGTGGGGTGGGGAAGACCACTCTGGCTAGAATATTGTACAACGATACGCGAGTGAAGGATCACTTTGAACTCATGACATGGGTTTGCGTGTCCGATGAGTTTGATATATTTAAAATAAGTGAAACCATCTATCAATCTGTGGCTACAGAAAACAAGCAGTTTAAAGATATAAATCAGCTTCAAATTGCTCTTAAAGAGAAACTTGACGGCAAACGATTTCTATTAGTGCTCGATGATGTGTGGAATGAAAACTATGACGACTGGGAAAACCTAGTGCGTCCATTTCGTTCTGGTGCTACCGGAAGTCGGGTAATTATGACAACTCGCCAGCAGCAACTGCTCAAAAAGATAGGTTTTAATCATCTAGACCATCTCGAGCATTTGTCGCATGACGATGCTCTGTCTTTATTAGCTCTACATGCATTGGATGTGGATAACTTTGACTCACACGCAATACTTAAACCACAAGCTGAAGGTATAGTAAAAAAGTGTGGTTGTTTGCCTTTGGCTATAAAGGCAATCGGAAGGCTGTTGAGAACGAAGACAGATGGAGAAGAATGGAATGATGTGTTGAACAGTGAGATATGGGATTTAGAAACTGCTAATGAAATTGTTCCAGCCCTCAGGCTAAGTTATCATGATCTTTCTGCCGATTTGAAGCGATTGTTTGCTTATTGCTCTTTGTTCCCTAAGGATTTTTTGTTTGAAAAAGAAGAGTTGGTATTATTATGGGTGGCTGAAGGGTATCTGAATGAGTCAGTTGCAAACAAGTCACCAGAATGCTTGGGCCATGAATGTTTTGAGAAATTGCTATCGAGGTCCTTTTTCCAACGCGCACCTAGTGGTGAACCCTTTTTTGTGATGCATGATCTCATGAACGACCTGGCCACATTTGTTGCTGGAGAATATTTTTTAAGGTTTGATAATCAGATGGAGATGACGGAGGAAGCTTTAGCCAAGTACCGACATATGTCATTTATTCGTGAGGAGTATGTAGCTTTCCAGAAGTTCGGGGCATTTGAAAAGGCCAGAAGTTTGAGAACATTGTTAGCGGTATATGTTGGGGTAGATCAAGGCTGGAAGGATTTTTACTTATCCAGCAAGATTTTGGTTGACTTGCTTCCTCAGCTACCCCTGTTAAGGGTTCTTTCTTTGAGGCGTTTTAACATAAGTGAGGTACCAAATTCCATTGGTACTTTGAAGCACCTGCGGTATCTTAATCTATCTCATACAAATATAAACGAGTTGCCTGAGAATGTTGGCAATCTTTATAATTTACAGACATTGATAGTTTCTGGATGTAGGAGTTTGGCCAAGTTGCCCAAAAGCTTCTCGAACCTCAAAAAGTTGAGGCATTTTGACATCAGAAATACTCCACTTTTGAAGAAGTTGCCTTTGGGAATTGGTGAGTTGAAATGCCTACAGACCCTTACTAGGATTATCATCGGAGGAAACAATGGCTTTGCAATAACCGAGCTTAAGGGGTTGAAGGATCTCAATGGGGAAATTTCCATCGAGGGGTTGAACAAAGTGCAGAGCTCAATGCATGCACGAGAGGCGAACTTATCTTTCAAAGGAATTAACAAGTTAGAGTTGAAATGGGATGATGGGTCTGCAAGTGAAACACTTGAGAAGGAAGTTCTCAATGAGCTAAAGCCCCGCAGTGATAAGTTGAAAATGCTTGAGGTTGAGTGTTACAAGGGAATGGAGTTTCCAAAATGGGTTGGGGATCCATCTTTTAATAGATTGGTTCATGTGTCGCTACGCGCTTGTAGAAAATGTACATCTCTACCGCCACTTGGGCGACTCCCTTCACTTGAAATTCTAAGGTTTGAAGATATGTCGAGTTGGGAGGTATGGTCAACCAATAGCGTGGCAATGTTTCCATGCCTTCGAGAGCTTCAAATAAAAAATTGTCCCAATTTGATTGATGTCTCACTTGAAGCATTACCTTCACTAAGAGTATTAACAATATATAAATGTTGTGAAAGTGTGCTGAGAAGTCTGGTTCAAGCAGCTTCATCAACCACTAAATTGGAAATAAGATCAATTTTATGGCTTACGAATGAGGTGTGGAGAGGTGTTATTGAGAATTTAGGGGCAGTAGAAGAACTAAGCATAAAACATTGTGATGGAATAAGATACCTATGGGAATCAGATGCAGAGGCAAGTAAAGTTCTTGTAAATTTAAAGGAATTGGAGTTATCTGAATGTAATAATTTGGTGAGTTTAGGAGAGAAAAAGGAGGATGAGGATAACATTGGGAGCAACCTCCTATCATCTCTTAGGAAGTTGGAGATAAAGTCATGTGAAAGTATGGAGCATGTGTGTTGTCCAAATAGCATTGAGAGTTTATTTATCGATGGGTGTAGTTTAGTTAGACATGTCTCCTTCCCAAGAGCAACAACAACAGGTGGAGGAGGGCAGAGTCTCAAGTCACTTACTATAGATATAGGTTTTTGTAAAAATCTAAAATCAATGAGTCACTCCACTCACCTCACCTCTTTGTCAATAAGTTATTGTAAAAACATGGAGTTATTTTCTGATCTTCATCAGCTATCAAATCTCACCTCGTTGTGTATAAATGGATGTAAAAACGTAGAGTCATTTCCTAACCTCCAGCTTCCGAATCTCACAAATCTGATTATCACAAGATTCAAAAACATGAAGGCATTTGGTGACTTGCAGCTACCAAATCTAATCAGATGGTGTATATATAATTGTGAAAATCTGGAGTCATTTCCAGACCTTCAGCTATCCAATCTCACCATGTTAAAAGATATGTGGATCAGCAATTGTCCAATGATTGATGCTTCCTTTCCTCGTGGGCTTTGGCCTCCTAATTTGTGTTCCCTTAAGATAGGGAGGTTGAAAAAGCCCATCTCAGAATGGGGCAATCAGAATTTTCCAGCTTCCCTTGTTGAACTGAAGTTACATAATGAACCTGATGTGAGGAACTTTAGTCAATTGTCCCACCTTTTCCCTTCTTCTCTTACATCTCTGGAGATAAACTTATTTGATAATCTGGAATCACTTTCAACGGGACTCCAACACCTCACATCCCTTCAACATCTGTCCATTTCCTTCTGCCCAGAGATGAAACATCTACCAGAGACGCTGTTACCTTCACTTTTGAGTTTGAGAATACTTTATGGATGCCCAAAATTGAATGAAAGGTGTGAAGGAAGAGGCTCCCACTACTGGCCCCGAATCTCTCATATCCCCTGCATCTACATACGTGAGCGATTGCCCTAAATTGAAAGAAAGGTGTGCAGAAAGAGGCTCCCACTACTGGCCCCTCATCCACATATAAGAGACTAATAAAGGTACATGTTTATTAAATAGCTAGCAATTGTTTCTTACATGGACATAATTGCTAGTCGTCAGTGGCGAAGCTTGACCCGAATGACGAGGGGTCGAAAACGTATATACCAAAAGATTTTTATAGAACCAGGGGGTCGAAAACGTATACATCCAAAAATTTCTATACGAAAACTACATATATAACACTACTGAGCGAAAAGTTCGGGGGTCGGGCGCCCCTCCCCGCCCCTTCTATACTTCGCCACTGCTAGTCGTTGTTTCAAATATATAACCCTTACATTCTTCTTCTTTCTTCTGTAGTCAATGGAAATAAATTTCCTGCCGTACACCGGAGGAAAAACGACATCGCACCACCACCTTCACATCCTATCGGATTTCTAAACCCATCACAGCCGATGGCTTCATTGACGGCAGTTATTTTTTCGGCGACACATCATCGAACTGCTGCTCACACCCTCAGGTAACAATTAGCATCGTCACACCTCTATTTATTTATTTTTAAAGTTTTGGGCTCCTGGTTTCTTTCTAGTTTGGGCCTGGCCCAGTACTGTTCTAATGTTGGAAGCCCAACTGGTCCCATCTATAGAATATAGTAGATGTGCACATTTGTTATTTTTTATTTAGCAAAACCAGCTCAGTTTGGCCAGGTTGTTTGGTTAAAACCTTTTTGAGTCAAAATCGGTTGGGTTGTAATCGGTTTGGGTCGCGTTGATAATCTGGTCTTCTTCTCTTACAACTCTATGCATATTCGAATTTGATAATCTGGAATCCATTTCAACGGGACTCCAACACCTCACATCTCTTCAACATCTTGGAATTTGGGGATGTCCAAAGGTGAACTATCTACCAGAGACGCTGTTACCTTCACTTTTGAGTTTGACAATACAGTATAATTGCCCAAAATTGAAAGAAAGGTGTGAAGGAAGAGGTTATTAGTGTGTATTGTTAGTACTCATATAGAGTTAGTTATGTCAGTTAGTCTGTCACCTAGGGTTTGCTAGTGTGACTTTCACTGTCACCTGGAGTTAGAGGCGGTGACTTTTTTTCTATATATATGAATGTATGTGTACGTTGTTACATGAATAAAAATATGATATCATTCTCATCCTTTCCTTTATGGTATCAGAGCAACCATCAGTGGTGATCTGATCCTTTCTTCATTTCAGTTTCAGTGAAACTCCTTCCGCAGCTCTGTTCTTCTTCTACTTTCTGTTCATATTCTGATCTGATCTGTTTTCATGCCTACTACATCAAATTCAGCCACTCAATCCCCAACATCATCATTCATGAATGATGTTACATCTTCAAATCACAATAGCTTACCTAATATCACAAAACTTTATGCCGTTTAAACTTGATAATGAGAATTTTCTCAACTGACAACATCAGATTCTCACAATTCTGAAAACTTTAGGCTTGTTATAGTTCTTGAATCGAAATTTCGAACCACCAGTTGAAGAATGTTAGTCAATATTAGATCAGAGATTTTAGGGATTTCATATTTATTGCAATTGATTTATGTTTCCTTTTATTATGTCTTTTATTGTCCTATATAAGGACCTCCTAATGTACTCAATAATATAACATAATACAATACTCTGGTTTGATTTGGTATCAGAGCCTCAAATCAAATCACGTATTTATCCCAAAAAAAAAGAACGGCAACCATAACCCTACTGCCGCCAATCAACAGCCCTGCGACAAGAACCCTACTGCCGCCAATCAACAGCAGCCGGAAACCCTAACAGCAGCAGCACTGTTTACTGCAGCCGTCACCACCTTTACCCTCCAGCTTTCCTCCCTCTATTCTAATCACTATGGCAGCCATTACAACCTTAACAAACCAGGAGAAAACTATTCACAACTCTCACAAATTCGCCTTTAACCTAAAACCTACCAACTATGGCCATTGGAGATCAATGATAGAACCTTTCTTGGTCTCTCACAACTTGTTCGGCTATGTGGATGGTACCATCCCATGCCCACAACAGCAGGTCACAACAGGAACTGCTACAACTGATAACCCAAGTTATCTCCCATGGGTCGCGAATGACACCCATGTTCGGTTGTTGATTACATCAACCGTGTCTGAAGAATCTTTCCAGCATGTCCAAGGTAAAACGTCTCGTGAGATTTGGCTTTCATTAGAACGTGCCTACGCACCAGTTACCTCTTCTCACGAGTTTACTCTAAAAAGTCAACTCCTTAGAATCACCATGAAAGGTGATGAGAAACACGCTGAATACCTAAGCCGAGCCCAAGAATACGCTACTGCCCTAGCTAACATTGGCGAACCCATGAAAGATAAGGATATAGCCATGCTTACACTCTCGGGACTCCGTGAAGAATACAATGGTCTTAAGGCAAACTTGCTGGCGCGGTCTCCTCCTGTTACCTTCAATGAACTTCATGGCCTCCTCAGTGATCATGACTACATGATTGCCAAAATCCATGGTGTGTCTTCTGCAGCCTCAAACCCGCAAGCTTTTCTGGCTATTGCTGCACCTACGGCAGCCCCACCACCCAACCTTAATACAGTCCAACAACAACTCAGCAACCTCCAACTTATGGCTGCACAGTTTGGGTATCAACTGAATCCTATGGGAGCTTCCAACTCACAACCACAAGCGTTTTTTGCACCCAGATCTGTCAATTCTAACAGAGGCAGCCGTGGCTCTCGGGGATCCTCACGAGGACAGCCGCGCAACAACTCCAACAATCGTTCTCGTGACAACAACGGTACAAGACAGTTTGCTTGGGCCTCCACTCAGAACATGGTTTATGGTCACTGCAATCGCTGTGGCATTGGCCACCTACCATCTCAGTGTCCAAACCAGTCCAATCAATCTCGCGTGACTCCACAGGCCAACTTTTCTGCTCACTCGGGCGTTGCCTCCCAAGCTGGCTTTACTTGGGTGTCTGACACTGGAACAAATGATCATTCTTCTCCAGACTTATCTAGTCTCGACAACGCTGAGCCCTATTATGGTAATGACTCTCTCCTTGTTGGTAATGGTAATCCCCTACCTATTTTGCACATTGGCTCCACCAAACTTTACTCCCCTCATAAAACCTTTAACCTAAATAACATTCTTCACGTCCCTACACTTAAAAAGAATTTATTATCTGTCCAAAAGTTTTGCCATGATAATGACGTCTTTTTTGAATTTCACTCTTCTTATTTTGTTGTGAAGGACGAGTCTACACGCACCACCCTCCTAACGGGTCCAAGTGAACAGGGCTTGTACTACATCCGCCTTCCTCGTTTTCAGTCTATTCCAAAAGTCGCTTTCACTACTGTCAAGGCTTCCTCCACAACTTGGCATCAACGTCTTGGACATCCTCATGCTCAAGTTTTTCAGTCTATTGTTTCACATTGTTCTTTACCTGTTTCAAATAAACTTTCAAATTCATTATGTACCTCTTGTCAGCAGGGCAAGTCTTCAAAACTTTCTTTAGCAAATTCAAATTTTCGTAGCACTCATGTCTTGGATTTGGTTTATTGTGACGTTTGGGGCCCTGCGCCCACTTTATCTATTGATGGTTGTCGTTTTTTTCTCTTATGTGTTGATCATTACACTAGGTATATGTGGTTTTATCCATTGGTGCATAAATCTGATGTTTTTCCTGCCTTAACTAATTTCATAAAAATGTCAGAAAGACAATTTAATACTAAACTGAAAAGCATTCAATCTGATTGGGGTGGCGAGTTTCGAAATCTCACACATTTTTTTAATAATCTTGGAATCATCCACCGACGTTCGTGCCCTCACACCAGTGAACAAAATGGGACTGTCGAACGCCGCCATCACCACGTTGTGGAAACTGGGCTTACCCTTTTAGCTCAATCTCATCTTCCTCAACGCTTCTGGCAATTTGCCTTCGAGACGGCTGTCTACTTAATTAATCGACTCCCTTCTCGTGTCTCATCCAACAAGTCCCCTTTTGAACACATTTTTAAACGTAAACCTGATTACTCCTTTTTACGTGTCTTTGGGTGTCAATGTTTTCCTTATCTTTGTCCATATAATCGTCATAAGATGGAATTTCGGTCCACTCCGTGTGTATTTCTTGGTTACAGCCCTGTTCACCATGGTTACCGGTTCTTTGACCCAACCTCAGAACGAATATATATTGCCCGCCATGTTCGCTTCAACGAACATATATTTCCTTTTCACAATCCGACACCCATGCCACCTACCTCACAAACTGAGCCTCCCTATATCTCCATCTTTCCTGACCTGCCACCCGACCTCCCCGTTGAACCCCCTACGTCACCCACACCTTCCTCAACACCTCACGGCCCATCTATCCCAACCGAACCTACACCTCAAAACCCACCAGACCAAACCGACCCCTCACCCTCTCCTACCAACTCGCCTGCTGCCACTCTACACCAAACACCCACACTTGTCTCAACCAATACGCAAGCCAATCCACCTCCTCGGCCTAGACCACCCAACCTACGACCCAATCCCAAACAAACCACTCCCTACAATCCTGCAGCTTTCACTGCCACTACTTCCCCTATCTTACCCACCGAACCCACCTCATTTACCATTGCCAACAAATCCTCGGAGTGGCGTCATGCCATGGCTGAAGAGTTGGAGGCACTTTATAAGAATGGGACATGGTCACTTGTTCCACCTGTCAAAAATACTAACGTTGTTGATTGCAAGTGGGTTTACAGGTTGAAAAAAAATCCAAATGGAAAGATTACCCGCTACAAAGCACGACTTGTTGCTAAAGGATTTCACCAACAACCAGGAGTTGACTATCATGAAACCTTCAGCCCGGTTGTTAAACCGGCAACTATTCGCACCATCTTATCACTGGCAGTTACACAAAAGTGGCCACTTCGACAACTAGATGTTCAAAACGCCTTCTTACATGGGGATCTTCAGGAAACAGTTTACATGAAACAACCTCCCGGGTTTGTTGATCCCACCAAACCGAATCATGTGTGCTTGCTGCACAAGTCTCTCTATGGGCTTAAACAAGCCCCTTGTGCATGGTTCACTCGGCTTTCTACGGCGTTGCAACAAATTGGTTTTTATGGATCCCGAACTGACCCCTCATTGTTTATTCTAAATTCCAATGGTACTATTGTCTATGTTCTTGTTTACGTATATGACATCATCATTACTGGAAATCATCCATGGGCAGTCACTAATGTTATAACTCGTCTGAGCTCTCTTTTTGCGGTTAAGGATCTTGGTCGTCTACATTATTTCTTGGGTATCGAAGTGGTTCATCATAATTCTGATCTAATTCTCTCCCAGCGTAAATACATTATGGACATTCTTCATCGAGCTGGACTGACAGACTGCAAGCCAGTCACATCTCCTATGAGTACTTCTCATGTGTTACTTCCAGATGACAGTCCGCTTCTTGATGACCCTTCTCGATACCGGCAAACGGTGGGTGCTCTTCAGTATGTCACGTTATCTCGTCCGGACATTGCTTTTGCTGTGAACAAGGTGTGTCAATTCATGCATGCCCCAACTGAAAACCATTGGGTTGCGGTAAAACGAATACTACGTTATCTTAAAGGCACGGCTCATCTTGGCTTATTGTTTCGTCATGGTTTGGGGTCCCAACTCCAGGTTTTTTCTGACTCTCACTGGCAACGAGCTGTTATTCAGGCTTACTCTGATTCTGACTGGGCTGGTTGTCCTGTCGACCGTCGATCCACCGGGGAGTACGCTATCTACTTTGGCTCAAATCTTATTTCGTGGGCTGCCCGAAAACAACGAACTGTCTCTCGGTCTTCAACATAATCAGAATACAAGGCAATCGCTGACACTGTAGCAGAGTTTATCTGGTTAAGGTCTCTTCTTCGAGAACTTGGGTTGGTTAATCACTCACCGACACTTTGGTGTGATAATCTCGGAGCAACTTATCTCTCTGCAAATCCGGTCTTTCATGCGCGCACAAAGCACGTCGAAGTTGATTATCACTTTGTTCATGAACAGGTCACTCAAGGAAAGCTGAATGTCAAGTTTATCTCCACCGATGACCAAATTGCTGATGTATTTACAAAGCCCTTGTCCTCACAAAGATTTGATTTTCTACGGTCCAAGTTGCAGGTCGTTCCCCGCCCTCAACTTGCGGGGGAATGTTAGGCAATATTAGATCAGAGATTTTAGGGATTTCATATTTATTGCAATTGATTTATGTTTCCTTTTATTATGTCTTTTATTGTCCTATATAAGGACCTCCTAATGTACTCAATAATATAACATAATACAATACTCTGGTTTGATTAATAAGAAGCCAGAGAGAAATGGAATCGTTCAGATGCATATGTTTCCGCCTTTCTTACTGCAAATCTGTCTTCTTCTCTAGTTCATTTGGCAAGAGGTACTGTTTCATCTTCAGATCTGTGGCAAAGAATTGAGGAATCATTTAATCAACAAGTTTTTGCTAATCAAAACTTGTATCGAACACGATTTCATCTTTTAAAACAAGAAAATATGTATGTTGTTGAGTTTTGTGATACTGCAAAGAGTTTGTATGATTCACTGATTGCAATTGGTGATCCAATCACTGAAGATGCATTGGTACTTCAAATCATCAATGGTTTGCATTCTGATTTCAGAATATTTGTTACTAATATTGAAACAAATGATATAAAACTATCATATACTCAGTTGCGAGCAAAACAGATTCAATCTTCATACAGATTGTAGTTTTTGTTGATGAGATTATGTAATAACAAATATAAAGCCATAAGCCCATACATACAGAGTTTTAAAACAATAATCTATATTATAATCTTTATAGGATTCTCAATCTTTGACTTATCTCTTAATAATAAGGCTAATATATATCTGCTAATAACAATCATATAATAATAATTCAGAGTGATATATGTTTGTTACTGAAACTGGCCTTTGTTGTTATTTTTGCTAGAACGTTGAGGAATACTATGGTAGTTGGGTGACTCATTATTTCGTGTAATATTTGTGTTTCATAATTTATGTTCTCTTTCTCAGATAAAGCTAAGCATTGCAGGGAAGGATACTATCAAGGAGGATGATTTTGATGAATGGAGTTCCAATTCTTTACTTAAAGATGATGATATTATATCAAGCATATCAGGTTCAGAAAACGAAGATAACAGAGAATTCGGTGGCCATGGTGATTTAAGTAGGGGATTGTTGGTGAGTACAAAACAGAAAGTTTCTATACGTCTGCCAAATGGAGAATCAGTTTCATTCTGGAAGTGCTTGCTTTTAGGTGACAATGAGAAAATTCGCTTTGAACATGATTTATCTGGACCCATAAAGGATGATGATACGCCGTTTTTGACAGTGAGGGAACTGATTGAGAAACTGCTCAATGTGATCAACGAGCCTAGAAACAATACATGTTTGAGAGTTATCTTGCTTGCTAGCGCTGGTCATTTTGCTGGTTGTGTCTTTGATGGAAACACTGTTGTCACCCACAAAACATTCCACAGGTTTGTCCTTTTCTTAAATGTTCTATTTTTAGGTACATTTTGAGTTCAACTTAATTTTTTTTTTCAAAATAAAGTTTGCTTAGGAACTTGAAACTGATCTCCTTTTGACTGGACATACCACACACTTCGTCACTTTTTAACTAGTATAATACCCATGCGTCGTCGCTCAGGACGTCTCCTTCTAAATATAGTAATACTATTGGCATATGGTATGCTTACACATTAAGAAACATGTATTAAATTAGGTATAAAACATAAAAGTAAGTAATATCAAATTAACAATCAACGAAAGTAAACCATAGTAGTATAGTATAATCATATTGATCAAAATGTGTAAAACTAAGACTATGAGAGAACTTTTGGATGATTTCTGGTTATCTGACCAGTTTGAGATGAAAACACAAACCAAATAAAAAATAAAAAGAAAATACTTAGGTAGGAATCTATGAACTGGTGGAACGAATGATATTTTTTCATGCTTTATGATAGACTAACAAGTCCTCCTTCATTGTCACTGTTCTTATGATGTTTAGTGTGCACAAGATAAAATAATATGGTACCAGGACAGTAGGCTCTAATATGCAGTTTTAGTCTTATTAGGTTCACTTCTACTAGTAGGTCTCTGTTACATGACTTAACTGCTCTGTTGCTTTCAAACTAAATATGGTCAGTTGGGAAAAATGCTAAAAATGCTACCTTTTTCACGTAGATATGTAGCAAGGGCAAAAGCTGGTAAGAAGCAATCGGCAGAAGATGCTGGTGGCAATATTGCACATTCTGCAGGAGCTTCAATTCGACGGCACAATGAACTTGCTTTAACCAAGGCATGTTTTAACATACTTTTTTTTTTAAATTAAAATATATACATACATATTCCACTTTTGGAAGGTTGTTGTTTTGACCTATATAGTCAAAGTAAGACAGATAAAAGAACAAATATGAAATAGATGACTTTGTGAATGCATAGTAGTTTCATAACACAGAAGGCTGCATTTGTCAAACACTTTCGTTTATTTCTTGCATGCTGTAATTGTTTTTTAGTTCTTTGACTGATTCTCATTTAACATTTAGGATATCCGCGAACTACTCACTGCATGGAAGACGTATTTTGATCTATCTACTGCTATTTTCATTCATGCTCCTTCACACAACCGAAAACAGCTCTTTACTGGTGAAAATCCATGCTTCAGATGCCAGTAACATGTTATCAGACACATCCCATTAACAGTTCAAAGGCCAACATTCAAAGAAGCTCAACGGTTATATACAATATTGACACAAATCTCCACTGAACCAGATGAAGAAATATCACCTGTTATCAAAGAAGATTCAACAAGTACACTTGTCACAGAAAACACAAATAATAACCTGAAAATTGAGAATCTTTCAGAAGATGATCTTGTTAAAAATGTGCAAAGAGTGCATATGTCATTGCCTTTACATGAAGCAGCAAAAGCTGGAAATGCAGAGAAAGTTCTGGAACTACTAGAACAAGGTTCTGATCCTTGTGTTATAGATGAAAGGGGACGGACTGCTTATAGGCTTGCAGCTGGTAAAGAAGTAAGGAATACGTTTAGACGTTTTATGGCGTTGAACCCGGATACGTGGGATTGGCAAGCTGCCAAAGTTCCCAGCCCGTTAACAAAAGAAATGGAAGAATCTCAGAACGTAAAGCAGGTATCTTCTGCAGTGTATAGTTTTGTCTATATTGTTCCTGCTCATTTATATACTTGATTGTGTATAGTAGTCTGAAATCGGCATATTTAGAGGTGGCTAGATGGATTGGTGGGTGGATCGCGTAATGGGTCAATGGGCCAGGCTGGTTGGTTTAGGCAGCACACGCTTTATTGTCCCTTTGAAAGGTTTTTGACAGGCCTGGCAAATGGGTCGGGTTGGGTGGGTTTGGGTTGCGGGTCAAAACGGGTTTGGGTCAGAACGGGTTCGGGTCGAAACGGGTCGATTTAAAAAAAGGTTATTTTGGTTCTGGTCGGAACGGGTTCACTCAGAACGGGTTTCGGGTGACCCATTCCCTTCTAGTTATTTCTTTTTTGACACATTTTAGATGAGGCATGATCCAAGTCTTCCATTTTAAAAGTAAATGGGCTCGTATTGCCGCTGAGGTAGCATTATCAGTGTTTCATCTATATGTTGCATGATTTTTTTTTTCTCTTTTAGGTATCCAGAAGGCTATAATATATTAAGTTTCTGATAATTTCTGAGATGCTGTATAAATATGAAGTGTTATTGTTGTCCTGTGGTTACTAATACCCAACTTTATATAATTGTTTTTAAGGCGAATAAGGATGCTAAAAGGAAAGCAAGAGCCAAAGAGCTGAAACGGATACACAAAGCTACAAAAAAGAAGGCTAAGGTGTTTATTTTATTTCGTTTTCTTTTTTCTAACATGAAACGTGATAATGCAATCTTCATTGAACTTATTTATATCCTTTTCAACGGGTTTCAAGAAAATATAGTTCAAAATGACCCGTTTTAATACAAATGGGTTGAAATTGTGACCTTTGGTTATTAAATGATCATCAGTTATCCTTTTGAAGTTTCCCTGTGAAAACCATTACCATACAATTATTGGTGTATTCAACTTGCTACATATAACTTGTATTGTTGTCCCATAAAAACTGTAGTATTATAATTTTCAACTATTCCATGAATTTGTAAATAAAAAATTTGGGAAGTTTTCTAGTAAAACTATTATAAAAATGAAGGAAAAATTACACTTTCCGTCCTTTATGTTTGTATCAGATTGCAATGGATAGCCTTTAACTTTAATAATTACAGTCACAATCCTTTATTTGAAAAACTCATTACACGTTAGGTCCTTTAGCACTAACCAAGTTAAAATTTTCAGTTAGCTCTGGTCAATTAAGGGTAATTTAGTCATTTTACTAACTTAATTCGTATTTAATATAGTTTTATTAAAAAAAAAACAAGTCAACTAACAATATTGCTTCCCTAAAGTCAACACCCTCTTTTTCCATGAACTAGCCTAAACTTCATAAACCACTCCGGACACCATTCGACCACCACTGCCACCACCACTCCGGCCACCACCTAACACCCTCACCTGCTTATATCCTTCGTCGGAGATTCAACAAAACCTTATTATTACCCAAAGTGAATTCCGATGCCCTCTCTGCACATCCACATAACCTTATTATTACTCAAAGCCCAAACAAGTAAATTCAACCGGTAGTGAACCCATTTGATCACACAATTCAACAGATCTGTACAGATCTGTACGAACCTGAATACAATTGAAGAGTTTGTAATCCTTGGTATCGGCTTCACAATTCAACAGATCTGTACAGATCTGTACGAACCTGAATACAATTGAAGAGTTTGTAATCCTTGGTGTCGGCTTCATAATTCAACAGATCTGTACGAGCAAGACGCTTTTGAGCCAAGAATCCAGCATTGTGTAACATCAATTTCTCCACCTCCCTCGGTGACAACTTCATATCTACACAAACATCACCGTGAGTGGTTTAAAATGATGATAGAATGTATATAATATACGTATAGTAATACAAATTCGAGAAATAAACTAAATAAACAGAGATTCGAAAACTGGAATGGAATTCTGACCGGCGATTGGAAGTAGATGCTGTGATAGTGAGCTTCAGAGTGAAGGATGCGTTGACCTCGTGATATGAATCGAAACTGTTATGATTGGAGTGGGGGGCGGTAATGGTGGTGGTGTGTAGTGGTTGCGATGGGGTGGTGTGAGGGTGGGTAGTGGTGTAGTGATTGAATAGAGGCAGAGAGGAGTTGCAGGTTTGGATAGAAACCCTAATGAGGGATTTGGGGGAGAAGGGAGAATTTATATGCTGGGTAGATGATAGGTGAATGGACTTAAATGCCCTCATGTGCCAAACACGTGACCAAAACTAACTTAATTTTTTAACTGGGTTTGGGGTAAAGGATGAAACGTGCAACATGTTTTCCAAATAAAGGACTGTGACTGTAATTATTAAAGTTAAAGGCTATCCATTGCAACCCGCTATAAACATAAAGAACGAAAAGTGTAATTTATCCAAAAATGAATTTAAGACATTTAACTAATAGTAAAACTTTCTTCTTATATTAATGAAATTCATAAAAGACTAACCAAGGTTCTATTAAAATTCAATTTGCAGGAGGGCGTTCCGTCCAGCCATCAAGGAACTCGCCGGATTTCCAGTAGGGTTGCGGGAGCTTTGGTTTTGGTTTTTGGGAGTCTGGTGATGATAGCCTTTGGTCAAATGGTCAAAGGTAGGTGGTGGTTAGCAAAAAAGTAGTCAAATGGTTTGAAATCGCGAATGCTAGAAATTTGCAATATTTTTTTTTCTTTGGAACCTTTTTGGGTCTCCAAAACACACACAACATTAAGAACGCTTAACTTTTAGTTTCTTTATCATTGCAGGAAGAAACCACAAAGAACGCAAGATGATTAAATGGGGGTGATTCGTATACTTTAAAAGTTATTCTTACACCCTAAAATACAACGTAAGTAGCATGTTGTCATTCGACGACCATAAGTTTCTTTTGTATAGATGTTAACTTTGACCTATTTACTTATAGTTTCATTGATATAACTTCTATTTCACATCTTATGAGTAACGCTAAAAAAGTCAAATGAGTTTAAAGCCTGGCACTGTTATCCCAGATCACTGCTGTTCCAGGATCGTGTGCGAAACCTAGCCAATAGTTGTTCCTGTCAGCCGTTCACAAAAAATAAAGGATGTTCCTGTCAGCCGTTCACAAAAAAGGATGTTTTATAAAGGTATTATACATTTACCTAAGGAGACTCACTACAAATGTTTTTTTGTAAATGGTTAACTTTATTTCGATTTATTTACTTATGAGTCTGTTGATCCAATTTTTTTTTATTTCTCTTTGCTGTATATTGAAGACTTGTGTAGAGTATATTTAAAGAATAAAACCTATTCAATCACTCAATAATTTGAAACTTATTCTTATTAGTCATATATGACACACTAACTAGTAACTATATCTAAAATACTAAAGTATTTAAAAAAAAGTGTTTTCGGACAACTACTAAATATATTTTAAACTTGCCAAAGTGATTGTGGTTTGTTTTATATTTAGTATTGTGGTAAAATGATTTAAGACTAACATCTGCAACATGATAAAGCAAGGGAAGAGAAGTTCCGGGGGCTTATGGTATCAAGAAGTTAGATTCTGGACCCATTTTCAAGATGTTCACTTTACCCCTCTATGTTCAAGTATGGTCTCTATTCTCATAGGATTCTTTTTGTAGTTTCCCGTTCAAATCTGTACTTGTTTTGCCCTCAAATTTGCCGTGACATCTTTGAACATTGACCTTTTTTTTCGAATGGCTAATTTATTTTTGGAAAAATTACAAGTTTTGTCCTTTATCTATATACCTTGTTTTCAGGCGGTGTACTTTTCAACGAATTTTGACAGGTTTTGCCCTTTATAGGGAATTTTGTTGCAAGTTACGTCCTTTGAGCCTAACCCAGTTAAATTTTTCTATTAATCTTATTACACATGGGTAATTTAGTCTTTTTACTTATTTAAAGGACAAAACTTGTAATTTATTCTTTAAAAAATATTTAAGAAAAATATATATACGTCTACACCTCTTCTCTTCACCCACCCATATGTCTAAGCTCCATCATTTCCCAAACGACGTCGTTCAACCCCCACCACCTCGCCACCGTCGTCCTCCCACCTGCCGGAACCGCCTCCCTCCCCACTCCACCACCACCACCGACGGGTTGTTGAGTTTGCCTAAGTTGTCACAGGTTGAGCTGCAAGATAATCTTTTGAGTGGTGAGTTTCCTGTGACTAAGTTGGGTTCGGTTAGCCTTGGTCAGTTGAGTTTGTCGAATAACAGGCTTACTGGACCGTTGCCGGCTAGTATTAGTAACTTTACTGGTTTGTAGAAGCTTTTGCTTGATGGTAAATTGGTAATGGGTTTACTGGGCCGATTCCGGATGAGATAGGGAGGCTGCAGCAACTGTCAAAGATTGATATGAGTAGCAATAATTTTTCTGGTAAGATTACGCCGAAGATCAGCAAGTGTCAGCTGTTGACGTACGTGGATCTCAGCCGGAACTAGCTTTCGGGTGAGGTTCCTACTGAAATCACAGACATGCACATTCTTAATTATTTGAATGTGTCGCGTAATCGTTTGGTTGGTAGGATTCCGGCGTCGATAGCATTTTGGGGGGTTTTTTGAATGTGCACATTATTAATTTTTTATTATTTTTGTGAAAATATGAACAGGGGAAGAAGGGGTTTGAAACTTTGAATTGTTCTAGGGTTTAAGAAGATTTTTTTTTTGTATGATATGTTGTACTTGGGGCATGTTTGGCTAAGCTTTTCAAAACAACTTATTGACTTATTGGCTTTTTGGAAAAGTCAGTATGGAGTGACTTATTGACTTATTGGTTTTTCCCCCTCACATACACCCTCATTGCCAAACATCATTTTGTAGCTTATGACTTTTCAAAAAACCAATAAGTCAATAAGTTGTTTCAAAAAGCTTAGCCAAACATGCCCTTGGTGCGTGAGAATTTGTTCATTGGCAGCATCAATGCAGCAGCAGATGTGCTTTATGTGTTGGAGAATGCAGGGGCAGCGGAAGATGGCTGTGGTGGGAGGTGGTGGTGGATGATGGTTGTGAAGGGTGGCGGGTGGTTGTGGTGGTGGGAGGTGGGAGATGGTGGTGGTAGATAAAGGTGAGAGAAAAAATAGAGAGAACTATGTGTGTTTGACTGTTTGTAGAGGTAGAGAGAGATTTTAATATTTACAAAGATATTAGTTTTTTAAATTCTTTTTGTTTTATTTTAAATTCTTTTTGTTTTATATATTAAAAAGATTTATAAATAAATGGGTATAAAGACTAAACTACCCATGTTTGATCAGACTTAACAAAAAAAAACTAACTGGGCCAAAGGACGTAACGTGCAACAATTTTTCCTATAAAGGAAAGAGCTGTCAAAATTCGTTGAAAAGGACACCAACTGCATAATGGTGTTAAAGATAAAGGACAAAACGTGTATTTTTTCCTTTATTTTTTATACTAATAATTATAATGCTTAGATTTAAACCTAAGACCTTCCTTTTAAGAGTAAGAGACATGTGCAAGGCTAACTCCACATTAACGAACACTAACATTATTTGTGGCAGCCACCACAAACGCTATCACCCTTGATTTCTTAAAGTAGAAGAAATATTTGTTTTAAATTTTTACGACATTTAAGTAGAATCTTGAATTGTTAATTTTCTTACTCCACATGACATGTTTAAATCATGTTAAAGGGAAATTAAAAACAATAAGTGTGCATTGTTTGAATTAAAATGTTACTTTCTTAGTCAAAACTAAGGGAATAAACGAACCTCTCCCTTTTTAATTAAAATGTTACGTTCTTAAACTTTCTTGGTTAAATGAAGGGTTTAAACAAGTCAAGCCGCTCGTGAGCTACTCGAGCTCGTCTTGCTAAAATCTTAAATCAAGCTAAGCTTAAAAGAGCTCAAGCCTGAGTGGCCTTAAAAACAAGCTTGTTTAATAAACGTGCTCAAACTTCACTTATCGAGGTCAAAGCGACTCTCAAGCCTAAACTAGCTTTTTATTGATGTAATTTTTATTAATATATATATTTTTTTTCGGTCACCAAAACTCTTTTAGTTGTTTAATATTATTGTAATTTTTGGTAATGCGAGCTTGTAACTTAAGTGAGGGTTCTAAAGTGGATTGGACTGTGATCGAGCGCTTTTTTTTTTCTAAAAGAAATTGGGCTCTTAAAAAAATTGTATAGGCCTTTTATTTTCTACGTATTTGTTTAACCTGACTACACTACATATGAAGGCCTCATTGAATCTTTAATCAAGAACTCTAATAACCAAAGGTGATCATTAAGTTCACATTTGCTAAATTTTATACTAGGACTGATGCTAGAACTTGTAGCTATTCATTTTCTCCTTTTTTTTATGGTTGACCTGAATGGTGTCCGGCACCGACCATCAAATATTTCATAATAATACAAAACTTTAGAAAACTCAATTGCAAAATCGTATATTTGCTCATCAGAAATTGCTGTGATTATTGTGAAATTAAGAGCGATGTTTAGGGGGTTTATGATGATTACTGACACATGAGGTAATAGATGCAATAAACTGATGAATTTATGGACTATGAAAACTGAAACGATTTTAAAAAAAATATGCAGTGACAGTATAAAGTTGGTTTTTGCAAAGGAACACATAACAGAAGGTAAGTTATCTATAATTGAATAGAGGATACAAGCATATTCAAGTACAGAATTTGACAAATGAAAGTAACCAACTTTTTAATTTTGAAAAATAATAAACTGTTTGTTTTCTGAGAGCAACGCAATTATTAAAAATTAGTGCCGGCCGGCACCTTAATATAATATAAAACACGTTCATTTGATAATAATAATAATAAATACTCCTTTATGAAAAAGGAATATTAAAATAATTGGTAAAAGACTCCTTTCTTGTCTCCACTCCTATCTTGTCTCAAATCAACCACTCCCAAATTATCTCAATCAGTGGCGGATCTAGGATTCCGACCAAGCGGGAACGTTTTATAAATAAGCGGTAACGAAATCGAAAAAACGTCAAATTTTTCCAAAATTTACACTAAAAACGTCAAAAATTTTCCGGCCAAGCGGTAGCGGATACTACCCCTTACATCAAGGTAGATCCGCCCCTGATCTCAATTATATATTCATGATATCTTATTTACATATACATACATTCATAGCATACAGACCAACTACTCTCATTCCAATTTAGCTATTGTTTACTTGTCTATTGTTGCTTTTTTACAACTTAAATAATGACAGGTGAATAAGAGATGGAACGCGTGCAAAGTTGGGCTCGGGCTCGGCTCGTCAAAAGCTCGAGTCAGCTCGTGGCTCGTCGAGCCGGCTCGTTTATTTAAAAAAAAAAGTTTATATTTTTGTATATTTTTACACATAATGATATACGTAAAACCAATATATAATAAATAACACATTATTTAGGATAATAGAATAGTAATTTTGGGAAAACTATAAATAAAACGAATAAGAAAAGATTCTATGTTACTTACCTTAATATATTTTTTTAAATCAATATTACTAATTAATACTGTAACTTAGCAATCTATTTCTTTCTATAAAAAACTAACTATGTTACTAATTAAACAACATTTCTTAAATATATTAGAATATACACGCACACACATATATAATTTGGGGTTTAATTTAAACGAGCCAAACGAGCGAGCCAACGAGCCAACTAACGAGCGAGCCACGAATCGCACCTACCTTGGCTCGGGCTCGGCTCGTTTACAAACCGAGCCGAGCCAACTCGTTTAAAACCGAGCTAACTTCGAACCGAGCTTTTATCAAACTTTTCAAGCGAGCCTCGAGCCACGGGCTTTTTGAACGGCCCTAACTCAGACCACTCAAATCTTATCTCCACTTGTGTCTTGTTTACTTGCATTCATAGCATACAGATTACACACCAACTACTCTCATTCCAGTTTCCAGTTTCAAGTAAACCTCTTCACTGTTAACAATGGCAGAAGCTCTTCTCAATGTCATCTTTGACAAGCTAACCGATGAAGCCTTCAATAAATTTGCTCGCTCTCAGGAGATTGATTCTAAGCTCAATGACCTGAAGATCACACTGACCCAAATTAAAGCTCTGCTTAATGATGCTTCTCAAAAGGAAATAACCAATGAATCTGTCAGACTATGGCTGAATAGTCTCCAACAATTGGCTTACGATATCGATGACGTACTCGACGATGTGGCAACAGAAGCTATACATCGTGAGCTGACACAGGAATCAGGATCAGTCATCAGCAAGGTAAGAAAGCTCATCGTCCCAAGTTTCTTCACAAAATTCTCACTAAGTCAAAGTTTGCATGACAAGTTAGATAGAATTACCACCCAGTTACAACAACTAGAAAAACAAAAGTCTGATCTGGGTTTGATTGTGAAAGATGAAAAGCCAAAAAGTACTAGTAGAAGAAACGAAACCTCCTTGCTAGAATCTGATTTAGTTGGGCGAAAAGGTGAGAGAGAGAAGCTGATCAACAAGTTGTTGCAGGATGAGCCATCTAAACAAAACTTCATCATCGTACCCATCGTTGGTATGGGTGGGGTGGGGAAGACCACTCTGGCTAGAATATTGTACAACGATACGCGAGTGAAGAATCACTTTGAACTCATGGCATGGGTTTGCGTATCTGATGAGTTTGATATATTTAGAATAAGTGAAACCATCTATCAATCTGTGGCTACAGAAAACAAGCAGTTTAAAGATATAAATCAGCTTCAAATTGCTCTTAAAGAGAAACTTGAGGGCAAACGATTTCTATTAGTGCTCGATGATGTGTGGAATGAAAACTATGACGACTGGGAAAACCTAGTGCGTCCATTTCATTCTGGTGCTACCGGAAGTCGGGTAATTATGACAACTCGCCAGCAGCAACTGCTCAAAAAGATAGGTTTTAATCATCTAGACCATCTCGAGTGTTTGTCGCATGATGATGCTTTGTCTTTATTAGCTCTACATGCATTGGATGTGGATAACTTTGACTCACACGCAACACTTAAACCACAAGCGGAAGGTATTGTAAAAAAATGTGGTGGTTTGCCTTTAGCTTTAAAGGCAATTGGAAGGTTAATGAGAGCAAAAACCGAAGAAGAAGAATGGAATGATGTGTTGAACAGTGAGATATGGAATTTAGAAAGTGCTGATGAAATTGTCCCAGCTCTTAGGCTAAGTTACCATGATCTTTCTGCCGATTTGAAGCGATTGTTTGCTTATTGCTCTTTGTTCCCTAAGGATTTTTTGTTTGAAAAAGAAGAGTTGGTATTATTATGGGTGGGTGAAGGGTATCTGAATGAGTCAGTTGCAAACAAATCACCAGAATGCTTGGGCCATGAATGTTTTGAGAAATTGCTATCGAGGTCCTTTTTCCAACGTGCACCTAGTGGAGAACCCTTTTTTGTGATGCATGATCTCATGAACGACCTGGCCACATTTGTTGCTGGAGAATATTTCTTAAGGTTTGATAATCAGATGGAGATGACGGAGGAAGCTTTAGCCAAGTACCGCCATATGTCATTTATTCGTGAGGAGTATGTAGCTTTCCAGAAGTTCGGGGCATTTGAAAAGGCCAGAAGTTTGAGAACATTGTTAGCGGTATATGTTGGGGTAGATCAAGGCTGGAACAAGTTTTACTTATCCAGCAAGATTTTGGTCGAGTTGCTTCCTCAGCTACCACTGTTAAGGGTTCTTTCTTTGAGGCGTTTTAACATAAGTGAGGTACCAAATTCCATTGGTACTTTGAAGCACTTGCGGTATCTTAATCTATCTCATACAAATATAAAAGAGTTGCCTGAGAATGTTGGCAATCTTTATAATTTACAGACATTGATAGTTTCTGGATGTGAAAGTCTGACCAATTTGCCTAAAAGCTTCTTTAAACTCAAAAGGCTGAGGCATTTTGACATCAGAAATACTCCACTTTTGAAGAAGTTGCCTTTGGGAATTGGTGAGTTGAAAAGCCTACAAACTCTCACTAGGATCATCATCGGAGGAAACAGTGGCTTTGCAATAACCGAGCTTAAGGGCTTAAAGGATCTGCACGGGGAAATTTCCATGGAGGGGTTGAACAAAGTGCAGAGCTCAATGCATGCACGAGAGGCGAACTTATCTTTTAAAGGGATTAACAAGTTAGAGTTGAAATGGGATGATGGGTCTGCAAGTGAAACACTTGAGAAGGAAGTTCTCAATCAGCTAAAGCCCCGCAGTGATAAGTTGAAAATGCTTGAGGTTGAGTGTTACGAGGGAATGGAGTTTCCAAACTGGGTTGGCGATCCGTCTTTTAATAGATTGGTTCATGTGTCGCTACGCGCTTGTAGAAAATGTACATCTCTACCGCCACTTGGGCGACTACCTTCACTTGAAATTCTAAGGTTTGAAGATATGTCGAGTTGGGAGGTATGGTCAACCAATAGCGAGGCAATGTTTCCATGCCTTAGAGAGCTTCAAATAAAAAATTGTCCCAATTTGATTGATGTCTCACTTGAAGCATTATGTAGGTCCGGCTAGGGGAGGATCTAGTCGCCTAATCCTTGTATACGAACCACTTCGGTTGTGCGGAATCCAACCGAAATAGCAAACCGAGATAGAACACACAATAACACAACACGCAAAGTTCAACGATTAACACCACTTGTATTAAACGTATGAAAGGTCCAGTTACAGCTCAATGTTTACAAAACAGTCTTGCAAACTCTCTCTAGTGTGTGTGTGTGTTCCTTATCTGTCTGAGTGTCTAACTATGTCCGATCTCTAAATGAACACAACACACGGGTATTTATACCCAAACACAGCAGGTCCGGTCGAAGGATCATGCAGACAGGTCGAAAGATCATCTTTCGACCAGGAAGAGCTCGAATGATCCAGATGTACTACGAAAGATGTGATCTTTCGTGGTCCATCTATCGAATGTCATCTTTCGAGCTAGTCATCATCGAAGGATATAAGTGATCCTTCGATGAGACATCCTTCGACCTACCCATCTTTCAAACATAATGTTGACTGTTTGGCCAAGTCAAACCGGAGGATGGTTGACTTGGTCAAACTTACAGGACTACAAGGACATCGTTTTACATCGTGACCGAATACAGACAAAGTACAGACATAAGTGCACCAACAAACTCCCCCTTGGCTGTAGCTTTGTCTGGCTTATCAACAATCAGCTGTTGCTTTGTCTCGATCTTCATTCTTGTAAGTTCTTGTGTCTTCAAGTCCTTGACTTCTATTCAAGTCTTCAATGTCGGAGGATCTTCAAAGTCTTCACGTCTTGAAAGCAGAAAGTGTATCAACAAACTCCCCGTTTCATGTAGGAAGTGTGTTGACAAACTCCCCCTTAACATAAGCTCCCCTTTGAGTTATGCTCGTGAAAGTCTTTATCTTTATGAAGTGAGATCCTTGTGGTGTTGACGATGGTCAGCGGCAACTCGATCATCTTCATCATTTGAGTGCCTTCACGTCGTGTCTTCATTCCGAAGCTTGTCATCGACCATGTTCTCCTAGTCTTTAGAATCTGCACATGCAAGAAATCTAAACGCGTAATGAGAACAACCGCATGGAATATCATAAGTAAGCGACACACATGTGACCATTTGTTCAAACAAACACCGTCCGACAGTTTGAAAGTTTAACAAAGTTTATCAATTTCAATTTTAACTTTCAAAACTTGCAAATTTCGACCGTTTATGAAGATTAAGTCGTTTTCGGTTTTCGTTCAGATTTCAGGTAACGAAGACTTGAGCTCCAACATCGTACGATCGAAAATAAAATAGAAATAAAATCTTTTTGGCTTTTATAAGGTTTAAATTAAAACACACCTAAAATCTTTTTGGAATTTTGAATATGTCAAATTTAAAGACTGAAAGCAGTAAATAAATATTTACAGACATTCTTTTTGCGAGTTTCGAGGGTAAGAGAATCATATCAGTGTACGGTCATGCCAAAACGCTCTCTTTGTTCTGTTAATTAACATTAAGATAAGCATCCTATAACAATTATCGGTATTGTTGTCCACATAAGCTCAACTTATCATTTGTAATCATGGCGAGGGGATACGTTAAGGTATGATTTATACTTACCGACCGGTGTTCATCCACATCACGACACATTCCCATATCAAGGTATGCACGAGGGTTCATCTTACCGGTGAGTATACCGATTATCATCTGTTTGACCGTATATGATGTGAGATTCTCACTTATTTTGATTTGAAAACAAGCCCTATGTGATATAATCACTTATTGATGAGGAACTTGATTTTCGATGCATGAGGGCACAGGAGCAAGTCCGTGAACAGGTCAGTACTTTCGTACAGCAGAGAGACGAACTTGACTCCCGGAAAGAATTTGTGATAATTTATCACTTATTTTGGGGACATGTGATTGTTGATCACTTATTGAGGTCGTATGCAATATGTACACGTATGTATGGTATCATGAAAGATCTAGACTTGCGTCCCCGTTATTTTTCGGTAAAAGATACAACCATGATACCCAGATGATAAGCAGCATAAAGACCGAATATCTCAGAACCTCGGCAATCTCTCAAACGAAATTTCGGTACTAAGACCATATGCCAATGAATGGTTCCCACCTGGTCTTCAGTCGATTTAAGTTTATATCACCCTGCACACTTTAAAATGATTGTGAGCCTACCGATACATCTTATATAGAGCTGCTTATCGCTTCTCATTTAAGGTTTGAAGAGGTTTAGACAGACCACTGATGTACTATCATTTTCTCTTTTGCTCGCCAGGAAACTCATTTTTGCTTTTCTATTGTTTTTGTGTTTTTGAAATTTTTTTAATGTTTTTGGATTTTTCAAATTTTGGATTTACTCCCCCTAAAATCAATAAACTAAGACAAATTTAAAACACAAAGGTATTTACAAAAATGATTTTCCGATGTTGGTTTTACTCTTGCTTGACCTTAATGCCGTTTACCAATAATAAATAGTCAAATCTTGATTTGTCAAATGCTTTGGTAAAAAGGTCGGCACGTTGGTCATCGGTGTGGACGTAAGCAACATCGATTAGTCTTTTCTCAAAGCAATCACGTATGAAGTGATACTTAATGTCGATGTGCTTAGTCTTTGAATGCTGCACAGGATTTTTAGTGATCTGTAAGGCAGCAGCATTATCAACGTAAATAGGAGTAGTTAGGAATTCAAAACCGTAATCACGCATTTGCTGTTGTATCCACAGAACTTGGGAGCAACAACTTGAGGCAGCAATGTATTCAGCTTCGCATGTTGATGTAGCGACGCACGTCTGCTTCTTGCACTGCCATGTGACTAGGCGATTTCCCAAAAACTGACATCCAGCCGTTGTGGATTTGCCGTCGATTTTGCATCCGCCAAAATCAGAATCACTGAATGCGATCAAATCAAAGTTATTATCCCTAGGGTACCACAGACCGGTGTCAGGGTAGCCCTTCAAATAACGAAAAATCCTTTTTACAGCTGCAAGATGTGAGGCCTTCGGGTTTACTTGATATCTGGCAAGCAGGCACGTTGGGTACATTATATCTGGTCTTGATGCTGTGAGGTACATAAGAGATCCGATCATCGCGCGGTAGTATGAGGGGCTAACATCTTGACCCTTCAAGTCTGGAGTAATTCCGTGATTTTGTGGCAATGGGGTACCAATGGGCGTTGCATCAGACATCTGGAACCGGCTCAAGATGTCACCAACATATTTAGTCTGATGGATGAATATCCCAGACTCTGTTTGTTGTACTTGTAGGCCCAAAAAGAAGGTCATTTCCCCCATAGCACTCATCTCGAATTTATCCTGCATTACACGCTCGAAATCCCTACACAAAACATCATTAGTAGAACCAAATATAATATCATCAACGTATACCTGTACCAGTAGAAGATCTCCATCTTGTTCTTTGATGAAGAGAGTACAATCGATAAGACCTCTTCGAAATCCATTCTCCAGCAGATAATTAGATAAGGTTGCGTACCAAGCTCGCGGTGCTTGATGAAGACCATAGAGAGCTTTGTTGAGCAACCAAACCCGATCGGGATGGATAGGATCTTCAAAACCTGGAGGCTGTTCGACGTACACCTCTTCTTCTACCACACCATGTAGGAATGCACTTTTCACGTCCATCTGGTATACCTTGAAACCTTTGAATGAGGCATAAGCCAGAAAGATCCGAATTGCTTCTAGACGTGCAACAGGTGCATATACTTCGTTGTAGTCGATTCCTTCAATCTGACGAAAACCTTGAACGACTAGCCTTGCTTTGTTCCGGATAACGATCCCACGGTCATCCTTTTTGCATTTAAACACCCAACGGGTACCAATCTTCTTATAACCAGCAGGTTTCTCTACGAGTTTCCAGACACCAAGCTTCTGGAATTGCTGCAGTTCTTCCTGCATCGCTTCAACCCATGAGCTATCTTTCAAAGCATCTTTCCAAGTTCTTGGCTCTTCCTGTGAGACATAACACGCGAAAGACCAATCATTCTGTTGACCAGATTCTCGGATAGTTGCATACAAGCCTGCATTGTTGTTGTTTCGCAACATGTTTCTTGTTTGCACGCCACTTTGTACATTTCCTATGATGTTTTGTTGAGGATGGGTATTATGAATCCTTGTTTCTGGATTATCTTGAACTGGAATATTTGTACCCAGATTGTTGAGATTCAGATCAACAATCAATTCAAGGCCCGGAATTGACGAAGAGGATGATGCAGAAGTTTCAGTTGTTCTAGGGACATCCACTGGAGGTGTACCCTCTGAAATACCATGAACTGCTGTTGGAGCTTCTTGATCTGCATCTAGAAATTCATCATCCTCTGAAGATTCGTTCAATTCGGTAGCATCTTGAAAATCCTCATTGTCGAGAGCATTATTGTTCACTGAAGATGGTTCTTGATTGACTATAATGGGACGAACCAACGGTGAATCTGTTGCATTGTCGCTCTCGAAAAACATCATTCCTGCAGCACTTTCTTCAACTGCTTCAACACTGATCGAATTGAAAAAGTCATCGTACTCAAACATCCAAGGCTGACCAGGATTTCTGACTGGTAAAGTGTGCCTTTGTACTCTGACTTCAGACCATTCCTCGACCCTTTTAGTCTCTAGATTCCAGACTCTTAAGTTCGGGGTGGAATACCCAAGAAAGTATCCCTCAATTGCTCTTGCCCCAAACTTTCCATTCGGATCGATTATTGTGCATGGAGCTCCAAACGGTTCAAGATAAGACAAGTCAGGTTTCCGTTTGTTGATAAGCTCAAAGCAGGTCTTGTTGTGCCTTTTGACTGTAAGGACTCGGTTCAATGTATAGCATGCAGAAGACACAGCTTCAGTCCAGAAGGGAATGGGTAGCTGCGATTCTACCAACATAGTCCTAGCAGTCTCGATCAATGCGCGGTTCTTACGTTCAGCGACGCCATTCTGTTGAGGAGTATAAGCTGCACTAAATTCGTGAAGAATACCTTTTGAAGTGCAAAACTCCGCCATGGCATGATTTTTGAATTCAGTACCATTGTCGCTGCGTATCCGCCTAACCTTCAAGTTATAGAGATTCTCAATCTGAATGATCAAGTTTTTGATAATACCGAAGGTTTCACTCTTGTGTGCCATGAACGCCACCCAAGAAAATCTTGAATAATCATCAGTAATCACGAGGCAATATTGATCATTCCTAATGCTTTTGTGCTTGACAGGACCGAACAAATCCATGTGCAAACGTTCAAGAGGAACAGCCACCGTGTTGATTTTCTTCGTAGGGTGTCGCTTCTTCGTTTGTTTTCCTTTCTGGCACGAAACACAGACGTCTTGAAGATGGAAGCTTTTAAGAGGAACACCATTCACCAATTCATTTGATACCAAATGATTCATTTTGCGTAAGTGAATGTGACCCATTCGTCTGTGCCAGGAGATTGTGTCTTTTTCTGTGGCTTTGGAAACGAAACATGTTGCTTGTGCAGACGTTGTGATAGCTTGGCTCATATCAAGGACATACAGATCATTTATCCTTGGAGCCGACAAGAGAATCCATTCTTTTGGAATTTTGAAGCCGGGTTTCAGCACATAACATCCATTAGCATCAAAGTGTACTGAGAACTGCTTGTCACAAATTTGAGAAACACTAAGAAGATTGTGATCAAGTTGTTGTACGAAGTTGATCTTGTCAAAACTAACAACCCCGTTGGAAATCATTCCTTCACCCGTTATATATCCGCCCTTATCTCCAGCAAAAGCAACATAACCTCCTCTAATAGATTTGACGTCGTAGAGAAGCTTCATGTCGCCTGTCATGTGCCTGGATGCCCCACTATCAACAATCCAATGACTACTGATAGTTCCTCCTGGAACACCCTGCACATAAACTCAATCGATTAGTTGGAGATGGGGACCCAAGCCATTGTGGTCTTGGGTCTTCCATTTTTATCAACAACAATAACTTCCACCTTTTGATGATTAGGAAATTGTGATGGTCCCCCTGATTCAATAACCGTTTTTGGTTTCCAGGTCTGTTGAGTGTTACCAGTTTGATTGTTTGAAGTTTTTGAAAACTTTGAATTATCTGGTTTAACTGAAACAGATGGTTTGTGAACCACATCGGTTTTAATCGCCTTTTCGATTTTCTTGACCTGTTGGCGTTTCTGTTTCTTTTCCCTTTCTCTTATGAGTCGGGGATCTTGTTTTACAGAAACAGATCGCTTGCGGTCAGTTGGGCCACGGGGATTATCAACTATGCCTTTTTGTTTATGAAGATACGGGCAATTTCGAACAATATGCCCGATTGTTCCACATTCAAAACATGATCTTCGTTCAACAAACCCCGAAGTATCATGTGGTCGTCTTGCCGATGATGAACTTTGTGATCCCGAGGTACTAGGTTTTGAACAACTTGGTTCATTCCTTTTCATCACAGTTGCCTTTTGGACAAAATCTAAATTAGATTGATTTGCAAACTTTTCAATTTTGTCCGTTCCCTTCGACTTCACAAAGTTCACATTCTTCTTCTTCTTCTGATTCGGTTTCTTTTGATTTTGAGTCGGTGCCTTACCATTTGTTTTGGTATGGTTTTGCTGTTTTGGCACTGTTGGTAATTTCTTGTTCCCAAACTGTTTTCTAACTTCAGCCTTTGGGATAGGAGGACACTGTGTGACTGTAACATGTGGTCCTGTCTTTCCCAAAAACTTACTTGTAGAATTTTCAAAGACTTTACTGATTAAAGATTGATTAACATTTTTAATAGGAAAATCTTTGTCTGAGTAGATTTTATCATCACCAACAAGAGTGTACAGCAAATCCACACTCTCCAACTCTTTTGCTGATGTGGACTCGGTTGGAACAGTCTTAGCAGGTTTTGTGGGAGGATCACATAGGATATGATTCTCAAGAGGTATGTCCTCTTCTTTGATCACTGCATCAGACTTTTCCGAATTAGTATCATCAGACTCATCATCAGAAGAATCAACATCCTCAACCACAACTGGAGAATCCTGATTCTGTTCAGCAGTTACAAATGTATCTGCTGACACATCTGAATCTGACGATACTTCTTTCTTGTATCCGAGCCCTGCTGCAAATTCCTCAACGGCCATAGGAACAGATGGCTCAAAGTGAGTCCTATACTCCTCATCAGGCAAAGCATCAAAATTGTTTCTCACTGGTGGTGGACATTTCTTGTAACCTATGCATGTGACGTCCTTTTTCTCTTTCTGAACATCAATGATGTGATCCAACACATAGCTAGAACTCAAATAACTGTCTAACTTGAGTCGGATCGCCTCACTTTCTGTTTTAACACAAGCCATTTCTTTTTGCATCACCTCAAGACGAGTGATATACAAATTAATGTCCGTTTGTTTTCTGGAAACCATTTTAGTCAGCTCTGTTTTATCTTTCTTCAATGTTTCAATCATTGATTTATAATTCTTTTCATGATTTTCATAAAACATATTGGCTTCAGTGCACTTTGAAATATCAACTGTCAATTTCTGATTATGAATAAATGTCACATCATATTTCTCTTGCAAAGCCTCGTGCTTGCTTTGCAATTCACACCACCTATCATTCACTAAAACATGTTTGTCTTGCAATTCAAACAAACTAGCTTGTAAAGCATCGTGTTTGCCTTGCAACTCAGACATGTTTGCTTCCAACTCAGCACATCTAACATGCAAACTATCACAGTTATTACAGCTAACAGAAATGGGTTCGTCGACACATACCTGACTTGATGAACTGTCGACATTCGCCATAAAGGCTGAATGGAGAGAAGACGAAGAATAAGCAGCTTGATCCACCAAAATAGATCTTCTTTGAATTCCTGCTGCAGCTTCCTCCAAAAGCTCATCAATACTTGCATCGACTGACACACTTGATGTGTCATCCACCTGATCATTCCCTGAAGTGGAGGATTCATCATCCGAGCTTCCACTATAACCAGAAGAGTCTTCATCTTCAGAAGATACATCACCATTGGTGGAAGATTCTCCACCACTGGCGTGTTTAAGATCATTAACCACCTCAGCAAAACAAGCTGTTCCATCTGGTGCGTCATTTCCCAACTGGATTGACCAATCACAGCCTTCATCTACTTGAACCACAAGTGCCTGGTTGGCATTTGATGGTCCTGCTTGAGTCTGATTGTTGACAGGCACCAATGTGCGAACATTGTTCCTGTTTTGGTTCTGCTGGTTTCCTTGACCTCTGAAGGGATTCTGATTCCCATGTTGAGATGGCCTTGTACATTCACGCTTGAAATGGCCACGTTCACCACAGTTGAAGCACTTAACGGCCTGTTTATCGAACCCATACTTGGTGTCTTTCTTGCCTTCCAAGTTGGTTCTGCCAGTTCTCTCCATGAAATCCTTTGCTCGCCTAACAGCACTTGCAAAGGCCCACTTGATATCCATCATCTCCATCTCCTCTTTATCTATCTGCTGATAGTCTTCTTGTGTCAGATTAATGTTGCCAATCTGACCTTCCACTAACCCACAGTATGCGCTCACCAAAGTGTTAAGCAGCTCCATGTGTTCCTTTGCTACTTCCACACTAACTTTAGAAAAACTTGAAGTGTCGAGCCGTACTGTATTTGGCTTAGATTGCTGACTAGCAGATGATGTACTTCCATAACATGCTTGCTGCTGTGGAGGATGAAGTGGATTCCCGTACATGTCTGTTGGTACGGTAGATTGAGCAGGAGGAGGAGGAAGTGGATTCCCATACATGTCTGTTGTTGGTAAAGGATTTCCGAACATATCAGTTGGTCTGAGAGGTCGTTGCTGTTGTGGTGCTGATTGAGGGACTGGTTCCAGCAGATTTCCATACATGTCTGTCTTTGGAGGAACCGGTACTTGGATAGTATTGCCATACATGTCTGTGCTAGTCACAAAGGCTGTTTGAATTGGGGCATGTGAAGACGGTTTTGTAGAAGTACTAGAAGTTCCAAAATACATTTCAGGATTTTGAGGCACGGGAATTCTTTTTGCCTTCAGAGTTTCTTCCTGATTCTTGTTTTCTAGAATTTGAACAAAGTCGTTGAAGCTCGTTGTATCTAAAGTACCATTGTACTTCATGATTTCCAAGAATGTATTCCACTGAGGTGGCAATGCATCTGCAAACCTTTTCACAATCTCTACAGGAGTTGTAACAACCCCGAAATTTGTCAATTCAGTCATCAAGTGATTAAATCGACTAGTCAAATCACCCAACGACTCATTCTCCATACAAGTAAAACCATCAAACTCTTTCTTCAGCAGTTCTTTTCTCAATTGACGTGTCGCTTCATTTCCCACGCCCCTTGTTTTTAACGCGTCCCACAACCTTTTTGTAGTCTTATAACTGACGAACTGATGATAGATATCTTTGCTCAACGCCTGAGTGAGAATGGCGTATGCCTTCTTTTCTAGATCATAAACTTTCTTCTGATCTTCCGTGAGATCTGCAAACGTAGCAGCAGATGATGCGGCAACCTCTATTGTTTGATCGAAATCAGTAATAAACCGCAACCACAATTCTGTATTTTGGCCAAGAACGTATGTATGAAATCTATCAATCCATCCTGGATATTCATATAAATGCATCAACTTTGGAGGTCTATTCAAACTTCCCGTTTCACTCTCGCTTAAGAGAATGCTTTGAACACTTGGGACTTGGTTTGATACAAATGCCCATTGACCGGTAGAAATTGCATTTGCTTGTGAAGATACCGGTGCGGAAGATGACGGAGTACCAAAATACATATCTGTATTTACCAAAGTATTCCACCTTGGATTCATTTTTAATCAGCCGAAGGATACCTGTCGAAAGACACTTGAAAAACACAAACTGTTAAGCACAAACAGACTGATGATCGAAAGATCCACACCTGTTCGAAAGATCAACAGGGTTCGAAAGATCCCTGTTGAGTTTCGAGCAATGTTTTCGAAGGATTCTCCAACCGAAGGATCCTTATCCTTCGAAAAAGTACTGTAGACCGAAAGATACACACGAAAGATGATTTCGAAAGACTCCCCAGTCGAAGGATCCTAGTCTTTCGAAAATGAACAGTAGACCGAAAGATGAAAGTTTCGAAATGATTCATTGGTTCGAAGGATGATGATCTATCGAAGATCCACTGATCGAAAGATGGTCTTTCGAGTTCGAAGGATATCTTTCGAAATGGTTCTGACACAGTTGACAATCGGTGACAAGTTGGTGAAAAAGTTGACAGGTTGGTGAGAACTTTCGGCAGAAAGTATGTTCAGACCATATCTTGCAGGTCTGAATATGCAGGTCTTTCACCAACCGGATAATGATCAATATTTTAAACAAAGTACAACTTCCAACACACAAACACTTGGTAAATCAAAATTTTAAGATCAAAGTGTATTTTTATCAAGAACACAGCCCAGAAATATGAGATTTCTGATGAACCGAAGGTTTTCCGAAACCCGAATTTTGCTCGAAACTTCACTAAAAACCAACTTTTAATATGTGAGTATGAAAAGTATAGTGGTTTTTATAAGAACTTCCAGCAAAACACCAAGATTTCAGCCGTATTAAACACGTTTTCCAGAAAAAATATGAACTTTAAATCCCGAAAAACACAAGAACACCTCGGTTTTAACAAGGAGAAGAGCCAAGGCTCTGATACCACTTGTAGGTCCGGCTAGGGGAGGATCTAGTCGCCTAATCCTTGTATACGAACCACTTCGGTTGTGCGGAATCCAACCGAAATAGCAAACCGAGATAGAACACGCAATAACACAACACGCAAAGTTCAACGATTAACACCACTTGTATTAAACGTATGAAAGGTCCAGTTACAGCTCAATGTTTACAAAACAGTCTTGCAAACTCTCTCTAGTGTGTGTGTGTGTTCCTTATCTGTCTGAGTGTCTAACTATGTCCGATCTCTAAATGAACACAACACACGGGTATTTATACCCAAACACAGCAGGTCCGGTCGAAGGATCATGCAGACAGGTCGAAAGATCATCTTTCGACCAGGAAGAGCTCGAATGATCCAGATGTACTACGAAAGATGTGATCTTTCGTGGTCCATCTATCGAATGTCATCTTTCGAGCTAGTCATCATCGAAGGATATAAGTGACCCTTCGATGAGACATCCTTCGACCTACCCATCTTTCAAACATAATGTTGACTGTTTGGCCAAGTCAAACCGGAGGATGGTTGACTTGGTCAAACTTACAGGACTACAAGGACATCGTTTTACATCGTGACCGAATACAGACAAAGTACAGACATAAGTGCACCAACACATTACCTTCACTAAGAGTTTTAAGAATATATAAATGTTGTGGAAGTGTGCTGAGAAGTCTGGTTGGAGCAGCTTCATCAACCACAGAGATAGAAATCGGATCTATTTTAGGGCTTATAGATGAGGTGTGGAGAGGTGTTATAAAGAATTTTGGGGTGATGGAAACAGTAAAAATCATGAATTGTGATGAAATAAGATACCTGTGGGAATCAGATGCAGAGGCAAGTAAAGTTCTTGTAAATTTAAAGGAATTGAAGGTATCTGGATGTAAAAAATTGGTGAGTTTAGGAGAGAAAGAGGAGGATGAGGATAACATTGGGAGCAACCTCCTATCATCCCTTAGGAAGTTGGAGATACAGTCATGTGAAAGTATGGAGCGTTTGTGTTGTCCCAATAGCATTGAGAGTTTAGTTATCAAATGGTGTTCGTCAGTTAGATATGTCTCCTTCCCAAGAGCAACAACAACAGGTGGAGGAGGGCAGAATTTCAAGTCACTTACCATACTAGGCTGTGAAAATCTAAAATCAATAAATCAATTGAGTAACTCCACTCACCTCACCTCTTTGTTAATAAGTGGTTGTGAAAACATGGAGTTATTTTCTGATCTTCATCAGCTATCAAATCTCACCTCGTTGTATATACAAGGTTGTAAAAGCATAGGTTCATTTTCTGATATTGAGCTATCAAATCTCACCAGGTTGTTTATATCAGGTTGTGAAAGCATAGAGTCATTTCCTAACCTCCATCTGCCAAATCTCACCGAACTGCAGATAGAAGGTTGCAAAAACATGAAGGCATTTGGTGACCTGCAGCTACCAAATCTAATCAGTTGGATGATATGGAATTGTGAAAATCTGGAATCCTTTCCTGACTTTCAGCTATCCAATCTCACCATGTTAAAAGATATGAGTATCAGCAGTTGTCCAATGATTGATGGTTCCTTTCCTCGTGGGCTTTGGCCTCCCAATTTGTGTCTCCTTGAAGTAGGGGGGTTGAAAAAGCCCATCTCAGAATGGGGCAATCAGAACTTCCCTGCTTCACTTGTTGACCTAACATTAGTTAATGAACCAGATGTGAGGAATTTTAGTCAATTGTCCCACCTATTCCCTTCTTCTCTTACATCTCTGCACATATTGAAATTTGATAATCTGGAATCCATTTCAACGGGACTCCAACACCTCACATCCCTTCAACATCTCACCATTTACAGCTGCCCAAAGGTGAACGATCTACCAGAATCGCTGTTAGCTTCACTTTTGAGTTTGTTCTTTCGCAATTGCCCAAAATTGAAAGAAAGGTGTGAAGGAAGAGGCTCCCATTACTGGCCCCTCATCTCTCATATCCCCTGCATCAAAATTGAAGACTAATTGAAAGAAAGGTACATGTTAACTAAATATCAGTTAATAATTATTGCTAGACGTTGTTTTAAATAAATAACCCTTACCTTCTTCTTCTTCTTCTTCTTTCTCTGTAGTCACTGAAAACAGATTTCCTGTCATCAATACCAAATCACCATCTTCACGCATCATATCGGATTTATAAAGCCATCACAGCCGATGACTTCGTCGATGGCTGTAATTTTTCCGGCGACCCGTCAGGTAACAATTAACATCGTCAAAGCTCTAATTATTTGTTTTCAAAGTTTTGGCTACTGGTTTCTTTCTAGTTTGGGCATGTTTTAATGTTGGAAGCCCAACTGGTTTACAATTAAGGAATGTTATTTAGCCCAACATAAAACTATTTCATAATTCATAGTCTTCATTTGGGTGTTTAGCAAAATCTCCCGTGGCCATAAATTTTAAAAAATATGATTTTTAATATATATGTTTAAGCTTTTTTATATAGATAGTTCTTTTAAAATACATATTTTAGGGCTCGATTTTCACTACTCGCCCAAGGCCCAAAGTTTTTTTTAGAATTCTTAGGGACGACCCTGATTATACATGTTTTTCAAATAGGTTCGAGTCCAAACCGGTTTTAGTAACGAGAGTAGGATTTGATATACAAATTGGCGGTTTGGGTCGGGTTGGGTTACATGATCTGTATACTAAACTGAAGGATCAAACCTAGATGAGATGTATATAGTTCTTAAATGTGCAGAAGTTAACGAATATTAGTTTGGCCAACAAAAAATAAAAGATTGCCCTAATATAAATAGGCAAGTTGGGATTTTATCTAAATAATTGTAATGTTCACTCCTATACGTTAAAACCTTGTATATGATGTTGGTGTTAGACTTGTATGTTTTTGTATTTTTGTTGTATTCATTCACTCTAGGCATTACGTTTAGTCGCATTTCTTTCTCCACAACAGACAAGTGTGATAAGGAATTAACGGAGATTGAAGACCAAGATTATCACACCAGAGGCTAAGTTAGAGTAAAACGGTCAAAGTGGTTGATGAGTTTCCAGACGAAGACTAAACAAATGAACAAGGGACAAGATGAGTTCTAGGTGGAAGATAACAAATGATGCTTAATCTTTACGTTGATGGTGATACGGAGTTGATCCATGATTTACCAGACTCGTATTTGGAGCAACGAGACACACACAAGTGAGCTAGAAAATGGTTTAAAACTGAAAAGGGCATAACTTTCATCACATGTGAAGGAAGAGGCTCCCACTACTGGCCACTCATCTCTCATATCCCCTGCATCCACATAATAGACTAATAAAGGTACATGTTTATCAAATAGCAATTGTTTCTTACATGTTTATTATTGCTAGTGATTGTTTCAAATAAATAACCCTTACATTCTTCTTGTTTCCTCTGTAGTCATTGAAAAGCATTTCCTGCCCTGAATACCCAGTCACCGGAAAAACGACATCAAACAACCGAACGTCACAGCAGATGGCTTTGTCGACGGCAGTTTTTTTTTTTCCGTCACCCGTCATCACAACCGAATGCTGCTCACACCCTCAGGTGACAATTAACGTCGTTAAGCCTCAAATTATTTATTTTTAAAGTTTCTTTTAACTTCATCTCTAATTAATGTTTTAACTACGATTATAAAAAATATACTAATTTTTATAGTAGTCTAACTTTCTTTTAATAGTGTTTAGAAGGTGTTATGTGTTTCGGTTATATTCTTGTTAAAACTAATTTTCAAAACACTGGTTTGGCCACTAATGTCAAAGTGTGTTGTTTGACCCTTGACTACAGTTGAAGAAAGAAGACATTCTACCAAGGTTTCTGCATATCAACAACACACATCCAAAGTCACAGATGTTGAAGATTTTGCAAATAGTACGAGTGAAGAAAGCCTAGAAAAGATACAGTATCTTCATGCAGATTTTAACTCAACTCTCGAGAATCGTATCATGCAGTTCCAGCGGTATGCTATTTCAAATCTTTATCAATTTCTCATACTTCGACTTAACTAGGCCGTTGACTAATCAACATGGTTAGTAGTAGTTATTTGAGTAAGAGATTCAAAATGGAACGCGTTGGATCAACCCAAAAGCTCCTTTTGTCTAAAAATAATTATCAATAATTAGCATGTCAACAAAAGACATACCATTTCAATGATAGTATAGTTTTTCTAATTAAAATAATTGCAAGGGTATTTATGCATTCAAAAGTAATTTTAAATATTAAAAGGTAATAAAAAAAGTGAAGTAATACAAATGTTGCAGTTTTTCATATGCACTTGTTTACTAGGATGAAATATTTAGGTGGAAGGTAACAAATGATGCTTAATCTGTTAGATATATATGTATACATACATATCCGATATATAAGCTAGATATTATTATTATTATTATTATTATTATTATTATTATTATTATTATTATTATTATTTATAAGTTATATTTATAGGGCAGTTATAGGTTATATCTCTTTTATGTACATATATATATTATGTATCATCACATTCGATTTTATCAATTCATTATCATATGAACGTTATCCTTTCGAATTCTGCAAAACCCTAGCAAATTCTCTTTCAAGTTTAACGAATTTACAACAAAGTGGTATCAGAGCCACATCCGATCCAAGACACAAGCATTCAATTTACGGTAAAAGTTTTTTTTTTCTCTTGGATTCAAGAACATGAATCAAACACAGGGAATTCAGACGCGGATCTCTAAACTGACTGGACAAAATTATTATCATTGGCACATTCAAATGAGGGTATTACTTGAATCACAAGAATTATGGACGGTTGTTGATGAGGGATATCAAGAACTGGGATTAAATCCTACCGAAGAAGCAACCGCAACATATCGAGATTCTGTAAAAAGGGATAAACGAGCGTTGCACATTATTTTTCAGTCCGTAATCGATACAGTGTTCGAAAGAATTTCTCAGGCAAGATCAGCGAAGGAAGCATGGATCATTCTTCATAAATCATACAAGGGTGAAAGCCGGGTAAAAACTGTAAAACTCCAATCTCTTAGATGTGAATTTGATTCCTTGAATATGAAAGAGGGTGAATCCATTGAAGAATACTTCAACAGAATAACCCATATAGTGAATCAATTAAGAATGAATGAAGAAAAAATAGATGAACAGAGAATTGTAGAGAAAATCTTACGAAGCCTAACTAGAAATTATGAATCAGTCGTTATAACAATAGAGGAAACGAAAAATCTAGGAGATGTTTCCACTGAAGAATTAATGGGAATACTTCAATCTCACGAATTGAGACTGAAGCGATACGACGACAGTCCAGTTGAACATGCATTTCGAGTTACAAATGCGAACCAAGATCGATACAAACAAACGTTTAAAACCGAATCCGCAGGAAGAGGACGGAACAAGAACAAGGGTAGGAACATGAATATGAATTCGATAAGATGTTTTAATTGCCATAAACTTGGTCACACTGCCAAGTTTTGTCAATAGAAGAATGAACGTGAGAGATCGGACAACGTGTTAATTCACAAGGAGGAAGAAACGGATGAACAGGATGATACTATGTTCATGATATTCAATATGGAGGAGACAGTCAAAAGTGACTGTTGGTATCTTGATAGTGGCTGTAGTAACCATATGACTGGTAACCGAGAATGTTTCACTCACCTCGATGAATCATTAAAGAAAGAGGTGAGGACGGGGGATGACAAGCGGTTGGAAGTATTAGGCAGCGGAGACGTCTCTATTACGATAAGAGGACGAGAAAGAAAGATACTAGATGTATTTTATGTAAAGGGTTTGAAACATAACCTGTTAAGTGTAGGACAACTCATACGGAAAGGGTATGAAGTCTCATTCAAAGGTGACAGATGCACTATCAAAGATGCACATAATGAAGTTTTAGGCATGGTCAAGATGACTAACAATAAGATGTTTCCCTTACATCCCGAAAGTGACTTGCAGTTTGCCATGAATATGGCTATCTATAACACTTCACATCTATGGCATAAACGTTATGGACATGTGAACATGGACACTTTGATTGATATGGGAAACAAGGAGCTTGTAGTAGGATTACCAAAAATGAAGAAAGATGATAATGTGTGTGAAGGATGCATATCCGGAAAGCAAGCAAGGAAACCCTTTCAAAAGAAAACGACTTGGCAATCAACTGAACCACTACAGCTAGTTCACTCTGACATATGCGGTCCAATGAGAACAGAATCTATAGGTGGATGTAGATATTTTATTACATTCATTGATGATTACACTCGAAAGACGTGGGTATATTTTCTCAAATTTAAATCCGAGGCACTGAATTATTTTAAAACATTCAAAGCTTTGAACGAGAAGCAGTCGAATCATTTAGTTAAAACTCTAAGAATGGATCGCGGAGGAGAATATTGCAGTAAACTATTTCAGGATTATCTGAAACTCAATGGAATTCGGCATCAACTTACGAATAGCTATTCTCCTCAGCAAAACGGAGTAGCCGAACGGAAGAATAGGACATTGATGGAATTAAGCAGAAGCATGATGAATATAAAGCAATTACCAAATTGTTACTGGGCGGAAGCTGTAGCATGCACTACCTATATTCTAAACCAAACCATCACAAAGACTAGACCAAACATTACTCCATATGAAGCATGGTACGGACAGAAACCAAACGTAGAACATCTGAAAGTGTTTGGTTGTCTAGCTTATGCTCACATACCCAAACAACGGAGAGATAAACTGTCCAACAAAACTGAAAAAATGATATTTGTTGGATACAGTGAAGCCAGCAAGGGTTACAAGCTGTATAACCCTCAAACCAACAAGATTATCATCAGTCGTGATGTGATTTTTAATGAAAATAAAAGATGGGTTTTCGACTGTGAAGTATCAAATGTACCGTTTGTTATTTCTGATGAAGATGAGAAACAAACCCGAGATGATAGTGCAACAGATAAGGATCGAGGACAGGATGTAAATAACTCCACTGCAGACACGGTAGATGAAGAGCAAATTCAAGAAACAAACAACAATAATCAGCAAGATTTTGGTGACTTAGGGACGGATGAGACTCAACAGCAGAATGTTAGTCAAGACCGACAACATGACCGACAACATAATGATGACTCTTCATCAACGGACTCAGAAAATGAAGTCATTCGAACCAAGAGCATCAGAAATGTATACCATAATACCAGAAAACTCACTAATGCTGAGGTATTGCAAAAATATAATGAAAGTCAAGTGGTGAATTTTGTCCTCTATACAAGCACAGATCCGACAAGTTATGAAGAAGCGAGTAAGTAGGGCTGAGCAGTATACGGCTCAGAACCACCAGAACCAGGGAACCGAACTAGAACCGCTAGATCCAAACCGTATTTTTGTATATAGGATCCGGTTCTGGTTCTTAAATTTGGGTAAAAACGGTTCCCGGTTCGGTTCCGGTTAAAACCACGGTTCCAGTTAAAGAACCGCTAGAACCAGTTGAGATTATAAATATTTAAAACCCTATTTTATTAATGGGCTTTTCAACATCATACGACCATCCTAATTCTTATTCCTTTCTCTTATATTCATTCCGCGATCTCATCTTTCATCTTCTAATTCTTCTTCATCTCTCAACCCTAACCCTAATTGCTATCATACAAGTTCATCTCCATCAACACCCTGCAAATACAGGTACGCTATTGTACATGGCCTTTTTTTATGATTGCATATATATTTTCTTTCTAGATGTTTGCTTTTTGATACATATAGTTTTCTGTATGTGAAAATAAAAATTGAACAAAAATAATCAAATCAATGTTGATCAAATTGTAAATGTGTATATAAATAGTGTATCGCTTGGTAAATACAGTAGATGCATTACTGATCAATCTACTCACGTGAACCAAATATAGTAGATGCATTTTTCGTTTTTTTTTAATTGCTAACACTTGGTTTCATTTAGATATTTATGAGAAGATTGAGAGGAAGAAGATCGAATGAAGTTTGAAGATGTTTGTTTTAATTGTTAACAAGATGGTTGTAATAGTTTAATTTAGAGTTTGTTTTATGGCTTGAAATTTTTTATTGTTGCTTTGCTAATTTTATTTTGGTTGGTTTGAACTTTGAATGTTGCAACTCTTAGTTAATGTTTTAGATGGTTTGATTCATTTTTATTTAATTATTAGTTTTACGATTTAATTGTCAACCGGTTCCCGCGAGAACCGTTTACACGAGAACCGTTTAACCAGTTCGGAACCGAACCAGAACCATTATAATACGGTTCGGTTCCGGTTTCTTAAATTTAGCAATTAACGTTTCTGGTTCGGTTCGGTTCGGTCCGGTTCTGAACCGTTGCACAGCCCTACGAGTAAGGATTCGAGATGGATAGAAGCAATGGACAAGGAAATAGAATCCATCAATAAAAATCAAACATGGGTACTGGTGGATCCACCAAAACACCAAAAGCCAATAGGAGTAAAATGGATTTACAAAACGAAGTATGATGAAAAAGGAAATGTAGACAAGTACAAAGCCAGGTTGGTAGTAAAAGGATACAAGCAAAAGTATGGTATAGATTATCAAGAAGTATTTGCTCCAGTAATAAGGTTTGAAACAGTTCGATTAGTGTTGGCTCTAGCCGCACATTATGGGTGGCATCTTCATCAAATGGATGTTAAAACAGCCTTTCTAAATGGAAAACTGAATGAACAAGTTTACATAGAGCAACCTCAAGGATATATTAAGCAGGGAGAAGAACAAAAGGCATGTCATCTCAAACGAGCTCTCTATGGTCTTAAACAAGCACCAAGAGCATGGTACAGTCGCATAGACTCATATTTCATGCAACGTGAATTTAGAAAATGTGCATACGGACACACTTTATACATTAAAGACACTAATGAAGGAAAATTAGTGATATGCTTATATGTGGATGATTTAATCATTGCTAGTAGTTCTATGCACTTAATTACTGAATTCAAAGAGTCAATGAATAAGGAATTTGAAATGACTGATATGGGAAGGTTGCACTATTTCCTTGGTATGGAGGTATTATATGAGAATGGAAACATCATTCTCTCTCAAAGAAAGTACATGAGAAATCTGTTCAAGAACCCTAATTTAGTACTCATCCCCATTCCCCAATTTAGACATGAAAAATGATCTACCGGATGCTACAACATGAATGTCGATCTAGTATACAAAAGAAGCTCAGCAATACACATGATCAATTTTCTGTTTTTATTAAAAAAATTTAGCTACATACACACAAAGTCATTAAGAAAAAAAAAAACACGAAGCCAGTTGACCCAAAGTAGTAAAACAAGTTGAAAAAAGTCAAAGTCAATTTTAAGAGTTTTTATGCTCCCTTAGTTCAGCTAGAATGTACTGTCTATCAAAATGATGCATAAATTATAAACTAAAAGAAATAATAACTTATAAAGTTTAGACAGAGTGAAATGGCAAGCATGCATGTTCTTCTCCAAACCCCACAACTAAATTTATATATATAAAAAAACATTTCATCATTAGAGAACTGAAAACTTTTCTGAATTACACTTGCTAAACAAACAAAAAGTGGCTATACACCAATCAAGGCCAGAAACGGGTTGGTTAATACAGGTCAAAGGGATCATGTTGACCAAGAAATATTCTAATTTATTCAGATATACATGTAAGCCTATTTGTAATCGATACTCGCTAATTTCTTTGTGGGTTCTCAAAGAAGAAGCCAGCTTAACTAACTTTTTTAGTGTTTGGTTAAAAAAGTGACTTTGTTTCTTACTTTCAATTCCCGATTATCTAATGTCTAACTAAAAAAATAGTTAAAAAATTATACCCTTTCTTCTAAAGTTCTAATGCGGTAGTGTCAATCACATGAAAGTGTACTCTTAAAAGAAGGTAAACATATCTACAGATGCAATGTAATAATTGTTATAACCCCTTACTCTAACACCAATACCATCCATAAAATGTTAAATTTTTATTTTGGTCATTTTACCTATTAATTTCATAGATAAACAGAGCTTGCCTAACATTCAAGTCTCTGAATTTTACAACTTCTATCATAAGCTTGTTCAAGTTTTTTTTCATTACTTTCATACCGAGGCGTGAATTCTTTTTATACTGTAACATTACCACAAGAAAAGTAAGCTTCATAGTTCACCATAAAAAAATCAGCACGGAATACAATAACCATCTATAAAACCATATGTGACAAATACGACCCAATTACTTATGAATGAATGATTAGTGGTGTAGTTAAACACTGAAAACGAATCCGTTTCAAAAATTGAAACAAAAAGGGGCATCTTTCATTGAGGCATTAAATCAAACATCTGGTGTGCATGTAAACTCAACAGCTAAACTCTCTCCCAAAACAAGCAAAAACAAAACTAACAAACGTACAACAGCGCAACATACGTCCCCAATTTCACATCTGCACAAAAAACCATACGGACTGAACACAAAACACCCTCTAGTTTATAAATCAACCGCAAAAAAACACGAACAAGAAAACCCTAGTCACAAATAGCAGAGATTTACCATTAAAAACAAACCCACAAAAGGGGCAACGACTGAAATGAAAACAGCAACTAAAACAGAGATTTAAATTACTTGTTGGGACCGTGATTATGTGGAAAAGTGGTGGTTCGAACGCACGCACACCTAATGTGAAGAACAATTGCAACAGATAAGAGGGATCAATCAACTGAATCTGTCCTCCAACTGTGTTATTCTCATCCATACTAAGGGGCTGTTTGGCTAAGCTTTTCAAAACTACTTATTTGCTTTTCTGAAAAGCAAATAAGTCAATAAGCTGTTTTGAAAAGCTTTAAAATGGAGCTTTTCAAAATGACTTATTTGCTTATTTGCTTTTCAGAAAGCAAATAAGCAAATAAGTAGTTTTGAAAAGCTTAGCCAAACAGCCCCTAAACCTCACCTGGAACAGGGAAGGGAAAAGACGGTGTTAAGAAGCAGGTTGTGGTTTTCAAAAAAGTTAAAGGAACAACTCTTTAAAGATTGGCCAGTGACTGAGCAAATGCAATGGGTATTATGTAGAAGAACACTAAAGCAAAGACTGCCAATGATATAACTAGTTTATGGATCCTCAAAGAAATGAAGGGTATAGCAAGATTTTTCCAGTAAACGTCACGAGGTTCAGGGCCCAATATTTTTGCTTTGTTGTGTTTGATCACACACCGCTACACCCCACCGGGAGTTGAATGATACAAATGCGGCTGACATTATGCGTTTCGGGTCTTTTAGAATCTTCTGATGCTCCATTGTTAACTATTTTTTCAACAAGACATTACAAATTAGATGATAAACTAAACAAATCATGAAAAACTCAAATGGCAGTGGTGATGATGGCGGCGGTGGTTGTTGTGGCAGGGGTGGTTGTGGCAGTGGCGGCTGAGTGGTATGGCGGTGAAAGGCTGCGAGGGCGATGGGATTTTATGGTGGTGGTGGTGGAGATGAAGGTGGTGGTTGTTTAGAGCGAGAGGGGGGTCTGAAAGTGGTGGTGAAATGTGGAGATGGTGGTGAAGGGTGGTGAGGGTGGGGAACATGCACCCTTGAACTTATTTTCTTTTGATTGTAAAGTACAACATTTAAACACCGTAGGGACTTTTATATTCCAGCTTAGACCACCCATACTCGGGCGTGATTCATCAAAAATAAAGCCCAAACACGCCCCAAAACGTCAGGACGCCGCCCCATAGGCGTGTTCGGGCGTTTTCTCCGGCAAAAATCGAATTGGCGTTTTTTGAATAACGCTGGAAGAGGCAAATGATGGACCAATGGGAACGAAGAAGAAGAAGGTCAGAAGAAGAGTGGGAGGCGGCCGGAATTTTTCGAATTGGCCGGAATTTTTTGGATTGGCCGGAGATGTTGCAGGTCAAAGAAGAAGAAGAAGGTCAGAAGAAGAAGAAGAAGAGTGGGACCCCAGTGGTTTTTAAGTTTAAAAGTGGCAAACTAGGCCCCTGTGGTTTTATTTTAAGTTTAAAAATGGCAAATTAGACCACTGTGGTTTTTATTTGTTTTTTTTATTTCCAGTTTTTTTTATTTCCGTTTTTTTTAAGTTTAGTCGGATTTTATTTTTTTTATTTCTAGTAGTGTAATTTTTTAAATTAATGAAGTATTTTAAGTTTTAAATTTAAAAAAATAAAATAATTGTTTAATGATTGGAAGGAGCGTTATTGGGCATTATTCCCACTACGCCACTTTAGTAAATTTTCGAACTTTGCGAATTGCTCATCGGTCTTTTGGCGAATTAACCGACCGGGGTATGGAACCGGAGGATTCTTTGTGGGTTCTTGAATTGGTGGAGAAGCCGTCTCTTGTTGAGGTGTGGGCGGAGTTGCGGTTTGGCTGGATCGGCTCTTTTCAATTGGAGGTATTGGAGCATCCTCGGGACCCACGGTACGGTTTCTCAATGTAATGAGATGTACTTGCGCTTTAGGGTTGGTCTCGGTATTACTTGGTAACGCGCCTTTTGGTCTCTCGAAGAAATTTTGAGCTAGTTGATTTAATTGTTTTTCGACGTTTTGAATACTAGCTTGTTGATTTCTAAAATTTGATTCCAATTGTTGGAATCGATCCGAGTTTTTCTTTTCGGTGTCGGAGATGAGGCGAGATACGGTATCTTCAAGCCTTTCTCGTCCCCCTTGTGGTTGAGAGAAATTTTGCGACTCGTTTCTTGGTTGTTGAAAGTTTGTTCGTTGGTTTAGATTTTGTTGGTTACTACTATTGTCGGGTTCTCTCCAACCAAAGTTAGGGTGGTTACGCCATCCTTGATTGTAGGCACCTGTTGGAAGACCTGACGGCCTAGGTCTATTATCAATGTAGTTTACCGATTCTGTTTGATTATCCACTTCTTTCATACAACCCCAATTTTCATGTGGCCCACCACACCCCTCGCAAGCCATAACCGAGACCGTTTTTGTCATTTCTAACTTTTTGATTTTTGAAGAGAGGGCCTCAATTTGGGCTTGCAAGGAAGTGCTTTCATCAACCTTATGGGCGCCCAGGGCAACGGATTTGTTGCCTCGGGGAGTGTGCCATTGAAAATTGGTTTGAGCAATTTCCTCAATTTGATTATAAATTTCATTTGGGCGACGATTACCTAAAAGTCCCCCGGAGCTAGATTCAAGTGTTTGTCTTGTGTGTGGCAACAACCCATTGTAGAAAGTGGATACTTGCTGCCATATCGCAAGACCGTGATGAGGACACTTTCTTAGTAGCTCCTTGAACCTTTCCCAAGTTTCATATAAAGATTCCCCATCCTCTTGTGAATATGTATTAATTTCAGTCATTAATTTAGCCGTTTTAGCATGAGGGAAATATTTATAAAGAAACTTTTTGGCTAGTTCATCCCAGGTGTTTACCGAGCCAACTGGGAGGGTATTAAGCCAAGCCTTAGCCCGGTCTTTTAATGAAAATGGAAACATTCGAAGGCGGATGGCGTCGTTTGATGCTCCATTGATCCGAAAAGTATCACATATTTCTAAGAAATTAGTGATATGTAGATGGGGATCCTCGTCCGCAAGCCCATGGAAGGTTGCGGAGTTTTGAAGCATTTGTATCAAATGCGGCCGAAGTTCCAAGTTGTTGGCTTCTACATTCGGTGCATTGATAGCGGCGCCAAGATTACCCACGGTGGGTCGTAGGTAATCCATGAGGGTTCGTTGATCCGCCATTGGAAGTAGGTCCCCCGAAACTTTCTCTTGGTTTTTAGCTTTAAGTCTTTTTCTGAGAAAGCGTTCGGGTTCTTCTAGAGGTTCTTTTATGTCTCTACTAGAACTGGAGCTCATACACTACGTAGAAAGTTTAGATGTGGCGCCTGGGTTCCAAGTCCTGCAATAAAAACAGAAAAGAATGTTGGTCAGAAAGTTCACCACGGCCCCGTGCTCAGGTGAACATGGCCCGTGGTCGGAGATACAGTAGTTGTTTTCCGGATCCCTGTTACTAGGGAGCTTGACACGGCCCTGTGCTGCACCAACACGGCCCCGTGCTCAACTCACTGTAACTCGGAAAATAAAAACTGCCAATAATAATGCTGAGCACGGCCCCGTGTCCGACCAGGCACGGCCCGTGCTGAGCTCTGCAGAAACTGAAAATTTAAAAAAAATCCTAAAAAAATAGAAAAATAAGAAAAAAAAAATAAAAACGATTAGGCCGTTGATTCTTAACTTTCTTAAAATCCTTGTGTCCCCGGCAACGGCGCCAAAAACTTGATGCGTGTGAAGTGTTATATAGTTTTAATGTATATTTTAAGCCCTTTAACACTTTTTAGCCAAGTTTTAAATTTATAAAACACGATATTTACTAACACTAAACACACATATGGGCAAGTGCACCCATCGTGAGCGTAGTATAGCGTTGGTAAGATACCGAGGTCGTCCAAGGATACAAGAGCTTTTAATACCGGTTTGTCCTCAACGTCTAATCAAATCAAAAGTTTAGAAAAAGGGTTTTTAACTAGAAAAATAAAACTAACTAAAATACTGAAAAATAAAAACAGATAGAGAAGATGAATCACTTGGATCCGACTAGTGTTTAGTGTAACCTTTGATTATTTCCGCACTTTTGCACTTTTTAAGAGATTATCTTAGTTATTGAAAGATAATTAATTAAGTTATTAATGCATATTGTGGTAGGCCCCTCTTCTGAAGGTGACGTTACCCTCGGCTAAGTTGTCTGAGTCAGCAGGGATACAGTCCTAAGTAGCCGGATTAAAATATTAATAGTAGCTTACATATGAGAGGATCAAGGAGTTCGGGTCCCCGCCATCCAATACCCGTGAGTATTGAAGGAGATCCTACTAAAGTTGACCCAGGTCCTTGCAGGATTTATACCCTGAACAAAGCAAGACTCTTACCAAACCGTTCCCTTAACCCCCCGCAACCAGGTAGCCAACATACCTCCATATAGACTGTGGAGATATGAATGGTGAAAATCTTTTATTTTATATAGACAGTAAAATAATGCCAAGACACCACAGACAAACGATAAGGAAGACTCACCTTCAACATAAGAAACTAGTTGTTAAAGTCATTAATACATAACCAAATAAAAAGTGCGAAAAGATTAAAAACAAAAAGTATTACACTAGACACTTGTCTTCACCAAGTGATGTAAGAGACTTAGGCAAACATGGCCTTTGATTGTCAAGAACTCTTACGATCAATCTTGGATCCGGAGACTACTACACACACTCTATGATGGATGATGGATGATGGTGGTGGATGATGGTGTTGTGATGGTGGTGGATGGTGGGTGTAGTGTGAGAGAGGTGGTTTGCCAAGGGATGGTTTGCAAATGAGCCAAGCACCCCTATTTATAGCCTGAACAGGAGCTCGGACACGGCCTCGTGTCCACCCTTCTCTCTTTCTTCATTAATTACAGTTTGTCTGCATTAGTTGACCACGCCCCCGTGTCCGCTGGGACGACCCCGTGTGCAGAAGCGTATCTGTACTATCAAGATTTCCTCAGATTCTGCGAATCTTTGTCTTAAACGGCCCTGTGTCCGCTGGGCACGCCCCGTGTTGGGAAATAGAAGCTTCTACAACTTTGTCTTTTCTGCAGACACTTGGGCACGCCCCCGTGCTCACTGAGCACGGGGGGTGTTCAGCATTCTGTTTTCTTGTTTTTGCTTGGGAAGATGCTGTCGAGGGGTCGGGCATGCCATGTTTATTCCTTTTCTTGTAATTATCTCAGATTTAGCTGCCTTTTTGCTTCTTTTATTCATTTGAGCTCATTTAATCCTGAAAATACAAAAGGAAGACAAAAACACACTTTTTCCAACATTAGTACTAAAAAAGGGTTAGTTTTATGCCTCATTTGATGTAATTTATATGTTGCATTTTGCACACATCAGAGGGCAATTACTAGAAGTGTGCGGTTGTGGTTGGGTGCGCGACTTGGACATCTTGTGCGACTAGGTTTTATATTTTACACCTCTTAAAACATTCACGTAACACCTAAGTGTAAACAACCCATTAACATTCAATAGAACACAACACATCTATTATTCAAGCAGTGTACATATAAGTCACATCGAGCACAACGAAATGCTGTAAAATACGAGTTGTCACATCATCCCCAACTTGAAAGAAATTTCGTCCCGAAATTTGGTAGTAAGCAGTCTCATAGAAGTAAAGTGACGGATCCGGATGACTGTGGATTTTCCCGGGATGTCACATCACCCCCATCTTAAAAGGGAATTTCGTCCCCGAAATTCATCAGTGACATCAGGAATTGATTCCGTATATTCGAACGATTGAGGATACTTAGTTTTGAGTTCCAACGGACTCTCATAATTTGAATTTGATTGTGGATCTCAATAGACACATCAACATCTGCAACTTATCATCGGTCTATGATCCTTGTCAAAGGGACGCAAGTGTTTTGTCGGCAAACACTCCTTTGGATTTAAAATGTGAACAGCAGCGTCTGTCGTATACTTCGAGTCTGTAATGTGGCCTAGGATTGCCGCGCTTCCCAAAGCGTACCACACCCTTCCAGGGTGAAACTCTGAATGTGAATAGATTACCTACTGCGAATTCTAAGTATTTCCTACACTCGACAGCTTTTCTGGCAGCCTTGCGCTGCCGTCATGCGATTTCTGATCTACACAATCTTCTCAGGAGTTTCGAGTACCAACCCTAAGCCTGTGATTAGGCTGACACCCACCTCAGCCTAACAAAGGGGTCGGCATTGTCACCCATACAATGCCTCGAATAGAGATGTCTGAATACTAGCATGGGTTATCGTTGCAATAAAACTCTGCCAAAGGTAAATATCTTTCCAACCCATATCAAAGTCAATCACACATGCTCGCTGCATGTCTTCGAGTGTCTGGATGGTTCGTCCCCTCTATCTATTAGTCCAATGGTGATAAGCAGTACTCATGTCTAAACGTGTCAAGGGATTTTGTGCGCCGCCTGCCACAAATCGAGTATAAACGCAGATCCCAAGCAGAGGTAATAGAAGTTGGCACCCCGTGCCTAGAAACTGCCTCTCTCGGAGGAATATTCACAAGCTGCGAAGACTCGTCAGTTTCCTTGGTTGTCACAAAGTTTGTTGATTACGTGAGTCAATCAACGATCACCCAAGTGGTATCGTTTCCGTTTCAAGTTTTAGGTTGAACAGTGACAAAATCCATGGCAGTCTGTTCCCATTTCCATATGGGTGCTTCTGATTGTTGATCCAGACCAGAGGGTTTCTGATATTCTACCTTGACTTTCGCACAAGTCAAACATCGTAAACATACGTTGCTATGTGAGCCTTCATGCCCGGTTACCAGTACTAGATCGTTGGATCCTAATACATCCCATCCAAACCCAGATGAATTAAATATCGAGACTTAGGTGCTTCGTCCAAAACAAGTTCTCCAAGGTTTCCGCGCCGAGGGACCCATATTCGTTCCATGAAAGTAGAGAATACCGTCCGTTTTACTAAAAGTTGTTTCCCCATGCCTCGCATGGATTCCGCTTGACCATTTTTCTTCCCCCAGTGCTTCGGGTTGGGCAGAACGAACCCGATCAGGTAGGTTAGAGTTGACGGTGAGCTGCAAGCTTGTACACATTTAGGTTTCACAGTCGTAATCGTTCAAAAGTTCCATCCGGCGACGCCGTCACATGTTTAGCTCTTTTGAATCAAAGGTACGCGGGAGGCCCTTGTGATCGGTCTAAATAGTGCATTTGGTACTGTCCAAGTAATGCCTCTAAACTTAAATCCAAAGACCATGGTTTCCACTCCAGGTTGTGAGTCGTGTAATTCTTCTGGCAAGTCTATAACTACTGAGGAACGTAAGCTATCACTTTCTCGTGTTGCATCCGCACACAACTGAGACCCTGAATCGAAACAACATGGTGCACCACCGAATCATTTGTACCATCGGGTAAGGACAATACTCGGTGCATTGTAGAGTTTGGTTTCAAAGCTGAAAATACGTTCTCCTGCTCAATCCTCCATGAGTACACAGCACCCTGCCGTGTTAAAGCGATAAAAGCTGTGTGATCTCCGAAAATTTCTGGATGAATCTACGACGGTAATTAGCGAGACCAAGGAATTGCCACACCTCTGAAGGATTTTCCGGTGTCGATCAATTTCTAACAGAATGGATCTTAACGGGATTCATATGTATTCCCAATTCGTTGACTACGTGACCACGAAAGTGTACTTCTCAAATCCAGAGGTCACACTTAGAAAGACTTCGCGTGAAGTTGTTCCTCCCTTAGGAGCTCTAAAATAAGATACAAGTGCTACCCATGGTGTTCCTTTCTCCTGGGAATGCTCCAAAGCCCCATCAGTAAACACGGTTGACGAATTTGGCGAGGTGAGATTCACACATACTATTCATGTGATCCATAAGGCTGCTGATGCGTTGGGTAACTTGAATGAAATGAACAGAAAATCGTAATGGCCTTACTGCGTCTACCATGGCGTGTTAGGAACATTCTCCTCTTGGACTTCCATCTGATGATTGCCCGATCTTAAGTCGATTTCCGAGTAGAAGCTTGGCCCTTGCTACTGGTCAAGCAGGTTGTCGATGCGGGGTAACGGGTGACGGTTTCCAACAGCCACCTTGCTGAGTTTACGGTAGTCGATACGTACAAAAGGACTCGTCCTTATTTTTCACAGATAGAGCTCAGGCTCCCCAAGACGAGGAACTAGATTAATAAAACTCCCGTCCAGTAGTTTCTGAAGTTGATTGGACAATTCTTGCAACTCTCCAGGTGCAAGATGATAAGAGGTACTAGAAATCAGGACTGCTTCTAGCGTGATACAAATAGGATATTCCACCTGACGATGTGGAGGTAAACCTAGAAGTTCTTCGGGCTGTGTACCAGTAACCAATGATAGAGTAGCAGGGTAGTTGAAACACTTTTGGGCTCCCACCGCCGAAGTGATACTGACAATCAGTGAATCTCCACCATGGACAGATATACATGCGATTTCCTTCTTACAGAAGATCTCTGCTCGAGGCTTGGACATCCAATCCATACTATCGACTTCATCAAAGCTTCTAAAAGTAACAGGAAGAAGGTTAATGTCGAACACGTGACCTTCAAGATTGAGTTTCACCCTAAGTGAACGTGTGAGACTTCAATTGGCTTGCCACCAGCCACTTCTACAATGTGTCTGGCTTCAAGAGGTATCAGAGTTGAACAGAACAGAGACGAAGCGTTTAGTTACCAAAAACGTACAGGCTACCATGTTGCTATAATACCTGGCGTCGCCCACGCCAATCCTAAATGCTATTCCACGAGCACCACTTCCAGTGTTGTTGTTATCGTTATGAAGATTCCCAATACTGTCATTGCTCCCTTGGTTGTTGGTGTCTTGATTTAACAGCGGCCAATCCTTGTCGAAGCCACCTTCATTTCCATACTGAAGGTTATGATTGCGAGTACCTTGTTGTCATCCTGGCCATTGCCCCTAATATTGTTGCTTTGTAAACAGTTCTCTATGATCTTTCACCAAAAGAATCCACCTTTCAGCATTTCTTGACATATCCTAGGGTACTGCCCAAAACGCTAGAAATTGCACATCCCATACTTCGGTCGATTATCAGTGGTTATTCCCTGAGTGATTCATATGGCTTGGCTCCCAAAGGTTGCTGACTAGGGTTAGGGGACTCGATTGAAGTCAGTCTACGGGTGTTCGTTGTCTGCAAGCAGGTCCGTCCTGATACGAGGGTTGGTAATGTATCACGTTCATCTTATTATCCATCGACCTTGCGAGTCGATTGAACAATGCGCGGTAAGTTTCTAGAGAGTACAAAGGTGATCATACTTCGGGATCTAAGGCGTCAATTCGTGGAATTCAAGTAGACGAAGAAAGTGAGGAAGGCACAAACCAAGCATTCAATGGTTCGATAACTAACTCAAAGACGTTTACATAACACCTAACACTCTTATACGGTTCGCTAGACGTTCAGATGAGTGTTTAGGTAATGCTTAATAGCTTCGGGATTCGCAAGGATTCAGAGGGAAGTGAAAGAATCACGTTCGAATAGGAGGCAATCATCGCTATGACTCCTATAGATTTGTTTGTGTTTCTCATTAGATCGAATAACGAAACAGAACCCCTTTTTCACTCATTAAGCCTCACTGGGACTGACATGCACCCCACGTTATTATTATGTGTGCACCCACAATAATATTGTGATTTGCATGCTCATCTCAGTTCCTCCTAACTCATGTCAAATGGTTCCTCAAACTCAAATGCCAAACGGAGGTTGTCAAAACGACAAGATCACATAAATCTAAGGACTACGACATACTGACAACGCATCATAATGTAAACAAGCAATTCATGTATTTACGCTATAGTGACGAGTGTGTGTCTGTAGGCTACATCATAAGCAGGTGTACACTAGTCAAGCAATGTATACAACAGGTGAAAAAGACGAACCTTGCAATCTGGAGCTGAGTGTCATGGTCGTATTCTCGTATTCAGAACTGTTCGGTTATAGTCTGGTTTTATAAAAACATTTTTAAAACCAAGTTCACTATAACCAGTGGCTCTGATACCAATCTGTCACCCCCCCCCCCCAAAATACCACATGCGGAAACCCCCGCCAGGCGTGTGACGTACCAGGATCTAGCCACCAATCACATTGAACTCATAAAAATATTCCAAATAAACTTTTATTTATTAGAATAAAGCGTTACAAAACATTATTTATTATTCAGCGGAAGCATAATACAATAGTTAATAAATTCGTAACTCAAGTGTATAAAAACCATTGGACTCGTCTTGTGATTCCTTGTAACTTGACCCATGACCACTCCAGCATCCCAGACTGCAAGTTCCAATTAAGTGTACCTATAGACCTGCAAGCATGCAGAAAAAATGTATCAGCATAACGCTGGCGAGTTCACTGATTTGTTAAACCGTTTTTTACCAAGTACTGATTTATGTTATGTTGATAGTAACTCGATACCGTAGACGGCTCCTTTTTGCCCTTCTCCAATGCTCTATCAAACATTGGTCATGATTTTAAAGTTATTAGTTCACGCCCGTCCTATCCAGGTACGCCATGAGGGTGCCAAACCTAATAGCGCTATCAAATAATAACCTCGTTGCCCTACAAGCAACTAGTTCGGTAGTATGATGGGACTTAAGTGATAGAAAGTGAGTGTATTATCCAACATCAACATTTACTGAAAACTGCCTCATATCCCCTACAAGGATATGGGTTTGTGAAAGTCTGTTCGTTACTGAAAACTGCCTCATATCCCCTACGAGGATATGGGTTTATGAAAACTGCCTCATATCCCCTACAAGGATATAGGTTTATGAAAATCCGTTTATTTGTTTGCATGTTTGATTGTCCCCACCGGACGCATGCTTGTATTGAGAGAAGTGAACTCACCTTAGATTTGCTTGGTAAGACTATTACTTGTTTACAGTTGGTCAACCAAATCCTAATATGGTATCCATGTGACAGTCAGTTTTGTGTACACATAAATCATGTATTACATTATACAAGTAGTGAACAAGTAAGGCACATATCATCATACATGTCATACCAGTTAACCATGCTACTTATTAGTCCATTAGCATCATACATTCACATAACAGATGTTTGTTGTGACAACCCGAAATTTCAAGGTCTTTCCTCTACGCACCACTTGTTTCGCAATATTGTTTTCACAGTTCTTTTTACGCGGTATCTTGTGCATGATATTTGAATGATTAAAGTGTTGTTACGTTTGGGTGTTACATGATATTTATGTAATGTTTAGTCGTAACATGATTATGTTTAACTTTGGGTTGCACAACACATTTGATTTGAAACACACTTGACGAAGAACTAGAGTTCTTCGTCACAACCAACTCTCGACGAAGAATTGTCCTTCGTCACAACCAACCTTCGACGAAGAAGGACCTTTGTCACACTCTCTACGCGGCGAAGAAGGTTCTTCGCCAAGAGATACTTCGCCAAAAAGGGGCCCTCGGCCCAGGTTTACTCGTGGCCTATACCATTTTAATTGTATAACCTCTCATAACCAGTAACCGTGAACACAAAAACCCTAAGTCCCCTCTCCCTATTCTCTGTGCGACGGCAATCTTAGGATCTCGAAGCCTTTCATCTCTTTTAAGATTATCACTTCGGTATCACGGTTAGTGTCTAACATTGTTATTTGATGAAATCCTGATGTTGTGATTTTATGTAAAATTAGGGTTCATTAATAATATTGTAAATCTGGAATTGGCATGATGAGGGTTCGACGATTTGAATACGTTTATATTCATGATGTGGTTGTTGGTTAATGAAACTGATAGTCTGATTTACATGTGAATGAGAATGTTAGTGGTTGGATTGGAATCCTGATTATATATGATTAGACTTATGTTAATCCATGATATCGTATTTCAATATTAATGTTGTGGGATTATTGGTTTTGATGTCGAGCAGCAATTAGGGTTTGTCGAACTTGTAAGGAAACTGTTGATTGATCCAATAATCATGCCAATAAATTGCTAACTGTTGTTACGTGATTAAGGAATTGTAACTGTCTGGTGAGGGGCGACGAAGGACTTCCCCCACGAAGAATTTAGTCTGACGAAGAATTGATTCTTCGTTGACTGATTCTTGATGAACCATTATGGTTCTTCGCCGCACTCAATCTCGACGAAGGATAGTCCTTCGCCAGAGGGTCCTTCGTCAAACCCCAAGACAACGAAGAGTTGATTCTTCGTTGACACGTTCTTGACAAACCATTAAGGTTCTTCGTCGTGGCCATTCTCAACGAAGAATAGTTCTTCGCCGAGAAGGCAACCCACGAAGAATTGGTTCTTCGTGGGGATGCTGCAATAGGGCAGAATGAGCAATTTAGTGAAACAGTTATATGGTGATGGACATTTGTGTTTGTAAAATTCTATATGTTGCATGATAATAATGTTAACCAGAAATGAGGATCTTGACTTGACTTGTGTGAGTAGACAATACATCTGTAAATGTTGTTATGTGATTTGCACATGGGATGTGGACCTGTATGAGAACTGAGTACTTGCTATGTGATATATGGTGATCTTTGTGATGTATACAATCTGTAATAAATACGTGACCCGATTGATTACGAAACTGACATTATTGGTAACCACGGTAGGGTTGGTTGACTAACTGGAACGGGTAACTTAATATACCGAGCAAATCTAAGGTGAGTTCACTGCCTTTTTCAAGCATGCGTTCCGGGGAGGGACATCTGGTAAATATTCCAGGGAGGAATGTCGGGTAAATGAGTTTAATTGGAATGTTTAACTTGGAATGTTGATTAATACACTCATATCTATCATTTAAGTCCCATCATATACCGAATTAGTTGCCGGGGAGGCAACGGGGTTATTAGTTGATAGCGCTATTAGGTTTGGCACCCTCACACCATACCGGGGAGGACGGGCATGAACTAATTACCTTAACCACTCGACCAATGTTTGATAGAGCATTGGGGAAGGGCAAACAATCTGGAGCCATCTTGCGGTACTCGAGTTATTAACAACATTGTATTTCTGAAATGCTTTAAACTTACATCTGGTAAATAAACGCTTTTACAAACTTTGAACTCACCAGCGTTGTCTGATACACTTGTCTGTATGCTTGCAGGTTGTTAGATTCATGGTTATGGAACTTGCTATCTGGGAGTGCTGGAGCGGTCATGGGTCGAGTCTCTTGGATACATGTTCATTGGTTTCGTACATTTGTTTTGAAACATTTGAATAACGATTTACATTATGCTTCCACTGAACGTATTGGCTCTTAAGTTATGATTTGAAATTACATTACGAAATAAATGGAAACTTTTATTTAATATCTTTTTATAGTTCAATGTGATTGGTGGCTGGATCCTGGTACGTCACATGTCCCGCGGTGTTTCCGCATGTGGTATTTTGGGGGTGTGACATTTGTGCCTCATACAGGTTTGCATTACAAGTCCCAGTTTCCAACAAACACTTAACAGGTCATAGTATGATCATAGAGATGTGTGGCCCATAAAGTGCGGCCCGATACAATTAATCTGATATAAGTGTGCGGTCCAAGGGTATATGTATATACGTCTAAGGCATTGTGCGGCCCAGTTAAACCCAGGCCCAACAGAAGTGTGCGATTACTGATCAGGTTGTGCGATTGGTTTTTAGTTGTGCAGTCTGCTAAAATAGGGCTTGTGTGATTCAACAGTTCAGGGCCCATTTAAATAGTGTGCGATTAGGTTTTTGGGCTTGTGCGATTGGTGTGTGATGTGGTCCACTAACTGCTGTGCGGCCCAACTACAAAACAAGCCCATGAGCTTGTGCGACCAGGCCCTGCTTGTGCGATTGATTCTATTTGTGCGATTCGTCTATGTGTTCGGCCCAGGTTTATTGTGCGATGTCAGTTCCTCGTATCCCTTTCCCAAAATCAATCAGTTACAAGGTCAACTCCTAACTCCTTAATTATTGCTTAATCAGTTTATTTTCATCAATCATCCATTAACAACAATTAACAATATGCACACATCCAATCTCGATCAAATCAGTTACACATTTTAAGTTCATGCACCTAATCCAATATCTAGTAATTTCTTATCATTCCTATTCCAATCATTTGAACAGTAGGATCATTCCAACCACAATTCAACACCATGCAATTCTAATTCATGAACTCATCCTCATAATTAATCCAAATCTGATCATATATGTATGGATTCACCTCATCATAATAATTGATCATATCATATAACATCAATGAATAATGTCTAACATCATACAAGCCTAATCTGCCGATCATCAACATGTTCGGCTTCTATAACAGTTTATGATCAAGATTCATACATCAACCCTACTTCATTCTTTGATCTCCTATATTACAACACAACACATAACACACATATTCAAGAACACTTAAGGTACGATTCAACATATGATAAACATACTAACCGAGTGATTGTATGCCCATAAGTGTGTGATCGAGAGAAAGAGATGGTGTTGCGATCCGTATGGCTTCGAATAAGGAAGGGGCTGCCGTCGAGAGGGAGAGGGAGGAGAAAAGTGTTTAGGGTTCGGTGTTTATCAGGTGTTTTGAGAATAATGAGAGTGCACATCAAACCCTTGGTGATTATGCGAGAAGGATAGGGGTCGAGCCCACCTTGGGCTGCATTTGAGCTGGGTACCACGACCCAAATGAATCTGGTTTGGGCTGAGGGCAATTACTAGAAGTGTGCGGTTGTGGTTGGGTGCGCGACTCGGACATCTTGTGCGACTAGGTTTTATATTATACACGTCTTATAACATTCACGTAACACCTAAGTGTAAACAACCCATAAACATTCAATAGAACACAACACATCTATTATTCAAGCAGTGTACATATAAGTCACATCGAGCACAACGAAAAGCTGTAAAATACGAGTTGTCACATTTTATGTCGGCGATCTTCTAAAGATCAAGGGCTTTTTCCTCGTATAAATCACGGTGTTCATTGTTGTTTACACTTTACAATCATTTGCATTGTTGTTCAACACATAAGCACTCTACCTCACAAACAAAATTTGGTTACATTATCCTTAAACTGATTTTTGACCAAAACATCAATGATAGTCTAACTTTTATAATAAAATATTTACCAAGGGTTTTATTCATTAAAACTAAACTTTGGGTAACCTTACATCCCAAAAAGGGTAATAAAAAGGGTGAATTAATACAAAGAAATTGTTTGCGAAGGTGCTGTTTGTTTCTTCAGAGGTAAAACATCTGCAGTCTGCGGACCGCATCTGCAGACATCTGTAGTAGAAGAGGTGGACCAAACAGTCTGCAAGAAGAAGACTGTTTGTTTTTTAACTTCTGCAAAAAAAAAACAATTAAACAAAAAAAAACAATTAACTTGAGAACTAACATTAAACAACAAAAATCATAATATAAACACCAATAATTAACTTATTAACATAATCAAAAGCAACAATTATAATCAGAATATAAACACCAACAATTCATAACATTAATAAAAAAAACAATTCTTAAAAAAAAAATACATACCTGTCGTTTGTGGTTAAAGTCGGCTGAATGAAGTGGCAGCTTGGTGGCAGCAGGGCGGAGAGGAGAGAGGAGGAGGCGCGGCGGCGGCGTGGAGGAGGGAGGAGCGGACGGCGGTGGGGAGGGAGGAGAGAGGCGGCGGCGTTGAGGAGGGAGGAGGAGGCAGCGGGAGGGAAGGAGGAGGGAGGCGACGACTAGGGTGAAGGAGATGGAGAAGGAGCTAGGGTTTTTTTATGTTTGTGATATCTGGCAAAAAAAGGATGGAGAAGAGGTAAGAAGAGCTTGACCCACATCTGCACCAAAAAGAGGATGCACAGACCTTTTTTAATGAAAGGTTTTCGAGAAAACAAACAGTCTTCAGAGACGCAGACATAAGAGGACGGGAAGTTCTACTTGTAAAAAACAAACAGCGCCTAAGATGAAATATTAGGTGGAAAATATACCATTACATGCGAAATTTATATGCTTTGTTGATGATGATTTGTCTGATCACTCATGGTTATAAGCCACACGGAATAGAATCGGGAGAGAAAAAGGTGCTGAGGTGGAAATTGAGCCGGGAAAAATGGATGGGATAACTGGGACAGATTTGGAGAGCATAAAATATTTATTTTCGTACATAAAATAAGAGCATAAACATGCTCTTTTGGAATGGGACATCAATTTCAAAGTATTGGGTTTGACACTTAAATGCATTTCCAGGCGGACTAGGCCCAGTATATAAGGATCGAAATTAGATAAGTTGTTGATTAATTACGATTAATTTGACCTTAAATAAGCATACATTGAAATTTCTCCTAACCAAACACTAAAAACACCAAATATTGCGAACTATTTGGCATGAATTTTTTTGATGCGTTCAGCACCCTCTCACAAATGAGTATTTTGAGCTATTTCATCACACTAACATTTTTTTTATATAATTTGTGCTTTATATTCCTTAATAAATTAATTTAGAAGGTTATAATTTACTAGTTATTATAAAAAATACAACTGAAATTAAGCAATTTTGAAATGAAGTAAATTTTATCAGAAATAGAGTTCCTTATAAAACACATACTTTAATATAAATTAAATATTAACAATTTGATGAATGTTATTTTTTTCTTTTCTCTTATTTTTATATAACTAATTTAATTTTTATGGAATAAAAAGAAATACTTTAATGGAATAAAAAAGTATTCATAATATATATATATATATATATATATATTTTTTAAAAAGAGTTGATTTAGGCAAGGTTGCTAGAGTAGTGAAAATTTGGGCTCACTTGGGTTGGGTAGGTGAAGAATTTAGCTTTTTTTTTTTTTTTTTTTTTCTGTTTTCTAGTGAACTGTTGGGCTGGGTTGAATTGTGAGGCTGGATGGTGGTGAGTTACTAGTAATTTCACTATCGTGTCTACGGGCGGGTGAGTTACTGGGTTTTCCCCGGAGTTGGTGGTGAACTCGGGTTACTCTCGAAGTACTCAGTTTGTCCAGTAGGTGCCCCAAGAATGCACGGGATTGATTATGTTCGCGGTTAAAAAAAAGAATGAAGGTCAATATTTGAAAAGTCAAAATTAACTGAAGCAGCAGCACGTAGCTTTGCCCCTTCTCGGTTTCTCCAATTAGTTTTGATTAGCGGTGGTAAAGTGGGCAAGTTGGATGAGTTTGGGTATAGGTCAGGATGGGTATTTTAAAAAAATTTATAAAAAATCAAAAAAATAATTCTAAAAAATCTAAAAAAAATATAAAAAAATTCTAAAAAATCAAAAAAACTCTAAAAAATCTAAATAAATCTAAAAAATCAAAACAAATCTAAAAGTTCAAAAATTATAAAAAATAAAATAAAATCTAAAAAATTATAAAAAATCAAAAAAAGTCTAAAAAATAAAAAATTCTAAAAATCAAAAAAATTCTAAAAAATCAAAAAAAATTATAAAAAATAAAAAAATCAAAAAAATCAAAAAACTCTAAAAAATAAAAAAAGGTCTAAAAAATCAAAAAAATCAAAAATCAAAAAAAAATCTGAAAAATCAATAAAAAAATAATTATAAAAAATCAAAACATTTCTAGAAAATCAAAAAAATTCTAAAAAATATAAAAACTTATAAAAAAATAAAAAAAAAACTCTAAAAATGTTTTGATTTATTTTTATTTTTTAGAATTTTTTTTATTTTTTAGATTTTTTTTAAGTTTTTAGAATTTTTTGGATTTTTTAGAAATTTTTTTATTTTTTAGAATATTTTGATTTTTTAAATTTTTTTGATTTTTTAGAATTTTTTGAAATTTTTTTATTTTTTATTTTTTATTATTTTTAAACGAAGAACGACAGGAGAGTATTTCGGCGGCGATTGGTTAAGTCGCAGTTGTGAATAGATATCTATGAGTAGTAATTAGTTAAGTGATTTTATCTCATACCCATCCTGACCCGTTTGGGTTTTATCTCATACCCATTCTGACCTACTTTTTTTTTTCTAGTGAACTGTTTGGGCTCACTTGGGTTGTGTAGGTGAAGACATTAGTTTTTTTTTTTTTCTAGTTAACTGTTAGGCTGGGTTGAGTTGTGAGGCTGGATGGTGTTAGCCCACAATTTGGTTATCTTTGAAGAGCCAAGATAGAATGAATGGTCAATATTTGAAAAGTCAAAATTAAGTGAAGCAGCAGCACGTAGCTTTGCCGCTTCTCGGTTTCTCCAATTGGTTTGATTGAAGAAAGTATTCGTTGTGGGGTAATATGAATGAATTTGTATTCTTTTTGCTTTTTTACATGCCGTTGCTGGTAATATGGATGGATTTGTGTAACATCCCGAAAATACAAATTTCTTAAATTGCAATTAGTTTGCAAATAAATTTGTTGGATAAACTAACTAGGAATGACACTAACCTAGTTAGCTAAAGACTTAAGAGTAGTTAAGGGTGAAAACAAATAAAGAATGAAAGTAGGAGGGCCAAAGGTGTTAAAATGAAAACTAATATTAATAAAATAAAATAAATAAAACACAAACACCCTTGTCTGTGTTTGGTGGAGATCGACCAGGAGACTCCTCCTCAAAACCCTAGTTCAGCACAAAATTGATCAATTGAAGGCTAATTTCTGTCCCAAATTAAAATCCAAACATAGATTAGTGATCCTCATCACAAGGGGGTTACAAGGTATGTAAAATTTGGTGTTAATTCTCTGTTTGAAATTCTCATGAAATTGGGAAATCTGAAAATTGATGTTGCATGTTTGCTATTTGGGTAGAATAGGGAAGATATAGTGTCTAGGAGTGAAACCTAGGCAACAACATGTGAAATCATGTCAAAATTCAGGAAATTTCATGAAAACCTTGAAGGTGGTTCATGGGTTTTGTGAGAAAATGAGGAACACTAGGGTTTAAAAGGCTATTCTAGTGTAAATTGATTCATAGAAACTGATTTCTGAAAAATATGATGTTTGATTATATATGTGGTAGCTCAAATTCATGTTAATCTAGGCTAAAGGACAAGCCATAAATTTGAATATAAAAGATATAAAGTTCTGCCCTTTTTGTGTTGGTAGAAATGCCTCAAAGAAGGCTTGAAACTGAATTTTTGAGTTAAAAACGCATGATTGTGATGCTTGGACAATTTATGCGACATATGATTAAAAAGGAGTTCTAAACATATCATGATTGAACTCTATAGGAAAAGATACCGGAGCGTCGAGTGGACAAGCCGGTGGCAACTTGCGTTTGAAAGGCGTGCATTGAAGGTATGTAACTTGACCCGTTACATTCAATGAATTGTTGTTAAAGTATGCGTAGTTGCGTTGTTGATTAAAAGCTGTGTTGATTTTAGTAATCATGATCGTTATTGGAATTAATAGAGTTAGCTTTGATAAGGAACCATTTGGTAGTCATCATATTGGAGGATTTTCCACAAGATGAGCCAACGGGTCGAATAATAGTGTAAATTGTAGTATTAGTGTTTAAGCTAGTAGCAATGGCAATGTAAATCACAAGAGCATTAAACCATAGAATTGGTAAGGTAATGCAAGTGATGTTAAGCCCCGGATGATGGGCATAAAGCGCCATAGGCTTGCTAGATAAATGGTAGCAAATAGAGTAAAGTTAGAATGGGTCGAATAACACATAAGTGACTTTTATTCGTTCGGCCCGTAAATCAAACTTTTGATATTGAAATTATCGTAGTTACGTTGGTATTGAATTTACAGACGCATAGGAAAAAGAATCACTTAAAACGGACTTACGAGCCAATAGTTATGCTCAATTGAAGTTGAAATTCTGAGTTTTCCGGAACTGCATTAAATGCAGGACACAGAACTGAACCTGCTGGAAAACCTATTCCCTCGCGCCACGCGAAAGAGGACCTAAGTTCTGTCGCGACACGCGAGGCCCGCTCGCGGCCCGCGTAAAACATCATGAAGTCTCTCGCAGGGCGCGAGAGACCCAGATTCAAAAATTTATTTGTTTTGCTGCATTTTATTACCAGAATTCATTTATACGTGTTCTAATAATGTCAAAATTAACATTTGATGTGGTTTTGACATTAGGTGATGTTGGAAATTAATCGGACGGCGATCGAGCAAGCTTTTGAAGAACCGAACACAATCTGCAAGCTTCCGCGTTAACTTAGCTTATGTTTAAACAATACTTTTGGGATGTCTTCATCTAGACGATGTTTTTGATGTAAAAGATTTGTTAATCACGTTTCGTATGTTTCAAACTAGTCGGTAGTTGACTAGTAGATGTTACTTGAAACCTTTATTTTGTATTTTGTTAAACCAAAGCACTATATATATTTAAAGTTTAGTAACTTTTATTAGACTTAGACTGGAATTATAAACGGGTGTTACAAGTTGGTAATCAGAGCTTAAGGTTGTCAACAAAGTGTTCGGTTCAAGCTTGATCAATCGTCCGGTAAGAATTAACTTATTATTTTAATAGATTATATCTTATGTAAGAAATGAGAAATGAATTGATATGCATGGGAAGAGCGTGTTAACACACTCAAACCCGGAAGGTGCATTAAATGTGAACGGTTAAAGCAAGTTGGGAACTTGGCTAAACCGAAACAAATGAAGCAAGGTTATAAATGAAATGTTTAACGTTTATTGTAAACATTTCAGTTTCAAGATGTCGAAAGGAAGTAATAATGATCCGGTGCCGACAAGCACCGAACAAATGAAAGAGATAATTGCCGAAGAAGTAGGGAAGGCAATTGAAGGTAGTCTATCCGAGTTTATAGACAAAATTCAAAGCACGGTGTTGTCACTTGTCGAAGAGCGAGTTAAAAGGTTGGAGGATAGTGTCAACCTTATGAAGGAGAAATCGGGAGAACGTAAAGGGTGCTCATACAAAGAATTTATGGCGTGCAAACCGCCAATCTATAACGGGGAAGTTGACCCAATAATTTGCCAAAGATGGTTGGGCGACATTGAAGGGGTGTTTGAAAGGACCCATTGTGATGAAAGTGACTTTGTCGCTTACGGATCGGGTCAGTTGAGAGGTCAAGCCAAAGATTGGTGGGACAATAAAAAGAATGAAATTGGAGCCAAAGCGGCAAGAGCCATGACGTGGGAGGAGTTTAAGACGCCATTTCTTAAACATCATAGTCCCAAAGCGGTCATTAATAAAATCAAGGAAGAGTTCATGCAACTTAGGCACAAGGGTGAAACCATAGACAAGATTACGGCGATGTTTATGGATAAGATGAAGTTTAGTAGTGAATTGGTGACAAATGAAGAACAGAAAATATATTACTACTATAACATGTTGAGTGCTGAATATAGGGAGTTTATGACTCCTTCAAAATACGAGACCCTTACCGAAATCATAAACGTTGCTCGGGAACGAGAAATCGAGTTGAAGAAACAAGTTGAAAGGGGTGAGCGAAGGGCACATGATGTGAATCCAAGCCCTACAAAGAAAGCTCGAACTGGAGAATCGGGAAAGAAGGTGGATGCTAAAGGTGGGTCGCCAAGTTGTAAAGTGTGCGGGAAAGGACACAAGGGAGAATGTCGGTTCAAAGACAAACCATGCCCCATATGTAGTAATACGGGGCACACGACGTCGTTATGCCTGGGTAAAGTTTCAGTTTGCTATAAATGTTATCAACCCGGCCACAAAAAGTCCGAATGCCCGGACTTAGTCGGAAAGAGAGACGTTAAAGAATCTCCAGCAGAAGCTCCTAAAGCGAAGGCTAGGTCCTTCCAACTTACCGCGGCTGAAGCAAAAACAGAACCCGATGTGGTCTCAGGTATATTCACAATTAACTCAATTCCAGCACGTGTATTGTTTGATACGGGTGCGAATAAATCCTTCATTTTGCATGGGTTTATTCGACATCCTTCATTTGTATTGACGAAATTATCTGTGCCCTTAGAAGTTGAAATAGGGGACAACAAAAGTTTTATAGTCTGTGATATTTGTCGAGGCTGCAAATTAAGCATCGATGATGAAGAATACCTGATAGATCTAATCCCGATGTCAATGGAGGAATTTCAAGTAGTTGTTGGGATGGATTGGCTATCTCAGCACCACGCGAAGGTCGTGTGTTTTCGTAAGGAGATAAAGCTAATATCTCCGAGCGGGAAACACGTCACTATTTATGGCGAAAAAGGAGGCAACCCCATAATATGCTCGATGTTGAAAGCTCACAAGCTTATGAAGCAAGGATGCAAGGCATTTATGATATATGCGAACGAGCCCGAGAAAGAATTACCGAAGATTGGAGACGTGCCAGTAGTACGTGACTTTGAAGATGTGTTTCCGGATGATTTACCGGGAATGCCGCCCGAGCGGGAGGTAGAGTTCAGAATCGAATTGATTCCGAGCGCAAAACCCGTAGCTAAAGCACCGTACCGACTCGCACCGTCGGAATTACAAAAGTTGATGTCCCAGATTCAAGACCTGCTTGACAAAGGATTCATAAGGCCGAGTGTGTCTCCTTGGGGCGCACCGGTACTGTTCGTGAAAAAGAAAGACGGAAGCATGCGCATGTGTATCGATTATCGGGAGTTAAACAAACTCACGGTAAAGAACCGATACCCGCTTCCGAGGATAGATGATTTATTCGACCAACTACAAGGTGCGAATTTGTTTTCGAAAATTAACCTTAGATCGGGGTATCACCAATTAAAGGTCAAGGAGGAAGATGTGCCGAAGACGGCTTTCCGCACACGATACGGACATTACGAATTCCTCGTGATGTCATTTGGGCTGACAAATGCACCCGCGGCTTTCATGGACCTCATGAACCGGGTTTGCAAACCAATGTTGGATAATTCAGTTATCGTGTTTATCGATGATATTTTGGTGTATTCAAAAGTGAAGCTGAACATGCACACCACTTACAAGAGGTGTTAGAGACACTTAGACGAGAGAGGTTGTATGCGAAATTCTCTAAATGTGCCTTTTGGCTACGAGAGGTGCAATTTCTCGGCCACATCATAAGTGCCGATGGAGTATTGGTAGATCCGTCAAAGGTCGAGGCCGTGTCGAAATGGAATCCCCCGAAGAACCCTTCGGAAATTAGAAGCTTTTTGGGGCTTGCGGGATACTATAGGAGATTCATTCAAGATTTCTCCAAGATTGCGTCGCCGCTAACAAAGCTGACTCGGAAGGAAGAAAAGTTCATTTGGGGTGTTGATCAAGAAAGAGCGTTTCAAACGCTAAAAGAGAAGTTAACTCAAGCTCCGGTACTAACATTGCCGGACGGGGTCGAAGACTTGGTGGTTTATTCGGATGCTTCACTATCGGGGCTCAGATGCGTTTTGATGCAACGGGGCAAAGTTATAGCTTATGCTTCGAGGCAATTGAAGGTACACGAGAAGAAATATCCCACGCACGATCTCGAGTTGGCTGCGGTGGTATTTGCATTAAAAATATGGAGACACTATTTATATGGGGTAAAGTGCACCATATTCACCGATCACAAGAGCTTAAAATACTTCTTCGATCAGAAGGAGTTAAATATGCGACAAAGGCGATGGTTAGAAACGGTGAAAGATTTTGACTGTGAAATACACTATCACCCCGGAAGGGCAAACGTGGTGACGGATGCCCTAAGCAGAAAGGCAGATTATGTCCCGATACGAGTACGATCATTGCAGCTCATTGTGACCTCGGGCTTGCTTGAACGAATCCGAGAGGCACAAGATGAAGCAGTAAAGACGGAAAACTGGAGAAAGGAAAGGATTGTTGGTCAAGTTAAAGATCTCGAAGTAGGCAACCACGTTTTGAAAACACGTTTCAATAGAATTTGGGTTCCTAACACATGTAGAGTTAAAAAGCTTCTACTAGATGAAGCTCACAAGTCCCGCTATTCCATCCATCTGGGGGCGACCAAGATGTATAATGATTTAAAACAAAACTATTGGTGGCTCGGGATGAAAAGAGATATTGTGAAATGTGTGGAGAAGTGTTTGACCTGCTTGCAAGTCAAAGCGGAGCACCAGAAGCCATATGGTAAGTTGCAACCATTGGACATCCGGGTTTGGAAATGGGAACAAATCACCATGGATTTGTTGACCAAATTGCCCAAAACCAACCGCGGGTTTGATGCTATATGGGTAGTCGTGGATAGATTGACGAAAAGTGCTCACTTCATTCCGATTCGTGAGACTTATACATCCGAGAAGATATCGGAGGTGTACACCAATGAAATCATAGCACGTCATGGGGTACCGATATCCATTGTGTCAGACAGAGATACTTGGTTTACTTCGAATTTTTGGCGTGAATTCCAAGAACAAATGGGAACTAAACTGTTCATTAGCACCGCTTACCATCCAAAAACAGATGGGCAGAGTGAAAGAACAATACAAACGTTGGAGGATATGCTGCGGGCTTGCATTATTGACTTCGGGGGTAGTTGGGATATCTATCTACCCTTGGTCGAATTTTCATATAACAATAGCTATCACGCGAGCATTAAGATGGCCCCGTATGAAATGTTATATGGTAGAAAGTGTCGAACCCCTGTATGTTGGGGAGAAGTGGGTCCACGAGGACTAGCACCTACTGATATAATCCGAACTACGAATGAGAAGATCGACATGGTCCGAACTCACCTAAAAGCGGCCCAGGATCGACAAAAGTCGTACGCGGATAAACAAAGGAGGCCGATTGAATTTCAAGTGGGCGATAAGGTAATGCTGAAAGTATCGCCGTGGAAAGGAATAATACGGTTCAGAAAAAGAGGAAAGTTGAGCCCAAGATTTATTGGGCCATTTAAAATCATTGAACGGGTTGGCAAGGTGGCTTATCGCCTCGAATTACCGGAAGAGTTGAATGGAATACATGGCACGTTTCACGTGTCGCAATTGCGGAAGTGTCTAGCGGATGAAACAGCTTATATCCATTACGATGATATCGAAGTGTATAATAGCCTGAATTATGCGGTGAGACCAGTGGAGATTTTAGATCGAAAGATTAAGCACTTACGAAACAAACAAATCGATCAAGTCAAGATCAAGTGGGAGCATAGGAAAGGCTAGGACACTACGTGGGAGTCCGAGGAGGAGATGCGACGTCTCTACCCTACTTTATTTGGTACGTACTTTGGTTTCGGGGACGAAACCCTTTTAAGGGGGGTGGACTTGTAACATCCCGAAAATACAAATTTCTTAAATTGCAATTAGTTTGCAAATAAATTTGTAAGATAAACTAACTAGGAATGACACTAACCTAGTTAGCTAAAGACTTAAGAGTAGTTAAGGGTGAAAACAAATAAAGAATGAAAGTAGGAGGGCCAAAGGTGTTAAAATGAAAACTAATATTAATAAAATAAAATAAATAAAACACAAACACCCTTGTCTGTGTTTGGTGGAGATCGACCAGGAGACATGGGCGACACAAGCTCCTCCTCAAAACCCTAGTTCAGCACAAAATTGATCAATTGAAGGCTAATTTCTGTCCCAAATTAAAATCCAAACATAGATTAGTGATCCTCATCACAAGGGGGTTACAAGGTATGTAAAATTTGGTGTTAATTCTCTGTTTGAAATTCTCATGAAATTGGGAAATCTGAAAATTGATGTTGCATGTTTGCTATTTGGGTAGAATAGGGAAGATATAGTGTCTAGGAGTGAAACCTAGGCAACAACATGTGAAATCATGTCAAAATTCAGGAAATTTCATGAAAACCTTGAAGGTGGTTCATGGGTTTTGTGAGAAAATGAGGAACACTAGGGTTTAAAAGGCTATTCTAGTGTAAATTGATTCATAGAAACTGATTTCTGAAAAATATGATGTTTGATTATATATGTGGTAGCTCAAATTCATGTTAATCTAGGCTAAAGGACAAGCCATAAATTTGAATATAAAAGATATAAAGTTCTGCCCTTTTTGTGTTGGTAGAAATGCCTCAAAGAAGGCTTGAAACTGAATTTTTGAGTTAAAAACGCATGATTGTGATGCTTGGACAATTTATGCGACATATGATTAAAAAGGAGTTCTAAACATATCATGATTGAACTCTATAGGAAAAGATACCGGAGCGTCGAGTGGACAAGCCGGTGGCAACTTGCGTTTGAAAGGCGTGCATTGAAGGTATGTAACTTGACCCGTTACATTCAATGAATTGTTGTTAAAGTATGCGTAGTTGCGTTGTTGATTAAAAGCTGTGTTGATTTTAGTAATCATGATCGTTATTGGAATTAATAGAGTTAGCTTTGATAAGGAACCATTTGGTAGTCATCATATTGGAGGATTTTCCACAAGATGAGCCAACGGGTCGAATAATAGTGTAAATTGTAGTATTAGTGTTTAAGCTAGTAGCAATGGCAATGTAAATCACAAGAGCATTAAACCATAGAATTGGTAAGGTAATGCAAGTGATGTTAAGCCCCGGATGATGGGCATAAAGCGCCATAGGCTTGCTAGATAAATGGTAGCAAATAGAGTAAAGTTAGAATGGGTCGAATAACACATAAGTGACTTTTATTCGTTCGGCCCGTAAATCAAACTTTTGATATTGAAATTATCGTAGTTACGTTGGTATTGAATTTACAGACGCATAGGAAAAAGAATCACTTAAAACGGACTTACGAGCCAATAGTTATGCTCAATTGAAGTTGAAATTCTGAGTTTTCCGGAACTGCATTAAATGCAGGACACAGAACTGAACCTGCTGGAAAACCTATTCCCTCGCGCCACGCGAAAGAGGACCTAAGTTCTGTCGCGACACGCGAGGCCCGCTCGCGGCCCGCGTAAAACATCATGAAGTCTCTCGCAGGGCGCGAGAGACCCAGATTCAAAAATTTATTTGTTTTGCTGCATTTTATTACCAGAATTCATTTATACGTGTTCTAATAATGTCAAAATTAACATTTGATGTGGTTTTGACATTAGGTGATGTTGGAAATTAATCGGACGGCGATCGAGCAAGCTTTTGAAGAACCGAACACAATCTGCAAGCTTCCGCGTTAACTTAGCTTATGTTTAAACAATACTTTTGGGATGTCTTCATCTAGACGATGTTTTTGATGTAAAAGATTTGTTAATCACGTTTCGTATGTTTCAAACTAGTCGGTAGTTGACTAGTAGATGTTACTTGAAACCTTTATTTTGTATTTTGTTAAACCAAAGCACTATATATATTTAAAGTTTAGTAACTTTTATTAGACTTAGACTGGAATTATAAACGGGTGTTACAAGTTGGTAATCAGAGCTTAAGGTTGTCAACAAAGTGTTCGGTTCAAGCTTGATCAATCGTCCGGTAAGAATTAACTTATTATTTTAATAGATTATATCTTATGTAAGAAATGAGAAATGAATTGATATGCATGGGAAGAGCGTGTTAACACACTCAAACCCGGAAGGTGCATTAAATGTGAACGGTTAAAGCAAGTTGGGAACTTGGCTAAACCGAAACAAATGAAGCAAGGTTATAAATGAAATGTTTAACGTTTATTGTAAACATTTCAGTTTCAAGATGTCGAAAGGAAGTAATAATGATCCGGTGCCGACAAGCACCGAACAAATGAAAGAGATAATTGCCGAAGAAGTAGGGAAGGCAATTGAAGGTAGTCTATCCGAGTTTATAGACAAAATTCAAAGCACGGTGTTGTCACTTGTCGAAGAGCGAGTTAAAAGGTTGGAGGATAGTGTCAACCTTATGAAGGAGAAATCGGGAGAACGTAAAGGGTGCTCATACAAAGAATTTATGGCGTGCAAACCGCCAATCTATAACAGGGAAGTTGACCCGATAATTTGCCAAAGATGGTTGGGCGACATTGAAGGGGTGTTTGAAAGGACCCATTGTGATGAAAGTGACTTTGTCGCTTACGGATCGGGTCAGTTGAGAGGTCAAGCCAAAGATTGGTGGGACAATAAAAAGAATGAAATTGGAGCCAAAGCGGCAAGACCATGACGTGGGAGGAGTTTAAGACGCCATTTCTTAAACATCATAGTCCCAAAGCGGTCATTAATAAAATCAAGGAAGAGTTCATGCAACTTAGGCACAAGGGTGAAACCATAGACAAGATTACGGCGATGTTTATGGATAAGATGAAGTTTAGTAGTGAATTGGTGACAAATGAAGAACAGAAAATATATTACTACTATAACATGTTGAGTGCTGAATATAGGGAGTTTATGACTCCTTCAAAATACGAGACCCTTACCGAAATCATAAACGTTGCTCGGGAACGAGAAATCGAGTTGAAGAAACAAGTTGAAAGGGGTGAGTGAAGGGCACATGATGTGAATCCAAGCCCTACAAAGAAAGCTCGAACTGGAGAATCAGGAAAGAAGGTGGATGCTAAAGGTGGGTCGCCAAGTTGTAAAGTGTGCGGGAAAGGACACAAGGGAGAATGTCGGTTCAAAGACAAACCATGCCCCATATGTAGTAAGACGGGGAACACGGCGTCGTTATGCCCGGGTAAAGTTTCAGTTTGCTATAAATGTTATCAACCCGGTCACAAAAAGTCCGAATGCCCGGACTTAGTCGGAAAGAGAGACGTTAAAGAATCTCCAGCAGAAGCTCCTAAAGCGAAGGCTAGGTCCTTCCAACTTACCGCGGCTGAAGCAAAAACAGAACCCGATGTGGTCTCAGGTATATTCACAATTAACTCAATTCCAGCACGTGTATTGTTTGATACAGGTGCGAATAAATCCTTCATTTCGCATGGGTTTATTCGACATCCTTCATTTGTATTGACGAAATTATCTGTGCCCTTAGAAGTTGAAATAGGGGACAACAAAAGTTTTATAGTCTGTGATATTTGTCGAGGCTGCAAATTAAGCATCGATGATGAAGAATACCTGATAGATCTAATCCCGATGTCAATGGAGGAATTTCAAGTAGTTGTTGGGATGGATTGGCTATCTCAGCACCACGCGAAGGTCGTGTGTTTTCGTAAGGAGATAAAGCTAATATCTCCGAGCTGGAAACACGTCACTATTTATGGCGAAAAAGGAGGCAACCCCATAATATGCTCGATGTTGAAAGCTCACAAGCTTATGAAGCAAGGATGCAAGGCATTTATGATATATGCGAACGAGCCCGAGAAAGAATTACCGAAGATTGGAGACGTGCCAGTAGTACGTGACTTTGAAGATGTGTTTCCGGATGATTTACTGGGAATGCCGCCCGAGCGGGAGGTAGAGTTCAGAATCGAATTGATTCCGAGCGCAAAACCCGTAGCTAAAGCACCGTACCGACTCACACCGTCGGAATTACAAAAGTTGATGTCCCAGATTCAAGACCTGCTTGACAAAGGATTCATAAGGCCGAGTGTGTCTCCTTGGGGCGCACCGGTACTGTTCGTGAAAAAGAAAGACGGAAGCATGCGCATGTGTATCGATTATCGGGAGTTAAACAAACTCACGGTAAAGAACCGATACCCGCTTCCGAGGATAGATGATTTATTCGACCAACTACAAGGTGCGAATTGGTTTTCGAAAATTAACCTTAGATCGGGGTATCACCAATTAAAGGTCAAGGAGGAAGATGTGCCGAAGACGGCTTTCCGCACACGATACGGACATTACGAATTCCTCGTGATGTCATTTGGGCTGACAAATGCACCCGCGGCTTTCATGGACCTCATGAACCGGGTTTGCAAACCAATGTTGGATAATTCAGTTATCGTGTTTATCGATGATATTTTGGTGTATTCAAAAGTGAAGCTGAGCATGCACACCACTTACAAGAGGTGTTAGAGACACTTAGACGAGAGAGGTTGTATGCGAAATTCTCTAAATGTGCCTTTTGGCTACGAGAGGTGCAATTTCTCGGCCACATCATAAGTGCCGATGGAGTATTGGTAGATCCGTCAAAGGTCGAGGCCGTGTCGAAATGGAATCCCCCGAAGAACCCTTCGGAAATTAGAAGCTTTTTGGGGCTTGCGGGATACTATAGGAGATTCATTCAAGATTTCTCCAAGATTGCGTCGCCGCTAACAAAGCTGACTCGGAAGGAAGAAAAGTTCATTTGGGGTGTTGATCAAGAAAGAGCGTTTCAAACGCTAAAAGAGAAGTTAACTCAAGCTCCGGTACTAACATTGCCGGACGGGGTCGAAGACTTGGTGGTTTATTCGGATGCTTCACTATCGGGGCTCAGATGCATTTTAATGCAACGGGGCAAAGTTATAGCTTATGCTTCGAGGCAATTGAAGATACACGAGAAGAAATATCCCACGCACGATCTCGAGTTGGCTGCGGTGGTATTTGCATTAAAAATATGGAGACACTATTTATATGGGGTAAAGTGCACCATATTCACCGATCACAAGAGCTTAAAATACTTCTTCTATCAGAAGGAGTTAAATATGCGACAAAGGCGATGGTTAGAAACGGTGAAAGATTTCGACTGTGAAATACACTTTCACCCCGGAAGGGCAAACGTGGTGGCGGATGCCCTAAGCAGAAAGGCAGATTATGTCCCGATATGAGTACGATCATTGCAGCTCATTGTGACCTCGGGCTTGCTTGAACGAATCCGAGAGGCACAAGATGAAGCAGTAAAGACGGAAAACTGGAGAAAGGAAAGGATTGTTGGTCAAGTTAAAGATCTCGAAGTAGGCAACCACGGTTTGAAAACACGTTTCAATAGAATTTGGGTTCCTAACACATGTAGAGTTAAAAAGCTTCAACTAGATGAAGCTCACAAGTCCCGCTATTCCATCCATCCGGGGGCGACCAAGATGTATAATGATTTAAAACAAAACTATTGGTGGCCCGGGATGAAAAGAGATATTGTGAAATGTGTGGAGAAGTGTTTGACCTGCTTGCAAGTCAAAGCGGAGCACCAGAAGCCATATGGTAAGTTGCAACCATTGGACATCCCAGTTTGGAAATGGGAACAAATCACCATGGATTTGTTGACCAAATTGCCCAAAACCAACCGCGGGTTTGATGCTATATGGGTAGTCGTGGATAGATTGACGAAAAGTGCTCACTTCCTTCCGATTCGTGAGACTTATACATCCGAGAAGATATCGGAGGTGTACACCAATGAAATCATAGCACGTCATGGGGTACCGATATCCATTGTGTCAGACAGAGATACTTGGTTTACTTCGAATTTTTGGCGTGAATTCCAAGAACAAATGGGAACTAAACTGTTCATTAGCACCGCTTACCATCCAAAAACAGATGGGCAGAGTGAAAGAACAATACAAACGTTGGAGGATATGCTGCGGGCTTGCATTATTGACTTCAGGGGTAGTTGGGATATCTATCTACCCTTGGTCGAATTTTCATATAACAATAGCTATCACGCGAGCATTAAGATGGCCCCGTATGAAATGTTATATTGTAGAAAGTGTCGAACCCCTGTATGTTGGGGAGAAGTGGGTCCACGAGGACTAGCACCTACTGATATAATCCGAACTACGAATGAGAAGATCGACATGGTCCGAACTCACCTAAAAGCGGCCCAGGATCGACAAAAGTCGTACGCGGATAAACAAAGGAGGCCGATTGAATTTCAAGTGGGCGATAAGGTAATGCTGAAAGTATCGCCGTGGAAAGGAATAATACGGTTCAGAAAAAGAGGAAAGTTGAGCCCAAGATTTATTGGGCCATTTAAAATCATTGAACGGGTTGGCAAGGTGGCTTATCGCCTCGAATTACCGGAAGAGTTGAATGGAATACATGGCACGTTTCACGTGTCGCAATTGCGGAAGTGTCTAGCGGATGAAACAGCTTATATCCATTACGATGATATCGAAGTGTATAATAGCCTGAATTATGCGGTGAGACCAGTGGAGATTTTAGATCGAAAGATCAAGCACTTACGAAACAAACAAATCGATCAAGTCAAGATCAAGTGGGAGCATAGGAAAGGCTCGGACACTACGTGGGAGTCCGAGGAGGAGATGCGACGTCTCTACCCTACTTTATTTGGTACGTACTTTGGTTTCGGGGACGAAACCCTTTTAAGGGGGGTGGACTTGTAACATCCCGAAAATACAAATTTCTTAAATTGCAATTAGTTTGCAAATAAATTTGTAAGATAAACTAACTAGGAATGACACTAACCTAGTTAGCTAAAGACTTAAGAGTAGTTAAGGGTGAAAACAAATAAAGAATGAAAGTAGGAGGGCCAAAGGTGTTAAAATGAAAACTAATATTAATAAAATAAAATAAATAAAACACAAACACCCTTGTCTGTGTTTGGTGGAGATCGACCAGGAGACATGGGCGACACAAGCTCCTCCTCAAAACCCTAGTTCAGCACAAAATTGATCAATTGAAGGCTAATTTCTGTCCCAAATTAAAATCCAAACATAGATTAGTGATCCTCATCACAAGGGGGTTACAAGGTATGTAAAATTTGGTGTTAATTCTCTGTTTGAAATTCTCATGAAATTGGGAAATCTGAAAATTGATGTTGCATGTTTGCTATTTGGGTAGAATAGGGAAGATATAGTGTCTAGGAGTGAAACCTAGGCAACAACATGTGAAATCATGTCAAAATTCAGGAAATTTCATGAAAACCTTGAAGGTGGTTCATGGGTTTTGTGAGAAAATGAGGAACACTAGGGTTTAAAAGGCTATTCTAGTGTAAATTGATTCATAGAAACTGATTTCTGAAAAATATGATGTTTGATTATATATGTGGTAGCTCAAATTCATGTTAATCTAGGCTAAAGGACAAGCCATGAATTTGAATATAAAAGATATAAAATTCTGCCCTTTTTGTGTTGGTAGAAATGCCTCAAAGAAGGCTTGAAACTGAATTTTTGAGTTAAAAACGCATGATTGTGATGCTTGGACAATTTATGCGACATATGATTAAAAAGGAGTTCTAAACATATCATGATTGAACTATATAGGAAAAGATACCGGAGCGTCGAGTGGACAAGCCGGTGGCGACTTGCGTTTGAAAGGCGTGCATTGAAGGTATGTAACTTGACCCGTTACATTCAATGAATTGTTGTTAAAGTATGCGTAGTTGCGTTGTTGATTAAAAGCTATGTTGATTTTAGTAATCATGATCGTTATTGGAATTAATAGAGTTAGCTTTGATAAGGAACCATTTGGTAGTCATCATATTGGAGGATTTTCCACAAGATGAGCCAACGGGTCGAATAATAGTGTAAATTGTAGTATTAGTGTTTAAGCTAGTAGCAATGGCAATGTAAATCACAAGAGCATTAAACCATAGAATTGGTAAGGTAATGCAAGTGATGTTAAGCCCCGGATGATGGGCATAAAGCGCCATAGGCTTGCTAGATAAATGGTAGCAAATAGAGTAAAGTTAGAATGGGTCGAATAACACATAAGTGACTTTTATTCGTTTGGCCCGTAAATCAAACTTTTGATATTGAAATTATCGTAGTTACGTTGGTATTGAATTTACAGACGCATAGGAAAAAGAATCACTTAAAACGGACTTACGAGTCAAAAGTTATGCTCAATTGAAGTTGAAATTCTGAGTTTTCCGGAACTGCAGTAAATGCAGGACACAGAACTGAACCTGCTGGAAAACCTATTCCCTCGCGCCACGCGAAAGAGGACCTAAGTTCTGTCGCGACACGCGAGGCCCGCTCGCGGCCCGCGTAAAACATCATGAAGTCTCTCGCAGGGCGCGAGAGACCCAAATTCAAAAATTTATTTGTTTTGCTGCATTTTATTACCAGAATTCATTTATACGTGTTCTAATATTTTCAAAATTAACATTTGATGTGGTTTTGACATTAGGTGATGTTGGAAATTAATCGGACGGCGATCGAGCAAGCTTTTGAAGAACCGAAGACAATCTGCAAGCTTCCGCGTTAACTTAGCTTATGTTTAAACAATACTTTTGGGATGTCTTCATCTAGACGATGTTTTTGATGTAAAAGATTTGTTAATCACGTTTCGTATGTTTCAAACTAGTCGGTAGTTGACTAGTAGATGTTACTTGAAACCTTTATTTTGTATTTTTTTAAACCAAAGCACTATATATATTTAAAGTTTAGTAACTTTTATTAGACTTAGACTGGAATTATAAACGGGTGTTACAATTTGTTTTAATTGAATTGCAAATTATGATATTCTAGGGTTTTATTTTATAAATTGAGTTAAGTTTGTTCGATAATTGATGTCAGTTTCACGATCCCTTTTCTATCTAACTTTGATTCATTTCTAAAATAACTGATTTCACCTCAAAAGTCTCCTTCCTTTTGGATGCATTAGACTGTTTATTTGAGTATTAATTGCAAGTGACCAGCAACAAAGATTGAAATTTCACTTAGGTTGTTGATATTTTGGGAGATGGGTCCCTCCTATCTGACTATATCTTAAAATGTACAACTAAATGTTGCAGGGTAACTATAACCATCACATCCTAAACGATCTTCTATATGGTGAGCAGTTGAGTTGAATTGTAAGGTGTATAATAAATGCACACCACCTGTTTGATAAAAGGTCTGTGTGAGTTTTTACCTTGTTTTCTATAGCAATTAACAATGGTGTAATTGTAATTGACTTGGGCATTATAGTTGAAGATTCAAGTTATGAAAAGCACATATATAAGAAATTAAGAATGAAATGGGAATTATGGTTACACTTGATTAACAAATTCTAACAGAAGTAATAAAATAAAGGTCGTAAACTGTTTTCTCACTTCATCTTCCCCATTTAAACCTAATACCAGAACACCTGCTGAACTACCGCCACAACATTCATGTTACCTTCTTTCTTCTAGAGAGTGAAACGTCCCCAGAACGTTTTGGATCCGTCCCCAATTACCCGGAAATGTTTTGGATCCGTCCCCAATAACCTAGAAACGTTTTGGATCCGTCCCCATAAACCGGAAACGTTTAGAGAACGTCCCCATGGCGTTTCCGTCCCCAAAACCTCCCCGGGACGGGTACTCCATGCTTCAGGTTAATTTGAACTTGGAAAGCAATGTGTTTGACCAAAAAATGTTTGACCCTTGAATCAGGGTTTCTGCAGATAAACAAGACACATCCAATATACTTGGAGAGAGATAACCTGAATTTAATTATTGATTTTGACTTTGATGACAATCTGTGTGGTGTGGTGGTGTTACTCTTACTTTGGGCTCCTATCTCACTCCTTCAACATGTGGGAATCTTTGGATGCCAAAATTTTCTAAAAAGGTGTAATGGTGGAAGAGGCTCCCACTACAGTCTACATATAAGACAGGTACTTGTTATTTATGTATCATTACTTTTTCTACTTTCAATATTTGAATCGGATTTCATTCAAACAACTTTTTTGAATGGGAGTTAGACAAGGAATTAAATTCTAGGGGAAAGTTCTTGTACAAATAATCTTAACATGCTAAACATACAAATTGAAGGAAAACTCAAAAAGACAAGGTGACATTTTTATAATTATTAATAACTATCAAAGTTACTCTACAAATATACCTAAAAAACCTAACCCCCCCCCCCCCCCCCCCCTAAAAAAAAAAAAAAAAACCTAAAAAAAAACCTTACCCCCACCCAAGCTAAAATGCTAAAAACTAAACTCCCAAAAAATCTAAAAAAATAAAAATAACACACACAAAATATTTTTTTTAATATTTTTTTATAAAAAATCGCTAATTTTAATAGCACAAATTTTTTTTTGGGTAACATATGTAGCGATTTTTTTATAAAAAATATTAAATTTTTTTTTTGTTTTTTAGGTATTTTTGGTTGAGTTCACATTTGTATAGTAACTTTGATAGTTGCTGGTAATTACAAAAATGCCACCTTGTCTTTTTTACTGTTCCTTCAATTTGTATGTTTAGTAGGTTAAGTTTATTTTTATTTGATCTTTTGCCTAAAATTATAACAGTCTGCGTAAAAATAATGCAGGGGTAAGTTTTGTCTCTGTCATTTCAAAAGTTTTTTACTTTTTTTGTTGATTGATATCAATTTTATTACTACTATGAGAAATACTGGCTTGGAATGCAGGAATTCAAAGTCAACCAACTTCCTTCAAACAAACAGTAAACCAAGAGCAGAATTTAATCAAAGAAGAAAATAAAACACAGATTAAGGGCTGCAACTGTCGTGTTGAGAGAGGTCGGGAGGCAGAAGATAATTGATCAGGAGATTTCCATTCTGGAGTCTGGTGAGAGAAATCGTTTAGGATTTAAAACAGATGCTCCGCAGTGGCTGCTCTCCGGATGGCAGCTGAAGTAGGGGCGGATCTATAGGTAGGTTAGGGGTAGCACGGATACCCCTCAACTTTCTTGGCCAAGTGTTAATTTTTTAATTTGAGTAAATTACAACCGGTGTCCTATACGTTTGTATCATATTACAACCGGTGTCCTTTAACTAAAGATATTACAGGCTCCGTCCTTTATGTTATCAGTTTTTAACACCCTATGTTCTTTAGTGCTAACCTAGTTTAATTTTTTGGTTAAGTCTTACCATGTGCCTCTCATATGAGGGCAACATGGTCTTTTCATCTAAATTCTACATTTAAAAACTAAATAAATAATCTCATAAAACCATCTCTAAAAAACCATCTAAAAAACTAAATAAACTAGCTGAAATAGGAAAAAAAATAATTACACGACCATGATCGGGCTTTAAAGTAACCGGAAATTACCTTGAAGATGTGACGGGACTATGCGATTTAGGAGCATAATGCATCTATCTTGTTTGTTCTTTGAATATTTTGAATGTTAAAGGTGTTCGATTTATAAAGTTTATAAGTGATGGATTGGTATTAAATGTGCATGTACTTTTAAAAATTCGAATGTATATAATGTCTTATAAAATGTCTCATCTTTGTTCGACATTTAATAAAACTAGTGGGGAACCCGCGCGTTGCAGCGGAGTTAATAATATTGCATTGGTCGACAATATGTGGCGGGAACATGATACCCATTAGGCAATCAGGTGGTCCGAGAAAGTGAAGGATGTCATGGGAGGTCATTGTACAACCTTATACAAATATTATATCTACTTATACAAAAAGGTTTATCCATTTAAATGTGTAATGAAAGTATCAAATTCCTAAATCTGACCAATTTGTCTGGTTTTGTAAAGACTAAATTAAAAATAAACACTTAGATTAAAATCAATATCACCAACTTATTAATACATGTAAACCTTCAAGTTCAATCAAAATCAAGGCTTAAAAAGTTCATAAACAAAAGAAATACACATTGTTCCATGTTTACCACACTCATGTGGCATTTGTATAAAGTCATGTACCAAGCAAAGTATCACGCTGGAAACATTTCTCATTGCAAGCCTGAATTCCTTAGCATCATATTTCAGAGACATGTCATTGGACGATTTAGAAAACTTGGCACTAAATGCAGGTAAAAATTGGTAGAAAGAGTGATTTTACCAACTACTCGGACAATTTATGGCATGAGCTATTAATTAAACTATATTAAGAAAATATACTGACCATATAGAGCATTTTCCATCTGTTGCTTCTACCTGAACCCGACCTAAGAGCTCAATTTGCAAAAAACCACCAACGCACACTATAGGCTCGGGCAACTTGAACCTCTGTAAGCTATTTTCCTGTTTCCATAAAGTTTGTTCATGAATACATCAAAAGATACATACACATGTGCAAGATGGTGTATGCATATTTCTTAACGTGGTAGAACGACTCCCCTAGCTAATTAGGCAATTAACGGTTCAATGGATTATGGTTAAAATAGGAGTGCTGCCCAGGCCGAGTTGTGTTATATCATGTAAATACATTTTTTCGCCCATTTTCTAGCGTTTGGTTATAACAACTTAATGATTTGATTAAGGAATGCTTTTTTAATATAGCACTATAAAACGACATCTTTTAGTTTTTTATTTGAACCTTTTGATTTGTTACATAATCGGAATTGACTCGTGCATAATAACACAGGTAAAAAATGGCACCTATTAGAGGTGCAAATGAGCATACCTACTCGAGCTTGGCTAAAAAAATAGCTCGAAACGAGCCGAGCTTAAACGAGCTCGAGCTTAAACCAGCTCGAGCTCGAGCTTAAGCCCGAGCCTAAAAACGAGCTCGTTTAGGAAATGATCCCGAGCTTCACTTATCGAGCTCAAGCCGTCTCGCTAGCTTATACGAGCCCACTATTTATATAACTTTAATTAATATATCAAATATATATTTAGATAATAACAAATACTATTTATAATATCATGAAAAAATAACTAACTTATATATGAAATAAAGATCCTAACTAATATAAATTAATTAACAATTATTAAATGATCCGAGCTGGAGCTATAAAAACAAAGCTTGAATCGAGCCGAGCTCGTAAGAAACAAGCCAACCATAGAAGGGATGCAAGTTTATTGTTGTTTTAACACAAAGATTATATACCAGTGTCTCAGGTGTTTCTAAATCATCATTTCTTGTACCTGTTAATGATGTGGAGCCGAGATTTAGCTTTGTTCAGCAGTTCTGATAGTGATTTTTTGGCATGGGTCACAGGCTAGGGAGAAAATATCATCAACAACAGCACGAGCAACAAATAAAGTAGAGTCCAGAAGCATAAAAAACCTTGCTTGATTTGTGTAGAGCTGATGACATCAGAATATAGAGTTGAAAGAAGAACCGAGGCCATTTCTTTCTCCATATCATGCCTGTCCATGGCCATTGACACAAGTCTCTTAATGAAGGATGGTAATCAGCTGACCCGAGTTCCCTGAGTTCAGATATAGCTAAATCCGCATCACCAGTGGAGAAGTATTCATCAATGATGAATGCCACTTTTCTTTTGTATTCATCTAACGGGCCAGAAACGGCTCCTAAAATTTCATAAACATATAGCCACTCATGTGTACGCTACATAAAAAAAAACTTCAAAACATGAATCGAACCTGGCAGATAATTTGTTAATACCTCACCATTATGGTAATTTGGGTAATCACGATCAATATGAGGTTCACCATCAGTGTCAAGGAGTTTTTCCCCAGTACCCTTGCCACCACCACCACTTGATTTCAAAGTTAGTCAACAAAAAAAGTATAATATAAGCATTTAAAGCTAAACCAAAAAAAGTATAATATAAGCATTTAAAGTTAAACCAAAAAAAGAATGACGATAACTTGTGCATGCAAATTAGCTCAAATTCATAAACATGAAGATAAAACATTAGCCGGCGAGTCACCTATAAGCTGGTTGGTTAACATTAGAGGTGTCAACGAGCCAAACCGTATGTAAAGTACTCGAGATCAGCTCGTTGAAAGCTCGAATCAAGCCGAGCTTAAACAAGCTAGAGCCCGAGCTCATGCCCAAAAATAAGCTTGTTTTTTAAATGAGCCGGAGCCACAGCTTCACTTATCAAGCTTGAGCTGGTTGCCCAGCATAAACAAGCCTATTATTCACACAAATTATATTTAATATAAGGTACGGGCTGAAATGGTCATGGAAGCAAAACTGAATATTTTTTACGGCCTACTAAAAAATTGAATCATTTTGTAACAATTTAACCCATTCACTTATAAATGGATCGCTTTGGGTCATGTTTAACGGGTCAAAATTTTGATCAGTTAAAGTATACTAAAACCCAAATAGAAAACTGCAGCAAATTCTTTCCGTCTAAATGTCTGGCACCAAACATTATTAAAGTTTGATGTACCTCCAAGTCTCAAACAATATGTACCCATAAGCTAAAACAAAAACCGTTGCAGGTTAGGTGAACCTAAGAAATTACCCAATTTATTTATACATTATGGATTGTAGCTTATAGAAAACCAGTTTATACTATTTACATTTATTATAAAAAAACATCCTATACCAGATCAATTAATCAGTTAGCGCATAGAATAACCATTAACAACTACTACTTTCCTAACAGCCTAGCAATAGTTGCAAGAGTTAGTGATTCCAAATATTACCGACACCACTGGTGACCAAAACACAATGCAGTGGCGCCATTGTAATTATTAACCAAATGCTTAAGAATTATCAGCCAACTATGAAATTGGAAGCCGACTGAACGTAGGTGATTAATATGTACAAAACGACTTCTTTTTCTCTACATATATGTATAGAACAATGGGGGTTTTGTTATTGTATATAACATCTAAACATTAATCAAAAAAGTTTTATTTTCTAGAAACATTAATCTAAATATATAACAAATCTCTTTGTTTCAAGAACTGCATACCTGCACTCGAAGTTGATGCTGCTTGGGATATTGGATGACTTCATCCAGCATTGGATGATAAAAACCGTAACCATGGAATTATTCAGCAATGACTTTATCCAGCATTAACAAATGTTGTCAAGACAAAAACATCTGTAACATTTCGACAAAAAACTCATGAATGTTAACCTGTAAGTCGAATATATTCATTTACTTGAATTGCTAACCCACAGTTTCTACTCATCTTCTCATTTATGATTCAATTAGGGTTTAGTCAACAGATAATAACATCGAGAGAGGTAGTATTTAGTAAAAAGGCTAACTAAGGTTAGAAATTATACCTTTAGATAGAAGTGAAGACAAAAAATTGAAGGTTTAATCTCATGAGTTTGTAGCCAGTGATCGGAAGCCATTGAGTTAGCCAGAATATATGGACAACTGCAGAGTTATATGGACAACATGATGTTAGAATTGAGACCGTTTCACCATCTTGGTTTAAAGTATGAAACCCAAAATCAACTTCGTTTAATGTATAGTATTGTGTACCGAATAGATGTTTTAAAAGATGAAGATGAATCGTATCATTCAAGGAGGAAGGGTAGGCTATATACCTCATGCCATTATAGCTCAAGGGAATTTACACAGTTTTACAAAATAATACAAATACAGAACCTGCAAGTGTTTTGAGTTTGCAAATTCATTAGGTATATGAAAGTAATTAAATGTTGTAACTAAGAAGAAAGGGGTTTTAATATTCTCAAACAGGAGATCAATTGTTTCTTAAAGGGGGAGGCGATTTGATCCGTTTATAGCACAAAAAATAAGAATTGTTGTTAGTGTATTGTGTATATTACCCAAGAACTCGGCAACCTCCATCGAAAACTCTCTGAGCTATCATACCCATTAGACCAATACTTCCACCACCATACACCAAACTTATCTTCCTATTAACCTGCAATCAACAAAAGAATCAAAATAATCACAAACTTTAATCAAGAAAACAATACATCAAGACTTAATAATATAATAAGCAAACACCAACAACTTATGTACCAACAAGAAAAGCAAGAAATAATCACAACACCCATCAGAAAAACAATCAAGATCCAATTTCATAAGAAACCATGTTCTAAGAGGCATTTTATCAAACAGAAGGTGTGCAACAAAAAGAGACATATATCCAATACAAAAATCTGCCAAAATAATATAAAATGTACCAGAACTCGTAAAACAACGGAAAAAACCAAAAAGGGGATTACCGATGTTCTAAGAGGCTTTAGATCTTTCCTGGAGATCTTCACTTGTAATAGCTAATGCAACCTGCAACTTAACACAATCAAAACCACGTATTGAAAATATGAAGGGGTTACCGATGCGTTCACAGTTAAGTAAGACTTTAGACTTAATGAATCACCAGCAACGTATAAGAAGATGCTAAACTTCTCATCAGACTACCAAAACTCTTTAACTATTCATAAAATTTGGGAAAAAATTGTACCAGAACTCATAAAACAACGGAAAAAACCAAAAAAGGGTTCAGTTGAAAGAAGAACTCACATGAACCCTAAAAACGTCGATTTTGTGTGAGCGGCGTTTACAAGGGGCTTCACAGCGGACTGAATCACATTCAGATTAGATAGATTAGATGTCGAAGTCTTCAATCCTTTGCCGGCTTTTGATGAAACCACCAAAATTGGATGTCGATGTCTTCAAAGAGGGTTGCTGAAATCACCAAATCTGTTTGATGGATTCGGAGTTGGAATCTCTTCATCGCCATCGTCTGATATGCTTCCTATAAAATCTATTGGATTGAATGGGGCGACGGTTCTCATCTGAAACTGAAGCATTCAATATGTGAGTGAAATCCCTAGGCTACCCTTGTAGCGTCTTAAAATACCAAATACTTTCCTATTTTCTCTGCTTACAAAGTGTTGTATATGCTGCTTTCAATATTGTACATGATGTAAAATTACATTCTTGTACATCACTTTTCCTTTTTAATATATTATAGATAATGTATAGAGGAATAGGAATAATCAACTGTTGTTATGAGATGGTTTTTTAGAGATTATTTATTTAGTTTTTAAATATAGAACTTAGATGAAAAGACCATGTTGCCCTCATGTGAAAGGCACGTGGTAAGACTTAACCAAAAAATTAAACTAGGTTAGCACTAAAGGACATAGGGTGTTAAAAACTGATAACATAAAGGACAGAGCCTGTAATATCTTTAGTTAAAGGACACCGGTTGTAATATGATACAAACGTAAAGGACACCGGTTGTAATTTACTCTTTTAATTTTTTTTTCAGTTTTATGTATTTGGATACCACTAATCAAATATTAGAATACCCCTAAATGTAAAATTAGAGATAGATGGAGAAGAAAATGAAATAATTTGAAAAAAAAAAAGAAGAGTTAAAAGTTGAAATACCATAGTAGAGCAAAAGTTGCAGAAAGAAACCGAGGAAGAAGAAGACTTATAAATTTTTAAACCAAAGGTTAGAAGATAATTTTTATTGTTTAAATTGTTTTCTTTTCTTGAAATTCGGAAATATGCAACAACCCACGTGGCTTACCAGTTACCAACTTTCTATTCTATTAATTATTTACAATTTATGATTATTACATATTTTTATTTTATTACTTGTATAATATTACAGTTTATAATTTAACGTTGATTGAATTATTTTTATTTTATTACTTCTATAGTAAGTATTATAGTTTATAATTTAACTTTAATTGAGTTACATATTTTATTTTATTATTTGTATAGTAAGTATTGCAGTTTATAGTTTAACTTTAATTGAGTTACATATTTTTATTTTATTACTTGTATAGTATAGTATTTAATTAGTTTATTTACTATCAATTTGTTAATTTCTTTTATTTTATTTGAAGCTTAATATTTTTAACAACCTTTTTGTTGCAATCCCCGTCCCCTAATTACCCGGGAACGGGCGGCCGCGAGATCAGATTCAGTGGTATCGGTGTTTATCAATTTGGCAGCGGAAATTACATCAGGACCGTAGTTAGAAAATATTTTATCAGCGTAAAATACCACGCTTGTATAATATTAAACATATGTGAAATTCCCAAGTTTCCAATACACACATTTTTATAGGGCTAAACCCTATTTTATTTAAATAAAACATTTCTTTATTTAGTGTAACTTTTTATAGCTACTTTTCCAAGCCTTTAGTGCTGTCCAGCTGGCTTCTATTTGGCTTTCACATTTTGTTACCTCAAACACGTTTAAAAACATTTTGTCTGTGGGAAATACTGGTGAGTGAATCCCAGTTTAATCAAGACAGGTAAAACCGTTTACAGCATTGAGGGCGGTCGCGCAATTATATTTGTTTATTTTCTACTTTAATTACCACCCACGGTACTGTCAACCCGACTTGTAGTAATGTTACTACTCACAGTGTAGTAACAAATTTTGTATACAAAACCCCAACATACCGACGATAATTGTAGAATACAAATACTCAATCACTGTTTAATATAATGTAAAACATTTGAGGTTTTGTAAAAACAGTTTGCAAAAATGAGGATTACTCACATTGCTATCTTAGGGTTTTCCTTTGTGATTTCCTGGTGATTATCTATTAATTACACAATGCACACGTGTTAGTATAATAATCCAATATTTACATTAGTAATACCCTTCCCGAGACAGAACTCCAACGACTACGTCGGGCAAAGACTCAACAGCCGTTACGGAATCCTAGATCTATCGGGCAGCGTATCTAATACGTAACCGGGGGTTAAAATACTTACAACGAGGCAGAACTTCGTTATTTAGGGTGTATTATGTCCGGGAATTATGTATACTATGCAGAAATTTGAGAGAGAAAGTTGTGAATGAGCGAATTTCGACTGAAGGCCGATGGCCCTTATTTATAGTGTCTGCTCGACACTTTGTCGCGCCCCGCGTAGGCTTCAGCAAAGGGCTCCGCGGCCCGCGAGGCCCACTAGAGTAGGCCCTAGGGTTGCTGATTCGGCCACTAGTCTTGACACGCTGCTGCCACGTGGCAGCTGTCACGACCCCCGGCCCGGTTGTACCCGGTCCAGAAGTCGCGAAACAGAAACCCGTGGTATTAAATTTGGCAGCGGAAATTGTTGTTAACAGGATCGTGAAAACTGACAATACCCCGTTTATTTCATTTCATATTTTGGGGACAACACTCCATAATTTACAATAGAGGAATTTCACGAGGAAATTCCTTGTTTTACAAAACATGTTTATTTATTTTACTAAGCCACTTCTTCAAGCTTTTTAGTGCTACACGGCACTGTTCCTCGGTCACAGTAAATCACCTGAAACATGTTTAAAAAGATTTTATCAGAGGGGAAATACTGGCGAGTCACTCAATTTGAATAAAAAGACACATTGTTATAGATTATAGCATAAGAGTGATTACAATGGCTACTATCTTATTATTATCTGGCTCCGTGTCACACCCTGGTGACGATGGTCATACCACCACTGGGTCCTTTCACCCAATAGTGATGATTGTCACTGTTTAGGTTTGTTAACCTAAAAGTGAGAAACAATAGTAATGTGCACAATACCCCACTTGCCAGTGATTTAAGATAACCAAGACTTAATCCCTGTAAAATGTAACTGGAAAACATTTGGGTATTGAAAAATACTTTTGATAAAATGAGAATGACTCACATTGCAAGTTTAATCGGACAGAGTTTTGCCTACTGATAAGCCTGATAACCTAGTTAAATAACAATGCACACGAACTAGGTCAGTAACTTAATACAACATTTACGATAAGCTCACGAAATCAAAACCCTCACGATGAATGACAAAGTATAGCCCAAATACGGGCAGCACTTAAACATCCATCGGATCGGTTTCAATCGATTGGACATTGTATCGTAGCAGTGATCGAGTTATTACCCTGTATCGCAGCAGCGTTTCACTATTTTTAAGTGAAATTTCAAACAGAAAGATAGCACTTTTGATTAAAATTTTTGACACAGAAGGAATGGCCATGCAACGCACTATTTATAGCAGAAATTTGAGTCTCTCGCGGCTCGCGTAAACCCGAAGGGAAGTCCTTCACGGCCCGCGAGGGCCACCCTAGCTACGGCTAGGGCTGCCGTGTCACGCCGTAGGTCTGCCACGTGTCAAACACGTGGCCTAAAGCTTATCCGGAAACTTTCCTAGCTGTCGCGCCCCGCGTAAACTTGGCTTAACCCTTACGCGGCCCGTGAGCGACCAATAAAATTCAATTATCTTGGTTTTTCACAAGGATTAGGGTTTTAGGGGTCTGGGTTTCCACTTACGAAGTGTTGTGGGACAATTTTGAAGGTCCTTACAGCAGCACCGGGTGCCGGCTTGACCCTGAGCTGTCGCGGCCCGCGTAAGCTCAGGCTTACTTCTACGCGGCCCGCGAGCGAGGTCTGGATTTTGTTTTTAGTTAATTTTTACTTATATAAGGCATTTTGGGCTCGGTTTTCGTATACGGGGTGTATTTTAAGACGTCTAGGGACATTCTAAATATGTTAGGGTGTCGGAAATAATTTTGGAGGGTTGTTATATCCTCCCCACCTTGTTTTAGAACTCGTCCTCGAGGTCTACTGAAATAGGTGTGGATAATTCCTCTGCATTTCTGATTCAGGCTCCCATGTGTATTCTGGTCCTCGTTTGGAATCCCATTTTACTTTGACTAAAACCAATCTCTTGTGTTTGAGATTCTTGACTTTCATGTCTTCAATTTATAGCGGCTTTTCTATAAACTTTAGTTTCTCATTTACCTCTATATCCTTAAGAGGTACTGCTAATGATTCATCAGCTAAGCACTTTTTAAGATTACATACATGAAATACATCATGTATTCCTGCCATTTCCTCTGGCAGTTGTAGCTGATAGGCTACAGGTCCTATTCTTCTAATAATTTCAAAAGGTCCAACATACATGAGGTTTAGCTTTCTCCTTTTGATGAATCTTACCACTCCTTTCCAAGGAGAGACTTTTAATAATACCTTGTCGCCTACCTAGAATTCCAACGGCTTTCGCCTGTTATCAGCATAACTAGTCTGTCGATCGCGTGCTGCTTTCAATCGTTCCTTGACTTGAATAATCTTGTTCGTTGTTTCTTGTACTATTTCTGGTCCAGATAATTTCTTTTCTCCAATCTCTACCCAACAGACTGGAGTTCGGCACTTTCGTCCATAAAGTGCTTCGAATGGTGCAGCTTTGATACTTGTGTGATAGCTGTTATTGTAAGAAAATTCTATTAATGGTAGATGATCGTCCCAATTACCTCCGAAATCAATTACACAAGCTCTAAGCATATCTTCCATTGTCTGAATTGTCCTTTCGCTTTGTCCGTCGGTTTGAGTATGATAAGCAGTGCTTAGACTCAACTTGGTTCCCATTGCTTTTTGGAAGCTTGTCCAAAAATGAGAGGTAAAACAGCTATCTCTATCAGAAACAATTGATAAAGGAATTCCATGCAAGGAAACTATTTTATTTACTTACAACTTAGCTAATTGTTCCATACTGAAAGTTTCCTTCATTGGTAGGAAATGCGTTGATTTAGTTAGCCTGTCTACAATCACCCAGATTGTATCATTACCTTTTCTTGTTTTGGGTAATTTGGTAACAAAATCCATTGTTATCAATTCCCATTTCCATACTGGCATTTCCAATTGCTGCAATAAACCTGAGGGTCTCTAATGTTCAGCTTTAACTTGTGAACATGTTAAACACTTAGAAACATAAGCTGCTATATCTTTCTTCATTCCTATCCACCAAAAATTCTTTCTTAAGTCCTGATACATCTTATCACTTCCAGGATGCATCGTATACTTAGACTTATGGGCTTCTTCTAATATACGGTGGCGTAGGTTTCCTAATTTAGGTATCCATATTCTTTTCTTATGGAATCTCCAAATTCCATCTGTTACTTGTTCTAATTCCTTAATCATTCCTTTCAACTTCTTAGTATCATTCTTGATTACTGATTCTTGTGCTTTCTTGATCTGTTCATTTAAATCTACTTGTAAATTTAATTTAAGAGAACGCACTCTTTTTGGCTTTTCATGATACTTTCGACTTAAAGCATCGGCTACTACATTAGCTTTTCCCGCATGATATTTCGTACGAAATCAGCCTATTTCGCATCAAAGTGGTATTTCGTTTGGTGAATCCGCACGAAATTAATCAGTTCGTGTGAAAAAGGTATTTCGTGTGAACTAATTTCATTTGAAGTTATCTTGCAGGTTATTTCGTTTGAACAGGGTAATTTCGCACCAAAGGCTATTCCGCGTGAAAGTTAATTTCGTTTGAAAAGCTGTTAGTGTGAAACTTTGAAAACCGAAACATGGAAGAAGAATTTTACAACGCCTTTGCTACTCCGATAACTATTACACAACAAGCAATGTTGGAAAATGAGACGGGTACCATGCAAAAACCGCCTAAGCTCATGAATATCGAGGAGTATAAAGGATGGGAAGAGCGTTTCAAAAATTGGGTGCAAGCAAATTATTTGGATGCTTGGGAATGTGTTGAAACAAAATATGTTAGACCGACGAATGATGACGAAGAGGAGATTGCTATTAAAGACCTAAGTGCTGATGAGAAAAAGAAATACAAAAATGAAAAGATGATGATCAGTTTACTGCAACAAGCTGTTAAAGAAGACATCTTGGTTTTATTGCAACACAATGGAAGTGCATATTCGATTTGGAAAGCATTAAAATCTAAGTTTGTTGGAAGTCAAGAGATGATTAAGAACAAAAAATCTCTTTTGAAGAAGGAGTTTGATTTATTTCGTGGTTTAAAAACTGAGAGCACAAAGCAGATTATTGAAAGATATTGCAATCTTGTAATGAACATGAAAAGATTGAGCATCACAAAAGACAATGAAGAGTTGATTGAAAAGTTGGATGATGCGTTGCCACATGAAACTTGGGGCACGTACTTGATGATGTTAAGGAATAAGAAAGGGTTTAACACTCTAACATTGAGTAAGTTCATTGAGAAACTTGAAGCTCAGGAGATGGAACAAAGGAAGATCTCAAGAATGAAGGATTTTGATGGTGAACAAGATATTGGTCTTTATTACAAAGGAGGTGTTAGTGATAAAACCAATAGGTCACCAAAGATTGAAACTGCATTCAATGCTAAAAGTTCATCTGGTGGGTCATCTAAAGGATCAAACAGCAAAATTGAATTTTCTTCATATCCATCATATGATCCAAACTTTTCAACAACCAAGAATGGAAAGAAGTTACAATGCAACATGGTATTAGATCTTGAAAATGGTCAAAATTATATAGAGGAGGTTGCAAAAGGTCACATGTCTTTGTTGGTGACTGTGCTAGAGTCGTATGAGAGTTTAGTTGCAGGCCGGATAGGGAATCCAATGCTTACAAAAGAGGATTACGATCAAATCGATGCTGAAGAAATGGAATTAATGGACATAAAGTGGTGTTTGACGAGTGTGTTGAGAAGAGCTGAGAAATTCAAACAGTTCACAGGAAGAGATGACTTCCGTGATGCTAATGTTTCTACTTTAGATTTTGATAAATCTAAAGTTACTTGTTTTCGTTGCAGGGAAAAAGGACACTTCAAGAGGGAGTGCACAAATCGCGAAGCAAGTGGAGCTCAAAATCCATTCAACAACAATGATTACTATCGAAAAGCAATCTATCATCAAGTTGCTCAATAACCATATCAACAACAACCACAAACTGCTCATGCCAGGAAGGAGATTGAAGAATCTTCAAAGAGAGCCTGTATGGTGAATCAAGAAGATAAAAAATCATCGAAAGGTTTCAGTTGGGACAAATATGTATCAGCTGATAGCAAAGCATGTTTGATAAATCAAGACGATGAAAAATTACCAGAGGGGTTTAGCTGGGAAAATTTTAGTTGGGATAATTATTGTCCGGAGAAAGAGATTTTAAAAGCCAAAGTGTAACACCCTACTAATTACTACTCGACTTTAATCAAAATACATAAGATTTTATATATAAAGTGCGTCTAAAACAAGACATAAGTTCCAAGGTGATCAAACATTGGTCGACTACCGACTAATTCAAACATTCGAAAGATGATTAACAAATCTTTTACATCAAAAACATTGTCTAGATGAAGACATCCCAAACGTATTGTTTAAACATAAGCTAAGTTAACGCGGAAGCTTGCAAATTGTGTTCGGTTCTTCAAAACCTTGCTCGATCGCTGTCCGATTAATTTCCAACATCACCTAATGTCAAAACCACATCAAGTGTTAATTTTGACAATGTTAAAACACGTATAAACGAAACCTGATATCATAGATATATAAAAAAATAAAAAAAAATTGGATCTGGGTCTCTCGCGGTTACGCGGGCCGCGAGAGGGCCTCGCGTGTCGCGACAGACTTCAGGTCTCCCTTCGCGTGGCGCGAAGGGGTATGTTTTCCAGCAGATTATTTTCTGTGAGCTGCAATTGCTGCCAGCTCCGAAAAACTCAGATTTTAACTTCAAATTAGCATATCTTTTGACTCGTGAGTCCGTTTTAGGTGATTCTTTTTCCTATGCGTCTGTAAATTCAATACCAACGTAACTACAATGATTTCAATACCAAAATTTTGGTTTACGGGCCGAACGAATAAAAGTCGCTTATGTGTTAATCGACCCATTCTAACTTTACTCATTTAGCTACCATTTAACTAGCAAGCCTATGGCGCCTTATGCCCATCATCCACCACCACGTTTGCCCTTCCGGGGTGATAGTGTATTTCACAATCGAAATCTTTCACCGTTTCTAACCATCGCCTTTGTCGCATATTTAACTCCTTCTGATCGAAGAAGTATTTTAAGCTCTTGTGATCGGTGAATATGGTGCACTTTACCCCATATAAATAGTGCCTCCATATTTTTAATGTAACACCTCGAAAATTTACGTCCTATAATATCTTGACACGTGTCATAATGTTTGAACGTGTGAAAGAATGTTCTTGGAGGACTAAAGTTGACAGACAGTGAAACTGTGTAAGTATAAGGGTTCAAAGTGTCAACAATGAATAAATATACTTTGCAATAACCCTACATAATGTTTATAACCTAAAACGAATAGATCATGGATCACACGAAGCGAATTGTGAAAGAAAGTGAGAGATTACAAACTACAGGGGTTAATTGTGTCAACATGTTAAAGATATACCTCTGAGTGACCTTTTGACAAACCCGAAGCTTTGTAATGAATATTTATGCTCACTAGAATATACCATAAAAATTTCACCAAGTTTCGTTATCGTATGAACAAGTTGTGATAAAATTCGTGTGTGAGGGTTAGAATCGTCAACATTGAAATTTAGGGCTTTTCGGGTGATCACAAAGTTACCCGAGGACTTGACAAAGTGGGTATAAGTATTAAAGCCCCTATATATAAATATCAAAGGTCTTTTATGCAAGAAACCAAGTGAAAGCGATGTTTTTAGGGCCAGGGACTGAAATTGCAATTAACAAAAACTTGCTAAGCTGGTCATCTTCATGCTCGCGTAGCGCGAGCGTATGGTCCCCGGCAGTCGCGCTACGCGACTGCCTTATCTGGACAGAAAGCCTGCACAGGTGGCCTGCATGATTTTTAACCGACTTAAACACATGTTTGGCATACCTTGGGCTGCCCTAAGGTGGTTTTTAGTGTGTAGCATACTTGTGGATGTTATTGCAACATCCTAGGCTTATTTGTCAATCATCCGTGATGTTTGAAGTTGTTATATAAAGCCACATTTTGCACATACATGAACATCTTCACTTCTGAGCATCTCAAGATCATTCAAGCAGCCTACAAGCAATCCATATCATCCATAAGACTTGTGTAAGTACCCTTGATCTTTCCTAATTCATTCATACTTAGTTTATGGCCTAGAAATCAAACCGTCGTAACTACGGTTTGACTTTTCGATAATAAATAAATGGTCCAGAGATTTGTCGAATCAAAGGTTGTTATAAGTTGGTATTTATATGGTTAATAAACCCCTAAAAGGGCACTCACTAATTTGAATCCTAACTAGGTCGTTTATCGAGTCAAAGGTTATCCGAAAAAGTCAACAGAAACCTTAATCGCATATTTAATGATACGGAAGGCGTGTAACCTGTTTTATTAGTCATATAACTTGAAAATAAGTATAATAACTTGTCTACACTTGTTTGATTCGACAACTTTATGTTTAGAACCGATTCGGAGCCGAGATACGCAAAAGTTTGACTTTTGCTTTGACCTCAGTTCTGACCCGATTCTTATAGGTTTAGACATGCCTTAGGGTTCCATTAGGACCTAGTTACATGTGTGTATAAGCCTCTGCGTTTATACCACTTGAATCCCTAATCGTCCGATGTTTCCGTTAATCACCTAAATATTGACCGTAATGCCCTTATGACCATAAAACGAGATTTTTGGAAATGTGGAAGTGCCATAATCTTAGTTACTGATTATTATGCATGTCCCGAAAATTTCACGTTAATCGGAGGTCTAGAATAGGAGATATGCTTAATGACGTAATTAAGAACGCTTTTATTAATTAAACGGCGTCATTAGCATAAAACCTATCTAAACCCAATTTTTGACACCAAACCTTTTACTCACTGATGTAATATAATATTTTGGGATTTTTGAAGATTTTTAATTATTTTTAAACTGATCATAAGCTTGGATTAGCGCCTTAATTCGGTTAATACCGAATATACCCTTTTCGGCCATAAAATGAGTTTTACAAATCCTTTTAACGCCAATCCAATTGCTACTGATTTTAAATATTAAATAGAGTGTTTTGAACCTGTTTAACTGATCCGGAAACTCAGAATCGTATTTTAAACCGTACGTCGCTTAAAACGGCTTTATACGCGTATTTAACGCATAGTTTGGGTTTAAAACTATTTTGACATATAAGACTTATAACCAAATGTTATAACCTGTTTAAATAAGCCATTTTACTGATGTAATCAGACCCGGTTCACAGAAACCTAATTAAACCCTTTTATAATCTTTAAAATGACCAAAATACCCCTACGGGGCATATTAAGTGATTAAACTCGTTTTGGGCATCATGGGTGATATCCCACTGATATCACAACTTATTTAAGGTGTGTTAACTTAGGAAACCTGTTTAGGACTCTTACGGATACCCGTTACGCCTCTTGCGCGTTCGGTTCGGTTTATGTAACTAGTTTACATAAATTAGCCGAAGCGGGTCAAACCTTATCGGTTTATTCTCAAAATCCAGAATGTGTATCATATACCCATATTAAGCAAGTCTTCAAACTTGTCGGGTCTAAATCACATTCTATCTAGTCTTCGCTTAATCGTGCGTACGAACCGTATCTTTAAAACTAACCGGTCTAAGCGTAAGCTTAACTGAAGACCCGTTAGGATTCTAATAGGTTATTATAAACCTTCGTTCCAGATTAGGAGAACCAGTAAAAGATACTTGCACTTGCTGATTTTGAACTATACTTGCTCAGGTAAATACTTTTAACTTATTTTCCCTATACGGGCTTGGGGTACGGTATATAAAATACCGCTTGGTCGGGACGTTGAATCTTTAATTGAATGAATGATAATTAAAGTATTGAGATGTCTCGTTTAATATTGTTTTGTTTGCTTAAAGCCTTTGGGGGGTTAATGACCGTGTCCCGGATATCCCTGGCATCATTTTACGAAATGGCCACGACCTTAGCACTCAGGTGTAGGCGTACACCTGTAGTGTCTCATAAATAAAGTGGTGTGTTTATTGATCTTTAACCCGGCTCGATCCGGGCTACTGAACGCATGAGAAACATGTAAATCCCTACAAGTATTATATATTTAAATAATTATCCCAAGTTATAAAAATATTATTTGTGCCTTGTGCCTTAAAAGCATTTTCTTAAACTCTTTTCAAAATGAGTCGGTTGATTGTATTTACCAGTGTAAACTGACGTATTTTCTTAAAAAGATTGAGTGCAGGTACTACGCGAAATAGGCTGGCTTGTCTCCTAGCATCCGTATTAAGTCTCGCCAGCTTGGATGTTATAAACTGTTGAACATTTGTTTCCTTTTTATTTGGATTTACCTGTGGATTTGTATTCAACTAATTGTGATACTTAATATTACAATATCGTTTGGTTGGATTAAATCTATAATTTGCTTCCGCTGTGCATTTAAATATTGTGTTGTTTGACTATTATGTTGCCAACCACGTCACGATACTCCCCCACCGGGCCCACCGGTGACACGTGGAAATTCGGGGTGTGACATTTAATGCAAATACCACCGCAGCCAACTCGAGATCGTGTGTGGGATTTTTCTTCTCGTGTATCTTCAATTGCCTCGAGGCATAAGCTATAACTTTGCCCCATTGCATCAAAACGCATCCGAGCCCCGATAGTGAAGCATCCGAATAAACCACCAAGTCTTCAACCCCGTCCGGCAATGTTAGTACCGGAGCTTGAGTTAACCTCTCTTTTAGCGTTTGAAACGCTCTTTCTTGATCGACACCCCAAATGAACTTTTCTTCCTTCCGGGTTAGTTTTGTTAGCGGTGACGCAATCTTGGAGAAATCTTGAATGAATCTCCTATAGTATCACGTAAGCCCCAAAAGGCTTCTAATTTCCGAAGGGTTCTTCGGGGGATTCCATTTTGACACGGCCTCGATCTTTGACGGGTCTACCAATACTCCATCGGCACTTATGATGTGGCCAAGAAATTGCACTTCTCGTAACCAAAAGGCACATTTAGAGAATTTTGCATACAACCTCTCTCGTCTAAGTGTCTCTAACACCTCTTGTAAGTGGTGTGCATGTTCAGCTTCACTTTTTGAATACACCAAAATATCATCGATAAACACGATGACTGACTTATCCAACATTGGTTTGCAAACCCGGTTCATGAGGTCCATGAAAGTCGTGGGTGCATTTGTCAGCCCAAATGACATCACGAGGAATTCGTAATGTCCGTATCGCGTGCGGAAAGCCGTCTTCGGCACATCTTCCTCCTTGACCTTTAATTGGTGGTATCCCGATCTAAGGTCAATTTTTGAAAACCAGTTCGCACCTTGTAGTTGGTCGAATAAATCATCTATTCTCGGAAGCAGGTATCGATTCTTTACCGTGAGTTTGTTTAACTCCTGGTAATCGATACACATGCGCATGCTTCCGTCTTTCTTTTTCACGAACAGTACCGGTGCGCCCCAAGGAGACACACTCGGCCTTATGAATCCTTTGTCGAGCAGGTCTTGAATCTGGGACATCAACTCTTGTAACTCCGACGGTGCGAGTCGGTACGGTGCTTTAGCTACGGGTTTTGCGCCCGTGATCAATTCGATTCCGAACTCTACCTCCCGCTCGGGCGGCATTCCCGGTAAATCATCCGGAAACACATCTTCAAAGTCACGTACTACTGGCACGTCTCCAATCTTCGGTAATTCTTTCTCGGGCTCGTTCGCATATATCATAAATGCCTTGCATCCTTGCTTCATAAGCTTGTGAGCTTTCAACATCGAGCATATTATGGGGTTGCCTCCTTTTTCGCCATAAATAGTGACGTGTTTCCTGCTCGGAGATATTAGCTTTATCTCCTTACGAAAACACACAACCTTCGCGTGGTGCTGAGATAGCCAATCCATCCCAACAACTACTTGAAATTCCCCCATTGACATCAGGATTAGATCTATTAGGTATTCTTCATCATCGATGCTTAATTTGCAGCCTCGACAAATATCACAGACTATAAAACTTTTGTTGTCCCCTATTTCAACTTCTAAGGGCACAGATAATTTCGTTGGCTCATCTTGTGGAAAATCCTCCAATATGATGACTACCAAATGGTTCCTTATCAAAGCTAACTCTATTAATTTCAATAACGATCATGATCACTAAAATCAACACAACTTTTAATCAACAACACAACAACGCATAATTTAACAACAATTTATTGAATGTAACGGGTCAAGTTACATACCTTCAAAGTAAGCCTTTTAAACGCGATTCGCCACCTGCTTGTCCGCTTGACGCTCTTGCGTCCTTTCCTATAGAGTTCATTTATAACATGTTTAGAACTCCCTTTAAACCATATATCGCGTATACACCGAAACATCGTAATTATGCGTTTCAACTTTGAATTTCAGTTTTAAGCCTTCTTTGAGGCATTTTCACAAACACTTTAAAGGCAGATTTTTACATGATTATATAGCAAGTCCCTAGCTTATCATTTAGCCCGAATTTCACATCAATCAACCCACTTTACATAATTGTTAGCTTCTAAAATTCTGAAGTCACTTCACAATTGTCAAATTACACTAGAACAACACCCAATTTCCTAGTGTTTATCAAATTATACATAACCCACTAATCACCTACAATGGTGTTCATAGATTTCACTAAAAATTCACATGATTTCAACTTGTATTTGTCTAGGGTTTATCCTTAGACACTATATTGTTCCTAATCCATCATAAAACAAACATGCAACTATAAATTTCTGATTTTCCCGAATTTATGAGAATTTCAAGTTGGGGAATTTTCATCAAATTTTACATACCTGATAATCCCCTTGCAATGAGGATCACTAATCTATGCTCGATTTTCGATTTTGACTTGGTTTGAGCCCTCAATTTGTGATTTTTGTGATGTACTAGGGTTTTGATGGAGCTTGGGGTCGCCCCTGTCTCCTGGTCGATCTCCACAACACACAGACAAGTGTGTTTGTGTTTTAACTTTGTTATTTTATTAAAATAGTTTTCATTTAGACACTTTTAGTCCCTCATTTTTCATTCTTTGTTTGTTTTAACTCCTAACTACTTATAAGTGACCAACTAACTTGGTTAGTGTCATTCCTAGTTAGTTTATTTTACTAGTTTAATTGCAAATTTATGAACTCGCATTTTTGGGATGTTACACAAAGCTTTTGTTGCTCGAATTGAAGAAGACAATGATAATGATAATGACTATTATGAAAACAGAATGAGAGAGCATTTGAGAATGTTAGAAGAGAGTGATAGTGATGATGGAAAAGCTAGAAAGAAAAAGAAGAAAGTCAAAAAGCAAGTTAGTAGTGATGATGAAGAAGTTCGAGTGATAAAGAAAAAGGCAAAAGAAGTTCCAGTTTTCAAAGTTGACACAGAAGCTGATGCAAGAAAGATTCCTGTGAATTGTGAAAACTGTGAACTTATAAAGAAGAAAAACAGTGAATTGATTAACAACATGAACATGTTGAAAGAATCCTACGATGTTCTGAACAAAGCCATGAATCAATACAACGAATCAAGTAGTGAACAAGCAACAGCTATGAAGACACTTCAGGGAGCTTTCATGACAAAGCAGAAAGTGGTCAACAATTATATTGAGAAGTGTGCTGTGTTGGAACAAAAATTGGAAACTCAAAGAATTGAAACAGAAAGAGTTAATAGATTATTAAAAAGTTACTCATATACTTCTTATGTTATTGACAAGATTTATCCAACCGTTGATGTGTAACACCTCGTAAAATCACGTCCAATGATGTATTGACACGTGTAATAAACCCTAATGAAGTCAAATAGTAAATTTAAAGGACTAATTTTTCGAAAAATCGAAAACCTTGATTATGAAAGGACTGGAAGTGTTAGTATACCTAACATAAGTTTCTGAATAACCTCATACGCTATTTATATTCACAAATGAGCCGCTTGTTGATCGAGAGTAGCCGTTCGCGTAATTAATTGAAAGTTTGTGCAATGAAGGGTTAAAAGCATCAACATGTTAATTCTTACTTCTGAGTGACCTTTTAACAAACCAGGAGCTTCATGATATTTGATTATACTCTCGGGAATGCCAAACATTGGTCGTCTAAGGTTTTTATGCCTATAAGTAAAGTTACGCGCAACTTTGCAAGTTAGAGGGCTAAAAGTGTCAATATGTTTAATTATACCTCTGAATGACCTTTTAGCGAACCCGAAGCATCGTAATGTTTAATAATACTTTCAAGAATGCCTAATATGGATTAGATGAGGCTTCAATGCTATTAAATGATGAGATGCGCAAGTTTGCGCAATAGAGGGACCTAAAGCGTCAACTTTTGATTCTACGCCTTTCGGTGACCATTTAAGTGAACAGGAGCATAGTAATATTTAAGTACGTGCTTAGGAATGATCAATATGGGCCATGGAAGGCTTGGATATCATTAAACGGCATTCCGCGCTACTTTGCGCAATTAAAGGACTAATTGCGTCAAACTGCAAAAGTATACCTATTCGTAGGGTATCGAACCTTCCGGAATATGACCATGAGTTAAACATACCCTAATTATCCTTTATGTAGCTTAGATATAGGCTTAGAGGTGTTTGGTGCGCAAAAATAAACTTTTAAGTCATGCAGGGACTAAAAGTGTCAAAAAGTGCACAAGTTTTCATTTTCGCGCATATCTCACATTCTGGATATATCCGGACACCCAAAAATTTATGTAAGCACTAAAATATTTTATTTTAGTGATCGGCATGATAAAATTCCATTCATCGCGTAATTTGGATAGTTTTTAGCGTCCGTCCGTGTTTCGTCGTAATTAGACGAACAACGTGACCATACGGCCAAACGAACCGACATCCGACATATTTTTGAGCATGTTTCATGTTCCCTATACTTTAAGTTCATAGTAGAACCTTGATATGAGGTTAACAGGCTTCAAATGAGTCAGAAATGACATTTAAGCAAGAACAGGGACTGAAACTGCAATTATAAAAGATTGTTGCTGATCTGTGCAGCTAGGCGGGCCGCGTAAGCCTGTATTGATTCTTACGCGGGCCGTGTGAGTCCATCAGAGCTGTAAAACAGCCTTTATCAAACAGCAGCCTGGTTTCTGGTTTTCGCACACGGTTTTCTTCATTCTATGGGCCATTTTTGGGCACCCATAGTATTAAAAATCAGTGGGCTTGAGGTGTACGGCCTAGATTGAAGCTCGTCTTATGAGGAACGATCTTAACGGCTCTACCAAATCTATAAATACCCTCACCATTTCATTCTCAAACCCACACTTGATTTCTGAATTCTCTAAGTTGGAGACCTTGCTCTTCATACCTGAGAACTTAGGATCAAAACCTCCTTGCTTGGACCCTTTGTAAGTGTCCTTTCGTGCTTAGTTAAATTGTTTAGCGTTTATAGCCAAAAAGTCAAGCGTTTCGATAAACGCTTTGACTTTTAAACGGTTGAGCCATTGTTCGTAACGAACACGGCTACGTGACCGTAATTAGGTAGGTGTTAAACCCTCAAAAGGGCACCTCCAAATTACCACGTTTGCTTAATTAATTGTCAGGTCGAAATAATCGGTTTTTAAATAAAATTCATAACTTATGTTGTATAGGCAATAAAAATCAGTTTTGTCACTTTAATAACTTGGTAAATATTAATTGAACATGTCTAGGCATGTTCAACCTGACAATTCTAATTTTAGGCTCGGTTCGGAACCGAAAGTCGCAAAAGTTGACTTTTGCTTTGACTTTCAGTTCTGACCTGATTTAGCTTAGTTTAGATATGCCTTAGGATTCCTTTAGGACCAGGTTATAGGTTATTGTAACCCTCTGAGGTTATACAACTTGGTTCCTTAGTTATCCTATTCATTGCATGTTTTCGTTATATGCCTAAATGTTGACCATTATGCCCTTTTTGACCCTAAAACGAGAATTTTGAAAATGTGAGAGGACAATAATCTTTATTACTAATTTATAAACTTGTCCCTAAAATTTGACATCAGTTTGAGGTCTAGATTAGGAGTTATGCTCATTAGCGTAAATGAAAAGCTTTCTATTAATTAAACGGCATAATTAGCGTATATCCTATCAAAACCCAATTTTTGATACCAAAATTTTTACCCACTGATGTAATATAATATTTTGGGATTTTTGAAGATTTTTATTTATTTTTAGGCTGAGCATAACATAGAGTTCTAAGCTTAATTCGGTAATTGTCGATTTTGCCCTTTTGGCCTATAAAATGAGTTTTACAAATCCTTTTGACACCAAACCTTTTCCTACTGATCCTATATGATAAATAAAATATTTTGAACCTTCTGGAATAATAAAAATATCAGCTTTTCTTATAAAACCCGGAAATAACTTAAAACCGTCTTTTTACGCGTTTAAGTGCATAGTACGAGTTAAAACTACTTTTGGCGTATGAAACTTAATACCTAATGATGTTTTAAGTAAATTTATATATTTTAATAGTAAAGAAAAGTTTTAAACTCAGATTCTCTAATTTTGACCTTTTAAGCCTATGTGAAATTACCAAATTGCCCCTACACTGCGTAGTTTGGTTATAAATAGTAAATTTCACATATATGCTATACCCTACTGTTATAACTTATTAAATTAAGTATTTTTACTGATTATATCAGACCTAAAACTCAGAATTATATTAAATCTCTTTTATAAGCTTTAAAATGACCAAAATGCCCCTAAGGGGCATAGTTTGAGTTTAAATTCGTTTTGGGCATAATGGAAGGTATCCTACAGATATCACAACATATTTAAGGCATATTAACTTAGGAAACCTGTATATGACTCTTATGGTTACCCGTTACGCATCTTGCACGTCGGTTCGGTTTATGTAACTAGTTTGCATAAATTGACCGAAACGGGTCAAACCTTATCATTTTTGTCTCAAAATCCAGAATGTGTTTAGTTTACCCATATTACATAAGTATACAAGCTTGTCGGGTCTAAACCACAGTCTAAATCGGTCATCGCTTAATCATGCGTTTTGAACCGTATCTTCCTTTAAAACTAACCGGTCTAAGCATAGGCTTAATTAAGACCCGTTAGGAATCTAATAGGTTATTAAAAACCTTCGTTCCAGATTTAGGAGCCCAGTAAAAGCTATCTGTACTTGCTGAATTGATATACGGCTGGGATTGAATTTATATTTAGCTCAGGTAAATACTTTTAACTTATTTTCCCTATACAGGCTTGGGGTACGGTATATAAAATACCGCTTGGTCGGGCATTGAATTTTTAATTGTATGAAGGTTAAATTATTGAAATGTACCATTTAAATTGTTTTGTTTGCTTAAAGCCTTTGGGGGGTTAATGACCATGTCCCGGATATCCTTGGCATCATTTTACGAAATGGCCACGACCTAAGCACGGGGTGTAGGCGTACACCTGACAGTGCATATATATATATAAATAATAAGGTATAACCGCCGGTTTCGGGAATAACTCGCCGCGGGACTATACCATGTGGTGTGTCTATTAATCTTTAACCTGGTGTCAATCCGAGCTACTGAACGTATAACGAACATGTAATTCTTTTACAAGTTTATATACAAATAATTATCCCAAGTTATAAAATGTTTTGTGCCATGCGCATTCAAATCAATTTTCATAAATGTTTTCAAAATGAGTCAGTTAATTGTATTTACCAGTGTAAACTGACGTATTTTCCCAAAAAGGCTAAGTAAAGGTACTAATCGGAATAGGCCGGCTAGTCCTAGCATCAATAAAGAGTCTCGCAAGCTTAGATGTTAAGATCTGTTGAACAATTATCTTTTATTTGATCCGCCTGTGGATCCTTTACATTCCGTTTGTAATACTTTGATATTACTTTATATCGGATTGGAATATTTATATATATCTTTTGCTTCCGCTGTGCATTTAAATTGTGTTGTTTGACTATGATGATATCAACTACGTCACGATACTCCCCACCGGGCCCACTGGTAATACGTGGAAATATCGGGGTGTGACAGGTTGGTATCAGAGCCAACATTGAGTGAATTAAACACTAGCCTTTTGTGTTTAATCTCAATGACACAGTAGCACATTCCTTGACCTTCTGAGTCTAGACTTAACATAGGAATACTCTCAACTCTATTCGGAGAATTATTGCTTTCAATTCTATATATATATATATTTTAATATGTCGCCAAGCAAAGAAGCCGTAATGGAAATTCTCCCCATTTGAAGCCTAGGAAAGGCCGAGCTTCGTACTGCGACTAGGATTAATGTACAAACAAGGAGGAAGCATTCGGAAATAAAATGAAGAAGAGACTCCTTTTGCTGAAGTTTGTTTCCTTAGTAAGCCCTTATAAGGGCATTCCCAACTTTCAGTGCCTTCATGGACAACGTTATTCCTTTTAAGTCCCGTTCAGGGCAATTCTGTACCTCTTTTAAAATCATTGGAATGCTTTATCAAAATTTCATTTTATCAATATATATGAATATAATATAAGAAATAAATGAAAAGTATCATTCCTTTTATAAAATCTGCCATTATAATAAAATGGCAAAATCTAAAAAGGACAAGACCTAGCCCATGTGTCATCTTAAGACAAGGCCAAGATGGTAGTCCCTCAATTAGATTCAGATCCTTATTAATATCTCAATTTAGGATTGTTCTGCGTTAAATATTAAAAAGAATCTTAAAGGTACAACCTAGCCTATATGTCATTTCAGACAAGGCCAAGATGGTAGAACCTATTCAAAAGATTTAAATCCTTGTTAACATCTGTAAACATGTTAACATTCCTGGCATATGTGATTCGATAAAATCGCATCAATCATCCTTATACTGGATTCTCCCGAAATCCTTTCTTATTTTGTGAATTCAGCATCCATTAGGGATGTAATGCTTACGGGCCATATTCATTGTCATATAAGATAAACGACAGTCGTAGCCTACAACTCCCTGTCAAGAAAAGGCAATGAACAACGTTCAAGCCTAAATACCTTGATTCTACAAAATCATGGTTTATAATTTAAGTTGCCCTTGTGACTTGGCCTTTTTGTGCCATAGTTATATTTAATTAAATCTAGGATAATTACAATGAAAATCCTGAATAAAATAAATATCATTCCTTTCCTGCCAGTATACATATTAAAAGAGAATCTTAAAAGGTATAACCTAGCTTGAATGTCAATAAAGACCTAGCTATGATGGTAAGACCTGTTTGAAAGAAATTCAGATCCTTGTTAACATCTGAAAACATGTTAACACTCCTGACAACAGTGATGCGATAAAATCACACTTGTCATCTTCATATTAGGAATTTCCAAACCCCTTAATTAGCATAAATGATCAATAGGAATCATGGCTAATAAACGTCGAACATGATGAATACATCAAAACATTCATTTGAAATGTATACCTACGGGCAAAGATATGTACATAGAAAAGATAGTATTATTTCATAACTTTTGTCAAAGACAATGAACTATGAAATTTTCCGATCCAAAGGAATCATTGATTATGTTTTAAAATTTCCCTAGTGACAAGGCATCTGTGCCATCAAAAAGTCCTTTGGAACAAGCCCTTGTGCTATATAAAATGTCGGTACGACATTGACAGTCGTGACTTATGTCCTCTGTCTAATAAATATGAAGGATTATATTCCGTTTAAACGCCAAAGATGGTTTATTTAAAAACCTAGGCAAAACATAATCAAATAAATTTAATACTATCTATTCACCTATATGGTTTATTTGTACCATGGCTATTTAATCATCAAATTCGATAATTCACCATATAATTAAACCAATTGTTACTACTTGGTTTGTAGCCTTCAAAGCTTCACCATGGCTGACCCATCTAAAGCTCACAATCATCCAGTTGATCAGAATAATAATGCAAGACTGAATGTAACGGGCACCGAGTTACAGGATATGATAGATACAGCCGTAAACAAAGCTGTGGATCGAATATTAAAGGATCATAAGTGAAAGTGCGATAGTACCCCAAATAAGGATTACAAAAAGGGTAAGACCGGTTCAAGCTATAATCAGTCCAAGCCAAAGGAGGCAAAACCCAAATGTAAAACCTGCGGGAAGAAGCACTTCGGAAAATGTTTCTATGAACAGACTAGGGGATGTGTCATCTGTAAAGAGATGGATCACAAGACCCATGAATGCAAGGACTTGAAGGACGCCACATGCTATGGTTGTGGCGAGAAGGGGCACATAAAGGACCACCGCCCAAAAAAGGCGACTAAAGAGAAAGGCATTTTAGATTCACAAGCTGAGCTTTGTGGAATCTGTAATAAGGAAGGGCACAAGACTTTGGAGTGCCAAGACGTAAAGGACGCAACCTGCTATGGTTGCAATGAAAAAGGGCACATCAAAACTAATTGCCCAAATAAAACCAAGAAGCCTGGGGAGGCTAAGAAGACCAAAGCTGGGGTATTCCAAATGAATGCTCAAGAGGCTATTCAGGATGACAATGTCACAACATGTACTTTCTTTATCAATAAAGCTCATACTAGAGTATTATTTGATTCAGGTTCAGATAAGTCTTTCGTAGACAATAGATTTTGTAAATCATTAAATCTGTCTATTAAAACTCTAAGCGTTAAGTATAAAGTAGAATTGGCCGATAGTACCTCAGAGACTGCTACAGCAATATTAGATGGATGTTTTATATCCATTAGGAATCATTCTTTTCCGCTGTCCTTGTTTCCATTAAAATAAGAAGGACTCGTTATAGTGATAAGAATGAATTGGTCGTCTTAAAAATCAAGCCCATATTGTGTGTGATAAGAAGCAAATATTTATCAAGACTCCTTATGGTGAGCCTTTGACAATTCAAGGAGACACTGGGTATGGATTGCCTAAGCACTTGTTGAGTATGGTATTTAATACCAAAGCTTCGAGTATGGAAAACTCGGAAGAGACAAACAACAGTCGCGATACTAAAGATGCGACAAATGTTAATGGTGCACCAAATGTGAACCTCGATGTTAATGGAGTTAATCTCCAAAACGGTAATTAACGCAGCTGTTAGAAAGGCTATGAGAAACGTCATAAAAAGGTTTAAGAAGCCGAATGCTGTTCGCTCTAAAACACATGTCACTGCTCATGAGAAGAGCTTTATTCATACTTCAAATGCGAAGAATAACCCAAACAAAATCATATATGGCAAGGAGCCCATTCCTTTTAGGATGTACTTAAAAGTACTTCGTCTCTTGGAAGTCAAGAGACTACAATAGTAAAAAGGGGCCATCGATTGCAGGAAATTGTTGGATGAAGTAGAAACCATTAGGTGTATCAGCGGTTATGCTGGAAAGGACACGGTGAGGTATACATCTCAGTCATTCGATGGCAATACCCTTGATTAGTGAGGATGTTAATGAAGCCCACAAGAAAGACCCTCTTATACATTATGGGATGGTCCAAGTTTTAAGGATCTTATTAGAAAAACCTATTATCCGCTTCACAAAGTGGAAAAAGAGGGAATAAGAATTTTCTGACTCTCACCATAAAAGTTCTAGACTGTCAACAGTATGCTACAAATTTTAATTCATTGACTGAGATAGTGCCCTATTCAGTTTACCCAAAATCTAAGCTTAATGCAGATAACTATTGGTGGTTAGCATCGACAATAAGAGGGCACATTAAGGTTTCAAAGCCTGCTTATTATAAATCCATTATGGATCTACCTCCGTTACTCACATTATATAGATTAAGAAATAACCAGTCAAAGCTGAGACTACCCTAAAATTTGCCAAAGATTTTGCCGCTAAGTTTAGAAGGATTAAGAATGGAGGCGTCCAACCCTCCTGATGTATGATTAGAGGCAGTTCACATTAATAATAACACCAGATAAATCCCTTATTGTGATTTTATTGCTAGGAGTTACATTTGGTTTCAGGTGCTGCTGAGTCTCTCATAAGACCATAAGCTTAGTAAACTTTTAGAAATTTTTCCCGTAAGAACCCCAGAAATTTAGTGTAAGGTGAAACTTATAGGCGAAATCATAAGAACCATTTCTTCTGTTCCTGTTAGAAACCTTCGGTCGCAGAATTCTAGAAGTATCCTCTCTCTAGATGATGTACGTCAGCATATATATAGTTGATATCTCTTTGATCTCTATCAATTGCGAATACCAGACGGTATGATAAAAAGTGCCATATGAGGATTGGTGTATCTTAATATGTTCCATAGATTGCTTCCATGCCTGATCAGTATGGAGGTTTAATGCATGGGACCACAAAGATATTCCGATGGTCATATGGTACTAAAGTCAGCTAATGGTATTCAAATAAGATATCCAGAATGGAATTGTCCAAGTAAATGTCTTCGATTAAGGAATTCGTGGACTCGTAACATAAATGTGTCACTTATCTGACACAGACTATGATAGGAGAATTGGAGCATGAGATTTGGAAAATCTCTGTAACCTCCTGGTGTCTTGATTATCTTCTCCTAAGATTACCCTGTTTACCTCCTGAGAAGCAAGTAGAGTTAAGATTTATATCCCATTTAGGGCTGTATTATTATGAAATCTCCAAAACGGCTAGTACCATCATTGGAGGAATCAAAACCCTGATTAAGTAAGTTTTAAAATAGAGGGTTCACATAGCCTAACTCAATATTCTGAGAATTCGGTATAGTTAATTAAGAAAGACGGTTCATCTTGCTTGTGCATTGATTACCGCAACCCTAATTAGACAACAATTAAGAATCGCCATCAGCTGCCCAGGATCGTCGATTTGCTCGACTAGCTGTAAGGATTAGCTATTCCTTAAGATTAGTTTTAAGCAGTGGTTGGAATAACCATCTCACCTTAAGATAAGCTTTTCTATAATAAGTTGTTATATAAGTATCAAGACTGCTCCTTTGGAGACCTTGTATAGATGGAATGTTAAACATTTATTGTTGGACAAAAGATTGGTAAGTCCAAATTATCAGGATCTGAAAGTTGCCTTGGAAACAACGAATAAGATCAAATGAATCCATAATCTTTTGTAAGTTGCCAGTATACGGCAGAAAATCAAGGATTAATAATAGTAGCAACCCTCCTAAGTTCTTGTTAAGGAATACGGTTCAACAAAAGATATCACCCTGGAAGGGTGTGCCAATTTGTTAATTATCAGGCTAGTTAAGTTCTGAAAATATAGAATCATTCGAGGGAATCGAATGTATCAAGATCAAATGGCTTATAAACTAAGACCTATTTAAGGAGCTTAGCAGAGCTCGCAAAGCATTACACACTAATGATTTAGGGATGTGTTTCACCAATAAGTCGAGAAGCATTATCACAGAATGATATGCAGATTTATGATATGATGAGCAACTTGTATCGATTAAGGATCGACAGGTTAAGAAGCTCTAAAAAGGATACATGTACCTAATATAAAGGTCAACATGGGAGCTTGGAGAGGCTCCAGATATGCTATAGAAGATAAGACCATTATGCGACAAAAAAGTACTTCCAGCACCTTAGCAAATCTTGAGGTCGAGATTTCTTTTAAGGGGGTGAGGATGTAACACCTCGTAAAATCACGTCCAATGATGTATTGACACGTGTAATAAACCCTAATGAAGTCAAATAGTAAATTTAAGGGACTAATTTTTCGAAAAATCGAAAACCTTGATTATGAAAGGACTGGAAGTGTTAGTATACCTAAAATAAGTTTCTGAATAACCTCATACGGTATTTATATTCACAAATGAGCCGCTTGTTGATCGAGAGTAGCCGTTCACGTAATTAATTGAAAGTTTGTGCAATGAAGGATTAAAAGCGTCAACATGTTAATCCTTACCTCTGAGTGACCTTTTAACAAACCGGGAGCTTCATGATATTTGATTATACTCTCGGGAATGCCAAACATTGGTCGTCTAAGGTTTTTATGCCTATAAGTAAAGTTACGCGCAACTTTGCAAGTTAGAGGGGCTAAAAGTGTCAATATGTTTAATTATACCTCTGAATGACCTTTTAGCGAACCCGAAGCATCGTGATGTTTAATAATACTTTCAAGAATGCCTAATATGGATTAGATGAGGCTTCAATGCTATTAAATGATGAGATGCGCAAGTTTGCGCAATAGAGGGACCTAAAGCATCAACTTTTGAATCTACGCCTTTCGGTGACCATTTATGTAACACCTCGTAAAATCACGTCCAATGAAGTGTTGACACGTGTAATAAACCCTAATAAAGTCAAACCTTGAATTTAAGGGACTAATTTTTCGAAAAATCGAGAAACATTGATTATGAAGGAACTGGAAGTATTAACAAACTTAAAATAAGTTTCTAAATAACCTTTTACGGTTTTATATTCACAAATGAGCCACTTGTTGATCGAGTGTAGCCGTTTGCGTATTTAATTGAAAGTTTGCGCAATAAAGGGTTAAAAGTGTCAACATGTTAATTCTTACCTCTGAGTGACCTTTTAACAAACCGAGAGCTTCATGATATTTTATTATACTCTCGGGAATGCCAACTATTGGCCGTCTAAGGTTTTTATGCCTATAAGTAAAGTTACGCGCAACTTTGCAAGTTAGAAGGGCTAAAAGTGTAAATATGTTTAATTATACCTCTGAATGACCTTTTAGCGAGCCTGAAGCATCGTTATGTTTAATAATACTTTCAAGAATGTCTAATATGGATTAGATGAGGCTTCAATGCTATTAAATGATGAGATGCACAAGTTTGCGCAATAGAGGGACCTAAAGCGTCAACTTTTGAATCTACGCCTTTCGGTGACCATTCAAGCAAACAGGAGTGTATTAATATTTAAGTATATGCTTGGGAATGCCCATTATGGGCCATGGAAGGCTTGGATGTCATTAAACAACGTTTCGCGCTACTTTGCGCAATTAAAGGACTAATTGCGTCAAACTGCAAAAGTATGCTGATTCGTATGGTAACGGAACTTCCGGAATATTACCATGAGTTAATCATACCCTAATTATCCTTTATATAGCTTAGATGTAGGCTTAGAGGTGTTTGGTGCGCAAAAAGAAACTTTTATGTCATGCTGGGACTAAAAGTGTCAAAAAGTGCACAAGTTTGCATTTTCGCGCATATCTTGCATTCTGAATATATCCGGACACCCAAAAATTTATGTAAGCACTAAAATATTTTATTTTAGTGTTTGGCTTGATAAAATTCCATTCGTCGCGTAATTTGGTTCGTTTTTCGCGTCCGTCCGTGTTTCGTCGTAATTAGCCGAACAACGTAACCGTACGACCAAACGAACCGACCTCCGGCATATTTTTGAGCATGTTTCATGTTCCCTATGTTTAGGCATTTTGTATAGCCTTCAAAATGGTTTAACGGGCCTTAAATGTGTCGGGAATGGCAATTATCAAGTACAGGGGCCAAATATGACAATTATTGAAAGTTGCTGAGCTGATCTGGTCCCTTACGGACCGTATACTGGAACATTACGGTCCGTATGCCTTGCCCAGCTCCATAAATCAGGAAACTAGCTGTGGTTTTGCTCTTGTCTCTCACAATTCAATCCTATGGATCATTTGATGGTTTCTAAAATTGGTATACACCTGTTATGATCTTGTTATCCTTCTATAACACTTGTCATCATCCCATGATCCTCCAAAACCTATAAATAGAAGGTGAGTTTCATTGTTCTATCTCACCATTTCATTCTTATCTTGCTACCTTCTCAATTCTGGAGGATCCTGAGCATTTGGAACTTCCTTGGAGTTCTTTTCAGTGCTAAGGACCATTGTAAGTGTCCTTAACCTCCTAATTTCAGTTTTGATTATTTTAATGGCCAAAAGTCAAACTTATCATAGTTAAGGTTTGACTTAGTGATTAAACACTAATGATCCCACCATTAGTCAAATTAAGAGTAGTTATAAGTTGGTAATTGTGTAGGTAATAAACCCCTAAGAGGGCACCTACTGATTATCACCCTAGCTTGGTCAAATGTCGGGTCAAACCTAATAATAAAATGTCAGCAGAAAGCTATTTTGAAAATAAATTCATAATTAGCAATGTAGAAACTATGAAACCTATTTTAACACTTGTATAACTTGGTAATTAGTATAAGAACATGCCTAAGCATGTTCAACCCGACAATTTCAAGTTTAGGATCGGTTCGGAGGCGAAAGTCGCAAACGTAGACTTTTGCTTTGACTTTCAGTTCTGACCCAATTTAACTTAGTTTAGATATGCCTTAGGATTCCTTTAGGATCATGTTATAGGTTAGTGTAACCCTCTGAGGTTATACAACTTAGATCCTTAGTTATCCTATTCAATTACATGTTTCCGTTATATGCTTAAATGTTGACCATTATGCCCTTTTGACCCTAAAACGAGAATTTTGAAAATGTGAGAGGAAAATAATCTTTGTTACTGAATTATAAACTTGTCCCTAAAATTTGACATCAGTTTGAGGTCTAGATTAGGAGTTATGCTCATTAGCGTAAATGAAAAGCTTTTTATTAATTAAACGGCGTAATTAGCATATAGCCTATCTAAACCCAATTTTTAATACCAAACTTTTTACCCACTGATATAAAATAATATTTTGGGATTTTTGAATATTTTTATTTATTTTTAGGTTGAGCATAACATAGGGTTCTAGGCTTGATTCAGTAATTACCGGTTTTGCCCTTTTGGCTTATAAATTGAGTTTTACAAAACATTTTGACCCCAAACCATTTGCTACTGATTTTATAAGATAAATAAAACATTTTAAGCTTTCTGGAATGATAAAAATATCAGCTTTTCCTTGAAAACCGGGAAATCGCTTAAAACCGCTTTTTTACGCGTTTTAAGCGCATAGTATGTATTAAAACTATTTTAAGTATATATGACTTGATAACTACTGATATTTTAAGTAAAATTTTATACTTTAATAGTAAGCAAAAGTTTTAAACTCAGATTTCCAAATTTAACCTTTAAACCTTATGTGAAATTACCAAAACGCCCCTTCGGTGCATAGTTTGGTTATAAATGATAAAATTTACATATGTGTAATACCCAACTGATATAACTTATTAAAATTAAGTATTTTTACTGATTGAATCAGACCTGAAACTCAGATTTATATTAAACCTCTTTTATAACCTTTTAAATGACCAAAATACCCCTACGGGGCATAAATTGGTTTTAAATTCGTTTTGGGCATAATGGAAGGTATCCTACTGATATCACAACATATTTAAGGCATATTAACTTAGGAAACCTGTATATGACTCTTTTGGTTACCCGTTACGCACTTTTCGCGTTCGGATCGGCTTATGTAACTAGTTTGCATAATTTAGCCAAAACGGGTCAAACCATATCGTTTTTATCTCAAAATCCAGAATGTGTTTAAGCTACCCATATTAAACAAGTGTTTGAGCTTGTCGGGTCAAAACCACATTCTAAACCGGTCTTCGCTTCATCATGCGTATGGACCGTGTCTTCCTTTTGAAAACTAACCGGTCTAAGTCTAGGCTTACTTAAAGACCCGTTAGGATTCTAATAGGTTATTAAAACCTTCGTTCCAGATTAGGAGCCCAGCAAAAGCTACGTGCACTTACTGTATTTGATTTATACTTTGCTCAGGTAAATACTCTTAACTTATTTTCCCTATACGGGCTTGGGATACGGTATTATAATAATACCGCTTGGTCGGGTATGTAGTCATTTAAATCGGATTATGATTAATGTATTTACATAACTCGTTTTATTCTGTATTATTTGGTGTATGGCCTTTGGGGGTTAAATGACTATGTCCCGGATATCCTTGGCATCATTCAAAGAAATGGCCACGACCTAAGCACGGGGTGTAGGCGTACACCTGACAGTTGCATATGTAAAAACTGGTAGCCCACTTAAAGGAATCAACCTTGTGGGTATTATACCCATGGCGTGTCAGTTAATCTAGACCGGCCCTACAAACCGGCAAATGGACGACAAATAAGTAAAACTGTATACAAGATTATATATAAATAATTATCCCAAGTTATAAAGAGTTTTGTGCCATGTGCATTCAAATTAATTTTCAAACTCTTTTCAAAATGAGTCAGTTAAGTTGTATTTACCAGTGTAAACTGACGTATTTTCCAAAAAGGCTAAGTGCAGGTACTATACGTAATAGGCTGGCTACTCCAGGCATCAATAATCAAGTCTCGCAAGCTCTAGATGTTAAAGTCTATTGAACAGTGTTATCTTTCTATTTTAGATCCGCCTGTGGATCCTTTACTTTCCGTTTGTAATACTTTGATATTACTTTATATCGGATTGTAATATATTTATCATTTGCTTCCGCTGTGCATTTAATGTTGTGTTGTTTGACCATGATGATATCAACTACGTCACGGTACTCCCCACCGGGCCCACCGGTAATGCGTGGAAATATCGGGGTGTGACAGGTTGGTATCAGAGCCAACATTGAGTGAATTAAACACTAGCCTTTTGTGTTTAATCTCAATGACACAGTAGCACATTCCTTGACCTTCTGAGTCTAGACTTAACATAGGAATACTCTCATCTCTATTCGGAGAATTATTGCTTTCAATTCTATAAATTTTCTTTAATATGTCGCCTAGCAAAGAAGCCATATTGGAAATTCTCCCCATTCGAAGCCAAGGGAAGGCCGAGCTTCGTACTGCGACAAGGATTAACGTGCAACCAAGGAGAAAGCATTCAGGAATAAAATGAAGAAGAAACTCCTTTTGCTGAAGATCGTTTTCTTAGTAGTCCTTATAAGGACATATCTATCTTTCAGTCCCTTCGAGGACAACATTATTCCTTTCAAGTCCCGTTCAGGGCAATTATGTACCTCCTTTAAAATCATTGGAATGCTTTATCAAAATTTCATTTTTATCAATATATATAAATATAATATATGAAATAAATGAAAAGTATCATTCCTTTTAAAAGATCTACCATTGTAATAAAATGGCAAAATCTAAAAAGGACAAGACCTAGCCCATGTGTCATTTTAAGAACAGGGCCAAGATGGCAGTTCCTCAATTAGATTCAGATCCTTATTAACATCTCAAATTAAGTTTTATTCTGCGTTGAATATTAAAAGAATCTTAAAGGTAAACCTAGCCACATGTCATTTCATACAAGGCCAAGATGGTAAAATCTATTCAAAAGATTCAAATCCTTGTTAACATTTGTAAACATGTTAACATTCTTGGCAAAAATGTGATTCGATAAAATCGCATAAGTCATCCTTAAATTGGATTACTCCAATTTTCACTTATTTATATAATTATCCCTTAAGGATAAAATGCCTACGGGCTATAATTAACATCCTCTGAGACTAAAGACAATGGTAGCCTACAACTCCCTGTCAAGAAAAGGTAACGAACTTTGATTCAAACCTTAATGCCTCGATTCCATAAAATCTGGGCTTATAAATTAAACTTGTCCACGTGACTAAGCCTTTTGTGCTATTACTAACTTATAATTCAGGATTATAATGAAAATCCTAAATAAAAATAAATATCATTCCTTTCCTGTCTGTATACATATTAAAAGAGAATCTTAAAAGGTATAACCTAGCTTGAAGGTCAATAAAGACCTAGCAATAGTGGTAAGACCTATTTAAAAGAGATTCAGATCCTTGTTAAAACACCTGAAAATGTGTTAACACTCTTGACAACGGGTGATGCGATAAAATCACACTTGTCACCCTTATATTAGGAATTTTTCCAAACCCCTTTATTTAGCATAAATGATCAAGAGGAATCATGGCTAATAAACGTCGAACATGATGAACACATCAAAACATCCATTGGGATGTATACCTACGGGCAGAGATGTATACATGAAAAGATAGTTTTATTTCATAAACTTCTTGTCAAGACAATGAATTATGAAATTATCCGATCCAAAGGAATCATTGATTATGTTTTAAAATTTCCCTAGTGACAAGGCCTCTGTGCCATCAAAAAGTCCTTGGGACAAGCCTTATGCTATATAAAATGTCAGTACGACATTGCCAGTCGTGACTTATGTCTCCTGTCTAATAAATATGAAGGATTATATTCCGTTTAAACGCCAAAGACGGTTTATTTAAAAACCTAGGCCAAACATAATCAAATAAATTTAATACTATCTATTGGCCTATATGGTTGAGTTACACCATGGCTATTTAATCGTCAAGTTCGACAATTCACTATAATTAAGCAAATTATTACTACTTGGTTTGTAGCCTTCCAAGCTTCACCATGGCTGACTCCTCTGAAGCTCACAATCATCCAGTTGATCGGAATGATGATGCAAGACTGAACTTAACAAGCACCGAGTTACAGGCCATGATAGATACAGCCGTAAACAACGCTGTGGACCGTGTGTTGAAGGATCATAAGCGAAAGTGTGATAATACCCCAGATAAAGGTTGTAAAAAGGGTAAGACGGGTTCAAATTATAACTCGTCCAAGCCAAAGGAGGCAAAACCCAAATGTAAAACCTGCAAGAAGAAGCACTTCGGAAAATGCTTCTATGAACAGACCGGGGGATGTGGCATTTGTAAAGAAATTGATCACAAGACCCTTGAGTGCAAGGACTTGAAGGACGCCACATGCAATGGTTGCGGCGAGAAAGGGCACATAAAGACCCGATGCCCAAAGAAGACAACTAAAGAAAAATGCACTTTGGAGTCACAAGCTAGGCCTTGTGGGATTCGTAATAAGGAAGGGCACAAGACCTTGGAGTGCCAAGACATAAAGGACGCAACCTGCTATGGTTGCAATGAAATAGGGCACATCAAGACAAATTGCCCAAATAAAACCAAGAAGCCTGGGGAGGCTAAGAAGACCAAAGCTAGAAGCTCTCAAATGGACGCTCAAGAGGCTATTCAGGATGACAATGTCACAACAGGTACTTTCTTTATTAATAACGCTCATGCTAGAGTATTATTTGATTCAGGTTCAGATAAGTCTTTCGTAGACAATAGATTTTGTAAATCATTAAATCTGCCTGTTAAAACTCTAAGCGTTAAGTATAAAGTAGAATTAGCCGATGGTACCTCAGAGACTGATTCAGCAACATTAGATGGATGTTTTATATCCATTAGGAACCATTCTTTTCTGCTGTCCTTGTTTCCATTAAAATAGAGGAACTCAATATAATAATAGAAATGGGTTAGTCATCCTGTAACCAAGCCCATACTTTACGTAATAAGAAGCAAATAGTTATCAAGACTCCTTATGGTGAGCCTTTGACAATTCAAGGAGGCACTAGGTATGGGTTGCCTAAGCACTTGTTGAATATGGTATTTAATACCAAAGATTCGAGTATGGAAAACTCAGAAGAGACAAACAACAGTCTCGATGCTGGAGATGCGACAAATGTTAATGGTACATCCAATGTGAACCTCAATGTTAATGGAGTTAATCTCCAAAACTGTGATTAACGCAGCTATTGGAAAGGCTATGAGAAAAGTCATGAAAAGGTTCAAGAAGCCAGATGCTGCACACTCTAAAACACATGTCGCTGCTCATGAGAAGAGCTTTATTCATACTTCAAATGCGAAGAATAACCCAAACAAAATCATATGTGGCAATGAGCCTATTCCTTTTAGGATATACTTAAAGGTACTTCGTCTCTTGGAAATCAAGAGACTTCAATAGTAAAAAGGGCCATCGATTGCAGGAGATTGTTGAATGAAGTAGAAACCATTAGGTGTATCAGCGGTTATGCTGAAAAGGACACGGTGCGGTATACATCTCAGTCATTCGATGGCAATACCCTTGATTAGTGAGGACATTTAATGAAGTCCATAAGAAGGATTCTCTTATACATTATGGGGTGATCCAAGTTTTAAGGACCTTATTAGAAAAACCTAATATCCGCTTCGCGAAATGGAAAAAGATGGAATAAGAATTTTATGACTCTCACCATAAAAGTTCTAGACTGTCGACAATATGTTACAAATTTTAACTCATTGGCTGAGATAATGCCCTATTCAGTTTACCCAAAATCTAAGCTTAATGCAATAATTATTGGTGGTTAGCAACGGAAATAAGAGGGCACATTAAAGTTTCAAAGCCTGCTCATTATAAATCCATTATGGATCTACCTCAGCTACTCGCGTTATATAGATTAAGAAATAACCGGTCAAAGCTAAGACTGCCCTAAAATTTGTCAAAGATTTTGCAGCTAAGTTTAAAAGGATTAAGAATGGAGGCGTTTAACCCTCCTGATGAAGGATTAGAGGCAGCTCACATTAATGACACCAGATAAATCCCTTATTGTGATTTTATTGCTAAGAGTTATGTTTGGGTTCAGGTGCTGCTAAGTCTCTCATAAGACCATAAGCTTAGCAAACTTTAAAAAAAAAAAATTGGTAAGAAACCCAGTTATTAAGTGTAACGTAAAACTTACAGGCAAAATTCGTAAGAACCATTTCTTCTATTCCTGTCAGAAACCTTCAGTCGTAGAATTTTAGAGGTATCCTCTCTCTAAAAGGAAGTGCGTCAGCATACATAGTTGATATCTCTTTGATCTCTATCGATTGCGAATACCAGACAGTATGATAAAAGTGCCATATGAGGATTGATGTATCTTAATAAGTTCCATAGATTGCTTCCATGCCTGATCAGTATGGAGGTTTAATGCATGGAACCGCAAGGATATTCTAATGGTCATATGGTACTAAAGTCAATAAATGGTATTCAAAGAAGATATCCAGAATGGAATTGTCCAAGTAAATGTTCCCTATTAAGGAATTCATGGACTTGTAACATAAATGTGTCACTTATTTGACACAAGCAATGATGGATGAATTGGAGCCTGAGATATGGAAAATCTCTGTAACCTCCATGTATCTTGATTATTTTCTCCTAAGATTACCTTGTTTACCTTCTGAGAAGCAAGTAGAGTTAAGATTTATATCCCATTAGGGCCGTATCATTATGAAATTACCTAAACGGCTAGTACCATCATTGGAGGAATCGAAACCCTGATTAAGTAAGTTTTAACATAGAGGATTCATATAGCCTAACTCAATATTCTGAGAGTTTGATATTGTTGAATAAGGAAAACGGTTCATTTGCTTGTGCATTGATTACCGCAACCCTATTTAGGCAACAATTAAGAATCGCCATCAGCTGCCCAGGATCGTTGATTTGTTCGACTAACTGTAAGGATTAACTATTCCTTAAGATTAGTTTTAAGCAGTGGTTGGAATAACCATCACACCATAAAATAAGTTTCTCTATAACAATTATTATGTAAGTATCAAGGCTACTCCTTTGGGGACCTTGTATAGATGGAATGTTAAACATCTATTATCAGAACAATAGATTGGTAAGTCCAATTATCAGGATCTGGAAGTTGCATTGGAAACAACAAATAGGATCATTTGAATTCATAATCATTGCCAGTAATCGGCAGAAAATGGAGGATTGATAAAAGCCGCAACCTTCTTAAGCCCTTAATCAGGAATAAGGTTCAATCGAAAGTATCGCTCTAAGAAGGGTGTGCTAAATTTCAATTTCTCAGGGTAAGTTAAGCCCTGGATATATAAGAACATTCGGGAAATCGAATGCAACAAAGGTCAATAGCCTATAAGCTAAAACCTATACAAGGAGCTTAGTGGAGCTCACGAGGCAACCCACACTGATGATTTAAGGGTATGTTTCACCAATAAGTTGAGACCCATTATCATAATAATAGGCAGACTATTGAAACTTTATGGTTGGATGAGAAACCTGTATAGACTAAGAATCGACAGGTTAAAAAGTTCCAAAAGAGAGTAGGTACCTATTGTATAGGTCAACTGGGATACCCTTAGAGGCCCAAATACACTATGGAAGTTAAGTCCATGATACGTCAGAAAGTACTTCCATCATTTTAGCAAATCTCAAGGTCGAGATTTCTTTTAAGGGGGTGAGGATGTAACACCTCGTAAAATCACGTCCAATGAAGTGTTGACACGTGTAATAAACCCTAATAAAGTCAAACCTTGAATTTAAGGGACTAATTTTTCGAAAAATCGAGAAACATTGATTATGAAGGAACTGGAAGTATTAACATACTTAAAATAAGTTTCTAAATAACCTTTTATGGTTTTATATTCACAAATGAGCCACTTGTTGATCGAGTGTAGCCGTTTGCGTATTTAATTGAAAGTTTGCGCAATAAAGGGTTAAAAGTGTCAACATGTTAATTCTTACCTCTGAGTGACCTTTTAATAAACCGAGAGCTTCATGATATTTGATTATACTCTCGGGAACCAACTATTGGCCGTCTAAGGTTTTTATGCCTATAAGTAAAGTTACGCGCAACATTGCAAGTTAGAAGGGCTAAAAGTGTCAATATGTTTAATTATACCTCTGAATGACCTTTTAGCGAGCCTGAAGCATCGTGATGTTTAATAATACTTTCAAGAATGTCTAATATGGATTAGATGAGGCTTCAATGCTATTAAATGATGAGATGCGCAAGTTTGCGCAATAGAGGGACCTAAAGCGTCAACTTTTGAATCTACGCCTTTCGGTGACCATTTAAGCAAACAGGAGTGTAGTAAAATTTAATTATATGCTTGGGAATGCCCATTATGGGCCATGGAAGGCTTGGATGTCATTAAGCAACGTTTCGCGCTACTTTGCGTAATTAAAGGACTAATTGCGTCAAACTGCAAAAGTATGCCGATTCGTATGGTAACGGAACTTCCAGAATATGACCATGAGTTAATCATACCCTAATTATCCTTTATATAGCTTAGATGTAGGCTTAGAGGTGTTTGGTGCGCAAAAAGAAACTTTTATGTCATGTAGGGACTAAAAGTGTCAAAAAGTGCACAAGTTTGCATTTTCGCGCATATCTTGCATTCTGAATATATCCGGACACCCAAAAATTTATGTAAGCACTAAAATATTTTATTTTAGTTTTTGGCTTGATAAAATTCCATTCGTCGCGTAATTTGGTTCGTTTTTCGCGTCCGTCCGTGTTTCGTCGTAATTAGCCGAACAACGTAACCGTACGACCAAACGAACCGACCTCCGGCATATTTTTGAGCATGTTTCATGTTCCCTATGTTTAGGAATCTTTGTAGAGCCTTAAAAATTATTTAACGGGCCTTAAATGTGTCGGGAATGGCAATTATCAAGTAGAGGGGCCAAATTTGACAATTATTGAAAGTTGCTGAGCTTATCTGGTCCCTTACGGACCGTATACTGGACCCTTACGGTCCGTATGCCTTGTGCAGCTACAGAAATCAGGAAACCAGCTGTGGTTTTGCTCTTGTCTCTCACAATTCAATCCTCTAGATCATTTGATGGTTTCTAAAACTGGTATACACCTGTTATGATCTTGTTATCCCTCTATAACACTTGTCATCATCCCATGATCCTCCAAAACCTATAAATAGAAGGTGGGTTTCATTGTTCAATCTCACCATTTCATTCTCATCTTGCTACCTTCTCAATTCTGGAGGATCCTAAGCATTTGGAACTTCCTTGGAGTTCTTTTCAGTGCTAAGGACCATTGTAAGTGTCGTTAACCTCCTAATTTCAGTTTTGATTAGTTTAATGGCCAAAAGTCAAACTTATCATAGTTAAGGTTTGACTTAGTGATTAAACACTAATGATCCAGCCATTAGTCAAATTAAGAGTAGTTATAAGTTGGTAATTGTGTAGGTAATAAACCCCTAAGAGGGCACCTACTGATTATCACCCTAGCTTCGTCAAATGTCGGGTCAAACTTAATAATAAAAAGTCAACAGAAAGCTATTTTGAAAATAAATTCATAATTAGCAACGTAGAAACTATGAAACCTGTTTTAACACTTGTATAACTTGGTAATTAGTATAAGAACATGCCTAAGCATGTTCAACCTGACAATTTCATGTTTAGAATCGGTTCGAAACCGAAAGTCGCAAACGTAGACTTTTGCTTTGACTTTTAGTTCTGACCCGATTTAACTTAGTTTAGATATGCCTTAGGATTCCTTTAGGATCATGTTATAGGTTAGTGTAACCCTCTGAGGTTATACAACTTAGATCCTTAGTTATCCTATTCAATTACATGTTTCCGTTATATGCTTAAATGTTGACCATTATGCCCTTTTGACCCTAAAAAGAGAATTTTGAAAATGTGAGAGGACAATAATCTTTGTTACTGAATTATAAACTTGTCCCTAAAATTTGACATCAGTTTGAGGTCTAGATTAGGAGTTATGCTCATTAGCGTAAATGAAAAGCTTTTTATTAATTAAACGGCGTAATTAGCATATAGCCTATCTAAACCCAATTTTTAATACCAAACTTTTTACCCACTGATATAAAATAATATTTTGGGATTTTTGAAGACTTTTATTTATTTTTAGGCTGAGCATAACATAGGGTTCTAGGCTTGTTCGGTAATTACCGGTTTTGCCCTTTTGGCTTATAAATTGAGTTTTACAAAACATTTTGACCCCAAACCTTTTGATACTGATTTTATAAGATAAATAAAACATTTTAAGCTTTCTGGAATGATAAAAATATCAGTTTTTCCTTGAAAACCCGGAAATCGCTTAAAACCGTCTTTTTACGCGTTTTAAGCGCATAGTATGTATTAAAACTATTTTAAGTATATATGACTTGATACCTACTGATAATTTAAGTAAAATTTTATACTTTAACAGTAAGCAAAAGTTTTAAACTCAGATTTTTCAAATTTGACCTTTAAACCTTATGTGAAATTACCAAAACGCCACTTCGGTGCATAGTTTGGTTATAAATGATAAAATTCACATATGTGTAATGCCCTACTGATATAACTTATTAAAATTAAGTATTTTTACTGATTGAATCAGACCTGAAACTCAGATTTATATTAAACCTCTTTTTTAACCTTTTAAATGACCTAAATACCCCTACGGGGCATAAATTGGTTTTAAATTCGTTTTGGGCATAATGGAAGGTATCCTACTGATATCACAACATATTTAAGGCATATTAACTTAGGAAACCTGTATATGATTCTTTTGGTTACCCGTTACGCACTTTTCGCGTTCGGATCGGCTTATGTAACTAGTTTGCATAATTTAGCCAAAACGGGTCAAACCATATCGTTTTTATCTCAAAATCCAGAATGTGTTTAAGCTACCCATATTAAACAAGTGTCCGAGCTTGTCGGGTCAAAACCACATTCTAAACCGGTCTTCGCTTCATCATGCGTATGGACCGTGTCTTCCTTTTGAAAACTAACCGGTCTAAGTCTAGGCTTACTTAAAGACCCGTTAGGATTCTAATAGGTTATTAAAACCTTCGTTCCAGATTAGGAGCCCAGCAAAAGCTACGTGCACTTGCTGTATTTGATTTATACTTTGCTCAGGTAAATACTCTTAACTTATTTTCCCTATACAGGCTTGGGATACGGTATTATAATAATGCCGCTTGGTCGGGTATGTAGTCATTTAAATCGGATTATGATTAATGTATTTACATAACTCGTTTTATTCTGTATTATTTGGTGTATGGCCTTTGGGGGTTAAATGACCATGTCCCGGATATCCTTGGCATCATTCAAAGAAATGGCCACGACCTAAGCACGGGGTGTAGGCTTACACCTGACAGTTGCATATGTAAAAACTGGTAGCCCACTTAAAGGAATCAACCTTGTGGGTATTATACATGTGGCGTGTCAGTTAATCTAGACCGGCCCTACAAACCGGCCCTAATGGACGACAAATAAGTAAAACTGTATACAAGATTATATATAAATAATTATCCCAAGTTATAAAAAGTTTTGTGCCATGTGCATTCAAATTAATTTTCAAACTCTTTTCAAAATGAGTCAGTTAAGTTGTATTTACCAGTGTAAACTGACGTATTTTCCAAAAAGGCTAAGTGCAGGTACTATACGTAATAGGCTGGCTACTCCAGGCATCAATAATCAAGTCTCGCAAGCTCTAGATGTTAAAGTCTGTTGAACAGTGTTATCTTTCTATTTTAGATCCGCCTGTGGATCCTTTACTTTCCGTTTGTAATACTTTGATATTACGTTATATCGGATTGTAATATATTTATCATTTGCTTCTGCTGTGCATTTAATGTTGTGTTGTTTGACCATGATGATATCAACTACGTCACGGTACTCCCCACCGGGCCCACCGGTAATGCGTGGAAATATCGGGGTGTGACAGGGTCGTATCAAAGCCAACATTGAGTGAATTAAACACTAGCCTTTTGTGTTTAATCTCAATGACACAGTAGCACATTCATTGACCTTCTGAGTCTAGACTTAACATAGGAATACTCTCATCTCTATTCGGAGAATTATTGCTTTCAATTCTATAAATTTTCTTTAATATGTAGTCCTTATAAGGACATATCTATCTTTCAGTCCCTTCGAGGACAACATTATTCCTTTCAAGTCCCGTTCAGGGCAATTCTGTACCTCCTTTAAAATCATTGGAATGCTTTATCAAAATTTCATTTTTATCAATATATATAAATATAATATATGAAATAAATGAAAAGTATCATTCCTTTTAAAAGATCTACCATTGTAATAAAATGGCAAAATCTAAAAAGGACAAGACCTAGCCCATGTGTCATTTTAAGAATAGGGCCAAGATGGCAGTTCCTCAATTAGATTCAGATCCTTATTAACATCTCAATTTAAGTTTTATTCTGCGTTGAATATTAAAAGAATCTTAAAGGTAAACCTAGCCACATGTCATTTCAGACAAGGCCAAGATGGTAAAATCTATTCAAAAGATTCAAATCCTTGTTAACATTTGTAAACATGTTAACATTCTTGGCAAAAATGTGATTCGATAAAATCGCATAAGTCATCCTTAAATTGGATTACTCCAATTTTCACTTATTTATATAATTATCCCTTAAGGATAAAATGCCTACGGGCTATAATTAACGTCCTCTGAGACTAAAGACAGTGGTAGCCTACAACTCCCTGTCAAGAAAAGGTAACGAACTTTGATTCAAACCTTAATGCCTCGATTCCATAAAATCTGGGCTTATAAATTAAACTTGTCCACGTGACTAAGCCTTTTGTGCTATTACTAACTTATAATTCAGGATTATAATGAAAATCCTGAATAAATATCATTCCTTTCCTGTCTGTATACATATTAAAAGAGAATCTTAAACGGTATAACCTAGCTTGAAGGTCAATAAAGACCTAGCAATGGTGGTAAGACCTGTTTAAAAGAGATTCAGATCCTTGTTAAAACACCTGAAAATGTGTTAACACTCCTGACAACGGGTGATGCGATAAAATCACACTTGTCACCCTTATATTAGGAATTTTTCCAAACCCCTTTATTTAGCATAAATGATCAAGAGGAATCATGGCTAATAAACGTCGAACATGATGAACACATCAAAACATCCATTGGGATGTATACCTACGGGCAGAGATGTATACATGAAAAGATAGTTTTATTTCATAAACTTCTTGTCAAGACAATGAACTATGAAATTATCCGATCCAAAGGAATCATTGATTATGTTTTAAAATTTCCCTAGTGTTAGTGCATGCATCTGTCAACTTCGTCTTGTATCAAGTCTTAGACTATATTGTATAGATCAGGGCACGTAGATCGAGAAAATAGGAGAGTTTAAGAGTTTAACAAGCTGATTTCGCTCCTAGGGTTGATTTCGCCCGAAATGTCATGTTGACATTTTCGAGCGAAATCACAAAGCTTTAATTCCGCTCCAGATGTGTTTGTGTCATTATGAGCGAAATTAGGTGCCTATATATAGGTCACCTGGAGCGAAATAGGAATGAAGTCCTTGTATTCCATACCGAAGTGCTGCCGGTGTGAGATTTGATTGTAAACAACGTCAGATCAATACAATCCGTAGTTAATGTGAAGATTAAGCTGTTTCTACGTTAGTTACTTGTTTTCCGTACCTGTAACTGATCAAAACTCCTCTGAACGACTCGTTCGGGTCAAATACACGATCCTACAATTGGTATCAGAGCTCAGGAGGAGGAGTTCTGCAGAGATTAGCTGGTTTTCATCGATACTTCTTACTTCTACACCTTCTTTCTTCATCAGAACGAGATTTACCGGTCAAAATTATTTCAAATTTTCACAGACTGTTTAATATTGGACATAGACAAATCCTTAAAAGTTTGAGATCAAAATTCACAGTAAAAATGGACAAAATGGACCCCCGAACTGATTCCGCTCGAACTGGTTACTTTCTGATTTCGCTCGTGAAAGTCTGATTTCGCTCCATTATCTGCTGATTCCGCTCCAGGGTTACCTCTAATCTCAAATTCCGCTCCAGAAAGTTTGTTGGGATTTCACTCCAGAGTTCCATATTTGTGATTCCGCTCCAAAATCAGTGGTGATTTCGCTCCAGAGCTACAAACTTCTGATTTCGCTCTTGTATACATTGTGATTTCGCTCAAAGTGTATAAATTAGTGATTTCGCTGCTAAGTGTTGTTTGCTATTTCGCTCCAAAGGTATATTTAGGTTAATTTCGCTCGAAAGTTATTGTTTTTGAAAAACGTGATACGTCATCATGAGTGAAGAGTTCTACAAGGCGTTTGCTTCATCTCCGACTACTCCAGCTTCCATTGCTCAGAATATGAACTTGGAAAACGAGACCGGAACGTTACAACAGCCCCTGAAACTGATGAGTATCGAAGAATACTACGGATGGAAAGACATATTCGAAAACTGGGTTCGGGCAAACCATCTTAGGTCATGGGAATGTATTCTGAAGAAGTACGTTTTGCCACGAACAGATTTGCAGGTTATCAAAGAGTTATCAGAATTTAGTGACAAAGAGCGAGATATGTACAAAGCCGAAAAGATGATGATCAGTCTGCTACAGCAAGCTATCAAAGAAGACATCTTCATTCTGCTTCAGCATGACAAGACTTCAAAGTCAATCTGGGATGCTCTTCGTGTTAAATTTGAAGGTAGTGAGAACATGATTAAGAGCAAGAAGGCGTTGCTCAAGAAAGAGTTTGATCTGTTCAGTAGCTTACCGGGAGAAGATACAAAGAAGCTGATAGCACGATACTGCCACTTGGTGCGATCCATGTCGATGCTTAGTATTACAAAAGATCGTGAAGAGTGGGTAGACAAGTTAGCTAATGCATTACCACAGAAAGAGTGGGGAACTTACTTAATGATTCTAAAAAATACTGGTGTTTACGATGGATTAACAATTTCTCAGTTTATCGAGAAGATTGAGGGTCAAGATTTGGAACAGCAGAAGATCGCAAGGATGAACAGTCCAAGTGGTCAACAGGATGTAAAAATGTATTACAAAGGCAGTGTTCCATAAATTGAAAGAAGCCCGAAAATTCAAACTGCGTTTAGTGCTGGTGATTCAACGGAAAAAGTTGATCAGACTTCAAACAAAAGCAGTGGTTTCTCTTCATACCCGAGTGTCAATCCAAAAGATACTACATCAAGTTTCCATTCTCAAAGCACAAAGACAGGAAATGGTTATGTGATACAATGCAACATTGCTTTGAATCTTCTAGACGGTCAAAGTTTTTCTGAAGAGATTGCGAAAGATCATATGGCATTACTTGGTTCTGTGTTATTATCTTATGAAGGTTTAGTGGCTGGGAGGATCGGGAATCCTATGCTTACAAAGGAGGATTACGATCAGATAGACGCCGAAGAGATGGAGTTAATGGACATCAAATGGTGTCTAGCTAGTGTTCTTAGACGAGCTGAAAAGTTCAAGATGATTACCGGGAGAAATGATTTTCTTGATGCACATGTGTCTACTTTAGGTTTTGATAAATCTAAAGTTATTTGTTTTCGATGCAGGGAGAAAGGCCATTTTAAGAGAGAATGCAAGAACAGGGAAGCTAGTGATGTGAAGAATCCATTCGGAAAAGATGACTACTACCGGAAAGCCATTTATCAACAAGTCGGTCAACAACAACTACAAGAACCACAGGTGGCTCATGGTAGAAAAGTGATCGAGGATTCAAAAAGAGCATGTCTGGGGAATCAAGAGAACTTTAACTGGAATTTTCAAGATGATGAAATATTGCCCGAAGGATTTAGCTGGGATATGTTTGTTGATAAAAAAGGAGAATTAAAAGCTTTCATTGCTAAAATAGTGAAAGAACCAGATATGTTTACCACATGGATGAAGTCTATTGGTGAAACTATGAAGAGTACAGAAGAAGTTTCAGTTGCATCTAAAGAAAGCTCACAGAGCTCAGATGAAAGTTCACAAAGTGATGAAAGTTCAGAAAAGGAAGTTGTTTTTGATCAAACACCAGTTGATTCTAGATCTTCAGATGATAATGCTGAAAAATCTATTGATTTTGATCAGTCACCAACTGATGACAGCAGTAGTGATGATGAAGAAGAAAGACATATTAATATTGCAAAATCTCATCTTTCTCCTGAAAGTTTTCATTTTTATTTTGCAGATCGCTTGGAAAAGCTGAAGGAGAAACAAGCTACAAAAGAACAAAAGAAAATGGAGTCTGAAAGTGTTACTGAAAAGGATGAGATTGTTCAAAATGAAGAAGTTAATGTTGTTGCTGAGGAAACTGCTGAGATAGAAAAGGTGACTGAAGATGAGAAAGTGGTTGAAGTTGAGAAAATTATTGAAGTTGAAAAGATTGTTGAAGTCATCAAGCCTTGCTTGAAGTGTTTGGAGACTTGTAAAGAATGTGCAGCAAAAGACGAAAAGCTAGCCGAGCAAGAAAAGATGAAAGAACAATTATTGTTCAATCTCAACTATGTGAAAGAATCTTATGATGTCTTGAACAGAACAGTGACTGGCCTTCAAAAGACAAACTCAGAAAGAGAAGACGCTTTGACTATGATGAATGCAACGATGATGTCGAAGCAAAAAGCTATAAATCATTATATTGAAGAATGTGCTACACTGAAGCAAGAGTTGGAGAAGGAGAAAATTGAGAATGAGAGGATCAGAAGATTATTGCAGAGTTATTCTAGTTCTGATTATCTTATTGATCGAATTTACCTGACTGTTGCAGGTATGGAAGCTTTTCAAGATGAGAAGCAAAAGAAGAAGGATAATGGTAAGAAAACGACTGCTAGCTATAACAAGTGTCCGCCTCCAATTTGGGAAGGTTATTCTCCCAGAAAATCAAATGAGGAACAAGTTCAAAAGGCTGTCAATATAAAACTGAAGTCTGATATAACTGATGAATTACCAGAAAACATTGATGTTACTTACACATCGTCTGACACTGATCATGAGTCTGAGTTAATAAAAAAGGTGGTCGATCAGGTGTTAGATACTGACGAGGAGTCTGAGTCAAAGTCAGAGTCTGGAGATTCATGTCCGTCGGTCAATGGTCCAAAATCGTCGGTTAAACGGTCTTATAGTAAAGAGTTTTTATTATCAAAGAAGAATTTGGATGATGAAACATTTGAAGTAGCATACACTTTAAATGATTCTGACAAATTATACTCTGACAAGGAGTTTCCAATAAGAAGTGTTAGATTTGAAATGATCAAAAAGGTTTTCAAAATGACAGAAATCAAGATTTCTGAAATAAAAGATTTAAATCTTACTGGAAAACCTAAAAAATACACTTCAAGAGTTCAACAACATTTAAACAAGAAAAAGGGTTACAATTCTGGTTCTGGTTTTCAAAAGAAACCAAACCATAATGGTAGTTACAAAAAGAAAGGTTTAGGTTTTATTCCACCAGAAAATTATAAAAATGAGAAAAATTCTAAAACAAAAACAGAATTTGTTTCAGGTGGAAGTGCTGAGGAAGAACAGAAGAAACCGTTCTGGAGACAATCAAACCAGGAGTTTCTTGCTGAGAAGAAAAGGAATGGAACTGGAGTGTTTCATCCAAAAGAGACTCGAACCTGTTTCAAATGCAATGAAGTTGGTCATATTGCATGGAACTGTCCGAAAAATGCTAAGATTAAACAGGGAGTTTCTGAAAAACTGAAAAAAATAGTTGTTGATATTGAACCACCAACCGAAAAATTCAAAATGTTTGAAAATTCAACTTATGAAGTTGGTGAATGTTCTAAAAAGAATTTTTACAAAAAGAAAGCAAAAGATAACCAAATGTGGGTTGTCAAGAAGAGTGATGTAAAAGTCGGCGATGAATCTGGTTCCACAAAGCCAGAAGAGTCACAAGTTGAGGTAAAAGATTCAGTGAATGATGATGAGTTTCCATCATTGAAGTTTGAAGAGGTTAAACAGAAAGTTGGAAAGGTTGAGATCTCGAATCAGTTTTACTCCGAGAAAACTGAGTTTGATGTCGAGAAAACATTCAATGGGAATGTTAAGAAAATTTTTGGAAAAATGCTTAATGGGAAAGCAAAGGGGGTTAAAGATTTTTATGCAACTAAAAAGGCTACCTATAACCCTACTGAGCAAGAACTGAAAACCCTCAAGTCTGAAAAGACTTGGGTGGAAATTCTTTTCCCTTAAACAATCTGAATTGCCGGAGATCCCAAGTTTATAATCGTGGATCAGGAATCGGCATCTTTCTTAGTAGTTGATTTTGTAATTGAATCTTAAAAATAGTTGAATTTTTACAGGATAAGTGTGAATTGCCGGAGCTTTCAGGTTGGTAAGTGTGAAGCAGAAATCGGCATCTTGATTGGTAAAATGATTTTGTGTAGATGTGATATTCCTACAAGTTGGTTGTTGAAGGTTTACACATACAAGTGGTAAATCAAGGACATTAAGTTGTACTTGTTTTTCCTACAATTGGTTAATCAAGATCATTAGGTTGAACTTGATTGGACCAAACTTACAAGTGGTATTTAAAGGACAATATGATGAACCAAACCCTTAATCTACAAGTGGTAAAATTAACAAAACTTATTTTCCGGACAAATCATTTTGGTTAAAACAAACTTAAGTGTTTTGAAATCATAATGAGAAAATAGTTTTGTGAAAGGGGGAGTTCTGATTGTTTATTCCTAGTGGATGGCGAATTGATGCGATTTGATATCGGTTGTCAAGTTGTTTGTACAGTTTGTTTTCAAGTTTTTTAAATGTGTTTGCATTTTAGGGGGAGTAGAAATTTTCTGAAAATCCAAAAACATTTGAAATTTTGAAAAAGACAAAAACATGATAAAATCAAAAATGAGTTTTTGTGTCAAAGAAGAGGAAATGATAGTACATCATTAGACAGTCACAGTATGCTAAAGAAATGTAATGTTTAAATAGCGTTAAGTGGTCTCACTAATGATATGCCGATAGGTTTTTACACATTTAGTAAGCTTTTTCGGGATATAAACTTAAATTCAAACTTGCTTATTTCGTGGGGAACACTACTTGGATATATAGGTAACCCCTGAAATCTCGTTTGAAAGGTCACTCTTTCTGAGATACTAGGTCTTTATGCTCAGTGATATCTGGGGTATTATCCCGGGACTTCTGCTGAATGGAAATTCTGACCTAGTCCCCGGAGAATACTTTCTGCATGCTTGAAACATAGCGCCGCCCTCAGCAAATTGATGAAACAATAAAATTGATAGTCATTGCTGTTGTAATTCAAAAGATCCTCTAAATGGGACACACCCAAAAGTTGAGTCATGATCTCTCTGCTGAACGGTAGTTCTGACCTGAGCTCTCATGATTTTTCATAATTTATAACCCCTTACAGATATCATCTGTGGTATTCTCACCTGTAAGACTGAATATAGGGATCTGGATACGGGAGTATATTCAAGAGGTGGGACACATGAATGAGTTTAAGTTCTTAATACACCTAACTCATATCCTGAATTAGTTGAAATTTGTGTGAGAATTTAAGTGGATCAGTATATTGGCAATCTAAGTGAATTGTTTAATTCTTAATGTGTAACTAAGCTCAATGGTACTTGTGACTTGTCAAAATCTGATATGATCCTCTTACACAAACTCACAAAAATATTGTCTGTAAATATGTCTTTACTGCATTTCATTTCTTTATTTTAAAAAATCCAAAAAGATTTTCGGTGTGTTTTATCATAAATTTTGAAAATTTAAAAAGATTTTCGACAACTGATGTTGGAGAGCTGATTTTAAAATTCCAAGTGCTAAACATGATGATTGTGTGGTGAGGGGGAGTCTAAGATCAAAATGTTTTCAAAATATATATTATTATAATTGGTTCTTCAAGAATCTTCTTTGATAAATCTTTGTGTGATCTGAGGGAGAGTTAGTGTTGGTGCATGTCTATATGTTTGATGTGTTTAAATTTGTGAAATTTACTGTGAGGTAGAGATTATGCAGGTCAAACATGAGCTAGGTTTAAAGATCCTGAGCTGAAAAAGAGCCAGATGACGATCCTGGAATCAAAACTGTGTGAAAGAAAGCCAGGTTTCGATTTTATAGAGAAATTTTGAGCCAGGCTAACGATCATGGACAAAGTGTGAAAGACAGACAATGATCCTGAAGCAGATGATGCTGAAGAACTATTGGAATGCCAGCATATTGTTAAGGAGAGTCTGTTGATGAAGAGAGAGAGAGAGAAGTCCAGAGACTGATCAAGACTGAAGATGCGAAGACTCGACACTTACGATCGTCAACATCTGAGGGGGAGTCTGTTAGTGCATGCAACTGTCAACTTCGTCTTGTATCAAGTCTTAGACTATATTGTATAGATCAGGGCACGTAGATCGAGAAAATAGGAGAGTTTAAGAGTTTAACAAGCTGATTTCGCTCCTAGGGTTGATTTCACCCGAAATGTCATGTTGACATTTTCGAGCGGAATCACAAAGCTTTAATTCCGCTCCAGATGTGTTTGTGTCATTATGAGCGAAATCAGGTGCCTATATATAGGTCACCTGGAGCGAAATCAGGAATGAAGTCCTTGTATTCCATACCGTAGTTAAAGTGAAGATTAAGCTGTTTCTACGTTAGTTACTTGTTTTCCGCACCTGTAACTGATCAAAACTCCTCTGAACGACTCGTTTGGGTCAAATACATGATCCTACACCTAGTGACAAGGCCTCTGTGCCATCAAAAAGTCCTTGGGACAAGCCTTATGCTATATAAAATGTCGGTACGACATTGACAGTCGTGACTTATGTCTCCTGTCTAATAAATATGAAGGATTATATTCCGTTTAAACGCCAAAGAGGGTTTATTTAAAAACCTAGGCCAAACATAATCAAATAAATTTAATATTATCTATTGGCCTATATGGTTGAGTTACACCATGGCTATTTAATCGTCAAGTTCGATAATTCACTATAATTAAGCAAATTATTACTACTTGGTTTGTAGCCTTCAAAGCTTCACCATGGCTGACTCATCTGAAGCTCACAATCATCCAGTTGATCGGAATGATGATGCAAGACTGAACTTAACAAGCACCGAGTTACAGGCCATGATAGATACAGCCGTAAACAACGCTGTGGACCGTGTGTTGAAGGATCATAAGCGAAAGTGCGGTAATACCCCAGATAAAGGTTGTAAAAAGGGTAAGACCGGTTCAAATTATAACCCGTCCAAGCCAAAGGAGGCAAAACCCAAATGTAAAACCTGCAAGAAGAAGCACTTCGGAAAATGCTTCTATGAACAGACCGGGGGATGTGGCATTTGTAAAGAAATGGATCACAAGACCCTTGAGTGCAAGGACTTGAAGGACGCCACATGCAATGGTTGCGGCGAGAAAGGGCACATAAAGACCCGATGCCCAAAGAAGACAACTAAAGAAAAATGCACTTTGGAGTCACAAGCTAGGCCTTGTGGGATTTGTAATAAGGAAGGGCACAAGACCTTGGAGTGCCAAGACATAAAGGACGCAACCTGCTATGGTTGCAATGAAATAGGGCACATCAAGACAAATTGCCCAAATAAAACCAAGAAGCCTGGGGAGGCTAAGAAGACCAAAGCTGGAAGCTCTCAAATGGACGCTCAAGAGGCTATTCAGGATGACAATGTCACAACAGGTACTTTCTTTATCAATAACGCTCATGCTAGAGTATTATTTGATTCAGGTTCAGATAAGTCTTTCGTAGACAATAGATTTTGTAAATCATTAAATCTGCCTGTTAAAACTCTAAGCGTTAAGTATAAAGTAGAATTAGCCGATGGTACCTCAGAGACTGATTCAGCAACATTAGATGGATGTTTTATATCCATTAGGAACCATTCTTTTCTGTTGTCCTTGTTTCCATTAAAATAGAGGAACTCAATATAATAATAGAAATGGGTTGGTCATCCTGTAACCAAGCCCATACTTTACGTAATAAGAAGCAAATAGTTATCAAGACTCCTTATGGTGAGCCTTTGACAATTCAATGAGACACTGGGTATGGGTTGCCTAAGCACTTGTTGAATATGGTATTTAATACCAAAGATTCGAGTATGGAAAACTCAGAAGAGACAAACAACAGTCTCGATGCTGGAGATGCGACAAATGTTAATGGTACATCCAATGTGAACCTCAATGTTAATGGAGTTAATCTCCAAAACTGTGATTAACGCAGCTATTGGAAAGGCTATGAGAAAAGTCATGAAAAGGTTCAAGAAGCCAGATGCTGCACACTCTAAAACACATGTCGCTGCTCATGAGAAAAGCTTTATTCATACTTCAAATGCGAAGAATAACCCAAACAAAATCATATGTGGCAAGGAGCCCATTCCTTTTAGGATATACTTAAAGGTACTTCGTCTCTTGGAAATCAAGAGACTTCAATAGTAAAAAGGGCCATCGATTGCAAGAGATTGTTGAATGAAGTAGAAACCATTAGGTGTATCAGCGGTTATGCTGAAAAGGACACGGTGAGGTATACATCTCAGTCATTCGATGGTAATACCCTTGATTAGTGAGGACATTTAATGAAGTCCACAAGAAGGATTCTCTTATACATTATGGGATGGTCCAAGTTTTAAGGACCTTATTAGAAAAACCTAATATCCGCTTCGCGAAATGGAAAAAGATGGAATAAGAATTTTATGACTCTCACCATAAAAGTTCTATATGTTACAGATTTTAACTCATTGGCTGAGATAGTGCCCTATTCAGTTTACCCAAAATCTAAGCTTAATGCAATAATTATTGGTGGTTAGCAACGGAAATAAGAGGTCACATTAAAGTTTCAAAGCCTGCTAATTATAAATCCATTATGGATCTACCTCAGCTACTCGCGTTATATAGATTAAGAAATAACCGGTCAAAGCTAAGATTGCCCTAAAATTTGTCAAAGATTTCGCAGCTAAGTTTAAAAGGATTAAGAATGGAGGCGTTTAACCCTCCTGATGAAGGATTAGAGGCAGCTCACATTAATGACACCAGATAAATCCCTTATTATGATTTTATTGCTAAGAGTTATGTTTGGGTTCAGGTGCTGCTAACTCTCTCATAAGACCATAAGCTTAGAAAACTTAAAAAAAAAATTTCCGGTAAGAAACCCAGTTATTAAGTGTAAGGTAAAACTTACAGGCAAAAGTCATAAGAACCATTTCTTCTGTTCCTGTCAGAAACCTTCAGTCGTAGAATTTTAGAGGTATCCTCTCTCTAAAAGGAAGTGTGTCAGCATACATAGTTGATATCTCTTTGATCTCTATCGATTGCGAATACCAGACAGTATGATAAAAGCGCCATATGAGGATTGATGTATCTTAATAAGTTCCATAGATTGCTTCTATGCCTGATCAGTATGGAGGTTTAATGCATGGACCGCAAGGATATTCTAATGGTCATATGGTACTAAAGTCAACAAATGATATTCAAAGAAGATATCCAGAATGGAATTGTCCAAGTAAATGTTCCCGATTAAGGAATTCGTGGACTTGTAACATAAATGTGTCACTTATTTGACACAAGAAATGATGGATGAATTGGATCCTGAGATATGGAAAATCTCTGTAACCTCCTTGTATCTAGATTATTTTCTCCTAAGATTACCTTGTTTACCTTCTGAGAAGCAAGTAGAGTTAAGATTTATATCCCATTAGGGCCGTATCATTATGAAATTACCTAAACGACTAGTACCATCATTGGAGGAATCGAAACCCTGATTAAGTAAGTTTTAAAATAGAGGATTCATATAGCCTAACTCAATATTCTGAGAGTTTGATATTGTTGAATAAGGAAGGCGGTTCATTTGCTTATGCATTGATTACCGCAACCCTATTTAGGCAACAATTAAGAATCGCCATCAGCTGCCCAGGATCGTCAATTTGTTCGACTAACTGTAAGGATTAACTATTCCTTAAGATTAGTTTTAAGCAGTGGTTGGAATAACCATCTCAACATAAAATAAGTTTCTCTATAACAATTATTATGTAAGTATCAAGGCTACTCCTTTGGGGACCTTGTATAGATGGAATGTTAAACATCTATTATCAGAACAACAGATTGGTAAGTCCAATTATCAGGATCTGGAAGTTGCATTGGAAACAAAAAATAGGATTATTTGAATTCATAATCATTGCTAGTAATCGGCAGAAAATGGAGGATTGATAAAAGTCGCAACCTTCTTAAGCCCTTAATAAGGAATAAGGTTCAATCGAAAGTATCGCTCTAAGAAGGGTGTGCTAAATCTCAATTTCTCATGGTAAGTTAAGCCCTGGATATATAAGAACATTCGGGAAATCGAATGCAACAAAGGTCAATAGCCTATAAGCTAAAACCTATATAAGGAGCTTAGTGGAGCTCACGAGGCAACCCACACTGATGATTTAAGGGTATGTTTCACCAATAAGTTGAGACCCATTATCATAATAATAGGCAGATTATTGAAACTTTATGGTTGGATGAGAAACCTGTATAGACTAAGAATCGACAGGTTAAAAAGTTCCAAAAGAGAGTAGGTACATATTGTATAGGTCAACTGGGATACCCTTAGAGGCCCAAATATACTATGGAAGTTAAGTCCATGATACGTCAGAAAGTACTTCCATCATTTTAGCAAATCTCAAGGTCGAGATTTATTTTAAGGGGGTGAGGATGTAACACCTCGTAAAATCACGTCCAATGAAGTGTTGACACGTGTAATAAACCCTAATAAAGTCAAACCTTGAATTTAAGGGACTAATTTTTCGAAAAATCGAGAAACATTGATTATGAAGGAACTGGAAGTATTAACATACTTAAAATAAGTTTCAAAATAACCTTTTATGGTTTTATATTCACAAATGAGCCACTTGTTGATCGAGTGTAGCCGTTTGCGTATTTAATTGAAAGTTTGCGCAATAAAGGGTTAAAAGTGTCAACATGTTAATTCTTACCTCTGAGTGACCTTTTAACAAACCGAGAGCTTCATGATATTTGATTATACTCTCGGGAATGCCAACTATTGGCCGTCTAAGGTTTTTATGCCTATAAGTAAAGTTACGCGCAACTTTGCAAGTTAGAAGGGCTAAAAGTGTCAATATGTTTAATTATACCTTTGAATGACCTATTATTGAGCCCGAAGCATCGTTATGTTTAATAATACTTTCAAGAATGTCTAATATGGATTAGATGAGGCTTCAATGCTATTAAATGATGAGATGCGCAAGTTTGCGCAATAGAGGGACCTAAAGCGTCAACTTTTGAATCTACGCCTTTCGGTGACCATTTAAGCAAACAGGAGTGTAGTAATATTTAAGTATATGCTTGGGAATGCCGATTATGGGCCATGGAAGGCTTGTATGTCATTAAACAACGTTTCGCGCTACTTTGCGCAATTAAAGGACTAATTGCGTCAAACTGCAAAAGTATGCCGATTCGTATGGTAACGGAACTTCCAGAATATGACCATGAGTTAATCATACCCTAATTATCCTTTATATAGCTTATATATAGGCTTAGAGGTGTTTGGTGCGCAAAAAGAAACTTTTATGTCATGCAGGGACTAAAAGTGTCAAAAAGTGCACAAGTTTGCATTTTTGCGCATGTCTTGCATTCTGAATATATCCGGACACCCAAAAATTTATGTAAGCACTAAAATATTTTATTTTAGTGTTTGGCTTGATAAAATTCCATTCGTCGCGTAATTTGGTTCGTTTTTCACGTCCGTCCTTGTTTCGTCGTAATTAGCCGAGCAACGTAACCGTACGACCAAACGAACGGGCCTCCGGCATATTTTTGAGCATGTTTCATGTTCCCTATGTTTAGGAATCTTTGTAGAGCCTTAAAAATGATTTAACGGGCCTTAAATGTGTCGGGAATGGCAATTATCAAGTACAGGGGCCAAATATAACAATTATTGAAAGTTGCTGAGCTGATCTGGTCCCTTACGGACCGTATACTGGACCCTTACGGTCCATATGTCTTGCCCAGCTCCAGAAATCAGGAAACCAACTGTGGTTTTGCTCTTGTCTCTCACAATTCAATCCTCTGGATCATTTGATGGTTTCTAAAACTGGTATACACCTGTTATGATCTTGTTATCCCTCTATAACACTTGTCATCATCCCATGATCCTCCAAAACCTATAAATAGAAGGTGGGTTTCATTGTTTAATCTCACCATTTCATTCTCATCTTGCTACCTTCTCAATTCTGGAGGATCCTGAGCATTTGGAACTTCCTTGGAGTTCTTTTCAGTGCTAAGGACCATTGTTTGCTTAAAGCCTTTGGGGGGTTAATGACCATGTCCCGGATATCCTTGGCATCATTTTACGAAATGGCCACAACCTAAGCACGGGGTGTAGGCGTACACCCGACAGTGCATATATATATAAATAATAAGGTATAACCGCCGGTTTCGGGAATAACTCGCCACGGGACTATACCATGTGGTGTGTCTATTAATCTTTAACCCGGTGTCAATCCGGGCTACTGAACATATAACGAACATGTAATTCTTTTACAAGTTTATATACAAATAATTATCCCAAGTTATAAAAAGTTTTGTGCCATGTGCGTTCAAATCAATTTTCATAAATGTTTTCAAAATGAGTCAGTTAACTGTATTTACCAGTGTAAACTAACGTATTTTCCCAAAAAGGCTAAGTGCAGGTACTAATCGGAATAGGCTGGCTACTCCTAGCATTAATAAAGAGTCTCGCAAGCTTAGATGTTAAGATCTGTTGAACAATTATCTTTTATTTGATCCGCCTGTGGATCCTTTACATTCCGTTTGTAATACTTTGATATTACTTTATATCGGATTGTAATATATATATCTTTTGCTTCCGTTGTGCATTTAAATTGTGTTGTTTGACTACGATGATATCAACTACATCACGATACTCCCCACCGGGCCCACCGGTAATACGTGGAAATATCGGGGTGTGACATGAAGGCATGAAGGCATTTGATAAAGATGAAGTATCTAAAGACAAGAGTTCTGAAAAGAAGAAGGATACTGAAGTGAAGATTTCTGGTAAGAAACATAGTGCCAGTTACAACAAGTGTCCACCCCCGCTTGAAAATGGATATTCTCCACGAAATCCAAATTCAGAGAGAGTAAAAAAGGCAACAAACTTACAGTGGGAGTCTGAGTCTTCAGAAAATTTGCCAGAAAACATAGATATCACTTTCACATCGTCTGATACTGATCATGAGTCTGAATTAATAAAGAAAGTGGTCGATCAGGTGTTGGATAACGATGAAACTGAGGAGTCAAAGTCGGAATCAAAGTCTGAGTCAAAGTCTGACAAGTCAAAGTCAACAGTCAAAAAGGACAAACGGGTTTATAATAAAGAATTTTTTTTATCAAAATCTAATTTGAATGACGAAATGTTCAAAGTAGCATATACTTTGAATGATTCTGACAAATTATATTATGTGAAGAATTTCCAATAAGAGGTGTTAAAACCAGAAATGATCAAAAAGGTTTTCAAACTAACGGAAATTAATATTTCTGAAATAAAAGATGTAAATCTTTCTGAAAAACCTAAAAAATATACCTCAAGAGTACAACAAAGAGAAAACAAGAAAAAAGGTTACAGTTCTGGTTCTGGTTTTCAAAAGAAACCAAACCATAACGGTAATTTCAAAAGAAAAGGTCTTGGATTTATTCCACCGAAAAATTATAAAAATGAGAAAACTTACAAAACAAAAACTGTGTTTGTTTCAGGAACATCATCTAAAGAAGAAAAGGAGCAATTGTTCAGAAAGCAGACAAACAAAGAATTCCTTGCTAAGAAGCAAGAAGAAATGAAAAAAGAAGTTGCTCAGAAAAAAGAAATGAGAACCTGTTTTCAATGCAGAACAGTTGGTCATATTGCCAGGAATTGTTCAAAGGCAATCCAAACAAAACAGGGAGTTTCTCTTAAACACAAAGAAAAGATAGTTGAAAATGAACCACCAACTAAACAATTCAAAGTTTTCAAAAATTCGAAGTTTGAGGTTGGTGAATGTTCAAAAAGCTTTTACAAGAGAAAAGCAAATCTTGACAACCACAAGTGGGTTGTTAAGAAATCTGATGATAGTTCTAGCAATGATTCTGATTCATCAAAATCAGAGGAGCTATTTTCAAGCGATGAATCTGATTCCATAAAGTCAGAGGAGCCATGTGTTGAGTTAAAATTGGAAACATCAGTTCCTCCAATGGATGATGTCAATTTTCCACCATTGAAGGCTGAGAATTTTAAACAAAAAGTTGGTAAAATTGAGAAGTGGGGTTTGTGTATAATGAAAAAAGATATGAATGTTTTGTCTTCAAGTGGTTATCAGAAGCTTTTAAATGCTAAATCATTCTATTTTTACAAGTGGTTCATCAGAGATTAATATTGTTAAATCAGTTATTGATTGATACCTGCAAGTGATAAACAAATGTGTCAAATTTTAAATTTGTGAAATTTATTTTGAGGTAGAGGATGTGCAGGTACGCCAGGTTTTCGATTCCTGAGGAGTCTGTGATTAGAGAGCCAGGTTTCGATCCTGAACATGTGTGCCAGGTCATGATCCTGATTCCAGCTTATTGATAGGGGGAGTCTGTAGATGAATAGAGCCAGATTCTGATCCTGGAACTAAAGTTCATGCAAGATGATGATGATGATGAACTTAAGGAATTAAGAGATCTGATCAAGGGAGTTAGAGTGAGATGATAGCCAGGTCGAAATCCTGGAGATGAAGAGAAGAGAGAGATTGAGGTTGCTTTACACTGTTAGATACTTCAAAAGAGTTCGAGAAGACTGATAAAGACTGAAGATTCGAAGACTCGACACTGAAGACTTCGTCAACATCCGAGGGGGAGTCTGTTGGTGCATCCGTCTGTCGACTTCGTCTTATATCAAGTCTTGTATTGTATTAGATAGATCAGGGCACGGAAAACGAGGAAATGTGTGTTTGTAGGTATTTCGCACGAAATCAGATTTCGTGAGAAAATGTTTTCGTTTGGAGTATTTCGTGCGAAATTAGATTTCGCATGGACAGGTTCGTGCGAAATTACCTCACCTATAAATACCTTTCGTGCCAAGTCATTTGTAACTTTCCGGTTTCAGTACCGAACTGCTGCCGAAGTGTCTACTCGCTGTAAATCTTTGTCAAATCAATCAAAAGACAATTTAAAGTGAATATCTAGCTGAATTACCTCGATACGTTTGTTTCCGCCTCTTGTATTGAGTAAAAACTCTTCTGAACGACTCATTCGGGTCAGAAAACGATCCTACACTGGATATTACAATCATAATCACTAAGAATTTCCATCCAGCGTCTTTGTCTCATATTCAACTCCTTTTGCCCGAAAACATGCCTTAAACTCTTATGATCTGTGAAAATGGTAAACTTATTACCATAAAGGTAATGTCTCCAAATTTTAAGGGCAAAAATTATGGCTCCTAATTCCAAATCATGGGTTGAATAATTTTCTTCGTGATTCTTAAGTTGTCTAGAAGCATGTGCTATAACCTTTTGACATTGCATCAACACACCTCCATAACCTAACTTAGAAGCGTCACAATAGACTACAAAGTCTTCAGTTCCTTCTGGTAACGCGAGTATGGGTGCGTTGGTTAATCTTTGCTTAAGAATTCTAAAGGCTTTTTCTTGTTTTGGTCCCCATTCAAACTTAACAGATTTACAGGTTAACTTAGTTAAGGGAATGGCTATTCTAGAAAAATCTCGGATAAATCTTCTATAATAACCGACCAATCCTAAGAAACTTCTAACCTCGGTTGGTGACTCAGGGGTTTTCCAATTGGTAATTGCCTCAATCTTTGTGGGATCCACATGAATTCCTTCATGATTGACTAAATACCCAGGAAACTGTATATCCTCTAACCAAAACTCGCACTTCAAAAACTTTGCATAACGCTTTTCTTTTCTCAATAAACTTAGAAGTGCATGCAGATGCGCTGCATGTTCCTCTTTACTTTTGGAGTAAATGAGAATATCATCTATAAATACAATTATGAATTTATCCAAATATGGCTTACATATTCGGTTCATCATGTCCATAAATGCAGCTGGGGCATTGGTTAAACCAAATGGCATGACAATAAATTCGTAATGGCCATACCTTATTCTAAAAGCGGTCTTAGGTATGTCCTCTTCATGTACCTTTAATTGATGATATCCTGAACGTAAATCGATTTTAGAGAAAAATCGAGCTCCTTGCAACTGATCAAACAAATCATCGATTCTCAGTAATGGGTACCGATTTTAAATTGTGACTTTATTTAATTCACGATAATCAATGCACATTCGCATTAGCCCGTCTTTCTTTTTGACAAACAAAATCGGTGCTCCCCATGGCCATGAACTTGGCTGTATGAATCCTTTCTCCAACAATTCGTCTAACTGCTTCTTCAGTTCTTGCATTTTTGCGTGTCACACCCCAACCGATGACGGAAACATCGGGGTGCGAGCACTAAGCGTTCAGATTGCTCACGAGATTCCATAACACTAGATATTTCATTATAGATTAAATCCATTTCATGATAAAATTGTCTAGAATCAACAGTCAACCATAACACAATATCAGTTACATATGATAGATTAAACTAGGCGAGTTTCTAAGCATCAATCCTAGCTTGTTTCGCTTGGTTCTCTAGCATCCTATCAGCCTGCAACATGTATTAAAATAAAGTCAGTACAAAAATGTACCGGCGAGTATACAAGTTTGAGTATATAGCATAGTAGATTAAAACAACTCATATCTATCGTGTAAATGTTAATAAAATAGTTTCAGCCATGCTAGTGTTCGCAGTCCAACAAGTGATAGCCCAAGTATCCCGATGCTTTAGTGTTTTCCCAAGACTCAAGGAAAACTAGAATCCTCCTAACAATACCCCCGAGAATAATGGGGAGGTGCATCTCCTATAGCGCTACTATTGTTAAAGCGGTACTACACACTCTGGATTAAACGTCCACATAGCACAAATAGAATACAAGAATCACAAGTTTCACATACACATAGGATGGAGCTTAGTTTCCAAAAGTCTCAAGTATTATAGTTTAATAGAATACATGGTGCATCCCAAAGTGTAAAATAAAAAGGGAACGAGTATACTTACAGTGATTGCCTAACAGTATAAACGGTTATTGGATCAAAGGGAGCTCTTAGAATTAGCCTGGTTAGAGTACAATAGATAAGTGTCGGACAGATTAACGAGATCGCGCAAAGTGTAGGATCAGTCATCTGATCGGAAGGCCATCCGAACGGATGGTCGTCCGGTCGAATGACATATGTGTGTTAGCACGGACCGCCATCCGATCGGATGGTCATCCGTCCGGATGGCCATTCGATCGAATGGTCACTCGATCCAAGTGTTGAGATTCAAGTTCTAAGTTCAAAGTTTTTGATTCAAAAATAGTTTGAGTAGTGAAAGTTGTAAGGCATTGTCATCCCGATGGAATGGCAGTTCGATCGGATGGCTATCTGATCGGATTGCCATTCGATTGGGTTGTTCCTGTCCCGTTCACAACCTTGTAAAGTTTCTAAGTTTCTGTTTTAACGGCGACGACATGGTACGTATTGAGACAACGGTAAGCACATCGGTGAACAGCCGATCTGATCGGATGGGAATCACCCCAGTCCGTTTAGTCGTCTGCTCTCGGCACTGCTTATGTCGGAATTCGTACTCCGGTCATCCTTTCCGGCAACAATCCATCTCCAAGCTGACTCAAGACTAATAACCAAGTCTTCAGTCCGTTCAGATGTGACCTTTTTCTCCACAATTGAAGCACACTCCATCACTAGGTTTCTTCCTACAATCTTCTTCCTTGTGTCCTGGTATCTTGTAGAAATTGCAGTAAGTGGAGCATCTTCCTGAATGCTTCTTCTTGCAAGCCTTACAATAAGATGCAGAGGTAGAACCTACATTTTTTCCACGGTTGGAATTACCGTAGCGAAATTCCTGGGTAAGCCTTTGAGCTAGGTTCCTCCTCTGGTCCTCTTCTCGTGTACGCACTAATTCATCAGTCAAGGTGTTTGCTAGTTCTACAGCTTCTACTATAGTTTGAGGTCTAGCCGCCTTGACTACATGCCTAATCTCACTGATTAATCCCCATATGTAACGGGAGATTAATACTGGTTCTGGGGATGCAAGGGTTGGCACTATTCTAGCATATTCAAAGAATGTAGTAGTGTAGCCCTTACTATCCACTCTAGTCATTCTAAGGTTTAAGAATTTATTTGCTATATGTTCTTTTTTATTGGGAGGACAGAATTTCCTTTCAACCATATTCTTAAATTCCTCTCATTCCATATTATAAACCCTGTCACTTCCCTTAGATTGGAGGATAGTGTTCCACCATTCTAAAGCTGAGTTCTTAAACAGATTGGAAGCAAACATTATCTTATCCTCTTCCGCGCACTTGCTTATTTTTAAGACCGCCTCAGTCTTTTCTATCCAGCGTAAAGCTGCAATGGGTCCTTCATTGCCCGAGAATTCTATTGGTTTACAAGACCATAATTCTTTATAAGAACAACCATAAGACATGGTTCTTCTTCTTTTTGGAATGGGCACTTGAAGTATGGGTCCATTGTTTACACTATGTTCAGGTTCAGTAGGTCATTTACTGCCATTATTACTTTTATTATTATCCGCTTCCTTACCCGTTTTGATAATATATGGCATTGCGTCTATAATCCCTTGTGCCACTATGTGTTGGATGGCACTGTTATCCACTTGGTTTCCATTATTATTGTTATTCTGGTTTTCCTGGTTCACTTCGTTGTCCATCTGAATTCTAAACAATTACCACATATTAATATCACAAGACAATATCCAATACAAACAATCACATCACAAGCATATTGATCCAAAATCGTCGTCATTGCGACCTTTACTATATTTTATATATTATGCGTCTAGTACAAACTGGAACTGAAATTTAAAATTACAATACTATTATGCATCCGTAGCTGTTGTCTAAATATTTTTTTCAAACATACACACATTATATATATATATATATATATATATATATTATTACTACTGATAGGGGTTCATCCAAAAGTCCATATTACGCTCGTCATATTTCCAGACGAGTCGTTCCCCTATTTGTCTCATCCTCTCAGTTCCTTCTAAAATCTCCTCACCAAAGGTTCGGAGTTCTTGCACATTCTTAGTGCTCATGGGTGGTTCGGGCGCTGGTATTGGGTTTGGGAACTGGGGCATGGGTTCTTCGTAAGGGTAAGGATTTTCTAGAATCTCCCTGATGTATTGGTCATTATCAAAATAGGGGTCTAGAGGGTCAAGGTCCGGATAGGGTGCTACTGGGTTTTGCATGGGTTCGTCTGGTATTGGGTAGCGTTGTTCATAATCCCTATGGTCGTCAAACCATGGGTCATAGTCTGGGGGATGGGGTGCTGGTACTCTAGGAATCTCAGCTGGGTCGAAAGCAGGTGCTGGGATTTGGTTTTCTGGGTTGGCTTCAATTTCCATTGGTTGTGTGGGAAACAATGGTAACGGCTGGGGTGCTATGAGTTGTTCTAGATTCGGGTCGGCAGCTGTGGTTGCTAATATGTGGAAGTTTGCCAATCTCCTATTGATCATATCCTGAGAGTTCATTTCTCTATTAGCGGCTGCTAAAGCTCGTAGTTGCTGTAACTTTTTCATCCTCTTTCTACGTTCGTGAGCTCCTCTGCTGGACCATCCTCTCTTCTTGGGAGGGAATGGCTCTTCAGATTGTGCCTTGAACACGAAAATCCCATCTTCGTTGTCAGCCGAATACCCCGAGAGGGTAGGCTGTGAAGAGGTGTCTTCGTCCCTAGGTGAGCTAGACAACTGATGGTAAGCGTCTGAAGGTCCTTGGTAGCTCATACTGTAAACTAAAAAATTGTCAAATAACATAAAACAATAATATACAGATATGCATGTAATCACGTAGAGTATTTCCTAACATAATGAATAAAATTTTGGTGTCAGCAGAACACTTCTGTGGCTGAATCAGTGGCTTAGCTCTGATACCACCTTCTGTCGCAACCCCGTCCCCTAATTACCCGGGAACGGGCGGCCGCGAGATCAGATTCAGTGGTATCGGTGTTTATCAATTTGGCAGCGGAAATTACATCAGGACCGTAGTTAGGAAATATTTTATCAGAGTAAAAATACCACGCTTGTATAATATTAAACATATAGGAAATTCCCAAGTTTCCAATACACACATTTTTATAGGGCTAAACCCTATTTTATTTAAATAAAACATATGTTTATTTAGGTAACTTTTTATAGCCACTTTTCCAAGCCTTTAGTGCTGTCCAGCTGGCTTCTATTTGGCTTTCACATTTTGTTACCTGAAACGCGTTTAAAAACATTTTGTCAGTGGGAAATACTGGTGAGTGAATCCCAGTTTTATCAAGACAGGTAAAACCATTTACTGCATTGAGGGCGGTCGCGCAATTATATTTGTTTATTTTCTACTCTAATTACCACCCACGGTACTGTCAACCCGACTTGTGGTCGTGTTACTACTCACAGTGTAGTAACAAATTTTGTATACAAAACCCCAACATACCGACGATAATTGTAGAATACAAATACTCAATCACTGTTTAATATAATGTAAAACATTTGAGGTTTTGTAAAAACAGTTTGCAAAAAAGGAGGATTACTCACATTGCTATCTTAGGGTTTTCCTTTGTGATTTCCTGGTGATTATCTATTAATTACACGATGCACACGCGTTAGTATAATAACCCAATATTTACATTAGTAATACCCTCCCCGAGACAGAACTCCAACGACTACGTCGGGCAAAGCCTCAACAGCCGTTACGGAATCCTAGATCAATCGGGCAACGTATCTAATACGTAACCGGGGGTTAAAATACTTACAACGAGGCAGAACTTTGTTATTTAGGGGGGTATTATGCCCGGGAATTATGTATACTATGCAAAAATTTGAGAGAGAAAGTTGTGAATGAGCGAATTTCGACTAAAGGCCGATGGCCCTTATTTATAGTGTCTGATCGACATTTTGCAGCGCCCCGCGTAGGCTTTAGCAAAGGGCTTCGCGGCCCGCGAGGCCAACTAGGGTAGGCCCTAGGGTTGCTGATTCGGCCACTAGTCTTGACACGGCGGCACCGGGTGCCGGCTTGACCCTGAGCTGTCGTGGCCCGCGTAAGCTCAGGCTTACTTCTACGCGGCCGGCGAGCGAGGTCTGGATTTTGTTTTTATTTAATTTTTACTTATATAAGGCATTTTGGGCTCGGTTTTCGTATACGGGGTGTATTTTAAGACGTCTAGGGACATTCTAAATATGTTAGGGTGTCGGAAATAATTTTGGAGGGTGGTTATACTTTTTATCATAAATTTTATTTTATTTTTTAAACTTATAAATATTAGACAACACTTTCCATCATGTAAAAGTGCTTTTTTCGAGATTATTTAGTAAAAAGAAACCTCATACACTTTAACAAATTTACTTAATTAAATTTCGTGATGAATTATTAGTATATATCAAAAATACAAAAACTTATGCTAGGATCCGACGTGAATCGAATAAAATTTTTTTATATCGCTTGATGAAATTGAAGCATCTAAAAACAATGACTCCATACAAATAAAATCCTAGATCCACCACTCAATGTACGTTAAAAAATAGTTTCTCCGTTTTATGAATGTACGGCAAAAAAATAGGGATACCCCTGAATTTTTATTCTAGTTCCGCCACTGAGCTGAAGCATACGTTGTTGGACTCATTGAGGACGCTAATCTGTGTTCCATCAATGCTAAAAGAGTAACGATCATGCCTAAGGATATCCAGCTTGCACGTAGGATTCATGGTGGAGACTTTGATTTGTACATTTTGGTGTTGTTTTCCTCGTATCAAATTCTATTAAATGAAAGTTTTTAATTTAGTGTTGTCATTCATAGGACATTATTTAAGTCCACCATTATGCTGTTTCATTGTCTCTGATTTGTAATCAACGTCTGCATGCATCAACTGTTTTTTTTTTTTTTTGAGCTAAGGGGTTGTTTGTTTACCTCTTAATGAGGCTCTTAATGGTTCAGACCTCTTACTGGTTCAGCACTTAATGGTTCAGACTGTTTGTTTCACGAGCAGATGTCTGAATGGTTCAGACATTTGCCTCTGAATGGTTAAGATTTATATAGAGTCTGAATGCTTAAGACCTCTAATCTGAATTGGTCAAACATTTGCCTCTGAACGGTTAAACATTATACAGGCTCTTAATGGTTCAGACCTCTTACTGGTTCAGCACTTAACCATTCAGATGTTGCCAAACAGCCCCTAACTGATTTGGTTGTGTAAGATTCATGAACTCGGTTATGCTATTTAATCATGCACTTATTGTATTGTTTGGTAAAATAACCTACCTGCTGTCCCAACTTTTTAGAGTGTTAATTCTATGTAGGTAACTATCATCACTTGTTTTATTGTGTCTTTGATATTTGTTGGAACTTTGAGGGTGATTCAGTCTGTGGTTACCCTACAGGAGGAGTAGTAGTCATAGTAGTAGTAGGCAGGGGCAGAGTATAGGACTTTGGGGTCAATCAATTAAAATCATTTTTTTTATTGATCCAAATTCGCGGGTAAAAAAAAGCCTATTATTAAAATACAACATTAAAATAAGGGTAAATTACTTTTTGAGTCCCTGTGTTTTATGGGTTTTAACCACTTGAGTCCAAAAGCAAAAAGTTTAACGACCTGAGTCCCTATAAGCATTTTCTTTAACCATTTGAGTCCAAATTTCTAACACTGTTAGATTTTTTTAGTTAAATATTGTTAAATGACCAAAATACCCTTATAATTAAAAAATAAAATTTTTTTTGTCTCTATTATATTTCTTTGTCTCTGTAAATTATCAGATTCATATCTCCCTCTCATCTCTCTTCTTTCTTTCTCTCTCTAGACCACCATCAACACCACAGCCACAACCACCTCCGTCTCCAACCACCACCTCCGCACAGCCACCATCCCCACCACTCACCCCCACCTCACAGTCCTCCTTTCCCTTCAAATAAACAGCCGGCCACATTAAATTCATCCAGATCCACATTAGGTGGCTTGATTCCACATTAAATTCATCCAGATCCACCTAATCCACCTATTTTGGTGTCAAATTTGGCTCTTACGACCTTCGATTCTTTATACAAAGTGATTCTTCAGCCCCAAATGATCGATGAGTTTTCGATGTTAAACTCTTGGAAGATCATATTTCACAGGTGAGATATCAATTTTTTATTTTCTTAGTTTTTTTTATTATATGTGTGATGATCTTGATGGAATTTCAATACCACCACCACATCACCACCGTCACCACCATAGCCACAACCACCTCCGTCACTAACCTGCTCAAATCTTCCACAGCCTCACTTCCCATACCTGCTCAAATCACCATCGATTACACCAACAGGAAACAAAAACGGTTAATTGGATGATGTTTATCGTAGACAATGAGGATGTGACACGGATGTATCGGTTGGTTCGAAAAACCCTAACAAATTGGGGGAAATAGATCGATTCGATTTGATTATGTTTGTTGGTATTGATGGTAGAGAATGGATTGAATACGATTTGGGAATGAAATGGAATGGATGAAGGTTTGGTGGAATGAAAAGGATGGGAAAGGAAGAGATGAAAACCAGTATCTGTGAAGAAAATGGATGGAAGAGGGATGAGAGAGAGGCTGTAGATTTTTTATTTTTTTGAGTATAAATATATATAAAAAGATAATACCTTGTGCATAGAGACTTGTACGTTGTGTCTAAATGACTAAATTACCCTTGTAGTTAACAGATTAGGTGGATGGTGTTACAAAATTGGACTCAAATGGTTAAAGAAAATGCTTATGGGGACTCAGGTCGTTAAACTTTTTGCTTTTGAACTCAACTAGTTAAAACCCATAAAACACAGGGACTCAAAAAGTAATTTACCCTTAAAATAATAAAAAACTCTCCATTGAATTCATATTTGTTTTTAACACTACACGATAATAATTTTTTTAGTGGCGAATGCATGTTGATGTCTACTGTCTAAATTGAAACTCACCCTATTTTCATAAGATGATATATCATCAAATGGACTTTCTTAAAATTTAAAATATAAGTTGACACTTATTAGATGATGATTGATCGATCATCAAAAAGATAATATTTAAAAGAGTAAACTGCCATTTTGGTCCCTGTGGTTTGGCCAGTTTTGCCACTTTAGTCCAAATCTCAAACTTATTACATCCAGGGCCCTGTGGTTTGCATTTTGTTGCCATTTTAGTCCAAAATCCAAAAACCCTAGTTTTTTTACTGTTGCAACCTCCTATTTTGTCCTGTAGTGCAGGGGCATTTTGGTCATTTTGTTTTTCATTTAACATTTTATTAATTAAAATTTTGGTCATCTTCCCCAAATAAATAATCATCATCCCAAAATCAAACCCTAACTCTCTCTCTTCTCCCAAATAATCATCATCAGCAGAAGAATATGTAGAACATCATCATCAAGAACATCATCATCATCAAAACCCAGAAATTCCAGAAAATCAAGAACATCATCATCAAGAACATCATCATCATCAACCCAGAAAATCCAGAAAATCAAGAACATGAACATCATCATCATCAACCCAGAAAATCAAAATCCAGAAAATCAAAACCCAGAAAATCGAAAATCCAGAAAATCAAAAACATGAACATCATCATCATCAACCCAGAAAATCCAGAAAATCAAAATCCAGAAAATCAAAACCCAGAAAATCGAAGCTCAAACGCTCAAAATCGAAGCTCAAACGCTGCTGGTTCTCAAATCGAAGCTCAAACGCTCAAAATCGAAGCGCAAATTTAGAACTAACTAACGGCATCTCTCTCACCGGAAAACTGAGATCTGATTGAACCTTCTCTTTCGATATCCCAATTTTATCTTCAGCTTCAATAACCGGGGGTTCAACCTCATACACCACGAGACTCCCTTCAGTTTCCCTATCTTCCGTCTCGTAAACCACCGCCGGAGTTTCAATCTCATACGCCACCGGTTGAATCAATAACCGGCGGTTCAACCTCATCCACACAATCAAACATCAATCTCTACAAACACCACCAAATCAATCTTTCGAGTTCTATTTTGAGTTTCATCTGCACCTCCGACATCATCTTCATCGCTAACCGCAAACAGAGAAATAAAGATGATGATGGTGTGCAATTTCATGGGTCTGATTTCGAAAGAGAACGAGAATGATGGAGGGTTTATGTGGCGGCGGTGGTTTATGTAGAGAGAGAAAGAGAGAGAGGTTGGTGATGGTGGTGAGAAGGGGGAGGAGGTGGCGGTGGTGGTGGTGCATGTGGCGGCATAGTGGTGGTGGTGGTGGCGGCGGTAGTTCAGAGAGAGAGAGATGATGAACTGTTGAAGTCTTGAAGATGAAGGGTAGGGTTAATGGTTTTAGGGTATTATATATATATATAATTGAGTTATAATAATTTCAAAATGACTAAAATACCCCTGAGGGTAAAGACAAAATATCATGGTCATTAGTGGGGAATCTGACCAAAATTGAAATTTGGACCAAAATGGCAACAAAATGCAAACCACAGGGCCCTGGATGTAATAAGTTTCAGATTTGGACTAAAGTGGCAAAACTGGCCAAACCACAGGGACCAAAATGGCAGTTTACTCTATTTAAAACTTTATATTATAATAATAGTAAACTGCCATTTTGGTCCTTGTGGTTTGGTCACTTTAGTCCAAAACTCAAACCTTTTGCATCTGGGTCCCTGTGATTTCAGTTTTATTACCATTTTGATCCAAAAATGAAATCAGGTCATATTTGTCTTATAATATCCTGCTATTTTGTCATTTTTCACAGGGGCAAAATGGTCATTTATTTTTTATAAATAAATACTAGATTTTATAAGACAAATATGACCTGATTTGCCCCTGAGGAAAAGGACAAAATTGCAGGATTTTATAAGACAAATATGACCTAATTTCATTTTTGGACTAAAATGGCAATAAAACTGAAAGCACAGGGACCCAGATGCAAAAGGTTTGAGTTTTAGACTAAAGTGACAAAAGTGACCAAACCTTAGGAACCAAAATGGCAGTTTACTCTAATAATAATAATAATAATAATAATAATAATAATAATAATAATAATTTCAAAATAAAGAGTTTATAATGTGTTATTAGAATGTATTATTAGAAAAAGTAGTAGAGTACTGAATATTATTATTATAATAATATCAAAATAGAGAGCGTATAATGTATTATTAGAAAAAATAGTAAAGAGTACTGAATAATCGTAACTAGAGGTTATATATTTTGGGCCAAACCGGTGGGTTGTTAAAATTAATAGTTCAATTTCATAATATCCAAGCCCAGTTATACTCTTTCTGATCTTGTTTCTTCCTATTGGGCTTGGTGTGTTTAGGCCCGAGTCTTCTTTTCCTTTTTCTCTATCAGTGAAACTTCAACCATAAATTCAATCTTTCTCTTTGTAATTTTTTTTTAAGAAACATGTTTGTAGGTATATCATTCCACACGAAAAAGGCAATTACAAAGCAATGGCCGGTAGTCGGGCAACAAGTTGCGCCGCCACCCCCTTTTGAATAGAAAAACCAATTCTACTAAATACAAAGTTTGAAACCTTTAGCGACGAAGAATTACTATTAACGACTTTTTGAACCCGATTCAAAAGTCGCACAGCGTCAGGAGCGAGACCACCAAAGGTATCAAACGCAAACGGGACAAACACATGTTGATTCTCCAGGCAGTCTTTCTCATGTTTTGCCACTTTGCTCGCCTCTGCCTTGAGCACCGCTTGCCCTACGACAAAGCCCTTGTCCTTGAGCCCGACAAGGGGGGAGACTCCAGTTAGATCTACACAAGCGTGTTTCCCCCCTTCCCATCCAAACACAAGGATGTTCGCCGGGCGTAAAGTGGACCTCCCCTCTAAGGGGTCAGTCAGGAAATTTACTGGAGCCTCCTTTTTGGCAGAGATCCCAGCCCGCTTAAGAACATCATATAACACATCTCTCACCCAATCATGCCGATATTTAAACCCTGGTAGCTCTTTACAGTGGATCGCGTGCTCGCCGAAAGAATCCAAACACGCTTTGCGGCATACCGGACATGGCTCGTCAACTGGGAACAAAGGAATCATCAGTCGGTATCTAAGGATAGCACGGTATTCCACAGCCGACATGTGTTGCCCCAATCCTTCAATAGGTGCGACAGACAGAAAATCCTGAGCATGTGGGGCACGTAGACATTCAAACACAGCTCTTTGCCGAGGGGATAAAACAAACTTCTCTTCAAACCTCTTGACAATTTCGCCATATAAGGCATTCGCCAGAATTTTCTGGGATTTAGGAGGGGCGGTGTCTTTAATGTAGAAACCGCCAATATCAAGGTCGGGAAGAGAACTATGCAAAAGGTCCAACGCACTCCTATAATCGGAGTCTAAAACATCCCCACCACATTCTCGGAGTATATGGTCTTGTAAACCCCAAGATTGGGCCCTTGAAGCCACGAAAGCATATGAAGAGGCATCCTCGGCCGTACAAATCCCTAAGCCTCCGAACCGGGTCGGGAGAGAAGCCAACCTCCACTGGAGATCTCCAAAAAAGGCACCCCCACAAACAACAATATCCTCTAATGCTCCCCGAAGGCCTTCATCGAAAACAGAGACAGCTCCCCCGACCAAAGAAGGTTGACACGTTCGAAGACCAAACAGTAATTTAGCAACACCCATACAAGAACGAAGCAAGAGGAGCCCGCTCTGAGGGTCCCGTAGGCGTTTAAGGCACCTCATCAGCTCGACTGCACAGTTCGCTCTTTTAAGAGCCATACTACTAATAAACTCTGCATCACGACTAACGGCACCCCCCAGGAGTTTCACACCCAGCACCGGCCTCCCAATCCCCCGAGGGAATAAGCCCTCCTGAACCTTTACACCATTGCAGGTTGGCCAGAAAACTTCAGTTTTCTTTATATTAAGTTGAAGCCCTAAGGAAGGACCCTCAGCTCTGATGATATCTAAAGCATTAGCCACCTGAGTGGCATCTCCAATAAGCGTTCCGTCATCTAGGTACCAGGCGTGAAATAGAAGTTTGCAGCGATCCCTTATTCGGTGAACAAGGGGGTGTAGAACAAGGGCAAAAAGGAGGGGCCCCAAGGGGTCCCCCTGCTGAACGCCAGTAGTAGACCAAATAAACTCATCCCCCACATATAATCTAGCTGGTTGACCATACAAAAAATCGACCCACGTAGAAATAGAAGGACACCTTTTCCTTACCTCGTACAGTAGTGCTGTCCTATCAACCAAATTAAAAGCGTTCGAAAAATCAACAGTAAGCATAGCAAGAGACCCATCTTGGTGGTACTCATTAAGGAACCTGTTCGCACTATGAAGAACGGCCTCTGCCCCACACGGAATCCCTACCCCAAACTGGAAATCGCCAAGGTATTTGGCCATCTCCTTCCCAACACCTTTCATGGCCACCTTGGAGATCACCCTCCTCCAAATCGACCCAACAGCGATAGGCCTAATCCCATTATCCGGTTTGAGAAGAGGTGTAAGAGGAGCAGAAGCAACAAACTCCGCCAAACTCCTCGGGCACCTCCCCCCAAGCACAAATTAACCATAGCTGAAGTAGCCCTAAGCAGGCTATCAGCAATCACAGACCCCTCCCCACAAAAAGCATCTAAAAGATGTTGGGCCCTTAAGCCGTCTCTCCCGCACGACGTACCTTTGGGGAAAGATTTAATACACCCGAGCACACAATCGGGCTCCACCACAAGAGGAGACTCAGAAGGCAAGGAGGCAGGCATGGAAGGAGGGGGCATACATGGGTGCTTAGCCACTAAAGCCGCCAGAGTATTCTTATTGAGAGGGGCGACCCCTGAGGAGCATAAAACCTTAACCGCTGCAGTGAAATGACCATCAGCAACCTTACGTAAACATTGTTTCACATTGGCCCCCCCCCCACACTCATTATCAATCTCAGTGCCCTTTTTGATTCCACCCGTAACCCCCCTCGCGGGTTGATCAAACAACGACTGGACAAGAGTGGCAAAACCCTCACGATCACCCCACTGAGCCAAAGACCGCTGGATGCTAAGGCATTGGCCCGTCTTCCTATTGCCCGACCTCTTGTCCTGACGACCAGCAGGCTTGAACACCCGCAAGGTGCAACGTGGTAATATCAAAAGTCGAACCCATGCCTCAACAGAATCAGGCATAGCAACCACCTTGTCTAAAGCTGCAGTTAAGACTTGAGCAAATGCCATACGACAACTAAGGGGGATACTCTTAACAGTCTTGATGGGGAGAGAGAAAACACGGTCAAGCAAAGCAATATCTACACCCAACTCTTCCGACGAGGTATCAACGTTTTCAACACCGGGTCTAGTGATGCCAATAATAAAACCATGTTCATCTCTCTCACCTGGCACAAACCGAATAACCTTATCCTCATGGTGGCACGCCCGACTGAAAGCATGAGGGCACATACACTCACCACATAACCATTGTCCGACACCCTCAAAGCTTCACAAACAGAGGTAAAAAGATTAAGATCGTCAGCAATTGCACATCTCAAAGAATCTTTCCTCTCGTCTGAGCCCAAATGGTGACTCTTGATATGTGCCATTAACCTTGGGAATCCCTTAGCCCCCACCAAGCCATCGGGGCAACAATGAAACCGTCGGAAAGGACAAGGCCAGAAACCGCTACCATTAGAACCAACCATAACAAAACTAAGTAAGCGGAGTCGACACTTAGATAATGTCGCGTACGCCACCACCAATAAAGAAAACCCAACCCAAAAGGAAACGCAGCTGATGGGTCAAAAGGTAATTGATCCGCTACGCTAAAAAAACCCCGAAAAAATCACCTAGGCATTTCGTCGAACACCTTGCGTGCGAAGAAGAAAAACACAAAAAAGACCATATATTCTTCAATTGCTAAGAGAAAACAACTGAACATAGAAAAGGAGAATTCGAATAATGAATATTTACATCAGATTCATGATAATAATTACTGAAATACGATAACGAAAGGCGATAGAAAAAGAAATCTATAGAAAAGCAATTAAAGGGTTTTGATGAAAAAAGAAATCTATGAAATTGAGATGAAAAAACATGTGGGAAGAAGATGATTGAAGGGTTTTGATGATTGTTGATACATATTTATGGACGCGACTCGACGCGATTTGATTCGAGATTGTGGACGCGACTTTGCTCGGCTTATTTTGTGACAACTTTCCTCCGTTGTATACAAGACTTCAAGCCGACACAAGAGACAAGACATGGACTGGACTCAACATCACAGTCTTTGGGCTAAGACAAGTTGACGAATCAAGGATTGGGCCTCATCTATTTGGGCCGAAGACATCATCGGCGAATCAGCCCAGAAGTCGACGAAACAGATGTGTTTCGTCGACCATGATGCTGATTCGTCGTGCATTGTTTGTTTCGTCAAGTGTAATGTGTCTGTGGGTATAAATAGCATTCATTTTTTCTGTTTCAGTAGACACAAGAACAGAGCATACACACACACGAGAGAGAGAGTTTACAGAGCACATTTGTAAACGTTGGATTGTAACTGAACCCTTTCATTCGTATTAATACAGTGGTGTTAAACGGTGATTTTTGCGTGTCGTGTTATTACGTGTTCGATCTCGGTTTGCTTTCCCGGTTGGATTCCGCACAACCGGGTTGGTTTGTACACAAGGATTAGGCGACTAGATCCTCCCCTAGCCGGACCTACAAGTGGTATCAGAGCCTTGGCTCTTCTCCTTGTTAAAACCGAGGTGTTCTTGGTCGTGTTTCGGGTTTTTGAAAAGTTCACATTTTCTGGAAAAATTTGTTAAAATCGGCTGTAATCTTGTTATTTTGCTTCATGTTTTGTTAAAAACCTTGTTAAAATTCACATTTACATGTTGTTATGGGTTTTTATTAAACTTTTTAGCAAAATCGCACTTTCGGAAAATTTATCGTTCACCGGAAAACTCATAGTTTACCGGAAAATACATTGTGTTCTTGATAATCTTCAAAGTGTTCTTGATAAAACCCACCTTTTGATCTTTAAAATTTAACTTGTAAAGTTGTTTGGGATTATTGAAAATTGAAATTGAAAAAGCTAATTATTAAAATAATCCACACCTTACCGAGTTAGTAGGATCATCATACCAGTAGTTTGAAAAGAGAGTGGTGTGTCTGACAGATCTCACTAACCCCAGTTACCTCTTTCGACGAATCATCGGTCAGACGAAACAGGTCCCTTTTGTCAAACACCTACACGACGAAACAGACATCCTGTTTCGTCGACATCCTTGTTGATTGGGCTTATATCTTGGGCCTTTGTTTCGTCAGACTTGAACTGGACCGTTTTGTTTCGTAAAGCCCAACAACCAGAAATCTGTTTCGTAAACTTGGGAGCCCAATTTCAGTTTCGTCGGATCTTTTTGTTTCGACAAGCCCATCACACATAGTCTGTTTCGCCGATTTGAATTAAAATCAATTTCTGTTTCGTGGATCTGTGTTTCGTCAACACCCTTATCAGTTTTTAACAGAAGGCTTGAAATTGTGTTTTCACTGTCTGTTTTGAGTGTGTTTCACAGGTACTTGTCATCCTATATCAAACATGAATCCAAGGTGGAATACTCTGGTAAATACAGATATGTATTTTGGTACTCCGTCATCTTCCGCACCGGTATCTTCACAAGCTAATGCAATTTCTACCGGTCAATGGGCATTTGTATCAAATCAAGTTCCAAGCGTTCAAAGCATTCTCTTAAGCGAGAGCGAAACTGGAAGTTTGAATCGGCCTCCAAAGTTAATGCATTTATATGAATATCCAGGATGGATTGATAGATTTCATACATACGTTCTTGGCCAGAATACAGAATTGTGGTTGCGGTTTATTACTGATTTCGATCAAACAATAGAGGTTGCTGCATCTTCTGCTGCTACGTTTGCAGATCTTACAGAAGATCAGAAAAAGGTGTATGATTTGGAAAAGAAGGCGTATGCCATTCTCACTCAGGCCTTAAGTAAAGATATCTATCATCAGTTCGTCAGTTATAAGACTACAAAAAGGTTGTGGGACGCGTTGAAGACAAGGGGCGTGGGAAATGAAGCGACACGTCAACTGAGGAAAGAACTGCTAAAGAAAGAGTTTGATGGTTTTACTTGTATGGAGAATGAGTCGTTGGGTGATTTGACTAGTCGATTTAATCACTTGATGACTGAATTGACAAATTTCGGGGTTGTTACAACTCCTGTAGAGATTGTGAAAAGGTTTGCAGATGCATTGCCACCTCAGTGGAATACATTCTTGGAAATCATGAAGTACAATGGTACTTTAGCTACAACGAGCTTCAACGACTTTGTTCAAATTCTAGAAAACAAGAATCAGGAAGAAACTCTGAAGGCAAAAAGAATTCCCGTGCCTCAAAATCCTGAAATGTATTTTGGAACCTCTAGCACCTCTACAAAACCTTCTTCGCATGCTCCAATTCAAACAGCTTTTGTGACTAGCACAGATATGTATGGCAATTCTATCCAAGTTCCTGTGCCTCCAAAGACAGACATGTATGGAAATCTGCTGGAACCAGTCCCTCAATCAGCACCACAACAGCAACGACCTCTCAGACCAACTGATATGTTCGGAAATCCTTTACCAACAACAGATATGTATGGGAATCCGCTTCCTCCTCAACAGCAAGCTTGTTATGGAAGCACATCATCTGCTGGTCAGCAATCAAAGCCAGATACAGTACGGCTCGACACCTCAAGCTTTTCTAAAGTCAGTGTGGAAGTAGCAAAGGAACACATGGAGCTGCTAAACACTGTGGTGAGCGCATACTGTGGATTAGTGGAAGGTCAGATTGGTAATATTAATCTGACACAAGAAGACTATCAGCAGATTGATAAAGAGGAGATGGAGTTGATGGACATCAAATGGGCTTTCGCCAGTGCTGTGAGGAGAGCAAAAGATTTCATGGAAAGAACTGGAAGAACCAGCTTGGAAGGCAAGAAAGACACCAAGTATGGGTTTGATAAACAGGCTGTTAAGTGTTTCAATTGTGGTGAACGGGGACATTTTAAAAGGGAATGTACAAGACCATCTCAGCATGGAAACCAGAATCCCTTCAGAAATCAAGGCAACCAGCAGAACCAGAACAGGAACAATGTTCGCACATTGGTGCCTGTCAACAACCAGAGTCAAGCAGGACCATCTAATGCCAACCAGGCACTTGTGGTTCAGGTAGATGAAGGTTGTGATTGGTCAATCCAGTTGGGAAATGATGCACCTGATGGAACAGCTTGTTTTGCTGAAGTGGTTAATGATCTTAAACACGCCAGTGGTGGAGAATCTTCCACCAATGGTGTTGAATCTTCTGAAGATGAAGACAGCTCCGGGTACAGTGGAAGTTCAGATGAAGAGTCCTCTGCTTCAAGCAATGATCATGAAGATGACACATCAACTGCATCAGTTAATGCAGACATTGATGAACTATTGGAGGAAGCTGCAGCAGGAATTCAAAGAAGATCTATTTTGGTGGATCAAGCTGCTTATTCTTCGTCTTCTCTCCATTCAGCCTTTATGGCGAATGTCGACAGTTCATCAAGTCAGGTATGTGTCGATGAACCCACTTCGGTTAGCTGTGATAATTGTGATAGATTGCGTGTTAAATGTGCTGATTTGGAAGCAAACATGTCTGAGTTGCAAGGCAAACACGATGCTTTACAAGCTAGTTTGTTTGAATTGCAAGACAAACATGTTTCTGTGAATGATAGGTGGTGTGAATTGCAAAGCAAACACGAGGCTTTGCAAGAGAAATATGATGTGACATTCATTCACAATCAGAAATTAACAGTGGATCTTTCAAAGTGCACTGAAGCCAACATGTTTTATGAAAACCATGAAAAGGAATTTAAAAGGATGATTGAAACATTAAAGAAAGATAAAACAGAACTGACAAAAATGGTTTCCAGAAAACAAACTGACATTAATTTGTATATCACTCGTCTTGAGGTGATGCAAAAAGAAATGGCTTGTGTTAAAACCGAAAGTGAGGCGATCCGACTCAAGTTAGACAGTTATTTGAGCTCTAGCTATGTGTTGGATCACATCATTGACGTTCAGAAAGAGAAACGGGATGTCACATGCATAGGTTATAAGAAATGTCCACCACCCGTGAGAAACAATTTTGATGCTCTGCCTGATGAGGAGTATAGAACTCACTTTGAACCGTCTGTTCCTCTAGATGTTAATGAATTTGCTGCAGAATTTACTACAGGACTCGGATACAAGAAAGAAGTATCATCCGATTCAGATGTGTCAGCAGATACCTTTGTAACTGCTGAACAGAATCAGGATCCTCTAGTTGTGATTGAGGATGTTGATTCTTCTGATGATGAGTCTGATGATACTGATTCGGAAAAGTCTGATGCAGTAATCAAAGAAGAGGACATACCTCTTGAGAATCATATCCTATGTGATCCTCCCACAAAACCTGCTAAGACTGTTCCAACCGAGTCCACATCTGTAAAAGAGTCGGAGAGTGTGGATTTGCTGTACACTCTTGTTGGTGATGATAAAATCTATTCAGACAAAGATTTTCCTATTAAAAATGTTAATCAATCTTTAATCAGTAAAGTCTTTGAAAATTCTACAAGTAAGTTTTTGGGAAAGACAGGACCACATGTTACAGTCACACAGTGTCCTCCTATCCCAAAGGCTGAAGTTAGAAAACAATTTGGGAATAAGAAATTACCAACAGTGGAAAAACAGCAAAATCATACCAAACCCAAAGGTAAGACACCGGCTCAAGATCAAAAGAAGCCGAATCAGAAGAAGAAAAAGAATGTGAACTTTGTGAAATCTAAGGGAACGGACAAAATTGCAAAGTTTGAAAATCAATCTAATTTAGATTTTGTCCAAAAAGCAACTGTGATGAAAAGGAATGAACCAAGTTGTTCAAAACCTAGTACCTCGGGATCACAAAGTTCATCATCGGCAAGACGACCACATGATACTTCGGGGTTTGTTGAACGAAGATCATGTTTTGAATGTGGAACAATCGGGCATATTGTTCGAAATTGCCCGTATCTTCATAAACAAAAAGGCATAGTTGATGATCCCCGTGGCCCAACTGACCGCAAGCTATCTGTTTCTGTAAAACAAGATCCTCGACTCATAAGAGAAAGGGAAAAGAAACAGAAACATCAACAGGTCAAGAAAATTGAAAAAGCAATTAAAACCGATGTGGCTCAAAAACAATCTGTTTCTGTCAAACCAAACAATTTAAAAACTTCAGACAATCATGAAATTAAGTTTTTAAAGAATAACACTGGTATAACAAAACAGACTTGGAAACCAAAAACGGTTACTGAATCAGGGGGACCATCACAATTTCCGAATCATCAAAAGGTGGAAGTTATTGTTGTTGATAAAAATGGAAGACCCAAGACCACAATGGCTTGGGTCCCCATCTCCAACTAATCGATTGAGTTTATGTGCAGGGTGTTCCAGGAGGAACTATCAGTAGTCATTGGATTGTTGATAGTGGGGCATCCAGGCACATGACAGGCGATATGAAGCTTCTCTACGACGTTAAATCTATTAGAGGAGGTTATGTTTCTTTTGCTGGAGATAAAGGCGGATATATTACGGGTGAAGGAATGATTTCCAACGGGGTTGTTAGCTTTGATAAGATCAACTTTGTACAACAACTTGATCACAATCTTCTTAGCGTTTCTCAAATTTGTGATAAGCAGTTCTCAGTACACTTTGATGCTAATGGATGTTATGTGCTGAAACCCGGCTTCAAAATTCCAAAAGAATGGATTCTCTTGTCGGCTCCAAGGATAAATGATCTGTATGTCCTTGATATGAGCCAAGCTATCACAACGTCTGCACAAGCAACTTGTTTCGTTTCCAAAGCCACAGAAAAAGACACAATCTCTTGGCACAGACGAATGGGTCACATTCACTTACGCAAAATGAATCATTTGGTATCAAATGAATTGGTGAATGGTGTTCCTCTTAAAAACTTCCATCTTCAAGACGTCTGTGTTTCGTGCCAGAAAGGAAAACAAACGAAGAAGCGACACCCTACAAAGAAAGTCAACACGGTGGCTGTTCCTCTTGAACGTTTGCACATGGATTTGTTCGGTCCTGTCAAGCACAAAAGCATTAGGAATGATCAATATTGCCTCGTGATTACTGATGATTATTCAAGATTTTCTTGGGTGGCGTTCATGGCACATAAGAGCGAAACCTTCGGTATTATCAAAAACTTGATCATTCAGATTGAGAATCTTTACAACTTGAAGGTTAGGCGGATACGTAGCGACAATGGTACTGAATTCAAAAATCATGCCATGGCGGAGTTTTGCACTTCTAAAGGTATTCTTCACGAATTTAGTGCAGCTTATACTCCTCAACAGAATGGTGTCGCTGAACGTAAGAACCGCACATTGATCGAGACTGCTAGGACTATGTTGGTAGAGTCGCAGCTACCCATTCCATTCTGGACTGAAGCTGTGTCTTCTGCATGCTATACGTTGAACCGAGTCCTTACAGTCAAAAGGCACAACAAGACCTGCTTTGAGCTTATTAACAAACGGAAACCAGACTTGTCTTATCTTGAACCGTTTGGAGCTCCATGCACTATAATCGATCCTAATGGAAAGTTTGGGGCAAGAGCAATTGAGGGATACTTTCTTGGGTATTCCACCCCTAACTTAAGAGTCTGGAATTTAGAGACTAAAAGGGTCGAGGAATGGTCTGAAGTCAGAGTACAAAGGCACACTTTACCGGTTAGAAATCCTGGTCAGCCTTGGATGTTTGAGTACGATGACTTTTTCAATTCGATCAATGTCGAAGCCGTTGAAGAAAGTGCTGCGGCAAGGATGTTTTTCGAGAGTGACAACGCAACAGATTCACCGTTGGTTCGTCCCATTATTGTCAATCAAGAACCTTCTTCGGTGAACAATAATGCTCTCGACAATGAGGATTTTCATGATGCTTCCGAATTGAACGAATCTTCAGAGGATGATGAATTTCTAGATGCAGATCAAGAAGCTCCAACAGCAGTTCATGGTATTTCAGAGGGTACTCCTCCAGTGGTTGTCCCTCGAACAGCTGAAACTTCTGCATCATCCTCTTCGTCAATTCCGGGACTTGAATTGATTGTTGATCTCAATCTCAACAATCTGGGTACAAATATTCCAGTTCAAGATAATCCAGAGACAAGGATTCACAATACCCATCCTCAACAAAACATCATCGGAAATGTACAGAGTGGCGTTCAAACAAGAAACATGTTGCGAAACAACAACAATGCAGGCTTGTATGCAGATATCAGAGAATCTGGTCAACAAAATGATTGGTCTTTCGCGTGTTATGTCTCACAGGAAGAACCAAGAACTTGGAAAGAAGCTTTGAAAGACAATTCATGGGTTGAAGCGATGCAGGAAGAACTGCAACAATTCCAGAAGCTTGGTGTATAGAAACTCGTAGAGAAACCTGCTGGTTATAAGAAGATTGGTACCCGTTGGGTGTTTAAATGCAAAAAGGATGACCGTGGGATCGTTATCCGGAACAAAGCAAGGCTAGTCGTTCAAGGTTTTCGTCAGATTGAAGGGATCGACTACAACGAAGTCTATGCACCTGTTGCACGTCTAGAAGCCATTCGGATTTTTCTGGCTTATGCCTCATTCAAAGATTTCAAGGTATACCAGATGGACGTGAAAAGTGCATTCTTACATGGTGTGGTGGAAGAAGAGGTGTACGTCGAACAGCCTCCAGGTTTTGAAGATCCTATCCATCCCGATCGGGTTTGGTTGCTCAACAAAGCTCTCTATGGTCTTCATCAAGCACCGCGAGCTTGGTACGCAACCTTATCTAATTATCTGCTGGAGAATGGATTTCGCAGAGGTCTAATCGACTGTACTCTTTTCATCAAAGAACAAGATGGAGATCTTCTACTGGTTCAGGTATACGTTGATGATATTATATTTGGGTCTACTAATGATGTTTTGTGTAGGGATTTCGAGCGTGTAATGCAGGATAAATTCGAGATGAGTGCTATGGGGGAAATGACTTTCTTTTTGGGCCTACAAGTACAACAAACAGAGTCTGGGATATTCATCCATCAGACTAAATATGTTGGTGACATCTTGAGCCGGTTCCAGATGTCTGATGCAACGCCCATTGGTACCCCATTGCCACAAAATCACGGAATTACTCCAGACTTGAAGGGACAAGATACTAGCCCCTCATTCTACCGCGCGATGATTGGATCCCTTATGTACCTCACAGCATCAAGACCAGATATAATGTACCCAACGTGCCTACTTGCCAGATATCAAGTCAACCCGAAGGCCTCACATCTTGCAGCTGTAAAAAGGATTTTTCGTTATTTGAAGGATTACCCTGACACCGGTCTATGGTACCCTAGGGATAATAACTTTGATTTGATCGCATTCAGTGATTCTGATTTTGGCGGATGCAAAATCGACGGCAAATCCACAACGGCTGGATGTCAGTTTTTGGGAAATCGCCTAGTCACATGGCAGTGCAAGAAGCAGACGTGCGTCGCTACATCAACATGCGAAGCTGAATACATTGCTGCCTCAAGTTGTTGCTCCCAAGTCCTATGGATCCAACAACAAATGCGTGACTACGGTTTTGAATTCCTAACTACTCCTATTTACGTTGATAATTCTGCTGCATTACAGATCACTAAAAATCCTGTGCAGCATTCAAAGACTAAGCACATCGACATTAAGTATCACTTCATACGTGATTGCTTTGAGAAAAGGCTAATCGATGTTGCTTACGTCCACACCGATGACCAACGTGCCGACCTTTTTACCAAAGCTTTTGACAAATCAAGATTTGACTATTTATTATTGGTAAACGGCATTAAGGTCAAGCAAGAGTAATCCACATCGGAAAATCATTTTTGTAAATATCTTTGTGTTTTTTAAATTTATCTTAGTTTGTTGCTTTTAGGGGGAGTAAACCGAAATTTGAAAATCCAAAAACATTGAAAATTTTCAAAAACACAAAAACAATAGAAAAACAAAAATGAGTTTCCTGGCGAGCAAAAGAGAAAATGATAGTACATCAGTGGTCTATCCAAACCTCTTTAAACCTGAAATGCAAAATGAAAAACGATAAGCAGCTCTATATAAGATGTATCGGTAGGCTCACAATCATTTTAAAGTGTGCAGGGTGATATAAACTTAAATCCGACTGAAGACCAGGTGGGAACCATTCATTGGCATATGGTCTTAGTACCGAAATTTCGTTTGAGAGATTGCCGAGGTTCTGAAATATTCGGTCTTTATGCTGCTTATCATCTGGGTATCATGGTTGTATCTTTTACCGAAAAATAACGGGGACGCAAGTCTAGATCTTCCATGATACTATACATACGTGTACATACTGCATACGACCTCAATAAGTGATCAACAATCACATGTCCCCAAATAAGTGATAATATATCACAAATTCTTTCCGGGTGTCAAGTTCGTCTCTCTGCTGTACGAAAGTACTGACCTGTTCACGGACTTTCTCCTGTGCCCTCATGCATATGAAAATCAAGTTCCTCATCAATAAGTGATTATATCACATAGGGCTTGTTTTCAAATCAAAATAAGTGAGTTTCTCACATCATATACGGTCAAAACAGATGATAATCGGTATACTCACCGGTAAGATGAACCCTCGTGCATACCTTGATACGGGAATGTGTCGTGATGTGGATGAACACCGGTCGGTAAGTATAAATCATACCTTAACGTATCCTCTCGCCATGATTACATCTGATAAGTTGAGCTTATGTGGACAACAATACCGATAATCGTTATAGGATGCTTATCTAAATGTTAACTAATTGAACAACAAGCGTGTTTTGACATGACCATACACTGATATGATTCTCTTACCCTCGAAACTCACAAAAAGAATGTCTGTAAATATTTATTTAATGCTTTCAGTTTCTGCATCTTTGTATACATTTATTTACTGCTTTCTGTCTTTACATTTGAAATATTCAAAAAGTCCAAAAAGATTTTAGGTGTGTTTTAATATAAACTTTCTAAAAGCCAAAAAGATTTTATTTTTTATCTTATTTTCGATTGTACGATGTTGGATCTCGATCTTCGTTACCTGAAACCTGAACGAAAACCGAAACGACTAAATTTTCATAAACGGTCGAAATTTGCAAGTGTTGAAAGTTAAAAATTTGAAATTGATAAAATGTGTTAAAACTTTCAAACTGTCGGACGGTGTTTATTTAAACAATGGTCACATGTGTGTCGCTTACTTATGATATTCCAGGCAGTTGTTCTCATTACGCGTTTAGATTTCTTGCATGTGCAGATTCTAAAGGCAAGGAGAACATGGTCGATGACAAGCTTCGGAATGAAGACACGACGTGAAGGCACTCAAATGATGAAGATGATCGAGTTGCCGCTGACCATCATCAACACCACAAGGATCTCAATTCATAAAGAACAAGTATTTCACGAGCATAACTCAAGGGGGAGCTTATGTTAAGGGGGAGTTTGTCAACACACTTCCTACATGAAAATGGGAGTTTGTCGATACACTCTTTGCCTTCAAGACGTGAAGACTTTGAAGATCCTCCGACATAGAAGATATGAGAAGAGAATCTCGCGAGTAGCGTCCAAGGGGGAGTTTGTTGATACATATTTATGGACGCGACTCGACGCGATTTGATTCGAGATTGTGGACGCGACTTTGCTCGGCTTATTTTGTGACAACTTTCCTCCGTTGTATACAAGACTTCAAGCCGACACAAGAGACAAGACATGGACTGGACTCAACATCACAGTCTTTGGGCTAAGACAAGTTGACGAATCAAGGATTGGGCCTCATCTATTTGGGCCGAAGACATCATCGGCGAATCAGCCCAGAAGTCGACGAAACAGATGTGTTTCGTCGACCATGATGCTGATTCGTCGTGCATTGTTTGTTTCGTCAAGTGTAATGTGTCTGTGGGTATAAATAGCATTCATTTTTTCTGTTTCAGTAGACACAAGAACAGAGCATACACACACACGAGAGAGAGAGTTTACAGAGCACATTTGTAAACGTTGGATTGTAACTGAACCCTTTCATTCGTATTAATACAGTGGTGTTAAACGGTGATTTTTGCGTGTCGTGTTATTACGTGTTCGATCTCGGTTTGCTATTCCGGTTGGATTCCGCACAACCGGAGTGGTTCGTATACAAGGATTAGGCGACTAGATCCTCCCCTAGCCGGACCTACAATGATCTTGAAATGGGAATTAAGAAAGATGAAACAGAATCAAGAATTATTTACCAATATAATATGGAACTTCTTTAACTTTTTTTTTTTTTTGAACGGTATGGAACTTCTTTAACACCGGAAGATAAGAATGATTTCGAAAATGCATTTTACAAAAAGAAAAGCGAATGCTTTCTATAATTTAGGTTCAACCTCAACTTGTGCTTGTTTAAACTAAGTTTGATTCAAGTTGATTTCTAGTAGCTCACGAATGGTTTGTTCTTGAGCATATCTCTAAATCCAATTGTATTAATTGAGCTTGAACCTATCTTTGTAATCGGTTCTCCGAGTTGTTCTTCTTGATTATTGAATCTATTTTGCAATAAAGTACACCATATATATTGATTGACAGAGTGACGATTATGTCTAAGGATATGTCTAATCTGCTGCTGCATAACACATTACCATAAGAAAGCGTATTATAGTGCCTCATATATATATATAAATAAAATGTTGTGTTTTAGACTGTCAACCACTCAACCATTAGTACTCTAGTTCTCTCACGAGTTATTTGAATTTATTGGTTTGAGTTTGATCATTTTATGAAGCCTGACAAATTATAATATTATTTGTTACTTTAAGATGTTATCTTAAATCTCTCTTTTCATTTAGCGAATCATCATTCTATTCTTTTAGTATGTATTCATACTATAAAGACTATTTGCATAGTTCACTCCTATTATTTTTTTTTTTACAAAAATAGTAAACTGTTTTCCATAGTAATAAAAGGGTGTACCTATTTACACACCCATTTGCCTATTGGCACACCAAAAATGTGTTTTTTGTCCTATATGCACACCCTGCAGTGTCGAGCTGTGGCCAAAGCGCGGCGTTACAATGTTAGTAGGGGTAGCACGGGCCAAAGCAGTGTCGAGCTGTGGCCAAAGCGCGGCGTTACAGTGGCGGACTTACAATGTTAGTAGGGGTAGCACGGGCTACCCCTCAACCCCGTCTCCGTAGTGTAAAAATACCCCTTAACTTTGTTTCCGTAGTGTAAAAATACCCTGCAACTTCGTCTCTGTTATACAAAGGATACCCCTGGTCTAAAAAATAAAAAATTGGGATACCCCTAAATTTTTGGGCTAGTTCCGCTGCTGGTAACAGATAGCCCCTAAAGTGGATGGACGTTAGTTTTCTAAGTTAAGTGGGTGTGAAATGACTAAACTACCCTTTATATTAAAAAAAACAAAGAAATAAAACCCGAAAAGTGTGTACATATCTGATGTTTACTTGAATGCATGCAAAGCTTCCGTGATAAAGAAATCTGCAAATGCTCTTTAATGTTGATCTGTGTAACAACCAACATTGTTTATATTAGGATGTGGGTTGACATCATCAGATCTCCTGTTGCATAATAGATTACCATAACAAAGTGTAGTATAGTGTAAGGTCAAGAATATCTCAAGTTTGATACCTTTAGAGATATTCCAAAGACGAGTGACCTAAGAGATAAAGAATATCTCAAGTTTCACATGTTATCATCAGTGAGTTTAAATTATTGGCTTGAATGTGCTTTCTTTTTTGTAGCCTGATCATATTTACAGGTTATAATTTTTGTTACTTTAAGAGTTCACACTTTTTTTTTTTACAAAAAATAGGAAACTGTTCTCTAACAGCAATACAAGAAATAAAAATGAATGCCTGTGGCATAAAGCATAAGAAAAATGTGCTGGCTCATACTGGGAACTACTCCTTGTACAGTATATTAAAAAAACTGTTGACCAAGACTATTTGTTCAAATGTCTATGAAACGTATCTTCTTTCTGTCCACTTGTTTCTTATCTCCAATCAAACCACTCATATCTTATCTCCACTCATCTGATTATCTTATTTACATACATTCATAGCATACAGATAACCATACATTCATACCATACACACTAATTACTCTCATATTCCAATTTCCAGTTTACAATCTTCACTGTTAGTTAACAATGGCTGAAACCGCTGTTGCTGCCCTCTTCAAAGTCATTTTCCAGAAGCTAGCTGACGAAGCCTCCAGCAAATATGATCTCTCTCAGCGAATCCAACCCGACCTGAAGAATCTGGGAAAGAAACTGTCCCAGATCCAGCCTCTGCTCAATGATGCTTCTCAAAAGGAGATAAAAGAAGAAGCTGTTAAACGGTGGCTAAATGATCTCCAACATTTGGCTTACGATATCGAAGACGTACTCGACGATGTGGCTACTGAAGCTATGCATCTAGAGCTGACCCAGGAGCCAGAATCAGTCATCGGCAAGATAAGAAATTTCATCCTAACTTGTTGCACGAATTTCTCTTTAAGTCGTAGATTGCATAAGAAGTTAGAAGATATTACCACCGAGTTAGAACGTCTATATAAAGAAAAATCTGAGCTCGGTTTGATTGTGAAAGGTGCAAACCCAATATATGGTAGTAGACGAGACGAAACTTCTTTGCTAGAATCTGATGTTGTTGGGCGAGAAGGTGAGAGAGAGAAGTTGATCAACAAGTTGTTGCAGGATGAGCCATCTAAACAAAACTTTATCATCGTACCCATCGTTGGTATGGGTGGGGTAGGGAAAACCACTCTTGCTAGAATATTGTACAACGATACGCGAGTGAAGGATCACTTTGAACTCATGGCATGGGTTTGTGTATCCGATGAGTTTGATATATTTAAAATAAGTCAAACCATCTATCAATCTGTGGCTAAAGAAAACAAACCATTTGAAGATATAAATCAGCTTCAAATTGCTCTTAAAGAGAAACTTGACGGCAAACGATTTCTACTAGTACTCGATGATGTGTGGAGTGAAAAGTATGAAGAGTGGGAAAAGCTAGTGCGTCCATTTCATTCTGGGGCTACTGGAAGTCGGGTAATCATGACAACTCGCAAGCAGCAACTGCTCAAAAAGATAGGTTTTAATCATCTGGACCATCTCGAGCGATTGTCGCATGATGATGCTTTGTCTTTATTAGCTCGACATGCATTGGATGTAGATAACTTTGACTCGCATGAAACACTTAAATCACTAGGTGAAGGTATTGTCGAAAAGTGTGGTTGTTTGCCTTTGGCTATAAAGGCAATCGGAAGGCTGTTGAGAACGAAGACAGATGGAGAAGAATGGGATGATGTCTTAAACAGTGAGATATGGGATTTAGAAACTGCTAATGAAATTGTTCCAGCCCTCAGGCTAAGTTACCATGATCTTTCTGCCGATTTGAAGCGATTGTTTGCTTATTGCTCTTTGTTCCCTAAGGACTTTTTGTTTGAAAAAGAGGAGTTGGTATTATTATGGGTGGCTGAAGGGTATCTGAATGAGTCACTTGCAAACAAGTCACCAGAATGCTTGGCCCGTGAATATTTTGAGAAATTGCTATCGAGGTCATTTTTTCAACCTGCGCCTAGCGGTGAACCCTTTTTTGTGATGCATGATCTCATGAACGACCTGGCCACATTTGTTGCTGGAGAATATTTTTTAAGGTTTGATAATCAGATGGAGATGACGGAGGAAGCTTTGGCCAAGTACCGACATATGTCATTTATTCGTGAGGAGTATGTAGCTTTCCAAAAGTTCGGGGCATTTGAAAAGGCCAGAAATTTGAGAACATTGTTAGCGGTATATGTTGGGGTAGATCAAGGCTGGAACGAGTTTTACTTATCCAGCAAGATTTTGGTTGACTTGCTTCCTCAGCTACCACTGTTAAGGGTTCTTTCTTTGAGGCGTTTTAACATATCTGAGGTACCAAATTCCATTGGTACTTTGAAGCACCTGCGGTATCTTAATCTATCTCATACAAATATAAACGAGTTGCCTGAGAATGTTGGCAAACTTTATAATTTACAGACATTGATAGTTTCTGGATGTGAAAGTCTAACCAAGTTGCCCAAAAGCTTCTTGAACCTCAAAAAATTGAGGCATTTTGACATTAGGGATACTCCACTTCTAAAGAACCTGCCCTTGGGAATTGGTGAGTTGAAATGCCTACAGACCCTCACTAGGATTATCATCGGAGGAAACAATGGCTTTGCAATAACCGAGCTTAAGGGGTTGAAGGATCTCAATGGGGAAATTTCCATTGAGGGGTTGAACAAAGTGCAGAGCTCAATGCATGCACGAGAGGCGAACTTATCTTTCAAAGGGATTAACAAGTTAGAGTTGAAATGGGATGATGGGTCTGCAAGTGAAACACTTGAGAAGGAAGTTCTCAATGAGCTAAAACCCCGTAGTGATAAGTTGAAAATACTTGAGGTTGAGTGTTACGGGGGAATGGAGTTTCCAAACTGGGTTGGGGATCCGTCTTTTAATAGATTGGTTCATGTGTCGCTACGCGCTTGTAGAAAATGTACATCTCTACCGACACTTGGGCAACTACCTTCACTTGAAATTCTAAGGTTTGAAGATATGTTGAGTTGGGAGGTATGGTCAACCAATAGCGAGGCAATGTTTCCATGCCTTAGAGAGCTTCAAATAATAAACTGTCCCAATTTGATTGATGTCTCACTTGAAGCATTACCTTCACTAAGAGTTTTAAGAATATATAAATGTTGTGAAAGTGTGCTGAGAAGTCTGGTTCGAGCAGCTTCATCAACCTTAGAGATAGAAATCAGATTTATTTTAGGGCTTACAGATGAGGTGTGGAGAGGTGTTATAGAGAATTTAGGGGCAGTAGAAGAACTAAGCATACAGGATTGTGATGAAATAAGATACCTGTGGGAATCAGATGCAGAGGCAAGTAAAGTTCTTGTAAATTTAAAGGAATTGAAGGTATCTAGATGTAAAAAATTGGTGAGTTTAGGAGAGAAAGAGGAGGATGAGGATAACATTGGGAGCAACCTCCTATCATCTCTTAGGATGTTGTATATAACATTATGTGAAAGTATGGAGTGTTTGTGTTGTCCCAATAGCATTGAGAGTTTATTTATCTTTTGGTGTGGTTCAGTTGGACATGTCTCCTTCCCAAGAGCAACAACAGGTGGAGGAGGGCAGAATATCAAGTCACTTACTATACATATAGAAGGCTGTGGAAATCTAAAATCAATAAAGCAATTGAGTAACTCCACTCACCTCACCTCTTTGTCAATAAGTGATTGTGAAAACATGGAGTTATTTTCTGATCTTCATCAGCTATCAAATCTCACCTCGTTGTCTATATATGGTTGTGAAAGCATAGAGTCATTTCCTAACCTCCATCTGCCAAATCTCACACATCTGGACATAGAAAGTTGCAAAAACATGAAGGCATTTGGTGACCTGCAGCTACCAAATCTAATCTGGTGGAGGATATATGATTGTGAAAATCTGGAGTCGTTTCCTGACCTTCAGCTATCCAATCTCACCATGTTAAAAGATATGTTTATCACAAATTGTCCAATGATTGATGCTTCCTTTCCTCGTGGGCTTTGGCCTCCCAAATTGGTTAGACTTGAAGTAGGGGGGTTGAAAAAGCCCATCTCAGAACGGGGCAATCAGAATTTCCCAGCTTCCCTTGTTGACCTAAGATTATTTAATGAACCTGATGTGAGGAACTTTAGTCAATTGTCCCACCTTTTCCCATCTTCTCTTACAACTCTGTACATAATTGGATTTGATAATCTGGAATCCATTTCAACGGGACTACAACACCTCACATCCCTTCAACATCTCAGTATTATCTATTGCCCAAAGGTGAACGATCTACCAGAGACGCTGTTACCTTCACTTTTGAGTTTGACAATTGTTAGATGCCCAAAATTGAAAGAAAGGTGTGAAGGAAGAGGCTCCCACTACTGGCCCCGAATCTCTCATATCCCCTGCATCCACAATTGAAGACTAATTGAAAGAAAGGTACATACATGTTAATTAAATATCAGTTAATAATTATTGCTAGACGTTGTTTTAAATAAATAACCCTTACCTTCTTCTTCTTTCTCTGTAGTCACTGGAAACAGATTTCCTATCGTCAATACCAAATCACCAGAGGTAAAACGACATCGTACCGCCATCTTCACACATCATATCGGACTTATAAAGCCATCACAGCCGATGACTTCGTCGACGGCTGTAATTTTTCCGTCAGGTAACAATTAACATCGTCAAACCTCTAACTAGTTTAATACCCGTCCGTTGGACGGGTTACGTTAAGGTAACAAACAAAGACAATGTATATTCATGGTGTTTCGGTTTGCTTCTCCTTTTCCTCTTTTCCATCTTCTATTTGAAAATACTACAACCATCGAACTTTTCTTTTTCTTCTTTTCAAATCAGTGAAACGCATTCTCAAAACACATTATCCAAACACTACAAAAATGACATATTAACTTTTAAGAAGTCAAAAACTTAAAAGCAGCTGAAAATAAACAATCCCGAACACCCACATTAAGTGAACACAAGTCTAAAGAACATTATAAACAAAAGCACCATTTTTAACAAACAAAGACAAATTCCCCCTATATTAATTTGAAATATTTCTTTGTGTGTGCTTTTCACTATTCAACTTTATACCATTACTAAAGCTTTTCATACAACTTATTCAAGCATATTATTTCATGTTAACTTTGATTGCCTTCAGTTGAGTGTTTCACCTACATATTTCACAATTATTGTTGGTATATGTAAAAATATATAGTTATGGTCTAAAACTAAAACATTAGATTTTTAAACTCAATACTTTTTTTATATAATCTATATACTAAGACATATGAGAAGTAATACTAATACAGGATTAGCTTGGAGTTGCTTGGGATTGAACATTGCTTGGGATTGAACATTAAAATTTCTTATAAGATTATTGTTTTTTGATATAGCAAATAGTTATAAATAAACAATTCGAAGTCCTTTTTATTCAAACTGTAGATCTATGAAACATAAAATCGTTAGTTATTGTTTTATTATTACGTTACATTATTGTAAAATCAAATCTAGAAATGCATTGAACACTTATTCAATTTGATCGAAGAAGATAACCAACAATTTCTTTTCATGGGCCATAGAGTAGGGGTGTTCAAAAAAATCCGAATCCGAAACCGAAATATCCGAAAACCAGTATCCGAATTATCCGAAATTTCGGATATCCGAATTTTTGGATATCCGAAAATCGGATAATCCGAAAATTTGGATTCAGATGTTAATTTTAAAAATTTTCGGATAATCGAATTATCCAAATCCGAAAACTTAAAAAATAAAAATAATAGATATATTAAATCCACTAACCATTTTCCTTTAAACTAAAACACATATATCAGTTGTACACACGCACATTCACGTTTCAAAATCTAGGGTTTCTTAGATCTCACTATCACATACACAGCGCCGTCGCCCCTCTCCTTCCTTCCCTCGTCCTTCTGCCATCTTCAATCGCCGGCCAGTTTTTGAGTTTCTTTCCTGTGTCGCTCAGCATTTCCGGTCAAGAAAGCCTCCGCCAGTTCGCATTTCCATCTTTTGTAAGTTCTATACTTCTAATTGATTTCTTTGCTGGTTTAAGGCCACCATAAATTAAAAATATAACAGTAAATTTGATCGTTTGAGATGTATATCTAACTTGTACATCTAATGGATTGTAGATACTTGGCTATTCTTTGGTTTTTGAGTTTGCAATTTCATCCGGATTCTTCTATTTTCTGCTACATAAAGGTAATTTGTTGTTCTAGATTTGATATTTGTATTTATAAGGTAGTTTTTGATAAAAGAAGTAAAGCCTAACAACTATGTTAATTATTTCTTATATCAGTTTGCTATTTTGGTTGTTTTCTTGTAAAGGTAGCATTCCGATGGAAAACCATGATGAAAACAACTCAGAATGTGAGTTAGTTTTTGAATTGCCTAGATCGGCCTTAATTCCAAAAAAAGGTAGTTTTTTTTTCCATTTTTCTATACGAATTGCCTAGATCGGCTTTAATTCCATATAATTTTGAAGATTTGCTAATCTAAGTCTGTCTAAGTCGTTTTGTTTTTTTTAAGGTTTATGTTGAATCATTTTGGGGATATTGCTAATCCACACGTATTTACAATAGTATTTTTTTTTATCGCAGTTTGAAGAGGTAGGGGGCTAGCTTCAGGATGTTGAAGAAGGGAATGAGCAAATTAGGTCAGTTTTGTTAATAACTAATCTACCTGGTTTTAGTTAACAATAGGTGTTCATTTGTTGTTTTCCTTTGTATTTTTTTTTTTAAAAAAGCGGTTAACATATGAGGGATTTTTGTAAATATTTTAATAAGAGAATTCAAAATGGCTATGAAGGTCTACTAATCTGTAATGAAGGTTTAACACATGAGAGGTTTTTGTAAGATAATTAAAAAATGACTATGAAGGTCTACTAACCTGTAATGAAGGTGTTAACACATGGGAGGTTTTTGTAAGATAATTTAAAATGGCTATGAAGGTGTTTACAAATAAGAGGCTTTTGTAATAAAAATCAAAATTGCTTCAACTTGAGGTTGTACTTTCTGTGTGGTACCTTCAGGACACTACTATATCTTTTTATTATTTTTCAAGTCTTTCATGTGTTATCCCATTTCATTTACACCACTTGAAAAGAGAATTTACAACATTAGGAACATGAAAATGATCATAATGCTTACCTTTTTTTTAATAACCGAAACAACTTATTTAGAGAGCACAAATTAAGAGTTAAGTCAAAAAAATATTGAACCCACCAATTTAAGGAACCAAAAAATAGGAAGTAAAACTTGCGTAAAATATATAAAAGATAAACTATCTTTTATTAAAAACCATTTATAAAAACACATTGCCCCTTTTAAAAAAATATGAAACTTGTGTAAAATGTACAGAAGGCATTATATGTTTTGAAAACCACTAAAAAAACCAATTAACATTTTTAAAACAAAACAATATGTAAACTTGTGTAAACATTTAAAAAGCGAAATTACCATATTTAAAGAAACCTTATCCAAATCTTTTCTAAGTTTTTTAAGGTTAACAAATTACAAATACACCATTTGACATTCGATCTGATCCGATCCTTTTTATATAAAAAAACAGAAAATATGAATCTTTAATTACATGTTTAAAGATCAAATGTTAAACTGAAAAAAAAGAAAGTACACGAACTTGAGTTCACCTTCGATTTATCATGTTCGGCCTCATCTTCTAAACCTGTTTAAATTAAGAACATAAAATTTGAACTTTTAATTACAACTTTAAAGATGAGATAGTAAATTTAAATAAAGAAAATACGTGACTTGAGCCCGCCTTCAGTTTATCATGCTTCGACTTCATCTTATAATCCTGTTTACATAAAAGTAGAAATTTGAACTTTTTAAATACATGTTTAAAGATGAGATTGTAAACTAAGTACTTGTACAACGAATGAAAGAAAGTACATGAATACAAGGTCACCTTCTATTCACCACGCTTCACCATCATCTTCGTGTCCTTTTTATGTTAAGAGTTTCAAAGCTGAAAGTGTAATATGATGGAAAGAGTACCTTGGCCAACTGTTTTGTGTTTTTTTTTTATGATGATCTTCCATTTAGACAGCAGAGGTAGTGCTTTTTAACCCCATATCTTCCTGTATGTTCCAAAAAGGAAAAAAAAATATACATGTGAACAAATCAAACTCATTACTAACATTTTTAAATATAAGTAACCTACACTTTCAGGTCACAATGTAAGTCGGATGTCAACGGACTGGTAAACGGGTTGCAGGTCTCAACGTTCTCATCAGTTGCAAGGCCTTTTTTGGCTCAACCTGGTATGAAATGGAACTCTCAAATTAGTAGGTGAAAGTATTAAAACAAATTTATCAAGTAAAAAAATACTCTGGAATTTAGATCTGTTGCTTTCATCTTTATATGCTCCATTGCTTTCATCTTTATCTCCACCATTCGAATGCTTAAACTTTGGTAGCATATATAATTAAAAAAAATAAATGGAAGATTATGCTACCTCAACCCGTATTATATAGCCAGCAAACTATTCAGTTAAGTGTCCACCACCCCACTAAGTTCCTGAAAATAAGGAACACCCTTTTAACCGTCAATTGATAACTTGCACTTTTCTAGGACCCATGTTCTAATAATGCATTCTGATTGGTGCATCTTGATAAACTGCAGGAATACATGGAGCAAAACCACCAGATCATGGGGCAGAAATGTATGGAACCAAACCACCACCGGAAACTACCAGTAACTTCTCGTAACTCCTCTGAACCGCCGCTTGTAGCGGTTATTTTTGCTAGTTTATACGTACAGGATTTAATCTCAGCAAGATCTAACGGCCAAGAATGATTTCATAGGTGGTTAGACTTAATGGGTTTAATATATATATATATAATAAAAAATAATAATAAAAATAATAATAATAATAAATAATAAAATAATAATAATAATAAATAATAAATAATAAAATAATAATAATAATAATAAAAATAAAAAAAGTAGGCTGCTACTACTAAACTCTTTTAGCATAAAAGCTGAAAACATAATTCCAATTTCTAGTGACAATATGTTAAAAGCAAGCAACATGTTAAACAGAACCAAATAAATCCAGATGACATGATAAAACATGCTAAAAGTAGTATCTAAAAACATGACAGCAAGACACATGTAATGGAACCAAAAGCTAATCTTCAAAACCGTTTCGTGGCTGAAACACGGCGGATTTTGCTGCATCTTAGGAAGGACTCCACGTCATCATTGTCACCCCAATCAGCATTCATCCATTCATCGTTTTCCAGTTCATCTTCTTCTTCATCGTTGTCAGAACTGGAGAGGTCGATGACTTCGTCCCATTTCCAGTTCTGCAGCGCTATCGATCTTTTTCTGGATCGGTTTAGCTTACAAAAAAGTAAAACAAAAAAGAAGTCAATAACTCTCGTATTATTGCATAAATGTTTGTAGATATAATGAATTTAACCTTCACTTGCAGGTTAGGCGTTTCGCCATATTGTGCCTCTTCGACTCCAGCTGGTGCCTACACAGAAGAATACGAATTCAGAAAGTATGGTACGTATTAATCGCATATTAAAATGGAATAAAAAGAACCTTGTCTGATCTGAACTGGTCGCTTTTGATTATTTCAGAACCATTTCGAAGCTTCTGCAGTTTACTAAAATTTAGTATTTAAAAAGAAACAATAGGCAATGGAAATAAATGTGTTAACCTGCTTCATTTGCATGTTACAGCGTCCAGAAGGCTGGTCTTTGGGCATAACTGATGGCTTTGGTGGTGAGTGATCCATGCTGTGAATATTTCAGACAAAAAATGAGTGAACACGATGTAGACTGCTTCTCAAGTTCTCTTTATATAGAACACAACTGCAGCAGGTACCACCACTACCCCTTTTTTTTAGGTGCTGAACTGCCAAACTGCTCAAAACTGCCAAACTGTTCGGTTCAGTTATGTAGGAACATGGACATCAGAACTGCTCAAAACTGCTGAAAAACTGCTGAAACGTGGGATAGGGCTGCTCAGAACTGCTCAAAACTGCTCAAAAAGTGGTCACACATGGGATGGTGCTGCTCAAAACTGCTCAGCAGCGGTTAAATTTAAGAGTTTATACGGCCCAGATTTAATATCAGCCTAATCGAACGGATGATATTGATTTGAACAGTAACCGCCACTTAATGGGTTCCATATATATATATAATTATTTATTTTCAAAGACTGGTTTTTTTCTAGTTTGGGCCTGTTTTAATGTTGGAAGCCCAACTGGTTTACAATTAAGGAATGTTATTTAGCCCAACATAAACTATTTCATAATTCATAATAGTCTTCATTTGGGTGTTTACCAAAACCAGCTCGGTTTGGTTAAAACCATTTTGAGTCAAAATCGGTTCGGTCGTAAGCCGGTTATGAAGTAAAATATTTGATCCCATACAAATCGGTTTGGGCCGCTATGAAAGCGTTTCACCTTTTTAAACCCCCTAGTTTTCTAATATTACGTACCATGGCCGGCTCTTAGGGGTGGATGGGCCGAGTGACCACCCGAGGCCCAAATCTCATGCGGCCGTAAATTTTTAAAAAAAGATGATTTTTAATATATATATATATAGGTAGAGGATCCTGTAAAAAGTGCTCAAAGTGTGAGAAGTGTATTATAACACTATATATAATACTATATAACACCGTATAACAATATGTAACACCATATAATACCATATAACACTATGTAACACTATATATCATTATATAACAAATATAACACTATAGGTTGTCTAATAGCATGTCTATGATAGATGTATAGTGTTATATTTGTTATATAATGATATATAGTGTTACATAGTGTTATATGGTATTATATGGTGTTACATATTGTTATACGGTGTTTATATGATGTTATATAGTATTATATATAGTGTTATAATACACTTCTCACACTTTGAGCACTTTAGGCCCTTTTTACACTATCCTTACCCTATATATATATATGTTTTAAGCTTTTTAATACATTTTAAGCTTTTTATATAGATAGTTTTTTTTTAAAATACATATTTTAGGGCTCGATTTTCACTACTCGCTCAGGGCCCAAAGTTTTTTTTAGAATTCTTAGGAACGACCCTGATTATACCTGTTTTTCAAACAGGTTCGAGTCCAAACCGGTTTTAGTAACGAGGGTAGGATTTGATAGACAAATTGGCGGTTTGGGTCGGGTTGTGGTCAGTTTGGGTCACACCGGTTTCAGGTATGGCATCGGGTTGGGTTACATGATCTGTATACTAAACTAAAGGATCAAACCTTGATGAGATGTATATAGTTAATAAATGTGCAGAAGTTAACGAATATTAGTTTGGCCAACAAAAAATTAAAGATTGCCCTAATATAAGTAGGCAACTTGGGATTTTATCTAAATAATTGTAATGTTCACTCTTATACGTTAAAACCTTGTATATGATGTTGGTGTTAGACTTGTATGTTTCTGTATTTTGTTGTATTCATTCACTCTAGGCATTACGCTTAGTCACATTTCTTTCTCCGCGACAGGCAATCTAGGTTGTATTGTGAACTCTAAAGTGTGATAAGGAATTAACGGAGATTGAAGACCAAGATTATCACACCAGAGGCTAAGTTAGAGTAAAAGGGTCAAAGTGGTTGATGAGTTTCCAGACGAAGACTAAACAAATGAACAAGGGACAAGATGAGTTCTAGTAAGCATATACTTTTTTTCCTACAGAAATTATGGGTGGATTGCGTAACGAGTCGAAAGAGGTCTGAGTTAAGAAAAATGGTTAACTTTTTAGTAAGGGTTGAAATGGGTCGGGTCAGGTTGGATTGTTGGACTGACATGCAAACACTTTAATTTCTTTTAACCTCATCTCTAGTTAATGTTTTAACTACGATTATAAAAAAAATATATACTAATTTTTATAGTAGTCTAACTTTCTTTTAATAGTGTTTAGAAGGTGTTATGTGTTATGGTTATATTCTTGTTAAAATTAATTTTCAAAACAATGGTTTGGCCACTAATGTCAAAGTGTGTTGTTTGACCCTTGACATCCAAAGTCACAGATGTTGAAGAATTTGCAAATAGTAAGAGTGAAGAAAGCCTAGAAAAGATACAGTATCTTCATGCAGATTTTAACTCAACTCTCGAGACTCGTATCATGCAGTTCCAGTGGTATGCAATTTCAAATCTTTATCAATTTCTCATACTTCGACTTAACTAGGCCGTTGACTAATCAACATGGTTGGTGGTAATTATTTGAGTAAGAGATTCTAAATGGAACACGTTGGATCAACCCAAAAGCTCCTTTTGTCTAAAAATAATTATCAATAATTAGCATGTCAACAAAAGACATATCATTTCAATGATAGTATAGTTTTTTTTTAATTAAAATAATTGCAAGGGTATTTATGCATTCAAAAGTAATACAAATGTTGCAGTTTTTCATATGCACTTGTTTACTAGGATGGAATATTTAGGTGGAAGGTAACAAATGATGCTTAATCTTTACGTTGATGGTGATATGGAGTTCATCCATGATTTACCAGACTCGTATTTGGAGCAACTAGACATACAGAAGTGAGCTAGAAACTGGTTTAAAACTGAAAAGGGCGTAACTTTCATCACATGTGGAGTTATACATCTCAACGAGCCACGCGCTTGGACAAATACAATAGACAAAACCCGACTCATGGGACCCAATTTCGCCATCTAGAGCTCCGATTTTGAACTCAAGGTTTTCCCTGATTTTAGTTATTTTCGTTGGTTTGTTTACGTATGGATCTTGAATTAAATAATTATACGTTTATTTAGGTTGTTGACTTGGAGGGAGCCTTATTATTGACAAGAGGTTCATAATGAAGAAGACTTGCCACTGAAGGAACCCCTAGAGCTTGCATCTGGTCGCTCATGGGCTAAGTTACCTCTAATGGTAACTTATAACTGATGAAGAATCAGTGGAACTTGCCTCTGATGGCAAGTTACCATCTGGTGAAGATTGATAAAGATTTCTCGTTAAGGAACAAGAGATGCCACATGTCAGTCTATCATCGGATTAAGACAGTCAATTAAGATGTTATACGTAATTATCACTTATGTAAATCTCAACAAGATTATGAATACACGAGTCCGCATTGAATTTATTGCCACTTGACCCCATAGCTTCTTGGGTCAAGCAGTTAAGTGTGAATTCGGTGTGTCAACATATGTGTGCATATTTTAGAGGAAATCTGCAAGTAACCCTCTTCATAGCTAGAGTGTTAGCTAGGAAATCGCCTGTAATTAACTAATATTCCATTGCAAACTAACTAATATTCGATCTAGGGTATTCGCTAAGTCTTAGTTTGATTGTGATCCACACAAAGTCAATCTCCCAACAAATTTGTGTCCTAGAACATGTAATTCTCTTGCAATATCTCTTATAAACTTTACACAAATATTGTCCATTCATGGATCCAGTATCCAAAAAAAGAAAGACTTGCAATGAGGTAACAGAACAAAAGAAATCATAAAAGTCAAAGCTAAATGAAAAAAAAAATTATCAAGAGATCATAAAAACCAAACTCATATCAAGAAATTTATAATAAAAAGAAAATTAAAAAAAACACAGCAAGTCAACCTTCAATCAAGAAACAACATAACATTTAAACTAATGTGTTCTATTTATTTGAATACCATGAAATGATACAAAAGTCCAACCAAATAAATTTTGCTCTATTAGGCACAAATCCAACAATAATACTAATACAATAAATTACATTCGCGCTAGTTAACAAGAACGCAAAGTTCTCAAATGAAGACCACGATGGACCACAAAAACTTGTTCATCATGTGAGATCCCTCTTTCCTCCTTACTTGATGCAACATCATATACCAACAGTTGAAAACAAGATAACAGTTTTCATAAAGTGCAGGATTAACAGATCAGTCATGCGAATATATCAACACGAATAAGAATTCAAGAACAAGTTTACCACTTTTTGCCTCAATGATCACTCTTCTTTCCCGAACCATAATACTTCTCATACCATCTAACAAACTTCTTCAACCCCGTTTGAAGATCCGTCGTTGGTTTATACCCAAACTCCCTTTGCGCCAAACTAATATTCGCATGAGTAAACGGGACATCACCATTTCTAGGCAACTTCATCACACGTCGTTTCGCTTTCACTTTCAACAACTTCTCCAAAATACTAACAAGATCCGAAACCGGCACAGGCGAAGTATTCCCTAAATTAAAAATTCTAAACTGTGCATCTCCTTTCTTCTTTCCACCACTTCCTGTACTCTTTTCAGTGGTGTCTAAAGCACCTAAACAACCCTTTACAATATCATCAATATACGTAAAATCACGCGCAACCGTTCCATGATTACCCGATTCAAAGACGGGTATCGGTTTTCGTTTCAAGATATCTTTAGTGAAGAAAAAGTAAGCCATGCCTGGTCTACCCCACGGTCCATAAACCGTAAAGAACCTCAAACCCGTTAAAGACAACCCATAGATATGATTATATGTATGCGCGATTTCTTCACCCGCTTTCTTCGTTGCAGCGTATAGGCTCGCCGGTTGATCCGTTAGGTCTTTTTCTGAAAAGGGTACTTTTGTATTCAACCCATAAACAGAACTAGAAGAAGCCCAAACAATTGCAGGCTGTGGATTTGCATTTTTGCATACTTCAAGAACATTAACAAAACCAGCAATGTTACTATGAATATAAGATTTCGGATTCTGTATTGCATATCTAACACCAGCTTGTGCTGCTAAATGCATCACATGAGTAAAATGTACTACCTCAAAGAGTTTGTTCAGCAAAACGGTGTCGTTTATGTCCCCTTCCACAATGAAAATCCCCCTTTTTTCCAACAAAACTTAACGAGCCCTTTTGAGGGTGGGATCGTAATAATTGTTGAAATTGTCCAAACCTAAAACGCCGTTAACGCCGTGCTGACGTGGCTTCCGATGAAGCCGGCTGCACCGGTGACTAAAACAGAGTACCCTGTTTTTGATCGGATCTTTGCTGATGATTTGACCCGTTTTTCCCATCCGGGTCCGCCCCAAGATTTGATTTTTAAGGATTTGTGAGAAAGATCTGTTGATAGTGTTGATGAATTAAAGAAGAAAACAAAGATTAATCCAAAGAAAACAAAACTCCAAAATGTGACCTTTGCTAGATGTGGATAATGACATCTTAATCTATGATAATAATTTGATTTTTCCATCTTGAATTTCCTAGGTGTTGATGGGATATTATCATCTAGATAAGTTGACTTCATGATTTTCAAGAAAATCTTGAAATTGAAAACACCCTTTATGGGTCTAAACAGATATACCAAAAAAAAAAAAAATCAAATGTTTGATGGGATACTATCCAGATGAGACGACTTGATGATTTTCAAGAAAAGCTTGAAATTGAAACACCCTTTTAGGGTTTGAGTAAATATACAAAAAAGATAGTTTCTTTTTTCAAGGGTTTGAAGAATGATCCAAATCTTTTGGAGAAAATTGATGATTAATGAAAAAGATTAACAGGGGTGGAATGTAAAATCTTGAAATGGTAAACACCCTTTTAGGGTTTGAACAAATATGCAAAAAAGATTGTTTTTTTTTTTCTTGAAGGGTTTGAAGAATGATCCTTATCTTTAGAAAAAAAATGATGATTTGATAAAAAAGAACAGCAATTCGTTGCTTAATGGAGCAATCTTGTGGGAGTTCTTGATTGTAAAGATTGATTGCAAGAAGATATGTGTGAATGGGGTGAGAAAGAAACACAGAGGCGAACTAGTGAAGATTCAAAGAAGATGATTTTGAATATTCAAAGTGGGAACTCATCACAGGAGTTAGGATCCTGTAAAAAAGGCCCAAAGTGTGAGAAAGGTAAGAAAGAATCTCAGCCATTAGATCTTTTGATCTAATGGTTGAGATCAATAGGGACCAAAATGTAAAATATTTTTATTAATTTGGATTGAATTGAAATATCTAGAGGCAATTGTGTCTTTTTATCTTCATTTTGTAAATCAAAATCCCTGCAATTTCGTTCTCTCCCTATCATACGTTCCTAATTTCTCTCTTTCTCTCTCTTTCTTCTTCCATATTCAGAACATGAAAAAAGAGGTAATTGAAGACATGGTGGATCCGGTGGCGGCAAAGACGAAGAAGAAGGTGGAGAGAAACTCTGCGAGGTATGATCGAAAAAGGCGGCCGGAGTGATGGCGTGTTCGAATCTGTCTCTCAGAGACGCCAGTGATGTTCAATAGAAGAAGAAACAGTTAAGATCGTTTTTAGCCAATTTGTGAAAATGCTGTAAGCGGTTTTTACCGGTTTTATGAATATCAACAGCACAACTCCAAGACCACCACGAATCGGAAGATCAAACATCAATCGGAAGCGGACCGGCAGTGGTGGTCGACGACGGCGGTGGCGGACCGGCAGTGGTTGGGTTCGACGACGCGCGGGTGGTTGGGTTCGACGGCGGCGGCGGTTGGGAACCATGAGATTTTACTGTCGGGTGGTTGTGTTCGACGACGGCGGTGGCGGACCGGCAGTGGTGGTGCCGGCAGCGGAGAAGAAGATGATACAGAGATGTAAGGATTATTGAATGGTGTTATTTTTCTTTCATTAATGGTGTTATTTTCCTTTGTTAATGGTGTTTTTTTCTTTTCTGAATGGTGTTATTTTTCTTTTCTTAATGGTGTTTTTTTCTTTTCTGAATGGTGTTTTTTTTCTTTTTCTAAATGGTGTTATATTTCTTCTACTGAATGGTGTTATATTCTTGTACTGAATGGTGTTTATTTTATTTACTGCTGAATGGTGTTTTTTTTGTGCTGAATGGTGTTTTTTTTTCTGCTGAATGATGTTATTTTTTGTGTGAATGGTGTTTTTTTGTGCTGAATGGTGTTATATTTTTGTGCTAAATGATGTTATTTTTGTGTGAATGGTGTTTTTTTTTTGTGCTGAATGGTGTTATGTTTGTGCTGAATGATGTTATTTTTGTGTGAATGGTGTTTTTTTTGTGCTGAATGGTGTTATGTTTGTGCTGAATGATGTTATTTTTGTGTGAATGGTGTTTTTTTGTGCTGAATGGTGTTATATTTTCTGAATGGTGTTATATTTAAAACACCACGTATGAACATGCTCTGAATGGTGTTATATTTATGGACGGTTATAAGTCCTTAAATCAAGGATTTTCTCTCTCCAAATCCTTAAATCAAGGATTACCATATTTTAATTTGTTAATGCATTTACAATTATACCCTTTTCAATTAATTTAGATCTAATGGTTGAGATTCTTTCTTACCTTTCTCACACTTTTGGTCTTTTTTACAATAACTCCACCCCTCATCACAGATGATAAAAATCAAGAAACAGTAATAATCAAAAGGGTTAACCTCTGTAATATGAATTGGGGGCAAAATTAGGGTTTTCTTGGTTTATGATTTAGGGTTTTGATTGGAGAAAGTACGCAGTGAATGTTTAATTGGTGATTTTGAAATATGAGGAGGGTAGTTTTTATTTTTTACACAACTAGTAGATGCCCCGCCCGCGTTGCGGGGCAATGGCCGAATAATTCTCAATCAATTAATAAAAGACTACTATAATTTTGCTATGAAAAAAAACGATGATAAGACCGTAATTTTACTGTGATTTTTCAGGACTAATGAGCCAGTGTTAGGAAGCTAGAGTTATGCGCCGCCCGCATTGCGGGGCGCTAAACCGAGTATTTCTTAGGTTAATAACATGTACGCCTTTATGTCGGTTAGTTATACATGCTACCTATAACACGATATCAAAAAAGATACATCAAGTTAACCAATTAAAGAAAAACAGTACCATAGTTATGATAAATTTTTTTTAACTAAAACGATGACAAGCGTGTAATTTAGAGTTGGGGGCAAAACAATAATTTGTCAGGACTAATTAGCGAGTGCTAGGCAGCTGTTTGGCATGAATAAAAACAAAATTAAGTCAACAAAGTAAAATAAAACACTACAATGGTTTTGCCAAAGGAAAAAAAAACGATGGCAAGATTGCAATTTTTAGCGGAGGTAAAATCGTAATTTTAAAATGGAGGTAAAATAATATTTTGAACTGAGGGCAAAACCATTTTTTTTATTTTGAAATGGGGCAAAACCGTAATATTTTAGCTGCGGGCAAAATCACAATTTTTAGCTGAGGGCAAAATCGTAATTTTAAACTGGGAACCAAATCGTAATTTGGCAGGACTCTAGCTGAGGGCAAAACCATAATTTTATTTTGAACTGGGGGTAAAATTGTATTTTTTTAACTGAGGGCAAAATCGTAAATTTAAGCAAGGGGCAAAAGAAAAAATTTTATTTTGAATCGATGACGAAATCGCAATTTTAAACCTGGGATAAAATTGTAATTTGGCATCACCTATAAATAACTATTATATGAAAAAAAAAAAAAAAAAGTGGCCGCCAAAGTGGCCAACCACTTAAGACCACTGTCCCCCATGACGTCATGAACTTATAAATGTATATGTTGACAATTGGGATATTATTTTTTCCCAAATTTAACTTGTATATATAACTAGAAAATAACTATATTTCCTCCTAGTTTTATTTTATATTAATTCATTATCCTAACATGTCTCCGTATTTTCTCTTCTTGTTTATCGTTCGATTCGGTCATATCTTGAATACTATTAAAAAAACAACTTAAAAGGAAATGTAAATTGTAAATAACTGGTAGCCATGGTTAACAATTGTTGGGGTGAGGAGGTATAATTCTCCTAATGTAAGTTTGTTTCATTTTTCGGATTGTAAATAAGTGGTGGCCGAGGTTAACAATTGTTAGTCCGGCATGGTAATTAATAAAACGCTTTTGTTGGCCGTTCAAAAAAAAAAAGTAAATGTAGATAGAAAAAATAAAAGTTAAATAATATGATAAGGTAAAGGCAAATTGGAAAATAATAATCCCATCTTTCTGAAATTGGCCGATAATAATCCCAAGTCAGTTATTAGCCAATAATAATCCGACCTCGTCCAATTTTTTTTGTAAAATAGTCCGCCGTTAAAATAGCTTAACGGAGTTAAGTGTTTTTTCGAATTACAAAATGATGTTTTAGGGTTTTTGATCAGAACGACGATACGAGTAGATTGATGTAAAACTTACCTCAAAATACTGCCCCCAACCTACGAAAACGGTGCTTCAATTCGGGTGTTTAACTTCCAATTAACAAAATTCAAGCCATTTCGAACACAATTTTGAGGTAAGTTTTACATCAATCGACTCGTATCCTCGTTCTGATCAAAAGCCCTAAAACATCAGTTTGTAATTCGGAAAAACACTTAACTCCGTTAAGCTTATTTTAACGGCAGACTATTTTACAAAAAAATTGGACGAGGTCGGATTATTATTGGCTAATAACTGACTTGGGATTATTATCGGCCAATTTTAGAAAGATGAGATTATTATTTTCCAATTTGCCTAAGGTAAATGATATAAAAGCAAATAGAATGTTATATTTGATATTTTTGATTGTTTATTTATCATAAGGATAGTATAATTTGTGCCCAAAAGAAATTGAGAATAAGGAATATGAGTGAGGTCATGTTGGTATTAGTAGAAAAGGTATGAGGGTTTAGTTATGCGTTTCTTGTAAAAGATAAATGAAAAATAAGAAATAAAATCTCTATAAATTAATACTCGATAACTTAATAATTTGTCCAGTTTCAATTTGGAACCAATACAAAGTTGGGTCTCAATCGATAAAATAATACAATAATATTTTTTTTGAAATCTCAGTGTATATATATTGGTTCTAATAAATGTGCATTTAAACTTGTTTTTGTAATTTATTTTTTTGATATAATGAACTGACTTTTTGTATTAAAAAACAATGAACTTGACTCAGTTAATTTGTGAATGTACATTGGACTTGAAAATTTAAAGGTCATACGTATTTCTTTAAATTAATAAATTATTAATTTATCGTTATAGTATCTCACTAAATTAATAAAATTTCTTAGTCCCATCATTATTAGTTTGCAAAGGTTTTAACTACGGAACAGTGTAATTATGGGTGTCAAGGATGGTGTACCAAGTTAGAGTGTTAAGACTATAACAAAAAGATGCATTATTTAGTAAAGCATGCTAGTATGTCAGTGACTTTTGTCAAATAATCGATCAAAAATAAAGAGAGCTTATAATCCTTTTTACATTATACTAACTAGGATAACGATTAACGAGGGTGTCAAATTCACGAATAGTTAGTGTGTGGTATTTAGTTCAAGTTGATTAAACAGCGCAAGTAAAATTTGATTTTTGAGGTTATTGTTGTAATAGCACATTCAAATAAGTAAAAGATGATGGATCGGCCGACACATCTCATACAAGTCTAAGCCCAAAAATCGAGCCCAATAGAAACATACATCATCATTGATCATACCCTATAAAATGCTTCTTTTTTAGCATAAAACATAAATAACATTGTAGATAATAGATATCAACGTATCAATGTTTAATAAATTAAAATTTATCATGCCTGATATTAAATATAGGGTAAATTACACTTTTCGTTCTTTATGTTTGTACCGTATTACAACGGATAGCCTTTAGCTTCAATAATCACACTCACAATCCTTTATTTGCAAAACACGTTACACTCTACGTCCTTTAGTACTAACCAGATTAAAATTTTCATTTAAGTTTATTCACTTAAGGGTATTTTGGTCAATTCATGTTTTTACTTAAATGTTTAATAAATAAAATCAAAAAAATTGCATATACACTTCATCTTCCCCAAATATTTAATCTAGTTAGTACTAAAGGACGTAGAGTGTAATGGATTTTGCAAATAAAGTATATATGTGATTTTTTGATTTTATATTAATAAACATTTAAATAAAAACATGAATTGACCAAAATACCCTTAAGTAAATAAATTTAACTGAAAATTTTAATATGGTTAGTATTAATGACGTAGAGTGTAACGTGTTTTGCAAATAAATGATTGTGACTGTAGTTATTGAAGTTAAAGACTGTCCGTTGCAATGTGGTACAAATATAAAGGATGAAAAGTGTAATTTACCCTTAAATATAAATTTTATTTTTTATAACAAAAACTATATTTGTCTTTATTAAGTGTTGTGTTAAATTTTATTTTTTAGAGTAAATTACAAAGTTCGTCCTTTATGTATGTCATATATTACAAAGTATGTCCTTTATCTTTAATAAGCTCAGAAAACATACTCAATGTTTGTAAACCCTTACAAGTTATGTCCTTTAGTCATAACACAATTAGTTTTCATGGTTAAAGTTGACTAAGTCAACCCCACATAAGGGTATTTTAGTCATTTTATCCTAAATATTATACTGAATAATCATAAAACCCCTTCTTCTCTCTCTCACCTACCCCCACCACCACCACAACTCACCTGCCACCACCATCACCACCACCACCACCACCGATAAGATCCGCTCATCTACGACGCTTCACGTCGTCACGTTGTCCGAACTCGCCGCAATCGTCTCTCTCATTGCGTCGTTCATCTATATCCTAGGGTTTTTCGGCATCGATTTCGTTCAATCGTTCATCACCACCGCACGCGACGGTTACGACAACGAAAACGAAGTAGATCTAGTAGAAGACGATTCCGAAACTTCTAAACCTAAACCTAAAGTTACAGGTATAGATCTAGTACCTTCGATTGCTTTAATTTCTGAAGAAGATGAACAAATTGTTAGATCAGTAGTTTGCGGATCTGTTCCGTTGTATTCGTTAGAATCAAAGCTTGACGATTGCTTCAGAGCGGCGGCGATACGACGGCAGGCGGTGGAGAGGATCACCGGAAGATCGTTGTTAGGATTACCGTTGGAAGGATTCGATTACAAGTCGATTTTAGGGCAGTGTTGTGAGATGCCGGTAGGATATGTGCAGTTACCTGTAGGAATCCTGATAATGGTGACGGCCAAAAAATGTCCGATGATAGAGCTGTAGATCAGGGGCATCACAAGCCAGTAGTCAATTTGAAAAACAATGTTCAAATGAGGTTCATAGACCTGGAAGTCAAGGTGAAGATATGGACATATGCAGCTCAAAATCGAAGTGGATACCTTGGGCAAACAGAGTTTTACAATTATCTGAAACTTGTAATAGTATGTTAAAGAGGGAGAGAGAGTTAAGAGAGAGAGAGAGAGAGAGAAAGAGAGAGAGTTATGAGAGAGAGAGGGGATATAATTTATTTTTTAATTCTTTTTTGTTTTAGGTATTAGAGATATTTTAAATTAATTGGTAAAATTACCAAAATACCCTTATGTGGGGTACCCTTGGCCTGATTTAACCATGAAAAATAACAGAGTTAGGGCTAAAGGACATAATGTGTAAGGGTTTGCAAACATCGAGTATGTTTTCTGAGCTTATTAAAGATAAAGGACATACTTTGTAATAAATGACATATATAAAGGACGAACTTTGTAATTTACTCTATTTTTTATAACAAAAACTATATTTGTCTTTATTAAGTGTTGTGTTTTTTCTTTTTCTTTTTAACGCCAAAGTGTTGTCTCATTCACATGACAAATCCTTTTTAGGGTTTTTCTATAACTTTTCTTGGTGCTTTTCAAGCTACAAATACCAGAGCATAGTATTCTTTTTTTTCCTAAAAAGATGACACACGACAAAAGGAAAAATCGAAAGAATATCTTATTTTGAGTTACAATTACTCATGGGAATAAGATTGGCTTTGAAAGACATTATAACTTTTTATTTTTTTCATCACATTTTTTATGGGAATAAGATTGGCTTTGAACGACATGATAACATTTTTTTCATCACATTTTTGTCACTCGTATATTACAATAACATTTTATTCTGTCAAATATTGTGTAGAGTTAATTACACAGATGGGTCTTGTGGTTTATAGTTAGTTTCACCTTTGCGTACTAACTTTTTTTAACATGTTTATGTTTTATGGTTTCATTTTTGTAACACCTTTGGGTACTAACACCAAAATTATCAATATAATAACTAAAATACACTTCCATTCTTTTTAATTTTATCAATATAACACATTTGGGGGTACTAACACATAATTTTATTTAAGTTTAAATCAATTTTACAAAAACTATTTTTTTTATTTTCATCGTTTTATTATATCTCTTAATTAACATAAAATCTATTTATTTTTTTTAATTTTTTATTTATAAATATAAATAAAAAAAAGTCAGAAAACATCCACTCCATTTTTTATTTATTAATAATATTATTAAATAATACTAAATAAATATCTAACTAATATTATGAATATATAAAAACTCTTTAAAACATAAATTAAATAATGAAACAAATGATATAATAAGTATCTATTAAAATCCATAGCAATCTTGAAAACACACGAATATAATATCTGAAAATTAGTTAAATTAATATATCAAGATATGTAGCATAATCGAGAAAAACTGCTAAAAAATAACTACAACTAATTTAATATATTTTGTAGTAAAATTGTAAAAATGTATAATCTAATCTGATTTGTTTGTTAGGATCAATTATTTAATCCCATATATTTAAAATTACAAAAATTAAAACTAAGTTTTATACATTAAACACGTATAATACACGGATTTTTAACTTAATATCTTAATAATAATTTATTTGCACATTACCAACTATTATTATACCTATTGATATTTTAATTATTTAAGATTTTGAGCAACATCTATCGTGCTAAATTATTTATCATTTCTTAAAAAAATATATATAAATATTTACTTATAAAAAATAAATAGATTTTATGTTAATTAAGAGATATAATAAAAAAAAGAAAATAAATTTTTTTTTGTAAAATTGATTTAAACTTAAATAAAATTAGGTGTTAGTACCCAAAAGTGTTACATTGATAAAATTAAAAAGAATGGAAGGGTATTATAATCTTTATATTGATAATTTTGTGTTAGTACCCAAAGGTGTTACAAAATTGAAATCATAAAACATAAACCTGTTAAAAAAAAAGTTAGTACCCAAATGTGAAACTAGCTATAAACCATATGACTCATATGTGTAATTAACTCTATTGTGTAACTGCATCACATTTCCGTCGCACGTATATTACAATAAGATTTTATTGTATCTAATAGTATGTATGTGTAACTGTATTAGGGTGGAGGGAGTGGGAGCCGGGTAGGGTTCAGTGACAACCGGCCCCGTCCGGGAACACCGCCACCCGGTTCCGGGTTTTTTTTCACCGAAATTCGGTGGGTTAGCAGTGACAACGAAGATGACGATACATAATTTTGATTTTTTCTCACAAAAAGGTTTCTACTCTCTCCCATGTCTCAAAATCGATATGTATTTCAACTTCCACTATTTTCTACATTTCATCAAGCTACGACAACGAAGATGACGATACATAATTTTGATTTTTTACTGCTATGGTTGCATTATCTATAAACCAAAGTTAAGACACCGTGTGAGTGAAGAAGGCACCGTTTGTAAGTCCAAATGAGCCAAATGAATGTTTAGTTATTATTATTATTTCTTTTTTACTTATTAAATATATATATGTATTAGAATTTAAATTAAATTAAAATAATTTAATTTTGAGAAATTTTAGTTAGAGAAAAAACTAATATGAACGATGATGTTGCACTCAACGAAATCTGGTGAAAAGATAAAGATGTAAAAAGCGACACAAAAGATCTGAACGTGTAGAATCAAGTAATTTTTATAAGCGAATAAATACTAAAAATGTGAGAATTATAATTCTTATTGTCACACGTTAAAAAATGAAAAAAAAAATACATCCTATATTACAAAGTTTGAGCCCCACATTAATGGACAAAATACTCTCATGCTGCAAAAGGAAAAAAAGCAATAAGACTATGAAGAAAAAACAATAGATATTGCCAAAAAGGCTGAAATAAACACTGAATTTGCCACTTAAACATATGATCGAGACACTTGTGAATTCATTTGCTTCCTTCCCATATTCACATATTCAATAAGACATGAGTGTGGGAAAAAAAGCTGCCATCATCATGCACAAAATAATACGTCACCATCCCACATTTGTAAAATGTTTTTCTTTTCTCAACATTTAGGAGTTAGAACAAGTACCATGGTGTGTAACAAAAGAAGAAAAAAACATATTATTATTTTTCACTATTTTTTCATCTAAACTTGTGATCAAGTTTTCTATGTTTTTAATTTGTTAACTTTACAAAGCTTGTTTGACTGATAATACAATCATGTATTTTTGTATTTGTTAAAACAAAGTGGAAGTTGTAGCGGATTTTGTGATGTTTAATGTTTAAATTAGAACTAGAATTATGTATGTGTGTGTTGCGTCATGGACACAATGAACGCAAAGCATTTATACCATAGACTGACTGCCAATGGTTGTTGCATATTGTTACTTTCGAATACATAACACTTTCATACAATATAAAGTAATAAAGTTGTTTGCTTTCCTAAAACAAAAGCCTAGTACAATGATAAGCATAATGTTTTTACAAAAATAAGAAACCCAACGACCGAATTTTTGTGTAATACAAAAACACGAACATCATAGTGTTGCAGCAAAGTCTTTTTCCAAAGACGGTTTCATCCGGTTGCAGGCACATCACCAAGGACCGTTAATGGTTATTACATATTGTTACTTTCGAATACATAACATTTTGATAGCTAGCTCGTAAACATGTTTCTTGGAGTTCCAATTGAAGTTGGAAAACGTGAATCTTGTGGTGGGATACCTCTTCATTGTGGTCAATGATGCTTTCACATTTTCACTTGACTCTTCATTGTGGGTCAGACGGTCAGTGATGATATCGTGTTTCCTTGCACCTGTACATATTGGCCTCTATTACTGACTGCATCATTAGCTATGCAAGGAAAGCTGTCAAATCCATTTCTTTGAATTTCACTTGAAGTTAGAAAATGTAAATCTTGCATATGGGTACATTGAGTTGATGTTTCCAATATATCATCCATCACATATTAGTGAGATGAAACATATACTGAGTTTGATATAATTCTGTAGGCAACAACATTAAAACCAAATTTAAAACAACAATTTCGATACAATGCAAGCAGCCAAAAAAAAAAAAAAGAATAAAAAAAAGACTAACCTTATAAGCCAGATGTGAAGCAAAAAAAGGATAAAAAAGGACTAACCTTATAAGCTAGATGTGAAATCCGTATCTAGGACACCTCATATCCAAAGGTTGTCTTGGAATTGTGTGTGTCGGTTGACCTACAAAATTAATAATTAATTATCTATTAAAATAACTAAAAAGATGTAACAAATAAAACAATAAGTAGTACGCTTACCATGATGTAATCAACTCCGACACACGCATCCTAGGCCGGCGTGTGAATCTGAAATACGCACCTAACTCGGTAGGCAATAAGGAAATAACGAATCAACCAAGCAAACACAGTTCTACAAAAGGTGTAACAGCCTATTGCATAAAAGGAAAAAAAATGTATAAATTACACACCAACAGAAGTCCAACATAAACTAAAAAATGTTATCAACAATTATCAGTCACAGTTGATCATAGGCTTAGATTTAAATAGACGTGGTTGCTTATTAAAAGTCTTCTCATATGCCTAAAGTAAAGAGCCTAATCAAGACGATCAAACAACATACGACACGCCGATCGGAAATACTAAGCGACAGTCACCGGAAAATCAAAATCACTAAGACATAAACCCACCAAAGAAAATCGTAAACCTAGGAATACCCAAAAACCAACACGATTAAACAACATACGGCAACAAATAAACAGAATACTTACCTACAGTCACTGGAAGATCGCTGAAGAAAATGCAAGAAAAGCAACCTACGTGTAGAGAGAGAGAGAAAGCGTAAAAGAGTAACAAGCGATGAGGGATCAACCTTTTAAACCCACCACTAACCTAAAAGGTACAAAACTAGAAACCTAAGGAACAAACCACCTAAAGCAAGTAAAACCAACAAAGCAAAAGATACAACCAACAATACACACAAATCTTGTGAATTAACATTACATAAATACCTTTTTACGTGATATAAACTTACGCTGCAATGTTTGTTTGGATAATACAATTTCCTATACAACACTCGTTCATTTACTAACTAACAAGTATTCTGTTGTATTAAATTTATATTTTCCTTTATCATTTAGAGTTAATTACATAGCTAGTTCCTGTGGTTTGCACAAAATAACATACTTAGATACTAATAATTTAAAATCACCTTCTAGGGTATTAACTTTTCATTTTGTAACGTTTGGAGGTATTAACTTCTAGGGTATTAACATAGTTAGTCCCTGTGGTTTGCACAAAATAACATACTTGGGTACAAATAGAATGTGATTTTAAACCTACAAATAACGTTAATACCTCCAAACATTACAAAATGAAGAGTTAATACCCTAGAATGTGATTTTAAACTATTGGTACCTAAGTATGTTACTTTGTGCAAACCATATGGACTTTTTTTTTTTTTTTTGAACGGCCAACAAACTCAATCCCGAGCACTCTCGGGGCACCCACTGGACAAACGGAGTACTCCGAGAGTAACCCGAGTCCACCACCAATTCCGGGGAAAACCCGATAATCCACCCGCCCGTAGGCACGACGGTGAAATTACCGGTAAAACCCGTTTGGCTCAAGGATCCAACCCAGGTTTCCCTGGGTCTCCTATCATTGCCCACCAGTGCCTCACTCTGCACCAAGTGGGAGTCGAACCTGCATCTCTCAAGAGAAATGCAAGCCCTCCACCACTTGATCTAGAGATCATTGGCAAAAAAAAAACCACATGGACTAACTATGTAATTAACTCTATCATTTATTATAAATTATAAATTAAAGTAGATCAATTTAAATTTTTTTCTTCTTATTGAAAAAAACCAATGAAGTGAACACGTTTTAAGCCTATTACAACTACATTGTTAAGGCTTTTTCTATCGTTTGTACGAGCGTGCTGAAACCGACTGTGTTCCTGCAATCCTGCTCGCCAAAACACGCGATAAAACGATAGATGTTATAACACAAGAGCACACTGAAATCTGAATCATACTCGCTACATGTGAAGTGTTATGCAAAAAGAGGAGGACCACAACCACAACCTACAACACAGGGACTAATATTAACACATACAAAATACTACAAGCTCTTAACTGCAACAAATTCAAACAAGAACAAAGCCGTTTCAACCTTGACTCCATTTGTCTTTCACATGTGACTTTTGTCAGCATCTCTGCTCACCATTTCAAATCCTCACTCACTCTCTTCATTACTTCATCACCAACCCCAAAACCCACAAATTCTTTCACCAAAACAACACAATGCACCCCCTCTCTCTCCTCCTTTCTCTCTCTACCCTCATTCTTGTTCTTCTTTCCAACCCACTACAAACCCTAGCCAAAAATGAACTTACCCACAATAAAGAACTTGAAATCTTGTTAAAAATCAAATCTTTTTTGGACCCAGATGGTCAAACTTTAAGTTCTTGGAGTTCAAATGGTACTAGTTACTGTGCTGGGTCATTTGAGGGTGTTGCTTGTGATGGGTTGGGTCAAGTGGTGAATATTTCTCTTCAGGGTAAAGGGCTTTTGGGTCAGATACCTTCTGAGATTGGTCAGCTTCAAAGGTTGTCTGGGTTGTATTTGCATTTTAATGGGTTGCATGGTGAGATTCCTAAAGAGATTGGTGAGTTGACTCAGCTCACTGATTTGTATCTCAATGTGAATAATCTTTCTGGGCAGATTCCTACTGAGCTTGAGAAAATGGATAATCTTCAAGGTTAGTTTTTTTTTTTTTGGGGGATTTTGTTTAAATGATGGTTTTAAAGTTATAGACTTGATTAATGCATCTATACATAATAGACTCATAATGTATTAATGTAGCCCTTTTTAGTGGAATTTGGATCTTTTAAATATTTATTTGCATTTAAAGTAGGTATAATCATTTATGTGTGTATAATCAGTTGGCCACCCCAATGAGGGTTCGGAAACACAACCGTAAGGTCGTGGGTTCGATCCTGAGGGGGGGAGGGTTTACCCACTTCGTGGGGTTCCCGCCCGGGTTTGTTCTCCGGGTTCGGGTCGGTTTGGGGCTCTGAGGTACACCCACGGGCAGTATCCATCCTCGATCATGCTTGGACGCTGGCCGGTTCGAACTCACGTCGTTTGGGAGGGCATCACCTGCCTCCACCGCTGAGACACTCACCTTTCAAAAAAAAAAAAAAAAAACCTTCAACTGAAGCTCGGGCCCATTTATGTGTGTGTGTTTTTTTTTTTTTTTTTTTTTTTTTTTTTTGCAGTAAAAAAAAACTGAAATGTTTTTGTTTAATACCTATTTGGATTTTGGATATTTATTTGCAATTAAAGAAGGTTATATGTGTGTCAATTAGGGATGTAACAACTCAAGCCATAAAAGCTTAAATTGCTCCCAACCTAAAAAAATAAGCTTATTTAAGAAATGGGCCCGAGCTTCATGTCGAGCTCTAGCCTGAACGAACGAGCTTATTATTTATATAATTTTATTTATTATATTAATAATATAGGGGATGGTTCAAATGAAAACCACTTTTAACGCGAAAACTCGAAAACTAACTAAAAAAAGCCTAAAAAACACACAAAATTTTTTTTTTTTTTCAATTTTTTTAATAAAAATCGCTGGTTTTTATATATAAAAAAAAATTTTTTTGTGTAGTGCACATGTGTAATAATACACATGTGTAGTACAGATACACATGTGTAGTATTACACATGTGCACTACACAAAAAAAAAAAAAAATTTATATAAAAAAACCTGCGAAATTTGGTTTTGCAAAAAAAAAAAAAAAAAAAAAAAAAAATTTGTGTGTTTTTTAGGCTTTTTTTAGTTAGTTTTCGAGTTTTCGCGTTAACTAGTGGTTTTCATTTGAACCTTCCCCTAATAATATATTTAGATAAAAGCTAGTACTCCTAGTAGTATTATGTATAAAACTATCATAAAAAATAACTAAATCTATACTATATAATAAAAGAAACCACTTTGAGTACACTTGTCATCATATTAGACCATGTATAATTATTTTTATATTTAATTAAAATATACTATTTTAAATACAAAATTAAAATTTGAATATACTCGTGTTTAATATTATTCATGCATTCAAATTCTTAAAATTTGAATCTATCTTTTATCAAACCATACACTTCCATCCATTAATTACATCTAGGATTAACGTATGATTCTTTTTTTCAATATTTTAATCACCATATTGTATACCAATTGAACTTCTATATATTATTTACGAGATCAATATTTTTTTAAAAATAAATTAAACATTCACTCAAAATTAGTTAACTGAACATTAAAAAGTAAATAATAACTATCATAAATTGAATATCCACTTAATAATTCTTAAGTATATGGTGATTATTTTGAGCAGTAGCGGAACTAGAATATTAACTCAGGGGTATTCCAAATTTTTTTTTCACCGTGCAATCGTACAATATTAAAAAAAAAAACTACAGTAAATAAATAAAGTAAAACAAATACATAATAGATTTGTCCTCTTCTTTTTTCATAGATTGAAATCGTTCTATCACATCGTGGTCTCTTACTTCACGTAAAAAATCCTTTTTGACCACACAAACCATAGTATTGACCGCACAAATCAATATTTTTTTAAAAATAAATCGAACATTCACTCAAAATTAGTTAACTGAACATTAAAAAGTAAATAATAACTATCATAAATTGAATATTCACTTAATAATTCTTAAGTATAATGTGATTATTTTGATTTTTGAGTGAAGTGATAAGTTAGTTGGATTAATGTTCGTGTATATATAAATACTAATTATTTTTAATTATAATCGAACATTCACTAAATAATTCTTAGCTGATGATTGTTTTGAATGAAGTGATAACTTAGTTGGATTAATGTTCATGTATATATAAATATTATTCAAAATATTAACCATACAGTTAAAGATTTAACTTTTTTTATTATTTAGTAAACAATATTACATTTATTCAATCCGTGTAATACACATGGCTTTAAAGATATAATTTTTTTTTGTATATAAAACTACATTTATTCAACCAGTATAATACACATGGTTCTTATAGATATAAAACTTTTATTATTTAATATATAAAATTACATTTATTAAAATTGTGCAATAAATGAGGTTTTTAAAGATATATTGTTTTATTATTTAGTATATAAAATTTACTTATTCAACCCGTGTAATACACGGGGTTATAACCTAGTTATGTTATATATAAAGGAACTGTATAACAAATGCATATAACTAGTTAATAAACAACAAACGATCCGAGCCCGAGGCATCTCGAGCTTGAAATACTACTCATGATCAGAGCTCGAGCTCTAGTAAGCTAAGCCGAGCTTAAGCCAAGTTGGATACAGGCTTGGGCTCGACTCGGCTTGTTTACATGGGCGAAGCTTTTAGGGGGGGGGGGGGGAGGAGGGCGGCTGACCCCCGAGCTTTTCGCTCAGTAGTGGAGAGCATGTAGTTTTTGTATATAAATTTTTTGGTATGTTTTCGACCCCCGGTTTTTTTAGAAATTTTTAGGTTTGGTGACTTCCGCCTCGGTCGGAAATCTCAAGCTTCACCACTGCTTGTTTACACTCGGTGTTAATAAATATGAGTATGAGTGTATTAAGTAAATAAATAAATAAGATAAATATCTATCATAATTAAAATTCCTGCATGTTTGTATGAATTGGTTAACATTAAGTGACATGTCAGGAAGAAAGAATCAATGTTTGGTTAACCAGTAGAAGTTCTCTAATCCAAAACATGTTACAACTCTCGATACATAATTTACAAGTCACCATACATGCATTATTCTGGGTCAGGAAGTTTCAAAATCTAGAAAAAAGAGTTACCCAATTGTTTTCTTGTAAAAATTTGGTTTCTTGGAAGCTGAGAATCAAATTTCTTTAAATTGTCTTGATATTATAATTAAAAAACGAAAAAGAAAATCATGTGTTGCCTTGATTCCAACAATGTTGTCGTGTTACAAGATTCGTTTTTGGATAGGGGTGTACAAGGTTCAAGGTTGGACCCAAGCTAGATCTATTTTGTAGGGTGTGAATTTCTAATACGAAAACATGACACAAACAAATTTGTAGATTTGGGTTTAGTATAAACGAGTTTGGGTCAATTTCGGGTGGGTCGTGTTCCTGTCAACTGCCTGTCAACTGATGGGTTTGTTGGTTGACCCGTTTATCCCTTTTGTTTTTGTTTTTTTTTTTATATTTTTAAAAGAGTAAACTGCCAAAATGGTCCCTAAGGTTTGGTCACTTTTGTCACTTTAATCCAAAACTTAAACCCTTTGAATCTGGTTCCCTGTGGTTTCAATTTTATTGCCATTTTCATTCAAAAGCAAAATCTGGTCGGATTTTTTAGTTTGTTATAATAAAACGTTAAAAGACCATTTTGCCCTTCATTAAAAGGGAGGAAAAATACAAAAAAAAAAACTAGATGTTAACTGAAAAATCTGACCAGATTTTGATTTCGGATGAAAATGGCAACAAAATTGAAACGACATGGACCCATATTCAAAAGGTTTGAGTTTTGAACTAAAGTGTCAAAAGTGACCAAACCTTAGGGACCATTTTAGCAGTTTACTCTTTTTAAAATGTGTTTTATGTCATAAATTAAATTGATTGGAAAGATCTGATTTTATAATTTAAATGTAATATTTTATATGCAATTTTAAACTATAAAGTATTAATATGCGAAAAATAATAAATTAAAAAGCAGTGTTAAGCGGGCCGTGCTCATGTAAAATTTTCAGATTCATGTCGAGTTAGACCCATCAACCTGCAAACACGACCCGTTTTGCAAAACCATATGATTTGTGAATCCTTAAGTGAAAGATGTGGGTCCCGTTTGCATTTAAAAATTTTAAGAACAAATCCTTAATCTTATCAAACCATATAATGTGCCTAACGTTGTATTTTTATTATATTCTATAGTTTTGCAACTATGTTACAACCAACTGAATGGAAGCTTGCCTACACAACTTGGTTCTCTAAAGAAGCTAACCGTCCTTGCTCTTCAATACAACCAACTAACCGGTGCAATCCCCGCTACACTCGGGAATTTAGGGACGTTACAGCGGTTAGACTTGAGCTTTAATCGCCTCTTTGGCTCGATCCCATCGACAATAGCAGACGCACCGTTGTTACAAGTGTTGGATGTGCGAAACAATACGCTTTCAGGCAATGTCCCGTTAGGTAATTATACTTTATGTTTATATGTTTGTTTAAGGGTGTGAATTTCTTACATGACCCGATTCGAACCTAACACGAAATTCGTGGGTTTGGGTTTAGTCTAAGCGGGTTCGGGTCAGTTTCAGGTTGAACCCGCGAACCCGTTTAGCTAAACGGGTCGGGTTTGGGTCAACACGTTTAACCAGTATTATATTTTTTTACAATATGTTTTACGTCGTAAATTAAACTGCGTGTGTATTTTATGCCATAATTATAACTTAAAAAGAGAAATTGACATAAGATTTTAAATTTAAATGTAGTTGTATATATTAATTTTGTGTGTATTTGTAGTAAATTTTTACTTTAATATATTAATTTTCTGAAAAAAAATTAAAATATAAAAAAAAAAATCGGGTTGAACGGGTCGTGTTCGGGTCAATCTGCGAATATTTGGGTCGGGGTCGGATTCGTCTAAAATTTTCGGGTTAGGGTAGGGTTGAACCGGCCAACCCACGAAGATGACCCGTTTAGCACCCCTAACTTTGTTGATTCATTGAAACATAGTTATACTTTTCTAATTATTTTTTTTTATTTTCGAAGTTTTGAAGAAACTTGACGAAGGATTTCAATATGCAAACAACCTAGAACTATGCGGATCCGGTTTCGCGGATCTAAAAGTATGCAATGCGTCTTTTGATCCTGAAAGTCCTAATAAACCCGAGCCGTTTGGACCGCAGTCGAAAGGACTCACACCCAAGGCCATTCCACAGTCTGCAAATGTAACCAACGATCAGTCAAAGTCAACGAATGCAGGACTTGCTGCTATACTCGGAGCCGTGTTGACCACCATGTTATTAGTCGCCGGAATCTTTACTTTCATTTGGTATCGCCGGAGAAAACAGAGGATCGGGACCGCCTTTGAGTCATCCGATAGTCGAATTAGTACGGATCAGTATCAAGTCAAAGAAGTAGCCAACAGAAGAAGTGCTTCACCTCTCATAAGCCTCGAGTACTCAAACGGATGGGACCCGATGTCAAACGGTCAAACGGGAAGCGGGTTCTTGCAAGATATTCCCGAGAGCTATGTGTTCAACGTCGACGATGTTGAGTCAGCAACTCGGGTTTTTTCCGACACGTATTTGTTAGGGAAAGGCAGTTTTTCGGCTACTTATAGAGGGATTTTACGTGACGGGTCTATAGTTGCTATTAAACGAATTGCGAAAACGAGCTGCGTGTCGGATGAAACCGAGTTTTTGAAGGGGTTAAAGATGCTAACGTCATTGAAACACGAAAATCTTCTTCGGTTACGAGGTTTTTGCTGTTCGAAAGGTCGGGGTGAGTGTTTTTTTATCTATGATTATGTAGCTAAGGGAAACTTGTTGCAGTATCTTGATGTTAAGGCTAAAACAGCACCCGTGAATGTTCTTGATTGGTCGACTCGGTTTTCGATTATCCAAGGCATTGCTAAAGGTTAGTCACTATAATCCATTTTCGTGTTTGATGTTTAGTTTCTGAATTTGAGTAAAGTACAGTGGTACCTGTGGTTTACCAAAATTTTAGATTTGGTCCCTAACTTTTCAAAAGTACACAAATGGTCCCTACGGTTTGCACTTTGTAACGCATTTAGTCCCTAGCTTTTTCAAAGAGTACATGAATGTCCTTGTGGTTTGCACTTTGTAATGCATTTAGTCCCTAACTAGAACATGCTAAAACCTTTAGATTTGTTGGCTGGGGACTAAATGCGTTACAAAGTTCAAACCACAGGGACCATCCCTGTACTTTTGGAAAACTAGGGACCAAATCCAAAATTTTGATAAACTACGAACAATACAGTAATCTTTGAATTTTGATGTTTGATTTGTTTTGTGTTTGTTGTTTTAGGTATCGAGTACCTACACGAGATCAAAGGAAACAAACCGGCTCTCGTTCATCAAAACATAGCAGCCGAGAAAGTGCTTATCGATCACCACTACACACCGTTGCTCTCGGGTTCAGGCCTCCACAAACTACTAGCCGACGATATCAGATTTTCGACTCTCAAAGCCAGTGCTGCAATGGGATACCTTGCTCCCGAGTACACAACAACGGGCCGGTTTACCGATAAAAGTGACATTTACGCGTTCGGGATGCTCGTTTTCCAAATTATCTCGGGAAAAACAAGAATCGGTTCATCCATTCGTCAAGGTGCCGAGTTGTGCAAGTTTGAAGATTTTATGGATGCTAATCTTGACGGTAAATTCTCCGAGTCTGAGGCTGTTTTGCTCGGGAAAATTGCATTGTTGTGCACTCACGAGTTTGCAAGCTCGAGGCCTACAATCGTGACCCTGGTTCAAGAACTAAGTGGTGTCGGTTCTACCCATTGATTCACTAACCGATAGTTATTATGTTCAAGAACTAAGTGGTGTCGGTTTTACATATTGAAAGGTAATAAAAAAAAAGTGAATACAAATGTTGCAGTTTTTCATATGCTCTTGTTTACTAGGATGGAATATTTAGGTGGAAGGTAACAAATGATGCTTAATCTTTACGTTGATGGTGATATGGAGTTCATCCATGATTTACCAGACACGTATTTGGAGCAACTAGACACACAGAAGTGAGCTAGAAAATGGTTTAAAACTCAAAAGGGACCCAATTTCGCCATCTAGAGCTCCGATTTTGAACTCAAGGTTTTCCCTGATTTTAGTTATTTTCGTTGGCTTGTAAAAACGTATGGATCTTGAATTAAATAATTATACATTTATTTAGGCTGTAAACTTGGAGGGAGCCTTATTATTGACAAGAGGTTCATAACGAAGAAGACTTGCCACTAATAAGGTTTTGTTGCTAATGAAGAAGACTTGCCACTGAAGGAACCACTAGCGCTTGCGTCTAGTCGCTCATGGGCTAAGTTACCTCTCATGGTAACTTATAACTGATGAAGAATCCGTGGAACTTGCCCCTGATGGCAAGTTACCATCTGATGAAAATAGAAGGGACTTCCCACCAATCTGGTGAAGATTGATAAAGATTTCTCGTTAAGGAATAAGAGATCCCACATGTCAGTCTATCATTGGAATAAGACAGTCAGTTAAGATGTTATACGTAATTATCACTTATGTATATCTCAACAAGATTATGAATACACGAGTCCGCATTGAATTTATTGCCACTTGACCCCATAGCTTCTTGGGTCAAGCAGTTAAGTGTGAATTCGGTGTGTCAACATATGTGTGCATATTTTAGAGGAAATCTGCAAGTAACCCTATCCGTAGCTAGAGTGTTAGCTAGGAAATCGCCTGTAATTTTTTCTTGTATTATGAAACATTCAATTTTTATTAATACCTTGTGCTTAAAACAGTATTACCTGAAATATCTATTAACTAATATTCCATTGCAAACTAACTAATAATCGATCTAGGGTATTTGCTAAGTCTTAGTTTGACTGTGATCCACTCAAAGTCAATCTCCCAACAAATTTGTGTCCTAGAACATGTAATTCTCTTGCAATATCTCTTATAAAGTTTACACAAATATTGTCCATTCATGGATCCAGTATCCAGAAAGCAATGAGGTAACAGAACAAAAGAAATCAAAAAAAGTCAAAGCTGAATGAAAAAAAAATTATCAATAGATCATAAAAACCAAACTCATATCAAGAAATTTATAATAAAAAGAAAATAAAAAAAAACACAACAAGTCAACCTTCAATCAAGAAACATCATAACGTTTAAACTAATGTGTTCTATTTATTTGATGCCATGAAATGATACAAAAGTCCAACCAAATAAATTTTGCTCTATTAGTCACGAATCCAACACTACTACTACTACAATAAATTACATTCGCGCTAGTTAACAAGAACGCAAAGTTCTCAAATGAAGACCACGATGGACCACAAAAACTTGTTCATCGTGTGAGATCCCTCTTTCCTCCTTACTTGATGCAACATCATATACCAACAGTTGAAAACAAGATAACTTGTTTTCATAAAGTGCAGGATTAACAAATCAATCATGCGAACATATCGAAACGAATAAGAATTCAAGAACAAGTTTACCACTTTTTGCCTCAATGATCACTCTTCTTTCCCGAACCATAATACTTCTCATACCATCTAACAAACTTCTTCAACCCCGTTTGAAGATCCGTCGTTGGTTTATACCCAAACTCCCTTTGCACCAAACTAATATTCGCATGAGTAAACGGGACATCACCATTTCTAGGCAACTTCATCACACGTCGTTTCGCTTTCACTTTCAACTTCTCCAAAATACTAACAAGATCCGAAACAGGCACAGGCGAAGTATTCCCTAAATTAAAAATTCTAAACTGTGCAGCCCCTTTTTTTCTTCCCACCACTTCCTGTACATGTACTCTTTTCAGCAGTGTCTAAGGCACCTATACAACCCTTTACAATATCATCAATATATAAAATCACGCGCAACGGTCCCATGATTACTCGACTCAAAAATGGGAATCGGTTTTCGTTTTCAAGATATCTTTAGTAAAGAAAAAATAAGCCATATCCAGTCTACCCCAGGGTCCATAAACCGTAAAGAACCTTAAACCCGTTAAAGACAACCCGTAAATGTGATTAACTGATTATACGTATGCGCGATTTCTTCACCCGCTTTCTTCGTTGCAGCGTATAGGCTCGCGGGTTGATCCGTTCGGTCTTTTTCTGAAAAGGGTACTTTTGTATTCAACCCATAAACAGAACTAGAAGATGCCCAAACAATAACAGCCTGTGGATTTGCATTTTTGCATACTTCAAGAACATTAACAAAACCCGCAATGTTACTATAAATATATGATTTTGGATTCTGCATTGCGTATCTAACACCAGCTTGAGCAGCTAAATGCATCTCATGAGTAAAATGTATTACCTCAAAGAGTTTGGTCAGCAGAATAGTGTTGTCCATGTCCCCTTCCACAATGAAAATCCCATTTTTTCCAACAAATGTTGACGCCCTTTTGTGGGCAGGATCGTAATAATTGTTACAATTGTCTAACCATAAAACGTAGTCGACACAGCGTTTCAAGGCGGCACTGACGTGGATTCTGACGAAACCGGCTGCTCAGATGCCCAAAACAGGGTACCCTGTTTTCAATCGGATGTTGACTGATGAATAGACTGTTTTTTTCCCATCTGGCTCCCTATACACACACAGCTCCCAGTTTAACATAATCCAACAGAAAGTGAGTGGCCATGTAAAAGATAGTGATATGAGAAATGTAACCTAGGACACAAAAAGTATTAAGGCATTGTATATTAATAAAATAAATAGTAAAAAGTAATCTAATTTAATAAAATGAAAATGTGGATATTGAAGAACCTATAGGGTTTGTATGGATAACAGCTAACAACTAACTGAGCATTAGCAGACTAAAAGATCCAAATGTATCCCAAAGATATAGTCAAATTAACAGATTAAGTGAACATTTTCTATAATAAAAACACATAAACTTTCCTGAAAAAGGAACAGGTCAGCAGGTCACTCGTTCAAGGGTATGTGAAATTTATACATATATAAACATGAGTCTAGGTATATATCAACATCCATACAAACCTGTTATTTACAAACTATTTTTCTTTGAATCAATTAAATCAAAAACCTTGACTTTTAGCTTCAAGAACCCTAATTTAGTACTCATCCCCAATTTAGACATGAAAAATGATCTACCGGATGCTACAACATGAATGTCGATCTAGTATACAAAAGAAGCTCAGCAATACACATGATCAAAAGGGGGTTGCGGCGCAGCTTGTTGCCCGTTTACCTGCCACTTGTTTGTAATTTGCTAATTTGGAATTATAAGAAGTTATAAATTTTATTAAAAAAAAAAAATTCTGTTTTTATTAAAAAATTCTGTTTTTACACACAAAGTCATGAAGAAAAAAAACGAAGCCAGTTGACCCAAAGCAGTAAAACAAGTTGAAAAAAGTCAAAGTCAATTTAAGAGTTTTTATGCTCCCTCAGTTCAGCTAGAATACTGTCTATCAAAATGATGAAAAAATTATAAACTAAAAGAAATAATAACTTATAAAGTTTAGACAGAGTGAAATAGCAAGCATGCATGTTCTCCTTCTCCAAACCCCACAACTAAATTTATATATATAAAAAAAACATTTCATCTTTAGAGAACTGAAAACTTTTCTGAATTACACTTGCTAAACAAACAAAAAGTGGCTATACACCAGTGGAGGCCAGAAACGGGTTGGTTAATTCGGGTCAAAGGGATAATGTTGACCAAGAAATATTCTAATTTATTCAGATATACATGTAAGCCTATTTGTTATCAAGTAATCGCTAATTTCTTTGTGGGTTCTCAAATAAGAAGCCAGCTTAACTAACTTTTTTAGTGTTTGGTTAAAAAAAAGTGACTTTGGTTCTTACTTTCAATTCCAGATTATCTAATCTATACTATATAATAAAAGAAACCAATTTTGGGACACTTGTCATCATATTAGGCCATATCTTATGAATAATTATTATTTAGTTTAATTAATTAATCTCTTCTAATTAATTATAGATAACCCTCCTATTAAATATTATTTAGTTTAATCTTTTATAGATAACTATTATTTAGTTTAATTTTAATTTAATCTCTTCTAGAAAAAAATTCATAATTATTTATTAATGAAACATATTTTTTTAATAAATTATCTAACCATAAATTTTAAAATTTTATATTTTTTTAATTATATATAATACTGAACGATGTATCATGGAAGTTTTTTGCCATTTTGTTTTTTTTTATCGTATGCTAATAACTCATAATATAAAATATAATACTGAAACGATATATCATGGAAGTTTTTTTGCCATTTTGTTTGTTTATTATCATACAATAATAACTCATAATATAAATATAATATTGAACGATATATCATACAGGTTTTTTGCCATTTTACAACAGTTATTCATGATATATTGTGTATTTTATAACCCAAACGCAGATTATAATTCTTTTATGTAACCATATTTTTTTAATAAATTATCTAACCATAAATTTTAAAATTCGTTTGACGAAAAGGGAACACACTCAAATATCTTATTTATTTATTTAGGTGAATTTAATTATTGTCTATTAGTTTATTTTAAGAAATTTATACATAGTTAGGTTCAATATTTGTTTTGTCATATTATTATCATTAAATGAAATATATAACTTGATTGTTCGTACTTAGGTCTTAATTTGTTTGTCATGTTATTATAACTAAATATATAACTTGATTGTTATTACTAACCACCTATAGTGTTCATTTATTTTTTTTAAATTAGAGATTAAATTCAAAATTTTGATAAATCACAGGGATCATCCATATACTTTACTCAATATATTATTTTCATAATTTATTACTATCTAACTTTAAATATATATATATATATATATAAATATACTAGGTTAGAACCCCGTGTATTACACGGGTTCAATAAATGTAATTTTATATATTAAATAGTAAAAAGTTATATCTTTATGAACCCCGTATATTGTACGCGTTAAATAAATATAATTTTATATATCAAATAATAAAAAAAAGTTATATCTTTAAAAACCATAAAAAGTTATATCTTTAAAAACCATGTGTATGACACAAATATTAAATAAATGTAATTTTGTATACTAAATACAAAAAACGTCGTATCTTTAAAAAACCCGTGTATAATCGGGTTGAATAAATCTACCAAATAATAAAAAATTACATCCTTAAAAACCCTGTATATTATACGTGTTGAATAGATCTAAAAAAGAGTTATATATTTAAAAACCATGTGTATTACACAGATTAAATAAATGTAATTTTGTATACTAAATACTAAAAACGCCGTATCTTTAAAAAACCCGTGTATAGTCGGGTTGAAAATTTACCAAATAATAAAAAAAAATATCCTTAAAAAACCCCGTGTATTACACGTGTTGAATAAATCTAATTTACATAGCAAATGATAAAAAATTATATCTTTGAAAACTTCGTGTATTACACGGGTTATATAAATGTAACTTTGTATAGTAAATAATAATAAAAAAAAATTTTAAAAGCCCTGCGTTTTACACCAATTGAATAAATATAATTTTGTATACCAAATAATAAAAAAATTATATTTTTTTATAAATTAGGATAACATTTAATATTAATTTATTATTTATATATTTAATATAAGATAAGTAGGAAAGAGAGTTATTTGCTTTAAAAATATATTAAATTAATAATTTAGATTTGAGGATAATATTTAATTAAAGTATGATAAGATTTAATATTAATTTATTATTTATTTAGTTAATATAAGATAAGTATAGATTTGAGAATACCTTCAATGAATGAATGACACATGTCTAAAACTTGGTTTCTTTTATTATAATAGATATATATATATATATATATATATATATATATAACAAAATGTTGCTATACGTCGCTAAAATCAAGCTAAAAATCTAATAATTATGTAAATATTTTTTGGATTCAAATTATTTTCGGTAATGTGCGAATTATAATTGTAACGTTTTATTTCTAATTAAATATAATTTAATACGTAAATACAATAATAAGCATTATATAATATAATATATTTATTTTTGTATCATTTTCAAAGATTACATGTTTCTTTGATGAATTTTATAACAGTAACATACATCATCTTTATATTAACTCATTTATGTTAATTTGGTATATAAACGTCTTCATCTTTGGTTTACATTTACAAGAAATATTTATTATATAGTTTAGATTGTTCACCCCGTGTAACACACGGGGAACTAACCTAGTGTCTAACTAAAAAAAATAGTTAAAAAATTATACCCTTTCTTCTAAAGTTCTAATGCGGTAGTGTCGATCACATGAAAGTGTACTCTTAAAAGAAGGTAAACATATCTACAGATGCAATGTTATTATTGTTATAACCCCTTTCTCTAATGCCAATACCATCCATAAAGTGTATTTAAGTTTGAATGCATGAAAATGAAGAACCAGCCTCTACAACCTGAGCCTCTTCTGAAATTGAGTCTTCATGCTCTTTGGTTGCCAATTTCAAGTCAACCTCTACCTGTGGCTTGACTTGATTCGAGTCTTTAATATTTTCTCAATTCTCCTTCCTCCCAATCTGCAAGCTGAAAAAATTAAACAAAAAAGCTTTAACAAGCTTAGTTATAAAAAGAACAAAATACCCAAAGCCATCATCTGATGTGCTAAACAAATCAACAACCTGAGATCTGCTCCAAAACGCCACATAGTTAAACACTGAAAACAAAGTCGTTTTAGAGTTAAATGCTTGGTTGGTCCCTGTGGTTTGCAAAAATTGCAGACTTGGTCCTAGTGGTTTACTAATTACGTGCATGGTACCAAAACTTGTCAAAAATGAACTCGCTTGGTCCCCAGCCCTAACATCAGTTAAATATCTCTGTTAAAACACCCCATGTGCTTGGCACGTGAGGTTAATTTGGTCATTTCAGTCCAGCCCATTATAAAAAAAGTTAAATACCTGGTTGGTCCCACCCCACCCCCAGGGGCGGACCTAGCATATAAGAAGGGGCAACCTCCGCTACGGCTTGGCGCTCCGGCGGTAGTGTAAAATTAGTGTAAATTTTGGAAAAATTTGACGTTTTTACGATTTCGTTATAGCTTTTTTATAAAACGTTACGGCTTGGCGGATTTTCTAGATCCGTCACTGCCCACCCCCTTTTTCTTCCCCAAACGGCCAAACCACCACCACCGTCTGTACTTTCTGGCCAAGTACCACCACCATCAAACAACAAGTTCAAACCTAACTTCTAACAGAACACGATTCAAAATCAAAGTTAACCTAAAACGACAATCACCGATCACATAACTATGGAACAAAGAGCATCTGAACACACAATTTCATCCACACAACAGTCACACACAGTTTAAACCTAACTTCTGACATCACGAACAAATCAAAATTAACCTGAAACAAGAATCATCGAGCACATAGCTACCAAACAAAGCGATACAAACAGCATCTAAACACACAAACTTACTCAGCTTCATCCACAGAACAATCAGACACAGTTTAACCCTAACTTCATACAAAACAAACGAATCGAAATCAAAGTTAACCTCAAAGAAGAAAAATGTTAGCGGAGTTGAACGGTTCAGAAGATACCGTTGAATCGGAGTTTGATCGATCGAGATTGCGTTGACGGAGCTGCAGATTGATTCTGTAGTTGAATTTATTGGTGAGACAAGGATAAAAGGATGAAGATAGAGAGAGAAAGAAGAGAGAGAGAGACGAAGAAGACCAAGTTCCTTTTCAACTATCATGGCCGGAAAGTATAGACGGTGGTGGTACTTGGCCAGAAAGTACAGTGGTGGTGGTTTGGGGAAGAAGAAGGGGTGGGACCAACCAGGTATTTAACTCTTTTTATAATTGGCTGACTGAAATGACCAAATTACCCTCACGTGCCAAGCTCATGGGATGTTTTAACAGAGATATTTAACTGATGTTAGGGTTAGGGACCAAACGAGTTCATTTTTGACAAGTTTTGGTACCAAGCGTGTAATTAGTAAACCACTAGAACCAAGTCTGCAATTTTTACAAACCACAGGGACCAACCAAGCATTTAACTCAAAAATGAAACAAAAAGTTAAGAGGCATCTTTCATTGAGGTATTATAACAAACACCTGGTGTGCATGTAAACTCCATTGCTAAAACCTCTTCCAAAACAAACAAAAACAAAACAAATAAATGTACAACTGCGCAACATACGTCCCCAATTTCACATCCTACGGTACGGACTGAACACCAAACACCCTCTAGTTCATAAATCAACCACAAAAAAACACGAACAAGAAAACCCTAGTCACAATAGCAGAAGTTTACGATTAACCCACAAAGGGGGCAAAGATTAAAATCAAAACAGTAACTAAAACGGAGGTATAAATGACTTTTTGGGACAGTGATTATGGTGGTTCGAACGCACGCACCTGATGTGAAGAACAAATGCAACAGATTAGAAGGATCAATCAACTGAATCTCTCCTCCAGTCCAGCAGTCTTTTTCTCATCCATACCAAACTCGACTGGAACAACAGGGAAGGGAAAAGACGTACGGTGTTTAACAAGCTGGCGGGCTGTTCATGAGCCGAGGCAAGCTCGGGTCGGCTCGATTATAAACCGAGCTGGCTTGGCTCGGCTCGGCTCGGATTTGAAACCGAGCTGAAAATCTAAGCTCGGGCTCGGCTTGGTTTTAAACCGAGCTGGCTCGGCTCGGCTTGGTTTGGCTCGATTTTAAAAATAAAAATTAATGCATAGCTCTCAAAATTCAGTATTCTAAAATATTATTCAATACTTTAAAAAAACATATTTAAAATAAGTTCAGCCTAATACATTACAAAACAAAATCACGTTCGACAACGCAAAATAAGTTTTATATTTCAAGTAAATAAAATATGTGCTCATTAGCACGGCAATCAACTTTTAAATATGTTGTAGATATCAAACTACAAGTCTAAATACAAGTAAATAATAATCACTTTTTTGTAATATATTATATGTATATAAAAATAAAATATATTATAAGTTAAATAATTCGAGCTAAGCTGAGCCAAGCTACCAAGCGAGCCAAACCGAGCCAATTTGGCTCGTCACGAGCCGAGCCGAGCTAGGCTCACTTTCTAACCGAGTCGAGCCGGCTCGGCTCACTTTCAAACTGAGCCATATCGAGCGAGTTTTTTCCGAGCTAAATCCGAGCGAGCTCCGAGCCGCGAGCTTTTTGGACAGCCCTAGTTGGTGGTTTGCAAAATATACCCCCTAACTTTTTAACATAGGACATAAACACCTTCAAAAAATTTAACATAGAAACAAAACTCCTCCAAACTTTTCAACTTACTATTCATTTTGTTTAAATTACTTTTACGCCACAACATACAACACATATGTTATCCTTTTTTTATCTCTACTTAACCAAGTTAATGTATAAATTACTTTTACGACTTAACATCATTGTTTAAATTACTTTTATGACTTTACACCACAATGAGTGAGACACACACTCTTTTATAAAACTACACATTATGACAAAAATGCCCTCCAGAATTCAAAAGGTCTGCTGCTTCGTTATTCTCTATCACCATTTCTTCAAGCTCATCTTCCCAACTATGAACCTCCAAAATTGTCAGCTTACAAACTTCCTTAATGAAAATCCCCAAATCTCACTTCAAAATTGTCATGGCCCCCGACCCGGTTTGACCCGTTTCAGGAGCCGCGGGACAGAAAACCTGCGGTATTTTATTAATTGAGTTTGACAGCGGAAGCTTTCATCAGAATCTTTTTAAATAAAAATATTTCCCGATTATTTTATTTCACAACTCGGGATAAAACCCGGTAATTTACAATCGTTTGATTTCACGAAGAAATCTTTTATTTTACAAAACATGTTTCTTTATTTTACAAATCTTTTATTTTACAAAACTTAGTCCCTGTAATTATAACTTTTGAAAATAATTTGAGGTATTGTAAAATAGTTGATAAAAAGAGAATGACTCACATTGCAGATTTATACGGGCAGAGTTTAGCCTACTGATTAGCCTTTTAACCTAAATTAATAACAGGCATTCAATTCAGTCAGTAACTTAATACAGCTTTTACGATAACTCACGAGATCAAACCCTCACATCGATTTACAAGTGCAATACTTAACAATTCAGCGGATTCACAACGAATGACAGAGTATAGTCCGAGTTCGAACAACACTCAAACATTCAAGTCGAAATCACGATGAATAACAAAGTATAAACTCAATTTGAGCAGCACTTAAACAATCGTTGGATATATTGATCGATCGGACAATGAATCGTAGCAGCGATTGAGTTAATACCCTGATTGCGGCGTCGATTAATGATCCGTGTGTGTTAATTGTGATAAACAGAACGTATCTCAGTGTATATTATGAGAATTTACGTCGTTTCAGTGCTAAAAATCAAGTCCCAGACTCATCTATTTATACATGAAAAATGGTCCCTGTCGCGTGGCGCGACAGGTCTTCCTGTTCCTTTCGCGTGGCGCGAGAGGTCAAGTTCTAAGGTAGAGTAGGCACGTGTCCAACTAGCTCAGGTGAGTCGACAATTCATTCAAATTCAATTTCCACGTAAAACTGTTAAGATAATATCAACTAGGGTTTACCCCCCCTGAGTTTTAGGGGCCCTGATCCTGATTTCGATTGTTCTGAAAATTTTAGGGTTTGTTCAGAATCACTTGGGTTTCTCAATTAGGGTTTCCTATTGGTCAATTTAATTAAATAAATATGACTTTTGATCAGAGTTGTTACATTCTCCCCACCTTTAAAAAAAATCTCGTCCTCGAGATTGAATGAATGAAGACACTCAGATTCCAGCTCCCAAGTGTATTCAGGGTACTATCTTTGAATCCCATTTTACTTGAACTAAAACTAATCATTTGATCTTTCTAGCTTTTATCTGAAGAGGTTTCGCCAAAATCTTAACTTTTCGTTTACCTCTATATCTTGGAGAGGTACTACCAAAAATTCGTCAGATAGACATTTCTTGAGATTGGATACATAAAATACATCATGTACTCCAATTAACTCTCCGAGTAATTGTAAACGATTATCAACTAGTCCTATATGTTGGATCACTGGAAATGGTCCTACGTACCTTGGACTTAGCTTTCCTTTCTTTCCGAATCTAACTACTCCTTTCCAAGGAGATACTTTCAATAGCATTTTGTCTCCAACTTGAAACTCTAACGATTTTCGTCTATTATCTGTATAAATCTTTTGGCGATCTCTAGTCGTCTTCAGTCTTTCCTTAGTGATACTGAATATCACAGTTGTAATTACTTAGGATTTTAATCCATCTCCTTTGCCTCATGTTTAATTCTTTTTTCCCAAGTATATATCTTAATTTCTTATGATCCGTATAGATAGTAAACTTACTTCCATACAGATAATGTTTCCAAATCTTAAGGCAAAATTATAGTTCCTAATTCTAACTCATGAGTGGTATAGTTTTCTTCGTGCTTTTTCAGTTGCCTTGATGCATACGCAATTATGTGGGTATGATGAATTATTGTTAGATGAAAGTATAGGAATATGATGATGTTATGTTTAATGTTCATTTGGAATGATACATGATGATTAGTAGTTGGTTTTGATGGGTTATGTATGAGTTTAGAAGAATTGTGCATGAAATAGTTGTACGTTATGCTTAAAAGGTAGTACTCACATCAAGTGTATGATGAAATGTATACAGTGTCGTCCGTATAGTCGATTATGATGTTACGGGTATATGATGATAAGTCGATAGTTAAGTATGGTTAATAGTTGACTTTTGAAAGTCAACTAAGTATAAGAAACATGATTTGAATCGTTGTCGTAAATGTAGGTTGATGGGAAGTCGTATGGTACATGTTATAGCAATCCGTGTTAAATGTAATGACATGATGAGTTACATGAGTTTAACGTAAACGGATATGATTATATGAAGTTGATGATGTATTTTAATGCTTGTTAGAAATGACTAAGGAAAGTTAAGTGTGAATTATGCGAGTGATATGATTGTTACGTGTACAAAGGTGTATGCTAATAAGAGCGTGATTTCGATGAAATGAAAGTATAGGAATCACGTCGAGACGGACTCAAGCATGAGGTGTTAACGGGTCAAGAAGAGGCAAGGAATCGGATACGAGCACGGACGCATAAGGTAAGTGATTTCCGTAATCACTTCTTAGTACAAGTAAGTAATAAAGTGTTGTAATGAATTAAACATGATGTTTGAGGTCAAATATGTGTTAAAGTCTTTCGTCGTAAATGATGGGTTTAAGGTTGACCAAAATGCCCTTGATGGGTATTTTGGGGTAGACGATCTTAAAAGTAGTTTAGAAGTAAGTTATTCGATTAGAGTAATGTTTTGGACAAGTATGGAAGTGGGGATGATGGTTTGGTCAGTCATAGACCAATTAATGCGCGAATACCCTTAACGGGTCAAGTTAAGCATATGAACGATAATGTGTTAAGAGGATGCAAGACATCCAAGAATTTAGTAGGTTATGATAGACGTCAAGGATATTGTTGGATTTATAAGATGCTATGGTAAAATAACCAAGTTATGTTGATGAATGCACGAACGGGTCAAAGTTTGGAAAAAGGGTAATAAGCCGAAGAGTTAGAAGTCTGAAATTTTATTATGTTGGATGTTGGTTTTTAACTCCACAAGGTGGAGGATTAAATTACGGACGCGTAGGAAAAAGAATCGGGTAAAACGGATCAAAAACGAGAGAGTTATGCTCGTTTCCGTGAAACGGGATCGTGCTGGGAATGTGCAGCAAGTTGCTGCATCTGTTCTGCCAAAACAGGGGCCTAGCGTGATGCCAAGGCCCTAGGCGTCACGCGAGCCCCCCTGGTTGGCGAAAGTTGCTCGTTTGCTCAGTTTTGGCTTGGGAACTCGCTTAAACGCGTTTTGAGTTGCGTATGACTAATTTAACTCATGTTTTGCGACCATTAGGGTAAGCATATGTGTGGATAGGTATGTATGGATGTTGTATATCTCTATACACGTATGTAGAAATGTATGTAAGCGTGTATGCGCGACTGTATGTAAGATTATAGTGTGTAAGCAAGTACATAAGGATATATGAAGATGTATATGAATAGGTAAGTATGAGTTGGGTATGTTGAAGCAGGTGATTATAAATATATATGTAAGTAAGTATGTAGGCATGTACGTATGTATGTTTTATAAACCTAAGGGTATGTATGTAGGGGTGTATGTAGGAAGTATGTATATGTACGAAAGTGAGTATGTACGAATGTATGCACGTATGTAGGTTTGTGTGAAGGCATGTAATAAGGTGTATGTATGTATATACGTATGTATGTATGTGTGAATGTATATAGGTGGGATGACATGATCGTACGTGACGATGTAGGTATGTATATATGTAGATACATATAGAATGATTGATATGTAATTGTATGTAAGTTTGTGTGTAGGTTGACATGTATGTGTGTACGTATGTATGTATGGAGATAGTGTGTATGAAGTTTAGGTATGTATGTAAGTCTTTTGGTACGATCAAGTGTTTACGTTGTTTATTTGTGTACATGGAGTTATAAGTGAAATGCAGGAATGGCAAAGAAGTCTCACCACGGATGGTATGACAGGATGGAAAAGCTGAAATGTAAAGAGTAAATGAAACGAGAAGTAAACGTGAACAAACCTTGTATGTTTATAATGCGTACTAATGTATGAATTTTATGTGGTAAGCGCAGGTAGTACCAGTTATGAGGATATCCAAGGATTGGAGATCGAGGATCGAGTCACAAGACAGATTGTACGGGAATGTTTAAATATGTAACTTAGTGTTGATAAGTTATGTTCTTATATTATAAAATAAATTTTTAGAATGTCAAGATGTATGTCATGAAAGAAATTTTAAGACTCGAATTTCCGCTGCGTTGTTTTAAGGTTAAACCGGTTAGGGTGTTACAAGTTGGTATCAGAGCCCTGGTTTGAGGGAATCAAGTACGAGAAGGTAAGTACTTGAACTCAAACTTGTGTGCTCTTGAGATAAGAAATCCGTACAATCTAAGACTCGATCAAGATCCAAAGGTAAAGGCTGATGAAAGTATGTATTTATGTATACGTATAAAGAAACTGACGGTTTTGTATGTGCAAGGTAAGCATAAGTGTTGGAAGAGGATGATCCGTGAATGCAGTCTAGGATGAATACTAAGGCAGACAAAGAGGTAATAAGACAAATAGGCAAATGAGCCCAGGTACGTGAATTTAATATGTGGATGTAAGTAATGGCAAATTTCATTAAGGGAAGGAAAAATTTTAAGATGAAAGACAGTGATAGTATAGTAATGAAGTATTGGAAGTAATACACGCGCCGAAACCTAAGTCTACGGACATAAGGTGACAGTTACATGAAGGCACGAAACTACTATGTGGATTGTGTACCTGGCCAGTACACGAGAAACGTATGACGTTCGTGAGATCATGATAATTGTTACAGGTATGTCCGGTAGAGTTGGGTAGCAGGCGGGCGTGTGGGTGAAATGGGAAGTAAGACTCTCGGGAAATTGAGAGTACTATGTAAGAATGAAAAACATGTCTGATAAGAATGAGGAATGTTGAATCCGTGATTAAGTGCGGATCAACGAGATATGAATAATATGTTTGAATCCGTGAGACGGATTCAGGGAATGAAAGGTATGAATGCAATGTTTGAATCCGTGAAACGGATTCAAGGATGAAAGGCATGGATGATATGTTTGAATCCGTGAAACGGATTCAAGGATGAAAGGCATGGATGATATGTTTGAATCCGTGAGATGGATTCAAGGATGAAAGGCATGAATGAATGTTTGAATCCGCGAGACGAATTCAAGGATGAAAGACGTGAATGTAATGTTTGAATCCGTAAGGCGGATTCAATGAATGAAAAAGCATGAATGATGCGTCTGAATCCGTGAGACGGATTCAAAAATATAAGAAGATGAAATTAATCCGCCTAAGAAGATGTCGACAGTTTGACCATGATTGAGTCGAACGGGTCATAGAAATAAGTATAAAGTAAAAAGTGATAGTATAATAAATGAAGTTTTGTATAAGTTACGTGTTAGATGTGTTAGTAATTGACTCTTAGAAGTCAGAATGATGACGGGCTGTGACCCGGACAATAACTTGAGTATGGGCGGGAATGGTAAGTTTAGTAAGAAATATTGAAACGAGGTAATAAGGTCTTCGCAAGTAAGCATGAATGGAAGGAAGTACGAGCATGTACTTCAGTTGGCGAAATGATAAATTGAATGAAAGGATTGTATGTAAGAAATAGAATGTGTGGCATGTTATAACAGGCACGTAGGAAATTGTAGAAGAGTTATAGGTGGGTAATCACCTAGTGTAATGAATGTTTGAATGACATATGTTAACCGCCGATGTTGCTGATGATAATGTTAGAACTATTGAAGTGATGAAACCAATCGTGTTGATGAAAGGACGTGCACGCGCGGAAGCTCATTACACGAAGGAATGAAAGCTGGCCTATACGGTTAGTACTCGAGGAGAAGATGATCGATCTGGGTTGCGGATCGTGGTTTGGGAAATGAAAAAGAGGTTAGTAAAATGTTTAACTCATAATTGGAGAGATATGAACTATTTATACACGTGAATTAAGTAATGCATGAAGTGAAAGCAATAGTAATGTGAATTGAACGAAATGATTTAAAGATAATATAGAGGTATGCAAGGTATACGTAACCGTAGAAAACGTAGAGTAAGGTTAACGTTAGAGTTAAGCACGTAGGTGTGACTATGAAATAGTAAGTTTTGTGGTGGTAACAAAACAAAAGTTAAAAGTTATACAGAGTATGTAGAGAATGTAAATTTTTAGAGGTGAGATGGAGATATTAGATCCATTAAGAATGGATCATATTAAAGGACGGAAGAGTATGTGTATTGACCAGTTATTGACAGGTCAAGTAAATGAAAATGCAAATGAAATAGGAAAGAATGATCAGGAAAGTATGGGCTAGTGGTCGTATGGATGGACTGGAAGAAAAGATAATGTGTGTTCGATGAAAGTGAGAAAGGTTTCGGGGACGAAACCTTGTTTAAGGGTGGTAGACTTGTAACGCCCCAAAATCTGAATGTTAATATTTGTTGTATGTTATTATGTGACACGTCAGGAAATAAATAACTAGGCTATTTAACCTAGTTAAGGGTATGGTCAAAAGTCTTAAATGATTAAGGTAGTGTCAGTTATGTTTTAAAAGTAAACCCGAGGGGCTAAAATGGAACAAATGAAAGTTAAGTTATAAAATAACTAAACACACACAAACACACACATACGTGTGTGTTCGAGAAAGATCAGGAGGCTCCCATGGAGCCTCAAACCCTAAATCGCCTTTAAGCTCAAATTGGAAGGCAAGATGAAGCTGAAATCCATAACCGAGAATGGATTAATGATCACCAACACTAGGGGATCATAAGGTATGTCTTAAATCTAAGATTGGTGATCATGGGTGAAGTGGGTTATGTTCTAATCCGTGAGTTAATATGAAATTGATCATGTAAAAGGGTTAGAATCCTCGTGTAGAACATGGGTTATGAATGGTTTGCGTTAATTTGATGATTAGAGGTGACACCCGTTAGTTAGGGTGAAAATGATGACTAGAATCACCTCCTATGTTCAAGTCTTGATTGAATGATTGATGTATTATGTGGGTATGATGAATTATTGTTAGATGAAAGTATAGGAATATGATGATGTTATGTTTAATGTTCATTTGGAATGATACATGATGATTAGTAGTTGGTTTTGATGGGTTATGTATGAGTTTAGAAGAATTGTGCATGAAATAGTTGTACGTTATGCTTAAAAGGTAGTACTCACATCAAGTGTATGATGAAATGTATACAGTGTCGTCCGTATAGTCGATTATGATGTTACGGGTATATGATGATAAGTCGATAGTTAAGTATGGTTAATAGTTGACTTTTGAAAGTCAACTAAGTATAAGAAACATGATTTGAATCGTTGTCGTAAATGTAGGTTGATGGGAAGTCGTATGGTACATGTTATAGCAATCCGTGTTAAATGTAATGACATGATGAGTTACATGAGTTTAACGTAAACGGATATGATTATATGAAGTTGATGATGTATTTTAATGCTTGTTAGAAATGACTAAGGAAAGTTAAGTGTGAATTATGCGAGTGATATGATTGTTACGTGTACAAAGGTGTATGCTAATAAGAGCGTGATTTCGATGAAATGAAAGTATAGGAATCACGTCGAGACGGACTCAAGCATGAGGTGTTAACGGGTCAAGAAGAGGCAAGGAATCGGATACGAGCACGGACGCATAAGGTAAGTGATTTCCGTAATCACTTCTTAGTACAAGTAAGTAATAAAGTGTTGTAATGAATTAAACATGATGTTTGAGGTCAAATATGTGTTAAAGTCTTTCGTCGTAAATGATGGGTTTAAGGTTGACCAAAATGCCCTTGATGGGTATTTTGGGGTAGACGATCTTAAAAGTAGTTTAGAAGTAAGTTATTCGATTAGAGTAATGTTTTGGACAAGTATGGAAGTGGGGATGATGGTTTGGTCAGTCATAGACCAATTAATGCGCGAATACCCTTAACGGGTCAAGTTAAGCATATGAACGATAATGTGTTAAGAGGATGCAAGACATCCAAGAATTTAGTAGGTTATGATAGACGTCAAGGATATTGTTGGATTTATAAGATGCTATGGTAAAATAACCAAGTTATGTTGATGAATGCACGAACGGGTCAAAGTTTGGAAAAAGGGTAATAAGCCGAAGAGTTAGAAGTCTGAAATTTTATTATGTTGGATGTTGGTTTTTAACTCCACAAGGTGGAGGATTAAATTACGGACGCGTAGGAAAAAGAATCGGGTAAAACGGATCAAAAACGAGAGAGTTATGCTCGTTTCCGTGAAACGGGATCGTGCTGGGAATGTGCAGCAAGTTGCTGCATCTGTTCTGCTAAAACAGGGGCCTAGCGTGATGCCAAGGCCCTAGGCGTCACGCGAGCCCCCCTGGTTGGCGAAAGTTGCTCGTTTGCTCAGTTTTGGCTTGGGAACTCGCTTAAACGCGTTTTGAGTTGCGTATGACTAATTTAACTCATGTTTTGCGACCATTAGGGTAAGCATATGTGTGGATAGGTATGTATGGATGTTGTATATCTCTATACACGTATGTAGAAATGTATGTAAGCGTGTATGCGCGAATGTATGTAAGATTATAGTGTGTAAGCAAGTACATAAGGATATATGAAGATGTATATGAATAGGTAAGTAAGAGTTGGGTATGTTGAAGCAGGTGATTATAAATATATATGTAAGTAAGTATGTAGGCATGTACGTATGTATGTTTTATAAACCTAAGGGTATGTATGTAGGGGTGTATGTAGGAAGTATGTATATGTACGAAAGTGAGTATGTACGAATGTATGCACGTATGTAGGTTTGTGTGAAGGCATGTAATAAGGTGTATGTATGTATATACGTATGTATGTATGTGTGAATGTATATAGGTGGGATGACATGATCGTACGTGACGATGTAGGTATGTATATATGTAGATACATATAGAATGATTGATATGTAATTGTATGTAAGTTTGTGTGTAGGTTGACATGTATGTGTGTACGTATGTATGTATGGAGATAGTGTGTATGAAGTTTAGGTATGTATGTAAGTCTTTTGGTACGATCAAGTGTTTACGTTGTTTATTCGTGTACATGGAGTTATAAGTGAAATGCAGGAATGGCAAAGAAGTCTCACCACGGATGGTATGACAGGATGGAAAAGCTAGAATGTAAAGAGTAAATGAAACGAGAAGTAAACGTGAACAAACCTTGTATGTTTATAATGCGTACTAATGTATGAATTTTATGTGGTGAGCGCAGGTAGTACCAGTTATGAGGATATCCAAGGATTGGAGATCGAGGATCGAGTCACAAGACAGATTGTACGGGAATGTTTAAATATGTAACTTAGTGTTGATAAGTTATGTTCTTATATTATAAAATAAATTTTTAGAATGTCAAGATGTATGTCATGAAAGAAATTTTAAGACTCGAATTTCCGCTGCGTTGTTTTAAGGTTAAACCGGTTAGGGTGTTACACACCAGAGTCAAATAATACTTTTGTGTAAACATTACGAACTAAAAACGTACCGGCTATCACATCTGGAATTATCTCGGCTTCTTGAGTAGTCAGCTGGAATGCTCTTACATTCCTTTTTGCTCCTTCTGCAGGTTTGGCTTTATTGTCAGATGGTTTGTTCAGTTTTGGACAATCTGGCCTAAGATGTCCAGCTCTCCACAGTTGTAGCAGACTGAAAATTTCTTCCTCCTGCAGTCTTCTTCTTGATGCCCCGGAATTTTGCAAAAATTGCAATATTCTTTGCATCTTCCAAAATGCTTCCTTTTGCAAGAATTGCAAAATGGACTAGTGGTAGATTGCCCATTCTCTCTTTTCTTGAAATTGTTATGGTTACCCGAACGGAATTCTTGGGTAATCTTTTGGGCTACTTCCTTCCTCCTATTTTCTTCTCTTGTCTGTACTAGCTCGTCAGTCAGAGTATTGGCTAAATCCACCGCATCATCAATTGTGCGAGGTTTCGCAACCTTGACGATATTACGGATTTCGGAAATTAATCCCCAAATATAACGAGAAATAAGTACCGGCTCTGGCGAAGCCAGGGTTGGTACCACTCGAGCATATTCGAAGAATGTCGTAGTATACCCTCGACAATCTACATCCACCATCCGATGGGTTAGAAACTTATTTGTCATTTGTTCCTTTTCATACTCGGGACAAAATTTTCTTTCTACAAGACTCTTAAATTCTTCCCAGTTCATAGCATACGCCATCCTTCTTCCTTTTGCCTGTAACACCGTGTTCCACCATTCTAGTGCTCCTTCTTTGAAAAGGTTTTATGCGTACATGACCTGATCATCCTGAGCACATTTACTTATGGCAATTACTGCCTCAATTTTCTCTAACCAACGTAGTTCCGCAGTCGCTCCTTCATTGCCTGCAAACTCAGTGGGTTTACACGCAAGAAATTCTTTGTAAGTGCAACCAGGCGTTGCAGCTTTCATTTTCTTGGGAGGAGGAGCTTGCCGTAGTTCATTATCATGATTAACATGATTACCACCTCCATTTACGCTATTACTGAAGTTATCTTCAGAAATGCGTTTGCTAGGAACAATTTGTTGAGGTTCGATTGGATTTTTAATAGCAGCAACAATTGCTGGAATAGCGTTGGCTATCCCTTGAGTAACTATTGCTGGAATAGCGTTGGCTATCCCTTGAGCAACGATATTTTCTATATCCTGCCTAGTCACATATTGATCCCCCGGTTGTTGCTCAGATTGATTAACCTCATTAACTGGTTCATTATTAGCGTTTTCCATCTGATATTTAATTTATAGATAAATAATTAGTATAAAAGAAATAATCCAATGTTACAATTAATTGCACATAATCACGTAAACAAATATACAAACAAAATTGTAACTTTCTAAAATTTCATTTTATTTTATAGATTATATCATGCTTCTATATACAACCGTTTTATTATTTCTTTTACACATACTGATTTTACTATTACTATTACACAACCACAGTTTCATAAACCCCTATCCTTTGTCAGGTGATATTCTAGTAACGGCATTCCTTCTCATCGTATTTCCAAGAGATTTGTCCCAAAATTTCTTGGATCCTATTCCCAGCATCCATTAATTCTTTGTTAAAATAACGAAGTTCAGCCATATTCTCGTTACTCATTGGTGGATTTGGTAAAGGTTCTGGTTTAAACTTAGGAAAAAGCTTATAGGGATGGTTTTGTAATAGTATTTCATTATTCAACCATTCGTCTATTTGCGAGTGGATTGAAGGGTTTGAAATAGCTGGTTCTAAATTCATTGGTAGTTGTGTTTCAAGAGAATGAGTAAAATCATTTTCATTAACAGGCTTAATAGTATCATCGTTTGCTATTATAAAATCTAGTTCTTCTTGAGATAGTAACCCCTCAATTTGCCTAGAACTTTCCCCAATTTCCATTTTCTGAAGCTTGGGTTTCTCGAGAGGTGAAGCGTTGAATTCTATAGACTCTTCTATGTCTGGTATATACCTATTGAAATCCCTGGAAACCTCTATTCTTACTGGGTAGAGATTTAAATTCTGAAGGGCGTCAGACAAGTGACTCATGCTGTTTAGCAAAATACACACAATTATCATAACAAAATTTTATAGAAACTTTTAAATATTATTTCATACTGAATAACTACCAAAACAACTAAAAATTAAAACATACTAGGTTTTATATGTAAATTTATTTACTGAATACGGTTTATAGACTGTAGATAATAGAGGTGCTAAAACTTTGAGTCAGAATATTTAAAGATTTATATTTACTACTACAGTAGTTAACATATAAAAATCTGCCCATACTGTTCAAAGTTAGTCAGATAATAAAACATATAATCACAAAATAGCAATTAATAAAAATTAAGTATTTTCTAAATACTTAATTGGCTTAAATCAGTGGCTCGATCAGTGGCTCTGATACCACCTTTTTCTGTCACGGCCCCCGACCCGGTTTGACCCGTTTCAGGAGCCGCGGGACAGAAAACCTGCGGTATTTAATTAATTGAGTTTGACAGCGGAAGTTTTCATCAGAATCTTTTTAAATAAAAATATTTCCCGATTATTTTATTTCACAACTCGGGATAAAACCCGGTAATTTACAATCGTTTGATTTCACGAAGAAATCTTTTATTTTACAAAACATGTTTCTTTATTTTATACTGAGCCACTTCTTTGAGCTTGTAGTGCTATATGACACTTTTTCCTAGATCATAACAGATCACCTGAAACATGTTTGAAAAAGGTTTTGTCAGCGGGAAATACTGAGTGAATCATTCTATTTATATAAAATGATGCATAGTTATTAATTACAGCATAAGAGCAATTACAATGGCTTCTATCTTATTTTTATCTGGCGCTCTGTCACAATGGTGACAAGTCACAATGGTGACAAGTCACAATGGTGACGATGGTCATACCACTATTAGATCAATGAACCTAAATAGTGATGATTATCCCTGTAGGTCAATGAACCTAACAGTGATTATCCCGAGTAGGTCAATGAACCTAACTGGGAGAAGATTAGTAATGTGCACAATACCCCATTAACCAGTAATTCAAGATATCCACGACTTAGTCCCTGTAATTATAACTTTTGAAAATAATTTTAGGTATTGTAAAATAGTTGATAAAAAGAGAATGACTCACATTGCAGATTTATACGGGCAGAGTTTAGCCTACTGATTAGCCTTTTAACCTAAATTAATAACAGGCACACAATTCAGTCAGTAACTTAATACAGCTTTTACGATAACTCACGATATCAAACCCTCACATCGATTTACAAGTGCAATACTTAACAATTCAGCGGATTCACAACGAATGACAGAGTATAGTCCGAGTTCGAACAACACTCAAACATTCAAGTCGAAATCACGATGAATAACAAAGTATAAACTCAATTTGAGCAGCACTTAAACAATCGTTGGATATATTGATCGATCGGACAATGAATCGTAGCAGCGATTGAGTTAATACCCTGATTGCGGCATCGATTAATGATCCGTGTGTGTTAATTGTGATAAACAGAACGTATCTCAGTGTATATTATGAGAATTTACGTCGTTTCAGTGCCCAAAATCAAGTCCCAGACTCATCTATTTATACATGAAAAATGGTCCCTGTCGCGTGGCGCGACAGGTCTTCCTGTTCCTTTCGCGTGGCGCGAGAGGTCAAGTTCTAAGGTAGAGTAGGCACGTGTCCAACTAGCTCAGGTGAGTCGACAATTCATTCAAATTCAATTTCCACGTAAAACTGTTAAGATAATATCAACTAGGGTTTACCCCCCCTGAGTTTTAGGGGCCCTGATCCTGATTTCGATTGTTCTGAAAATTTTAGGGTTTGTTCAGAATCACTTGGGTTTCTCAATTAGGGTTTCCTATTGGTCAATTTAATTAAATAAATATGACTTTTGATCAGAGTTGTTACAAAAATCCCCCAATTTTTTTTCTCAATTTCAAAACCAAGTAATTGAATTTGTCCCTACTGCTTAGATCCTCCTTCCCGCCGTACAAAACAATTCAAGTTGGGAATCAGATATAGCAGAAACTGAATAAGAATTATAAAACGACCACGTCAATGAAGAAGAAGAATATGACGGGCCGGAATCGCCGGAAGCTTTATGTCAGAAACTTGCGGTACGCGATTACTTCTATTGACTACCAAAATCAGTAAGAAAATTTAGGATCGATCATCATCGTACTTTAATCCCTGGATATGAAACATATATTGGACACTAATGATTTGACTATGAACATTTTCCATCATTAGTATGTCAATAAATTATTTTAGGTGATTACAATAACTTGAAAGAAGGGTTTACGGCTGGTGATATGAAGGATGAACATGAAAATTGATGTTTGGATGTTGGATGATGACGATAAGAGGATGATGAAAAAAGGTTAACAATGGGTTACTTTGAAAATTTTATGTTTTAGTAAAAAGAAAAGGGTAAAACAGTAATTCTCTAATATATTTTTTATAAAATAAATCATACCGGGTATATTTGATATTTTTAATTTTTAGGAAGGGGATATATGTAGATTAAATTTTGGTTTTTAAGGGGGTATATGAAATTGCTCCTTTTGGTATAAGTTGGATGAAGTTAGTGTAGTGAATCAAAACGGTAATAAAATAAAAAACTCAGAATGTAAATTGCAAAACAATTGAATTTCGTAAAATATAACAATAACCACTAAACCACAAGGACCAAAGCCGCAATTTACTCTTTATTTTATTTTAGAAAAAGGAGGTTTCAAGAAGTCAGAATATTGTGACTTCTTGGGCAACTTTTAACTTTTCAAACTACAAATTAACAATTTACCACTTCTTTACCCCCTTATATCTAAAAGAATGTTTATTTTAGTCATTTTACATCAATAAGCTAATCCAAACACTTTTTTTAAAAACTCCTTTTCAAAAAGTCCTTTTTTCCAAAAGTCATTTTCCAAAAGTCCTTTTTAACTATAATAAGCTTAGCCAAACATGCCCTTAAGTGAAGGTTTTAAAGTGGGTTAGACTATGATTAGTACTATTATTAAATTTTAAAACTTGTAAGGGCTTTTAATGTAATGTAAAACTTGTTTTTAAATAAATGAAACTTGAGGGTGGTTTCTTATCAAAATTCAAACTTGTTAAAAAAAAATTGAAGGGCGCCACGTCTCCTGCTGTTCCACGCATCAACAAGGAAAATACTGGGTTCTGTTGCTGTTGTTGTTCGTCACGCGAAATGGAAAGAGGATAAACGAGGCATGTAATCACGACTTCTTCATTAGGTAATTCTTTGTTTAACCTTCTCATTCACCATTGTTGAGTTCTTGCAGGTAGGTTGTGAAGTAGGGTTGTTGAGGGATATGCATATTGAATCGAATTTTTGGATATTCGTAGGTTTTCAGACCTCAATTGTATCATATAAAATGAGATTAACCTATGCATTTCATCTATTGTGATTATTGTTTAAAGATTCCAAAATTAGGGTTTATAGCGGTGGAATTGGGGATTTGGGGAATAAATGACGAATAATTAGATATTTGGAGTTATTATTGTTTGACCCGACCCGAACTAAATCGCCAACCCGAACAATAACCCGAAACATAGTGATAGGAAAAAAAGTTTTGGGTCCCATGACTTTCGGCCCCTCTTGAACTTTTGTTCCAGCTCCGCCACTAGAGAGACGCACGTGTAATTACAGTTTCCATTCACTTCGCCACCACCACTCTCACCTCAACTCTGATTTACACCGATTCGGTGTGATTTTTCTTAACCTAACTTAATTGAATGTAATTATGTATTCTTCTCATTAAGTGTAACTTGTTTTACTTTATGATTTTAGCTATTTATAGAGACTATACAATGCTTATTTGTTACTACTGTGTTACTGGTTACTTGGATTCAAAATAACTTATTAGAATTATAAGTAGAATGCCTGTTTCTTTTTTACATGAATTTGTAATTCAAATTGCAGCTTCATGGTCTTTTTTTCACATATCTTTATGTGTTTATGTATGTACTAACCAGTTTATTGGTTCGATTTATATGTATATATGGATTTGTGTCTCTGTTTTGAACCTAGGAAGTCCAAATTGGGGGTAGTATCACGAACCATTTTTATTTTTTCTTATTTAGAAGCTGTGAAATAAATGGTAAAAGAAATGCACATTACAGTAAACAACAATCTTCATCAACATTATTGTTTTTGCTATTAAGATGATGGAATATAGCTGCTCGTTATAAGACCCGTTTCACGAATAGAGTGTTTATGAACCAAAAATAGAATAAACGAATAGAAAGATAGGTTACTCCATGTTTGAGAAGTCAATTGGTTCTCCCGTGGTTTACTTCAGGTGGTAAAGCAACTATCTCAGTGATGTCAAATAAAGTTAAAGCCATATGCCCATATATATCTGATCAGTTTGTGATAGATAGAGGTGGCAAAATGGGCGGTTAGATTGGGTTGGTTGCCGGGTCAGAATGCGTTTGGGTTAGAATGGGTTTGGGTCAGGATGGGCTGATAAAAAAAAGGTCAGAATGCGTATGGCCGTATGGGTTAGAATGGGTTTAGGTCAGGATGGGTTTGGGTGAAGATGGGTTAAAAAATAGGTTCAGGTCAGGCCATAAAAAAGTTACAAATTTGCATCAGCTGACTTATAAAGTCAAAAATAACACACTTTACTTTCTGCAGCTACATGAATTCAAAATTAACAGCATGTATTCAAAAATTTTACATCAATTCAGATCATAGCCAAAAGATGAGCTGCAACATAAAGCTTTTCATCGGAATTTGGTGTGTAAGAAAATTGAAAAGTGGGATGCAGTAATCTGTTCATGGTGCTTTGATTTTGTTAATTGTGTTGATGAATTTTGTTTTTTTATAATTATTAATAAAATACATCTGTAATTAACCAATTTTCAAAATGAACTAAGTTTTATTAAAAAATATTTTTAATATACTTTATCTATCGAGCATTTGATAAATGTTAATTTTTTTCTTTTTCTTATTATTATATTTATACCAATAATTTATTTCCTCTGAAATAAAAATTAATTTTATTTGTTGGAATAAACATACTCATAAGATATATTTATTTAATAAAAAATTGATTTGGGTTGGATTGAACTGTACTGGGAATGGGGATGGTCTTAGCCCACAAATGATAACAATTTCGTTATTTTGAAGAGCCCAATATGAACGAATGGTCAAACTTCAAAAGTCAAAATTTAGTGAAGCGACACTTTTTCCCCTTCTAGGCAGCAAAGATCTCTTCTGCATTTGATTTTTATAAGTGGTCAGCAACTAAGATTGAAAATTTGAGTTAGGTTGTTGATATTTTGGGAGATGGGACCCTCCTATCTGAATATATATCTTACAAATTACAACTAAATAAATGTTGCAGGGAATCTATAACCATGACATCCTTAACGATCTTCTTCGTGGTCAGCTGAATTGTAAGGAGTACAATAAATGCACACCACCTGTTTGATAAAAAGGTATGTGTCAGCTTTTACCTTATTTTCTATAGCAATGGTGTAATTTGAATTGGGTACTGTAGATGAATACTCAAGTTATGAAAACATAGAGATACAAAATTAAGAATGAAACGGGAATTGTTGTTGCAATACTTATACACTTAATCATAACCACCTAAAAATGGTTGTTGATAAGTTATTAAGAGACTTAAAAGGAGTATAATAACTGACTGATGCATGTTTGTAGCTCTTAAGTCTTAACACATCTGTTCGTGATGATTTATATTATTTCAGTAGCCATATGATATTTTAATTACAGCGGATTTAAAGGCTTTATGGTTTAAAAAAAAAAATATTTTGGTAGACTTTGACCCATATGATAGTGTTTCCATTTTAGCTACTTTTTATATTTTATAATTAAAGATAAAACATAATACAAAATGACTTATTCATAAATAAAACAGACACAAAAATGACCAAGACTGATATTTAACTCCCAAGTTCATGTCATGTGTGTCAATATCATAACATGTCATCCTTAGTATTAAAACTTAAAAGGCATGAGATGTACTGATGTGTTTAGGTCGAGAAAACTGAGGCACAAGCTTCATGTATATGAGACGCTCTACATTCGTACGGTTTTTATAAAGTAATGAATTGTAGATCATTTTTTTAGAATTTGTCAATTCTTGAACACTAAAAACAATATAATGAAAGAAAAAGCTTCATGTACAGTCTAAAGCTTCATCTGGATTCTTATAAACACCTGTATATTGCAAAATACAACCCAAGAAACCTAAGAGTACTATGAATGGTCAATCTGAAAAATCAAAGGTCAACTTTCGTGCAACTGACAAAATTCTATGGTCTCTTGTTTCCTAATCCACATGATTAAGGGGTTGACAGGTTCTGATTTACCAAATCGTTATAGTCAATCTCGGAGTATCAGTGACCGGTTGGTTCTGGTTAAAAAAAAACGTTTGACAACTAAAACTCAATTTTAGTCAATTTTGGTAAATTTGTTGGTTAAATTTAATGGTTATAATTTACAACCCTTTATATGCTCATGCAACCACCCACATGATTAACCACAAGAAAAACAACATTTGTTTACACCCCTTGGATTCACGTCTTATTTATTCGATCACCTATGGATGGTATAAATTTTTTGTACAATAAAAATAAGTTTTCTGTCTTAATCATATTATAAGAATGTGACAAAATATTCCCATCCTCATTGTAATAATTTAATCCATCAAATATTATGTAAATATACAAGTGGGTTTCTTTTAATGACTACCTACTGCATCATATTATGTAAATATACAAGTGGGTTTCTTTTAATGACTACCTACTGCATCAATGGCTGCCAGCAGCCAAAACATGCACAATAATAGACAAAAAGAAAAGAAGTTTGACCATATCAATTTATAGAAATCACTACAAACAATGGTTGCAGTCTTAGTTAAGTTTAATTTTATATTAACGTAATTATATGGTGATTTTTGTGAATGTAGAAGAGCTATTAATTTTATTATAAGTGTTAACTATGTTTTATTTGTTGTTTTATCGTCCCTTTTAAACCAGGATAAAAAGTTTCAAGTTTTAACCAAAATCCATTATGATCCCGTCTTATTTTCTTAAGGGTCCTACTGCATATACACCAGGTGATGTTATCATATGGGCGATGTGTAAGGGTAAAAATGTCTCTATTCATGATGATATTCATGCCATAATTAAGACAAAGAACCCCCAATACACAACAGGTGAAAATTTATAATTGGTCCCTCACTCATCCTGTGATATGGAATACATGCTTGTGATTATTTGTAACAAAAACCAAATTTGGTTGCTTATTCTACCCCTCAAATAATTAATTAGCAATAATATTTCACGTCTTGTTATTTTCATCAGCAAACCTTATGATGGATATTACAAAAACATATTTTTGTACTATCTAACCAGTTTTTTAAGATCTAACCATATTTCTAATGGAACAGGTAATTACATACTAACACTTATTCAACTAAATGTTTACGATAATATTTATTGATTTATTTAACCCGTATAATACACGGGGTTTTAACCTAGTACACATATATACTAAATATACATACAATATGTATGTACATAAACATCCAAGCCCGGTAAACGAAAGGGTCGGTTGGTACCTCGTTTGGGTCAAAACGGGTTGGTAAAATTTGGTTTTGGTTAAAACAAGGGGAAAATGACCAAAATAACCAGAGTTACCAATAAAATTATGAATATAGCCTGCTTTTTTTTTTCAATATAGCCTTGACTATCCATCTACTGCGCCACACGGCACAATACATTACTCTCTTGTGTCATCTAATATGGTATTTGGTCTTGCGCCAACCCTTCACCTCCTGCGCCGCGTCATCTTTACCTACGCCATTCTCTCTAGTGCCACAATTCTCCTACACCATTTTTTTGTCCTCCTACGCCAAAGGGACACGTGTCTATCTCTGGTTAAGTGGTAATTTAACAATTTTCATGGCTATTTTGTTAATTTTTCAGGTCAACATGGTCGTTTTGGTGATTTTTCCAAATACAAGAGATCATTTAAGGAAAAAATGTATTTGGTTTCAAGGGCTGTGAAAATGCTAAAAAAAACTAATTGGTAAGATTTTAACAATTTTCAGGAAAATTATTAAAAAAAATGTGGTTGGATTCATAAATAATGTTAAAAAAAGAAAGAAATGTTGACCGTAAAAACTGAAGAATGCTCAACATAAAGAATGAATTTAAAAGCATGCATATTTTGACCAAGACAATTGTTTGGAAAGACTATAGCTAGCCGTTGTTTCTGTGCACTCGTATTTAAATCACCACTTGTAGAATATGCCAAATAATAATGGATGTCTACTCATATCTTATCTTAACTCCTATCCTCTCATCAGACCATGGTTACTTCATATGACTATAAAACCATGACTTCATCCGTTGGGTTTGTTTCTGTGCACCCATACAAACCAACTACTATCCTCTCATACAACCAACTACTCCCATTTCCATTTCACTTCTTCACTGTTAACAATGGCTGAAACCGTTGCTTCTGCCCTCCTCGGTGTCATTTTTGAGAAGCTAACCGATGAAGCCTTCAAGAAGTATGTTCGCTCTCAGAAGATTCATTCCGAGCTCAACGAATTGAAGACCACGTTGTCCAACATTAAAGCTCTGCTTAATGATGCTTCTCACAAGGAAATTACTCATGAATCTGTTGGACTATGGCTTAATAGTCTCCAACATTTGGCTTATGATATTGATGACGTACTCGACGATGTGGCTACCGAAGCTATGCACCGTGAGCTGACTCAGGAATCAGGAGCATCCACCAGCAAGGTAAGAAAGCTCATCCCAACTTGCTGCACAAATTTCTCACTAAGTCATAGGTTGTCTTCCAAGATAGATAGCATTACCATCAAGTTACAACAACTAGAAAAACATAAGTCTGATCTAGGTTTGATTGTGAAAGATGAAAAGCCAAAAAGTACTAGTAGGGGAAACGAAACTTCTTTGCCAGATGGGTCTAGTGTTGTTGGAAGAGAAAGTGAGATAGAGAAATTGCTGAACAAGTTGTTAGGGGATGATGGGTCATCTAAGGAAAACTTTAGCGTCTTACCCATAGTTGGTATGGGTGGGGTTGGTAAGACCACTCTAGCTAGAGTTTTGTATAATGATCCACAGGTGAAGGGTCACTTTAATCTCAAGGCATGGGTTTGTGTTTCTGATGATTTTGATATCTTTAAGATAAGTAAAATCATTTTTCAAGCCGTGTCCGGGGAAAGGAAGGAATATGAAGATTTGAATCAACTTCAAATGGATCTTATAAAGCAACTTCAGGACAAGCGATTCCTACTAGTACTCGATGATGTGTGGCATGAAAACGATGACGATTGGGAAAAGCTGGTGCGCCCATTTCATTCATGTACTCATGGAAGTAGGATAATCATGACAACTCGTAAAGAAGAGTTGCTCATAAAGCTAGGTTTTAATCATCTAGATTCTCTCAAGACTTTGTCGCATGAAGATGCTTTATCTTTATTTGCTCTACATGCATTAGGTGTGCAGAACTTCGACTCACACACAACACTTAAACCACTTGGTGAAGCTATTGTGAAAAAGTGTGCTGGTTTGCCTTTGGCTTTGAAGGCAATTGGAACGCTATTGAAGGCAAGAACAAATGAAGAAGACTGGGAAGACGTATTCAATAGTGAGATTTGGAATTTAGAAAATAGTGATAAGATTGTACCAGCTCTAAGGCTTAGCTACCATGATCTTTCATCAAATTTAAAGCAGTTGTTTGCTTATTGCTCCTTGTTCCCTAAGGGCTTTTTGTTTGACAAAGAGAACTTGGTCTTAATGTGGATGGCAGAAGGATTTTTTAACCAATCCAATGCAGCCAAGTCACCAGAACGCTTGGGCCATGAATATTTTGAAGTTTTATTATCAAGGTCATTTTTTCAACATGCACCTAATGATGAATCATTATTTATGATGCATGACCTAATGAACGACTTGTCCACCTTTGTTGCTGGAGAACTTTTTCTAAGGTTCGAAAATCATATGACGACAGTTACAGAAGCTTTGGAAAAGCATCGCCATATGTCATTTACTCGCGAGGAATATGTAGGCCACCAAAAGTTTGAGGCATTTAAAAGAGCAAGAAGCTTGAGAACATTGTTAGCGGTATCTGTTGGGGTGGATGAAAGTTCGAAATCATTTTACTTGTCCAATAATGTAGGTCCGGCTAGGAGGATCTAGTCGCCTAATCCTTGTTATCGAACACGTCCGGTTGTGCGGAATCCAACCGGAGATGCAAACCGAGATCGAGAAAGTGAACAATACGTAAAGATATCAACGATTAACAGTTACGTGTATTGATTTCGACAAAGTTTCGGTACAATATTTGACAAATACAAAGCTCACCGGAACTTTCTCTCACTACACTCTCTCTCTAGTTTTCTGCCTCTATTCTCTCCGGTTCTCACACACACACCTGGATATTTATATCCATCACCGCATGTCTGGTCGAAGGATCAGAATTACTGATCGAAACATCATCCTTCGATCATGCAACCATCAAAGGATCCACATATAATTCGAAGGATGACATATCCTTCGAATTCCATCAGTATCCTTCGTGGGATATCTTTCGAGCTCACCCAAGAATAGAAACAATCTTTCGATTTCCCAACCTTCGACACAGACGTATAACATGTGAGTGGTCTGATCCAACCAATAAGTCTTCTGCCTTGTGCGGTTGGGGTTGGGTTCGGCCCAATGATGGAGAGGCCCAAACAATCTGATTGGACCATAATAACCATACGAGATGATTGGACCAAAATAATATGCCCATGCACGTACAGTCTTCAACTTGATTCATATTTGTGAAGTGTAGCCACTTTATGACATCATCATGACATCATCATGCTGATGTCATGATGATGTGTCAAGCGGGAAATGTTCTCGGCTCTCCGTGCTTCGCGTGTCGAACTCTGGGACGCACGACGGAGGAATGTCGTGACGTCGGGCTTGAGCCGAACCTAACCGGGTCGAACCGAGCCAAGTCGCGTCGAGTCGAGTCGCGTCCACATATATGTATCAACAAACTCCCCCTTGGACGCTACTCGCGAGATTCGCATTTCATGTCTTCTATGTCGGAGGATCTTCAAAGTCTTCACGTCTTCAAAGCAGAAAGTGTATCAACAAACTCCCCGTTTCATGTAGGAAGTGTGTTGACAAACTCCCCCTTAACATAAGCTCCCCCTTGAGTTATGCTCGTGAAAGTCTTGATCTTTATGAAGTGAGATCCTTGTGGTGTTGATGATGGTCAGCGGCAACTCGATCATCTTCATCATTTGAGTGCCTTCACGTCGTGTCTTCATTCCGAAGCTTGTCATCGACCATGTTCTCCTTGCCTTTAGAATCTGCACATGCAAGAAATCTAAACGCGTAATGAGAACAACCGCCTGGAATATAAAATAAACAAACGACACACGTGTGACCATTGTTTAATCAAACACCGTCCGACAGTTTGAAAGTTTAAAGTATTTTATCAATTTCAATTTTAACTTTCAACACTTGCAAATTTCGACCGTTTATGAAGATTCAGACGTTTTCGGTTTTCAATCAGGTTTCAGGTAACGAAGACTTGAGCTCCAACATCGTACGATCGAAAATAAAATAGAAATAAAATCTTTTTGGCTTTTATAAGGTTTATATTAAAACACACTTAAAATCTTTTTGGTATTTTTGAATATTTCAAATGTAAAGACTGAAAGCAGTAAATAAATATATACAGACATTCTTTTTGCGAGTTTCGAGGGTAAGAGAATCATATCAGTGTACGGTCATGCCAAAACACTCTTGTTGTTCTTTTAGTTAACATTAAGATAAGCATCCTATAACAATTATCGGTATTGTTGTCCACTTAAGCTCAACTTATCAGATGTAATCATGGCGAGGGGATACGTTAAGGTATGATTTATACTTACCGACCGGTGTTCATCCACATCACGACACATTCCCGTATCAAGGTATGCACGAGGGTTCATCTTACCGGTGAGTATACCGATTATCATCTGTTTGACCGTATATGATGTGAGATTCTCACTTATTTTGATTTGAAAACAAGCCCTATGTGATAGAATCACTTATTGATGAGGAACTTGATTTTCGATGCATGAGGGCACAGGAGCAAGTCCGTGAACAGGTCAGTACTTTCGTACAGCAGAGAGACGAACTTGACACCCGGAAAGAATTTGTGATATATTATCACTTATTTGTTTGGACATGTGATTGTTGATCACTTATTGAGGTCGTATGCAGTATGTACACGTATGTATAGTATCATGGAAGATCTAGACTTGCGTCCCCGTTATTTTTCGGTAAAAGATACAACCATGATACCCAGATGATAAGCAGCATAAAGACCGAATATCTCAGAACCTCGGCAATCTCTCAAACGAAATTTCGGTACTAAGACCATATGCCAATGAATGGTTCCCACCCAGTCTTCAGTCGATTTAAGATTTATATCACCCTGCACACTTTAAAATGATTGTGAGCCTACCGATACATCTTATATAGAGCTGCTTATCGCTTTTCATTTTGCATTTCAGGTTTAAAGAGGTTTAGACAGACCACTGATGTACTATCATTTTCTCTTTTGCACGCCAGGAAACTCATTTTTGTTTTTCTATTGTTTTTGTGTTTTTGAAAATTTTCAATGTTTTTGGATTTTTCAAATTTTGGATTTACTCCCCCTAAAATCAATAAACTAAGATAAATTTAAAACACAAAGGTATTTACAAAAATGATTTTCCGATGTGGATTACTCTTGCTTGACCTTAATGCCGTTTACCAATAATAAATAGTCAAATCTTGACTTGTCAAATGCTTTGGTAAAAAGGTCGGCACGTTGGTCATCGGTGTGGACCATGACAACATTGAAGAGTTTCATAGTGAAACAATCACGTGTGAGGTGATATTCGAGTTCAACGTGTCTGGTCAAAGAGTGCTATACGAGATAATAATTCACAAAGCAGCTTAAATATCGACAAGTATAGGAGAGATTAGAAATTCAAAACCGTATCCTGCAACTGCTTCGTGCATTGCAAGGAATCTGAGCGCTCTCCCAAACTGGATATCCACCCGTTGTGGACTTCAAAGTCGATTTAGTAGCTACTTCAATCCCTTCACAGCAACAAGATCATAGACTTCTGGGTCCGGCTGGTCTTCCACATTGTACCAGCGAAGGTCTTTGTCTTTCTCTTTGAGAAGTAGTGTGCGGTTGTACAATCCACGCCAAGGCATCCGCACACCCGGTTAGTTTGATCAACCAACACATTTTCTTCAATCACACCGCGAAGAAATGTACACTGCACGTTCATCTTGTTGATTTTGAACTTCAAACGTGCTGCAGGTGCGTACATTTTGATTGAATCTATCCTGGGGACCCGATCAAAAACCATAACAACCAATTTTGGCACATTTTTCAACTGGTCGAATTTTTTTTTTTTTTTTTTTTAACTTCATTCCTTTTTCCTTCATCAGACATTTTTGTCTTCTTTTCTTCTCTCTCTATCAAAGGGCAACAACATTCTCCTAAATGTAACAATATTTCGGAGCCGCATGTCGCCGATCTTGTGCATGGACGCTCCACTATCAACAATCCTAAGACTATTAATAGTTCCTCCTGGAACATCCTGCACACTCATTTAGAGATTAGTTGGAGAGGGGGACCCAAGCCTTCACAGACTTGGGTCGTCCGTCATCATCGAGGATTGTGACATCCATTTCCCGATGATTCGGAATTGATGTAGCTCCCCCTGAAACAATTTCCAATTTTGGTTTCCAAATCTGTTTTTGGTTTTCAAGTTTAACATTTGATTCAACAGATTTTGTTTGGACAACGTCCGGTTTTAAAACCTTTTCAACATTTTTCCGTTGTTTCTTTCTCTGTTTCACTTCTTGTTGTAGGACCGAGTTTCGTGACCGAAACCGTGATTCTTGTTGTTTAACAAGACGAGGGTCCTGTTTTGGTGAAACAAATCTCTTTCGGTAATTTCGTTCACGGGGATCATCTTCTTTGGCTTTTAATTTATGAAGATACGGACAATTTCGAATTATATGACCAATTGTCCCACATTCAAAACATGATCTTCGTTCAACAAACCCCGAAGTATCATGTGATCGTCTTGCCGATGATGATGAACTTTGTGATCTCGAGGTACTAGGTTTCGAACAGTTTGGTTCATTTCTTTTCAACACTGTTGCTCGTTTAACAAAATCTAAGTTAGATTTGTTTTCAAACGTTTCAATTTTGTCCGTTCCCTTTGTTTTCACAAAGTTTACCTTCTTGTCCTTTTTCTTGTTTTGGCTCTGTTTGCCTTTTCCATTTCCTTGGGCAGCGTGATTTTGCTTTCGTTGATTGTTTTGTTTTTGCAATTTTTGATTCCCATATTTCTTTCTAACTTCGGATTTTGGGATAGGAGCACACTGAGTTACTACAACTCCTGGGCTCGGCTTTCCCAAAAACTTACTGGTAGAATCTTCAAAAACTTTATCAATCAAAGATTGATTGACATTTTTGATAGGGAAATCCTTGTCTGAATATATTTTATCAGATCCAATCAACGTATAAAGCAAGTTCACGCTTACACAACTTCCAGATGAGGATTCAACAGACTTGGTTGTAGCAGTCACAGACGGTTTTGCAGGAGGATCACAAAGAATGTGATTCTCAAGAGGTATGTCCTCTTCTTTTGTTACCGTTTCTGACTGTTCAGAGTTAGTATCCTCGGATTCATCATCTGATGAATCAGCATCCTCAACAATGACTGGAGGATCCTGATTTTGTTCAGCAGTTGACACATTTGTATCTGCTGACACATCCGAATCTGAAGATACTTCCTTTTTGTAACCGAGTCCTGTTGCAAATTCATTAACGTCTAAAGGAACAGATGGTTCAAAGTGAGTTCTATACTCCTCATCAGGCAGTGCATCGTAATTGTGTCTAACAGGTGGTGGACATTGCTTATATCCAATGCATGTGACATCCTTTTTCTCTTTCTGAACATCAATGATGTGATCCAACACATAGCTAGAGCTTAAATAACTGTCTAACTTGAGTCGAATCGCCTCACTTTCAGTTTTAACACAAGCCATCTCTTTTTGCATTATCTCAAGACGAGTGATATACAAATTTATGTCAGTTTGTTTTCTGGAAACCATTTTTGTCAGCTCGGTTTTATCTTTTCTTAAAGTTTCAATCATCGTTTTAAATTCCTTTTCATGGTTTTCATAAAACATGTTGGCTTCAGTGCACTTCGAAAGATCAACGGTCAATTTCTGATTGTGGATGAATGTCACATCATATTTCTCTTGCAAAGCCTCGTGTTTGCTTTGCAATTCACACCACTTATCATTCAAAGAAACATGTTTGTCTTGCAAGTCAAACAAACTAGCTTGTAAAACATCATGTTTGCCTTGCAGCTCAGACATGTTTGCATCTAGATCAGCACATTTTCCACTCAATCTATCACAACTATCACAAACAACAGCAGTGGGTTCATCGACACATACCTGACTTGATGAACTGTCGACATTAGCCATAATGGCTGAATGGAGAGAGGAAGAAGAATAAGCAGCTTGATCTACCAATATAGATCTCCTATGATTTTCTGCTGCAGCTTCCTCCAAAAGCTCATCAACATTTGCATCAACTGACGCACTTGAAGTGTTATCCAAATGATCATCGCCTGAACTCGAGGATTCTTCATCTGAACTTCTACTATAACCAGAAGAGTCTTCATCCTCAGAAGAGTCACCACCATTGGCGGAAGATTCTCCACCACTGGCGTGATTTAAATCCTTAACAATCTCAGCAAAACAAGCTGTTCCATCTGGAGCATCACTACTCAGCTGGATTGACCAATCACCGCAATCATTTACTTGAACCACAAGTGCCTGGTTAGCATTTGATGGTCCTGCTTGGCTTTGGTTGTTGACAGGTATCAACGTACGCTCATTGTTCCTGTTCTGATTCTGCTGGTCTCCTTGATTTCTGAAAGGGTTCTGGTTCCCATGCTGAGCTGGCTTAACAGGAACTTGGATAGGATTGCCATGTAGATCTGTTGTCACAGGAGGCCTTTGGGTTTGCTGTTGAGGCACTGGTTGAGGGACTGGATTAAGCGGATTTCCATACATGTCTGTTGTTGGAGGAGGAGTGCCATACAAGCTATGAAACGGATTTCCGTACAGATCTGTTGGTCCGGTAGATCGAACAGGTAATGGATTTCCGAACATATCAGTTGCTCTGATAGATTGTTTCGGTGCGGGAGACGGAGTACCAAAATACATGTCTGTATTTACCGGAGTATTCCATCTTGGATTCATTTTTGATCAAAAATAATAAAACCTGAAAATCACAAACTTGAACAAACAGTTAAATCACTTATACAATTTTTTTTTTTAATATCTTGATAAAACAAAATCCCGCGAAACAAAGATCCGACGAAACAAGTCTTGTGCGACTAAACAGCTCTTGTGCGATCCCCACTTATGTTGTGCGACTGATTGTCTTGTTCGACTGAAGCCCAAACAGAAATCCAAAGTAATCAGAAGCCCAAAACTGAAGCCCAAATTTTGTGCGAGTAATCAAGTCTTGTGCGAGTCCAATTTCTTATGTGACAAAACAAGTCTTGTGCGACTAACTGTCTAAATCAAATCTGTTATGTTGAATATCGATGAAGCTGGAGCCCAAACAGAAGCCCAATGTTTGTTGTGCAAGCCCAATTCTTAGTAAACAACTCTTGTGCGACCAGAATATCTATCTGAAGTCCAAAAATAGAATTTAAAAGGTGGTCAGGTGGGCCGATGTAATCAGAAGCCCAAACAGTCTTGTGCGAGCCCACTATCTTATTCGACTTTCAGATCTTGTGTGATCCAGCTATTTTGTGCGACTAGAATGTGGTGTAAAAATGAATCCAGAAAATAATACTCAAAACAACTAAAAGGTTATAAGTGACCAGCCGAAAGATCCAAGCTCGAAGAACAAGACAAACAGAAACTTGTTAAAATTAAACACGAGAGATTTTCGAAGGATCAATATTTTCGAAGGATCAACATTTCGAAAGATCAATATTGTCGAAGGATCAATATTTCGAAAGATTCACAAATTTGAAAGATTCACAATTTGAAAGATCCTTATCTTTCGAATGTATAACCTTATCTTTCGAATATATATCCTTCGCATAGATTTCCTGGATCGAAGGACAAGATTCACAACTTAGAAGGATTGTTCGAAAGATAGTTATCTATCGAAGCTTCCCTGATCGAAAGATGACCTAAACACCTTGTGTGATCTGACACATTGACTTTGTAACCACCTGACACAGTACTCCCACTTTCGGCTCAAAGTATGATCAATTTACCAACCATGATATGATTTGTACTATTATAATCCAATAACAATTTTCCATGCATTAACACTTTCAAAAACACAAGACTAATATTGACGAAATGATTATTTTAATACAGTAACAATTTTCAAAGCATAAACAACTTTCACAAATAGCTTTCAAAGATCAAAAAAAGTGTTTATGTTGAAGAACAGTTTGAATATGGTGAGGAACACGATGAACTTTCCGGTAAAACTATGAGTTTTCCGGTCACCCGAAACTTTCCGAAACCCGAATTTTGCTCAAAAGTTTTATAAAAACCAATATTTATCTTGAGAACGTGTGTTTTAACAAGGTTTTAATCAAAACAATCAGCAAAACAACAAGATTTTTCAGGAGTTTAACCGAAATTTTCAGAAAAATAAGCTTCAAAAAACCCGAAAAACCACTCGGTTTTAACAAGGAGAAGAGCCAAGGCTCTGATACCACTTGTAGGTCCGGCTAGGAGGATCTAGTCGCCTAATCCTTGTTATCGAACACGTCCGGTTGTGCGGAATCCAACCGGAGATGCAAACCGAGATCGAGAAAGTGAACAATACGTAAAGATATCAACGATTAACAGTTACGTGTATTGATTTCGACAAAGTTTCGGTACAATATTTGACAAATACAAAGCTCACCGGAACTTTCTCTCACTACACTCTCTCTCTAGTTTTCTGCCTCTATTCTCTCCGGTTCTCACACACACACCTGGATATTTATATCCATCACCGCATGTCTGGTCGAAGGATCAGAATTACTGATCGAAACATCATCCTTCGATCATGCAACCATCAAAGGATCCACATATAATTCGAAGGATGACATATCCTTCGAATTCCATCAGTATCCTTCGTGGGATATCTTTCGAGCTCACCCAAGAATAGAAACAATCTTTCGATTTCCCAACCTTCGACACAGACGTATAACATGTGAGTGGTCTGATCCAACCAATAAGTCTTCTGCCTTGTGCGGTTGGGGTTGGGTTCGGCCCAATGATGGAGAGGCCCAAACAATCTGATTGGACCATAATAACCATACGAGATGATTGGACCAAAATAATATGCCCATGCACGTACAGTCTTCAACTTGATTCATATTTGTGAAGTGTAGCCACTTTATGACATCATCATGACATCATCATGCTGATGTCATGATGATGTGTCAAGCGGGAAATGTTCTCGGCTCTCCGTGCTTTGCGTGTCGAACTCTGGGACGCACGACGGAGGAATGTCGTGACGTCGGGCTTGAGCCGAACCTAACCGGGTCGAACCGAGCCAAGTCGCGTCAAGTCGAGTCGCGTCCACATATATGTATCAACAAATAAGATTTTGGTTGACTTACTTCCTAAGTTAACATTGTTAAGGGTTCTTTCTTTGAGTTGTTTTGAGATAAGTGAGTTACCAGAGTTCATTGGTAATTTGAAGCACTTGCGGTATCTTAATTTATCTCAAACTAAAATCACCGAGTTACCAGAGAATGTTGGCAATCTTTATCATCTACAAACATTGATTGTTTTTGGTTGTGAAAGTTTAACTAAGTTGCCTAAAAGCTTCATAAAGCTTAAAAAGTTGCGACATTTGGACATAAGGGATACCCCGCTTTTGAAAAAGATGCCCTTGGGGATTGGTGAGTTGAAAAGTCTGTATACTCTCAACAAGATAATCATTGGAGGAGAAGATGGTTTTGCAATAACCGACCTTAAGGGATTTAAGAATCTCCATGGGATGGTTTCTATTGAGGGATTGCAGAGAGTGCAAAGTGTAATGCAAGCACGGGAAGTGAACTTATCTCTAAAAGAGATTACTAAATTAGAGCTTAAATGGATTGATGGGTCTGATGGTTCACGAAGTGGTCCAATTGAAAAGGAGGTTCTCAATATGCTCGAGCCTAGTAGAGATAGGTTGAAAGAGCTTGCGATTGTGTCATATGGAGGAACAGAGCTTTCAAATTGGGTTGGTGATCCATCTTTTCATAAGTTGGTCAATGTTTCCATACATGGTTGTAGCAAATGCACATCTCTTCCTCCATTTGGGCAGCTACCTTCACTTAAGGAGTTGTTTATTGAAGGCATGGATGATGTTAAAGTCATAGGTTCGGAGTTAATTGGGACTACAACTGTTGTTTCCTTCCCTTCACTTGAAATTCTAAAATTTCAAAATATGAGTGAATGGAAGGTATGGTCAACTAATAACGTGGTCTTAGATGCAGTGTTTCCATGCCTTCAAGAGCTTCATATAGACGAGTGTCCCAATTTGATTGACATTTCATTGAAAGCACTACCTTCGGTAAGGGTTTTACGTATACACGGATGTGGTGTTAATGTGTTGAGAAGTCTCGTTCAAGCAGCTTCATTAGTCAGTGAGTTGGGAATAGCATCTATTGTAGGGCTTACAAATGAAGCTTGGAGAGGTGTTATAATGTATCTTAAGGCAGTTGAAGAATTATACATAAGGCATTGTGATGAAATAAGATACTTGTGGGATTCAGAAGAGACAAGTAAGGTCCTTTTAAACTTAAAGGAATTGGTTGTACGTAGATGTAAAAATCTGGTGAGTTTAGGAGAGAAAGAGGAGGATAATGTTGAGAGCGCACTTTTATTATCTCTCAGGCATTTGGAGATCTTCTATTGCGAGAGTATGAAGCATTGTTATTGTCCAAATAGCATCGAGTATTTTAGTATACAAGGTTGTAGTTCACTTACACTTGTCTCCTTCCCAAGAGAAATAGGAGGGGAGCAAAAGCTCAAGTCACTTACGATAAATGATTGTAAGAAAACGGAAGGGATCAACAACACAAACATGCCAATGCTTGAATTCTTGTTTATTGGTGAGTGGACAGATCTGAAATCAATAACTCAATTTAGTAACTTCAATCACCTCACCCTTCTCTGTTTATCAAATTGTACGAGTATTGAGTCATTTCAACTATCGAGTCTCACTTCATTAACAATACTTGTAATCATAAACTGTCCAAGTTTTTGTTTATCCTTTGATGGAGGGTTTTGGCCTCCTAAGTTAGTTTCCCTTGACATTGGGGGATTGAAAAAGCCAATCTCAGAATGGGGCCCTCCAAATTTCCCATCTTCTCTCATCGACCTAACTTTAAGTCGTGATCTCCATGTGAGTGATTTTCGTCATTTGTCCCATCTTCTTCCGTCATCTCTTACTTCTCTGAAAATAGAAATATTTTCTAAACTGGAATCACTTTCAACGGGACTCAAACACCTCTCCTCCCTTCAACATCTCAGTATTGAAAAATGCTTACGTATGAAACATCTGCCAGTGACATTGTTGCCTTCCCTTTTGAGCTTGAGAATTGCTTTATGCCCATATCTTTCATTAAGGTGTAATGGAAAAGGCTCCCACTACTGGCCACGCATCTCTCATATCCCCTGCATCCAAATAAACCACAGGTAGTTGTTTGTCAAATACATTTTTGATTTGTTTTAGTTTTGATACTTTAATTTGCTTTCTTTCAAACAACAAAGGTTACATATTATCTAAACACAGCAAAGATATCAAAGAAATTACCTTTAAATTATATTTATAATGATTACTTCTTTCTTTCTACAGCAAAGATATCAAAGAACTCGTTGATATGTTCCAAGATAGTCATGAAGATTAATTGAACCGGAAGAAGAAAGATAGCTTGTGGGACCCAAAAAAGGAAAACTTTAACACCTGAAGTTCATATGTAAGAGCTCTTACATAATCAACAAGTCTCTTGTTTAACTACTCACTTCCTTAAATTTTGTTTTATATTTATGAATGTTGCTCAAAACACTGCTAACAACTCTGTTTAGCAAATTAGATCAAAGTTAGGTTCTTCGCCTAATAAAATAAGATACATTATAATAATTTAAATTCCAAGAAAACAATACATTAGTAAAAACAAACAATGTGTGGCGTGCATCTTGCACATAAACATTCTGCATTTTTGTGTATAGTCATATCTTTAGCTGCTCTATTTTAAATAATCAGTAGAATAACTTCATAACAGTACATTCATTTCATATCATTAACTAAATTATACCGTTGCATCTGCAGGAACCATGTTTAACTTCCAGAGGCAGGGCCGACCCATGGGTCTAACGTCTTTTTCTTGAGTTTAATCTGGTGTGTTTTGAGTATATCATTATGTGAATATGTTCTTCATGATATTGATATTCAATATCCAATGACCTGTTTCCAAAGTGAAAGCCTTTATGTGTTCAAAATCTATAATCAAAGGTGGAAGGCTTGATTCTGACATTCTGTTATTGCGGTTCTAAGGAAACAGAAAACCCTAATCTGATGTTCTTCCTATTGTGCAGTTATAAGTGATCTGCCACAAGCAACGGAAACCGCGCTCACTGGTTTATCTTCAAATGTCTTTGTTAGCACTGCCAAACCATCAAGAAAAAGCATTGCTAATATTACCCCTATGAACTGAACTGCTGTTAAAAAAGCGTCACCCCTAGCTTTTGTCTGAATAAAGTTTCCAAATTGTTGCTCTTACTGAACTCAACCCCAACATGACCAGTAATCACAAGTTCATTTTAATAAACTAATTTTGATCTGTTATGAAATGAATTTGTTGCCAAAAAGAAGTATATGTGCAGCTTTTGATTATATTTTGTGTTTAAAATTACAGGATTCATGGGAGCAATGATTCATAATTTGGCATTTGTGTATAGGAACTAGGAAGATCTTACCAAAAAGAAGATGAAAGGGAAGGCAGTTAGTTGGACCCCATTTCATTTGGTACTTCACATTACATCTAGACACCTTCATTACCATTTTTTTAATCTAATTTTTTGTTTTGCCTGTTTGATACTGTCATAATAAATGTAACCGAAATTGATACATTTATCACCTTATGAGTAGTAGTAGCAGCTACAACAATGTCCCACATAAAGTTAAAAGTTCTATTATAAATATAACCATTTTTGTTTTGTTAGGGTCGTAAGCAAAGTTTTTTTTTTCGGAAAGGGCCTCTGATTTTTACTCTGTTTTGGGTGCTTGATGATTTCATAACCGATCTTGCCACACTGCAACAAGGTTTATACATCTGATCCAGCTAACGTTAACTTTTGAAAACTATGTTAAGGTATGTTGGATTTCAGTTTTTTATTTATGGATTGAAACTTGTTTATTTACCTGAGATTGCTCATTGATTTAATTTATGAAACTTGTTACATCCAAGTTTCCTATATAACTTTGATTGATTATTAAAATTTCGCTTGGGTTCCTGATATTTTGGGTGATGGGTCCCTTGTAACCGAACATATGGGTGGAGAAATGTGTGTGTTGACTGTTGGGTAACGGGTCAAAACAGGCCCGAGTTATAAAAATGGTTAGTAGTGTTGAAACGGGTCAGGTCAGATCAAAGTGTTGGACCACTGTGCAAACGTTTTAATAAAAAAAATTATAACCTTATTGCTAATTAATGTTTTAACTATGGTTACAAAAGGCATAGTATTAATAATAGTAGTCTAAACTTTTATAATTAGAGCGATTAGAAGGTATAAATTATAATGCATCTCTGTACTAGTCCCCCCCCCCCCCCCCTCTTTGTATGGTTGCCTGTCTTTTTGTAAGCTTTGCGTAAAAATGTAAATAAGGTTCCCCTCGTAGTATATTTGTTTCCTTTCCTAAAGAAGTCACTCAGAACTGATTACTTTGAGAATAGTTTGATGACTAAAAAAGTAAATAAAGTTGATTAATTTGTAACATTCTTGTTAATTTGAACTAATGTCAAAAGTGTATTATGTGACCTTTGAATTTTTAAAATTGCAGTTGAAGAGGAAGACATTCTCTCAAGGTTTCTGCAAATCAACAACACACATTCAAAATACTTGAGAGAGAAGATACTAAAGATTATAATTTATGGGAAAGACTTGGTTCATTTAGGTGCTCTGCAAACATCCTGAGATTCAAGACAAGGTTGCAAAAGAAACAATGTCACAAATGTTGAACGGTCTGCAAACAGGGTGAGTGGACAAAGTCTTTAAAAGATGCATCTATCCTGCACTTCTAGTGATATGCAAAGTCAAAAAAACTAGCAATTTTTCATACTTTTGACTTAACCCGGGCTTTGACTAATCAACATGGTTACTAGTAGTTATTGAAGTCAGAGGTTCAAAATGGAACAGGTTGGGTCAACCAAAGCTCTTATTTGCTAAAATTATAAAAAGTAATTATTAATACTTAGCATGTCAACTAAAGAAGTATTATTTCAGTGATAGTCTTTGCTACACATGCCTACTGTTTAGTGATTTTGACACAACTGGCTATGATTCTTTTTTATTTTATATATTTGTGAAATCGTTGCAATTACAGATTTGATATTCTTCACCTTTAAAGTTATATTTTCTAACAGTTATTGATGGAAATCATGTCTTACTCAGATACCGTCTTTTCTTAGTTCAGTTCTAATTCAATACATTAGTAGAAATAGCACATAAACATTCTGCATTCTTGTGTATATTACTATCTTCATATCTATATCTTTAGCTGACCTATTTCAAATAATCAACTGATTCCTATCATTAGCTAACCTATCCAATTGCCAGAGCCATGTTTAATCAGCTTTTTAACTTCTACAGGTTGCATTATGATTACATGACTGATCTTTCTACACTGCAAAAAGGCTTATACATCTGATCCAGCTACAGTTGAATTTTCAAATTTATTATATAAAGGTATGTTTGTAGAAGTCTATGTGATTTTGAAGATAGTTTTGTTGTTCGATAAAAAGTGTCGAGAAGTCCCTCAAAAACTTGTGTGTGTTCCAATTGATCTTGTTGTGACCAATTGTTTGTTTCCATCAATTGGTATCTGAGTGTAGGGTTGACTACTTACGTACGAAAGGTTTATGGTGCATAACCAAACCGAACAAGAGCAGCTCCGATCATTGACGGGGAAGGATAACCAGATCAAGAGCAGTTTCAATCATTGATTTTGGGGTGAACAACCCGTCAATTCGACTCAGCAAGGCCGACGAAAGAGGAGCAGCGCAACAACTAATTATGTTACATCAGAGGGAAGCTAGACATCAACTCTGACATGCCCAAAGTTAACAAGTTCGAATACGTGGACGATATTCATGATGAAAGCAAACCTTGATGCTCAAGGTTTATGGGAAGCAGTGGATCCGGTTACTGGTGACGGGTAGACCAGAGGAAAAACAAGATGGCTTGGGCAATTATATATCAAGCGTTACCGGAAAACATTCTGATGCAAGTTGCTACAACCCGTAGTGCTCGAGCAATCCTTGGGGCTGATCGGGTTCAACAAGCCGGATTACAAACTTTGAAGTGAAAGTTGCTTGATAGCGTGCCATCAAAGTTTATTGCATAGCACGCTAAAGGCTTTGCTTAAAGGCTTTCGGGGAACAAACAAAAGAGCACGAGGCCATTTGACAAACTTAATATGTAAAAAAAGTTATGGTCTTGTTCAACAGTCAACCTTATGTAAAGTCATTTGACAAACTTTAATCTTTTGTATAGAAAAGGACAAACTTTAATTTTCTCTTTTGTTGTAAGTTTAAACCGGTATAAAAATTCACAGCACAGTTACAACTGGGCTTTAACCGGTTACCTAACCGGACCATCTTACGAATTGTTTCTAGTTATAAGATCTCTAATATTTTAGATAGGAGTTTTGCAGTAGGTAAGCGGGATGACTGAACCTGGCGATATCAACAGAAAATCAAAATTGATTGCCTGAAAGCCGGTGATTTTCCAAACATTCATCTCGTGAAAATAAATTTGAAGGGGATGAAAAACTTAGGTGGAAGTCTGGAAGACAATCTCCGGTTGACCGATTGCAAAGTGAAAATAAATTTGAATTTCAAGAAATCATGGACATTTACGGTCCGTCATTCAGCAACACATTATAACCAGTGTGTTTTTCCAAGCCTGGCCCGTGGATTATTTAATTACACTCAATATGACCCATTACATGCTTTTTTACATGGCCCAAATAAGCCCACCAGTTCAAAAAACGCCCCTACAGACCCAAAAACGGGATTATTTTTACCTTAAATAAGAACACATTGAATTACTTCCAACCAAACACTCAAAGCACCGAATATTGCGAACTAATTAAGATGCCTTCAGAACCCCTTTCATGAAGTAATATTTTGAGCTATCTCATTTCTCAAAAAAATAAAATAAATAAATAAATAATAAAAAAACAGTTCAGATAACTTTAATCATTCAATGAATTTATAAATAATTCTTATATATATTAAATATGATTACAATAACATTATATATAATTTATGTATTATATTTTTAATAAATTAATTTAGAAGGTTATAATTTACTAGTTATTAAGTAAATACTACTTAAATTAATCAATTTTGAAACGAACTAAATTGTATACTATCTTAAAAACTATGAAGTACGGGGACGGCTGGTTGCCTTGAGTACCGGTCCCGGGGACGGAAACGCGTAGGGGACGGCATGGGGACGTTTCCCAAACGTACCCGGTTATTGGGGACTTCTATAAAAATGTTTCCGGATTTACAGCTGGTTAGAACTTAGAACAGGAATAGCTGAAGGCCTGAAGCTTCTTTCTTTTTCCGGCCGGTGAGAGGCTCTGCAACTTGAGATATTATGAAAAAGATGATTCATGGGTTTCTTTAAATACAATAATATATTATTCTTTTATACACTTTTTTTCTTTCTAGGAAATTGAAGCTCCAGCCTCCAACCTGCTCCACCACCACTGATTTAACCATTTATCAATTTTTTTTACTTATTTAATTTTACATAGTTTTACATTACTATTTTTTTGAAAAGTATTTTACATTACTTTTTTGTCTAATTTTGCACCCTTCTATCTTTTAATTTATTGCTTTTTGTTGCCGGCAAAAAAAAAGAAAGATTTTATTTATTATTTATTGAGTAGAAGATTTTAAGCGTATTTAATAATATTTAGTCACAATTTTTAATATATAAAGTAACATAAATAATAATAATAATAATAATAATAATAATAATAATAATAATAATTACCTATGGTTGATGTAGTGTTTTTGGAGTTTACACTTTACATCAATATATATCTATTTTGGAATTTGTTTAATATATTTTTATTTTTTTATATTTTCTTTGTCGTACCTTTGCCGTACCCGTATCTTGGATTTTTGAATTTTTCCGTTCCCCATACCCGTATCGTCCCCGTACCCTAGTCTCGTACCCGTTCCCGTGCTACATAGCTTAAAAACCAAAGTCGGTGGTGTTTCCACCGCCCACCGGATTTGGTTGGCCCTTTCACTTTTGGAGTTAGTCCATTTTACTCCCTTCTATGTTCCTATTACCCCTCTACTTTGGCATTTGGCCTTTTTAACCCTTACCTTTTTACTAATTTAATTTTCCATCAATAACTTTTGTTTATTAAATTCTTTTGTTTACATCTATCATTCTTTTACTTTAAAAAAAAACTTTTTTACGTGCATATTTTTATGTACGTATCAATATAAATTTGAGTGTATCTACGTTTTGACGTAATTTTTTTTGGAGACAAGTCAAGTCAAATACAATACGTTTTCGTTTAAAACCATTTTTACGTGCATATTTTTATGTATGTGTGTGTATTAATTCGAGTTGGTCTACGTTTCGACGTAAACTTTTTTGGGAAACAAGTCAGGTCAAATATAATACGTTTTCATACTTACTTTTATGTATGTTTTTGTAAATTTTGTTCAGAAACGAGTAGAGTCAAATTGTATTTTTTTTCCCTTTTTTAAACCTCTAATATATCCCATATAATATGTATATAATACATTATGATTATACGGTATTAATTCGATTTACTTTATATTTTGATCCAATCGCAATGCTTATATAGGTTATATTGAGTTCAATCGAATACGTCGAACACACACGTTTTCGTATGGTTAACGCATCACATAATGTTTGGACTATCTATTCGATATTTGCGATGTGCCCGCGCCGCAACGCGCGCGGGCTTATTACTAGTTTTAACAAAAATTGAGTTCCTTAAAAAACTTATATTATAATATAATTTAAATATTAAAAACTTGATGAATGTTATTATTTTCCTTTCTTTTATTTTTATATAAATTAAAATACCTAATTTAATTTTGATAAATTATAAAGAAGTACTTTTAATGGAATAAAAACTATTCAAAAGTTATATTTATTTTATAAAGAAATACTTTTAATGAAATAAAAAGTATTCAGAAGTAAGTTATATTTATTTTAAAAGAGTTGACTTGGGTTGCTAATAGTTAGGGGCGACAATTCTTGATACGACCCGTTAACCCGACACGAAAAAAACAGGTTTGGGTCGACTAACACGACCCGTTTAAAAAAACGAGTCGGGTTCGGGTTGACCCTTATAAAAACGGGTTGACCCATTAACCCGTTTCACTATTTAGATAAAAAAATCTTTTATATTTTTGTTTTTGTTTTTTCCGTTTCTATTTTACAGTGTTAGTTATAATAATGTTAATTTTGACACATTATAGTATTTATTTATCACACTCATACTCATCATTAAACATGTTATCGATAACTCGCTTAAAACCGAACAACTCGTTTATAAATCGTCAACTTATATCACTCATTTAAAAATATGGATTAAACGGGTCGGGTTCGGGTTGACCCGAATTAATATGGGTCGGGTTCGGGTTGAACATTTCAACTACCAACCCGTCAACCCGCCAACCCATCAACCCGACACGATTGCCACCCCTACTAATAGTATAGTAGTGAACAATTTGGTTCGTTGGGTTGTGTTAGTTGTGTAGGTGAAGAAATTAATTTTTTTTAGTGAATAGTTGGGCTGGGTTGAATTGTGAGCCTGGATAGTCTTAGCCCGCAAAGGATAAACATTTTAGCTATATTTGAAGAGCCCAAGATAAATGGTCAAACTTAAAAGTCAAAATTCACTGAAGTGACACTCTTCTCCATTTGATTTTGACTGAAGAGATTATTGGTTGCTGGGGTAATACGAATGAAATTGTATTCTTTTCTCTTTTAATACATGTCGTTGCTGGGCTAATATGAATGAATTTGTTTTAATCAAATTGCAAAATGTCAAATTCTAGAGTTTTATCATTTTATGGATTGAGTTGAGTTTCTTCAATAACTGATTTTCATTAAAAACACCACCTTTCAACTTGGAAATTATACCAGCTTATTTAAATTTCACTTTTAATTTTTTTTGTAAATGTGAACTCATCATTTTATTACACTTGGTATTATCATCTTACTCAAAGGCCAAAGCTTTGCTCTTTTAAATCTTGATTACTTTGTATTTAACTTTGATTCATTTCTAAAATTACAACTAAATGTTGCAGGGAACCTACTATAACCATGGCATCCTAAAGGATCTTCTTTGTGGTGAGCAATTGAGTTGAATTGTAAGGAGTACAATGAGTGCACACCACCTGTTTTATAATATGTTTGTGTGAGTTTTTACCTTGTTTTCTATGGCAAATTGGCAATTGTGTAATCATAATTGACTTGGGTACTGTAGTTGAAGACTCAGGTTATGAAAAGCATAGATATAAGAAACTAAGAATGAAATGCGTGTTCCATTGGACTCATTGAGGACACTAATCTGTGTTCCATTCAATGCTAAAAGAGTAACGATCATGCATGCCTAAGGATATCCAGCTTGCACGTAGGATTAGACTTTGATTTGTACGTTGATCTGAACTATTTTGGTGTTGTTTTCCTCGTATCAAATTATATTAAATTAAAGTTTTTAATTTAGTGTTGTCATTCATAGGACATTATTTAATTTAGTCCACCATCATGCTGTTTCATTGTCTCTGATCTGTAATCAACCTCTGCATTCATCAACTGTTTTTTTGGAGCTAACTGATTTGGCTGTGTAAGATTCATGAACTTGGTTATGCTATTTAATCATTCACTTATTGTATTGTTTGGTAAAATAACCTAACTATCATCACTTGTTTTGTTCTGTCTTTGATATTTGTTGGAACTTTGAGGCTGATTCAGTTTGTGGTTACCCTACAGGTGTAGTAGTAGGCAGGGGCAGGGTATAGGACTTTGGGGTCAACCAATTAAAATCATTTTTTTAGTGATCCAAATTCGCGGGTAAAAAAAAGCCTACTATTAAAATTAAAATGCAACATTAAAATAATAAAAAAAACTCTCCATTGAATTCATATTTCCTTTTAACACAAGTTGAATTCAGTTGATTTAGTTAGATATAGCTGATAACATCTTAGATGTTAAGTTTTTTAGATCACGAAAATTTAGAAAAGCTTGGGACCGTTAATGGCGGTGGTTAATTTGACTAAGAAAATGGAGTAAAAAACCAAATTTCAATTTTATAACTGTTGGAAGTTTTATAATCAAGAAATTCAGGATTTACAGAAGTCAATTATAAAAGTCAAACGTGTTCATACAAAAGTCAACTGCAGAATTAAAACGTGATGAGAAAGAAATTCGGTTATGTAGTTATGTTAGTTAGTTAGTTAGAAAATGGTTAAATAACTGTCCTACTGTAAGGGTATAAATCCCCACTGATGTGTTCATTTGTATGTGTGAAATTTAGAAGTTTATATTGCATATTTTCTGTCTCTGTTTCACCAAATGAGTCCCTGCACATATTTTGTGCATACTCAAACTCACAATTGTCATCCTATGTTTGTGAATGTTAATCGATCCCCCCCGATCCAACAATAACCGGTGGGGCCACTTGCCGGGCTGTGATTTTATTATGGTTTTCTTTGTTGGCTGAACACAGTCTTGGTTTCTCTTTTGCTAGGCTGTTGTAGCAAATGAAAATGTACTCAACGTTATTCAGTTGCAATTATGTTCTTTTTAATGAATGGTTGGTTTGTGTGACTGTACACTTTGACTTACTAATGTTATTTCTAGGATATCACATAGCTTATAGTAAGTAACAAGGGTATATAGCAGCTTTAAAAGCAGGGGTGATAATTGAAGTTTGAGTTGTCATGCGTAGGTTGACTTGTTTGACCCTTTAACGACAAGTTGAAATGTATAACCCGTTATTTAAACAAGCCGTACAGACCGATTTAGATAAATGACTTACTTGAGCAAAAGTTGTTCTATTTATAATGAAACCATAATGCAGATTTAGATAGTAGTCCTCGATCTTTAGTCTAAATGCACAATATCTCTTGACCGTTACAGTATTGCAAACCTAGTCCTTGAAGTTATCAACAGGTTTGCCTGACGAAACAAATAACCATAACACACTAAATAAATACTGCAACTGATATTGAATTAATAGTTTCAACAAATCTCAAAACACTAAGCACGTATATTCTGAAGTTTATAGTCTTGTGCATTTCTTCTGCTAAACTATATACTTGGTCGAGACGTGACATTCAAAGGTTGGTGGATGAGTCGGGTAATGGGTCAAACTTGCCAGGCCGAGTTGGCTCACAGGCGCTTTATTGTCTGGTGAGAGAAATCAACCTCTGCATGCATCAACTGTTTTCTTGGAGCCAACTGATTTGGCTGTGTAAGATTCATGAACTCGGTTAAAATTAATAGTTCAATTTCATAATATCCAAGCCCAGTTATACTCTCTCTGATCCTGTTTCTTCCTATTGGGCTTGGTGTGTTTAGGCCCGAGTCTTCTCTTCCTTCTCTATCAGTGAAGCATCGATCATAAATTCAATCCAATCTTTCTCTTTGTAATTGGTTCTCCGAGTTGTTCTTGATTATTGAATCTATTTTGCAATAAAGTACACCATATGTATTGATTGACAGCGTGACGATTAGGGGAGGGGGGTGGTCACTAGTGATAGAATTCTATCACTCCCAATATCCAATCAACTCATGCCATGTCATCATCCAATATTCTATCACTAGTGATAGAAATGTAGTGGAGGTGGTCACTAGTGATAGAATTCTATCACTCCCAAATTTTTATAATTTTTATTTTAAAACTAGAAATTAAAAATACACATTAAGCTGCCACATGCTCCCCCTGCATGCCTTCTATTTGGCCACGAACACCCATACAATCCTCGTCACCATTTTCTTCCATTCTCTCTCCTATATATCTAAAAATGTGCAACGTTTTCAACGCGTGATATACAAAACGCGTTACGGTTTACACGCGTTATAAACAAGGCGGCGGCGGTGTCCGTTTTCATTCCACGCGTGATGGGGTGGCCATCACGGACCACCCCGCCTCCCCTTATGTCTAAGGATATGTGATATGTCTAATCTGCTGCTGCATAACACATTACTATATTATTATTATTATTATTATTATTATTATTATTATTATTATTATTATACATTAATTATTAATTAATTAATTATTATCTATTTAATTATTATTATTAATATTAATATTATCCTATATATTAAAAATTGAATTCAATGAACAGTAAAATATAATAACATATTAAAAATAGAAGTGATAGTAAATGGTATAGGGTTTCATCATCATCAAGTAAAGCGAGGACTTTAGGACTCCAAAATTTTGAAGCTTCATATAAAATAAAACTATATATGAATTTAATATCGATATTACCCTATATATTAAAAATTACCCTATATATTAAAAATTGAATTCAATGAACAGTAAAATATAATAACATATTAAAAATAGAATTGAATACTATTACTAATTATATATATATATATATATTAAAAACAGAAGCTTGTGAATAGTAACATACAACACTTTCAATACTGTATATATATAATTTATGTTGGCTTTATGAAATATATTTGTCATTAGTAAACTGGTTAGTTATGTCTCTTTGTTTCCTGGTGAACTTGGGTTCGACTCTAACCATCCCCTCTTTTAACAATCTTTTTTTTTTTGCCATTTAGGTCTCTACCAGAGGAGAGAGAGATAAAACCTTACAGCCTGTCTCTCTCCTTCAAAACCCTCTCTCAAGACACACATAGCAGGCCTTCGAACACCACAAACATTGTCACTTTTCCGATCAAAACCTTGGTGGCATTCATCACGGGAAAGACAAAGTACATGAGCGGGAGCTGATGATTTGTGGTGGTGAGCAAGCAGCGACGATATGGGTATAAGAAGAAAGCCCGAGCATAAGAAAGGGTTTCGGACAAAGAGAGGTGCTGGCTCTAGGGTTCCGGCTGTTGGACCTGGCAACGACCACAACCGACGGTCCCGCGAGCCCAGTGGTGGTAGCGATTTGGGTTGATGTAAAATGGTGGAAGTGTTCGGGTTTTGACAGAGGAGTGACGACTGCCGTTTGAAGGCTTGGTATTCCGGCGAGGTGTTTTCCGGTCTAGATCCCGACAATATTCCGGTAATCATATGACGACAGTTACAGAAGCTTTGGAAAAGCATCGCCATATGTCATTTACTCGCGAGGAATATGTAGGCCACCAAAAGTTTGAGGCATTTAAAAGAGCAAGAAGCTTGAGAACATTGTTAGCGGTATCTGTTGGGGTGGATGAAAGTTCGAAATCATTTTACTTGTCCAATAATGTAGGTCCGGCTAGGAGGATCTAGTCGCCTAATCCTTGTTATCGAACACGTCCGGTTGTGCGGAATCCAACCGGAGATGCAAACCGAGATCGAGAAAGTGAACAATACGTAAAGATATCAACGATTAACAGTTACGTGTATTGATTTCGACAAAGTTTCGGTACAATATTTGACAAATACAAAGCTCACCGGAACTTTCTCTCACTACACTCTCTCTCTAGTTTTCTGCCTCTATTCTCTCCGGTTCTCACACACACACCTGGATATTTATATCCATCACCGCATGTCTGGTCGAAGGATCAGAATTACTGATCGAAACATCATCCTTCGATCATGCAACCATCAAAGGATCCACATATAATTCGAAGGATGACATATCCTTCGAATTCCATCAGTATCCTTCGTGGGATATCTTTCGAGCTCACCCAAGAATAGAAACAATCTTTCGATTTCCCAACCTTCGACACAGACGTATAACATGTGAGTGGTCTGATCCAACCAATAAGTCTTCTGCCTTGTGCGGTTGGGGTTGGGTTCGGCCCAATGATGGAGAGGCCCAAACAATCTGATTGGACCATAATAACCATACGAGATGATTGGACCAAAATAATATGCCCATGCACGTACAGTCTTCAACTTGATTCATATTTGTGAAGTGTAGCCACTTTATGACATCATCATGACATCATCATGCTGATGTCATGATGATGTGTCAAGCGGGAAATGTTCTCGGCTCTCCGTGCTTCGCGTGTCGAACTCTGGGACGCACGACGGAGGAATGTCGTGACGTCGGGCTTGAGCCGAACCTAACCGGGTCGAACCGAGCCAAGTCGCGTCGAGTCGAGTCGCGTCCACATATATGTATCAACAAACTCCCCCTTGGACGCTACTCGCGAGATTCGCATTTCATGTCTTCTATGTCGGAGGATCTTCAAAGTCTTCACGTCTTCAAAGCAGAAAGTGTATCAACAAACTCCCCGTTTCATGTAGGAAGTGTGTTGACAAACTCCCCCTTAACATAAGCTCCCCCTTGAGTTATGCTCGTGAAAGTCTTGATCTTTATGAAGTGAGATCCTTGTGGTGTTGATGATGGTCAGCGGCAACTCGATCATCTTCATCATTTGAGTGCCTTCACGTCGTGTCTTCATTCCGAAGCTTGTCATCGACCATGTTCTCCTTGCCTTTAGAATCTGCACATGCAAGAAATCTAAACGCGTAATGAGAACAACCGCCTGGAATATAAAATAAACAAACGACACACGTGTGACCATTGTTTAATCAAACACCGTCCGACAGTTTGAAAGTTTAAAGTATTTTATCAATTTCAATTTTAACTTTCAACACTTGCAAATTTCGACCGTTTATGAAGATTCAGACGTTTTCGGTTTTCAATCAGGTTTCAGGTAACGAAGACTTGAGCTCCAACATCGTACGATCGAAAATAAAATAGAAATAAAATCTTTTTGGCTTTTATAAGGTTTATATTAAAACACACTTAAAATCTTTTTGGTATTTTTGAATATTTCAAATGTAAAGACTGAAAGCAGTAAATAAATATATACAGACATTCTTTTTGCGAGTTTCGAGGGTAAGAGAATCATATCAGTGTACGGTCATGCCAAAACACTCTTGTTGTTCTTTTAGTTAACATTAAGATAAGCATCCTATAACAATTATCGGTATTGTTGTCCACTTAAGCTCAACTTATCAGATGTAATCATGGCGAGGGGATACGTTAAGGTATGATTTATACTTACCGACCGGTGTTCATCCACATCACGACACATTCCCGTATCAAGGTATGCACGAGGGTTCATCTTACCGGTGAGTATACCGATTATCATCTGTTTGACCGTATATGATGTGAGATTCTCACTTATTTTGATTTGAAAACAAGCCCTATGTGATAGAATCACTTATTGATGAGGAACTTGATTTTCGATGCATGAGGGCACAGGAGCAAGTCCGTGAACAGGTCAGTACTTTCGTACAGCAGAGAGACGAACTTGACACCCGGAAAGAATTTGTGATATATTATCACTTATTTGTTTGGACATGTGATTGTTGATCACTTATTGAGGTCGTATGCAGTATGTACACGTATGTATAGTATCATGGAAGATCTAGACTTGCGTCCCCGTTATTTTTCGGTAAAAGATACAACCATGATACCCAGATGATAAGCAGCATAAAGACCGAATATCTCAGAACCTCGGCAATCTCTCAAACGAAATTTCGGTACTAAGACCATATGCCAATGAATGGTTCCCACCCAGTCTTCAGTCGATTTAAGATTTATATCACCCTGCACACTTTAAAATGATTGTGAGCCTACCGATACATCTTATATAGAGCTGCTTATCGCTTTTCATTTTGCATTTCAGGTTTAAAGAGGTTTAGACAGACCACTGATGTACTATCATTTTCTCTTTTGCACGCCAGGAAACTCATTTTTGTTTTTCTATTGTTTTTGTGTTTTTGAAAATTTTCAATGTTTTTGGATTTTTCAAATTTTGGATTTACTCCCCCTAAAATCAATAAACTAAGATAAATTTAAAACACAAAGGTATTTACAAAAATGATTTTCCGATGTGGATTACTCTTGCTTGACCTTAATGCCGTTTACCAATAATAAATAGTCAAATCTTGACTTGTCAAATGCTTTGGTAAAAAGGTCGGCACGTTGGTCATCGGTGTGGACCATGACAACATTGAAGAGTTTCATAGTGAAACAATCACGTGTGAGGTGATATTCGAGTTCAACGTGTCTGGTCAAAGAGTGCTATACGAGATAATAATTCACAAAGCAGCTTAAATATCGACAAGTATAGGAGAGATTAGAAATTCAAAACCGTATCCTGCAACTGCTTCGTGCATTGCAAGGAATCTGAGCGCTCTCCCAAACTGGATATCCACCCGTTGTGGACTTCAAAGTCGATTTAGTAGCTACTTCAATCCCTTCACAGCAACAAGATCATAGACTTCTGGGTCCGGCTGGTCTTCCACATTGTACCAGCGAAGGTCTTTGTCTTTCTCTTTGAGAAGTAGTGTGCGGTTGTACAATCCACGCCAAGGCATCCGCACACCCGGTTAGTTTGATCAACCAACACATTTTCTTCAATCACACCGCGAAGAAATGTACACTGCACGTTCATCTTGTTGATTTTGAACTTCAAACGTGCTGCAGGTGCGTACATTTTGATTGAATCTATCCTGGGGACCCGATCAAAAACCATAACAACCAATTTTGGCACATTTTTCAACTGGTCGAATTTTTTTTTTTTTTTTTTTTAACTTCATTCCTTTTTCCTTCATCAGACATTTTTGTCTTCTTTTCTTCTCTCTCTATCAAAGGGCAACAACATTCTCCTAAATGTAACAATATTTCGGAGCCGCATGTCGCCGATCTTGTGCATGGACGCTCCACTATCAACAATCCTAAGACTATTAATAGTTCCTCCTGGAACATCCTGCACACTCATTTAGAGATTAGTTGGAGAGGGGGACCCAAGCCTTCACAGACTTGGGTCGTCCGTCATCATCGAGGATTGTGACATCCATTTCCCGATGATTCGGAATTGATGTAGCTCCCCCTGAAACAATTTCCAATTTTGGTTTCCAAATCTGTTTTTGGTTTTCAAGTTTAACATTTGATTCAACAGATTTTGTTTGGACAACGTCCGGTTTTAAAACCTTTTCAACATTTTTCCGTTGTTTCTTTCTCTGTTTCACTTCTTGTTGTAGGACCGAGTTTCGTGACCGAAACCGTGATTCTTGTTGTTTAACAAGACGAGGGTCCTGTTTTGGTGAAACAAATCTCTTTCGGTAATTTCGTTCACGGGGATCATCTTCTTTGGCTTTTAATTTATGAAGATACGGACAATTTCGAATTATATGACCAATTGTCCCACATTCAAAACATGATCTTCGTTCAACAAACCCCGAAGTATCATGTGATCGTCTTGCCGATGATGATGAACTTTGTGATCTCGAGGTACTAGGTTTCGAACAGTTTGGTTCATTTCTTTTCAACACTGTTGCTCGTTTAACAAAATCTAAGTTAGATTTGTTTTCAAACGTTTCAATTTTGTCCGTTCCCTTTGTTTTCACAAAGTTTACCTTCTTGTCCTTTTTCTTGTTTTGGCTCTGTTTGCCTTTTCCATTTCCTTGGGCAGCGTGATTTTGCTTTCGTTGATTGTTTTGTTTTTGCAATTTTTGATTCCCATATTTCTTTCTAACTTCGGATTTTGGGATAGGAGCACACTGAGTTACTACAACTCCTGGGCTCGGCTTTCCCAAAAACTTACTGGTAGAATCTTCAAAAACTTTATCAATCAAAGATTGATTGACATTTTTGATAGGGAAATCCTTGTCTGAATATATTTTATCAGATCCAATCAACGTATAAAGCAAGTTCACGCTTACACAACTTCCAGATGAGGATTCAACAGACTTGGTTGTAGCAGTCACAGACGGTTTTGCAGGAGGATCACAAAGAATGTGATTCTCAAGAGGTATGTCCTCTTCTTTTGTTACCGTTTCTGACTGTTCAGAGTTAGTATCCTCGGATTCATCATCTGATGAATCAGCATCCTCAACAATGACTGGAGGATCCTGATTTTGTTCAGCAGTTGACACATTTGTATCTGCTGACACATCCGAATCTGAAGATACTTCCTTTTTGTAACCGAGTCCTGTTGCAAATTCATTAACGTCTAAAGGAACAGATGGTTCAAAGTGAGTTCTATACTCCTCATCAGGCAGTGCATCGTAATTGTGTCTAACAGGTGGTGGACATTGCTTATATCCAATGCATGTGACATCCTTTTTCTCTTTCTGAACATCAATGATGTGATCCAACACATAGCTAGAGCTTAAATAACTGTCTAACTTGAGTCGAATCGCCTCACTTTCAGTTTTAACACAAGCCATCTCTTTTTGCATTATCTCAAGACGAGTGATATACAAATTTATGTCAGTTTGTTTTCTGGAAACCATTTTTGTCAGCTCGGTTTTATCTTTTCTTAAAGTTTCAATCATCGTTTTAAATTCCTTTTCATGGTTTTCATAAAACATGTTGGCTTCAGTGCACTTCGAAAGATCAACGGTCAATTTCTGATTGTGGATGAATGTCACATCATATTTCTCTTGCAAAGCCTCGTGTTTGCTTTGCAATTCACACCACTTATCATTCAAAGAAACATGTTTGTCTTGCAAGTCAAACAAACTAGCTTGTAAAACATCATGTTTGCCTTGCAGCTCAGACATGTTTGCATCTAGATCAGCACATTTTCCACTCAATCTATCACAACTATCACAAACAACAGCAGTGGGTTCATCGACACATACCTGACTTGATGAACTGTCGACATTAGCCATAATGGCTGAATGGAGAGAGGAAGAAGAATAAGCAGCTTGATCTACCAATATAGATCTCCTATGATTTTCTGCTGCAGCTTCCTCCAAAAGCTCATCAACATTTGCATCAACTGACGCACTTGAAGTGTTATCCAAATGATCATCGCCTGAACTCGAGGATTCTTCATCTGAACTTCTACTATAACCAGAAGAGTCTTCATCCTCAGAAGAGTCACCACCATTGGCGGAAGATTCTCCACCACTGGCGTGATTTAAATCCTTAACAATCTCAGCAAAACAAGCTGTTCCATCTGGAGCATCACTACTCAGCTGGATTGACCAATCACCGCAATCATTTACTTGAACCACAAGTGCCTGGTTAGCATTTGATGGTCCTGCTTGGCTTTGGTTGTTGACAGGTATCAACGTACGCTCATTGTTCCTGTTCTGATTCTGCTGGTCTCCTTGATTTCTGAAAGGGTTCTGGTTCCCATGCTGAGCTGGCTTAACAGGAACTTGGATAGGATTGCCATGTAGATCTGTTGTCACAGGAGGCCTTTGGGTTTGCTGTTGAGGCACTGGTTGAGGGACTGGATTAAGCGGATTTCCATACATGTCTGTTGTTGGAGGAGGAGTGCCATACAAGCTATGAAACGGATTTCCGTACAGATCTGTTGGTCCGGTAGATCGAACAGGTAATGGATTTCCGAACATATCAGTTGCTCTGATAGATTGTTTCGGTGCGGGAGACGGAGTACCAAAATACATGTCTGTATTTACCGGAGTATTCCATCTTGGATTCATTTTTGATCAAAAATAATAAAACCTGAAAATCACAAACTTGAACAAACAGTTAAATCACTTATACAATTTTTTTTTTTAATATCTTGATAAAACAAAATCCCGCGAAACAAAGATCCGACGAAACAAGTCTTGTGCGACTAAACAGCTCTTGTGCGATCCCCACTTATGTTGTGCGACTGATTGTCTTGTTCGACTGAAGCCCAAACAGAAATCCAAAGTAATCAGAAGCCCAAAACTGAAGCCCAAATTTTGTGCGAGTAATCAAGTCTTGTGCGAGTCCAATTTCTTATGTGACAAAACAAGTCTTGTGCGACTAACTGTCTAAATCAAATCTGTTATGTTGAATATCGATGAAGCTGGAGCCCAAACAGAAGCCCAATGTTTGTTGTGCAAGCCCAATTCTTAGTAAACAACTCTTGTGCGACCAGAATATCTATCTGAAGTCCAAAAATAGAATTTAAAAGGTGGTCAGGTGGGCCGATGTAATCAGAAGCCCAAACAGTCTTGTGCGAGCCCACTATCTTATTCGACTTTCAGATCTTGTGTGATCCAGCTATTTTGTGCGACTAGAATGTGGTGTAAAAATGAATCCAGAAAATAATACTCAAAACAACTAAAAGGTTATAAGTGACCAGCCGAAAGATCCAAGCTCGAAGAACAAGACAAACAGAAACTTGTTAAAATTAAACACGAGAGATTTTCGAAGGATCAATATTTTCGAAGGATCAACATTTCGAAAGATCAATATTGTCGAAGGATCAATATTTCGAAAGATTCACAAATTTGAAAGATTCACAATTTGAAAGATCCTTATCTTTCGAATGTATAACCTTATCTTTCGAATATATATCCTTCGCATAGATTTCCTGGATCGAAGGACAAGATTCACAACTTAGAAGGATTGTTCGAAAGATAGTTATCTATCGAAGCTTCCCTGATCGAAAGATGACCTAAACACCTTGTGTGATCTGACACATTGACTTTGTAACCACCTGACACAGTACTCCCACTTTCGGCTCAAAGTATGATCAATTTACCAACCATGATATGATTTGTACTATTATAATCCAATAACAATTTTCCATGCATTAACACTTTCAAAAACACAAGACTAATATTGACGAAATGATTATTTTAATACAGTAACAATTTTCAAAGCATAAACAACTTTCACAAATAGCTTTCAAAGATCAAAAAAAGTGTTTATGTTGAAGAACAGTTTGAATATGGTGAGGAACACGATGAACTTTCCGGTAAAACTATGAGTTTTCCGGTCACCCGAAACTTTCCGAAACCCGAATTTTGCTCAAAAGTTTTATAAAAACCAATATTTATCTTGAGAACGTGTGTTTTAACAAGGTTTTAATCAAAACAATCAGCAAAACAACAAGATTTTTCAGGAGTTTAACCGAAATTTTCAGAAAAATAAGCTTCAAAAAACCCGAAAAACCACTCGGTTTTAACAAGGAGAAGAGCCAAGGCTCTGATACCACTTGTAGGTCCGGCTAGGAGGATCTAGTCGCCTAATCCTTGTTATCGAACACGTCCGGTTGTGCGGAATCCAACCGGAGATGCAAACCGAGATCGAGAAAGTGAACAATACGTAAAGATATCAACGATTAACAGTTACGTGTATTGATTTCGACAAAGTTTCGGTACAATATTTGACAAATACAAAGCTCACCGGAACTTTCTCTCACTACACTCTCTCTCTAGTTTTCTGCCTCTATTCTCTCCGGTTCTCACACACACACCTGGATATTTATATCCATCACCGCATGTCTGGTCGAAGGATCAGAATTACTGATCGAAACATCATCCTTCGATCATGCAACCATCAAAGGATCCACATATAATTCGAAGGATGACATATCCTTCGAATTCCATCAGTATCCTTCGTGGGATATCTTTCGAGCTCACCCAAGAATAGAAACAATCTTTCGATTTCCCAACCTTCGACACAGACGTATAACATGTGAGTGGTCTGATCCAACCAATAAGTCTTCTGCCTTGTGCGGTTGGGGTTGGGTTCGGCCCAATGATGGAGAGGCCCAAACAATCTGATTGGACCATAATAACCATACGAGATGATTGGACCAAAATAATATGCCCATGCACGTACAGTCTTCAACTTGATTCATATTTGTGAAGTGTAGCCACTTTATGACATCATCATGACATCATCATGCTGATGTCATGATGATGTGTCAAGCGGGAAATGTTCTCGGCTCTCCGTGCTTTGCGTGTCGAACTCTGGGACGCACGACGGAGGAATGTCGTGACGTCGGGCTTGAGCCGAACCTAACCGGGTCAAACCGAGCCAAGTCGCGTCAAGTCGAGTCGCGTCCACATATATGTATCAACAAATAAGATTTTGGTTGACTTACTTCCTAAGTTAACATTGTTAAGGGTTCTTTCTTTGAGTTGTTTTGAGATAAGTGAGTTACCAGAGTTCATTGGTAATTTGAAGCACTTGCGGTATCTTAATTTATCTCAAACTAAAATCACCGAGTTACCAGAGAATGTTGGCAATCTTTATCATCTACAAACATTGATTGTTTTTGGTTGTGAAAGTTTAACTAAGTTGCCTAAAAGCTTCATAAAGCTTAAAAAGTTGCGACATTTGGACATAAGGGATACCCCGCTTTTGAAAAAGATGCCCTTGGGGATTGGTGAGTTGAAAAGTCTGTATACTCTCAACAAGATAATCATTGGAGGAGAAGATGGTTTTGCAATAACCGACCTTAAGGGATTTAAGAATCTCCATGGGATGGTTTCTATTGAGGGATTGCAGAGAGTGCAAAGTGTAATGCAAGCACGGGAAGTGAACTTATCTCTAAAAGAGATTACTAAATTAGAGCTTAAATGGATTGATGGGTCTGATGGTTCACGAAGTGGTCCAATTGAAAAGGAGGTTCTCAATATGCTCGAGCCTAGTAGAGATAGGTTGAAAGAGCTTGCGATTGTGTCATATGGAGGAACAGAGCTTTCAAATTGGGTTGGTGATCCATCTTTTCATAAGTTGGTCAATGTTTCCATACATGGTTGTAGCAAATGCACATCTCTTCCTCCATTTGGGCAGCTACCTTCACTTAAGGAGTTGTTTATTGAAGGCATGGATGATGTTAAAGTCATAGGTTCGGAGTTAATTGGGACTACAACTGTTGTTTCCTTCCCTTCACTTGAAATTCTAAAATTTCAAAATATGAGTGAATGGAAGGTATGGTCAACTAATAACGTGGTCTTAGATGCAGTGTTTCCATGCCTTCAAGAGCTTCATATAGACGAGTGTCCCAATTTGATTGACATTTCATTGAAAGCACTACCTTCGGTAAGGGTTTTACGTATACACGGATGTGGTGTTAATGTGTTGAGAAGTCTCGTTCAAGCAGCTTCATTAGTCAGTGAGTTGGGAATAGCATCTATTGTAGGGCTTACAAATGAAGCTTGGAGAGGTGTTATAATGTATCTTAAGGCAGTTGAAGAATTATACATAAGGCATTGTGATGAAATAAGATACTTGTGGGATTCAGAAGAGACAAGTAAGGTCCTTTTAAACTTAAAGGAATTGGTTGTACGTAGATGTAAAAATCTGGTGAGTTTAGGAGAGAAAGAGGAGGATAATGTTGAGAGCGCACTTTTATTATCTCTCAGGCATTTGGAGATCTTCTATTGCGAGAGTATGAAGCATTGTTATTGTCCAAATAGCATCGAGTATTTTAGTATACAAGGTTGTAGTTCACTTACACTTGTCTCCTTCCCAAGAGAAATAGGAGGGGAGCAAAAGCTCAAGTCACTTACGATAAATGATTGTAAGAAAACGGAAGGGATCAACAACACAAACATGCCAATGCTTGAATTCTTGTTTATTGGTGAGTGGACAGATCTGAAATCAATAACTCAATTTAGTAACTTCAATCACCTCACCCTTCTCTGTTTATCAAATTGTACGAGTATTGAGTCATTTCAACTATCGAGTCTCACTTCATTAACAATACTTGTAATCATAAACTGTCCAAGTTTTTGTTTATCCTTTGATGGAGGGTTTTGGCCTCCTAAGTTAGTTTCCCTTGACATTGGGGGATTGAAAAAGCCAATCTCAGAATGGGGCCCTCCAAATTTCCCATCTTCTCTCATCGACCTAACTTTAAGTCGTGATCTCCATGTGAGTGATTTTCGTCATTTGTCCCATCTTCTTCCGTCATCTCTTACTTCTCTGAAAATAGAAATATTTTCTAAACTGGAATCACTTTCAACGGGACTCAAACACCTCTCCTCCCTTCAACATCTCAGTATTGAAAAATGCTTACGTATGAAACATCTGCCAGTGACATTGTTGCCTTCCCTTTTGAGCTTGAGAATTGCTTTATGCCCATATCTTTCATTAAGGTGTAATGGAAAAGGCTCCCACTACTGGCCACGCATCTCTCATATCCCCTGCATCCAAATAAACCACAGGTAGTTGTTTGTCAAATACATTTTTGATTTGTTTTAGTTTTGATACTTTAATTTGCTTTCTTTCAAACAACAAAGGTTACATATTATCTAAACACAGCAAAGATATCAAAGAAATTACCTTTAAATTATATTTATAATGATTACTTCTTTCTTTCTACAGCAAAGATATCAAAGAACTCGTTGATATGTTCCAAGATAGTCATGAAGATTAATTGAACCGGAAGAAGAAAGATAGCTTGTGGGACCCAAAAAAGGAAAACTTTAACACCTGAAGTTCATATGTAAGAGCTCTTACATAATCAACAAGTCTCTTGTTTAACTACTCACTTCCTTAAATTTTGTTTTATATTTATGAATGTTGCTCAAAACACTGCTAACAACTCTGTTTAGCAAATTAGATCAAAGTTAGGTTCTTCGCCTAATAAAATAAGATACATTATAATAATTTAAATTCCAAGAAAACAATACATTAGTAAAAACAAACAATGTGTGGCGTGCATCTTGCACATAAACATTCTGCATTTTTGTGTATAGTCATATCTTTAGCTGCTCTATTTTAAATAATCAGTAGAATAACTTCATAACAGTACATTCATTTCATATCATTAACTAAATTATACCGTTGCATCTGCAGGAACCATGTTTAACTTCCAGAGGCAGGGCCGACCCATGGGTCTAACGTCTTTTTCTTGAGTTTAATCTGGTGTGTTTTGAGTATATCATTATGTGAATATGTTCTTCATGATATTGATATTCAATATCCAATGACCTGTTTCCAAAGTGAAAGCCTTTATGTGTTCAAAATCTATAATCAAAGGTGGAAGGCTTGATTCTGACATTCTGTTATTGCGGTTCTAAGGAAACAGAAAACCCTAATCTGATGTTCTTCCTATTGTGCAGTTATAAGTGATCTGCCACAAGCAACGGAAACCGCGCTCACTGGTTTATCTTCAAATGTCTTTGTTAGCACTGCCAAACCATCAAGAAAAAGCATTGCTAATATTACCCCTATGAACTGAACTGCTGTTAAAAAAGCGTCACCCCTAGCTTTTGTCTGAATAAAGTTTCCAAATTGTTGCTCTTACTGAACTCAACCCCAACATGACCAGTAATCACAAGTTCATTTTAATAAACTAATTTTGATCTGTTATGAAATGAATTTGTTGCCAAAAAGAAGTATATGTGCAGCTTTTGATTATATTTTGTGTTTAAAATTACAGGATTCATGGGAGCAATGATTCATAATTTGGCATTTGTGTATAGGAACTAGGAAGATCTTACCAAAAAGAAGATGAAAGGGAAGGCAGTTAGTTGGACCCCATTTCATTTGGTACTTCACATTACATCTAGACACCTTCATTACCATTTTTTTAATCTAATTTTTTGTTTTGCCTGTTTGATACTGTCATAATAAATGTAACCGAAATTGATACATTTATCACCTTATGAGTAGTAGTAGCAGCTACAACAATGTCCCACATAAAGTTAAAAGTTCTATTATAAATATAACCATTTTTGTTTTGTTAGGGTCGTAAGCAAAGTTTTTTTTTTCGGAAAGGGCCTCTGATTTTTACTCTGTTTTGGGTGCTTGATGATTTCATAACCGATCTTGCCACACTGCAACAAGGTTTATACATCTGATCCAGCTAACGTTAACTTTTGAAAACTATGTTAAGGTATGTTGGATTTCAGTTTTTTATTTATGGATTGAAACTTGTTTATTTACCTGAGATTGCTCATTGATTTAATTTATGAAACTTGTTACATCCAAGTTTCCTATATAACTTTGATTGATTATTAAAATTTCGCTTGGGTTCCTGATATTTTGGGTGATGGGTCCCTTGTAACCGAACATATGGGTGGAGAAATGTGTGTGTTGACTGTTGGGTAACGGGTCAAAACAGGCCCGAGTTATAAAAATGGTTAGTAGTGTTGAAACGGGTCAGGTCAGATCAAAGTGTTGGACCACTGTGCAAACGTTTTAATAAAAAAAATTATAACCTTATTGCTAATTAATGTTTTAACTATGGTTACAAAAGGCATAGTATTAATAATAGTAGTCTAAACTTTTATAATTAGAGCGATTAGAAGGTATAAATTATAATGCATCTCTGTACTAGTCCCCCCCCCCCCCCCCCCTCTTTGTATGGTTGCCTGTCTTTTTGTAAGCTTTGCGTAAAAATGTAAATAAGGTTCCCCTCGTAGTATATTTGTTTCCTTTCCTAAAGAAGTCACTCAGAACTGATTACTTTGAGAATAGTTTGATGACTAAAAAAGTAAATAAAGTTGATTAATTTGTAACATTCTTGTTAATTTGAACTAATGTCAAAAGTGTATTATGTGACCTTTGAATTTTTAAAATTGCAGTTGAAGAGGAAGACATTCTCTCAAGGTTTCTGCAAATCAACAACACACATTCAAAATACTTGAGAGAGAAGATACTAAAGATTATAATTTATGGGAAAGACTTGGTTCATTTAGGTGCTCTGCAAACATCCTGAGATTCAAGACAAGGTTGCAAAAGAAACAATGTCACAAATGTTGAACGGTCTGCAAACAGGGTGAGTGGACAAAGTCTTTAAAAGATGCATCTATCCTGCACTTCTAGTGATATGCAAAGTCAAAAAAACTAGCAATTTTTCATACTTTTGACTTAACCCGGGCTTTGACTAATCAACATGGTTACTAGTAGTTATTGAAGTCAGAGGTTCAAAATGGAACAGGTTGGGTCAACCAAAGCTCTTATTTGCTAAAATTATAAAAAGTAATTATTAATACTTAGCATGTCAACTAAAGAAGTATTATTTCAGTGATAGTCTTTGCTACACATGCCTACTGTTTAGTGATTTTGACACAACTGGCTATGATTCTTTTTTATTTTATATATTTGTGAAATCGTTGCAATTACAGATTTGATATTCTTCACCTTTAAAGTTATATTTTCTAACAGTTATTGATGGAAATCATGTCTTACTCAGATACCGTCTTTTCTTAGTTCAGTTCTAATTCAATACATTAGTAGAAATAGCACATAAACATTCTGCATTCTTGTGTATATTACTATCTTCATATCTATATCTTTAGCTGACCTATTTCAAATAATCAACTGATTCCTATCATTAGCTAACCTATCCAATTGCCAGAGCCATGTTTAATCAGCTTTTTAACTTCTACAGGTTGCATTATGATTACATGACTGATCTTTCTACACTGCAAAAAGGCTTATACATCTGATCCAGCTACAGTTGAATTTTCAAATTTATTATATAAAGGTATGTTTGTAGAAGTCTATGTGATTTTGAAGATAGTTTTGTTGTTCGATAAAAAGTGTCGAGAAGTCCCTCAAAAACTTGTGTGTGTTCCAATTGATCTTGTTGTGACCAATTGTTTGTTTCCATCAATTGGTATCTGAGTGTAGGGTTGACTACTTACGTACGAAAGGTTTATGGTGCATAACCAAACCGAACAAGAGCAGCTCCGATCATTGACGGGGAAGGATAACCAGATCAAGAGCAGTTTCAATCATTGATTTTGGGGTGAACAACCCGTCAATTCGACTCAGCAAGGCCGACGAAAGAGGAGCAGCGCAACAACTAATTATGTTACATCAGAGGGAAGCTAGACATCAACTCTGACATGCCCAAAGTTAACAAGTTCGAATACGTGGACGATATTCATGATGAAAGCAAACCTTGATGCTCAAGGTTTATGGGAAGCAGTGGATCCGGTTACTGGTGACGGGTAGACCAGAGGAAAAACAAGATGGCTTGGGCAATTATATATCAAGCGTTACCGGAAAACATTCTGATGCAAGTTGCTACAACCCGTAGTGCTCGAGCAATCCTTGGGGCTGATCGGGTTCAACAAGCCGGATTACAAACTTTGAAGTGAAAGTTGCTTGATAGCGTGCCATCAAAGTTTATTGCATAGCACGCTAAAGGCTTTGCTTAAAGGCTTTCGGGGAACAAACAAAAGAGCACGAGGCCATTTGACAAACTTAATATGTAAAAAAAGTTATGGTCTTGTTCAACAGTCAACCTTATGTAAAGTCATTTGACAAACTTTAATCTTTTGTATAGAAAAGGACAAACTTTAATTTTCTCTTTTGTTGTAAGTTTAAACCGGTATAAAAATTCACAGCACAGTTACAACTGGGCTTTAACCGGTTACCTAACCGGACCATCTTACGAATTGTTTCTAGTTATAAGATCTCTAATATTTTAGATAGGAGTTTTGCAGTAGGTAAGCGGGATGACTGAACCTGGCGATATCAACAGAAAATCAAAATTGATTGCCTGAAAGCCGGTGATTTTCCAAACATTCATCTCGTGAAAATAAATTTGAAGGGGATGAAAAACTTAGGTGGAAGTCTGGAAGACAATCTCCGGTTGACCGATTGCAAAGTGAAAATAAATTTGAATTTCAAGAAATCATGGACATTTACGGTCCGTCATTCAGCAACACATTATAACCAGTGTGTTTTTCCAAGCCTGGCCCGTGGATTATTTAATTACACTCAATATGACCCATTACATGCTTTTTTACATGGCCCAAATAAGCCCACCAGTTCAAAAAACGCCCCTACAGACCCAAAAACGGGATTATTTTTACCTTAAATAAGAACACATTGAATTACTTCCAACCAAACACTCAAAGCACCGAATATTGCGAACTAATTAAGATGCCTTCAGAACCCCTTTCATGAAGTAATATTTTGAGCTATCTCATTTCTCAAAAAAATAAAATAAATAAATAAATAATAAAAAAACAGTTCAGATAACTTTAATCATTCAATGAATTTATAAATAATTCTTATATATATTAAATATGATTACAATAACATTATATATAATTTATGTATTATATTTTTAATAAATTAATTTAGAAGGTTATAATTTACTAGTTATTAAGTAAATACTACTTAAATTAATCAATTTTGAAACGAACTAAATTGTATACTATCTTAAAAACTATGAAGTACGGGGACGGCTGGTTGCCTTGAGTACCGGTCCCGGGGACGGAAACGCGTAGGGGACGGCATGGGGACGTTTCCCAAACGTACCCGGTTATTGGGGACTTCTATAAAAATGTTTCCGGATTTACAGCTGGTTAGAACTTAGAACAGGAATAGCTGAAGGCCTGAAGCTTCTTTCTTTTTCCGGCCGGTGAGAGGCTCTGCAACTTGAGATATTATGAAAAAGATGATTCATGGGTTTCTTTAAATACAATAATATATTATTCTTTTATACACTTTTTTTCTTTCTAGGAAATTGAAGCTCCAGCCTCCAACCTGCTCCACCACCACTGATTTAACCATTTATCAATTTTTTTTACTTATTTAATTTTACATAGTTTTACATTACTATTTTTTTGAAAAGTATTTTACATTACTTTTTTGTCTAATTTTGCACCCTTCTATCTTTTAATTTATTGCTTTTTGTTGCCGGCAAAAAAAAAAGAAAGATTTTATTTATTATTTATTGAGTAGAAGATTTTAAGCGTATTTAATAATATTTAGTCACATTTTTTAATATATAAAGTAACATAAATAATAATAATAATAATAATAATAATAATAATAATAATAATAATTACCTATGGTTGATGTAGTGTTTTTGGAGTTTACACTTTACATCAATATATATCTATTTTGGAATTTGTTTAATATATTTTTATTTTTTTATATTTTCTTTGTCGTACCTTTGCCGTACCCGTATCTTGGATTTTTGAATTTTGCCGTTCCCCATACCCGTATCGTCCCCGTACCCTAGTCTCGTACCCGTTCCCGTGCTACATAGCTTAAAAACCAAAGTCGGTGGTGTTTCCACCGCCCACCGGATTTGGTTGGCCCTTTCACTTTTGGAGTTAGTCCATTTTACTCCCTTCTATGTTCCTATTACCCCTCTACTTTGGCATTTGGCCTTTTTAACCCTTACCTTTTTACTAATTTAATTTTCCATCAATAACTTTTGTTTATTAAATTCTTTTGTTTACCTCTATCATTCTTTTACTTTAAAAAAAAACTTTTTTACGTGCATATTTTTATGTACGTATCAATATAAATTTGAGTGTATCTACGTTTTGACGTAATTTTTTTTGGAGACAAGTCAAGTCAAATACAATACGTTTTCGTTTAAAACCATTTTTACGTGCATATTTTTATGTATGTGTGTGTATTAATTCGAGTTGGTCTACGTTTCGACGTAAACTTTTTTGGGAAACAAGTCAGGTCAAATATAATACGTTTTCATACTTACTTTTATGTATGTTTTTGTAAATTTTGTTCAGAAACGAGTAGAGTCAAATTGTATTTTTTTTCCCTTTTTTAAACCTCTAATATATCCCATATAATATGTATATAATACATTATGATTATACGGTATTAATTCGATTTACTTTATATTTTGATCCAATCGCAATGCTTATATAGGTTATATTGAGTTCAATCGAATACGTCGAACACACACGTTTTCGTATGGTTAACGCATCACATAATGTTTGGACTATCTATTCGATATTTGCGATGTGCCCGCGCCGCAACGCGCGCGGGCTTATTACTAGTTTTAACAAAAATTGAGTTCCTTAAAAAACTTATATTATAATATAATTTAAATATTAAAAACTTGATGAATGTTATTATTTTCCTTTCTTTTATTTTTATATAAATTAAAATACCTAATTTAATTTTGATAAATTATAAAGAAGTACTTTTAATGGAATAAAAACTATTCAAAAGTTATATTTATTTTATAAAGAAATACTTTTAATGAAATAAAAAGTATTCAGAAGTAAGTTATATTTATTTTAAAAGAGTTGACTTGGGTTGCTAATAGTTAGGGGCGACAATTCTTGATACGACCCGTTAACCCGACACGAAAAAAACAGGTTTGGGTCGACTAACACGACCCGTTTAAAAAAACGAGTCGGGTTCGGGTTGACCCTTATAAAAACGGGTTGACCCATTAACCCGTTTCACTATTTAGATAAAAAAAACTTTTATATTTTTGTTTTTGTTTTTTCCGTTTCTATTTTACAGTGTTAGTTATAATAATGTTAATTTTGACACATTATAGTATTTATTTATCACACTCATACTCATCATTAAACATGTTATCGATAACTCGCTTAAAACCGAACAACTCGTTTATAAATCGTCAACTTATATCACTCATTTAAAAATATGGATTAAACGGGTCGGGTTCGGGTTGACCCGAATTAATATGGGTCGGGTTCGGGTTGAACATTTCAACTACCAACCCGTCAACCCGCCAACCCATCAACCCGACACGATTGCCACCCCTACTAATAGTATAGTAGTGAACAATTTGGTTCGTTGGGTTGTGTTAGTTGTGTAGGTGAAGAAATTAATTTTTTTTAGTGAATAGTTGGGCTGGGTTGAATTGTGAGCCTGGATAGTCTTAGCCCGCAAAGGATAAACATTTTAGCTATATTTGAAGAGCCCAAGATAAATGGTCAAACTTAAAAGTCAAAATTCACTGAAGTGACACTCTTCTCCATTTGATTTTGACTGAAGAGATTATTGGTTGCTGGGGTAATACGAATGAAATTGTATTCTTTTCTCTTTTAATACATGTCGTTGCTGGGCTAATATGAATGAATTTGTTTTAATCAAATTGCAAAATGTCAAATTCTAGAGTTTTATCATTTTATGGATTGAGTTGAGTTTCTTCAATAACTGATTTTCATTAAAAACACCACCTTTCAACTTGGAAATTATACCAGCTTATTTAAATTTCACTTTTAATTTTTTTTGTAAATGTGAACTCATCATTTTATTACACTTGGTATTATCATCTTACTCAAAGGCCAAAGCTTTGCTCTTTTAAATCTTGATTACTTTGTATTTAACTTTGATTCATTTCTAAAATTACAACTAAATGTTGCAGGGAACCTACTATAACCATGGCATCCTAAAGGATCTTCTTTGTGGTGAGCAATTGAGTTGAATTGTAAGGAGTACAATGAGTGCACACCACCTGTTTTATAATATGTTTGTGTGAGTTTTTACCTTGTTTTCTATGGCAAATTGGCAATTGTGTAATCATAATTGACTTGGGTACTGTAGTTGAAGACTCAGGTTATGAAAAGCATAGATATAAGAAACTAAGAATGAAATGCGTGTTCCATTGGACTCATTGAGGACACTAATCTGTGTTCCATTCAATGCTAAAAGAGTAACGATCATGCATGCCTAAGGATATCCAGCTTGCACGTAGGATTAGACTTTGATTTGTACGTTGATCTGAACTATTTTGGTGTTGTTTTCCTCGTATCAAATTATATTAAATTAAAGTTTTTAATTTAGTGTTGTCATTCATAGGACATTATTTAATTTAGTCCACCATCATGCTGTTTCATTGTCTCTGATCTGTAATCAACCTCTGCATTCATCAACTGTTTTTTTGGAGCTAACTGATTTGGCTGTGTAAGATTCATGAACTTGGTTATGCTATTTAATCATTCACTTATTGTATTGTTTGGTAAAATAACCTAACTATCATCACTTGTTTTGTTCTGTCTTTGATATTTGTTGGAACTTTGAGGCTGATTCAGTTTGTGGTTACCCTACAGGTGTAGTAGTAGGCAGGGGCAGGGTATAGGACTTTGGGGTCAACCAATTAAAATCATTTTTTTAGTGATCCAAATTCGCGGGTAAAAAAAAGCCTACTATTAAAATTAAAATGCAACATTAAAATAATAAAAAAAACTCTCCATTGAATTCATATTTCCTTTTAACACAAGTTGAATTCAGTTGATTTAGTTAGATATAGCTGATAACATCTTAGATGTTAAGTTTTTTAGATCACGAAAATTTAGAAAAGCTTGGGACCGTTAATGGCGGTGGTTAATTTGACTAAGAAAATGGAGTAAAAAACCAAATTTCAATTTTATAACTGTTGGAAGTTTTATAATCAAGAAATTCAGGATTTACAGAAGTCAATTATAAAAGTCAAACGTGTTCATACAAAAGTCAACTGCAGAATTAAAACGTGATGAGAAAGAAATTCGGTTATGTAGTTATGTTAGTTAGTTAGTTAGAAAATGGTTAAATAACTGTCCTACTGTAAGGGTATAAATCCCCACTGATGTGTTCATTTGTATGTGTGAAATTTAGAAGTTTATATTGCATATTTTCTGTCTCTGTTTCACCAAATGAGTCCCTGCACATATTTTGTGCATACTCAAACTCACAATTGTCATCCTATGTTTGTGAATGTTAATCGATCCCCCCCGATCCAACAATAACCGGTGGGGCCACTTGCCGGGCTGTGATTTTATTATGGTTTTCTTTGTTGGCTGAACACAGTCTTGGTTTCTCTTTTGCTAGGCTGTTGTAGCAAATGAAAATGTACTCAACGTTATTCAGTTGCAATTATGTTCTTTTTAATGAATGGTTGGTTTGTGTGACTGTACACTTTGACTTACTAATGTTATTTCTAGGATATCACATAGCTTATAGTAAGTAACAAGGGTATATAGCAGCTTTAAAAGCAGGGGTGATAATTGAAGTTTGAGTTGTCATGCGTAGGTTGACTTGTTTGACCCTTTAACGACAAGTTGAAATGTATAACCCGTTATTTAAACAAGCCGTACAGACCGATTTAGATAAATGACTTACTTGAGCAAAAGTTGTTCTATTTATAATGAAACCATAATGCAGATTTAGATAGTAGTCCTCGATCTTTAGTCTAAATGCACAATATCTCTTGACCGTTACAGTATTGCAAACCTAGTCCTTGAAGTTATCAACAGGTTTGCCTGACGAAACAAATAACCATAACACACTAAATAAATACTGCAACTGATATTGAATTAATAGTTTCAACAAATCTCAAAACACTAAGCACGTATATTCTGAAGTTTATAGTCTTGTGCATTTCTTCTGCTAAACTATATACTTGGTCGAGACGTGACATTCAAAGGTTGGTGGATGAGTCGGGTAATGGGTCAAACTTGCCAGGCCGAGTTGGCTCACAGGCGCTTTATTGTCTGGTGAGAGAAATCAACCTCTGCATGCATCAACTGTTTTCTTGGAGCCAACTGATTTGGCTGTGTAAGATTCATGAACTCGGTTAAAATTAATAGTTCAATTTCATAATATCCAAGCCCAGTTATACTCTCTCTGATCCTGTTTCTTCCTATTGGGCTTGGTGTGTTTAGGCCCGAGTCTTCTCTTCCTTCTCTATCAGTGAAGCATCGATCATAAATTCAATCCAATCTTTCTCTTTGTAATTGGTTCTCCGAGTTGTTCTTGATTATTGAATCTATTTTGCAATAAAGTACACCATATGTATTGATTGACAGCGTGACGATTAGGGGAGGGGGGTGGTCACTAGTGATAGAATTCTATCACTCCCAATATCCAATCAACTCATGCCATGTCATCATCCAATATTCTATCACTAGTGATAGAAATTTAGTGGAGGTGGTCACTAGTGATAGAATTCTATCACTCCCAAATTTTTATAATTTTTATTTTAAAACTAGAAATTAAAAATACACATTAAGCTGCCACATGCTCCCCCTGCATGCCTTCTATTTGGCCACGAACACCCATACAATCCTCGTCACCATTTTCTTCCATTCTCTCTCCTATATATCTAAAAATGTGCAACGTTTTCAACGCGTGATATACAAAACGCGTTACGGTTTACACGCGTTATAAACAAGGCGGCGGCGGTGTCCGTTTTCATTCCACGCGTGATGGGGTGGCCATCACGGACCACCCCGCCTCCCCTTATGTCTAAGGATATGTGATATGTCTAATCTGCTGCTGCATAACACATTACTATATTATTATTATTATTATTATTATTATTATTATTATTATTATTATTATTATTATTATTATACATTAATTATTAATTAATTAATTATTATCTATTTAATTATTATTATTAATATTAATATTATCCTATATATTAAAAATTGAATTCAATGAACAGTAAAATATAATAACATATTAAAAATAGAAGTGATAGTAAATGGTATAGGGTTTCATCATCATCAAGTAAAGCGAGGACTTTAGGACTCCAAAATTTTGAAGCTTCATATAAAATAAAACTATATATGAATTTAATATCGATATTACCCTATATATTAAAAATTACCCTATATATTAAAAATTGAATTCAATGAACAGTAAAATATAATAACATATTAAAAATAGAATTGAATACTATTACTAATTATATATATATATATATATTAAAAACAGAAGCTTGTGAATAGTAACATACAACACTTTCAATACTGTATATATATAATTTATGTTGGCTTTATGAAATATATTTGTCATTAGTAAACTGGTTAGTTATGTCTCTTTGTTTCCTGGTGAACTTGGGTTGAATCTAACCATCCCCTCTTTTAACAATCTTTTTTTTTTGCCATTTAGGTCTCTACCAGAGGAGAGAGAGATAAAACCTTACAGCCTGTCTCTCTCCTTCAAAACCCTCTCTCAAGACACACATAGCAGGCCTTCGAACACCACAAACATTGTCACTTTTCCGATCAAAACCTTGGTGGCATTCATCACGGGAAAGACAAAGTACATGAGCGGGAGCTGATGATTTGTGGTGGTGAGCAAGCAGCGACGATATGGGTATAAGAAGAAAGCCCGAGCATAAGAAAGGGTTTCGGACAAAGAGAGGTGCTGGCTCTAGGGTTCCGGCTGTTGGACCTGGCAACGACCACAACCGACGGTCCCGCGAGCCCAGTGGTGGTAGCGATTTGGGTTGATGTAAAATGGTGGAAGTGTTCGGGTTTTGACAGAGGAGTGACGACTGCCGTTTGAAGGCTTGGTATTCCGGCGAGGTGTTTTCCGGTCTAGATCCCGACAATATTCCGGTAAGCCTCGATTCGATCGCATGTCTCATAATTACTTAAATCGATCTCTATTCTAATGGTGCAAGTTGTTTAGGGTTATTCTAGACCTCCGGCCAAAATCCGGTGAACGACGGTGGTTGTAACGGTGAGTGGCGAAGATGACACAAATATATTCCGACGAGTATTATTGACGAGGTAAACTTTTAAAACCCTTACTTTTCGTAAGCGTAGATGTTAACGTTTGTGCCGGAATCGGTAAACGGTGATGACTTTACCAGTGGTATTTTGAGATGTTTAGAGAGGGCACTATGGTGTTAGGCCAAATATACTTTTTATAATGATAAAACTTTTATGCATTTCTATGAAACTGAAGTTTTCAAATATTTTTGTTGTAGATTTTATGTATTATTCCTAATGCTTTAGTTTTAAATTTGATGCATTTTTGTGTTAATCTGAATTAATTTATTAGTCGGCGCCGCTTCATCCGCTGCTGGCTCAAGACAAGATCTGGCTTATTAATTTTATTAGTGTATCCCTTTCAAATTTAGTCATAGTTGGCTAAGATTGACATTAAAAAAAATTTGGGGACTGTCAATGGACTACGGTTATGATGATGATGGTTGTTGTTAATAGTGAAGTGGTGTTTATGGTGAACCACATGATATTGGTTAGGGAGGTGTATGGTGGTGGTTGACGGTTGACATAGGCGGGTGTTGATGACGTAAAGTCCTGGTGGTGGTGGGAGATGACGGTCAATGGTCATGGTTGTGGCGAAGTCACATGCAGAATGAAGCCAGCTGAGGCGTCTTTTGAAAACTACATGTACAGGACTTTTGGAAACCCAGGTCAAACTTTTATCTCATAGAATTAGCCAAGAACTTTCAAATTGGTGTTGTATGCGAATGTTTCAATTGAGTCATTATTGTGTTGAGTTTAAACCTTAATTGTTTAAACATGTTCTATTTCAAAAAGATTTCTCTTTTTAAGAATGAGTCATGTAGAAATTTTCTGAAAACCAGTGTTATGCTGATATGTTAAAATGGGTATACGTCTGACAAAGATGATGAGCTAAAATTGTTAATCTTAGAAGAAAAACCTCCAAGAGTTTGGGACCATTTTCCGCGAAGATGCAATAATCTATTGTTTAAAAATTGTGGGTGCACAAGTGGACCCATTGATCTGAAATCAGATCTTAAATCAAAAATGTCATTTTGATTTTTGAGTAATTGATGGCAGGGACGAATTTCGCGTTGGTCTTTATTTTGATTTTGATTTTTGAGTAAATGTAGTTATCAATTTTCCTTTGTATTATTTATTCATAATAGAAAAAGAGGATTATTAATGATCTATATTTAGCTGATGTGAGATCAACTGGATCTTCATGACCTTATGCTTAGCCGTTATCATCAGATTTAGAGATACCAAACACATGGGTAATGCTTCAGGTATGGTGTTTTAAGAAAAAAATTTAAACAGTTTGTTAAATGCCTAATATACCTTTAATTGATTTCACTATATCGTGATCAGGTTTGGCGGTTATAACGATCATGTTGGTTACTACTTGCTTCATGTCTCTTATTATCGTCTTACGCTGGCACCAAAATGTTATTCTTGCAATCGCTTTTGTGGTGTTTTTTAGGATGATTGAAGCACTGTACTTTTCGGCTTTTCTTCTCAAGTTTCTAGAAGGGGCGTGGGTCCTGATAGCACTCTCGCTCATTTTCATGCTTGTGATGTACATGTGGCACTATGATACACTTAAAAAGTATGAATTTAATATCCAAAACAAAGTATCATACACTTAAAAAATATGAATTTGATATCCATAACAAAGTATCAGTTGATTTGGCTACTGAGCATGTGCCCGACACTTGGTTGGACCTTGCTAGCTAGAAAGCATGCCGAGTTCCAAGACTTAGAAAGAAAAAAAAAGCTAAGAGTGTTGTATTGTTTTTTCACAGTGAAATACTTCAAAGAGTACAAATACTACAAGTTGGATGGATTGGCTAAAGTCCCAAATGTCAACACAAGTTCAGGTAAAAATTATGTTTATCTTTGGATGGGTCAGATTGGGTTTACATGATTCACAATTTGAGTGTGTGTTTTTAATTTTACTCTAAATTTTTGAAATTGTTTTAGTTAAAGGCTTCAAGTTATTATATTAATTAAATTATTTTTTTGGTTATTTTTATTTAACTTTTGAGGTTTTATCCTTATTGTTCTGCATTCATCCAGTAAATTGATTTGATTCTAAAGGCAGTGGTACACATTCGGATTTATATAATTGATTTGATTCCAAAGGCAATGGTTTTCATTAGGATTTATATGTTGTATGTCGTTGAATTGCTAATTGTTGTGTTCAAGGTATCAAAATTAAAGCAGTTTGTAGAATCTTTATATCTATCTACAGATGCTTTTTCTTATATTGTATCGTAGCACCAAGCCAAACACCCACGTGGCAGGTTCCGTCGATACATCCGATCTCCCCAGCTACAATGTTCGGGTTGAATCCTCCTATTGTTTGCAATAATTCAATTTAAGTAGCCGCAACGCGGCGACACGAAAAAAAACCTAGTTAATATTAATAATACAATTGAAATGAACAGTTGTTTTGTTATATTATATTAATATACTAATATAATAATATTTTTTTTTTTACTTTCTCAGTTGGATAAGCTTGGTGTCAACCAATACTGGTATCGAAAATACAGGTACGGTCTGATTCATTATCGGTGCGGTCTGATTCATTATCGGTGCATGAAGGAAAAAATCGGCACCAGCCTGATACAGAAAACGCCAAAAGTCGGTACCGGATTGAGTTTGAAAATCTTTTATTTCGGGAAATTCGGTACTGTTACACGGTACCATTTGCTCATCCCTGATCACGGGTGCCATACAAACAACGGTATCGTACAACTTTTTCTTGTTGATTTTCTTCAACTTTTAGTGATTTCTATTTTTATTTTCAGGGGTAGGGATGAGCTCGGTGACAACCGATGCCGAAAATACCTGTTACGGTACCGGCATATGAAGGTAAAAATCAATAGCGAACCGGTACTAGGAACGCCAAAAGTCGGTACCGAATTGGTACTTAGGATCCTTCGGTTTGGGAAATTCGGTACCGGTACCCAGTATTATTTGCTCATCTCTGACCACGGGTTTCATACGAATAACATCATTAACATACAACTTTTTTGGTTGATTTTCTTTCGATTATTTTTTACTGTTTTTTACATTTTCTTTTTATTCTTGTTAGTGGTTCCGCGTGCAACGCGCTCATAGTGATTTCAAAATAATGCAAACACAGACTAAATAACAAAAAAACTTCCCCGCAACGCGGCTAGGGTGATAAACCTAGTTACCATAAGACTGTGGGGTATGGGGCGGGAGTTTGGGCATGGGTAAGGGGAAAACGCCCAAGCCACCATCCCGGGTGGGCTTGGGTTTGGGCGTGGCCCTTGGGGCATGGGTTTCAAGCCGGGCGTGAGGCGGTATGGCCATCCTAGTTGGCTGAATATCATTGGCTCACCCGCCACGTCATAGCGGTCCATCCCAAAAGTTTTGAATTTTTAAATTCAAACCGTTGGCTTGGCCAAGCGGTCACCCCAACCGGTCACCCAAACCCCAACATCCCCTATAAATAACCCCAAACCCCAACCATGTGGTCCATCCCAAACCCCACCGTGGTCCCAAACCCCAACCGGTCACCCAAACCCCAACATCCCACGAACCCGCTATGGCATCCTGGACCCACGAAGAAGAACTTGCCCTAGTCACAAGCGTCGTTGACGCTATGAAGGGGCGGCCACCGGGCCAAACAAAATATTGGACGGAAGCTTTCGCGGCCTACCGACTAAATGTCGGTAACGACCGCCACAACATGAACGCGTGCCAACATAAATGGCGCGAGCTACGTCCCAAGCTCGAGCGTTTCAAGGCTTACTACGAAGCCGTTCCCGGGGGCGAGTTAAGCCACGAGGACCGGGTGGCGGTGGCGAACATAGAGTTTCGCGGCAAGGAAAAAAAAGCGTTCGACAAGATCAACCTCTTTGAAATTTATTTAACGCTTTAGGTTTCTTATTTTGTAATTTTTAGGTTTATGTAATTTTATAAATATTAATGAAGTTGTATGTTTTTTTTTATAAATGTTTGTGTGATTTTTTTAAATTTTTTGTATTTTTTTTTAAATACCCTGCCACGCGGTGCACCCAACCCACGCCCCACCATACCCCGCGGACACGTACCAGGCAGTGGGGGGGGGGGGGGGGGGGGGGGGCTCCCATTCCACGTGTCAGCAAACGCCTCAACCCACGCCCAATCTAAGCCCCACCATACCCCGCAGTCTAAGAAAGCGTATTATAGTGCCTCACGTGTTATTTGAATTTATTGGTTTGAGTTCGATCAACTTTATGAAGCCTGACAGATTATAATATTATTTGTTACTTTAAGATGTTACCTTAAATCTCTCTTTTCATTTTTTCCTAGTGTTTTGTCAATCATCATTCTATTCTTTTAGACCGGAGGATATGGAGAGCCTCATCTCCAAGGGGATGGGTTGTTACGTCACCGCCACGTAAGCGGGGCTTGAAGGAGATGGACCTAGGGGGTGGGAGATGAACCCCTTTATATATATATATATATATATATATATATATATATATGTATAGCTGTGTGTGTGAGAGGAGAGAGGAAAATGGCCCGTCGAACCCGGCTTGTGGAGGGCGGAGACGACGCGCCGGGCCTATGGGGGGCGGTGTTCCGGGGCGGCGCCGGGCCTCGCCGGGCCCGTGCCCCATACCCTCTATTCTTAGTTTTACATGGCTATAACATTATTCATACTATAGTCTATAAAGACTATATTTGTATAGTTCACTCCTATTAATTTTTTTTACAAAAATAGTAAACTGTTTTCATAGTAAGACCACCCGTAGTGGGGCGTTTTTTTTTTAAATTCAAAAAAAAAAACGCCGGAAAACGCCCCTGCCACCATTACACCCGGCGTTTCCGCGCGTTTTTTTTTTTAAATTTGTATTAGGCGTTTTATTTAAAACGCTGATTTTGTTTGTGGAATGGTTTGACCCACCAATCACATAGTAAAGTGTCCTGACAACTTTTTGAAAATGGTTTAAAAAATAAGGTAAAGTGGGGACTGGCCAATCACATAGTAGTTTCTTTTTTTTTTCTTTTTTTTTAATTCTAAAATTTACACACACACGATTGCTTGGGCATTATTGGAATAATGCCCCACTACACCACTTTATGCTATAATGTCACATACTGACTGGGATGACACGCGTCGAATAATGCCCCATGATGGGGGGGCAATATTTTGTTTTACCACTACACATGTCTAATAAAATTGAATAAATGTCGGCAACTTGGCAATTATTCTTTGTACAATATATTAAAAAAACTGTTGACCAAGACAATTGGCTCAAATGTCTATAAAACGTATCCTTCTTTCTATCCACTCATTTGACATTTCTTATCTCCAATCACAACACTCCTATTAGACCGTGGGGTATGGGGGGCTTGGGTTGGGGGTTTGGGTTGGGGCATTTGTTGACACGTGGAATGGGGGCCCCTCCACCATCAAAACCCACGCCCATGGGTATGGTGGGGCTTGGGTTGGGGGCTTGGGTTGGGGACATGAGTTGACACATAGCCATTAAGAGCCCGCCATGTCACCTTGCTAGGCGCCCCATGCCCGGCTTCAAACCCACGCCAAAGGGGGCCACGCCCAAACCCAAGCCCCAACCCAAGCCCCCGAGGTGGTGACTTGGGCGTTTTCCCCCAACCCACGCCCCAACCCACGCCCCATACCCCATGGCCTTATCTTATCATCTCCACTCAACTGAATATCTTCTTCATACCATACACACCAATTACTCTCATTCCAATTTCCAGTTTACAATCTTCACTGTTAGTTAACAATGGCTGAAACCGCTGTTACTGCCCTCTTCAAAGTCATTTTCCAGAAGCTAGCCGATGAAGCCTCCAGCAAATACGATCTCTCTCAGCGAATCCAACCCGACCTGAAGAATCTGGGAAAGAAACTGTCCCAGATCCAGCCTCTGCTCAATGATGCTTCTCAAAAGGAGATAAAAGAAGAAGCTGTTAACCGGTGGCTAAATGATCTCCAACATTTGGCTTACGATATCGAAGACGTACTTGACGATGTAGCTACTGAAGCTATGCATCAAGAGCTGACCCAGGAGACAGAATCAGTCATCGGCAAGATAAGAAATTACATCCTAACTTGTTGCACGAATTTCTCTTTAAGTCGTAGATTGCATAAGAAGTTAGAAGATATTACCACCGAGTTAGAACGTCTGTATAAAGAAAAATCTGAGCTAGGTTTGATTGTGAAAGGTGCAAACCCAATATATGCTAGTAGACGAAACGAAGCTTCTTTGCTAGAATTTTATGTTGTTGGGCGAGAAGGTGAGAAAAAGAGATTACTCAAGCAGCTGTTAGTAGGTGAATCATCTAAGGAAAATTTTAGCATCGTACCCATAGTTGGTATGGGTGGGGTGGGGAAAACCACTCTGGCTAGAATATTGTACAACGATACGCGAGTGAAGGATCACTTTGAACTCATGGCATGGGTTTGTGTATCCGATGAGTTTGATATATTTAAAATAAGTCAAACCATCTATCAATCTGTGGCTAAAGAAAACAAACCGTTTGAAGATATAAATCAGCTTCAAATTGCTCTTAAAGAGAAACTTGAGGGCAAACGATTTCTAGTAGTACTCGATGATGTGTGGAGTGAAAAGTATGAAGAGTGGGAAAAACTAGTGCGTCCATTTCATTCAGGGGCTTCTGGAAGTAGGGTAATTATGACAACTCGCAAGCAGCAACTGCTTCAACAGCTAGGTTTTAATCATCTAGACGATCTCGGGAGTTTGTCGCATGAAGATGCTTTGTCTTTATTAGCTCGACATGCATTGGATGTGGATAACTTTGGCCTGCATGAAACACTTAAACCACTAGGTGAAGGTATTGTGAAAAAGTGTGGTTGTTTGCCTTTAGCTTTAAAGGCAATTGGAAGGTTGCTAAGGACGAAAACCGAAGGAGAAGAAGAATGGAATGATGTGTTGAAAAGTGAGATATGGGATTTAGAAAATGCTGATGCAATTGTTCCAGCCCTAAGGCTAAGCTACCATGATCTTTCTGCCGATTTGAAGCGCTTGTTTGCATACTGCTCTTTGTTCCCTAAGGATTTTTTGTTTGACAAAGAGGAGTTGGTGTTATTATGGATGGCTGAAGGGTATTTGAATGAGTCACCTGCAAACAAATCACTAGAACGCTTGGGCCATGAATATTTTGAGAAATTGCTCTCAAGGTCTTTTTTTCAACCTGCACCTAGTGGTGAACCCTTTTTTGTGATGCATGATCTCATGAACGACCTGGCCACATTTGTTGCTGGAGAATATTTTTTAAGGTTTGATAATCAGATGGAGATGACGGAGGAAGCTTTGGCCAAGTACCGACATATGTCATTTATTCGTGAGGAGTATGTAGCTTTCCAGAAGTTTGGGGCATTTGAAAAGGCCAGAAGTTTGAGAACATTGTTAGCGGTATATGTTGGGGTAGAACAAAGTTGGAACATGTTTTACTTATCCAGCAAGATTTTGGTTGACTTGCTTCCTCAGCTACCACTGTTAAGGGTTCTTTCTTTGAGGCGTTTTAACATAAGTGAGGTACCAAATTCCATTGGTACTTTGAAGCACCTGAGGTATCTTAATCTATCTCATACAAAAATAAAAGAGTTGCCTGAGAATGTTGGCAATCTTTATAATTTACAGACATTGATAGTTTCTGGATGTGAAAGTCTGACCAATTTGCCTAAAAGCTTCTTTAAACTCAAAAGGCTGAGGCATTTTGACATTAGAAATACTCCACTTTTGAAGAAGTTGCCTTTGGGAATTGGTAAGTTGAAAAGCCTGCAGACTCTCACTAGGATCATCATTGGAGGAAACAATGGCTTTGCAATAACCGAGCTTAAGGGGTTGAAGGATCTCAATGGGGAAATTTCCATTGAGGGGTTGAACAAAGTGCAGAGCTCAATGCATGCACGAGAGGCGAACTTATCTTTCAAAGGGATTAACAAGTTAAAGTTGAAATGGGATGATGGGTCTGCAAGTGAAACACTTGAGAAGGAAGTTCTCAATGAGCTAAAGCCCCACAGTGATAAGTTGAAAATGCTTGAGGTTGAGTGTTACGACGGAATGGAGTTTCCAAACTGGGTTGGGGATCCGTCTTTTAATAGATTGGTTCATGTGTCGCTACGCGCTTGTAGAAAATGCACATCTCTACCGCCACTTGGGCGACTACCTTCACTTGAAATTCTAAGGTTTGAAGATATGTCGAGTTGGGAGGTATGGTCAACCAATAGCGAGGAAATGTTTCCATGCCTTCGAGAGCTTCAAATAAAAAATTGTCCCAATTTGATTGATGTCTCACTTGAAGCATTATCTTCACTAAGAGTATTGAAAATAGAAGGATGTGGTGAAAGTGTGCTGAGAAGTCTGGTTCGAGCAGCTTCATCAACCACAGAGATAGAAATCGGATCTATTTTAGGGCTTACGGATGAGGTGTGGAGAGGTGTTATAGAGAATTTAGGGGCAGTAGAAGAACTAAGCATACAGGATTGTGATGAAATAAGATACCTGTGGGAATCAGATGCAGAGGCAAGTAAAGTTCTTACAAATTTAAAGGAATTGAAGGTATCTGGATGTAAAAATTTGGTGAGTTTGTGTTGTCCAAATAGCATTGAGAGTTTAGTGATCAAGTGGTGTAGGTCAGTTAGACATGTGTCCTTCCCAAGAGCAACAACAACAGGTGGAGGAGGGCAGAATCTCAAGTCACTTACTATATTTATAAGTGGTTGTGGAAATCTAAAATCAATAAATCAATTGAGTAACTCCACTCACCTCACCTCTTTGTCAATAAGTTGTTGTGAAAACATGGAGTTATTTTCTGATCTTCATCAGCTATCAAACCTCACCAGGTTGAGAATAGAAGGTTGTGAAAGCATGAAGGCATTTGGTGACCTGCAGCTTCCGAATCTCACAAATCTGCTTATAGCTGGTTGCAAAAACATGAAGGCATTTGGTGACCTGCAGCTACCAAATCTAATCAGTTGGATGATATATAATTGTAAAAATCTGGAGTCATTTCCTGACCTTCAGCTATCCAATCTCACCATGTTAAAACTTATGTTTATCAGTAAGTGTCCAATGATTGAAGCTTCCTTTCCTCGTGGGCTTTGGCCTCCCAATTTGTGTTCCCTTAGAACAGGGGGGTTGAAAAAGCCCATCTCAGAATGGGGCAATCAGAATTTCCCTGCTTCCCTTGTTGAGCTTGCGTTATATGGTGAACCCAATGTGAGGAACTTTAGTCAATTGTCCCACCTTTTCCCTTCTTCTCTTACATATCTGGGAATAGTCCAATTTGATAATCTGGAATCAGTTTCAACGGGACTCCAACACCTCACATCCCTTCAACATCTCAGGATTAGCGATTGCCCAAAGGTGAATGATCTACCAGAGATGCTGTTACCTTCACTTTTGAGTTTGAGAATAGAAGAATGCCCAAAATTGATAGAAAGGTGTGAAGGAAGAGGCTCCCACTACTGGCCCCTCATCTCTCATATCCCTAAAATCCACATAAGAGACCTATTAAAGGTAGTTGTTAATTAAATAGCAATTGTCTCTTACATAGAAATTCTTGCTAGTCGTTGTTTCAAACAAACAACCCTTACATTCTTCTTGTTCCTTTCTGCAGTCCTTGAGAGATTACCTGCTGTGAATACCCAATCACCGGAAAAACAACATCGTACCACCATCTTCACATCCTATCGGATTTCTACAATCATCACAGCCGATGGCTTCGTCGACCGCAGTTATTTTTCCCGGCGACCCACCATCGAACCACCCCTGCTCACACCCACAGGTTAACAATTAACATCGTCAAATCTCTAATTATTAATTTTCAGAAGTTTTGGGCTCCTGGTTTCTTTCTAGTTTGGGCCTAGCCCAGTACTGTTTTAATGTTGGAAGCCCAACTGGTTTACATTTAAGGAAGGTTATTAAGCCCAACTTAAACTATTTCATAGTTTTCTTTTTTTTTTTAGCAAAATCTGCTCGGTTTGGCCAGGTTTGGTTAAAACCGGTTTGAGTAAAAACCGGTTCGGTCGGTTGTAAACCGCATATGAAGAAAAATATTTGTTCCTATACAAATAAGTTTGGGTCCCATTGAACCGTTTAACTTTTTAAATCCCTAATTTTCCAGATATTATACCGTTTTATCAAACAGGTTCGAGTCCAAACCGGTTTTAGTAACGAGAGTAGGAACTGATATACAAATTGGCAGTTTGGGTCGGGTTGGAATCGGAGTGGGTCAAACCGGTTTCAGGTGTGGTATTGGGTCAGGTTAGAAACTGCTTTGAAAATCCAAACCGGTTTTTATGTACGTCTCTAATCTGTAGTAACATACCGTATTTGATTTTAATTAAGTAAATTACAGTTGTCAATTTCACAGATTTTACTTAAAAGAGTTTTGATAAGCCTGGATGAGATGTATATAATTCTTATTTTACAAATGTTATTTTGTTCATCAAAAATAAAAAAATTGCCCTAATATAAATAGGCAACTTGGGATTTATCTGAATAATTGTAATGTACACTCTTTTACATTAAAACCTTGTATATGGCATATAGATATATTCGTTTTAGACTTGTATGTTTTTGTCTATTGTTGTATTCGTTCACGTACTCTAGGCGTTAGGCTTAGTCACATTTCTTTCTCTGTGGCAGGTAATCTAAACTGTATTGTGAACTCTGGAGTGTGATCAGGAATTAACTTAATGGAGATCAAATTCCAAGATTGCAATGCATTTGTGTTATACCATTTATTGATTTGAATCATAATTCGTTATTATGACCAGCATTTGCACAAATGTTTTTATGTTGTAGTGGTTGTGCATTTTTGACGTGTATTTTCTTGGCCATTCTATCAACAATGGGAAGAGTTTCTTTCATGGTGTTATCATTTGTTTAGGTTTTTTAATTTGAAAAGTATTTGAAGTATTGAAAATATTTATACCTTTCTGATTATTAGGCTTCGAGACGTGCTTATTTCTTCTCGGTGTGGCGACATGGTAACGTATTCTACATGCTTATTTCTGATTATGCAAATTAGGAAGCACTTTGAATCATTAACAGCCGTTGTGAATATGATTTAAGATAATGTTTCATATTTTGTAGTCTGGTAGTTTGGTTGAGGGTTTTTTTTTTTTTTTTTTTTTTTTTTTTTGTTGACTTGAGGCCCAGTTTTGGTTTCTTTTCTGCTGGGCCAAATCTACCCACGAAGAAGAAAAAAAAGGAAAAGAGGAGTTTTATTGGGCCTGTCATTTTTGTTTGTAAATAAGATTAATCTAGTTTAATTTTCCATAGTTAATCATTGTTTGTACAACATAACCAACTGATTTGCATGTGTTAGATCTAATTGTCATATGGAGGAACAAAGCTTTCAAATTGGGTTGGTGATCCATCTTTTCATAAGTTGGTTAATGTTTCCGTACTAGTGATTTTCATCATTTGTCCCATCTTCTCTCGTTGACTTAACTTTAAGTCGTGATCTCCATGCGAGTGATTTTCATCATTTGTCCCATCTTCTTCCGTCGTCTCTTACTTCTCTGAAAATAGAAATATTTTTAAAACTGGAATCACTTTCAACGGGACTCGAACACCTCTCCTCCCTTCAGCATCTCAGTATTGAAAAATGCTTCGATATGAAACATCTGCCAGTGACATTGTTGCCTTCCCTTTTGAGCTTGAGAATTGCTTTATGCCCATATCTTTCATTAAGGTGTAATGGAAAAGGCTCCCACTACTGGCCACGCATCTCTCATATCCCCTGCATCCAAATAAACCACAGGTACTTGTTTGTCAAATACATTTTCGATTTGTTTTAGTTTTGATACTTTTAATTTGCTTTCTTTCAAACAACAAAGGTTACATATTATCTAAACACAGCAAAGATATCAAAGAAATTACCTTTAAATTATATTTATAATGATTACTTCTTTCTTTCTACAGCAAAGATATCAAAGAAATCGCTGATATGTTGCAAGATAGTGAAGATTAATTGAGCCGAAAGAAGAAAGATAGCATGTGGTTTAACACCTGAAGTTCATATATAAGAGCTCTCACATAATCAACCAGTCTATTGTTTAACTACTCACTTCCTTAAAATTTGTTTTATATTTATGATCCCGTGTAACTCTACTTATGTTACTCAAAACACTTCTAACAACTCTGTTTAGCAAATTAGATCAAAGTTAGGTTTTTCGCCTGATAAAATAAGATACATTATTATAATTAAAATTCCTAGAATTAGTAAAAACAAACAATGTGTGGCGTGCATCTTGCACATAAACATTCTGCATTTTTGTGTATATTCATATCTTTAGCTGCTCTATTTTAAATAATCAGTAGAATAACTTCATAACAGTACATTCATTTCATATCATTAACTAAATTATACCATTGCATCTGCAGGAACCATGTTTAACTTCCAGAGGCAGAGCCGACCCATGGGTCTAACGTCTTTTTCTTGAGTTTAATCTGGTGTATTTTGAGTATATCATTATGTGAATATGTTCTTGATATTGATATTCAATATCCAATGACCTGTTTCCAAAGTGAAAGCCTTTATGTGTTCAAAATCTAAAACCAAAGGTGGAAGGCTTGATTCTGACATTCTGTTATTGCCGTTCTAAGGAAACAGAAGGCCCTAATCTGATGTTCTTCCTATTGTGCAGTTATAAGTGATCTTCCACAAGCAACGGAAACCGCGCTCACTGGTTTATCTTCAAATGTCTTTGTTAGCACTGCCAAACCATCAAGAAAAAGCATTGCTAATATTACCCTTATGAACTGAACTGCTGTTAAAAAAGCGTCACCCCTAGCTTTTGTCTGAATAAAGTTTCCAAATTGCTGCTCTTACTGAACTCAACCCCAACACGACTGGTAATCACAAGTTCATTGTAATGAACTGATTTTGATCTGTTATCAAATGAATTTGTTGCCAAAAAGAAGTATACGTGCAGCTTTTGATTATATTTTGTGTTTAAAATTACAGGATTCATGGGAGCAATGATTCATAATTTGGCATGTGTGCTTAGGAAGATATTTTTAAAAAGAAAGATGAATGGGAAGGCAGTTTGTTGGACCCCATTTCATTTGGTACTTCACATTACATCTAGACACCTTCATTACCTTTTTTTAATCTAATTTTTTGTTTTGCCTGTTTGATACTGTCATAATAAATGTGACCGAAATTGATACATTTATCACCTTATGAGTAGTAGTAGCAGCTACAACAATGTCCCACATAAAGTTAAAAGTTCTATTATAAATATAACCAAATTTTGTTTTGTTAGGGTCATAAGCAAAAGTTTTTTTTTTCGGAAAGGGCCTCTAATTTTTAATCTGTTTTGGGTGATTGATGATTTCATAACTGATCTTGCCACACTGCAACAAGGTTTATAAATCTGATCCAGCTAACGTTAAATTGTGAAAACTATGTTAAGGTATGTTGGATTTCTGTTTTTTATTTATGGATTGAAACTTGTTTATTTACCTGAGATTGCTCATTGATTTAATTTATGAAACTTGTTACATCCAAGTTTCCTATATAACTTTGATTGATTATTAAAATTTCGCTTGGGTTCCTGATATTTTGGGTGATGGGTCCCTTGTAACCGAACATATGGGTGGAGAAATGTGTGGGTTGACTGTTGGGTAACGGGTCAAAACAGGCCCGAGTTATAAAAATGGTTATAACTTTTTAGTAGTGTTGAAACGGGTTAGGTCAGATCGAAGTGTTGGACCACTGTGCAAACGTTTTAATAAAAAAAAAATTATAACCTTATTGCTAATTAATGTTTTAACTATGGTTACAAAAGGCATAGTATTAATAATAGTAGTCTAAACTTTTATAATTAGAGCGATTAGAAGGTATTAAGCAACTTGCCTATCTTTTTGTAAGCTTTGGGTAAAAATGTAAATAAGGTTCTCCTCGTAGTATATTTTTTTCCTTTCCTAAAGAATCACTCAGAACTGATTACTTTGAGAATAGTTTGATGACTAGGATAGAAATGCAACAAGATTTGTATCATCTTGAAAGACAAAAGTTGATTAACATTCTTGTTGATTTGAACTAATGTCAAATGTGTATTGTTTGACCCTTAAATTTTTAAAATTGCAGTTGAAGAGGAAGACATTCTCTCAAGGTTTCTGCTAATCAACAACACACATTCAAAGTACTAGAGAGAGAAGATACTAAACATTATAATTTATGGGAAAGACTTGGTTCATGTAGGTGCTCTGCAAACATCCTGAGATTCAAGATAAGGTTGCAAAAGAAACAATGTCACAAATGTTGAACGATCTGCAAACAGGGTGAGTGGACAAAGTCTTTAAAAGATGCATCTATCCTGCAGTTCCAGTTATATGCAAAATCAAATAACTAGCAATTTTTCTTACTTTTGACTTACCCCAGGCTTTGACTAATCAACATGGTTACTAGTAGTTATTGAAGTCAGAGGTTCAAAATGGAACAGGTTGGGTCAACCAAAGCTCTTATTTGCTAAAATTATAGACAAAACTAATTATTAATACTTAGCATGTCAACTAAAGAAGTATTATTTCATGTGTTCTTGTGATTTAGAGTGTGTGTGTGAGTGAGCTGCTGTGTGTGTTTGTTCTAGTGTATGTGTGAATCGTGTTCTGACCAAACAACTGGTATCAGAGCACAGACTCTTGATCGGTTCACACGAGCTAGTAGCAAAAGAGGTGAAGAAGAAAATACCTGTCAGGACTAGGGTTCCGATTGAAGACGGTGTTCATCGTCGTTGCTGCAGATCGCGACTAGGGTTTCAGAAACCCAGTAGCCGCCGCCGCCGTTCATCTTCCGCCACCAGCATAGCCGCCGCCTAGGGTTCCAAAATCAGAGATCATTGCTGGAAATCGCAACTTGGGTTACAAATCGAAGATTAGGGTTTCGATTTTGCTTGGGGTTCGCCGGATTTCAGAAGGAGAAAGAAAGTTTTTTTTTTTTTTTTTGTTCTGTGGGAGCAGAGTAGCGCAGGAAGAAGAAGAAGACACATACGATTTTTTTTATTTTTTATTTTTTTAAGTAAACTTTCGTTTTGCTCCCTATGCTTTGGTGACTTTAACGGTTTTGCCCCAAATCTTTATAAATAGACAATTTCCTCCAATAGTTTGCTATGATTTTTCTATTTTGCTCCATGCGTGGAGTAAAATGGAAAAACATACAATTTGGATGGAGTTAGAGGCGGGGAGGAAAATGGAAACACCATAGCAAACTATTGGAGGAAAATGACTATTTTTAAATGTTTGAGACAAAACTGTTAAAGTGACCAAACCACAGGGAGCAAAACAGAAGTTTACTTTTTTTTTTTTCTTTCTTTTAGGGAAAATAAAGTTTTCCTTATTTGCAAAGAGACCCCTCAACCTTTGACAAAGATCTTATCAACCTACCATTATTTGTTCATCGTCATTTTAAAGCTTGAAACAGATAAGTATTTGTTTTCGTTTATTGCTTCCGCTAGTATAATTATCCTTTAGCAGTACGAACTCGTTTAGTTTGTAGCAGTTGAAAATTATTTGTTAAAATGGCAGAAGATAGTAAAATCAAGATTGACAAGTTTGCTAGTAGTGATTATGGATTTGGGAGAATGAAAATTGAGGATTTGTTATATCAAAAGGGTTTGCATTCTCCTATGTTGGAACAACAACCGGGTGACATGTATGATGAAAAATGGAAGTTGTTGGATAGACAAGCTTTTGGTGTGGTTAGGCTTTCTTTGGAAAAGAGTGTTGCGTATAACATTATCAATGAAACAACTACGTATTGTGTATTGAAAGCTTTGTCCAACATGTATGAAAAACCCATCTTGTGGATGTGTTTCCGGATCGAATTCGAACTCCCGACGATTGCGAAGAACACGTATCACGTGCGGAATCCGTATACGTGTGTGGATCGAACACAAGAATGTAATATGATGATGATTCTATTGAAGATTTGACAAATTGTAACACCTCGTAAAATCACGTCCAATAATGTATTGACACGTGTAATAAACCCTAATGAAGTCAAATGTTGAATTTAAGGGACTAATTTTTCGAAAAATCGAAAACTTTGATTATGAAAGGACCGGAAGTGTTAGCATACCTAAAATAAGTTTCTAAATAACCTCTCACGATGATTATATTCACAAATGAGCCACTTGTCGATCGAGTGTAACCGTTTGCGTAAATAATTGAAAGTTTGCGCAATAAAGGGTTAGAAGCGTCAACATGTTAATTCTTACCTCTGAGTGACCTTTTTACAAACGGGAGCTTCATGATATTCGATTATACTCTCGGGAATGCCACTTATTGGCCATCTAAGGTTTTTATGCCTATAAGTAAAGTTACGCGCAACTTTACAAGTTAGAGGGGCTAAAAGTGTCAATATGTTTAATTATACCTCTTAATGACCTTTTAACGAACCCGAAGCATCGTGATGTTTAATAATGCCTTCAAGAATGTCTAATATGAATTAGATAAGGCTTCAATGCTATTAAATGATTAGATGCGCAAGTTTGCGTAATAGAGGGACCTAAAGCGTCAACTTTTAAATCTACGCCTTTCGGTGAGCATTTAAGCAAACAGGAGTGTAGTAATATTTAAGTATATGCTTGGGAATGCCCATTATGGTCCATGGAAGGCTTGGATGTCAGTAAACGACATTTCGCGCTTCTTTGCGCAATTAAATGACTAATTGGGTCAAACTGCAAAAGTATGTCGATTCGTAGGGTATCGGACCTTCCGAAATATGACCATGAGTTAAACATACCATATTTTTCCTTTATATGGTATAGATATAAGCATAGAGGTGTTTGGTGCGCAAAAATAAACTTTTAAGTCATGCAGGGACTAAAAGTGTCAAAAAGTGCACAAGTTTGCATTTTCGCTCATATCTCACATTCTGAATATCTCCGGACACCCAAAAATTTATGCAAGCACTAAAATATTTTATTTTAGTGATTGGCTTGATAAAATTCCATTCGTCGCGTCGTTTGGATCATTTTTCGCGTCCGTCCGTGTTTCATCGTAATTAACCGAACAACGTGACCATACGACCAAACGAACCGACATCCGACTTGTTTTTGAGCATGTTTCATATTCCCTATGTTTAGGCATCATTGTAGAGCCTTAAAAATGATGTAACGGGCCTTAGAGGTGTCGGAAATAGCATTTAGAAGTGCAGGGGCCAAATCTGTCAACAATGAAAGTATGCATGTGATGTACTGGTCCTTACGGACCGTATGTACTGGCCCTTACGGTCCGTAAAGCCCCACCAGATCAGCAGAAAGCTGTTTCCAGCTTTTCCAGCTGTTTGTGGGCGTTGCAAATGGTTTTCTAAGCAATCTATGGGCTACCATGGTTTTGCAAATCAGTGGGTAAGAGGTGTACGATCCAGATCAAAGCTCGGCTATCGAGGAACGATCTTAACGGTTCCGAAAAACCTATAAATACCCCACCTCTTTTCCTTCAAACCCACACTTGAATTCCAAATTCTCTAAGTTGGAGACCTTGCTCTTCATACCTGAGAATTTGGGATCAAACCTCCTTGCTTGGACCCTTTGTAAGTGTCCTTTCGTGCTTAGTTTAAATTTCTAGCGTTGTGGCCGAAAAGTCAAGAGTTTTGATGAACGCTTTGACTTTTAAGCGATTGAGCCATTGTCGTAATGAACATGGCTACGTGACCGTAATTAGTAGGTGTTAAACCCTCAAAAGGGCACCTCCTAATTACCACGTTTACTTAGTTAAATTGTCGGGTCAAATAAAAGTCAAACATGTTAATTTTAAATAAATTCATATAAGAAACCATAAAATCAGTTTTTCTCACTTTAATAACTTGGTAAATATTAGTTGAACATGCCTAAGCATGATTCAACCCGACAATTCTAAGTATAGGCTCGGTTCGGAATCGAAAGTCGCAAAAGTTGACTTTTGCTTTGACTTTCAGTTCTGACCCGATTTAGCTTAGTTTAGATATGCCTTAGAATTCCATTAGGATCATGTTATAGGTTAGTATAACCCTCTGAGGTTATACAACTTAGATCCTTAGTTATCCTATTCATTTACATGCTTCCGTTATATGCCTAAATGTTGACCGTTATGCCCTTTTGACCCTAAAACGAGAAATTTGAAAATATGAGAGGACAATAATCTTTATTACTGAATTATAAACTTGTCCCTAAAATTTGACATCACTCTGAGGTCTAGATTAGGAGTTATGCTTATTAGCGTAATTAGAAAGCTTTTATTAAATAAACGACATAATTAGCGTATAGCCTATCTAAACCCACTTTTTGATATCAAACTTTTTACCCACTGATGTAATATAATATTTTGGGATTTTTGAAGATTTTTAATTTATTTTTAGGCTGAGCATAACTTAGAGTTCTAAGCTTGTTTCGGTAATTGCCGGTTTTGTCCTTTTGGGCTATAAAATGAGTTTTACAAATCCTTTTGACCCCAAACCTTTTTTTCTACTGATCTAATATGATAAATAAAACATTTTGAGCCTTCTGGAATTATAAAAGATATCAGCTTTCCTTTGAAAACCCGGAAATGGCTCCAAATCGCCTTTTTAAGCGTTTTTAACGCATAGTTTGTACTAAAACTATTTTAAACACATAAGGTTTGATACCTACTGATATTTTAAGTATATTTTTATACCTTAACAGTAAGCTAAATTTTTAAACTCAGATTTCCAAATTTGACCTTTTAACCTTATGTGAAATTACCAAAATGCCCCTTCGGTGCACAGTTTGGTTAAGAATGATAAAATTCACATATGTGTAATACCCTACTGATATAACTTATTAAATTGAGTATTTTTACTGATTATATCAGACCTGGAACTCAAATTAATATTTAATCTCTCTTATAACCTTTAAAATGACCAAAATACCCCTACGGGGCATAAATTGGTTTTAAATTCGTTTTGGGCATAATGGAAGGTATCCTACTGATATCACAACATATTTAAGGCATATTAACTTAGGAAACCAGTTCATGACTCTTGGGGTTACCCGTTACGCCCTTTTCGCGTTCGGATCGGCTTATGTAACTAGTTGCATAAATTAGCCGGAACGGGTCAAACCTTGTCATTTTTATCTCAAAATCCAGAATATGTTTAGTTTACCCATATTAAAAAAGTTTACAAGCTTGTCGGGTCTAAACCACATTCTATTTCGGTCTTCGCTTTATCATGCGTTTTGAATCGTATCCTCCTTTAAAACTAACCGGTCTAAGCATAGGCTTAATTAAGACCCGTTAGGAATCTAATAGGTTATTAAAAACCTTCGTTCCAGATTTAGGAGCCCAGTAAAAGCTATCTGTACTTGCTGATTTGATATACGGCTGGGATTGAATTTATATTTAGCTTAGGTAAATACTTTTAACTTATTTTCCCTATACGGGCTTGGGGTATGGTATATAAAATACCGCTTGGTCAGGCATTGAATCTTTAATCGAATGGAGGTTAATACATTGAAATGACCCGTTTAAATTGTTTTGTTTCTTAAAGCCTTTGGGGGGTTAATGACCATGTCCCGGATATCCTTGGCATCATTTTACGAAATGGCCACGACCTAAGCACGGGGTGTAGGCGTACACCCGTCAGTGCCTAAATAAATAATGTGGTGTGTCTATTGATCTTTAACCCGGCATGAACCGGGCTACTGAACGCATAAGAAACATGTAATTCTTTTACAAGTATTATATTCAAATAATTATCCCAAGTTATAAAAGTTTTGTGCCACGTGCATTCAAATCAATTTTATTAAACCTTTTCAAAATGATTCAGTTAATTGTATTTACCAGTGTAAACTGATGTATTTTCCCAAAAAGGTTAAGTGCAGGTACTACTCGAAATAGGCTGGCTTTCTCCTAGCATCCCCAATAAGTCTCGCAAGCTTGGATGTCATAAAACTGTTGAACAATGTTTCCTTTTTATTTTAATCCGCCTGTGGATGTGTTTCAACTACTTGTGATACTTAATATTACAATTTATTAAAGTTGAAATGAATCTATCTTTTGCTTCCGCTGTGCATTTAAATTTGTGTTGTTTGACTATGATAATATCAACTACGTCACGATACTCCCCACCGGGCCCACCGGCAATACGTGGAAATATCGGGGTGTGACACAAATACAACACCTTGAATCACCTTTTAGCACTTTCTCTCTCTAGATCTTCTCTAATGTGCCAAAAGTTGCAAAAGTTCTAAAGTGAATCAAAACAACTCCTATTTATAGGGCTCTCAATAAGGAAGGACTCATTATTTACAATTATGTCATTCTTCTATATTTAACACTATAAAACCTTGTTTTGATCATTTTCCTACTACGATACGTGATTGACGGAAGTGATAGACATTATGCACTCACAGACTCCCCCTTGGATATTACTGTAGTCAATCTCGTAGCTTTTTGTCTTCTCCCTGAGTCTTTTTGAAGCTCTGACATCTTCAGTACTACATACTCCACTTTTGCTTTAACTAGCTCCTCGTGACTCTGCGTTCTGCTTTAGCTCCCCCTATCTTCAGACTCTTTCTCTAGGCTCCCCCTTTCTTTAAGCTTCCATGCTTTTTAGAATCGTCACCTGGCTTTGACAAAGATTTGACAATTAAAGATTAATATATCACAGTATCAAAACTTGGTACTATGAAAACCATTTGACAGTTTTAAAACTCCATAATTTCATACCGACTCTCTCCCCTATCAAATAACTCTATATCTGACAGTTAAGCATCCAAAATCCTCACAGATAATCATCCAACTCCAAATTAATGACCTTGGAGATTTTCACAAACTATTTTTGAATTTTTTATTGAAACTTTAAGTTTCAAATTAATGAACTTGTTTATTTTCAGAAACATATTCAACATACTTAGACTTTGAAATTCAACTTTTAGATATCGATTGTCGAAAATAAAGTAGAAACAAAATCTTTTTGAATTTTTCAAAGTTTATGCTAAAACACTTTCTTTTTGGGTTTTTCTAAGATTTTCAGAATGTTTTCTAAAATGAAATGCAGTAAACAAATATTTACAGACAATATTTTTGTTTGAGTTCGCGTCAGATGATCATATCAGTTTACGACAAATCACTAGCACCGTTGAGCTATAAACACTTTAAGTTCTAAACGATTCACTTAGATTGTCAGTATACTGATCCACTTAAATTTTCACACAAACTTCAATTGATTCAAGATACGAGATTAATGTTTTAGGAACTTAAACTTATTCGCGTGTCTCACCTCAGAATATACTCCCGTATCAAGATTCCCTATATTCAGTCTTACAGGTGAATATACTTGTAACACCTCGTAAAATCACGTCCAATGATGTATTGACACGTGTAATAAACCCTAATGAAGTCAAATGTTGAATTTAAGGGACTAATTTTTCGAAAAATCGAAAACTTTGATTATGAAAGGACCGGAAGTGTTAGCATACCTAAAATAAGTTTTTAAATAACCTCTCACGATGATTATATTCACAAATGAGCCACTTGTCGATCGAGTGTAGCCGTTTGCGTAAATAATTGAAAGTTTGCGCAATAAAGGGTTAGAAGCGTCAACATGTTAATTCTTACCTCTGAGTGACCTTTTTACAAACCGGGAGCTTCATGATATTCGATTATACTCTCGGGAATGCCACTTATTGGCCATCTAAGGTTTTTATGCCTATAAGTAAAGTTACGCGCAACTTTACAAGTTAGAGGGACTAAAAGTGTCAATATGTTTAATTATACCTCTGAATGACCTTTTAGTGAACCCGAAGCATCGTGATGTTTAATAATACTTTCAAGAATGCCTAATATGGATTAGATGAGGCTTCAATGCTATTAAATGATGAGATGCGCAAGTTTGCGCAATAGAGGGACCTAAAGCGTCAACTTTTGGATCTACGCCTTTCGGTGACCATTCAAACAAACGGGAGTGTAGTAACATTTAAGTATATTCTTAGGAATGCCCATTATGGGCCATGGAAGGCTTGAATGTCAGTAAACGACATTTCACGCAACTTTGTGCGATTAAAGGACTAATTGCGTCAAACTGCTAAAGTATGTCGATTCGTATGGTAACGGACCTTCCGGAATATGACCATGAGTTAATCATACCCTAATTATCCTCTATATAGCTTAGACATAGGCTTAGAAGTGTTTGGTGCGCAAAAATAAACTTTTAAGTCATGCAGGGACTAAAAGTGTCAAAAAGAGCACAAGTTTGCATTTTCGCGCATATCTCACATTCTGAATAACTCCGGACACCCAAAAATTTATGTAAGCACTAAAATACTTTATTTTAGTGTTTGGCTTGATAAAATGTTAGTACGACATTGACAGTCGTGACTTATGTCCCCTGTCTAATAAATATGAAGGATTATATTCCGTTTCAATGCCAAAGATGGATTATTTAAAAACCTAGGCAAAACATAATCAAATAAATTTAATACTATCTATTATCCTATATGGTTTATTTATACCATGGCTATTTAATCATCAAATTCGACAATTCACCATATAATTAAACCAATTATTACTACTTGGTTTGTAGCCTTCAAAGCTTCACCATGGCTGACTCATCTGAAGCTCACAATCATCTAGTTGATCAGAACGATAATGCAAGACTGAACTTAACGGGCACCGAGTTACAGGCTATGTTGGATACAGTCGTAAACAAGGCCGTGGACCGAGCGTTAAAGGATCATAAGCGAAAGTGCGATAATACCCTGAATAAGGGATTCAAAAAGGGTAAGACCGGTTCAAACTATGACCAGTCCAAGCCAAAGGAGGCAAAACCCGAATGTAAAACCTGCAAGAAGAAGCACTTCGGAAAATGCTTCTATGAACAGATCAGGGGATGTGACATCTGTAAGGAAATGGATCACAAGACTCATGAATGCAAGGACTTGAAGGACAACCAGCAGACCGGTGAAAAGACCAGATGCAAAACCTGTAGGAAATACCACATCGGGAAATGCAGATTTGAATCTCAGCCTTCACCTTGTGGAATCTGCAAGTCCAAGGAGCATAAGACCTTGGATTGCCAGAAGTTGGAAGATGCGACCTGCCATGGTTGTGGCGAAAAAGGGCCCATAAAGACCCGCTGCCCAAAGAAGGCGACTAAAGGAAAAGGCACTTTAAATTCACAAGCTAAGCCTTGTGGAATTTGTAATAAGGATGGGCACAAGACATTGGAGTGCCAAGACATAAAGTACGCAACCTGCTATGGTTGCAATGAATTAGGGCACATCAAAACTAATTGCCCTAATAAAACCAAGAAATCTGGCAAGGCTAAGAAGACCAAAGCCGGAAGCTCTCAAATGGATGCTCAAGAGGCTATTCAGGATGACAATGTCACAACAGGTACTTTCTTTATAAATAACGCTCATGCTAGAGCATTATTTAATTCAGGTTCAGATAAGTCTTTCGTAGACAATGGATTTTGTAAATTATTAAATCTGCCTGTTAAAACTCTAAGTGTTAAGTATAAAGTAGAATTGGTCGATAGTACCTCAGAGACTGCTTCGGGAATATTAGATGGATGTTTTATATCCATTAGGAATCATGGCTCCATTTCTGGTTAACGGTTTCTGTTCCGGAAGGTGTGACGTTCATTGCTGGTTAACGACTGTTGTGTATTAGGGTAGGATGCGAAGAAGTAAGAGATAAGCTAGGTCTACGTATTTATTTAGTTTACTAACTGGACTTTTACTTACGGTCCAATGTAAAATCTACTAAGTAATAACCTATTTATTAAAATGGGAAATTAGCCTGTAATAATCCCATCTAGACCTTATTGGCCACTAATAATCCCACCTCAGAATATTCCCTCCACCAAACCCACCTTTCACCTATATTTCCTACAGTGGTCCCCCGTTAAAAAACCTTAACGGAGTTAAGCTTTTTTCCAAATTACAAACATATTTTTTAGGGATTTTGGTTAGAACGACGATACGAGTCCATTGATGTAAAACTTGCCTCGAAACGGTGCTCCAAACGATGAAAACGACGCTTCAATTCGGGTGTTTAAATTTCCAATTAACCAAAATCAAGTCACTTGGAGCACCATTTCGAAGTAAGTTTTACATCAATGGACTCGTATCATCGTTCTGATCAAAAGCCCTAAAAAATTGTTTGTAATTTGGAAAAAAGCTTAACTCCGTTAAGTTTTTATAACGGGGGACCATTGTAAGAAAAATAGGTGAAAGGTGGGATTGGTGGGGGGAATATTATAAGGTGTGATTATTAATGGCCAATAAGGTTTAGGTGGGATTATTACAGGCCAATTTCCCATTTTAATAAATAGGTTATTACTTAGTAAATTTTACATTGGACCTTGCAATCTAGAGCTGAGTGTCATGGTCGTATTCACGTATTCAGAACTGTTCGGTTATAGTCTGGTTTTACAAAACGTTTTAAAACCAAGTTCACTATAACCAGTGGCTCTGATACCAAACAGTCACACCCCCAAAATACCACCTAGGGAATGTCCCTGTTAGGCGTGTGACGTACCAACAATGAGCCACTAATTACATTGAACACATACAAGTTTCTAAATACAATTCTCAATTATTAATGAAAAATACCATCAACAGGTTTAAATGTAAACCAACATGTTCAGCGGAAGCAAATAGTAAACCAAAGTTAAACTGTTTAAAAACCAATATATCGTATCAAGATTTCAATCACATGAATCCCCCAGTTGACCCATGACCACTCCTGCTACTCCAGACAGCAAGTTCCCATTTCCAAGATACCTAACGACTTGCGAGCATTCAACAAGAGTATCAGACAATGCTGGTGAGTTCATAGTTTTGTGAAAACGTTGGTTACCAAGTGTTTAGTTAATCCATTGAATTTAAATCCGAAAGTAATGTTGATAATATCTCGATACTGAACAAGACGGCTCCTGATGTATGTTTTGCCCGTTCCCCAGTGCTCCTATCACAACACTGGGCATGACTGGGTCATTAGTTCACACCCTTCCTCTCCGGTACGGGGTGAGGGTGCTAAACTTAAGTAGCGCTACCAACTAATACCCCGTTACCTCCCCGGTAACAAAAGATGGGACTTAAGAATGATAGGGTGAGATTATTATCCAACATCCCAGTTTTACCCAAAAGATTTATCCCTCCCCGGGATACCCACTGACTATCCCAACCACCGGGACGCATGCTCAAGAGAGATGAACTCACCTTTGATTTTCTTGGTAGAATTAATTACACGTTTAGCAAAAGGTTCTACCAAGTCCTATGATGGTTGTACATAACAGTTAGTTTGCATACAAGCACAACACGTATCATTCCACACTTATTTACAAGTAGTGCACAAAAGAAAAGTATTAGCAATCATCACCCGATACTCTAGTCCTAACAGTTAAGCACGTTGCACCACGATTCATTAACAATGTACAACCTAATAAAACATAAGGCCCAATCAAGTATGCGGTCCATTTACGAGTATGCGATCTAACTGGCTCGGGGCCCGGCCAAAATGTAGACCCAGCAGACCTCGCAGCCCAACAGTATGACCGACCCCATCTACAATGTGCAACGCAGTTTATTGTGCGACCCCAATTAAACGTGTGTAGTCCCAATGTAACCGGCCCAAACTAAGCTAGTCTCGTGCAATCATAACCAGGTCCGGGATCCAATTAACAGGTGTTGGCCCAACCAATTTTCCGACCCACTAGACCTGACCTAGTCTATCTCTAAACCCAGTTCGTAGCCCACCCCCCTTGCTACCCGGCCCAAAGACCTCAAGTCCACCCAGAGCTGCATTGAGCAGCGTGGCCCAACATCACCCGCAAAGATGCGACCCAACTACAAATTTAAATCCCTCCAAATATCAACAACATAACATAACTTATCTTTATCTAACCTAACTCCCTAGAATCGTCCATTAACAGATTTTTATTAGGTGAACCCTACCTAACTCGAACAACCGCCAATCCTTTTTATCATCATCATAGTTTAACATGGTTATCAATTGAATACTTAACTCCAAGTCATAACATATAATCATCATAAACAGCACAGATTCAAACTCACATAACATTCTAACCGATACATCTACCAGATTTATCTCACTCGTTTAACATCCTAATTATTCCATGATTTTTCTCAGCATTCGATCTTAATAATCAACCTCCTTAATCACAGCATTCAGTCATGTTTTAATAGAGTATACGTATCCACTTGGTGTTAATAAAAACTACACATGAACATGATCAATCAATAAGAATTAACAAGATCAACAGTTAACAAATAGAAACTAACGTAAACATGAATCTACTAACCAAGAGGAGGCTCGACTAGAGAAGATAACTCTTCGAATGGACTTACTGCAGTCGCAAGTTTTAATAGAACATAGGGTTTGCAAGTGGTTATATAATCTAATACATGATGTACGTAAATAAGGGAGGGGAAAGGTGGGCTCGGATGTGTGTGTTTATATCATCTCACAATGGCCGGCCCAATTCCATGTTTCCATTTGGGCTTTGGTTAACCATGTATACTTAACATAATAATAATAATAATAATAATAAGTGTGGGTGTGTGTGTTCGGGTTTGGTTTGGGTTGTATATCGGTGCACTATTGTGAAGGGTCTTGGGTCGAGCCCAACAACCAAAGAGCAATTGAAACCGAGCGGCTCGGCTCGGTTCGAATTTAAGGAAACGAGCAATATTCGTTGCTCGAACTCGTTTGGTTTGCAACCGAGCGGCTCAGTTTTGCTCAGTTTCGCTTGGTTTCAATATTCATATTATAATTTCATACAAAAATTTCAAATTTAAAGGCCACCATTGTCAACTATCATTCAAGATCAACATACATAATAAGCCAAACATATATTAAACCTTCGGTTCAAAAACAAAACATCTTAAAGTTCAAGCAAAAGTCGGCGTCTTCATTCGCATATATAATAAGTTCAACAAAAATAAATATTGGCATCTTCATTCGACAAAATCCCTCTTTAGATCAACACACATAACCTGTTAAACCAACCAATTAAACACAACTAGTTACAATATGTTAAAGTGTCAAATAATGAAAAATAGACAAAGATAGAATTTTATAAATGATTCAAGGTATTATGATCAGCCTCTCTTAGATACCTTTCTTTTCAATTGCTTGTACCACACCCGTCTGGAATCAACACATCAATATCCAAATTTTCTTCTTCTTTTGCGGATTGCTACGCATTAAAAGTAATAAAAAATGTTAATGCATAAAGTATAAGAACATAAATAGACAAATAATGTAATAAAATCTTACTTCCAATGTTTTTATCGTTGCTTTTGAGCTGGCCTTTAACCAATCACTTCCACAAACAAGAAGTTCCACCATATCCTTTGAAAGAGAACTCCGGTAATCATCCAATATGCGTCCCTCGGCGCTGAAGGCTGATTCGGAAGCGACGGTTGTAATCGGAATGCCAAAAATATGTTTAGCCATCTTGATTAATACGGGAAACTTGCTACAGTGTTGACTCCACCATTTCAACACATCATATTGGGAGTCCTCACATCCATCATTTGGCTCATCTAGGTACACCTCAAGTTCAGTTCTTTGTCCGATTTCAATGGGTCTACGTTTGAGGAAAGCATGAAAATCATCAACATCTGGAGTCGGTTCGTCAGAAGATGTTATGTTGATGCTTTTGAGTGACCCGTGGCAGCCTTGGATGTCATATATGCATTAAAATACTTATCGAAAAGAGATTTTAACTTGTCCTTCACATCTTGAACCCGACTGTTACATTCATCTTCTAGATACAACTTTTCAAAGGTCCATTCAACTGACAACATCTTATAGCGAGGATCTAAAATAGAAGCAATGGACATAAGTAGCCCAATTTCTCCCCAATATTTCTCAAACTTTTGAAACATGGGTTTACTCATTTCCATTAAGAAAGAATCCTCTGATATAAAAGCATTTCTTATCTCTTTTTTCATTTTAAAAATTTCAGTAAGAAATAAGTTTGAAGTTGGATATGTTGAGCCTGAAAACAAATTAGTAGCATTTAAATAAACATCTTGTAATTTTAAATTAAGAAGCAAGTTTGAGATTATGATATAATATACCTGAAAACATATCAGTAGCTTTTAGGAAAACGGCTAATAGCTTGCAAACTTTTCCGGCCCGAATCCATTCATCATTTGTGGGGCACCACATAAAGTTAGAATCTCTCAATGCATAACCTTCAAAAGCTTGTCTGTAGTAAATGGCTGAATCAAGCATTCGATGCGTTGAGTTCCGCCTAGTTTTTACATCAGTGCAAAGAGAACGCCGAGTTTTGATACCGAGAGTTATCGCTATTTCACCAAACTTCAACAAACGACCTGATGACTTTTTCAAGTACTTCACACCTTCTCTAATTTTTGAAATACACAATTCTATAGTGCCCAAACCGTCTTGTACTACTAAATTTAGAATGTGAGCACAACATCTAACATGAAAAAACAATCCCTCAAAGTGTAATTTTTCTTTCACCCGAAAATTGTGCATTAAAATCGCGGCTGCCCTGTCGTTGTTAGATGCATTGTCTAATGTAAAGGTACCTATCTTATCTTGTATACCCCTCTTTATAAGACATTCTAATATAGCATCGGATATCACCTCACCACTATGGGGTGGTGCAAGTTCATTGAAACCTATAATGCGCTTATTCAACTTCCAATCACAATCAACAAAGTGGGCCGTTAAACACATGTAACCAATCGTTTGGTTCGATATCCAACAATCACTTGTAAGTGATATCATAGTCGCCTTTTTCAACATTTTTTTTTATCCTTTCTCTTTCTCCTTCTACCATTTTTATACAATCTCTTCTAATTGTTGCCCTACTAACTCTTTGATATAAAGGATTGTTATACTTTAATAATTGATTAAACCAATGATACTCGACAAAATAAAAGGGCAACTCATGCATTATTATCATTTTTGCAATAATTTCACGACACTTCATTTGATCATAACCCCCTTTTATCTCAATCCTGGTAAAATCTTTTTCACCATCTTTCCCAATTGGCTCAAAATTGATAGTACCTGTTTTTTTACCTAGTGACCTTTTGTATATAACACAATCATTCCGGAGATGTCGCACCATACTTGACGTTGTGCTCGTCTTGCCTTTCACGAAGGTATGCTTACAATGGATGCATTGTTGTTTTTTCGCTGTTTTTCCTCTAAACAAACCATCAACCTCCACAAAATGTGGATGCACATTAGAAGAATTTTTCCGCTTTCGCTTTTTACCTGCAGATACTTCATTGTTCTTATCTATGAATTCATCGTCTAGCTCAAAGTTCTCCTCATCAAGTAACTCAACTTCATCAGTCTCCATTATTCTACAAAAAGTAAAACATAAATTTAGGTTAATCAGTCTCCATTATATCTGATCCTTTTACACAACATGATGAAGTTTCAATCACAATTTTGATTATTGGAGTTGATTGACAAAAAAAACATATATAAATTATTTACAAAAAAAAAAAAAGTTGCTGTTCTTTTATTCTTCAACAAAAAAAAAAAAAACAAAGAAAGCCTAGAGACAAAAAGTTGTTGTTCTTTTATTCTTCAATCTGTGATTGATTACTAAATTGATTTATTTAATTGTTCATTTGTTTGATTCATCTGTTACTCTCACTTGTGTAAACATGTAGCTCCTCACACTCTAAAATGTAATGGGCTCCGTGGAAAACAATTATGAAGGAAAATCCCGTTAGAGATTCAAGTAGCAACAACTAATAGATACAATTATGAAGCTAAATTAACATGGCACTAACTTACCTAGAATCCAGAGACTCGGCTCGATGAGAATTCGTGATGGTTGCTGGGCGTCCTCAGGGCCTCAGTTACGATTGTGAAGGGGAAAAACTCAAAAAGATGAAACTAGGGTTTAGCTTTAGTGTTTACTTTATATATTTAATGGACTTTATTTGGGCTAAATGCTATTTGGGTTTATTAGTACTTAGCCCAATTAATATTTATATTTACAAGTAGAATAGAATCAAACTTACAAAATAAATTATATATAATATATATATATATATATATATATATATATAATATTCGAGCCGAGCCGAACCGAGCGGAGCTTTGCTCATGCTTGGCTCGTTTACAAACCGAACCGAGCGGAGCGGCTCATTTATAATCGAGCGACAGCACGGGCGAGCATTTTCCGAGATAGTGGCGAGCGGCGAGCAATTTGCCCAGCCCTACATCGTTCCCATGCGTGGCTATGTGGGCCTTCAGGTCCAGTCACCCATACATGGTCTTCAGGTTTTAATACATCCTATCAAAACTCAAGTGAATAATGAGGTCCACATTCGAGATGAATAGGATATCGAGACCTGTGTGCTCCGCCTGCACCAGTTCCCTAAGGTTGCTGTATAGTGAGGTCCATATTCGTTCCATGAAGTAGTAAATATCGTTCGACCTGCCAAAGGTTGCTTCCCCATGCCCCGCATGGGTCCATCTTGAGAACTCATCTTCCTTCAGTTCTTCAATTTGAACAAGGCGAGTCTGATCAGGTATGTTAAAGTCGATAGCGAGCTGCGAAGCTCGTGCACGTCCAGGTTTCACGGTCGTACTCATTCAAAAGTTCCACCCAGCGTTGTTGTCACATGTTTAGCTCTCTTGAAACAAGGGTATACGGGAGGCCCTTGTGATCGGTCTAAGTGGTGCATTCGGTACCGTCCAAGTAATGCCTCCAATTTAAATCCAAAGACTACGGCTTCCACCGCAGGTTGTGACTCATGCAATTCTCCTTTGTAATCCACTACGTGCGTCGTCGTCTCCTCGTGTTGCATCGGCGTGTAACTGGGTCTCCGATTCGAACCATCATGGTATATCACTAAATCACCCGTACCCTCGGGTAAAGACGTTGCTCAGTGCATTGTAGAGTTGGGATTCGAGAGCTGAAAAGACGTCCTCCTGTTTCGTCTTCCACGAACACAACATCCTATTGTGCTAAATAGATTTAAGCTGCGCGATCTTTGAAAATCCTGTGATGAATCTGCGATAGTAGCTCGTGAGACCAAGAAATTGCTGTATCCTCGAAGGGATCTTTGGTGTCGATCAGTTTCTAACCAAAACGGGTCTTAGTGAGATCCACGTGTATTCCCACTCCGTTGATTATATGACCAAAAAGGTATCCCTCGCATCCAGAAATTACATTTATCAAGACTTCTCGCGGTGTGGCCCCTCCTTCAGGAGCTCTCAAATAAGATACAAAGCTGCCCACGATGTTCCTTTATCCTGGAAATGATTCAACATGTCGTCAATAAGCATGGTCGATTCATGTGATCCATACAGCTGCTGGTGTGATGATTAGCTCGAAGGTCTTGGAATACATGTCACAACCCCCGATCCCTAGTTCCCAGGAACGGGCGGCCGCGAGCCAGTTTCGGTGGTATCGTTGTTTATTAATTTGGCAGCGGAAAAATTTCATCAGGACCGTAGTTAGGAAATATTTGATCAGAGTAAACCACCATATTTTATAAATACAATTATATATGGGAAAAACCCAAATTCGTAGTACACATATTTCCATAGGAATAAATCCTATTTTATTTAATAAAACCATCTATTTTATTTTAGGTAACTTTATTGCCACTTTTCCAAGCCTTCAGTGCTCTCCAGCAGGCTTTTATTGGCTTCATACTAAGTTACCTGAAACACGTGTTTAAAACATTTTGTCAGCATGAAATACTGGTGAGTGAATCCCAGTTTAATCAAGTTTAAATAAAAAGTCACAGTGAACAGTATTGAGAGCGATCACATTGTTTATGTCTACACAATTACTCCATTTGGTACTATCAATCCTGACTTGTGGGTCATATTACCCATTGGCTAACTCATTGTCCAATGGTAACGTATTGTCATCCCGACTTACTACTCGCAAGTAGTACAAAATTTTGTATACAAAACCCCAACATACCGGCAGTAATTGAAGAACTACAAAGACTCAGTCACTGCTAAATTTCATAGTAAAACATTTAAGGTTTGGTAAAACATTCCAAAAACATTATCAAAAAGAGGATAAACTCACATTGCTAGTTTAGACTCCGCGTAAAAGTTTCCTGGGAATAATCTATAATTTACACAGATGTACATTGGTTAGCATTATAACCCTTTGAATATATAAATGATACCCTCCCCGAGACGGCATTCCAACAACTACGTCGGGCAGAACCACGACAGTTGTTACGGAACCCTATATCAATCGGGCAGCGTAACTATTATGAAACTGGGGTTATAATACTTACAACAGAGCAGAACCTCGCTAATTAGGGGGATATAATACCCGACTATAATGCCTCTAATTCAGAAAGTGAGATTGAGAATGAAATTGTGAGCGACTGAAATGAGATCCGATGGCCTCTATTTATAGTTGCTGATACTGGACTTTCTCGCGGCCCGCGTAATATGAGAGCAGGTCTTACGCGGCCCGCGTTGACCCAAAGTCAACGTATAGCTATGCTGAGTCGATGTGTAGGCTTGACGGGTGTTGGGACACGTGGCGGCACCGGGCTGCGCCACAATTCAGGGCACTCGCGGCCCGCGTCAACTTAATATATGGTTTACGCGGCCCGCCTGGACTTTAAGAAATCAAAGGAGTCTGGTTCTAGCTTTCATACCGCCCGCGTAAGGGTTTGGGGTGGGCTCACGCGGCCCGCCTCAGCCTTAGATTTAAACTTTTATATTTTATTTAAATACTATATTGTATCACGGGCTCGGTTTTTACATACGGGGTGTATTTAAAAACATATTGGGGTATTCTAAATATAGTAGGGGTGTCAGAAATATTTTGGAAGGTTGATATATCTTGGTACAACTCCTGGATTTATTTAATAGAATATATAGTGCACCCACATTAAGTATAGTAACCCAATTTCACTTTATCCCTACGTCACTAGACAGAACTCCAACGAATTTAGGCAGAGCCTTGACATACGTTACGGGGCCCTACGTCACTTGGACAAGGTATCGGTGATCAAGGGTTAAAACACTTAAAACAGACAGGGCTTTGGAATTTTTTTATAGGTGAATTACTAAACCAAAAAGAAGAATGAAATGTTTAAAGAGAGAGATAGCGACATAGAGGAAGGGTTTAAGAAGTTTGAAACTGAAGCCTTGAACTTCTATTTATACTGAATTGGCTTAACTTTCAGTTCACGCAAGAATCATTATTTTCCTTCAAATGAGCCACGTATTATATGCATTCAATGTAAAGTTTGATTTCTATTTCTTATCTTACACATACTTTATTTCCCATATGTGTTAGTTTTGATTTAGTATTTATTTATTATTATTATTATTATAATTAAATTTCTTTTACATATACGTACACTATATACTTATTTTCAAACATTTTGATTTTCATTATTAATTATATATATTATAATTAATTTAACTGCTTTACTTATTTGACGCGTATAACTTGTAAAATATGACATTGTATAAAACAATAATTATATCATTAGAATGAGAATAATTTTATCTACATTTCGAACCAAGTTTCATTAAAAACAGAGTATGTTAAAATATAATGTATTTTTATAATTATTAAATGGTTCCTACACTTGCCAAAGTACCTTATATTTTTATTAGTCAACTTTACCCATGATGCATCCTTTTAATAACATAAGTTTTATATATATTTTAAATAAAAATTTTGGGATTGTTACATTCTCCCCACCTTATTTTAAATCTCGTCCTCGAGATTCCCTGAAATATAGATAAATATTTTTAGGTAGTCTAGTTTCTAGGTATATTCTGGTCCTTGTTTTGAATTTCACTTTGACCAGAACTATTCTCTATGTTTTGATATTCTTATCTTCTCAAGAATTCTGAATGAAGGTAAAGTTACTATTAGCGTAAGTTTTAGACGTTTTGTGTTTTAACACAACTTTTAGTTATAGGTTTCCTAATGTGTCAATAATTGCAAAGGAAATTCTTATACTTTTGATGGCGTCCCAACTTAAAGAGTTCCTGTTGTTCATCTTGTCGCACGAATTTCGAGACGGATGATCAAACGAAATAGTGTTTGATATCGGAATTTAGAGACGTATACGAGAGATTCCTAATAAATAAATCTAATATTATCATTGACACACTTGTTCATGATTTATCCCTAATTGTCAATCAATAGGGTCTTTGGATTTCCTCATAGACATACACGTCTATATATATTTCATATATTGTAGTATACATACCATTCATAAGGTCAATGTATTTAACAGATTTATATTTCCAAAAATAGGTCAGACATCAGGTCATAGTACTATTTTAGGGAATTTCATTATCATAACACATACTCCATCTCACCCGGTCTTGCCGGAGAGGTAACCCTCATCTCACCCGGACAACCTGGAGAGTCTACCGCACCATACCCAGTTTGCCGGAGATGTAATTATCATGGTATTTCCCATAAATAGACTTCTCTCAAATTAGGGTTTTGAAAGTACATCGTTTATTATAGTTTGCATCAAGAAACAAAGAAATCAGTATTCTCATGTTGGATAATATTCTAGAACCGAGTAGTATCAATAAACAAGAAATAATAGTGGCCAGTTGTTATTGCTTATTTATCATACAGGTACTGTTCTAGTCATCATCATCACAGAATACCCATAACCATCACACTTTATTTATGCAAGTAATTGGCTTATCTCAAAGCTTTATATTAAGGCATTCTTCTTAGATTCAAGTCTAAATACCGTACTGGTTGTTACCAGTGAATATCAATATCCCAACTCTTTCATTTAAGCATAAATATTATTATGGTTGTGGTTTTCTTTTGGTTGAAGAATGGAGTTTCAAATATATCATTGTCTCCATTGATACTATAGCTAGGTTCAATGTAATATGTATGCTTACAGCTAACTTTATTTATGCTTATATATTGTTAGATTCCATCGCAAGGAATATTTCATTGAGACAGATGGCATTTTAAAACATAGTAGGTTTCATGGTTTATTCTTATAATAACTTCATATTTTCATATGAATTACCAATGACATTTTCTCTTATGTTTATCTTACAGAAGAGATTATATTGGGTAAGGAAATTTTATTAGGTATATGCATATATGTGTATAAAATTTCAAATCTCTAGTTAATATTAAACTTACGGAATAAATACACATATATATAAAATAATAACTATACATTTGATAGTATCAATCATCAAGCTTATTTCCATAACTTTATTTTATAAATGTAGTATATTGAAATAAATTTCTGTCAAATATAATATTTTGGAATTAAAAGTTTAGGGTAATAAATTACTCAAAATATAAATTTTCTGGACTCATAAGAACAAATTTCATTTTTAACTAATGGGTTAAACTATACCAGACTCATTATTTATATTACCTTAATAATTTCTCCTCAAGTAACCATCTATATATCTATTCCAATTATCACATTCCTACCTTTTCCTTTATAGGAATCAATTTTAAGATTGAGAGGTATTATTTAGAAAAATATGTGCATATGTGACTCATGACATTTTATTTATGGGTTCAAAATATCAAAACTTAACTCTTAATTTATTGTATATTATATTATTTATTCAAAGAAGTACTTATCGTAAGTAATACAGAGTATGATGTTTCTAAAATTGATTCTAAATATATTTGAGCAATATACATGTATTAGAATATGTATATATATTCCATAAAATAATAATTCATTTAAAGATATTACAATATTAAAATTGTAATCTGATTTTTAAATAAAGTTTTATAAAGGACAAACGTACTAAACACACATTTGATTCAATTATTTTTATGTGGGGCATTCATTTTAAATTCTAGTAGGAACATTTTAACGTGCAAGGAAAAAATATACAGTATATTATTTTCGTATAGTATAATATACTTATACTTATGAAAAATAGGATTTGTATACATATTCTAGTAAAAAGATCTAATAGTCTTGCTACATTTTAATAAACCCGCGACGGACTTATAACATAAGTGCATATACTATTCTATATACTATATTACACTTATTAGAATTTATTACACCATGATATTTTATTAAAATTTGAGATAAAAAAAATATATCTTTTACTTCCTGTACTATCTTATAGTAAAATATACTATTCATATATCATTGTAAAATGTTTTATCATTATACTAATAATATAAAATGTACTGATGAACTCAAATATTATGAGTTATAAAAAAATGTATTTGACTTACTGTACGAGTCGAATATTGGAAAATTATTAGATTTTAGATATCAAATTATTTTCCAACCGAAAACCGTGTAGGATAGATACCCATATGTACTAGTGGATTTCTATTTTTGGTCAAACTTTAACACCTGTTTGAAAAATAAATATTTCCCTCAATTATTTCGTTAAAGATACTCCAAAGATGTACTTCAAAATAAATTTAAGTTTTAAACTAATAAATTATTTTGAGAAAGAATATCTTAATTAATTTATGGTTTTAGGCAAACCAACAAACCATGTGCTAATATACAAACCAAAATCAAAACTTAGCAATTACTTAGGGTAAGTTTAACATCCAATTTATCAACTCCACTCATTTACTAATATTGTATTATTTAACTATTATACATCAGCCGGCTAATTCGAATATTTTTCTTTATAATTTAGGATACACAATCCTATAACTAATATGGCTGGTTAATCTTATAATCTTATATTAATTATTTTTAGGCATAAGACCTATCTTGGACGTACCTTAAAGATTTGTAGAAATGTTTTCAACATTTAGTTAGGCCTTTTTACATAGTCCAACCAACCCAAATTTTAAAAATTCTTAAAGGATTTTATTTACTCATGAATAACCATCATATTTATTTAACCATCTATTTTATTACTAAGTATTTCAATAGAAACTTTTACAAGTAATCCCAATATCAATTATTTCATAAAACTATGAAAGTATGAAGTTTTATGGTTAACTAGTTATAACCAGAAATGATATAATAGAGTGAGAAATTGGTACACCTGGGTTTCAAAATTTGCTTTGGCTAGATCCACTAAAGCAATCTTTTAAAGATTTTTTTACTTCTTAAAATCCTTTCGGTTAATTTAATAGCTTCGGTTTTATTTATTGGAATAAATTATTTTGAAACAATATTATTAAAACCACGAAGCTCTATACCATATATTTCAATATGTATTTTAAACCAAAATAAATGGTTGGTTCCAAAAGAAAGTCATGAACATGATTGCTTTGTTAACAACTAACTTAGTTGGATGTATATTATAATATTATTTGAGTAGGTGGTATTAATTATCACAGACAAATTTCTAGTACAAATATTTGGGTACAATCATAAAAATAGATTGATAAAAAACGGTGAACATTGCGACTCATATATATATATGTATTTATTACAAACTACAACTGGAATTCAAAATAAACTATGGATTATGCATCCGTAACTTATTTTAGTCTATATATGTTATAGGAGTATTATGCTCAACATGCCTCTATGTAAAGTTTATTCTATCTCCTGTCTCTACTAAGTTGTTATCTAATAGGCAAAGTTTCTTTTTAAAGTTTCTAGCTCATAGGCGGCATGGGTGCTGGTACTGATTTGGCCGTTCAACTATTTAATATAAGTTAGCATTTACTGCTGTAGTGGCTAACATATGAAGATTTACCCATTGTCCATTTAATTCATCTTTCCCTAGTAGGTTATTGCCTGTTTCCTGAGTTTGTGCATTTATTTCCTGATTGATTATCGCTTCCTTCGGTTGTGACTTCTTTATTTTCTCTCGACTTTTGCTAATAATCCAATTTCTTTTCTTAGTGGTAAATGGTTTCTTAGACTGTGCCTTACGAATAAATATTCCTTCCTCAATATCTGCTGAGTATCCTGAGTGATTTGGTTGAAATGAGGTTCCCTTATCTTTTGGTGAACTATCTAGTTGACGATAGATGTCCGAAATTCTTTGCTTACCCATACTGTAGACTAACAAATAGTCAAATAATATAAAACACATAATCACATAAGTTATTTCCTAACACAGAATTAAAATTTAAGTGTCAGCAGAACACTTCTTTGGCTTGAACCAGTGGCTAGGCTCTGATACCACTAGGGCTGTAAACGAACCGAACGAACACGAACAAGGCCTTGTTCGTGTTCGTTCGTTAAGGAAATAAATGTGTTCACGAACGGTTCATGAACACTTACCGAACGAGATTTTATGTTCGTGTTCGTTCATTAAGGAAATGAGCGTGTTCGCGAACGGTTCACGAACACAAATAAATTTGGCGAACGCGACAAAGGATAAAGATAGATACAAATAAAATATAAGTGTAGGATCGTTGTGCGACCTGAATGAGTCGTTCAGAAGAGCTTTGGATCCGAATCAAAGGCGGAATCAATGACACGGACGCTCAATTCAATTTAAATGTCTCTATTATTGATTTAACAAAGATTTACAACCTGGAGACGATTCGGCAGAGCTTCGCTACTCAAGTCCGAAAAATTACAAATGACAAACCAAGTGCACCTATATATAGAGTTGTAATTTCGTTTGAAATGGCCAAGGGACATTTCAAGCGGAATTAACGTTGTTAATTCCGTTTGAAATTGTCTTTGGCTATTTCAAGCGGAATTACCACCAAACACGTAAAAATCAGTTTCTAGCAACCCGAGCACTGGTTTATCCTATCCTATACATGACTCGATACAAGACGAAGTCAACAGACATAATGCACTAACAATAAGAAAGTACAAAGATCTTCAATTAAAACACAAACATACGAACATAAACAAACGTAAATCAACGAATGTTCATGAACATGTTCACGAACACCTTACCGAACGTTCACGAACATAATCGAACGAACGGGACCTCTGTTCATGTTCGTTCATTTAACTAATCGAACGAAATTTCTTGTTCATGTTAACGAACGTAAACGAACTTCCCGCCAAACGGTTCACGAACTATTCGTTGAACGTTCGGTTCATTTACAGCCCTAGATACCACCTTCTGTCACAACCCCCGATCCCTAGTTCCCGGGAACGGGCGGCCGTGAGCCAGTTTCGGTGGTATCGTTGTTTATTAATTTGGCAGCGGAAAAATTTCATCAGGACCGTAGTTAGGAAATATTTGATCAGAGTAAACCACCATATTTTATAAATACAATTATATATGGGAAAAACCCAAATTCGTAGTACACATGTTTCCATGGGAATAAATCCTATTTTATTTAATAAAAACATCTATTTTATTTTAGGTAACTTTATTGCCACTTTTCCAAGCCTTCAGTGCTCTCAAGCAGGCTTTTATTGGCTTCATACTAAGTTACCTGAAACACGTGTTTAAAACATTTTGTCAGCAGGAAATACTGGTGAGTGAATCCCAGTTTAATCAAGTTTAAATAAAAAGTCACAGTGAACAGTATTGAGAGCGATCACATTGTTTATGTCTACACAATTACTCCATTTGGTACTATCAATCCTGACTTGTGGGTCATATTACCCATTGGCTAACTCATTGTCCAATGGTAACGTATTGTCATCCCGACTTACTACTCGCAAGTAGTACAAAATTTTGTATACAAAACCCCAACATACCGGCAGTAATTGAAGAACTACAAAGACTCAATCACTGCTAAATTTCATAGTAAAACATTTAAGGTTTGGTAAAACATTCCAAAAACATTATCTAAAAGAGGATAAACTCACATTGCTAGTTTAGACTCCGCGTAAAGGTTTCCTGGGAATAATCTATAATTTACACAGATGTACATTGGTTAGCATTATAACCCTTTGAATATATAAATGATACCCTCCCCGAGACGGCATTCCAACAACTACGTCGGGCAGAACCACGACAGTTGTTACGGAACCCTATATCAATCGGGCAGCGTAACTATTATGAAACTGGGGTTATAATACTTGCAACAGAGCAGAACCTCGCTAATTAGGGGGATATAATACCCGAATATAATGCCTCTAATTCAGAAAGTGAGATTGAGAATGAAATTGTGAGCGACTGAAATGAGATCCGATGGCCTCTATTTATAGTTGCTGATACTGGACTTTCTCGCGACCCGCGTAATATGAGAGCAGGTCTTACGCGGCCAAAGTCAACGTATAGCTATGCTGAGTCGATGTGTAGGCTTGACGGGTGTTGGGACACGTGGCGGCACCGGGCTGCGCCACAATTCAGGGCACTCGCGGCCCGCGTCAACTTAATATATGGTTTACGCGGCCCGCCTGGACTTTAAGAAATCAAAGGAGTCTGGTTCTAGCTTTTATACCGCCCGCGTAAGGGTTTGGGGTGGGCTAGCGCGGCCCGCCTCAGCCTTAGATTTAAAGTTTTATATTTTATTTAAATACTATATTGTATCACGGGCTCGGTTTTTACATACGGGGTGTATTTAAAAACATATTGGGGTATTCTAAATATAGTAGGGGTGTCAGAAATATTTTGGAAGGTTGATATATCTTGGTACAACTCCTGGATTTATTTAATAGAATATATAGTGCACCCACATTAAGTATAGTAACCCAATTTCACTTGATCCCTACGTCACTAGACAGAACTCCAACGAATTTAGGCAGAGCCTTGACATACGTTACGGGGCCCTACGTCACTTGGACAGGGTATCGGTGATCAAGGGTTAAAACACTTAAAACAGACAGGGCTTTGGAATTTTTTTATAGGTGAATTACTAAACCAAAAAGAAGAATGAAATATTTAAAGAGAGAGAGAGCGACATAGAGGAAGGGTTTAAGCAGTTTGAAACCGAAGCCTTGAACTTCTATTTATACTGAATTGGCTTAACTTTCAGTTCACGCGAGAATCATTATTTTCCTTCAAATGAGCCACGTATTATATGCATTCAATGTAAAGTTTGATTTCTATTTCTTATCTTACACATACTTTATTTCCCATATGTGTTAGTTTTGATTTAGTATTTATTTATTATTATTATTATTATAATTAAATTTCTTTTACATATACGTACACTATATACTTATTTTCAAACATTTTGATTTTCATTATTAATTATATATATTATAATTAATTTAACTGCTTTACTTATTTGACGCGTATAACTTGTAAAATATGACGTTGTATAAAACAATAATTATATCATTAGAATGAGAATAATTTTATCTACATTTCGAACCAAGTTTCATTAAAAACAGAGTAGGTTCAAATATAATGTATTTTTATAATTATTAAATGGTTCCTACACTTGCCAAAGTACCTTATATTTTTATTAGTCAACTTTACCCATGATGCATCCTTTTAATAACATAAGTTTTATATATATTTTAAATAAAAATTTTGGGATTGTTACAATACAACGTCGAAATGGTCGCACTGAGCTTGGTATACCGTTGCAGGCACATTCTCCCCTTAGACTACCTTCTGACAATAGCTCGTTTATTACTCAATCCTCGAATGGAAGCTCAACCCCCGCAACTGGTCGTCAGGTTGTCAATATATGGTTGTGGCAAACGGTTCTCAACTGTCACCTTATTGAGTTCTTGAAAATCAGTACACATATGAAAAGGCTTATCTTCACGGATATAACTTGGGCTCCCCAGCGTGAAAAGCTAGGTCCGACAAAACTCCTGTTCAACAATTCCTGCAGTTGATTAGACAGCTCTTGCAACCCTCCTGGTGCAAGACGGTAAGAGTGAGTGTAGTCTGGGCTGCCTCTGGCACGAGATCAGACTGAGATTTCGCCTAACAGTTGTGAAAGTAAACCCAAAAGTTCCTTGGGTAGCACACCGAAAGGAATCACGAATGATTGGTGTAACAACCCGCACTTTTGGCGCGTTGTTACTACTCGTTATACTCGTTACGCCTAGCACCAGAGATTCGGATCATAATGTAACTATATCGTATATATCGCTATTCGAAGGATAATCGCATATTTTCAAGCTACAGTATCACTATACTACACTATTATCATACTAACACTCACGGAGGCACTGAGTGAGGACCTATTCTACCCTCCTCAGTGGCCGTGAGGTGTCGAACGTAAACTATTAACGCTAACAAGGACCCTCGGGTGAGTGCTGTAGCTCCAGTCGTCATGACGATGACGACAACACGAGTAAACGGTACCCCGTCAGTCTTTGTGGCACTACACGAAATAACGTTCACGATGACATCAAGAAAGGACCTATACTACCCTCATTGATGGCCGTGCAACGTCGATAATAATCACATACTCGAATCAGAAACCGACTGTTAATTATCGAAACTTTGGATTACGGATACGTAAATACGACCCCTAGTGATATATATACATACATAGTAATATAATAATAACAATATATTGATAATATAAACTAATTATGGACGTACACGCTTCGAAAGCTATCAAAACGATCAAAAAATGGGAAATTCCGAGCGTCAGGATGTCTATCCGGACGGATGGACCATCCGGACGGATGGACATGCGCACGGATGGCCATCCGCACGCATGGGCCATCCGCACGGATGGGCCATCCGCACGGATGGGCTATCCGGGCCTGATCCCTCTCCTTCTCCTCTTTCGCCTATAAATAGCCTGCCACACCACTATTCAAGTGATGTGACAGCTCCTGTTCAACCACACGCGCACCAAGACCCTTTTCTCTCGATTTCCTCGCGATTCCGGTAAGATTTCAACCTAAAACTTGTACTTCTACAATCTATACTCGATTCTACATCATTCTATCTTTCAAAACTCTAAATCTAACCGTGAAATCTACGGATTTGAGGCGTTTTGAGGTGATGTCACCAAGAGTTCTTATGAACTCCAAGTTGGGGTCTCATTTCACTATAAACGACTCAGATCAAGGTGATTCCACATGTTTTAATGACAAATCTTACCTAAATCTGTGCGATTTCGAGTTAACCATGAAGAACCACCATGAACGGCCAGATCTGATGGAACGGGGTGATTCCCGGCCGTTAGAATGAGTCGGAATTGACGGAACTTCAAGTGTTAGTACGAAATTACACTACCCTAAGTGGAAACGAACGTTTTCTTTCCGTTAGACACTCGAAAACAGTGCGAAACAGACATGACAACCCGCACGGACAACAGGTCAGTCCGCACGGACGACACAAGTCCGCACGGATGGGATGTCATCCGCACGCACCAGCAGCCCGCACGGATCATGTCAGTCCGCACGGATCATGCCAGTCCGCACGGATCATGTCATCCGCACGGATCATGTCATCCGCACGGACCACTCACCCGTACGCACATGTCACCCGCACGGATGACATGTCACCCGCACGCACATGTCATCCGCACGGATGATATGTCACCCGCGCGCACACCAATCCGCACGCACAACACCAATCCGCACGCACAAGCAAGTTTGTCCGCACGCACAAGCAAGTTTGTCCGCACGCACCGCTGTCCGCACGGATCACTGTTATCCGCACGGATAACATGCCATCCGGACGGATGACTTGCCATCCGCACGGATGAGGCCCAATTCAACCAAATGTGTAGCTTTTCAAGGCTAATCTTGCTTAACCATGCTTCGTTTACTCTATTTCTTCAAGGATCAGTACAGACAACTCGTAACCGACTCAATCAAGTTGTAATCTCGCTAAATACGCACTGTGAGTATACTTGACCCCCTTTTTAATCGAATTTTGGGTGTAACATACGTTTCTAACAAAACGAACTTATCAATCAAAATATTCAATCAATCGAGCTATCACTTGCGAATAACTGTTATGCATAGATATACGTGATGCTAGTTGCATATGTGCTAGGGCTTATACTCGCGACGTCCCACCAAGACTAGTATAGTACTATTGCGCCCGACGGGGTCTAGTTATGCCATCGTACATTCGAGCATCGAGGACTTAGTTGGTAGTATCAGTTTTGTGAGTATATATGTCGTGTATTACGTTTATGCATGTGGGAATTCGCAGTACTTTTAATCTATTATGCTATACTTATCAAACCTGTATACTCGCCAATACTTTTGTATTGACAAACATTTTAACGTATGTTGCAGGTTAGATCGCAGACTATACCAAATCAAGCTAGGGAGTCTAGAAACTCAACTAAATCTAGGTTGTCGGATTTGCATTGTTCGAGAGGGCAAGAAATCTGTGATAACTTATGTGATTGTATTATTTGTTAGTATGGGATAACGAATGTATTAATTATTATCGCAATATAGTTGTTATGGATTCTCTTGAGCAATCTGATTCGCCTAGTGCCGCGCCCCGATGATTCCGCCATCGGTTGGGGTGTGACAGATTGGTATCAGAGCCATAACTATAGGGAATTAGGTCAGACTCGACCTAGTCCGGGTCGACGTCTTAGAAATTGACCTAGTCTATAGTCTAAGTACCAACAGGCCGACTCGTACGAACCCAGTGGGGTTTGTATTGGGCTTACTTGATACTCTCGATCGAAATTGCTAAAAGCTACAACTTTGTGTGAACGCCGCATACTACAACTTCACACGAATAGGCCTTTCCTAAGGCTAAATTGCTACTTAGCCTTTCCTAAGGCCGACACAATACACACGTTTTCGAAAATACTCGCATGACGAAACCGAGCGATCCAGTCGAGATCAGGTGTGAAAACCCAGAACTCTCGGTAGGATTGCTCACTCAGCGCATTTTTCTAGCACGAGAACCTTTCATCAAGTTAGGAGTGACATCCACATCTCGACAAAAGTCTCCATTTCTAAATCTAGTGGAACTCACAAATTTATTCGAGGAGCATAACCACAATTAGGAACGAAACTGTTAAGCCAGGGGTGAAACCCGTACCTTAATAAGTCGTTCCACTCTCTATAAAATAGTTTTCAAAAGCTCTCACCAAGGACTCGACTATTGTAACAACTCGAGCCACGCGATGACTAGGAAGGCGAATGCCATGAGCTGCATCCCAGTGGAAGCATGGAGTCTTCTAGGTCAACGCGCGCGCCCGAACTTGTAGATATAGTTGGGTTACCTTGGGTAGTCAACGCCTAGACACCCAAGGCACTCTATTATAGGACCCGCCAATTTTACGATGATTGGAACTTATTTACGTTTTGAAACTTCACGCTTTATCGAATTCTCGATGTAACGATTTTCACTCCCTACTTTATAAACGCACGATTCGCACAGCCATCGCAATCTAAAACGAAATCCGAATGTTCGCAACAAAACTATAATCTATCGCATTCGCTCTCGTTTTCTCACTTCAACACGACCTCGCTTATTCTAAATCGACCTGTATGTGTATGATTTCAAATTACATCTATATAAATATATATATATATATACGTATGAACAAACAAGTCATTGTGTGAGAACTTAGGAAATTCGTGTCTCCTATGTGGCTCCTATGTGATTCGTATTACTACTATACTATCGCACCAAGTTTTAAACGTGCTCAATCGCAACTCAAAACTCAAAAATCATTATGATCGAATCTCACTCCAAGTCTCCTTCTGTCTAGATGCCTTCCAACAACTCTACTTCGAGAATGATAGCAAAGAGACGAGCCAAACGAAGGAGCGAAAAGAGGATTGCTTCGCTTGTGACCAGGGAAGTGGTCAAAGTCATTCCTCAGATTGCCACACGAGTTCACTCTCTCAACCATTCTCGAACTTCGGAAGACATTAAGACGGGAGAGCCGCAATCTACTTTCCTTTACAAGCACTTCAAAGCCTGTGACCCGATGGAATTCACGGGTGAAGGAGGTGCGACTCAACTACTCCAGTGGTTCGACTCTATCGAAGTTACCCTTCGTCAAAGTGGGTGTCCCGATAGTCTCCGTACTACTTGCGCCACCGGAGTATTTCAATCACGAGCACTCGACTGGTGGACCGCCGAACGTAACAAACGTGGGATCTCCGCAGCTTACGCTCTCTCTTGGAATGAGCTGAAAGAGCTCATGGAGAAAGAGTACTGTCCTCCTCACGAGATTCAGAAGCTAGAAAACGAATTTTGGGAAATCAAGCAAACCGAAGGTGACAATGCTGGCTACACCGCAAGGTTCAAACAGCTTAGCATAATCTGCCCAAGTCAAGTCAACACTCCAGGGAAGGCCATCGCGAAGTACATTCGTGGCTTGCCTGAGTGTGTGGGCGATTTTGTCGAAGCTGCAAGGCCTACTACCATCGAAGAAACGTACCGCTTAGCCGCAGAAATCAACAACAAACGATTCGTGGAAGGATTATTCTCAAAGAATCCTGTCAAGAAAGCTCATCAAGCAATCGCCAGTAATCCTTCAGGCGAATATGTTGACGAATCTTCTGATGGATCTACTGACGAATCTACTGACAAATCTGCTGGCGATTCTTCTAAGGAATCAGCTAACGATTCCTCGGACGGATCTGCTGCCGATTCTTCTGACAAATCTGCCGACGGATCTTTCGATAATTCAGCCAAAGACTCCGCAAGCGAGTCTTCAGACAAATCCTCCAACGACGACACTTCTTCGCAAGACACCGACAAACCCAGCCGCAAACGAAAGACTCCAAGCCCGAACTCATCAACAACCGAACTGCTGCAACCGGAACCTCTTCGAACAGTTCCAATGTTTCCAAAACGAGCCTACACTGGATTTCATCCTCAGTGTTACTCGTGTACCTATCATCACCCAGTTGGGGCTGACTGTCGCTATTGCAATAACTGCAACCGTTACGGTCACTTCACCCGCAACTGCCGCATCGAACCGTGAACTTGAGTACAACAACAGCTCCCGCAAAAGTCTTCAAGCATCAGACATCTAGCAAGTGTAGGATAAAGTTGTAATGATACAATTTTCGACGTTAATCTCTATGTTTTGAACCTACTCTATTACTCGATATTGTCTCTATGCGTAACGTTAACTCTCGTCTCCATTTTCTCTCTCACTCTTTAATCGCCGCACTTAGACTAGATTCACACACATACTATATACTATATCACGGAATAATGTGTTTTACCCTCACTACACTTCTAGAACGAGGTACGATAAACGTGCAAGGAACGATTAATCGCGGGTGCACACGGGATTATTTGGCTCAGTGCACGGTGATCGTAGTAAATTCTAAAAGTGCCATAGCGTTTGACAAAAGGTGACACCAAAACAAGGGATGAAAGTAGTAGGGGTCGGGCGAGGAATGCCTTACCATACTACCGAAGTTCCGTAAAGAAAGTGCCACGTGGAGTCGAACGGTATTAGACCTATTATACTATTGTGATTATTTTCAACACACTACACTCAATCGCAAGGCGTAACAAACCGTATCATCGCAAGACTTGTCGTAAGTCTGCAAACGCAATGCAATCGCCTCATCGATGGACTCTGGGGAGTCTACCTCACAGGCAAATTGCATCGACGCAAGACTGGTCGTAAGTCTGTTGCAACAAATCTCGATCAAGCCAGTAAACGCTCACGATATTGTTGAGTGAGGCCCTATTCTACCCTCCTCGATAGCCGTGATGCGTCATAACGAAACGTTAAGCTTATTCGAGACAAGAATCGAACTCGACTAATCGAAATCGCTTACCTTGTGTATCTCGCAACCTCTATCGCTTAACACGTGAGCCTATATCAATTGCTGTGTACCAATCTATCGCTATCGCCTACCGTTATCCGTGACATTTGTGCTAAGTTGGAACGCATGACCTCGCCTCACGAGAGGAAGCTCATATGGTTAAAACAACGTGTTTTAGTCATATCAGTGGCCTTTCGTGGAAACAGGCCATGTGGGGTCTGATGTTAGTTAAATTCTGTGGTGTTAATCAATCGAACCGAACCGTGTAAATCAAAATCGCAAACCTCCATCACTTGCACGCAACAACTGCCGCTTATCGAAATCCGATTATCATCACCATCGTTACTAGTGTTATGTTTGTATCATTCGTTTAATCACCTAATCGCTTATCGCTTATCATCTATAGTCCACCGCTTATTCGCGTACCGCTTATCTTTCGCTTGGTGTTCATTGCAGTCTATATGGTATTAATTAAGTACACATGACATCGCTTCACGAGGCAAAGCTAACCTGGTTAAGCAGGGTGTTTCGTCATGTTAGCAAACCCCTGTGGAAACGTGCCATGTGGGTGTAACGTGGAATCTAATCAAAAACGCGCTATTCGCTCCTCGCTTATCAACTCGCCGGATTAATCTATTCGATCCTATCCTATGCTCGGTCTGACTTTCTATCTATTGGGCCGAGTAAACGCAATTCTACCCGAGTCATATCGGCACACCTGACACTGCCTCACGAAACGGAAGTAATATGGGCAAAACATGGTGGATACGCCGCTGGTGATTCCTATATATAAGTGTTTTAAACATATTAACGAACTTCCGTGAGAAGGTGCCAAGTCGGGCTTGATGCTAAAACATCCTTTTCAAACTGATTTTTATAAAACTTATATTAAAACCCTAGAACAAGTGAAATTCCTCACAATGTGGAGTTAACATCGGATCAGCTTAACTCCATATTCAAAGGGAGCTTCATGAGTTCAATTTTTCCTAAAACCGTTTTCAAAGATCAAAAACGAGATTTTCCTGAGATATTGGTTCAACATCGAGTTCAACTAAGAACCCATATCATAGGAGAGTTTACGTAACCCTTATTGTCATTTCCAAATCCCTTAAAATGTTAGAAACTTAAACTTCCTTGCAACATCGGTTGACATCGATTCTGTTGACCGCACGTTAAAAGGAAAATTTTCAAAAGATTTTCGTCCTAAATCCCTTTTCGATATCTGAAACGAACACTTCTCGTAACGTTGGTCAACGAGCGACTCAGTTAACTCTACGACATGAGAAACCCTTCAAATTGCAATCGCATCGAACTAGCGAACTCTACACAAACTAGGTACTTTGAAATGCCAACTCGTGGGATTAATACTTTCGTCCTTACGTCGCTTTCTCGCTAATCGCAGCCGATCTCTCTTATTCGAAACGCTCTTGTTTGTCAACTCTCGGTCAAAACACTCGCTGCACCGCTACTCGTACTAGATCAACTCTTAGGAGTCTACCTATTGGATTAATTTCGGGACGAAATTTCCTAAAGTAGGGGAGACTGTAACAACCCGCACTTTTGGCGCGTTGTTACTACTCGTTATACTCGTTACGCCTAGCACCAGAGATTCGGATCATAATGTAACTATATCGTATATATCGCTATTCGAAGGATAATCGCATATTTTCAAGCTACAGTATCACTATACTACACTATTATCATACTAACACTCACGGAGGCACTGAGTGAGGACCTATTCTACCCTCCTCAGTGGCCGTGAGGTGTCGAACGTAAACTATTAACGCTAACAAGGACCCTCGGGTGAGTGCTGTAGCTCCAGTCGTCATGACGATGACGACAACACGAGTAAACGGTACCCCGTCAGTCTTTGTGGCACTACACGAAATAACGTTCACGATGACATCAAGAAAGGACCTATACTACCCTCATTGATGGCCGTGCAACGTCGATAATAATCACATACTCGAATCAGAAACCGACTGTTAATTATCGAAACTTTGGATTACGGATACGTAAATACGACCCCTAGTGATATATATACATACATAGTAATATAATAATAACAATATATTGATAATATAAACTAATTATGGACGTACACGCTTCGAAAGCTATCAAAACGATCAAAAAACGGGAAATTCCGAGCGTCAGGATGTCTATCCGGACGGATGGACCATCCGGACGGATGGACATGCGCACGGATGGCCATCCGCACGCATGGGCCATCCGCACGGATGGGCCATCCGCACGGATGGGCTATCCGGGCCTGATCCCTCTCCTTCTCCTCTTTCGCCTATAAATAGCCTGCCACACCACTATTCAAGTGATGTGACAGCTCCTGTTCAACCACACGCGCACCAAGACCCTTTTCTCTCGATTTCCTCGCGATTCCGGTAAGATTTCAACCTAAAACTTGTACTTCTACAATCTATACTCGATTCTACATCATTCTATCTTTCAAAACTCTAAATCTAACCGTGAAATCTACGGATTTGAGGCGTTTTGAGGTGATGTCACCAAGAGTTCTTATGAACTCCAAGTTGGGGTCTCATTTCACTATAAACGACTCAGATCAAGGTGATTCCACATGTTTTAATGACAAATCTTACCTAAATCTGTGCGATTTCGAGTTAACCATGAAGAACCACCATGAACGGCCAGATCTGATGGAACGGGGTGATTCCCGGCCGTTAGAATGAGTCGGAATTGACGGAACTTCAAGTGTTAGTACGAAATTACACTACCCTAAGTGGAAACGAACGTTTTCTTTCCGTTAGACACTCGAAAACAGTGCGAAACAGACATGACAACCCGCACGGACAACAGGTCAGTCCGCACGGACGACACAAGTCCGCACGGATGGGATGTCATCCGCACGCACCAGCAGCCCGCACGGATCATGTCAGTCCGCACGGATCATGCTAGTCCGCACGGATCATGTCATCCGCACGGATCATGTCATCCGCACGGACCACTCACCCGTACGCACATGTCACCCGCACGGATGACATGTCACCCGCACGCACATGTCATCCGCACGGATGATATGTCACCCGCGCGCACACCAATCCGCACGCACAACACCAATCCGCACGCACAAGCAAGTTTGTCCGCACGCACAAGCAAGTTTGTCCGCACGCACCGCTGTCCGCACGGATCACTGTTATCCGCACGGATAACATGCCATCCGGACGGATGACTTGCCATCCGCACGGATGAGGCCCAATTCAACCAAATGTGTAGCTTTTCAAGGCTAATCTTGCTTAACCATGCTTCGTTTACTCTATTTCTTCAAGGATCAGTACAGACAACTCGTAACCGACTCAATCAAGTTGTAATCTCGCTAAATACGCACTGTGAGTATACTTGACCCCCTTTTTAATCGAATTTTGGGTGTAACATACGTTTCTAACAAAACGAACTTATCAATCAAAATATTCAATCAATCGAGCTATCACTTGCGAATAACTGTTATGCATAGATATACGTGATGCTAGTTGCATATGTGCTAGGGCTTATACTCGCGACGTCCCACCAAGACTAGTATAGTACTATTGCGCCCGACGGGGTCTAGTTATGCCATCGTACATTCGAGCATCGAGGACTTAGTTGGTAGTATCAGTTTTGTGAGTATATATGTCGTGTATTACGTTTATGCATGTGGGAATTCGCAGTACTTTTAATCTATTATGCTATACTTATCAAACCTGTATACTCGCCAATACTTTTGTATTGACAAACATTTTAACGTATGTTGCAGGTTAGATCGCAGACTATACCAAATCAAGCTAGGGAGTCTAGAAACTCAACTAAATCTAGGTTGTCGGATTTGCATTGTTCGAGAGGGCAAGAAATCTGTGATAACTTATGTGATTGTATTATTTGTTAGTATGGGATAACGAATGTATTAATTATTATCGCAATATAGTTGTTATGGATTCTCTTGAGCAATCTGATTCGCCTAGTGCCGCGCCCCGATGATTCCGCCATCGGTTGGGGTGTGACAATTGGTGGATCCTCGATCCTCTGTTTCCTTAGCCCTAACATCAGTAACGGTTGCTAGTATAGCGGAGTAATCCCTCTTTAGACACTTCTGGCCTTCATAGCTGAAATGGCGCTAACCTTTGCACCACTCTGACGCTTTAGAATAAATCACGATTCTCCACACAAAATTTTCTCCTCACTGGTGTATCTGCGCGATCTCTGGATAACCAATCCACACTAACTACTGTATTGCAACCATCAAGGGTAGTAGAAGGAAGGTTGACGTCGAACACTTGTCCCACAAGGTCGAGTTTGCATCCCTACGAACATACTAGGTTTCAGCTGACTTGCCATCAGTCGATTCCACATCGGGTTTAGTTTCATGAAGCATCAGGGTCAAACAGAATAGAGACGGAGCGAATAGCTACCCATCCAAGCTACCATGTTGCTATATGCCTGGCGTCGCCTAAGCCAGTCCTAAATGCCCCTCCACGAGTACCACTTTACTTGTTGTTGCTACTGCTACGAGAATTTCCCAATACTGTCATTGTTCCCTGGGATGTTGGCGTCTTGACTTAACATCTGCCAACCCTTGATGAAGCCACCATCATTTCCATACTGAAAGTCATGATTTACGGGTACCTCGATGTCGTCGTGCCTGTTGTTTCTAATGTCGTTGCTCGAGACGGAGTCCTGCGACCTTTCACCATTAGGGTCCATCCTTTCACATTCCGTGTCATGTCTTAAGGCACTACTCCTGGTGCGGGCAGTTACACATCCCACCCTATAGTCAATTGTCATCGATTATGTCCCGATTGATTCGTAAGTGTTGACTCCCATGAGTCGCTTACTAGGGTTAAGGATTCGATTGAAGCCATTTTTCTGGTGTTCGTTGTCGGTAATCAGGGTCGTTCTAATACTGAGGTTGGTAAGTCACTACGCTCATCCTTTTGTCCATCGTTCTTGCAGGTTGACTGAGTAATATACGGTATATTGCTAGAGTGTTACAGAAGTGATCACGCTTCGAGATTTAAGACGTCAATACATGAGTTCCAGTAAACAAAGAGGAGTGAGGAAAGTATAGACCAATCATTCGACGGTGAGACATCCAACTCAGGGACGTTCGTACAAGCACCTAACATCCTATCTAATTTGCTAGGCGTTCAGATGGGTGTTCAGGCAATACTCGATAGCATCGAGATTCGTAAGGGTTCAGAAAGGAGTGAAAAGATCACGTTCAAGTAGGAGGCAATTACGGTTAGAACTCCTACGGATTTGTTACGTTTCTCACAGCTCGAATAACGGAACAGAACCCCTTTTTCACTTGTTAAGCCTCACTGGGACTTGCATGCACCCCACATTATTATTATGTGTGCACCCACAATAATATTGTGATTTGCATGCTCATCTCAGTTCCGCCTAACTCATGTCAAATGGTTCCTCTAACTCGAATGCCAAACAGAGGTTATCAAAACGATAAGATCACAGAAATCCAAGGACTATGGCATACTATCAACGCATCATAAAGTAAGCAAGAAATCCATGCCATCATGCTATAGTGACGAGTGTGTGTTCGTATGTTACGTCATAAACAACTGTGTACTAGTCATGCAATGTATGCAACAAGTGAGAAGAACGAACCTTGCAATCTGGAGCTGAGTGTCATGGTCGTATTCACGTATTCAGAACTGTTCGGTTATAGTCTGGTTTTACAAAACGTTTTAAAACCAAGTTCACTATAACTAGTGGCTCTGATACCAAACTGTCACACCCCCAAAATACCACCTAGGGAATGTCCCTATTAGGCGTGTGACGTACCAACAATGAGCCACTAATTACATTGAACACATACAAGTTTTTAAATACAATTCTCAATTATTAATGAAAAATACCATCAACAAGTTTAAATGTAAACCAACATGTTCAGCGGAAGCAAATAGTAAACCAAAGTTAAACTGTTTAAAAACCAATATATCGTATCAAGATTTCAATCACATGAATCCCCCAGTCGACCCATGACCACTCCTGCTACTCCAGACAGCAAGTTCCCATTTCCAAGATACCTAACGACCTACGAGCATGCAACAAGTGTATCAGACAATGCTGGTGAGTTCATAGTTTTGTGAAAACGTTGGTTACCAAGTGTTTAGTTAACCCATTGAATTTAAATCCGAAAGTAATGTTGATAATTTCTCGATACTGAACAAGACGGCTCCTGATGTATGTTTTGCCCGTTCCCCAGTGCTCCTATCACAACACTGGGCATGACTGGGTCATTAGTTCACACCCGTCCTCTCCGGTACGGGGTGAGGGTGCCAAACCTAAGTAGCACTACCAACTAATACCCCGTTACCTCCCCGGTAACAAAAGATGGGACTTAAGAATGATAGGGTGAGATTATTATCCAACATCCCAGTTTTACCCAAAAGATTTATCCCTCCCCGGGATACCCACTGACTGTCCCAACCACCGGGACGCATGTTCAAGAGAGATGAACTCACCTTTGATTTTCTCGGTAGAATTAATTACACGTTTAGCAAAAGGGTCTACCAAGTCCTATGATGGTTGTACATAACAGTTAGTTTGCATACAAGCGCAACACGTATCATTCCACACTTATTTACAAGTAGTGCACAAAAGACAAGTATTAGCAATCATCACCCGATACTCTAGTCCTAACAGTTAAGCACGTTGCACCATGATTCATTAACAATGTACAACCTAATAAAACATAAGGCCCAATCAAGTATGCGGTCCATTTACGAGTATGCGATCTAACTGGCTCGGGGCCCGGCCAAAATGTAGACCCATCAGACCTCGCAGCCCAACAGTATGACCGACCCCATCTACAATGTGCAACCCAGTTTATTGTGCGACCCCAATTAAACGTGTGTAGTCCCAATGTAATCGGTCCAAACTAAGCTAGTCTCGTGCAATCATAACCGGGCCCGGGATCCAATTAACAGGTGTCGGCCCAACCAATTTGCCGACCCACTAGACCTGACCTAGTCTATCTCTAAACCCAGTTTGTAGCCCACCCCCTTGCTACCCGGCCCAAAGACCTCAAGTCCACCTAGAGCTGCATTGAGCAGCGTGGCCCAACATCACCCGCAAAGATGCGACCCAACTACAAATTTAAATCCCTCCAAATATCAACAACATAACATAACTTATCTTTATCTAACCTAACTCCCTAGAATCGTCCATTAACAGATTTTTATTAGGTGAACCCTACCTAACTCGAACAACCGCCAATCCTTTTTATCATCATCATAGTTTAACATGGTTATCAATTGAATACTTAACTCCAAGTCATAACATATAATCATTATAAACAACACAGATTCAAACTCACATAACATTCTAACCGATACATCTACCAGATTTATCTCACTCGTTTAACATCCTAATTATTCCATGATTTTTCTCAGCATTCGATCTTAATAATCAACCTCCTTAATCACAGCATTCAGTCATGTTTTAATAGAGTATACGTATCCACTTGGTGTTAATAAAAACTACACATGAACATGATCAATCAATAAGAATTAACAAGATCAACAGTTAACAAATAGAAACTAACGTAAACATGAATCTACTAACCAAGAGGAGGCTCGACTAGAGAAGATAACTCTTCGAATGCACTTACTGCAGTCGCAAGTTTTAATAGAACATAGGGTTTGCAAGTGGTTGTATAATCTAATACATGATGTACGTAAATAAGGGAGGGGAGAGGTGGGCTCGGATTGGGCTCAAGTAAAATAAGGTGTGTGTTTATATCATCTCACAATGGCCGGCCCAATTCCATGTTTTCATTTGGGCTTTGGTTAACCATGTATACTTAACATAATAATAATAATAATAATAATAATAATAAGTATGGGTGTGTGTGTTCAGGTTTGGTTTGGGTTGTATATTGGTGCACTATTGTGAAGGGTCTTTGGTCGAGCCCAACAACCAAAGAGCAATTAAGTGTTCGGTCCAATTAGCATAATGCGTACAAACTTAGTCCATTCAAAAGTTACACAATTAAACTCGTAACCACTCAAGTAAGATTAAACATACTCATTTAACAATCAAACATCACACATAACATTAATCAATCAGATAATTGCACACGACCTCATGCAGATCAAATTGTAAAATAGGGTTTGCAAAACAATGATATGCATAGGAAGGACCTTGAAACTTCGGGTTGTCACATCATCCCCAACTTGAAAGAAATTTCGTCCCGAAATTTGACAAGTAAGCACAGAAGAGTGAAGCGATAGATCAAGATGACTGTGGATTTTCCTCGGGTGCCACATCATCCCCAACTTGAAAGGGAATTTCGTCCTGAAATTCACCAATGATATCAAAAGTTGATTCCACCGATTGAACAATCGAGGATAACAGAGCTTCACCTGATCTTTGCGTTCTCACGGGAACTTCGGTCCACGTCTTGAGTTCCAACGAACTCTCACAATTGTGATACGACTATGCTGACGAACCTTGACTTCCTGGTCCATGTGTTCGATTCCTCCAGTAAAGGTATCGCACGTGTTTCATCAGACAACCACTGCCTTAGATCCGAAACATAAATGACATCGTGTACGTTACCCGATTCGTCGGGTAACTCGAGTTTGTGGGTTACGCTACCGATTCTTCCCAGACTGTCGAATGGTCCATCGTGATGTCAGTTAAGCTCGCCATGCGTCCCAAGCATTCCACACCCTCCCAGGGTGAGACTCTCAACATGATACGATCGCCTACAGCGATCTTCCAGCGTTTCCCAAGTTTATCAGCTTTCCTGACGGTCACGCGTTACCGCCAATCGACTCCCGATCCAAACAACCTTCCCAAGAGTTTCGAGTACCAGTCCTGGACCAGTAATTAAGTTGTCAACCATCTCAATCTAACAATAAGGTTGGCATTATTGTCTATGTAATGCCTCAACAGAGCTGTCTGGTTACCAAAATGATAACTGCCGCAGTAGTACTCAACCATAGGTTAGAGTCCTTCCAATTTGCACCAAAGCCAGTCACACACATGCTCGCAGCATGTCTTTGAGTGCCAGGAGAGTTCATTTTCTCTGATCGTTTACCAACGGCGATAAGCAATGCTCTGGTCCTAACGTGAGCCAAGGGTGTTGTGTATTGCCTGACATAAATCATGCATAGCTCAAATTCAGAGGTAACAGGAGTTGGCACCTTGTACCTAAAAGCCGCCTCTCCCAGAGGAACATTCACAACTGTGAAGACTTGTCAGTTTTCTTGATTGCAAGAAAGTGTGCTGGTAACTTGAGTCCATCAATGATCATCCAGGTGATAATGTTTCCGCTTCGAGTTGTAAGTAGACCAGTGACAAAGTCCATGGCGGTCTGTTCTCATTTCCATATATGTGTTTTTGGTTGCTAATATCCCACCTTGACTTTCCTACATGTCAAACATCGTTCCCATGCGTGGCTATGTGGGCCTTCAGGTCCAGTCACCCGTACATGGTCTTCAGGTTTTAATACATCCTATCAAAGTTCAAGTGAATAGTGAGGTCCACATTCAAGATGAATACGATATCGAGACCCGTGTGCTCCGCCTGCACCAGTTCCCTAAGGTTGCTGTATAGTGAGGTCCATATTCGTTCCATGAAGTAGCAAATATCGTCCGACCTGCCAAAGGTTGCTTCCCCATGCCCCGCATGGGTCAATCTTGAGAACTCGTCTTCCTTCAGTTCTTCAATTTGAACAAGGCGAGTCTGATCAGGTATGTTAAAGTCGATAGCGAGCTGCGAAGCTCGTGCACGTCCAGGTTTCACGGTCGTACTCATTCAAAAGTTCCACCCAGCGTTGTCGTCACATGTTTAGCTCTCTTGAAACAAGGGTATATGGGAGGCCCTTGTGATCGGTCTAAGTGGTGCATTCGGTACCGTCCAAGTAATGCCTCCAATTTAAATCCAAAGACTACGACTTCCACCGCAGGTTGTGACTCATGCAATTCTCCTTTGTAATCCACTACGTGCGCCGTCGTCTCCTCGTGTTGCATCGGCGTGTAACTGGGTCTCCGATTCGAACCATCATGGTATATCACTAAATCACCCGTACCCTCGGGTAAAGGAGTTGCTCAGTGCATTGTAGAGTTGGGATTCGAGAGCTGAAAAGACGTCCTCCTGTTTCGTCTTCCCCGAACACAACATCCTGTTGTGCTAAAGAGATTTAAGCTGCGCGATCTTCGAAAATCCTGTGATGAATCTGCGAAAGTAGCTAGTGAGACCAAGAAATTGCTGTATCCTTGAAGGGATCTTTGGTGTCGATCAGTTTCTAACCAAAACGGGTCTTAGCGAGATCCACGTGTATTCTCACTCCGTTGATTATATGACCAAAAAGGTATCCCTCGCATCCAGAAGTTACATTTATCAAGACTTCACGCGGTGTGGCCCCTCCTTCAGGAGCTCTCAAATAAGATACAAAGCTGCCCATGATGTTCCTTTCTCCTGGAAATGATTCAACATGTCGTCAATAAGCATGGTCGATTCATGTGATCCATACAACTGCTGGTGTGATGATTAGCTCGAAGGTCTTGGAATACAACGTCGGAATGGCCGCACTGCGCTTGGTATACCGTTGCAGGCACATTTTTAATTATAACAAACAAGTGCACGCATCATTCAAATGCATTTAATAGTTGCTCTGTACGCATTTTCATGTTTTGAAAACGATTCATAATATTTTTAACGGCAACTTGCAAAAAAATAACTATTTTTAATTATAACAAACAAGTGCACGCATCATTCAAATGATCATCAAACATCCTGTTAGGTTAAACAATTGATACAAAACTAATTAGACATGAGTCTATAATGCTTACTGGATTAGAGAAAATAAAAATTTAGCATGTACCATTAATGATTTAAAGTATACTAATTAAATTCAAGTAACTGGGCTTAATTTTTGAAATATAAATTTGTTTATTATGTAATTCTTTTAGAAGAAAACAAAACAATGGTGTCGTTTGTAAAAAGGCATTGGTGTCGTTTGTAAAAAGACATTGGTGTCGTTTGTAAAAAGACAATGGCGTCGCTCGAATTTTTCCTATTATACGTTGTATTTGCTACACAAAATTCAATGGTGTCGGACGACACCGTTGTTCAAAGGGTGTCTCCGCCACTGCGAGCCGAACCGAGCGGACCTTTACTCGTGCTTGGCTCGTTTACAAACCGAACCGAGCGGAGCGGCTCATTTAAAACTGAGCCTCAAATCAAGCGAGCGTTTTTCGAGCAGTAAATATTTTGAGCGAGCGTCAAACGAAGTTCGAGCAATTTGGACAACCGTGTCACCCTATTTAAATTTGTTGAAAGAGATAGTGACAATGTTTGTTCTCAAGTTTTTATTTCTTTAAAAACATGCACATTTCATGGAATAATATTTTTCTTATGAATAGCCATGTTGTGGCCGACGAGGCGATGATCATATTGCACGAACAATTACGTTTTGAGAGCAGGAGACGATCGACTTAAAGTAACGACATGAAACATTGAGGCGATGAGCAGCCTGTCTTTTATCGGTTTAGGGTTTAACTTTTAGATTTGATATTAATTTTTTTATTGGCATGGTTGGGATAGTACGTATAGATATAGTTGTAAATTTGTATATAGTGGACCAAAATCTAATAGAGTGGTATATATAAAACTATAAATTTAATTTATATTTAAGTTATGTGTAATGTGTGTATATATATAGGTGTGTGTATATATGTATAATTTATATTTGTGTATATATATATGTGTATATACATGTATGTGCATATGAATATATATACTAATTAAAAATAACAATTCGAGCCGAACCGAACCGAGCCGAGCGGACCTTTGCTCATACTTGGCTCGTTTACAAACCGAATCGAGCAGAGCGGCTCGTTTACAACCGAGTGTCAAATCGAACGACTATTTTCCGAGCAATTTTCGAACGAGCGTCGAGCGATTTAAACAACCCTAAATATAATGTGGTTTTGTATTTTTTTATATATATTTGGAATTTTGTTTGTTTGTTATGTTTTTTTATAATATATTTTTATAACTTAAAACAAATATTAATCAATAAAAATGTATAAAAATCATTAGTAAGGTAAATGTGACAAAAATCGAAAAGCATGGTGCGGTAGGAGGATGTCATGTAGTATTTTTGGAATTTGAAAATGATTTGATTATGATAATTAATTACCTATGGTTGATGTAATGTTTTTGGAGGTTACACTTTACATCAATATATATCTATTTTGGACTTTGTTTAATATATTATTTTTATTTTTTTATACTTTTTTTGCCGTACCCGTATCTTAGATTTTTGAGTTTTGCCGTTCCCGTATCGTCCCCGTACCCGTTCCGTGCTACATAGCCAGAGGAAAAACAAGATGGCTTGGGCAATTATATATCAAGCGTTACCAGAAAACATTCTGATGCAAGTTGCTACAACCCGTAGTGCTCGAGCAATCCTTGGGGCTGATTGGGTTCAACAAGCCGGATTACAAACTTTGAAGTGAAAGTTGCTTGATAGCGTGCGGCGCCATCAAAGTTTATTGCTATTGTAGCTACTATTGAACAAATCGTAGATCTAAATACTTTGACGTTTGAAGGTTGCATAGCACGCTAAAGGCTTTGCTTAAAGGCTTTCGGGGAACAAACAAAAGAGCACGAGGCCATTTGACAAACTTAATATGTAAAAAATGTTATGGTCTTGTTCAACAGTCAACCTTATGTAAAGTCATTTGACAAACTTTAATCTTTTTTATAGAAAAGGACAAACTTTAATTTTCTCTTTTGTTGTAAGTTTAAACCGGTATAAAAATTCACAGCACAGTTACAATTGGGCTTAAACGGTTTACCTAACCGGACCATCTTACGAATTGTTTCTAACTAGTGTTAAACACACCTGCGTTGCGGCGGGGGCGTAAAACCATGCCAAATAGCACCAATGCCACATCACCGTCATCAACCACCAACACTGAAGTTGCGGCGTAGTAATGCGAAGAAATTAGACCAAAGCGTAATACATAGAAAATTATAACTAAATCGATCTAGGACCCGCACGTTATGACGAACCTGTTAAACGGGAAAATTTAGATAATTTAGATGACATAAAAACGTCGAACCACACACGCACGTTGCGTCGTGTTAACTCACAAAGTTTAGAACGAAACGTAAAAACATTGATCGACACACGCACATTGCACTGTATTAACTCGGAAAATTTAGAACAAAGTGTAAAACGAAAAATTTGCGAAAGATGAAAAATATAGGGGACCAAAGCTGAAGGTAAAAAAGTTATGAGGTTAAATTACAAAAGATGAAATGTTTTGGGTTAAAAGTAAAAAAAAAATCATATAGTTTTGATTAAAAGTAATTTATCAAATACTTTTGGGTTAACAATTTAAAAAAACAAAAAAAACCCTAAGCACTTAGTACAACAACTATATGCAAAAAAAGTTTTGCTAATTTATGGTGTCTAAAACCAATTTTTTTTAGGAAGCACTTAGTACAACAACTATATGCAAGAAAGTGTTCCTAATTTATAGTGTATAAATTATAAGATCTCTAATATTTTAGATAAGAGTTTTGCAGTAGATAGCAGGATGACTGAACCTGATGATATCAACAGAAAATCAAAATTGATTGCCTGAAAGCCGGTGATTATTCCAAGCATTCATCTCGTGAAATTTTTTTTTTTTTGAAGGGGATGAAAAACTTAGGTAGAAGACAATCTCTGGTTGACCGATTGCATAGTGAAAATAAATTTGAATTTCAAGAAATCATGGACATTTAAGGTCCGTCATTCAGCAACACATTATAACTAGTGTGTTTTTCCAAGCCTGGCCCGTTGATTATTTTATTACACTCATATTGACCCATTACACGTTTTTTTACATGGCCCAAATAAGCCCACCAGTTCAAAAAACGCCCCTGTAGACCCAAAAACGGGATTATTTTTTGACCTTAAATAAGCACACATTAAATTACTTCCAACCAATAGGGCTGTAAACAAGCTGAGTCGAGCCGAGCTAGACCCAGCTCGAGCTAGGCTTGAACTCGATTTGAGTTGGCTCGGGTCGAGCTCGAATCAATTAGAACTCGAGCTAGCTCGGCTCGGCACGATCTAGCTCGAACAAACAAAAAACCACAAAATTTACTACTTAAAAAGCCCTTAAAAATGAATTTCTTAATAGACTAAGGGCTATAATTGCCATTTAATTTAACCATATGGCTAAATATGCAAGTACAAATAGTTAATTCACTCTCTATATATTGTCTTTACCTTCTTTTATATGAGAGATACTCCCTTAGTTTTTGTTTTCCAAGCGATGTGGGACAAAAAAATGAAGGATGTAAACCTTATCGAGCCAGCTCACGAGCCGAGCCAGGCCAAGCTCGAGCTCGGCTCGTTTACAAACCGAGCCGAGCTGGCTCGTTTACAACCGAGCCAATTTCGAGCCGAGCTTTCTTCAAGCTTTTTTTGAGCGAGTTGTGAGCCACGAGTTTTTTGAACGCCCCTACCTACCAAACACTCAAAGCACCGAATATTGCGAACTAATTAAGATGCCTTCAGAACCCCTTTCATGAAGTAGTATTTTGAGCTATCTCATTTCTCAAAAAAATAATAAATAAGTAAATAATAAAAACCAGATCAGATAATTTTAATCATTCAATGAATTTATAAATAATTCTTATATATATATATATATATATTAAATATGATGGGAGCCGCTAGAATGAGAACCACCACGAGTTATGAGAACCGCGAGAACCAAGTGCCACGGAGGGCCGTTGACCACGAAATTTTTTTTACACCTAGATCCGTATATTTTAAGACCGGAAGTAAATTTTGGGTTCAAACGGCGCGCCCGAGGGGGTAGTTTTTTACGCCCAAAGTTTGGTTAAAAAAAAAGAAAAATTAAAAAAATTAAAAAAACCCAAACTTTGGGCGTAAAAAACTACCCCCTCGGGCGCGCTGTTTGAACCCAAAATTTACACCCGGTCTTAAAATATACGGATCTAGGTGTAAAAAAAATTTCGTGGTCAACGGCCCTCCGTGGCACTTGATTCTCGTGGTTCTCATAACTCGTGGTGGTTCTCATTCTATTGGGTTTCCTCCTGAATTGGTGTGGCATTATGCCTAGTGGAGATGGATATGATCGGGTGGTTCCTCTGGTGGCACGATGATACTCCAGTGGTCCGTCAGTGATCCAAATTTGCCGTTCAAAAAAAAAAAAAAAAAAATGCTTCATAACAACTCAAGTCCAACACTTTGAAAACCCTAAACAATATTCACGCACACAACAAGCAGACCCCCTCTCTCTCGTGTCTTGACCGACGACCGGAGATCGGAGCTCCGGCGCCACGTTTTTCTCCGGCGAATCACTCACCCATACACCCACACCCTTTTCTCACTCTCTCACGCCGCTCCGACGACCGGAGATCGAGGTTCCGGCCAGCTCCGCCATCATTTTCGACAACCACAACCACTCTCCGACACCCTCCTTGCTTCTCTGATGATGACGGCTGAAGATGATGTTTCTCTATGAATATGATCGAAGATGATGATGTTGACGCTGGTTATGGTTGACGACGACGGTGGTGCCTCGGAACTCCGGAAGCCGTGATGTATACGGTAAGTGTCGTTTCTATTTAAGCCTCGGAAAGTTTTATTTGTTTTACATAAAACTGATTTTTGGGATTTTTGCTAATTGTGGTGGTCGCCGATGACTGGGTGAAGTCCGGTGACGGCGGAGAGTCGCCGGCGACAGTGGCGATAGGGCAGTGGTGGTAGCTGTGCTAACAGGCCACTCCATCTCAGATACGTTCGGTTCTGTCAAGTCCGGCTTAGATTCAGGCGACACGGTTCAAGTCGGTTTGGTTCGGTTCAGGTTCTACTCGGGTCAGACGTGGTTCGGGTTTCGCAACGGGTCAACAACTCAACAGTACAAGGTATCGCATCTAACCTAACTTCACTGAATCTATGCATATCTACTCTGATCTGATGCCAAAATACCTTTTGAAGCTGTTTATTGGATGCTAAGGAAGTTTATGATAGGTCGGGTTTGTGACTTACGGTTCTGCTGATGAGGTCAATAGTGCAATTTGAGCCATAAATGACGTTGTAAGTAGATAATTCCCTTCTCAAGAATCCTTTGTTAAATAGGTGTGTATACAATATAACAAACATGATTTTGGTGCAGGATCTTGATGATAGAAATATCGGCCACAAAGGTGTCAGTTTTAAAGAATTAAAAGGTAAGGTATTTTGCTTTTTTGTGTATCAATCAACAAAGTGGATTAAGTTATGCTGGAATGAATGAATTTATTACCACGGAACATGGCTATAAATCGGGTACAAATAAGCAAACGTGCAGAAAGAAAATAACAAACTTATTTAAAATAAAACGAAAGACTTGCTACTAAGACTAAGCGGTATGGGGGCCCGCTTAGGCCCGGCGCCGATCCCCCACACCGCCCCCTCCCTTCCGTTCCGTCGTCCCCGGCTCCTACCAGCCGATCTCGCCGGTCCTCCTTCTCCTCCCTTCTCTCACATATACCTATACATACATACATATATATATAAAGAGCTTCAACCCCCACCCCCTAGGTCCATCACCCTCAAGCCCTTCCTACGTGGCGGCCCATCCTTGGAGGACTTGCCTCTTCCATACCTTCCAGTCTAAATAGGATATCTCCATAGGACTCGGTGAACCACGTGACGATTCCACATTCCAGCTGACTCAGCAATTAACTTCAAACGGTAACTTTAAACGAACACTTCCATTTTAATTATTTCCAACAAGGTACTGCCCAGCTCATGAACTTATGTTTGTTTTAAATAATCATTGGTATAAAACTTGCAAAACCACATGCCTCAGTACGCGTTTATTTCCGGATCTAATTGATCTCACAGTTCACCATACTCGCTTTTCAGTTTTCGTACACATAATATCTGTTGATCGTGTTTCGAAGCAAATGAGCCACATGTATGTAATTGTTGAAGATTGTTACAGGTTAAATCAAGCAGAGGGCTGAATAAGAAAGGCGCGCGCACACGGTTATTTGTTGATCATGGAAATTAGGAGAAGGTGATACAATTTATCCGTCAATATGAGGTTCGTTTGCAAAGATACATAGCTATGAATTTATATTATTAGGACATGTATAGATATGGTTGAGGTTGATAATTTATTGTTGTAATGTTTGTAGGTATTTTGACAAACATTGAAGTATTCTAGCCTCTAGGTAGCATACTAGCATTTGGAATTCAGACTACTAGATACTGATGAGAAAAAAAAGGTCAAGTTTCATTAGTTGTTTGCTGTTATGTTTCTACTGTGCATTCAACATAATATCAAAGTCAACTGAGTAGGAAAATAATTTCTTTTAATTGAATTTTGATTTTACATTTGTACTCTGCAGACACATCAACATGTGCAGCTTCACGTGTGTTTAATTTAACGTATCATCATGGATACTATTTACATTTTGATTTGTTAATTTAATACCAATCTGTTAGACAATAGTATTTAATTACTACATCTACATGTTGAAGTTCGTGTAAATGACTATTGTAATGTATAGAGGGAAAATGCATTCAACATTTATTCCACGGGTCAGCAAATTGGTTTTAGACGTTTGGAATTTGGCTTTAGGATGGTGATGGGACGGAAGTAAATGCAACTAATTGAGGGATCATCTGAGATGCAATGACAGAACAATAGGATGTACCAGCCAAGAAAACATTTGCTGCCCTCGCGACGCGCTCAAGTTAGGAAGCGGGCTCTCAGCTCTACTAATCCTTTGTATCCAAAATCAGTTATGAGGCGCGTACTTCTGAAATCAATATTTATATTTTTTTGCATGCTGGTGAAAAACGTGTCATAAATGTCTGTTTGTTTCAACGGCTTATATCCAATCAAAGCGAACCATCCTCGGTTTACCTCTTCGCAACAACCTACATGGAATGAAAAATGGAATGCGAGGACGACCTAAATTGACAGGTCCCGCCGCAACGCGGCAGGTACTTCTACTAGTTATATATAATTTATGTTTTATATTTTAATAAATTAATTTAGAAGGTTATAATTTACTAGTCAAAATTCAATGAAGTGACACTCTTCCCCCTTCGGCAAGACCTCTTCTCCATTTGATTTTGACTGAAGAGATTATAGGTTGCAAAATGTCAAATTCTAGGGTTTTATCATTTTATGGATTAAGATGAGTTTCTTCAATAACTGATTTTCATTAAAAACACCACCTTTCAACTTGGAAATTATACCAACTTATTTAATTTTCGCTTTTAATGTTTGTATAAATGTGAATTCATCATTTTATTACACTTGGTATTATCATCTTACTCAAAGGCCAAAGCTTTGCTCTTTTAAATCTTGATTACTTTGTATTTAACTTTGATTCATTTCTAAAATTACAACTAACTGTTGCAGGGAACCTGTTAAAACCATGGCATCCTAAAGGATCTTCTTTGTGGTGAGCAATTGAGTTGAATTGTAAGGAGTACAATGAGTGCACACCACCTGTTTGATAATATGTTTGTGTGAGTTTTTACCTTGTTTTCTATGGCAAATTAACAATGGTGTAATTCTTATTGACTTGGGTTCTTTCTTTTAAGTCATCTTGAGATAATTGAGGTACCCTGATGGTGAACCCCATGTGAGGAATTTTAGTCACCTGTCCCACCTTTTCCCTTCTGCTCTTACTAAACTGGAAATAGTAAGATTTGATAAACTGGAATCAGTTTCAATTGGACTCCAACACCTCACATCTCTTCAACATCTCTCAATTTGGATATGCCCAAAGGTGAACGATCTACCTGAATCGCTGTTGCCTTCACTTTTGAGTTTGAGCATATATCAGGTCATTGCCCACAATTGAAAGAAAGGCGTGCAGGAAGAGGGTCCCACTACTGGCCCCTCATCTCTCATATCCCCAGCATCGAAATATAAGAATACGAAGGTTACTTGTTTATAAAATACCAATCCTTACATGGAAATTATTTCAAATAAATAACCAATTCTTCTTGCTTCTGCAGTCATTGCCCTCACAACCGTTTCCCTCAACATACCTTTGTCGGTTTGTCCCATTGGATTTCTGAAACAATCATAACCCATGTCGTTATGTTTTATATGCCTCGTGGACGGCAGTTTTTATCCGGTGACATGTGACCGCTGCTCACACTCAAGGTAACATCGTGAAACCCCAAATTTGTTTATAATATTAAATTATTTTCAATGTTTTTGCTCCCGGTTTCTTTATTGTTAGGCCGGGCCAGACCGAGTGTTGTTTTCATGTTGGAAGGCCAGTCTGGGTCGAATTTAAGGAATCTTGGGGTGTTTGGGATTCCTTCTCAATAAGGACTTATTAACTTATATAAGTCATAAGTGAGAAGTTAGAAATTCTAACTTCTCAAAAATAACTTATCAACACACAAAACCTTCTTAAATAAGTTAATCCAAACACTACAAAAACAACTTATCAACTTTTATAAGTCAATAAGTCATAAGTTGCTCCAAAATAAGCTAACCCAAACACCCTTAAGCCCATCATAAACGATTTCATCTATACCGTAGAGGTGTACATTTTATTTTGGGCAAAACCGGTCCGGGTTGTAAACCGAATTAGTTTGGTAAACTATGGTCAAAGTCAGTTCGAGTCAAAACCTGTTCGGGTCATAAACCGATTACCGAGGAAGTTATGAGAACCCTGTTGGATTAATTGGTTTTAGTTCCTAAGTCTTTGTTTAATTTGCATGGAATAATCTTGGCTTCAATGTTTCACGTGGATGTTGCATTGGTAGACTTGAAGACTAAAGCATTTATTTGTAGTTTTTATAGTTTTATTTAATTGTTTACTAGTCACAGTTGGTATAGTTTGACCCATTCATTTAGAAACTGTACGTTATGTTGGATTATTCGGGTTTGTTTGCGGGTCACGGGTCGTCACGTATCGGGTCATGGTTCAGCAGGTTTACTGGATCTATTCGTTACATCTTGTTTGGCTAAAGAAGTGGTCATAGTTGTACGAGTTTGAAGGGGACGTGATTGACCGAATTTTATGCATGTGGACTTTGAACGTGGAGTTCTATTTTGCATCTGTTTATTATTTCTATGGTTTGATATAATTGTTTTAAATAGCAGTAGTGGTAGTTTGTTTAAAGTGTGTACTCTCATATTAATATAATAGTCAAGTATTTGAGAGTTCCATAATCTTCTTCTTGACTCCATTTTTCATACGTAAACAGAAGCTTCTTTCATTTGTTTTTGCATACCACATATTTCACATACAGTGAGAGTTTGAGTTTGAGTGTGTGTTGTGAGTGGGTTTAGTGAGGGACCTGAAGCCAACACGTTAGAATATGTACGTTGGGATAGTGGGTTGTACCGGTTCCTTAGGTGGACTAGTCAGTGGCGGATCTAGGATTCACGCCAAGCCGTAACGTTTTATAAATAAGCCGTAACGAAATCGAAAAAACATCAATTTTTTTCCAAAATTTACACTAAAAACGTCAAATTTTTCCGCGCCAAGCCGTAGCGGGGGTTGCCCCCCGGTATATGCTACATCCGCCACTGGGACTAGTAGTAGGTTGTTGCTATTTTTATGGTTCCCACGTGAGTTTTGTAAGGCTATATATAGCCAGTTGTTAATGAATAAAAGTACCAGCAGTTTTCATTTCCTTCCTGTTTTGCACATCTCTCTTCATATAAATCGCATATATCTTCTGCAAGTTTGTTTTTCATTTCATTTTTGTGAGTTTGTAATTTGGCCTGATAACCAACAAACCCTATACAAATCGGTTTGGGTTGGGTTGAAACCAGTTTCACTTTTTTAAATCACTAATTATTAAATATTATACCAGTTTTTAAACTAGTTCAAGTCCAAACCGGTTTCAGTAACAAGAGTAGGAAGTGATATACAAACCGGCGGTTTTGGTTTGGGTTGGGTTGGCATCGTTTAAGTCAAACTATTTCAGGTGTAGTATCGGGTCGGGTAAGTAACCGGTTTGAAAATCCAAACCATTTTTTGTACACGTCTAATCTATAGCAAAAATTCCATATCTGATTTAAATTAAGTAAATTACTGTTGCCAATTTCTTCAAGTCGGAATGGGCTGCGTTCGTCCCACATCTCTTTATGTCCAAAATTGTTTAAAACATTATTAATTATTGTGTCAACAAAAGTTGCATTATTTCAATGATACTCCATTTTTCATTACTAAAATAATAAGGTTAGTAAAGTACAACCCATATTAACCATTTTCTTCTAGTTGAGATCATGTATAAAACTGAATGGGGTCTAGTAAAAGAGTCAACCTTCAAGTTATGTCATTAGAGTGAAACTTGGATGTGAAAGGTAATTTTGTCATTTGACTAGATACAAAAGTATACAGATTATCATAAGATGTATTTTTGTCAGAGAGCTGAATTCATAGGTTGGTTTATTGAATTCATTAGCATATGATCATGAGCTTCATATGCCTGTAATTTGGATTCTAGTTTAAACAATCTGCCCAGTTTTACCAATAAATTTCTAGAATCACATGACAATATGAATACAATATGTGCATCCTTTTAAAACGTCAGAGTGTTGATATATTACTTGTTTTGAGAATCTATATATCTCCTTTTCAAATAAATTACATTTAAATAATATTTACTTATTTGGTTCTATACATTTGATCTTACAGATTAATTAGTCCTTTCCGCGACAGGTTTTTACATCTGATCCAACTAATGTTTAAGACCGATTTCAAAAGTTATGTTAAGGTATGTTGGATTTAAGTTTCTAAATTTGGACTGTTGTTTTTTATTTGAGGTTGCTCAGTGATTTGATATTTGAAACTTGTTACTTGCACCTTTTGTGAATTCTTAAGTTTTGGCTTTTATCAATTTATAAGTATGGTCAAAATGATTGATATTCAGGAATTCCACTCAAACCACTGCCTTAAACTTTTCATTATATGAAGTGCAGTTTGACTCTTGATGTCAAACAAACTAAAATTGACTTCAAATTGATTACTATTCTTCAGTATTTTGACAATAATTCAATGGAAAAAGTTGTTTTTTAGCGTTCTTGTTAATTTGAACTTGGAAAGCAATTAGAGTTTAGTTTCACCTTCATCTTCTTTGTAGGTTTTTTAGCAGGTTGCCGACATATCTTAAGTAAAATGATTTCCGAACGATGCTTCAAGGGGTCTCCGTAAAACGAGCAAGTTGGTTGGAAAACAGTTTCGAGCTCTACGAAAGGTTTCGAACGTTAAGACGTAACCAAGAGTTACTCACAAGGTGAGGATATGTAGCGCATGGTTATATTTTCGGGGTTTTGGTTCACCGGTGACGTGAACCGTCGCCGGAAATATGAATCATTGCCGGAGTTAGCACCGGTAATTGTAAGCGTTATTTGTTAAAGCTTTCGAGACATGTATTTATAATTACTTTACTTTATGCATCAACTGTTCTTTTGGAGCTAACTGAGTTGGCTGTGTAAGATTCATGAACTCGGTTATGCTATTTAATCATGCACTTATTGTATTGTTTGGTAAAATAACCTAACTATCATCACTTGTTTTGTTCTGTCTAAGTCTTTGATATTTGTTGGAACTTTGAGGGTGATTCAGTTTGTGGTTACCCTACAGGAGTAGTAGTAGTAGTAGGCAGGGGCAGAGTATAGGACTTTGGGGTCAACCAATTAAAATCATTTTTTTAGTGTTCCAAATTCGTGGGTTAAAAAAGCCTACTATAAAAATGCAACATCTATCTATACTATATAATAAAAGAAACCATGGGAGGGACACTTGTCATTATTCTAGACCATCCTTAATTATAGATAATAATTATTTAATTTAATTTAAATTATTAAATATTAATTAAATTAATATAAATCTTATCTAACTCTAAATTATTAGCATAAAGTCTTTATTATTATCAAATCGTAAAGTCTTTTAGGCCCATTTGAATAAGCCCAACATAAATCTATTTTATTATTTTAGAAATTACTACTGTTTTGTTTATTTTAGCATTATTTTTTTAGGTTTTTTTATATTCCGTTTATTTGATTTGATTTCTTTGTGTATTAGGTTACTAGCTTACAACCCCGTGTATTACACGGGTTGAATGACGAAAAATGTAAATTATAAACTTGTATATAATCCTTATTAATGAAATGACTTATTTAGATAAATTAGTAAAACAAAAGAATAGTTATATTTTCGTTACTTTTACATGTGATTTGATACTTTATTAGTAATTATTGTTTATATCCAAATAATATATTTTATCTTAACAAATATATATGGTCAAGGTAAAATGAAAACTTTTACAAGTTGTGAGAACTTAGAGAACTCAACCTTACAAAAGGTTTTTTTGAATTTTTTACAGAGGGTTTAAATGAGCGGTTAGAGACTCAAGGTGTTAAACTCGTTGATTTTAGATTCAAGTGGTTAAAACCAATAAAACATAGGGTCTCAAAAAGTAATTTACTATTAATTAAATTTGAAATTATAGGTTTGATCTCTAACTATATTAAATAATATTATACTTATTATATTATTTGATACATTTATATTTGTTATAGATAATTATTAATTAAATTTGAATTTAGACGTTTATCTCTAACTATATTAAATAATATTATACTTATTATATTATTTGATACATTTATATTTGTTATAGATAATTATTAATTAAATTTATTATACTTATTATATTATTTGATACATTTATATTTGTTATAGATAATTGTTAATTAAATTTGAATGTAGACGTTTATCTCTAACTATATTAATTAATATTATATTATATTTTGTGTATAAAATTAATATGTAATACTATTATTAAAAGGGAGGAGGCACCAGAGAGTGACACGTGTCCAAAAAAGATTTTTGTTTATTAGTATAGGAAGATTTTTATATTTTATATTTCGTGTATTTGATTTATGGTTTTAGTAGGTTAAAATCCCGTGTATTACACGGGTTGAATATATAATAAATTGTGAAAAAGAAAAAAACTCTTTGTAATTTTATATATTAAATAATAAAAAGTTATATCTATAAAAATCATATTGTACGGGTTGAATAAATGTAATTTTATATACGAAATAATAAAAAAAAGTTATATCTTTATTGTTAACTATGAGAAATTATATTAAATAACTTATTAATCAAACCAAAAATTTAAAATAGTATTAACCTAATCTAAAAATACACAGGGTGTTTTTAAAAATATAACTTTTTTAAGATATAACTTTTTTATTATTTGCTATATAAAATTAGATTTATTCAACCCGTACAATACACAAAGTTTTTTTTTAAATATAACTTTTTTATTGTTTAGTATATAAAATTACATTTCTTCCACCAGTGAATACACATGGCTTTTTAAAAATATAACTTTTTATTATTTGATATATAAAATTACATTTATTCAAACCGCACAATACACGAGGTTCTTAAAGATATAACTTTTTTATCATTTAATATATAAAATTATATTACTCAACACGTGTAATAAAATAGGTTTTTATAAATATATTGTTTTTTTATTTAGTATATAAAATTACATTTATATAACCCGTGTAATACACGGGGTTCTAACCTAGTTAAAATAATAAAAAAAAACTATCCATCCAATTCATATTTCCTTTTAACACATGTGTAAACGATAAAACTTGCAAATAAGTAAATAGTAAACTTACACGATAATATTTTTTTTAGTGACGAATACATGTTGATGTCTATTGTCTAAATTGAAACTCACCCTATTTTCATAGGATGAATGGATGATATATCATCAAATGGACTTTCTTAAAATTTAAGATATAAGTTGACACTTATTAGATGACAATTGACCGATGACTGATCATCAAAAAGATAATATTTAAAACTTTATATATAATAATAATAATAATAATAATAATAATAATAATAATAATAATAATAATAATAATAATAATTTCAAAATAAAGAGTGTATAATGTATTAGAATGTATTATTAGAAAAAATAGTAGAGTACTGAATATTATAATTATAATAATATCAAAATAGAGAGCGTATAATGTATTATTAGAAAAAATAGTAAAGTGTACTGAATAATCGTAACTAGAGGTTATATATTTTGGGCCAAACCGGTGGGTTGTTAAAATTAATAGTTCAATTTCATAATATCGAAGCCCAGTTATACTCTTTCTGATCTTGTTTCTTCCTATTGGGCTTGGTGTGTTTAGGCCCGAGTCTTCTCTTCCTTCTTCTCTATCAGTGAAGCAAATTCAATCTTTCTCTTTGTAATCGGTTCTCCGAGTTGTTCTTCTTGATTATTGAATCTATTTTACAATAAAGTACACCATATATATTGATTGACAGCGTGACGATTATGTGATATGTCTAATCTGTTGCTGCATAACACATTACCATAAGAAATAGTGTATTATAGTATAGTGCCTCATATATATAAATAGAATGTTGTGTTTTAGACTGTCAACCATTAGTAGTCTAGTTCTCTCACGTGTTATTTGAATTTATGTGGTTTGAGTTTGATCATTTTATGAAGCCTGACAGAATACAATATTATTTGTTACTTTAGGATGTTACCTTAAATCTCTCTTTTTATTTTTTCCTAGGGTTTTGTCTTATCATCATTCTAATTCTTTTAGTTTGTATTCATACTATAAATACTATTTGTATAGTTCACTCCTATTAATTTTTTTTTTTACAAAAATAGTAAACTGTTTTCTATCAGCAACATAAGTAATAAAAATGAATGTAGGCAACTTGGCATACTAGCAATTATTCTTTGTATGATATATTAAAAAAAAACTGTTGACCAAGACAATTGGCTCAAATTAGGACCTCCTATAAGGATCGAAATTAGATAAGATGTTGATTAATTCCGATTAATTTGACCTTAAATTTCTTCTAACCAAACACTAAAAACACCAAATATTGCGAACGAGTATTTTGAGCTATTTCATTTCTCAAGAAATAGATCAGATGACTTTAATCATTCAATGAATTTATAAATAATTCATACATATATCAAATATGATTACACTAACATTTTTTATGTAATTTGTGCTTTATATTCCTTAATAAATTAATTTAGAAGGTTATAATTTACTAGTTATTATAAAAAAATACAACTGAAATTAAGCAATTTTGAAATGAAGTAAATTTTATGAGAAATAGAGTTCCTTATAAAACATATACTTTAATATAAATTAAATATTAACAATTTATTGAATGTTATTATTTTTCCTTTCTCTTATTTTATATAACTAAAATAACTAATTTAATTTTTATGAAATAAAAAGAAATATTTTATTTTTAATGGACTAAAAAAGTATTCATAATGGACTAAAAAGAGTTGATTTGGGCTGTGTTGCTAATAGTAGTGAAAATTTGGGCTCACCTGGATTGTGTAGGTGAAGAAATTAGTTTTTTTTTTCTAGTGAATTATGAGGTTGGATGGTGTTAGCCCACAATTTGGTTATCTTTGAAGAGCCAAAATAGAATGAATGGTCAATAGCCAATAACGGTGAAAGGCTTGCATTTTTTTTTGAAAGATACAGGTTCAACTCTCATTTGGTGCAGAGTGAGGCCCGTCCCAGCAACGAACACCTTCCTACTGCAAGGCTTTACTCTGCCCTTCCACTAGAATCCACTCCGGGTCGGAGGAGCAGCTAGTCCAACTTCTTGAGCAGCCGAAAGATTGAAGAACGAACATTTGCTTGAATTCCTTGCCTCACCCTGAGATGAGAGGGAAGGTCGATTTGACTCGAATCCTGGACCTGATCTTTAATCCTACACCTGGAGAGTTTTTTAGGATAAATCGTAAGCGGGTAACAACCAGCTTAAAAAAGATGGACAATGATAGGAGATCCAAGGAAACTTGGGTTGGATCCATGAGCCAAACAAGTTTTACTGGTAATTTCACTGTCGTGCCTACGAGAGGGTGGGTTACCAGTTTTTCCCGGAATTTGTAGTGGATTCGGGTTACTCTCGAAGTACTCCATTTGTCTAGTGGATGCCCCGAGAAAGCTCGGGACTAATTATGTTGGCAATTAAAAAAAAGAATGAATGGTCACTATTTGAAAATTCAAAATTAAGTGAAGCAGCAGCACGTAGTTTTACTTTTACCCCTTCTCGGTTTCTCCAATTGGTTTTGATCGAAGAAAGTATTCGTTGTGGGGTAATACGAATGAATTTGTATTCTTTTTGCTTTTTTACATGCCGTTGCGGGTAATATGGATGGATTTGTTTTAATTGAATTGCAAATTATGAAATTCTAGGGTTTTATTTTATAAATTGTGTTGAGTTTGTTCGATGATAAATGATGGCAGTTTCTCTATCCCTTTTCTGTCTAACTATGATTCATTTCTAAAATAACTGATTTCACCTCAAAAGTCTCCTTCCTTTTGAATGCATTAGAATGTTTATTTGAGTACTAATTGCAAGTGACCAGCAACAAAGATTGAAAATTTCACTTAGGTTGTTGATTTTTTGGGAGATGGACCTGACTATATCTTACAATGTACAACTAAATGTTGCAGGGATCCTATAACCATCACATCCTAAACGATCTTCTATATGGTGAGTAGTTGAGTTGAATTGTAAGGTGTACAATAAATGCACACCACCTGTTTGATAAAAGGTCCGTGTGAGTTTTTACCTTGTTTTCTATAGCAATTAACAATGGTGTAATTGTAATTGACTTGGGCATTATAGTTGAAGATTCAAGTTATGAAAAGCACATATATAAGAAATTAAGAATGAAATGGGAATTATGGTTACACTTGATTAACAAATTCTATCTCTTTATACCTATGTAGCACAGGAACGGGTACAGGAGGGTACGGGGACGATACAGGTACGTGGAACGGCAAAACTCAAAAATCCAAGATACGCGTACGACAAAGGTACCGCAAAAAGATATAAAAAAAGAAAAATGTATTAAACAATAGAGAAACAAAATAGTTCTAGAATAATACTTGATCAAACAAAATAACGAATAATAAATAACAAAAACTGAATCTGATAGCAATTGTGACCCGAAATTATTAGTCGTTGGTTTACTCAGGTCAAATATAATCAAAATATGGGTCCGGTTCGACAAACGGGTCTACATGAAGTTGGTTCGGCCAGATCATTTGATTTCGAAACACTATCCGTTACCGTAACCGGGTGCCTATCAGAAACCTATTAAAAGTGTTTCAAGTATTTTGTGAGGTCCAAATAACCTTTAATGAATAATAGTTCTAGAATTGGGCCACATAAACTTTAAAAAAATCCCAGAAGTAATAAAATAAAGGTCGTAAACTGTTTTCTCACTTCATCTTCCCCATTTAAACCTAATACCAGAACACCAACTACCGCCACAACATTCATGTTACCTTCTTTCTTCTAGCGAGTGAAACGTCCCCGGAACGTTTTGGAGCTGTCCCCAATAACCCGGAAACGTTTTGGATCCGTCCCTATAACCGGAAACGTTTAGGAAACCGTAATCAACCTATGCATGCATCAACTGTTTTTTTTGGAGCTAACTGATTTGTCTGTGTAAGATTCATGAACTCGGTTATGCTATTTAATCATGCACTTATTGTATTATTTGGTAAAATAACCTAACTGTTGTCCCAACTTTTTAGAGGAGCTGGAAATGTTAATTCTATGTAGGTAACTATCATCACTTTGGGATTCAGTGGTGTCAATTTTAATTTTTATCAAAAACAAGTTTGACATATTTTATTAATTAAAAGGTAATTAATAAACGCAGCGGAATAAATAAATTAATCAACACCAAAAACGAACCGAACAGGATCATGGTTACAAACATGCAAATACGGTATAAAATAATTAATCTACCGATGAGAAAAATTATACCCTTGTGGTTAATAATTAACCGTGTGAGACACCGAGGTACAACGAACGAGTGCTAGACACGAACACGAACAAAAGCAAGGCGTCTCGTGGCGGCACCTGAGATGATGGTGGCGGCACTGATAATTTGGGAAATATCTTTCAATAGTTTTTTTTTACTTAAAAAAAACTTTTCACACCGTTCCTTTTTTATAGTTTGTTGGATACAAGCCATTCCAATATTGCCTTCTTATATTTTTGTTCGAATGTGGGCTGATGATTTTAAAGCATCAAAAAAAGTGATCACATATTCTATTCATCCAAAACCAGGGAAAAGTATATGCTTTTTGGAAAGAATTATTAAATATAATAATTTAATAATTACCCGGGTACCAAAAGTAGTACAGGTTCAAGACGCGATAAAGCCCGAGAATAACAGAATAAACGTTATACATATTATTTATAATTAGTATAAATAATAAGTCCGTTTATTTTGTTAATTGTTCGTGATTACCAGTTAACCAAGTTAAGTGGATTTAATGTTCATTGCCCAAGGTGTAACTCTTACGGTTCATAGCTCGGTCAGCAGCGTTGACTTATCGAACCTGTACATATAAATCCAACAATCTCCCACTTGGACGGGTTTCGATAAAATCCTCAACGCAGACAGTCAGCGGCGCTCTAGCTGCACATGGCTGCCCCCAACAAGGTATGACACTTTAAAGTCATTAACCAAAACACCTTGCTAATAGTAACAACTTACTAATGCAAGACAATAGACTTATGGTAATTGTTGTCATTTATCCTTTCTGTAAAAGACATAAATTGAATCAATGAGACATGGATTAAGTTCATTCTCATATGGTGTTCAATTATTATTGTTCTCGATCAAGAGTCAAAGTGGTCCGAACAAACACACAGTAAGTTTGGGTAAGGCCTTACACTTCACCAGTTTGAATCAACGAGGGCGCCACAATGTCTAACTGTTACATATCATGCAAGAGTACAGAATCCCTTATCGACTACATACAACTCCCACTGAACTTCAGAACTATTCTCAATTAAAGCCTTTATGACTGGCAGTTACGCGACGGCGGTTGACAGTAATCAAAGAATAATTCTTGGTAAACGGAAGTTCTAATATGTATCTCAGGTCAGAGGATACTAAATGAGTATACCAATATCAAATCATCTTATGATTAAGATCCATGAAGATAATTTGATGCGAGTTACATCCAACGTCATTCATAATGAGGTCTGTAAGTTTGGAAGTCAATTCCTTGAGTCCAAAGTCAGAATAGTCTTAATTCAGAGTCGTTCCCACGAGTCTGACCGACTACGGATAATTTAGAATACAAGATTCATGGATTAAACGTATTAAAATCGAACAAAGTTGTAAGATTCAAAGTTTGCATTTAACTAGTAAATCAAAGGTGAATTCAAAAGGTACAACTGTTTGAATGTTCGTACATCCAAATACTAAATCAAAACATACTGCTAGCTAATCTAAGCCCGATAACATCCATGTGCTGATCATGCTTGTCCTGAGTCATGGGCTTAGTGAACGGGTCTGCTAGGTTTTGATCTGTGTCTACTTTGCTTATTACGATGTCTCCACGTTCCACAATTTCCCGTATGTAGTGGAACTTTCTTAGAATGTGCTTGGCCTTGTGATGAGACCTGGGCTCTTTGGCTTGAGCAATAGCACCTGTGTTATCACAGAATATCTCGATGGGTTTCTTAATGCTAGGAACCACATCGAGATCGGTTATGAATTTCTTCATCCAAGCAGCCTCCTTTACAGCATCTGATGCGGCTATATATTCAAATTCGGTGGTTGAATCCGCCACCACACTCTGCTTGGAGCTCTTCCATGAGATAGCTCCTCCATTTAGAGTGAATACGAAACCTGATTGTGAGCGAGAATCATCTCGGTCAGTTTGAAAACTGGCATCAGTGTAACATCTTACAGTAAGCTCTTCTTCTACTCCTCCAAATACTAAGAACATATCTTTAGTTCTTCTCAGATACTTCAGAATGTTCTTAACAGCAGTCCAATGGGCGATGCCAGGAGTTTGCTGATAACGACTAGTCATGCTTAAAGCATACGAGACGTCAGGTCTAGTACATAACATAGCATACATGATAGAACCAATCGCTGAAGCATATGGAACTGCTTCCATTCGCTTAACTTCAATGTCCGTTGTAGGAGATTGCGATTTGTCCAACACGGTTCCTTTAGTCATAGGAACACCTCCTTTCTTGGAGTTTTCCATCTTAAAGCGTGTCATTATTTTGTCTATGTATGTATTTTGACTTAGCCCTAGAAGCCACTTAGATCTATCTCTGTAGATCTTGATTCCCAGAATATAAGCTGTTTCTCCAAGATCTTTCATTGCGAAACAAGATCCCAAATAGTGTTTAACTTCATTAAGCATAGGGATGTTATTTCCAATGATTAGTATATCATCCACATACAGGATGAGGAATGATATGGTGCTCCCACTAGCCTTTTTGTAAACACAAGGCTCATCTTCATTCTTGACAAAACCAAACTCTTTGATCTTCTGGTCAAAATGAAGATTCCAGCTACGAGATGCCTGTTTGAGTCCATAAATGGACTTATTCAGCTTACTCACCCTACTTGGATATTTAGGATCGACAAAACCTTCAGGCTGAACCATATAGACATCTTCAGAGAGATGCCCATTAAGAAAAGCAGTTTCGACATCCATTTGCCATATCTCGTAGTCATAGTACGCGGCTATGGCAAGCAATATCCTGATCGATTTGATCATAGCAACGGGCGAGAAAGTTTCATCATAGTCAATACCCTGAGTTTGAGTGAAACCCTTCGCAACTAGCCGTGCTTTAAAGGTGTGTACATTTCCATGCATATCGGTTTTTCTTTTGAAAATCCATTTGCTCCCTACTGCCCGAGATTCGGGGGGTAGCTCAACCAAGTCCCAGACTTGATTATCACGCATAGATTGCATCTCAGCGTTCATGGCTTCCAGCCATTTCGCAGATTCAGGATCTGAGATAGCAGATTTGTAGTTAGTAGGTTCGTCATTAGACTCATCTACTACCAAGACTTGAGCACCTTCGAGATGCCAAAGGTATCTGTTAGGTTCTTTACGAGTCCTGCTACTTCTGCGAACGCCTGTGTTCATGTCTGATTCATCAGCAACAATTTCTTGTTGTTCAGACGTTCCGACTTCATCAGCGGTTGTTGTTGGTTCTCGAATTTCTTCAAGATCAACCACATTATTTCCAGTTCCTCGATTAAGAAGTTCTTCCTCGAGAAAGTGCCCCTTCCTTTTGATGGAAATAACATTTGCATCAGGATGGTAGAAATAATATCCGCTTCTTTTATAGTATCCGACGAAAACAACCTTTTCGCCTCGAGGATCGAGCTTATCATCAGCATCACTGGTGATGTATGCATCACATCCCCATACTTTTAGGTATTCCAAATCGGGTTTACGCCCATGCCATATCTCATATAGGGTTTTGTTTACCTTTTTAGTCGGAGCCAGATTGACAATGCGGGCGGCAGTCATAAGAGCATAACCCCAAAAGGAGTGAGGCAAGGTAGTTATACACATCATCGATCGAACCATATTAAGTAGGGTTCGATTTCTCCTCTCGCTCACGCCATTAAGTTGGGGTGTGCCAGGTGGAGTGGGTTCTGAAATTATTCCACACCCTTTGAGATGATTGAGGAACTCTAAGCTGAGGTATTCGCCACCTCGATCTGATCGAAGTATTTTTATCTTTCTAGTAAGCTGGTTTTCTACTTCATTTTGAAACTCTTTGAACTTTTCAAAAGTTTCATGCTTATGCTTCATAAGATAGACATAAGCATATCGACTATAATCGTCGATGAAAGTAACGAAGTATCTTTCATGGTTTCTTGTCATGGTTCTAAAAGGGCCACATACATCAGTGTGAATGAGTCCTAGCAGACCATTGGCCCGTTCACCAATACCAGTGAAGGGACGTTTTGTGAGTTTGCCAGCTAAGCAAGATTCGCAATCATCAAAGGAGTCCTGTCCAGTGGATTCAAGAATCCCATTGGATTGGAGCCATTTTATGCGTGCCTTACTTATGTGGCCAAGTCTACAATGCCATAGAAAGGTTTCATTAATACCAGCTTTGTTACGTTTAGAAAGATTATATATATTATTGTCAGTTTGAACATTTATCTCATAAATACCATTTCGAGGTTTAGCCTCAAAATAAAAAATATTATTCAAGTAGGCAGAAATAGCAATACCATTAAAAGCGTACTTAAAACCTTGTTCAAACAACAACGAAACTGAAATGATGTTCCTGGTTAAACCAGGTGCAAAAAGACAATTGTTCAAAACAACAACAAGACCAGAAGGACATGTAAGATTAAATGTGCCAGTTGCTAGAACTGGGACTTTATTTCCATCGCCAACAATTAGCTCCATGCTTCCTGGTTTCAGTTTCCTCCACTTCTCAGTCTCCTGCAAGACATTAACGATGTGATAAGCACATCCGGTATCAAATACCCATGTGTTGCTAGAAACAGTGAAAAGTTCAATAACATATATTAGAATACCTGAAGAAGTGCCTTCTCCATTAGCCTTCTTCACCTTGAGCTTGGCAAGATACTCGGGGCAGTTACGTTTCCAGTGTCCCATCTTGTTACACTCAAAGCATTGCCGCTCTTCTGGAAGAGGGGCTTTCACAGCTTGCTTACTCTTGTTGGTGGCAGGTTTGGCAGCAACAGGAGCCTTTCCTTTGTTTTTGCTGTTATAACTTTTCTTCTTTGTTTTGGGCTTTTTAACACCACCAGATCGAACCATTAACACTTGGTTTGTTTTGTTGGAAATGTTCATCTCTGCCGTTTTGAGCATCCCATGCAGTTCTGGCACTGTCTTTACCCAGTCATTCATGTTAAAGTTCATAACAAATTGATCATAGTGACTGGAAAGAGAGTTGAGAATGAAGTCAACAGCCATCTCATCTTGGAGAGGATAACCAAGTTAATTGGTCTATGTAGCCTTTCATCTTGAGTACATGAGCACTAACTGAGGAACCCTCTTGCATTCTACAGCTTATTAGCTGTTTCATGGTGTCATAGCGTTCCTGACGGGCTTGTTTCTGGAACATGCCCTTGAGTTGCTCAATCATGTCAAAGGCATTCATGTCTTCCATATTCTTTTGGAGATCTGGGGACATGGTGGCTTGCATGAGGCAAGCAACTTCCATGGCATCTTCTTTGTGTTTATCGAAAGCCTTCTTCGCAGTAGCAGTATTATTTTCAGGTGCAGCTGGGATTGGGGTTTCCAAAACATAAAGCTTCTTTGCCATTTTGAGAACAATTCTCAAGTTGCGGTGCCACTCAAGAAAATTGGTGTTATTCAGTTTGTCTTTCTCAAGTATGGACTTGAGAGCAAAAGAGGAGTTGTTTTCAGTAGACATCTGTTAAGCAAAAAATTATTTAATTAGTATTTTCGATGTATATTTCCTTATTTAATTAATGACCCATTACAGTAATTAAATCAAGGAATGAGAATCTAGCTAGGTCAGTATTAAAGGCAGCTGTGGCATACACTTTAGTAAGTGACTAGGTAGATTGACAACGAGTGCCAATTGTGAGAATTGCACAACTCTCGGATATGAGGCCGCTAAGACAACTCTTGTCTATGCATTGATACGTTTAGCCTCATCTATGCCGACTTTTTACTTTCAAGACAGCTGGAGCATGTGATGAGAAAAGAAAAAGTAATAGTCGTCCTAAAAGAAGGTACTTGTGGAAGGGCCGGATGTGTCAACGAAACCCTTGCACCTTGGAAGGATAAGCTAGACATCAAGTGCGGTGCTGTGGCTCCAAACACTGATGGTTCGCATTACGTTCCAAGTGTAGCTTGTGATAGGATGGCATAGACTATTGATTTTAATTATGGGTTAATTTTAATATTTACCAAATAGGGTCACAAGAGCCAATTTTAGTATATATTTTAGTCGTGACATCTTGATGAACCCTTTCATCTCTCAGGACACTTAATTTTAAATAACCTATTAAAACTAAGTTTGTCGCGACTTGGAATAACCAATTTTAAGTTAGTAGAAAACTACTAAGTTAATAGTTTTGAAAATAAAAACTAGTTTAATTTGCAAAACTTAATTGGTTATTATTTGTTTCAAAAACAACCTTTGTTTTATAACAAAACTTTAACAAGTTGTAAAAACAATTTAGAACTTGTTTTAATGTGATTGTTTTTAATATTTTAAAACTCCTTTTAAAAACATGTTGGTATTTGGGTTGGTTATGTTATAACAAATTATAAAAAGCAACGACAATAGCAAAATAAATATGTAAATCTATATGGCCAAAAATTTGTTCGATCTTGCTAGAGCCTTATAGCAAGATCAAACGGGTCACGGGGTCACAACACACAAACAACCACAAGGATGGACTTGAGTGCATCTTGTTGTCTTGAGCAACTCTCACTAACTCCAAGACTCCTCTTGGCATTCGGTTTTTCTTCGGGTCTTCGTATCAACAATATTTAACAGGTAAATATAACAAAGACAAAACCTATCTATTACAACTTTGAACCACATGACGGGCCAAAACAATAAACTAATTATTACAACTTTGAACCATCTCAGTGGCAAAAAAATAATAATTACAAAACCGAATAAAATATACAACCATAAAAAAAAGGTCGGGCCAGATTTACATATTCCACAACAATCACAAAATATACCGGGCAATCTTTTGGTCAAGCAAAACAAATAAAATATTGACCAAAATTAAAGTTACCCTTAAAAATTATTTAGATCAGAAACTTTAAAAAAATTAAAGTTTGTGTTCTAATTCCGGTTAAAAGACAGGTACCGATTTGCATGTTGTAAGCGTGGCTCTGATACCACTGTTGGGATTCAGTGTTGTCAATTTTAATTTTTATCAAAAACAAGTTTGACATATTTTATTAATTAAAAGGTAATTAATAAACGCAGCGGAATAAATAAATTAATCAACACCAAAAACGAACCGAACAGGATCATGGTTACAGACATGCAAATACGATATAAAATAATTAATCTACCGATGAGAAAAATTATACCCTTGTGGTTAATAATTAACCGTGTGAGACACCGAGGTACAACGAACGAGTGCTAGACACGAACACGAACAAAAGCAAGGCGTCTCGTGGCGGCACCTGAGATGATGGTGGCGGCACTGATAATTTGGGAAATATCTTTCAATAGTATTTTTTTTACTTAAAAAAAACATTTCACACCGTTCCTTTTTTATAGTTTGTTGGATACAAGGCATTCCAATATTGCCTTCTTATATTTTTGTTCGAATGTGGGCTGATGATTTTAAAGCATCAAAAAAAGTGATCACATATTCAATTCATCCAAAACCAGAGAAAAGTATATGCTTTTTGGAAAGAATTATTAAAGAATTATTAAATATAATGATTTAATAATTACCCGGGTACCAAAAGTAGTACAGGTTCAAGACACGATAAAGCCCGAGAATAACAGAATAAACGTTATACATATTATTTATAATTAGTATAAATAATAAGTCCGTTTATTTTGTTAATTGTTCGTGATTACCAGTTAACCAAGTTAAGTGGATTTAATGTTCATTGCCCAAGGTGTAACTCTTACGGATCATAGTTCGGTCAGCAGCGTTGACTTATCGAACCCGTACATATAAATCCAACAGTTTTGTTCTGTCTTTGATTTACATTGATATTTGTTGGAACTTTGAGGGTGATTCATGAATTCTGTTATAATATTTGATCTTGAACTAACTGTGTTTTTTGTATAAGAGATGCACCCGTCAGTTTCAAAGTAAGTATTTACTGGTTTTTAATGAATTAGAAAGTTGAATTGAGTTGATTTAGTTAGATATAACTGATAACACCTTAGATGTTAAGTTTTTTAGACAAGCTTGGGACCATTAATGGCGGTGGTTAATTTGACTAAGAAAATGAAGTAAAAAACCAAAATTTCAATTTTATAACTGTTGGAAGATTTATAATCAAGAAATTTAGAATTTTTAAAGGTCAATTATAAAAGTCAAACTTATTCATAAAAAAGTCAACTGCAGAATTAAAACGTGATGAGAAAGAAATTCGGTTATGTAGTTATGTTAGTTAGTTAGTTAGAAAACGGTTAAATAACTGTCCTACTGTAAGGGTATAAATACCCACTGATGTCTTCATTTGTACGTGTGAATTTTAGAAGTTTATATTGCATATTTCTGTCTCTGTTTCACCAAATGAGTCCCTGCACATATTTTGTGCATACTCAAACTCACAATTGCCATCCTATGTTTGTGAATGTTAATCGTCCCCCCCCCCCCCCCGATCCGACAATAACCGGTGGGGCCAATTGCCGGGCTGTGATTTTGTTATGGTTTTCTTTGTTGGCTGAACACAGTCTTGGTTTATCTTTCGCTAGGCTGTTGTAGCAAATGAAAATGTACTCAACATTATTCAATTGCCATTATGTTCTTTTTAATGAATGGTTGGTTTGTGTGACTGTACACTTTGACTTACTAAACCAACTGGGGTAGCCCAGTTGGCCACGACACCCACCTCTTCCCAGAGGTCCCGGGTTCGAGTCTTGGGAGTGGCATATGTCGCCCAGGGTAAGAACTCGGTAAGGGGAATTCACCGTGGAGCTAGCTTGGTCGGGTAGCGGCTCCCGGAGTGGGATCACTCCCGCGGTTGGGAGGACCTTGCACTATCCCCCCCCCCCCCCCCCAACCCACTTTGACTTACTAATGTTATTTCTAGGATATCACATAGCTTATAGTATGTAACAAGGGTATATAGCAGCTTTAAAAGCAGGGGTGATAATTTAAGTTTGAGTTGTCATGCGTAGGTTGACTTGTTTGACCCGTTAACCACAAGTTGAAATGTATAACCCGTTATTTAAACAAGCCGTACAGACCGATTTAGATAAATGACTTACTTGAGCCCAAAAGTTCTATTTATAATGAAACCATAATGCAGATTTAGATAGTAGTCCTCGATCTTTAGTCTAAATGCACAATATCTCTTGATCGTTACAGTATTGCAAACCTAGTCCTTGAAGTTATCAACAGGTTTGCCTGAAGAAACAAATAACCACAACACACTAAATAAATACTACAACTGAAATTGAAATTGAATTAATACTTTCAACAAATCTCAAAACACTAAGCATGTATATTCTGAAGTTTATAGTCTTGTGCATTTCTTCTGCTCAACTATATACTTGGTCGAGACGTGACATTCAGAGGTTGGTGGATGAGTCGGGTAATGGGTCAAACTCGCCAGGCCGGGTTGGCTCACAAGCACTTTATTGTCCCTTTTTAAAAGTTTAATATAATAAATATATAAATAGAATAATTTGAAGGCTGTATGCATTGTGTAGTCTCAGTTAATTTTAATATCCGTCTTCATCATTTTAAGCCACTATGTTTGACTGATCATCAAGTTTGATAGTCATGCTTGAATCTTGATGTTGATAAATCCGCAGGTTTAGAGATGGAAATTGAACCTTTTTTTAACTGTTCTGTTTTAGGAACAAAAAACAAAAAAATTAACATTTGTGCCAAATTAAGAACTAAATCTGTTGTTCACGTAATAGAGCTTGAAGTATTATTTCTGCATCTCGCAGACCAAATCCGCCCACATTATGAATACTTTTGTTCAAATTTGATAGATTGGACTGGTGAACCAAATCATAGGAGGAGCATGTTGCATCTACACGTGATGTGAAGGTCTATCAACATTCAAAATTTTGTAGGCAATTTCAGAGTTGGGTGCCCAAAAGAAGAGTTTTTAAAGACACAATTTTGGTATTATTTTTAAATACATCTGATGACAATATGTGTTAACACATTACATTGAATTTTATACAACCGTGTAATACATGGTTTATTCAACCCATACAACAGAAGAGTTTTTAAAGACATAATTTTGGTATTACTCGGTATGTAACATTACATTTGTCCAATTTGTGTAATAAATGGATAACTAACACTAGAAAAATGAATGACGGCAACTGGACATCATAGAACTTAAAAAATTGCGCACTATGCAAAAGCATCCTTCTTTTGAAAAAGAGTGAACTGTTATGAATTATTAGAAAATAATGGCAGACATATAGACCCACGTGTACCCCACCAGTTTTGTTTTATTTCTTTTCTTTTCTATATAAACGAATGTAATCGATAGATAGGATGTGTGAATTGAATTGTGAAAGAAGAGAACGATACAGAGAAGATATATAGAGAAAGTGATTGATCTCAATCTTTGTTTTATAACATGAACTTCTTTCTAAAAGCAAAACAATTAAAAGCAATTTTTTTTTTGAAAGGTGTAGATCAGCTAGCAAACCTCCCCTACTCCATCCCTCTTGATCGGGAGTAGGCACAAGTTCGAGTCCGGGCACCCCCTAAACGGGAGCGGATGAGACTCCAGGCCGCACCACATGGGACATAAATGCCTCCACATGGGGATCGAACCTGTGACCCTGGGCAGGAAACCCCGAAGGGAAAACCTTCCCACCTCCGTGTAAACCAATTGGTCTACACATCATCGGCAATTAAAAGCAATTAGTGTCGGCAACTTAATATAAAGTGATACAGGTTCATATGAATAACAATAATCAATTACTCCATTATGAAAAGGAAGGAATATTAACAATTAAAAGCAATTGGTTGAATGACTAAAAAGAATGCTCTTTCTTATCTCCACTCATTCTTGTCTCCAATCAGACCACTCCCATCTTCTCTCCACTCATCTATTTACCTACATTCATACCATACAAACCAAAAACTACTCTCATTCCAATTTCCAGTTTACATCTTCACTCTTAGTTAACAATGGCTGAAACTGCTGCTTCTGCCCTTCTCAATGTCATTTTTCAGAAGCTAACCGATGAAGCCTTCAAGAAATATGCTCGCTCTCAGAACATTCACTCGGAGCTCAAGCAATTGGGGATCACGTTGACCCAGATCCAAGCTCTGCTGAATGACGCTTCTCACAAGGAAACAACTCATGAATCTGTCAGACTATGGCTCAATAGTCTCCAACATTTGGCTTACGATATCGATGACGTGCTCGACGATGTGGCTACCGAAGCTATGCATCGTGAGCTGACACCGGAATCAGAAGCAAGCACCAGCATGGTAAGAAAGCTCATCCCAACTTGCTGCACAAAGTTCTCACTAAGTCATAGGTTGTCTCCCAAGTTAGATAGAATTACCACCCAGTTACAACAACTAGAAAAACAAAAGTATGATCTGGGTTTGATTGTGAAAGATGAAAAGCCAAAAGGTACTAGTAGAAGAAACGAAACATCTTTGCTAGAATCTGATGTTGTTGGGCGAGAAGGTGAGAGAGAGAAGTTGATCAACAAGTTGTTGCAGGATGAGCCATCTAAACAAAACTTCATCATCGTACCCATCGTTGGTATGGGTGGGGTGGGGAAGACCACTCTGGCTAGAATATTGTACAACGATACGCGAGTGAAGGATCACTTTGAACTCATGGCGTGGGTTTGCGTATCTGATGAGTTTGATATATTTAAAATAAGTCAAACCATCTATCAATCCGTGGCTAAAGAAAACAAACAATTTACAGATACAAATCAGCTTCAAATTGCTCTTAAAGAGAAACTTGACCGCAAACGATTTCTAGTAGTGCTCGATGATGTGTGGAATGAAAACTATGACGACTGGGAAAACCTAGTGCGTCCATTTCATTCTGGTGCTACCGGAAGTCGGGTAATTATGACAACTCGCCAGCAGCAACTGCTTAAAAAGATAGGTTTTAATCATCTAGACCATCTCGACCGTCTGTCACATGAAGATGCTTTGTCTTTATTAGCTCTGCATGCATTGGATGTGGATAACTTTGACTCACACGCAACACTTAAACCACAAGCTGAAGGTATTGTAAAAAAATGTGGTGGTTTGCCTTTAGCTTTAAAGGCAATTGGAAGGTTAATGAGAGCAAAAACCGAAGAAGAAGAATGGAATGATGTGTTGAACAATGAGATATGGAATTTAGAAAGTGCTGATGAAATTGTCCCAGCCCTTAGGCTAAGTTACCATGATCTTTCTGCCGATTTGAAGCGATTGTTTGCTTATTGCTCTTTGTTCCCTAAGGACTTTTTGTTTGAAAAAGAAGGGTTGGTATTATTATGGGTGGCTGAAGGGTATCTAAATGAGTCAGTTGCAAACAAGTCACCAGAATGCTTGGGCCATGAGTATTTTGAGAAATTGCTATCGAGGTCCTTTTTTCAACCTGCACCTAATGGCAAATCCTTTTTTGTGATGCATGATCTCATGAACGACCTGGCCACATTTGTTGCGGGAGAATATTTTTTAAGGTTTGACAATAAGATGGAGATGACGGAGGAAGCTTTAGCCAAGTACCGACATATGTCATTTATTCGTGAGGAGTATGTAGGTTTCAAGAAGTTTGAGGCATTTCAAAGAGCAAGAAGTTTGAGAACCCTGTTAGCGGTATATGTTGGGGTAGAACAAAGTTGGAACAGGTGTTACATATCCAATAAAATTGTGGTTGACTTACTTTCTCAGCTACCACTGTTAAGGGTTCTTTCTTTGAGGCGTTTCAACATAAATGAGGTACCAGATTCGATTTGTAGTTTGAAGCACTTGAGGTATCTTAATTTGTCTGAAACAAGAATCTCAAAGTTACCAGACAATGTTGGTAATCTTTATAATTTACAAACATTGATAGTTTTTGGTTGTGAGGGCTTAACTACGTTGCCTAAAAGCTTCTTAAAGCTGAAAAAGTTAAGGCATTTTGACATCAGGAACACCCCACTTTTAGAGAAGCTACCCTTGGGGATTGGTGAGTTAAGAAACCTTCAAACTCTCACCAAGATTATCATTGGAGGCGATGGTGAATTTTCAATAACCGAGCTTAAGGGATTAAAGAATCTCCATGGAGAAATTTCCATAGAGGGGTTGAACAAAGTACAAAGCTCAATGCATGCACGAGAGGCAAACTTATTATTAAAAGGGATAAATAAGTTGGAGTTGAAATGGGATGATGGTTCTATAAGAGAAACACTTGAGAAGGAGGTTCTCAACGAGTTGAAGCCCAATAGTGACAAGTTAGAAATGCTTGAAGTTGAGTGTTACAAGGGAATAGAGTTTCCAAATTGGGTTGGGGATTCGTCTTTTCGTCGACTGGTTCAAGTGTCGCTACGCAGTTGTAAAAAATGTACATCTCTACCGCCACTTGGGCGGCTACCTTCACTTAAGGAGTTGTTGATTCAAGGAATGAATGAGGTTAAAGTCATAAGTTTGGAGTTAAGTAGGACTACTGATGTTACCTTCCCTTCACTTGAAATTCTAACGTTTGAAGATATGTGGAGTTGGGAGGTATGGTCAACCAATAGCGAGGTAATGTTTCCATGCCTTCAAGAGCTTCAAATAACAAAATGTCCCAATTTGATTGATGTCTCACTTAAAGCATTACCTTCGCTAAGAGTATTGAAAATAGATGGATGTGGTGAAAGTGTGCTGAGAAGTCTGGTTCAAGCAGCTTCATCAACCACTAAATTGAATATAAGAGCAATTTTAGGGCTTACCGATGAGGTGTGGAGAGGTGTTATAGAGAATTTTGGGGTGATGGAAACAGTAAAAATCATGAATTGTGATGGAATAAGATATCTGTGGGAATCAGATGCAGAGGCAAGTAAAGTTCTTGTAAATTTAAAGAAATTGAAGATATATGGATGTGAAAATTTGGTGAGTTTAGGAGAGAAAGAGGAGGATGAGGATAACATTGGGAGCAACCTCCTATCATCTCTTAGGATTTTGGATGTAAGAGAATGTGAGAGTATGGAGCGTTTGTGTTGTCCAAATAGCATTCAGAGTTTAGCTATCACTTTCTGTGATTCACTTAGACATGTCTCCTTCTCAAGAGCAACAACAACAGGTGGAGGAGGGCAGCATCTCAAGTCACTTACTATACATATAAGTAGTTGTGGAAATCTAAAATCAATAAATCAATTGAGTAACTCCACTCACCTCTCCTCTTTGTCAATAAGTAAATGTAAAAACATTGAGTTATTTTCCGATCTGCATCAGCTATCAAATCTCACAAGGTTGGGAATAGAAGGTTGTGAAAGCATAAAGTCATTTACTAACCTCCAGCTGCCAAATCTCACACATCTGGATATAGGTTATTGCAAAAATATGAAGGCATTTGGTGACCTGCAGCTACCAAATCTAAGCTGGTGGAGGATATGGAACTGTGAAAATCTGGAGTCATTTCCTGACCTTCAGCTATCCAATCTCACCATGTTAAAATATATGGGTATCAGCAGTTGTCCAATGATTGATGCTTCCTTTCCTCGTGGGCTTTGGCCTCCCAATTTGTGTCTCCTTCATGTAGGGGGGTTGAAAAAGCCCATCTCAGAATGGGGCAATCAGAATTTCCCAGCTTCCCTTGTTCACCTAGCCTTATTTAAAGAACCAGATGTGAGGAATTTTAGTCAATTGTCCCACCTTTTCCCTTCTTCTCTTACATCTCTGAACATAATTGGTTTTGATAATCTGGAATCACTTTCAACTGGACTCCAACACCTCACATCCCTTCAACATCTCACCATTTACATCTGCCCAAAGGTGAACGATCTACCAGAATCGCTGTTACCTTCACTTTTGAGTTTGAGAATAAAGTATAATTGCCCAAAATTGAAAGAAAGGTGTGAAGGAAGAGGCTCCCACTACTGGCCCCGAATTTCTCATATCCCCTGCGTCGACATATAAGAGGCTAATAAAGGTAGTTGTTAATTAAATAACAATTGTTTCTTACATGGAAATTATTGCTAGTCGTTGTTTCAAACAAACAAACCTTACATTCTTCTTGTTTCTTCTGCAGTCATTGTAAAGAGATTCCTTGCCGTGAATACCCAATCTCCGGAAAAACAACATCGTACCACCATCAATCGGATTTCTACAATCATCAAAGCCGATGGCTTCGTCGACTGCAGTTATTTTTCCGGCGACCCATCATCGAACCACCCCTGCTAACACCCACAGGTTAACAATTAACATCCTCAAATCTCTAATTATTAATTTTCAGAAGTTTTGGGCTCCTGGTTTCTTTTAGTTTGGGCCTGGCCCAGTACTGTTTTAATGTTGGGAGCCCAACTGGTTTACATTTAAGGAAGGTTATTAAGCCCAACTTAAACTATTTCATAGTTTTCTTTTTTTTTAACAAAATCTGCACGGTTTGGCCAGGTTTGGTTAAAACCGTTTTGAGTAAAAACCAGTTCGGTCGGTCGTAAACCGCATATGAAGAAAAATATTTGTTCCTATACAAATAAGTTTGGGTCCCATTGAAACGGTTTAAAATTTTTAAATCCCTAATTTTCCAGATATTATACCGTTTTATCAAACAGGTTCGAGTTCAAACCGGTTTCAGTAACGAGAGTACGAACTGATATACAAATTGGCAGTTTGGGTCGGGTTGGAATCGGAGTGGGTCAACGGGTTTCAGGTATGGTATTGGGTCAGGTTAGCAACTGCTTTGAAAATCCAAATCGGTTTTTATGTACGTCTCTAATATGTAGTAAACATACCATATTTGATTTTAATTAAGTAAATTACAGTTGTCATTTTCTATCATTTTACTTAAAAGAGTTTTGATAAGCCTTAATAAGATGTATATAATTCTTATTTTACAAATATTATTTTGTTCATCAAAAATAAAAAAAATCTCTAATGTAAATAGGCAACTTGGGATTTTATCTGAATAATTGTAATGTACACTCTTTTACATTAAAACCTTGTATATGGCATATAGATATATTCATTTTAGACTTGTATGTTTCTGTCTATTATTGTATTTGTTCACGTACTCTAGGCGTTAGGCTTAGTCACATTTCTTTCTCTATGACAGGTAATCTAAACTGTATTGTGAACTCTGGAGTGTGATCAGGAGTTAACTTAATGGAGATCGAATTCCAAGATTGCAATGCATTTGTATTATACCATTTATTAATTTGAATCATAATTCGTTATTATGACCAGCATTTGCACAAATGTTTATATGTTGTAGTGGCTGTGCATTATTGACGTGTATTTTCTTGGCCATTCTATCAACAACGGGAAGAGTTTCTTTCATGGTGTTATCGTTTGTTTAGGTTTTTTAATTTGAAAATTATATGAAGTATTGAAAATATTTATACCTTTATGATTATATGGCTTCGAGACGTGCTTATTTCTTCTCGACGTGGCGACATGGTAACGTATTCTACATGTTTACTTCATGTCTACCGTCTATATCATCGTTATGAATATAAAAAATTGTCATATCTTATAAAATAATGCATGAAATTTTGTTCTAAACTAATTATGGGTTTCTCCTTAATGACTTGGAAGAATTCGAGTAGGTGAGTTTTCAAGTGTCGTACCAGTTGGTCCGTACGTTTTGATCACTGAGCCAGCGAGTCGTTAACTAGATAGATGGATTTGAGTTGATTTAGTTGGATACAAACGTTGACTTAATTCTTAAATATCTTTTTAAATCATGCAAAATAGGAAGCACTTTGAATCATTAAGAAGCCGTTGTGAATATGATTTAAGAAAATGTTTCATATTTTGTAGTCTGGTAGTTTGGTTGAGTTTTTTTTTCTTTTCTTTCTTTTTTTTTTTTTTTGACTTGAGGCCCAGTTTTGGTTTCTTTTCTGCTGGGCCAAATCTACCCACGAAGAAAATAAAGGAAAAGAGGAGTTTTATTGGGCCTATCATTTTTGTTTGTAAATAAGATTAATCTAGTTTAATTTTCCATAGTTAATCATTTTTTGGAATGATTTTATTAACGAGATAACTAAAGGATCTAGCTAAATCCAATTGTTAAGTCCAAACTTTAGAATGTTAAAAGGTGTGCCCAGTAACCCTTTCTTGAACTAGCATTTTGATCTATCTAATCTCTTACAAAACAAACCACATAACTTTAGAAAGTTATAATATACCAATAGTTATTAATAAAATACATCTGTAATTAACCAATTTTCAAAATGAACTAAGTTTTATTAAAAAATATTTTTTAATATACTTTATCTATCGAGCATTTGATAAATGTTACTAATTTTTTTTCTTTTTCTTATTATTATATTTATACCAATAATTTATTTCCTCTGAATTAAAATAATTTTATTTGTTGGAATAAAAATACTCATAAGATATATTTATTTAATAAAAAATTGATTTGGGTTGGATTGAACTGGACTGGAAATGAGGATGGTCTTAGCCTACAAATGATAACAATTTCGTTATCTTTGAAGAGCCCAATATGAATGGTCAAACTTCAAAAGTCAAAATTCAGTGAAGCGACACATTTTCATTATCTTTGAAGACCTCTTCTGCATTTGATTTTTATAAGTGGTCAGCAACAAAGATTGAAAATTTGAGTTAGGTTGTTGATATTTTGGGAGATGGGACCCTCCTATCTGAATATATATCTTACAAATTACAACTAAATAAATGTTGCGGGGAATCTATAACCATGACATCCTTAACGATCTTCTTCGTGGTCAATTGAACTGTAAGGAGTACAATAAATGCACATCACATGTTTGATAAAAGGTATGTGTTAGCTTTTACCTTATTTTCTATAGCAATGGTGTAATTTGACTTGGGTACTGTAGATGAATACTCAAGTTATGAAAAACATAGAGATACAAAATTAAGAATGAAACGGGAATTGTTGTTGCAATACTTATACACTTAATCATAACCACCTAACAATGGATGTTGATAAGTTGTTAAGAGACTTAAAAGGAGTATAATAACTGATGCATGTTTGTAGCTCTTAAGTCTTAACAATAACACATCTGTTCGTGATGATTTATATTATTTCAGTAGCCATATGATATTTTAACTACAGCGGATTTGAAGGCTTTATGGTTTAAACAAAATATATATTTTGGTAGACTTTGACGCATATGATAGTGTTTCCATTTTAGCTACTTTTTTATTTTATAATTAAAGATGAAACATAATAAAAACTGACTTATTCATAAGTAAAACAGACGCAAAAATGACCAAGACTGATATATAACTCCCAAGTTCATGTCATGTGTGTCAATATCATAACATGTCATCCTTAGTATTAAAACTTAAAAGGCATGAGATGTACTGATGTGTTTAGGTGGAGAAAACTGAGGCACAAGCTTCATGTATATGAGACGCTCTACATTCGTACGGTATTTATAAAGTAATGAATTGTAGATCATTTTTTTTGAATTTGTCAATTCTTGAACACTAAAAACAATATAATGAAAGAAAAAGCTTCATGTACAATCTGAAGCTTTATCTGGATTCTTATAAACACCTGTATATTACAAAATATAACCCAACAAACCTAAGAGTACTATGAATGGTCAATCTGAAAAATCAAAGGTCAACTTTCGTGCAACCAACAAAATTCTATGGTCTCTTGTTTTCAAATCCACATGATTAAGGGGTCGACAGGTTCTGATTTACCAAATCATTAGTCAATCTCGGTGAATCAGTGACCGGTTGGTTCTGGTTATGCAAAACGTTTGACAACAACAACAACAACAACCGTACCCAGTATAATCCCACCTATAGCCAAGCTATAGGTAGGGTCTGGGGAGGGTGGGATGTAGGCAAGCCTTACCTCTATCTCAGGGGATAGAGAGGCCGCTTCCAGTGAGACCCCCAGCTCCTAAACCAAATCTTGGTTCTGGTTATACAAAAACGTTTGACAACTAAAAGTCAATTTTAGTCAATTTTGGTAAATTTGTTGGTTATAATTTACAACCCTTTATATGCTCATGCAACCACCCACATGATTAACCACAAGAAAAACATTTGTTTGCACCCCTTGGATTCACGTCTTATTTTTCGATCACCAATGGATGGTATAAAAATTTTGTACAATAAAAATAAGTTTTCTGTTTTAACCATATTATAAGAATGTGACAAAATATTGCCCATCCTCATTGTAATAATTTAATCCATCAAATATTATGTAAATATACAAGTGGGTTTCTTTTAATGACTACCTACTGCATCAATGGAACCCGCCTCCTAGCTCAGGTGGTTGTCGGCCGGGGGTTTGCCAATGGCCACCCCGGTAAAATTCCCGGCGCTTACGGCTTGTGGGGCGGGCCGTCCCAATGATGGATCGTATCCTACCGAGGCATGGTGCGGTCTTGAGGGCAACCCGGTTTTACCCAGCTGTTACCCCAGCGAGTCTCTCGTGTGGGGGCAATATGGTTTCCGGGCGGAAGTCAGCTTACGCACCGGCCGGGGCCCGATCGAACATCGGGTCCGGAAGTGCGGAGTTGACGGGGGAATGTCTTTGACATGACCCCGGAGCCCAATAGGTCTTGTACATAGAAAGTCTCCTTCCAAAAAAAAAAAAAAAAAACCTACTGCATCAATGGATACCAGCAGCCAGAACATGCACAATAATAGAAAAAAAAAAGTAGTTTGACCATAACAATTTGTAGAAATAACTACAAACAATGATTGCAGTCGTAATTTAGTTTAATTTTAGAGTTAAATGCTTGGTTGGTCCCTGTGGTTTTCAAAAATTGCAGACTTGGTCCCAATGGTTTACTAATTACACGCGTGGTCCCTGTGGTTTTCAAAAATGCACTCGGTTGGTCCCTAGCCCTAACATCAGTTAGATTTCTCAGTTAACTCTTTGTGAAATGACTATATTACCCTTGAACAATTAAAAAAAATAAAAAAATATATAAAGAAGACTCCTCTTCTTCATCAGACCAATGATCCCATCTCCTGTTCTTCCCTCTCTCTCTCTAAAACCCACCAGCCACCATCTCCACCTTCAATCCACCACCACCACCACCACCTCCACATCCACCGTCACCTTCAACCCTAATTGCTGAATCGTACCTTCAACCCTAATCCCATCCCCTGGTGGTTTCCTCCCTTCTCTCTCTAAAAACCCACCACCAGACACAATATTGGCACAAAAGTTTCAATCAAACCTCCACCACCAGAATTTGACTTCAGGACCCAAATATTAACCGGATCTCGAGCCCTAATTGCTGAATCGCACTCGGAACCGTTTCCGTCAAAGTTTTCGTCGCTTAAATTCCTTGGCACCCTTATCATTTCCGGTGCGAATTTGACTGGAAACATACCGGATGAGATTGGTAACTGTTCAAGGTTGAAAAATCTTGTTTTGTTTGATAATTTTTTAACTGGAAGTGTTCCTGTTGAGCTGGGAAATTTGCAGATGTTGGAGGTTATTAGGGTTGGTGGGAATAAAGATTTGTCTGGGAAGATCCCTTTGGAGTTGGGTAACTGTAAAAGTTTACAAATTTTGGGTCTTGTAGTTACTAAGGTTTCTGGGTCAATTCCTGTATCTTTGGGTGGGTTAACAAAGCTTCAAACTTTATCTGTTTATACAACTTTGCTTACTGGTGAAATCCCTAAGGAGATTGGGAACTGTTCTGAGCTTACTGATTTGTATTTGTATGAGAATGATCTGTCGGGTTCGATTCCGTCTGAGTTAGGTAATCTTCAGAAGTTGGAGAAGATGTTGTTGTGGCAGAACAATCTTGTGGGATCAATTCCATCAGAGATTGGTAACTGTAAAAGTTTGAAAACTATTGATCTTTCTTTAAACTTTTTATCCGGTGAAATCCCGTCTTCGTTTGGGAATCTGGTTGATCTTCAAGAGTTGATGTTGAGTAACAACAATCTGTCAGGGTCAATCCCGCCCGTTCTTTCGAATTGTAGTAGTTTGATCCAGTTGCAGCTCGATGATCTTAACCGGTGGTGTAAATGTAACCGGAAGAGTGGAGCTGTTTCGCCCGGAGTTACGATCGGAAGCTGAGTCTGTAACAGATTGCAGCGCTCGGACTTACGATTGGGGTGGTCTCCGGTGGAGGGATGGTCGCCGGTGGAAACGAAGGGGTTGGGATGGGAAGCGGGTGGAGGGGCAGATGATGAAGAAGATGATGGGGTGGGCCCTTTGTTTTATTTTTTCCTTTTTAATTGCTTTATTTTAATCTCATGGGTAATTTGGTCATTTAACATGGACTTAACTGAGAAATCTTACTGATGTTAGGGCTAGGGACCAACCGAGTGCATTTTTGAAAACCACAGGGACCACGCGTGTAATTAGTAAACCATTGGGACCAAGTCTGCAATTTTTGAAAACCTCAGGGACCAACCAAGCATTTAACTCTTAATTTTATATTAACGTAATTATATGGTGATTTTTGTGAATGTAGAATTGCTATTAATTTTATTATAAGTGCTAAGTATGTTTTATTTGTTGTTTTACCGTCCGTTTTAAACCAGGATAAAAAGTTTCAAGTTTTATCCTGGTTTTACCGTCTTATTTTCTTAAGGGTCCTACTACATATACACCAGGTGATGTTATCATATGGGCAGTGTGTAAGGGTAAAAATGTCTCTATTCATGATGATATTCATGCCATAATTAAGACAAAGAACCCCCAATACACAACAGGTGGAAAGTTATAATTGGTCCCTCACTCATCCTGTGATATGGAATACATGCTTGTGATTATTATATCACCCTACAAAAAGTAACTTGGGGTACCTTAGGTTAACTTAATAGTTGTGTCTCTTCACATCACACCTTTAAATAATACACATGCATTAATACACAAACCATATATTAAACACATGTTATGCAACCCAAACCAACATGTCCCAATATACACACCCCTTTAATAAATTATATATTATACCCTTATACAATTAGTAACTTGGGTTATGTCTCATTTGTTTAAAAGTCACATCATTTAATTCATTTTACTCACACATTTTCATTTTACTCACACCCTACAAAATTTTATTCATTATATTACTATTATACTATCTATAAATACAATTCACAACTTAGGGTGCCTTTAAAAGTTGCGTCATTTCGAAACAATTACCAACTTAAGGTTGGTACCCATTCGTTTAAAAGTCACGTCGTTTAGAAATAATTACCTTGAGGGTTGTACCCGTTCGTTTAAAAGTCGCCTCTCTAATCAAACACTCTTCACAACTCTCATATTGTTTCATTTATGGACACGTTGGTACCTTTTATAACCAATTTACTTGAAGATTTGAAAAGGTGTGATGTTCCATACACACAATTATTCAACCGTCATGTTTTTAATCCATTTAACATTTTTGGCCATTTACTTAACCCACAATTATTTTACCACATCATATTTACATCAGAGTATCACACCCATCTCTAATAACAATTCAGCACCCACCATCTTCTTTTCTTTACCAACGCGCCGTGTTTCGATCTTCACCATCACCATTATCATGTAAGCATTCTTTATCATTCATGCCTGTTGATGCAACAAATAATAGACCAAAGATAGTAGCTGGGCCGGTTAGGCAAAAGGGTTGAAGGGTTCAACTTTTCCTAACGCATGTCGTGGGGTCCCCCCACGTTTGCAAGACGTGGAAGGAGGTTCACTAGTTTATTTTTGTTATTTGCTAAAGGTCCTCCTCTGAATCGTATTCAGATTCGGATGAAAGAGCAAACAGAATGTGTGTGTTGGATGTGAAAGGGAATGACTCGCATGAAGCAAGTACTCGAAGTGAATGACCAGAGATTTCAGGAATCAGGCTGGCCAGGAATGTCCTCTGAAGTAAATGAAGTGTCAAATATATAGGAGAAGACATCTCCCAAAGAAGAATGCTTTTGACTAGTGACCTTGCTTGCAGTGAGGGGCTTGCCCTTTCGGGGGTTGAAGCCTTTTGAGCCCTGGATAATAGCGTGTGCTCTGCAGACTTGCATTGCTTTTGCGGCTGGTGGGTTGGTGAAGCAATCCCGGGATGTGACTGGTTACTGTTTCCGTATTGCTTTTCCCCACCTCACAGCTTTTTAACCTTCGAACCATTTAACCTTTCGAGCGTGTGTGTACTTAAATCATTTTATTTGATCTTGGGCTACCCCCGTCACCAGCCCCCCAAGTCAGAGGTTTTTTGGGGAATGAGCTCAAAGACTTCTGACTTTTATACATGTATTTTATTGATTGAAGGTTTCAAGGGTTCAATGCTTGAAGGCTTAAAAGGTTGTAGGCAGTTAATATTTGAATTTTAAATAACTGACAACCGATTTGATTGATGTGTGTCAGTTCATAGGGCGGCGGTTTTTGCAGAAGTTACTGTTTGCAATTATCACCCCTATTTTAGGTTATTTTCTTTTATATTTACATTTTTTCATTCATTTTCCACATAATTCCATCAAGTTCCTTCCCTGGAATTTCTTTCCTCTTCTCCAAGGTTAGTTTCGGTTTCCTTTGTATTTTCCTTACATTCTTCGTATTTTCTTGCAAAAATGGGTGCTCGTAAGGATTTAGCAAAGTCCTTTTCCCGATTAACACAAGAAGAGGTAGACTCATTTTGTGTGGAATATGGTATTGGTAAAATGTTTAAACCGACCGCTCCTGCTTGTGATGTTTCTATTGATAAACCAACCCCTGGTTCGATTGCTCTGTATTGCCGTCATTTTGAGTTTTCGAACCTTCGCTATCCCTTTTCTCTCTTTGTTTTGAATCTATTGCAATATTATCGAGTTTCTTTTGGGCAAGTTCATCCGAAGGGCATGGCTAGGGTTTCGCACTTTGAGGTTTTGTGCCGTGCCCTTGGATATGATCCTTCCTTGTTGCTCTTTCGCCGGTTTTTTCGTTTGGCTAAAAATGGTGATTGGTTCACCTTTGAAACATCCAAGGTTGATTCTTGCCTTATTTCGTCTATGGTTACAACACTTGGTACTTGGAAGGACCGCTTTTTCTGGGTTTATGATTCTATTGTTCCATTTAAAATGGTGTGGAGGCACCCGGATGCCGTTCTCAATGAACCGAAGCCCCCTGAATCTGAGTTAAATGATGTTTTTCTCAAAGCCATCCGGGAGTGCCCTTCGAGGGTTCGTCCCTTTCCTGAACATTTGCTAGTTCTTTTAGGGGTTAGTAAATTGTGGGAAAATGCTGATCGGGATCCGGTTCTAATGAGGAGTGGCACGGGTATGCGTTTTCCTTTTTTGCCCTCTTTGCATTTTTATTGACTTATGCCTTATGTTTTTTGTTTTTGTTTTGTTATATGCGGTCATGTCTGCCTTGGATTTCATTAAGAGTGACGACACTTCTGATGTTGTGTTTGGGGATGTCCCATCTGTTCCTGGTGAAAATGTTGTGGTTAGGACTGCTGATCAAAGGTTTGAGGGCTCGGGTTATATTAGTACTTCCAATGTCAAAGGCTTTTCTAAGTCTCATGCTCCCAAGTCTTCAACCCGTCGATCTACTCGCCGTTTGTTGAAGGCTAGTCCTCAATCCACTTCTACTGAACCAGTGGATTTGAGTGATGATATTGAAGCTTCTGAGGATCAAGGTGTTGAGGCAGGTGCTGAAAAGGAGAAGGAACTGATTGTTCATGGTCAGAAGGCTTCAGCCAAAAAGGTTATTGCTGCCCCTGTTCAGGGTTCTTCAAGCAGGGACGTTGAAGGGTTGGATCCGGATGAAGTTTATGTGCCTGGTTGGTCGGTGAAGAATGATGACAGCTTCAAAGATGCTGCCGTTTGTGAAGATGCTCTAAGTCACGTTGCTCATCCTTCAGTCCACAATACTATTGCTGGGATGGATGACGACTTGATGTTATCCCGCATGATTTTGAGCACTTGCAATCTTGCTGCTATGCTTCCTCAAGGGGTTGCTCGTTTTCGTAAAAGGATGCAGGAATACGAAGATTTCTCTAAGAAGAAAGAGAAAATGAAATCTTCAATGGCAATGATGAAGAAGGAGATAGCCGGGTTTACTGAGAAAGAAGCAACGTGGGACAAGAAGGTTAGTGAACTGACTAAAGTGCATGAAGTTGAGATGAGTGATTTGAAGAAGAGCCTTGAGGCTGATCGGTTGAAGCTTAAGGCTGACAGGGAAACTTTATTTGTTCAACAACGGGCTTTTGATGAGGAAAAGGAGGGGTTGAAAGCTTCAGTTGCTCGATCTACCATCGATAATCAGTGGTTAATTGAGCAGGGTTTCCAACAGGTTGTTACTTACCTTCTACACTCCAAGGAGTTCAACTCTGCCCTTGGTGAAGTTTATACTAAGTTGCTCAACCTGGGGAAACACCAAGGCCTCATCGCTGGTTATAAGCTTCATGAATCCGGCCATCCTTTGGAACAGTCTCCCTTGTTTCATCCCGAGGCTTTCGATATTTTCAAAGGCTCCGTTGAACAAATGGAGAGGCTGACTTACCCTTACATTCATCAAGTTTCTGCTTGTTTTGGTAAGCCTCTTACTGTGTTGCAGGATTTAAAACCGGAGGGCCTTAATGAAAAGGTCTGTGCTGAGATCTTGGGTTCTCTTTCAAGGAAGAGATCCTACTCGGGAGATAGTGATGACACCCTTTCAGGTCAACTGGATGCTCCAAAGGATGCAAGCTTGGAGGCTTCAGCGGTAGGTGGTGATGGAGGGGTGAAGGCTAAGAAGCTGAAGAAAGCAAAGAAGGTCAAAGGTGAAGGTTCCGGGGTTTCCAAGTCCTCTGTTGACGCTTAATTCGTAGCTTTCTTAGCACTAAAAGACAATTTGTGGTTTGTAATGTTAACTTTGAATAATATTAGGTTTCTAGGAACCCTTAAGGTTCCTGTTGGTTGTGTTTTAGGCCTGTATGGCCGTTTGAACAATATCTAAACTTGCAAGTCACTAGGACTTGCCTTAACTCGTTTTTGAAAGTCTTTTAGGGCTTTCTTTGATATTATATGATGTTTAACTATTTTCTTTGTGTTATGTTTTTATACTTGTGCCTATTTTGTTAAGGCAGTTTGGTTGGCTTTAACCCTTCAAGCTTTTTGGCTATCCGTAGGTAGGTTGAAGCCTTTGAGGTTTCGAGTTGTCACGTAGGTGGCTTGAAGCCTTGAAGGCTTCTTGATTTGGTTCGTATTTTTCGTTTGAGTTATATTATTCTTCAGATTATTTTTGTTTTCTTGTAACTTTGTCTTTGTCGAGTTTGTGTTGCCTTTATGTTTTTTATACCTTAAAGGGTTCAGTGCTGCAGTCACTTAGCCTTGGTATTTTTAACAAGAAGACATAGCACCTATCCTTTTTATCATTTCTTTGTTTTTCATTTGACTTCATAAGCCTGTTTGTTGGTTATATTTCTAAGGCTTAAGGAACATTTGGTGTAGACTGTTCAGGCCCGTCTATGAGACAATTTTGTTTTTACTTAATAAGTCTCATGGAGTTGTATTGATTTAGGAACTCACCCCTTATATAGGTTCATTCAACCCTTGAACCTATTGAGCGATGTGGCCTGGGAGCTCATCCCCTTACATGGCCCTTGCCATGGAGTTTTTTGCTAGGGTCTCAACCTGATCTTAGGATAGAAAGACAAGTTTGATAAAACAACTTCATTCATCCAAGCAATACTTGTTTTTTACAAAAGGTATTCATAGTGTTGTTCTCGAAATACATTTTGATACAAACCAATCTTTTCTGTCTAAACATGGAACCTTTTCAGGGTTTTGCCATTCCAATGCCTTGGAAGCCTTTTGCCTTCTGAATCTGCTAGCTTGTAGGATCCACCCTTGTGTGCTTCGAGGATGGCATATGGACCCTCCCATTTTGGGCCAAGCTTTCCTTGATTTTCTTTTTTGCTAGCTTCATTGTTTCTGAGGACCAGGTCCCCTGGCTTGAAACGTTCGCTCTTGACTTTCTTGTTGTAGTAGGCTTCCATTTGTTGCTTGTATTTGGCCTCTTGAATTGCAGCTTGATCTCGTGCTTCCTCTAGGAGTTGTAAATTCAACATGGTCTCTTTTTGGTTTGTTTCGGGATCCATGTTGACGATTCGTTGGGTTACAACTCCTATCTCGGTGGGGATCACAGCCTCGGATCCAAATACCAAGCTATAGGGTGTTTTCTTATGGCTTGTTTTTTCGGTCGTTCTTATTGCCTATAGAACACTAGGCAATTCTTCAAGCCAGTTGCTTTCATATCTTCCCAATCTTGTCTTGATGCCTTCCACTATGCTTCAATTCGTCCTTTCAACCTGACCGTTTGATTGCGGGTAAGCCACTGAGCTGAAAACCTGGTTGATTCTGTATTCTTTGCACCAAACGCTGAAAGGCTTCTCAACAAATTGCTTTCCATTGTCAGTGACAATTACTCCCGGCAATCCATAACGGCAAATAATGTTCTCCCAAACAAAGTCGATGACCTGTTTGCCCGTGATCTTTGCAAGTGGTTTAACCTCGGGCCACTTGGTGAAATAATCTATTGCCACCAGCAAGAATTTTACTCCTCCTTTGCTTGGGGGAAATGGACCAACAATGTCCATTCCCCATTTATGGAATGGCCATGCCGAGGTTATTGGGACAAGGTCATGCTTGGGATTTTTTTGGATTGGTGCATGAATCTGGCAAGCATCACATTTCCTCAATTGTTCCGTGGTATCACGATGCATTAAGGGCCAGAAATACCCAAGGTTCATGAGTTTTGCAACCACCGACCTAGCTCCAAAATGAGCTCCGCATATGCCTTCGTGAATCTCTTTGATCAAATACTTACTTTGCTCAGGACCAACACATCTTAGCAAGGGAGCAAGGTAACCCTTTTTGTAAAGGGCTTCTCCTTGTAGTACGTATTGCCTTGACTTGATTTTAACCCTTTTAGCTTCTACTTGATCATTGGGTAGTTCACCATTTTTAAGGAACTTTTTGATGGGAGTCATCCAGTTTGGATCTTCCTCGGTGACTACGTCTTGAACTTCCAATTCATCGATTGATGGAGCCTTCAACACTTCAACCAACACCTTCTTGGTAAGGTGGGCAAAAGTGAGAGATGCAAGCTTACTTAGGGCGTCAGCCTTTTTGTTTTGAGATCGGGGAATCTGTTTGATGTTGCATGCTTGGAAAGTACTCATCAGCTCCTTGGATTTTTCTTTGTATTTTTTCATGTTGGGCTCTTTAGCAATGTAGCTATCATTTACTTGGCTCGAGACCAGCAGCGAATCTGTGAACACTTCAAGCTTTTCAACCTTCATTTCTTTAGCCAGCCTTAAGCCAGCGATTAGTGCCTCGTATTCAGCCTCGTTGTTGGTGGTCTGAAAATCAAAACGGAGAGCATACGTGAATTCCAACCCTTCTGGCTTGATCAAAATGAGACCTGCCCCTGACCCTTCAACGCTTGAAGCCCCATCGGTGAAAAGCTTCCAGGCTTCAAGGTCTGAAGGTTCAGTGGTGGTGGAGTTCACTTCGGTGACTGTTTGTTCTGGGACTTCTACAATGAAATCAGCCAAGACTTGGGCTTTAATAGCTTTTCTTGGAACGTAGGTGAGGTTGTGTTCCCCTAGTTCCACTGCCCACCTGGCTAGTCGCCCCGAGTTTTCTGGTTTTTCAAGCACACTCTTAATAGGTTGGTCGGTGACTACTTGTATAGGGTGTGCTTGGAAATACCTTCGAAGCCTTCTAGCTGTTTGAACTAGGGCTAGTGCAATTTTTTCAAGGGGTGGATATTTGGTTTCAGCCAATTTTAAAGTTTTGCTGAAGAAGTAAACGGGTACCTGGGCCTTTTCTCTCTCGATGGTGAGGACCGCGCTTATAGCTTCCTTAGCAACTGAAAGGTACACTGATATTAACTCCCCCGTTTTTGGAGCTGCAATGTCAGGTAAGGAAGCAAGATGTTGTTTCATCTGGTTGAAGGCTTCTTCAGCCTCATCAGTCCATTTGAAGTTTTTCTTATCAGAGAAATTCTTGAGCGTTTTGTAGAAGGGCAGAGATCTTTCAGCCAACTTCGAGGTAAAACGTTTCAAGGCTGCAAGCTTCCCGTTTAAGCTTTCAACCTCCTTCTTGGTTTTTGGTGGTTTGGTTTCAAGAACAGCTTTCACCTTATTCGGGTTAGCCTTGATGCTTTGTTTCCCAACAATATGACCCAAGAACTTTCCTTCTTCGAACCCGAATGAACATTTTTCAGGGTTGAGCTTCATGTTAACCTTACTGAGGTTCTTGAAAGTTTCTTGAATGTCGTCGAGCATTTGATACTCCGTCTTGCTTTTGATCGCCAAGTCATCTACATATGCCTCCATGTTTTTACCAATTTGGCTTGCAAAGGCTTTGTCCACTAGACGTTGGTAAGTTGCTCCAGCATTTTTGAGACCAAAAGGCATCTTTTGGTAACAAAAGATTCCTTTATCAGTGTGGAACGTTGTCTTTTCTTCATCATCTTCTTTCATGAGTATTTGATGATACCCCTTGTAAGCATCAAGAAAGCACTTGAAAGGGTAACCAGTGAGTGAGTCAACCTTGAGATCAATTTCCGGTAGTGGATAGCAATCCTTAGGACAAGCCTTGTTAAGGTCCTTGAAATCTATGCACATCCTCCAAGAGTTGTCAGGTTTCTTAACCATGACCGGGTTTGCAACCCATGATTGGTATTTGACTTCTCAGAGAATGCCGACCGACACAAGCTTTTCAACTTCTTGGCAAGTAGCCATGCTTCTCTTAGGTGCTAGACTTCTTTTCTTTTGGACCACGGGATTGACGTCCGGTGGTATTTTTAACTCATGCTCAGCAATGTTCCGAGGGATGCCTGTCATGTCTTCAGGGCACCAAGCGAAGACATCACTGTAATGTTTCAACAGCTTCTCAAGGTATGATAGGGTTTCTTGCGAAAGGCTAGGATTGACTCTTATCTTCTGCTCGGGGTACTTAGGATTTATAGCAAGCCTTTGCCTGTCCTCTTCACTTTTGGAGCTTTCCCCTTCAACCATGTAGGCCTCCTCGGAAGGTTGAAGGGTGGCTATTCCCCTCTCGGTGGGGAACTTGACAGTGCCATGGCCAACCGACACAGCCATGTAAAATGCACACTGTCCCGGTCTCCCAATGATCACGTCATAATTTGAGGGGATATTGATGACCACAAAGGTGAGGGGTCGGATTCTTTCCTTCTGTCCTTCGCTGAAACGAACATCAAGCATCAGTTGCCCTAAAGGCTTGAGAGGGATATCGGCAATAGCTTTTATGGAGGTTCCAGAGGGTTGAAGCCATGAACGTTCTTCATTGCTCAGACGGTTGAAGAACTTCTCAAACATGATTTCAGTGGCAGCACCAGTGTCTATGTAGGCTTTGCTTGTTTGTAATGTTCCCACAGTAGCCTCGACCACAAGAGGGCTTGAAAGAGTGTCTTTTTCCGTTGGGGGGAAGCAAACACACTGAAGCTCCCAAGCTTCCAACCGTTGTCTTTTGTGTAGAACCCTTCCATCAAAATCCACCATATTGACTTCCTAGCCTTTTCCTTCAGCCATTTTGTCCCTTACTCCCTTTACTAAGTGAGCAAGTTCCCCAGACTTGACGGCTTCTTCGATCCTCTTTTTTAAGTTGGAAGCAATCATTGGTATGGTGTCCTTTTTTCTCATGAAATTCACAATATTGTGTGGAGTTTTCATTCTTTCTGCTCTTTGGGAGAGGCCTAGGAGGCCGAAAGTTCTGTTTGACTTCTTCCGTTGCAAGGATTTCTTGAGGAGTTTTTGTGAGGGGTGTGAAACTTATGCCTTTCTCTCTGGCGGGAGGGTTCCAACTTTCAGACCTTCGATGGTCTGAACCCTTTTGGCGCCTGTCATAGGAGTTAAAGTTCCCTCTTTTTCTGGCTGGGTTGTTGCTTCACCAACTGGATCCTCTTTTCCTTTGTTCTTTAATGTCTACTGCCTCCTCTCCCCGGATATGGGCTTCTACCCTTTCGAGAGCTTCCTCCAAGGTCTTGGGCAGGGCTTTGTTGAAATCCCTTGTGAGATATTTTGAGGTGATAGCATTCATAAAACCAGCTACCCTCATTTTCTCATCTGCCCCTACATAGGTGAGACCTTCCTTCTTGTATCGTTCAATGGATTCTCGAAGACTTTCATCGTCACGTTGTTTTATCTGAAAGATCACAGTTGCATCTTTGACATATCGCCTTTGTTGGGAGAAGTTGGCCAAAAAACCCTTGCTAAGGTCATCGAAGCTCCGAATGCTTCGAGCAGGTAAATCATTGAACCAGATCCTGGCTGATCCGACAAGAGTTTGCATGAACATTAGACAACATTCAGCATTTGACCACTTCTCAATCCTTGCCGCACCGGTGAAGATCTGAAGATGATCATCAGGATCTTCAGTCCCATCATATGTTCTGATGTGGGACGGCATCTTGATCTTTGTTTGGAAATCATAATCGGCTATTTGTTGTGAAAAACACGAGAGGTTATTTGGCTTGTAAGGTTTAGCCAAATCTTCTTCAGCTCTTACACCCGTGTTATTGCCATTGCTGCTGTTTCCCTGAGTGGCTAGCACCTGATTAATAAAGTGCTGCCACGGGAAGCTGGCCATCATCTGGGCCATCATCTAGGGCATCATCTGAGATATAGGGTTGAAGCCTTGGAGTCTTCCGGGTGCTGCTGAGGAGCTAACTCCAAAGGGAGTACTCATAACGGCGCTTCATGCCAATGGAAGCACAGATAGAGCTTGTTCCCACGAAGTTGTTGTAGAAGCTGGAAGGCTTGTCCCTGGGGATTGTAGGAGCTGATCTCGGGTCAGCTCATAGCGCAGAGGAGCACCACTTGTGGTTGGCTGAGGCGAGAAGATGGGATGTACTGTGGGATTCGCCATTGTGGATAGATATGGATTAGGGTTTGGAGGATTACTGGGACCAGCCTTATTCCTAGTTGTAAAAGGAGGGATAGGAGGTCCGGGAGACAATGTTGGTTCTGGTTCGTCATAGTCTAGACGAATCCTCACTCCTTTGTCTCTTTCTCTATTCACATATTGGTTGAGGAGAGACCTCAACTAAAGGAAATTGTTGGCAACTCCCTCAGGGGTAAGTTCAACACGTGCTGGGGTGTCAGAAACACCAACATTTGGGGAAGGAACTCCGGATCTGGACGGAGTTGGAGTGTTGAAGGTGAGAAACTCGGGAGTGCTCCCTGGAGTTGAGAAAGAAGTTGGTATAGCCACATGAGCTTGGCTACTACCCGGGGTTGAGGTATGTGGAACCTGATTTACTTCACCCGGGGATCCACCTTCAGACATGGCGGTTTCAAGAGAAAAGAGCTACACTACTAGGTCTTTTTGAGGAGAAATAGCGGCGTAGCCCCACAGTTGGCGCCAACTTGTTGATGCAACAAATAATAGACCAAAGATAGTAGTTGGGCCGGTTAGGCAAAAGGGTTGAAGGGTTCAACTTTGCCTAACGCAGGTCGTGGGGTCCCCCCACCTTTGCAAGACGTGGAAGGAGGTTCACTAGTTTATTTTTGTTATTTGCTGAAGGTCCTCCTCTGAATCGTATTCAGATTCGGATGAAAGAGAAAACAGAATGTGTGTGTTGGATGTGAAAGGGAATGACTCGCATGAAGCAAGTACTCGAAGTGAATGACCAGAGATTTCAGGAATCAGGCTGGCCAGGAATGTCCTCTGAAGTAAATGAAGTGTCAAATATATAGGAGAAGACATCTCCCAAAGAAGAATGCTTTTGACTAGTGACCTTGCTTGCAGTGAGGGGCTTGCCCTTTCGGGGGTTGAAGCCTTTTGACCCCTGGATAATAGCGTGTGCTCTGCAGACCTGCATTGCTTTTGCGGCTGGTGGGTTGGTGAAGCAATCCCGGGATGTGACTGGTTACTGTTTCCGTATAGCTTTTCCCCACCTCACAGCTTTTTAACCTTCGAACCATTTAACCTTTCGAGCGTGTGTGTACTTAAATCATTTTGTTTGATCTTGGGCTACCCCCGTCATCAATGCCTTTGTAAACTTCTCTTAACGAATCGCCAATTAACGCCTCTTTATGTATCGTTTTCCTTCATAGTGTCCATTATATATTTGGTGTAATATGTACTTCCATGAAACGATTGTAAACAATTTGAAATCGAAGATACAAACTGAATTTATAGAGTATAAGTATTAATTGATGTTCTAACTTGCTATAGTTTGGTACGTATTTATACATGTTCATGGAGTTGATCTGTAATGTGAAATTACAAAGTGTATGAAATCAAATTGACATACCTTTTTGCCAACAATCGATTTCCAGCCAGCACACCAAAATTGATGACGAATTGATAGGACAACATGGAAGACGTGTATTACAAAGCGATCGGATTGCTATAAAGTCGTTTCGTTGTTTTACAAATCAATGGAACACGTATTATAGGGCGATTAAAACTATTTGATTTCTAGAATGGATATACGATAAACATTCTATATTGAATAACAATATATTGGATTTGATTGATACAGTTTATTATTGTTTTTGAACAATCGATATCTCATATATACGGAGTTGAATGAACCGGGTTGATTGATCAATTTTCAATACTTTTCAATAAAAACTAAAGAACATAGTATCACAAGGATTCTGTGACGGGATGAATTGGAACTAAAATCAAACTCATGTTGAATTTTTTTTAATCCTTTTCAATTTATTTTCCAAAACAAAAAATAAGGAAAAGTTAAACTTTGAATTTTTTTTTTATCCTTTTCAATATATTTTCCATTTTTTAAACGCAGGTTTTTATTAGTATTTTAAAATCACAAAAGTCTCCTTCCTTTTGAATGCATTAGACTATATAATTTGAGTATTAAGTGGTCAGCAACAAAGATTGAAAATTTGAGTTAGGTTGTTGATATTTTGGGAGATGGGTCCCTCCATTCTGAATATACATCTTACAAATTACAACAAAATAAATGTTGCAGGGAATCTATAACCATGACATCCTTAACGATCTTCTTCGTGGTGAGTTGAATTGTAAGGAGTACAATAAATACACACCACCTATTTGATAAAAAGTATGTGTCAGCTTTTACCTTATTTTCTATAGCAATGGTGTAATTTGAATTATTGGGTACTGTAGATGAATACTCAAGTTATGAAAAACATAGAGATACGAAATTAAGAATGAAACGGGAATTGTTGTTGCAATACTTATACACTTAATCATAACCACCTAAAAATGGTTGTTGATAAGTTGTTAAGAGACTTAAAAGGAGTATAATAACTGATGCATGTTTGTAGCTCTTAAGTCTTAACACATCTGTTCGTGATGATTTATATTATTTCAGTAGACATATGATATTTTAACCACAGCGGATTCGAAGTCTATATGGTTTAAAAAATATATATTTTCGTACACTTTGACCCATATTGTGACATATGTGCTTGTAATCATTGTATAAACATTAATCAGTTCATTTATCAATAAAACAATGTGATTTGATCCCAATATTTGTTTGCTTATGTTTGACATTTTGCACGTTTCGATTTTTGTTCAATTTCAAACTCTATATCGCTTTCTGGAAAGTTATACGCAAACTGATGCATAAACATAATCAGTTTAACGCGAGAAACACTCCAGAACATCAATATATGCTTAACATACCATAAATAACCTTTACCTAACTTAGAAATAAGTTTTGAAGGCTTCGGTATGGCAAAATCAAGTTTATTCACTTACATGGACTATTTTCGACAAACTGCGAAAGTATGTCGATTAGTACTGTAACGGACATTCCGGAACATGACCATAAGTTAAATATACCATGAATATCCTTTACATAGCTTAGAAATAGGATTTGAGGGGTTTGGTGTGCGAAAATAAACTTTTGGGTCAATCAGGGACTAAAAGCGTCAAAAAGTGCATAAGTTTGCATTTTCACGCATATCTTACGTTCTGAATATATCCGGACATCCAAAAATTTATGTAATCATTAAAATATTTTATTTTAGTGATTGGCTTGGTAAAATTCCATTCGTCGCGTAATTTGGATCGTTATTCGCGTCCGTTCGTGTTTCGTCGTATTTAACCGAACAACGCAACCGTACGACCAAACAAACCGACATCCGAGATGTTTTTGAGCATATTTTAAGTTTCCTATACTTTAACTTCATTTTAGAGCCTTGAAATGGGATTAACGGGGCTTAAACGTGCCAAAAATGCATCGAAAACCAAGTTTTACACATGCAGGGACCTAAACTGTAAATCTGCCAAACTTGGCTTACACTTGGCGCGTAAGCTGAAGCCTCTACTTACGCGGGGCGAGAGAGAACATCAGATCAGCAGAAAATCTGTTCCAGCTTGTTCCAGCTGTTCCCCATGTTTGCAAATGGTTTTAAACAGTCTATGGGCTTGTTTAGGGGCGCCCATGGTATTCTAAAACAGGGGGTACACTTGTAAGGCCAAGATCGAAGCTCGTTTATCGATGAACGATCCTAACGGTGGCCTGAAAACTATATAAACTCCCATGTTTTCATTCCAAGCTCACACTTGATCTGATCATATTCTCTAAGTTGGAGTTTATACACTTCATACCTGGGAATTTTCAGATCAAATCCTCATCGCTTGGACCTCTTGTAAGCTTCCTTCGTTCTTTTACGCGTTTTTAAGCGTGAAAGTCAAACAGTGTTTAACTTTCAGCTTTGACCAGTTTATGGTCAACACGAAGTTCGTTTGAACTTCACAACGTGAGCGTAATCACGATGGTCATAGTCCTTTGTGACTATACCTACTGATTACCACGTTATTTAGGCATAGTGACGAGTCATAGTTTCGGTCAGAATACGCGTTTATGCGTATTTTGCAACCAAACTATTCTTAGGTATCAAAACCCTTTGTTTTGATATCAAACTTGTTTTCTAACTTCGTTAAACATGTCTTAACATGTTTAACTCGTCACTTTAGGTTTAGTGCTTATATAGGGTCATAAGATAAGCGGTCTAAACAACCGCTTAGACTTTCGAACCCGACCCGTTTGGTCGATCATTAGGATCCGACCAAACACATTTCGTGACCATAGTTGTATAGGGAATAACCTTCCGAGGTTATACCTTATGGTCACTACGTTTAGTTAGTTGTATGATAGGTAGTTTATATGCCTTAGGAAAATGCCCAAAATGCCCTTTTTGTGCATAAATTCATTTTATGCATATGTAACCTAAATTTTGACATCTAAACTAATTAGGCAACATTTTTAGACATGTTAAGGCATATAATACTTGTCATAGGACTAGTTAGGCGGTCCGAACGCGTTTTACACGAACGACGCGTTAAAGTAGCGTAAGCTACCTAAACGGGTCGTAACGGGTCATAAGCACTTAGGTTAGGTTTCGTTTTAGAATGTAGGCTTTGTTAAACCATATCATATGAGTTCCAATACTCATTTGGTTTACGAAACCTCATCCTATCCGATCTTCCGATTTTGGTCCAGTTTATTAACGTAGTTACCTATATTAGGTGCCGATTGATTCCGTGATCTTTCTAACATTGCTTGGTTGTTATCCAAAGACTATTGAGCAATCTCAAGTGAGTACATAGTCCCCTCTTTTACTGTTTTCAAACTGTTTTGGGGTGGAACACATGTGCCTACTTGTTACTTTCGTACTTTTCATGATTTTATAACTCATACTTGCTATGTTCGTTAGTACACGTATAGTACATGATTTTATCCGTGTTTTTGCTATGTATACTCATTCATTGCATTCTTAGTACATTGTTTTACATCACATTTCATGCTATGTATGTTCAATTATTGCATACTTAGTACATTGTTTTACATCACAAGTCATGCTATGTATGTTCATTTATTGCATACTTAGTACATTGTTTTACATCACATTTCATGCTATGTATGTTCATTTATTGCATACTCAGTACATTGTTTTACATCATATTTCATGCTATGTATGTTCATTTATTGCATACTTAGTACATTGTTTTACATCACATGCTTACATTTTGGTATGACATTTGGTTTGTTTAAATGGGACAAAAATACATTCATTAACATTGATCACGCCGCTTGGTAGTAAGTAATGGTACCATAGGAATTGACAACTCCCGTTCCTGAAATCCTAGGTTTGTTTGGGTGAAGGAATGACTGAATCCAATATACATAATTCAGATAAACCTTTAATTTGTTTAAGGGTTTGTCGCCACAGTCGCAAGGCTTGAATGTATGCATTAGAACAATACCGCATAGATGTTTGTATCAGTAAGGCATGCATTTGTTTTACAAAACATAACTCTTGATTTATTCAAATACTTTGTTTTGTGCATTTTTACATATGGTTTAAGTAGTCACTTTTTACTTGTCATACATGACATTTGTTTACACATTACATGATTTACATTTGACAATAGACATGGTTTACACATTTCATGATTTACATTTGACATTAGACATGGTTTACACATTACATGATTTACATTTGACAATAGACTTGGTTTATACATAAACATTTGACAATTGGTTTAAACAATACATTTTTGGTGGTTTGTTTGGGTAAGTGATTTAAATAACGAGGCATGTGTAATATGATAAAAGCATGGTGGATACGCCGCTGGTACTTCCTATATATAAGTGCTTTTATGATATTACATATCGTAGCGTTATTTAAACCATTTCAATTTAGACATATTACAATTTCACACAAATAACATACTTTCACTAAACATTGTTTTACAAACAACATATTTTATACAAACTCATTTTACTCGGTTATTCATTTAACCTTACATTATTCTTTTATATATATCATCTGATTTCATTATCGCTTTTCAAATGACTTATAAAAGAAAACATTTTCTAAGGTTCATGACTAACTTTTGTTAAACATTTCTTTCAAACTACAAGCCATGAATCCTAAATCAATTAAACCTATGTATCTCACAGGCATTTTTATGCTGACGTACCTATTTTCACATGTGTTTTCAGGAGCTGGTGCTTAGGAATGATCAAGTTACACTTAGGCGGACTTGTGCCTTAGTGACATAAAAATGAAGTTAGAATAGTTTAACTTGGTTATGTACTCTTTGTTTCTTCTGTTTTAAGACAATGTAACCCCTTTGTTTTTAAATAAAACAAAACCTTAATTACCATGGTTATGAAACAATAATTCTGTTGCTACACTCCCCGACGTTTCCGTCGCGATTTGTTGTTTTACGCGGACGGGGTGTGACACATATGATAGTGTTTTGCTTTATAATTAAATATGAAACATAATACAAAATGACTTATTCATAAGTAAAACAGATGCAAAAATGACCAAGACTAATATTTAACTCACAAGTTCATGTCATGTGTGTCATCATAACATTGTTGGATATTATGTCCGGTTCGATAAGTCAACGCTGCTGACCGGGTCTTGACCTGTAAGAGTTACACTGTAACACCCCGTGTTTCAGAAGTCAAAGTCAGGTCAAAGTCAACGATCGATCGCGCGACTTGACTTATAGTGAATTTCTTTTTTTGTGTTTAATTTAGTTGTATTATGTGGAGTAATTATCAATAATCGCAGTAATCGACATATGTTTATCGCTATTAATCGACTTACGACTGTGAACTATAGGAAGTAACAATGCGATAAAGTTAACTAAACTATCTAATGCTAATCAAATCGACATCGAATCACAATACGAATCGCAACTCGAATTATGCGTTCTAGATATTGTTTACGTGTGTGTGCTACTTATGTGTTACTTGTGCATGTGTATTTATGTTTTGTGGTAATCAATAGAAACACAAATCGCAACTCAATCGAATCGTAAGCTAATCAAACACGCGAAACGCAATTTAATTATAGAGATTGTATGTTAGATATAGTAGTTGGGATTAAAAGTAATTTGATAAGCAACTCTATCGCATCACTCGCTCGAATCGCATCGCAATGCGCTACACGCGAATCAAAACGACAAACTCCTCGCGCCAAGCACTCAAACCAGGTGACCAGCTGGCCGAGGTGCCACCCGATCGAGGTGCCACTCGACCGAGCTGCCACCCGGTCGAGTTGTCGCTCGACCGACCAGCCCACTTCTCCTCTCACCAGCCTATAAATACCCCCCTTATTTCCATTTTGGGAAAGTGACAGCACCCTCTTCCTCTCCATTCGTTCCAGCCATCATTTCCTCAGATTTCTCGCAATTCTTGTAAGTTCCCAACCTAAATGTTGTACTTTCTTGATCTACACGCACTCCTACACCTTTCTATCTTTTGAATCCTAACTTTTTACCGTGAAATCACTAGATTTGAGGTGTTCTAGGATGATGTCAGCATGGTGTTCTTATGAACTTCATGTTTTGGCCTCAATCCACCAAGAACAACTTGAATCTGAACGATTTCCACATGAATAAACAAAGATCTTGCATAAATCTGAACATATTCACGGTGAAAGGGATTGAAAGATGGTTTTTAAATTTTCTTTCAACTCTTTTACACTCAATGCACTCAAACCCGACGGAATCGGAGCTAATACTGATCATCTACTCGTTTTTAGAGATGTATTAGTTCTAGATTTGAATTCCATCCGCGAGACAACTGATTTCGGGTTAAACATGAAACACCGTCTCGAACAGTTAACTGACCGGGCTAGGGTGATCCCTGTCCGACCAGGTTACTAAGTCTTGATGAGGGTTCTGTTGTCTAGCACGTTATCAAATCATCTCAAGAAAACGACAAACTATCAAAGCAACTAAGGAAGAAGACGACCAGGTCATCTTGGACGGACTACCGTCCGGTCGGATTGCCGTCCGATCGGATAGCTACCAGACTGGACTGCCCCCCGGTCGGACTACACCTTGGGACCCACACTCAACTTTTATTTTCAAACTTTTGAGGATTGAACATCGAACGAGATGCTGCCCGATCGGATTACCACCCGATCGGATTACTACTCGACCATGTGATGTTCTGACTTCAACACTTAAACAATTTTCAACATGTTCAATAACAGGGTTGCCACCCGATCGGATGGACATCTGATCGAGTGACCGTCCAGCTGTGAACTTGTTCTCACTGAGAAAAATCGCCAATCGGATCCCCGTTCGTTCGAACGACCGTTCGACCGACCGACCTGAAGGGTAGAGATACTTCTCTGTTTTCAAAATACCACAACGAAAACTTCAAAAGTCAAACCATCATACACAAACACATCTATGCCAATAATGTCAGCCGACCAAGTGGCCGTCCGAACGGACAACCACCCGGACGGACTGACATCCGAACAAGTGGCTGACCGGCCGGATTGCCATCCGACCGGATCACCATTCTACACTTGGTACTTTTCTTGTTTTACGCGCCGCTTATCGTTATGCTACCGTTAACTGTTCAGGCTAATCTCGCTCTAAGCACTCCCTTCAATCCATCAACGGTGTGAGTATACTCGAACCCTTTTTGCTTTGTGCACTTTTGGGTGTTACATACGTTACTTATTCTAAATCACATCGAACACACTACTCAATACTTTAAACGCTAACCGTTATTGCATGTTATACGTGGCTTAATGAATGCTTGTTTGTTATGTTTACACATGGAATGGTGTCCACCTGCCTTAGCAACGATAGTACTATAGTTTAGACTCAGCACCTGTTCGAAAGGGTTGTTAAGGACAATTACTTGCATGGATTACAGTGGTAATCATGTATTGCGAACTGCCTCGGGCAGTCAACCCGCAGTCATTGGTATCGATAGGTTCATGTCGATAACTAACGTGCTTCATTTCACTCTGTGTACGTGCTGGTTATGCGTAAACGAATTCGAACTTTGTTATATCTATCAAACTTGTATGCTCACCTTTACACTATGTGTATTGACTTTTACTTTAACGTATATGGCAGGTGCTTAAGTTGTTTATATGCTTAGCTTGCTGTGAAATTGAGTCGAGGAAAGGTCTAGGACGCCCTGTTTACTGGTGTTGAAATTAAGGCTAGGGATGAGTCCTAGAAACCAATAAACAATTATTCTATTTGTAAATCTGAGTTGTCAGAACAGAACTACTTGACTAGATTTTGTCTGTAATAATTATGTTACTTCTTATGTCATGGTATGGGACGTAATGCTTTAAATAATTGGTAATTATAATTGTTATGGAAACTTCTGGACAATCTGTTTCGCTCAGTGCCGCACCCCGATGTTTCCGCCATCGGTTGGGGTGTGACAGATTGGTATCAGAGCCATAACTATAGGGAATTAGGCAAGACTCGACCTAGTCCGGGTCGATGTCTTAGAAATGACCTAGACTATAGTTAAGTACCAACAAACCAACTTGTGCATACCCAGTAGGGGTTTTGTACGAGCCTACCTACTATTACTCGCTATTCTTGCTTACACTGCACTATCACTACATTCGAAATTTCAAAAATGAACAAGTGATCGGGTTGAGGTTAGGTGTGAGAACCGCAAACTCTCGACTAAATCGCTTGTTCAACCCGCATTTTTATCTCAAACGGGATAATTTGCGCTGAACCAAGAGTGAAATTCGTAATTCGACGCAAATTTTCCCCTATTTTATCAAAACATGAACGGAGTTATTAAGTCAGGGGTGAAACCCGGACCTTGATGACTTGTTCCGTGCTCTATTTTGTTTTAACGAGACTCTCACCAAAGTCTCGACGGACTCCATCGACCTGAATTCACGCTTTCACCTGGAAGGGCGCGTGTCGATTGCCCAAGAATCGAGGCAAGAGCACAGTCCAGGAAGCCAAAGTGTGTACCAAAGTCCTTGTGAATAGTCGAACCACTTTGGGTAGTCAATGTCTAACAGCCGCAGACAATCCATTCTCGATTTTTATGTGTTTCGATTCTGAGCCCGCAACTACTGACTATGATATTCATCGCTTTTACATGGGTTTTATGTGCTTTTACATGGAATTTTATTTTAAATGTTATTTGTTAGTATTTTTAGGTAAACAGTACAGTGGTACTGATGGTTTTGATTACTCGCTTCTCGCTCTATCTAAACACACACAGCTCGCACCACGCTGACAAATCGCTGATACTTGCGGATGATCGCATGCTACCTTATACGTTATACTATACCACTCAATTGCAGTCGCCATTTACGAACGCTCGCGGACTTTGAATGATAGGTTTCTGTATTCTGACTGCATCTTGTGCTTCTGTGCTTTACATGCTTGTGTGCTTCTGTGCCTATGTGCTTCTATACTGGGCCACACCCACTTTGCCCTACTTGCACCTACCACCACCCGACCACTATCGCTTGCCGTTTCTGTGCAAACTGCAACATGTACGGCCATTTCACCACCAACTGCCATGCTCGTCAAGCTCAAGCTCCAGCTCCAGCTACTGCTCATCAAGCTCTACTCCCTGCTCCTCAAGGCCAACAAGCGGCTCAGGAACCCGCGGTCAATGCTAGAGTCTGCTTTGCGTGTGGTGATCCCAACCACTTCGCAAACATGTGCCCAAACAGGGTTGTGAAGCAAGAGCCACAACAGCAGCAGCCGGCACAACAAGAGCAGCAGCAACAGCCTCAGCAGCAACAACAACAAGCAGCACGCGCACGAACTTTCAACATCAATGAGCGTCAAGCCCAAGCTGACAACAACGTGGTCAATGGTACGTTCCTTGTGAATGGTATTTATGCTTCGTGCTTATTTGATACTGGAGCAGATAACTATTTTGTATCGTTTAAGTTCGAAAAGCTCCTTAATCGTAAGCGCGCCCATCTCCCCTCGACGTTCGATGTTGAAGTTGCCACTGGAAGAACCGTCACCGTCAATTCTCTTCTTCGTGATTGTACCCTTGAGCTCAACAATCACATCTTCCCTATCGACCTTATGTACCAGGACCTTCGCTACAAGTACTAGTGACCGGGTATGAAAAGAGATATCGCTCTCTATGTTTCGAAGTGCCTGACTTGCTCTAAAGTCAAGGCTGAACATCAAAGACCCTCTGGCTTACTCGTGCAACCCGAGACCCCTGTGTGGAAGAGGGAGAGTATAGCTATGGATTTCGTAACGAAACTTCCACACATGTCATCAGGTCACGACAGCATCTGGGTTGTCGTTGACCGTTTGACTAAATCAGCTCACTTTTTGCCGATACGGGAAGACTATAAGGTGGAACGATTAGCCCGAATCTACACCGACGAAATTATCTGTCGACATGGGACGCCTCGCGACATCATTTCTGACCGTGATGCTCGGTTTACTTCGCGTCTCTTGGAAACTTTTCAATCTGCTCTCGGTACTACGCTTAATCTAAGTACCGCTTTCCATCCCCAAACCGACGGTCAGACTGAAAGAACGATTCGTACCCTTGAAGACATGCTTAGCTCGTTTGTCATAGACTTCGGTGGTAATTGGGATGCATACTTTCCTTGAGTCGAATTCTCATACAATAACAACTATCATTCCAGCATTCAAATGGCACCATTTGAGGCATTCTATGGAAGAAGATGTCGATCGCCTATTGTATGGCACGAGATCGGGCATTCGCAATTAACCGGTCCTGAGCTATTGCAAGAAACGACAGACAAATCCTTTCGAGACAATCTAATGAAAGCTCGGGATCGTTAGAAAAGTTACGCCGATAGACGATGCAAGCCCCTCGAATTTGACGTTGGCGACCATGTACTCCTAAAGGTATTACCTTGGAAGGGTGTGGTCAGATTCAGCAAGAGAGGAAAGCTCACGCCTCGATATGTGGGACCCTTTAAGATTCTGGAAAGGATCGGCAAAGTGGATTACAGACTCGAACTACCGGAGGAACTTTGCAACGTTCACCCGACTTTCCACGTTTCGAACCTCAGAAAGTGTCTGGCTGAGTATGATTTACACGTGCCCCTTGAGGATCTGCAAGTAAACGAAACATTACACTTCGTGGAAAAGCCTTTCGAAATCATGGACCGACAAACTAAGCAGTTCAGGCGCTCCCGCATTCCCATTGTGAAGGTTCGCTGGGAAGGCAAACGAGGCGCAGAGTTCACTTGGGAACTCGAAAGTGACATGAAGGCGAAGTACCCGCAGTTGTTTGTTACGGCTTCAGCCTAATTTCGGGACGAAATTCCCTCAAAAAGGGGAGGCTGTAACACCCCGTGTTTCAGAAGTCAAAGTCAAAGTCAAGGTCAAAGTCAACGACCGATCGCGGGACTTGACTTATAGTGAATTTCTTTTTTTGTGTTTAATTTAGTTGTATTATGTGGAGTAATTATCAATAATCGTAGTAATCAACGTTGTTTATCGCTATTAATCGACTTACGACTGTGAACTATAGGAAGTAACAATGCAATAAAGTTAACTAAACTATCTAATGCTAATCAAATCGACATCGAATCACAATACGAATCGCAACTCGAATTATGCGTTCTGGATATTGTTTACGTGCGTGTGCTACTTATGTGTTACTTGTGCATGTGTATTTATGTTTTCTGGTAATCAATCAAAACGCAAATCGCAACTCAATCGAATCGTAAGCTAATCAAACACGTGAAACGCAAGTTAATTATAGAGATTGTATGTTAGATATAGTAGTTGGGATTAAAAGTAATTTGATAAGCAACTCTATCACATCGCTCACTCGAATCACATCGCAACGCGCTACACGCGAATCGAAACTACAAACTCCTCGCGCCGAGCACTCGAACCAGGTGACCAGCCGGCCGAGCTGCCACCCGATCGAGGTGCTACTCAACCGAGCTGCCACCCGGGTGAGTTGTCGCTCGACCGACCAGCCCACTTCTCCTCTTACCACTTTGGGAAAATCTATAAATACCCCCCCCCCCCCTTATTTCCATTTTGGGAAAGTGACAGCACCCTCTTCCTCTCCATTCGTTCCAGCCATCATTTCCTCAGATTTCTCGCAATTCTTGTAAGTTCCCAACCTAAATCTTGTACTTTCTTGATCTACACGCACTCCTACACCTTTCTATCTTTTGAATCTTAACTTTTAACCGTGAAATCACTAGATTTGAGGTGTTCTAGGATGATGTCAGCATGGTGTTCTTATGAACTTCATGTTTTGGCCTCAATCCACCAAGAACAACTTGAATCTGAACGATTTCCACATGAATAAACAAAGATCTTGCATAAATTTGAACATATTCACGGTGAAAGGAATTGAAAGATGGTTTTCTAATTTTCTTTCAACTCTTTTACACTCAATGCACTCAAACCCGACGGAATCGGAGCTAATACTGATCGTCTACTCGTTTTTAGAGATGTATCAGTTCTGGATCTGAATTCCATCCGCGAGACAACTGATTTCGGGTTAAACATGAAACACCGTCTCGAACAGTTAACTGACCGGGCTAGGGTGATCCATGTCCGACCAGGTTTCTAAGTCTTGACGAGGGTTCTGTTGTCTAGCACGTTATCAAATCATCTCGAGAAAACGATAAACTATCAAAGCAACTAAGGAAGAAGACGACCAGGTCATCTGGGACAGACTACCGTCCGGTCGGATTGCCGTCCGATCGGATAGCTACCAGACCGGACTGCCACCCGGTCGGACTACACCTTGGGACTCACACTCAACTTTTATTTTCAAACTTTTGAGGATTGAACATTGAACGAAATGCTGCCCGATCGGATTACCGCCCGATCGGATTACTACTCGACCATGTGATGGACATCCGATCGAGTGACCGTCCTGCTGTGAACCTATTCTCACTGAGAAAACTCGCCAATCGGATCGCCGTCCGATCGAACGACCGTTCGACCGACCGACCTGAAGGGTAGAGATACTTCTCTGTTTTCAAAATACTACAACGAAAACTTCAAAAGTCAAACCATCATACACAAACACATCTATGCCAATAATGTCAGCCGACCGAGTGGCCGTCCGAACGGACAACCACCCGGACGGACTGACATCCGAACGAGTGGCTGACAGGCCGGATTGCCATCCGACCAGATCACCATTCTGCACTTGGTACTTTTCTTGTTTTTCGCGCCGCTTATCGTTATGCTACCGTTAACTGTTCAGGCTAATCTCGCTCTAAGCGCTCCCTTCAATCCATCAACGCTGTGAGTATACTCGAACCCTTTTTGCTTTGTGCACTTTTGGGTGTTACATACGTTACTTATTCTAAATCACATCTAACACACTACTCAATACTTTAAACGTTAACCGTTATTGCATGTTATACGTGGCTTAATGAATGCTTGTTTGTTATGTTTACACATGGAATGCTGTCTACCTGGCTTAGCAACGATAGTACTATAGTTTGGACTCAGCACCTGTTCGCAGGGGTTGTTAAGGACAATTACTTGCATGGATTACAGTGGTAATCATGTATTGCGAACTGCCTCGGGCAGTTAACCCGCAGTCATTAGTATCAATAGGTTCATGTCGATAACTAACGTGCTTCATTTCACTCTGTGTACATGCTGGTTATGCGTAAACGAATTCGAACTTTATTATATGTATCAAACTTGTATGCTCACCTTTACACTATGTGTATTGACTTTTACTTTAACGTATGTGGCAGGTGCTTAAGTTGTTTATATGCTTAGCTTGCTGTGAAAATGAGGCGAGGAAAGGTCTAGGACGCCCTGTTTACAGGTGATGAAATTGAGGCTAGGGATGAGTCCTGGAAACCAATAAACAATTATTCTATTTGTAAATCTGAGTTGTCGGAACAGAACTACTTGACTAGATTTTGTCTGTAATAATTATGTTACTTCTTATGTCATGGTATGGGACGTGATGCTTTAAATAATTGGTAATTATAATTGTTATGGAAACTTCTGGACAATCTGTTTCGCTCAGTGCCGCGCCTCGATGTTTCCGCCATCGGTTGGGGTGTGACATACACCGTGGGCAACGAACTAAAATCCACTTAACTAATTTAACTGGTAATTACGAACGATACGCGGGAATTAAACTGAGAGACGGGTACATGGACCAGGTGAGACAAGAACATTCCTCTACGCCACTTGTCGCGCATGCACTCTTGCATCGCTACTTGTCGTGCACCTAGATCTTGGCCAATGGCATTTCATACATTACGCATGTCCGCCACTTGGCAAACATGCATAGATCTTCATTCACTATTTAAATGAGGGTTGGTCTTGCATTTGGGGGTTGGAAGATTTTGCAAAAAAACTCTCAAAACACCCACATCCACAACCGGCCACAACCATCACCATCGCGGGCCGCCGTCACCGCCTCTGCCGCTGTCGGACGCCGCCACCCGCCTGCTGTCGCCGCCCCATGCCGCCGCTCACCGCCGGTGCCGCCACCGGTCACTGCCGCTCGTCGCCGGTCACCGCCGCCGCTATACGGGTTCACACTCGCATTCGTTAGTTCGTATCACTAGCACTTGTTCGTTGAACCTCGGTGTCTCAACCGGTTAGTCATTAACCGTGGTATATCTTTCTCATCGGTAGTTAAATATACTTTTTACTGTGCCGTATTTGCATGTAACCGGATCCTGTCGGGTTTCATTTTGTTGATCACTTGTTTATATTTTCCGCTGCGTTTTATTAATTAACTCGCTTAATTAATTAACCATTATTTATTGAACCGGGTTTTTGATAAATAAAATTTTGACCGATCACCATGGAAACCTAACAATGGTATCAGAGCCTTGGTTACAACATACGAGTCGGTACTGGTCCCTTTAACCGGAATTAGAACAAAAACTTTATTTATTTAAAGTTTTTGATCTAAGTATTTTTTTAAGGGCACTTTTATTTTGGTCAATATTTTATTTGTTTTGCTTGACCAAAACATTGCCCGGTTTATTTTGTAATTGTTGTGAAATATGTAAATCTGGCCCGACCTTGTTTTGTAGTTATATATTTTATTCGGTTTTGTTATTATGGTTTTTGGCTACCGAGATGGTTCAAAGTTGTAATAGATAGGGTTCTTTCCTTTATTGTATTTTTGTAAATATTGTAATAAACGAAGACCCGGAGACAAAACCGAGGACGCTAAACAGGAGTCATGAAGTCGGTGGGAGTTGCTCAAGACGACTGGATGCACTCAAGTCCATCCTTGTGGTTGTTTGTGTGTTGTGACCTCGTGACCCGTTTGATCTTGCTATTAGGCTCTAGTAAGATCGCACATTTTTGGCCATATGGATTTACATATTTGTCTTGCTGTTGTGGTTGCTTTTATCTTATAAGTTGTTATAACATAACCAACCTAAATACCAACATGATTTTAAAAGCAGTTTTAAAATATTAAAATAATCACACTAAAACAAGTTCTAAATTGTTTTTACAACTTGTTAAAGTTTTTGTTATAAAACAAAGGTTGTTTTTGAAACAAACAATAACCAATTAAGTTTTGCAAATTAAACTAGTTTTAATTTTCCAAAACAATTCGCTTAATAGTTTTTCTATTAACTTAAAATTGGTTATTCCAAGTCGCGACAAACTTAGTTTTATTGGTTATCTAAAACTAATTATCCCGAGAGGTGAAAGGGTCTTTTTGGTTATGTCGCAATTTTAATATCTAAATTAAAACCGACTATAACGACCCTATTTGGTAAAAATTAAAATCAACGGTCTATGCCATCCTACTACCAGTAACACTTGGGGCATAATGCGAACCATCAGTGTTGGAGCCACAGCACGACACTTGGTGTCTAGCTTATCCTTCCAAGGTGCAAGGGCTTTCGTCGACACATCCGACCTGTCACACCCCCAAAATACCACAAGCGGAAACCCCCACGAGGCGTGTGACATACCACGATCTAGCCACCAATCACATTGAACTCATAGATATATTTAAATAAAACTTTCATTGATTTAGCATTCAGTGTTACACATTACAAATAATTCACAGCATACAGCGGAAGCATAATTCATTAGTTAAGTGTTTATAAACCTCATGTAAAATCATTAGTCTTGTATTACGATTTCGTGTATCTCGACCCATGACCACTCCAGCCTCCCAGACAGCAAGTTCCAATGATATGCACCTAAAGGCCTGCAAGGCATGTAATAACAAATCAACAACAAAGTTGAGCGAGTTCACAGTAGGTTGTTTAGTTATAGAATTCGTTTAGTAAATCGTATGTTCGTTTTGTAAACCATGTATCGTATTAATTCGTATCGCGGTCTCCCAGACATGTTTGCGAAGATTGGTGGGGGCTTCCCATGTATTATTAGACCACGCGTATCGACTATTATGAAAATGTAAGAGGTGCCCTAAGTCAATGTCTATCAGCATTGACCCTTTGCCCATAGTCCATTAGTACACGCCCGTCCGACTGGCACGGTGTGAGGCTTGTTAAACCTAATAGCGCTATTAACTAATGACCCGCTCGCTATAGGCCTCGGCGATTAAGTCGATAAATGAGGGACTTCAATTGATAGAGTGATGGTCTTATGGTCGTACGTATCCTGCTGTATGGGGAATACGCAAGTTTGTAGTTACCGTTCATTTCTTTAACCCATGCCCAACCCTTGGGAATCCCATGCCTTGGATAGAGTGTGAACTCACCTTGGTTTGCTCGGTATGTCTCTCAAAAATAGCTAACAGTCAAAGTCGGTCAATCACGTCCTAGTATGATTACCACTTAGTGTATTAGTGACTTCAAATAAGCTCGAAGTTCCTACATTCATTTATCACATAACATGTACTCACTTTAACAGTTCACGCCCATATAAACTTTCCACCTATAGCTACTCAAGAGCAAGCATATGATATTGCACCCAACACTTTTATTGACATATAACACGTTAGATCATTATTGGATAACATAACCGACATTTAGACATGCAAATCACTAGTTATATTGTTTCAGCTTAAACATCCAAAACTGGACTGTTTTCGGGTAATTTAATAAAATAGTTAACTTATTCCAAAAATTCCCAAATATTTACAGAATGTTTTAAACAATCGAAACATTATTGTGTAAAAATATCAGGATCTAATTCATTACCAATATTTTATAAAAAATCATTTACCGGACTGCAATTCAGATTCGTCACTTTCTGACTGCAGTCCACAAAAAAATTCATTTAAAATTCATCGTAAGTCCGATTGATGAAATTCCAGTTGGAGAATTACAAATACATCGGTGGTCATCTACAGTACAAATTTCATGATCTAACTCTACACAGAATTCAGGTTATGATTAAAAATATAACACCCATTTATTGCAGTAAAAACTCAGCTTTAGTTGCTGTTACAAAACGGGTCTTTAAAAATAGTAAACGAAGTCCAAAAATTATGATTACAGTGCCATTTGAACCGTATTTCATAATACACAAGTCTAGAGTTCAGAAAATACATTTTATGCTTTATTAAAGTTCGGTTACAGCCAACTGAAGTTGGCTGTAATCACTAAACAGCCTCTTGTTTTTCAGCTTTTATCATTCTAATACGAGTTATATTGGTTCCGTTACATGTTCAATGATCAACAACAACATCATACTTGTATTATTTCATCATAATATAATCTTTAACTACTAACACATGAAGTAACAAGAGTTTTAAAGAAGTCTTACAACTAGCTTAAAGCTTGGGAATATCACTAGAGAAAAAGACGACAAAGATGGATGATGAAAGCAAATGAGAAGGATTCTTCAAGACCTTCAAGCTCCTTGTATCACCTTCTAACACTTGAAACAAGCTCAACAATGGAATGGTGGTGGTGGTTTTAGAGTGAGCCAAGAGAGAGAGATAGAGAATGAGAAAGATGGTGTGAAGATTGTGAAGTTATGCACCATATTTATAGTCATCATTTCTAGTGTTTAGTCAACATGAGCAAGCCAAGATTAACTAAAATATAGAGGTAAAATCTTGGATTCTAATATTTAGTCAACATAAGTAGGAGAAGTAAATACTTAGTCAACATAAGTAGGAGAAGTAAATACTTAGTTAACATAAGGAGGAGAAGTAAATACTTATAGTATTCAAATACAAGTATAAAGTTACATGTTTTAGTTAGTAGATTTCTAGTGGGTGTTACGGTGTACGGGGATCGTAACGAGCCAAGAAATAATTAAACAATGTTTCTAGTAAAATTTAATATTAATTAATCGTACGGATACATGTAATTATGAGGGTTGTCACATTCTCCCCCTGTTAAGAAAATTTCGTCCCGAAATTTAGCATGTGGTTACTGAGGAAGCTAGTTTAAGCTGCGTGGTTTACTGGTTTTTCCTGGGGTGTCACATCATCCCCCCGTTGGTTTGGAATTTCGTCCTGAAATTCTGCAGTAGCTTCAGTCTCAGTAGTGGGTGCACTTTTCTTAAACAACTGGGGATACTTGAGTTTCATTTGGTCTTCTCGTTCCCAGGTATACTCTGGGCCACGACGGGAGTTCCAACGAACTCGAACAAGAGGTATCCTTGTACGCTTGAGAATCTTAACATCTCGGTCAGTAATCTCTACTGGTTCCTCGATGAATCGCAGCTGGTCGTCGATAGTGAGCTCCTTTTAAGGGAACTATGAGGGTCTCATATGACAGACACTTTTTCAGATTTGACACGTGGAATACGTTGTGAACTCCGTTGAGTTCTTCAGGAAGATTCAACTTGTAAGCGACATAACGCGAATTAGTTTGCCTCGTTTGCCAAAACGAACTACACCTTTCCAAGGTGAGACTTTGAGTTGCACCGGATCCCCAACCTGGAACTCGAGTGGTTTTCTTCCCTTATCAGCATAGCTTTTCTGACGGTCACGAGCTGCCGCCATTCGTTGTCGTATCTGAGCAATTCTCTCAGTGGTATCTACTACGAGTTCTGGGCCAGTGATTTGACTGTCACCAACTTCTGCCCAACAGAGAGGTGATCGGCATTTATGTGCGTACAACGCCTCAAACGGAGCGGCCTGGATGCTGGTGTGGTAGCTGTTGTTATACGAAAACTCTACTAGCGGGAGGTGCTTTTCCCAGCCATTACCAAAATCGATTACACACGCCCTAAGCATGTCTTCTAGGGTTTGGATGGTGCGTTTAGACTGCCCATCCGTTTGCGGATGGTAAGCTGTGCTCATGTCTAACCGAGAGCCAAAAGATTTGTGCATCGCTTGCCAAAGTTCCGAAGTGAAACGTGCATCACGATCGGAAATAATAGAGGTTGGCACTCTGTGCCTTGATACTACTTCCTTTAGGTAGATGTCTGCTAGAGTAGAAAACTTGTCGGTTTCCTTGATAGTCAAGAAGTATGCAGACTTAGTCAATCGATCCACTATCACCCAAATAGTGTCATTTCCGCGTTGAGATCTAGGTAGGCCAGTAACAAAATCCATGGAAATTTGCTCCCATTTCCATTGTGGAATCTCTGGTTGTTGGAGTAGGCCTGATGGTTTCTGATATTCGGTCTTGACTCTCGCACAAGTCAGACATTTGCTAACGTAAGTTGCTATGTGAGCTTTCATGCTAGGCCACCAATACGTAGTTCTGAGATCGTGGTACATCTTATCCGACCGAGGGTGTACCGAGTAACGAGACTTATGCGCTTCATCCATTACAAGTTCTCATAAGTTGCCATAGAGTGGGACCCAAATGCGTCCGGTTACGTAATAGGCACCGTCTTCCTTTTGTTCTAATCGTTGTCTTGAGCCGCGTAGGGCTTCAGCCCTGACGTTTTCTGGTTTCAATGCTTCTACCTGAGCATCTCGTATCTGTGCAGGAAGACTAGACTGGATGGTGAGTTGTAATTCTCGCACACGCCTAGGTATAGTATCCTTTCGACTGAGAGCGTCGGCCACAACATTGGCTTTTCCCGGGTGGTACTTGATCGCGCATTCGTAATCATTCAAAAGTTTGACCCATCGACGTTGTCGCATGTTTAACTCCTTTTGCTTGAAGATATGCTCGAGACTCCTCTGATCGGTGTAAATGGTGCACTTGGTACCGTACAGGTAATGTCTCCATATCTTAATTGCGAAAACAACTACTCCCAGTTCCAAGTCGTGCGTAGTGTAGTTCTTTTCATGAACTTTAAGTTGGCGTGATGCGTAGGCAATGACCTTGTCACGTTGCATCAACACGCAACCAAGTCCTTGGATGGAAGTGTCGCAATAAACCACAAAATCATCAGTGCCTTCTGGCAATGAGAGGATAGGTGCGCTACAAAGTCTATCTTTTAAGTGTTGGAAAGCAGATTCCTGTGCATCACCCCAATGATAGGTGACACCCTTCTGAGTTAGTGAGGTGAGAGGTTATGCAATCTTTGAGAAATCCTTGATAAACCTTCTGTAGTATCCTGCCAAACCCAAGAATTGGCGGATTTCTGTTGGTGTACGGGGTGCAGGCCAGTTCTTGATCGAGTCAACCTTGGATGGATCCACATGAATCCCATCTGCATTTACCACGTGACCTAAGAAATGGACTTCATGAAGCCAAAAGTCGCATTTTGAGAACTTAGCATACAGCTGCTCTGCTCGAAGAAGTTCCAAGATAAGTCGTAGATGATGCTTGTGTTCTTCCTGACTCTTGGAATAGATCAGGATGTCGTCGATGAAGACGATAACAAACTTATCCAGGTAGGGTTTGCACACTCGGTTCATGAGGTCCATGAAGACTGCAGGTGCGTTTGTTAATCCAAAAGGCATGACCAGAAACTCATAGTGCCCGTAGCGAGTTCTGAATGCTGTCTTGGAGATGTCTTCATCTCGGACTCTCAGCTGATGATAGCCCATCTTAAGTCAATCTTAGAGTAGAAGCTTGACCCTGGGCAGCTGGTCGAATAGGTCATCAATTCGTGGGAGGGGATAACGATTCTTCACAGTCACCTTGTTGAGTTCGCGATAGTCAATACACATTCTGAAAGTACCGTCTTTCTTCTTCACAAACAAGACTGGAGCTCCCCAGGACGAAGAGCTAGGGCTTTGTCCACTAGACGTTGGTAAGTTGCTCCAGCATTTTTGAGACCAAAAGGCATCTTTTGGTAACAAAAGATTCCTTTATCAGTGTGGAACGTTGTCTTTTCTTCATCTTCTACTTTCATGAGTATTTGATGATACCCCTTGTAAGCATCAAGAAAGCACTTGAAAGGGTAACCGGTGAGTGAGTCAACCTTGAGATCAATTTCCGGTAGTGGATAGCAATCCTTAGGACAAGCCTTGTTAAGGTCCTTGAAATCTATGCACATCCTCCAAGAGTTGTCAGGTTTCTTAACCATGACCGGGTTTGCAACCCATGATTGGTATTTGACTTCTCGGAGAATGCCGGCCGACACAAGCTTTTCAACTTCTTGGCAAGTAGCCATGCTTCTCTCAGGTGCTAGAATTCTTTTCTTTTGGACCACGGGATTGACGCCCGGTGGTATTTTTAACTCATGCTCAGCAATGTTCCGAGGGATGCCTGTCATGTCTTCAGGGCACCAAGCGAAGACATCACTGTAATGTTTCAACAGCTTCTCAAGGTATGATAGGGTTTCTTGCGAAAGGCTAGGATTGACTCTTATCTTCTGCTCGGGGTACTTAGGATTTATAGCAAGCCTTTGCCTGTCCTCTTCACTTTTGGAGCTTTCCCCTTCAACCATGTAGGCCTCCTCGGAAGGTTGAAGGGTGGCTATTCCCCTCTCGGTGGGGAACTTGACAGTGCCATGGCCAACAGACACAGCCATGTAAAATGCACACTGTCCCGGTCTCCCAATGATCACATCATAATTTGAGGGGATATTGATGACCGCAAAGGTAAGGGGTCGGATTCTTTCCTTCTGTCCTTCGCTGAAACGAACATCAAGCATCAGTTGCCCTAAAGGCTTGAGAGGGATATCGGCAATAGCTTTTATGGAGGTTCCAGAGGGTTGAAGCCATGAACGTTCTTCATTGCTCAGACGGTTGAAGAACTTCTCAAACATGATTTCAGTGGCAGCACCAGTGTCTCTGTAGGCTTTGCTTGTTTGTAATGTTCCCACAGTAGCCTCGACCACAAGAGGGCTTGAAAGAGTGTCTTTTTCCGTTAGGGGGAAGCAAACACACTGAAGCTCCCAAGCTTCCAACCGTTGTCTTTGTTGTAGAACCCTTCCATCAAAATCCACCATATTGACTTCCTAGCCTTTTCCTTCAGCCATTTTGTCCCTTACTCCCTTTACTAAGTGAGCAAGTTCCCCAGACTTGACGGCTTCTTCGATCCTCTTTTTTAAGTTGGAAGCAATCATTGGTATGGTGTCCTTTTTTCTCATGAAATTCACAATATTGTGTGGAGTTTTCATTCTTTCTGCTCTTTGGGAGAGGCCTAGGAGGCCGAAAGTTCTGCTTGACTTCTTCCGTTGCAAGGATTTCTTGAGGAGTTTTTGTGAGGGGTGTGAAACTTATGCCTTTCTCTCTGGCGGGAGGGTTCCGACTTTCAGACCTTCGATGGTCTGAACCCTTTTGGCGCCCGTCATAGGAGTTAAAGTTCCCTCTTTTTCTGGCTGGGCTGTTGCTTCGCCAACTGGATCCTCTTTTCCTTTGTTCTTTAATGTCTACTGCCTCCTCTCCCCGGATATGGGCTTCTACCCTTTCGAGAGCTTCCTCCAAGGTCTTGGGCAGGGCTTTGTTGAAATCCCTTGTGAGATATTTTGAGGTGATAGCATTCATAAAACCAGCTACCCTCATTTTCTCATCTGCCCCTACATAGGTGAGACCTTCCTTCTTGTATCGTTCAATGAATTCTCGAAGACTTTCATCGTCACGTTGTTTTATCTGAAAGATCACAGTTGCATCTTTGACATATCGCCTTTGTTGGGAGAAGTTGGCCAAAAAACCCTTGCTAAGGTCATCGAAGCTCCAAATGCTTCGAGTAGGTAAATCATTGAACCAGATCCTGGCTGATCCAACAAGAGTTTGCATGAACATTAGACAACATTCAGCATTTGACCACTTCTCAATCCTTGCCGCACCGGTGAAGATCTGAAGATGATCCTCAGGATCTTCAGTCCCATCATATGTTCTGATGTGGGACGGCATCTTGATCTTTGTTTGGAAATCATAATCGGCTATTTGCTGTGAAAAACACGAGAGGTTATTTGGCTTGTAAGGTTTAGCCAAATCTTCTTAAGCTCTTACACCCGTGTTATTGCCATTGCTGCTGTTTCCCTGAGTGGCTAGCACCTGATTAATAAAGTGCTGCCACGGGAAGCTGGCCATCATCTGGGGCATCATCTGGGATATAGGGTTGAAGCCTTGGAGTCTTCCGGGTGCTGCTGAGGAGCTAACTCCAAAGGGAGTACTCATAACGGCGCTTCGTGCCAATGGAAGCACAGATAGAGCTTGTTCCCACGAAGTTGTTGTAGAAGCTGGAAGGCTTGTCCCTGGGGATTGTAGGAGCTGATCTCGGGTTAGCTCATAGCACAGAGGAGCACCACTTGTGGTTGGTTGAGGCGAGAATATGGGATGTACTGTGGGATTCGCCATTGTGGATAGATATGGATTAGGGTTTGGAGGATTACTGGGACCAGCCTCATTCCTAGTTGTAAAAGGAGGGATAGGAGGTCCGGGAGACAATGTTGGTTCTGGTTCGTCATAGTCTAGACGAATCCTCACTTCTTTGTCTCTTTCTCTATTCACATATTGGTTGAGGAGAGACCTCAACTGAAGGAAATTGTTGGCAACTCCCTCAGGGGTAAGTTCAACACGTGCTGGGGTGTCAGAAACACCAACATTTGGGGAAGGAACTCCGGATCTGGACGGAGTTGGAGTGTTGAAGGTGAGAAACTCGGGAGTGCTCCCTGGAGTTGAGAAAGAAGTTGGTATAGCCACATGAGCTTGGCTACTACCCGGGGTTGAGGTATGTGGAACCTGATTTACTTCACCCGGGGATCCACCTTCAGACATGGCGGTTTCAAGAGAAAAGAGCTACACTACTAGGTCTTTTTGAGGAGAAATAGCGGCGTAGCCCCACGGTGGGCGCCAACTTGTTGATGCAACAAATAATAGACCAAAGATAGTAGTTGGGCCGGTTAGGCAAAAGGGTTGAAGGGTTCAACTTTGCCTAACGCAGGTCGTGGTGTCCCCCCACATTTGCAAGACGTGGAAGGAGGTTCACTAGTTTATTTTTGTTATTTGCTAAAGGTCCTCCTCTGAATGGTATTCAGATTCGGATGAAAGAGCAAACAGAATGTGTGTGTTGGATGTGAAAGGGAATGACTCGCATGAAGCAAGTAATCGAAGTGAATGACCAGAGATTTCAGGAATCAGGCTGGCCAGGAATGTCCTCTGAAGTAAATGAAGTGTCAAATATATAGGAGAAGACATCTCCCAAATAAGAATGCTTTTGACTAGTGACCTTGCTTGCAGTGAGGGGCTTGCCCTTTCGGGGGTTGAAGCCTTTTGACCCCTGGATAATAGCGTGTGCTCTGCAGACCTGCATTGTTTTTGCGGCTGGTGGGTTGGTGAAGCAATCACGGGATGTGACTGGTTACTGTTTCCGTATAGCTTTTCCCCACCTCACAACTTTTTAACCTTCGAACCATTTAACCTTTCGAGCGTGTGTGTACTTAAATCATTTTGTTTGATCTTGCGCTACCCCCGTCATCAATGCCTTTGTAAACTTTTCTTAACGAATCACCAATTAACGCCTCTTTATGTATCGTTTTCCTTCATAGTGTCCATTATATATTTGGTGTAATATGTACTTCCATGAAACGATTGTAAACAATTTGAAATCAAAGATACAAACTGAATTTGTAGAGCATAAGTATTAATTGATGTTCTAACTTGGTATAGTTTGGTACGTATTTATACATGTTCATGGAGTTGATCTGTAATGTGAAATTACAGAGTGTATGAAATCAAATTGACATACCTTTTTGCCAACAATCGATTTCTAGCCAGCACACCAAAATTGATGACGAATTGATAGGACAACATGGAAGACGTGTATTACAAAGCGATCGGATTGCTATAAAGTCGTTTCGTTGTTTTACAAATCAATGGAACACGTATTATAGGGCGATTAAAACTATTTGATTTCTAGAATGGATATACGATAAACATTCTATATTGAATAACAATATATTGGATTTGATTGATGCAGTTTATTATTGTTTTTGAACAATCGATATCTCATATATACGGAGTTGAATGAACCGGGTTGATTGATCAATTTTCAATACTTTTCAATAAAAACTAAAGAACATAGTATCACAAGGATTCTGTGATGGGATGAATTGGAACTAAAATCAAACTCATGTTGAATTTTTTTTAATCCTTTTCAATTTATTTTCCAAAACAAAAAAATAAGGAAACGTTAAACTTTGAATTTTTTTTTTATCCTTTTCAATATATTTTCCATTTTTTAAACGCAGGTTTTTATTAGTATTTTAAAATCACAAAAGTCTCCTTCCTTTTGAATGCATTAGACTATATAATTTGAGTATTAAGTGGTCAGCAACAAAGATTGAAAATTTGAGTTAGGTTGTTGATATTTTGGGAGATGGGTCCCTCCATTCTGAATATACATCTTACAAATTACAACAAAATAAATGTTGCAGGGAATCTATAACCATGACATCCTTAACGATCTTCTTCGTGGTGAGTTGAATTGTAAGGAGTACAATAAATACACACCACCTATTTGATAAAAAGTATGTGTCAGCTTTTACCTTATTTTCTATAGCAATGGTGTAATTTGAATTATTGGGTACTGTAGATGAATACTCAAGTTATGAAAAACATAGAGATACGAAATTAAGAATGAAACGGGAATTGTTGTTGCAATACTTATACACTTAATCATAACCACCTAAAAATGGTTGTTGATAAGTTGTTAAGAGACTTAAAAGGAGTATAATAACTGATGCATGTTTGTAGCTCTTAAGTCTTAACACATCTGTTCGTGATGATTTATATTATTTCAGTAGACATATGATATTTTAACCACAGCGGATTCGAAGTCTATATGGTTTAAAAAATATATATTTTCGTACACTTTGACCCATATTGTGATTCTTGTAATCATTGTATAAACATTAATCAGTTCATTTATCAATAAAACAATGTGATTTGATCCCAATATTTGTTTTCTTATGTTTGACATTTTGCACGTTTCGATTTTTGTTCAATTTCAAACTCTATATCGCTTTCTAGAAAGTTATACGCAAACTGATGCGTAAACGTAATCAGTTTAACGCGAGAAACACTCCAGAACATCAATATATGCTTAACATACCTTAAATAACCTTTACCTAACTTAGAAATAAGTTTTGAAGGCTTTGGTATGGCAAAATCAAGTTTATTCACTTACATGGACTATTTTCGACAAACTGCGAAAGTATGTCGATTAGTACTGTAACGGACATTCTGGAACATGAACATAAGTTAAATATACCATGAATATCCTCTACATAGCTTAGAAATAGGCTTTGAGGGGTTCGGTGTGCGAAAATAAACTTTTGGGTCAATCAGGGACTAAAAGCGTCAAAAAGTGCATAAGTTTGCATTTTCGTGCATATCTTACGTTCTGAATATATCCGGACATCCAAAAATTTATGTAATCATTAAAATATTTTATTTTAGTGATTGGATTGGTAAAATTCCATTCGTCGCGTAATTTGGATCGTTATTCGCGTCCGATCGTGTTTCGTCGTAATTAACAGAACAACGCAAACGTACGACCAAACAAACCGGCATCCGAGATGTTTTTTGAGCATATTTTAAGTTCCCTATACTTTAACTTCATTTTAGAGCCTTGAAATGGGATTAACGGGGCTTAAACGTGCCAAAAATGCATCGAAAACCAAGTTTTACACATGCAGGGACCTAAACTGTAAATCTGCCAAACTTGGCTTACACGGGGCGCGTAAGCTGAAGCCTTTACTTACGCGGGGTGCGAGAGAACATCATATTAGCAGAAAATCTGTTCCATCTTGTTCTAGCTGTTCCCCATGTTTGCAAATGGTTTTAAACAGTCTATGGGCTTGTTTAGGGGCGCCCATGGTATTCTAAAACAGGGGGTACACTTGTAAGGCCAAGATCAAAGCTCGTTTATCGATGAACGATCCTAACGGTGGCCTGAAAACTATATAAACCCCCATGTTTTCATTCCAAGCTCACACTTGATCTGATCATATTCTCTAAGTTGGAGTTTATACACTTCATACCTGGGAATTTTCAGATCAAATCCTCATCGCTTGGACCTCTTGTAAGCTTCCTTCGTTCTTTTACGCGTTTTTAAGCGTGAAAGTCAAACAGTATTTAACTTTCAGCTTTGACCAGTTTATGGTCAACACGAAGTTCGTTTGAACTTCGCAACGTGAGCGTAATCACGATGGTCATAGTCCTTTGTGACTATACCTACTGATTACCACGTTATTTAGGCATAGTGACGAGTCATAGTTTCGGTCAGAATACGCGTTTATGCGTATTTTGCAACCAAACTATTCTTAGGTATCAAAACCCTTTGTTTTGATATCAAACTTGTTTTCTAACTTCGTTAAACATGTCTTAACATGTTTAACTCGTCACTTTAGGTTTAGTGCTTATATAGGGTCATAAGATAAGCGGTCTAAACAACCGCTTAGACTTTCGAACCCGACCCGTTTGGTCGATCATTAGGATCCGACCAAACACATTTCGTGACCATAGTTGTATAGGGAATAACCTTCCGAGGTTATACCTTATGGTCACTACGTTTAGTTAGTTGTATGATAGGTAGTTTATATGCCTTAGGAAAATGCCCAAAATGCCCTTTTTATGCATAAATTCATTTTAAGCATATGTAACCTAAATTTTGACATCTAAACTAATTAGGCAACATTTTTAGACATGTTAAGGCATATAATACTTGTCATAGGACTAGTTAGGCGGTCCGAACGCGTTTTACACGAACGACGCGTTAAAGTAGCGTAAGCTACCTAAACGGGTCGTAACGGGTCATAAGCACTTAGGTTAGGTTTCGTTTTAGAATGTAGGCTTTGTTAAACCATATCATATGAGTTCCAATACTCATTTGGTTTACGAAACCTCATCCTATCCGATCTTCCGATTTAGGTCCAGTTTATTAACGTAGTTACCTATATTAGGTGCCGATTGATTCCGTGATCTTTCTAACATTGCTTGGTTGTTATCCAAAGACTATTGAGCAATCTCAAGTGGGTACATAGTCCCCTCTTTTACTGTTTTCAAACTGTTTTGGGGTGGAACACATGTGCCTACTTGTTACTTTCGTACTTTTCATGATTTTATAACTCATACTTGCTATGTTCGTTAGTACACGTATAGTACATGATTTTATCCGTGTTTTTGCTATGTATACTCATTCATTGCATTCTTAGTACATTGTTTTACATCACATTTCATGCTATGTATGTTCAATTATTGCATACTTAGTACATTGTTTTACATCACATGTCATGCTATGTATGTTCATTTATTGCATACTTAGTACATTGTTTTACATCACATTTCATGCTATGTATGTTCATTTATTGCATACTTAGTACATTGTTTTACATCATATTTCATGCTATGTAAGTTCATTTATTGCATACGTAGTACATTGTTTTACATCACATGCTTACATTTTGGTATGACATTTGGTTTGTTTAAATGGGACAAAAATACATTCATTAACATTGATCACGCCGCTTGGTAGTAAGTAATGGTACCATAGGAATTGACAACTCCCGTTCCTGAAATCCTAGGTTTGTTTGGGTGGAAGGAATGACTGAATCCAATATACATAATTCAGATAAACCTTTAATTTGTTTAAGGGTTTGTCGCCACAGTCGCAAGGCTTGAATGTATGCATTAGAACAATACCGCATAGATGTTTGTATCAGTAAGGCATGCATTTGTTTTACAAAACATAACTCTTGATTTATTCAAATACTTTGTTTTGTGCATCTTTACATATGGTTTAAGTAGTCACTTTTTACTTGTCATACATGACATTTGTTTACACATTACATGATTTACATTTGACAATAGACATGGTTTACACATTTCATGATTTACATTTGACATTAGACATGGTTTACACATTACATGATTTACATTTGACAATAGACATGGTTTATACATAAACATTTGACAATTGGTTTAAACAATACATTTTTGGTGGTTTGTTTGGGTAAGTGATTTAAGTAACGAGGCATGTGTAATATGATAAAAGCATGGTGGATACGCCGCTGGTACTTCCTATATATAAGTGCTTTTATGATATTACATATCGTAGCGTTATTTAAACCATTTCAATTTAGACATATTACAATTTCACACAAATAACATACTTTCACTAAACATTGTTTTACAAACAACATATTTTATACAAACTCATTTTACTCAGTTATTCATTTAACCTTACATTATTCTTTTATATATATCATCTGATTTCATTATCGCTTTTCAAATGACTTATAAAAGAAAACATTTTCTAAGGTTCATGACTAACTTTTGTTAAACATTTTATTTCAAACTACAAGCCATGAATCCTAAATCAATTAAACCTATGTATCTCACAGGCATTTTTATGCTGACGTACCTATTTTCACATGTGTTTTCAGGAGCTGGTGCTTAGGAATGATCAAGTTACACTTAGGCGGACCTGTGCCTTAGTGACATAAAAATGAAGTTAGAATAGTTTAACTTGGTTATGTACTCTTTGTTTCTTCTGTTTTAAGACAATGTAACCCCTTTGTTTTTAAATAAAACAAAACCTTAATTACCATGGTTATGAAACAATAATTCTGTTGCTACACTCCCCGACGTTTCCGTCGCGGTTTGTTGTTTTACGCGGACGGGGTGTGACACATATGATAGTGTTTTGCTTTATAATTAAAGATGAAACATAATACAAAATGACTTATTCATAAGTAAAACAGATGCAAAAATGACCAAGACTAATATTTAACTCACAAGTTCATGTCAAGTGTGTCATCATAACATTGTTGGATATTATGCCCGGTTCGATAAGTCAATGCTGCCGACCGGGTCTTGACCCGTAAGAGTTACACTGTAACACCCCGTGTTTCAGAAGTCAAAGTCAAAGTCAAGGTCAAAGTCAACGATCCATCGCGCGACTTGACTTATAGTGAATTTCTTTTTTTGTGTTTAATTTAGTTGTATTATGTGGAGTAATTATCAATAATCGCAGTAATCGACGTATGTTTATCGCTATTAATCGACTTACGACTGTGAACTATAGGAAGTAACAACGCGATAAAGTTAACTAAACTATCTAATGCTAATCAAATCGACATCGAATCGCAATACGAATCGCAACTCGAATTATGCGTTCTGGATATTGTTTACGTGTGTGTGCTACTTATGTGTTACTTGTGCATGTGTATTTATGTTTTGTGGTAATCAATAGAAACACAAATCGCAACTCAATCGAATCGTAAGCTAATCAAACACGCGAAACGCAATTTAATTATAGAGATTGTATGTTAGATATAGTAGTTGGGATTAAAAGTAATTTGATAAGCAACTCTATCGCATCGCTCGCTCGAATCGCATCGCAATGCGCTACACGCGAATCGAAACGACAAACTCCTCGCGCCAAGCACTCAAACCAGGTGACCAGCTGGCCGAGCTGCCACCCGATCGAGGTGCCACTCGATCGAGCTGCCACCCGGGCGAGTTGTCGCTCGACCGACCAGCCCACTTCTCCTCTCACCAGTTTGGGAAACCCTATAAATACCCCCCCCCCCCTTATTTCCATTTTGGGAAAGTGACAGCACCCTCTTCCTCTCCATTCGTTCCAGCCATCATTTCCTCAGATTTCTCGCAATTCTTGTAAGTTCCCAACCTAAATGTTGTACTTTCTTGATCTACACGCACTCCTACACCTTTCTATATTTTGAATCCTAACTTTTTACCGTGAAATCACTAGATTTGAGGTGTTCTAGGATGATGTCAGCATGGTGTTCTTATGAACTTCATGTTTTGGCCTCAATCCACCAAGAACAACTTGAATCTGAACGATTTCCACATGAATAAACAAAGATCTTGCATAAATCTGAACATATTCACGGTGAAAGGGATTGAAAGATGGTTTTCAAATTTTCTTTCAACTCTTTTACACTCAATGCACTCAAACCCGACGGAATCGGAGCTAATACTGATCATCTACTCGTTTTTAGAGATGTATTAGTTCTGGATTTGAATTCCATCCGCGAGACAACTGATTTCGGGTTAAACATGAAACACCGTCTCGAACAGTTAACTGACTGGGCTAGGGTGATCCCTGTCCGACCAGGTTACTAAGTCTTGACGAGGGTTCTGTTGTCTAGCACGTTATCAAATCATCTCAAGAAAACGACAAACTATCAAAGCAACTAAGGAAGAAGACGACCAGGTCATCTTGGACGGACTACCGTCCGGTCGGATTGCCGTCCGATCGGATAGCTACCCGACTGGACTGCCCCCCGGTCGGACTACACCTTGGGACCCACACTCAACTTTTATTTTCAAACTTTTGAGAATTGAACATCGAACGAGAAGCTGCCCGATCGGATTACCACCCGATCGGATTACTACTCGACCATGTGATGTTCTGACTTCAACACTTAAACAATTTTCAACATGTTCAATAACAGGGTTTCCACCCGATCGGATGGACATCCGATCGAGTGACCGTCCTGCTGTGAACTTGTTCTCACTGAGAAAAATCGCCAATCGGATCGCCGTTCGATCGAACGACCGTTCGACCGACCGACCTGAAGGGTAGAGATACTTCTCTGTTTTCAAAATACTACAACGAAAACTTCAAAAGTCAAACCATCATACACAAACACATCTATGCCAATAATGTCAGCCGACCAAGTGGCCGTCCGAACGGACAACCACCCGGACGGACTGACATCCAAACGAGTGGCTGACCGGCCGGATTGCCATCCGACCGGATCACCATTCTGCACTTGGTACTTTTCTTGTTTTACGCGCCGCTTATCGTTATGCTACCGTTAACTGTTCAGGCTAATCTCGCTCTAAGCACTCCCTTCAATCCATCAACGGTGTGAGTATACTCGAACCCTTTTTGCTTTGTGCACTTTTGGGTGTTACATACGTTACTTATTCTAAATCACATCGAACACACTACTCAATACTTTAAACGCTAACCGTTATTGCATGTTATACGTGGCTTAATGAATGCTTGTTTGTTATGTTTACACATGGAATGCTGTCCACCTGCCTTAGCAACGATAGTACTATAGTTTAGACTCAGCACCTGTTCGAAAGGGTTGTTAAGGACAATTACTTGCATGGATTACAGTGGTAATCATGTATTGCGAACTGCCTCAGGCAGTCAACCAGCAGTCATTCGTATCGATAGGTTCATGTCGATAACTAACGTGCTTCATTTCACTCTGTGTACGTGCTGGTTATGCGTAAACGAATTCGAACTTTGTTATATCTATCAAACTTGTATGCTCACCTTTACACTATGTGTATTGACTTTTACTTTAACGTATATGGCAGGAGCTTAAGTTGTTTATATGCTTAGCTTGCTGTGAAATTAAGTCGAGGAAAGGTCTAGGACGCCCTGTTTACTGGTGTTGAAATTGAGGCTAGGGATGAGTCCTAGAAACCAATAAACAATTATTCTATTTGTAAATCTGAGTTGTCGGAACAGAACTACTTGACTAGATTTTGTCTGTAATAATTATGTTACTTCTTATGTCATGGTATGGGACGTAATGCTTTAAATAATTGGTAATTATAATTGTTATGAAAACTTCTGGACAATCTGTTTCGCTCAGTGCCGCACCCCGATGTTTCCGCCATCGGTTGGGGTGTGACAGATTGGTATCAGAGCCATAACTATAGGGAATTAGGCAAGACTCGACCTAGTCCGGGTCGATGTCTTAGAAACGACCTAGACTATAGTTAAGTACCAACAGACCAACTTGTGCATACCCAGTAGGGGTTTTGTACGAGCCTACCTACTATTACTCGCTATTCTTGCTTACACTGCACTATCACTACATTCGAAATTTCAAAAACGAACAAGTGATCGGGTTGAGATTAGGTGTGAGAACCGCAAACTCTCGACTAAATCGCTTGTTCAACCCGCATTTTTATCTCAAACGGGAGAATTTGCGCTGAACCAAGAGTGAAATTCGTAATTCGACGCAAATTTTCCCCTATTTTATCAAAACATGAACGGAGTTATTAAGTCAGGGGTGAAACCCGGACCTTGATGACTTGTTCCGTGCTCTATTTTGTTTTAACGAGACTCTCACCAAAGTCTCGACGGACTCCATCGACCTGAATTCACGCTTTCACCTGGAAGGGCGCGTGTCGATTGCCCAAGAATCGAGGCAAGAGCACAGTCCAGGAAGCCAAAGTGTGTACCAAAGTCCTTGTGAATAGTCGAACCACTTTGGGTAGTCGATGTCTAACAGCCGCAGACAATCCATTCTCGATTTTTATGTGTTTCGATTCTGAGCCCGCAACTACTGACTCTGATATTCATCGCTTTTACATGGGTTTTATGTGCTTTTACATGGAATTTTATTTTAAATGTTATTTGTTAGTATTTTTAGGTAAACAGTACAGTGGTACTGATGGTTTTGATTACTCGCTTCTCGCTCTATCTAAACACAGACAGCTCGCACCACGCTGACAAATCGTTGATACTTGCGGATGATCACATGCTACCTTATACGTTATACTATACCACTCAATTGCGGTCGCCATTTACGAACGCTCGCGGACTTTGAATGATAGGTTTCTGTATTCTGACTGCATCTTGTGCTTCTGTGCTTTACATGCTTGTGTGCTTCTATGCCTATGTGCTTCTATGCTTATGTGGATCTGTGTTTATGTGCCTACGTGTTTAAGAGATACGTGAACGTGTTCCTGAGCTTTAGTAGTATTAGGCATGTGAGGTGAGATACGATTATATTGTGTCTGAGTCCTATGACGATGTCTGTTGCAGACAATGTCGTCATCTGGATCTCGCGCTTCTCGAAATGCTCGCCGAAGGCAAGAGGACAAACGCCTCACCGCTATGGTTGCTAAGCAAATGGCGAAGGTTGTTCCCCAAGTCGTCAGTGAACTGTATGAGAATATGAGCAAATCGTCCGAAGAATCCAGGACTGAAACCCCTAAAGCTGCCTTTAGCTTCAAGCAGCTTAAAGCTTGCGGACCGAAAGAATTCACTGGCGAAGAAGGTCCTACGGCCCTATTTCACTGGTTCGATTCGATCGAGGTCATCCTGCGCCAGAGTGGCTGTCCCAACGATCTCTGCACTCTGAATGCTACCGGTGTTTTCCAGTCTCGCGCTTTAGACTGGTGGACGCACGAGAGAAACAAACGCGGAAATGACGCAGCTTATGGTCTGACATGGGAAGAGTTGAAGAATGTCATGCTCGAAGAATTCTGCCCTCCCCATGAGCGCCAAAAGTTGGAGGACGAATTCTGGCACATCAAGCAGAAGGATGGTGAAAACACTGCTTTAACTGCTCGCTTCAAGCAACTCAGTATAATCTGTCCTGACCAGGTCAAGACTCCTGAGATCGCAATCAAGAAGTAAATCCGAGGTCTGGCCGACTGTGTTGCCAATTTTGTGCAAGCGGCCAAGACAACGACAATCGAAGAAACTTATCTGCTGGCAGCTGAGATCAATGACAAACGGGCCAGGGCTGGTTTCTAGGATAAACCGCCACCCCGTCGAGCAACAAGAGAAAGAACAACAGCAACTCCAGCAACAAGAACTGTGCGATCACTGCTGCACCGATTCAAGCTGTACCAGCTCAACAACAACAGCGTCAAGTAGCGTCGCCTGTGGCAAATGCACTGCTTGCTAAGCGTGCATATACTGGGCCACACCCACTTTGCCCTACTTGCACCTACCACCACCCGACCACTATCGCTTGCCGTTTCTGTGCAAACTGCAACATGTACGACCATTTCACCACCAACTGCCATGCTCGTCAAGCTCAAGCTCCAGCTCCAGCTACTGCTCATCAAGCTCTACTCCCTGCTCCTCAAGGCCAACAAGCGGCTCAGGAACCCGCGGTCAATGCTAGAGTCTGCTTTGCGTGTGGTGATCCCAACCACTTCGCAAACATGTGCCCAAACAGGGTTGTGAAGCAAGAGCCACAACAGCAGCAGCCGGCACAACAACAGCAGCAGCAACAACAACAAGCAGCACGCGCACGAACTTTCAACATCAATGAGCGTCAAGCCCAAGCTGACAACAACGTGGTCAATGGTGCGTTCCTTGTGAATGGTATTTATGCTTCGTGCTTATTTGATACTGGAGCAGATAACTATTTTGTATCGTTTAAGTTCGAAAAGCTCCTTAATCGTAAGCGCGCACATCTCCCCTCGACGTTCGATGTTGAAGTTGCCACTGGAAGAACCGTCACCGTCAATTCTCTTCTTCGTGATTGTACCCTTGAGCTCAACAATCACATCTTCCCTATTGACCTTATTCTGATGCAACTCGGTAGTTTTGATATCATAGTAGGCATGGACTTTCTTCACGAAAACCATGCTGAAGTTGTGTGCTTCGACAAGATGATTCGATTCTCGCTCGCTAACAGAGATCAACTATGTGTTTATGGAGAAGTCGCCTCGAAGAAATTGCAACTCATGTCATGTATCCAAGCCAGCAAGTATCTCCGCAAGGAATACAGAGCTTTCTTGGCCAACATTGTAGTAGCGGAAGAGGAAAAGAAAAGAAAGATAGAAGTGAAAGACGTTCCCGTTGTTTGCGAATTTCCTAACGTTTTTCCTGAAGATCTTCCCGGATTACCTCCAAGTTGTGATATCGACTTTCGTATCGACCTCATTCCTGGAGCCAACCCCGTTGCCAGAGCTCCTTATCGACTCGCGCCGTCAGAAATGCGCGAACTCTCGAGTCAGCTCCAGGAACTGCTTGACAAAGGCTTTATTCGCCCTAGCACCTCTCCTTGGGGCGCACCGGTCCTTTTCATCAAAAAGAAGGATGGGTCATTCCGGATGTGCATCGACTATAGGGAGTTAAATAAGATGACAATCAAGAATCGCTATCCACTGCCCCACATTGATGATTTATTCGACCAGTTACAAGGTGCTACGTGTTTTTCCAACATCGATCTACATTCAGGCTACCACCAGTTACGCATTCAGGAGGAGGATATACCTAAAACCGCTTTTCGCACTCGTTATGGCCACTATGAGTTTGTTGTTATGCATTTCGGTTTAACCAACGCACCCGCGGTTTTCATGGATCTGATGAATCGCTTGTGTAAACCTTTTCTCGACCGTTTCGTCATCGTGTTCATCGACGATATCCTGATCTATTCCAAGTCGAAAACCGAACACGCGCAACATCTACGTTTGGTTCTCGAGCTACTCCAAGGGAATCGACTCTACGCCAAGTTCTCCAAGTGCGAATTTTGGATAGAGGAGGTTCAATTCCTCGGTCACATTGTCAATAGTCAAGGTATTCACGTTGACCCCGTGAAGATTGAAGCCGTCAAGAGTTGGGTTACGCCTAAGAACCCGTCTGAAGTCCGTTCTTTTCTCGGACTAGAGGGCTATTATCGCCGATTTATCAAAGGATTCTCTAAGATCGTCGTGCCGCTTACTTCTCTCACGCATAAAGACAAGCCTTTTGTTTGGGGAACTGAACAAGAGACTGCCTTTCGAACCCTCAAGAACATTCTTTGCAATGCTCTTGTCCTCACGCTACCTGAAGGGAACGATGACTTTATAGTCTATTGCGATGCCTCGAATCTTGGTCTCGGTTGTGTCCTGATGCAACGAGACAAGGTTATCGCTTACGCGTCTCGTCAGCTCAAGATCCACGAGAAGAACTACACAACCCACGACCTCGAGCTAGGCGTAGTTGTTTTTGCGTTAAAGATCTGACGACACTACCTTTATGGTACCAAGTGTACGATCTTCACCGATCATAGGATCCTACAACATATCTTTGACCAGAAGGAACTTAATATGCGTCAACGCCGGTAGGTAGAACTTCTCAACGATTACGACTGTGAGATTCATTATCATCCTGGCAAAGCAAATGTCGTTGTCGACGCCCTCAGCAGACGGAGCTACTTGCACAGTGTCCGCAATGTTCAAGCCCAATTTGATCTCGAAACCCTTATCTGTGAAGCCCAACATGCCTGTTTCACTGAACGCACTATGAACAAGGAAAGGATTTACAACGGCAAACTTTGATGGACGAAGCCCACAAGTCTCGGTATTCTATTCATCCCGGTGCCGACAAAATGTACCAGGACCTTCGCTACAAGTACTAGTGACCGGGTATGAAAAGAGATATCGCTCTCTATGTTTCGAAGTGCCTGACTTGCTCTAAAGTCAAGGCTGAACATCAAAGACCCTCTGGCTTACTCGTGCAACCCGAGACCCCTGTGTGGAAGTGGGAGAGTATAGCTATGGATTTCGTAACGAAACTTCCACGCATGTCATCAGGTCACGACAGCATCTGGGTTGTCGTTGACCGTTTGACTAAATCAGCTCACTTTTTGCCGATACGAGAAGACTATAAGGTGGAACGATTAGCCCGAATCTACACCGACGAAATTATCTGTCGACATGGGACGCCTCGCGACATCATTTCTGACCGTGATGCTCGGTTTACTTCGCGTCTCTGGGAAACTTTTCAATCTGCTCTCGGTACTACGCTTAATCTAAGTACCGCTTTCCATCCCCAAACCGACGGTCAGACTGAAAGAACGATTCGTACCCTTGAAGACATGCTTAGCTCGTTTGTCATAGACTTCGGTGGTAATTGGGGCGCATACTTGCCTTGAGTCGAATTCTCATACAATAACAACTATCATTCCAGCATTCAAATGGCACCATTTGAGGCATTATATGGAAGAAGATGTCGATCGCCTATTGTATGGCACGAGATCGGGCATTCGCAATTATCCGGTCCTGAGCTATTGCAAGAAACGACAGACAAATCCTTTCGAGACAATGTAATGAAAGCTCGGGATCGTCAGAAAAGTTACGCCGATAGACGATACAAGCCCCTCGAATTTGACGTTGGCGACCATGTACTCCTAAAGGTATTACCTTGGAAGGGTGTGGTCAGATTCGGCAAGAGAGGAAAGCTCACGCCTCGATATGTGGGACCCTTTAAGATTCTGGAAAGGATTGGCAAAGTGGATTACTGACTCGAACTACCGGAGGAACTTTGCAACGTTCACCCGACTTTCCACGTTTCGAACCTCAGAAAGTGTCTGGCTGAGTATGATTTACACGTGCCCCTTGAGGATCTGCAAGTAAACGAAACATTACACTTCGTGGAAAAGCCTTTCGAAATCATGGACCGACAAACTAAGCAGCTCAGGCGCTCCCGCATTCCCATTGTGAAGGTTCGCTGGGAAGGCAAACGAGGCGCAGAGTTCACTTGGGAACTCGAAAGTGACATGAAGGCGAAGTACCCGCAGTTGTTTGTTACGGCTTCAGCCTAATTTCGGGACGAAATTCCCTCAAAAAGGGGAGGCTGTAACACCCCGTGTTTCAGAAGTCAAAGTCAAAGTCAAGGTCAAAGTCAACGACCGATCGCGGGACTTGACTTATAGTGAATTTCTTTTTTTGTGTTTAATTTAGTTGTATTATGTGGAGTAATTATCAATAATCGTAGTAATCGACGTATGTTTATCGCTATTAATCGACTTACGACTGTGAACTATAGGAAGTAACAATGCAATAAAGTTAACTAAACTATCTAATGCTAATCAAATCGACATCGAATCACAATACGAATCGCAACTCGAATTATGCGTTCTGGATATTGTTTATGTGTGTGTGCTACTTATGTGTTACTTGTGCATGTGTATTTATGTTTTCTGGTAATCAATCGAAACGCAAATCGCAACTCAATCGAATCGTAAGCTAATCAAACATGATTTTAAAAGCAGTTTTAAAATATTAAAATGCCAACATGATTTTAAAAGCAGTTTTAAAATATTAAAATAATCACACTAAAACAAGTTCTAAATTGTTTTTACAACTTGTTAAAGTTTTTGTTATAAAACAAAGGTTGTTTTTGAAACAAACAATAACCAATTAAGTTTTGCAAATTAAACTAGTTTTAATTTTCCAAAACAATTAGCTTAATAGTTTTTCTATTAACTTAAAATTGGTTATTCCAAGTCGCGACAAACTTAGTTTTATTGGTTATCTAAAACTAATTGTCCCGAGAGGTGAAAGGGTCTTTTTGGTTATGTCGCAAATTTAATATCTAAATTAAAACCGACTATAACGACCCTATTTGGTAAAAATTAAAATCAACAGTCTATGCCATCCTACTACCAGTAACACTTGGGGCATAATGCGAACCATCAGTGTTGGACCCACAGCACGACACTTGGTGTCTAGCTTATCCTTCCAAGGTGCAAGGGCTTTCGTCGACACATCCGACCTGTCACACCCCCAAAATACCACAAGCGGAAACCCTCGCGAGGCGTGTGACATACCAGGATCTAGCCACCAATCACATTGAACTCATAGATATATTTAAATAAAACTTTCATTGATTTAGCATTCAGTGTTACACATTACAAATAATTCACAGCATACATCAGAAGCATAATTCATTAGTTAAGTGTTTATAAACCTCATGTAAAATCATTAGTCTTGTATTACGATTTCATGTATCTCGACCCATGACCACTCCAGCCTCCCAGACAGCAAGTTCCAATGATATGCACCTAAAGGCCTGCAAGGCATGTAATAACAAATCAACAACAAAGTTGAGCGAGTTCACAGTAGGTTGTTTAGTTATAGAATTCGTTTAGTAAATCGTATGTTCGTTTTGTAAACCATGTATCGTATTAATTCGTATCGCGGTCTCCCAGACATGTTTGCGAAGATTGGTGGGGGCTTCCCATGTATTATTAGACCACACGTATCGACTACTACGAAAATGTAAGAGGTGCCCTAAGTCAATGTCTATCAGCATTGACCCTTTGCCCATAGTCCATTAGTACATGCCCGTCCGACTGGCACGGTGTGAGGCTTGTTAAACCTAATAGCGCTATTAACTAATGACCTGCTTGCCATAGGCCTCGGCGATTAAGTCGATAAATGAGGGACTTCAATTGATAGAGTGATGGTCTTATGGTCGTACGTATCCTGCTGTATGGGGAATACGCAAGTTTGTAGTTACCGTTCAGTTCTTTAACCCATGCCCAACCCTTGGGAATCCCATGCCTTGGATAGAGTGTGAACTCACCTTGGTTTGCTCGGTTTGTCTCTCAAAAATAGCTAACAGTCAAAGTCGGTCAATCACGTCCTAGTATGATTACCACTTAGTTTATTAGTGACTTCAAATAAGCTCGAAGTTCCTACATTCATTTATCACATAACATGTACTCACTTTAACAGTTCACGCCCATATAAACTTTCCACCTATAGCTACTAAAGAGCAAGCATATGATATTGCACACAACACGTTTATTGACATATAATACGTTAGATCATTATTGGATAACATAACCGACATTTAGACATGCAAATCACTAGTTATATTGTTTCCGCTTAAACATCCAAAACTGGACTGTTTTCGGGTAATTTAATAAAATAGTTAACTTATTCCAAAAATTTCCAAATTTTTACAGAATGTTTTAAACGATCAAAAAATTATTGTGTAAAAATATCAGGATCTAATTCATTACCAATATTTTATAAAAAATCATTTACCGGACTGCAATTCAGATTCGGCACTTTCTGACTGCAGTCCACAAAAAAATTCATTTAAAATTCATCGTAAGTCCGATTGACGAAATTCTAGTTGGATAATTACAAATACATCGGTGGTCATCTACAGTACAAATTTCATGATCTAACTCTACACAGAATTCAGGTTATGATTAAAAATATAACACCCATTTATTGCAGTAAAAACTCAGCTTTAGTTGCTGTTACAAAACGGGTCTTTAAAAATAGTAAACGAAGTCCAAAAATTATGATTCCAGTTCCATTTGAACCGTATTTCATAATACACAAATCTAGAGTTCAGAAAATACATTTTATGCTTTATTAAAGTTCGGTTACAGCCAACTGAAGTTGGCTGTAATCACTAAACAGCCTCTTGTTTTTCAGCTTTTATCATTCTAATACGAGTTATATTGGTTCCGTTACATGTTCAGTGATCAACAACAATATCATACTTGTATTATTTCATCATAATATAATCTTTAACTACTAACACATGAAGTAACAAGAGTTTTAAAGAAGTCTTACAACTAGCTTAAAGCTTGGGAATATCACTAGAGAAAAAGATGACAAAGATGGATGATGAAAGCAAATGAGAAGGATTCTTCAAGACCTTCAAGCTTCAAGCTCCTTGTATCACCTTCTAACACTTGAAACAAGCTCAACAATGGAATGGTGGTGGTGGTTTTAGAGTGAGCCAAGAGAGAGAGATAGAGAATGAGAAAGATGGTGTGAAGATTGTGAAGTTATGCACCATATTTATAGTCATCATTTCTAGTGTTTAGTCAACATGAGCAAGCCAAGATTAACTAAAATATAGAGGTAAAATCTTGGATTCTAATATTTAGTCAACATAAGTAGGAGAAGTAAATACTTAGTCAACATAAGTAGCAGAAGTAAATACTTAGTTAACATAAGGAGGAGAAGTAAATACTTATAGTATTCAAATACAAGTATAAAGTTACATGTTTTAGTTAGTAGATTTCTAGTGGGTGTTACGGTGTACGGGGATCGTAACGAGCCAAGAAATAATTAAACAATGTTTCTAGTAAAATTTAATATTAATTAATCGTACGGATACATGTAATTATGAGGGTTGTCACATTCTCCCCCTGTTAAGAAAATTTCGTCCCGAAATTTAGCATGTGGTTACTGAGGAAGCTAGTTTAAGCTGCGTGGTTTACTGGTTTTTCCTGGGGTGTCACATCATCCCCCCGTTGGTTTGGAATTTCGTCCTGAAATTCTGCAGTAGCTTCAGTCTCAGTAGTGGGTGCACTTTTCTTAAACAACTGGGGATACTTGAGTTTCATTTGGTCTTCTCGTTCCCAGGTATACTCTGGGCCACGACGGGAGTTCCAACGAACTCGAACAAGAGGTATCCTTGTACGCTTGAGAATCTTAACATCTCGGTCAGTAATCTCTACTGGTTCCTCGATGAATCGCAGCTGGTCGTCGATAGTGAGCTCCTTTTAAGGGAACTATGAGGGTCTCATATGACAGACACTTTTTCAGATTTGACACGTGGAATACGTTGTGAACTCCGTTGAGTTCTTCAGGAAGATTCAACTTGTAAGCGACATAACGCGAATTAGTTTGCCTCGTTTGCCAAAACGAACTACACCTTTCCAAGGTGAGACTTTGAGTTGCACCGGATCCCCAACCTGGAACTCGAGTGGTTTTCTTCCCTTATCAGCATAGCTTTTCTGACGGTCACGAGCTGCCGCCATTCGTTGTCGTATCTGAGCAATTCTCTCAGTGGTATCTACTACGAGTTCTGGGCCAGTGATTTGACTGTCACCAACTTCTGCCCAACAGAGAGGTGATCGGCATTTATGTGCGTACAACGCCTCAAACAGAGCGGCCTGGATGCTGGTGTGGTAGCTGTTGTTATACGAAAACTCCACTAGCGGGAGGTGCTTTTCCCAGCCATTACCAAAATCGATTACACACGCCCTAAGCATGTCTTCTAGGGTTTGGATGGTGCGTTCAGACTGCCCATCCGTTTGCGGATGGTAAGCTGTGCTCATGTCTAACCGAGAGCCAAAAGATTTGTGCATCGCTTGCCAAAGTTCCGAAGTGAAACGTGCATCACGATCGGAAATAATAGAGGTTGGCACTCCATGCCTTGATACTACTTCCTTTAGGTAGATGTCTGCTAGAGTAGAAAACTTGTCGGTTTCCTTGATAGTCAAGAAGTATGCAGACTTAGTCAATCGATCCACTATCACCCAAATAGTGTCATTTCCGCGTTGAGATCTAGGTAGGCCAGTAACAAAATCCATGGAAATTTGCTCCCATTTCCATTGTGGAATCTCTGGTTATTGGAGTAGGCCTGATGGTTTCTGATATTCGGTCTTGACTCTCGCACAAGTCAGACATTTGCTAACGTAAGTTGCTATGTGAGCTTTCATGCTAGGCCACCAATACGTAGTTCTGAGATCGTGGTACATCTTATCCGACCGAGGGTGTACCGAGTAACGAGACTTATGCGCTTCATCCATTACAAGTTCTCGTAAGTTGCCATAGAGTGGGACCCAAATGCGTCCGGTTACGTAATAGGCACCGTCTTCCTTTTGTTCTAATCGTTGTCTTGAGCCGCGTAGGGCTTCAGCCCTGACGTTTTCTGGTTTCAATGCTTCTACCTGAGCATCTCGTATCTGTGCAGGAAGACTAGACTGGATGGTTAGTTGTAATTCTCGCACACGCCTAGGTATAGTATCCTTTCGACTGAGAGCGTCGGCCACAACATTGGCTTTTCCCGGGTGGTACTTGATCGCGCATTCGTAATCATTCAAAAGTTCGACCCATCGACGTTGTCGCATGTTTAACTCCTTTTGCTTGAAGATATGCTCGAGACTCCTCTGATCGGTGTAAATGGTGCACTTGGTACCGTACAGGTAATGTCTCCATATCTTAAGTGCGAAAACAACTGTCACGGCCCCTGACCCGGTTTGACCCGTTTCAGGAGCCGCGAGACAGAAATTCCCGTGGTATTTATTTAATTGAGATTAACAGCGGAAGTTTATCATCAGGATCTTTTTAAAGCTAAAATTTTCCCGATTATTTTATTTCACAATTCGGGATAAAACCCCGGTAATTTACAATACTATGATTTTACTGAGAAATCTTTATATTACAAAACATCTTTCTTTATTTTATAATGAGCCACTTTCTCAAGCTTGAAATGCTTCCTAGCACTTTTCCTGAATTACAAGAGATCACCTGAAACATGTTTGAAAAAGGTTTTGTCAGCGAAAAATACTAAGTGAATCGTCCTATTTATTAAAATGACTCGTTTATTATAATTTACAGTATTAAGAGAGATTACAATGTTTCTGATATCAACCAACTACCCACAGTATTTGTCACTCGACCGGATCTGTGACTATGGTTATACCACTATTGGCTGCCCCAATAATGACGAATATCACAAATTTTAGGTTCGCCCACCTAAAGTGATAACACAGCAGTAATGTGCACAAAACCCGACATACTGGCTGTAACTTGGTGATTACATAAACTTAATCACTGTAATTATAATCTTTGAAAATAAACATGCTTTTGAAAGTAATTTGATAAAAAGAGAATGACTCACATTGCAGATTTAACACGGATAGAGTTTACTCTACGGATTAGCCTTGTTAACCTAATTTAATTAACAATGCACACAAAACTGGGTTAGTAATCAATACAGCATTTACGATAACTCACGAGATCAACCCTCACTACGAATGACAAAGTGCAATCACTTAAACATCCATCGGATTCACAACGAATGACAGAGTATTCCCCGAGTTCAGGTGGTACTCAAACATCCTGTCGGAATCACAACGAATGACAAAGGATAACCCTAATGTGGGCAGCACTTAAACATCCATTGAGTACATTGATCGATCGGAAAATGAATCGTAGCAGCGATCTAGTTATTACCCTGTTTTGTGGCAGCACCTCGTGATCAGTGTGTGTTGTTTTTATAGTATTTCTACTATAACTTGAAGCACAAATTGAATTTCTACGTCGAACTAACGCAAAATGTCAAGTCCCAAACTGTTCTATATATAGCTGAAAAACAGTCCCCCTCGCGTGGCGCGAGTGGGTGTCGCGTGGCGCGAGAGGCCCTAGTCTACCATAGGCTTGCTTTGTGTCTCAGTAGCTTAGCTGAGTTGGCCACTTAATCAATTTTGCAATACACGTAAAACTGTGTGGATATTACTGATTAGGGTTTACCCCCCCCCCCCCCTGAGTTTTAGGGGCCCTGATCCTGATTCCGATTATTCTGAAAATTTTAGGGTTTGTTCAGAATCACTTGGGTTTCTCAATTAGGGTTTCCTAATGGATAATTAAAGTAATAATTAGGACTTTCTAATGAGAGTTGTTACATTCTCCCCACCTTGATAAAAATCTCGTCCTCGAGATTTATTGGAATAATTGAGGGTACTTTCGCTTTATTTCTGATTCCAGCTCCCAAGTATATTCAGCTCCTCTCTTGGAATCCCACTTGACTTTGACAAGTACTAAACGTTTGTGTTTGAGAAACTTCACCTTTCTGTCTTCTATTTGAAGAGGTTTCTCTACAAACTTTAACTTTTCGTTTACCTCTATATCTCGAAGAGGTACTACCATTGATTCGTCTGATAGGCATTTCTTGAGATTGGATACATGAAATACATCATGTACTCCAGCTAGTTCCTCTGGTAGTTGTAAACGATAAGCAACTGGTCCTATGCGTTGGATCACTGGAAATGGTCCTACGTATCTGGGACTTAGCTTTCCTTTCTTACCGAATCGAACTACTCCTTTCTGTAACACCCCGAAAATGGGTTTGGTAATTAACCCACGTTAATACTAAAAGACGGGTAAAGTGTCGCTAGTAGTAAAAATAACCCGGTAAATATTTGGGAATTAATAAGAAATCCTAATATTAGATACAAGCGAAACAAAGTTTTGATGAATTGAGTTTATAAGAGCCCGAGTTAACGGGACTTAAAATAAAACGGGTTATAACTCCCGGAACCCACTAAATAACTAGGAATATCAACCTAGTTAGTCTAGTGTCTTAAAAATAATGAGGAACTTGATGTAGTAACCTTTATAAACTTGGATAAAGTTGAGGGACTAAAATGGTTAAAGTGGGAAAATGGGTTTTATTAATTAAAATCTAAAAACACCAAAACACACACCATTGTGTGTGTTCTGGTCGTACAAAACACAGAGCCAAGAAGAGCTCTTAAGCTCAAACCCTAAAACACAGAAATTCATCAAATTGAAGGAGCAAATCAAGTCCAAATCAAAATCCGAGTATGAATTAGTGATCTCCATTGAAAAAGGAGTCACGAGGTATGTAAATTTCTTGGTAAATCTCTAGTTGAAATTCTGAGCAAACTTAGAGAATTCGAATCTAAGCTTGCATGTATGTTGTTTGGATGAAATTAGGGATGAAACTATGTCTAGTAGTAAACCCTAGCCATGTAATTGTTGAATTGATGTTCATTGTTGTGAATTCATAATCATACACTCATAAGTCAAGTGGGTTTTGATTATGTAGAAAAGATGATAATATAGTTGTGTTAGAAATCATCATAAGTGATAGTAGATGCAAGATACTTGAACAAATTTCAAGTTTGAGTATTTGATCATACATGATAATGGTTGAATCTTGATGTTAATCTTGGTAAAAATGACTAATTGTGAACTAGTTAGCAAACGTGTAGAATCATGCCCACTAGGTGTTTGTTATAATGCCTAAATGAGAACTAAGTGTTGATAATGTGCCAAATTGAGTCTTGTGAACTTGATAGTGCAATCATATGTGTTAATTGGTGATTTGACTTTTAAATAGTCAAACCGATCATTAATAAGATCGAATGGTATTGTGATAGAAAATATGTAAGATGGAATGGTCATAATTAATGATGACTAATATAACCGTCTTACGAATTATGATGATAGTTTGACGCTTGACAAGCTAGGTGGAGGCTTGGAAAGGAAGCGGGTCAAACGAAGCAAGTATGAAGGAAAAGCGTAATTCGGATGCAAGGTAAGTATAGCTTACACTAGTCTTAAATTGTGGAATGTTTTCTTATCATATAAATTATGAATGTGATATCTAAACAATTGAAATATGATGTTCCGTCGTGTAGTCGAACGGAACAAGAAAATCAAAGATGATAGAAACCATAATAATGGTTAAAAAGAAGTAAATCGATAATTTGGTCATATTATATCGAAAGCAATACACGGTTTATAATTAAAATGACCATACGGTGTTAAACGGGAAGAGTCATGTAGAGGAGATGATAATAAATATCATCTCGCAAAGATAAATGGTCAATTCGGCCAAACGGGTCAAAAGGTGTGGACAACACCTTTTGACTATATAGACTAATGATTCTTTTGTCGAGTCATATGCTTACAGGAATAGATATCCAATGGATATTCGCACCGTTCTTAATTAGCGAATATAAAGCAAGGTATTAAAATTGGGTCTAATCGTTGATCCGAGCCAGGTACGCATAATTATGATGTATGTAAAAGTGCTAATTTGGTCGAATAATTGGTGATAGCCTTTCATTGTAAAAGAAGGACCAAAATCGACCAAAACGCCCTTGTAGGCTAAATTGAACAAACAACTCTTAGAGGTTGTTTGGAAAGGAGTCTTATGATTAAACAAAAGTTTAGAACGAGTACGGGTAGTGAAATATGTAATTCTTGGGCCAAAAGACTCCATATGAGTCTTTGCCGTAAAATGATAATTCAAGAGGTATAAATTCGGAACACATAGATATCTACTTTAAATCCAACACACACTTAGTTGAGATGGAAGAGTACTAGATAAGAGATATAGGTTACGACGCTAGATTGGAATGAAAGCGAAATTGAGCTTAAAAGTGCTTAAAATATCCTTAACGGGTCAAAATAAGCATACTAGTGAAAACGGGTTTAATTTGTGTAATAAACCTATGATTAGAACCTAATATGGTATATCACAATTATTTGATGAAGTGTATGAAATATAGGAATCAAATAAATACGTTTGTCTGATAAAATGCATAACCGGGTCAAAATTTGGTATAAAGGGTAATAAGCCGAAGACTTAGAAGTCCTAAATTTTTGTTAAGCCGAATGTCGGATTTTAACTCCAAATGATGGAGAATCAAATTACAAACACGTAGGAAGAAACGGTGGGTCAAACGGATAAGCGGTTTGAAAGATACGGAAGTTTTCATATCAGAATCGGTAAAATTGGAAAGCTGGAATGCAGGGACCACCGTAATTTACGGTCCCACCGTAAATTACGGTGGACATGAAAAATGCTACGGTGGAACCCCCCTGTCTTACGGTGGGGAACTAACTCCCAGGGGCCACCGTAAATTACGGTCCCACCGTAATTTACGGTGGTGGTCAGGTTGAAACTTTTGTTTTGTTATCGTTCGTTTCTCGGATTCGGTTAGACACGTTTTAAGCCCAGTATGACTAAAGAATTTCATGTTTATGAAATGTAGGTACACCTTGGATGCCGGAAGACGATCAAGCTCAACAAAGAACCGAACACGATACAGATACACGCTTCCGCATTTTGTCACGTTGTAGATTTTTAAACAACGAATTCAACCACGTGATGTAGAATAACTTAAGATTTGTGAAAGTTTTTAATAAACCCGTATTTCCAATGCATATGAAATCCCTAATTACATGATTATTTTTTTCCAAAATACACGTTAAACTCTGATTTATAAGGACGGGTGTCACAAGTTGGTATCAGAGCCTTGGTTTAAGAGATTCGAGTATGGTTGGGAGGAACCATGCTTGGACTTAAACCTTATGCTCTTGACAAAGAATAGTGTTCGGTTCGAAGCTTGATCGCAAATCCGGTAAGTACAAGTACGTTATTAGTTAGTATGCTTAAGTGTTGTAAACAACGCATAGAGCTATCGTGTGGTATACGTTACCCCAACTTAAATGATTGTTAGGGTTGACGAAAATACGCGCGTTGACGTGTATAGTAGAAAATGCCTTGTATTATGATACGGGCGATTATTGAAGTTGACTTTACTAACTTTTGTGAATGTTTTAAATGAAGGACACTCGCGTTTGAAGACGACGAGAGTCAAACAAATTATGGATATGATGATGGAACGGTCCGGGGTACGACAGAAAGAGCATACTCATTAAGGACCAAAATCGCGTAACGGTCGCGAACAAGACTAATGACAAGAGAAGCCCGTTAGGGCAAGCATCACCAGGTGCACACTTTTAAATTTAACCGCACGAGTCGTTATATGCAACAAACACGTAAGTAATAACGGTTGCATACACATATGACAGAACTTGGAAAACCTGATTTCCAAGAGAAATTTAATAGGAAATGTGTTATTCACAATGATGAATAACAAATGAATAACAAGACTTGTTTATATAGAAACTTGGACGAGAGTGATCATCCAAGCAAGTATTCTCAATACAAATCCTATTGAGAAAATTTATGATCACATCAATGAATGCGAATAGATGTTCATAAAAAGGGACATTGTACATGTTCAAGGATAAACGATTAAAACTAATAATTGTTAACTAACAATTAAATAGAGTTTTACCAAATGAAACCATAAACATGGAGACAATTTGAAGAGTTACTTACATGGGACGTGATGTGGTAATTATAATAAGGTCACGCGTACCACGTGTTGATCGCTTACTCTGGCCAAGTAAGTAGTGAACACATGATAGCATGAGCTTCTTATAATGAGCGCAGTTATGTCCGATGTGGTAATGGCGGGGTGAATGGGACTAATTAAAAAGTACCCAAATGAAGCAGATAAGCAAGATATTTGAAAATAATGTAAACGCACAACCGAGTGACGGGAGCGTGTTACATTAGGATAATGAGCCCGAGTGAAGGGACAAACAAGCATGTAAAATGATTGAGACAAGTATTGGGAGGGAGTGTACTTACACTCGAACCCATAAAACGCAAGCATGTAAAATGATTTAGACAAGTATTGGGAGGGAGTGTACTTGCACTCGAACCCAGAAAATGCAAACATGAAAAATGATTTAGACAAGCGATGGGAGGGAGTGTACTTACACTCGAACCCGGAAAATGCAAATATGTCCCTTAACGGGTCATTTTCCTTGCATTTGTAAAACGTCGAACTTAAAGACAAAGTCAGAATATAAAAATGAAGCAAGGTCTTAATGCATACCGGGAGGATTGCAATAATAACGACCTTGGTAAAACACCCGGTTGATGGGTAAGAATTAAACACATGCGTAAACCGAGAAACGAGAACACGAATTTAAAGTCAAAAGACTCGGATTACGAGTTATGACTAAAAGACCATAAAATTTCGTAAACAGAAATTCTGATAATTATATTCAACTATTTTGAGATTGAACGGGTTGAATAAAGTATAATGCTTGAAGGCGTAAGTAAGCGCAAGCCGGATAACGATAAGCTTGAGACAAATGAATTTCAAACGTAAAAAGAGTGCTTTGACACCAAATATATATTTTAATAAGACACGAGCAAAAAGAATGATCTACGGGATCCACATAACCTTTAGGATTATAAACAACGGGAGAAATATGGACTAAAACGACCCATGGGTCATGATTAGAAAGAAGTTATAAGGACTTCGCCTTAAAGAGGTGAATGTCTAATCAAAATAGCCCATAAGGCTAAGTGATAAAACCTACGGGTTAGATGGAATAAAGCGAGGAAATCAGTTAAAAATCCCCGCATACAAAAACTAAGACTGTAAAGGATTAAATTACGGACTGTCAATATCCCAGTATGGATGATTGACACGAGTTAAAGAAAAGATCCAAAAACTAAAACTTCGGTTTTAGTAAGAAGTAATGTTTTTACAAACATAAATTCTGATAGGAATTTAAATAGTAAGCATGAAAGATACAAGTCTTGACACTGATAGGCGCAAGATGATATATTCGAAAAGTGATATTCTCAAAAATGAAAGGTTGATACAAATTAAACATGATGTGACACGATCACGATTAGGAAATGTAATGTGAAGTAAAATCACATTATAACCAAGCGAGTGATAAAAGTAACTGAACTAATAAGACTAGTTAATGAGACCGGTTAAGGTCATCAATTCAAATCAAGAAATTTGGTTTGCTTGTAAGCGGTAGATTCGGTATAGCTGAACCGAATAGATAAATTGAAAACAAAAGAATTTGTTGCTAAAAGTGAAAGATTTCACTAAAGATCTTAAACGGGTCAAATTAACGGATTCATAAGGAATTCGAGGGTATATGAAAGCGATGGATATCGCTAAGTTAACTGAACTAGTGGAAATAACGAGACTACGTTATGTCGAAGTTACATTATGTCATATGACATACGTAGAGGTCCGGTAACCAAAAAGACATTACCATAATTTTCTGGTAATGATAACAATTGGTTAAAGTAGGAGTAATGCTTAAGAGATTATTCAAGTCAAACGCATTGGGTTTAGAAACTCAATGAACTAGATAAGCAAGGTTTCGAGGACGAAACCTCTTTAAGGGGGGTAGACTTGTAACACCCCGAAAACGGGTTTGGTAATTAACCCACGTTAATACTAAAAGACGGGTAAAGTGTCGCTAGTAGTAAAAATAACCCGGTAAATATTTGGGAATTAATAAGAAATCCTAATATTAGATACAAGCGAAACAAAGTTTTGATGAATTGAGTTTATAAGAGCCCGAGTTAACGGGACTTAAAATAAAACGGGTTATAACTCCCGGAACCCACTAAATAACTAGGAATATCAACCTAGTTAGTCTAGTGTCTTAAAAATAATGAGGAACTTGATGTAGTAACCTTTATAAACTTGGATAAAGTTGAGGGACTAAAATGGTTAAAGTGGGAAAATGGGTTTTATTAATTAAAATCTAAAAACACCAAAACACACACCATTGTGTGTGTTCTGGTCGTACAAAACACAGAGCCAAGAAGAGCTCTTAAGCTCAAACCCTAAAACACAGAAATTCATCAAATTGAAGGAGCAAATCAAGTCCAAATCAAAATCCGAGTATGAATTAGTGATCTCCATTGAAAAAGGAGTCACGAGGTATGTAAATTTCTTGGTAAATCTCTAGTTGAAATTCTGAGCAAACTTAGAGAATTCGAATCTAAGCTTGCATGTATGTTGTTTGGATGAAATTAGGGATGAAACTATGTCTAGTAGTAAACCCTAGCCATGTAATTGTTGAATTGATGTTCATTGTTGTGAATTCATAATCATACACTCATAAGTCAAGTGGGTTTTGATTATGTAGAAAAGATGATAATATAGTTGTGTTAGAAATCATCATAAGTGATAGTAGATGCAAGATACTTGAACAAATTTCAAGTTTGAGTATTTGATCATACATGATAATGGTTGAATCTTGATGTTAATCTTGGTAAAAATGACTAATTGTGAACTAGTTAGCAAACGTGTAGAATCATGCCCACTAGGTGTTTGTTATAATGCCTAAATGAGAACTAAGTGTTGATAATGTGCCAAATTGAGTCTTGTGAACTTGATAGTGCAATCATATGTGTTAATTGGTGATTTGACTTTTAAATAGTCAAACCGATCATTAATAAGATCGAATGGTATTGTGATAGAAAATATGTAAGATGGAATGGTCATAATTAATGATGACTAATATAACCGTCTTACGAATTATGATGATAGTTTGACGCTTGACAAGCTAGGTGGAGGCTTGGAAAGGAAGCGGGTCAAACGAAGCAAGTATGAAGGAAAAGCGTAATTCGGATGCAAGGTAAGTATAGCTTACACTAGTCTTAAATTGTGGAATGTTTTCTTATCATATAAATTATGAATGTGATATCTAAACAATTGAAATATGATGTTCCGTCGTGTAGTCGAACGGAACAAGAAAATCAAAGATGATAGAAACCATAATAATGGTTAAAAAGAAGTAAATCGATAATTTGGTCATATTATATCGAAAGCAATACACGGTTTATAATTAAAATGACCATACGGTGTTAAACGGGAAGAGTCATGTAGAGGAGATGATAATAAATATCATCTCGCAAAGATAAATGGTCAATTCGGCCAAACGGGTCAAAAGGTGTGGACAACACCTTTTGACTATATAGACTAATGATTCTTTTGTCGAGTCATATGCTTACAGGAATAGATATCCAATGGATATTCGCACCGTTCTTAATTAGCGAATATAAAGCAAGGTATTAAAATTGGGTCTAATCGTTGATCCGAGCCAGGTACGCATAATTATGATGTATGTAAAAGTGCTAATTTGGTCGAATAATTGGTGATAGCCTTTCATTGTAAAAGAAGGACCAAAATCGACCAAAACGCCCTTGTAGGCTAAATTGAACAAACAACTCTTAGAGGTTGTTTGGAAAGGAGTCTTATGATTAAACAAAAGTTTAGAACGAGTACGGGTAGTGAAATATGTAATTCTTGGGCCAAAAGACTCCATATGAGTCTTTGCCGTAAAATGATAATTCAAGAGGTATAAATTCGGAACACATAGATATCTACTTTAAATCCAACACACACTTAGTTGAGATGGAAGAGTACTAGATAAGAGATATAGGTTACGACGCTAGATTGGAATGAAAGCGAAATTGAGCTTAAAAGTGCTTAAAATATCCTTAACGGGTCAAAATAAGCATACTAGTGAAAACGGGTTTAATTTGTGTAATAAACCTATGATTAGAACCTAATATGGTATATCACAATTATTTGATGAAGTGTATGAAATATAGGAATCAAATAAATACGTTTGTCTGATAAAATGCATAACCGGGTCAAAATTTGGTATAAAGGGTAATAAGCCGAAGACTTAGAAGTCCTAAATTTTTGTTAAGCCGAATGTCGGATTTTAACTCCAAATGATGGAGAATCAAATTACAAACACGTAGGAAGAAACGGTGGGTCAAACGGATAAGCGGTTTGAAAGATACGGAAGTTTTCGTATCAGAATCGGTAAAATTGGAAAGCTGGAATGCAGGGACCACCGTAATTTACGGTCCCACCGTAAATTACGGTGGACATGAAAAATGCTACGGTGGAACCCCCCTGTCTTACGGTGGGGAACTAACTCCCAGGGGCCACCGTAAATTACGGTCCCACCGTAATTTACGGTGGTGGTCAGGTTGAAACTTTTGTTTTGTTATCGTTCGTTTCTCGGATTCGGTTAGACACGTTTTAAGCCCAGTATGACTAAAGAATTTCATGTTTATGAAATGTAGGTACACCTTGGATGCCGGAAGACGATCAAGCTCAACAAAGAACCGAACACGATACAGATACACGCTTCCGCATTTTGTCACGTTGTAGATTTTTAAACAACGAATTCAACCACGTGATGTAGAATAACTTAAGATTTGTGAAAGTTTTTAATAAACCCGTATTTCCAATGCATATGAAATCCCTAATTACATGATTATTTTTTTCCAAAATACACGTTAAACTCTGATTTATAAGGACGGGTGTCACACTTTCCAAGGTGAAACTTTCAAAAGTACTTTATCTCCAACTTGAAATTCCAGTGGCTTGCATCGATTATCGGCATAACTCTTTTGACGATCTCGAGCCGTCTTCAGTCTTTCCTTGATTTGAGTAATCTTGTCAGTCGTCTCTTGCACAATCTCAGGACCTGACAATTGACTTTCTCCTATTTCTGCCCAACAAAATGGGGTTCTGCACTTTCTTCCATACAGTGCCTCAAATGGGGCAGTTTCGATACTTGAATGATAACTATTGTTATAGGAGAATTCAATTAAAGGTAAGTGATCGTCCCAGTTTCCACCAAAATCTATCACACATGCTCGGAGCATGTCTTCCAGAGTTTGGATCGTCCTTTCGCTTTGTCCCTCTGTTTGCGGATGATATGCAGTACTTAAATTTAGTCGAGTTCCCATAGCTTCTTGGAAACTTTTCCAGAAGTGGGAAGTAAAACGACTATCTCTATCCGATACAATGGAGAGTGGAACTCCATGTAAAGATACGACTTCATCTACATACAGCTTTGCCAATCTTTCCATACTAAAGGTTTCTTTCATAGGTAGAAAGTGAGCAGATTTGGTTAATCGATCCACAATTACCCAAATCGCATCATTACCTTTTCTGGTTTTGGGTAACTTAGTAACAAAATCCATTGTTATGAGTTCCCATTTCCATACAGGCATTTCAAGTTGTTGTAATAAACCTGAAGGTTTCTGATGTTTTGCCTTAACTTGTGAACAAGTAAGACACTTAGAAACATATCTAGCTATATCCTTCTTCATGCCTATCCACCAGAAATTATTTCTTAAATCTTGGTACATCTTATTATTTCCAGGGTGTATGGTATACCTAGATTTATGAGCTTCTTCTAAAATCTTACTTCTTAATTCTCCATGCTTAGGTACCCAAATTCTGCTTTTGTGGAATCTCCAAATTCCATCAACTCCTTGCTCTAACTCTTTTATTCGTCCTTTCATTCCTTCAGCATCATCCTTGATTGCTGTTTCCTGGACATTCTTTATTTGTTCTATTAAATCTATCTGTAGATTTAATCTAAGAGCACGAACCCTTCGTTGTTTCTCATAATACTTACGACTTAAGGCATCTGCAACTACATTTGCCTTTCCTTCGTGATACTGAATCTCACAGTCATAATCACTTAGGATTTCCATCCATCTCCTTTGCCTCATGTTTAATTCTTTTTGCCCAAAAATATATTTTAAACTTTTATGATCCGTATAGACAGTAAATTTACTTCCATAAAGATAATGTCTCCAAATTTTAAGGGCAAAAATTACGGCTCCTAATTCTAAATCATGAGTCGTATAGTTTTCTTCGTGCTTTTTCAATTGCCTTGAAGCATATGCAATCACCTTTTTGCGTTGCATAAGCACACATCCATATCCTAGTTTTGAAGCATCACAGTATACTTCAAAGTCTTCAGTTCCTTCTGGTAAGGCTAAGATTGGAGCGTTTGTTAATTTCTGCTTCAAGATTCTAAAGGCTTCTTCTTGTTTAGATCCCCATTCAAACTTAATGGCTTTATAGGTTAGCTTAGTTAATGGTACATCTATCTTGGAAAAATCTTTAATAAATCGTCTAAAATACCCAGCTAAACCTATAAAACTTCTAATTTCCATTGCGGTTTGCGGAACCTTCCAATTGGTAATTGCCTCTATCTTAGCAGGATCTACATGAATACCTTCATGATTCACCATGTGTCCTAAGAATTGTACTTCTTGCAACCAAAATTCACACTTTGACAATTTGGCATACAACTTTTCTTTTCTTAACAAAGTTAAGAGTGCATGCAAGTGCTGACAGTGTTCATCCTGATTTTTGGAATAAATAAGTATATCGTCTATAAAGACAATTACAAATTTATCCAAATATGGTTTACAGATCATATTCATCATGTCCATGAATGCTGCAGGTGCATTCGTTAACCCAAAGGGCATGACCGTAAACTCGTAATGACCATACCTAGTTCTGAAAGCAGTTTTAGGTATGTCTTCTTCTTGTACCTTCAATTGATGATATCCGGAGCGTAAATCTATCTTAGAAAAATATCTAGCCCCCTGAAGTTGATCAAAAAGATCATCAATCCTAGGTAATGGGTATCGATTCTTAATTGTAACTTTATTCAATTCTCTATAATCAATACACATTCTCATTGAACCATCCTTCTTCTTTACAAACAACACTGGAGCTCCCCAAGGGGATGTGCTAGGTTGTATGAATCCTTTACTTAGTAATTCATCTAATTGCTTCTTTAGTTCTATCATTTCGGTAGGAGCTAACCGATAAGGTGCCTTGGCTATCGGTGTAGTTCCTGGAATTAGATGAATCCTAAATTCTACTTCCTATCTGGTGGTAATCCAGGTAACTCTTCTGGGAATACCTCTGGGTATTCTGAGACTACAGGAATTTTCTTAAGTTCTTTACCCTTAGTACTAATGATTACTGAAATCATATATACTATCCCTTGTTTTCGTTCATAACTAGCAACTTTCATTACTGATATAAATTTCATGGGCTTACGTGGTCTATCTCCTGTAATCATGATTACTTCTCCAGTAGGTGCTTGAATTTCTATAGAGTTTTTATCGCAAATGATTTGAGCATGGTTGGCTATTAACCAATCCATTCCTAACACAACATCAAATTCAGCTAATTTCATAGGTAATAGGTTTGCAGCAAATTTATGACCTAAAAGTTTTATTTCTACTTTTTGCAAAACCTGATCTATTTTAACTGAATTCCCATCTGCGGTTTCGACTGTAAAAATCTGCCTAATGTTGGTTAAAGGTATCTTAAGAGCTTGACAGAATAAAGTATTGATAAAACTTTGGTTTGCACCAGAGTCAAATAATACTTTTGCGTATACGTCGTGAACTAAGAACGTACCGGCTATAACATCTGGAATGAGTTCTGCTTCTTGAGTAGTTAGCTGGAATGCTCTGACATTTTTCTTAGCAGCTCCATCAGTCGCCTTGGCTTTGATGTCTGCTGGTTTGATCAATTTAGGACATTCTGTTTTGAAATGTCCGGCTTCTCCACAATTGTAACAAATTATGGATTTCTTTCTGCAGTTTTCTTCACGATGTCCTATAGTTTTGCAAAAATTGCAATATACCTTGCATTTTCCAAAATGTTTCTTTTTGCAATTTTGTCAGAACGGCAAAGTTGAAGATTGCCCTGCTCCTCTTCTTCTAAAATTATTACTATTACCCACCCGAAATCCTTGGGTAATTTTCTGAGCCAATTCCTTTTTCCTGTCTTCATCTCTTGTGCGTACCAGTTCATCAGTTAGGGTATTAGCTAATTCCACAGCATCGTCAATCGTACGAGGTCTCGCAGCTTTAACGATATTGCGGATTTCACCAATCAATCCCCATATATAACGAGAAATGAGTACTGGTTCTGGTGAAGCCAGTGTTGGTACCACTCTAGCATATTCGAAGAATGTCGAAGTATAACCGCGACAATCTACACCCACCATCCGATGGGTAAGGAACTTATTTGCCATTTGTTCCTTTTCATATTCGGGACATAATTTTCTTTCTACAAGACTTTTAAATTCTTCCCAAATCATAGCATATGCCATCATCCTTCCTTTTGCTTGTAACACCGTGTTCCACCATTCTAGCGCCCCTTCCTTGAAAAGATTTGACGCATACATGACCTGATCATCCTTACCACATTTACTTATCGTAATTACTGCCTCGGTTTTCTCTAACCAACGCAGTGCAGCAGTTGCTCCTTCATTGCCTGCAAACTCTGCTGGTTTACAAGCAAGAAATTCTTTATAGGTGCAACCAGACGTTGCAGCTTTCATTTTCTTAGGGAGCGGAGCTTGTCGGGGTTCATTATCATGATTAATATGATCATTGCCTCCGTTTACACTATTACTGAAGTTATCTTCAAAAATACGTTTACTAGGAATGATTTGTTGCGGTTCGATTGGATTCTTTACAGCAGCAACGATTGCTGGAATAGCATTGGCTATCCCTTGAGCAACAATATTTTCGATATCTTTCCTAGTCATATATTGATCCCCTGGATGTTGCTCAGACTGATTAACCTCATTTACCGGTTCATTACCACTGTTTGCCATCTGATAATATATATAATTTTTTTATTAGTATCTGATAAATAGCAATTATACATAAAAACAATCAGACAATTTACAATACACGTATAGTCAAAACTGTCGATTTCTCGATTTATAGTATGCATCACTACACACCAATATCTTACAGAGTTTTATTCATAGTTATTTTACAGACTGATTTCACTATTACTTTTACTATTACACAACCACAGTTTTACCAACCCACTATCTCTTGTCATTTGTCTTCCTAAAAACGAAGCTCCCTTTCATCGTACTTCCAGGCAATTTGTCCCCCTATCTCCCTGATTCTATTTCCCGCATCTATCAACTCTTCACCAAATTGGCGAAGTTCAGCCATGTTTTCGTTACTCATGGGTGGATTAGGTAGGGGTTCTGGATCGAATTGTGGAAGAAAGGAATAAGGATCATTGACAATATTTTGGAATTGCCAATCATTCGTCCACCATTCGTCCATTCCTACAAGTTGGGAGTGGACTATAGGTTCTGGGATTGCTAGTTCCCAATTCATAGGGAGTTGATTTTCAATAGGATAGGTAAAAATATTAGTATTGACAGGCTGAATAGTTTCACAGCTTGCCAATAGAAAATCTATTTCATCCTGAAAAGTCCTTCCCTGGTTTTGATTGGAGCTCTCTCCGATTTCCAATTGGGTTGGTCTAGAACCTTGTCCAACTTCTATTTCTATTTCTTTAGTATATTCTTCAAACTGCATTCCCATTTGCTTAACATCTTCCCTGACTTCAGTTTCCATTTCCTGTTGTTTAGAACTTTCCCTGGTTACAATTTCTTTTCCCTTTTTCAAAGGATTGTTTATTTTGGGAAGTTTTGTAGCTGGCTTTTTCCTACGTATACGACTCCCCCATACGTATTTCCTTCTTTTCTTTGGTTTTGGCTTTTTCAAAGGTGGAGCATTGAATTCTACAGGTTGTTCTATATCAGGAAAGTATCCAGTAAATTCTTTGGAAATTTCTATATTTACTGGGTAAAGATTAAGGTTCTGAAAGGCTTCAGATATCCCACTCATGCTGATGTAGCATATATGCAAAATGCATAAAATACTAAGTTAAAATCTTATAATAAATTTCATAAATAATCTTTAAATATTATTGCATACTGCGTACTAATTTATTACAAAGATAACTGGAAAACACACTAGGGTTTATTGTAAATTTATTTATTTACTGCATAAGGTTTCTAGATTGTAAGGGGTAAGGTGCTAAAACTTGAGTTAAAATATTTAAAGAGTTGCATTTTCTGCTACTGTGGCTAGCATATACAAATTTGCCCATTTCTCATCTAGCTTATCTTCCCAAGGTGATTTATTGATTAATTCTTGGGTTTCCTGTTTAATCTTCTTTTCTCGGATTTTCTCTTTACTTTTCTTAATAATCATACTCCTTTTTCTAGGAGAAAGTGGTTCCTCATATTGTGCTTTTCGCACAAATATTCCTTCATCAGGAATTACAGACTGAATTGAGGATTTGGTTCGGGATGAACTTCCCTTCTCGTTGGATGACCTATCTAATTTAAGATAGATACTTGACAGCTTTTGTTTACCCATACTGTAACTAACAAATAGTCAGTTAATAAAACACATAATCACATAATAGTAATCAGGAAAAATTAAGTATTTTTAGATACTTAATTAGCTTAACTCAGTGGCTCTGATACCAGTACCACCTTATTTCTGTCACGGCCCCCGACCCGGTTTGACCCGTTTCAGGAGCCGCGGGACAGAAATTCCCGTGGTATTTATTTAATTGAGATTAACAGCAGAAGTTTATCATCAGGATCTTTTTAAAGCTAAAATTTTCCCGATTATTTTATTTCACAATTCGGGATAAAACCCCGGTAATTTACAATACTATGATTTTACTGAGAAATCTTTATATTACAAAACATCTTTCTTTATTTTATAATGAGCCACTTTCTCAAGCTTGAAATGCTTCCTAGCACTTTTCCTGAATTACAAGAGATCACCTGAAACATGTTTGAAAAAGGTTTTGTCAGCGGAAAATACTGAGTGAATCATCCTATTTATTAAAATGACTCGTTTATTATAATTTACAGTATTAAGAGAGATTACAATGTTTCTGATATCAACCAACTACCCACAGTATTTGTCACTCGACCGGATCTGTGACTATGGTCATACCACTATTGGCTGCCCCAATAATGACGAATATCACAAATTTTAGGTTCGCCCACCTAAAGTGATAACACAGCAGTAATGTGCACAAAACCCCACATACTGGCTGTAACTTGGTGATTACATAAACTTAATCACTGTAATTATAATCTTTGAAAATAAACATGCTTTTGAAAGTAATTTGATAAAAAGAGAATGACTCACATTGCAGATTTAACACGGATAGAGTTTACTCTACGGATTAGCCTTGTTAACCTAATTTAATTAACAATGCACACAAAACTGGGTTAGTAATCAATACAGCATTTACGATAACTCACGAGATCAACCCTCACAACGAATGACAAAGTGCAATCACTTAAACATCCATCGGATTCACAACGAATGACAGAGTATTCCCCGAGTTCAGGTGGTACTCAAACATCCTGTCGGAATCACAACGAATGACAAAGGATAACCCTAATGTGGGCAGCACATAAACATCCATTGAGTACATTGATCGATCGGAAAATGAATCATAGCAGCGATCTAGTTATTACCCTGTTTTGTGGTAGCACCTCGTGATCAGTGTGTGTTGTTTTTGTAGTATTTCTACTATAACTTGAAGCACAAATTGAATTTCTACGTCGAACTAACGCAGAATGTCAAGTCCCAAACTGTTCTATATATAGCTGAAAAACAGTCCCCCTCGCGTGGCGCGAGGGGGTGTCGCGTGGCGCGAGAGGCCCTAGTCTACCATAGGCTTGCTTTGTGTCTCAGTAGCTTAGCTGAGTTGGCCGCTTGATCAATTTCGCAATACACATAAAACTGTGTGGATATTACTGATTAGGGTTTACCCCCCTGAGTTTTAGGGGCCCTGATCCTGATTCCGATTATTCTGAAAATTTTAGGGTTTGTTCAGAATCACTTGGGTTTCTCAATTAGGGTTTCCTAATGGTTAATTAAAGTAATAATTAGGACTTTCTAATGAGAGTTGTTACAACAACTGCTCCCAGTTCCAAGTCGTGCGTAGTGTAGTTCTTTTCATGAACTTAAGTTGGCGTGATGCGTAGGCAATGACCTTGTCACGTTGCATCAACACGCAACCAAGTCCTTGGATGGAAGCGTCGCAATAAACCACAAAATCACCAGTGCCTTCTGGCAATGAGAGGATAGGTGCGCTACAAAGTCTATCTTTTAAGTACTGGAAAGCAGATTCCAGTGCATCACCCCAATGATAGGTGACACCCTTCTGAGTTAGTGAGGTGAGAGGTTATGCAATCTTTGAGAAATCCTTGATAAACCTTCTGTAGTATCCTGCCAAACCCAAGAATTGGCGGATTTCTGTTGGTGTACGGGGTGCAGGCCAGTTCTTGATCGAGTCAACCTTGGATGGATCCACATGAATCCCATCTGCATTTACCACGTGACCTAAGAAATGGACTTCATGAAGCCAAAAGTCGCATTTTGAAAACTTAGCATACAGCTGCTCTGCTCGAAGAAGTTCCAAGATAAGCCGTAGATGATGCTTGTGTTCTTCCTGACTCTTGGAATAGATCAGGATGTCGTCGATGAAGACGATAACAAACTTATTCAGGTAGGGTTTGCACACTCGGTTCATGAGGTCCATGAAGACTGCAGGTGCGTTTGTTAATCCAAAAGGTATGACCAGAAACTCATAGTGCCCGTAGCGAGTTCTGAATGTTGTCTTGGAGATGTCTTCATCTCGGACTCTCAGCTGATGATAACCCGATCTTAAGTCAATCTTAGAGTAGAAGCTTGACCCTTGCAGCTGGTCGAATAGGTCATCACTTCGTGGGAGGGGATAACGATTCTTCACAGTCACCTTGTTGAGTTCGTGATAGTCAATACACATTCTGAAAGTACCGTCTTTCTTCTTCACAAACAAGACTGGAGCTCCCCAGGGCGAAGAGCTAGGGCGAATAAAACCCTTGTCCAAGAGGTCTTGCAATTGGGTGGACAATTCTTCAAGTTCTGATGGAGCTAATCGATAAGGTGCACGAGCTATGGGCGATGCTCCAGGAGTTAGCTCAATTTGAAACTCGACTTGACGATAAGGCGGAAGACCAGGTAATTCCTCGGGGAATACCTCAGGAAAATCGCGTACAATAAGAATGTCTTCAATTCTCTTCTCTTCCATTGAGGCGTCAGTAACGAGAGCTAGAATGGTAGTGTGGCCCTTTCGAAAACACTTATGGGCCTTAAGGAAAGAGATAATGCCCACAACAGCACCACTCTTGTCACCATGAATCATGAGGGGTTCTTTACCAGAACGAGGGATGCGGACAATCTTCTCGTTGCAAAGAATTTCCACTTGCTGGTGAGATAGCTAATCCATCCCAATATCAACGTCGAAACTACCAAGTACAATAGGGATAAGATCGATAGAGAAGGTCTGACCAGCTAAGACGAGGTTACAACCCTTAACTATGTGTGCAGAGATTAAGGATTCGGTTGAAGCCAATTCGCGGTTTCTCGTTGCCGGTAGCCAGGGTCGTCAGGGTACTGAGGTTGGTAAGGTACTATGCTCATCCTCATGTCCATCGATCTAGCGAGTCGATTGAGTAATACGCGGTATGCTGCGGGAGTGTTGCAGAAGTGATCACACTTCAGAGTCTAAGACGTCAATACGTGAGTTCCAGCAAACGAAGAAATGTGAAAATGGTAACGCTCAATCATTCGATGCTGCTACATTCAACTTAGGGACGTTCGTATAAGCACCTCACATTCTACACGGTTCGCTAGGTGTTCAGATGGGTGTTCAGGTAATGCTCGATAGCATCGAGATTCGAAGGGATCTAGAGATGAATGAAAAGTTCACGTTCGAGTAGGGGACAATCGCTGTTATGACCCCTATAGGTTTGTTATGTTTCACATCGATCAAATAACAGAACGAAATCCCTTTTCCACTTGTTAAGCCTCACTGGGACTCACATGCACCCCAAATTATTATTATGTGTGCACCCACAATAATATTGTGACTTGCATGCTCATCTCAGCTCCTCTTAACTCATGTCAAATGGTTCCTCAAACTCGAGTAGTAAACAGAGAGCATCACGAAGCGTAAATCATGAATGTGTAGGGAAATACCACCCTATCAGTCGCATAACACATGCAAGTAATACATGAATTCATACTGTTGTGCTAAACGTGTAATCACATGCATTATCATATGTAAGTGTTCACTAGTTATGCAGTACAATGAGTATACAAGAGACGAACCTTGCAATCTGGAGCTAAGTGTCATGGTCGTATTCACATGTTCAAAACTGTTCGGTTATAGTCTGGTTTTACAAAAACGTGTTTCCCCTTTTTAAAACCAAGTTCACTATAACTAATGGCTCTGATACCAATCTGTCACACCCCCAAAATACCACAAGCGGAAACCCCCGCGAGGCGTGTGACATACCAGGATCTAGCCACCAATCACATTGAACTCATAGATATATTTAAGTAAAACTTTCATTGATTTAGCATTCAGTGTTACACATTACAAATAATTCACAGCATACAGCGGAAGCATAATTCATTAGTTAAGTGTTTATAAACCTCATGTAAAATCATTAGTCTTGTATTACGATTTCATGTATCTCGACCCATGACCACTCCAGCCTCCCAGACAACAAGTTCCAATGATATGCACCTAAAGGCCTGCAAGGCATGTAATAACAAATCAACAACAAAGTTGAGCGAGTTCACAGTAGGTTGTTTAGTTATAGAATTCGTTTAGTAAATCGTATGTTCGTTTTGTAAACCATGTATCGTATTAATTCGTATCGCGGTCTCCCAGACATGTTTGCGAAGATTGGTGGGGGCTTCCCATGTATTATTAGACCACGCGTATCGACTACTACGAAAATGTAAAAGGTGCCCTAAGTCAATGTCTATCAGCATTGACCCTTTGCCCATAGTCCATTAGTACACGCCCGTCCGACTGGCACGATGTGAGGCTTGTTAAACCTAATAGCGCTATTAACTAATGACCCGCTCGCCATAGACCTCGGCGATTAAGTCGATAAATGAGGGACTTCAATTGATATAGTGATGGTCTTATGGTCGTACGTATCCTGCTGTATGGGGAATACGCAAGTTTGTAGTTACCGTTCAGTTCTTTAACCCATGCCCAACCCTTGGGAATCCCATGCCTTGGATAGAGTGTGAACTCACCTTGGTTTGCTCGGTTTGTCTCTCAAAAATAGCTAACAGTCAAAGTCGGTCAATCACGTCCTAGTATGATTACCACTTAGTTTATTAGTGACTTTAAATAAGCTCGAAGTTCCTACATTCATTTATCACATAACATGTACTCACTTAAACAGTTCACGCCCATATAAACTTTCCACCTATAGCTACTCAAGAGCAAGCATATGATATTGCACACAACACTTTTATTGACATATAACACGTTAGATCATTATTGGATAACATAACCGACATTTAGACATGCAAATCACTAGTTATATTGTTTCAGCTTAAACATCCAAAACTGGACTGTTTTCGGGTAATTTAATAAAATAGTTAACTTATTCCAAAAATTCCCAAATTTTTACAGAATGTTTTAAACAATCGAAACATTATTGTGTAAAAATATCAGGATCTAATTCATTACCAATATTTTATAAAAAATCATTTACCGGACTGCAATTCAGATTCGTCACTTTCTGACTGCAGTCCACAAAAAAAATTCATTTAAAATTCATCATAAGTCCGATTGACGAAATTCTAGTTGGAGAATTACAAATACATCGGTGGTCATCTACAGTACAAATTTCATGATCTAACTCTACACAGAATTCAGGTTATGATTAAAAATATAACACCCATTTATTGCAGTAAAAACTCAGCTTTAGTTGCTGTTACAAAACGGGTCTTTAAAAATAGTAAACGAAGTACAAAAATTATGATTCCAGTGCCATTTGAACCGTATTTCATAATACACACATCTAGAGTTCAGAAAATACATTTTATGCTTTATTAAAGTTCGGTTACAGCCAACTGAAGTTGGCTGTAATCACTAAACAGCCTCTTGTTTTTCAGCTTTTATCATTCTAATACGAGTTATATTGGTTCCGTTACATGTTCAGTGATCAACAACAACATCATACTTGTATTATTTCATCATAATATAATCTTTAACTACTAACACATGAAGTAACAAGAGTTTTAAAGAAGTCTTACAACTAGCTTAAAGCTTGGGAATATCACTAGAGAAAAAGATGACAAAGATGGATGATGAAAGCAAATGAGAAGGATTCTTCAAGACCTTCAAGCTTCAAGCTCCTTGTATCACCTTCTAACACTTGAAACAAGCTCAACAATGGAATGGTGGTGGTGGTTTTAGAGTGAGCCAAGAGAGAGAGATAGAGAATGAGAAAGATGGTGTGAAGATTGTGAAGTTATGCACCATATTTATAGTCATCATTTCTAGTGTTTAGTCAACATGAGCCAGCCAAGATTAACTAAAATATAGAGGTAAAATCTTGGATTCTAATATTTAGTCAACATAAGTAGGAGAAGTAAATACTTAGTCAACATAAGGAGGAGAAGTAAATACTTATAGTATTCAAATACAAGTATAAAGTTACATGTTTTAGTTAGTAGATTTCTAGTGGGTGTTATGGTGTACGGGGATCGTAACGAGCCAAGAAATAATTAAACAATGTTTCTAGTAAAATTTAATATTAATTAATCGTACGGATACATGTAATTATGAGGGTTGTCACACTCTCCCCCTGTTAAGAAAATTTCGTCCCGAAATTTAGCATGTGGTTACTGAGGAAGCTAGTTTAAGCTGCGTGGTTTACTGGTTTTTCCTGGGGTGTCACATCATCCCCCCGTTGGTTTGGAATTTCGTCCCGAAATTCTGCAGTAGCTTCAGTCTCAGTAGTGGGTGCACTTTTCTTAAACAACTGGGGATACTTGAGTTTCATTTGGTCTTCTCGTTCCCAGGTATACTCTGGGCCACGACGGGAGTTCCAACGAACTCGAACAAGAGGTATCCTTGTACGCTTGAGAATCTTAACATCTCGGTCAGTAATCTCTACTGGTTCCTCGATGAATCGCAGCTGGTCGTCGATAGTGAGCTCCTTTTAAGGGAACTATGAGGGTCTCATATGACAGACACTTTTTCAGATTTGACACGTGGAATACGTTGTGAACTCCGTTGAGTTCTTCAGGAAGATTCAACTTGTAAGCGACTTTCCAGTTTTCTCAATGATTTCGAACGGTCCGACATAACGCGAATTAGTTTGCCTCATTTTCCAAAACGAACTACACCTTTCCAAGGTGAGACTTTGAGTTGCACCGGATCCCCAACCTGGAACTCGAGTGGTTTTCTTCCCTTATCAGCATAGCTTTTCTGACGGTCACGAGCTGCCGCCATTCGTTGTCGTATCTGAGCAATTCTCTCAGTGGTATCTACTACGAGTTCTGGGCCAGTGATTTGACTGTCACCAACTTCTGCCCAACAGAGAGGTGATCGGCATTTATGTGCGTACAACGCCTCAAACGGAGCGGCCTGGATGCTGGTGTGGTAGCTGTTGTTATACGAAAACTCCACTAGCGGGAGGTGCTTTTCCCAGCCATTACCAAAATCTTTTACACACGCCCTAAGCATGTCTTCTAGGGTTTGGATGGTGCGTTCAGACTGCCCATCCGTTTGCGGATGGTAAGCTGTGCTCATGTCTAACCGAGAGCCAAAAGATTTGTGCATCGCTTGCCAAAGTTCCGAAGTGAAACGTGCATCACGATCGGAAATAATAGAGGTTGGCACTCCGTGCCTTGATACTACTTCCTTTAGGTAGATGTCTGCTAGAGTAGAAAACTTGTCGGTTTCCTTGATAGTCAAGAAGTATGCAGACTTAGTCAATCGATCCACTATCACCCAAATAGTGTCATTTCCGCGTTGAGATCTAGGTAGGCCAGTAACAAAATCCATGGAAATTTGCTCCCATTTCCATTGTGGAATCTCTGGTTGTTGGAGTAGGCCTGATGGTTTCTGATATTCGGTCTTGACTCTCGCACAAGTCAGACATTTGCTAACGTAAGTTGCTATGTGAGCTTTCATGCTAGGCCACCAATACGTAGTTCTGAGATCGTGGTACATCTTATCCGACCGAGGGTGTACCGAGTAACGAGACTTATGCGCTTCATCCATTAGAAGTTCTCGTAAGTTGCCATAGAGTGGGACCCAAATGCGTCCGGTTACGTAATAGGCACCGTCTTCCTTTTGTTCTAATCGTTGTCTTGAGCCGTGTAGGGCTTCAGTCCTGACGTTTTCTGGTTTCAATGCTTCTACCTGAGCATCTCGTATCTGTGCAGGAAGACTAGACTGGATGGTGAGTTGTAATTCTCGCACACGCCTAGGTATAGTATCCTTTCGACTGAGAGCGTCAGCCACAACATTGGCTTTTCCCGGGTGGTACTTGATCGCGCATTCGTAATCATTCAAAAGTTCGACCCATCGACGTTGTCGCATGTTTAACTCCTTTTGCTTGAAGATATGCTCGAGACTCCTCTGATCGGTGTAAATGGTGCACTTGGTACCGTACAGGTAATGTCTCCATATCTTAAGTGCGAAAACAACTGCTCCCAGTTCCAAGTCGTGCGTAGTGTAGTTCTTTTCATGAACTTAAGTTGGCGTGATGCGTAGGCAATGACCTTGTCACGTTGCATCAACACGCAACCAAGTCCTTGGATGGAAGCGTCGCAATAAACCACAAAATCATCAGTGCCTTCTGGCAATGAGAGGATAGGTGCGCTACAAAGTCTATCTTATAAGTGCTGGAAAGCAGATTCCTGTGCATCACCCCAATGATAGGTGACACCCTTCTGAGTTAGTGAGGTGAGAGGTTATGCAATCTTTGAGAAATCCTTGATAAACCTTCTGTAGTATCCTGCCAAACCCAAGAATTGGCAGATTTCTGTTGGTGTACGGGGTGCAGGCCAGTTCTTGATCGAGTCAACCTTAGATGGATCCACATGAATCCCATCTGCATTTACCACGTGACCTAAGAAATGGACTTCATGAAGCCAAAAGTCGCATTTTGAAAACTTAGCATACAGCTGCTCTGCTCGAAGAAGTTGCAAGATAAGTCGTAGATGATGCTTGTGTTCTTCCTGACTCTTGGAATAGATCAGGATGTCGTCGATGAAGACGATAACGAACTTATCCAGGTAGGGTTTGCACACTCGGTTCATGAGGTCCATGAAGACTGCAGGTGCGTTTGTTAATCCAAAAGGCATGACCAGAAACTCATAGTGCCCGTAGCGAGTTCTGAATGTTGTCTTGGAGATGTCTTCATCTCGGACTCTCAGCTGATGATAGCCCGATCTTAAGTCAATCTTAGAGTAGAAGCTTGACCCTTGCAGCTGGTCGAATAGGTCATCAATTCGTGGGAGGGGATAACGATTCTTCACAGTCACCTTGTTGAGTTCGCGATAGTCAATACACATTCTGAAAGTACCGTCTTTCTTCTTCACAAACAAGACTGGAGCTCCCCAGGGCGAAGAGCTAGGGCGAATAAAACCCTTGTCCAAGAGGTCTTGCAATTGGGTGGACAATTCTTCAAGTTCTGATGGAGCTAATCGATAAGGTGCACGAGCTATGGGCGCTGCTCCAGGAGTTAGCTCAATTTGAAACTCGACTTGACGATAAGGCGGAAGACCAGGTAATTCCTCGGGGAATACCTCAGGAAAATCGCGTACAATAGGAATGTCTTCAATTCTCTTCTCTTCCATTGAGGCGTCAGTAACGAGAGCTAGAATGGTAGTGTGGCCCTTTCGAAAACACTTATGGGCCTTAAGGAAAGAGATAACGCCCACAACAGCACCACTCTTGTCGCCATGAATCATGAGGGGTTCTTTACCAGAACGAGGGATGCGGACAATCTTCTCGTTGCAAAGAATTTCCACTTGCTGGTGAGATAGCTAATCCATCCCAATATCAACGTCGAAACTACCAAGTACAATAGGGATAAGATCAAAAGAGAAGGTCTGACCAGCTAAGACGAGGTTACAACCCTTAACTATGTGTGCATGGATTAAGGATTCGGTTGAAGCCAATTCGCGGTTTCTCGTTGCCGGTAGCCAGGGTCGTCAGGGTACTGAGGTTGGTAAGGTACTATGCTCATCCTCATGTCCATCGATCTAGCGAGTCGATTGAGTAATACACGGTATGCTGCGGGAGTGTTGCAGAAGTGATCACACTTCGGAGTCTAAGACGTCAATACGTGAGTTCCAGCAAACGAAGAAATGTGAAAATGGTAACGCTCAATCATTCGATGCTGCTACATTCAACTTAGGGACGTTCGTATAAGCACCTCACATTCTACACGGTTCGCTAGGTGTTCAGATGGGTGTTCAGGTAATGCTCGATAGCATCGAGATTCGAAGGGATCTAGAGATGAATGAAAAGTTCACGTTCGAGTAGGGGACAATCGCTGTTATGACCCCTATAGGTTTGTTATGTTTCACATCGATCAAATAACAGAACGGAATCCCTTTTCCACTTGTTAAGCCTCACTGGGACTCACATGCACCCCAAATTATTATTATGTGTGCACCCACAATAATATTATGACTTGCATGCTCATCTCAGCTCCTCTTAACTCATGTCAAATGGTTCCTCAAACTCGAGAAGTAAACAGAGAGCATCACGAAGCGTAAATCATTAATGTGTAGGGAAATACCACCCTATCAGCCGCATAACACATGCAAGTAATACATGAATTCATACTGTTGTGCTAAACGTGTAATCACATGCATTATCATATGTAAGTGTTCACTAGTTATGCAGTACAATGAGTATACAAGAGACGAACCTTGCAATCTGGAGTTGAGTGTCATGGTCGTATTCACATGTTCAAAACTGTTCGGTTATAGTCTGGTTTTACAAAAACATTTTTCCCCTTTTTAAAACCAAGTTCACTATAACCAATGGCTCTGATACCAATCTGTTACACCCCCAAAATACCACAAGCGGAAACCCCCGCGAGGCGTGTGACATACCAGGATCTACCCACCAATCACATTGAACTCATAGATATATTTAAATAAAAATTTCATTGATTTAGCATTCAGTGTTACACATTACAAATAATTCACAGCATACAGCGGAAGCATAATTCATTAGTTAAGTGTTTATAAACCTCATGTAAAATCATTAGTCTTGTATTACGATTTCATGTATCTGGACCCATGACCACTCCAGCCTCCCAGACAGCAAGTTCCAATGATATGCACCTAAAGGCCTGCAAGGCATGTAATAACAAATCAACAACAAAGTTGAGCGAGTTCACAGTAGGTTGTTTAGTTATAGAATTCGTTTAGTAAATCGTATGTTTGTTTTGTAATCCATGTATCGTATTAATTCGTATCGCGGTCTCCCAGACATGTTTGCGAAGATTGGTGGGGGCTTCCCATGTATTATTAGACCACGCGTATCGACTACTACGAAAATGTAAGAGGTGCCCTAAGTCAATGTCTATCAGCATTGACCCTTTGCCCATAGTCCATTAGTACACGCCCGTCCGACTGGCACGGTGTGAGGCTTGTTAAACCTAATAGCGCTATTAACTAATGACCCGCTCGCCATAGGCCTCGGCGATTAAGTCGATAAATGAGGGACTTCAATTGATAGAGTGATGGTCTTATGGTCGTACGTATCCTGCTGTATGGGGAATACGCAAGTTTGTAGTTACCGTTCAGTTCTTTAACCCATGCCCAACCCTTGGGAATCCCATGCCTTGGATAGAGTGTGAACTCACCTTGGTTTGCTCGGTTTGTCTCTCAAAAATAGCTAACAGTCAAAGTCGGTCAATCACATCCTAGTATGATTACCACTTAGTTTATTAGTGACTTCAAATAAGCTCGAAGTTCCTACATTCATATATCACATAACATGTACTCACTTTAATAGTTCACGCCCATATAAACTTTCCACCTATAGCTACTCAAGAGCAAGCATATGATATTGCACACAACACTTTTATTGACATATAACACGTTAGATCATTATTGGATAACATAACCGACATTTAGACATGCAAATCACTAGTTATATTGTTTCAGCTTAAACATCCAAAACTGGACTGTTTTCGGGTAATTTAATAAAATAGTTAACTTATTCGAAAAATTCCCAAATTTTTACAGAATTTTTTAAACAATCGAAACATTGTTGTGTAAAAATATCAGGATCTAATTCATTACCAATATTTTATACAAAATCATTTACCGGACTGCAATTCAGATTCGTCACTTTCTGACTGCAGTCCACAAAAAAATTCATTTAAAATTCATCGTAAGTCCGATTGACGAAATTCCAGTTGGAGAATTACAAATACATCGGTGGTCATCTACAGTACAAATTTCATGATCTAACTCTACACATAATTCAGGTTATGATTAAAAATATAACACCCATTTATTGCAGTAAAAACTCAGCTTTAGTTGTTGTTACAAAACGGGTCTTTAAAAATAGTAAACGAATTCCAAAAATTATGACTCCAGTGCCATTTGAACCGTATTACATAATTCACAAATCTAGAGTTCAGAAAATACATTTTATGCTTTATTAAAGTTCGGTTACAGCCAACTGAAGTTGGCTGTAATCACTAAACAGCCTCTTGTTTTTCAGCTTTTATCATTCTAATACGAGTTATATTGGTTCCGTTACATGTTCAGTGATCAACAACAACATCATACTTGTATTATTTCATCATAATATAATCTTTAACTACTAACACATGAAGTAACAAGAGTTTTAAAGAAGTCTTACAACTAGCTTAAAGCTTGGGAATATCACTAGAGAAAAAGATGACAAAGATGGATGATGAAAGCAAATGAGAAGGATTCTTCAAGACCTTCAAGCTTCAAGCTCCTTGTATCACCTTCTAACACTTGAAACAAGCTCAACAATGGAATGGTGGTGGTGGTTTTAGAGTGAGCCAAGAGAGAGAGAGATAGAGAATGAGAAAGATGGTGTGAAGATTGTGAAGTTATGCACCATATTTATAGTCATCATTTCTAGTGTTTAGTCAACATGAGCAAGCCAAGATTAACTAAAATATAGAGGTAAAATCTTGGATTCTAATATTTAGTCAACATAAGTAGGAGAAGTAAATACTTAGTCAACATAAGTAGGAGAAGTAAATACTTAGTCAACATAAGTGTTATGGGTGAAATTCTGAGCCCATATCCTGACAATATATCTTGATTTAATGTTAGTTGTTTATGATCAGGATACCGCACCAGGATATTGGTAACATCCTGGGGCAGTATCGATCAGGATATCAGACCAGGATATTGGTAACATCCTGACGCAGTATCCTGGCAGTTACTAACGATTTTCTTTTGTAGCAAGGTACCAACGTTAAAAGACTTGATCTACCTGAAGATTCGCTCAAGGTGGTTGAAAAATGGACGTTGATGGTGGAAGAATGGGTCTTGTAACGGTCAGAAAGGCATATTCCGTGAGAATATCGGACGTTGGTTAATGTTGTTGACATTGTAACGGTTATATGAGCTGAAGACCCGGTTTTGTAGTCAATAAGCACGTGGAAAACAAGTAGAAAGAGTCCCCCAACGTTCAGAATGGAATATTCCCAGCATCCCGGAATAATAGGAAAGTTAGTTTATTACTTGTAACTATAAATAGGAGGCCAGATCAATAGGAACACACACTTGACTCTCCACTCTCGAACTCACACTTCTTTTTTTCTTTCTATCACGCACAAACACTTAACACTTGTAATCGTTGTACCACTTAGCATTGATCTGCGCCATATCCTGCACTGTATCCTGACGTTTGAAGCAATAAGAAGAACAAGGCAGCTGCGATTGTCAGCTCCCGAGGTTTTATGCCGGCGATCTAGATTGATCAAGGGCTTTCCTCGTACATCACGTGTCAACCTTTACATTTTTGCTCATTGTTTGATCATAGATACAGCTCTATATCCTGAGCCGTATCCTGAAACTGTTTTCATATCTAACTTGGTTAACATATTTTCGACACTCATTTCTAGCACACTACCTCACTTAACTAATTTGATCACTTAATTACTTCGGTAATTTTTGACCAAAACAATTTGGCGCCCACCGTGGGGCAAGTGGTGCTCTCTTTACTAAAATTTTTTGTCAAATCGCTAATCGGTTTTCTATTTTCAAAACTTTTGGCCACATTGTCCATAATGGCCTCAAGATCAAACATGAGTTCCTCTACTGTGTCTGCTATGACTTCTGCTACTACCGGTTCGGTGCTTCCACCACCTCCTCCAAGGATGCCAGCCTCTACACAATCTCAAGATGTTATCCCAACTCGGAGTGTCCAGGGATCTGCTCCCGTTTTAGCTTCTAATGATGAAATTTTAACCTTATTTGGAAGTGTGCAGGAACAAATGAGGCAGCAACAGGAAACAAACCAAATGCTTTTGAGGGAAATACAACTCCTGAAGGCTGGCTCGAGCAGATCTGCCGAGGACAATGTCACTCCGTTACACCCCAGAGTGTTGAACTTTAGTTCAGCTGTATATACCGAGGATAATAGGGGGAATATCGTGCCCAGTCTTCCTCAGAATCATACTCCTGAAATACCCTCCTCGATTAGGATGTCAACCATAAGGAGCTCAGGATATGCTTCAGGATATGGGCAGAATCCTCCAACTGGTAACGTGTCTAATAATAATAATACTCATGCTGCTAACAATGGTGGATCTTTGCAGGATACAGGTGTGACATCAGCACTTACCAGGGAACTTTAGAAGTTAAAGGACATGATATCTAGTGTACCTGGGGTGGTCCAACCGATCCCGGAAGTGTCTTAAGACAGCCACAAGATATCTCGTTTCGCGTATCCTATCTGTGATGCTGAGATCCCAAAGAGATTCCAAACCCCCAACATGAAGCTTTATGATGGGACTACGGATCCTGAGGAGCATATTGCCCAGTATAGGGAAGGAATGGAGATTAACCCTATCCCTCCGGAGCTCAAGGAAGCGTGCTTGTGCAAGGGATTTGGTTCTACTCTAACAGGATCAGCCTTAAAATGGCTGTTAAACGTTCCTCCTCACTCAATTACTTCATTTGCTCATTTGGTTAATTTATTTAACAGTCAGTTTTCTTGTAGTCGGAGTTTTGAGAAACTAACCAGTGATCTTTACAGGATAACTCAAGGGCCTCAGGAATCCTTGAGGGATTATGTGAACAAATTTAGTCGAGAATCCTTGGATATCCCACATCTTGATGTTGCAACAGCTGTGCAAGCTTTTAAGATGGGATTACAAAAGGATTCTCAGTTTTATCAGGATCTTGTAATGAATCCCTGCAGGAATCTCGATGAAGCTCGTAACAGGGCTTTGAGATATATCCGTCTGGAGGATGACAAGAAGATGCAAGAAAGGATGAACTCATCCAACACTTATGAATCGACTAATAGGAAGTCAGAATCCTCATTTAAGTCATATCGGCCTAAGCCATATGGTAGAAATGAAAACAAGAGAGTGAATGCTGTCGAAGATGAGGATCCTGAAGAGTATCCTGAATTGTCTGAATATTGCTTTTCTGTTAATATTCCTAAATTGATGTATGCTATGCAGGGTCTAGGAGACAAGGCTAGATGGCCTCGAAAGAATCAACAAAAGGCTGACTGGAAAGATAAGTCAAAATGGTGTGCTTTCCACGAAGATTTCGGACATATGACTGAGGATTGCATTGCTTTAAGGAAAGAAATAAGCTATCTTCTAAGCAAGGGACATCTGAAAGATCTCTTAGGAAAAAAGAAGAATAAGGGTCAGGATACTGACAAGGATCCTGAACGAGCAGCATCACCTCCCTCGGATGCCAAGATAATTAACTTCATTTCGGGAGGATCCGACATTTGTGGGACCTCGTATTCGGCAGCGAAGAGACATGCAAAGGAAGCTAAGGCCGAAGGGGGAGACAGACCTGTCAGGATGACTACCCTCACGACTGACAAAGTGATCACTTTTGATGCAGATGACAGGGATACTGTCCAGGATCCTCACCATGATGCTCTGGTAATAACGTTATATGTGGCTAACCATTTTATACGCAGGATATTGGTTGATAATGGCAGCTCCGTCAACATAATCCAACTAGAAACTCTGAAGAGAATGAATGTATCTCCAATGGATATCACTTCAAAGTCTACCGTGCTTGTTGGATTCAGTGGAGAGGCTAGAAACACAGTGGGAGAGATAAAGTTGCCAGTATACGTTGAAGGAGTCAATTCGATACAACGTTTCTGTGTGATGGATTCTCTATCCTGCTATAACATCATATTGGGAAGACCGTGGATTCACGATATGAAGGCCGTGCCATCAACATATCACCAATGCATCAAGATACCTACCCCTTGGGGAGTGGTCAAAGTTGATAGTGATCAGCAGGAGGCGAAAGAGTGCTACTCATCCTCGATGAAATCCTCAGCCAAACCTAGTGTAGCATAGCAATTAAAGACGCGGGCCCAGGATATTGTGGAGGATCCGGAGCAGGATGTGAAGAAAGTTACCCTGGACCAGGATAACCCCGATATTTCGGTGCTCGTAGGGACCAATATCCCTCAGGATATTGAACAGCAGTTAATTAACTTTTTAAAATGCAGGATGTCAACGTTTGCATGGAAGCATGAGGATATGACAGGCATATCCAAAGATATTATCACTCACAAGCTTGGAATTGATAAGTCATTCAAGCCTGTGCAACAAAAAAGAAGGAAGTTTGCTCCTGAGCGGAACACGATTATCCAGGAGGAAGTTGAAAGATTATTAAAGTCAAGAATGATTAGAGAGGTTAAGTTCCCAAGGTGGCTAGCAAACGTGGTTGTAGTACAGAAGAAGAATGGGAAATGGAGAGTTTGTGTAGACTACACAGACTTGAACAAAGCTTGTCCTAAAGACCCATTTCCTCTTCCCCATATTGATGCAATGGTAGATGCCACTGCCGGGCATGAAATGCTGACCTTCATGGACGCATCCTCAGGATTTCAACAGATCCAGATGGAGCCTTCTGACCAGGAGGATACCGCCTTCATGACACCAACAGGTATTTATTGTTATACAGCTATGCCTTTTGGTTTGAAAAATGCAGGTGCAACATACCAAAGATTGGTGAACATGATGTTCAAAGATAAACTGGGGGACACCATGGAGGTATATATCGATGACATGGTGGTGAAATCTAAAAAGTCTGAGGATCACCTCCAAGATATCAAAGGAGCATTTGATATCCTGGATCACTACAACATGAAGCTAAATCCTGCTAAATGCCATTTCGGAGTGGGGGCAGGGAAGTTTCTTGGATATATGGTGACAAAAAGGGGGATAGAAGCAAGCCCAGAGCAGATCAAAGCTATCCTAGACATAAAATCACCCTCGAATATGAAGGACGTACAAAGATTAACAGGCCGGGTAGCAGCTCTAAACAGATTTATCTCAAGATCCTCAGAAAAATGCAAAGACTTCTATGATATCCTGAAGAAGAACAAAAGATTCGAATGGGGGGAAAAGCATGAAGCAGCCCTGCAGGATTTGAAACGGTATCTTTCAACCGCACCTCTATTGATGAAGCCCGAAAATGGTGAACCACTATCCCTGTACCTTACTGTGTCAGGGAATGCTGTAAGTGCCGTTCTTATAAAAGACCATGAAGGTCAGCAGTATCCTGTTTATTATGTTAGTAAAAGTTTGTTAGATGCTGAAACTAGGTATTCTCATTTAGAAAAATTGATATTAGCTCTAGTCATGGCATCAACGAAACTTAGGCATTATTTCGAGACACATAGGATACATGTTAAAACAAATTATCCTGTCAAAAATGTGCTTAGGAAACCAGAGATGTCAGGCAGGATGGCCAAGTGGTCAGTAAAGTTGAGTGCTTATGATTTAGTATATGAACCTAGAAGTGCCATAAAATCTCAGGCTCTAGCTGACTTTGTGGCTGACTTTAGTAGTGACATTCAGGACGAGGTAGACCTAGAGGTTCAACAGTTAGGAGAATCCTCAGGATCCTGGACATTATATACTGACGGTGCATCTAATGTAAGAGGAATAGGATTAGGAATACTACTAAAATCGCCACAGGGGGACATATTACCCCAGGCTATTAGGTGTGAATTTCCTGCTACTAATAATGAAGCAGAGTATGAGGCTTTAATTGCAGGATTAGAGTTGGCTAAGAGCATGAGTATCAAAAATTTGCAAGTGTATGTTGACTCTTTGTTAATTACTAACCATTTTAATGGATCCTATGCAGTTAAGGGTGAGAAATTAATCGAATATCTCGATATTCTCAAAAAATTAGCAGGATATTTCGATGTTTTTATACTTGAACAGGTACCAAGGGAGGATAATGCTGAAGCGGATGCCCTAGCAAATTTGGGATCATCGATCAGGATACCTGAAGGGACGCAAATACCGATATTACATGTCTTATATCCTGCAACGAATCCTCAGGATAAAGAAGTAGCTAGTATACAGAATCCTGGAGCAGAACATCCTATGGAGGATCCTGAATCCTGGACGACCCCAATCATGAGATATCTCAAAGAAGGACACATCCCTGGAAATGAAAATCCTAAGGCATTTAGGATGAAGGATATACATGAAGGGGATTGTGGTAACCATGCTGGGGGCAGATCGTTATTCTCAAAAGTATTAAGGACAGGATATTATTGGCCAACAATGAGGAAGGATGCAGCAGAACATGCTCGAAGATGTGACGCATGTCAAAGACATAGTAACATACTGCATCAACCGGCTGAACCATTATATCCTATTGTTTCCCCTTGGCCATTTATGAAGTGGGGTATGGATATAGTGGGAAAGCTACCAAAAGCTCCGGGAGGAAAAGTCTTTATGCTAGCAATGACGGATTATTTCTCTAAATGGGTTGAAGCAGAAGCATTCGTTCAAGTAAGAGACCAAGAAGTAGTATCCTTCATCAAGAGAAATATCCTGACCAGATTCGGAGTACCAGCCGAGATAATTTGCGACAATGGTTCTCAGTTCATAAGTAAGAGGACTACAGACTTTTGCAAGAGTTGGGGAATCAAAATGATTACGTCTACTCCGGTACATCCTCAAGCAAATGGACAAGCAGAATCCTCAAACAAAATAATTGTCAATAACTTAAAGAAAATGCTTGGAGCCAAAAAAGGAAGATGGGCAGAAGAATTACCCTTTGTTTTGTGGGCTGATAGGACGACGGTAAAGAATGCAACCGGCCAAACCCCGTTTTCCTTGGTATTCGGAGCGGAGGCGATGATTCCAACAGAAATGACGATACCTACTGCAAGATCTATGCTGCAAAATCATGAACAGAATCCTGAAGTCTTATGTCAGGATTTGGATACTATAGACGAAAAAAGGGATGCTGCAAGGCTAAGGATAGCAGCATATCAACAAAGAATATCCAGAGCATATAATAAGAACATAAGGACTAGAAGATTTCGAGTTGGTGATTGGATGCTGAGAAAGGCTTTTCAGAATACTACTAATCCTGCCGATGGCAAGTTAGCCCCAAGATGGGAAGGACCATATGAAGTTGAATCCGAAGTAGGGAAAGGAGCATATAGACTCAAGAATATGGAGGGGGATATGCTACCGAGATCTTGGAATGCTATACACCTTAAGCTCTATTTCAAGTGAGTTTAGAATTTAATTTCTAACTCAGGATGGTATGAATTCTACCTTTTTTAAATATGTTTGGTTTAATTTGTTCTTTGTAACCCAATACTGACTTAAGCATCGGAGGGGTGTTAGTCAAGCTAACACCCACTTTAGTTTACTGTTGTTTTGCAGTATATGCTTCAGGATATAGCTCCAGGATACACACTCTGGATACTTCGAAAGATTAGAGGATTGGCCCCCTCTCTCACGTTTAAGGGATCCTGATCCCTTCACAGGTTTAAAGGTATTCACCTTTCTCCCGAATTGGGTTTAAACACCCCGCCTGGAGCGCAAGTTATCCAGGGATAGTTCAAGGTGGCGGGACCAGTTCATGTAAAAGTGGCTGACAATTTCGTTACTGTTGGCTATACCCTGGATCCTAAAGGTATATGAGGATTGATCACCCTCTCTCACAAAAGGGTATTTTCATACTCTCTGAGGTTTAAAGGTTTTCACCTTTCTAAGTCTTGGAGTTTATACACTCCCGCCTGTAGCGCATGAAAATTTGGGATTTTCCCCAGGATTAAAGGCTTTCACCTTTCTAAGTTTTGGGGTTTCCACACCCTCGCCTGTAGCGCACGAAACGTGGGTAAAATCCCCAGTAAAACTCAAAGACTTAAGGGTTTTCACCTTTTCAAGTCTTGAGGTTCTTATACTCCGGCTTAAATGCCTGGAAAATGGGTTTAGTCCCAATAAAATACAAATTTTTTGGATAATCCCAAAGTATATTTTCAAAAAACATAATCATTTACAAGTCTACATAAATTTTTGAAAAAAGATTGCTAAGTTTAAACAACTGGTTGAAGAATTGCTAAAGGATCATATCCTGGTACAACATACTGGTCCTGCACAGACAGGGGACATCCGTGATAAAACATGACGTATGCTGATACTATATCCTACTGGGGACATTTATGCTGGAGTAAAAAGGAAACCTATGCCAACACTATATCCCACTAAGGCATTGTGAGGAACTCAAAGGATCAAGTTTGGGCATGATTCGCCAAGTATCCTGGACTGGGGACACCTTCGTTGGAAAAGTTGCAAAAGGATTGATGTTTGAGAATAGGGTTACACTCTATTCCTGGTATGATCTTTCCTTTGTAAACGATATTTAAATAACTTGAGTTTTTGAAACTATGTTTGACCAAAGCTTAAGCATCCTGATTAGGATATATTCTCGGGATATATTCTCAAAATGTATTTCAGGATATTTGATTGGAATATTTGGGACATGATGCTTGGGTTAAAAACTGAAACTGTGTTCTAGTCAAATAAGTGTTCTCAAAACCAACTTTGTAAAATAAAAATGAACTGTCCTCTTTCTCTGAAAACTTTATCTGAATTCTTTGAGTTATGAAAACCCTATTTGACGGAAGTCTTAATAGGATATTTGCGAGTATACTGATCAAGAGATTTTCATAAAAAGTAATAATTGCACTAAGTTTGGAACATTGGAATTCAGACTAAGCAATGCATAACACATAACAACATGTAAGGCTAAAAGGCTAGTTTATTATTAATTGTATTCTTGGTTTCATCTCAAAAAGAGACCCATCCACCAAGAACACAATTAAGTTTTTAAAGCATATTTACATAAACAGTTGAAGGCTTCGTCCTAAAAACACGAGAACCCATTCGCCTTCAACTGTTATATTGTTCAAAATAAACCATACTGATTGATGACCAAAGGCTTCATCCTGAAGCTCAGGACCCATCCACCTTTGGCCATCGTATTGTCTTAAGTGCAGGAAATATAAATTGTTCTAAGTACAGGACGACCAGATGATTCGGACCCTACAAAGGAAAATGCAAGTATCATTAGAGACAAACTAACCAGGATACAGGTTCAGTATATGTGTACGGGATACCGGATTTGGATATTTACCTTATTAAGGAAGGAGTTCATGGGCTCGATGGATTCCATGAAGCCAAGGTCATGATAGCAGAAACATTCAGCAGCAACAGCGAAGGGTTTAGAGCTGGTGCCAACAGATGGTTCCTTTTTTAACAAGACAGATTTGGGGTAACTGTCAAGCTCCTCAAGATCGAAGACAACAGGGACCTTAGCAGAGTCTACAAAAAAGGGAGTAGTTTCAATCTTATCATATTATGTGCTGACTAACCAAACATATGCAGGAATGTTCAAAACAGATATCCTTACCGGACGTATTGGAATGACTGAAAAATATATCTGTTGGAATTAGGATATCCAACAGTTATATTTTTGGGGACAATTGTTATGGGTGAAATTCTGAGCCCATATCCTGACAATATATCTTGATTTAATGTTAGTTGTTTATGATCAGGATACCGCACCAGGATATTGGTAACATCCTGGGGCAGTATCGATCAGGATATCTGACCAGGATATTGGTAACATCCTGACGCAGTATCCTGGCAGTTACTAACGATTTTCTTTTGTAGCAAGGTACCAACGTTAAAAGACTTGATCTACCTGAAGATTCGCTCAAGGTGGTTGAAAAATGGACGTTGATGGTGGAAGAATGGGTCTTGTAACGGTCAGAAAGGCATATTCCGTGAGAATATCGGACGTTGGTTAATGTTGTTGACATTGTAACGGTTATATGAGCTGAAGACCCGGTTTTGTAGTCAATAAGCACGTGGAAAACAAGTAGAAAGAGTCCCCCAACGTTCAGAATGGAATATTCCCAGCATCCCGGAATAATAGGAAAGTTAGTTTATTACTTGTAACTATAAATAGGAGGCCAGATCAATAGGAACACACACTTGACTCTCCACTCTCGAACTCACACTTCTTTTTTTCTTTCTATCACGCACAAACACTTAACACTTGTAATCGTTGTACCACTTAGCATTGATCTGCGCCATATCCTGCACTGTATCCTGACGTTTGAAGCAATAAGAAGAACAAGGCAGCTGCGATTGTCAGCTCCCGAGGTTTTATGCCGGCGATCTAGATTGATCAAGGGCTTTCCTCGTACATCACGTGTCAACCTTTACATTTTTGCTCATTGTTTGATCATAGATACAGCTCTATATCCTGAGCCGTATCCTGAAACTGTTTTCATATCTAACTTGGTTAACATATTTTCGACACTCATTTCTAGCACACTACCTCACTTAACTAATTTGATCACTTAATTACTTCGGTAATTTTTGACCAAAACAATTTGGCGCCCACCGTGGGGCAAGTGGTGCTCTCTTTACTAAAATTTTTTGTCAAATCGCTAATCGGTTTTCTATTTTCAAAACTTTTGGCCACATTGTCCATAATGGCCTCAAGATCAAACATGAGTTCCTCTACTGTGTCTGCTATGACTTCTGCTACTACCGGTTCGGTGCTTCCACCACCTCCTCCAAGGATGCCAGCCTCTACACAATCTCAAGATGTTATCCCAACTCGGAGTGTCCAGGGATCTGCTCCCGTTTTAGCTTCTAATGATGAAATTTTAACCTTATTTGGAAGTGTGCAGGAACAAATGAGGCAGCAACAGGAAACAAACCAAATGCTTTTGAGGGAAATACAACTCCTGAAGGCTGGCTCGAGCAGATCTGCCGAGGACAATGTCACTCCGTTACACCCCAGAGTGTTGAACTTTAGTTCAGCTGTATATACCGAGGATAATAGGGGGAATATCGTGCCCAGTCTTCCTCAGAATCATACTCCTGAAATACCCTCCTCGATTAGGATGTCAACCATAAGGAGCTCAGGATATGCTTCAGGATATGGGCAGAATCCTCCAACTGGTAACGTGTCTAATAATAATAATACTCATGCTGCTAACAATGGTGGATCTTTGCAGGATACAGGTGTGACATCAGCACTTACCAGGGAACTTTAGAAGTTAAAGGACATGATATCTAGTGTACCTGGGGTGGTCCAACCGATCCCGGAAGTGTCTTAAGACAGCCACAAGATATCTCGTTTCGCGTATCCTATCTGTGATGCTGAGATCCCAAAGAGATTCCAAACCCCCAACATGAAGCTTTATGATGGGACTACGGATCCTGAGGAGCATATTGCCCAGTATAGGGAAGGAATGGAGATTAACCCTATCCCTCCGGAGCTCAAGGAAGCGTGCTTGTGCAAGGGATTTGGTTCTACTCTAACAGGATCAGCCTTAAAATGGCTGTTAAACGTTCCTCCTCACTCAATTACTTCATTTGCTCATTTGGTTAATTTATTTAACAGTCAGTTTTCTTGTAGTCGGAGTTTTGAGAAACTAACCAGTGATCTTTACAGGATAACTCAAGGGCCTCAGGAATCCTTGAGGGATTATGTGAACAAATTTAGTCGAGAATCCTTGGATATCCCACATCTTGATGTTGCAACAGCTGTGCAAGCTTTTAAGATGGGATTACAAAAGGATTCTCAGTTTTATCAGGATCTTGTAATGAATCCCTGCAGGAATCTCGATGAAGCTCGTAACAGGGCTTTGAGATATATCCGTCTGGAGGATGACAAGAAGATGCAAGAAAGGATGAACTCATCCAACACTTATGAATCGACTAATAGGAAGTCAGAATCCTCATTTAAGTCATATCGGCCTAAGCCATATGGTAGAAATGAAAACAAGAGAGTGAATGCTGTCGAAGATGAGGATCCTGAAGAGTATCCTGAATTGTCTGAATATTGCTTTTCTGTTAATATTCCTAAATTGATGTATGCTATGCAGGGTCTAGGAGACAAGGCTAGATGGCCTCGAAAGAATCAACAAAAGGCTGACTGGAAAGATAAGTCAAAATGGTGTGCTTTCCACGAAGATTTCGGACATATGACTGAGGATTGCATTGCTTTAAGGAAAGAAATAAGCTATCTTCTAAGCAAGGGACATCTGAAAGATCTCTTAGGAAAAAAGAAGAATAAGGGTCAGGATACTGACAAGGATCCTGAACGAGCAGCATCACCTCCCTCGGATGCCAAGATAATTAACTTCATTTCGGGAGGATCCGACATTTGTGGGACCTCGTATTCGGCAGCGAAGAGACATGCAAAGGAAGCTAAGGCCGAAGGGGGAGACAGACCTGTCAGGATGACTACCCTCACGACTGACAAAGTGATCACTTTTGATGCAGATGACAGGGATACTGTCCAGGATCCTCACCATGATGCTCTGGTAATAACGTTATATGTGGCTAACCATTTTATACGCAGGATATTGGTTGATAATGGCAGCTCCGTCAACATAATCCAACTAGAAACTCTGAAGAGAATGAATGTATCTCCAATGGATATCACTTCAAAGTCTACCGTGCTTGTTGGATTCAGTGGAGAGGCTAGAAACACAGTGGGAGAGATAAAGTTGCCAGTATACGTTGAAGGAGTCAATTCGATACAACGTTTCTGTGTGATGGATTCTCTATCCTGCTATAACATCATATTGGGAAGACCGTGGATTCACGATATGAAGGCCGTGCCATCAACATATCACCAATGCATCAAGATACCTACCCCTTGGGGAGTGGTCAAAGTTGATAGTGATCAGCAGGAGGCGAAAGAGTGCTACTCATCCTCGATGAAATCCTCAGCCAAACCTAGTGTAGCATAGCAATTAAAGACGCGGGCCCAGGATATTGTGGAGGATCCGGAGCAGGATGTGAAGAAAGTTACCCTGGACCAGGATAACCCCGATATTTCGGTGCTCGTAGGGACCAATATCCCTCAGGATATTGAACAGCAGTTAATTAACTTTTTAAAATGCAGGATGTCAACGTTTGCATGGAAGCATGAGGATATGACAGGCATATCCAAAGATATTATCACTCACAAGCTTGGAATTGATAAGTCATTCAAGCCTGTGCAACAAAAAAGAAGGAAGTTTGCTCCTGAGCGGAACACGATTATCCAGGAGGAAGTTGAAAGATTATTAAAGTCAAGAATGATTAGAGAGGTTAAGTTCCCAAGGTGGCTAGCAAACGTGGTTGTAGTACAGAAGAAGAATGGGAAATGGAGAGTTTGTGTAGACTACACAGACTTGAACAAAGCTTGTCCTAAAGACCCATTTCCTCTTCCCCATATTGATGCAATGGTAGATGCCACTGCCGGGCATGAAATGCTGACCTTCATGGACGCATCCTCAGGATTTCAACAGATCCAGATGGAGCCTTCTGACCAGGAGGATACCGCCTTCATGACACCAACAGGTATTTATTGTTATACAGCTATGCCTTTTGGTTTGAAAAATGCAGGTGCAACATACCAAAGATTGGTGAACATGATGTTCAAAGATAAACTGGGGGACACCATGGAGGTATATATCGATGACATGGTGGTGAAATCTAAAAAGTCTGAGGATCACCTCCAAGATATCAAAGGAGCATTTGATATCCTGGATCACTACAACATGAAGCTAAATCCTGCTAAATGCCATTTCGGAGTGGGGGCAGGGAAGTTTCTTGGATATATGGTGACAAAAAGGGGGATAGAAGCAAGCCCAGAGCAGATCAAAGCTATCCTAGACATAAAATCACCCTCGAATATGAAGGACGTACAAAGATTAACAGGCCGGGTAGCAGCTCTAAACAGATTTATCTCAAGATCCTCAGAAAAATGCAAAGACTTCTATGATATCCTGAAGAAGAACAAAAGATTCGAATGGGGGGAAAAGCATGAAGCAGCCCTGCAGGATTTGAAACGGTATCTTTCAACCGCACCTCTATTGATGAAGCCCGAAAATGGTGAACCACTATCCCTGTACCTTACTGTGTCAGGGAATGCTGTAAGTGCCGTTCTTATAAAAGACCATGAAGGTCAGCAGTATCCTGTTTATTATGTTAGTAAAAGTTTGTTAGATGCTGAAACTAGGTATTCTCATTTAGAAAAATTGATATTAGCTCTAGTCATGGCATCAACGAAACTTAGGCATTATTTCGAGACACATAGGATACATGTTAAAACAAATTATCCTGTCAAAAATGTGCTTAGGAAACCAGAGATGTCAGGCAGGATGGCCAAGTGGTCAGTAAAGTTGAGTGCTTATGATTTAGTATATGAACCTAGAAGTGCCATAAAATCTCAGGCTCTAGCTGACTTTGTGGCTGACTTTAGTAGTGACATTCAGGACGAGGTAGACCTAGAGGTTCAACAGTTAGGAGAATCCTCAGGATCCTGGACATTATATACTGACGGTGCATCTAATGTAAGAGGAATAGGATTAGGAATACTACTAAAATCGCCACAGGGGGACATATTACCCCAGGCTATTAGGTGTGAATTTCCTGCTACTAATAATGAAGCAGAGTATGAGGCTTTAATTGCAGGATTAGAGTTGGCTAAGAGCATGAGTATCAAAAATTTGCAAGTGTATGTTGACTCTTTGTTAATTACTAACCATTTTAATGGATCCTATGCAGTTAAGGGTGAGAAATTAATCGAATATCTCGATATTCTCAAAAAATTAGCAGGATATTTCGATGTTTTTATACTTGAACAGGTACCAAGGGAGGATAATGCTGAAGCGGATGCCCTAGCAAATTTGGGATCATCGATCAGGATACCTGAAGGGACGCAAATACCGATATTACATGTCTTATATCCTGCAACGAATCCTCAGGATAAAGAAGTAGCTAGTATACAGAATCCTGGAGCAGAACATCCTATGGAGGATCCTGAATCCTGGACGGCCCCAATCATGAGATATCTCAAAGAAGGACACATCCCTGGAAATGAAAATCCTAAGGCATTTAGGATGAAGGATATACATGAAGGGGATTGTGGTAACCATGCTGGGGGCAGATCGTTATTCTCAAAAGTATTAAGGACAGGATATTATTGGCCAACAATGAGGAAGGATGCAGCAGAACATGCTCGAAGATGTGACGCATGTCAAAGACATAGTAACATACTGCATCAACCGGCTGAACCATTATATCCTATTGTTTCCCCTTGGCCATTTATGAAGTGGGGTATGGATATAGTGGGAAAGCTACCAAAAGCTCCGGGAGGAAAAGTCTTTATGCTAGCAATGACGGATTATTTCTCTAAATGGGTTGAAGCAGAAGCATTCGTTCAAGTAAGAGACCAAGAAGTAGTATCCTTCATCAAGAGAAATATCCTGACCAGATTCGGAGTACCAGCCGAGATAATTTGCGACAATGGTTCTCAGTTCATAAGTAAGAGGACTACAGACTTTTGCAAGAGTTGGGGAATCAAAATGATTACGTCTACTCCGGTACATCCTCAAGCAAATGGACAAGCAGAATCCTCAAACAAAATAATTGTCAATAACTTAAAGAAAATGCTTGGAGCCAAAAAAGGAAGATGGGCAGAAGAATTACCCTTTGTTTTGTGGGCTGATAGGACGACGGTAAAGAATGCAACCGGCCAAACCCCGTTTTCCTTGGTATTCGGAGCGGAGGCGATGATTCCAACAGAAATGACGATACCTACTGCAAGATCTATGCTGCAAAATCATGAACAGAATCCTGAAGTCTTATGTCAGGATTTGGATACTATAGACGAAAAAAGGGATGCTGCAAGGCTAAGGATAGCAGCATATCAACAAAGAATATCCAGAGCATATAATAAGAACATAAGGACTAGAAGATTTCGAGTTGGTGATTGGATGCTGAGAAAGGCTTTTCAGAATACTACTAATCCTGCCGATGGCAAGTTAGCCCCAAGATGGGAAGGACCATATGAAGTTGAATCCGAAGTAGGGAAAGGAGCATATAGACTCAAGAATATGGAGGGGGATATGCTACCGAGATCTTGGAATGCTATACACCTTAAGCTCTATTTCAAGTGAGTTTAGAATTTAATTTCTAACTCAGGATGGTATGAATTCTACCTTTTTTAAATATGTTTGGTTTAATTTGTTCTTTGTAACCCAATACTGACTTAAGCATCGGAGGGGTGTTAGTCAAGCTAACACCCACTTTAGTTTACTGTTGTTTTGCAGTATATGCTTCAGGATATAGCTCCAGGATACACACTCTGGATACTTCGAAAGATTAGAGGATTGGCCCCCTCTCTCACGTTTAAGGGATCCTGATCCCTTCACAGGTTTAAAGGTATTCACCTTTCTCCCGAATTGGGTTTAAACACCCCGCCTGGAGCGCAAGTTATCCAGGGATAGTTCAAGGTGGCGGGACCAGTTCATGTAAAAGTGGCTGACAATTTCGTTACTGTTGGCTATACCCTGGATCCTAAAGGTATATGAGGATTGATCACCCTCTCTCACAAAAGGGTATTTTCATACTCTCTGAGGTTTAAAGGTTTTCACCTTTCTAAGTCTTGGAGTTTATACACTCCCGCCTGTAGCGCATGAAAATTTGGGATTTTCCCCAGGATTAAAGGCTTTCACCTTTCTAAGTTTTGGGGTTTCCACACCCTCGCCTGTAGCGCACGAAACGTGGGTAAAATCCCCAGTAAAACTCAAAGACTTAAGGGTTTTCACCTTTTCAAGTCTTGAGGTTCTTATACTCCGGCTTAAATGCCTGGAAAATGGGTTTAGTCCCAATAAAATACAAATTTTTTGGATAATCCCAAAGTATATTTTCAAAAAACATAATCATTTACAAGTCTACATAAATTTTTGAAAAAAGATTGCTAAGTTTAAACAACTGGTTGAAGAATTGCTAAAGGATCATATCCTGGTACAACATACTGGTCCTGCACAGACAGGGGACATCCGTGATAAAACATGACGTATGCTGATACTATATCCTACTGGGGACATTTATGCTGGAGTAAAAAGGAAACCTATGCCAACACTATATCCCACTAAGGCATTGTGAGGAACTCAAAGGATCAAGTTTGGGCATGATTCGCCAAGTATCCTGGACTGGGGACACCTTCGTTGGAAAAGTTGCAAAAGGATTGATGTTTGAGAATAGGGTTACACTCTATTCCTGGTATGATCTTTCCTTTGTAAACGATATTTAAATAACTTGAGTTTTTGAAACTATGTTTGACCAAAGCTTAAGCATCCTGATTAGGATATATTCTCGGGATATATTCTCAAAATGTATTTCAGGATATTTGATTGGAATATTTGGGACATGATGCTTGGGTTAAAAACTGAAACTGTGTTCTAGTCAAATAAGTGTTCTCAAAACCAACTTTGTAAAATAAAAATGAACTGTCCTCTTTCTCTGAAAACTTTATCTGAATTCTTTGAGTTATGAAAACCCTATTTGACGGAAGTCTTAATAGGATATTTGCGAGTATACTGATCAAGAGATTTTCATAAAAAGTAATAATTGCACTAAGTTTGGAACATTGGAATTCAGACTAAGCAATGCATAACACATAACAACATGTAAGGCTAAAAGGCTAGTTTATTATTAATTGTATTCTTGGTTTCATCTCAAAAAGAGACCCATCCACCAAGAACACAATTAAGTTTTTAAAGCATATTTACATAAACAGTTGAAGACTTCGTCCTAAAAACACGAGAACCCATTCGCCTTCAACTGTTATATTGTTCAAAATAAACCATACTGATTGATGACCAAAGGCTTCATCCTGAAGCTCAGGACCCATCCACCTTTGGCCATCGTATTGTCTTAAGTGCAGGAAATATAAATTGTTCTAAGTACAGGACGACCAGATGATTCGGACCCTACAAAGGAAAATGCAAGTATCATTAGAGACAAACTAACCAGGATACAGGTTCAGTATATGTGTACGGGATACCGGATTTGGATATTTACCTTATTAAGGAAGGAGTTCATGGGCTCGATGGATTCCATGAAGCCAAGGTCATGATAGCAGAAACATTCAGCAGCAACAGCGAAGGGTTTAGAGCTGGTGCCAACAGATGGTTCCTTTTTTAACAAGACAGATTTGGGGTAACTGTCAAGCTCCTCAAGATCGAAGACAACAGGGACCTTAGCAGAGTCTACAAAAAAGGGAGTAGTTTCAATCTTATCATATTATGTGCTGACTAACCAAACATATGCAGGAATGTTCAAAACAGATATCCTTACCGGACGTATTGGAATGACTGAAAAATATATCTGTTGGAATTAGGATATCCAACAGTTATATTTTTGGGGACAATTGTTATGGGTGAAATTCTGAGCCCATATCCTGACAATATATCTTGATTTAATGTTAGTTGTTTATGATCAGGATACCGCACCAGGATATTGGTAACATCCTGGGGCAGTATCGATCAGGATATCTGACCAGGATATTGGTAACATCCTGACGCAGTATCCTGGCAGTTACTAACGATTTTCTTTTGTAGCAAGGTACCAACGTTAAAAGACTTGATCTACCTGAAGATTCGCTCAAGGTGGTTGAAAAATGGACGTTGATGGTGGAAGAATGGGTCTTGTAACGGTCAGAAAGGCATATTCCGTGAGAATATCGGACGTTGGTTAATGTTGTTGACATTGTAACGGTTATATGAGCTGAAGACCCGGTTTTGTAGTCAATAAGCACGTGGAAAACAAGTAGAAAGAGTCCCCCAACGTTCAGAATGGAATATTCCCAGCATCCCGGAATAATAGGAAAGTTAGTTTATTACTTGTAACTATAAATAGGAGGCCAGATCAATAGGAACACACACTTGACTCTCCACTCTCGAACTCACACTTCTTTTTTTCTTTCTATCACGCACAAACACTTAACACTTGTAATCGTTGTACCACTTAGCATTGATCTGCGCCATATCCTGCACTGTATCCTGACGTTTGAAGCAATAAGAAGAACAAGGCAGCTGCGATTGTCAGCTCCCGAGGTTTTATGCCGGCGATCTAGATTGATCAAGGGCTTTCCTCGTACATCACGTGTCAACCTTTACATTTTTGCTCATTGTTTGATCATAGATACAGCTCTATATCCTGAGCCGTATCCTGAAACTGTTTTCATATCTAACTTAGTTAACATATTTTCGACACTCATTTCTAGCACACTACCTCACTTAACTAATTTGATCACTTAATTACTTCGGTAATTTTTGACCAAAACAATAAGGAGGAGAAGTAAATACTTATAGTATTCAAATACAAGTAAAAAGTTACATGTTTTAGTTAGTAGATTTCTAGTGGGTGTTACGGTGTACGGGGATCGTTACGAGCCAAGAAATAATTAAACAATGTTTCTAGTAAAATTTAATATTAATTAATCGTACGGATACATGTAATTATGAGGGTTGTCACACGACCCTTCCACATGTGACCGTTTTAGGACGACTATTACTTTTCTTCTCGTGTTTACGTACCCCAGCTGTCTCGAGAACAAAAGTGGCATAGATGAGGCCAAACGTATCAATGTAGGGACAATAGGTTGTCATCGCAGCCTCATAAACCCCGGGAGTTGTGCTTTTCTCACAATTGACAATCGTTGTTAGTCCGCTTGAACCTCTTGCTAATGTTGCATGCCCCAGCTGCCTTTAGAAAGAGCTTCTAACCGGATTCTCATTCCTTATCGTCTCACCTCATGAAATAAGGAGATATATATCGAAAATACTAATTAAAATCACCTTGCTTATATAACAGATGTCTAATGAAAACAACTCCTTCATTTTCAAGTCTATACTTGAAAAAGGAAAAGAAATAAAAAAATTTGAATAACACCAACCTTCTCGAATGGCACCGCAATCTGAGAATAGTTCTCAAGATAGAGGGAAAGCTGTATATCTTAGATGGCCCAGTCCCTACCGAGCTTGAAAGTAATTCTACTACTACTCGCAAGGCACTGGAGAAACATAACAAGGATGCCGTTGAGGTAGCCTGCCTTATGAAAGCCACCATGTCTCCTGAACTTCAGAAGAACATGGAAGATAAGGATGCTTATGACATGATCCAGCAACTGACAGGCATGTTCCAGAAATAAGCCCAACAAGAGCGATATGACACCATGAAACAGCTCATAAGCTGTAAAATGCTGGAAGGATCATGTATCAGTACTCATGTGCTTAAGATGAAAGGATACATTGACCAGATGAACAAACTTGGTTATTCCACAAGAACCAACCAGGTTCTAATGGTTAAGTCTGGTGGTGTTAAGAAGCCCAATAACAAGAAAAGGAAACATAAGAGCAAAGGCAAGAGAAAAAGTTGTTGTTGCTGCCAGAAATGCCACCAACAACAAGCATGTTGCAAAACCACACCCTCCTAGGAGCGTCAGTGCTTTGAATGCAACCAAATGGGCACTGGAAGGGAAACTGCCCACAGTATCTAGCCAAGCTGAAGATGAACAAGGCCAATAACATTGGCACTTATTCTAATATTCTCATTTATGTTATCGAAATTTTCACTGTTTCTAGAAACACATGGGTATTTGATACCGGATGTGGTTACCACATCATGAATGTCTCACAGGAGCCTGAAAAATGGAAGAAACTGAAACAAGGCCACATGGAACTCATAGTTGGTAATGGAAAGAGAGTTCCAGTTCTGGCAACTGGAACATTTTTGTTTTTCATGTCCCTCTGGCCTTGTAGTTATTTTAAATAACTGTTTGTATGCACCTGGTTTGACCAGAAACAATATTCAGTTTCTTCACTGTTTGAACAAGGTTTCAAGTACGTTCTAATGGTTTTTCTATTTTAGCCTACTTGAATGATGTCTTTTATTTTGAGGCTAAACCTCGAAATGATATTTATGAGATTAATGTTCAAACAAGTAATAACATATATCATCTTTCTAAGCGTAACAAAGCTGGTATGAATGAAACGCGTTTTTGGCGTTGCAGACTTCGCCACATAAGTAAGGCATGCATAAAATGGCTCCAGTCTGAGGGGATTCTTGAATCCACTGGACAGGACTCCTTTGATGATTGTGAATCTTACTTAGCTGGCAAACTCACAAAGCACCCCTTCACCGATGTTGGTGAATGGATCAATGGTATTCTAGAACTCATTCACATGATGTATATGGCCCTTTCAGAACCATGACTAAAAACCAGCTTGATAGAAAGATAAAAAGTACTTCGATCAGATCGAGGTGGTGAATACCTCAGCTTTGAATTTCTCAATCATCTGAAAGAGTGTGGAATAGTTTCACAACCCTCTCCACCTGGCACACCCCAACTTAATGGCGTGAGTGAAAGGTGAAATCGAACTCTACTTGATATGGTTCAATCGATGATGTGTAGAAGTAACTTGCCTCACTCCTTTTGGGGCATGCTCTTATGATCGCTTCCCGCATTGTCAATTTAGCTCCGACTAAAAGGTAAACAAAAAAAAGCCATATGAGATATGGCATGGGCGTAAACCCGATTTGGAATACCTTAGAGTATGGGGATGTGATGCATACATCACAAGTGATTCTGATGATAAGCTCGATCCTCAAGGCGAAAAGGTTGTTTTCTTCGGATACTATAAAAGAAGCGGATATTATTTCTACCATCCTGATGCAAATGCGATTTCCATCAAACGGAAGGGACACTTTCTCGAGGAAGAACTTCTTAATCGAGAAACTGGAAATAATGTGGTTGATCTTGAAGAAATTCAAGAACCACAAACAACCGCTAATGTAGTCAGACTGTTGATGTCTGTAATTAAGGACATGCAAAAACCGAAATAAACTAGTAGCTAGAGTAAGTCGGATATCGAACCAGAGGAGGATTGTGGAAAGTGTCGTAATGAAAAGTATTAATTAACTACTACTACTGAATTGAAAAATCGGTTTGATTGATTATGAGAAATAACTAAATTAACGAACACAAATTAAGATTTGAATCAATAGGAAAGAAAATGGTTCCTCCAGATTTCAGGTTTTACAGTTAGCTTCAACTATGTGTTTAATCATGACCTACATAGACATAGGTGTTAAACTTGATTGACTAATTGTGATAACCAATGACTAAGTACTCCGGTCAATACATAACGGGAGGTTATCGAATGATTATCAATTACAATTACAAACCCTAACCCCATGTCAAATATATCCCAAATACTAGAACTCTCGGGAACTGAATGCTTAGAAATTAAGGTTTAAATAAATGCAATTGTTTACAACCAATAAATCAAATCAAAGATGAAAATCATCGAATGCATAGATCACCAAGTTAAAACGATTATAGCAAACACATAGTATCACCTAACTTACAAAAACCCTTCATCCGGAGGAAACCATAAAAGTTTAGCGGCTCATCTTGCTCACAAAATCAACAAAAGCTTGAATTGATGAAGAAGTCATGATTGATTAGATGATTGGATGGAAGATCTTGATGGATTGGAGTGAAAGAACCTTCAACTTTGAGCTCTTGGAGACCTAGGATCGATCTTGGAAGAAGAGATAATGATTGCCACCATCTTAAACCCTAATATATACCATGAAACCCAATTTGCGCGTTTTTTTTACTTCCCCAGGCCGTAAGCTACGCTTTGAGGACTGTAGCCTATGGTCCGGAATCTCTGTTCACACAACTATAACCATCCGTAACCTACGATTTAGAGACCGTCGGCTACGGTCGCATCTCTTGGTCAAACTCTCGCTGGACATAACAACCCGTAAGCTACGAATGGGAACCGTAGCTTACGGTTTAGGATTTCTGTTCACTTTCTCATCAACATACACTACCCGTAAGCTACGATTTAGAATTCGTAGCCTACGATCGCATACATGCTCCTTTTTTCTTCTTCATAAGTAACTTTCAGCAATTGACAAAAAAACCCCCTGCACTTTGTTTCTTCAAATTCCTCTCATATATAAGCACAACATAACTTCCCATTTATTACCAATTGACCCTTAAACTTCATTCTTTCTTGATTCTTTCACTTGTTCATCTTCAAATCAACTGAACAAACTCCAAACTCTATTCTCAAGCTGCAATATCCAATCCAACACTCTCAACTTCATCTTTAACCGTTGTAAGAGCACCAAATTACATGCTTTACCTGCAAATCACCAATTTCTCATAGTCACCTCTTTCTAATCAAGTAAACACACCAAACACACATAAAACATCATATTTAAAAACTCTAAAGTTCAGGTTTCACCCTCTCCATCACATTCCCACACTTACCTTTGCTTGTCCTCAAGCAAACCAACTAGAACTAATCACCATAGCAACAACACCTCTAAACCTCTTAACCGATTCAACCTGTTAAGTTCCCAAGTCATACCCATCCCATAGACTGACACAATCGAGATTGACAGTCTGACAAGTAAACCATGCAATTTAAAACTCAAGACTTGTCTATCTAAAACTAACAGGTTTACAATTAGACACATGCTACACACCCCTCTCAATGTACTCTCCTCTCGGGTTAATATCTGAACTAGCGTGTAATGTGCTAGTATATAAACACTCAATAAGCCAACATGAAATTCTGCAATCATAGGCTTGTATGACAATCACACCTCCACTGTATCATCTAACATGGCACATATCAAAGGGACTTTCAGGTTTTGGGCTTAGGCGAAGGTAGGAAAATTTTTAGGTTCTTTTTCTTTTCTAATTGGCTCATAAACAATAACCAAACCGTGATAACTTTATTCAAACACAACTTTGGGTTGAATTTTACCCAAACAACTAAACCACATTCAACACTATACTTTTTGTTATTTTCTTTTTCATTTTTTTTATTTTTTTCTTTTCTTTTTCTTTTTTTCATAACAATATTATCACGGTCGGTGTTTTCACAATAAACAATGGGCGGACAAACGAAAAGTAGTTAGGCTCAACAAGGCTACTAAGGGAAATTAGTGAACATAACAACACAAACACAAATGGTGTAACGGGAAATCCTAATGCCTTTATCATATACGTGCACATGTCAAATCCACAATCTTAGCACGTATCAAATCACACAAGTTCTAACACAGAATAACACGTAGCCTGCACTCAACAAATGAATTCATCATATAATGTATCCTATCCATCTACAGGCTCAAAATCCCACCAAGAAAAGGTAAAAAGGTTGCCGACATGTAGCATATGCAATTAAAACATGTTACCCCTAGATAGATATCTCTTTTCAACTCATTTCCTATAAAAACACTTGTCAAACCTACTCTTATGAAACTTAAAGGAACGACCATGACAAGAGACTAAGTTAGTTTACTACCGGCAAGAAGCCTATTAGCGATTAAAACTTTAGGTTTTCGTATCCAATTAAAATGCTTAAGGCGATGAAAAATTTTTAAAATTTTCAATTTTCATCGATTTCAACCACTTTTCAATCGCTTCAAGCTTTATCCACAATTCCCTTCCCGGGCTCCCACATCCCCACACTTGGGATACATTGTCCCCAATGTATGGTGCTTTTAAAATATAAGCCCGGGAAAACATCCAACTACCCTCAATGAGCGGCTAACTCATCACAAAACAAACCAAACAAAACACATCCCATAACACACTAAACAGAGTTTTAACATCACCAAACACAAAACACAAAACACAAAAATAAGCAGTAAATTGTTCATAAAGGAGAGAGCACATGGACCTGAACGGGTCAGAGAGTGCCTCACTGGTATGACGGACCCAGTGGTCCACCATAATATCCACCTAAGTGCTCATAAAACGAGCTCATGTCGAAAATGTCCGCCAAACCTCCTCCTTGCGGACCTTGCTGCTGCGATTGGGATGAAGAAGACTGAGTTGCTTGCTGCTGACTCTGCCTAGCAGGGTATTCATATGGTGGCGGCTGGTATCGATAAGAGCTTTGAAAATTAGGCTCCGAATACTCTCTCGGCAACCACATCGATCCATGAACTTGAGGCATTGGATGGCGAGGCATACCGGGCTCGTATGGGGGCAATTGGCTATAATCCACATAAGGTGGGTTTTCACAATATGGAACTCCATTGTAATAGTCTTGATAGTGGCGCGTCTGATTTTCATCATATGCCTTCAAGTTGAGTTCCATCTCAACACTAATATGGCGCACCTGATCAGTAAGCCGCAAAAACCCCATCATCTCCTCATGCTGCCTCTCCCTGCTAATCTCCAACCTCGAACCCTGATCATACAAGGATTGTTGCCACGTCTCCCAGTTAGCATATGCCGGCGGCTGACTGCTTTGTACCCTCGCTTGCATGTCATCATCGAACACTCCCCAGGAGTAGTCCGACTGCCTCGGTCCCTCGTACTGTCTACTGGAACCTGCACCAACATCTATACCCGCTGCTCTCTTCTTCCGCAGTAACTCCTCATCACTTGAATCCAAGTCATCCATCTCTCCTTGACTTGGTGGCTGCTTACCCCATTGTAACACTGATGTGCGTGCGGTGTAATATATTTTTATGTATATTTTTAGCCCATTTTACACTTTAGTCAAGTTTTAAATTTATAAAACACAATATTTTACTAACACCAAACACACATATGGGCAAGTGCACCCATCATGAGCGTAGTATAGCGTTGGTAATATACCGAGGTCGTCCAAGGACACAAGAGCTTTTAATACCGGTTTATCCTCAATGTCTAATCAAATCAAAAGTTTAGAAAAAGGTTTTAAAATAGAAAAATAAAAACTAAAAATGCTGAAAATAAAAATAAAATAAAAAACAGATAGACAAGATGAATCACTTGGATCCGACTCGCCTTTAGTGTAACCTTTGATTATTTCCGCACTTTTGCACTTTTTAAGAGATTATCTTAGTTATAGTAGTAGGCCCCTCTTTTGAAGGTGATGTTACCCTCAACCCAGTAGTTTGAGTCAGCAAGGATACAATCCTAAAGGGTTGGATCATTAAAAGATAATTAATTAAGTTATTAATGCGCAATGTGGTAGGCCCCTCTTTTGAAGGTGACGTTACCCTCGGCTAAGTAGTTTGAGTCAGCAGGGATACAATCCTAAATAGCCGGGTTAATGTTTTAATAGTAGTTTACATATGAGGGGATCAAGAAATTTGAACCCCCGCCATCCAATACCAGTGGGCATTGAAGGAGGTCCTACTAAGCTTGACCCAGGTCCTTGCAGGATCTATACACTGAACAAGGCAAGACGCTTACCAAACCATTCCCTTAACCCCCGACCAGGTAGCCAACATATCTCCATATAGACCGTGGAGATATGAATGGTGTAAATCTTTTATTTTATATAGACAGTAAAATAACGCCAAGACACCGCGGACAAATGATAAGGAAGATTCACCTTCAACATAAGAAACTAGTTATTAAAGTCATTAATACATAACCAAATAAAAAGTGCGAAAAGATTAAAAATAAAAAGTATTACACTAAATGCTTGTCTTCACCAAGTGATGTAAGAGACTTAGGCAAACATGGCCTTTGATTGTCAAGAACTCTTACTATCAATCTTGGATCCCGAGACTACTACACACACTCTATGATGGATGATGGATGATGGTGGTGGATGTGGGTTGTGATGGTGGTGGAGGGTGGGTGAAGTGTGAGAGAGGTGGTTTGTCAAGAGATGATTTGAAAATGAGCCAAGCACCCCTATTTATAGCCTGCACAGAAGCCCGGACACGGCCTCGTGTCCATTGGGCACGGCCCCGTGTCCACCCATCTTCTCTTTCTTCATAAAATGCAGTTTGTCTGCATTAGTTGACCACGCCCCCGTGTCCGCTGGGCACGACCCCGTGTGCAGAAGCGTATCTATACTATCAAGATTTGCTCAGATTCTGCGAATCTTTGCGTTGACCACGGCCCCGTGTCCGCTGGACACGCCCCCATGTTGGGAAATAGAAGCTTCTACAACTTTGTCTTTTCTGCAGACACTTTTGTTCTCTTGTTTTTGCTTGGGAAGATGCTGTCGAGGGGTCGGGCATGCCACGTTTATTCCTTTTCTTGTATTTATGTTAGATTTAGCTGCCTTTTTGCTTCTTTTGTTCATTTGAGCTCATTTAATCCTGAAAATACAAAAGGAAGAAAAAAGCACACTTTTTCCAACATTAGTACTAAAAAGGGTTAGTTTTATGCCTCATTTGATGTAATTTATATGTTGCATTTTACACACATCAAATACCCCCACACGTGAATCTTTGCTTGTCCTCAAGCAAAACTCTTTATTTTGTGGCTTACACTCCCAAATGGAATGGGTAGAAGAGAAGGTTTTGACTTGTCTAGAGTGTCGGGATTCCAAGATTCTTTTATTAGGTTTTATTTTTATTTTATTTACAATCCTATTCGTTATGATTTATTTAGAACATTATATAAGAGAAATTACTTATTTGGGCATAACATGCCTCTTTAAAATTTCATTTATATACAAGTTCACATAACTCACGGGAGATCACTCAACTCTCGGCCGAAGATGTATTTTTGTGAAACACTCGAGAGCGGCATGGAACTTACTTCTACCATATGTTTGCCAAGCAATCAATCCTCCTCCTTTTTAACTATAAACCTTTGTAAATATCAAGAGGACTTTTGGGGAAGGGTTAGGCTTGGGTTAAAGGTAGGTGGTTTTAGGTTAGTGGTTAGTAGAAAAGGGCGAAAAAGCGTAAAAAGCGTCGGTTTTCGCAAAACATTTTGTTTTTGTGACTTTTTATTCCAATGAAGCATTTTTCAAACAAGGTTTCTTTTGATGAGCTTGTTTGTTTATTGCTAACTTCATTTTTTTTAATAAGGATGTCACAAGAAAACCGAGCTTTGTTACTAAAATAAAGGGTTTAAAATAAAAAAGGTTTTGGTGGGTAAAAGGGTGTCTGTTTTGTGGGTTTAGAAATGAAAAGGTTTAGGCACAAAGGGGTTAACTAGGGGAATTTTGGGTAGGTGGTAAAAAAAAGAAAAACAATGGTGTTGAAAAGAGAAAGGGTTAGTCCTAATGCCTCCATCATTTACTTACTTGGGTTTAAGTTGGTAAGGACCTGGAATCTATCATCATGGCAAGTTCTAGAGTCGTAAGAAACCAAGCGGCTATTCACACAAGAAACGAAAAATGAGCATTTAATCTAAAAATGTGTATTTGTATGCTCAATAAAGGCTCAAAACTCACTTTTTGTGGGAATGGGTTTTTAATGTGATCAAGTATATATAATCAAATTTTAACTAGATTTATCATGCCGTTTCATAATTTTCTTATGTTGGTTCTTTTTATCACGACGCTATCGGTTGTAAATTAGTAAAAATATAACCTTTTTAGAACTTGTTATTCTCAAATTAAACCAAGACAAGTAAAAAAACGAAAAAGTTTTTGAAAAAAATTTGGGGTAATTAGAGGTTCCAATAGAGTTTTGTGTAAGGCTTGTAATTAGGACTTGCAAAATTCAAGGCTTTAGCATCCCCCCACACTTAAATTACACATTGTCTTCAATGTGTCCCAAAAATAAGTTTTTAGGTTGATTGAATGTGTAAAAGGTGTGTTAAAAACAAAATTTTATGTTACTGGGCATCTGGACACTACCCCGTGGTATCCGGGCACGGCCCCGTGTTCAGGTTGCCAGTAACAAGAAATCATTAGAAAGTAACAGAAGGCTGGGCACGGGGCCATGTTCAGTGAACACGCCCCGTGTCCAGTTACCTGAACTGGGCATTTTTCCTGCAGATCATGAGCACGGGGCGTGTTGGCTGGGCACGCCCCCGTGCTGAACTTGCTGTAATGAAGAAAAATCGTCGGGCGGCTCTGTTTTTGTGCATGGGGTGTTGGTTTAAGCTTCCCTTAGTATCCTTCACCATCCCTAGTGTGTTTTACCCATTACAACATTATCCAAACACCAATTTATTTTATTAAAAAAACATAGAGTCCTAGAAAATTAAAAACAAAGCAGAAAAATAAAAACTAAAAGTCCTAAGATAGGTCAAGTGATACATAAAATCATCCTAAGGAGTTCTACTCTTATAATAGGGATCAAAATTCCAGAAATAGTTTTCCGGTATTTAAAGGCTTTGTAGAACTTCGAACCAAGGGGTGTCCTCTAGACGTTGTTAAAGCCATTCTTCTATCTCTCTTGGGAGGAATAAGGCGGGCTCACTTTCCTCAACATCTTGTGGAAGGGGGAGTGACACCAACCGGAACCCCTTGTAATATGTCTCGAGGGGGCTCAGGGTGTATCGTGTACCATTCGGCCGGTATGATGACTTCCGGTACCACATTCCATGCCCTTTGGGTGATGATTGGTACCAAAGGAGGAGAAGCGAGAATGTTCAACCTTTGGTGCAGAAGGTTGACCTCTCGAAGACATCCCTCTAGTCCCACCGTTAAGTGATTGATACGGTTGACCAATGCTTCTTCTACTCCCGTCATCTCATCAATGGCCTCTCTTAAGGCGTAAACGTAGTTTACAAGAGAGTCTTCTACCGTTGATGACCTTCTCCCTTATCGGTTGTTCCTGGATTGCGATGAAGATGTTCCGCTAGTTCTGCTCGCCATTCTGAGAAAACAGACCGAAAAGAGCTCAATTTTATTGGAACAATACCTCGGACACAGCCCCGTGCTCAATGAGCACGGCCCCGTGTTCACCCGTCTATAGATTTTTGGAACAAGGAATCTTGGAGTTTCAAATTATTTTTCTGATTTTTAAAGCATTTTTAAGCAGAAATAACTTAAAACAATGTTGTAGAACTTATTTTTAACAAGATACCTTGAATAAAAACCTAATAAACATCACAATAAAGCTTGGATCCATGGTGATTTCAAGCTCTAATGGAGGTGTTGAAGAAAAATTAAGGAAGAAGGCAATGGATAAAAGTAGAAAAGAAAAGATGGTTGTTGAGAACCTTCTTTTAAAATATATCTAGGATGGTATGTGTGAAGATCCCACCAGATCTTTGTCTTAGGAGTGGTCCAAATGTGCAGGAATCTTGCTGCCTTTATAGAAAACGACAGCACGCTGCACACGGCCCCGTGTCGGCTGGACATGGCCCCGTGTGCAGACAAGATCCTGACACATTTTGTCCGTATTCTGACAAAAAGTCAGACGGGAATCTTTTGGTGGACACGGGGGCGTGCTGACCTAGACACGACCCCGTGTCTAGAGGCTGTTTATGAAGTTTCATCTATTTTCAAGGAATTTATCTGGATCGGGTGGTTCCTTACTGGACGGAACAACACCGAAGTGCCTGAGATACCTTAGTTGCTCTAGATTTAGACGTGAACGCAAGAGGTTATCGGTGAGGGTGATTCCTATGCTAAATGTAGGTGGACAAGTCCAACCCTTTCCCGGGCTCTCGTTAAAGAAGGTGTATGCCGAATCGCTCAGGTCTATGTATGCATCGAAGGAAGTCGATAGGGAGTCCTTCACGGCACAATCGACACAGGGACGACAATCGCTCAAGTCTTCGCCAGAGTTAGAGGTGATATCGGGAACAACGAAGTTGTTTTCATCCGAATGCGATCTCAATAATTCTTCTTGGGTATCTTCTCGAGATGAATTAATTAGGTCCATCTCAAGCTCTTTTACCCAATTAAGAATTAGATCTTCCATTTGAAATAGTTCATCAAGAAGCATTTCTCCTAGAAGGGATGATTGAGAGCATTCGAGGGAGAGATAGGGATTATTTTTACTTTCGCCCCTCTTAAGGCTACAGGAAAACAATGGGTCTATATAGTGGGGCTTGTAATTTAAAAAAATAACATTTTAAATCCTCATGAGGGCCACCACATATTTGACACCACGTACCATAAGAGGGCCGATAGTAAAAAAAATCAGTATCGCTCATGTTTGTGTTAGAAATTACCAACCGTCGGGATCTTACGGTTCTGTTTTCAGTAACTGATACTTGGGCACGGGGCGTGTTGATTGGGCACGGCCCCGTGTTCAGCTACTGTCTGACTTAAAACAAGATTGCCAGTACCAAATATTGGGCACGGGGGCATGTTCAGCGGGCACGGCCCCGTGCTGAGCTTCTGCAGAAACTAAAAATCTAAGAAAAATTCTAAAAAAAAAGAAAAATAAGAAAAACGATTAGGCCGTTGATTACTAACTTTCTTAAAATCCTTGTGTCCCCCGCAACGGCGCCAAAAACTTGATGTGCGTGCGGTGTAATATATTTTATGTATATTTTTAGTCCTTTTTACACTTTAGTCAAGTTTTAAATTTATAAAACACGATATTTTACTAACACCAACCACACATATGGGCAAGTGCACCCATCGTGAGCGTAGTATAGGGTTGGTAAGATACCGAGGTCGTCCAAGGACACAAGAGCTTTTAATACCGGTTTATCCTCAACGTCTAATCAAATCAAAAGTTTAGAAAAAGGTTTTAAAATAGAAAAATAAAAACTAAAAATGCTGGAAATAAAAATAAGATAAAAAACAGATAGACAAGATGAATCACTTGGATCCAACTCGCCTTTAGTGTTACCTTTGATTATTTCCGCACTTTTGCACTTTTTAAGAGATTATCTTAGTTATAGTAGTAGGCCCCTCTTTTGAAGGTGACGTTATCCTCAACCCAGTAGTTTGAGTCAGCAAGGATACAATCCTAAAGGGTTGGATCATTGAAAGATAATTAATTAAGTTATTAATGCGTAATGTGGTAGGCCCCTCTTTTGAAGGTGACGTTACCCTCGGCTAAGTAGTTTGAGTCAGCAGGGATACAATCCTAAATAGTCGGGTTAATGTTTTAATAGTAGTTTACATATGAGGGGATCAAGAAATTCGAACCCCCGCCATCCAATACCAGTGGGTATTGAAGGAGGTCCTACTAAGCTTGACCCAGGTCCTTGCAGGATCTATACACTGAACAAGGCAAGACGCTTACCAAACCAATCCCTTTAACCCCCGACCAGGTAGCCAACATATCTCCATATAGACCGTGGAGATATGAATGGTGTAAATCTTTTATTTTATATAAACAGTAAAATAACGCCAAGACACCACGGACAAATGATAAGGAAGATTCACCTTCAACATAAGAAACTAGTTATTAAAGTCATTAATACATAACCAAATAAAAAGTGCGAAAAGATTAAAAATAAAAAGTATTACACTAAATGCTTGTCTTCACCAAGTGATGTAAGAGACTTAGGCAAACATGGTCTTTGATTGTCAAGAACTCTTACTATCAATCTTGGATCCCGAGACTACTACACACACTCTATGATGGATGATGGTGGTGGATGTGGGTTGTGATGGTGGTGGAGGGTGGGTGAAGTGTGAGAGAGGTGGTTTGTCAAGGGATGATTTGCAAATGAGCCAAGCACCCCTATTTATAGCCTGCACAGAAGCCCGGACACGGCCCCGTGTCCATTGGGTATGGCCCCGTGTCCACCCATCTTCTCTTTCTTCATTAAATGCAGTTTGTCTGCATTAGTTGACCACGCCCCCGTGTCCGCTGGGCACGACCCCGTGTGTAAAAGCGTATCTGTACTATCAAGATTTGCTCAGATTCTATGAATCTTTGCGTTGACCACGGCCCCGTGTCCGCTGGACACGCCCCCGTGTTGGGAAATAGAAGCTTCAACAACTTTGTTTTTTCTGCAGACACTTGGGCACGCCCCCTGCTCATTGAGCACGGGGTGTGTTCAGCCTTCTGTTCTCTTGTTTTTGCTTGGAAAGATGCTGTCGATGGGTCGGGCATGCCACGTTTATTCCTTTTCTTGTATTTATGTTAGATTTAGCTGCCTTTTTGCTTCTTTTGTTCATTTGAGCTCATTTAATCCTGAAAATACAAAAGGAAGACAAAAGCACACTTTTTCCAACATTAGTACTAAAAAAGGGTTAGTTTTATGCCTCATTTGATGTAATTTATATGTTGCATTTTACGCACATCAAACACTTTCAACTTAGCTCCATCCCCAAACTTTATCTTGTGTCACAGTTTGGTCTTCACATGAGTTATTCGATCGCCAGTTCACATTTCAGCGATCGAGAAGGTAGTAAGCGGCTTTTCAAAGGGTTTTTCAGATATTGGCACAACCCCCTGCTTACGAAGAAAAACACTAATCAACCGGGCGCGAGGAATCAACTTTTTCAGTCTTTTGTTTTGGCTTTGCCAAATGTGCAACATCACTAACTGCCGAAAAGACAAATGAACTTGACCCGTCATAAGAGCAAACAGAACCACTAGCTCCCATTTCCGAACACCCATCATATCTCCTAACCGTGGAGCCACATTCGAAACCACCAAACTCAACAACACCCTCACTAACGGCTTCAGATTATCCCGCTTCATTCTAACCCCTTTATCCAGCAAAAATAACTCCGAATACATCACATTTCCCCCCACTATCTTCTTCTGATCATTGTAATAATCATCCTCTTTGATAAAAGTATAGAAACTATCCGCTTTAGAATCGAACTTGGCAACCTGACTCAATGAAGCAAGAGACATGGTTGTCGGTTTCCCATTAACCTTCCCAGTCAGTGTGACCGTTCTCGGTGGGTCACTTCCCTCATTCTCAGTCAACGTACTTAACCATTCCATAACACTTCTAAGGTAAACCTCCCCACTCTCATTGCCCCGGAAATCCAAAACTGCTTCCCAACCAAGTTCAACAAATTTTTCATAAAGCCCCAATGCTCTAATATCCGGTTTATGAATACGCTTTTCAAAACATGCGTTTGATCTGATTGAATGCGTATCTCCCATCTTCTCATAAAACAATTCAGCCTGATTATCGCAACCCCCGATCCCTATCTCCCGGGAACGGGCGGCCGCGAGCCAGTTTTGGTGGTATCGGGTGTTTAATCATTTTTGCATCGGAATTTACATCAGGATCGTAGTTAGGAAATATTTTATCAGAGTAAAATACCACGCTTTTAAAATTTTAAACATATGGGAAAATCCCAAGTTTCAAGTACACTCATTTTATAGGGATAAACTCTATTTTATTTAAATAAAACATCTCTTTATTTAGGTAACTTTTATAGCCACTTTTCCAAGCCTTCAGTGCTATCCAGCTGGCTTCTATTTGGCTTTCACATTTTGTTACCTGAAACGCGTTTAAAAACTTTTTGTCAGTGGGAAATACTGGTGAGTGAATCCCAGTTTAATCAAAACAGTTTTATCAGTCTACAGTATTGAGGGCGATATCGCAATTACATTTGTTTCCATCTACTTTAATTACCACCCATGGTACTGTCAACTCGACTTGTGGTCATGTTACTACTCACAATGTAGTAACAAATTTTGTATACAAAACCCCAACATACTGACGATAATTGTAGAATAAAAATACTCAATCACTGTTTAATATAATGTTAATTATGTGAGGTTTTGTAAAAACAGTTTGCCAAAAAGGTTTACAAAAAGAAGGATTACTCACATTGCTGTCTTAGGGTTTTCCTTTAGGATTTCCTGGTGATTATCTATTAATTACACAAATGCACACGCGTTAGTATAAAAACCCAATATTTACATTAGTAATACCCTCCCCGAGACGGTATTCCAACGACTACGTCGGGCAAAACCACGACAGCCGTTACGGAACCCTGGATCAATCGGGCAGCGTATCTAATACGTAACCGGGGTTATGATACTTACAACGAGGCAGAACTTCGTTATCTAGGGGGGTATTATGCCCGGGTATAGTGTATACTATATAGAAATTGAGAGAGAAAGCACGAGATTGAACGATTTTAACTGACGGCCGATGTTCCGAATTTATAGGGCCTGATCAATGGTTTCTGGAGGCACGCGAGAGAGACAAGGAGTCCCTTGCGCCCCGCGAGCTAGGTCTATTAGGGCGTAGCTTGGCTGAGTCAAGCCTCTAGCCACAAGCCTGGTGGCACTAGGTCGTGGCCCGCGACAAACAGGGACAAGGGGTCGCGCCCCGCCAGAGACCATAAATTTTTGTTTTTAATTATTTTTTTAATTATATATGGTATTTTAGGCTCGGTTCTCGCATACGAGGTGTATTTTAGGACGTATTGGGATATTTTAAATATATTGGGATGTCAGAATAAATTTAGGAGGGTTGTTATATCCTCCCCACCTTGTTTTAGAACTCGTCCTCGAGGTCTACTGGAATAAGTGTGGATATTTCCTTTGCATCTCTGATTCAAGCTCCCATGTGTACTCTGGTCCTCTCTTGGAATCCCATCTGACTTTGAGTAGAACCAATCTTTTGTGCTTGAGATTCTTGATTTTCCTGTCTTCAATTTGTAGTGGTCTTTCTACAAATTTTAGCTGTTCATTTACCTCTATGTCCTTAAGAGGCACTATTAGTGATTCATCGGCTAAGCATTTCTTGAGGTTACATACATGAAATACGTCATGTATACCTGACATTTCCTCTGGCAGTTGTAGCTAATAGGCTACAGGTACTATTCTTCTAATAATTTCAAAAGGTCCAACATACCTGGGGCTTAGCTTTCCTCTTTTTATGAATCTTACTACTCCTTTCCAAGGAGAGACCTTTAGTAAGACTTTATCTCCTACCTGAAACTCCAATGGCTTCCGTCTGTTATCAGCATAACTCTTTTGTCGATCGGGTTTTCAGTCGTTCCTTGACTTGGATGATCTTGTCTGTTGTTTCTTGCACTATTTCAGGTCCAGATGGTTGCTTTTCTCCAATTTCTGCCCAACAGACTAGGGTTTGGCACTTTCTTCCATAAAGTGCTTCGAATGGTGCAACATTGATACTTGTATGATAGCTGTTATTGTAAGAAAATTCTGTCAATAGTAAGTGATCACCCCAATTACCTCCGAAATCAATTACACAAGCTCTAAGCATGTCTTCCATGGTCTGGATTGTCCTTTCGCTTTGTTCGTCCGTTTGAGGATGGTAAGCTGTGCTTAGATTTAGCTTAGTTCCCATTGCTTTTAGAAAACTTGTCCAAAAATGAGAGGTAAAACGGCTATCTCTATCAGAAACAATTGATAAAGGAATTTCATGTAATGAAACTATTTCATTTATATACAACTTAGCTAATTGTTCCATACTGAAAGTTTCCTTCATTGGTAAGAAATGATCTGACTTAGTTAGTCTGTCTACAATTACCCAGATTGTATCATTACCTTTTCGTGTTTTGGGTAAATTGGTAACAAAATCCATTGTTATCAATTCCCATTTCCATACTGGCCTTTATAATTGCTGCAATAGTCCTGAGGGTTTCTGATGTTCAGCTTTAACTTGCGAACAAGTTAGATACTTAGAAACATAAGCTGCTATATCTTTTTTCATTCCTATCCACCAAAAATTCTTTCTTAGGTCCTGGTACATTTTATCATTTCCAGGATGCATTGTATACTTAGACTTATGGGCTTCTTCTAATATACGGTGGCGTAGGTTTCCTAATTTAGGTATCCACATTCTTTTCTTATGGAATTTCCAAATTCCATCAGTTCCTTGATCTATTTCCTTAATCATTCCTTTTAACTTTTCAGTATCATCCTTGATTACTGATTCTTGTGCTTTTATAATTTGTTCATTTAAATCTACTTGTAGATTTAATTTAAGAGAACGTACTCTTTTTGGCTTTTCATTATACTTTCGACTTAAAGCATCGGCTACTACGTTAGCCTTTCCTGCATGATATTGGATATTACAATCATAATCACTAAGAACTTCCATCCAGCGTCTTTGTCTCATATTCAATTCCTTTTTCCCGAAAACATACCTTAAACTCTTATGATCTGTGAAAATGGTAAACTTACTACCGTAAAGGTAATGTCTCCAAATTTTCAGGGCAAAAATTATGGCTCCTAGTTCTAGATCATGGGTTGAATAATTTTTTTCATGATTCTTAAGTTGTCTAGATGCATAAGCTATAACCTTTTGGCGTTGCATTAATACACATCCATAACCTAACTTAGAGGCGTCACAATAGATTATAAAGTCTTCTGTTCCTTCTGGTAACGCTAGTATGGGTGCGTTGGTTAGTCTTTGCTTAAGAATTCTAAAGGCTTCTTCTTGTTTTGGTCCCCATTCAAACTTAACAGATTTACAGGTTAGCTTAGTTAAGGGAATGGCTATTCTAGAAAAATCTCGAATAAATCTCCTATAATAACCGGCCAATCCTAAGAAACTTCTAACCTCAGTTGGTGACTCAGGGGTTTTCCATTTGGTAATTGCCTCAATCTTTGTGGGATCCACATGAATTCCTTCATGGTTAACTAAATGTCCAAGAAACTGTATCTGTTCTAACCAAAATTCGCACTTTGAAAACTTAGCATAGAGCTTTTCTTTTCTTAGCAAATTTAGAAGTGCATGTAGATGCGCTGCGTGTTCCTCTTTATTCTTAGAGTAAATGAGAATATCATCTATGAAGACAATTATGAATTTATCCAAATATGGCTTACATATTCGGTTCATCATGTCCATAAATGCAGCTGGGGCATTGGTTAAACCAAATGGCATGACAGTAAATTCATAATGGCCATACCTTGTTCGGAAGGCTGTCTTAGGAATGTCCTCTTCCTGTACCTTTAATTGATGATATCCTGAGCATAAATCGATCTTTGAGAAAAATCGAGCTCCTTGCAACTGATCGAACAGATCATCGATCCTCGGTAATAGATACCGATTCTTAATAGTGACCTTGTTCAATTCACGGTAATCAATGCACATGCGCATTGACCCGTCTTTCTTCTTGATGAATAAAATCGGCGCTCCCCACGGAGATGAACTTGACTGTACGAATCCTTTCTCCAACAATTCGTCTAATTGCTTCTTCAGTTCCTGCATTTCGGCGGGTGCCAAACGGTAAGGTACGTTTGGTAATCGGTGTTGTTCCTGGTAGCAGGTGGATTCTGAATTCGACTTTTCTATCTGGCGGTAGTCCTGGTAATTCTTCAGGAAACACATCTGGAAACTGAGACACTACAGGAATATCTTTCAGTTTTTTTTCCTTTAGTGTTAATGATTATGGAAATCAAATACACTAATGATCATTTTCTTACATAACTTGTTGTTTTCATTACAGAGATTGATCTTGTGGATCTAGATGGCTTATTTCCTTTAATTGTGATCTTTTCACCTCTTGGTGAATTTATTTGGATTGACTTTTGATCACATGGAATACTGGCTTTATTGGCTACTAACCAATCCATTCCTAATACAACATCAAATCCTGCCAGTTTCATTGGATAAAGATTTGCAATAAACTTTTGATTTAAAAATTCTATTCTTGCTCCCTGCAAGATTTCAGAAATCTTAATGGTTTCTCCATTTGCTGTTTCTACTAGACATTCTTGTGGGAGTTTAGTTAATGGTTGTTTGAGAAGTTTGCAAAATGAAGTATTAATAAAACTTTGGTTAGCACCAGAGTCAAATAATACTTTAGCAAAAACATCATTAACTAAAAACGTACAGGCTATCATGTCGGGAATCATCTTGGCTTCTTCTGCAGTTAGAACAAATGCTCTAGCATTCTTAGTAGTCTTGTTGCCCATGGCTGGAGCTAGTTTCGGACAATTTGGCTTGATGTGACCTTTTTCTCCACAGTTGAAGCACATTCCATTATTAGGTTTCTTCCTACAATCTTCTTCCTTGTGTACTGGTAGCTTGCAGAAATTACAATAATTGGAGCATCTTCCTGAATGCTTCTTTTTGCAGGCCTTACAATAAGGTGTAGAGGTAGAACCTATATTTTTCCCACGGTTGAAATTTCCATAACGAAATTCCTGGGTAAGCCTTTGAGCTAGGTTCTTCCTTTGGTCTTCTTCTCGTGTATGTACTAACTCATCAGTCAAGGTGTTTGCTAGTTCTACAGCTTCTTCTATGGTTTGAGGTCTAGCTGCCTTGACTACATGTCTAATCTCACTGATTAATCCCCATATGTAACGGGAGATTAATACTGGTTCAGGTGATGCAAGGGTCGGCACTATTCTAGCATATTCAAAGAATAACGTAGTTTAGCCCTTACTATCCACTCCAGTCATTCTAAGTTTTAAGAACTTATTTGCTATATGTTCTTTTTCATTGGGAGGGCATAATTTCCTTTCCACCATGTTCTTAAATTCTTCCCATTCCATATTATAGATCCTATCATTTCCTCTAGACTTGAGGATAGTATTCCACCATTCTAGTGCTGAGTTCTTAAATAAATTGGAGGCAAACATTATCTTATCCTCTTCCGCGCATTTGCTTATTTTTAAGACTGTCTCAGTCTTTTCTATCCAACATAGAGCTGCAATGGCTCCTTCATTACCCGAGAATTCTATTGGTTTACAAAACCAGAATTCTTTGTAAGAACAACCATAAGACATGGTTCTCCTTCTTTTTGGAATGGGCACTCGAAGTAATGGTCCATTGTTTACACTGTGACTGAGTTCATTAGTTGGTCGCTTACTTCCACTGTCACTTTTATTATTTTCAGCTTCTCTAACAGCTTGAACAATATTAGGCATAGCATCTATGATTCCTTGTGCTACTAGGTTTTGGATGGCGCTGTGATTTAATTGGTTTTCGTTATTATTGTTATCCAGGTTTTCTTGATTCACTTGGTCGGCCATCTGAATTATAAACATTTACCAAGTATTAATATCACAAAATAATTATTTAATGCAAACAATCACATAAACACGCCTATTGATCAAAATCGTCGAACATTGCGACTTTTACTCTATTTTAGATAATATGCATCTATTACAAACAGTACTGGAATTTAAAACACACTATTAGTAGGCATCAGTAACTATTGTCTAGATTTTTTTTAAAACATACACACATATATATTATATTATATTATATTATTATTATTATTATTATTATTATTATTACTATTACTATTACGGGTATGGGTTCATCCAGAATTCCATACTACGCTCGTCATACTTCCAGACGAGTCGTTCACCTATTCGTTTCATCCTTTCACTTCCTTCTATTATATCCTCACCAAAGGTGCGGAGTTCTCGTAGGTTTTCAATGCTCATTGGTGGTGCGGGTGCTGGTATTGGGTTTGGGAACTGGGGCATGGGTTCCTCATGAGGGTACGGGTTTTCTAAGATTTCTCGAACATATTAGTCATTGTTCCAGTAGGGATCTAGGATGTCAAGGTCTGGGTAGGCTGCTAGGTTTGGCATGGGTTCGTTTTCTGGTATTGGGCAACGTTGCTGGTAATCCCTATGGTCGTCAAACCATGGTCGTAGTCTGGGTCTAAGGGATTGGGTGCTGGTACTCTAGGTATTTCAGCTGGGTCAAATTCAGGCATTGGGATTTGGTTTTCAGGGTTAGCTTCAATTTCCATTGGCTGAGTGGGAAACAGTGGTAAGGGCTGGGGTGCTATAACTTGTTCTAGATTAGGGTCTGCAGCTGTAGTTTCTAAGATATGAAAATTTGCTAGACTCCTATTGAGCATATCCTGGGTGTGGGCATATGTTTCTCTCTTAGCGGCTGCTAAAGCCCGCTGCTGTTGTAACTTTTTCATTCTCTTTCTACGTTCATGCGCTCCTCTGCTGAACCATCCTCTTTTCTTGGTAGGGAATGGTTCTTCAGATTGTGCTCTGAACTCGAAAATCCCTTCTTCGTTATCAGCCGAACACCCCGAAGGGGATGGCAGTGAAGAGGTTCCTTCGTTCCTAGGAGAGTTGGACAACTGACGGTAAGCGTCCGATGTTCCTTGATCACTCATACTGTAAACTAACAAATTGTCAAATAACACAAAAGGATAATATCCAAATATGCAAATAATTCCATAATTAATTTCCTAACATATTGAACAATTTTGGTGTCAGCAGAACACTTTTGTGGCTGAATCAGTGGCTTAGCTCTGATACCACCTTCTGTCACAACCCCCGATCCCTATCTCCCGGGAACGGGCGGCCGCAAGCCAGTTTTGGTGGTATCGGGTGTTTAATCATTTTGGCAGCGTAATTTACATCAGGATCGTAGTTAGGAAATATTTTATCAGAGTAAAATACCATGTTTTTATAATTTTAAACATATGGGAAAATCCCAAGTTTCAAGTACACACATTTTATAGGGATAAACCCTATTTTATTTAAATAAAACATCTCTTTATTTAGGTAACTTTTATAGCCACTTTTCCAAGCCTTCAGTGCTGTCCAGCTGGCTTCTATTTGGCTTTCACATTTTGTTACCTGAAACGCGTTTAAAAACATTTTGTCAGTGGGAAATACTGGTGAGTGAATCCCAGTTTAATCAAAACAGTTTTATCAGTCTACAATATTGAGGGTGATCTCGCAATTACATTTGTTTCCATCTACTTTAATTACCACCCACGGTACTGTCAACCCGACTTGTGGTCATGTTACTACTCACAATGTAGTAACAAATTTTGTATACAAAACCCCAACATACCGACGATAATTATAGAATACAAATACTCAATCACTGTTTAATATAATGTTAATTATGTGAGGTTTTGTAAAAAACAGTTTGCCAAAAAGGTTTACAAAAAGAAGGATTACTCACATTGCTGTCTTAGGGTTTTCCTTTAGGATTTCCTGGTGATTATCTATTAATTACACAAATGCACACGCGTTAGTATAATAACCCAATATTTACATTAGTAATACCCTCCCCGAGACGGTATTCCAACGACTACGTCGGGCAGAACCACGACAGCCGTTACGGAACCCTGGATCAATCGGGCAGCGTATCTAATACGTAACCGGGGTTATGATACTTACAACGAGGCAGAACTTCGTTATCTAGGGGGTATTATGCCCGGGTATAGTGTATACTATATAGAAATTGAGAGAAAAAGCACGAGATTGAAGGATTTTAACTGACGGCCGATGTTCCGAATTTATAGGGCCTGATCAATGGTTTCTGGCGGCCCGCGAGAGAGACAAGGAGTCTCTCGCGCCCCACGAGCTAGGTCTATTAGGGCGTAGCTTGGCTGAGTCAAGCCTCTAGCCACGTCGAGTCATGGGCCACGTGTCGTAACCGGGTTAAGCCTGGAGGCACTAGATCGCAGCCCGCGATAAACAGGGAAAAGGGGTCGCGTCCCGCCAGAGACCATAAATTTTAGTTTTTAATTAGTTTTTTAATTATATATGGTATTTTAGGCTCGGTTCTCGCATACGGGGTGTATTTTAGGACGTATTGGGATATTTTAAATATATTGGGGTGTCGGAATAAATTTAGGAGGGTTGTTATACTGATATGCTGCTTCTTGCTTGTAAAGAGGACCATCTCTCCATGTGGGACGATAGGGAACATCACCATGTCCCCATGGAGCCTGAACCAACTGCCAGATCCTCCGGTGGTGCGGTTTCTTTTTCCTTTCCTCGGCGTGATTTTACCATCTACAATCACACCAACAAACAAACATACACCCCAAGTTAGTCCAAATCAGCTAATAATACGCTAGAACAAGTGTGTAATCCGTGAAACCTCCCCACACTTGTTCTAAGCCATGGCTCAACTTGTTTACTAGTTAAATCCTTACCCAAGATATTCCCAATTCACAATTTCAATACAAAAATCAGAATATGGTTCATTAACTAGCATCAAAACAGATTTAGTGATATCCCCTTAGCCATAACATTAATCTAAACCCTCATGCAACTCTTTTGCCCCTTTTTAATTCATTAGCCAAGACAACATCACAAATTCATGACTCATTACATGTTTACTCGACCAATAGATAGCTAACCAAACATGAACAAAGCATAAACCCAACAATACTACCTTAACTTCATCAAATCAGAGCAAAATCATAGTAAAAATCATATCTTTTTCGTTTAGGAGGGCTAGAAAACACTAGAATAGCTTGATAATGAAGTTTAAGCAAAAACCCCCAAATTTGAATTTATAGGGTTCTTCGTGCTCGATCTGATTCGAACGATTCTGGGCATTTTCGGTGAAAACCGAGGGTAGGGCTGTGTTCCTCTTGAAAAAATAGTCAAGATAGACTCTTGAACCGCTTGATTTGGTTGAGAAACGAAGAAGTTAGAGATGGAGGTAGCTATGGAGGTTTGAAGGTTTTGAGGAAGAAGATGAAGATGATAGATGATGAATGATGAACTTGTGGTAGAAAAAGAAGGGAAATCTGACCTAATGTAAGTGGATATAGTCATTATTTATTTAAAATTCGGGTTTTTTAAAACAAATCCGGGTCAAGATTCAACCCAACCCGAGCCCACCTGAGACCGCCAGCCCGACCGTAGGCTACGGTCCATAAACCGTAGCTTACGGTTACTTGATGTGGATCACTTTTTGGTCAGAACTTCTGGACCGTAACCTACGGTCCATCAACCGTAGGCTACAGTTCACTGTTTTCAATTTTTTTTTAAGGTTGAAGTCAGTTGTGTTTGTAGTATAAACTTATGAAGACTTAATTATGTTTATTTATTTATTCTCTTATCGAATACTCGCCCGCTCCACCCCACTTAAAAACTTCGTGTCATCCTCGACACGAAACTAATCCAGAAACATACCTGGGCATCTTCAACGTCCCCACACTTGTTTGAAGCTGTGGGTACTACTCACGAACAAACTCTTTAACCATTTAAAAACAACGAAAAACAATTAAACGAAAACAAAGGAAATATGTACCGAACATCCGGGTTGCCTCCCGGTAGCGCTAAGTTTTAGTCTTCAGCCGGACTTCTCATGACCCTCAGTCGGTCGTATATTCTGGTGAGCTTTCAAGAAAGCTCACCTCCTCTGGTAACGGGTTCAAATCATCACCGTCTATATACGGTTTCAACCGATGACCATTCACCACTTGTCTTCGTTGGTCCTTCGGATCCTCGATCTCCACATCTCCATATTGTCCCAATCGTGTAATAACAAACGGACCAGTCCATTTGCTCCTTAGCTTACCTGGAAACAATTTAAGACGGGAGTTAAATAACCAAACTCTTTGACCTACCGCAAACACCAAACCCCTCAGTTTCGCGTCGTGCACCGCCTTCATCTTATCTTTGTATGCGGCTGCGGTATCATACGCCTCATTGCGCAATTCCTCCAATTCACTCAGTTTCAACAACCTGTGGGCACCTGCATCCGAATAGTCAGTTTTTACTTGTTTAACAGCCCACAATGCACGATGTGCGATTTCTAGGGGTAAATGGCAACCTTTCCCATACACCAAACGATAGGGTGTAGTGCCGATAGGAGTTTTATAAGCGGTGTGATATGCCCATAAGGCATCATTCAATTTAGATGACCAATCCTTACGGTCAGTTCGCACCGTGTTTTGCAAAATTTCCTTAATTTGCCTATTCGACACTTCAACATGTCCACTTGTTTGTAGATGATATGGTGTACCAATTCGATGGTCAATGCCATACCGTTTCAATAGTTTGCCAAAATTAAAGTTTTTAAAATGGGATCCTCCATCACTAATTATCACCCGAGGAATCCCGAACCTAGAAAAAATATTTGAATGGACAAACTTGCAGACAACGGTATGGTCGTTTGTCTTATTGGCAATTGCTTCAATCCACTTTGAAACATAATCAACCGCCACTAAGATGTACAGATTACCATTCAAATTGGGAAATGGACCCATAAAGTCAATTCCCCAAACATCAAAAATATCAACAACCAAAATTGGTTGCATTGGCATTTCGTCCCTTTTTGAAATCCCACCCATCTTTTGACAATTGGGACAATGTTTAACAAACTCAAACGCGTCTTTAAACAAGGTTGGCCAATAAAGGCCAGATTCAAGAACTTTATGGCCTGTCTTTTGTCCATTAAAGTGACCACCACATGCAGATGAGTGAGCATGTTGTAATACTTCCAAGAACTCCGTCTCGGACACACATCTTCGAATAATCTAATCAACACCAATCCGGAACAAATCTGGCTAGTCCAAGATATAATTCTTCACTTGAGTCAGGAAATGCTGCTTCCTACGCTTGTTCCACGCATCCGGTATTGTACCTGAAACAAGATAATTTGCAAAGTTAACATACCAAGTTCCAGAACTAGCAGCCATTATGAACTCATCAGGAAAGTGCTCATTGATCTCGGGTGTAAACTCCTCCACTCCAACCGGTAGTCATGACAGATGGTCAGCAACTACATTCTCACACCCTTTCTTGTCCCTGATTTCGAGATCAAACTCTTGCAATAGTAAGACCCACCGAATCAGTCTCGGTTTGGCATCCTTTTTTCTCCATTAAACACCTGACTGCACTATGATCAGAGTAAAGAGTACTTTACTTCCACAAATATAAGACCGGAATTTATCTAAGGCATAGACAACGGCAAGCAACTATTTCTCCGTGGTGGTATAATTCAATTGAGCATCGGAGAGAGTTTTTCTTGCGTAGTAGATAACGACCGGTTTCTTATCTACTCGTTGTCTAAGTATAGCCCCAATAGCAAAATCGCTTGCATCACACATTATTTCAAACGATTTTGTCCAATCGGGTGATTGCAAGATTGGGGCTTGTACTTATTGTTCCTTCAGCACATTAAACGCATTTAAACACTTATCATCAAATTCAAACGGAACATCTTTCAACAATAGGTTGCATAAAGTTTTCGTTATAACACTAAAGCCCTTAATAAACCTACAGTAAAATCCGGCGTGTCCTAAAAAGGAACGGACACCCTTCACATTAGTAGGGGGAGGTAAAGTAGAAATGACTCTCACTTTGGCTCTATCAACTTCTATCCCCTTACTTGACACAACATATCCTAACACTATACCCTCTTAAACCATAAAATGGCTCTTTTCCCAACTGAGCACTAGATTCGTTTGCACACATCGCTCTAAAACCCTAGATAGTTCATTTAAACATGTATCAAATGATGACCCAAAGACTGAAAAGTCATCCACAAAAATCTCTAGGGCATCCCCGACCATATCCGAGAAAATACTCATCACACCTTTGAATGGTGGCCGGCGCATTACGCAGCCCAAATGGCATTCGCCTAAATGCGAATGTGCCATAGGGGCACGTGAATGTGGTCTTTTCTTGGTCATCAGGGTGGATAGCAATCTGATGATACCCTGAATAACCATCAAGAAAGCAGTAAAATTTCTGACCTGATAATTTTTCGACAATCTGGTCAATAAAGGGCAAAGGAAAGTGATCCTTTGATGTGGCAGCGTTCAATTTCCAGTAGTCAATACATACCCGCCACCCGGTTACCGGCCGAGCGGCTATCTGCTCGCCATTATCGCCCTTGACAATCTGAATGCCTACTTTCTTCGGCATCGTTTGGGTTGGACTCACCCATGCACTATCTGAAATGGGATATATGATCCCATGGTCCAACCACTTGATTATCTCTTTCTTTACCACCTCTCGCATGTTAGGGTTAAGCCTCCTCGGTGTATCCCGTGCAGGCTTCGCATCTGTATCAGTAATAATTTTATGCATACAAATAGAGGGACTTATACCTTTCAAATCGGCGAGAGTCCACCCGATCACTGCTCGATGGGTCTTCAACACCTTCAGTAGTGCTTCCTCCTGCTCTTTCTCCAAATTAACTGCGATAATGACTGGGAGAGTCTAATCCTCTCCTAAAAACGCATACTTCAAATGCGCGGGCAGCTCTTTCAATTCTACCTGTGGTAGGCTAATTAGTGACGGTTTCAATCCAGATGAGATCTCAGCAGGAAGGCTCTCCACATGATGGGACCATGGAGGCCTTCTCTCTTGCACCGCCTGTGCTTCCAATTTCTGAACTTCTTTTTCCAAATCACACATGATTTTTTCTTCTATCCTGTCACAAAGCAAACAAAACTCGGGCGTCTCATCCTCTACATGAGGATAGCATCCATCTATGACATCTGCCATGAAACATTCATCACTTTGAAACATGTCAGAAACGTTAGAAAACACATTTAATCGGACCTTTCTGTTGCCAAATGTCATGTCGACAGTGCCGGTGCGACAGTCGATCTGAGCATGTGCAGTGGCTAAGAAAGGTCGGCCCAAAATAACGTTTGGTTGATTGACTTGATGAGCGAAAACATAGTCAAGCACCAAAAAGTCAACAAGAAAATAGAATTCTTCCACCTTAACTATCACGTCGCGAACTCTCCCTCGAGGAAGCTTAGGGGTCAAATATGCCAACACAACGGTTGTGTCAGCACGACGCAGTGGACCAAAATCGTATTGGTCGTACAAGCTTCCCGGAAGGATACTCACGCTAGCTCCGAGATCCAACAACGCCCTACTCATTTTAAAATCACCAACTTGTATTGAAATTAAAGGTGTCCCAGGATCTCGTAGCTTAGGTGGAAGGACCCGATTCAACACGACACTAATTGTATCAGTTAGATAAACTTTTATAGGGACTTTGTGCTGCCGTTTTTGAGTACACAAATCCTTAAGGTACTTAGCATAAGCTGGAACCTGTTTAATGGCGTCAATTAAGGGTAAATTGATTTTCACTTGTTTAAATACCTCCCAGATTTCCTCCGGTTGAGGTCCCCTTTTATTGATTATCTTTGTATTACCCGGATCCTTCAAGGCTTCAGGAAAGGGAGGTAAAATCAGCTGCTAAAGCTCCTCTGTTCGCGGCTGCTAAAGCTCGATGCTTCTATTGATCATATCCTGTGTTTGAGCATTCATTTCTCTATTTACGGCTGCTAAAGCTCGATGCTGCTGAAGTTTTCTCATCCTTTTTCTACGTTCATGAGCTCCTCTGCTGAACCATCATCTCTTCTTAGGAGGGAATGGCTCTTCAGATTGTGCTTTGAACACGAAAATCTCTTCTTCGGTGTCAGCCGAATACCCCGAGGGGGTTGGCTGTGAAGAGGTCCCTTCGTCCCTAGGTGAGCTAGACAACTGACGGTAAGCGTCTGAAGGTCCTTGGTCGCTCATAATGTAAACTAACAAATAGTCAAATAACACAAAACAATAATATACAGAAATGCACGTATCCATGTAAATTATTTCCTAACATATTGAATAATATTTGGGTGTCAGCAGAACACTTCTGTTGCTGAATCAGTGGCTGTAGCTCTGATACCACCTTCTGTCGCAACCCCCGACCCTGCCTCGGGAGGCAGGCGGCCGCGGCCTACTCAGAGATGGTGGTATCGGTGTTTGCCATTATTTGGCAGCGGAAATTTCATTAGGACCGTAGTTAGGAAATATTTTATCAGAGTAAAATACCACATTTTATAATATTAATTATCTTCGGATAAAACCCAAGTTTTCGTTACAAATAGATTTATATGGATAAACCCTATTTTATTGAAATAAAACATCTTCTTTATTTAGGTAACTTTTATAGCCACTTTTCCAAGCCTTCAGTGCTGTCCAGCTGGCTTCTATTTGGCTTTCACATTTTGTTACCTGAAACGCGTTTAAAAACATTTTGTCAGTGGGAAATACTGGTGAGTGAATCCCAATTTAATCAAGAAGAGTTTTATCATTTAACAGTATTGAGAGCGATTATAATGTTTACATCTACATAATTACTCATTCAGTACTGTCAATCCTGACTGGTGGGGTCATATTACACATTGGCTATCTCGTTGTCTAATGGTAACGTGTTTCACATTTTGTATACAATACCCCAACATACTGGCAGTAATTGAAGAATTACAAAGACTCAATCACTGCTAATTACATTGTAAAATATTTAAGGTTTTGTAAAAACAGTTTGCAAAAAGGTTTATAAAAAGGAGATTACTCACATTGCAACTTTAGGGTTTTCCTTTGTGATTTCCTGGTGTGTTAGCATAATAACCCAATATACATTAGTTATACCCTCCCCGAGACAGAACTCCAAAGACTACGTCGGGCAGAGCCTCGACAGGCGTTACGGAACACTAGATCAATCGGGCAGCGTATCTAATACGTAATCGGGGGTTAAAATACTTACAACGAGGCAGAACTTCGTTATTTTAGTGGGTATAATGCCCGGGTAAGTTTGATTTTCCCAGAATGTATCCTAAGTTTTGGCCTAATTCTTCTTCTGATGATCGATTCAACCTCTGATCAAAAAGATATACCTTGGTTATATTTCATCTCTTCAACAAGTTTAGTAATGAGCATAACGGCCCTATTGTTCCGATGGAGAGAGGAACCTATGATTAGCTTTTCGGGAAATTTCCAAACGAACAATTTCAACGAAATCTTTCAATTTCTTATTTTACTATGTTCAACTCTATGTATTCCTCTATCCGTAGAGTACATTGAATGTACAGAAATGGCTAGTGTCTACACTATAGAATTTTGAGAGAGAAAGTAAAAGTTTGAACGGTTTGCAACTGAATTCGATCGATCCTATTTATAGTGCTGATCAGGCACTTTGTCGCGCCCCGCGAAGGATGAGGTGAGGGCTTACGCGGCCCGCGACATAGGGTGCGTAGGGCCTAGCTTGGCCCGGTCATTGGACTAGACTCGACACGATGCTGCCACGTGGCAGCTCAGGGTGTTGCCCTGATCTTGAGCTGTCGCGCCCCGCGTAGCCTGAAGACAAGGTCTTCGCGGCCCGCGAGCGCCCTAATTTCTTTGTTTTATTTTATTTTGCAAAATTAAAGGTATTTAGGGCCATTTCTCGTATACAGGGTGCATTTTAAGAAGTATATGGACATTCTAAATATATTAGGAGTGTCGGAAATATTTTAGGAGGGTTGTTATACAAAGGGTCTAAATTGCGAAATTGAATTTATTAATTAATTTTATATAAAGATAAGGATAAAAATAAATGATATCTATATATTGGTTATTAATTAATATTAATATTAAAAGAAATTTATTAAATAAATATAAATAAAATTTATAAGGTTGAAGGAGAGAATGACATGTGTCATTATTTGGAGTCTTTTATTATAAGTTAGATGAAAACATAGTGCCGAGCTGCGGTTTTGGTTGGGCTTTCATGTTGGGCCGAAACCTAGTCTTGGTTTTTTGTTGATGGGCTTGAAGCCCACCCATGAAAAGATAAAGAAAAGGGAAAAGGGCTGGGCGGGCAGCCACGAGGGGTTAATTCAAATTATTCATTTTTTTATTATATGATTTTTCATTCGATAAAACCTACATATTTTGTTAAATTCTTTCCAACTTTAAAGTTATTATTAATTTATCATTCACATATTACATGATTTTTGCATTCAATAAAACCTAAATATTTTTGTTAAATACTTTCCAACTTTAAATTTATTTGTTAAATTCTTTCCAACTTTAAATTTATTACTAGGTAAATTGACCTGCGCTTCGCCGCAGGAAATCAGCTTTGCATCAAAGGAGTAATTTTTATAGAACCTGCTGTGAGGGTTGATTACAAAATGTGTTTGCTACATATAAAGGACCGCCCACAAAAGGTGTTCAGTTATTTGAGATGAACAAATTGGTAGTGCATTTTAATTACATTGATCAATGATTTTGCTTATGTTGAATACACCTAGGCAAGTAAAACAAAGGTTACCAGGGCACATTCATTAGCCCTCATAAACCATATAGTAAGCAATAAATGACCATGTGAATTCATAAGTTCAGTATGTTGTTGGAAAGTATAAACTTGTATTTGAATTTTAGTGTAAAAAGTATTCTCATATTAAACATTTGTCATATAACGAAATCACTTATCATAGTCTCTAGCATAATTTAATGTATTGTATTGAACATATTAGTGCCTAAACAATCATGGATAATTACAGAATTGTCGATGCCTCTACACAACAGTTGTATTTAACAATACAAATATAAAACTTTGCATCAAAAAATACCCTTTTTACAAATTTAACCACAAAATCGTTGAGAATTTCAGAAGTAACCTTAGGGAAGGTTTGACCAAAAAATCAAACCTAGTCATCATCCTGACTTTAGCCTTGGTAAGCAATTAACTTTTCATGTAGAAGAAAAATAATCCTGATAAACTATTGATTCAATTCACTAATTAGCCCAAGAAGAAACATAAGAAGCAAAAAGTTGGATAAGCCCATAAATGCGTTGTTTAGGCAACATGTTTAGCACAAAGCATGGAAAAGGAAGACCAATTTTATCATCAATTACTAATTATCTAATAATTTCATTACTCTTTACTTGGCTAGCAATCCGAAAATCGAAATTTCCAATGATGGTATAGAAGCATTGAACCTGAATTAACTGGCAAGCATAAAGCGCTGAACCTAAAATCACCAGCTAGTTCCATCAGCGGTGAATACTGCAAAACAAACACAATTTAATATAATCCGTAAGTAAAGAAAACTCATGAAGAGATGGATATCGGCAAACCTGGAAAATAAGCGAGAAAGATGAAGCAATGATAAAGGTAATAAAAAACATGCAGGAGAAACTTGAAGAGTCAAAGAAGGGAAACAGAGTGACATGCGGCAATGAAAAACGCCAAACAGCCACAAATCAAGCAGGTTTTTAAAAGCCCCTAAATTGAAGAAGCCCAAATGAAGATAGCAGGATGCAAGAGAAGAAACATTTCAACAACTTGCCAATGTTCATCGACCCTCGCTGATCATATATATATAATATATGAAAGAAACCATGTAAAAAAGTTTATAATGTACTTACCAAAGATGCTTGGTGGTTTAACTGTGATGAGGCAGCAGCTACCATATTCACCCATCAAGTTTCACGACTCGCATGTTGTTACCTTGACTGAAAGGTAAATTTTAGCACACTGTCATATATGCTTTGTTTATTAATAGATGTAAGTAATGGCACTTCTAAATAAAATTTTAGATTTTATATAATAATCAAGTAGAGCAAAACACAGAACCCACCTATGTCTTAAGAATCCTAAGCTTGTAACTTTTCTTATTACATGCATAATACCCCAAACCATGAAATTATCATATTGAATTTTCAAGGAATAATTCACGACATGTTGACAAAGATTCAAATAAAAAGAGAACACATTCTTAAAAGAACAATCACGTGTTACGTTCTTTGATTAGTCAAAATTGGGCTGTCTTCTATAAATGTATTCTTCTCTACTGGGTCAAAATTTGGGTAGTTCTGAGTTCTCTCAACTTTTTCTACTGTGTGAAGTTCTGTTTTTATTTTTCTAATGACTGGTCCATCAATGAACATTTTTTTAATCCAATTTAGTAACCTGTAGGCTTTATAGTAAACCCAATTAACTGCTGGAAATAAATTACTTTAATGAATGCATTGGCTTAGGTAAGAATCATAATGATACCTGCCACTTGAGTCCTTTTCTTCCTCTGCTTGTTCTCAAGCCAATTTCTTTTCCTTTTGACCCACAACCAGCTAAGTAATTAGCCAGCAACTCCAAAGAATTGAATCGTGCCAAATAATGTTGTAATTGCATGCAAATTAACTTTTTATCCAATAAGGAATCACTTTTTTTTCTCCTTTTAGGATCTGAAGCACGACTCCAGAACGTGTAAAATTCCACAATCAGTATCAATTTAGGGTTTAAGTGTGTTAAAAATTAAGATCAATTTATGCATATGGTCTAGTGATTCAATTTAGGGCATTCTTCACATCATATGTTTCATAATTAATTCAATGGCCAATGCAAACCAATAAAATTAGGGTTTCAAAATCACTTCAATTAAACAAAAATCAGAAAAGAATTTTAGCTTGCATATATTAGCAACCCTTGTAAACAACAACTTTCTCTAACATGCCAAAATTCAGCATAACAAACCACACACCACGTGTGTTCAACAGAATTCCCAAAAAAACAACTAAAACCAACAAAGACGTACCGTTACGCCTAAAGTTTTGGTGGCTAATTTCAAGATTCGAACCTGTATTTCGAAGAAGTTGAACAAATATAGATAAAATGAAAAATTGTTATCCATTGAAGGCAGTAAAAGAGTGAGCAGGAGGTCCAGGTCAGATCCTTACCTTTCTTTGTGACTCACATAAATTAAGATGAGCATCAACCTTCCAAAACTTGGGAAACAACCTTCGATTCATGTCCGTTCGCAACATTTTGGAGCATCTACTTGAGAAAAATGGAACATTTGTGAAGCCAGATAAGAGATTAGGGTTAATGTAGGAGAGAGATATGGCTTTTTGACTTTTTTGGTAGCGTAGAAGAAGGTGGCAACAGGAGATGAGGTGGAGGGTCAAATACTTGTAACGTGGCAATCAGTTGAATGTGTGTAACGTGGCAAACAATAGGTTAGCAAAAATACGATTCATGAAGCCTGGCTAACCATATTTATATAATTCGCATTCAGTTACAAAACTTCAAGATATCGGATGGGAGAGATGGGTGAATTTCAATATAAGAGACATAGTGAGATAATCCGATGTAATTGGGGTTGTATCATATTGTTTTATTTCCGTATTTACTTTCTACTGTACTTCAGGTTTTTACAACATATGCTGGTCTTATTCTATCAATCATAGAATTTTACCGTTCAAAAAAAAAGTTACAAGAGTTTTAGGCATTGAAGTATGTAAAGAAAGTATTATTCTTTTTTTTTTTTGAACGGCCAACAGAATCAATCCCGAGCATTCTCGGGGCACCCATTGGACCAAACGGAGTACTCCGAGAGTAACCCGAGTCCATCACAAATTCCTGGGAAACCCGGTAACCCACCCGCCCGTAGGCATAACGGTGAAATTACTGGTAAAACCCGTTTGCCTCAAGGATCGAACCCAGGTTTCCCTTGGTCTCCTATCATTGCCCACCAATGCCTCACTCTGCACCAAGTGGGAGTTGAACTTGCATCTCTCAAAAGAAATGCAAACCTTCCACCACTTTAGTCAAACTAGTTTACAATCACATAGCGATAAAAAATAAAAAGAAAAAAAACTCAATCAAATGGTTATGCTCTAAAGAATATTACTATGGTTATAAAAGGAATGTTAAAGTAATGTACATTTTTATCTTTAAGATCCAGTTTTGTTGATGATTGGATGATCATTTAAAGAACATGGGATAAAGTTACACAAAAAACCAAAAAATAGTAGTTAAAATATTTAACTTGGGTAGCATCATATTTGTCTTTTAAGCAACCAAAACCGGTTGGTTCCGACTGACTACTTATTATACTAGTTCGATCAGCAAAAATAGTTGGATGTCTCATGGAGCATAGAATGAACGAGTTACTACAAGATTGGTTTAGTAACTGTTCTATCTTGTTTCATTTGGTTTGATCTCATTTGATAGGTTCAACTCGTCTCCACTGATTTGTACATTCTATTTCTCATCCTCATTTATAGCCAAAGTTACAAACTAAACTCCATTTAGCATCATAGTAACAACTTTCCCATCAGTGGCGGCTATAATGGTGTGCAGGGAGGACCTCCGCACAAGGCCCGTCATTTTGAGGGGCACGCGATTTCAATTTTTTTTTTTTTTTTGATATAATACATGTTATTTTTTTAAATAGTAAACACATACCAATTCTAATATAGGCACATTTACAAATTATTTTTTATGGTTTAGAATTTAGCCCACTTGGCATTGTGTTTATTGAGTCCAATACTAATTTGATTTTTTTAAATAATAATAAATATTACGAAAGGACATATTTTTTCGAGCTCGAACATAGTACGTGAGACGGCTCTGTTTCCCATTGATTTAACACTTTCTTTAACTTTTATAAAGTTAAAAGTTTCTATGTACGTTTTAACAACTTAATTATCCCTCACTTTGTTTTTTTAAAAGATGAATTTGAAATGAACTTTTCTGAATTTTAAAAGTTTAACTTTAAGGTGATGGGCGGATGCACGGGCTCTAAGGCTCCCACTAAGCAGCCCAAAAATGTCAATAAATTTAAAAGAAATATAATAAGGCCCTTTATGTAAATGATTAGAATGCCCCTATAAATTAAAATTCCAAAAACCATCTCTAAATTTGTTTTCATCACCAAACTCTTTTACTTATTTAATATTATTGTAATTTTTGGTAACGTGAGCTTGTAACTTAAGTGAAGGTTTTAAAGTGGGTTAGACTGTGATTGAGCCCATTTTTTTCTAAAGAAAGTTGGGCTGTTCAGAAAAAGTTGTATAGGCTTTCTTTTATATTCTGCGTATTAGTTTAACCCAACTAAATTGCACATGAAGGCCGAATTGAATCCAAGTAAGAACTCTAATAACCAAGGTAATTATTAAGTTCACATTTGCTAAATTTTATTCTAGGATTGATGCTAGAACTTGTAGCTATTCTAATAAAAAAGAGTTAAATGCTTGGTTGGTCCCTGTGGTTTTCAAAAATTGCAGACTTGGTCCTAGTGGTTTACTAATTACATGCTTGGTCCCAAAAGTTGTCAAAAATGCACTCGGTTGGTCCCCAGCCCTAACATCAATTAAATATCTCAGTTAAGTCCATGTTAATTGACCAAAATACCCTTGCTTATTTACAAAACCCTCTTCATCACCATCATCATCTTCATCTCCATCATCTTCATCATCTGCACACCCCAAATCCCTCACCCCATCTTCATCTCCATCATCTTCATCACAAACCCACACCCCATCTCTGTACATCTTCATCACAAACCCACACCCCATCACCGGCAACAATTCACAGAGACTATAACCTATGTACTCAATTCTTCATAACAGATACCCAATTGCCAACAATATTGCATACTCGCACTACATATGTCCAAAAACAAACCATTTAGGACAAAACCAGGGCACAGGGGAGCTTACGACACCGAACGGATGAGCACCAGAGAGCCGTTCATCGACGTACAGGTTAGTAACATTAACAAACCGACTAGAGATGAGGTTAACGAGTGAATCAGGGCTACCAGAGCCACCAATTCGAATGGTATCACGGCTGAGGCGTTCGAGAGTTAACCAACGACTTTTCCGTTCAACGAAGTTCGCCGGAAACTCAACGGTTTCCAGATTTTGTTCACTCTGCACCTGCTGCAACTCCGGCGTTTGGGTTCTGCTCGTTCACCTGCTGAAGTTCGCCGTGTTGTTACGCGATCAATTGCAATATCCCAAATCGGCCGTTTGGGTTCTGCTCGTTCACTCCGAAAACATGTAATTGCTTTGGATGCCATCTTTAATTGAGGTTTTTGGTGCAATTTTTGGTTTGAATTTTGGGGGTTTTGGCTGTGTGAATTGGGGTTTCTGATTTAGGCTTTATAGGGTTATTTGTTTTGATAATGATGGCATCAACTGGAGAAAGAGAGAGCAGAGACCTGGGGTGGGTTGAAGATGAAGATGATGATGGTGTGATGAAGGGTTTTGTTAATAAGCAAGGGTATTTTGGTCATTTAACATGGACTTAACTGAGAAATTTAACTGATGTTAAGGCTGGGGACCAACCGAGTGCATTTTTGACAACTTTTGGGACCAAGCGTGTAATTAGTGAACCACTAGGACCAAGTCTGCAATTTTTGAAAACCACAGGGACCAACCAAACATTTAACTCAATAAAAAATGTGACTCTGTAGTTTGTTCGTGCTTATTAGTATAATATAATGCCTGTTTCTTTACATGAATTTGTTCTTTAATTTCTTTACAGCTTCATGGTCACATATCTATGTGTTCATGTACGTACTAACCGGTTTATTGGTTCAATTTATATGTATGTATGTATGTGTGTGTCTCTGTTTTCAACCTAATAAATCCAAATTGGAGGTAGTATGACAAAGCATTTTTATATTTCTTTATTTACAAGCTGTGATTTAAATGGTAAAAAAAACACATTACGGTAAACAACAATCTTCGTCAACATTTTTGTTTTTGCTATTAAGCCGATGCTCGTTATAAGACCCGCTTCACTAATACCGTGTTTAAAAATGAACTATCCTACACTTCCAACGGTATGCAATCTCCGATATAGCAATCTCCCATACTTTGTCTAAGCCAAGCCTTTGAAGCCTTTGACTAATCAACACGGTTACTTATTAGAGGTTCAAATTGGAACGGATTGAGTCGATCAAAGCTTCTTTTTTTTGTCTAAAAAGTTTAGAAAAAATAAAGATATTAGTGGGTCAACAAAAGTTGCATTATTTCAGTGGGGTCCGCTAAAATGAGAACCACCTCGAGTTGTAAGAACCGTGATAACTACTTGATCCGGAGCGAGTTGGACCAATTTTTTTTTTCATAAACGTAGATGCGTGTATTATAAACACATTTGTAAAAAAAAATCAAAAAAAAAATGTCGTGGGTGTAGTTTTTTGCACCACAAGTTTGTGTTTAAGTGTACCGTAAATTTTTACGGTACCAAAAAACACAAACTTGTGGTGCAAAAAACTACACCCACGACATTTTTTTTTTGAATTTTTTTACAAATGTTGTTATAATACATGCATCTACGTTTATGAAAAAAAAATTTGGTCCACCGCGCCCCCTACGGTGTAGTTCTCACGGTTCTTACAACTCGAGGTGGTTCTCATTTTAGCGGACCCCAATTTCAGTGATATTCTATTTTTTTTTTCTGCTGAAATGGATGGATGTCTCATGGAGCATAGACCCAACAAGTTACTATAGGATTGGTTTAGTTACCGTTCGACCTAGTCTCAAGTGATTTAAGTGCATTTAACCGGCCGTCTCCGTTGGTCTTTAAACACTATTTTTCATCCTTGTCTATAGAGATGGGCATAATACCCGGTTCCAAACCCGAACCCGTAGAACTGACCCGGAACCGGTTCCAGTTCGTACCCGATACATAGGAGAACCGGGTCCAGGTTTAAAAAACCCGGAGGTTCCTACCCGGTTCCATTTTTTCTCATAATAAATGGGTAGTACCCGGTTCCTAACCCTACCCGGTCTATACCCGTACCCGGTTCCTCTCCTGTACCTGGTTCTAACGGTACCCGGTTCCTCAAGTATACCCGGTATTATGTTACCGTTAGAACCGGTTCTATCCGTTGCCATCTCATTAAATGCATTAAATGCCCAATATATCCGTTGGAACAGGTTTTGTAACATTCATATTTTTATATAAGAATTATAGGTTGGGTTAAATTTATTAACCACTAATAACTAGTAACTAGTTTATTTTTAATATAATTATTCAACCCAAATAGTTTTAAACACTATTTTATATAGTTGGTTGAAATAATATAATTAATTGGCCTAAATCTAGATGACCATTCTAATAAAATAAAAGTCTATAAAAACTTATATTATTAGAAAGGTAGATTACGGGTAAGTTGACCGTTAAAAATATAAAGTACCTAGACGGGCCTAGGAACCATATAATAATTAAATTATAAAAATACATTGTATTTGAACCTACTCTATTTTTAATGAAATTTGGTTCAAAATGTAGACAAAAATATACTCGTTCTAATGACATATTTATTATTTTCTAGAACGTTATATTTTACAAGTTATACACACCAAATAAGTAAAACAATTAAATTAATTATAACTAGTATTAAGGCCTTTACGTTGCGGTGGGGGCGTAAAACCGTGACAAATAGCACTAATGTCATACCATCGCCAGCAACCACCAACATTAAAGTTGGGGTGTGTTAATGCGAAGAAATTCGACCGAAACGTAAAATATAAAAAATAATAACTAAGTCCATTTAGGACCTGCGTGTTGTGGCGAACCTGTCTAGTGGGAGAAAATAAACGACGTAAAAATGTTGAACTACACACGCACGTTGCGCCATGTTAACTCGCAAAATTTAGAACGAAGTGTAAAACGAAACGTAAAAACGTTGAACCACGCCCGCATGTTGCGCCATGTTAACTCGCAAAATCTAGAACGAAGCGTAAAACGAAACGTAAAAACGTTGAACCACACACGCACGTTGCACAATGTTAACTCGCAAAATCTTGAACAAAACGTAAAACAAAAAATTTGCCTCATATGAAAAATATAGGGGACCAAAGTTGAAAGTAAAATGTTGTGAGGTTAAATTGAAAAGATGTAAACTTTTGGACTAAAAGTAAAAAAAAATTATAATTGTGGATTAAAAATATAATCTCAACTTTTTTTTGAAAAGCTTCCTAAGCATGAAGTACAACACCTCCATGCACCAACATGTTACTTATTTATATGATGTAAAACGAAGCGTAAAAACGTAAAACGAAGTGTAAAACGAAACGTAAAAACGTTGAACCACACACGCACGTTGCACAATGTTAACTCGCAAAATCTTGAACAAAACGTAAAACGAAAAATTTGCCACATATAAAAAGTGTAGGGGACCAAAGTTGAAAGTAAAATGTTGTGAGGTTAAATTGAAAAGATGTAAACTTTTGGACTAAAAGTAAAAATTCTTATAATTGTGGATTAAAAATGTAATCTCAACTTTTTTTTTTGAAAAGCTCCCTAAACATGAAGTACAACACCTCCATGCACCAACATGTTACTTATTTATATGATGTAAATTTGGGTTGTGAAAATGTAATCTCAACTTTTTTTTTGAAAAGTTCCCTAAACATGAAGTACAACACCTCGATGCACCAACATGTTACTTATTTATATGATGTAAATATATATATATATATATAATAAATTAATTATTAATATAACTTAAAGTGTACGTATACACTTTGAGAAAAATAAAATAAATAAATCAATTTACTTCAATTGAAAGATAATTATCACCGAAAAAAATAAAATAATAAATAAATAATCAAACCAACTTACACAACAGGGAAGTACACATGTGTGCATGACTATGTACTATGAATTAAATGATTTTAGATACGTGTAGCTTTACAAACAGATCAAATATTTGAAAGTTGCCAACAAAATAAGTCTGCTACAATACTATAAATAGGCGCAGGGGGATGACAATTTCTTTTGCTCATCTCCTTGCTTTCTCTCGGCCCCTCCTCTAAATCTTTAAATTCTATTTTTATTTTTAACCTATAATAATAATAATGCCCTGTCCCGTTTTAAGTATTTTAACTCCCGATCACCGCTACTCTTTTCGATTGATCTGAGCCTCATAACGTATGTCAGGGCTCTGCCCGACTAAGTTGTTGGGATTCGGTCTCGGGACATCAAGACAAGGTTGAATTAGGGGTACTATACTTAATACGAGTGCATTATATATTTTTAATAGCTTAGAAGGTATACCCAATATTCTACCAGGAGACTTTCTAGTTGAACCCTAAAGTTACAAAGTGGGTCCATTCTCTTTTCTCACTGTTTTATTCCCTTTTTGTCCCAAACCATAACAACTCTCACCAAAACTATTATTTATTATTATATTTTGTTCACAAGGAAACCTTAGTTAAGACCCCTAAGTAATCCTACACAAACCCTAAAATTTTCAGAACAATCGAAATCAGGATCAGGGCCCCTAAAACTCAGGGGGTATTCCCTAGTTAGTAACATCCACACAGTTTGTTGTCGAAAATGAATTTTAACGAACGGTTGACTCGGCTAGGCTACCAAGACACGTGGCTACCCTATGCTAAAAGGGCACCCCTCGCGCCACGCGACAGGCTCTCGCGCCACGTGAGGGAGCCAAATTTCCAGTATAAATAGAGGGCATTGGCACTTGATTTCCTGCGTTGATTCGACGTTAAAACTCAATTCGTGCACCAAGATATCTTCTGTTTACTATCAACACACATAACACGAACCGCTGCCGCAATAACAGGGTATTAACTTGATCGCTGCTACGATTCAATGTCCAATCGATTTAAACTATCCGACCGAATGTTTAAGTGCTATCCTTTGTCATTAGTCGTGATTCCGATAGGATGTTTGAGTACCACCCGAACTCGGGGAATACTCTGTCATTCGTTGTGAATCCGATGGATGTTTAAGTGATTACATTTTGTCATTCGTTGTGAGGGTTTTAATCTCGTGAGTTATCGTAAATGTTGTATTAGTTACTTACCTAGTTCATGTGCACTAGGTTACAAGACTAATCAATAGGCTAAGCTTTGCCCGTATAAATCTGCATGCTTATAATGTGAGTCATTCTCTTTTTATCAAATTACTTTCAAAAGCATGTTTATTTTCAAAGTTATAATTACAGGGATTAAGTCTTTGTAATCACCAAATTACAGCCGGTATGTGGGGTTTTGTATACATTACTTGATAATCTTCACCATTGGACAACGAGTTAGCCAAGGGGTGATATGACCATAGTCACAGACACCATTGGACAACGGGAGGGCCAATGGGTTGAGTGACAAATACCGTGGGTATATGGTTGATATAGAAACATTGTAATCGCTCTTAATACTGTAAATTATAACAAACGTGTCATTTTAGTAAATAGAATGAACTCACCAGTATTTCCTGCTGACCAAAATCTTTTTAAAACGCGTTTCAGGTAATTACAGTAGATTGGAGTAAGAGATGGATACGGCACTGAAAGGCTTCAAGAAGTGGCTTATTTTATTAATTAAATCAAATTAAGAAATATTGTTTTATGTAATTGGGTTTATCCCTTATTAAAGCTACCTTTGTAAAACATGGATTTATTCCATATAAATAAATAAATAAAATCCGGTGTTTTCTAAACTCTGATATTTTTCCTAACTCACGGTCCTGATGAAATTTCCGCTGCAATATTTTTCAAAATAATCACCGGTACCACTTGGCTGTCGCGGCTCCCAATTCCGTCCAGGGTGGGTCGGGGGTCGTGACAGGTTTCTATCCGTTGGAACCGGTTACTAGCCGTTGTACCCGGTTACTAGCCGTTAGAACCGATTCCCATATATTGTTTTCAAATTTCATTCGTTTAACTCACCAATCCTCTTATTCTTCTTATATCATTTTCTTCTACTTCTAAATTCTAATACTTTTCTACAATGGCTTCAAAGACCTCTAAAACCACAAATTCTCCATCCGTCAATAATGTTCCTCCAAGTCAAACCGCTCCATATGTTGCTGGAACATTATCACATAATCGCAATGCGGAAGTATGGTGCAATTGGGACTTGGTCGAAATGAGTGACGGTTCACAAAAGCCCCAATGTAAACATTGTGGCGCCTTGTTAAGCAAGGACTCTAACTCGACTCTAGCGAAGCATGCTAAAAAGTTTTGTAAAGCTTTAAAAGATTTGACACCCGGTCAAGTTCAACTCTCAAAATATGGTACGATATTTCGCTATGAACAAAAGATAGCTCGTGATAGGATGGCGCAGTTGGTGATTCAAAAAGCCTTGCCGTTTGGACACTTCGACGACCCCGATCTTACTAAGCTTATTAGGGAAACGCTTCAACCTCGCTACAAACATGTAAGTCGTCGTACTTTAAAACGCCATTGTTTAAATTTATGGGAAAATGCAAGAAAAGATTTAATTGTTTTTTTTAATTTAAAAACTAATGTAAACTTAACTAGTGATGTGTGGTCGGCTCCACACGGTTTACCCGAATCATACATTTGTGTCACCGCTCATTGGGTTGATCCCGATACATGGCAAATGATGAAGCGTACGATTGCATTTGAAGAGTTTCCTTCTCCTCATACGGGAGAAAATATTTATAAAATTATAAATGCCACAATAATGAAATATTGTTTAGAGGATAAATTTTTTTCAATATCATTTGATAATGCTTCAAACAACTCAAATGCAATCGACAAATTAAAGTTAAAGTACAAACCAGTTGTTGATGGTGTTTTTTTCCACACACGGTGTGTTGCACATATTATTAACTTAGTTGTGCAAACCGGTTTAAAAGATAAATTTGTATCAGATTTTATTATAGCTTTTAGAGCTATGCTTCAAGATGTTTTCAAAAGTGGCAAAGAACGATACCAAGATTACAAAAAGCTTTGTAAAGATGTAAACCAAAAATTAATTGGACCTAATTGGGTTATTCCAACTCGTTGGAATTCAACTTGTCATATGTTTGAAATGGCGTTAAAACAAATGAGAACTTTAAAAACATTTCATACAAATTTAAGTGACGACTACCAAGTTGACCGGTTTCCCGATACGGCTTGGTCTAATATTCAAACACTAAATAATTTTTTAAAAGTTTTCAAAACCTCAACAACTTTGCTTTCGGGTGTTTATTATCCAACAAGTTCTAAAGTTTTATCTGAATTGTATTTGATAACAACAAATTTTAAAAAGTTTGAAAATAAAAGTGACATGTTGAGGAATATGATTAAACCTATGATTGAAAAATTTAAAAAATATTTTTTAAATTTACCGCCCGTTTTTCTTTGTGTCGCCGCTTTAAATCCAATTTTAAACGTACCGGGTGTTGAAGCTTTAATCGAAGAAATATATGACAAGTTGGATATGCATGAGGAGGATCCAACATTGAAACCTAAAACGAAAAAATTATTCAATGAGAATTTGTCCAAGCTTTATGATCATTATTTAAAAAAATATGGGGAAAAATAACATAGCAATTTGTTTGAGTCTAGGTCGTCGACCTCTAACGATGAAACTATTGGAGACCCGATCATAACCATGTTGAATGTCGTTAGAGACGAAACGGCCAAGCAACAAAGGGGTAACGAACCATCAAGTGAACTCGGTCGGTATAAAATATATGATTATTCACGTACTATGACCGCCGAGGAATATACCAATTTTGATATTTTGGCATGGTGGAAATCAAAAGAATCGGAATTCCCGATTCTAGCCACCATGGCTCGTGATATACTAACGGTCCAAGCTTCCACGGTAGCTTCGGAAAGTGTTTTTTCTCTTAGTGGTAGAGTATTATCCATTCGAAGAACAAGACTAACACCGGAATCGCTAGAGATGGCAATTGCCTAAAGGATCATTTGGATGCAATTGACCGTATTCAACATAAAACGAGTCTTGAAGACGAAGTGGAGTTAGAGCACAAGATTATTGAAGAAGAGGAGGACGACGAAGTAGAGACTAACGATTCCGAAGATGATTGTACCGAAGCGGCCGGACCAAAGCGTAGCGCATGTGAAAGTGACGCACCCGACACAAGCAAAAGGCAAAGGAAGTAAACCGGTTACTGTAGAACCGGTTACTGTTTTACATTTTGAACCAGGTTTTTTGTACTGGAAATCGGTTTTTTTCTGTTAGTATTTCAGATTTTGTAATTCTGGAACCGGTTTTGTTTCTTTTAAAATGTTACTGGAAACCGGTTCTGTTACTTTTAAAGGTGTTACTGGAAACCGGTTCTGGATAACCGGTTACTGGAAGTTGATTTATTAATTGGAGTTTTTTTTTATAACCCGTTAATAAACCTAAAACACACCGTTTATTTATTTCAAAGTAAACGATTACAATATTACATAACAAACCTAACTTAACTAAACATTACCAAACCTAACTTACTAAACATAACAATCCTAACTTAACTAAACATTACACAACAACAACCTAAACATTAGAAGAACCGGATCCTTCACCCTTCTCGTTTTTCGCCTTCGTCACGGGGCAATGGCGTTCGGTGTGCTTCTTTACAGTGGAGTTGGCGGCCGCTTTCATAAACTTTCCACATCCCTTGCACCTAGCCATTTCATGGTTGTCGGTCATCAAACACAAGTCGAAGTGTTTCCAAATAGTCGGGTTTCTTTTGGTTTCCAAAAGCATCACCACTTCTTCGTTGCATGTCATCTTCTCTTCGTTTGATGAGTTTTTTGAGTAGTAAACTAGTAATTGAAAGTGAAATGAAGAACTTGGGATAATAATGTGAGTGAAGGGTGAGAATTTGGGGTTTTATAGGAAAAAAACATTTTTTTTAATATAAAATCGGTTTCCAACGGTCATATTTCCAACGGACCGTTGGAACCGGTTCCAAACAGTGTTATGCAGCTTTTGGTTTGAAAGGACCCGACAGAACCGGTTCCTGTCAGTACCCGGCGTACCCGGTTCCAAACTGTACCCGAACCCGGTTCGAAAATACCCGTAACCGGTTACATCGGTTCCGTTTTTTAATACTTCTACCCGGGTTGAACCCGGACCCGGTTCCTCAGTGTACCCGGTTCCACTTAGTTATATCAGAACCCGGGTACGGATAGTACCCGGTTCCGGGTATTCAAAATACCCGATTATGCCCATCTCTACTTGTCTATAGTCAAATTACCAACTACAGTTCATTCAGTCAACATTTTGGTCTTTCGATGGATAGAAGGAAAAAATGCATGTGTGGATCTAACAGGGTTTCCCCGCTTGTGGGCTTAGGAGGTAGTGCTTTCACGGTGGGTCGGGTTGCTTCAGGCAAAGTGATAAAACGCGAGAAAACGTGTCTTGACAACCAGCACGTGTTTATCCCATTTGCTTTGATGCTTTTGGTTTCCTTACGCTAGAGGCTGTGGACATAGTTACTCGAGTTCAAATGGTCATGTATAGGAATGTTATTACCGTTTATAGTGGGCCAATTAAATGGACTAGCAAAGTTGTTTTATTAAACAAGGGATTGTGCTCTATAAAGATCGATATACTTATGTGTGTCTAATAAAAGAGTTCCGGTTTGAAAAAAAAAATGAAATGTAAGTAAGCTAAAATGCACATCTTTTCATGAGATAACTATAAAATTTTATATCTAATTACACATTCACGTTACAATAACCTGTATTGGACAAATATATCTTTACATTGGATAATTATATAATTTATATCTTATTACACCCTCACAACTTGAACATAAGCAAGCAAATCAAATATTCAAACTCAAGCTAAAGGCACTTAAAAAAGATTGTAAGTTCTTTATTGTTAGTGAAATTGTTGGTTGTATTAATGTCTAACCAAAGAGTAACAATGAAGAGCAATTAAATAGAGAATGAATTGTAACCAGCCTAAAAGTCATTTAGGAGGACATCATAAACCATGGTTGACACATATTAGAGTGACACGCATAGTCTCGCTTTGCATATCACCATCTCAACGCTATATCAGATTCCAGATTCCACGATTCCACTCTGTTTTACATCTTAATGATTTCAAATTCTAATAACTTCCTAAATCCACAAGTTGCTTTATATTGTTGGCAAATATGTTATTATAATAACAATTCTAATCTGTTTAGACCCGTATAAAACTTTACCTATTTGACATTTTACCCAACCCACCCACTTTATCAACTACTATATATATATGATAATATTCCTTTGGTCTTACTTTGATAGATAATGCACTTACATAAACACGCAAGGAAGCACGAACAAGAAAAATAAAAAAAATCACCGGTCTTTAATAATAAGATGTGCGCTTATTCAAATTTGGTACTCATATGTTAAAAGCATTCACATTCAACCCCTATGAAACACGCAAGGAAGCACGAACAAGAAAAATAAGAAAATCACCGGTCTTTAATTATAAGATGTGCACTTATTCAAATTTGGTACTCATATGTTAAAGCATTCACATTCAACCCCTATGTATTTATCAGTGACTTTCTTATATTATAAGAGAGGGTTGTGAGTTGGAAAGAGAGAATGTTACTGTTCATCTGTATATTATCTGTATATTTGTAGGAACACCTTTTACCCTTATTAATTTTTTTAATTTTTGAAAGCGGTTGTTGAGGAAACAGAAAATGTAATGATAAAGATATAAAAGATATCATTTAATTGAAAACTAAAACGAAAAATAGTAAGCTTTAATGTAATTATCTACATAAAGGTAGCGAGTTATGGTCGACACTCGACGAGGAGCTGGATTGGAGAACCACCCTTAATTTTAATAATAACAATATAATATTATAAGGTGATTCAATGAGAAAGTTGGACTCTTATCAATTTATAAGTGAAACAATAAAAACAATATCCAGATAATGAGAATGTAATGCAAAGACAATAAAAAGTGAAACAATTTACAGATTGTACTCATTACTTATGATTGGATGGGAATATAGTACCTAAATAATTTAGGGCTAGGTTGATTTGCACATTGTTTCTCAGCGAATGCTCAACGGTTTACCGAAGCTGTTGGTTGAAACAACGTCGCTCCCACGTTCGTCCGGATTACTGGCGGTGATGTTCTCTCAAGAAAGAGAGGGTGGAGATGCTTAGAGAGAGAAGGTACAAAACTTTTGGTATATCGAATGGTTATCAGGTAGCTTCGACCGTGATGGATACCGATGTCTAGAAACGTGTCACCTGTTTCCGCTTTCCATCATTAACATCATGGTCGATCCGTTACATTGGGGTTGTTTCCACTTCCCATTCATGGCAGATCCATTATGGCCGATCAATTATAATTCTTAACCGGCCAGATTGAAGAGAAATAGAGTAGGGGTAAAGATGGAACAAAATGGTAGAAAAAATTAGGTATTTTAACTTGACCATTCACATATCATCTTAAAAAATGATGAGAATTTACTATTTTGTACATAGAAAATTGAAGGGGTATGGTCCCAAATCTCGCGTCTGCATGACCGCGAATGACCATTACCCTTATCAAAAACCCCCACCAGCAATAACTCACCTGTGTCCGCACGCGCGAACACAGCGGTCCAATCTATCCAGTGATGAGAAGACTTACCTTAAAGACGGAAACCAATGTTATGCATAGCGATGCGGCCCGGCACCGCATCCTATGAACATTTTCGTCACGACAAGGGGTCTGGACAAAAGTAATAGTCACTAAGCGGCGATGCGGCATGGCACCGCATCCCGTATAAATCTTGGATGGAACAACCAACGCGGGAACAACATCATTGACCGCAAGCAGCGATGCGGCCTGGCACCGCATCCTGCCTACAAGGCAAGTGGGTCGGACACCACAGTACAAGTGGTACTGGGAACAGTCACCTACTGGCCTACACGTGTACAACAGTCTGACATCACAGCAGGACGTGGCGTCACCTCCGCAACCGACAGGTCTGACACACCTGCAAGCAGTGGCACGATGTCAGACTAGCTACTCAACTACCCTCCTCCACTCCTCGGCTATAAATACTGACCCCAAACCAGGTTTGAGGTATCACTTCTCAACTCTCTCACTACTACTACTATCACACTTTGCTTCCCAAGCGAATTACTGATTCTCACGCCTGAGAGTGGTAACAAGGAGCACCCCCCACCTCATCCTCCTTGTTGCGAGTCACGGTTTGTTTCCTTGTGCAGGAAACCCTCCCCCTGACGATCCAGCCGGCGATCCTCGGAAAGAAGGGATTAACCCTCTTGACGAGACCAGTGAGTTAACCCACCTGGTTAACCATTGTTTCATCATTGGCGCCCACCGCTACTCTTAGCACTTTTTTCCGACCATCCCTCTCTCCAAAGATCATGTCTGATCGTCAAAACAACACCACCGGGGATAACCTAAACCCCGCAAACCAAGGGCCTGCGGGAACCATTCCCCTAGCCCCAAATGCTGAACACATTGGCACATCAACGCAAGGGGGCGCATCCCTTACGTTTGGACACGATTTATCACAGTACGCTCCTGTGATACCTACAGGCATGAACCTTCATGCCTGGTACGACCAACAAGCAGCTATGTTGGCTGCAACATACAACAGAGCTTGCGCAGAAGCGCAAGTATTTGTGGGACCCAACCCAGCACCACACACCCCTGCAGGTCGTACTTTACAGTACGAAGGCAGGGCCCCAACACATCCGGCCTCCAGAAGCAGGCACGAAGATCGCGGTTCCTCTTACTGCGACGTCCGCACACTTGATGAGGACGACTCCACATATGGGTCCCGCCACAGGAGCCATATACAGAGTCGCCTAGGCCCACATGGCGAAACTAGGTGACAGTCTACAGCCCACCACGGCCTAGGCATTCACAGCCGACTGGGACCCTAGTCCCACCGTGAAGGGCAAGGCTATACCGATCCGGACGATGGTACATACCGTGCGGAATCCCATGCCACCAGCAGCAGACCGGGAGGTCGCAACTACGTTCCTCCCACTCACCCCCGCACTACGTACCTCCGCGCTGCAAAGCATCACCGCGGCCAACCCTACAGGCCGAAATCTGCGGCCGAAAACTCCAAGTTCGTCCCAGAAATCGCCCACGCCGATGTCACCACCACAAAATTCCCATTAAACATTGGGAAATACAACGGTTCAACCGACCTAGATGATCACAACAACAACTTCGTCGGCGCCGGGTGCAACGGTAGATGGGATGAACCCACCTGGTGCCATTTTTTCCCACAGACCCTAACAGGTCTGGCCAGGGCATGGTTCGATTCTTTACCACCAGGGTCACTGACCTCATTTGAGGACTTACAAGAAAAGTTCCTCTCGCACTTTAGCCAGCAACGACGCCATGAACGTGATTCCATGGACGTCATGAACATCTGGCGCAGGGATAACGAATCGCTTGAAGCGTTCGTTGTCCGTTAGAATAAAGAATGCCTAGAGATAGGCGATGTCGCCGACCAAATGGCACGTAACCATTTCATTGTTGCCGTTAAAGACGAGCAAATGGTTATGAATATCTCCGGCAAAGATGGTTTGCCTAAGAAGTGGGAGGATGTCATGGCTGCGGTCAAGACATACGCCCAGACTCAGCGGTCCCTAAGACCGCACATGTCAAAGGCACAACCCCAGGCGGAAGGCCAGTCTTCCCGCCAAGAGCCCAAGCGTAGCAATAAGCGCAACCGGGACACATGGAATCGTGGCAGCGATTCCAGACCATATGTCCCACGAAGCAACCAGCCCGACGCAAGGGCTACAATCAACGCCCAGCGTGAAAATCGGGCGTAAAAAAAGGAGTCTCGGGACCGCAGCTGGACCGAGATTAACCAGTCGCCAAGCGACGTCCTTCTCATGGACGCACAATTCCTGCGACCGGCCCAACTGATGAAGTCCAAAAAGAACCAGGATCTCGCACTCTACTGCGAGTATCACAAGGACAATGGCCACACAACAAACAGCTGCATCAGTCTCCGACTGGAGATTGAGCGAGCCCTAAAAGAGGGGAAACTGCAACATCTGTTGACAGGCGCACAAAAAGCTACCAAGCGCATCACTCCCCACAACGAGGGCACCTCCACGGGTAAGAGGACCATGTACATGGCCTCTACCCACATGATCAATGGAGGAAGAGGAAGGCCGCGCAAGGCGGCAAGAAGACCGGACAATGACTGGAAAGACGAGCAAGTCGTCTTTCCAAAAGTCCGAGGCGCCGTGGTTATCACAGGCCACCTGGCTCACTACTGCACCGAGAGATTGTTCATCGACCCGGGCAGTACATCCGATATTATATACGAGCAATGCTTCAACCAGTTCGATCAAGAAGACAAAGATCGACTGCAGCCAGCGGACTACCCGTTGGCCGGGTTTGCAGGGGAAACCGTATTCCCCCTGGGCCAGATTACCTTTCCTGTGCGCCTCACCAACGGGAGGCACACAAGAACGGAGGAGGTAAACTTCATGGTTTTACCGCACACCTCCAAGTACGACGTACTTCTCGGGAGAGAGTCCCAGGGCGACTTCAACATGATCACATCCGTCCCTCACTCTGCCATTGGTTTCCCAACCGAGACAGGGGTCGCGGTAATATACGCCCGAAGAGAAGTTATGTCTACGGACGACCTACGTCCAGCCAAGGTAGCAAGCCCCCCCCCCCAACACGCAACCAGAAAAATGGGTGCTTAACGCAAGACACCCAGAGCAAACGGTCACGTTAGGCCATGCCTTGAGACCTACCATCAGAGCGCGCCTGAAGCAACTCCTCTTCAGGAACCAAGAAATTTTTGCATGGACACCCGCAGACATGACAGGGGTGCCACGCGAAATCGCGCAACATTTCTTGAATACCATGCCAGGTATCAAGCCGGTGATCCAAGGCCAACGCCACCTTGGATCAGCAAAAAACGCGGTGATGGAAGAGCAGGTCCAGGAACTGCTCTCCGCAGGCATACTGCGGGAAGTCAAATACCAGACTTGGCTGTCCAACCCAGTCATGGTAGAAAAACCAAGCGGGGGCTGGCGCATGTGTGTCGATTACAAAGACCTCAATAAGGCCTGCCCCAAGGATTGTTACGCACTTCCAGAGATCGACGAGAAGGTCGATAACCTCGCACCATTTCGATGGAAGTGCTTCCTCGATTGTTACAAAGGCTACCACCAGGTACAGATGGCAATCGAAGATGAAGACAAAACAGCATTCCGCACTCCTCCCGGGAACTACTGCTACACCAAAATGCCGTTCGGGTTGCGCAACGCGGGCGCAACCTATCAAAAGTTGATGAACGACACTTTTCTCGGTCAAATCAGCAAAAGTGTCGAAATCTATATGGACGACCTGGTCGTCATGAGCATGGAGGAAGACACCATGCTCAACGATATCGAAAGAACATTCCAAACTCTGCGAAGCGTCAACATGAAGCTTAATCCAGGGAAATGCTCGTTTGGAATGGAAGAAGGCAAATTCCTCGGATTCATCGTAACCAAAGATGGATTCAAGGTAAACCCGGAAAAAGTTCAGGCGATCGAACGCATGCCATCGCCCTCTACGATGAAAGAAATGCAACGACTAGCCGGCAGGCTAGCCGCACTAAACAGATTCTTAGCCAACCACGCAGCTAAGTCATACCCTTTCATCAAGACCCTGCGGAGCTGCCTAAAAAAGGAACAATTCCAATGGACCGCAGAGGCCGAAAAAGCTTTCCGGGAGATGAAAGAGTGTTTGATCCAGCTCCCAACTTTAACCGCACCACGAAAAGATGAGCCACTTATTCTATACCTGTCTGCCGCGGACAACGCGGTAGGCGCGGTACTCATAGTGGAGCGGGAAGGAGTCCAAACACCCATCTATTACATCAGCAAAATGCTCAACGACCCAGAGACAAGGTACTCCATCATGGAGAAATTGGTACTGGCACTAGTGCACGCATCGAGACGTTTACGACGTTACTTCGCAAACCACGTCATCACAGTGTTAACTAACTACAGGATCGGCCCGATCCTATCCAAACCCGACATCTCTGGGAGGTGAGCAAAATGGGCAATTGAGCTGGGCGCACTTTCACTGAACTATAAGCCGCGCCCCGCAATCAAAGGCCAGGTCTTGGCTGATTTCGTTGCTGAAGTACCAGCAAACCGCATTCAAGAATGCGAAGAAGAACAAAACCCTACATCACCACCATCCTCCGCAGAAACCTGGGCACTATATACAGATGGTGCATCCAACGAAGATGGTGCTGGCGCAGGTCTACGACTTGTCAGCCCCGATGGCCAAGAGCTAACCTACGCAATCCGCCTCGATTTCAAAAGCACGAATAGCGAAGCGGAGTATGAGGCTCTACTGGCAGGGCTGCGTTTGGCAGTCAAACTCGACGTCAAACATTTGGAAGCACATGTCGACTCACTACTGGTTGCAGGGCAGATACGCGGTGACTATGCCGCAAAAGGGGATATCATGATCCTCTACCTCGAACAAGCCTTGCAACTGAAATCAAGGTTCACCTCCTTCAATATTCGCCATATCAATAGGAGTGATAACAAACCTGCGGATGCACTATCAAAACTTGCATCCACCAGCTTCCAACACCTGGCAAAAGAGGTACGCATCGAGATTCTGCAAAATCCTTCAGTACCCCTGCGCCAAGTCAATGTCATCCAGTACGGTACAACATCCTGGATGACACCGATAATTGCATACTTACAATCAGGTGTTACTCCCGAAAGCAAGGCAGAAGCACGCAAGCTACAATACAAAGCGTGTCATTACCAAATGGGAGACGGTATCTTATACCGTAAATCATACCTCGGGCCACTCCTACGATGCGTCAACCCCCAAGATGCCATATACCTTATCAAAGAAATTCACGAGGGCATTTGTGGCATACACGCAGGCCCACGCATGGTCGTGGCCAAAATCATGAACGTCGGGTACTATTGGCCCGGCATGCATCTGGACGCAGTCAAAGTCTTACGCAAGTGTTTCAATTGTCAGCGACATGCTCCCAAGACATTGCGTCCCAAGAACAACCTGATCCCCGTCACCACCGCATGGCCATTCCAAAAATGGGCAATCGATGTGGTGGGACCATTTGCAGACGCACCCGGTGCAGTGAAATTTATCATAGTGGCTGTTGATTACTTTACAAAATGGGTAGAGGCAAAGCCACTTGCATCAACCACCGCCATGATAACAAGGAAATTCGTGTGGGAACATATCATCTGCCGTTTCGGTCTACCAATGTGCATCGTCACCGATAACGGTACCAACTTCGCCGCCGATGACTTTCAAAAATGGCTAAAAGAGCTAAACATTGAACACATATTCTCCTCAGTGGCGCATCCGCAAGGGAACGGCCAAGTCGAAAGTATCAATAAAAGTTTAGTGGAAGGCATCAAAGCACGGTTGGGAACAGCCAGACGCGGCTGGGTTGATGAACTCCCAAGTATTTTATGGGCTCACAGGACTAGCCCAAAAACAAGCAACGGTGAGACACCCTTCAGCCTGGTCTATGGCACTGAAGCGATGATCCCCGCGGAAGTAGGCCTCCCCTCACCTAGAATGTTGGCTATCAACAAGATAGACAACAATGAGGAACGCAGGGTTGACTTGGACCTCTTGGAAGAAAGGCGCGAAAACGCTGCCATCAACGAGGCCAAATACAAAACCAAACTTGAAAAGTACTACAATACACGCGTTCGCATTTGTACTTTCAACCCGGGAGACTACGTCCTTCGTGACAATGAAGCATCTAACGCGGAACGCCCAGGGAAACTTGCCCCCAAGTGGGAAGGACCCTACCTCATCCAATAGGTCCTGGGTAAAGGCGCGTATAAACTTCAAACATTAGAAGGCGAAACTATCGCACGCACATGGAATGCTCAACAGCTTCGACGCTGTTATATGTAAGCCATGTTTTTTACATGCACCATGTAACCTATCAGGCCACGGGCCATTTGCAAATAAATAAATAGACGATTCAATGCAATATTGTTTATTTATTTCTATTACAAATGCGTGTTCCACTCTGAGGTATACACAAAAACAGATTAGCAAAATCTTCATTCGTGATACCCACACAGAGTGGTAACCACACGCAACTATTATAATAGGCCAGCAATGGCAACACTGTTTGTCCGACCAGAGACAAATCTTCATACTTGCATATCACCTAGATATGCAAAAGGCAATTACAGATTTAGTGTCACTCACAGTAACATTAAACTCTTACAAATTCAAACATGCAAGTAGTAAAAACACTTGTACAAATTGAACAGAACAATTCTTTATATTCAAAAAATTACATAAAGTTTTTTAACATTTACATGAGGAAACAAAAAAGGCACGCAGGCCAGCCTAGTCTTTCTTGGTGCCGCTGGAACCCTCACCATCCTTGCCCACCACAGTAGGTTTTTCCTCATCTTCTTCATCAGCGTATAACACTCGCAAGCGGTCCACATAGTCCTCCGCTTCTAGACACTTTTCAAGATCCTCAAGACCGGAAAGGGTTGTGTCGTTATACGCCGCAACCGCAGCATCAAGAAGCGCTTCAGTATCCACACCGTGGAACCCGGATCGCTCATCAGTATATCCGCCCTGGGCCACAACATTCATATGGCCAATGCAGCGATTATAGCCAGCTTTAAAACCAGCATCCCGGGCACGCTCCTTAATCTCAGTAACACCTGATACAGTCTTAGGTGCGTCAAGGATGGCCGTAACAATTTGCGAAACAATAATACAAAGGTTATCAAAGGTAAACCTACAACAAAAATAGCAAAGGCAACGGATACTTACATGCCCGATCCCGCGCATACGCATCCATTCACGGTCAGCCTTGAGCAGCTCAAGTGACGAAGCAAGGCTATCTCTAGCCTCCTCAGCCTCTCATGCCCGCGCTTCGGCTTCAGCAGCACGGGCAGAGACTTCCTCAATAGCGGCCCCCCGGGTCCGCACTTCATCCTTTTTTCAAGAAGAATACAAGTATACAAATTTTGTCAAACATACTTGTGAGACATACGCAAATTCAAAGGCAAAAAAGACTTATACCTGGAGGCCCAAGATAGTTTTCGATAAGTTGGTACGATCAACATTTGCCCCTTCAAGAGCCTTTGCGGCACGGGCCCCCACCTCCTTGGCCTCTTCAAGAGCCTTTGCAAGGCGAGCTTCGGCCTCTTTGACCTCTTGGGAAGCTGCAACAGCTGCCGTTTTCTCTTTAACCAGCGCATCATTTGCCGCCTTAGCATTGACAAGCTCCTGGCGAACACGAAAGAGAGTTTCATTCTGTTTGGCCCAAGTGTCTTTCCAAGCCTTGCGCTCAGTAGAAAGTGTCTCGCGCTCATTAGAAAGAGATTCTTTCCAACTCTCGCGCTCAGTGGAAAGCAGTTTTGCAAGGGTACGAACCTGTTTAAGCTCAGCAGTTGCAGCCCACTCTTCAGTCTGCTTACGCTTTTCAAACGCAGCCCTATCCCTTTCAAGCTGCTCTGCACCCTCACGTGCAGCCTTCACCAACTCCTCAGCCTCGGCACGCAAGCGCACATTCTCCTCCTCCCTGCGCCCCAACACCTTATACTTTTCCATAATGGCATTGGCCATTATGGAACTCCCAACAAGCATGGAGGAGAGTTGGTTAATCTGGGCCTCACTTAACGAAGAACGGGCCCGGTTGACTGCAAAAGGGGTGCCCAAACCACCCAAAATCTCCCTACTTGCGGAGGGATCAGCAGTAATATCATCCCCTTGCAGCACGGTCCAGGGGGCGGTGGTAAGCCATGGCCCGATCTTCCGTATAGGTGCGGTAATAATACTCCAATTCAGACTCTTCAGGCTGAATGGGAGTCTCTACGAAACCCGCACCCCCAGAAACGGAACCAGAAGCCTTCTCAGCAGCAGGAGACTTTGGCCTTTCAGTATAAGCAAATTTCAGGTTCAGATCATCAGCATCCTCTGGGGTAATGACATTATCATGGGAATCTACCGTGTCATGGATCTGGGCCGCAGGCCCCTTCCCAGTATCCTCCTCCCGCATAGAGGGCTCAGGCGTAACAACCTTATGAACCCCCACATCCGCAGCAGTGTCATGCGGCGGAGGAGGAGGAGCATCAAAGAGGGAGAACCCTTCATCTTGGGGTCCTGCAATCAAAGCAGAAAGACTTTCAACTACAACTACAAAGACAAAGAAAATACTTGTCAAAGTTATAAATTACTTACCAGAGGCAACCACAGGTTTAACAGACGTCAAAACAGCTTTCCGCCTAGTCTGAATCTTTGGCTTCTTTTTCTCACCAGCATCAATAGCTTTCCCTGCTTTTCTCTTCTTCTCATCAACAGGCTTGGAACCCGCAGTGGTTCCACCTGTGGCCGCACCAGCACCTGGAACACCCAAGCCCTCAAGGGTGTCAGATACTACCACGTAATCGGTATATCTGCGGAAATGAGATCGAGAGATACCTGCTGCATGCGGAACCAAAGGCGGAACAACAGGAGCTTCAGTTTTCCTCTTGCCACGACCCCGCACGGTTTTATCTACTTGCTTCTTCTCTGCATGCTTTTTGGGCCCCAAACTTACCAAGGGCCCCAAGAGTACCTGCATGTAGAATATCAGCAACATGAAAATTATAAGGCAAGAAAAGAAGGCTATGAATTATACCTTTGCCCTGCGGCAGGAGTGCCTTCATTGCCTCGCGTGTAGGAACGCGGAAGTTATGGAGAATGGTCAAATTAAAACCTGCACCTTCAGCAGTCTTGACAATATCAACCTTGCCAGTAAAGGTTGGATCAAATATCTTCCACAGCTCAACAACAACTTCTGACAATACACGTTCAAATTAATAACAAACAAGGGAATAATGAAACCGCACAAGAGTAAGAACACTTACCACCAGTTTTCTCCCGCACAACGGGCTTTGCATGCTTATCGTCCCTAGTCAATAACATCCGCAGCATCCACAATTCAGTGTTCTTCAACAGCCTATGCTCAATAGTCCTCAACCGTGGGAACCACTCCGCATTCTCCGCATTAGGAATGGCAATATCCTCCGCAGTGATAGGCTCGTTAACATTCCGCAAAGTTATGTTGAGAACAACCGCGGCAGCTTTAACATAAAAGAACTTGCTCTTCCACTTTGTAATACCCTTGGGAGGGGTCATCAACTTGGTACTTCTGTACCGTTCTCTGAAAGAGAAGAACCCAGTGTTCACCGTCAACTGATAAAACCCCCGAAAATTATCAACGGTAACCGGCAAACCAAGGGCACGAAAAGTTGATTCAAAGTGTCTAATACGAATAAACCCAAAAGGACTCATCTGGGAGATATGCACCTTGTAATACTCCAGCAACTCAACAACAAAAACGGTCAATGGTAAACGAAGGTTACCATCGATGAAAGAATCGGCCCACATGGTCACGTGACCGGCTGGAGCACAAGCACCGGTGTCACCGTCTTGGGGATAAACAGCCCCAAACTCGGAGGGCATCTGTGTACTAATCATCAGTTGATCGAACGGCGCTTTCGACCACTTCAAGGGTGGTAAGCCACCACCAAGGGCACTACCACCATCATCTTCGTCTTCACCGCCCACCGGAGAAGAAATTTCAGGGTTTTCACCCTCCACATTGTGTGGGTTAGATGGTTCAGCCATCAGAAATATTAAGAAGAGAAGAGTTGCACAAAAACTCGAAAAATCGCCGGAAATACAGTCAGTTTGATCGGAGAAGACAAAGATAATCACCGGAGAAATTTTTGAAATTTGAACAAAGTGAGGAGAAACCAAACGGTTTCCCCTTATATACTCATCGCAATTAATGCGATGCAGTAAACCGACTTACCACGTTCAAAAAGGGCCACTCACGTATCGCCACGTGTTCAGCGGCTTTCCAGCTGACGGTTATCACGCGTGCGTGGCCCCCCACGCGCCTGACAGAAAAGACCTTTACACTACTTGCTACAGTGCAGTTATGACCTCGGTCAGTGCAAACGTCCTTTCAGATCATCACATGTCAGAATCCTACCAACTTTCAACAACCCACACGTGCCATCAGCCACGTAGACAACACAAAAGCGACAAACATTATCCAAACTTAAGCGGCATGCGGTTTTTCTGGTTTACCGCACCATAACCCATACCGCATGTCGTTTTTTACATACCCCTCAAAAAAGGCAAAAATATATCTCTAAATTATATAAGGGGGTATAAGCAATAACCGCACATACCCACGCGCACACGTGGAATATGCGGAGAGGACACACACCAACCCGCACAGGTGCGTCAGATACTCAGAACCAGCATGGTTCTTTGGACTGCGAAAACCGCCTCTCAGGATGCGGTAAACCGCGCTCCATGTAAGCTTCTTCAAGCTTCAAAACCCTCATTTCCGGTTCACAACCACGGAGGGAACGCAAACAGCTTCTCCTTAAGGAAAAGGACAAGTGTGCTGAGCAACCGCACATCAGCAACCCTGTCTCCTGAACCTTCAAGAGCTACGTCCAGGCTACAAGACTTCTAGAAGCGAGTTCTTTGCTGCAAACCGCAACCACTCGTGAGTAGTTACTACAAACCGCAACTATGCGAACGGTAGCTATGGAAGAGCCACAACTAAAGCACCATGCGGAGGAGCAAAGCTACTTCAAGGAAAACTGCTTTTTAACTAAGCATGAAGGAAAGTGGCTACAAAACGAATGCGGAAGAGTTTCAACCAACTTCCCAAGTATCTAAGTTGGTCTCCTCCGGCAACACTACTTAAAGGAAAACTACTTTCCACCAAAGCGTGAAGGAAAGTAGCTCCAGAACAGCGGTAACAAGTCTGCTTATGACTAGTTACCCACCTATGGACCGCATAGAATAATCAATGGTGGGCACAACCCTGCCTATGACCATGTTTATCTGCCCATAGTCCAGATTCACATTGTTCGACCAAACACGGCCAACAATGGCGCAACTACCCCACGTTTCTCAAACAAACATGGCCAACAAGGTTCGGCAACGAGGTAACCGCAAAGGACGTGCGGTTACTAGAGAGCTAGACCTCAGAGGATGTGCGGTTACTTGAAAGATAAACCACAGAGGACGTGCGGTTACTAGAGAGCTAAACTGGAGAACACGAACACTCCACAAAATAGGGATCATCGTTGGATATCCAGTTGAACATAGAGCTTGAGCAAAGTGCTTACAAACATTGCATAAGCTAACATAGAGTTGCGGCAACGGACACCTTCCGTCACCATCTCAAAGGTTGGCTCGAACCCGGCGGAACACTCTTCCGTCACGATCTCAAAGGTTGGTTCGAAACCTGCTAACAACATCAGTCACCGTTTCAAAGGTTGGTTCGAAACACCAACAGGTGGCTGATGACATCAGAAAAAGGTAGACCAAGAGTCAAGTCCTTGGCTGAGAATTCCGCATCAGACGGAACTTGCTCACCGGACATCCTTCTCAAAGGAAGAAACAATCCACTCGAAAGGCCTACCGACCAAATGAACGGTCAACAACTTGAAGGAGGAGCCATCCAAATGGCCCATATTCTACCTTCTAGACACCTAAGTCCAGCATTCCTCCCACATGCAACTTGCATGAGGAAGAAACACTAGACTGGGGGGACTTGAAGGGGTATGGTCCCAAATCTCGCGTCTGCATGACCGCGAATGACCATTACCCTTATCAAAAACCCCCACCAGCAATAACTCACCCGTGTCCGCACGCGCGAACACAGCGGTCCAATCTATCCAGTGATGAGAAGACTTACCTTAAAGACGGAAACCAATGTTATGCATAGCGATGCGGCCCGGCACCGCATCCTATGAACATTTTCGTCACGACAAGGGGTCTGGACAACAGCAACAGTCACTAAGCGGCGATGCGGCATGGCACCGCATCCCGCATAAATCTTGGATGGAACAACCAACGCGGGAACAACATCATTGACCGCAAGCAGCGATGCGGCCTGGCACCGCATCCTGCCTACAAGGCAAGTGGGTCTGACACCACAGTACAAGTGGTACTGGGAACAGTCACCTACTGGCCTACACGTGTACAACAGTCTGACATCACAGCAGGACGTGGCGTCACCTCCGCAACCGACAGGTCTGACACACCTGCAAGCAGTGGCACGATGTCAGACTAGCTACTCAACTACCCTCCTCCACTCCTCGGCTATAAATACTGACCCCAAACCAGGTTTGAGGTATCACTTCTCAACTCTCTCTCTACTACTACTATCACACTTTGCTTCCCAAGCGAATTACTGATTCTCACGCCTGAGAGTGGTAACAAGGAGCACCCCCCACCTCATCCTCCTTGTTGCGAGTCACGGTTTGTTTCCTTGTGCAGGAAACCCTCCCCCTGACGATCCAGCCGACGATCCTCGGAAAGAAGGGATTAACCCTCTTGACGAGACCAGTGAGTTAACCCACCTGGTTAACCATTGTTTCATCAAAAATGTTTTATATAATAATATATATAGATAGAAAAGATGAATCAATGTGAAGTTGGACTCTGATCAATTTAGTAAGCAATTGCCACTAGGTTGGACTAAGCCTTACTGGGCCTAATTTAGTCAGCAATGGCCAATAAGTTGGACTAAGCCCAACTGGACCCACAAACTCTTCCAAAAAAATGGAGTTGACTTCGTCGCCGATTCAAAGGAACAAAAGAAACCTAAACCCACAAACTCTTCCATCTTCCAACTCTTGTCGATCTTCACAGTGGCCATACCGAGAGACGAACGTGTGATACTTGTAAATACAGTTTCCATTCACTTCACCACCACCGCTCTCATTTGAGGTCTGAATTTCACCGATTCAATGTAAGTTCGCTTAACCTAACTTAGTTAATTGTCATTCTGTATTTTGTTAATCAAGTGTTACTGGTTTTACTTTATGATTTTAGCGATTTATAGAGACGACTATACAATGCGTATTTGAACTGCTTAAGAATTTAACCTAAATACTACTGTGTTACTTCTGGTTACTTGGAATATTCGTACTAACTTATAAGCAGAATGCCTGTTTCTTTTTTACATGAATTTCTAATTCATATATCTATATGTGTTTACGTATGTACTAACCAGTTTATATTGGTTCAATTTATATGTATGCCTGTATGTCTCTGTTTTCGACCTAATAGATCCAAATTGGGGGTAGTATCACAAAGCCATTTTATGCTTCTTTATTTACAAGCTGTGAATTAAATGGTAAAAAAATACACATTTGAAGGGGTATAGTCCCAAATCCTGCTCCGGTCATATGAGTTAACCTCAGGTCGCGCGCAAGACCATACCCAAAGTAAACCAAAATAATGACTTTCCCGACTTTGCGCCGACTACAAGGGTGTGTCCCAAATCATGCGCGAGGTCAAGACCAAGATGAAATAAATTCTGACACTTAGTTCCTTTGACAAAATACCTAGCTTCCTTGACCTTGCGCCAACTACACGGGGTGTACCCAAGTCGCGCGGAGCAAGAAGCGCATGGCAACATCGGACAAGTACTGAAAGAACGAGTGGCAGAGAAGTGGGCCAATAGACGCTCAACAGACTGTATTCTATCGTGCTGCATGATGATCAATCTTGCAGGGGACAAGAAAGTACACAAGGACACATACGTGGCACCAATCAGCTTGCGCTGACCACTGCTCCACGATCTCCACTTAACTGCTGATGACAGACCAGACAATAAGGACAACCGTCAGGACACATGGATCCATTCAGCGTGCGCCAGCTGCCCTCTCGCCTGGAATCACTAATGGCCGTGACAGGGGAGGCAGAGCGGATATTTCTTGTTGTCGGTCTCGGGCCCAAGGTCCATCTGCCCATCTCCTTCACAATTCACCTCGGCTATAAATAGAGAACTTCATCTCCAGGTTTAAGCATTGCTCTCTTGCTCTCTCACTTAATACACACACTTTTGTCCTCAAAACAAGCTCTTATTCTCACGTCGGAGGGTGGTTACAAGGGGAACCCCCTATTCTTCTCGTAACGAGCTTCACGGTGTGTTGATTGTTTTGCAGGATCCACATAGTTGTTCATCAAGTTCAAAGGAAGATTAACCTTATTTGGACGAGACACAATCCACAAGCTAATCACTGTATTAGATTGGTGTTTCTTCATTGGCGCCACCGATTTTTTACAATCACTTGTCATCTTCTTTCTGAGCTGTTACTATGAATCAATGGCTGACCGGGGTATTCCTTTTCCACCTCTCGGCTCACACTCTCAAATGGGTATGGCAGCGAACAATGCGCACTTCCAAAACCAACCCATTGACGAGTATTCCGATAGGGACTTCATAGAAGTTGGAGCCATATGCGCAAGTGGTACTCGTACCGCCCAAACGGTGACTCCAACAAATCAGGGTGCTGGCCCTTCAGTACCTGCACAATCAGGACTACCGGAGGGAGAGACTCCCGCGTTGTGGTTCGCAAAAAGTCAGGCGACGCTAAACGCCATTTACGCACAACTGTGCGCGCAACAAAGGCCAGGACAAGTCCAAACGCAACAAACTCCGTTGGTGACACCAATGCCCAAGCAACTGAACTATGAGACGCCGCACCAATACAATAGGTCACCATCGCCAATAAGGCAAAGTGCTCGCACCACGTGCGACATTTATGACGAAACAGAGAGTTACTATGACACCTATACTCAAGGAAAAGCCATTGCTAAGGTTCGTATAATAATTAATATATGTTTTCATTCTGAAATCTGATTAAGGCCATCCGTAGTCATAAAGCCCCCGGTGGGCGTTAGCGACAAGTGGCGAAACGCATAAAAGGGGGGCTTTATATAACTTGAGTGTGTAGTGGGGTTATACATGTATAGGGCTTTATATATATGTATGTATGTATATGTGTGTGAGTGGGGAAGGAATCATCACGCCGTGATAATCATCGCGCCAGGACAAAAAATTTACCCCATAACGCCCCCCCCCCCCCCCCGTAATGGTGTTCCGGGCGCTACGGGGGCGTTATAGGAGAAAAGGGCGCGACATACAGCTCCATTACACATGCTCTAACAATTTAAAATTTTGGTGAAAACAAAGTCAATGTTAAATTTGCCACCTAATCCCTTAATTTTGACTAATGAAAGTACCAACTTTGAAATTTAAAAGTCAAAATGCAGTTTCTTAATAGAGGTTGTTACTGTTATTGTTTCATTTGACTTGATTGATGGTCCAATAACATGTGAATTAACCACCGGTATATGTAGTAAGTTACCAGGGTTGTACCAAAATTTATGGACTTTTTCCCCTTTGTATTTTGCAGATAACAATAAACATGCCAGAGAGGAGAAATGCATTCCTACCGCATACAATTAAGGAACTAATTCGCGCTTTCAATGATGCTAGAGATGATAGTACAATAGGAGTCATTATTCTCACTGGAAAGGTACCTTTTATTTTCTTTTTTAAAAACACAGAGAATATTATGAGTGTTTTTAACATATGATTGGTTCAGGGAACTAAAGCTTTCTGTAATGGTGGTAATCAGGCACTTAGAAGTGGAAATGGTTATGCTGATTTTGTATAGTGTGTTAGACTGGCACATCATATGGACCTTAATGTCTTATACACGCGTATGAGTTGGAATTCACCACGAACCCATGAAATGTTTCTTGTGGCCTACTAACCAGTTTATGTATGTGCATTGCACTAAGGGTAATTTGGGAATTGTAAATACAGTTTCCATTCGCTTCACCACCACCGCTCTCACTTGAGGTCTGAATTTCATCGATTCAATGTAAGTTCGCTTAACCTAACTTAGTTAATTGTCATTCTGTATTTTGTTAATCAAGTGTTACTGGTTTTACTTTATGATTTTAGCGATTTATAGAGACGACTATACAATGCGTATTTGAACTGCTTAAGAATTTAACCTAAATACAACTGAGTTACTTCTGGTTACTTGGAATATTCGTACTAACTTATAAGCAGAATGCCTGTTTCTTTTTTACATGAATTTCTATTTCATATATGATATATGTGTTTACGTATGTACTAACCAGTTTATATTGGTTCAATTTATATGTATGCCTGTATGTCTCTGTTTTCGACCTAATAGATCCAAATTGGGGGTAGTATCACAAAGCATTTTTATACTTCTTTATTTACAAGCTGTGATTTAAATGGTAAAAAAATACACATTTGAAGGGGTATAGTCCCAAATCCTGTGCTGGTCATATGAGTTAACCTCAGGTCGCGCACAAGACCATACCCTAAGTAAACCAAAATAAGAGAAAAATGCCCGGATAGTCCTTGTGGTTTGCCTATTTTTCACCTTTAGTCCCTAACTTTCTAAAATTACAGCTATAGTCCCCAACTTTTGCAATTTCGTTCCTGGATAGTCCCTGACGTGGATGGAGGTTAGTTTTTGGTGTTAAGTGGATGTGAAATTACTAAAATGCCCTTACTACAAAACAAAATAATAAAAACAATAAAACATTCATAAATTCAATGGGTCCCACCCAACCCCTCACCCAATCAAACACCTCCAGTTTTTCTTTGTGGGACCCACCATCTACATAAAATCAACCAACAAATATAAATTCAAAAGCTTATGTTTGTGTTAAATGGGTTAATGTGAGTCCAGACATGTCCTATAAAGTGAGTTTCATACCAGCAAGCATAGGAGGAACACCATCGCCACCAAGAATACCTTGATCCCATCCTTTAATCACCTCACCAACACCGATTCGAAACGTGAGAGGCTTTCCCCGATTGTAGCTGCTATCAAACACCTTTCCACTCTCAAGCTTTCCGACATAATGGGCCTTTTCGTTCCAATAATAACCTTAACAAATTTACAATCATCCAATTATAATAATAAATTCGTAAAATGTTGTTGACCTTGATGAGTTGACCTTTCACAGCCTGAGAACCATATCCAACAAGTTTATCACAAAATGCAAGTCCTGAATCCGCCACCGTGAACTCACACGGGGGGTTGATTCTGCTCTGGCTAGTTGAGGAGATGTAACGGCGTCAAAAACCGTTAGAACCAGACCGAATCCGAGCGTTTCTCTTCTTGTCAAGTTGAGTTTCAAAGTGTGGTTGCTGATTGAATTGGAACTGATGGTTTGGTTGTGAGAGGGTGATGTTGTGGTGGCAATGGTGGTTCTGGTGGAGTGTGGTGGCGAAAGGGTGAGGCAGGTGGGTGGAATAGGTTGAAGATGGAGATGGTGGGTTCCACAAAGAAAGATTGGAGGTGTTTGATTGGGTGAGGGGTTGGGTGGGGCCCATTGAATTTATAAATGTTTTATTGTTTTTATTATTTTGTTTTGTAGTAAGGGCATTTTAGTAATTTCACATCCACTTAACACCAAAAACTAACCCCCATCCGCACCAAGGACTATTCGGGAACAAAATTGCAAAAGTGGGGGACTATAGCTGTAATTTTAGAAAGTTAGGGACTAAAGGTGAAAAATGGGCAAACCACATGGACTATCCGGGCATTTCTCCCAAAATAATGACTTTCCCGACCTTGCGCCGACTACAAGGGTGTGTCCCAAATCGCGCGCGAGGTAAGGACAGATGAAATAAATTCTGACACTTAGTTCCTTTGACAAAATACCTAGCTTCCTTGACCTTGCGCCAACTACACGAGGTTTACCCAAGTCGCGCAGGGCAACATTGGACAAGTACAAAAAGAACGAGTGGCAGAGAAGTGGGCCAATAGACGCTCAACAGACTGTATTCTATCGTGCTGTATGATGATCAATCGTGCAGGGGACAATAAAGTACACAAGGACACATACGTGGCACCAATCAGCTTGCGCCGACCACTGCTCAACGATCTCCACTTAACTGCTGATGACAGACCAGACAATAAGGATAACCGTCAGGACACGTGGATCCATTGAGCGTGCGCCAGCTGCCCTCCCGCCTGGAATCACTAACGGTCGTGACAGGAGAGGCAGAACAGATATTTCTTGTTGTCGGTCTCGGGCCCAAGGCCCATCTGCCCATCTCCTTCACAATTCACCTCAGCTATAAATAGAGAACTTCATCTCCAGGTTTAAGCATCGCTCTCTTGCTCTCTCACTTAATACACACACTTTTATCCTCAAAACAAGTTCTTATTCTCACGCCGGATGGTGGTTACAAGGCGAACCCCCCCTATTCTCCTCCTTGTAACGAGCTTCACGGTGTGTTGATTGTTTTGCAAGATCCACATAGCTGTTCATCAAGTTCAGAGGAAGATTAACCTTATTTGGACCAGACACAATCCACAAGCTAATCACTGTATTAGATTGGTGTTTCTTCATTGGTGGCACTGATTTTTTACAATCACTTTTCATCTTCTTTCTGAGTTGTTACTCTGAATCAATGGCTGACCAGGGTATTCCTTATCCACCTCTTGGCTCACACTCTCAAATGGGTATGGCAGCGAACAACGCGCACGTCCAAAACCAACCCATTGACGAGTATGCAGATGGGGACTTCACAGAAGTTGGAGCCATAAGCGCAAGTGGTACTCGTACCGCCCAAACGGTGACTCCAACAAATTAGGGTGCTGGCCCTTCAGCACTTGCACAATCGGGACTACCGGAGGGAGAGACTCCCACGTCGTGGTTCGCAAAAAGTCAGGTGACGCTAAACGCCATTTACGCACAACTATGCGCGCAACAAAGGCCAGCACAAGTCCAAACACAACAAACTCCGATGGTGACACCAATGCCCAGGCAACTGAAATATGAGACACCGCACCAATACGATAGGTCACCATCGCCAATAAGGCAAAGTGCTCGCACCACGCGCGACACTTATGACGAAACAGAGAGTTACTATGACACCCATACTCAGTCCTATCGAAGAACTACATTAAATAGCCGGCTCGGGCCGCGCAACATGAATGAGGAATGGGATACAAACACAGACGAATCTAATCCAACTTATCAGCAATAAGAAATTTCGTCAGTTTTCAGCCTTCTCCCGAAGCATCACGAAGCTTACAAGCCACGAACGCGCGCAACGTACAATTCGTCGGCTGAGCACGACTACAGTCTGATCTACAGACCAGCAGCAGCTGCAGAGCAATCGAAGTTTATCCGTGAGATTGCTCTTGTGCCCTTGGAAAAAGCTAAACTTTCGCAAACGGTTGGCTTAAACAAGGTAACTTTTAACATACATATTAAGTTTTCCTAAGAAAATTTTAATATATTCATATCAATTCCAATTTTGGAAAATTGTTGTTTTGACCTTTATAGTCAAAGTAGGAGAGGTAAAAGAGAAAAGATGAAATATATGACTTCGCTCACCTCACTTTGTTCAACCATTGACCAAAGATGAAACATCTAGCTGACATGACAGTGACTTCACTTTTGAGATTGTAATTCCGTGGATGCCACCGAAATCTTGAAGAAAGGTGTAATGGAAGAGGCATAGTCACAGGAAACGCAGACCCCCCCCTCGAATCCCGAATTGGTTCTACCGTGCCAGAATCGGGTACAGAATCAAACCATTCGGCCTGGGTTCGCGAACCGGATCGGAAAAAAGGTTGTACCTGATTATCACAATACTCGTTCCGAATACTGAAAAACGTGTTTCCGATTGAAAAATTCGCCGTTTCGGAATGATTCGATTCGCGTACCAGTCAATCGATGCACGAATTGCAAACGTGTTTAGACACTTTTCCCGCCTTTTTAATGGAGCCTAATTGCCGACCTATAACAATCGATGCACGAATTGCAAACGTGTTTAGACACTTTTCCCGCCTTTTTAATGGAGCCTAATTTCCGACCTATAATAATGTAACAGATTGTATTATTTTAGGAGATATATTTGTAATTGATATTTAATATTTAGAAGATATTGTAGGAGATATATTTGTAATTGATATTATTATTTAGAAATGCTTTTGAATTTTGGATATGATTATCAATTTTTTTTTTCAGATTTGATTTTTTTTTATAAACTATATTGTAATAATTGTTTTATATACGATACGACGTACCAAACTATATGGTACGTCGTACTGCGTACCGAATTGACGTTCCGAATGAACATACCCCCCTCGTACCGAAATTTAAAATTTCACGAACTACATACCCGTTTTCGTTTCGCGAACCGGAGCGAACCGCGATCCATGTGACTATGGAAGAGGCTCCCACTACTGCCCTCCCCTCATCTGGCATCACTCATATCCCCTACATCAACACAAGAGACTACTAATGGTACATGTTCACTAAATACCCTTTTGACTCTTACAATATGCATAAATTAGATATTTTGTTTTGTTTTCATTCAGACTGCAAATTTTACAGCATGACAAATGATTTATTCGGAAAAATATGTGATACATTTAGTGCCTTTTTTACTTTCTTTCAAGGTATATATTGATCTCCTTTTCAAATAAACCACCTTGCAGAAAAAGGAGATTTATAGAGACTAAACAATGCTTATTTGTACTGCATAAGAATTTAACCTAAATACTACTGTGTTACTGGTTACTTGGATTCAAACTAACTTATAAGTTTATTGGTTCAAATTGGATGTATGGCAAAGCATTTTATATTTCTTTAATTGGAATATTCACACCCAACTGATTGTTTACATCATCAATACCAAGTCTAAACAATTATGCAAGCTATGTGTTAAATTGGATTTCAGTTTTTTAGGATCTGGTTTGTTGCTTCATTCATTTGATTTTTGAAACTTGTTATTTCCATGTGCTACGAATTCAATTTGGTTTTTGGCTTTGAAAGCTTTGTCAAAACATTTTCTAATTGGATGCCAATTTCATTAATTTTCCTTTCGCAGTTTATGGAATTGAGTTTTGATCAATAATTGATTTTAGAGTGAATTTCAAGGATTGTCCTTTATCTTTATACCCATTTTCAGGCGCTATCCTTTATGTTCAAAATTGACGAGGTTTGTCCTTTATGTTTTCATATCATACACGCTTTGTCCTTTAGGCCTAACCCAATTAGTTTTTTCAGTTAAATTTGGTCATGTGCTTTGCACATGAGGACATTTTTGTCAATTCAAAGGTTGCAGAAGCTTTGAGCTGCAAATCTGCCGTTGAACTTACCTTTGAATTGACAAAAATGCCCTCATGTGTAAAGCATATGACCAAATTTAACTGAAAAAACTAACTGGGTTAGGCCTAAAGGACAAAACGTGTATGATATGAAAACATAAAGGACAAAACTCGTCAATTTTGAACATAAAGGACAACGCCTGAAAATGTGTATAAATATAAAGGACAATCCTTGAAATTCACTCTTGATTTTAAGGAGTTACAATGAAACTACGGCCTTTGAAAGTTCCTAATCGGATTTTAGTTTATTTGATCCCTTTTACGTATTTATTGATTATCAAAAGTAGATTTTAATTCATGACTTCTTAACTTGAAAAGTACACTAATGAATCTAGTTTTTGTTTACTGGATTTCGATGTTTTAATTCCCTTTTACTTTTACTAACGTATTATATAGAAAGAAAAGGGCCAAGGATTATAGATTTTGGAGTTACAAAACTCCTCTGACTACTTTCATTTCACTGAATTAATGGTCCCTGAGGTTTGCTCAGTTTTGCCAATTTAGTCCAAATCCCAAATTTCTTAAATCTGGGTCCCTGAGGTTTGCATTTTTTTGCCATTTTAGTCCAAATTTCAAAAAAGTCAATTTTTTTCAATTTTTCTGCTGGAATTTGTCTTTATCCTTATTTGAGGCAAGGGTAAAATTGTCATTCTATATTATTCATAACCAATTTATATTAAAAAAATAAAAGAAAACCCCCCTTAAAACCCCCCTGTGTATCGTTCCAAAACCCTCATTCCCACCATCTTCTTCCTTCCTCACCTGCTTCAAACCCTAACAATGGTGGTGTGCACATTTGGAGCTCCGACGCAGATTCGCACATCATGGACCACACAAAACCCAGGTCGTCGATTCCATCGTTGCAATAAACCTAAGCCAGTAAGTCGATTAAACTCCTATCCCCAATTTCATGTAAACCTAACCCTAAAATTGTTGATGTTCAATACAGGGGCAAAGTTGCGGTTTCGTTGCTTGGGCTGAGCCGCCGATGATTCAGAACCCTGCTGTGATGATTCCTGGGCTGTTGGACACTATCAAGAAGCTTGAAGATAATGCAATGTTAATGTTTAACAGGAACAAGAAACTTGAAGAAAATAAAATAAAACTAGCAAAAGAGAACAAGATGCTGAAAGTAATCATAGGGTTAAGTTGGTTTTTGTTTATGGTTTACTATGCTAAGACTAGTTAGGATTTAGGTGTTACCTGCTGATGTTTATTCAAGTCTTTTGTAATGTATTTTGGTTCATCAGCAGCTTATGTAATGGAATATTATCTAATGGAATGTAATTTTATTGTAATTTGAATTGATTGTGTTGAATGAAGGCTGAACTTGTCCAAATGACAGAGTTTTGACCAAATGACAAATTGTCGAAAGTGACGAATTGTCCAAATGACCATAACTACAAATGACCATAACTGCAAATGCAAATAACTACAAATGACCATAACTACAAATGACCATAACTGCAAATTGTCCAAATTGGCCATACATACCAAACTGCAACAAGACTAAATGCTTCAAAGACATGTCCAAACAAGACTAAATGATTCAAACACAGAACTGCAAACACAAACTGCAAACAAGACTAAATGATTCAAAAGTTGCCATACATACCAAGTTTTACCAAGTTTACCACATGTTCACACAAAAGTACATGACTTAATAACTAGAGTTAAACAGTTTGACATGCATACCAAATCAGTTTGACACAAACTGTTATCATAACAGTTTGACACAAACTGCAAAAATGTCAACTGATCTAAACTAAAGTTAACCTAACAAGCTTCTGGTTCTGCCCCATCCTTAGCCTTTGAAGACTGACCACAGCTCCTCCTGTTATGTCCAACTTTCTTGCAGATTTGACAAGACAAAGAGTTCCCCTTCCTGGATAGCTTTCCAGTTTTTTCGAGTGTGTTACTTAAATTTTCAACCACCACTACAGCCTTGGCCTTCTTTTTTTCCTTCTTTTTTTCCTGTGATGCAGCCTTGGCCTCTGCTACCTCCACTGCAGACTTTTTTCTTTTCTTTTTTTGGCCTCCCAACCTGGGCATGATACTTTGGAGGAATCAAGGTGGTTGGGCATGCAGATTTAGGCCATAGGTCACTGCCATTCACTGGTTCAACAGTATGCTTGTACACCTCTTTCCAAGTCTCTAGCCAGTAAACTGGATGAACCCATTTTTCCGGTACTCCATCACCTCTACCATGCAATCCCATATCCCAGATACATGCAACTGCATGTCTACAAGGGATACCTGTGAGATCCCATCTTCTACAAGAGCAGGTCCTTTCATCCAAACTCACAACCCTTTGGTCTTGGTGGTCATTAAAGTGTGTGCTGACCTGATACTTTGACCCTCCAGTCCAAATCACAGTGTACTCTGCAGCTTCATTATTGATAGTTTGCAACAATTCAGTAGCTCCTGGAGTTAAAGGACCTTTACATTTGGCAATCTTCTTATGCACCACAACAATCTTCCTCATTAAATACTCCCTGATATACTCTAGACATGTTATGATTGGCTTGTCCCTGCCCTGTATCAGTTGCCTATTGAATACCTCGCAAATGTTGTTTAGCAATATGTCACACCTAGCCCTGCCTGTAACATCTTGAATTCATTAACTATGCTAAGACAAGTCAACTAAATGTAATTACTATGCTAAAGTACACACCTGTGAAGAAGGCTCTTGACCAATGTTTGCTTGGTATTTCTTTCAGCTAATCATGTAAAGCTTTGTCCTTATCAAGCACTTTTTTCATTGACTTTTCAAACTCTGGTATTGTTGATGCAGATGCACAATTCCACAGCAGGTTTTTGTTTTCATCTCCACTCCATTTTGTTTTCATATTTTCGTGTATATGTCTCAGGCAGTATCTATGTTTTGCACTCGGATACACTTTAGACATTGCAGGAATTAACCCCTATGATTATAGTCACAAAACAGTTTAATAAAAAGAGTTTAATAACAGTTCAATAAACAAACAGAAAAAGAGCAGAAAAAGAGCTTAATAACAGTCACCTTTTGCCTGTCACTTATGAAAGTGAAGTTGCTGTTAGATTCCAGATCCAGATCTCCACCTAGACACTTAAGAAACCACGTCCAACTGGCAGTTGTCTCAGCCTCCACCACTGCATACGCAACAGGGTAAATCCCATTGTTGCCATCCACTCCTACTGCTGTCAGAATCTGGCCAGGGAAGGGCCCTTTCAAAAAACATCCATCAACCCCTAGTATAGGTCTTCCTATTAGTTTGAAGCCTGCCTTCATTGCACCTAAACAAATGTAGATCCTCCTGAACTGCCTTGTTGGACTGCTACGATTGCAATTTGGCTCAACATCAATCTTAACTGTGCTGCCAGGATTAGATCTTAGTAGCTCCTCACCATAATCCCTAAGATTCTCATATTGTGCCTTATAATGACCCTGCACTCTTTGTGTTGCCTTCATCCTAGCCCTAAAAACTTGATGCAAGGTAACCTCCACTTGATACTTCCTTTGTAGATCTTTCTGTAAAGCTTTTAGTGGAATCCCAGGGTTGATTTTAACAGTTTGTTGAATCTTCTTAGCTATCCAAGCAACTGTACAAAGTTTAACATCTCTCGTGTTCAAACATTCATGCTCATTGTGGTAGGTTTTAACAACCCAAGACCCTGCTTTTTTCACCTTTGAAACATACAATAACCAAGGGCAAGTGGGTGGTGTATTCTTTTTAGGGTTAGAAGTTGAATTTCCTGAATTACCCTTTGATGTTCCCACGTGTGTGGGCCCATGTGCCTCTTTGGCATTTTCAGAATTCTCCTTAAATGCAGGTTGTTGGGAGGTGCCTTCATCATTTACTTCACAACTACTCAGTTTTGGAATCCCACCTATACAAATTACACGAAGTCTGGTTTTATCATTCCTTGTAATGTGTAGTTGTCTCCTTGTCTCAATTGCATGATTCTTGACAATCAACTTTACATCGTCCTTTTGAGCAAATGACTGGCCAAGATAAAAGGGATCTTCACCTGCAGTTTTGCACCTTTTCTTCTTTTTCCTAACACTCCTACAAACTTTTTGAAGAGGAGTGTCAGCATCTGAATCTGTTACACTATCAAAACCATCTAAATCCACATGGTCATCTGAATCTACATCATTATCTTCTTCACATTCTTCATCAATCTCAAAATCAACGGCAGCCTTATACTCATCCATGTCTACACTATAATCGTCAACTAAGTTATCTTTGTCGACTATGTAGTCTGGATCTTCATCATCATCCTCTTCCTCACCCACATTATCAACTCTGTCTTTCCTAGGTGTAGTTTTAATGGCTATTGACTTTACACGTTTCCTAGGGGTAGTATCCACACATTCATCCTTTTCACTTTCATTTTCACTTTCACTTGTAGTCCCTTCATAAGCCCCTACATAACTACTATCAGTTTTATCTTCATCATCAGTCAAATCTTCATCATACTTACCACTGTCCTCGTAACTTTCTTGTTCACTCAAATCAACATATTCAGGTTCTCTTTCATCATTTTCTACATCCTGTTTAGGATTTTTCCTAATATGTTGAATATAAAGCTCAATCACCTTGTTTGTTTTAACATATTCAAGCAGTCTAATGAAGTCAGTATTACTGCCTAAGGGTCTTAAACCTAACATTAAACATTCTCCTGGAACCCTAAAATGGTATACCACAACATCCTCTTCAGAATAGCCTAACTCTACAAGCATATCATTCAACATCATCAATGATAAGAAGTCAGAATCCACCTTGTCAATGTGGTCTACCTGACCCCCACTGTAGTCAAAATCATCCTCATCAGTGAAATTACCTCCATGATGAAGTCTCAGCGTGAAAAATCCAGGTCGATTAGCTGTATACCATATTTTCACAAAAAAACTTTTCAGAGATCGATTCAACTGACTTTGCCCTAACAATTTTGAAAGAAAAAACATGAAATACGTACCATATTTTACTTCAGGATCAAACATTGTGCCTTCTCTTCGGAAGCACCAGTTCCAGTCTTCGTCATCCATTGTTAGGGTTAGAGTAGGAGAAGGGAACCAGGTGATGTAAGAAGAAGATGATGGTGGGAATGAGTGTTCTGGAACGAAACAGGGGAATGAGTGTTCTGGAACGAAACAGGGGCTTTTAAGGGTTTTTTTTTTTTTTTTAATATACAGTGGTTAAGAATAATATACAATGACAATTTTACCCTTGCCTCAAATAAGGATAAAGACAAATTCCAGCAGAAAAATTGAAAAAAATTGACTTTTTTGAAATTTGGACTAAAATGGCAAAAAAATGCAAACCTCGGGGACCCAGATTTAAGAAATTTGGGATTTGGACTAAAGTGGCAAAACTGAGCAAACCTCAGGGACCATTTTGGCTATTAACTCTTGATATTATTATTTAGAAATGCTTTTGAATTTTGGATATGATTATCATTTTTTTTTTCAGATTTGATTTTTTTTTTTATAAACTATATTGTAATAATTGTTTTATATACGATACGACGTACCAAACTATATGGTACGCCGTACTGCGTACCGAATTGACGTTCCGAATGAACATACCCCCCTCGTACCGAAATTTAAAATTTCACGAACTACATACCCGTTTTCGTTTCGCGAACCGGAGCGAACCGCGATCCATGTGACTATGGAAGAGGCTCCCACTACTGCCCTCCCCTCATCTGGCATCACTCATATCCCCTACATCAACACAAGAGACTACTAATGGTACATGTTCACTAAATACCCTTTTGACTCTTACAATATGCATAAATTAGATATTTTGTTTTGTTTTCATTCAGACTGCAAATTTTACAGCATGACAAATGATTTATTCGGAAAAATATGTGATACATTTAGTGCCTTTTTTACTTTCTTTCAAGGTATATATTGATCTCCTTTTCAAATAAACCACCTTGCAGAAAAAGGAGATTTATAGAGACTAAACAATGCTTATTTGTACTGCATAAGAATTTAACCTAAATACTACTGTGTTACTGGTTACTTGGATTCAAACTAACTTATAAGTTTATTGGTTCAAATTGGATGTATGGCAAAGCATTTTATATTTCTTTAATTGGAATATTCACACCCAACTGATTGTTTACATCATCAATACCAAGTCTAAAAAATTATGCAAGCTATGTGTTAAATTGGATTTCAGTTTTTTAGGATCTGGTTTGTTGCTTCATTCATTTGATTTTTGAAACTTGTTATTTCCATGTGCTACGAATTCAATTTGGTTTTTGGCTTTGAAAGCTTTGTCAAAACATTTTCTAATTGGATGCCAATTTCATTAATTTTCCTTTCGCAGTTTATGGAATTGAGTTTTGATCAATAATTGATTTTAGAGTGAATTTCAAGGATTGTCCTTTATCTTTATACCCATTTTCAGGCGCTATCCTTTATGTTCAAAATTGACGAGGTTTGTCCTTTATGTTTTCATATCATACACGCTTTGTCCTTTAGGCCTAACCCAATTAGTTTTTTCAGTTAAATTTGGTCATGTGCTTTGCACATGAGGACATTTTTGTCAATTCAAAGGTTGCAGAAGCTTTGAGCTGCAAATCTGCCGTTGAACTTACCTTTGAATTGACAAAAATGCCCTCATGTGTAAAGCATATGACCAAATTTAACTGAAAAAACTAACTGGGTTAGGCCTAAAGGACAAAACGTGTATGATATGAAAACATAAAGGACAAAACTCGTCAATTTTGAACATAAAGGACAACGCCTGAAAATGTGTATAAATATAAAGGACAATCCTTGAAATTCACTCTTGATTTTAAGGAGTTACAATGAAACTACGGCCTTTGAAAGTTCCTAATCGGATTTTAGTTTATTTGATCCCTTTTACGTATTTATTGATTATCAAAAGTAGATTTTAATTCATGACTTCTTAACTTGAAAAGTACACTAATGAATCTAGTTTTTGTTTACTGGATTTCGATGTTTTAATTCCCTTTTACTTTTACTAACGTATTATATAGAAAGAAAAGGGCCAAGGATTATAGATTTTGGAGTTACAAAACTCCTCTGACTACTTTCATTTCACTGAATTAATCATAAAAAGTGATTTAGGCAGCTCAACTAGGAACATGTATTAAGGGGGTGGTATACCTACGCAATTGTGTTTGTTTACCCTACATCAAGCCAAAAAAATGAATAGCATTTATGCCTTTCGAATTACAGTTAATATTAAAATTAAACACTGAATGAAAACTAAAACAAAGTTGAAGGGCCAAATATGCCAATCATACAAACTTAAAATTAGTTTATTGTCATTCAAGCTCAATAAAACAATTTCTTTAATTGGACTATGGGTGTGACTTAGCAATAAAACAATTATCTATATATTAACAAATGGGCAACTTGGCATAGCAATAAAACAATTATCTATATGTTAACAAATGAGCAACTTGGCATTATTATTTATAATATAATCCATGAAATATTATAAAAAGTACTAACCAAGTCGTCGTTATGTGGTGATAGCGACACATTACCTACTTCTTACAAAATAATTGTTAAAATATGTTGACAAAATATTAAGGGTCCGGAAGACGTGTTATTGTAGGAAGGTTAGTAGGTAAGTAATCTTAACCATCCATTGAATAATTAAGGGTTTTGTTAAATGGATGAATTGAACAAAAACTAGAGACGCGTGAGATTGTTTAAGGGTATTCTAGTCAATCAAAGACAATAGTTTCTCTATCATCCAATTCTCCCCCATTTTTAAAACGTTAATAACTTTTTGATACGATATTATTTTTTTATAAAAATTGCACCATAAAAACGAGTGTTTTTTTATCTTCAAAACGAGTATACTATTCTTATACTTTTGAATTTTTAATTAACCAATGTGCAACTTGGCATTATTAATTATAATATAATCCATGAAATATTATAAAAACTAGAGTAAATTGCCATTTTAGTCCCTGAGGTTTGTCCCAAATTGTCATTTTAGTCCAAATAGTTTTTTTTCTCCTCTGGGTCCTCGAGTTTTCCAAGTTTCTTGCCATTTTGATCACATTGCCCAACTCCGTTAAAAAACATCAGTTTTAACCAGGGGTATTCATGGCATTTCCGTAATAATTATAATACTAATAATTATATTTATAATATAAAACACAAAAAATATGATTAACACACCCACCCCCTTCTCTCTCGTTCTTCATCCCTAAACCACCGTCACTGACCTCCGCCCCATCACAACCGCCAGTGCCACCCACCTCTTCACCCATTTCCACAGCCGTCACCCACCTCCGGCACTCACCTTCACCAATCACCGTCACGCACCTCCACCCACCTTCACACACCTCCACCCGCCATCACAACCACCAGTGCCACCCACCTCTTTCACCCATTTCCACAACCGTCACCCACCTCCAGCACTCACCTCCACCAACCACCTTCACGCACCTCCACCCACCTCCACATCACAATGATCCTATTAATCCCACAATCATTCCCCAAATTCAACCCTGGAAACCCTAACCGCCTTCAATCCCACATCATCATCACTCAAATTCATCACTCCAATTGATTAAATCAAAGATGTGTGTAGATCTCGAATGTGAAGGTGCAGATCGGAGGTGTGTGTGTGTGTGTGTGTTTTTGATGGTTGAAGGTGCAGGTGGGTTATTAACCCAAAATGGGTGGATCTAGAATGGTGCAGGTGGTGATGGAGCTCGATGGTGGTGACTGGTATGGGGTGTGGGGGCAGTGGCGGTGATTGGTGTGGCGTGTGGCGGCAGTGGTTGTGCTCGCTAATGGTGGCTGGGGGTGGTGCTAATGATGGCTAGAGGTGGCAGCTAATGGTGGAAAGAGTATGTAGAGAGAGAAAAGTGAGAAAGAAAATGTATGTGTACTGTGTGTATATCTATAAAGTTAGATTTTTTTGTGTTTTATATTATAAATATTATTATTAGTATTGTAATTATTACAAAAATGCCAAGAATACCCCTGGTTAAAACTGAGGGTTTTTAACGGAGTTAGGCAATGTGATTAAAATGGCAAGAAAATAGAAAACTCAGGGACCCATAGGAGAAAGAAAAACTATTTGAACTAAAATGGCAATTTAGGACAAACCTCAAGGACGAAAATGACAATTTACTCTAAAAACTACTAACAAAGTCGTTGTTATGTGGTGACAGCTACACATACCTACACATTACCTACTCCTTACAAAATAATTGTTAAAATATGTTGATAAAATATTAAGAGTCACAATAGAATAGGAAGATGTATTAGTATATGTGGTGACACCTACACTTTTTACTCAAAACAAACTTGCTATTTGATACTCTCCCAAAGTATTAAAATCACAATAAACCAAATGCCGCAATAACAATACCTATACGCGTATGCAGAAATCTGCTGAAGATGATATAAGTTACCAATTTATATTAGTTTGGGCAATTTCACAACAAAATAGGATGCTCAGGTAATTTATAATTTCGTGTGTAAAAAATAGGAAGTTCAATAGCAGATTGTAAGAATATAAGAATAAGTCAGTTTTTATTAATTATTACTATAACTTCTCAGTTATATGCCTATCCACTATGCAGGGGCGAAGGATTTAAGGGGCGGGGAGGGGCGCCCGCCCCTCCGAACTTTTCGGTCAGTAGTGTTATATATGTACGTTTCGTATAGGATTTTGTAGGTATATACGTTTTCGACCCCCCGGTTTTATAAAAAAAATTTAGGTATATACGTTTTCGACCCTTCGGTTTTACTTTTTTTTATTTATTTATATAGCCCAAATAAAATATTTAATTAGTCCAAATATTATATAGCATAAATCATTATATTTGGTAGAATACTAGAATGTATATTATATAACCCAAATCAAATCATTATATAGCCAAACTTAAAAGCCCACCCTATTAAAAAAAACCCCAAATTCATTTACTTTGGGACATCGACCAGAAGAAGAACAGAAACCACAAGCCAGAACTGCAGAAAGGGGGGGGGGGGGAACGCAGGTTCCAGAACTGTTCGACTTTAGCTTCTTGTTCGAGAACAAAAGCCAAAACACTGCTCGTTGTTGTGGTCTTGTACTCTTGTTCGACTTCTTCAATCTTTATAAGGTTAAAGGTATGTGTTTTTTTATCTTTCGGTTTAATTTAGAGCTGCAATTTATGTGATTTAGGTTGAAATTAGGGGTGAAATTGGTCTCAAATTTTTGCCCTAAACTTGTTGAATTTTTCTGTAACTATGTCTAATTTTATTTGTTTAATCTTATTGTTATTTGATTTAGATAGAAATTAGAGTTTGAAATTTAGGGTGATTTGCTAACTTGTTTTGTTATTAGATTATGCTATGTGGAAGAATAAAATGATAACTTCTTTTTTAATGTTTGACCCGACCCGACCCGAATCGCCGACGTCCAACCCGAACATACACCTCGAAACTACGCGATAGAAAAAAAATTTTAGGTCCGTTACTTTCCGACCCCCCGAACGTTTTTTTCAAGCTTCGCCACTGCCACTATGCAAAATAATATTATAAAGAATTTGTTGAAATGTCTGTAAAAAGCATCTTCTTTGAAAAATAGTGACTTTTTTTTTTCTGAAGGCAAAACAATTAACAAATATTAGTGTCGGCAACTTAATATAAAGTGTACACCTTCATTTGATAATGATAATCAATTACTCCATTATTAAAAAGGAATATTCACATAATTGGTTATTTCTTATCTCCACTCATATCTTGTCTCCAATCAGACCACTCTCATTTTCTATCAATCATTCATAGCACATACAGATTACAGACCAACTACTACTCCCATTCCAATTTCCAGTTTACATTTTCACCGTTAACAATGGCTGAAACCGCTGTTACTGCCCTCTTCAAAGTCATTTTTCAGAAGCTAGCCGATGAAGCCTCCAACAAATACGATCTCTCTCAGCGAATCCAATCCGACCTGAAGAATCTGGGAAAGAAACTGTCCCAGATCCAGCCTCTGCTCAATGATGCTTCTCAAAAGGAGATAAAAGAAGAAGCTGTTAAACGGTGGCTAAATGATCTCCAACATCTGGCTTACGATATCGAAGACGTACTCGACGATGTGGCTACTGAAGCTATGCATCAAGAGCTGACCCAGGAACCAGAATCAGTCATCGGCAAGATAAGAAATTTCATCCTAACTTGTTGCACGAATTTCTCTTTAAGTCGTAGATTGCATAAGAAGTTAGAAGATATTACCACCGAGTTAGAACGTCTATATAAAGAAAAATCTGAGCTCGGTTTGATTGTGAAAGGTGCAAACCCAATATATGGTAGTAGACGAGACGAAACTTCTTTGCTAGAATCTGATGTTGTTGGGCGAGAAGGTGAGAGAGAGAAGTTGATCAACAAGTTGTTGCAGGATGAGCCATCTAAACAAAACTTTATCATCGTACCCATCGTTGGTATGGGTGGGGTAGGGAAAACCACTCTTGCTAGAATATTGTACAACGATACGCGAGTGAAGGATCACTTTGAACTCATGGCATGGGTTTGTGTATCCGATGAGTTTGATATATTTAAAATAAGTCAAACCATCTATCAATCTGTGGCTACAGAAAACAAACCATTTGAAGATATAAATCAGCTTCAAATTGCTCTTAAAGGGAAACTTGACGGCAAACGATTTCTAGTAGTACTCGATGATGTGTGGAGTGAAAAGTATGAAGAGTGGGAAAACCTAGTGCGTCCATTTCATTCTGGGGCTACTGGAAGTCGGGTGATCATGACAACTCGCAAGCAGCAACTGCTCAAAAAGATAGGTTTTAATCATCTAGACCATCTCGAGCGTTTGTCGCATGAAGATGCTTTGTCTTTATTAGCTCTACATGCATTGGATGTGGATAACTTTGACTTACACGTAACACTAAAACCACAAGCTGAAGGTATAGTAAAAAAATGTGGTGGTTTGCCTTTAGCTTTAAAGGCAATTGGAAGGTTAATGAGAGCAAAAACCGAAGAAGAAGAATGGAATGATGTGTTGAACAGTGAGATATGGAATTTAGAAAGTGCTGATGAAATTGTCCCAGCCCTTCGGCTAAGTTACCATGATCTTTCTGCCGATTTGAAGCGATTGTTTGCTTATTGCTCTTTGTTCCCTAAGGACTTTTTGTTTGAAAAAGAAGAGTTGGTTTTATTATGGGCGGCTGAAGGGTATCTGAATGAGTCAGTTGCAAACAAATCAGCAGAATGCTTTGGCCATGAATGTTTTGAGAAATTGCTATCGAGGTCCTTTTTCCAACGTGCACCTAGTGGTGAACCCTTTTTTGTGATGCATGATCTCATGAACGACTTGGCCACATTTGTTGCTGGAGAATATTTTTTAAGGTTTGATAATCAGATGGAGATGATGGAGGAAGCTTTAGCCAAGTACTGACATATGTCATTTATTCGTGAGAAGTATGTAGCTTTCCAGAAGTTTGGGGCATTTGTAAAGGCCAGAAGTTTGAGAACATTGTTAGCGGTATATGTTGGGGTAGATCAAGGACGGAGGTATTTTTACTTATCCAGCAAGATTTTGGTTGACTTGCTTCCTCAGCTACCAATGTTAAGGGTTCTTTCTTTGAGGCGTTTTAAAATATGTGAGGTACCAAATTCCATTGGTACTTTGAAGCACCTGAGGTATCTTAATCTATCTCATACAAATATAAAAGAGTTGCCTGAGAATGTTGGCAATCTTTATAATTTACAGACATTGATAGTTTCTGCATGTGGAAGTCTGACCAATTTACCTAAAAGCTTCTGTAAACTCAAAAGGCTGAGGCATTTTGACATCAGAAATACTCCACTTTTGAAGAAGTTGCCTTTGGGAATTGGTGAGTTGAAAAGCCTGCAGACTCTCACTAGGATCATCATCGGAGGAAACAATGGCTTTGCAATAACCGAGCTTAAGGGGTTGAAGGATCTCAATGGGGAAATTTCCATTGAGGGGTTGAACAAAGTGCAGAGCTCAATGCATGCACGAGAGGCGAACTTATCTTTCAAAGGGATTAACAAGTTAGAGTTGAAATGGGATGATGGGTCTGCAAGTGAAACACTTGAGAAGGAAGTTCTCAATGAGCTAAAGCCCCGCAGTGATAAGTTGAAAATGCTTGAGGTTGAGTGTTACGAGGGAATGGAGTTTCCAAAATGGGTTGGGGATCCGTCTTTTAATAGATTGGTTCATGTGTCGCTACGCGCTTGTACAAAATGTACATCTCTACCGCCACTTGGGCGACTACCTTCACTTGAAATTCTAAGGTTTGAAGATATGTCAAGTTGGGAGGTATGGTCAACCAATAGCGAGGCAATGTTTCCATGCCTTAGAGAGCTTCAAATAAAAAATTGTCCCAATTTGATTGATGTGTCACTTGAAGCATTACCTTCACTAAGAGTTTTAAGAATATATAAACGTTGTGAAAGTGTGCTGAGAAGTCTGGTTCGAGCAGCTTCATCAACCACAAAGATAGAAATCGGATCTATTTTAGGGCTTACGGATGAGGTGTGGAGAGGTGTTATAGAGAATTTAGGGGCAGTAGAAGAACTAAGCATACACGATTGTGATGAAATAAGATACCTGTGGGAATCAGATGCAGAGGCAAGTAAAGTTCTTACAAATTTAAAGGAATTGAAGGTATGGGATTGTAAAATTTTGGTGAGTTTAGGAGAGAAAGAGGAGGATGAGGATAACATTCGGAGCAACCTCCTATCATCTCTTAGGATTTTGAATGTACTAGATTGTGAAAGTATGGAGCGTTTGTGTTGTCCAAATAGCATTGAGAGTTTATTTATCAGTGGGTGTAGTTCAGTTAGACATGTCTCCTTCCCAAGAGCAACAACAACAGGTGGAGGAGGGCAGAATCTCAAGTCACTTGATATATCTGATTGTGAAAATCTAAAATCAATAAATCAATTGAGTAACTCCACTCACCTCACCTATTTGAGAATAAGTTATTGTCAAAACATGGAGTTATTTCCTGATCTTCATCAGCTATCAAATCTCACCAGGTTGGAAATAGAAGGTTGTGAAAGCATAGAGTCATTTCCTAACCTCCATCTGCCAAATCTCACAGAACTGCTCATATTTGATTGCAAAAACATGAAGGCATTTGGTGACCTGCAGCTACCAAATCTAATCTGTTGGTGGTTAAGAGATTGTGAAAATCTGGAGTCATTTCCTGACCTTCAGCTATCCAATCTCACCATGTTAAAACATATGTCTATCACCCATTGTCCAATGATTGATGCTTTCTTTCCTCGTGGGCTTTGGCCTCCTAGATTGGTTACGCTTACAACAGGGGGGTTGAAAAAGCCCATCTCAGAATGGGGCAATCAGAATTTCCCAGCTTCCCTTACTCGCCTAACGTTAGATGGTGAACCTGATGTGAGGAATTTTAGTCAATTGTCCCACCTTTTCCCTTCTTCTCTTACATCTCTGAACATATTCAAATTTGATAATCTGGAATCACTTTCATCGGGACTCCAACACCTCACATCTCTTCAACATCTTTTAATTTGGGAATGCCCAAAGGTGAACGATCTACCAGAGACGCTGTTACCTTCACTTTTGAGTTTGAGAATATGGAGTTGCCCAAAATTGAAAGAAAGGTGTGAAGGAAGAGGCTTCCACTACTGGCCCCGAATCTCTCATATCCCCTGCATTGAAATAGACTAATAAAGGTACATGTTAATTAAATAGCAATTGTATCTTACATAGAAATTATTGCTAGTCGTTGTTTCAAACAAATAAACCCTTACATTCTTCCTGTATCTTCTGTAGTCATCGAAAAAAGATTCCCTGCCGTGAATACCCAATCACCGGAGGAAAAAACGACATCATATAACCATCTTCACATCCTATTGGATTTCTACAATCATCACAGCCGCTGGCTTCGTCGACCGCAGTTATTTTTCCGGCGACCCATCATATAACCACCACTGCTCACACCCTCAGGTTAACAATTAACATCGTTAACCTTCTAATTATTAATTTTCAGAAGTTTTGGGCTCCTGGTTTCTTTCTAGTTTGGGTCTGGCCCAGTACTATTTTAATGTTGGAAGCCCAACTGGTTTACATTTAAGGAAGGTTATTAAGCCCAACTTAAACTATTTCATAGTGTTCATCTGTTTCTTTTTTTTTTTTTTTTGGCCAGGTTTGGTTAAAACCATTTTGAGTAAAAACTGGTTCGGTCGGTCGTAAACCGCATATGAAGAAAAATATTTGTTCCTATACATATAAGTTTGGGTCTCATTGAAATCGTTTAACTTTATATTATATCGTTTTATCAAACAGGTTCAAGTCCAAATCGGTTTTAGTAACGGGAGTAGGAACTGATATACAAATTGGCAGTTTGGGTCGGGTTGGAATCGGAGTGGGTCAAACCGGTTTCAGGTGTGGTACGGGGTCAGGTTAGAAACTGCTTTGAAAATCCAAACCGGTTTTTATGCACGTCTCTAATCTGTAGTAAACATACCATATTTGATTTTAATTAAGTAAATTACAGTTGTCAATTTCTAAGATTTTACTTAATAGAGTTTTGATTAGCCTGGATGAGATGTATATAATTCTTATTTTACAAATATTACTTTGTTCAACAAAAATAAAAAAATTGCCCTAATATAAATAGGCAACTTGGGATTTTATCTGAATAATTTTTTTTTGTATTACTAATATAAAGGGCAACGATTTGGTAGCCCATGAGTAGTTATCTGAATAATTGTAACGTATACTCTTTTACATTAAAACCTTGTATATGGCATATAGATATATTCGTATTAGACTTGTATGTTTTTGTCTATTGTTGTATTCGTTCACGTACTCTAGGCGTTAGGCTTAATCACATTTCTTTCTCTGTCACAGGTAATCAATTTTTGATAAACTGGAATCACTTTCAACGGGACTCCAACACCTCACATCTCTTCAACATCTGTACATTAGCATATGCCCAAAGGTGAACGATCTACCAAAGACGCTGTTACCTTCACTTTTGAGTTTGAGCATACAACATAATTGCCCAAAATTGAAAGAAAGGTGTGAAGGAAGAGGCTCCCACTACTGGCCCTGAATCTCTCATATCCCCTGCATCCACATATAAGAGACTAATTGAAAGAAAGGTACATGTTTATTAAATATCGGTTCTACCCATTGGACTAATAATTTTTATTATTCATTTGGACTCATTCGTTTTAAATCATCTTATTTTATTAAATAATCGATTCAAGCATTTTCCTAATTATCTTAAATTAGATGTTTCAATTTAGTGGGACAATAGAATATCTTATATAATACAACTATGTTTTGCAGGACCCTATAAGCATGACATTGTAAAGGATGAACATTCACAGTTGACCGAGACAAATGAGAGAACAGAGAAAAGTCTCAACCTATGAATGAGAGATTTTGGCAGTGTAATCTTCAGGAAAATGGTATATGATGACTGAACCAGCAAATAACAATCAAAGTGTCGACAGCATAAGTGTAAGTTCCTTTCAGTCTACAACATTTGACCATCACAGTATCAAATAATAACCTGGTTTTGATTATTGGTATTCATGATATAACACAGGATTTATTCATGATAGTACGTTGGATTCGTTATTCAAAGATGCTTTTGGAGTTGATTTTGACAGCATATGTGGTTCAAGTGAAGAAGGTCAATCTAAATATCAAAGAATTATATTACACACACATATTATATATACACATGACACACACACAAATAAGTATAAATAACACATTTTACGTATACTTTATAAGTATATAAATAACAAATTCTTCATTGTTTTGAGAATAGTATTAAATTAAAAATGGGATAAAAATGCAACACGTTCCACATCATCTTTAGTGGCAAAAGTTGTTTTCTTTTAACATTCTTGTTAGATTTAAATTTTAAAAGCAATGGGTTTGGCCACTAATGTCAAAGAGTGTTGTTTGACCCTTGAATTTTTAAATTTGCAGTTCAAGAAAAAAGAAAATCTATCAAGCTTCTTGAGTTTTTTAACATTCTTATTACATTACTGAGATTCATGATAAGGTTGCAACAGAAATCGAAAAAACAACAAAAATGAGAAACCATGTCACAAATGTTGTAGAATTTGCAAACGGTGTAAGTGAAGAAAGCCTAGAAAAGATGCAGAATCTTCATGCAGATTTCAACGGAACTATCATGCAGTTCCAGTGGTATGCCGATTTTTTTTACTAAACCAACTAAAGGGTTTTAATTTTTTTTATTACACTTTTGGTAACCTTACATCTTATAATACAAATGTGGCAAGCTTTCATATGCTGTTATTTACTAGGATTAAATTTTTAGGTGGAAACAATACCATCAGACGCCAGATTTATATGCTTTGCGGGGTGATGATGTATCTATTGGTTATCAGCCATATGCAATAGGCAGGGTCAAGTTTGATGCGTTCGAACCAGAAAGATGGTTTCATCACATTGTTGCTTTCATCCAGAAAGCTTCTTTAAGTTTACAGCTTTGCAGGTACGTAAAAATACAACCCATATCGATCATTCCTTATTCGTTCAGATCATGTAACTGAACCATTGATTTGTAAAATTTTATGTGGTCTGGTGTCAACCTTCAAGTTATGTCATATGACCAAAGCAAAAATTTTGACATGATTTACTATTTTGATGAAGAAACACAAGAGGGACAAAGAATTTGTTTGGCCCAAGATTTGCGTATGTGCAGATGAACATCTTTGGTTCTATTTAGTTAAGTTGTTTCATTTTCAAGGTGAATGAAAACCAAAGTGCAAAGTACAGAATGATGCTTAATCTTCACATTGATGGTGATACATAGTTGATCCATGATCTAGCGTACTTGTAGTTGGTGCAACTAGACACACGGAAGCTAAAAAGGGTATAACTTTCATTACATTTGAATTTATGGACATATACGTCTCAAGGAGCCACACGCCTGGACAAATGCTATAGGAGGGTTTTCCGACTCTCAGCACCCAATTTCGTCATCTAGAGCTCCAATTTTGAAGTCAAGGTTTTCCCCAATTTTAACAGTTTTAATTATTTCCGTCTGTAAAAAACGGCTGGATTTTTTAATTAGATATTTATTCGTTGTTTTTTAGGCTGTTAATTTCAAGGAACCCTTGGAGCGGTTACAAGTTGCGTCTGATGACACTTGGCATTCATGGGCTAAGTTACGTAGCTCTGATTGAAACTTATAACTGATGAAGAATTAATGGAGATTATCTCTGATGGCAAGTTACCACTAATGAGGATTATGGAACTTGCCTATGATTCAAGTTACCATCTGATGGAGATTAAAGGAATATACCACTGAAGCAAGATTTACATGATGTATTGAAACATTCGATTTTGATGAATACCTCCTCTACTCTCGCTTAATGCTTTGTTCAGTTGAAAACGAAAACAATGAAACAGTGCTACTTGACATATTGATTAACTAATATTTCATTACAAACTAACTAATAATCAATCTAGGGTATTAGCTAAGTCTTACTTTGAATGCAATCCACACAAAGTCAAATCTCCCAATAACATTGTGTCCTAAAAAGATGTAATTCTCTTGGTAGTAACTAGAAAGGTATCCATTCATGCTGCAATATCTTATAAAGAATCGATATATAAGGTAGACATGACATGTAAAGTTTACACAAATATTGTCCTAGGTTGTTAACAGATTTATGTAACAACTAGCGGCTGCAATCGATATATAAGATGTTTGATAACCTATTGCAACTTCAGTTGACATAGATAAGTTTAAATGCAGGTTCAAAAAAACAAAATGGATCCAATATCCAGAAAAAGGAAGACTAGTAATAAGGTAACAGGAAAAAGAAATCCTAAAAGTAAAACACAAAGTTATCAAGAGATCACAAAAACCAAACTCGTATCATGAAATGATACAAAAGTCCAACCAAATAAAATTTGCTCTATTAGTGTCATGAATACTACAATAACACTACCATAAATTACATTCGCGCGAGTTAACAAGAACACAAAATTCTCAAATGAAGACCCCGATGGACCACAAAAACTTGTTCATGGTGTGAGATCGCTCTTTCCTTCTTCCTTGATACAACATCATATACCAACAGTTGAAAACAAGATAACTTGTTTTCAAAACATGCAAGATTCATAAAAGAATCATGCTGAGTATTTCTTCACCCGCTTTTTTTTTTTTTTTTTGCTGTAGCGTATAGGCTCACAGGTTGATCAGTTCGGTCTTTCTCCGAAAAGGGTACTTTTGTATTTAACCCATAAACAGAACTAGAAGATGCCCAAACAATTGCATGCTGTGGATTTGCATTTTTACAAACTTCAAGAATATTAACAAATCCAGCAATATTACTATGAATATAAGATTTCGGATTCTGCATTGCATATCTAACACCAGCTTGAGCTGCTAAATGCATAACATGAGTAAAATGTACTACCTCAAAAAGTTTGTTCAGCAAAACGGTGTCGTTTATGTCCCCTTCCACAATGAAAATCCCATTTTTTTCCAACAAATGTTGACGCCCTTTTGTGGGTAGGATCATAATAATTGTTCCAATTATCTAACCCTAAAACGTAGTCAACGTGGCGTTTCAAGGCGGCGCTGACATGGATTCCAACGAAACCGGCTGCTCTGATGTCCAAAACAGAGTACCTTTTTTTCGATGAATTGGCCGGTTTTTTCCCATCTGGGTCCCCATACACACACAGCTCCCAGTTTAACCTAATCCAACAGAGAGTGAGTGGCCATGTAAAAGATAGTGATATTAGAAATGTAACCTAGGACACAAAAATTATTAAGGCGTTGTATATTAATAAAAATAAATAGTAAAAAGTAATCTAATTCAATAAAATGAAAATATGGATATAGAAGAACCTGTGAGGTTTGTATGAATAACAGCTAACAACTAACTGATCATTACCAGCCTAAAAGATCCAAATGTATCCCAAAGATATAGTCAAATTAGCAGATTAAGTGAACATTTTCAATAGCAATATGCATGGTACATATGATGCAACAAACAAATATACACAGCCATCAAACTACAGTTCTACATTTATGAACAAATAACATAATTAGTTGATAAAAGCACATAAACTTTCCTGAAAAAGGAACAGGTCAACAGGTCACTCGTTCAAGGGTATGTGAAATTTATACATATATAAACATGAGTCTAGGTATATATCAACATCCAGATAACCTGTTATTTACAAACTTTTTTTCTTTGAATCAATTAAATCAAAACCTCGACTTTTAGGTTCAAGAACCCTAATTTGGTACTCAACCCCAACTTAGACATGAAAAATGATCTACTGGATGCTACAACATGAATGTCGATCTAGTATACAAAAGAAGCTCAGCAATACACATGATCAATTTTGTGTTTTTATTAAAAAATTTACGCTACATACACACAAAGTCATTAAGAAAAAAAAAAACACGAAGCCAGTTGACCCAAAGCAGTAAAACAAGTTGAAAAAAGTCAAGTCAATTTAAGAGTTTTTATGCTCCCTCAGTTCAGCTAGAATGTACTGTCTATCAAAATGATGCATAAATTATAAAGTATAAACTAAAAGAAATAATAACTTATAAAGTTTAGACATAGTGAAATGGCAAGCATGCATGTTCTTCTCCAAACCCCACAACTAAATTTATATAAATAAAAAAAACATTTCATCTTTAGAGAACTGAAAACTTTTCTGAATTACACTTGCTAAACAAACAAAAAGTGGCTATACACCAGTGGAGGCCAGAAACGGGTTTGTTAATACGGGTCAAAGGGATAATGTTGACCATGAAATATTCAAATTTATTCAGATATACATGTAAGCCTATTTGTTATAGAGTAATTGCTAATTTCTTTGTGGGTTCTCAAATAAGAAGCCAGCTTAACTAACTTTTTTAGTGTTTGGTTAAAAAAAGTGACTTTGTTTCTTACTTTCAATTCCAGATTATCTAAGGTCTAACTAAAAAAATAGTTATAAAATTATACCCTTTCTTCTAAAGTTCTAATGTGGTAGTGTCAATCACATGAAAGTGTACTCTTAAAAGAAGGTAAACATATCTACAGATGCAATGTAATTATTGTTATAACCCCTTACTCTAACACCAATACCATCCATAAAATGTTAAATGTTTATTTTGCTCATTTTACCTATTAATTTCATAGATAAACAGAGCTTGCCTAACATTTAAGTCTCTGAATTTTACAACTTCTATCATAAGCTTGTTCAAGTTTTTTTTCAATACTTTCATGTTGAGGTGTGAATGCTTATTATACTGTAACCTTACCACAAGAAAAATAAGCTTCATAGTTCACCATCAAAAATCAACATGGAATACAATAACCATCTATAAAACCATATGTGACAACTCAACAATTGTGACTCGGTTATAGCTAGAGGTGGCAAATTCGACCCAACTACTTATGAATGAATGATTAGTGGTGTAGTTAAACACTGAAAACGAAGTCGTTTCAGAAATTGAAACAAAAAGGGGCATCTTTCATTGAGGCATTAAATCAAACACCTGGTGTGCATGTAAACTCAACAGCTAAAATCTCTCCCGAAACAAGCAAAAACTAAACTAACAAAAGGGGCAACGACTGAAATGAAAACAACAGAGATTTAAATTACTTATTGGGACCGTGATTATGTGGAAAAGTGGTGGTTCGAACGCACGCACACCTAATGTGAATAACAATTGCAACAGATAAGAGGGATCAATCAACTGAATCTCTCCTCCAGCCGTGTTATTCTCATACATACTAAACTTACCTCTGGAACAGGAAGGGAAAACTGAAAAGACGGTGTTTAAGAAGCTGGCTGTGGTTCTCAAATATTAGGCGGCAAAATTGATAATGTTTAGCCGAGCTAGGGCAAGCTCGAGCACGGCTCGATTATAAATCGAGCTGGCTCTGTTTGGATCGAATTTGAAATCGAGCTGAAAATCTAAGCTCGGGCTCGACTTGGTTTTTAAACCGAGTTGGCTCGAATCGGCTTGGTTTGCTCAATTTAAAAAGAAAAATTAAAATATAGCTCTCAAAATTTAGTTGTCTAAATTATTAGGGATTTTTACATATTTCCCCCTCCTAAGAAGCTTTATTACAAATTTCCTCAACTCCTAAATTTAATTACATATTTCCCCTTTTTAAAGAAGCTTTATTACATATTTTCCGTAAGAAGCCTTATTACATATTTCCCCAATCTCTAAATTTAATTACACATTTCACCTTCTTAAACCTCATATATTACATATTTATCCATTTTATTAAAAAGACTCTTATAGAATTACTATTTTACCCTTAGTGAGTTTATTAAATGATTAATTCAAGCCCATTCTAGTTTGGTTGATCGTTATACTTAGATTTTGGGTAAAAAAAAAACAATTGTCAATGTATATTATATACACTACAAAAGCAAGTGTCGGCAGCCGGCTCCCATTGGCCAAAATGGGCGGCTGAAATTTAAATTTTTTTTTTCTTCTGTTTTAGCAGCAGTCCAGTTACAGTTCCAGCCCAATGAGCAGCCCAGTCTGCAGTCCATAAGCCCAAGATCTCCAGCCCAACGAGCAGTTCAGAACATGTAAAAAATTAAAAAAAACATATTAGTAATATAAAACTGAAAAGAATGATATATATTTTTTATATTTTCAACATTATCAATTCAAATACATGTTAAGCATAAGGTACAAGCTTAGATGCTTACCCCCTAGCTCAAACTAAAATTACGTTTTTGTCTCCATCTAAAAATTACGATTTTGCCCTCAGGTCAAAATTACGATTTCGTCTGCCATTCTCCCATTGGACCAACCAATTTATTATTTTATATCCATTTTAAAATGACGGTTTTGACCCCCAGCTCAAAATAATATTACGCTTTTGTCCCAAATAAATATATGTTTTTCCCCCAGCTAAAAATTACGAATTTGCCTTCTGTTAAAAAATGTTATTTTTCTCCGTTAAAAAAATTACGATTTCGCCCTCAGTTGAAAATGACGTTTTTCCCCCCTTCAAAATAAAATTATGCTTTTGCCCCAAACTAAAAATTACGATTTTGCCCTCGGTTCAAAATAAAATTGTGCTTTTGACTCCAGCAAGGTGCAAAATTACGACTTTGTCCCTATTAAAATTTCAAAATTTCACCCCCTTAAAATTTACAGTACTGCCATCACTTTAGGTTTTGGCAATTTACGATTTTATCCCAGTCAAAAAATACAACTTTCCCTCAGTTAAAAATTACAATGTTGCCATTGTTTTTTTTTTTTTTTTTAAGATAAAAGTTTGTTTTTTTATTTGTTGACTCGATTTAGTTGTTTTTCGTGTCAATGAGCTGATGCCTAACACTCGCTCATTATTCGTCCACCGCCCCGCAACGCGGGCGGGGCATCTAACTAGTTTAAAATAAGGAAGGGCAGATAACAAATAATATATTATTTACTGAAAAGAATTTGACAAAAGAAAAAATCAAGCATATGATCTTTCATTTATAGAGAAAAAAAGAATCAGACTACTTATAACGTAAAACACATACCTCGGGAATAAATATGACACAAGGATTTTTTATTATTGAGATCAAACTCGGTGTTGTATGCATTTTTAAGGAAAATCAAATGTTTGAAATTTTTTGTTAAATTCTTTTCTATAAATAATATATTATTTGTTATTTGTCTTTCTATTAAATATATAGTTACAATTGTTTTTTTTACCAAAATTCTAATTCTAACTGTAAATAAAAACCAAACTAGAACAAGCTTGAAGTATTCAAAATTATACACGAGTTTCATTTTGTTCGTACTATTTATTATTCGCGTGTTTTGATTATCATAGGTTCATAGATTTTGCAAATGAAATACAAAATCAAAACTACAAAATGCTAAAAAAAATGAAAATAGTTAGGTTGGGGAAATATGTAATTAAATTTAGGGGTTGGGGAAATATGTAATAAAGCTTCTTAAGAGGGGGGGGGGAGGGGGGAGAATATGTAAAAATCCCAAATTATTTTTTTTTATTTTTTTATTTTTTTTTGAACGGCAAATTTGGATCACTGACAGACCACTGGAGTATCACTGTGCCACCAGCGGGACCACCCGATCATATCCATCTCCACTAGGCATAATGCCTACACACCAATTCAGGAGGAAACCCAACAAATATGGGAAAACAAATATGAAAAAAACCCCCTTGTGGGAATCGAACCCAAGACCTATTGTTCCCAAAGTCTTATCCCACCCCCAAGATACCATTAGGCTATAAAGCCATGGGCAAAAATCCCAAATTATTATTCAGTAGTTCAAAATAACATATTCCAAATAAGTTCAATCTAATACATTACAAGCCAAAATCAAGTTCAAGAACACAAAATAAGTTTTACATTTCAGCAAGAGTTAAATGCCCGGATAGTCCCTGTGGTTTGCCTTTTTTTCACCTTTAGTCCCTAACTTTCTAAAATTACAGCTATAGTCCACAACTTTTTAATTTTTGTTCTCGGATAGTCCCTGTGCCTAACATCAGTTAGTTTTCTTAGTTAAGAGGGTGTGAAATGACAAAAATACCATTTCGTTAAAAAGGGCAAATCACAGGGACTATCCGTGCATTTAATAAATAAATAAAAAATCTAAGAGAAAAATGCCCGGATAGTCCCTGTGGTTTCGCATTTTTTCACCTATAATCCCCAACTTTATAACCACAGGGACAACTCGAGTTTCCAAGATTCTATCTTCGCATTAATTGCACGTTAATTGTTTAAGTTGTTTGTTTACACGACTTGTTTGTTTTGTAACCATACACGTTTGTAATATGTTAAATCGTATTATGATTATTATGTTATATGTTTAGTGATTTAAACTGGTAACTTGTTAACCTGCGGAGAAGTTGAAATTTTAAAATGTTGCACCCTGAACAACCTCGACGAAACATGAGTTTCGCCGCTAACCATCTCGACGAAACCAAGGGTGTGTTTCGTCACACACACCTCGACGAAACAGGTGTTTCGCCGGCCCAAGTTTCCCCGAAGCCCAGTAAGGGCCCAACGTGTTACAACTACATATTTAACGAGGTAGGGTTACGTAAAAGTCTGAGTGATCAGTTTTAAACCCTAGAGTTCCCCTCTGTACGACGGCAACCATCATCTCTCACCATCCTTCCTCTCGAATTCTTGTTGGATCACCTAGTAACCGGTTAGTGCATAAATAAAATTGTCTGATTCAACCTTACATCATTCTAGGTTGCATACTACTTTGATAGGATCCGTTAATTGTCACTGAACAATGATTGATAAATATGATTTCATGGCTTGTGTTGATGATTGATGATCTAGAAGGGTATAAATGAGTAGATGGTTATGACGGTTTCGTAGGTCGAGATTTGATTGCTTGTTGATGAATTGGTTGATAGTTATGGTGTGATGTTTTGTCATAATACCTATGAAACTAGATCTGATAATTATGATTTTATTCGCTTATGTCCACTGCTTATATTCTGATGGTATCATTTGTTAATTATGTGTTATAGTGTTGGTACGTATCAATGATCTGGCAAGATATGATCTGCGGTTAGGACTGTTGATGACGATTAACTGTTATATTGCAATTAGGGTTTCTGTGTGCGAGTAACTGTTAATTTGACGTAACAGTTGCTTGTCGACGAAACACATGTCGACGAATCTGGAGAGTTTCGTCGATGGGGTTTACGACGAAACACGGGAGTTTCGCCGAAGGGATGCACGACGAAACGTAGGGGTTTCGTCGCTAAGGAAACACGACGAAACAAGGGGTCTCGTCAAGTGGGTAAACTGCACAGTAACTCAACAAGTTTGTCAAGGGTTAGCTATGTTTGATGTGTGTTGTCGAATATGAAGCATGGTTGCTTAAGCTTGTATAACTGCTTAATGCTATGTGATAATTGTTGCTCGAATACATGTTATGATCGTGACTGTTACTTGAATTACATGATTATCAACTGATTGTGTGTACATGCATACTATAGGCTTTGATTGAATTATTTGTGAGCAAGTAATAATCTTACCGAGCAAACCGAGGTGAGTTCACACTTCTAAGGCATGGGATTCCTGGTGGGTTGGGAATGGGATTGAATGACTACTTGTACTTACATCACTACTAGACTACGTACCACTGTCCTCGGATGGGGAAGGACGCTTGTGCTAAAACCTACGTACCACTGTCCTCGGATGGGGAAGGACGCTTGTGCTAAAACCTACGTACCACTGTCCTCGGATGGGGAAGGACACCAGCGCTAAACCTACGTAAAATCTACGTACCACTGTCCTCGGATTGGGAAGGGCACTTACGTAAAACCTACGTAATCTCATACTTACCACTGTCCTCGGATTGGGAAGGACACCTATAGATACAACTAGTCTAGTAGCATACAACATGGGAAGCCCCCCACTAAATGCCGTAAAGGTTTGGGAAACAAGGATACTGGGTAACGCATAGTTATGAAACGAACTTACGATTTCTGAAACGAACTCAATAACTGAACAATCAACTGTGAACTCGCTCAACTTTGTTGTTGACTCGCTGTTACATGCCTTGCAGGTCGATAGGTACACATGGAGCTTGCACAGGGAGGCGCGGTCGTTGTGGGACATGGACAGTGTACCATGTTAAAAACATTATATCATTTCGAACTGAATACTTATGTTGGGTTTTCACAAATATGCTTCCGCTAAACACTTAACTATGTTTTGTTTTGAACACCTTTCGTATTGTTGGGATGAATTTTTATTTATTACTTATAATGTTCAATATGATTGGTGGCTTGATCCTGGTCAGTCACGCCTCCAAGCGGTGATACTCCGCATGTGGATTTTGGGGGTGTGACAGATTGGTATCAGAGCCATTGGTTATAGTGAACTTGGTTTTAAAAAGGGGAAAACTTTTTGGATAAAACCAGACTATAACCTGAACAGTGCTCAACGATCCACAACGACGCTTCGCTCCACGTGCAAGACTCGACACTATAGGTGATACGATTCATGTTTATATTACCTACTTGTTAGTTACATAGTACATTGCTCATAGTATGCTTAGATAAATGTAACAACTATTGCTTGAAACACATGCGTGCTTACTCTCTTCTGTCATCGCACTTTTGCGAACCTCTCTCACTCATGTTTCCTTTGGTATGAAGACCATGAGTGGACGTGTCAACATGACTCAAGCCCAGCTGACGGCTTTGATCAACGAACAAGTTGCTGCGGCACTTGCAGCCGCTCAAGCAGGAGGTATACCCTGCAGTCGCAACTCACTCTAGGATCTTTAGATCCTACCCTCATAAACCAACTCTTGTGTTTAACTTTGTCCTGTTCTTATATACGCAACAGGTCAGCATGCCTGAATGAGAGTGATCGGAGGGTATTAATTGGGGGAAGGATGAAATTGACCTAAATCGGAGAGTTAAGGAGTATAATAGAAAAGAAGTTGACCTGATTGATGTTATGAACACCAATGCACCAGCAGAGAATGAAAATGCACCACGTATGAACCAGGGGCAATTACGGAAAAGTACAAGAGTGAGAATGCAGCCAAAGTTCCATGACCATCTCATGGGTGCCACCTCAGCAGTGATCTAATAGAATTAGTTACCCATGCTTATTTAAGTGTAATTATTACTTGATCATGAGGCACGAAAGTTGTGAGCCAAGTGATCTTAATTCCCATCCCCTTCTTACAGTTCTGTTTCTCATCCCAATTCTCCCAATAATCATTGATCTCAACCACACACATTCTCGACAAGCATCATATAGTGCTATCAATTCGGCATGATTTGATGATGTTTTTGTAAGTGTTTGCTTAGTCGACTTCCAAGAAATTGTTGTGCCACCGTATGTGAATACATAACCTGTCTGAGATTTTGCTTTGTGAGGATCTGATAGATATCCAGCATCAGCATACCCAACAAGCTGGGACTTTTGATCTTTCTGATAGAAAAGACCTAAGTCTTGTGTCCCGCAAATATACCGGAATATATGTTTTACACCATTCCAGTGTCTACGTGTTGGATTCGAACATTATCTCGCTAGTACATGAACTGCAAATGCAATGTCAGGTCTTGTGTTATTTGCGAGGTACATAAGGGCACCGATCGCGCTTAAGTACGGTAATTCCAGACCAAGTACTTCTTCACCTTCTTCTCGAGGGCGATAAGGATCCTTGTGTGGATCTAGCGGTCGGACAACCATAGGTACGCTAAACGGATGTGCTTTATCCATATTGAAACGTACTAACATCTTCTGGATGTAGTTTGATTGATGGACAAATGTGCCATTGCATATATACTCAAATTGTAGTCCGATGCATAATTTTGTCATACCAAGATCTTTCATTTCAAATTCCTTCTTTAACAACTGAGCAACTTTCTCTATCTCTTCAGGAGATCCGATGATGTTGATATCATCAACATAGACTGCTATTATAGTGAAATTTGAGAGTGTTTTTTTTATAAAAACACATGGACTGATTACATCAGACTTGTATCCTTCTTTTTTGAGATATTCACTAAGTCGATTGTACCACATACGACCAGATTGTTTGAGACCATATAAAGATCTCTGGAGCTTTATAGAACACATATCTCGAGATGTTGATTTTAATGCTTCATACAATTTTAATTCTTTAGGGATTTTCATGTAGATGTCATTTTCAAGTGTCTCGTATAAGTATGCGGTGACGACATCCAATAGTCTCATATGAAGTGCTTCAGAGATTGTGAGGCTGATTAGGAACCTAAGGGTTATCGCATCCACTACAGGGGAATACGTTTCCTCATAACCAACTCCTGGGATTTGGGAAAACCCTTGTGCTACAAGTCGAGCCTTATATCGTACAATCTCATTCTTTTCATTTCTCTTTATTGCAAACACCCATTTATATAACCTATTGGTTTGACGTCTATGGGCGTTCGGACTACAGGTCCGAAAACATGTCGCTTTTCGAGCGAATTCAATTCGACGTTTATGGCTTCTTGCCATCTTGGCCAATCATTTCTGTGCATGCACTCTTCTAAAATTTTAGGTACGTAATCATTTTCATTGATTACATCCGTTGCTATAGCATATGTGAATATATCATCAACACGTGTTTTATACCGGTTCCACATTGTACTATCTTGTACATAATTAATAGAGATCTCATTTTCGTTCGGTACCGGTGTTTCTTCTAAAACTTCATTTTCCTCTAGATTCATAGTTGTCTCTTCTGAGACATTTACCTCTACCGGGGTTTCACTTATAATCTTTTGTGAGTTTTCACCAACTGCGTTACTTTGCTCTTTCATCTTCAGAAGAAACAAACACACATTCATCACAAAAACTTAACAGATTTACAGTCACCGAAACATTACATAACTTTCATCTTTACTCTTCATGTCTTCTTATGTCCATCATCACTATAAAGTAGTTTGGTAAAGTAATTTTATTGGCTTATTTGTCTGCATACTGTGATTGCTGGAATGCCTTTTTTAGATGGTTTTCTTAACGTTTATTATGTGGACATTGGTTGTCAAATGGTAAGTCATTTAAGTTATTCATATGAGTATTTAATTTTGAACTCAAAGGGCTCATGTTTAACCTGGTCACATGGTTTGACTGTCATAGACTTTCTGTGTACTGTTAACATTCTTTTAAGTAATCGACTGTTTAGTTTCAATCAGATTACGTGGTTTAGTTGCTTGTTTTTTTTTTATGATCTTCAGTCTTCTTCATTGAGCAGCACCTATTGTTCAAAAAATAATGGTCAATTCAAACAATCCGGTTCATATACATATCAATTCGTCATGCTTCAGAGAAATCGTTGAAAATTAAAAAACCCAAACGACGATGCCCAATTTTGATCAATTTAAACTTCAGACGGGTGTGATGAATGTGGTGGTGATGGTTGGGAATGGTGGTGATTTGAAGGTGGATGGATGATGGATAGAAGAAGATGATAGGGGTAGGGTGAAGGTGGGGTAGGTTGTGGGTCCACTTGAAATTTTAGTTATTGATTAGATTTTTATTTTATTTTTATTTATTAAATGCCTGGATAGTCCTCGTGGTTTGCCCTTTTTAAGGAAAGGGTATTTTTGTCATTTCACACCCTCTTAACTGAGAAAACTAACTAATGTTAGGCACAGTGACTATCCGAGAACAAAAATTGAAAAGTTGGGGACTATAGCTGTAATTTTAGAAAGTTAGGGACTAAAGGTGAAAAAAGGCAAACCACAGGGACTATCCGGGCATTTAACTCTTTCAGCAAAATACAATATTAGTTCGTTAACATGGTAATCAACCTTCAAATATGTCATAGATATCAAATTACACTCCATTGAGTGTAAATAATCCAAGCAAAGTCAAGCTGAGCTACCAAGTGAGCCAAACCAAGCCAATCTGGCTCGTTACGAGCCGAGCCGAGCTAGGCCCACTTTCTAACCGAGCTGAGCTATCTCGGCTCAGTTTCAAACCAAGCCGTATCGAGCGAGCTTTTTCCGAGCTAAATTCGAGTGAGCTTCAAAGCGCGAGCTTTTTGAATAGCCCTAGTACCATACGTAAAGTAAAATCCAATTTTACCCGGATTGTTATTTATAAAAGTTTAATCATATTAGACGATTCACTTTAATACATTATATAGTGATATGTTGGTATTTAAATGTGATCCAATTGATGTATTAATAAATCTCTTTTATTAGTTTTATGAGCTTTAATAAATGCATAAGATCCCAATTTTATTCTTATCTTAAAATTCCTTAATAAAAAAACCCAAACTCGGTACTAAAAATTCCTTCGTACTAGTTCTATACCTGGCCCTACCCACCGTTTATTTATTGGTACCATACCCTATGACTTGAAGCGGTTTCAACCTAGTTATACCTGACCTGATCCAATCAAAACCTCAAATAACCCAGAATAGAATTGGAGAAAACCTAATCAAAACGAAACCTAAAAGTCAAACTTAGATCCACATGATTGTAATGCATCAAATTAACAAAGAGACGTAAAAATTGGACTAGTTATAACATCATTTTTTGTGATATACCTTTATTTTACATGCATACATTTTTATATAAATTTAATTTATAGCTTTGTTTAATAATAAAAAAAACTAACCTTTTCCTGTCCACAATTAGCATCTCCATCGTTATCTTAGTTCCTTAAAAGATTCTTGTTTAGCATCTCCCTCATTATCTCAGTTCAATTCCCATTTGGTACAAAAAAGAAGTGAGGCACTGATGGACAGTGATAGGAGATCAATGGAAACTTGGGTTCGATCCTTGAACCAAACAGGTTTTACTGGTAATTTACCGTCATGCCTACGGGCGGGTGGGTTACCGGGTTTTCCCCGGAATTGGTGGTGGACCACTCGGGTTACTCTCGGAGTACTCCGTTTGTCCAGTGGGTGCCACGAGAGTGTTCGGGATTGATTTGTTGATCGTTAAAAAAAAATTATCTCAATTCCTTAAAAGATTCTCGTTATTGTGTCAACTAATTTATTGTTTTTTTTCTAAAGCTTTTAATAATATACTTCATTTATTATTTAGTTTGATTTGGTTTTTTCTCAAATAATTTGTATTCTTTAGTTTGATTTGAATTGTATTCAATATAAAGTTTTTTTTTTTTTATCGTAAACTATACGAGTGATGAACTGAACCCGTTTGGATCGAACAACATTGATAATTGTTTTATGGTTTTCGATCAATTTAAACACGTGTCGATATCCTTTTTGGCACATTATGGCTTTTCTTTTTTCTTTTGGTTGATACGGCGAGTACCGATACCATAACGAACCGGATTGATACAAGTTCCCCCACGAAGCGCGAGAGAATCCCACTCTTATGGGAAATATAAAATACTCACCTATATATACAAATCACTTTGACAACAACATACAACATATACACACAAACACAAACATGTGTGAATTGATGTTCTTTTATATAATTTGAATTTTAATGTAAGCACCTGATCATATATGGGTCGACTTTACTTATGTTTGTTGTAATGATAAAACATTTTTATTCATAATTTCATACTAGTTTTTTTGACGTCAAGCGTTGCGGTGAAACTGAGTAAATGATAATGTAAAACAAACGTGATTTGAAAATAAAGCATATGAGTATTTAATTTTGAACTCAAAGGGCTCATGTTTAACCTGGTCACATGGTTTGACTGTCATAGACTTTCTGTGTACTGTTAACATTCTTTTAAGTAATCGACTGTTTAGTTTCAATCAGATTACGTGGTTTAGTTGCTTGGTTTTTTTTTTTTTTTTTTTTATGATCTTCAGTCTTCTTCATTGAGCAGCACCTATTGTTCAAAAAATAATGGTCAATTCAAACAATCCGGTTCATATACATATCAATTCGTCATGCTTCAGAGAAATCGTTGAAAATTAAAAAACCCAAACGACGATGCCCAATTTTGATCAATTTAAACTTCAGACGGGTGTGATGAATGTGGTGGTGATGGTTGGGAATGGTGGTGATTTGAAGGTGGATGGATGATGGATAGAAGAAGATGATAGGGGTAGGGTGAAGGTGGGGTAGGTTGTGGGTCCACTTGAAATTTTAGTTATTGATTAGATTTTTATTTTATTTTTATTTATTAAATGCCTGGATAGTCCTCGTGGTTTGCCCTTTTTAAGGAAAGGGTATTTTTGTCATTTCACACCCTCTTAACTGAGAAAACTAACTAATGTTAGGCACAGTGACTATCCGAGAACAAAAATTGAAAAGTTGGGGACTATAGCTGTAATTTTAGAAAGTTAGGGACTAAAGGTGAAAAAAGGCAAACCACAGGGACTATCCGGGCATTTAACTCTTTCAGCAAAATACAATATTAGTTCGTTAGCATGGTAATCAACCTTCAAATATGTCATAGATATCAAATTACACTCCTAAATACATGTAAATAATCCAAGCAAAGTCAAGCTGAGCTACCAAGTGAGCCAAACCAAGCCAATCTGGCTCGTTACGAGCCGAGCCGAGCTAGGCTCACTTTCTAACCGAGCTGAGCTATCTCGGCTCAGTTTCAAACCAAGCCGTATCGAGCGAGCTTTTTCCGAACTAAATTCGAGTGAGCTTCGAAGCGCGAGCTTCTTGAACAGCCCTAGTACCATGCATAAAGTAAAATCCAATTTTACCCGGATTGTTTTTTTTTTTTTTTTTTGAGAGGTGACTTTCACAACAGACGGTAATATCACACCCACTAGTCGCAGGCCCGCCCCACTACTGTCCCGAAGACTATGTTGTCTTAACCGGGCCCACGCTTCGGTAGCAATGGGAGCTTGGCTCTCCCCGAGAAAATTTCCAGCCCCCTGCCACTTGACAGGAGTTGCACCCTCCACACGAGCCGACCGCCTGTTATGACAAGCGACCCGCTGGAGTAAATGCACTGTAGTAGAAAACTCGGGTTGGCTCCCGGGATTCGAACCTGGAAACCTGGTTCTCCCCCCGTTCATTGCCCTTCCCCCAAATGCAGTGGGTGGGGCCCGCCCCACTACTGTCCCGAAGACTATGTTGTCTTAACCGGGCCCACGCTTCGGTAGCAATGGGAGCTTGGCTCTCCCCGAGAAAATTTCCAGCCCCCTGCCACTTGACAGGAGTTGCACCCTCCACACGAGCCGACCGCCTGTTATGACAAGCGACCCGCTGGAGTAAATGCACTGTAGTAGAAAACTCGGGTTGGCTCCCGGGATTCGAACATGGAAACCTGGTTCTCCCCCCGTTCATTGCCCTTCCCCCCAATGCAGTGGGTGGGGATCGAACCTTGGTCTCCTAAGATAACCAAAATCCTTTCCACCACTCCACCACAAGTGGAGGATTTACCCGGATTGTTATTTATAAAAGTTTAATCATATTAGACGATTCACTTTAATACATTATATAGTGATATGTTGGTATTTAAATGTGATCCAATTGATGTATTAATAAATCTCTTTTATTAGTTTTATGAACTTTAATAAATCCATAAGATCCCAATTTTATTCTTATCTTAAAATTCCTTAATAAAAAAAGCCCAAACTCGGTACTAAAAATTCCTTCGTACTAGTTCCATACCTGGCCCTACCCACCGGTTATTTATTGGTACCATACCCTATGACTTGAAGCGGTTTCAACCTAGTTATGCCTGACCTGATCCAATCAAAACCTCAAATAACCCGGAATAGAATTGGAAAAAACCTAATCAAAACGAAACCTAAAAGTCAAACTTAGATCCACATGACTGTAATACATCAAATTAACAAAGAGACATAAAAATTGGACTAGTTATAACATCAATTTTTGTGATATACCTTTATTTTACATGCATAGATTTTTATATAAATATAATTTATAGCTTTGTTTAATAATAAAAAAAACTAACCTTTTCCGGTCTACAATTAGCATCTCCATCGTTATCTTAGTTCCTTAAAAGATTCTTGTTTAGCATCTCCCTCGTTATCTCATTTCAATTCCCATTTGGTACAAAAAAAGGAGTGAGGCATTGGTGGGTAGTGATAGGAGATCCAGGGAAACTTGGGTTCGATCCTTGAACCAAATGGGTTTTCCTGGTAATTTACCGTCATGCCTACGGACGGGTGGGTTACCGGGTTTTCCCCGGAATTGGTGGTGGACCACTCGGGTTACTCTCGGAGTACTCCGTTTGTCCAGTGGGTGCTACGAGAGTGTTCGGGATTGATTTGTTGGTCGTTTAAAAAAAATTATCTCAATTCCTTAAAAGATTCTCGTTATTGTGTCAACTAATTTATTGTTTTTCTTCTTAAGCTTTTAATAATATACTTCATTTATTATTTAGTTTGATTTGATTTTTTTCTCAAATAATTTGTATTCTTTAGTTTGATTTGAATTGTATTCAATATAAAGTTTTTTTTTTTTTTGGTATCGTAAACTATACGAGTGATGAACTGAACCCGTTTGGATCGAACAACATTGATATTTGTTTTATGGTTTTCGATCAATTTAAACACGTGTCGATATCCTTTTTGGCACATTATGGCTTTTCTTTTTTCTTTTGGTTGATACGGCGAGTACCGATACCATAACGAACCGGATTGATACAAGTTCCCCACGAAGCGCGGGAGAATCCCACTCTTATGGGAAATATAAAATACTCACCTATATATACAAATCACTTTGACAACAACATATACACACAAACACAAACATGTGTGAATTGATGTTCTTTTATATAATTTGAATTTTAATGTAAGCACCTGATCATATATGGGTCGACTTTACTTATGTTTGTTGTAATGATAAAACATTTTTATTCATAATTTCATACTAGTTTTTTTGACGTCAAGCGTTGCGCTGAAACTGAGTAAATGATAATGTAAAACAAACGTGATTTGAAAATAAAGCATTTTGTTTAGAAAGTCAAACCATTAGAACGATTTAGTTTATTATCGTATTGTTTTATGATACCAAATAAATATTTTATTTTGAGTACAACTTCGTTTTTAACAAAACTAATAATAGAATGTCAGAGAAAAAATTAAGCACAACTACGTACTTAAATTTTTAGAAAAAAATTGTAACGTAAATTAATAAAGAAGTATCAAATTAATTGATAAATTAATATATGATTAAAAAAAGAAAAAAAAAACAATTATTAAAAAATGGTAAAGGAAATATATATTTGTTTTAAAAAGAAAAAATAAAAAATATGTTATTAAAAGTAAATATAATAATAAACTATTATAAGATATTAAATAATAAAATAATAAAAAGCTATATATTATTATAAAAATTAAAGTTACTATTCGTCATCCCTTGTCAACAATATATATAACGAGTTGACACCAGCCCGCGCGTTGCGGCGGGATATTGATTATGAATGTTTTAGCTATGCAGTTAATGCAGTAAAATATTGGATATCGGTCAAGGACCGATATTTAAAATATAGGTTATCTCGGTGAGATATCGGTGGGATATCGGTAATTTTAATATAATGCAGAATTTATATATATAGCAACTTAACACCAATAATTCGGTGATATATCGGTTATATCGGTCAAATATCGGTGATATATCGGTTATATCGGTCAAATATCAGTGATATATCGGTCAAATATCGGTCAATATCGCCGATAACATCGGTACCGATATTTGACACCGGCATTTTACTAAGGGACCGATATAACCGATATATCACCGATATTAGTTGCATAGTGTTTTAGTATCACCATATATATAAGATGCGAAAATTCTTAATTTTATTTAAAACATTTTTTTCTTGTTGCTTTAACCTTAGCCAACAACACAATGACAACAACGAAATCCTATACATATGCCAAATAGCAACAACAAAATTGAGCCAGGGTCTTAATGGAAGCGGCCCTTGTGTCTCCTACGATAGAGGGAAGGTTTGCCCTCGACCCACCCTCCCTCGACCCTACCGTTATTCAATAAGATATTTACTGGGTGCATTTGGACATTGTTGCTACCTAAATGCTTGTATTGATTCAGTAAACAGATATTATTCTCTAATCAATTTAACACCCAAAAGTCAAAACATAAACTTTCTGTGAACAACTAATCCTAAAACTTCTAAACTGTTGAGAAATTCACAATCAAGAAAGAAACAACAATACCCACCAGAAGAATAACAACAGCGTGCAGCCCACCAAGTGTTTGATGAAATGCCACACCACCATTTTCAATCAAAGCTTCCTGTTCCAAAGCAGAAACTGCAGGAGCAACATGTTCATCACTCCCTGCAGCCATCCTCTTACAAACCCAGAAAGAATTCCCACAAACAATCTTTTTTTCTCTCAACTTCAAGGTACAAAAACCAAGGCCGGTTAAAAATCGCCGATAATTAACCAAGTTACGAAGTGGGTTAGAAACCGGTGGTGGGGCTATGAAGCACACCACTGCAGATAGAGACATAGATTAATGAGAACAAGTGGGTTCATCAGCATAGATTATGGATAATTTGAGCTATAGAGTGAGCGGTTAGTAATTGAGCATGTAGATGTTGACTTGAGAACAAAAACTGGAAAAGATTATCTGATAATCAACTTTATCGAGTTTGTGTGATTAACTTCAGTGTAGGGTTGTGGGTATGATGGATTGAATTTTGATGAAACAAATCAAATGATGGAAATTGTGAAATTAGGGCATCTTTGTGCTGAGCTTTTTGAAACAACTTATTGACTTATTGGCTTTTTGAAAACTCTAAAAAGATGTTTGGCAATTAGACCATGTATAGTGGTTTAGCCAAATAATGCCCCCACCATGGAGCATTATTCGACACGTGGCAGTCCAGTCAGCATGGGGCGTTATTGCAAAAGTGGCGTAGTGGGAATAATGCCCAAATAATGCCCCTTTCAATAATTAAAAAGGATTAAAAAAAAAGAAACTTACACACTTGGACCACTAATGCCCCTTCCCATTGGCCAGTCAAACTTACACTTGAACCACTTGAGCGTTTTAAATAAAACGCTGCCCAACCTTTTTTTCAAAAAAAATCCCAAATAACGCCCTATGTAATGGGAGGGGGAGGCGTTTTTGGGCGTTTTTTTTTTAAATTTAAAAAAAAAACGCCCCACTACACATGGTCTTAGGATGTATGTGAGGGGAAAAGTGACTTTTCCAAAAAGTCACTCCATTCTGACTTTTTCAAATAATCAATAAGGAGTTTCATAAGCTTAGCCAAACACCCCCTTAGGGTTTGTTTATGGTTGAATTGAATTGGTAGGTATAATTGTTTTGTTATTGAAATAATTGAATAAAATTTGTGATTTTAGTTTTACAACCTCACCAACAAAAAAATTAACCAATGATATATGTGACGTGAACAACATATTAATGTTATAAATAATGTGAAGACAAAAACAAAAGGTTTAGTATAGGTTTTTAAGCTCTGGTCTCAAACAACATATTAATGTTATAAACTACAAGGTTGACCCGTGGGTTACGACGGGTGAGTGTAAAAGGTGTTTGAAAATTGTACGAAAATATGTATAGATATGTAGAAACTTAGCTAGAACATTCGTTTTAACATACATAAACGAACATTACAAATAGTTACCGGCTCAATTCTAAAGGAAGTTATCTACAGTAGAGGAGTAGAGAGGAGTGAGACTCGAACACGGTCTTGACTACAAAGGTGAAGTACGCGATAACATGCATAGAAAAATATTAAAAAACTTAAAAAAGGAAAAAGTAATTGACCACCATTTACTTCAGCTTTGTAATTGGGTATCGTAAAGATAACCGACTTTATTTTGGGAACATAGGCATAAATAAACCCTTCTATTAAATAATTGATGTATCATTAATCTTACATGTGAAAAATCCTTATATAATAAAAGTTAAATTTTATCACAACCAAATAAATTATATTTTCAATAAAAACTTTTCAGTAAAACCCTTTTTTAAACACTCAAAAAAACTTTTTCTTATGTATAATCAATTAACGTAATATCTAACTACTATAATAAAAGAAACAAACTTTTGGGCACGTGTCATTCATTGAAGGTATCCTCAAATTTATATTTATCTAAATAAATAAATAATAAATTAATATTAAATCTTATCATACTTTAATAAAATATTATCCTCAAATCTAAATTGTTAATTTAATATATTTTTAAAACAAATACATCTTTTATCTACTTATCTTATATTAAATATATAAATAATAAATTAATATTAAATGTTATCCTAATTATTTAAAAACATAATTTTTATTATTATTTGGTATACAAAATTATGTTTATTCAACTGGAGTAAAACGCGAGGTTTTTAAGGATATAATTTTTTTTATTATTCGGTAGATTTTTCAACACGACTATACACGGTTTTTTTAAAGATACGCTGTTTTTAGTATTTAATATACAAAATTACATTTATTTAGGATATATTTTTTTTTATTTGCTAGATTTTTCAACCCGACTATACACATGTTTTTTAAAGATACGACGTTTTTAGTATTTAATATACAAAAATACATTTATTTAATATGTGTAATACACATGGTTTTTAAAGATATAACTCTTTTTTATATCTATTAAACACGTGTAATATACGGGGTTTTTAATGATGTAACTTTTTATTATTTGGTAGATTTATTCAACCCGATTATACACGGGTTTTTTTTTAAGATACAACGTTTTTAGTATTTAGTATACAAAATTACATTTATTTAATCTGTGTAATACAAATGGTTTTTAAAAATATAACTTTTTTATTATTTGATATATAAAATTACATTTATTTAACCCATACAATATACAAGGTTCATAAAAATATAAGTTATTATTATTTAATATATAAAATTACATTTATTTAATCCTTTTAATACACGGGGTTCTAACCTAGTTACTTTACTATTTGAAATTACTTTACTATTTGAAAATAAAACTATAGCAACATCTTCTAGAATTTGTTTTACATCATATTTATTGGTTTGGGTGTAAACTAAAATGGGTATTTAGAATAACATTAGAAAAACAAAGATAGCTCAATAACAACATTACATAGGACCCAATAAAATTTAATTACTGTATATCAAACTTTCAATTGTATATTTACTAGTTTTTCCCCCGCCCGCGTTGCGGGGCGATGGCCGAATAATTCTCAACCAATTAAAAAACAGTACTATAGTTTTGTTAGAAAGGAAAACTAAAACGACGACAAGATCGTAATTTTTAGCGGGGTAAATTCGTAATTTTTAGCTAGGAGAAAACCATAATTTTATTTTGAACCGGGGGAAAAAACGTAATTTTGAATTGAGGGTGCAAGCGTAATTTTTAACCGAGGGGAAAATCGTAATTTTTAGCTGGGGGCAAAAACATATTTTTACTTTGAACTGGGGGCAAAAACGTAAATTTAAACTGGGGGCAAAAACGTAATTTTAAAGTGGGTGTAAAATAATAAACTGGTGTAAAAGCGTAATTTTGAGATAGGGTGAAAACATAATTTTATTTTGAGCTGTCGCGAAAACGTAATTTTGGCGGAGGGTAAAATTGTAATATTTGAACCGAGGGCATATTCGTAATTTTTAGCTGGGAGCAACAGGGTAATTACTTTTTGAACTTGCGGCGAAAACGTAATTTTAAACTGTGGGCAAAAACGTAAATTTAAAGTAGATAGAAAATAATAAACTGGTTGGTCCAATGGTTTATTGTCGGCCGCCCATTTCAACCAATGGCAGGGAAACACTATTCCCTGCCATGGTAAATGTAGATGTATGAAATATTTCTTACTTTAATAACATGTACGCATTTATTTCGTTTGGTTATACATGCTACTTATAACACGATCTCAAAAAATATACATTGAGTCAACTAATTAAACAAAAACACTACCATAGTTATGATAAAAAAAAATAACTAAAACGATGACAAACATGTAATTTAATTTGTCTGGACCAATTAGCGAATACTAGGCAGCTGTTTGGCACGAATAAAAACTAACTTGAGTCAACCAAGTAAAATAAAACACTACCATAGTTTTGCCAAAAAACAAAACGATGGCAATATTGCAATTTTTAGCTGGGATAAAATTATTATTTAAAAATGGAGATAAAATAATATTTTTAACTGAGGGCAAAACATTTTTTTATTTTGAATTGGGGGCAAAATCGTAATTTTTTAACTGAGGGCAAGATCGTATTTTTTTGCTGGGGGCAAAACAAAAAATTTATTCTCAACTGGGGGCGAAATCGTAATTTTAAACTGGGTACCAAATCGTAATTTGGCAGGACTCTAGCTGAGGGCAAAACCATATTTTTATTTTGAACTGGGGGCAAAATCGTATTTTTTTAACTGAGGGCAAAATTGTAAATTTAGGCAGGGGCAAAACAATTTTTTTATTTTGAACCGGGGGGGGGGGGGGGGGGGGGGGGAATCATAAATTTAAATTTGAGATAAAATTGTAATTTGTCAAGACCTATAAATAACTATTATATGCTAAAAAAGGTGGCCGCCACTTTTGGCCAACCACCTATCTGAACTATTCCTAGGGCAAAATCGAAACGTTTTAACTGGGGCAAAATCGTAAATTTTAGCTGGGGCAAAACCAAAATTTTATTTTGAACAGGGGGCGAAATCGTAATTTTAAACTGGGAACCAAATCGTAATTTGAAAGGACTCTAGTTGGGGCCAGAACCATAATTTTATTTTTAACTGGGGCCAAAATCTTATTTTTTAACTGAAGACAAAAGCGTAAATTTAAGCAGAGACAAAAGAGAAATTTCATTTTAAATTGGGGGTACAATCGTAATTTTCAAACTTGGGATAAAAATGTAATTTGACAAAAAGTATAAATACCTATTATATGCCAAAAAAAGGTGGCTGCCACTTTTGGCCAACCACCTTTCACAACTATTCCCGCCGTCCTTTGATTTGTATGTGTTGGAAATATAATATAATATAATATAATTGAACCCGACGATGTTGTTGGTCGGTTGACATTTAAATATGGCCTTTGATGTGAGTTTGTCTGTAAATGGGCCTGATCTTTAAATGTTTGTTTATATGAAAGAAAAGCGACCTTATGGAGTTGTGGTATACAGTATACTACTAATTGTTTAATCACGTGGGCTCGTAGCTAGTGGTGCACAAAAAATCCGAACCCGGACCTGGACCTGAAAAAAAAAACCCGGAACCGGGTATTATAAAACCCGGGTTTTTTATACCCGAACCCGACCCTACCCGTAGGGTAGGGACCGGGTACGCTTATTTGATCTAAAACCCGAACCCGGAACCGGTTTTTTTTTATACCCGGTTTATACCCGAAACCCGGTTTTATAAATACCCGAACCCGGAACCGGGTTTTATAAATACCCGGAACCGGTTTTTAAAAAAACCCGATTTTAATGTAATCTTGTTTAATTATGTATGCATTAAGACTTCTAGTTGTTATGATTTAACAAAATTATGTATGCACTTTGATGTAATCTTGTTTAATTATTAGGTTTCTAATGATATTTGCCACCGCTACTTATAATTATTTAGTATATTTCATTACAAGTGGAAACAAATATGCCAATATATGTTGGCCCTTCTATTTTCTTTGTTTGTTTAATATCATTATTAGTTTTTGTATTTAATAAATTGTGCCTCTGTTTATAAAGTTCAAGAATAACCACATGAAGAACTATAAATTGTGCCTCTGTTTATCAATAGATTTGATGTCTATGTGTGAGAGTTATGTTTGATACATTTTATAAGCATAGTCCCGGTCGGGTTTTTTTAATACCCGGTGCGGGTTTTTTCCCAACCCGATGCATACCCGAACCCTGCCCGATGAATACCCGAACCGGACTCGAACCCGGAAATAGGGTATTATAATACCCGGGTTTTATAAAACCCGACCTGAACCCTACCCGAACCCGGGTATATAGGGTATACATTTTTTATAGAGAACCCGGACCCGACCTGATTTTTAAAAAAACCCGATTTTGTAAAACCCGATCCTACCCGAACCCGATCCCACCCGAAACCCGGTTTTTAAAAAAACCCGATTTGTGCACCACTACTCGTAGCCACATATATGAAGCGGTTTGTGATTGCTAGCCAATAGATGAAATAGTACAAGATATAATAAAATTAAAAAGTGATGGTGTGATAATAATAAACTAGTAAGAGAAGCCCATATTATTACTTGTTTAGTTATTATATTATACACTAGTTTTTACCATGCTCGTATTGCAAGGCATTAAACCGAATAATTTTCTTTCATAACATTAACATGTGCGTCTGTGTTTCGGTTACTTGTACATACTACTCATAACACGGTATCAAAAAAATTACATCGAGTCAACCAATTAAAAGAAAACACTACCATGATTTTGCAAAAAAAAAAAAAAAAAAAACTAAAATTATGGAATGATATAATTTTAAACTGGGGGCAAAACTGTAATTTTTCAAGACAAATGAGCGTATGTCAGACAGCCGTCTGGCACGAATAAAAATTACACCGAGTCAACTAATTAAAACAAAACAATACCATAGTTTTGTAAAAAAATAAATAAAACATAACAAAACACTACCATAGTTTTGTCAAAAGAAAAAAAAAAAACTAAAACGATGACATGGCTATAATTCTACATTGAGAGGGGGAATTGTAATTTGACAGAAATATAAAAAAATGATGGCAAAACTATAAATTTGAAATGAGGACAAAAGTTTAATTTGGCTGGGAGGAAAAAAAACAAAACTAATAGTAAAGCTGTAAATTTAAACAGTACAAAATCATAATTTGGCTAAAAAATGACTTTTGTGGGTGGCATATGACCACCCCACTCAACCAATAGCATCAAAAGACTATTCCGAGCCACCGTTTTTATCATTGTAGGTAATACCATTAAAATGATATATTTTACATAATTCATTCCAACAAAACTGAGTTGTAGAATCAATAATAAAAAGTAAAAAAAAACACACTTTGCTTTAATAAATCTTTGTAAGTGGCCGGCACATTTTACACTTTGCTTTAATAAATCTTTGTAAGTGGCCGGCACATTTTAAATCATTGGACAATGGTTTTGTGGCTTTGCGGGCTGTGGGCCTACAGTAATGGGCTTGGGAGGCTGGCCCAATAATAAAACATACTGATTGTTGCCGTTGGGTCTTAAGAAAGTTTCTTGGGGTTTTAAGTTTTAACACATAACACATGGGATATTTGTCTGACAAAATTTCTCGATTAACAAAAGGATTACACAAGGTGTCAATGGTGGATTATCATGAACAAAATTTGCTTTCTCCTAAACCCGGTTCGGGCGGTTTTATGGCTGGTTTTTAACACCGGTCTGTATGATTAGTTGTTTCGGTTCGGTTTCGGTTTCGGTTCCGGTTCTTGCACACACATTTTTTTAAATGATTTTTACAACAAAAAAGAGTTGAGAAAAAACATAAGATACGAATTTTATTATTTCTATAGTTTACGAACAATTATAGTATAAAAATAAACCGGCTTTTTATAATATTAAAAAAAATAAATAAAAAAACATTCTATTAATAAAGAACGGGTTTTTCCCAAACCGCGTTGTAAAAAGCTGTTTGGTTCGGTTTTTGGCGTGGAGAATGGGAACCGGTCCCAAACCTACAGTTTGTATTACAAACCGAACCGCTTAGTACAGTATCGGTTACAACTGGCTTCGGTTCAGGTCGATTTCTCCAAATTGGTTCGGTTATACCCGTTCGTTGTTCATCTCTAGTCGAAACTAACACCTATAGCAATTACTTTTGTTCAAATACTACGCGCTCTTTTGCCGTTTTGCTGATGTTTTTACGGGGTGTTCTCTCAAATTCAAATCCAACACAACATAGAAAACTTCAAGTTATGCATCGCATCCACCTACATGACTATCATGTGGTCTATCTATTTTTCATTATTGTATATGCTTAAACTTTTGTGTAGCCTTATATCTTTAAACAGATTACCAAAATGTTAATTTTTCGGATGAGACCTGATTCATTGTGACATCCTCTAAAGATAACTAACTAATCCATTTTTCCAAATAACCTGTTTTGACACGTTACACGGCCCGTCGGCCCACACATTTTAATTACCACCTCTAACGGTGAAAAGTTGATATATCCATTTTGCCCAATAAATAATGTTGTTTAGTGGCGAATCTTGAGATTTCCGACCGAGGGGTCGAAAACGTATATACCAAAAAATTTCTATAAAACGAGGGGTCGAAAACGTATATACCTAAAAATTTCTATACGAAAACTACATACTCTCCACTACTGAGCGAAAAGTTCGGGGGATAGGCCGCCCCCTCCCGCCCCCACTATCCTTCGCCCATGTTGTTTAAGCAACATGTGATGCATATTCAAAGTGGTCCATACTTGTATCTGTTTTGCCCAATAAATAAATGTTGTTTAAGCAACATGTGATGCATATTCAAAATGGTCTCTACTTGTATCAGTTGACACTTCACAGATATGTTTCAAAGAGATTCAAAGCAATGTTATCACTGCCAAAATGTTGTTAAACTTTATATATACCCCTCAAGTGTTAATAGTAGATGTCGTAAAGTGGGTGGGTTGGGTAACATGAATAGCATCTCTGGTCCAAACAAGTGAATATTTTAAAAGTATAACTAAGTAACTATTTATTTAATTTAGGAACAACCCATTACTACATCCACATTCTTAGCTTTGACAAAAAAGAAAATTCTTTGCTTAATTTTGACGATAAAGTCTGCCAGCCAGAACATGCCCAAGAATATTTAAGAAAAAAAGTTTGCCATATAATAATCACACGAATAGAATAACTTGTTACTATCCCACAAGTTATTCTCTAAGGATACGGTTTATCTTTGTACTATGTTACAATTGTTATTTCTATGCACTCATCATTTCAATTAGATCCATAGTTCCAGTTTTAGTAATTGCAATAAACAATGGCTGAAGCTCTTGCAAATGAACTCGTCAAGGTACTTTTCCAGAAGCTTTCTGATGAAGCCTTCAAGCGAATTGCTCGAGCTCAAGGAATTCACAACGAACTGAAGGAGTTGAAGAGCACATTGTCCAGGATACAAGATCTGCTTTATGATGCCTCACAGAAGGAAATGACCCATAAATCTGTCAAAGAATGGCTGAATGGTCTCCAACATTTGGCTTACGATATCGATGACGTACTTGACGATTTGGCTACCGAAGCTATGCATCGTGAGCTGACCCCAGAATCAGGATCAATCATCTGCAGCAAGGTAAGAAAGCTCATCCCAACTTGCTGCACAAACTTCTCACTAAGTCATAGGTTGAGTCCCAAGTTAGATAGTATTACCACCCAGTTACAACAACTAGAACATGATCATTTAACATAACATTCTAACCGATACATCTACCAGATTTATCTCACTCATTTAACATCCTAATTATTCCATGATTTTTCTCAGCATTCGATCTTAATAATCTCCTTAATCACAGCATTCAGTCATGTTTTAATAGAGTATACGTATCCACTTGGTGTTAATAAAAACTACACATGAACATGATCAATCAATAAGAATTAACAAGATCAACAGTTAACAAATAGAAACTAACGTAAACATGAATCTACTAACCAAGAGGAGGCTCGACTAGAGAAGATAACTCTTCGAATGGACTTACTGCAGTCGCAAGTTTTAATAGAACATAGGGTTTGCAAGTGGTTGTATAATCTAATACATGATGTACGTAAATAAGGGAGGGGAGAGGTGGGCTCGGATTGGGCTCAAGTAAAATAAGGTGTGTGTATTTATATCATCTCACAATGGCCGGCCCAATTCCATGTTTCCATTTGGGCTTTGGTTAACCATGTATACTTAACATAAAAATAATAATAAGTGTGGGTGTGTGTGTTCGGGTTTGGTTTGGGTTGTATATCGGTGCACTATTGTGAAGGGTCTTGGGTCAAGCCCAACAACCAAAGAGCAATTGAAACCGAGCGGCTCGGCTCGGTTCGAATTTAAGGAAACGAGCAATAATCGTTGCTCGAACTCGCTTGGTTTGCAACCGAGTGGCTCAGTTTTGCTCAGTTTCAATATTCATATTATAATTTCATACAAAAATTTCAAATTTAAAGGCCACCATTGTCAACTATCATTCAAGATCAACATACATAATAAGCCAAACATATATTAAACCTTCGGTTAAAAAACAAAACATCTTAAAGTTCAAGCAAAAGTCGGCGTCGGCGTCTTCATTCGCATATATAATAAGTTCAACAAAAATAAATATTGGCATCTTCATTCGACAAAATCCCTCTTTAGATCAACACACATAACCTATTAAACCAACCAATTAAACACAACTAGTTACAATATGTTAAAGTGTCAAATAATGAAAAATAGACAAAGATAGAATTTTATAAATGATTAAAGGTATTATGATCAGCCTCTCTTAGATACCTTTCTTTTCAATTGCTTGTACCACACCCGTCTGGAATCAACACATCAATATCCAAATTTTATTCTTCTTTTGCGGATTGCTAATCATTAAAAGTAATAAAAAATGTTAATGCATAAAGTATAAGAACATAAATAGACAAATAATGTAATAAAATCTTACTTCCAATGTTTTTATCGTTGCTTTTGAGCCGGCCTTTAACCAATCACTTCCACAAACAAGAAGTTCCACCATATCCTTTGAAAGAGAACTCCTGTAATCATCCAATATGCGTCCCTCGGAGCTGAAGGCTGATTCGGAAGCGACGGTTGTAATCGGAATGCCAAAAATATCTTTAGCCATCTTGCTTAATACGGGAAACTTGCTATAGTGTTGACTCCACCATTTCAACACATCATATTGGGAGTCCTCACATCCATCATTTGGCTCATCTAGGTACACCTCAAGTTCAGTTCTTTGTCCGATTTCAACGGGTCTACGTTTGAGGAAAGCATGAAAATCATCAACATCTGGAGTCGGTTCGTCAGAAGATGTTATGTTGATGCTTTTGAGTGACCCGTGGCAGCCTTGGATGTCATATATGCATTAAAATACTTATCGAAAAGAGATTTTAACTTGTCCTTCACATCTTGAACCCGACTGTTACATTCATCTTCTAGATACAACTTTTCAAAGGTCCATTCAACTGACAACATCTTATAGCGAGGATCTAAAATAGAAGCAATGGACATAAGTAGCCCAATTTCTCCCCAATATTTCTCAAACTTTTGAAACATGGGTTTACTCATTTCCTTTAAGAAAGAATCCTCTGATATAAAAGCATTACTTATCTCTTTTTTCACTTTAAAAATTTCAGTAAGAAATAAGTTTGAAGTTGGATATGTTGAACCTGAAAACAAATTAGTAGCATTTAAACAAACATCTTGTAATTTTAAATTAAGAAGCAAGTTTGAGATTATGATATAATATACCTGAAAACATATAAGTAGCTTTTAGGAAAACGGCTAATAGCTTGCAAACTTTTCCGGCCCGAATCCATTCATCATTTGTGGGGCACCACATAAAGTTAGAATCTCTCAATGCATAACCTTCAAAAGCTTGTCTGTAGTAAATGGCTGAATCAAGCATTCAATGCGTTGAGTTCCACCTAGTTTTTACGTCAGTGCAAAGAGAACGCCGAGTTTTGATACCGAGAGATATCGCTATTTCACCAAACTTCAACAAACGACCTGATACTTCACACCTTCTCTAATTTTTGAAATACACAATTCTATAGTGCCCAAACCGTCTTGTACTACTAAATTTAGAATGTGAGCACAACATCTAACATGAAAAAACAATCCCTCAAAGTGTAATTTTTCTTTCACCCGAAAATTGTGCATTAAAATCGCGGCTGCCCTGTCGTTGTTAGATGCATTGTCTAATGTAACGGTACCTATCTTATCTTGTATACCCCACTTTATAAGACATTCTAATATAGCATCGGATATCACCTCACCACTATGGGGTGGTGCAAGTTCATTGAAACCTGTAATGCACTTATTCAACTTCCAATCACAATCAACAAAGTGGGCAGTTAAACACATGTAACCAATCGTTTGGTTCGATGTCCAACAATCACTTGCAAGTGATATCATAGTTGCCTTTTTCTGTCACGGCCCCCGACCCGGTTTGACCCGTTTCAGGAGCCGCGGGACAAAAATCCTGCGGTATTTAATTAATTGAGTTTAACAGCGGAAGTTTCCATCAGGATCTTTTAAAATGTAAATATTTCCCTGATTATTTTATTTCACAATGCGGGATAAAACCCCTGGTAATTTACAATCATTTGATTTCATGAAGAAATCTTTTTATTTTACAAAACATGTTTCTTTATTTTATACTGAGCCACTTCTTTGAGCTTGTAGTGTTATATGGCACTTTTCCTGGTTCATAACAGGTCACCTGAAACATGTTTTAAAAAGGTTTTGTTAGCGGGAAATACTGAGTGAATCATTCTATTTTGCATAATGATGCATAGTTATTAATTACAGCATAAGAGCGATTACAATGGCTTCTATCTTATTTTTATCTGGCATTCTGTCACAATGGTGACATGTCACAATGGTGACATGTCACAATGATGACATGTCACAATGGTGACATGTCACAATGATGACGATGGTCATACCACTATTTAGATCAATGAACCTAAATAGTGACGATTATCCCTGTAGGTCAATGAACCTAACAGTGATTATCCCGAGTAGGTCAATGAACCTAACTGGGAGAAAATTAGTAATGTGCACAATACCCCCACTAACCAGTAATTCAGGATATCCACGACTTAGTCCCTGTAATTATAACCTTGAAAATAATTTGAGGTATTGTAAAATAGTTGATAAAAAGAGAATGACTCACATTGCAGATTTAATTTGAGCAGAGTTTAGCCTACTGGTTTAGCCTTTTAACCTAAATCTAATAACAAGCACACAATTCGGGGTTAGTAATCAATCCAGCATTTACGATAACTCACGAGATCAACCCTCACAACGAATGACAAAGTGCTATGCTTAAACATTTATCGAATTAACGACTAATGACAAAGCATCACCCTAATGTGGGCAGCACTTAAACATCCATTGAGTACATTGATCGATCGGACAATGAATCGTAATAGCGATTGTGCTAATACCCTGATTGCGGCGTTGATTTAGTGCCTGTGTGTGTTAATTGTAATAAACAGAGCATAACTCAGCGTATTTTTCGAATTTCTTCGTCGTTCTGAAGCCAGAATTCAAGTCCCAATCTCCTGTATTTATAGCCGAAATTTGACCCTGAGGCGGCCCGCGTGAGAATTAAGCAAACCTGAGGCGGGCCGCGTGAGACCTATTTTTAGGCATAGGGTTGCCACGTGTGGGACTAGCTCAGCTGAGTCGACGGTTTCTGAAAATTCGAATTGGACCGCTTTTTATGTGGATAAACATAACTAGGAAATACCCCCCCTGAGTTTTAGGGGCCCTGATCCTGATTCTGATTATTCTGAAAATTTTAGGGTTTGCGCAGAATCACTTGGGTGTCTCAATTAGGGTTTCCTATTGGTCAAATTAATTTAATAATTATGACTTTTGATGAGAGTCGTTACATTCTCCCCAACTTAATAAAAATCTCGTCCTCGAGATTTACTGGAATAAATGAGGATACTTTCTCTTCATTTCTGATTCCTGCTCCCAAGTGTATTCAACTCCTCTCTTTGAATTCTATCTAATTTTGACTAAAACAAGTCGTTTATGTTTGAGAAACTTGATCTTTCTATCCTCAAAATTGAAGTGGTTTCTCAACAAATTTCAGCTTTTCGTTTACCTTTATTTCTTGAAGAGGTACTACTAAAGATTCGTCTGATAAGTATTTCTTGAAATTGGATACATGAAATACATCATGTAACTAACTTTTCTGGTAGTTGTAAACGATAAGCAATTGGTCTTATACGTTGGATCACTGAAATGTCCTACGTATCTTTGGACTTAGTTTTCCTTTCTTACCAAATCTACCAACTCCTTTCCAAGGAGATACTTTTAATAGCATTTTGTCTCCAACTCGAACTCCAACGGCTTTCCTTTATTATCTGTATAACTCTTCTGGTGATCTCTAGCCGTCTTCAGTCTTTCCTTCGTGATACTGAATATCACAATCTTAATCACTTAGGATTTTTTTAGTTTTAATCCTTTTTGCTCAAATATATATCTTAATTTCTTATAATCCGTATAGATAGTATTCTTACTTCCATACAAATAATGTCTCAAAATCTTAAGGCAAAAATTATGGTTCCTAATTCTAACTCATGAGTGGTATAGTTCCTTCGTTCTTTTTCAATTACCTTGATGCATACGCAATTACCTTTTTGCGTTGTAAAAACTTTGAAGCATTACCTTATACTTCAAAATTTTTAGTTCATAAGGCTAATATCTGAGTATTTGGTCAATTTCTACCTTAAGATCCTCATTCAAACTTAGCTATTTTACAGGTTAACCTAGTTAATGGTATAACTATCTTTAGAAAAAAATCCTTAATAAATCGTCTGTAGTATCCGACTAAATCTTCTAATTTCCATTGCGGATTAGGGAACCTTTCATTTGGTAATATATTATCAGAATTTACGTGAACACCTTCGGAATACTCCATATGACCTAAAATTTGCACTTCTAGCAGCCAAAATTCATTCTTCGAAAATTTGGCGTAAAGCTTTTCTTTTCTTAACAGAGTTAAGAGTATATGCAATTGCTGACAATGTTCGTCCTAACTTTTTGAATAAATAAGTATGTCATCTATGAAGATAATTACAAATTTATCCAAATACGGTTTACCAATCCTATTTATCATGTCCATGAATGCTACAGGTGCATTCTTTAATTCGAAGGCATGACTGTAAACTCATACCTAGTTCTGAAAGCAGTTTTAGGTATGTCTTCCTCTTGTATTTTCAATTGATAATATCCGGATCATAAGTCGATCTTAGGAAAATATCTATTTCCCTGGAATTTGATTGAATAGATCATCAATTCTAGGTATTGATTCTTAATTGTAACCTTATTCAATTCTCTATAATCAATACACATTCTTATTGAACCATACTTTTTCTTAACAATCAATATTGTGCTAACCGATAAGGTTTCCTGGCTTATCGGTAAAATTCCTGGAATTAAATGAATCTTAAATTCTATCTCCCTATCTGGTGATAATCCAGGTAAATCTTCTGGAAATACATCTGGGTATTCTGAATTTACAGGAATTTCCTTAATTTCTTTATCTTTAGTATTAATGATTACTGAAATCATATATACTATTCCTTGCTTTCGTTCATAACTAACAACTTTTATTAGATATGAACTTTATGGGTTTACATGGCTTATCTCCTGTAATCATTATTACTTCTCCAGTGATTGCACAAATTTCTATGGAATTCTTATTATAGATAATTCGAGCATAGTTGTTTACTAATCAATCCATTCTTAGCATAATCTTGATTTCAACTAATTTCATAGATAATAGGATTGCAGAAAATTTATGACTTAAAAGTTCTATTTCTACGTTTTGCAGAACCTTATTTACTTTAACTAAATTCCCATCTGCCAATCTTACTGTAGAAATTTATCTAATGCTGGTTAATGGTAAGTTAAGAGTTTGGCAGAGTAAAGTATTTATAAAACTTTGGTTTACACCAGAGTCAAATAATACTTTTGTGTAAACGTTGTGAACTAAGAACGTACCGGCTATCACATCTGGAATCATCTCTGCTTCCTTAGCAGTCAGTTGGAAAGCTCTTACATTCCTTTTTGCTCCTTCTGCAGGTTTGGCTTGATTGTCAAATGGTTTATTCAGTTTTGGACAATCTGGCCTAAGATGTCCAGTTTCTCCACAGTTGTAGCAAACTGAAAATTTCTTCCTCCTGCAGTCTTCTTCTTGATGCCCCGGAATTTTGCAAAAATTGCAATATCCTTTGCATCTTCCAAAATGCTTTCTTTTGCAAAAATTGCAAAATGGACTAGTAAAAGATTGCCCATTCCCTCCTTTCTTGAAACTGTTTTGGTTACCCGAACGAAATTCTTGGGTAATCTTTTGGGCTACTTCCTTCTTTCTATTTTCTTCTCTTGTCCGTACTAGCTCGTCAGTCAGAGTATTGGCTAATTCTACTGCATCATCAATCGTATGAGGTTTCGCAGCCTTGACGATATTACGGATTTCGGAAATTAATCCCCAAATATAACGAGAAATAAGTACCGGCTCTGGCGAAGCCAGGGTTGGTACCACTCGAGCATATTCGAAGAATGTCGTAGTATACCCTCGACAATCTACATCTACCATCCGATGGGTTAGAAACTTATTTGCCATTTGATCTTTTTCATATTCAGGACAGAATTTTCTTTCTACAAGACTCTTAAATTCTTCCCATTTCATGGCATAAGCCCTATTTCTTCCTTTAGCCTGTAACACTGTATTCCACCATTCTAGCGCCACTTCTTTGAAAAGGTTTGACGCATACATGACCTGATCATCCTGAGCACATTTACTTATGGCAATTACTGCTTCCGTTTTCTCTAACCAACGCAGTGCCGCAGTCGCTCCTTCATTGCCTGCAAACTCTGTGGGTTTACAAGCAAGAAATTCTTTGTAAGTGCAACCAGGCGTTGCAACTTTCCTTTTCTTAGGGAGCGGAGCTTGCCGTGGTTCATTATCATGATTAACATGATTATTGCCTCCGTTTACGCTATTACTGAAATTAACTTCAGAAATACGGTTGCTTGGAATAATTTGTTGAGGTTCAATTGGATTTTTAACAGCAGCAATGATTGCTGGAATATCATTGGTTATCCCTTGAGCAACTATTCCTGGAATAGTGTTGGCTATCCCTTGAGCAACGATATTTTCTATATCTTGCCTAGTCACATATTGATCCCCCGGTTGTTGCTCAGATTGATTATCCTCATTAACTGGTTCATTATTAACGTTTTCCATCTGATATTTAATTTATAGATAAATAATTAGTATAAAGGAAATAATCCAATGTTACAATTAATTGCACATAATCACGTAAACGAATATACAAACAAAATTGTAACTTTCTAAAATTTCCTTATATCATGCTTTTATATATATTACCGTTTTATTATTTATTTTACACATACTGATTTTACTATTACTATTACACAACCACAGTTTCAAAATCCTCTATCCTTTGTCAGGTGATGTTCTAGTAACGGCGTTCCTTCTCATCGTATTTCCAGGAGATCTGTCCCAAAATCTCTTGGATCCTATTCCCAGCATCCATTTTGTCAACCTGACGAAGTTTAGTCATATTCTCATTACTCATTGGTGAATTTGGTAAAGGTTCTGGATTGAACTTAGGAAAAAGCTTATAAGGATGGTTTTGTAACAGTATTTCGTTATTCAACCATTCGTCTATTTGCCAATGGATTGAAGGGTTTGGAATAGCTGGTTCTAAATTCATTGGTAGTTGTGTTTCAAGAGAATGAATAAAATCATTTTCATTAACAGGCTCAATAGTATCATCGGTTGCCATTATAAAATCTAGTTCTTCTTGAGATGGTAACCCCTCCATTTGCCTAGAACTTTCCCCAATTTCCATTTTCTTAGGCTTAGGTTTCTCAAGAGGTAAGGCGTTGAATTCTATAGGTTCTTCTATGTCTGGAATATACCTATTGAAATCTCTGGAAACTTCGATTCTTACTGGATAGAGATTTAAATTCTGAAGGGCTTCCGACAGATCACTCATGCTGTTTATACAAGATACACACAATTACTAAGTTTAAAAATTATATCAAATTTCACAGAAAACTTTTAAATATTATTTCATATTGGGTAACTATGAAACAACCGAATATGAGAACATACTAGGTTTTATTTGTAAATTTATTTACTGAATAAGGTTTATAGACTGTAGATAATAAAAGTGCTAAAACTTTAAGTCAAATTATTTAAAGATTTATATTTACTACTACAGTAGCTAACATATAAAAATCTGCCCATACTATTCAAAATTAGTCAAATAATTAAAACATATAATCACAAAATAGCAATTAATAAAAATTAAGTATTTTCTAAATACTTAATTGGCTTAAATCAGTGGCTCGATAAGTGGCTCTGATACCACCTTTTTCTGTCACGGCCCCCGACCCGGTTTGACCCGTTTCAGGAGCCGCGGGACAGAAATCCTGCGGTATTCCATCAGGATCTTTTAAAATGTAAATATTTCCCTGATTATTTTATTTCACAATGTGATGCAGGCCCAAGTGTGGAGGAACGGGCTATTTTGTATTTGGAGGCCCAAGACCGTGTAACAAAAGGGGCTTCACTAAAACGCTTATTTCTATTACTTATTTGCATTTTTATGATTTTTGGACTATTTTGGGCATTTTCTTTTAGGCCGTGTGTTTGGCCCGTTATCTTTTTTAGGCCCATTTCGAATTTCGGTTTCTATTTATATGTCCCTCTAGTAATATGAATGATCAGAATTGATTTTTGAAATTATTGAATTTTTCACTTCAAATTCCGTGGCCTTTGGGTTGCAATTTGGGGGTTGGGGAAGAACACACGGGTATTCTTAGAATCAACGTGTTTGATCTTCGTTTCCGTATCACGCGCTACATCACAATGCGGGATAAAACCCCTGGTAATTTACAATCATTTGATTTCACGAAGAAATCTTTTTATTTTACAAAACATGTTTCTTTATTTTATACTGAGCCACTTCTTTGAGCTTGTAGTGCTATATGGCACTTTTCCTGGTTCATAACAGGTCACCTGAAACATGTTTTAAAAAGGTTTTGTCAGCGGGAAATACTGAGTGAATCATTCTATTTTGCATAATGATGCATAGTTATTAATTACAGCATAAGAGCGATTACAATGGCTTCTATCTTATTTTTATCTGGCATTCTGTCACAATGGTGACATGTCACAATGATGACGATGGTCATACCACTATTTAGATCAATGAACCTAAATAGTGACGATTATCCCTGTAGGTCAATGAACCTAACAGTGATTATCCCGAGTAGGTCAATGAACCTAACTGGGAGAAAATTAGTAATGTGCACAATACCCCCACTAACCAGTAATTCAAGATATCCACGACTTAGTCCCTGTAATTATAACCTTGAAAATAATTTGAGGTATTGTAAAATAGTTGATAAAAAGAGAATGACTCACATTGCAGATTTAATTTGAGCAGAGTTTAGCCTACTGGTTTAGCCTTTTAACCTAAATCTAATAACAAGCACACAATTCGGGGTTAGTAATCAATCCAGCATTTACGATAACTCACGAGATCAACCCTCACAACGAATGACAAAGTGCTATGCTTAAACATTTATCGAATTAACGACTAATGACAAAGCATCACCCTAATGTGGGCAGCACTTAAACATCCATTGAGTACATTGATCGATCGGACAATGAATCGTAATAGCGATTGTGCTAATACCCTGATTGCGGCGTTGATTTAGTGCCTGTGTGTGTTAATTGTAATAAACAGAGCATAACTCAGCGTATTTTTCGAATTTCTTCGTCGTTCTGAAGCCAGAATTCAAGTCCCAATCTCCTGTATTTATAGCCGAAATTTGACCCTGAGGCGGCCCGCGTGAGAATTAAGCAAACCTGAGGCGGGCCGCGTGAGACCTATTTTTAGGCATAGGGTTGCCACGTGTGGGACTAGCTCAGCTGAGTCGACGGTTTCTGAAAATTCGAATTGGACCGCTTTTTATGTGGATAAACATAACTAGGAAATACCCCCCCTGAGTTTTAGGGGCCCTGATCCTGATTCTGATTATTCTGAAAATTTTAGGGTTTGCGCAGAATCACTTGGGTGTCTCAATTAGGGTTTCCTATTGGTCAAATTAATTTAATAATTATGACTTTTGATGAGAGTCGTTACACCTTTTTCAACATTTTTTTTTATCCTTTCTCTTTCTCCTTCTACCATTTTTTTACAATCTCTTCTAATTGTTGCCCTACTAACTCTTTGATATAAAGGATTGTTTTACTTTAATAATTGATTAAACCAATGATACTCGACAAAAGAAAAGGGCAACTCATGCATTATTATCATTTTTGCAATAATTTCACGACACTTCATTTGATCATAACCCCCTTTTATCTCAATCCTGGTAAAATCTTTTTCACCATCTTTCCCAATTGGCTCAAAATTGATAGTACCTGTTTTTTTACCTAGTGACCTTTTGTATATAACACAATCATTCCGGAGATGTCGCACCATACTTGACGTTGTGCTCGTCTTGCCTTTCACGAAGGTATGCTTACAATGGATGCATTGTTGTTTTTTCACTGTTTTTCCTCTAAACAAACCATCAACCTCCACAAAATGTGGATGCACATTAGAAGAATTTTTCCGCTTTCGCTTTTTACCTGCAAATACTTCATCGTTCTTATCTATGAATTCATCGTCTAGCTCAAAGTTCTCCTCATCAAGTAACTCAACTACATCAGTCTCCATTATTCTACAAAAAGTAAAACATAAATTTAGGTTAATCAGTCTCCATTATATCTGATCCTTTTACACAACATGATGAAGTTTCAATCACAATTTTGATTATTGGAGTTGATTGACAAAAAAAAACATATATAAATTATTTACAAAAAAAAAGTTGCTGTTCTTTTATTCTTTAACAAAAAAAAAAAAACAAAGAAAGCATAGAGACAAAAAGTTGTTCTTCTATTCTTCAATCTGTGATTGATTACTAAATTGATTTATTTAATTGTTCATTTGTTTGATTCATCTGTTACTCTCACTTGTGTAAACATGTAGCTCCTCACACTCTAAAATGTAATGGGCTCCGTGGAAAACAATTATGAAGGAAAATCCCGTTAGAGATTCAAGTAGCGACAACTAATAGATACAATTATGAAGCTAAATTAACATGGCAGTGACTTACCTAGAATCCAGAGACTCAGCTCGATGAGAATTCGTGATGGTTGCTGGGCGTCCTCAGGGCCTCAGTTACGATTGTGAAGGGGAAAAACTCAAAAAGATGAAACTAGGGTTTAGCTTTAGTGTTTACTTTATATATTTAATGGACTTTATTTGGGCTAAGTGCTATTTGGGTTTATTAGTACTTAGCCCAATTAATATTTATATTTACAAGTAGAATAGAATCAAACTTACAAAATAAATTATATAATATATATATATATATAATATTCGAGCCGAGCCGAACCGAGCGGAGCTTTGCTCATGCTTGGCTCGTTTACAAACCGAACCCAGCGGAGCGGCTCATTTATAATCGAACGACAGAACGGGCGAGCATTTTCCGAGCAATTTCCGAGCGAGCGGCGAGCAATTTGCCCAGCCCTACATCATTCCCATGCGTGGCTATGTGGGCCTTCAGGTCCAGTCACCCGTACATGGTCTTCAGGTTTTAATACATCCTATCAAAACTCAAGTGAATAGTGAGGTCCACATTCGAGATGAATAGGATATCGAGACCCGTGTGCTCCGCCTGCACCAGTTCCCTAAGGTTGCTGTATAGTGAGGTCCATATTCGTTCCATGAAGTAGCAAATATCGTCCGACCTGCCAAAGGTTGCTTCCCCATGCCCCGCATGGGTCAATCTTGAGAACTCGTCTTCCTTCAGTTCTTCAATTTGAACAAGGCAAGTCTGATCAGGTATGTTAAAGTCGATAGCGAGCTGCGAAGCTCGTGCACGTCCAGGTTTCACGGTCGTACTCAATCAATAGTTCCACCCAGCGTTGTCGTCACATGTTTAGCTCTCTTGAAACAAGGGTATACGGGAGGCCCTTGTGATCGGTCTAAGTGGTGCATTCGGTACCGTCCAAGTAATGCCTCCAATTTAAATCTAAAGACTACGGCTTCCACCGCAGGTTGTGACTCATGCAATTCTCCTTTGTAATCCACTACGTGCGTCGTCGCCTCCTCGTGTTGCATCGGTGTGTAACTGGGTCTCCGATTCGAACCATCATGGTATATCACTAAATCACCCGTACCCTCGGGTAAAGACGTTGCTCAGTGCATTGTAGAGTTGGGATTCGAGAGCTGAAAAGACGTCCTCCTGTTTCGTCTTCCACGAACATAGCATCCTGTTGTGCTAAAGAGATTTAAGCTGCGCGATCTTCGAAAATCCTGTGATGAATCTGCGATAGTAGCTAGTGAGACCAAGAAATTGCTGTATCCTCGAAGGGATATTTGGTGTCGATCAGTTTCTAACCAAAACGGGTCTTAGTGAGATCCACGTGTATTCCCACTCCGTTGATTATATTACCAAAAAGGTATCCCTCGCATCCAGAAGTTACATTTATCAAGACTTCGCGCGGTGTGGCCCCTCCTTTAGGAGCTCTCAAATAAGATACAAAGATGCCCATGATGTTCCTTTCTCCTGGAAATGATTCAACATGTCGTCAATAAGTATGGTCGATTCATGTGATCCATACAGCTGCTGGTGTGATGATTAGCTCGAAGGTCTTGGAATACAACATCGAAATGGCCGCACTGCGCTTGGTATACCGTTGCAGGCACATTCTCCCCTTAGACTACCTTCTGACAATAGCTCGTTTGTTACTCAATCCTCGAATGGAAGCTCGACCCCCGCAACTGGTCGTCAGGTTGTCAATATATGGTTGTGGCAAACGGTTCTCAACTGTCACCTTATTGAGTTCTTGAAAATCAGTACACATATGAAAAGGCTTATCTTCACGGATATAACTTGGGCTCCCCAGCGTGAAAAGCTAGGTCCGACAAAACTCCTGTTCAACAATTCCTGCAGTTGATTAGACAGCTCTTGCAACCCTCCTTGTGCAAGACGGTAAGAGTGAGTGTAGTCAGGGCTGCCTCTGGCACGAGATCAGACTGAGATTTCGCCTAACAGTTGTGAAAGTAAACCCGAAAGTTCCTTGGGTAGCACACCGAAAGGAATCACGAATGATTGGTGGATCCTCGATCCTCTGTTTCCTTAGCCCTAACATCAGTAACGGTTGCTAGTATAGCGGAGTAATCCCTCTGTAGACACTTCTGGCCTTCATAGCTGAAATGGCGCTAACCTTTGCACCACTCTGACGCTTTAGAATAAATCACGATTCTCCACACAAAATTTTCTCCTCACTGGTGTATCTGCGCGATCTCTGGATAACCAATCCACACTAACTACTGTATTGCAACCATCAAGGGTAGTAGAAGGAAGGTTCACGCCGAACACTTGTCCCACAAGGTCGAGTTTGCATCCCTACGAACATACTAGGTTTCAGCTGACTTGCCATCAGTCGATTCCACATCGGGTTCGGTTTCATGAAGCATCAGGGTCAAACAGAATGGAGACGGAGCGAATAGCTACCCATCCAAGCTACCATGTTGCTATATGCCTGGCGTCGCCTAAGCCAGTCCTAAATGCCCCTCCACGAGTACCACTTTCAATGTTGTTGCTACTGCTACGAGAATTTCCCAATACTGTCATTGTTCCCTGGGTTGTTGGCGTCTTGACTTAACATCTGCCAACCCTTGATGAAGCCACCATCATTTCCATACTGAAAGTCATGATTTACGGGTACCTCGATGTCGTCGTGCCTGTTGTTTCTAATGTCGTTGCTCGAGACGGAGTCCTGCGACCTTTCACCATTAGGGTCCATCCTTTCACATTCCGTGTCATGTCTTAAGGCACTACTCCTGGTGCGGGCAGTTACACATCCCACCCTATAGTCAATTGCCATCGATTATGTCCCGATTGATTTGTAAGTGTTGACTCCCATGAGTCGCTTACTAGGGTTAAGGATTCGATTGAAGCCATTTTGTTGGTGTTCGTTGTCGGTAATCAGGGTCGTTCTAATACTGAGGTTGGTAAGGCACTACGCTCATCCTTTTCTCCATCGTTCTTGCAGGTTGACTGAGTAATACACGGTATGTTGCTAGAGTGTTACAGAAGTGATCACGCTTCGAGATTTAAGACGTCAATACATGAGTTCCAGTAAACAAAGAGGAGTGAGGAAAGTATAGACCAATCATTCGACGGTGAGACATCCAACTCAGGGACGTTCGTACAAGCACCTAACATCCTATCTAATTTGCTAGGCGTTCAGATGGGTGTTCAGGCAATACTCGATAGCATCGAGATTCGTAAGGGTTCAGAAAGGAGTGAAAAGATCACGTTCAAGTAGGAGGCAATTACGGTTAGAACTCCTATGGATTTGTTACGTTTCTCACAGCTCGAATAACAGAACAGAACCCCTTTTTCACTTGTTAAGCCTCACTAGGACTTGCATGCACCCCACATTATTATTATGTGTGCACCCACAATAATATTGTGATTTTCATGCTCATCTCAGTTCCGCCTAACTCATGTCAAATGGTTCCTCCAACTCGAATGCCAAACAGAGGTTATCAAAACGATAAGATCACAGAAATTCAAGGACTATGGCATACTATCAACGCATCATAAAGTAAGCAAGCAATCCATCCATCATGTTATAGTGACGAGTGTGTGTTCGTACGTTACGTCATAAACAAATGTGTACTAGTCATGCAATGTATGCAACAAGTGAGAAGAACGAACCTTGCAATCTGGAGCTGAGTGTCATGGTCGTATTCAGAACTGTTCGGTTATAGTCCGGTTTTACAAAACGTTTTAAAACCAAGTTCACTATAACCAGTGGCTCTGATACCAAACTGTCACACCCCCAAAATACCACATAGGGAATGTCCCTGTTAGGCGTGTGACGTACCAACAATGAGCCACTAATTACATTGAACACATACAAGTTTCTAAATACAATTCTCAATTATTAATGAAAAATACCATCAACAAGTTTAAATGTAAACCAACATGTTCAGCGGAAGCAAATAGTAAACCAAAGTTAAACTGTTTAAAAACCAATATATCGTATCAAGATTTCAATCACATGAATCCCCTAGTCGACCCATGACCACTCCTGCTACTCCAGACAGCAAGTTCCCATTTCCAAGATACCTAACGACCTGCGAGCATGCAACAAGTGTATCAGACAATGTTGGTGAGTTCATAGTTTTGTGAAAACGTTGGTTACCAAGTGTTTAGTTAATCCATTGAATTTAAATCCGAAAGTAATGTTGATAATATCTCGATACTGAACAAGACGGCTCCTGATGTATGTTTTGCCCGTTCCCCAGTGCTCCTATCACAACACTGGGCATGACTGGGTCATTAGTTCACAGCCGTCCTCTCCGGAACGGGGTGAGGGTGCCAAACCTAAGTAGCGCTACCAACTAATACCCCGTTACCTCCCCGGTAACAAAAGATGGGACTTAAGAATGATAGGGTGAGATTATTATTTAACATCCCAGTTTTACCCAAAAGATTTATCCCTCCCCGGGATACCCACTGACTGTCCCAACCACTGGGACGCATGTTCAAGAGAGATGAACTCACCTTTGATTTTCTCGGTAGAATTAATTACATGTTTAGCAAAAGGGTCTACCAAGTCCTATGATGGTTGTACATAACAGTTAGTTTGCATACAAGCGCAACACGTATCATTCCACACTTATTTACAAGTAGTGCACAAAAGACAAGTATTAGCAATCATCATCCGATACTCTAGTCCTAACAGTTAAGCACGTTGCACCACGATTCATTAACAATGTACAACCTAATAAAACATAAGGCCCAATCCAGTATGCGGTCCATTTACGAGTATGCGATCTAACTGGCTCGGGGCCCGGCCAAAATGTAGACCCAGCAGACCTCGCAGCCCAACAGTATGACCGGCCCCATCTACAATGTGCAACCCAGTTTATTGTGCGACCCCAATTAAACGTGTGTAGTTCCAATTTAACCGGCCCAAACTAAGCTAGTCACGTGCAATCATAACCGGGCCCGGGATCCAATTAACAGGTGTCGGCCCAACCAATTTGCCGACCCACTAGACCTGACCTAGTCTATCTCTAAACCCAGTTCGTAGCCCACCCCCATGCTACCCGGCCCAAAGACCTCAAGTCCACCCAGAGCTGCATTGAGCAGCGTGGCCCAACATCACCCGCAAAGATGCAGCCCAACTACAAATTTAAATCCCTCCAAATATCAACAACATAACATAACTTATCTTTATCTAACCTAACTCCCTAGAATCGTCCATTAACAGATTTTTATTAGGTGAACCCTACCTAACTCGAACAACCGCCAATCCTTTTTATCATCATCATAGTTTAATATGGTTATCAACTGAATACTTAACTCCAAGTCATAACATATAATCATCATAAACAGCACAGATTCAAACTCACATAACATACATCTACTAGATTTATCTCACTCATTTAACATCCTAATTATTCCATGATTTTTCTCAGCATTCGATCTTAATAATCAACCTCCTTAATCACAGCATTCAGTCATGTTTTAATCGAGTATACGTATCCACTTGGTGTTAATAAAAACTACACATGAACATGATCAATCAATAAGAATTAACAAGATCAACAGTTAACAAATAGAAACTAACGTAAACATGAATCTACTAACCAAGAGGAGGCTCGACTAGAGAAGATAACTCTTCGAATGGACTTACTGCAGTCGCAAGTTTTAAGAGAACATAGGGTTTGCAAGTGGTTGTATAATCTAATACATGATGTACGTAAATAAGGGAGGGGAGAGGTGGGCTCGGATTGGGCTCAAGTAAAATAAGGTGTGTGTGTTTATATCATCTCACAATGGCCGACCCAATTCCATGTTTCCATTTGGGCTTTGGTTAACCATGTATACTTAACATAATAATAATAATAATAATAATAATAATAATAATAATAAGTGTGGGTGTGTGTGTTCGGGTTTGGTTTGGTTTGGGTTGTATATCGGTGCACTATTGTGAAGGGTCTTGGGTCGAGCCCAACAACCAAAGAGCAATTAAGTGTGCGGTCCAATTAGCATAATGCGTACAAACTTAGTCCATTCACAAGTTACACAATTAAACTCGTAACCACTCAAGTAAGATTAAACATACTTATTTAACAATCAAACATCACACATAACATTAATCAATCAGATAATTGCACACGACCTCACGCAGATCAAATTGTAAAATAGGGTTTGCAAAACAATGATATGCATAGGAAGGACCTTGAAACTTCGTGTTTTCACATCATCCCCAACTTGAAAGAAGTTTCGTCCCGAAATTTGACAAGTAAGCACAGAAGAGTGAAGCGATAGATCAAGATGACTGTGGATTTTCCTCGGGTGCCACATCATCCCTAACTTGAAAGGGAATTTCGTCCCGAAATTCACCAATGATATCAAAAGTTGATTCCACCGATTGAAGAATCGAGGATAACCGAGCTTCACATGATCTTTGCGTTCTCACGGGAACTTCGGTCCACGTCTTGAGTTCCAACGAACTCTCACAATTGTGATACGACTATGCTGACGAACCTTGACTTCCTGGTCCATGTGTTCGACAAATTCATCCAGTAAAGGTATCGCACGTGTTTCATCAGACAACCACTGCCTTAGATCTGAAACATAAATGACATCGCGTACGTTACCCGATTCGTCGGGTAACTCGAGTTTGTGGGTTACGCTACCGATTCTTCCCAGACTGTCGAATGGTCCATCGTGATGTCAGTTAAGCTCGCCATGCTTCCCAAGCATTCCACACCCTCCCAGGGTGAGACTCTCAACACGATACGATCGCCTACATCGATCTTCCAGCGTTTCCCAAGTTTATCAGCTTTCCTGACGGTCACGCATTACCGCCAATCGACCCCCGATCCAAACAACCTTCCCAAGAGTTTCGAGTACCAGTCCTGGACCAGTAATTAAGTTGTCAACCATCTCAATCTAACAAGAAGGTTGGCATTATTGTCTATGTAATGCCTCAACAGAGCTGTCTGGTTACCAAAATGATATATGACGCAGTAGTACTCAACCATAGGTAAGAGTCCTTCCAATTTGCACCAAAGGCAGTCACACACATGCTCGCAACATGTCTTTGAGTGCCAGAAGAGTTCGTTTTCTCTGATCGTTTACCCAACGGCGATAAGCAATGCTCTGGTCCTGACGTGAGCCAAGGGTGTTGTGTATTGCCTGACATAAATCATGCATAGCTCAAATTCAGAGGTAACAGGAGTTGGCACCTTGTACCTAAAAGCCGCCTCTCCCAGAGGAACATTCACAACTGTGAAGACTCGTCAGTTTTCTTGATTGCAAGAAAGTGTGCTGGTAACTTGAGTCCATCAATGATCATCCAGGTGATAATGTTTCCGTTTCGAGTGGTAAGTAGACCAGTGACAAAGTCCATGGCAGTCTGTTCTCATTTCCATATATGTGTTTCTGGTTGCTAATATCCCACCTTGACTTTCCTACATGTCAAACATTGTTCCCATGCGTGGCTATGTGGGCCTTCAGGTCCAGTCACCCGTACATGGTCTTCAGGTTTTAATACATCCTATCAAAACTCAAGTGAATAGTGAGGTCCACATTCAAGATGAATAGCATATCGAGACCCGTGTACTCCGCCTGCACCAGTTCCCTAAGGTTGCTGTATACTGAGGTCCATATTCGTTCCATGAAGTAGCAAATATCGTCCGACCTGCCAAAGGTTGCTTCCCCATGCCCCGCATGGGTCAATCTTGAGAACTCGTCTTCCTTTAGTTCTTCAATTTGAACAAGGCGAGTCTGATCAGGTTTCACGGTCGTACTCATTCAAAAGTTCCACCCAGCGTTGTCGTCACATGTTTAGCTCTCTTGAAACAGGGTATACGGGAGGCCCTTGTGATCGGTCTAAGTGGTGCATTCGGTATCGTCCAAGTAATGCCTCCAATTTAAATCCAAAGACTACGACTTCCACCGCAGGTTGTGACTCATGCAATTCTCATTTGTAATCCACTACGTGCGCCGTCGTCTCTTCGTGTTGCATCGGCGTGTAACTGGGTCTCCGATTTGAACCATCATGGTATATCACTAAATCACCCGTACCCTCGGGTAAAGACGTTGCTCAGTGCATTGTAGAGTTGGGATTCGAGAGCTGAAAAGACGTCCTCCTGTTTCGTCTTCCACGAACACAACATCCTGTTGTGCTAAAGAGATTTAAGATGCGCGATCTTTGAAAATCCTGTGATGAATCTGCGATAGTAGCTAGTGAGACCAAGAAATTGTTGTATCCTCGAAGGGATCTTTGGTGTCGATCAGTTTCTAACCAAAACGGGTCTTAGCGAGATCCACGTGTATTCCCACTCCGTTGATTATATGACCAAAAAGATATCCCTCGCATCCAGAAGTTACATTTATCAGGACTTCACGCGGTGTGGCCCCTCCTTCAGGAGCTCTCAAATAAGATACAAAGCTGCCCATGATGTTCCTTTCTCCTGGAAATGATTCAACATGTCGTCAATAAGCATGGTCGATTCATGTGATCCATACAGCTACTGGTGTGATGATTAGCTCGAAGGTCTTGGAATACAACGTCGAAATGGCCGCATTGCGCTTGGTATACCATTGCAGGCACATTTTTAATTATAACAAACAAGTGCACGCATCATTCAAATGCATTTAATAGTTGCTTTGTACGCATTTTCATGTTTTGAAAACGATTCATAATATTTTTAACGGCAACTTGCAAAAAATGAACTATTTTTAATTATAACAAACAAGTGCACGCATCATTCAAATGATCATCAAACATCCTTTTAGGTTAAACAATTGATACAAAACTAATTAGACATGAGTCTATAATGCTTACTGGATTAGAGAAAATAAAAATTTAGCATGTACCTTTAATGAATTAAAGTATACTAATTAAATTCAAGTAACTGGGCTTAATTTTTGAAATATAAATTTGTTTATTATGTAATTCTTTTAGAAGAAAACAAACAATGGTGTCGTTTGTAAAAAGGCATTGGTGTCGTTTGTAAAAAAACATTGGTGTCGTTTGTAAAAAGGCATTGGTGTCGTTTGTAAAAAAACATTGGTGTCGTTTGTAAAAAGACAATGGTGTCGCTCGAATTTTTCCTATTATACGTTGTATTTGCTACACAAAATTCAATGGTGTCGGACGACACCGTTATTCAAAGGGTGTCTCCGCCACTGCGAGCCGAACCGAGTGGACCTTTACTCGTGCTTGGCTCGTTTACAAACCGAACCGAGCGGCTCATTTAAAACCGAGCCTCAAATCAAGCGAATGTTTTTCGAGCAGTAAATATTTTGAGTGAGCGTCAAACGAAGTTCGAGCAATTTGGACAACTGTGTCACCCTATTTAAATTTGTTGAGAGAGATAGTGACAATGTTTGTTCTCAAGTTTTTATTTCTTTAAAAACATGCACATTTCATGTAATAATATTTTTCTTATGAATAGCCATGTTGTGGCCGACGAGGCGATGATCATATTGCACGAACAATTACGTTTTGAGAGCAGGAGACGATCGACTTAAGGTAACGACATGAAACATTGAGGCGATGAGCAGCCTGTCGTTTATCGGTTTAGGGTTTAACTTTTAGATTTGATATTAATTTTTTTATTGGCGTGGTTGGGCTAGTACGTATAGATATAGTTGTAAATTTGTATATAGTGGACCAAAATCTAATAGAGTGGTATATATAAAACTATAAATTTAATTTATATTTAAGTTATGTGTAATGTGTGTATATATATATAGGTGTGTGTATATATGTATAATTTATATTTGTGTATATATATATGTGTATGTGCATATGAATATATATACTAATTAAAAATAACAATTCGAGCCGAACTGAACCGAGCCGAGCGGACCTTTGCTCATACTTGGCTCGTTTACAAACCGAACCGAGCAGAGCGGCTCGTTTACAACCGAGTGTCAAATCGAACGACTATTTTCCGAGCAATTTTCGAACGAGCGTCGAGCGATTTAAACAGCCCTAAATATAATGTGGTTTTGTATTTTTTTATATATATTTGGAATTTTGTTTGTTTGTTATGTTTTTTTATAATATATTTTTATAACTTAAAACAAATATTAATCAATAAAAATGTATAAAAATCATTAGTAAGGTAAATGTGACAAAAATCGAAAAGCAAGGTGCGGTAGGAGGATGTCATGTAGTATTTTTGGAATTTGAAAATGATTTGATTATGATAATTCATTACCTATGGTTGATGTAATGTTTTTGGAGGTTACACTTTACATCAATATATATCTATTTTGGACTTTGTTTAATATATTATTTTTATTTTTTTCTACTTTTTTTGTTGTACCCGTATATTAGATTTTTGAGTTTTGCCGTTCCCCGTACCCGTATATATCGTCCCCGTACCCGTTCCGTGCTACATAGCCAGAGGAAAAACAAGATGGCTTGGGCAATTATATATCAAGCGTTACCGGAAAACATTCTGATGCAAGTTGCTACAACCCGTAGTGCTCGAGCAATCCTTGGGGCTGATCGGGTTCAAGAAGCCGGATTATAAACTTTGAAGTGAAAGTTGCTTGATAGCGTGCCATCAAAGTTTAATGCTATTGTAGCTACTATTGAACAAATCGTAGATCTAAATACTTTGACGTTTGAGGGTTGCATAGCACGCTAAAGGCGTTGCTTAAAGGCTTTCGGGAACAAACAAAAGAGCACGAGGCCATTTGACAAACTTAATATGTAAAAAATGTTATGGTCTTGTTCAACAGTCAACCTTATGTAAAGTCATTTGACAAACTTTAATCTTTTGTATAGAAAAGGACAAACTTTAATTTTCTCTTTTGTTGCAAGTTTAAACCGGTATGAAAATTCACAGCATAGTTACAACTGGGCTTAAACCGGTTACCTAACCGGACCATCTTACCAATTGTTTCTAGTTATAACTTATAAGATCTCTAATATTTTAGATAAGAGTTTTGCAGTAGGTAAGCGGGATGACTGAACCTGGTGATATCAACAGAAAATCAAAATTGAATGACTGAACCTGGTGATATCAACAGAAAATCAAAATTGAATGACTGAAAGCCGTGATTTTTCCAAGCATTCATCTCGTGAAAATAAATTTGAAGGGGATGAAAAACTTAGGTAGAAGACAATCTCCGGTCATAGACATTATGTAAGACTATCATAGACATTTACGGTCCACCCATTACATGCTTTTTTACATGACCCAAATAAGCCCACCAGTTTAAAAAACGTCCCTATAGACCCAAAAACGGGAGCTCGGGTTCATTATGTACGACTATCATCATTGGTGACTTTCTCACAACCTAGGTTGTCCAAATAAATTAAAGAAAAAGAAAAATTCTATTTTTCTCCACAACCTGGTTGGCCAAGCAACCCAAGGTTGCAAGAGGTTGCACATGCTCTTTTGCCACTTGTCAAAATTGGATTGGTTCCATCACCTAATTTTTTTTTTGTATTTTATTTTAGGAAAAATTACACTTTTCGTCCTTTATGTTTGTAGCTAGTTGCAATGGATGACCTTTACCTTTAATAATTACAGACACAGTCCTTTATTTGGAAAACTCAGTACATCTTTCGTCCTTTAGCACTAACCAGGTTAAAAATTTAAGTTAAATCCATTCATTTAAGGGTATCATGGTCATTTCATGCTTTTATTTAAATTTTTCTTAATAAATGAAATAAAAAACTACACATATAACATATCTTCTTTCTCCCCCAATTCATAAGCAGACCTGCAACTTTCTTTGGGAGAATCTTTGTTACTTTCGGCTAAGTATATCATTAGAATAACAGCTTAACATATCTCTCCCAAGATTCTTCTCTCTTGCCCTCGAAAAGAAATTATGGAAAACCCTTCTGCCTACTCGTCGGAGATCGGAGTCGTCGCCGGAATCACGAAACCTCGTTGGAAGGTTCACCATGTTTAATCCTAACAAGTAAACAACTAATCAGCAGCAAACCTACCTAATTCACTGTCAACATGTTTCTCTAATTATAAAATCATCAATTAACATGTGTTAATCGCCTAAATTAGCAACAATTTAGTAAATTAACTAATTATTACAACTTTATTCAATTCACAACATGCAATTAATTAAAAAAACCGACTGTATATACATAAATTCAAGATTAAAATCACCTTAGACAAAACAGATCTGGATCTAGGTTAAGTACTCTCTCGACTCAACAAAACAATCAACATCAAAACCGCCAATCCGCATAATGTCAACCAAAACACATTCGAAAACCGCCGCCGAACCGGCCGCCTGAACTCCGGCCGTTGTCTTCTCATTATGTTATATATACAGACTTATAAACCCTAAAATCACATTCAGACACAGATGAATTACAGCCGCTACACGCCATCTACACGCCGTAACAACATAAACCATATCCCTTGTCACCCATCTACACGCCACCACCGCCGTTGCCTTTAAACCCGAAACCCTAACCACCATCATTAAGCTTCAGATCTGCGAAGAACCACGATCCTGTAAGGGGTTTTGTTATGTTCTAGGGTTTCAGATCTGAAGATTTTGCAAGGTTGTGAGGGGTTTTTTACAGATCCAAAGTCCGGCCAAACCATCGTAATCGAAGGGGCTGGAAACTAGAGAGATGGTGGTAGCCAGAGGCTTTCAGGTGGTGGATTGTGATCGTTTTCGGGGTTTGTGCATGTGGTGGATGGCGGTTATGGTGGTGGTCGTGGTTGAACTAAAGAATACAGATGATGGTTTTTGGAGATGGGGGTGGTGCTGGTCGCCGATGATGGTGCTGATCGATGTTGCAAGAGATGATGGTAATGGCTGTTACCTGAGGACTGGTGATTTTAATTTATTCAGAAAGTTCAAAGAGGATGAAATAAGTTGTGGTATTTATGTTATTTTTTGTTTTGTTTTATTTATCAAAAAACATTTAAATAAAAACATGAAATGACCATAATACCCTCCTGTGACTAGATTTAACTCAAAATTTTAACCTGGTTAGTGGTAAAGGACGAAAGATGTAATGAATTTTCAAAATAAAGGACTGTGGCTGTAATTATTAAAGGTAAAGGTCATCCATTGTAACTAGCTACAAACATAAAGGACGAAAAGTGTAATTTATCCTTTATTTTATAACTACCAATTCCCCCAATAATTTAATTACTCAAATAATTTTTAATATTTAAACTTAATAACAAAACTAAATACACCGTATTTCCTAAAATAAATTTCTGAACATTACGATATAATTTTTATTAAAAACGGAGTTCGTTTGAAAAAAAATATTTTTCAGTATATTATATATATTGATTGTTTAACTTTTTAATTTTTATATTAAAAATAAGTAACTTTTATTTCTTTTTAAAAAAATAAATTGTTTCAATTATTATTTACATTTATTTAATAAAAACTTAGGTTGGGTTGAGTTTTGAATGTGTGTTAAAAATTGAGTTAGGTTGGGTTGTGTATGTGCAAGAGAGAGAAATTAGTTTTTTATTAAAGGTTGGGTTGAGTTGGGTTATGAATGTGGGTCTACTTAATTGGTGAGGCCATGATGATTTCCATATATTCTAAATTTAATTTAATTATAATAATATGATTTTACTAAATGGGTTATATCCTTGATGACCCCACACCTTTCGGTTTTACTTTCACCTCCACTCCTTCCCCTAAACCTTCCCTATATTCCACCTCTCCTTACCCGTTTCACTACACACGTCGACCTAAGCCTACCCAACCTGTTACACACCCGCAAACTGCATCACAGCAGCCCTCTACTGCTGCTGTGCCCACCGAACAGCCATCCGCTGCAGTACAACAGCCCTCTGCAGCTGCTGCGACCACCACACAGCAGGTTGCTGTTGTCCCTGAGCCTACGGCTCCTCCCACCGCAGCCCCACATCCCTTGGCACCCGGTTCTGCAGCTGCCGGGTCCTCCAAATCTGCCTCGGCAGGCCCACCGCCCAATCCTACAACCAATACCCACCCTATGACCTCCCGCTCCAAATCCAAACACACTATCCTATCATCCACCATTTCACCCATCCCTAACACTTACTCGAAAGCCTATGCCGACCCAAATTGGTTACGTGCCATGCAATCAGAATTTGGTGCTTTGCAGGAGAACGATACGTGGGAACTGGTTCCTCGCCCGTCTGATTGCCCTGTTATACACTGTATGTGGTTCTTCCGCCATAAGTTTAAATCTGGCGGTTCTTTGGAGCGTTACAAAGCCAGACTGGTAGTAAATGGGAAATCTCAGACCGTGGGCATTGATTGTGAGGATACTTTTAGTCCGGTTGTCAAACCGGCTACCATACGGACAGTTTTATCCATTGCTATCTCTCGGTCTTGGCCTATCCATCAATTGGATGTCAAGAATGCTTTTTTGCATGGTAATTTAAATGAAACAGTGTTTATGCATCAGCCGCCTGGGTTTGTGGATAGTAGGTACCCAAATTATGTATGCAGGCTAAAGAAATCTTTATATGGGCTCAAACAGGCCCCGAGAGCGTGGTATACTCGGTTTGCCACATATATTTTATCACATGGGTTCAGGAGTAGTGTGTGTGATAACTCATTATTTATACTCACTCGAGGGACTCAGACTGCTTATTTACTACTGTATGTTGATGATATTGTTATTACTGCTTCTTCAACTGCACTTTTGCAGGACATTATTCGCACACTCTCACGAGAGTTCGCCATGACATATCTGGGTTCTTTACATCATTTTTTGGGTATTAAAGTTACTCGCACGACAGCAGGTTTATTCTTGGACCAGTCCCAATATGCCAGAGATATTATTTCCAGGGCGTCTATGACATCTTGTAAACCATGCGCTACACCTGTTGATCTTAATGCTAAACTGAGCGCCACGGATGGACCATTGTTCCATGACCCTACTTTATATCGCAGTCTGGCAGGCGCTTTGCAATATCTGACCTTTACACGTCCGGATATCTCTTATGCTGTTCAGCAGGTTTGTTTATTCATGCATGAGCCTCATGACCCACACTTTGCCTTCCTGAAGCGCATACTACGGTACCTTCAGGGAACGATTGATTATGGCATACGTATTGTTCGCTCCAACATTCATTCCTTAATCGCCTACTCGGATGCGGACTGGGGGGTTGTCCGGACTCTCGTCGCTCGACAAGTGGTTATTGTGTTTTTCTGGGCGACAATTTGATTTCTTGGTCTTCTAAACGCCAACCGACCATTTCTCGTTCTAGTGTAGAAGCAGAATATCGGGGAGTGGCAAACGCTGTCGCAGAGGCCACTTGGATTCGGAATTTGCTTTTGGAGTTACATCTCCCTCTTCGGCAAGCAACAGTTGTGTATTGTGATAATGTTTCGGCCGTCTATCTATCTGATAACTGTAACAACCCGCACTTTTGGCGCGTTGTTACTACTCGTTATACTCGTTACGCCTAGCACCAGAGATTCGGATCATAATGTAACTATATCGTATACATCGCTATTCGAAGGATAATCGCATATTTTCGATGTACAATATCACGATACTACACTATTATCACACTAACACTCACGGAGGCATTGAGTGAGGACCTATTCTACCCTCCTCGGTGGCCGTGATGTGTCGAACGTAAACGATGAACACTAACAAGGACCCTCGGGTGAGTGCTGTAGCTCCAGTCGTCATGAAGATGATGACAATACGAGTAAACGGTACCCCGTCAGTCTTTGTGGCACTACACAAAATAACGTTCACGATGACATCAAGAAAGGACCTATACTACCCTCATTGATGGCCGTGCAACGTCGATAACAATCGCATACTCGAATCGAAAACCGACTGTAAAGTATCGAAACTTTGGATTATGGATACGTAAATACGACCCCTAGTGATATATATATATATATATATAATAACAATATATTGATAATATAAACTAATTATGGACATACTCGCTTCGAAAACTATCAAAACGATCAAAAACGGGAAATTCCAAGCGTCAGGATGTCTATCCGGACGGATGGACCATCCGGACGGATGGACATGCGCACGGATGGCCATCCGCACGCATGGGCCATCCGCACGGATGGGCTATCCGGGCCTGACCCCTCTTCTTCTCCTCTTTTGCCTATAAATAGCCTCCCACACCACTATTCAAGTGATGTGACAGCTCCTATTCAACCAAACGCGCACCAAGACCCTTTTCTCTCGATTTCCGCGCGATTCCAGTAAGATCTCAACCTAAAACTTGTACTTTTACAATCTACACTCGATTCTACATCATTCTATCTTTCAAAACTCAAATTCTAACCGCGAAATCTGCGGATTTAAGGCGTTTTGAGGTGATGTCACCAAGAGTTCTTATGAACTTCAAGTTGGGGTCTCATTTCACCATAAACGACTCAGATCCGGGTGATTTCCACGTGTTTTTATGACAAATCTCACCTAAATCTGTGCGATTTCGAGTTAACCATGAGGAACCACCATGAACGGCCAGATCTGATGGAACGGGGTGATTCCCGGCCGTAAGAATGAGTCGGAATTGACGGAACTTCAAGTGTTAATGCGAAATTACACTACCCTAGTGAAAACGAACGTATTTTCCTTCCGTTAAACACTCGAAACAGTGCTCAGAGTGCGAAACAGACATGTCCGTCCGCACGGACAACATGTCAGCCCGCACGGACAACATGTCAGCCCGCACGGATGACACAAGTCCGTACGGATGACATGTCAGTCCGCACGGATGACATGCCACCCGCACGCACATGTCACCCGCACGGATGACATGTCACCCGCACGCACATGTCATCCGCACGGATGATATGTCACCCGCGCGCACACCAATCCGCGCGCACAACACCAATCCGCACGCACAAGGTCAATCCGCACGCACACCCATCCGGACGGATGACTTGTCATCCGGACGGATGACCTGTCCATCCGCACGGATGGGAACAGTCCAATCAAACGAGTAACTTTTCAAGTAAATCTTGCTTAACCATGCTTCGTTTACTCTATTTCTTCAAGGATCGTTACAGACAACTCGTAACCGACTCAATCAAGTTGTAATCTCGCTAGATACGCACTGTGAGTATACTTGACCCCTTTTTAATCGAACTTTGGGTGTAACATACGTTTCTAACCAAACAAACTTATCAATCGAAATGTTCTATCAATCGAATTATCACTTGCGAATAACTGTTATGCATAGATATACGTGATGCTAGTTGCATATGTGCTAGGGCTTATACTCGCGACGTCCCACCACGACTAGTATAGTACTATTGCGCCCGACGGGGTCTAGTTATGCCATCGTACATTCGAGCATCGAGGACTTAGTTGGTAGTATCAGTTTTGTGAGTATATATGTCGTGTATTACGTTTATGCATGTGGAAATTCGCAGCACTTTTAATCTACTATGCTATACTTATCAAACCTGTATACTCGCCAATACTTTTGTATTGACAAATCTTTTAACGTATGTTGCAGGTTAGATCGCAGACTATATCAAATCAAGCTAGGAAGTCTAGAAACTCAACTAAAATCTAGGTTGTCGGATTTGTATTGTTCGAGAGGACAAGAAGTCTGTGATAACTTATGTGATTGTATTATTTGTTAGTATGGGATAACGAATGTATTAAATATTATCGCAATATAGTTGTTATGGATTCTCTTGAGCAATCTGATTCGCCTAGTGCCGCGCCCCGATGATTCCGCCATCGGTTGGGGTGTGACAGATTGGTATCAGAGCCATAACTATAGGGAATTAGGTCAGACTCGACCTAGTCCGGGTCGACGTCTTAGAAATTGACCTAGTCTATAGTCTAAGTACCAACAGGCCGACTCGTACGAACCCAGTGGGGTTTGTATTGGGCTTACTTGATACTCTCGATCGAAATTGCTAAAAGCTACAACTTTGTGTGAACGCCGCATACTACAACTTCACACGAAGAAGCCTTTCCTAAGGCTAAAATGCTACTTAGCCTTTCCCAAGGCCGACACAATACACACGTTTTCGAAAATACTCGCATGACGAAACCGAGCGATCCAGTCGAGATCAGGTGTGAAAACCAAGAACTCTCGGTAGGATTGCTCACTCAGCGCATTTTTCTAGCACGAGAACCTTTCATCGAGTTAGGAGTGACATCCACATCTCGACAAAAGTCTCCATTTCTAAATCTAGTGGAACTCACGAATTTATTCGAGGAGCATAACCACAATTAGGAACGAAACTGTTAAGCCAGGGGTGAAACCCGTACCTTAATAAGTCGTTCCACTCTCTATAAAATGGTTTTCAAAAGCTCTCACCAAGGACTCGACTATTGTAACAACTCGAGCCACGCGATGACTAGGAAGGCGAATGCCATGAGCTGCATCCCAGTGGAAGCATGGAGTCTTCTAGGTCAACGCGCGCGCCCGAACTTGTAGATATAGTTGGGTTACCTTGGGTAGTCAACGCCTAAACACCCAAGGCACTCTATTATACGACCCGCCAATTCTACAATGATTGGAACTTATTTACATTTTGAAACTTTACGCTTTATCGATTTCTTGACTTAACGATTTTCACTCCCTACTTTATAAACGCACGATTCGCACAGCCATCGCAATCTAAAACGAAATCCGAATGTTCGCAACAAAACTAATGCATAATCTATCGCATTCGCTCTCGTTTTCTCACTACAACGCGTCCTCGCTTATTCTAAATCGACCTGTATGTGTATGATTACAAATTACCACTATATAAATACATATAAGCACGTATAAACAACAAGTCATTGTGTGAGAACTTTGGAATTTCGTGTTTCCTATGTGGCTCCTATGTGAATCGCATTACTATTATACTATCGCATCAAGTTTGAACGCGCTCAAGTCGCAACGCAAACTCAAAAAAATCATTATGATCGAATCTCACTCCAAGTCTCCTTCTGTCTAGATGCCTTCCAACAACTCTACTTCGAGAATGATAGCAAAGAGACGAGCCAAACGAAGGAGCGAAAAGAGGATTGCTTCACTTGTGACCAGGGAAGTGGTCAAAGTCATTCCTCAGATTGCCACACGAGTTCACTCTCTCAACCATTCTCGAGCGTCGGAAGACGTTAAGACAGGAGAGCCGCAATCTACTTTTCTCTACAAGCACTTCAAAGCCTGTGACCCGATGGAATTCACGGGTGAAGAAGGTGCGACTCAACTACTCCAGTGGTTCGATTCTATCGAAGTTACCCTTCGTCAAAGCGGGTGTCCCGATAGTCTCCGTACTACTTGCGCCACCGGAGTATTTGAATCGCGAGCACTCGACTGGTGGACCGCCGAACGTAACAAACGTGGGATCTCCGTAGCTTACGCTCTCTCTTGGAATGAGCTGAAAGAGCTCATGGAGAAAGAGTACTGTCCTCCTCACGAGATTCAGAAGCTGGAAAACGAATTTTGGGAAATCAAGCAAACCGAAGGTGACAATGCTGGCTACACCGCAAGGTTTAAACAGCTTAGCGTAATTTGCCCAAGTCAAGTCACCACTCCGGGAAAGGCCATCGCGAAGTACATTCGTGGCTTGCCTGAGTGTGTGGGTGATTTTGTCGAAGCTGCAAGGCCCGCTACCATCGAAGAAACATACCGCTTAGCCGCAGAAATCAACAACAAACGATTCGTGGAAGGATTATTCTCAAAGAATCCTATCAAGCAAGCTCATCAAGCAATCGCCAGAAATCCTTCGGGCGAACATGTTGACGAACCTTCTGATGAATCTACTGACGAACCTTCTGACAGATCTGCTGGCGATTCTTCCAAAGAATCAGCTAACGATTCTTCGGACGGATCTGCTGCCGATTCTTCTGACAAATCTGCCGACGGATTTTCCGACAAATCAGCCAAAGACTCCGCAAGCGAGTCTTCAGACGAATCCTCCAACGACGACACTTCTTCGCAAGACACCGACAAACCCAGCCGCAAGCGAAAGACTTCAAGCCCGAACTCATCAACAACCGAACTGCTACAACCGGAACCTCTTCAAACCGTCCCGATGTTTCCAAAACGAGCCTACACTGGGACTCATCCTCAGTGTTACTCGTGTACCTATCATCATCCAGTTGGGGATGACTGCCGCTATTGCAATAACTGCAACCGTTACGGTCACTTCACCCGCAACTGCCGTATCGAACCGTGAACTTGAGTACAACAACAACAGCTCCAACAAAAGTCTTCAGCATCCGAAATCTAGCGAGCATAGGATAAAGTTGTAATGATACGATTTTCGACGTTTATTTCTAAGCTTTGAACCTACTCTATTACTCAATGTACCCCCGTATTCCCTTTCACTCTCTAATCGCCGCACTTAGACTAGATTTACACACATGCTATATACTATATCACGAAATAATGTGTTTTACCCTCACTACACTCTTGGAACGAGGTACGATAAACGTGCAAGGAACGACTAATCGCGGGTGCACACGGGATTATTTGGTCCAGTGCACGGTGATCGTAGTGAATTCTAAAAGTGCCATAGCGTTTGACAAAAGGTGACACCAAAACACGGGATGAAAGTAGTAGGGGTCGGGCGAGGAATGCCTTACCATACTACCGAAGTTCCGTGAAGAAAGTGCCACGTGGAGTTGAACGTTATTAGACCTATTACACTATTGTGATTATTTTCAACACACTACACTCAATCGCAAGGCGTAACAAACCGTATCATCACCAGACTTGTCGTAAGTCTGCAAACGCAATGCAATCGCCTCATCGATGGACTCCGGGGAGTCTACCTCGCAGGAACAATTGCATCGACGCAAGACTGGTCGTAAGTCTGTTGCAACGAATCTCGATCAAGCAAATAAACGCTCACGATATTGTTGAAGAGGACCTATTCTACCCTCCTCGATAGCCGTGATGCGTCATAACGAAACGTTAAGCTTATTCGAAACAAGAATCGAACTCGACTAATCGCAATCGCTTACCTTGTGTATCTCGCAACCTCTATCGCTTATCACGTGAGCCTATATCATTTGCTGTGTATCAATCTATCGCTATCGCCTACCGTTATCTGTGATATTTGTGCTAAGTTGGAACGCATGACCTCGCCTCACGAGAGGAAGCTCATATGGTTAAAACAAGGTGTTTTAGCTATATCAGCGGCCTTTCGTGGAAACAGGCCATGTGGGGTCTGATGTTAGTTAAATTCTGTGATGTTAATCAATCGAACCGAACCGCGTAAATCGAAATCGCAAACCTCCATCGCTTGCACGCAACAACTGCCGCTTATCGTAATCCGATTATCATCACCATCATTGCTAGTGTTATGTTTGTATCATTCGTTTAACCATCTAATCGCTGATCGCCTGTTGTGTATAATCTACCGCTTATCGCTCACTTGATGTTCATTGTCGTCTGTATGGTATTAAGTACACATGACACCGCTTCACGAGGCAAGGCTAACCTGGTTAAGCATGGTGTTTCGCCATGTTAGCAACCCCCGTGGAAACGTGCCATGTGGGTGTAATGTGGAATCTAATTGAAAACGCGCTATTCGCTTCTCGCCTATCAACTCGCTGGATTAATCTATTCGATCCTATTCTATGCTCGGCCCGACTCTCTATCGATTGGGCCGGGTAAACGCAATTCTACCCGAATCATATCGGCACACCTGACACTGCCTCACGAAACGGAAGTAATATGGGCAAAGCATGGTGGATACGCCGCTGGTACTTCCTATATATAAGTGTTTTAAACATATTAACGAACTTTCGTGGGAAAGCGCCAAGTGGGTCTCGGTAATTAACTACCTTTTTGTACTAATTAAAAAAAAACGTCTTTTTACAAAATTTTTGATTTAAAACCGGTGGACAAGTGAAATTTTCTCACGACGTGGAGTTAACATCGAATCAGCTTAACTCCATGTTCAAAGGGAGCTTCATGAGTTCAATTTTTCCTTAAAACCTTTTTCAAGATCAAAAACCAGACTTTCTTGAGATGTTGGTTCAACATCGAGTTCAACTGGAACCATGTCATAGGAGAGTTTACGTAACCCTTGTTTTCATTTTCGAACTCCTTAAAAAAATATTTAAAAACTTTAAACTTCCCTGCAACATCGGTTAACATCGACACTGTTGACTGCACGTTAAAAGGAAAATTTTCAAGAATTTTCATCGTAAATCCCTTTTTAATATCTAAACGAACGCTTCTTGTAACGTTGGTTAACGATCGACTCAGTTAACTCTACGTCATGAGAAACCCTTCGAATTTCAATCGCATCGAACTAACGAACTCTACACAAGACAAGGTACCTTGGAATGCCAACTCGTGGGACTATTACTTCCGTCTTTACGTCACTTTCTCGCTATCGCAGTCGATCTCTCTCATTCGAAACGTTCTCGCTGTCAACTTACGATTAAATCACTCGTTGTATCGCTACTCATACTAGATCAACTTTTAGCAGTCTACCTATTGGATTAATTTCGGGACGAAATTTCCTAAAGTAGGGGAGACTGTAACAACCCGCACTTTTGGCGCGTTGTTACTACTCGTTATACTCGTTACGCCTAGCACCAGAGATTCGGATCATAATGTAACTATATCGTATACATCGCTATTCGAAGGATAATCGCATATTTTCGATGTACAATATCACGATACTACACTATTATCACACTAACACTCACGGAGGCATTGAGTGAGGACCTATTCTACCCTCCTCGGTGGCCGTGATGTGTCGAACGTAAACGATGAACGCTAACAAGGACCCTCGGGTGAGTGCTGTAGCTCCAGTCGTCATGACGATGATGACAATACGAGTAAACGGTACCCCGTCAGTCTTTGTGGCACTACACGAAATAACGTTCACGATGACATCAAGAAAGGACCTATACTACCCTCATTGATGGTCGTGCAACGTCGATAACAATCGCATACTCGAATCGAAAACCGACTGTAAAGTATCGAAACTTTGGATTATGGATACGTAAATACGACCCCTAGTGATATATATATATATATATATATATATATATAATAATAACAATATATTGATAATATAAACTAATTATGGACATACGCGCTTCGAAAACTATCAAAACGATCAAAAACGGGAAATTCCAAGCGTCAGGATGTCTATCCGGACGGATGGACCATCCGGACGGATGGACATGCGCACGGATGACCATCCGCACGCATGGGCCATCCGCACGGATGGCCATCCGCACGCATGGGCCATCCGCACGGATGGGCCATCCGCACGGATGGGCTATCCGGGCCTGACCCCTCTTCTTCTCCTCTTTTGCCTATAAATAGCCTGCCACACCACTATTCAAGTGATGTGACAGCTCCTATTCAACCAAACGCGCACCAAGACCCTTTTCTCTCGATTTCCGCGTGATTCCAGTAAGATCTCAACCTAAAACTTGTACTTTTACAATCTACACTCGATTCTACATCATTCTATCTTTCAAAACTCAAATTCTAACCGCGAAATCTGCGGATTTAAGGCGTTTTGAGGTGATGTCACCAAGAGTTCTTATGAACTTCAAGTTGGGGTCTCATTTCACCATAAACGACTCAGATCCGGGTGATTTCCACGTGTTTTTATGACAAATCTCACCTAAATCTGTGCGATTTCGAGTTAACCATGAGGAACCACCATGAACGGCCAGATCTGATGGAACGGGGTGATTCCCGGCCGTAAGAATGAGTCGGAATTGACGGAACTTCAAGTGTTAATGCGAAATTACACTACCCTAGTGAAAACGAACGTATTTTCCTTCCGTTAAACACTCGAAACAGTGCTCAGAGTGCGAAACAGACATGTCCGTCCGCACGGACAACATGTCAGCCCGCACGGACAACATGTCAGCCCGCACGGATGACATGAGTCCGTACGGATGACATGTCAGTCCGCACGGATGACATGTCAGTCCGCACGGATGACATGCCACCCGCACGCACATGTCACCCGCACGGATGACATGTCACCCGCACGCACATGTCATCCGCACGGATGATATGTCACCCGCGCGCACACCAATCCGCGCGCACAACACCAATCCGCACGCACAAGGTCAATCCGCACGCACACCCATCCGGACGGATGACTTGTCATCCGGACGGATGACCTGTCCATCCGCACGGATGGGAACAGTCCAATCAAACGAGTAACTTTTCAAGTAAATCTTGCTTAACCATGCTTCGTTTACTCTATTTCTTCAAGGATCGTTACAGACAACTCGTAACCGACTCAATCAAGTTGTAATCTCGCTAGATACGCACTGTGAGTATACTTGACCCCTTTTTAATCGAACTTTGGGTGTAACATACGTTTCTAACCAAACAAACTTATCAATCGAAATGTTCTATCAATCGAATTATCACTTGCGAATAACTGTTATGCATAGATATACGTGATGCTAGTTGCATATGTGCTAGGGCTTATACTCGCGACGTCCCACCACGACTAGTATAGTACTATTGCGCCCGACGGGGTCTAGTTATGCCATCGTACATTCGAGCATCGAGGACTTAGTTGGTAGTATCAGTTTTGTGAGTATATATGTCGTGTATTACGTTTATGCATGTGGAAATTCGCAGCACTTTTAATCTACTATGCTATACTTATCAAACCTGTATACTCGCCAATACTTTTGTATTGACAAATCTTTTAACGTATGTTGCAGGTTAGATCGCAGACTATATCAAATCAAGCTAGGAAGTCTAGAAACTCAACTAAAATCTAGGTTGTCGGATTTGTATTGTTCGAGAGGACAAGAAGTCTGTGATAACTTATGTGATTGTATTATTTGTTAGTATGGGATAACGAATGTATTAAATATTATCGCAATATAGTTGTTATGGATTCTCTTGAGCAATCTGATTCGCCTAGTGCCGTGCCCCGATGATTCCGCCATCGGTTGGGGTGTGACAATAACCCAGTTCAACACCAGCGTACCAAGAATATAGAGATTGATATTCATTTTGTACGCGAAAAGGTTCGCGTAGGTCACATCCGGGTACTACATGTTCCTTCTTCTCTTCAGTACGCAGACATTTTCACAAAGGGACTTCAACGACACCTATTTCAGACTTTCAGGTCCAGCTTGAGCGTCCTTCCGCATGGTCGCTCAAACTGAGGGGGAGTATTAACCGAGATATTCGTACATATTTATAGTATAGATATATAATTAACAGGTTGTAATTTTTCTGTGTAAATATTGATTACGTTTCCTTGTTTAGGCGATAGGGTTGTTATGTATTCTCCCCTATTTAAAGGGTGTTTTCTTTAATGAAAGATCATCAACTTTTACAGACTAATAGTTATCAATATATTGTATATAGTTAGATAATTATGTTTTGTAATTATAGTCCATATCTCTTCCTAAAATAGTGGAGAGCCATTGTATTATATAGGGATTTTATTGTTGCAATACAATCATCGAAGATTACCATCCTTTCATGGTATCAGCAGCATAGCGATCCTCCCACCCTCTGATACTTCCGTCACCTTCTATCTTCTCACCTCTGATATATATATATTTTCCCCTTCACTTAAAGGTTCTTCTTATGAAACAGTTAGCCGATGAGTTTGATATGAAAGATCTCGGTCCTCTAAGTCATTTTTTGGGTATCAATGTCACTAGGCAGAAGAACCACATGTTTTTATCCCAACAGTCATATGCCATGGATATTATTGAACGGGCCAGTATGCATTCCTGTAAGCCGGTTGCAACACCTGTTGACACCAACTCAAAATTAAGTGCAACTTCTAGCCCCATTTTTTATGACCCTACGCTGTATCGTAGTCTCGCTGGTGCACTACAATATCTTACTTTCACCAGACCAGATATTACTTATGCAGTTCAGCAGGTTTGTATGCACATGCATTCTCCATGCATTGATCACTGGAATGCATTGAAACGGATCATCAGGTATCTTCAGGGCACCTCCTCTTATGGTCTAACCCTTGGGACATTCACTGAGTTCTCCTTACGGGGCTACACGGACGCTGACTGGGCATGATGCCCTGACACCCGTCGTTTGACGTCTGGTTATTGCGTGTATCTCGGCCCCAATCTCTTATCTTGGTCCTCCAAACGCCAGGCAGTCGTCTCTCGTTCCAGCGCTGAAGCAGAATACAGGGGCGTTGCTAATGTAGTGGCTGAACTCTGTTGGCTTAGAAATCTTCTGTTGGAATTACACCAGCCCCTGCCAACAGCTAGCCTTGTTTATTGTGATAATATCAGTGCAGTTTACATCTCGGGTAATCCGGTTCAGCATCAGCGCAGCAAACACATTGAATTGGATATTCATTTTGTTCGTGATTTGGTGCAACGTGGTACCGTTCGTGTGCTTCATATCCCCTCACGCTACCAGATAGCAGACATCTTCACCAAAGGCCTTCCTCGAGTGCTATTTGATTATTTTAGAACCAGTTTCAGCATTCGGCCACCTCTCGCTTCGACTGCGGGGGTGTAATAGTTATCGATATATTGTATATAGTTAGATAATTATGTTTTGTAATTATAGTCCACATCTCTTCCTAAAATAGTGGAGAGCCATTGTATTATATAGGGATTTTATTGTTGCAATACAATCATCGAAGATTACCATCCTCTCACAGACTTTCAGTTTGAAGGTTGCATAGCACGCTAAAGGCTTTGCTTAAAGGCTTTCGGGGAACAAACAAAAGAGCACGAGGCCATTTGACAAACTTAATATGTAAAAAAATGTTATGGTCTTGTTCAACAGTCAACCTTATGTAAAGTCATTTGACAAACTTTAATCTTTTGTATAGAAAAGGACACACTTTAATTTTCTCTTTTGTTGTAAGTTTAAACCGGTTTGAAAATTCACAGTTACAACTGGGCTTAAACCGATTACCTAACCGGACCATCTTACGAATTGTTTCTAGTTATAAGACCTCTTAACATTTTAGATAAGAGTTTTGCAGTAGGTAAGCGGGATGACTGAACCTGGCGATATCAACAGAAAATCAAAATTGATTGCCTGAAAGCCGGTGATTTTCCAAACATTCATCTCGTGAAAATAAATTTGAAGGGGATGAAAAACTTGGGTGGAAGTCTGGAAGACAATCTCCGGTTGACCGATTGCAAAGTGAAAATAAATTTGAATTTCAAGAAATCATGGACATTTACGGTCCGTCATTCAGCAACACATTATAACCAGTGTGTTTTTCCAAGCCTGGCCCGTGGATTATTTAATTACACTCAATATGACCCATTACGTGCTTTTTTACATGGCCCAAATAAGCCCACCAGTTCAAAAAACGCCCCTACAGACCCAAAAACGGGATTATTTTGACCTTTAATAAGAACACATTGAATTACTTCCAACCAAACACTCAAAGCACCGAATATTGCGAACTAATTAAGATGCCTTCAGAACCCCTTTCATGAAGTAGTATTTTGAGCTATCTCATTTCTCAAAAAAAAAAAAAAATAAATAAATAAATAAATAATAAAAAAACAGTTCAGATAACTTTAATCATTCAATGAATTTATAAATAATTCTTATATATATTAAATATGATTACAATAACATTATATATAATTTATGTATTATATTTTTAATAAATTAATTTAGAAGGTTATAATTTACTAGTTATTAAGTAAATACTACTTAAATTAATCAATTTTGAAACGAACTAAATTGTATACTATCTTAAAAACTATGAAGTACGGGGACGGCTGGTTGCCTTGAGTACCCGTCCCGGGGACGGAAACGCGTAGGGGACGGCATGGGGACGTTTCCCAAACGTACCCGGTTATTGGGGACTTCTATAAAAATGTTTCCGGATTTACAGCTGGTTAGAACTTAGAACAGGAATAGCTGAAGGCCTGAAGCTTCTTTCTTTTTCCGGCCGGTGAGAGGCTCTGCAACTTGAGATATTATGAAAAAGATGATTCATGGGTTTCTTTAAATACAATAATATATTATTCTTTTATACACTTTTTTTCTTTCTAGGAAATTGAAGCTCCAGCCTCCAACCTGCTCCACCACCACTGATTTAACCATTTATCAATTTTTTTTACTTATTTAATTTTACATAGTTTTACATTACTATTTTTTTAAAAGTATTTTACATTACTTTTTTTGTCTAATTTTGCACCCTTCTATCTTTTAATTTATTGCTTTTTGTTGCCGGCAAAAAAAAAAGAAAGATTTTATTTATTATTTATTGAGTAGAAGATTTTAAGCGTATTTAATAATATTTAGTCACATTTTTTTAATATATAAAGTAACATAAATAATAATAATAATAATAATAATAATAATAATAATAATAATTACCTATGGTTGATGTAGTGTTTTTGGAGTTTACACTTTACATCAATATATATCTATTTTGGAATTTGTTTAATATATTTTTATTTTTTTATATTTTCTTTGTCGTACCTTTGCCGTACCCGTACCTTGGATTTTTGAATTTTTCCGTTCCCCGTACCCGTATCGTCCCCGTACCCTAGTCTCGTACCCGTTCCCGTGCTACATAGCTTAAAAACCAAAGTCGGTGGTGTTTCCACCGCCCACCGGATTTGGTTGGCCCTTTCACTTTTGGAGTTAGTCCATTTTACTCCCTTCTATGTTCCTATTACCCCTCTACTTTGGCATTTGGCCTTTTTAACCCCTACCTTTTTACTAATTTAATTTTCCATCAATAACTTTTGTTTATTAAATTCTTTTGTTTACCTCTATCATTCTTTTACTTTAAAAAAAACTTTTTTACGTGCATATTTTTATGTACGTATCAATATAAATTTGAGTGTATCTACGTTTTGACGTAATTATTTTTGGAGACAAGTCAAGTCAAATATAATACGTTTTCGTTTAAAACCATTTTTACGTGCATATTTTTATGTATGTGTGTGTATTAATTCGAGTTGGTCTACGTTTCGACGTAAACTTTTTTGGGAAACATGTCAGGTCAAATATAATACGTTTTCATACTTATTTTTATGTATGTTTTTGTAAATTTTGTTCAGAAACGAGTAGATTCAAATTGTATTTTTTTCCCTTTTTTAAACCTCTAATATATCCCATATAATATGTATACAATACATTATGATTATACGGTATTGATTCGATTTACTTTATATTTTGATCCAATCGCAATGCTTATATAGGTTATATTGAGTTCAATCGAATACGTCGAAGACACATGTTTTCGTATGGTTAACGCATCACATAATGTTTGGACTAATCTATTCGATATTTGCAATGTGCCCGCGCCGCAACGCGCGCGGGCTTATTACTAGTTTTAACAAAAATTGAGTTCCTTAAAAAACTTATATTATAATATAATTTAAATATTAAAAACTTGATGAATGTTATTATTTTCCTTTCTTTTATTTTTATATAAATTAAAATACCTAATTTAATTTTGATAAATTATGAAGAAGTACTTTTAATGGAATAAAAACTATTCAAAAGTTATATTTATTTTATAAAGAAATACTTTTAATGGAATAAAAAGTATTCAGAAGTAAGTTATATTTATTTTAAAAGAGTTGATTTGGGTTGCTAATAGTTAGGGGCGGCAATTCTTGATACGACCCGTTAACCCGACACGAAAAAAACAGGTTTGGGTCGACTAACACGACCCGTTTAAAAAAACGAGTCGGGTTCGGGTTGACCCGTATAAAAACGGGTTGACCCATTAACCCGTTTCACTATTTAGATAAAAAAATCTTTTATATTTTTGTTTTTGTTTTTTCCGTTTATATTTTACAGTGTTAGTTATAATAATGTTAATTTTGACACATTATAGTATTTATTTATCACACTCATAATCATCATTAAACATGTTATCGATAACCCGCTTAAAACCGAACAACTCGTTTATAAATCGTCAACTTATATCACTCATTTAAAAATATGGGTTAAACGGGTCTGGTTCGGGTTGACCCGAATTAATATGGGTCGGGTTCGGGTTGAACATTTCAACCTACCAACCCGCCAACTCGTAACCCGTCAACCCGCCAACCCATCAACCTGACACGATTGCCACCCCTAGGCTACATAGTATAGTAGTGAACAATTTGGTTCGTTGGGTTGTGTTAGTTGTGTAGGTGAAGAAATTAATTTTTTTTTAGTGAATAGTTGGGCTGGGTTGAATTGTGAGCCTGGATAGTCTTAGCCCGCAAAGAATAAACATTTTAGCTATATTTGAAGAGCCCAAGATAAATGGTCAAACTTAAAAGTCAAAATTCACTGAAGTGACACTCTTCCCCATTTGATTTTGACTGAAGAGATTATTGGTTGCTGGGGTAATACGAATGAAATTGTATTCTTTTCTCTTTTAATACATGACGTATTTGGGCTAATATGAATGAATTTGTTTTAATCAAATTGCAAAAGAGTAAATTGCCATTTTAGTCCCTGAGTTTTGACCAAAATTGCCACTTTAGTCCAAATAGTTTTTTTCTTGCCATTTTAGTCCAAATAGTTTTGTTTTCTTGCCATTTTAGTCCAAATAGTTTTGTTTTCTGCCATTTTAGTCCCTGAGTTTTGTCATTTGTTGCCATTTTCATCCAACCCACTAACTCCATTCAAAAAAAATTATTTAACTTAGGTGAATTTTGGTCGAACCACATTTTTCTTTCTTTTTTTGCAGGTGCGATGGTATGGGGATGGTGTTGTGCCAGTTTACAGTGAAGATGATGGCGGTGGTTGTTGGTTTTACGATGATGACGGTGATGTTGGTTAATGACGTGGGTGGCGTAAAAGTGCCCGGTGGTGGTGGAAATGGTGGGTGGTGATGGTGGTGGGGTGGGTGGGTGGGTGGTGACGGTGCAGGCAGGTGGTGGCGATGATAGAAGGTTATGATGGGGTGGATGGTGGGAGGTGGTAGTGGATGGCAAACCCAGGGACTAAAATGGCAGAAAACAAAACTATTTGGACTAAAATGGCAAGAAAACAAAACTATTTGGACTAAAATGGCAAGAAAAAAACTATTTGGACTAAAGTGGCAATTTTGGTCAAAACTCAGGGACTAAAATGGCAATTTACTCAATTGCAAAATGTCAAATTCTAGGGTTTTATCATTTTATGGATTGAGTTGAGTTTCTTCAATAACTGATTTTCATTAAAAACACCACCTTTCAACTTGGAAATTCTACCAGCTTATTTAAATTTCGCTTTTAATGTTTTTTTATAAATGTGAACTCATCATTTTATTACACTTGGTACTATCATCTTACTCAAAGGCCAAAGCTTTGCTCTTAAATCTTGATTACTTTGTATTTAACTTTGATTCATTTCTAAAACTACAACTAAATGTTGCAGGGAACCTGTTATAACCATGGCATCCTAAAGGATCTTCTTTGTGGTGAGCAATTGAGTTGAATTGTAAGGAGTACAATGAGTGCACACCACCTGTTTGATAATATGCTTGTGTGAGTTTTTACCTTGTTTTCTATGGCAAATTAGCAATGGTGTAATCATAATTGACTTGGGTATTGTAGTTGAAGACTCAGGTTATGAAAAGCATAGATATAAGAAACTAAGAATGAAGCATACCTTGTTGGACTCATTGAGGACACTAATCTGTGTTCCATTCAATGCTAAAAGAGCAACGATCATGTCTGCCTAAGGATATCCAGCTTGCACGTAGGATTCATGGTGGAGACTTTGATTTGTACGTTGATCTGAACTATTTTGGTGTTGTTTTCCTCGTATCAAATTATATTAAATGAAAGTTTTTAATTTAGTGTTGTCATTCATAGGACATTATTTAATTTAGTCCACCATTATGCTCTGATCTGTAATCAACCTCTGCATGCATCAACTGTTTTTTTGGAGCTAACTGATTTGGCTGTGTAAGATTCATGAACTCGGTTATGCTATTTAATCATTCACTTATTGTATTGTTTGGTAAAATAACCTACCTGCTGTCCCAACTTTTTAGAGTGTTAATTCTATGTAGGTAACTATCATCACTTGTTTTGTTCTGTCTTTGGTTTACATTGACATTTGTTGGAACTTTGAGGGTGATTTAGTTTGATATAACTGATAACATCTTAGATGTTAAGTTTTTTAGATCACGAAAATTTAGAAAAGCTTGGGACCGTTAATGGCGGTGGTTAATTTGACTAAGAAAATGAAGTAAAAACCAAAATTTTAATTTTATAACTGTTGGAAGATTTATAATCAAGAAATTCAGGATTTACATAAGTCAATTATAATAGTCAAACGTGTTCATACAAAAGTCAACTGCAGAATTAAAACGTGATGAGAAAGAAATTCGGTTATGTAGTTATGTTAGTTAGTTAGTTGGTTAGAAAACGGTTAAATAACTGTCCTACTGTAAGGGTATAAACACCCACTGATGTCTTCATTTGTATGTGTGAATTTTAGAAGTTTATATTGCATATTTTATGTCTCTGTTTCACCAAATGAGTCCCTGCACATATTTTGTGCATACTCAAACTCACAGTTGTTCATCCTATGTTTGTGAATGTTAATCGATCCCCGATCCGACAATAACCGGTGGGGCCAATTGCCGAGCTGTGATTTTGTTACGGTTTTCTTTGTTTAGCTGGACAGTCTTGGTTTCTCTTTTGCTGGGCTGTTGTTGCAAATGAAAATGTACCAAACATTATTCAGTTGGCATGATGTTCTTTTTAATGAATGGTTGGTTTGTGTGACCGCACACGTTGACTTACTAATGTTCTTTCTAGGAGATCACATAGCTTATAGTAACAAGGGTATATAGCAGCTTTAAAAGCAGGGGTGATAATTTAAGTTTGAGTTGTCATGCGTAGGTTGACTTGTTTGACCCGTTAGCGACAATTGAAATGTATAAATGCACAATATCTCTTGACCGTTTGCAAACCTTGTTCTTGAAGTTATCAACAGGTTTGCCTGAAGAAACAAATAACCACAACACACTAAATAAATACTGCAACTGATATTGAATTAATACTTTCAACAAATCTCAAAACGCTAAGCACGTATAGGGGTGTTCAAAAAACTCGTGGCTCGCTGCTCGCTCGAAACTCGCTCGAAAAAAGCTCGAAGAAAGCTCGGCTCGAAACGACTCGGCTCGAAACGAGCCGAGCTCGAGCTCGAGCTTGGCCTGGCTCGGCTCGTGAGCTCGTGAGTTGGCTCGATAAGATTTACATCCTTCATTTTTTTTGTCCCACATCGCTTAGAAAACAAAAACTAAGGGAGTATCTCCCCTATAAAAGAAGGTAAAGACAATGTACAAAGTGAATTAACTATTTATACTTGCATATTTAGCCATATAGTTAAATTAAATGGCAATTATGGCCCTTAGTCTACGAAGAAATTCATTTTTAAGGCTTTTTAAGTAGTAAATTTTACGGTTTTTTGTTAGTTCGAGCCGAGCCGAGCTAGCTCGAATTCTAATCGAGTCGAGCTCGAGCCTCAAATCTCAGCTCGATTTGAAATTCAAGCTCGAGCCGAGCCAGCTCGAGCCGAGCCAGCTCGAATCGAGTTCGAGCCGAACTCGAGCTGGGTCTAGCTCGGCTCGACTCGGCTCGTTTACAGCCCTAAGCACGTATATTCTGAAGTTTATAGTCTTGTGCACTTTATTGTCCCTTTTTAAAAGTTTAATATAATAAATATATAAATAGAATAATTTGAAGGCTGTATGCATTGTGTAGTCTCAATTAATTTTAAGAGTTAATTGCCCGGATGGTCCTTGTGGTTTCACGTTTTTTCACGTTTAGTCCCCCACCTTTTGGAAATAACATGTATGCTCCCTATGGTTTTTCATTTTGTTACTCGGATAGTCCCCTGACATTTACTTTGGGGACTATCCGAGTAACAAAATGACAAACCATAGGGAGCATACCTGTTATTTTCAAACTAACTGACATCTACTCAGGGACTATCCGAGTAACAAAATAATAAACCATAGGGAGCATACCTGCTATTTTCAAAAGGTGGGGACTAAACGTGAAACCACAGGGACCATCCGGGCAATTAACTCTAATTTTAATATCAAACTTCATCATTTTAAGCCACTATGTTTGTCTGACAGGGGCGGACCCAAGACCGCACCCGTTGGAAATTTTCGTCCGCACCCCTTGAAAAATTCCGACCGCACCCGTTGGAAATTTTCGTCCGCACCCCTTAGAAAAAAATGTTAGGAATTTATGTAAAAAAAAATGTGAACACGGATTGAAACCCGATCAAATTATGTAAACAAGTTAGCCTACTAACCCCTTTAATAAAACTTAAATTCAATCCATTAAGCCCAATAACTTAATACCCATTCAAGCCCAACCCAACTACTAGTTTTGTTAAACAAACCAGTCCACATAATAAAAAAAAAAAAAAACAAATCGCTGCACTCCCACCCTCCCTCTGCCTCACTTCAGTGCCCAGCGACAACATAATTCCGGGCGGCGACTGCAAAATTTCGGCTGCAAACTGGTTAATTCAGGCATCCCCTAACAGGTACATGTTTTTTACTAGGGCTTATAAGACTAAGCGGTATGGGGGCCGGCTTAGGCCCGGCGAGGCCCGGCGCCGGTCCCCCACACCGCCCCCCTCGCCCCATCCCGGCTTGACCGGCTCCCCACAGACGGAGAGGACGGGCCTCTCTGTCGGAAAGAAGGAAAAAAATAGTGTAGGGGCTAGTGTGTAATATGGTGTTCTATATAAACTCCATCTTTGTGTAACCCTACTCTTGTACAAACATTTTATCAATACAATCTCAATACAATACAATTTAACCCCAATCACTGTGTTTGTTCTATACTAGACATCATGGTATCAGAGCGGTGTTTCTGATCCTTGGAAACACTTTGCTCATCATCTACAACCAAACCCGACAACAAAATCAAACTCGAAAAACCCCAAATCAGTTCATTCTCTATACAAAACTCAAATCAATCAAAGCCAAACCAACTCTTAACCGAAAAAAACCAAAATCAGATCAAAATTAAACCTCGAAATCGAACCTGCTCGGAACCCTGAAGATAACTACGCCGCTGCACATCCATAGCCGCCGGCAGAATACTATTAAACTCAGTTTTTCCCGTCTTGAAAGCAGTCTCAAACATTGAAGAAGCTTCCTGATCAGTTCCAGATCCAAATTGAAGGAAACCGGTGATTCGTGGAGGGTTGTGACGAAGAAAAAAGGTAGTAGAGGTGTTGATGTTTGCCGGAAAAACGTGTGCTTCGCAGATCAGGTCTCGGTTCAGCCGCACATCAAAACGACGAGTGTGCCGGAAAACCCTAAGCTTCGCAGATCAGTCCTCATCTCTGCCTCTAATTTGTCACCTTTAACAATTTCGCTGCACATCTCCGATTTGTCTCCGATCCGTCTCCGATCCGCCGCACAAAACCCTACCATCAATCCTGTCAATTTCACCGCCACTTTCCTTGGATATTGGGAGTTTCCATTAAATATTGAGAGTTTCCTTGAATATTGGGAGTTTCCATTTTAATATTGATAAATACGCTATCAGTAGGGGGCATTTGTGGACAACTTGCGGGCGATTTTAAACCTTGAACGCGAGTTCAAGTTGCCGGTGTATTTAATAAATACGCCGGTAAAATAACTTTGCTACCTAGCGACGGTATTGCGGACGAAAATCTTGAACGCGAGTTCAAGTGCCCAGCGTATTTGATAAATACGCCGGGTCAGTTATTTGCTCAATAGTAGTACCTTGACCGCGTATTTACTTGATTTCGGAGTATTTGATTGTTTATTAAATACGCTCGGCTTGTTTATTGTAAAAAAAAAAAAAGGTCAAAAAAAAAATGGAAATCAATCATGGAAAAAACAGTTCTTGGATATTCGATTCTGGTGCCACTGACACCATGACATTTGAACCGTTAGACATACGGTCAATGTCCAATCCTGAAAAAACTAAAATCCATACTGCAAACAACGGAACGATGCAAGTGAAAGGAGGAGGGACAATTGAAATTTCACCAACTATGAAATTATCAAATTGTCTTTATGTTCCATCATTATCACACAAACTGCTCTCAATTAGCCATATTACCAAAGAGCTGAACTGCACGGTACTAATGCACCTTACTTTTTGCCTTCTACAGGATATCAGGACGGGTGTGATTATTGGACGTGGTACTGAGCGCCAAGGATTATACTATTTGGATGAAGTGGCTCAACAGGGTACTGTGATGTTGACTCATGGAACTAAAAACCGGGAAGCCTGGTTATGGCATAGACATTTGGGGCATCCATCCCATGGCTATTCGCACCTTTTGTTTCCAAAACTCTTCCCATCAAATGGAAAAATAGATTGTGAAACCTGTCTTCGTGCTAAAAGCCATCGACAACCGTTTAAACCTAGCAATACGAAAGTTGCTTCACCTTTTTCACTAATCCATTCTGATGTGTGGGGTCCTGCTCCTGTGATGGGGGGGGGGGCAGGGCCTTCGGTACTTTATACTATTCGTGGATGATTGCACTCGCATGACATGGGTATATTTTTTGAAAAACAAAGCCGAAGTTTACGAAAAATTTATCACGTTTTATGCTATGATTCAAACTCAATTCCAAACTCAAATCCAAATCCTTAGATCCGACAATGGGGGGGAATTTGTCAATACATCCATGAAACAGTTCTTTAAAACCAAAGGATTAGTTCATCAAACGTCTTGTTCTCATACCCCCGAACAAAATGGTGTTTCCGAACGGAAAAACCGTATTATTCTTGAAATGACTCGAGCCCTTTTGATCGAATCTCAGGTCCCTAAATCTTTCTGGCCGGAGGCAGTTGCAACATCCGTGTATCTGCTGAATCGGCATCCCACAAAAGCTCTTAAATTTAAGACTCCCTTAGATTGTCTGTCTAAGTCTGCCAGTATTCCTCATCCTCTTACACTTGAACCTCGAATCTTCGGGTGTACCGCATTTGTTCATATACCCAAAACCAATCGAAACAAGCTTGGCCCATGTGCTGAAAAATGTGTGTTTGTCGGCTATGGGATCGATCAAATAGGTTACCGATGTTATAATCCAACAACTCGTCAAATGTTCACCACAATGAATGTTGACTTTCTTGAAACAAAATACTTTTATAACACCCAACTCAGTGGTCAGGGGGAGAATGACAGTATAGACACTCTGAGCTGGTTAACCCAAATTCCCTCATCTGAAGAAGTCACAACAGAAAACTATCACAGTACTGCGAGTCCTTCAAACACAGACACACAATCCACGGAGCACAGTACCACTGAAGAAAGTCCATCCAACGTGATGCCTGAGGTAAGAAATAGAATGTTCTACGTCTTATAACTATGAGACAACAGGGGAACACATAGAACCGACAACTACAAAACATGTTGATCCAGTTGTTGAACAGGTTGAACCAGTTGTTGAACAGGTTGCACCAGGTGCAGCAGAGACTACCGGAAGATACTCTCTTCCTCCTAGAGCCAATAGAGGGGTTCCTCCAAAACGGTACTCCCCAGAGAGGGAAACCAGAAATTCAAGGTATCCTGTAGCTAATATGGTCAACGGGAACTTATCTAACAGTGCGAAAGCATTTGTTACTTCACTATACTCTGAACAAATACCTAATTCCGTAAAGGAAGCTCAAGGTAAGAAGAACTGGGAAGAAGCAATGGAAGTGGAGATGCATGCTCTTGTGAAAAACAACACATGGGAGAAGTGCATTCTTCCTAAAGGAAAGAAAACAGTTGGATGCCGATGGGTATATTCAATCAAGTATAAGCCAGATGGTTCTATTGGGCGATACAAAGCTCGGCTTGTAGCCAAGGGTTACACTCAGACGTATGGGATCGATTATTCTGAGACTTTTTCTCCGGTTGCAAAAATGGATACCATCAGAGTTCTCTTCTTGGTAGCAGCCAATAAGGAGTGGCCTCTTCACCAGTTTGATGTTACTAACGCCTTTCTCCATGGGGACCTAACAGAAGAAGTCTACATGGAAGCACCTCCAGGGTTCTCAGGGGGTTTTAAAGAAGGAGAAGTTTGTCGGTTGAAAAAGTCCCTTTATGGGCTAAAGCAATCTCCTCGGGCATGGTTTGGAAAGTTCACCTTGGCCATGAAAGAGTATGGGTATCACCAAAGTAACGCTGATCACACTCTGTTCCTCAAGAGAAGAAACGGTCTTGTAACTTGCTTGATCATATATGTAGACGACATGATTATCACCGGAGATGATATAGAAGAAATAGCACGGCTGAAAAAAAATTTGTTTTCAAAGTTTGAAATGAAAGACCTTGGGAATCTCAAGTATTTCCTCGGGATAGAAGTTCTCAGGTCTAAACGGGGGATTTTCATCTGCCAAAAGAAGTATGTCCTTGATCTCCTAGCAGAAACTGGGTTGGTTGATTGTAAACCAGCAGATACTCCAATGGTAGTGAACCACAATCTTCACATGGAACTCAATGGAGAACTTGCAGACAAAGAAAGGTATCAACGGCTCGTGGGCAAGTTAATTTATCTCTCTCACACTCGCCCTGATATAGCTTATGCTGTTGGAGTGGTGAGTCAGTTCATGCATCAACCTCAAGTTGCCCACATGGAAGCTGCTCAGAGAATTTTAAGATATCTCAAGGGAACTCCAGGCCATGGAGTATTGTTCAAAACAAATGGACATTTAAATGTTGAGCTCTATACTGACGCAGACTGGGCAGGAGATAAGGGAAACCGAAGGTCAACATCAGGATATTTTTCTTTGGTTGGTGGAAACCTCGTTACCTGGAGAAGTAAGAAACAGAAGGTGGTCGCTCTGTCGAGTGCAGAAGCTGAGTTCAGAGGTATAGCTCGAGGGCTAAGTGAAGTTCTTTGGATCAGGAAGCTCCTAGAAGACATTGGTTTCTCCCAAAGGGCGAACCCCAGTAAAATTATGTGTGACAATACAGCTGCAATACAAATCTCAGAAAACCCAGTTCAGCATGATCGAACAAAACACGTGGAGGTAGATCAACTCACAGATATTCTTACAAAAGCAGTCAACGGAAACGCTTTTAGTAGCTGTTTGAGCAAGTTAAGTATTGGTGACCCCACTACACAACTTGAGAGGGAGTGTCGGAAAGAAGGAAAAAAATAGTGTAGGGGCTAGTGTGTAATATGGTGTTCTATATAAACTCCATCTTTGTGTAACCCTACTCTTGTACAAACATTTTATCAATACAATCTCAATACAATACAATTTAACCCCAATCACTGTGTTTGTTCTATACTAGACATCACTCTCTCTCTCTCTCTTCTTTCTCTCTCCTCTCTCTCTCTCTTCACGGCGCCGGTCCTCCCACACCGCCCCCTAGCCCATCCTTGGAAGACTTGCCTCTTCCATACCTTCCAGTCTAATAATTACAAGGGCTTGAAATTCAAAATTTTGGTTGGCAAACATGTTTGTTGATTATATGATTGTTGGTTGGCAAATAATAATTACTAGGGCGTGAAATTCAAAATTTTAAATTGAAAATTAAGGAACATGGGATATGGTTGAACACTTGAAGATCCTTGTTTATTTTGTATGTGATAGGATTAGGAATGAACAATGAGTAGGGAAGTTATGCCGCGATTTCTCAAGAGGAAAGGGGTTGAACCACTTTTTTTAGCCGGATTATTCTAATTAAAGACCAAGGTATGTTATAGATAAGTTTTTTTGTTCTTTTATTGAATGATTAAGAGAAATAAAAGTAGGGATGGTTTGAACTTTGATGTTTTTTTGTTTGTTAATGTGATAGGAAGTTAGGAACTAGGGTTTGATTGTTTGAGAATTGAAATGGACCCGACCCGATCTGATTCGACCCGCTATGAAACTGTGTTTGTTTTTACTTGTTTTACATGACCCGACCCGATCCGACCCGCTATAAACCGATTTTTTATATACCTAGAGGTCTAAAATCAGAGCCGACCCTGAAGGAGGGCGGGGAGGACAACCGAACAGGGCCCGTGATTTCGTAGGGCACGTAATTTAAAAAAAAATCCGATATTATATATGTAAAAAAAATTTAATAGGGTATAACCAAAAAAATATTAACATAGGCCCACTTAAAAAAATCATATTGTTTAAACTATTTAGCCCATTAGGTTAGTGAGCCCAATACCCAAATATTTTCTAAAAACTAATAAATAAAAGAATTATGGGCGGCAACTCTTTCATCCGGTTCAAAGTTGTATGAAAAACTAGTTTGAATTTTTTATTTAGTTAAGACCTAAGGGCACGTTTTTTCGAGCTCGAACAGGGTACATGAATTCACAGGGCCGGCCCTGTCTAAAATCTTTAAAAAATTTCCGCACCCCAGGAAAAAAATCTTGGGTCCGCCATTGTTGACTGATCACCAAGTTTGATAGTCATATTTGATGTTGATAAATCCAACAATGTTTCCTTGCCATTATTTTCGTCTATAATTCTTGCTATACATGAACACCCAACTTTTACAAATTCAGAGTTGGGTGCCCAAAAGTTCCTCCCTGGCATCATCTTAGGTAGGGGCGGCTCGACTATAACAAAATATATGCACAAGTTTGGTGCCCCCAATTTTTTAGGGCTTGACTATGTTCGATCCACCTTCAATTCTTCCTCTCCAATAAGAAGTGTATTTTTTGTGATATATAATAAGATGCTTATTTCGACGCGAACCATTTCGACGCGTACCGTTTTGACGCGAACCGTTTTGACCCGTATCGTTTTGACCAGTACCGTTTCGACTCGAACCGTTTCGACCAGTACCGTTTCGAATCGAACCGTTTCGAATCAAACCGTTTCGACATGTACCGTTTCGACGCGAACCGTTTCGAATCGAAACGCTTCGACCTGAACCGTTTCGACTTGAACTGGTGGTTGTGAGTGCCGGGGTGATGGATTCCAATTCATTTGACAAGCAAACACAAATGAAATTGAGATTCCAATTCCAACAATTTTCAATTACAATTGTAATGTTTAAATTCCAAATCCAATTCCTTCAAATTCTAATTCCTATATCCTAGTTCCAATTCCGAATCATTCCGCGAACCAAACGCCCCCTTAAGACTATTTGTATCATTTACTCTTGTTTATATTTCTTTTACAAAGATAGTAAATTGATTTCTAACAGCAACACAAGTAATAGAAATGAATGTCGGCAACTTGGCATAACAAACATGTGCAGCTCATTTAATCCTGGGAACTACTCCTTGTACAATAATAATAATAATACATTAAAAAACTGTACGTTGACCAAGACAATTGGTTCAAACGTATCCTTCTTTCTGTCCACTCGTTTCTTATCTCCACTCAGACCACTCCCATCTTATCATCTCCACCAGGATCTTGTTTACATTCATAGCATACAGATTACACACCAACTATTCTCATTCCAATTTCCAGTTTCAAGTAAACCTCTTCACTGTCTGTTAACAATGGCAGAAGCTCTTCTCAATGTCATCTTTGACAAGTTAACCGATGAAGCCTTCAATAAATTTGCTCGCTCTCAGGAGATTGATTCTAAGCTCAACGACCTGAAGATCACACTGTCCCAAATTAAAGCTCTGCTTAATGATGCTTCTCAAAAGGAAATAACCAGTGAATCTGTCAGACTATGGCTCAATAGTCTCCAACATTTGGCTTACGATATCGATGACGTACTCGACGATGTGGCTACCGAAGCTATGCACCATGAGTGGACACAGGAATCAGGATCAGTCATCAGCAAGGTAAGAAAGCTCATGGTCCCAAGTTTCTTCACAAAATTTTCACTAAGTCAAAGTTTGCATGACAAGTTAGATAGTATTACCACCCAGTTACAACAACTAGAAAAACAAAAGTCTGATCTGGGTTTGATTGTGAAAGATGAAAAGCCAAAAGGTACTAGTAGAAGAAACGAAACATCTTTGCTAGAATCTGATGTTGTTGGGCGAGAAGGTGAGAGAGAAAAGTTGATTAACAAGTTGTTGCAGGATGAGCCATCTAAACAAAACTTTATCATCGTACCCATCGTTGGTATGGGTGGGGTGGGGAAGACCACTCTTGCTAGAATATTGTACAACGATACGCGAGTGAAGGATCACTTTGAACTCATGGCATGGGTTTGCATGTCCGATAAGTTTGATATATTTAAAATAAGTGAAACCATCTATCAATCTGTGGCTACAGAAAACAAGCAGTTTAAAGATATAAATCAGCTTCAAATTGCTCTTAAAGAGAAACTTGAGGGCAAACGATTTCTATTAGTGCTCGATGATGTGTGGAATGAAAACTATGACGACTGGGAAAACCTAGTGCGTCCATTTCGTTCTGGTGCTACCGGAAGTCGGGTAATTATGACAACTCGCCAGCAGCAACTGCTCAAAAAGATAGGTTTTAATCATCTAGACCATCTCGACCGTTTGTCGCATGAAGATGCTTTGTCTTTATTAGCTCTACATGCATTGGATGTGGATAACTTTGACTCACACGCAACACTTAAACCACAAGCTGAAGGTATTGTAAAAAAATGTGGTGGTTTGCCTTTAGCTTTAAAGGCAATTGGAAGGTTAATGAGAACAAAAACCGAAGGAGAAGAATGGAATGATGTGTTGAACAGTGAGATATGGAATTTAGAAAGTGCTGATGAAATTGTCCCAGCCCTTCGGCTAAGTTACCATGATCTTTCTGCCGATTTGAAGCGATTGTTTGCTTATTGCTCTTTGTTCCCTAAGGACTTTTTGTTTGAAAAAGAAGAGTTGGTATTATTGTGGGTGGCTGAAGGGTATCTGAATGAGTCACTTGCAAACAAGTCACCAGAATGCTTGGCCCGTGAATATTTTGAGAAATTGCTATCGAGGTCATTTTTTCAACCTGCACCTAGTGGTGAACCCTTTTTTGTGATGCATGATCTCATGAATGACCTGGCCACATTTGTTGCTGGAGAATATTTTTTAAGGTTTGATAATCAGATGGAGATGACGGAGGAAGTTTTAGCCAAGTACCGACATATGTCATTTATTCGTGAGGAGTATGTAGCTTTCCAGAAGTTCGGGGCATTTGAAAAGGCCAGAAGTTTGAGAACATTGTTAGCGGTATATGTTGGGGTAGATCAAGGCTGGAACAAGTTTTACTTATCCAGCAAGATTTTGGTTCACTTGTTTCCTCAGCAACCACTGTTAAGGGTTCTTTCTTTGAGGCGTTTTAACATAAGTGAGGTACCAAATTCCATTGGTACTTTGAAGCACCTGCGGTATCTTAATCTATCTCATACAGATATAAAAGAGTTGCCTGAGAATGTTGGCAATCTTTATAATTTACAGACATTGATAGTTTCTGGATGTGAAAGTCTGACCAATTTGCCTAAAAGCTTCTTTAAACTCAAAAGGCTGAGGCATTTTGACATCAGAAATACTCCACTTTTGAAGAAGTTGCCTTTGGGAATTGGTGAGTTGAAAAGCCTACAGACTCTCACTAGGATCATCATCGGAGGAAACAGTGGCTTTGCAATAACCGAGCTTAAGGGATTAAAGGATCTGCAAGGGGAAATTTCCATCGAGGGGTTGAACAAAGTGCAGAGCTCAATGCATGCACGAGAGGCGAACTTATCTTTCAAAGGGATTAACAAGTTAGAGTTGAAATGGGATGATGGGTTTGCAAGTGAAACACCTGAGAAGGAAGTTCTCAATGACCTAAAGCCCCGCAGTGATAAGTTGAAAATGCTTGAGGTTGAGTGTTACGAGGGAATGGAGTTTCCAAACTGGGTTGCGGATCCGTCTTTTAATAGATTGGTTCATGTGTCGCTACGCGCTTGTAGAAAATGTACATCTCTACCGCCACTTGGGCGACTACCTTCACTTGAAATTCTAAGGTTTGAAGATATGTCGAGTTGGGAGGTATGGTCAACCAATAGCGAGGCAATGTTTCCATGCCTCCGAGAGCTTCAAATAAAAAAATGTCCCAATTTGATTGATGTCTCAGTTAAAGCATTACCTTCACTAAGAGTATTGAAAATAGAAGGATGTGGTGAAAGTATGCTGAGAAGTCTGGTTCGAGCAGCTTCATCAATCACAGAGATAGAAATCGGATCTATTTTAGGGCTTACGGATGAGGTGTGGAGAGGTGTTATAGAGAATTTAGGGGCAGTAGAAGAACTAAGCATACAAGATTGTGATGAAATAAGATACCTGTGGGAATCAGATGCAGAGGCAAGTAAAGTTCTTGTAAATTTAAAGAAATTGAAGGTATCTGGATGTAAAAAATTGGTGAGTTTAGGAGAGAAAGAGGAGGATGAGGATAACATTGGGAGCAACCTCCTATCATCTCTTAGGATTTTGGATGTACAAGATTGTGAGAGTGTGGAGCGTTTGTGTTGTCCCAATAGCATTGAGAGTTTAGTTATCAGTTGGTGTAGTTCAGTTAGACATGTCTCCTTCCCAAGAGCAACAACAACAGGTGGAGGAGGGCAGAATCTCAAGTCACTTACTATACATATAAGTAGTTGTGGAAATCTAAAATCAATAAATCAATTGAGTCACTCCACTCACCTCACCTCTTTGACAATAACTGGTTGTCAAAACATGGAGTTATTTTCTGATCTGCATCAGCTATCAAATCTCACCTGGTTGACAATAGATGGTTGTGAAAGCATAGAGACATTTCCTCACCTCCATCTGCCAAATCTCACACATCTGCTTATAGGTGGTTGCAAAAACATGAAGGCATTTGGTGACCTGCAGCTACCAAATCTAATCAGGTGGATGATATATGATTGTGAAAATCTGGAGTCATTTCCTGACCTTCAGCTATCCAATCTCACCATGTTAAAACATGTGTGGATCAGCAATTGTCCAATGATTGAAGCTTCCTTTCCTCGTGGGCTTTGGCCTCCCAATTTGTGTTCCCTTAGAATAGGGGGGTTGAAAAAACCCATCTCAGAATGGGGCTATCAGAATTTCCCACCTTCCCTTGTTGACCTAAGGTTAGGGGATGAACCCAATGTGAGGAATTATAGTCAATTGTCCCACCTTTTCCCTTCTTCTCTTACATCTCTGGACATAACTGGATTTGATAATCTGGAATCACTTTCATGGGGACTCCAACACCTCACATCCCTTCAACATCTGCACATTTACAGCTGCCCAAAGGTGAACAATCTACCAGAGACGCTGTTACCTTCACTTTTGAGTTTGGATATATGGAATTGCCCAAAATTGAAAGAAAGGTGTGAAGGAAGAGGCTCCCACTACTGGCCCCTCATCTCTCATATCCCCTGCATCGACATATAAGAGACTAATTGAAAGAAAGGTACATGTTTATTAAATATCAACTAATTATTGCTAGACGTTGTTTCAAATAAATAACCCTAACCTTCTTCTTGTTTCTCTGTAGTCACTGAAAACAAATTTCCTGACCAAATCACCGGAGGTAAAACGACATCGTACCACCATCTTCACACATCATATTGGATTTATAAAGCCATCACAGCCGATTACTTCGTCGACGGCTTTAATTTTTCCGGCGACACGTCAGGTAACAATTAACATCGTCAAACCTCTAATTACTTTTTATTTTTCAAAGACTGGTTTCTTTCTAGTTTGGGCCTGTTTTAATGTTGGAAGCCCAACTGGTTTACAATTAAGGAATGTTATTTAGCCCAACATAATTCATAGTGTTCATTTGGATGTTTAGCAAAGCCAGCTCGGTTTGGTTAAAACCGTTTTGAGTCAAAATCGGTTCGCTCGTAAGCCGGTTATGAAGTAAATATTTGATCCCATACAAATCTGTTTGGGTCGCGTTGAAAGCGTTTCACCTTTTTAAACCCCTAATTTTCTAATATTACCATGGCCGGCTCTTAGGGGTGGATGGGCCGGGTGACCACCCGAGGCCCAAATCTCCCGCCGCGTAAATTTTTAAAAAATATGATTTTTAATATATTTGTATGTTTTAAGCTTTTTAATACATTTTAAGCTTTTTTATATAGATAGTTTTTTTTTAAATACATATTTTAGGGCTCGATTTTCACTACTCACCCAGGGCCCAAAGTTTTTTTAGAATTCTTAGGGACGGCCCTGATTATACTTGTTTTTCAAACAGGTTTGAGTCCAAACCAGTTTTAGTAACGAGAGTAGGATTTGATATACAAATTGGCGGTTTGGGTCAGGTTGGGTCAAACCGGTTTCAGGTATGGTATCAGGTCGGGTTACCTGATCTGTATACTAAACTGAAGGATCAAACCTAGATGAGATGTATATAGTTCATAAATGTGCTGAAGTTAACGAATATTAGTTTGGCCAACAAAAAATAAAAGATTGCTCTAATATAAATAGGCAACTTGGGATTTTATCTAAATAATTGTAAGTGTTAATTACACAGATGGACCATGTGGTTTATAGCTAGTTTCGTCTTTGAGTACTAACTTTTTTTTAAATAGGTTCAGGTTTTATGGTTTCAATTTTGTAACACTTTTGGGTACTAACACCAAAATTAGTTAATTTTATCAAAATAGTGACTAAAATACCCTTCATTTTTTATCAATGTAACACCTTTGGGTACTAACACCTAATTTTTTTTAATTTTATCAATGTAACACTCAGAGGTGAAACTAGCTATAAACCATAGGGTCCATCTGTGTATTTAACTCTAATTGTAATGTTCACTCTTACACGTTAAAACCTTGTATATGATGTTGGTGTTAGACTTGTATTTTCTGTATTTTGTTGTATACATTCACTCTAGGCATTACGCTTAGTCACATTTCTTTCTCCGCGACAGGCAATTTAGGCTGTATTGTGAACTCTAAAGTGTGATAAGGAATTAACGCAGATTGAAGACCAAGATTATCACACCAGAGGCTAAGTTAGAGTAAAAGGGTCAAAGTGGTTGATGGGTTTCCAGACGAAGACTAGACAAATGAACAAGGGACAAGATGAGTTCTAGTAAGCATATACTTTTTTTCCTACGGAAAATATGGATGGATTGCGTAACGAGTCGAAAGAGGTCTGGGTTAAGAAAAATGGTTTAGTAAGGGTTAAAATAGGTCGGGTCAGGTTGGATTGTTGGACTGACATGCAAACACTTAAATTTCTTTTAACCTCATCTCTAGTTAATGTTTTAACTACAATAATAAAAAAAATATACTAATTTTTATAGTAGACTAGTCTAACTTTCTTTTAATAGTGTTTAGAAGGTGTTATGTGTTATGGTTATATTCTTGTTAAAATTAATTTTCAAAACAATGGTTTGGCCACTAATGTCAAAGTGTGTTGTTTGACCCTTGACTACAGTTGAAGAAAGAAGACATTCTACCAAGGTTTCTGCATATCAACAGCACACATCCAAAGTCACAGATGTTGAAGAAATTGCAAATGGTACGAGTGAAGAAAGCCTAGAAAAGATACAGTATCTTCATGCAGATTTTAACTCAACTCTCAAGACTCATATCATGCAGTTCCAGTGGTATGCAATTTCAAATCTTTATCAATTTCTCATACTTTGACTTAACTCGGCCTATGACTAATCAACATGGTTGGTAGTCGTTATTTGAGTAAGGGATTCAAAATGGAACGCGTTGGATCAACCCAAAAGCTCCTTTTGTCTAAAAATAATTATCAATAATTAGCATGTCAACAAAAGACGTATCATGTCAATGATAGTATAGTTTTTTTTAATTATAATAATGGCAAGGGTATTTATGCATTCAAAAGTCATCATCATCATCATCATCATCATACTCAGTATATCCCACCAATAGCAAAGCTAAGGTAGGGTCTGAGGAGGGTGAGATGTAGACAGTCTTACCTCTACCCCGTAGGAATAGAGAGGCTGCTTCCAATGAGACCCCCGGCTCGATTGTAGTTTTGCATCAAGCCTTGGACATAAGGCACATAACACTCAGCAATTGAGACAAACGCCGATTAGTGCATGTACCCCCTTATGCATTCAAAAGTAATTTTACATATTAAAAGGTAATAAAAATGTGAAGTAATACAAATGTTGCAGTTTTTCATATCCTCTTGTTTACTAGGATGGAATATTTAGGTGGAAGGTAACAAATGATGCTTAATCTTTACATTGATGGTGATATGGAGTTGATCCAGGATTTACCAGACTCGTATTTGGAGCAACTAGACACACAGAAGTGAGCTAGAAAATGGTTTAAAACTGAAAAGGGCGTAACCTTCATCACATGTGGAGTTATACGTCTCAACGAGCCACGCGCTTGGACAAATGCTTGTCGCCACACGCTTGGACAAATGCAATAGACAAAACCCGACTCACGGGACCCAATTTCGCCATCTAGAGCTCCGATTTTGAACTCAAGGTTTTCCCTGATTTTAGTTATTTTCGTTGGTTTGTAAAAACGTATGGATCTTGAATTAAATAATTATACGTTTATTTAGGCTGTTAACTTGGAGGGAGCCTTATTATTGACAAGAGGTTCATAATGAAGAAGACTTGCCACTAATAAGGTTTTGTTGCTAATGAAGAAGACTTGCCACTGAAGGAACCCCTAGAGCTTGCGTCTGGTCGCTCGTGGGCTAAGTTACCTCTGATGGTAACTTTAACTGAGGAAGAATGAGTGGAACTTGCCTCTGATGGCGATGAAACAATGAAGATTGATAAAAGGAACTTCCCACCAATCTGGTGAAGATTGATAAAGATATCTCGTTGAGGAACAAGAGATGCCACATGTCAGTCTATCGTCGGATTAAGACAGTCGGTTAAGAAGATGTTATATGTAATTATCACTTATGTAAATCTCAACAAGATTAAGAATACACGAGTCCACATTGAATTTTATGCCACTTGACCCCATAGCTTCTTGGGTCAAGCAGTTAAGTGTGAATTCGGTGTGTGAACATATGTTTGCATATTTTAAAGGAAATCTGCAAGTAACCCTCTTTATAGCTAGAGTGTTAGATAGGAAATCGCCGGTAATTTTTTATTGTATTATGAAACATTCAATTTTTATTAATACATTGTGCTTAAAACAGTGATAGCTGAGATATCGATTTAACTAATATTCCGTTGCAAACAGTGTTGCAGAAATCGCGCCTAGGCGGTCATTAGTCGCTCATCGGAGGTCCGTCGCCTAGATTTTGCCAAATCGCTCAATCTAGGCGGTCAAAGTCAAATTAGGTCAAAGTTTGAAAAAATCGGTCAAAAGTCGCCTATAATCGGACCAAATCGGTCATAACTGGATCATATATTAGTCAAAATTCGACCAAATCGGTTAAGTGAAACGAATTATTACCTTAGTTTGAACAAAAATCAGATGTTACTCCATGATTTTGAACCATTGTAGAGATAACTGGGTGCAATATTCTGATGAAGAAGGAGACGGGGAGCGGGAAAACGGCGTATGATGAAGCATTATCTCTTAAAAAGTTTACACAAATATTGTCCATTCATGGATCCAGTATCCAGAAAAAGAAAGACTAGCAATGAGGTAACAGAACAAAAGATATCATAGAAGTCAAAGTTGAATGAAAAAAAAAATATATCAAGAGATCATAAAAACCAAACTCATATCAATAAATTTATAATAAAAAGAAAATTAAGAAAAAAACACAGCAAGTCAACCTTAAATCAAGAAACATCATAACATTTAAACTAATGTGTTCTATTTATGAAATGATACAAAAGTCCAACCAAATAAATTTTGCTCTATTTGTCACGAATCCAACAATAATACTACTAGAATAAATTACATTCGCGCTAGTTAACAAGAACGCAAAGTTCTCAAATGAAGACCACGATGGACCACAAAAACTTGTTCATCGTGTGAGATCCCTCTTTCCTCCTTACTTGATGCAACATCATATACCAATAGTTGAAAACAAGATAACTTGTTTTCATAAAGTGCAGGATTAACAAATCAATCATGCGAATATATCAAAACGAATAAGAATTCAAGAACAAGTTTACCACTTTTTGCCTCAATGATTACTCTTCTTTCCCGAACCATATTACTTCTCATACCATCTAACAAACTTCTTCAACCCCGTTTGAAGATCAGTCGTTGGTTTATACCCAAACTCCCTTTGCGCCAAACTAATATTCGCATGAGTAAACGGAACATCACCATTTCTAGGCAACTTCATCACAAGTCGTTTCGCTTTCACTTTCAACAACTTCTCCAAAATACTAACAAGATCCGAAACCGGCACAGGCGAAGTATTCCCTAAATTAAAAATTCTAAACTGTGCATCTCCTTTCTTCTTTCCACCACTTCCTGTACTCTTTTCAGTGGTGTCTAAAGCACCTAAACAACCCTTTACAATATCATCAATATACGTAAAATCACGCGCAACCGTTCCATGATTACCCGATTCAAAGACAGGTATCGGTTTTCGTTTCAAGATATCTTTAGTGAAGAAAAAGTAAGCCATGTCCGGTCTACCCCAAGGTCCATAAACCGTAAAGAACCTCAAACCCGTTAAAGACAACCCATAGATATGATTATATGTATGCGCGATTTCTTCACCCGCTTTCTTCGTTGCAGCGTATAGGCTCGCGGGTTGATCTGTTCGGTCTTTTTCTGATAAGGGTACTTTTGTATTCAACCCATAAACAGAACTAGAAGAAGCCCAAACAATTGCAGGTTGTGGATTTGCATTTTTGCATACTTCAAGAACATTAACAAAACCAGCAATGTTACTATGAATATAAGATTTCGGATTCTGCATTGCATATCTAACACCAGCTTGTGCTGCTAAATGCATCACATGAGTAAAATGTACTACCTCAAAGAGTTTGTTCAGCAAAACGGCGTCGTTTATGTCCCCTTCCACAATGATAATCCCCCTTTTTTCCAACAAAACTTGACGAGCCCTTTTGAGGGTGGGATCGTAATAATCGTTTAAATTGTCCAACCCTAAAACACCGTCACCACGGCGTTTTAACGCCGTGCTGACATGGCTTCCGATGAAGCCGGCTGCACCGGTGACCAAAACAGAGTACCCTGTTTCTGATCGAATCTTTGCTGATGATTTGACCCGTTTTTCCCATCCGGGTCCGCCCCAAGATTTGATTTTTAAGGATTTGTGAGAAAGATCTGTTGATAGCATTGATGAATTAAAGAAGAAAACAAAGACTAATCCAAAGAAAACAAAACTCCAAAATGTGACCTTTGCTAGATGTGGATAATGCCATCTTAATCTATGATAATAATTTGATTTTTCCATCTTGAATTTCCCAGGTGTTGATGGGATATTATCATCTAGATAAGTTGACTTCATGATTTTCAAGAAAATCTTGAAATTGAAAACACCCTTTTTAGGGTCTAAACAGATATACCAAAAAAAAAAAATTCAAATGTTTGATGGGATACTATCCAGATGAGATGACTTGATGATTTTCAAGAAAAGCTTGAAATTGAAAACACCCTTTTAGGGTTTGAGTAAATATACAAAAAAGATAGTTTCTTTTTTCAAGGGTTTGAAGAATGATCCAAATCTTTTGGAGAAAATTGATGATTAATGAAAAAGATTAACAGGGTGGAATGTAAAATCTTGAAATGGAAACACCCTTTTAGGGTTTGAACAAATATGCAAAAAAGATTGTTTTTTTCATCAAAAGATTGTTATTTTTTGATGAAAAAGAACAGCAATTTGTTGCTTAATGGAGCAATCTTGTGGGAGTTCTTGATTGTAAAGATTGATTGCAAGAAGATATGTGTAAATGGGGTGAGAAAGAAACACATAGGCGGACTAATGAAGATTCAAAGAAGATGATTTTGAATATTAATTCATTATCCTAACATGTCTCTATATTTTCTCTTCTTGTTTATCGTTTGATTCGGTCATATCTTGAATACTATGAAAAAAAAAACAACTTAAAAGGAAATGTAGATAGAAAAAATAAAAGTTAAATAATATGATAAGGGAAATGATATATGCAAGGGTTAGGATCAAATACAAAGGATAAAATAAATAAGAAGGGTAAGAAGAATTCTAGTCCATTGATCTTAAATTTGGAGGGTTGAGATTAGTTGTAGGAAAAAGAAGATAATAGAAGGGCATAAAGGGAATCCTATACTTATGGATTTTCTCTCTCCACATGCAAGGCACATGCCAATTCCCCCATCGATTTAAAACGTCCATAACTTTTTCATACGACATTTTTTAAAAAAAAAATCACCATAATAACGAGCGTTTTTTTATCTTTAATATGAGTACCATATTATCATATAAAAATAAAATAAAAAATTTCATTTTTACTGGGTTTTTTTTTTTTTTTTTTTTTTTTTTTTTGCATTGTGTTAAAGTTTTCAGGTCATTGTGTCTTTTAACTGGGTTTTACTCAGTAGAGTTTCTATACATTGTGTCATTATCAAAACCTATAACACAATGTTAATTTGGGTTCTATCCATTGCGTTTTTATAAGAACCTATAACATAATATATGACACAATGAAGATGGAATATTTAGGTGGAAGGTAACAAATGATGCTTAATTTTTACGTTGATGGCGATATGGAGTTGATCCATGATATACATCTCAACGAGCCACGCGCTTGGACAAATGCTTGTCGCCACACGCTTGGACAAATGCAATAGACAAAACCTGACTCACGGGACTCAATTTCGCCATCTAGAGCTCCAATTTTGAACTCAAGGTTTTTCCTGATTTTAGTTATTTTCGTTGGTTTGTAAAAACGTATGGATCTTGAATTAAATAATTATACGTTTATTTAGGCTGTTAACTTGGAGGGAGCCTTATTATTGACAAGAGGTTCATAATGAAGAAGACTTGCCACTAATAAGGTTTTGATGCTAATGAAGAAGACTTGCCACTGAAGGAACCCCTAGAGCTTGCGTCTGGTCGCTCATGGGCTAAGTTACCTCTAATGGTAACTTATAACTGATGAAGACTCGGTGGAACTTGCCTCTGATGGCAAGTTACCATAGGATGAAAATAAAAGGAACTTCCCACCAATCTGGTGAAGATTGATAAAGATTTCTCGTTAAGGAACAAGAGATGCCACATGTCAGTCTATCGTTGGAATAAGACAGTCAGTTAAGAATATGTTATACGTAATTATCACTTACGTAAATCTCAACAAGATTATGAATACACAAGTCCGCATTGAATTTATTGCCACTTGACCCCATAGCTTCTTGGGTCAAGCAGTTAAGTGTGAATTCGGTGTGTGAACATATGTGTGCATATTTTAGAGGAAATCTGCAGGTAACCCTCTTCATAGCTAGAGTGTTAGCTAGGAAATTGCCTGTCATTTTTTTATTGTATTATGAAACATTCAATTTTTATTAATACCTTGTGCTTAAAACAGTGAAACCTGACATATCGATTAACTAATAGTCCATTGCAAACTAACTGTAGTATTGTAAGGGTATAAATACCCACTGATGTCTTCATTTGTATTTGTGAAATTAGAACTTTGTATGTATTGCAAATTCTCTGTCTCTGTTTCACCAAACGAGTCCCTGCACAGAATCTGTGCATACTCAAACTCACAATTGTTCATCCATTATTCGCGAATGATAATGATCCGACAAATATTCCTTTGGTCTTACTTACATTGAGAAATAAAGCACTTACATTAACATGCAAAGAAGCACCTACAAGAAAAATAGGAAGATCACGGTCGTTAACTTAAGATGTGCACTTGTGCTTTTAGGTAAATCCAAATTACCTTACACATTCAAGCTTGGTACACATATGTTACAAATTTGAAACCCACATTTCCGGTGTTCACAGCAATATTACAAAACTTTTGTGTCGAAAGATTCATCTAAAACTTTATATGGAACAAGTACAGGACATACAGATATAATGTAGATCAGAAAAGAAGTGAGATATCAACTCCTATGACTATTTAAGCTAAAACAGGGTCATATTTATAAGGAAAGAAACCTAAGCTTAATCAACTAATTTATTGGCATTAATCCACTTAAAAGTGCACTAGAATTTGAGCATGTATAATTGAGATAAAATACAACCAAAGTAAGAGTTTCAACTTAAACTAATAACTAATACCAATGTGCTTAAAGCCTAAAGCACATAAAAAATCAAACAATTTTGATATCAATTTATCTTCTAAAAGATTTATAAACATCCATATCAATTCGGAACCTATAACATAACTTATTTTACATCCAAATACACATTTAGATCAAATACACAATTTAAGTAGCAGAAATTAAAGCAAATCTTCAAGTTTATTATACGGAGATTGTTGTTTTGTTACAAGTTTGGTTCAAGTTTATAGTGTAAACACCCAAAGGACCCTGAAGTATTAGTATATTTGAAGCGTTGCTTAAAGAATATTTTTTTAACTAGTTGTGACAAAATTGATAAAAGTGATTATGTTTTTTTACGGGACTTCACATCATAAAATTTGCTTACATGGTTGGTGATGTGGATCATGACTGAGCAAGTCATTAATGATGTGGAATGCCATAGCAACAAAAATACTAGCTAACGTGGATTGTGATACAGGCATAGACGAGATGATAAGATTGGTTTTGAGTAACTTTAGATAGGATTGGTTTAGACACTTACCTTAGCATTATAGTTACAACTCCATTACGACTTTCTTTTATAAGTTTAGGTTGACATATTAGATAAACATCATATATAAATTAGTAATATGACAATGACATTTAATTTAAAAGTTAAATATGTACTGGTATAATATTTAAGTAGCTGCATGCATTATTTAAAAAACGGTAAATTACACTTTTCGTTCTTTATGTTTGTAGCGGGTTGCAACGGATGACCTTTAACTTCAATAATTACAGCTACAGTCCTTTATTTGGAAAACTCATTACACCTTAGGTCCTTTAGCACTAACTCAGTTAGATTTTTCAGTTAAGTATGACATGTGCAAGGCACATGAGGGTAGATTAGTAATTTACTAATATATTTAAACAAATAAACAAAACCATTTAAAAAAAATAAAACAATAATTAAATTAGATGGATGGGAAATTAAAACCTTTGACTTTTTTTGTTTTCATTTTCGAGATTACTTATAAGCAGTTCTTTTCTTCTTCCCTTAAATTACAAACATGAACCTCAATAACCTGCAACTTTTTAGATTTCAGAAGTCTTAAGGCAAAACAAGTGTAGTTAATGGAGATTTTGGCATGCACACATCACGAGATTTAAACAGTTGTTGAGATGACGATTGTGGTGGTGGTAGCCGGAGGTTGGGTTTCAGGCGGTGGTGGCTTTGGTAGTGGGGAAATACAATAGTGGTTGTGGATAAGTTCTTTTTGTTTTATTTATTAAGATATTGAGTGAAGTACACGGATGGTCCCTGTGGTTTACCAAAATTTTGGATTTGGTCCCTAGCTTTTTAAAAGTACACGGATGGTCCCTGTGGTTTGTACTTTGTAACGCATTTGGTCCCAAGCCAACAAATCTAAAGGCTTTAACAGGTCTAAGTTAGGGACTAAATGCATTACAAAGTGCAAACCGCAGGGACCATCCATGTACTTTTGAAAAAAAGATGGAAACTAAATGTGTTACAAAGTACAAACCACAGGGATCATCCGTGTACTTTTGGAAACTTAGGGACTAAGTCCAAAATTTTGGTGAACCATAGGGACCATGCGTGTAGTTTACTCTAAGATATTTTAAAAGTTAAAAGACTAAATTACCCCTATGTGATCAAAGTTAACTGAAATTTTAATTGTGTTAGTGTTAAAAGACCTAAGGTGTAATGAATTTTCTAAACAAAGGACTATAGCTGTAATTATTGAAGTTAAAGGTCATCAATTGCAACCCGCTACAAACATAACAATTTAGTTGGGCTAAAGTGAGAGTTGTTTAAGAAGCTGGACTGGGCCTAATAACGATCAATGTGAGTTAATCTTCCCCCTTTGCCCTCCTGTTGGGGACGAATGGAGTTTACTTCCGGCCACTGTGCCGCCGTTAACGATTCAGACGAACATAAACGACGACACTATTCTATTTTCAAACTCCCGTCAAACTTCACCACTTCCTTCCGTTTCATTGAATTGCTTTCACCTTCTTCCACCGCCGCATTCAATAATACTTCCGACGAAATCGAAACGACGTCGGAGAAGAATCTTATTATTCATACCACCGACAGACTGACGTGTAACACCTGTAATTACAGTTTCCATTCACTTCATGACCAGCGGTCTCACTTCAAGTCTGATTTCCATCGATTCAATGTAATTTCGCTTAACCTAATTGTCATTCATCAAGTGTTACTGCTTTTACTTTATGATTTTAGCTATATATACAATGAGTATTTGAGCTAAATATTGAGTTACTGGTCGTCACTTGAATTCAAACAAATTTATAAGTAGAAGGCCTCTTTCTTTACATGAATTTATAATTCAATTACAGCTTTAAGGTTTGTCTTTTTTTCTATATATCTTTATGTGTCAATAAATGTGTCATGTATGTACTAATTATAGTTACCGAAAGCGCAAACCAGGGCACGTAGCATAAACATACCATTTTTTTAGGGATTTAGGGCTGGTTTCGGGCTATTTTTGGATGTGTTAAACCAGTTTGGCTGGAATTTGTAGATTTTTTTTACTGGAACTAATAGAATTTGGCCGGAACGTCGCCGGAACGTTACTGGAGTGTCTGAATGGCTGTAAGGCGCTTTCTTTGCAACTCACCTTGTTTGAGGGCTTAAGCGCGCGCCCGAAGGGCTCTTGACAACATAGGTACTAACCATTAACCAATTTCTTGGCTCAGTTTAGATATAGGTATGTATGCATGTCTCTGTTTTGAACCTAAGAAGCCTGAATTGTGAAATAAGTTACCAAGATAATGGTAAATAAAACAGATACGTATTTCAGTAGGCATCAATCTTCATACAGATTGTAGTTTTTGTTGATGAGATTATGTAATAACAAATATAAAGCCATAAGCCCATACATACAGAGTTTTAAAACAATAATCTATACTATAATCTTTATAGGATTCTCAATCTTTGACTTATCTCTTAATAATAAGGCTAATATATATCTGCTAATAACAATTATATAATAATAATTCAGAGTGATATATGTTTGTTACTGAAACTGGCCTTTGTTGTTATTTTTGCTAGAATGTTGAGGAATACTATGTTTGTTGGGTGACTCATTATTTTGTGTAATATTTGTGTTTCATAATTTATGTTCTCTTTCTCAGATAAAGCTAAGCATTGCAGGGAAGGCTACTATCAAGGAGGATGATTTTGATGAATGGAGTTCCAATTCTTTACTTAAAGATGATGATATTATATCAAGCATATCACGTTCAGAAGACGAAGATAACAGAGAATTTGGTGGCCATGGTGATTTAAGTAGGGGACTCTTGGGGAGTACAAAACAGAAAGTTTCTATACGTCTGCCAAATGGAGAATCAGTTTCATTCTGGAAGTGCTTGCTTTTAGGTGACGATGAGAAAATTCCCTTTGAACACGATTTATCTGGACCCATAAAGGATGACGATATGCCGTTTGTGACAGTGAGGGAAGTGATTGAGAAACTGCTCAATGTGATCAACGAGCCTAGAAACGATACATGTTTGAGAGTTATCTTGCTTGGTAGCGCTGGTCATTTTGCTGGGTGCGTCTTTGATGGAAACACTGTTGTCACCCACAAAACATTCCACAGGTTCGTCCTTTTCTTAAATGTTCTATTCTATTTTTAGGTACATTTTGAGTTCAACTTAATTTTTTTTTTCAAATAAAGTTTGCTTAGGAACTTGAAACTGATCTCCTTTTGACTGGACATACTTCGTCACTTTTTAACTAGTATAATACCCATGCGTCGCTCAGGACGTCTCCTTCTAAATATAGTAATACTATTGGCATATGGTATACTTACACATTAAGAAACATGTATTAAATTAGGTATAGAACTTAAAAGTAAGTAATATCAAATTAACAATCAACGAAAGTAAACCATAGTGTAAAAGTAATACTATGAGAGAACTTTTGGATGATTTCTGGTTATCTGACCAGTTTGAGATGAAAACACAAACCAAATCAATACATCTTGACATTCATAAACACCACCATAAAAAAATAAAAAGAAAATACTTATGTAGGAATCTATGAACTGGTAGAACGAATGATATTTTTTCATGCTTTATGATAGACTAACAAGTCCTCCTTCATTGTCACTGTTCTTATGATATTTAGCGTGCACAAGATAAAATAATTTGGTATCAGGACAATAGGCTCTAATATGCAGTTTTAGTCTATTAGTTTCACTTCTACTAGTAGGTCTCTGTTACATGACTTAACTGCTCTGTTGCTTTCAAACTAAATACAGTCAGTTGGGAAAAATGCTAAAAATGCTACCTTTTTCACGTAGATATGTAGTAAGGGCAAAAGCTGGTAAGAAGCAATCGGCAGAAGATGTTGTTGGCAATATTGCACATTCTGCAGGAGCTTCAATTCGACGGCACAATGAACTTGCTTTAACCAAGGCATGTTTTAACATACTTTTTTTGAAAATTAAAATATATACATACATATTCCACTTTTGGAAGGTTGTTGTTTTGACCTATATAGTCAAAGTAAGACAGATAAAAGAACAAATATGAAATAGATGACTTTGTGAATGCATAGCAGTTTCATAACACAGAAGGCTGCATTTGTCAAACACTTTCGTTTATTTCTTGCATGCTGTAATTGTTTTTTAGTTCTTTGACTGATTCTCATTTAACATTTAGGATATCCGCGAAGGCGTGAACTACTCACTGCATGGAAGCCGTATGTTGATCTATCTACTGCTATTTTCATTCATGCTCCTTCACACAACCGAAAACAGCTATTTAATGGTGAAAATCCATGCTTCAGATGCCAGAAACATGTTATCAGACACATCCCATTAACAGTTCAAAGGCCAACATTCAAAGAAGCTCAACGGTTATATAAAATATTGACACAAATCTCCACTGAACCAGATGAAGAAATATCACCTGTTATCAAGAAGATTCAACAAGTACACTTGTCACAGAAAACACAAATAATAACCTGGAAATTGAGAATCTTTCAGAAGATGATCTTGTTAAAAATGTGCAAAGAGTGCATAGCCATATGTCATTGCCTTTACATGAAGCAGCAAAAGCTGGAAATGCAGAGAAAGTTCTGGAACTACTAGAACAAGGTTCTGATCCTTGTGTTATAGATGAAAGGGGACGGACTGCTTATAGGCTTGCAGCTGGTAAAGAAGTAAGGAATACGTTTAGACGTTTTATGGCGTTGAACCCGGATACGTGGGATTGGCAAGCTGCCAAAGTTCCCAGCCCGTTAACAAAAGAAATGGAAGAATCTCAGAACGTAAAGCAGGTATCTTCTGCAGTGTATAGTTTTGTCTATATTGTTCCTGCCCATTTATATACTTGATTGTGTATAATAGTCTGAAATCGCCACATTTAGAGGTGGCTAGATGGGTTGGTGGGTGGGTCGTGTAATGGGTCAATGGGCCAGGCTGGTTGGTTTAGGCAGCACACGCTTTATTGTCCCTTTGAAAGGTTTTTGACAGGCCTGGCAAATGGGTCGGGTTGGGTGGGTTTGGGTTGCGGGTCAAAACGGGTTTGGGTCAGAATGGGTTCGGGTCGAAACGGGTCGATTTAAAAAAAGTTATTTTGGTTCGGGTCGGAACGGGTTCGCTCAGAACGGGGTTCGGGTGACCCATTCCCTTCTAGTTATTTCTTTTTTGACACATTTTAGATAAAGCATGATCCAAGGCTTCCATTTTAAAAGTAAATGGGCTCATTTTGCGCTGAGGTAGCATTATCAGTGTTTCATCTATATGTTGCATGATTTTTTTTTCTCTTTTAGGTATCCAGAAGACTATAATATATTAAGTTTCTGATAATTTCTGAGATGCTGTATAAATATGAAGTGTTATTGTTGTCCTGTGTTTACTAATACCCAACTTTATATAATTGTTTTTAAGGCGAATAAGGATGCTAAAAGGAAAGCAAGAGCCAAAGAGCTGAAACGGATACACAAAGCTACAAAAAAGAAGGCTAAGGTGTTTATTTTATTTCTTTTTCTTTTTTTCTAACATGAAACGTGATAATGCAATCTTCATTGAAATTATTTATTTCCTTTTCAACGGTTTTCAAGAAAATATAGTTCAAAATGACTCATTTTAATACAAATGGTTTGAAATTGTGACCTTTGGTTATTAAATGATCATCAGTTATCCTTTTGAAGTTTCCCTATGAAAACCATTACCATACAATTATTGGTGTATTCAACTTGCTACATATAACTTGTATTGTTGTCCCATAAAAACTGTAGTATTATAATTTTCAACTATTCCATGAATTTGTAAATAAAAAATTTGGGAAGTTTTCTAGTAAAATTATTATAAAAATGAATTTAAGACATTTAACTAATAGTAAAACTTACTTCTTATATTAAGAAAATTTATAAAAGATTAACCAAGGTTCTAGTAAAATTCAATTTGCAGGAGGGCGTTCCGTCCAGCCATCAAGGAACTCGCCGGATTTCCAGTAGGGTTGCGGGAGCTTTGGTTTTGGTTTTTGGGAGTCTGGTGATGATAGCCTTTTGGTCAAATGGTCAAAGGTAGGTGATGGTTAGCAAAAAGTCGTTGTGTTCTTTTACTGCGAGAACCAATGTGAACACAACAGAGTGTCGGCTCATGTGAACACAATGATGGGGAAGGACTCAGGTTCGACCCTTGATCCCACCCGAGTTTTCTACTACAGTGCATTTACTCCAGAGGGTCGGCTCTTGTGGAGGGTGCAACTCCTGTCATGTGGCAGGAGGCTGGAAATTTTCTCGGGACAGTGTAACGCCCCTCTCGACCAGGCGTGGGCCCCGTTAAGACAACATAGTCCTGGTAATAAGTGGTGCGGGCCTGCGTCTTGCGGGTGTGAATTAGCTGTCTGTTGTGAATTCACCTGTCAAAAAAAATCTTAACTTGGGCCTTAGTGAGTTGTTTAAGAAGCTGGACTTGGCCCAACTTGATGAGCAATGTCCAATGTGAGTCAAACCAGTTGATCTTCCCCCAAGGAAACGTATGGTGTTCACTTCCGGCCACCGGATACACTTCCGACGAAATCGAAACGGCGTCGGAGAAGGATACTGCTTATTCCGCGAGACGGTCGTGCAACACTTGTAAATACAGTTTGGATTTACTTCACCACCAGCGCTCTCATTTCAACTCCGATTTTCGATTCAATGTAAATTCTCTTAACCTAAATTAATTGTCATTCTGTATTTTGTTCATCAACTGTTACTGGTTTTACTTTATGATTTTAACTATTTATAGAGACCACTAAACAATGTTTATTTTAACTGCATAACAATTTAACCTAAATACTGTCTTACTGGTTGTTTGGGTGGTTCAAACTAACTTATTATAAGGATGAGAACGCCTGTGTTTCTTTCTTTACATGAATTTGTAATTTAAATTGCAGCTTCATGGTGTTCTCTTCACATGTGCATATGTGTTTATGTATGTACTAATTTAGATGTATGTGTGTGTGTGTGTCTCTGTTTTGGACCTAAGAAATCCAAACTGGGGGATAGATGGATTTGTACTTTAAATTTGCTTAAGAACTTGGAATTGATCTCCTTTTGAGCAGATGTAATACATATTTAGGTAGGAGTTGCAATCTCCGTTTTAAAATCTGTATATATATATATATGCTTAGGTATAATCGGAGTTTGTAAACCGGTAAAACCGATGATACTATTTCATGCTTTATAAGAGACTAACAAATCTCCTCCGTTGTCACTGTTCTATTAGTTTCACTTCTACTTAAAATTCTTTGTTACATACATGACGTAAGTGACCTGCTGGCTGCTGCCTATCAAACATTCAAAGAATATATGGTCAGTTCGGCAAACTGCTAAAAATGCTACATTTTTTATGTAGATATGTAGTAAGGGAAAAATCTGGTAAGAAGCAATTACCAAAAGATGCTGGTGGCAAAATTGCACATGCTGCACGAGTTTCAATTTGCCGGCACAATGAGCTTGCCTTAAATAAGGTAATGTTTTAACATACATATTTGGTTTTTTAGATAATCAAAATATATTCATATGAATTCCAATTTTGGAAAATTGTTGTTTTGAGTGACCTTTATAGTCAAAGTAGGACAGGTAAACGAGCTATAAGCTGAGATGTGACTTCGTTCACCTCACCGAGCTGTGGATACAGCTTGCACATAGGATTTGTGGCGAGAGGGCTTAGACTATGATTTGTAACACTAATATGTAGATGTCACCTAATTTGATGTTGTTATTGTGCCATCTGATTATATTAAACGGAAATTTCAAATTTAGTGACGTTATATGACTGGGTTGTCAAATTACTGTTCATTCTTATGCTGTCAATTTATTGTTTCGTACTTTCGTTGTTTCTGATGTTCTATCAAACTCTGCATTCATCACCATTTTTAGAGCTAATTGATTTGTCTGTGTAGGATTCTTGAACTCTGTTATGCATTTTGATCTAGCTCATTGTATGGTTTTGTATGAGATGGACATACTTGTGTATCCATTATGTGTATCCATGAGCGGGCCAACCTTATCAAGACTATGTCACATGCTACTTGTACTTTTTTTAATGTGTTATAGATGTATGTACATGACATTCGAGTGACTAAGTATATTTTCAGTGACAGATACATATGGAGCACTTCTACCTGATGTAACTGTTTTACAGTTTCAGCAGATTCTAGAGCTTAAGGTTTTTAGAGGTGCCAAAATGGGTTGGCCAGTGGGTTGAATAACTGAAAAACGGGTCAAAAATGAGTAAGCTTTGTAATGGTCAAACATGTCGTGTATGAGTAAGATTTATTTTTGGAGATGATGTTTTTTTATCCTAGTTTTTTCCTTTCTTAAATCGGCATTAGATCTAGCGTTTTTAACAGAAATAAAGAAAGTTGGTCAAACCTGTGTTCACAGGAAAAGTTTTCCGATTCCTGTGAGACATGGAACAATATTTTGGAGAAGATGGTCGTTTTAGTTAAATAGGGGCATTTCTGTAATTTAACAGGTCCACTAAAAAGTGTTGTTCCAAAGAATTGGTGACATGTGCACCTCTTTATCTTCAAAAACTAGTTGCACCATCTTCGCTTTTTATTTTTGTTTTTCTTTAAAACGCTGAAACATCATCATCATCATCATCATACTCAGTAAATCCCACCAATAGCAAAGCTAAGGTAGGGTCTGAGGAGGGTAGATGTAGACAGCCTTACCTCTACCCCGTAGGGATAGAGAGGCTGCTTCCGGTGAGACCCCCGACTCGATTGTAGTTTTGTATCAAGCCTTAGACCTAAGGCACATAGCACTCAAACAATCGGGACAAAGACCGATTGGTGCATGTACCCCAGTGTCTTTCAGCTATCAATGCCACCACATGATGCATGATTAACCATCTGCCGCTTTTAACGTTATTTTCACGAAATTAGTAAAATAACGTTAAAGTTAGTACCATTTCACTTTTGCCCCCCGAGCGCCCACAGATATATACATTATATGTGCACACCGCAAGCAGGGCATCTCTTTAAAACACTGAAACATATTTATTAATTGTGTTACATTGTTTTTTTATTTTCATCTGAACCGATTTTAAAATAGAAAAATTTGTATTCGGTTTTTTTATCAGTTAACATGAAATACTTAATAATAATAAAATAATCTTTTTGTTTTACCACAAAGTATCCAGGTGAGTCATACATTTTTTGTCAGTTTTATGAAATGTACACTTTTTTAGGTATTGTGACACCCCGGTTATAATGCTTGTAGTTTGTTATTAGAATGTTTTCTTTTTTTTTTCTATGTTTTTTTTTTGTGGTAGAGGGGAAAAAAAACCCACAGATAATGTTGTGGTTTGTTTGGTAGCAAACGTGTTAAATTTGTATTAACAATATAATTTTTTTATTCTAGCCCAAATTTTTTTATGAAATAAGTTTTTATAGTTTTTAGAAGGTAAAAATATGTGAGGTTACACTTGCATTTACAATACCATTTTTTGTATTCTGACACAAAAAGTTTTTTTATGAAATAAGTTTTTTATATTTTTTGGAAGGTAAATATATTCGAAGTTACACTTTTTGGCCATATTTAAAAAATGCACCAGCATATTAGGGTTCTTTGTAGCAAAAGGTGTCACACCCCGACCACGTGTAACATACAAAACATGGCGGAAAACGTCGGGGAGTGTTGTAACAGAATTAATTGTTTCATAACCATGGCATTCAAAGTTGTATTTTATTTATCAACATAAGAGTTACATTGTCTTAACAGGAAATAAAGAGTTCAAAACATAATTAAACTAAGTCAATCTTCATTGTTAGTCTCTAAGGCACAGGTCCGCCCTAGTGTCATGATCATCATCCTAAGCGATAGCTCCTGAAAACACATGTGAAAATAGGTACGTCAGCATAAAAATGCTTGTGAGATACATAGGTTTGTGAAAATAAGGTTCATGACTTATGTTTAAGAAAATGTTTAGTCATGAACCTTGTAATTTGTTTTGTCTTGTAAATCATTTGAAAAACGATAAGATCAGATGATATGTATAAATAAATGTAGGGTTAAATGAATAACCATGTAAAATGAGTTTATATAAGATAAGTTGTTTTGTAAATCAATGTCTTGTGAAAATAAGTTGTTTATGTAAAACGTAATATGTCAAATATTGAAATGATTTAAGTAACGCTACGACATGTAATGTAATACAAACACTTATATATAGGAAGTACCAGCGGCGTATCCACCATGCTTGTATCATATTACACACGCCTTGTTACTCGAATCACTTACTCAAACCAATCACCAATGTAAATTGTTTATGTATAAATGAATTGTCATGTGTTAATGTGTAAACCATATCGAAATGTCTATGTCCAATGTAAACCACTAAATGTGTATATCAATGTCAAAATGTTTATGTTCAATGTAGATCATGTAATGTGTACCCAAAAATATCATGTATGGTAAGTGAAATATATCAACTAAACCATATGTAAAATGCACAAAAACAAGGTATTGAAGTAAAACACGGTTTAAATCAAAGTTATGTTTTGTGGAACAAATGCATGCTATACTGATACAAACATTTATGCGGTATTGTGAAAATGCATACATCCAAGCCTTGAGACTGTGGCGATAAACCCTTAAACAAATTAAAGGTTTATCTAAGTTATGTATATCGAATTCGGTCATTTCTTCCAATCCAAACAAACCCAGGATTTCAGGAACGGGAGTTGTCAATTCCTATGGTACCACTACCTACTAACGAATGGCGTAGCTAATGTTAATGAATGTATTGTTCCATGTTAAACAACCCAAATGTCATACCAAAATGTAAGCATGTGATGAAAACAACTGTACTAAGTACGCACACAATGGGCATACATAGCATGAAATGTAATGTAAAGCAATGTACTAAGTACGCACACAATGGGCATACATAGCATGAAATGTAATGTAAAACAATGTACTAAGTACGCACACAATGGGCATACATAGCATGAAATGTAATGTAAAACAATGTACTAAGTACGCACACAATGGGCATACATAGCATGAAATGTAATGTAAAACATGTACTATAATGTACTAACGAACATAGCAGGTATATGATGTGAAAACATGGAAAGCATGAAAGTAACAAGTAGGCACATGTGTTTCACCCCAAAACAGTTTGGAAAACAGTAAAAAAGGGGTCTATGTACTCACTTGAGATTGCTCAGAAGTCCTAAGATAACCACCAAGCAATGCTAGAGATCACGGAATCAAACGGCACCTAATATAGGTAACTATGTTAATAAACCGGACATATATCGGAAGATCGGGTAGCATGAGGGTTTGTAAACCAAATGAGTGTAGGAACTCATGTAATATGGTTTAACAAAGCCTACATACTAAAAGAAACCTAACCTAAATGTTTACGACCCATTACGACCCGTTTAGGTAGCTTATGCTACTTTAACGCGTCGTTCGCGTAAAACGCGTTCGGAACGCCTAACTAGCCCTATGATAAGTAAAATATGCCTTAACATGTCTAATATTGTTGCCAAATCAGTTTAGATACCAAAATTTATGTTACATATGCTTAAAATGAATTTTGGCGTCAAAAGGGCATTTTGGTAATTTACCTAAGGCATATAATCTACCTATCATACAACTACTTAAACGAAGCGACCATAAGGTATAACCTCGGAAGGTTATTCCCTATATACTATGGTCACCTAATGAGTTTGGTCGGATCCTAATGATCGACCAAATGGGCCGGGTTCGAAGGTATAAGCGATTTATTAGATCGCTTACCCATACGACCCTAGACAACGTGGTAATCAGTAGGTATAGTCACAAGGGACTATAACCATCGTGATTACAATCACGTTGCGAAGTTCAAACGAACTTCGCATTGACCATAAACTGGTCAATGCAGAAAGTCAAACAAAGTTTGACTTTCGGACTCGAAAAGAAATAAAAGAACGAAGGAACACTTACGAAGGGTCCCCGAATGCTAATCTAGATCAAAATAGCTCAGGTATGAAACAAAGGTTTCAACTTAGAGCACATTAGATCAGATTCTTGTGAGGAAAAGTGAAGGGTGGAGGTGGGTATTTATAGTTTTTGGTTCACCGTTAGGATCATTTCTTGGAAAAGGGGGCACGATCTAAGCCGTACACTTGTTGGAAAGTTGTGGTAACTCATTTGCCATCCACCATAAGAGTTTGACACTTGGCACTTGGCCTTTGGAGAGTGTTAAGGGCTGTTAACAGCTGAAAAAAAAAACGTTTTGCTGCACCTGGCCCCTACTTATGGACCTAGTTTGGCAGATTTACAGTTTCAGTCCCTGCAACCTCAAAACTTGGTTTTCGATGCGTTTTTTTGACACGTTTAAGCCCCGTTAACCCCATTTCAAAGCTCTAAAATGAAGTTAAAGTATAGGGAACTTAAAATGTGTTCAAAAATATCTCGGGTGTCGGTTCGTTTAGCCGTACGGTTACGTTGTTCGGTTAATTACGACGGAATGCGCATAAGCGCGAAAAATGATCCAAATGGCGTGACGAATGGATTTTTCTTATGCCAAACACTAAAATAAAATATTTTAGTGCTTACATAAATTTTTGGATGTCCGGATGTATTCAGAACGTAAGTTATGCGCGAAAATGCAATCTTGTGCACTTTTTGACGCTTTTAGTCCCTGAATGACCCCAAAAGTTTATTTTAGCATACCGAACCCCTCAAAGCCTATTTCTAAGCTATGTAAAGGATATTTATGGTATGTTTAACTTATGGTCATGTTCCGGAATGTTCGTTACAGTTCAAATTGGCATACTTTCGCAGTTTGTCAAGTTTAGTCCCTGTAAGCGAATTAACTTGTTTTTGCCATACCAAAGCCTTCAAAACTTATTTCTAAGTTATGTAAGGGTTATTTAAGGTATGTTAAGTATATGTTGATGTTCCGGAGTATTTGTCGCATTAAACTGGCTACGTTTACGCACCAGTTTGCGTATAACTCTCTAGAAAGTGATATAGAGTTTGAAATTGAATAAAAGTCAAAACATGAAAAATGTAAAACATAACCAAACAAACATTGGGATTAAATGAAATTGTTTTATTGATAATGGTACTGTTCATAATGATTACAAGCACAGATGTTACAGTCTCCCCTACTTGTGGAAATTTCGTCCCGAAATTTATTTAGAGGAAACTCGTGGGAAAAGATGCGGATATTTCGCCTTCATTTGATCTTCGCGTTCCCAAGTAAACTCGGGTCCACGTTTAGCTTCCCAACGAACTTTGACCAAAGGAATGCGCTTGCATTTGAGCCACTTGACTTCACGTTCCATGATTTCCACAGGTTTCTCAACAAATTTCAGTGTTTTACCAACACGAATTTCGTCAAGTGGTATGTGGAGGTTCTCATCAGCTAAACACCTCTTGAGATTGGACACGTGAAAAGTTGGATGAACATTTCCAAGTTCAGGAGGTAACTCAAGTCTATAGGCTACCTTACCGATTCTTTCGACGATCTTGAATGGTCCAACATATCTAGGTGCAAGTTTTCCTTTCTTTCCAAATCTGATCACACATTTCCAAGGTGAGACCTTAAGTAATACTCGATCACCGACTTGAAATTCCAAAGGCTTGCGTTTTGGGTCCGCGTAACTCTTTTGACGGCTTCTAGCTATCTGAAGGTTATCACGAACTTTCTTGACCTTATCTGTTGTCTCTAAAATGAGGGCAGGTCCAGTAAGCTGAGCCTCGCCGATCTCATTCCAGCAGACTGGTGAACGACATTTTCGACCATAGAGAGCCTCGAAAGGAGCCATTTTGATGCTGGTGTGATAACTGTTGTTGTAGGAGAATTCAATCAACTGAAGATGTGAATCCCAACTACCACCAAAATCGATCACACAAGCTCTAAGCATATCCTCCAGAGTCTGGATTATTCTCTGAGATTGACCATCCGTTTGCGGATGATAAGCCGTGCTCAGATTAAGTTGGGTCCCCATAGCAGATTGCATGGTTCTCCAAAAATGAGAAGTGAAGCGAGCATCTCTGTCAGAAATGATGTTCAAAGGAACACCATGTCGAGCTACTATTTCATCCACATAGATTTTAGCAAGTTTGTCAGCAGAAAAATCCTCACGGATTGGCAAGAAATGCGCTGACTTAGTAAGACGATCAACAACTACCCAGATGGCATCATGACCTTTCTTTATGCGTGGAAGTTTGGTAACAAGATCCATAGTAATGTTTTCCCATTTCCAAACTGGGATCTCTGGTTGCACCAATAAACCCGAAGGACGTTGATGTTCAGCCTTAACTTTGAGACAAGTAAGGCATTTTGATACATATAAGGCAATGTCTTTCTTCATACCAGGCCACCAATAGTGAATACGAAAATCCTTATACATCTTATCTGAGCCAGGATGAACAGAATAACGCGATTTATGGGCTTCATCCATAAGCAAGGTGCGAAGGTTATCTTGGCTTGGGACCCACAAACGGTCCATGAAGTAATATGATCCATTGTCCTTTAGTTCCAGAGCAGGTGTTATGTGATAGGGAAATTCCTTATTCATTAAACCTTGTGAAACACAAGATTGTTGAGCCTGAGTGTCACACCCCGATTTCCACGTGTCACCGGTGGGCCCGGTGGGGGAGTATCGTGACGTGGTTGGCAACGTAATAGTCAAACAACACAATATTATTATGCACAGCGGAAGCAAATTTAAAATATGATACAACCGAATTTAATATTGTTTATCAATGTAACAATATCCGGAAGTTTATCCACAGTAGGATCGAAATAAAATAATATTAATGGTTCAACAGACTTCAGGCATCCTAAGCTTGCGAGACTTTTTATTGATGCTTAGGAGACAATCCAGCCAATTTCGTTTAGTACCTGCATTCAGTCTTTTTGGGAAAATACGTCAGTTTACACTGGTAAATACAATCAACTGACTCATTTTGGAAAATGATTGAAAATTGGTTTGGATGCACGTGGCATAAACATTTTTGTTTAACTTGGGAGAATTATTTAATATTATAATCTTGTGAACGAATTACATGTTACTTATGCGTTCAGTAGCCCGGATCTAGTCCGGGTTAAAGATCAATAGACACACCACATCATAGAGTTATACACTGACAGGTGTACGCCTACACCCCGTGCTCAGGTCGTGGCCATCTCGTAAGATGATGCCAAGGATATCCGGGACATGGTCATTAACCCCCCAAAGGCTGTAAAGTAAACAAGACTGTTTAAACGAGCCAATCAAATTATTCAACTACCCACTTTAACGGTGGAGATTTGATGCCCGATCAAGCGGTATGCTATATACCGTAACCCAAGCCCGTATAGGGAAAATAAGTTAAAAGTATTTACCTGAGTAAGTATTAATCACAACAAGAAAAATGCACGTAGCTTTTACTGGTCCTCCTAATCTGGAACGAAGGTTTATAATAACCTATTAGAATGCTAACGGGTCTTTTATTAAGCTTGAGCTTAGACTGGCTAGTTTCAAGATACGGTTCGTACGCACGATTAAGCGAAGACCGGATAGAATGTGATTCAGACCCGACAAGTTTGAAGACTTGTTTAATATGGGTTTATTATTCACATTCTGGATTTTGAGATAAAACCGTTAAGGTTTGACCCGTTTCGGCTAATTTATGTAAACTTGTTACATAAACCGAACCGTACGCGTAATAAGCGTGACGGGTAGTCATGAGAGCTATATACAGGTTTCCTAAGTTAATTATGTCTCAAATATGTTGTGACATCAGTAGGGTGTCTTTCGTTATGCCCGAAACGTGTTTAGACACAAACTAGGCCCCGTAGGGGTAGTTTGGTCATTTAAAAGTTTATAAAAGAGTTTAAGTGACAACCTGAGTTACAGGTCTGATGTAATCAGCAAATATACTCAATTTGCTAAGTTATATCAGTAGGTTAAAGCATGTATGTGAAACTTATCATTTTTAACCAAACTAGGCCCCGTAGGGGTATTTTGGTAATTTCACATAAGCCGAAAAGCTCGAAACTGAAGTCTGAGTTTATCAACCTTTGCTTACTGTTAAAATATTGTAATTTGCCTCTTATATCAGTAGGTATCAACCCGGGTATGTCCAATATGATTTTAAAACATACTATGCGCTAAAAACGCTAAATAAGGCGATTAAAGGCCATTACCGGGTTTGATACTTAAATCTGATATTTTTATTTTTCCAGAGGGGTTAAAATAATTTATTTATCATAACTAATCAGTGGCAAAAGGTTTGGGGTCGTTTAGATATGTAAAACTCATTTTATGGCCCGTAAGGGCAAAACCGACAATTACCGGATTAAGCCTACGACTACGAGTTATGCTCAGCCTAAAATTAATTAAAAATCTTTAAAAATCCCAAAATAATATATTACATCAGTGGGTAAAAGATTTGATACCAAAAAGTATGTTTAACTAGGCTATACGCTAATTACGCCATTTTATTAACATAAAGCATTAATTTTGCGATAATGAGCATAACTCTTAATCTACAAGTCAAACTGATGTCAAACTTTGCATACAAGTCTATATATCAGTAACTAAGGTTTCTACACTTTTACATTTTCATAAATCACGTTCTAAGGTAATAAGGGCATAACGGTCAACATATGAGCAATTAACGGAAACATGCATATTAATTGGATAACTAATGAGCCAAGGTGTATAATCACAGAGGGTTGTTCTAACAAGTAACCTAATCCAATTAAAGCTCTGAGGCATTTCTAAAACATGCCTAAACGGGTCAGAACTGAAAGTCAAGGTGAAAGTCAAACTATGTGACTTTCGGTTCCGAACCGGGTCTAAACAGGAAATAGTCGGGTTGAACATGTTTGGGCATGTTCTTACACTAATTACTAAGTTATAACAATGATCAAACAGGTTATATATGTTCTAGATAGCTAATTATGCATAAATAACATTTTAAGCATCCTGTTGACTTTTTAATCATATGTTTGACCCGACTTTAGACCTGGTTAGAGTGGTGATCAGGGGAAACCCATTTGAGGTTTTATTACCCACATAAATACCAATATATAACCACTTTTAATTCGAGATATGACTAAGCCATTATTGACTAATCTCGAAGTCAAACCGTAATTACGACGGTTTGACTTTTAGCTAATTAACCAAGCTAAACTTAACTAAACAAGAACTAGCAGACTTACAAGAGTCCTATGCACGAGATATGATCACTTGAGGCTGCTTGATAGCTCCAGAAATGATCCACAAATGCAGATGAAGGTGTGAGAATGAATGTTGCACTACATGGCCTTTTATAGTGAAATCACTCACCATAAGTGATTGACAACCAAGTCTAGCACTCACCACAACTCCCATACACATGTCCCTAGTGCTCTAGTACAGTTAGGGGTCGCCCACCATGTGAAAAATTCGGTTTAAAGATGATTTTCCGCGAATACAGGGGTCTGTCCCCGTTTTCTGTATCTGGGCCTTAGACGCGGCCCGCGTCCCGTTTAACCGAATCCAAAGCGGGCCGCCTGGCCTGCTTAAATCTGATTTTTGATTTTTCTTGTTTTGCAAGTTGACCTTTGGTTAAATCGAAAGGGTAATTAGGCTTTTAACTTGCATTTTGACCCCTCATACTATACCCACATAGACTTTAGGACTTATACCCACTTTGCCAAGTCCTTGTACACTTCCGATTAACCCGAAAAGCCTTAACTTTCAACGTTAACACTTTAACCCTTCGCACACGAATTTGATCATAACTTTCTCATACGTTAACGAAACGTTACAAAATTTAAACCGTGTATTCTAGTGAGCATAATTAACCGTTACAAAGCTTCGGGTTTGTCAAAGGGTCACTCAGAGGTATAATTTAAACATGTTGACACATTTAGCCCTTGTAGTTTGTAATCTCTCACTTTTAGTTTCGTATGATCCATGATTTATTCGTTTAAAGGTATGAGCATCTTGTAGGGTTAATATACATTATATTTATTCACCGTTGACACTTAGAATACGTATATTCACATACTTTCCATGTTTGTCAACTTTAGTCCTTCTATAATATTTCTTTCACACGTTTAAACATTTGACACGTGTCTACACATTATAGGACGTGAATTTTCGAGGTGTCACATCCTCACCCCCTTAAAATAAATCTCGACCCGAGATTTACTGAAATAAGTAAGGGTACTTTTCTTTCATCGTGGATTCAACCTCCCACGTGAATTCGGGACCTCTACGGGCATCCCATTTGACCTTTACAAAAGGTATATGCTTCCTTCGAAGCTTCCTTACCTGTCGATCCTCAATTAACAAGGGTTTTTCAACAAATTTTAAGCTCGCGTCTATATGCACATCTGTATGTGGTATAACCAGTGATTCGTCAGCGAAACACTTCTTTAGATTGCAGATGTGGAACACATTGTGAATTCCACTGAGCTCTTCTGGTAAGTTCAACTTATAGGCAACTGACCCGACCCGTTCGATAACCTCGAAAGGTCCTATGTATCTCGGGCTTAGCTTGCCTTTCTTACCAAATCGCATCACCCCTTTCCAGGGTGACACTTTAAGTAGGACTTTGTCACCTACTTCGAAATGAAAATCCTTACGATTTGGATCGGCGTAACTCTTCTGCCTATCTCGAGCAGCTTTGAGATTGTCACAAATCTGGACAATCTTGTCCGTCGTTTCGAACACGATTTCTGGTCCTGATAACTGGACTTCTCCGACTTCCGCCCAACAAACTGGCGATCTACACTTTCTACCGTATAATGCCTCAAAAGGCGCAGCCTTGATGCTGGTATGGTAGCTATTGTTGTAGGAGAATTCGATTAATGGTAGGTTCTTATCCCAACTACCTCCCAAATCGATCGCACATGCACGCAGCATGTCTTCCAACGTTTGAATAGTACGCTCACTCTGACCGTCAGTCTGAGGATGATAAGCCGTACTAAAATTCAAACGTGTGCCCAAAGATTGTTGGAAACTCTTCCAAAAATGTGACGTGTACCTAGTATCTCTATCAGAGATAATAGCTACAGGTATGCCATGTAAGGCTACAATCTTATCAACGTATAACTGGGCTAACATATCGGAGCTATAAGTCTCCTTGATGGGTAAGAAATGAGCTGACTTAGTCAGTCGGTCAACTATAACCCATATCGTATCATTTCCTTTCCTTGTCTTGGGTAACTTGGTAATAAAATCCATAGTTACCATTTCCCACTTCCACGTAGGAAGTTCAGGCTGTTGTAGCAAACCTGACGGTTTCTGATGCTCCGCTTTGACTTGCGCACATGTCAAGCATTTTGCTACATGGGCGGCTACAGACTTTTTCAAGCCTATCCACCAATAATTTGCCTTTAGATCCTGGTACATCTTATCAGCTCCAGGATGAACAGAGTATTTGGAACTATGGGCTTCCTGGAGGATGACATCTCGAAGTCCTCTATAAATTGGAACCCATATTCGTCCGTTTAACCGTAAAATTCCGTCCTTGCTAAGAGTTAACTGCTCCTCAGTTACTCCTAACTTTTCGTTAGGATAGTTAGCTTCCAACACAGCTTCTTTCTGTGCAGCTAACAACCTTTCCATCAAATTATTCTTTATCTCCATACGCTTGGCGTTAATTCGAATGGGCTTAACCCTTTCCTTCCGACCCAAGGCATCGGCGACTACATTCGCCTTGCCGGGATGGTATTTGATTTCACAATCATAATCATTTAAAGTTTCCATCCAACGGCATTGCCTCATGTTTAATTCCTTCTGATTAAACAGATGTTGGAGGCTCTTGTGATCAGAATAAATCACACATTTGACACCATAAAGATAGTGCCTCCAAAGCTTTAGTGCGAATACAACGGCACCTAGCTCCAAGTCATGGGTGGTGTAATTCTTTTCATGCACTTTCAATTGTCTTGAAGCATAGGCAATAACTTTGCCTTTCTGCATAAGCACACACCCCATGCCAGTATGCGAAGCATCACAATAAACCACAAAGTCTTCAATTCCATCTGGCAGTGTCAGTACCGGGGCGTTGCTCAACTTTTGCTTCAGAATATCAAAGGATTCTTCCTGCTTAGGGCCCCAAACAAACTTAACCTTCTTCTTAGTTAAGGAGGTTAGGGGTGCAGCAATCCTTGAAAATTTTTCAATGAAACGCCTGTAATATCCTGCCAATCCCAGGAAGCTACGAATTTCTGTAGGCGTCTTTGGCTCTTGCCAGTTCATTACGGCTTCAACCTTAGCGGGATCCACCTGGATACCACGCTCACTAACCACGTGTCCAAGAAATTGGACTTCTCGTAGCCAAAATTCACACTTAGAGAATTTGGCGTAGAGCTTCTCCTGACGTAGAAGTTTGAGAATACAACGAAGGTGTTTCTCATGGTCAGCTTGGTTCTTAGAATAAATAAGAATGTCGTCAATGAAAACGATGACAAATTTATCCAAGTAAGGCTTGCAAACGCGATTCATGAGATCCATGAACGCGGCTGGTGCATTAGTGAGCCCAAAAGGCATCACTAGGAACTCGTAGTGACCGTAACGAGTCCTAAATGCAGTCTTGTGAACGTCTTCATCTTTTACCTTCAACTGATGGTAGCCTGACCTCAAATCAATCTTCGAAAAGTAAATTGCCCCTTGAAGCTGATCGAACAAATCGTCGATCCTGGGCAAAGGATACCTATTCTTGATCGTGACTTTATTAAGCTCGCGATAGTCGATGCACAGACGCATCGACCCATCCTTCTTCTTGACAAACAAGATTGGCGCTCCCCAAGGAGATGAACTAGGTCTAATGAAACCTTTGGCCAGCAATTCATCTAGCTGCGTCCGCAACTCCTTCATTTCTGTGGGTGCCAATCTGTATGGTGCTCTAGCAACAGGTGCTGCTCCGGGGATGATATCGATCCTGAATTCAACTTGTCTATCTAGTGGTAACCCAGGTAGATCTTCAGGAAACACTTCTGGGTACTCAGAAATGACAGGGATGTCTTCTATCTTCGGTTTAGGCTCATCAATAATCACTTGCGCCATGTAAATGACACACCCCTTCTTCAAACACTTGGAAGCCTTGAGCATAGTCACCTGCTCAGGCAGCCCATACTGGGTATCTCCCCGAATGGTAAGTGATTCACCAGACGGAGTCTTTATTACCACTTGTTTCTGGTTGCAGACAATTTGGGCCTGGTTATGAGATAACCAGTCCATACTCAGAACTATGTCAAAACCATCCAACTTAAAGGGAAGTAGAGACAGAGGAAAAGAATGGTTCTTAATGGATATAACACATCCATCTAACACAGTAGAGACGGTTTCTATGGTACCATCTGCTAGCTCTACCTCATAGTTTACGCTTAGGGTTTTGACAGGTAAATTCAACAATTTACAAAACTTATGATCTACGAAAGACTTATCTGCGCCTGAATCAAAAAGTACTCTTGCAAAGACATCATTTACAAGGAAAGTACCTGTTATGACATTATCGTCTTGCACAGCTTCTTTCGCGTCCATTCTGAAGACTCTGGCATTAGTCTTCTTAGCCCCTTCAGGCTTCTTGTTGTACTTTGGGCAGTTGGTCTTGATGTGCCCCTTTTCATTGCAACGGTAGCACGTTGCGTCTTTTATCTTTTTGCAATCCAGGGTTTTGTGATCCGTGGACTTGCAAATTCCACAAGCAAAGGGTTTTGACTGAGTCTGAGAGTTCGACTCCAGTCTGCACTTTCCATAGTGCTGCTTCTTGCAAATTTTACACTTGGGCTTCTCATCAGACTTATGCCCATCCTTCCTCGACTCAGATCCCTTCTTGTTATCACCGTTCCCACGGTGTTTCTTGTTCGACCTTCGTGAACCATCATCTTCACGCTTCCTCTTCTCGGCCTCCTTATTCCTCAACGATCTCTGCCTGACCGCATCTAGAGTGAGGGATAAGGAAATGTCAGTTACTGACCTGAAGGTAGCTGGCCGAGAAGCTTTTACGCTTGCCTTGATCTCGGGGGCTAAACCACCAATAAAGTGAGTGATTCTTTTTGGCTCCGGGGTTACCAGGTAAGGAACCAACCGGGACAGCGTATTGAAGCTTGTCAGGTAAGCTTGACAGTCGAGGTTCGTCATCACCAACGATAGAAAGTCAGATTCTATCTTCTCCACCTCATGTTGAGGGCAGAAATTTTCCTTGATTAGGGCAATGAATTGATCCCACGACATATTATACAATGGGATCTTTCCGGAGGCCTCCATCAGAGATCTCCACCATGCTAACGCTTCACCCTTGAAGGACTGTGACACAAACTTAACTACATCCCTTTCAGCGCACCCGCTGATATCTACCACCGTGTCCATCTCGTCCAGCCAAGTCATACAGTCAACGGCTCCTTTTTCCCCAGTAAAATCCCTGGGCTTACAAGACACGAAGTACTTATAGGAGCAACCCTTGTTACGGGGTTCTTGATGCAGTATTAATTGCTGAGATGGGACACTTTGATGGTTGGTGGACTGACGGTCATCACCATCTTTCTTGGGTCCATTCTTTTTGGGAGGAGGCTTGCTATGAGCCTCAGAATGTGTCTTGGGCTTTGAATGTGGTGCAGAGTGGGTCCTACTTCGAGTACCACTGTATTCCTCATACTGCCTATCCAAAGCCTGTGTAACAGCGCCGTCTATGATCGCTTTTAATTCAGCACCCGTTAACGTAATCTGGGCGTTCTCATTTTGCTCCACTGGATGGCTATTTATTTCATTTGAGTCAGCCATTTGAATTGAACTGTTGCAGAAAACAAGGACAATAATTTATTTGGGAGTTTATTATGGAATTACCCCTTAGGGTAACTCGTTAACCATGGTAAACAGAGACCACATTTGGTTAACTTATTAGTCGTATTAATTTAGGATTTCAATTAAAATTTATCCTAATTATAAACAATAACAATATATATTAGCACATAAGGCTTAGTCACATGGACAATTTTATAAGCTATGATTTCAGAGAATCAAGACTTTTAAAGGTTTGAACCTAGTTCATTACCCTTATCAGACAGGGAGTCATAGTTACCACTGTCTTTTGGCTCATATGGAAGTGAGCTGGGCCTGTAGGCATCATATTACCACGTATGGTAAAATATGATCATCTTAATTGATGATCTTAACCCATGACTCAGAGATCATATAATTGGGTTTGGAATCTTCTAAAGAATCCTTATACATATAAGAATGACATATGATTTTAACGAATCACTTCTGCCAGGAGTGTTAACATGTTTTCAAGATGTTAACAGGGATTTGAATCTTTTAAACAGGTCTTACCCTCTTGGCCCGGTCTTATACTTGACACGAGGCTAGGTTTCACACTTTAAGATTCTTGATTACATAATTACATAGGCAGATTAATTTAAAAGGAATGATTTTAATTTATTTAATTCATTTATAAATTATTTATGCACAAAATGGCAAACATGAAATTCATAAAAAAAAAAACAACATTCCATTAATTATACATAGGTTACATGTTGCCCTAAACGGGTCTTTTCAAACAAACCATTACCCACGTAGGGGTTTTAAACAAGTACTTGCCCACGCAGGGGCTTTAAACAAACAAACTAGTCCACGCAGGGACCTTAACAACTAAACATCATACCCACGCAGGGGTTAACGGAAAATAGACCCACATAGGGGCTTAACAACCAATTACACCCACGCAGGGGCTTATACAGAAAATGGAAGGATTCAATGATCCTTCTTGTTCTTCCCTTTGATCAAGCCTACTAATCCTTGGAAGAATGTCTGCCTCTCCCTACGGTCCCTGTGCACTTCCCGTTCCACCTGATCCAGCCTCTGAAGGAGTTCCTCATGCTCAGGTGGGGAGAACCTAGGCGGCTGTGATTGAGTCCGTATGATAGGTCTAGGTGGTATCTGGTACCCTTGTGTTGGGTACCCAACTCCCCATGGAGCTCCGTATTGTCCTTCTGGGTGCAGGGCATTGTAGTTAGCTGCCACCAAGTAGGGGTCGGCCTCTGCATACCCGTAGTTGTTGTGGACTGGCGGCTCGAACGGGTTGTATGCCATGGAACCTGTATAAGCTGGGATTGGGTTGTCAAAACCCATTGGCGGCGGCTGCGGCATTGCGGGGTTGGAAAGCCCACCCATTTGTGGGTCCTCCTGATGTGGCGGGTAGTGGCTGGCACTTGACTGACGTGGGGAACTGAAATGGAAGTCCCCTGGTCGTACCGACATGCGGGCACCGGTTCTCCTACGCCTTGGCGGTTGAGGAGGTGCTGGCTGAACTGGTGGCGGTGGAGGTGGTGGCGTAACTGCCACAAACCGGTGATCCTCAGAGGAATCTTGATGATGCTGCTGTTGTTGTTGCTGTTGCTGCTGAGACTGCTGCTGCTCATGAGGCGACGAGTGGTGAGAAGGTGTATAATACCACTCGTGCTGAGTGAACATGGCTTGGAAGCTGTCTGGACCACCGTAGGGTGATCCGTGGAAGGACGATCCGTCAGAGATTTCGATGGGGTGGTTCGGAGTACCACTCGCCGGCATGACGGGGTCCGTATCCTCGTCCATGTCATCTGCGTGATCTCCTGAAAAATGGTCATCTGGACCCAGTGGGTTGAAACCCACGGGCTCTTGAATGTAATTGGCCGGGTTGAACCGGCCCCTGAACACTGGTGTAGGGTCACCATAGGAATGATGGGACAAAGATCTCTGCAGCGGTATGTAGGAAGGCAGAGGGTTGTTGGGCTCGTCTTCCGAATGTGGTCCGTATGAATTGTGGACCGGAGGTGTAGAGCTGTGCGAAACGGATCGTCTCGCCGGCTTGAACAGGTTTCTCCTGTTCTGACGTGGATCTTCGCTCTCCGTAGCAGTTGGAGCTCGTACATTGGACGGTCCAGCTTCATGGTCATTGGGGGCGGTGACTGGCCCCTTGCCTCGTCCTCGTCTCCGGAAAAATCTAGGAGGCATTTTGATATTCCTGTCAATAAAGCATGAGATAACAATAACAAAATATAAAATTTTTTTAAAGGACAAAACAAAACCGAATAAGGTGGAATTTGTCCTATGTTATAAGTCTAGACTTGAAGGTTTAGATATGTGCAATTGTGTAACTGAGATTAAACACAAAAGGCTAGTGTTTAATTCACTCAGAGTTGGCTCTGATACCAACCTGTCACACCCCGATTTCCACGTGTCACCGGTGGGCCCGGTGGGGGAGTATCGTGACGTGGTTGGCAACGTAATAGTCAAACAACACAATATTATTATGCACAGCGGAAGCAAATTTAAAATATGATACAACCGAATTTAATATTGTTTATCAATGTAACAATATCCGGAAGTTTATCCACAGTAGGATCGAAATAAAATAATATTAATGGTTCAACAGACTTCAGGCATCCTAAGCTTGCGAGACTTTTTATTGATGCTTAGGAGACAATCCAGCCAATTTCGTTTAGTACCTGCATTCAGTCTTTTTGGGAAAATACGTCAGTTTACACTGGTAAATACAATCAACTGACTCATTTTGGAAAATGATTGAAAATTGGTTTGGATGCACGTGGCATAAACATTTTTGTTTAACTTGGGAGAATTATTTAATATTATAATCTTGTGAACGAATTACATGTTACTTATGCGTTCAGTAGCCCGGATCTAGTCCGGGTTAAAGATCAATAGACACACCACATCATAGAGTTATACACTGACAGGTGTACGCCTACACCCCGTGCTCAGGTCGTGGCCATCTCGTAAGATGATGCCAAGGATATCCGGGACATGGTCATTAACCCCCCAAAGGCTGTAAAGTAAACAAGACTGTTTAAACGAGCCGATCAAATTATTCAACTACCCACTTTAACGGTGGAGATTTGATGCCCGATCAAGCGGTATGCTATATACCGTAACCCAAGCCCGTATAGGGAAAATAAGTTAAAAGTATTTACCTGAGTAAGTATTAATCACAACAAGAAAAATGCACGTAGCTTTTACTGGTCCTCCTAATCTGGAACGAAGGTTTATAATAACCTATTAGAATGCTAACGGGTCTTTTATTAAGCTTGAGCTTAGACTGGCTAGTTTCAAGATACGGTTCGTACGCACGATTAAGCGAAGACCGGATAGAATGTGATTCAGACCCGACAAGTTTGAAGACTTGTTTAATATGGGTTTATTATTCACATTCTGGATTTTGAGATAAAATCGTTAAGGTTTGACCCGTTTCGGCTAATTTATGTAAACTTGTTACATAAACCGAACCGTACGCGTAATAAGCGTGACGGGTAGTCATGAGAGCTATATACAGGTTTCCTAAGTTAATTATGTCTCAAATATGTTGTGACATTAGTAGGGTGTCTTTCGTTATGCCCGAAACGTGTTTAGACACAAACTAGGCCCTGTAGGGGTAGTTTGGTCATTTAAAAGTTTATAAAAGAGTTTAAGTGACAACCTGAGTTACAGGTCTGATGTAATCAACAAATATACTCAATTTTCTAAGTTATATCAGTAGGTTAAAGCATGTATGTGAAACTTATCATTTTTAACCAAACTAGGCCCCGTAGGGGTATTTTGGTAATTTCACATAAGCCGAAAAGCTCGAAACTGAAGTCTGAGTTTATCAACCTTTGCTTACTGTTAAAATATTGTAATTTGCCTCTTATATCAGTAGGTATCAACCTGGGTATGTCCAATATGATTTTAAAACATACTATGCGCTAAAAACGCTAAATAAGGCGATTAAAGGCCATTACCGGGTTTGATACTTAAATCTGATATTTTTATTTTTCCAGAGGGGTTAAAATAATTTATTTATCATAACTAATCAGTGGCAAAAGGTTTGGGGTCGTTTAGATATGTAAAACTCATTTTATGGCCCGTAAGGGCAAAACCGACAATTACCGGATTAAGCCTACGACTACGAGTTATGCTCAGCCTAAAATTAATTAAAAATCTTTAAAAATCCCAAAATAATATATTACATCAGTGGGTAAAAGATTTGATACCAAAAAGTATGTTTAACTAGGCTATACGCTAATTACGCCATTTTATTAACATAAAGCATTAATTTTGCGATAATGAGCATAACTCTTAATCTACAAGTCAAACTGATGTCAAACTTTGCATACAAGTCTATATATCAGTAACTAAGGTTTCTACACTTTTACATTTTCATAAATCACGTTCTAAGGTAATAAGGGCATAACGGTCAACATATGAGCAATTAACGGAAACATGCATATTAATTGGATAACTAATGAGCCAAGGTGTATAATCACAGAGGGTTGTTCTAACAAGTAACCTAATCCAATTAAAGCTCTGAGGCATTTCTAAAACATGCCTAAACGGGTCAGAACTGAAAGTCAAGGTGAAAGTCAAACTATGTGACTTTCGGTTCCGAACCGGGTCTAAACAGGAAATAGTCGGGTTGAACATGTTTGGACATGTTCTTACACTAATTACTAAGTTATAACAATGATCAAACAGGTTATATATGTTCTAGATAGCTAATTATGCATAAATAACATTTTAAGCATCCTGTTGACTTTTTAATCATATGTTTGACCCGACTTTAGACCTGGTTAGAGTGGTGATCAGGGGAAACCCTTTTGAGGTTTTATTACCCACATAAATACCAACTTATAACCACTTTTAATTCGAGATATGACTGAGCCATTATTGGCTAATCTCGAAGTCAAACCGTAATTACGACGGTTTGACTTTTAGCTAATTAACCAAGCTAAACTTAACTAAACAAGAACTAGCAGACTTACAAGAGTCCTATGCATGAGATATGATCACTTGAGGCTGCTTGATAGCTCCAGAAATGATCCACAAATGCAGATGAAGGTGTGAGAATGAATGTTGCACTACATGGCCTTTTATAGTGAAATCACTCACCATAAGTGATTGACAACCAAGTCTAGCACTCACCACAACTCCCATACACATGTCCCTAGTGCTCTAGTACAGTTAGGGGTCGCCCACCATGTGAAAAATTCGGTTTAAAGACGATTTTCCGCGAATACAGGGGTCTGTCCCCGTTTTCTGTATCTGGGCCTTGGACGCGGCCCGCGTCCCGTTTAACCGAATCCAAAGCGGGCCGCCTGGCCTGCTTAAATCTGATTTTTGATTTTTCTTGTTTTGCAAGTTGACCTTTGGTTAAATTGAAAGGGTAATTAGGCTTTTAACTTGCATTTTGACCCCTCACACTATACCCACATAGACTTTAGGACTTATACCCACTTTGCCAAGTCCTTGTACACTTCCGATTAACCCGAAAAGCCTTAACTTTCAACGTTAACACTTTAACCATTCGCACACGAATTTGATCATAACTTTCTCATACATTAACGAAACTTTACGAAATTTAAACCGTGTATTCTAGTGAGCATAATTAACCGTTACAAAGCTTCGGGTTTGTCAAAAGGTCACTCAGAGGTATAATTTAAACATGTTGACACATTTAGCCCTTGTAGTTTGTAATCTCTCACTTTTAGTTTCGTATGATCCATGATTTATTCGTTTGAAGGTATGAGCATCTTGTAGGGTTAATATACATTATATTTATTCACCGTTGACACTTAGAATACGTATATTCACATACTTTCCATGTTTGTCAACTTTAGTCCTTCTATAATATTTCTTTCACACGTTTAAACATTTGACACGTGTCTACACATTATAGGACGTGAATTTTCGAGGTGTCACACTGAGAAATGCGGGCTTGGATATCGGATCGAGCTTGTATAACAGATTGAACACATACACAATGAAGCTTAGTACGTTCCTTACGACTCAATGCATCGGCTACGACATTCGCCTTACCAGGATGGTAGCGAATTTCGCAGTCATAGTCGTTTAGAAGCTCGACCCAACGTCGTTACCTCATGTTGAGTTCTTTCTGATTGAAGATATGCTGAAGACTTTTGTGGTCCGTGAAAACCACATATTTTGTACCGTACAAATAGTGTCTCCAGATCTTTAGAGCGAAAACAACTGCACCCAACTCAAGATCATGAGTGGTGTAGTTCTTCTCATGTATCTTCAACTGCCTCGATGCATATGCTATGACTTTGTTCCTTTGCATTAGAACACAACCAAGACCCAATTTAGATGCATCGCAATAAACGACGAAATCATCATTGCCCTCAGGAAAGGTTAGAACAGGCGCGTCACAAAGTTTCTGCTTCAAGTGTTGAAAAGCTTCCTCTTGCTTAAATCCCCAATCAAAGGGTTTGTTCTTCTGAGTTAGAGCAGTTAGAGGAACTGCAATCTTTGAGAAGTTCTCAATGAAGCGGCGGTAGTAACCCGCTAGACCAAGAAAAGAACGAACTTCAGTAGGAGTAGTAGGCGTATCCCAATCCTTAATCGCACTGATCTTGGAGGGATCTACATGAATGCCTTGTTCATTGACAATATGTCCTAAAAATTGAACTTCTTTAAGCCAGAATTCACACTTGGAGAATTTGGCGAAAAGTTGCTCTTTCTTTAGGAGTTCCAAAGTAAGACGAAGATGTTGCTCATGATCAACTCGCGTCTTAGAATAAATCAAGATGTCATCAATAAAAACAATGACGAACTGATCCAAATAAGGTTTGCAGACCCTATTCATTAAGCCCATGAAAACAGCAGGAGCATTAGTCAAATCGAATGGCATAACTGTGAACTCATAATGCCCATATCGAGTACGGAACGCCGTCTTGGGAATATCTTCTTCATGCACACGAAGTTGATGATACCCGGAACGCAGATCAATCTTCGAAAAATAAGAAGCGCCCTGTAACTGATCAAAGAGATCATCGATGCGAGGTAGGGGATATCGATTCTTGATGGTAAGCTTGTTAAGCTCACGATAATCGATACACATCCTAAAAGATCCATCCTTCTTCTTAACAAAAAGAACGGGAGCACCCCAAGGTGAAAAGCTAGGACGGATAAAACCTTTGTCAGAGAGCTCCTGAAGCTGCTTAGACAACTCTTGCATCTCAGATGGTGCAAGACGATATGGAGCTCTGGCAATAGGATTTGCACCAGGTACGAGATCAATGCGGAACTCGACTTGGCGTGCTGGGGGTAGACCATGTAAATCTTCAGGGAATACTTCAGAATAATCCTGAACGACAGGAATATCTGAAATAGACTTACCCTTGCCTTTATCTGCTGTAACATGTGCTAAGAAGGCCACATAGTTCTTCCGCAGATATTTCCGAGCTTTAAAACAAGACATGAGCTTGAGGCCACCAGACGGCTTCTCACCTTGAACCTGTAGGATCTCGCCTGTCGAAAGCGGCACACGAACAATCTTCTCAAAACAAACTATCTCTGCGCGATGCTTGGATAACCAATCCATACCCACAATGACGTCGAAGCTTCCAAGTTGCATTGGCGTGAGGTCGATAGGAAAAAGATGGTCGTTAAGGTTCAACTGGCAGTTGCGAAGAACAGAATCAAGAATAATGGGTTCACCACTAGCAACCTCTACTGTCAAAGGTTTACCTAGTTTTGTTCTAGACACGCGAAGCATTGGCTCAAAAGACAATGACACAAAACTCTTGTCGGCACCCGAATCAAAAAGAACAGATGCAGGCTGATTATTAATAAAGAACGTACCATTCACCACTTCATTGTCTGCTTGTGCCTCTTGAGCATTCATGTTGAAAACTCGCCCTCGAGCCGGAGCCTGATTCTGATTTGGATTCTGATTCTGGTTAGCCAGCCTTGGGCACTGGTTTCTGTAATGGGTCAAATCCCCACAGTTATAACAAGCACCTTGTGGGTAGTGTGGTCGTGCAGCTTGACCCTGTTGCTGAGCAGGAGGCTGAGCAACTTGTTGAGCCGGGTTCTGAACTGCGCGATTTTGAGCAAACCGACAAACATCGGCAAGATGACCTGACTTCCCACAGTTAGTACAGAAACGGCACTGATGTTGCGGCTGATGGTGACTGTTGCATCTATTGCACAAAGGTGCATTCCCTGAATAGGGCTTCTTCGCTGGAGGCTGTGCGGGTTGGTTGGGAGCTGCCTGGTTAGCTTGGGCAGTGACAACATAGTTTTGGGAAGCCTTACGCTTCCTTGCCCTTTTCGATGAACCAGAATCCTTTCCATTCTTGTTTTGACCTTTCTTGCTATCTTCCTTGTCAGCCGACTGTTTCTTGCCCTTGTCACCCTTCCTGTGTAACTTATTCTTCCGAATCTGCGACTCAGTCAATGTCGCTGCTAGCTCGATCGCCTGACGGAGTGTGGCAGGGTTACTACCAGTAATGATGTCTTGCACTGAGTCAGGTAGGCCGTCGATGTATCTTTCGATAGCCTTGTCGAGTGGGGTAACCATCGTTGGGCAAAGCAGACTCAACTCCTCAAACCTATCAGTATATGCCCTGTGCTCGCCACTATCTTGTTTCAAGTCATCAAACTCCTTCTCCAACGCTCGTTGTTCATGAAGAGGACAAAACTCCCTCATCATAAGAGCTCTAAGTTCCGCCCATGTCTGTGCTAGAGCAACTTCTGCACCACGGTCTCTCATTACCCCATTCCACCATGTAAGAGCCCTCTTCTGAAACACGCTCGAAGAAAACTCGACCTTGCGATTATCCAGACACTGAACATGACGGAAAGTATTCTCAATGCTCTCGAACCATTGAAGAAGCCCAGTCGCTCCTTCAGAACCACTAAACTTGAGTGGTTTAGCTGAGTTAAAATCCTTGTATTTGCATGGAGCATTGTTGTTGTTGTTGGCTTGGTTCCATTGAGCAAAGAGATTTGGAAATTGAGCAGCCATCTGCTGCGCAATGATTTCTGCCAGTTCGGCAGTCGCTATCTGGTTTTCGCGTCGAGGAGGCATTCTAAAAGAGGAAAACATGAAAGGGAACGAGTGAGATGTTTGGATGAAGAGAATGAGATGAAACAAAATCAACAGAAGCAAAGGTGGTGGTCATTCGTCCGCATTACCAAGCAAACAAACGACGCACAGTGACTAATCAAAGTAAATGGATCAAAAATAATGTATCGCGAAGACATGCTCGCCTATAAGTGAACACTCATCCCAAGAATTCCCAGGTAAGCACAACTGGTCTCGCGTCTGATGAGATATATACGAAGTGCTTGCCTAGACAGAAAACCCAGAATACAGGCATTCACTCTTCCAGTTTGCACGTGTTCACATTATTAAAACCCAAAACCTTGACGAGATTTTGAAAATTTTGAAGGCACAAGGCCAAAAACCAAACTGGAAGGGTTCAAAACCATATAACAGAGGGTTCAAAACCTTACAATAGAGGGTTCAAAACCTTGTAATAAATCATTCAAAAACAGAAGACTGTTTTTCAAAAAATCGTTTCTGAAAATTTGGTTTTTGTTTTGATAATCACCTAAGGATAGGTGATGTGCATGTTTTAAGATCTAAACACAAGATAACTTGTGTTAGGGTCCTAGAAAGGTTATAGTCTAGGTCAAAGAATTACTAATAACCTAATTCCCTATAACCATTGGCTCTGATACCAACTCTTCTGTCACACCCCGACCACGTGTAACATACAAAACATGGCGGAAAACGTCGGGGAGTGTTGTAACAGAATTAATTGTTTCATAACCATGGCATTCAAAGTTGTATTTTATTTATCAACATAAGAGTTACATTGTCTTAACAGGAAATAAAGAGTCAGAACATAATTAAACTAAGTCTATCCTCATTTTTAGTCTCTAAGGCACAGGTCCGCCCTAGTGTCATGATCATCATCCTACGCGATAGCTCCTGAAAACACATGTGAAAATAGGTACATCAGCATAAAAATGTCTGTGAGATACATAGGTTTGTGAAAATAAGGTTCATGTTTTATGTTTAAGAAAATGTTTAGTCATGAACCTTGTAATTTGCTTTGTCTTGTAAATCATTTGAAAAACGATAAGATCAGATGATATGTATAAATAAATGTAGGGTTAAATGAATAACCATGTAAAATGATTTTGTATAAGATAAGTTGTTTTGTAAATCAATGTCTTGTGAAAATAAGTTATGTCAAATATTGAAATGATTTAAGTAACGCTACGACATGTAATGTAATACAAACACTTATATATAGGAAGTACCAGCGGCGTATCCACCATGCTTGTATCATATTACACACGCCTTGTTACTCGAATCACTTACTCAAACCAATCACCAATGTAAATTGTTTATGTATAAATGAATTGTCATGTGTTAATGTGTAAACCATATCGAAATGTCTATGTCCAACGTAAACCACTAAATGTGTATATCAATGTCAAAATGTTTATGTTCAATGTAGATCATGTAATGTGTACCCAAAAATATCATGTATGGTAAGTGAAATATATCAACTAAACCATATGTAAAATGCACAAAAACAAGGTATTGAAGTAAAACACGGTTTAAATCAAAGTTATGTTTTGTGGAACAAATGCATGCTATACTGATACAAACATTTATGAGGTATTGTGAAAATGCATACATCCAAGCCTTGAGACTGTGACGATAAACCCTTAAACAAATTAAAGGTTTATCTAAGTTATGTATATCTAATTCGGTCATTCCTTCCAATCCAAACAAACCCAGGATTTCAGGAACGGGAGTTGTCAATTCCTATGGTACCACTACCTACTAACGAATGGCGTAGCTAATGTTAATGAATGTATTGTTCCATGTTAAACAACCCAAATGTCATACCAAAATGTAAGCATGTGATGAAAACAACTGTACTAAGTACGCACACAATGGGCATACATAGCATGAAATGTAATGTAAAGCAATGTACTAAGTACGCACACAATGGGCATACATAGCATGAAATGTAATGTAAAACAATGTACTAAGTACGCACACAATGGGCATACATAGCATGAAATGTAATGTAAAACATGTACTATAATGTACTAACGAACATAGCAGGTATATGATGTGAAAACATGGAAAGCATGAAAGTAACAAGTAGGCACATGTGTTTCACCCCAAAACAGTTTGGAAAACAGTAAAAGAGGGGTCTATGTACTCACTTGAGAGTGCTCAGAAGTCCAAAGATAACCACCAAGCAATGCTAGAGATCACGGAATCAAACGACACCTAATATAGGTAACTATGTTAATAAACCGGACATATATCGGAAGATCGGGTAGCATGAGGGTTTGTAAACCAAATGAGTGTAGGAACTCATGTAATATGGTTTAACAAAGCCTACATACTAAAAGAAACCTAACCTAAATGTTTACGACCCATTACGACCCGTTTAGGTAGCTTATTCTACTTTAACGCGTCGTTCGCGTAAAACGCGTTCGGAACGCCTAACTAGCCCTATGATAAGTAAAATATGCCTTAACATGTCTAATATTGTTGCCAAATCAGTTTAGATACCAAAAGTTATGTTACATATGCTTAAAATGAATTTTGGCGTCAAAAGGGCATTTTGGTAATTTACCTAAGGCATATAATCTACCTATCATACAACTACTTAAACGAAGCGACCATAAGGTATAACCTCGGAAGGTTATTCCCTATATACTATGGTCACCTAATGAGTTTGGTCGGATCCTAATGATCGACCAAATGGGCCGGGTTCGAAGGTATAAGCGATTTATTAGATCGCTTACCCTTACGACCCTAGACAACGTGGTAATCAGTAGGTATAGTCACAAGGGACTATAACCATCGTGATTACAATCACGTTGCGAAGTTCAAACAAACTTCGCATTGACCATAAACTGGTCAATACAGAAAGTCAAACAAAGTTTGACTTTCGGACTCGAAAAGAAATAAAAGAACGAAGGAACACTTACGAAGGGTCCCCGAATGCTAATCTAGATCAAAATAGCTCAGGTATGAAACAAAGGTTTCAACTTAGAGCACATTAGATCAGATTCTTGTGAGGAAAAGTGAAGGGTGGAGGTGGGTATTTATAGTTTTTGGTTCACCGTTAGGATCATTTCTTGGAAAAGGGGGCACGATTTAAGCCGTACACTTATTGGAAAGTTGTGGTAACTCATTTGCCATCCACCATAAGAGTTTGACACTTGGCACTTGGCCTTTGAAGAGTGTTAAGGGCTGTTAACAGCTGCAAAAAAAACATTTTGCTGCACCTGGCCCCTACTTATGGACCTAGTTTGGCAGATTTACAGTTTCAGTCCCTGCAACCTCAAAACTTGGTTTTTGATGCGTTTTTTTGACACGTTTAAGCCCCGTTAACCCTATTTCAAAGCTCTACAATGAAGTTAAAGTATAGGGAACTTAAAATGTGTTCAAAAATATCTCGGGTGTCGGTTCGTTTAGCCGTACGGTTACGTTGTTCGGTTAATTACGACGGAATGCGCATAAGCGCGAAAAATGATCCAAATGGCGTGACGAATGGATTTTTCTTATGCCAAACACTAAAATAAAATATTTTAGTGCTTACATAAATTTTTGGATGTCCGGATGTATTCAGAACGTAAGTTATGCGCGAAAATGCAATCTTGTGCACTTTTTGACGCTTTTAGTCCCTGAATGACCCCAAAAGTTTATTTTAGCATACCGAACCCCTCAAAGCCTATTTCTAAGCTATGTAAAGGATATTTATGGTATGTTTAACTTATGGTCATGTTCCGGAATGTTCGTTACAGTTCAAATTGGCATACTTTCGCAGTTTGTCAAGTTTAGTCCGTGTAAGCGAATTAACTTGTTTTTGCCATACCAAAGCCTTCAAAACTTATTTCTAAGTTATGTAAGGGTTATTTAAGGTATGTTAAGTATATGTTGATGTTCCGGAGTATTTGTCGCATTAAACTGGCTACGTTTACGCACCAGTTTGCGTATAACTCTCTAGAAAGTGATATAAAGTTTGAAATTGAATAAAAGTCAAAACATGAAAAATGTAAAACATAACCAAACAAACAAACATTGGGATCAAATGACATTGTTTTATTGATAATGGTACTGTTCATAATGATTACAAGCACAGATGTTACAAAAGGTGTTAAACTTGTATTAACAATAACATTTTTTTTACTCTGTTTCAAAAGTTTTTTTTATGAAATAAGTTTTTATATTTTTTGGAAGGTAAAAATTTTCAAGGTTACACTTTTTGTGTCATTTAAAAAATGCACCAGCATGTTAGGTTTCGTGTCAAAATTTAGTAAGAATGCAATGTTTTGTAAAAGACTTGTGACCTTTTTTAAAGTTTGACTTTTATGATCGCAGAAACAAACGTACATGTAGGTCAAAAAACATTTTTTGGATATACATATGCAAGCGCAACCTCGTTATAACTATTTTTTTTATGTAGGTATTCAGGCGGACGAGGAATTTTATGTTCACCACACACCCAATGGCACTAGAATGTGGTGTCCTAATGTTCCTACTGGTTTAAGGCCTATTGTTGGTTGTGTATACGAAACGTGGAAGGATGTGTTTAGTATGTACAAGGAGTATGCCGTGTATTGTGGGTTTTCTATTCGAAAGGGGTAAACGAAGAGATGGAAGAGGTTTGTTACTCACCAGTACATAAGGTGTACTAAATATTCAAAACCGCAGATTAAGCGTAAAACTGATACCCTGGATCAGTCAACCATGAATATATGTATAATATATGTAACATTTTTTTTTGTAGTGTACGTACCAACATGTAACATCTTTTTGTAGGAAGACGACTTTTGTAACAATGTGACGTAATATAACACTTTGTGTCGGAGGGGAAATGTTGGGATTGAACCCTATCAGAGGAACAGATAATTAAAGCCAAAACTGGATCAGAAGTGGATCCAGAATAAGCAGACGATTACAGTTAGTTCATGCAAATCTCTCCCCTTGAAAGTGGCTTTGTATCTGCTGACCTCCTATCTGCTGATCTTACCAAGTGCTGATTCACAACTGCTGCCTTGCATCTACTGCCAAATGTTAAAGACTGATGGAAGACCAAAGCTCTGCTGACTCAATCTACTGCCTTGAGTCAAGTACTGCTGATCCGGACAAGCACTGCTGGGTTCACAGCAGTGGAAGGATGCAGCAGCTGTTTAAGTGTCTTTTATGTAATGTAATGTAATAGCAGTAGTTTAGTACATCGGTGTTTATAGATCAGAGGTTAGAGTTTGTTAGGAGGTTAGATGTCACTTTCATGGTGACGTCAGCTAAGATGCTCAGTGGTTTGCAAGTGCCTATAAATAGTTCAGTACTTTGTACTGTTCTATTAGCTCTTTCACCACATCGTCTTCTTTGTACGAACAAACTACTGAGCTCTGGCTGAGGGGGAGTTTGCATTCATTCATCAATCATTGTAATCGGTGTTGAAACAAATTCAATCTTTCGATTCATTGTGTAAAGATGTTTGATAAAAGTATTACTCTCGTTTGATTGTATGCAAAGTTTGTTTTCATTATAATTCCGCTGCACAACTCTTTCATTTCCATCTTAATTTCAAACGAAAATACAATCAAAAAGAAACTCATATCCAACAATTGGTATCAGAGCCTGGACAGTCAAATTTGATTTAACAATCATTTTGACGTAAATAGTTCAGCTCATAACAGTTGATACTGATCGTTTGTTCGTCCGTTGAAAAACAGAGCAAGGATTAATCACCATTAAAGTTGATTTCTCAGTATCTGTAAAACAACAAAAATGACGTCACAATCTCAGGATGATAAAAACAACATCGGCTCACTTTTTAAACCACCTATGCTAAAAAGAAATGAGTACAACATCTGGCAGAGAAGGATGGGTCACATCCTTGCTCAACAAAGCACAGGTTGTTGGAGGTCTGTCGTTTATGGTCCCCATGTTCCTTCAGTGCCAAGCGCTGAAGATGCTAAAAAGTTCGTTCCAAAACCAGTTGAAAATTATACCGAAACCGACTTTCAAAAGATCGAACTAGATGCTAAAGCTTTTAGCATCATAGCATCAGCGCTGCCCAATGAGATATATGCTGGACTGTTACACTGTAACAGTGCCAAAGAGTTATGGGACGCACTTAAGGAACAGTTTGGGGGAACTGAAGAAGTCATAGAAAACAATAGGGAAATCCTGAACCAACAGTATGAAACATTTTGCTACGTTAAAGGCGAATCACTAACGCAACAATTTGAGCGTTTCAGTTGTCTCATCAGTGAACTGAGGCTTGTTAACACCACTTTTACAAACTCAACTCAAAATAGCAGGTTCCTCAGGTCACTGCCAGAAAAATGGGACACCATAGCTTTTGTCACCCGAAACTCACCTGAATTCAAGGATCTGACCTTGACCCAACTCCACGGTCGACTCCTGACCTATGAAAGGGAGTTGAACCAGAAAAGGAGGTTACAAGAGTCAGGAAAAGTTACCGATGATTACACTTTCAGTAATACTGCTCTTCTGGGTCAAGAAGAATCTGGGAGCAGTGGTAAGGATCAGGGTTTTGATCACTTCATTGACATAACTGCTGGTGCAAATTTTAACAACCCTGATCCTCACTCTGCTAGTTATGCATTCACTGCAAATGAAAACCAGATGTCAGACAATTTAAGTTTTGAACTAAATGATTTGCAACATTTTGATCCCACTGATTTAGAGGAAATGGACATCCTGCACCAACTGGCTTTGCTAAGTGTCAGAACTAGCAAGTTCTACAAAAGAACAGGGCGAAAATTCCCAGGTTTGCATGGGAATCTAAGGGTTGGGTTGGATAAATCGAAAATCAAGTGCTATAAGTGTAATAGGTTGGGACATTTCGCTAGGGAATGTAGGAGTCAAACTACTGGTCCCATAATTACTCATCCTAGCTCAAATCCTAGACCTCCAAACCAAAACACTATGCACTATGCCCAATATGCCCCAGCAGCTCAAGTGAACACTGCTCACTATGCTGCTGCCCCTGTGCCAGTACATTATGTCCAAACTACTGTTCCACAAATCCAATATGTTCAAACCCTTGCTCCACAGGTACAAGTGCAACCTGTTGCACCTCAAACCACTGCTCCAGCAGCAGCACAACCAGATCAACAAAGTTTTTTCACTCAAGGGTTTGTTGACTGGAGCAGTATGCCTGAAGACCTTAATGATGAAAATTTTGCACTCTATGCTTCTAATGATTCTTCTTATGATGAGTTTTGTTTGATGGCATTAGAGTCAATACAGGAGGGGGTTGAAACTGAGGAGGAACAGCAGAGCTTAGAAACAATGGAAGTGGTGACTGAAGCAGTGGTTACTGCTGTGGCTGGTGAAATACTGTTGGGAGAAAGTTCAGGTACCCTGATTGAACCAATGACAGATCCATGGTCCATAGAGGACAAAGAAGAAGAGAAAGAAGAAAAGGCTGGTGAAGAGAAGGTAAAAGCTGATGATGATGAAGATCATCAATGTGATTGTGCAATGATGGCAGCTGCCAAGGTATCTCCTCAAGTTCTTGAAAAACTGTGTTCTGACAACTGCATAATTGCTTTTGCTAACATTAAAGAGGTGAATGAAAACCTTCGGGATAAAATCTTATCTGATGAGGTCAAATTTGAAAGGTCTTTAAAAGAACTTAAAAACAAATTGACTGAAAAAGAAAAAGAGAACAGCTGTCTAAAAGAAGAGCAAAGTATAACCAAAACCCAACTTCAAATTATGGTAGAAAAATACCAAGTTTGCAAAAAGGAGTTGGAGTCCGCCCAGATTACTTGTGAAAGATGGGTGGAATCCTGCAAAGGATATGAGGTTATGCTTGAAAAACAGAGAAAAAGCAATGTGAAATTTGGGGTTGGCTATAGAAAACATGATGATGAAAACATTGCTTTTGAAAACTCTGTTCAAACCACTGATGTAACCACTGAGTTCATCCCCACAAACAAGAATGGCCAAGAAGTGAAAATCACTGACAAACTTGGTAACAAAATCACACTTGACAGACCAATGGAATCCTCCACTTTCAAGGAGCTTGAAGAATACCAGTTTAAACCAAAATGGTCTGATGAGTGTGACATTCTTGAAAATTTCAAGCCAATGGACTTTACATCAATTGATGGTGTCAAGGCTCCAAAAGCTAAAGTCATACCTCTCAAGGACATCCCAGCAGTGGTTAAAACCTCTGCTGCAAAGGAGTCCGAAAAGAGAAAGAAAAAAGAAAAAATTGATAACTTGTTTTGTGAATTCTGTGAGAAAAGGAATCATCTAACAAAAGATTGTTTCCACTTAAAAGCTTATGATCTAAACAGAACAAGTGTCATTATCCCAGCAGAAAGCTGCATTGTTTGTGGTAAGACAAATCACAAAACTCAAGCATGTGTGTATCTCAAAAACTTTGATGTAAAAAAGAATGAGTACATGGCTAAAACATCCTTGAGTCCACCATCATCATCAACATCTGTCAAATTCACCAAGAAACAACCACTGTTTGTGCCAGTTCAAACAGCTGTTACAAAACAGCTGAACCAAACATCTGTCAAAAGAGATGTTCAGGTTACTGATGCACCCCCTGCCAATCAGTTCAGAAAAGGCAGAGAAAAACAGTCTTACCAAAGGATTCCTCACGTTTATGAGGCCTACAAAAGGCCCTCTAAACCCAAAGTGAACAAGCATCCTTTTGGTTACCAGCAGATGATTGGTCAGGACCCACAACAGTGGTTAGAGAAACACTGTCCTAAAACAGTTCAAACTCCTGACCTAACCACTGTCCATCATTCTGCATCCATCCCAGACACTGTTGAGACCCCATCCAAAGCCTTGTTGGCTTTGGAGACCTTAATGAACTAATCCTTTTACTTCATGTGCAGGGAGCTTCTGCATGCTTTGATAGTCTTTGGTATGTAGATAGTGGAGGCTCCAGGCACATGACAGGATGTAAAGCCCTCCTCAAAGACTTTAAAATCCATGGAGGGGGTGATATATCCTTTGGGAATAATAGTAAAGGAAAAGTTCTGGGGTCGGGTACAGTGGAGTCTGGAAAAGTAAAATTTGAAAATGTCAATCTAATAGACAATCTAAAATTCAACCTTCTGAGTGTGTCCCAAATGAGTGACAAGGGTTTTGGGTCATTCTTCACAAAAGATTGTTGTAGGATTGTTGGACCAGAAATGGTCAAAAAGATTGAAGCAATAATCAAAACTGGTCAAACTAAACTTGTTGCTCAAAGAAGTGGCAATGTTTATGTTGTTGACATGTCAAAAGAGTGTCCCAGAGCTGATGCCTGTCTGTTCTCAGCTGCCTCTAACAAAGAGACAGAACTTTGGCACAAAAGGCTGGGGCACACAAATCTTAAGACAATCACAGAAATTTCAAAAAATGGTTTGGTGAGAGGCCTACCACAAAAATTGTTTTCATGTCCTGAACATTGCATTTCCTGTTTAAAAGGAAAACAGCATAAAAGTTCTTACAAGTCCATTGAAGAGTCCAAAACAACCCAGTGTTTGCAAATGCTACACATGGATTTGTTTGGCCCAGTTCAAGTCATGAGCCTCAAAAAGAAAAAATATTGTTTGGTTATTGTTGATGACTTTTCTAGGTTCACATGGACTTTCTTTTTGCACTCAAAAGATGAAACTGCAGGCATTTTGCAAGACTTTGTAATACAGGTTGAAAAGCAATTTGACCTTCCAGTGAAAAGCTTCAGGAGTGACAATGGCACAGAATTCAAAAATAGGGAGTTGGATGCCTTCTGTGTGAAGAAAGGGATTGTAAGGCAGTACAACATCCCAAGAACACCAGAGCAGAATGGGGTAGTGGAAAGGAAGAACAGAACTCTGATTGAGGCTGCCTATGAAATTCTGTATAAAATTAAACCACTGATCTCATATTTCAAAGTGTTTGGCTGCCCATGCTTTATTTTGAACTTAAAAGATTCCATTTCAAAATTTGCAGCCAAAATTGATTGTGGTTATCATCTGGGATACTCATCCACTGCCAAGGCCTACAAAGTGTTCAATACACGGACCAAGGTAGTGGAGGAGACTTTGAATGTTAAGTTCAATGAACTTTCATCAATGAAAATTCCAGCAAACCCTGCAGATCTGTTTGATCTTGAAAAATTCACTCTTGAAAATACTGCTGTCAAGACTAACAGTGCAGGTCCATCAGAGGATACAACACCAGACTATGGGTATGAAATCGTCATCCCTCAAAGGTCTGCCACAAAGGGAAAAGCACCAGCTGTTCAAAACAGTTGTCAAAGCTCAACCACTGCTACCTCAACAGTTGTTGACCAAAGTAGCCCATCAACCACTGTTTCCACATCCTCAAACACTGCTGACAAAAGTCCTCAAACAGTGGATAAAAGTCAGCAGTTGTCCACTTCATTACCTCCTATACCACCACCTTTTGAAGCCACTGCTGGATCATCAAAGTCCTCAGCAGTGGTTAGCTCAGATGATACACATTTGCAGCCTTCACCAACCAATGCCATCATACCATACCAAGGAGATTTAATCTTCTTGAGATCTCATCCACCTGATCAAATCATTGGCAACATCAATGAAGGGGTGCTCACAAGAAGCCAAACCCAAAACATTTGTCTTTTTGCTGGTTTTCTATCACTCCATCAGCCAGTCAAGTACCAAGAGGCACTGAAAGACAACAGCTGGGTAGAAGCCATGCAAGAGGAGCTCCAACAGTTTAAAAGACAACAAGTATGGGAGCTTGTACCACTGCCAGAAGAGGTTAGTCCCATTGGCACAAAGTGGGTCTTCAAGAACAAAACTGATGAAAGGGGTATTGTTGTCAAGAATAAAGCAAGGCTTGTGGTTCAAGGTTACAGACAGGAAGAGGGGATTGATTATGATGAAACATTTGCCCCTGTTGCAAGATTGGAAGCCATTAGACTGTTCCTGGCCTTTGCTGTCAACCACAATATGAAGGTGTTTCAAATGGATATCAAAAGTGCTTTCCTCTATGGTACAATCCAAGAAGAGGTGTATGTTTGTCAACCTCCAGGTTTTGAGGATCCATTTTATCCAGATCATGTCTACAGGCTAAACAAAGCCTTGTATGGCTTGAAACAAGCACCAAGGGACTGGTATGAAACTCTTTCCAACTTCCTACTCTCAAATGGTTTCAAAAGAGGTACCATTGATAAAACACTGTTTTTAAAATGGAGAGGGAAGGATTTAATGATTGTCCAGATTTATATGGATGACATTATTTTTGGAAGCACATGTAACTCAATGTGTGAAGAGTTTAGAGAACTCATGACAGCTGAGTTTGAAATGAGTGCTATGGGTGAGCTGCAATGCTTTCTTGGTCTCCAAGTACAGCAATTGCAAAATGGAACTTTCATTCATCAAAGCAAATATGCTAAAGAACTTTTAACCAAATTTGATATGAATGATTGTAAACCATGCAGCACACCCATGGCAACAAATAAGCTGGTCATGTCTGATGAAAAGGATGAGCTGATTGACCAAACACTTTATAGAAGCATGATAGGGTCTTTATTGTACCTAACTGCATCTAGACCAGACATCATGTTTGCAACATGTGTCTGTGCAAGAAGTCAATCAGCTCCCAGAAAATCAAATCTCATTGCTGTAAAAAGGATATTCAGATACATAAAAGGTGCTCCCACACTTGGTATCTGGTATCCAGCTAATGGGAACATCAAGCTTTCAGGTTTCTCAGACAGTGACTTTGCTGGATGTCACACCACAAGGAAGTCCACATCAGGAGGGTGCCAGTTTCTAGGTGATTGCTTAGTCTCATGGCAAAGCAAAAAGCAAGCAGCTGTTTCAACATCCACTGCTGAAGCTGAATATATTGCTGCTGCAAGCTGTACAGCCCAACTCCTGTGGCTTCAAAATCAGTTGCTGGATTTTGGTATCACTGCCTTAAAGACACCACTCATGTTGGACAGTCAGGCAGCAGAAAATATCATCAAAAATCCAGTTTCCCATTCAACCACCAAACACATCGACATCAGACATCACTTTGTGAGGGATTGCTATGAAAAAGGTTTGATTTCTCTGCATCATGTCCCAACTAAAGACCAGCTGGCAGATGTGCTCACAAAAGCACTTGATACAGCCACTTTTGAAAGCTTGGTCTCTAGAATTGGGATGCTGAACATGGAATAACAAGCAACATCTTGTTTTTCTATGAATAAAAGCAACAAAATGTTTTCAGAAAATCAAAACTCCATCCTTAAAAATAGCTAAAAATGAAATTTTTCATTAAATCCTTAAAAGTCTGCCATTAACCACTGATTGTTCAAAAGTCTGCTCTAATTGAAAAGTCTGTCCACTGCTGAAAGTCAACCCCTGCTCCCTCATTCCTTTGATAAACTCTGTTGTTCAAAAGCAGTGTCTTATCCACTGATAGTGAAAATCATCCACTGCTTTCATACCACTGCCTTCATTTGTCCCTATCACACAAGTACTGTCCTTCACTTTCAACAGGGGTTGTCACGTGGGCAGTACATATTGGTCAGACCTTTTGTAACGGCTGCCACCTCAGCATTCACTTTCTTCCCTATAAAATCCCCCACTCACCACCAAAACAGGGTTTTACTGTCGAATTGAATTCTTAAAAATTCTCTTCTCAAAGCAGTTTTTCATCTCATTTCTTCACAAATTTCTTCGATCAATCATCTTCAAAATGACAAAATCAAAGAAATCTTCAAAACCCTCATCCAAATCATCATCAAAAACAGCCTCTCAAAAGGCAATCTCCACTGAAATTCCACATAAACCATCTCACAATCTCCTGGGTCTTCTCACAAAACTAGGAACCACCAAAGTTTTCGATTCCATCATTGATCTCATGGCCAAATCAAAGTACAAAACTTTGTTCACTGCCGATGCACCAATCTATTTGGCGACCCAAAGGGAGTTCTGGAAAAATGCAACCCTTGAAAAACAAGGCGACACTGCAACCACCATAAACTCTTCGATAAAGGGTAAAGTTGTCCAAATCACGCCACAATCCATTTCAGAGGTCTTTCAACTCGGTGATCAGGAAGGTAAAATTTCTTTCACTAAAAATGAGTTACAAACTGACTTCATTGAAAAAGGGTATGAAGCCACAATGATGAAGAAAATTACCTTAGAAAAAGGTTATTTTCCGTCTGCAACCAGATTTTTATTTCATACCCTCCTACTATGTGTTTCAAACAAAACCACTTCTTTCAATGAAATCCCTTTAAAGATTCAAAATCTGGGATACGCGATTCTTCAAGGAGAAAATTTTAACTATTCTCGGGAAATTTTTAAAGATTTGGTTAATAATGTTGAAACAAAAACATTCTTACTGTTTCCAAGGTTTTTAAGTTACTATTTTGCAAAGAAATTCAGTAAGGATGATTTAGCTGCAATAAACCAAGGTGATCCTACTCAAATAAATAGTTTAACTACTGAAACTTTTTCAAGGATGTTAGCACCTTGCAAAACACAAGCAGAGGTGCCTGAGCAGATTTTAGCAGTTACAACTGCTCCTCAGGTATCTGCTGCTGAGCCCACTGCTCAAGGTGATCAAAGAAGCAGCACAACTGCTTTGAAACCCACACCTAAAATCACCAAAAAACCAACAAAAAGAAAAACACAAAAACCCCCAAAAACCATCAAAACGGCATCTCTGGAGGATGAGATACCAGAGCGTCTGCCAGTGACAACACAAAAGTCACAAGAAACCACTGCTGCTACTTCCTCACAGCAGTTGGTACAAATATCTCAAACCATAACCGAAACTCCTCCTGTTTCTTCACAAAAAGAACAGGTTGTACAAATAGGGCCTCCACATCATGATGCTCTGGAAACACTCGTTTCTATCATCCACAGTCCAATGCCCGGGACACATCCTATTTCTACACCAATCCTCACATCCAAAATTCCCTCACCAATAAAACCACTGTTGGATGCAATTGATTTGAACCAGGCATTATCCAGTCCTTCTCAATCACCTATTAATGAGAATATACCTCAACAACTGACTGGGTCTGATGTATCAATCTTTGCTAACCCACCAACACAACCTGAGGAGGTTACACCCCTTGAGTTACAAGTAACTCTTGGTGGTAATCCAAGTGAAGCAGCCACTACAACTGTTACACCCACTCGGTTACATTTGGACAGTGGTTACATTCATAAGACTTCCTTGGAGGCAATTCCTTTGATAGCACCTCTGTCAACCACCAGTGGATTTATTTATCCTACTGGCAACATCAAAAGGTTGTCAAGTGTTGAAGGAAGAAGACCCCAGTACCAAGACAAAGGGGCATCAGTGGTTAATGTTTGGAGTATATTCCCTACATCTACCACTGATAAAACCACTGCTAGTGGGAAATCAGATGATCCCATTAACTTGGGTGATGGTTTAAAGTACCAGCAATTGACGGATCGTATTGCAAAGCTTGATAACTCTGTTGCAGAACTCAAAGATATGCTACAACAGGTGTTACAAGTTCAGAAGGTACAATCAACTGTTGTTCCACCTCAAGCACCTGCTCCACAAAGGGCACCTGCTACAAATGAGCTCTGGAATCTATTTCAATCTTTTCTCCAACAACAAGCACAATTAGCAGATCAGCAACATGAAAAACATGTACAACAGCTGAGAAATGCAATGGAGTCAAGGTTCAAGAACACTCAGGCTGATTTAAAGGCTCTCAAAACTCAGATCTTGCAAACCACTGGCACTACTCCTCCAAAAGTCCGCTACATTTATCAACTCCCAGAAGATAATGCCAAAAAGGGGGAGAAAATTAAGGAGTGGAAAAGGAAGGGTATAGAGGATGGTCTCTATCTTGAACCAGAAAATTCAAACATGACCAAAAAGATCCCTTTGCCAGATGGCAGCAAGAAAATTGATGTGACAACAAATGCACTAGCAGAAGTAGCTGCAAGTGTAAAAAGGGATAGAGAGGCCAAAAGGAAAGCCAGGGTGGAAAGAATGGATCATCCAGATCAGGGTACTTTTGGGTCAAAGGATCATGAAAATCCTGTTGAGGAAAAGAAGAAGCCTACTAGAAAAGTGAGGCAACCCAAATCCATTCCAACCAGACGTTCAAAGTCTGCTCAAAAACCACCATACAAAACAGCTGATGTAACAGGAGTTACAAAAACTACTGCTTGCCAAACAGCTGTTCCATCAACACACACCACTTCAACACACACAACAACCACTGCTTTACCATCATCACCACCAAAAACAACACCTGCTGACATACAGCAGAAGACAGCAGATGTTATAACATCTGGTGTAATGACAACAGTGGTTGAAACACCAGTTGTTTCAACAGCTGTTAGTCAATCACAATCCACTGCCACTACATCTACCACCACTGTTCCATCCAAAACATCATCAGTCCCTCCTACAAAAAGGAGAAGACTAATTCTCAAAGATGATGACAATTCACCACCACAAACATCTTCAAAATCTTTAGCACTTGTCACAATTCCAAAACCTGTTCCTCTCTCTTTAGTCAAAATGTACAAGCCCTTACCTCCTGCAGGTGTTCAATTTCCTCTTGAATTAGCAGTTGTTAGAGAAGAAATAAAATCCTTTTACCTTGAGGATGACCCTGCCAAAAGGAGTTTGCCATCAATAAAAGGATATCCCTGGCCTAAAAATGTTGATGAATATTTGGAAATCAAGGCCAAGCAAGCAGAGGATATCTCAAAGAAAAACACACAAGGGAAATCTGATAAAGAAATTGCACAGAGAAGTCAATATTTGCTCACACAAGTCAGATCCCTAGAGCAATTTGCAAAAAATGTTAGTCAACAAATTTCTGAAAGAGCTGCAGAAACTCTGAAGAAAGACTACATTGAAAGCATTATGGCTCACAAGAAGTACAAAGGAGAGAGATACATGTACAAAGAGTGGACTATTCCTGAACTTGAAAATGAAGCAGCAAGAATTCAAGACATGATAAACAGGAAAGTCACTCACACTCCTCCTAACTGGGCAAAGTTCAGAAAGAATGTACCTGACAAACAGGAAGAGCTGAGGAGAATGAAAGAGGAACTGGTAGCAGCTGATTATGGAAATAAAAGACAAGTTGCTAGATGGAAAGAAGATGTGGTCAGGGCTACTTACAAAAAGTTGGAACAATTAAGAAAGAAAGATCCAAGAGTTCCACGAAAGCCTGACTATTCCAAAGCAGAGGTCTCAAAAAGACCACCAAAGCTGCAAGTCAAAAGAACCACTGCTCCAGCTGGTGCTGCCATCTACAAAAGAAGGAGCAAAAACCAGTTTAGCATGGAAACTATTCAAGATCTATTAGCTGGAGATGCCATTGTAAAAGCAGGCACGAAAGTAATGGTAAAAGAAGATCTTGAATTGGAACAATCTGTAAGTACTGCTCAGCCAGTCATGAATAGGCCAGCCTCTCCAAATACTTCTGCAAATAATCATCTCCCAAGAAACCCACTAGGCTCAAAAATACAAAAGTGGGAAACTGACAAACAGACCTGCGTATTGACTTTGCTCAGGTCTGGTGGAGTAGTGGAGAAAATATCAAGGGAACAAGCTCTTGGCCTGAGTCTTGAAGATTTGCAGGATCTCCTTGATCTTCCACTTAGCAGGGATGATGAAGATACAGATGCCCTAGACTTTGAATTACAATTTAAAGGTCAGATAAGGGAGCTGTTGATGAGACAATAAAGAATTCCACAAATAATGAAGAGTTTTGGCATTATCTGTTCCAGGGGGAGATTGTTGGGATTGAACCCTATCAGAGGAACAGATAATTAAAGCCAAAACTGGATCAGAGCAGTGGATCCAGAATAAGCAGACGATTACAGTTAGTTCATGCAAATCTCTCCCCTTGAAAGTGGCTTTGTATCTGCTGACCTCCTATCTGCTGATCTTACCAAGTGCTGATTCACAACTGCTGCCTTGCATCTACTGCCAAATGTTAAAGACTGATGGAAGACCAAAGCTCTGCTGACTCAATCTACTGCCTTGAGTCAAGTACTGCTGATCCGGACAAGCACTGCTGGGTTCACAGCAGTGGAAGGATGCAGCAGCTGTTTAAGTGTCTTTTATGTAATGTAATGTAATAGCAGTAGTTTAGTACATCGGTGTTTATAGATCAGAGGTTAGAGTTTGTTAGGAGGTTAGATGTCACTTTCATGGTGACGTCAGCTAAGATGCTCAGTGGTTTGCAAGTGCCTATAAATAGTTCAGTACTTTGTACTGTTCTATTAGCTCTTTCACCACATCGTCTTCTTTGTACGAACAAACTACTGAGCTCTGGCTGAGGGGGAGTTTGCATTCATTCATCAATCATTGTAATCGGTGTTGAAACAAATTCAATCTTTCGATTCATTGTGTAAAGATGTTTGATAAAAGTATTACTCTCGTTTGATTGTATGCAAAGTTTGTTTTCATTATAATTCCGCTGCACAACTCTTTCATTTCCATCTTAATTTCAAACGAAAATACAATCAAATAGAAACTCAGATCCAACAGGAAAGAAAAGAAAACGTGTTACACTTTTATGTATGTGGATATCCTTTAAATGGTAAAAAACAAGCATTTTTTCTTGTTTACTGGGTGTTTACATTTTTTGAAACTGTACAGAAAACGTAACGTTATTTTTTGTACTTTTTTTTGTAAAATGTTACACATAATGTAATACTTATTGCTCATTTTTTTTGTTTACTGGGTGTTTACATTTTTTGAAATTATACAGAAAATGTATGTTTACATGTGGTGTAACTTCATATATATGTATAATATATGTAACATCTTTTTTTGTAGTGTACGTACCAACATGTAACATATTTTTGTAGGAAGATGACTTTTTGTAACAATGTGATGTAATATAACACTTTGTGTCGGAGGAGAAAGAAAAGAAAATGCGTTACACTCTTATGTATGTGGATATCCTTTAAATGGTAAAAAAAAACAAGCATTTTTTCTTGTTTACTGGGTGTTTACATTTTTTGAAATTAGACAGAAAATGTAACGTTATTTTTTGTACTTTTTTTTTGTAAAATGTTACATATAATGTAATATTTATTGCCCATTTTATAGAATGTAACCTCAATAAGATGGTATATATAAAGTAACATTTTTTCCTCATTGGTTACATTTTTTGTTTTTTTTTTTTTTGTAAAATGTTACATATAATGTAATATTTATTGTTCATTTGTAGAATGTAACCTTAATAAGATGGTACATATAATGTAACCTTATTCAACGTGTATATCCAGTTTTTCACCTAATGCTTTTACATTTATTTGTTATATACAACATCGGTGGCCCAAACACCGATAAATTAAAAAAAAGTATCGTAAAACAACTTTATGAAGAAAATACTTAAGTTACAAAATTTTGCCCCCACAAATGTTAAGGTGCAACATTATTATATAACCTAACAATGCATACAACACACTTGTTCCCTAAAAAACAAAATACTTAAGTTACAACCTTTTAAAAAACAACATTAAAAAACGGTTTTGTAACAACTTATGGAACTTTTTGTGTGTGTTTTTTTGATAAACAATGGAAAAGATGAGAAAAGATTTTGCTTTTAGATTTTGATAAATTGACCAGTGTAGGGTAGGGTTATAGGGGGGTCATGTAGGGATAATGAGTGGGGTGGTACAGTAGGGAGCATAGTCTTTTTTTTTTTTATCTTGATGGATGTCATCGTACATACATTTATTTCAAGACACCAAAATTTTACATTCATGCCAAAAATATCTTTGCAAGTACTTTCCCTAATTATTAAAGCAAAGTAACATCAGCCTTACACCCAAAATGATCACAATCGTTGATGAATTAAATCAATGGTAGATGTTAGAGTTTTTAGGGTTTCTTCAACTCAAGTGGGTTTTCAGTTTATCCTTGCCATATATATATATATATATATATATATATATATATATATATATATATATATATATATATATATATATATATATATATATATGTATGTGTGTGTGTGTATGTATAAAAACCATAGTTGTTGATGTTTACACCTCCCGACTTTGGTCCTTTCACTTTGAAAACACTCATGGTTGCACTTGATGTGAACGCGTTTTCTTTTTTCTTGTTATGGTTTCTATTTTTTTAAGCTATAATAAGACCAATTGTTTAGACTTGTAAGTTATTTCATTATACACACTTTATGTTTTTTTTGATACGGTACGTTATAACCGTGATATAAATTTGATTTACTTTACCTTTTTTATTCAACTGCAATGCATATACAAGTTACATTGAGTTGAACCGAGTATGTCAAACATGCATTTTCATATGGTTAACGCATGACATAACGCTTAGACCAATCCATTTGATATTTGCAACGGGCCCGCGACGCATCGCTCGCAGATCATATTACTAGTTTATGTTAATAACCATATACCATAACCGAATATTTACCCTATATTAATTTATATAATTTTTTCCCTCACAAAATACTATTTCTTTTCTTTTTTTTAACCCTTTTACTTTTATCTTTTAAACTTTTAACCCGATATCTTTTACATAACCTCCATAGGTTTCATATTTTACACTTTTAACCCTATAGTTTTCATCTTTTACATATTTGTCATAAACATTTTCTATTTCTAACTTTAACACTTTTCTACTTTCAACTCTGGTCTCCTGTATTTTACATCTTTTACAAATTTGTCGTTTTACGATCCATTCTAGATTTTGCGAGTTAACACACTGCAACGCACGCGTGTGGTTCAACGTTTTTGCATCAACCTTTTTACGTTTTAACGGCTCCCTCGAAACTCATGGGTCCTAAGCCGACTTAGTTATTCTTTTCTATGTTTTACTTTTTCGGTCTAATTTTTGTAAGTTAACACGCCGTAACGTGCGTGCGTGATTCATCAATTTTTACATTTATTTTTTGTTCGACTTAACAGTCTCGCTGCAAAGCACGAGTCATAAATACTAGTTTTATGTTATTTATAATGTTATGCATAATTAATTATAGCTTTACGAAGGTTATGCATAATTAATTATAGCTTTACGAAAAAGAAAAATACAATTACAATGGTATATGTTCAATAAGTTTGGTAAGAGACAAAGAAATTGGATAATGATGTTGGATCACTCGTCTCGTAGTCCAAAAAGGACCCAAGAATCCAAGTTACGGTGAGGCTTAACTGTTATTAGATTGGACTCAAGTGACTGGGCCTAAGTTGTTAAGATGCTGGACTGGGCCTAACTTATATGTGACTGACGACTCCAACCAGTTATCTTCCCCCTTGGATTGGAGACGACGAATGGAGTTCACTTCCGGCGACCGTGCCGCCGTTACCGATTCAGACGAACCTAAACGACGACACTGTTCTTCTATTTTTAAACTCCCGTCAAACTTCACAACTTCCTTCCGTTTCATTGAATTGCTTTCATCTTCTTCCCACCAAATCGAAACGACGTCGGAGAAGAATTTTACTATTCATACCGAGAGGCTGACGTGTAACACTTGTAATTACAGTTTTGATTCACTTCATGACCAGCGGTCTCACTTCAAGTCAGATTTTCATAGATTCAATGTAAGTTCGCTTAACCTAACTTAATTAAATGTCATATAGAGACGAGTATACAATGTGTTACTGGTAACTTGAATGCAAACGAATTATTAAGTAGAATGCCTGTTTCTTTACATGAATTTGTAATTTAATTACAGCTTCTTTTTTTTATTCCATATATCTTCTGCTGTGTATGGTTTTGTCTATATTGTTCCTGCCCATTTATATACTTGATTGTGTATAGTAATCTGAAATCGCCACATTTAGAGGTGGCTAGACGGGTTGGTGGGTGGGTCGCGTAATGGGTCAATGGGCCAGGCTGTTTGGTTTAGGCAGCACACGCTTTATTGTCCCTTTGAAAGGTTTTTGACAGGCCTGGCAAATGGGTCGGGTTGGGTGGGTTTGGGTTGCGGGTCAAAACGAGTTTGGGTCAGAACGGGTCGGGTCGAAACGGGTCGATTTAAAAAAAAGTTTATTTTGGTTTGGGTCGGAACGGGTTTGCTCAGAACGGGTTTCGGGTGACCCATTCCCTTCTAGTTATTTCTTTTTTGACACATTTTAGATAAAGCATGATCCAAGTCTTCCATTTTAAAAGTAAAAAGTAAATAGGCTCATATTGCCACATAGGTAGCATTATCAGTGTTTCATCTATGTGTTGTATGATTTTTTTTTCTCTTTTAGGCTATAATATATTCAGTTTCTGATAATATCTGAGATACTGTATAAATATGAAGTGTTACTGTTGTCCTGCGTTTACTAATACCCAACTTTATATAATTGTTTTAAGGCAAATAAGGATGCTAAAAGGAAAGCACGAGCCAAAGAGCTAATACGGATACACAAAGCTACAAAAAAGAAGGCTAAGGTGTTTATTTTATTTCTTTTTCTTTTTCTTTTTTCTAACTTGAAACGTGATAATGCAATCTTCATTGAAATTATTTATATCCTTTTCAACGGTTTTCAAGGATATATATATTTTTTTTGAAGGATGATTTTCTATGTACAGGACCTAGTGGTCACCGGGATCTTGTCAAAGACAATCCCCCGTCAGCCCCGCCTACGGACGTGATGTTCTATCGGGCCCCGGCCGCCGCGCAAACTGACATTCGCCCGGAAACCATAGTGCCCCCACACGAGAACCTCGCTGGGGTAACAGCTGGGTAAAACCGGGTTGCCCTCCGGATCGAACCATGCCTCGGTAGGAAACGATCCATCATTGGGACGTCCCGCACCTTTTGCTACAGCCGGGAGTCGAACCGGCGTCTCCAAGGAGAATACCAGCCCACACGAGAATATATAGTTCAAAATGACCCGTTTTAATACAAATGGGTTGAAATTGTGACCTTTGGTTATTAAATGATCATCAGTTATCCTTTTGAAGTTTCCTTGTGAAAACCATTATATTATACATATATTAAAAATAGAAGTTAATATATTAAAAATAGAAGTTAATGAATAGTAATTTTAATATTATAATAATTTATAGTTTTTTTAATACTTTTATTATTTTAATACTCTAATAATAGTTATTTTCTTTACGTTTTAACTTTAATCATTTTTTTAATATCACGGGTTGAGATAAGTTTGGTGTCAACAGATATCGAGCCAGTACTGTATCGAAAATACCGGTACGGTCCTGTTTGGTATCGGTACATGAAGGTAAATTTTTCTAATACTTTTATTATTTTAATATTATAATTATACATTATACATATATTAAAAATAGAAGTTAATGAATAGTAATTTTAATATTATGATAATTTATAGTTTTTTTAATACTTTTATTATTTTAATACTATAATAATAGTTATTTTCTTTACTTTTTAACTTTAATCATTTTTTTAATATCACGGGTTGAGATAAGTTTGGTGTCAACAGATATCGAGCCAGTACTGTATCGAAAATACCGGTACGGTCCTGTTTGGTATCGGTACATGAAGGTAAATTTTTCTAATACTTTTATTATTTTAATATTATATTTATATTATACATATATTAAAAATAGAAGTTAATTTACTTTTTAACTTTAATCATTTTTTTTAATATCACGGGTTGGTATAAGTTTGGTGTCAACTGGTATCGAGCCAGTACTGGTATCGAAAATACCGGTACGGTTCTGTTTGATATCGGTACATGAAGGTAAAAATTTTTTAATACTTTTATTATTTTAATAAAAAACTATAAGTTATTATAATATTAAAATTACTATTCATTAACTTCTATTTTTAATATATGTATATATATATAATAATAGAATTAGAAGCCAATGAATAGTAACTTAAATATTATAATATTATATATAGTTTTTTTATACTTTAGTTATTCTAATGTTATAATAATAATTATTTTCTTTACTTTTTAAGTTTAATAATAGAAGTTAATGAATAGTAATTTTAATATTATAATAATTTTTAGTTTTTTAATATTATTTGAAAATTTTAAATTTTATTGTATTCTTTGAAATGAAAATTTATTTTATTTTCAAAATATCATTAAGAAGTTTATCTATTTTAAATAAAGAAGTAACATTTTGGTTAATACATATTATATTTCAAGAGAATAGTTATTAATTAATAAAGTATTAACGTATTTAATAACAAGAAAAAATGGCTGACCCATGAATTTTTTTCATGGGATGCAGAAATTTTTTTATGATTGTAGGCCCTAGCTATGTAATTTTTTTTTCAGTTCGTAGCGGGTTGGGTCAATCACATAATAAAAAAGAGAAATTATAACATTACAAAAAAATGTTTTTAGTTATTTATATATTATAGTAGAAAACTTTCTAAAAATATATGTAGTTATGCATATATTAGAAAACTTTATAAAAAATTTGTGTAGTTATGTGATATAAATTACTAAAGCAATAAACAATAAATAAAAAAAATTAAAATTCATGTAACTTTTCCAATATTAAACAGATAATGATACGTGTTCGCATGAAGGATGGAAATGAATAGAATCTCGACTTCTGATGCGCTTCTCAGGAGGGGTATTCTTGTGGGAGAGTGTTTGTGTCCGTTGTGCAGCAGCGAAGATGAATCTGTGGAGCACCTGTTCATCTCGTGTGGCTTTGCATCCGTGATTTGGCATTTGATCAGCAGATGGTGTGATGAAACAGTGGTTAACCAAGGGAGGTTAATTCACTGGTCTCGTCAAGTCGGGTTAATCCCTTCTTTCCGAGGATCGGTGGCTGGACCGTCAGCTGGGCTGTCTCCTGCACAAGGAAAACACACCGTGACTCGTAACAAGGAGGAAGGGGTGGGGGCTGCTCCTTGTTACCACTCTCCGGCGTGAGAATCAGTAATTTGCTTGTGAAGCAAAGTGTGTGATAGTAGTAGTAGTAGTGAGAGAGTTGTGAAGCGATACCTCAAACCTGGTTTGGGATGGGTATTTATAGCCAAGGAGTGAAGGAGGGTAGTTGGGTGGTCAGACTGACGACACGCCGCCCTTATGCAGGTGTGTCAGGCTTGTCGGTTGTGGAGGTGAAGTCATGTCCTACTGCGGTGTCAGTCTGTTGCTTACGTGTGGCTGACAGGCGACTGTCATTGATGCCACTTGCTCTGTGGTGTCAGTCCCACTTGCCTCGTGGGCAGGACGCAGTGCCGCGCCGCATCTCTGCCTGCGGTAACTGCTGTTGTTTCCGCGTTCTCACTCCGGCGAAGATTGCGGGATGCGGTGCTAGGCCGCATCGCCACTTATGGTGACTGTTTCTGTTGCCCAGATCCCGGATCCCTTGTCGTGACGAAAATGTTCATAGGATGCGGTGTTAGGCCGCATCGCTATGCGTACACCCATTTTCATACACAAGGTAAGTCTTCTTTTCATCACTTGACAGATTGGATTCGACTACTGTGTTCGCGCGTGCCCGCACGGACACAGATAAGTTCTTGCTGGTGGGGGTTTTTGATAAGGGTAATGGTCACTCGCGGTCATGCTGACGCGAGATCTGGGACCATACCCCTTCAAGTCCCCCAGTCTAGTGTTGTTTCCTCATGCAAGTTGCATGTGGGAGGAATACTGGACTATGGTGTCTAGAAGGTAGTTTGGAGAAGATTCTAGGCCATGCAGATGGCTCCTGCTTCAAGTAAATCAAGCTGGGGATCTGGTAGAGTCGTGTGACGCCTCTTCCGTACCGGTGAGCAGGTTCCGTCTGATGCGGAATTCTCAGCCTATGATTTTGATCCGGTAGTATGGTCTACCTTTTCTGATGTCATCATGGTTGGTTGCCACCTGTTGGTGTGTCGAACCAACCTTTGAAATCGCGACTGAAGATGTCAGTGGCCGCAACTCTATTACCATACAATTATTGGTGTATTCAACTTGCTACATATAACTATTGTTGTTGTCCCATTAAAACTCTAGTATAATAATTTTCAACTATTCCATGAATTTGTAAATAAAAAATTTGGGAAGTTTTTTAGTAAAATTATTATAAAAATGAATTTTCAACAACTATAAAAACAAGTGTCGGCATCGACACGGGAATAGGTGTGGCCCTTCATTGGGCTAAATGGGCGGCAAAGGAATAGTGTCAGGCAGCTGCCTAGCACTTCCCTATTGGGCCAACAAATTTATGATTTTATCCCACTTTAAAATTACGATTTTTGCCATTAGTTCAAAATTATGTTTTTGCCCCCACTTATAAATAAATTTACGCTTTTACTCCCAGCTAAATATTTCAATTTTGCCCCCGGTTCAAAATTACGATGTTGCCCCGTTTCAATTTACAGTTTTGCCATTAGTTTTTTTCCCTTAAAATTACAATTTCCCCATCAGTTCAAAATTATGTTTTTACCCCCATTTAAAAATAAATTTACGCTTTTGCTCCCAGCTAAAAATTCCAATTTTGCCCTCGGTTCAAAATTACGATTTTGCCCCGTATAAATTTATAATTTTGCCATTAGTTTTTTTTTCTCACACCCAAGTTACGATTTTGCCCGCAACTTAAATTTACATTTTGCCCATCGTTTTTGTTTGTTTTCCTGGTGAAATTACAATTTTGCTTCCAGTGTAAAATTACAGTCGTGCCGGCAGCTTCCTGGCACTCCCCGTTGGTCCATTTAATTTACATATATACCCGAATTAAAATTATGATTTCGCCCTCAGTTAAAAATTACGTTTTCCCAATCGTTTTAGTTTTTTTTAGCAAAACTATAAAGGTTTTTTTTTAATTGGTTTACTCGATTTAATTTTTTTTCGTGTCAAGGAGCTGCCTAACACTCGCTCATTAGTCCTGAAAAATTACAGTTTTGCCCTGAGCCCAAAATTACTGTCTTATCATCGTTTTTGTTTTTTTTTCCTAGCAAAATTATAGTAGTCTTTTTTTAATTGATTGAGAATTATTCGGCCATCGCCCTGCAACGCGGACGGGCCATCAACTAGTTTAAGACGTTTAACTAATAGTAAAACTTTCTTCTTATATTAAGCAAATTTGTAAAAGATTAACCAAGGTTCTATTAAAATTCAATTTGCAGGAGGGCGTTCCGTCCAGCCATCAAGGAACTTGCCGGATTTACAGTAGGGTTGCGGGAGCTTTGGTTTTGGTTTTTGGGAGTCTGGTGATGATAGCCTTTGGTCAAATGGTCAAAGTGTTGGAATTATATGTACGGGTTCGATAAGTCAACGCTGCTGACCGAGCTATGACTCGTAAGAGTTACACCTTGGGCAATGAACATTAAATCCACTTAACTTGGTTAACTGGTGATCACGAACAATTAACGAAATAAACGGACTTATTATTTATACTAATTATAAATAATATGTATAACGTTTATTCTGTTATTCTCGGGCTTTATCACGTCTTGAACCTGTACTACATATATTAGATTTGGTACCCGGGTAATTATTAAATCTATATATTTAATACATGTGTGAATATATTTAATATGGAGATGTGTGAATTGCTATGTGTGAATATATATTCGGAGCCTTTTAGTTGAAAATGTAGGATGCTTTTCAAAAGTTTTTGGATGTTTTCATAGAAAGTCAAAAAAGAAACAGAAGGTTTTGAACTATAAAATTAATATAGCATACGGAACCTCATTTTTGGGGTTTTGGACTTGGTCGTCGCAAACAAAGAAGCAAGAGAAGGAGCAGATTCCTTTTGAAGGGATGGCGGCGCAGTTTGTTGCTCGTCTACCTGCTATTCTTATGTAATTTGCCCTGATGATTGGAATGAAAACATATTTATATTAAAAAAATTGGCTAGTAAAACAAACTCTTTTGTTTCTTTGATTATGCAAAAGTGCCGCCACCATCATCTCAGGTGCCGCCACGAGACGCCTCGTTTTGTTCGTGTTCGTGTCTAGCACTCGTTCGTTGTACCTCGGTGTCTCACACGGTTAATTATTAACCACAAGGGTATAATTTTTCTCATCGGTAGATTAATTAATATTTTATATACCGTATTTGCATGTCTGTAACCATGATCCTGTTCGGTTTGTTTTGGTGTTGATTAATACATTTATTCCGCTGCGTATTTATTAATTATATATTTTAGTTAATAAAATATGTCAAACTTGTTTTAGATAAAAGTAAAATTGACACCACTGAAACCCAACAGTGGTATCAGAGCCACGCTTACAACATGCAAATCGGTACCGGTCTTTTAACCGGAATTAGAACACAAACTTTAATTTTTTTTAAAGTTTCTGATCTAAATAATTTTAAGGGCAACTTTAATTTTGGTCAATATTTTATTTGTTTTGCTTGACCAAAAGATTGCCCGGTATATTTTGTGATTGTTGTGGAATATGTAAATCTGGCCCGACCTTAATTTTATGGTTGTATATTTTATTCGGTTTTGTAATTATTATTTTTGCCACTGAGATGGTTCAAAGTTGTAATAATTAGTTTATTGTTTTGGCCCATCATGTGGTTCAAAGTTGTAATAGATAGTTTTTTTTCTTTGTTATATTTACTTGTTAAATATTGTTGGTACGAAGACCCGAAGAAAACCGAATGCCAAGAGGAGTCTTGGAGTTAGTGGGAGTTGCTCAAGACAACAAGATGCACTCAAGTCCATCCTTGTGGTTGTTTGTGTGTTGTGACCCCGTGACCCGTTTGATCTTGCTATAAGGCTCTAGCAAGATGGAACAATTTTTGGCCATATAGATTTACATATTTATTTTGCTATTGTGGTTGCTTTTTATCTTATAATTTGTTATAACATAACCAACCCAAATACCAACATGATTTTTAAAAGGAGTTTTAAAATATTAAAAACAATCACATTAAAACAAGTTCTAAATTGTTTTTACAACTTGTTAAAGTTTTGTTATAAAACAAAGGTTGTTTTTGAAACAAATAATAACCAATTAAGTTTTGCAAATTAAACTAGTTTTTATTTTCAAAACTATTAACTTAGTAGTTTTCTATTAACTTAAAATTGGTTATTCCAAGTCGCGACAAACTTAGTTTTAATAGGTTATTTAAAATTAAGTTTCCTGAGAGATGAAAGGGTTCATCAAAATGTCACGACTAAAATATATACTAAAATTGGCTCTTGCGACCCTATTTGGTAAATATTAAAATTAACCCATAATCAATAGTCTATGCCATCCTATCACAAGCTACACTTGGAACGTAATGCGAACCATCAGTGTTTGGAGCCACAGCACCGCACTTGATGTCTAGCTTATCCTTCCAAGGTGTAAGGGTTTCGTTGACACATCCGGCCCTTCCACAAGTACCTTCTTTTAGGACGACTATTACTTTTTCTTTTCTCATCACATGCTCCAGCTGTCTCGAAAGTAAAAAGTCGGCATAGATGAGGCTAAACGTTATCAATGCATAGACAAAAGTTGTCTTAGCGGCCTCATATCCGAGAGTTGTGCAATTCTCACAATTGACACTCGTTGTCAGTCTGCCTAGTCACTTACTAAAGTGTATGCCACAGCTGCCTTTAATACTGACCTAGCCAGATTCTCATTCCTTGTTCTAATTACTGTAATGGGCCATTAATTAAATAAGGAAATATACATCGAAAATACTAATTAAATAATTTTTGCTTAACAAATGTCATCTGAAAACAACTCCTTCATTCTCAAGTCTATACTTGAAAAGAAATAATTTTTTTTAATAACACCAACCTTCTCGAATGGCACCGCATTCTGAGAATAGTTCTCAAGATGGAAGAAAAGCTGTATATCTTAGATGGCCCAGTCCCTACCGAGCATGAAAGTAATTCTGGTACTGCTCGCAAGGCACTGGAGAAACATAACGAGGATGTCGTTGAGGTACCCTACCTTATGAAAGCCACCATGTCTCCTGATCTTCAGAAGAACATGGAAGATAATGATGCTTATGACATAATCCAAGCAACTGAAAGGCATGTTCCAGAAACAAGCCCGACATGAGCGATATGACACCATGAAACAGCTCATAAGCTGTAAAATGCTGAAAGGATCATGTATCAGTACTCATGTGCTAAAGATGAAAGGATACATTGACCAAATGAACAAACTTGGTTATTCCACAAAACCAACCAAGTTCTAATGGTCAAGTCTGGTGGTGTTGTCTGGTGGTGTTATGAAGCCCAATAACAAGAAAAGGAAACATAAGAGCAAAGGCAAAAGAAAAGTTGTTATTGCTGCCAGAAATGCCACCAACAACAAGCATGTTGCAAAACCACACCCTCCTAGGAGCGTCAATGCTTTGAATGCAACCAAATGGGCACTGGAAAGGAAACTGCCCACAGTATCTAGCCAAGCTGAATATGAACAAGGCCAACAACATTGGCACTTCTTCCGATATTCTTATTTATGTTATCGAACTTTTCACTGTTTCTAGCAACACATGGGTATTTGATACCGGATGTGGTTACCATATCGTTAATGTCTTACAAGAACCTGAAAAGTGGAAGAAGCTGAAACAAGGCTACCTGGAACTCATAGTTGGTAATGGAAAGAGAGTTCTGGTTCTTGCAACTGGAACATTTTGTTTTTCATGTTCCCCTGGCCTTGTAGTTACTTTAAATAACTGTTTATATGCATCTGGTTTGACCAGAAACATTATTTCAGTCTCTTCACTGTTTGAACAAGGATTCAATTCAAGTACGTTTTAAATGGTTCTTCTATTATAGCCTACTTGAATGATGTTTTTTATTTTGAGGCTAAACCTCGAAATGGTATTTATGAGATTGATGTTCAAACAAGTAGTAACATATATCATCTTTCTAAGCGTAAAAAAGCTCGCATAAATGAAATACATTTATGGCATTGCAGACTTGGCCACATAAGTAAGGCACGCATAAAATGGCTCCAGTCCAAGGGGATTCTTGGATCCACTAGACAGGACTCCTTTGATGATTGCGAATCTTGCTTAGCTGGCAAACTCACAAAGCACCCCTTCACCGATGTTGGTGAACGGATCAATGGTTTTCTAGAACTCATTCACATGATGTACATGGCCCTTTCAGAACCATGTCTAGAAACCATGACTAAAAACCAGCTTGATAGAAAGATAAAAGTACTTCGATCAGATTGAGGTGGTGAATACCTCAGCATTGAATTTCTAAATCATCTGAAAGAGTGTGGAATAGTTTCACAACTCTCTCCACCTAGCACACCCCAACTTAATGGCGTGAGTGAAAGGTTAAATCGAACTCTACTTGATACGGTTTGATCGATGATGTATAGAACTAACTTGCCTCGCTCCTTTTGGATCATGCTCTTATGACCGCTACCCGCATTGTCATTTTGACTCCGACTAAAAGGTAAACAAAACCGCCATATGAGTTACGGCATGGGTAGGGATGAGATCAGTACGATACCGGTACCGTACCGGTACCGATACCGTAAATACCGTTACCGAAATTGAGGAAATGCGGATACCGATTACCGTACCGTATTTATAGATTCGGTAACGGTACGGTACCGGTATCGGTACCGGTATTTCGGTACTTTACCACATTGGTACCGCTTTGGTGTCATCCATTGTTTTACCTAAAAAAATCATTTTGAAATTGTTTCAATTATGACGAAAACTTATGTAAAAATAATTCTTATAGAGAATTCTTGAAATTGTTTCAATTATGACAAAACTTATGTAAAAAGTATCATTTAATGTAAAAAATAACACCAAATAATAACATCAGAAAACAAATTGGTGTTTTATCAGAAAACATCCCATGCTAACTAATGTTCATAAACTGAGTAATACATATGGTGAAACTAGCCGCTAGTGCCTACTAGCAAATTTACAAAGGATAGTTCCATTTAAAACTATTGAAAAATTAACTCCTTGATCGGATTTACTGATTTTGGAGTTAACATAAAATACAAAAATTAACAGCAAAATATGTGCATTGCCAGAAAAATATTTTCAAGATAGTACATATATAAGAGTTAAACTACTTAAGCAGTTAAGCGTAGGTTTGTGCTTAGAAACAAAAGCAGCCAGCAGGTAATCAGCTTATTTCACCCAATGGGCAAAAAAAAAGATTTTAGGTTTAGGTTTTGTTATATATTAGTTCAGTATATTATAGTAGACAGTAAGATTAGTTCGACTCTTCGTAATCCAACCTAAAAACCTCTGGAATTCATTATTAAATTCGGTATTAATACCGGTATTTACCGAAAAATACCTTCACCGATACCGTTTTTTACCGATACCGAATTTCAAAAAATCTATTACCGATACCGGTACCGTTTATGATCGGTACGGCATCGGTACGGTACCGGTATGGTACCGGTACGGTACCAGTATTTCGGTAAAAAATATCATCCCTAGGCATGTGCGTAAACCCGATTTGGAATACCTTATAGTATGGGGATATGAAGCATACATCACAAGTGATTCTGATGATAAGCTCGATCCTCGAGGCGAAAAGATTGTTTTCGTCAGATACTATAAAAGAAGCGGATATTGTTTCTACAATCCTGATGCAAATGTGATTTCCATCAAACAGAAAGGACACTTTCTCGAGGAAGAACTTCTTAATCGAGAAACTGGAAATAATGTGGTTGATCTTGAAGAAATTCAAGAACCACAAACAACCGCTAAGGTAGTCGGACTGTCTGATCAACAAGTAGTTGTTGCCAATGAATCAGACATAAAACACAAGCGTTTGCAGAAGTAGTAGAACTCGCAAGAATCTGATAGATGTCTATGGCGTCTAAAAGGTCCCGAAGTCTTATTAGTAGCTGAGTCTAATGACGAACCTGCTAACTACAAATCTGCAATCTTAGATCCAGAATCTGAGAAATGGCAAGAAGCCATGAACGTCAAGATGCAATCTATGCATGACAATCAAGTATGGTACTTGGTTGAGCTACCCCGAATCTCGGGCAGTAGGGAACAAATGGATTAACAAGAGAAAAACCGATACGCATGGAAATGTACACACCTTTAAAGCACGGCTAGTTGCGAAGGGTTTCACTCAAACTCAGGGTATTGACTATAATGAAACTTTCTCGCCCATTGCTATGATCAAATCGATCAAGATATTGCTTGCTATAGCCGCGTACTATGACTACGAGATATGGTAAATGGATGTTAAAACTGCTTTTCTTAATGGGCATCTCTCTGAAGATGTCTATATGGTTCAGCCTGAAGGTTTTGTCGATCCTAAATATCCAAGTAGGGTGTGTAAGCTGAATAAGTCCATTTATGGACTCAAACAGGCATCTCGTAGCTGGAATCTTCGTTTTGACCAGAAGATCAAAGAGTTTGGTTTTGTCAAGAATGAAGATGAGCCTTGTGTTTACAGAAAGGCTAGTGGGAGCACTATATCATTCCTCATCCTGTATGTGGATGATATACTGATTATTGGAAACAGCGTCCCTATGCTTAACGAAGTTAAACACTATTTGGGAACTTGTTTTGCAATGAAAGATCTTGGAGAAGCAACTTATATTCTAGGAATCAAGATCTATAGGGATAGATCTAAGCGACTTCTTGGGCTAAGTCAAAGTACATATATAGACAAAATGATGACAGGCTTTAAGATGGAAAACTCCAAGAAAGGAGGTGTTCCTATGACTAAAGGAACCGTGTTGAACAAATCGCAATCTCCTTCAACGGACATTGAAATTAAGCAAATGGAAGTAGTTTCATATGCTTCAGCGATTGGTTCAATCATGTATGCTATGTACTGGACTTAACGTCTCGTATGCTTTAAGCATGACCAGTCGTTTTCAGCACAGTCCTGGCATTGCCCAATGGACTGCAGTAAAGAACATTCTGAGGTACTTGAGAAGAACCAAATATATGTTCTTGGTGTTTGGAGGAGTGGAAGAGGAGCTCACTGTAAGGTGTTACACTGTTGCTGGCTTCCAAAGTGACCGAGATGATTCTCGCTCACAATTAGGATTCGTATTCACTCTCAACGGAGGAGCTGTCTATTGGAAAAGCTCCAAACAGAGTATAGTGGCGGATTCAGCCACCGAATCCGAATGTATAGTTGCATCAGATGCTGCGGAAGAATCTGCTTGGATGAAGTAGTTCATCAGCGACCTCGATGTGGTTTCAAGAATTCATAAACCAATCTAGGTGTTCTGTGATAACACAAGAACCATTGCTCAAAACAGGGAGCCTAGATCACAGGGTTAAGCACATTCTAAGAAAGTTCCACTATATACGGGAGATACTGGAACGATGAGACATCTTAATAAGCAAAATACACACAGATCAAAACCTAGCAGACCCGTTCTCTAAACCGATGACTCAGGACAAGCTATCGATCTTAGATTAGCTAGCCGTATATTTTGATTTAGTATTTGGATGTACGAACATTCAAACAGTTGTACCTTTTGAATTCACCTTTGATTTACTAGTTAAATGCAAAGTTTGAATCTTACAACTGCGTTCGATTTTAATACGTTTAATCCATGAATCTTGTATTCTAAATTATCCGTAGTCGGCCAGACTCGTGGGAACGATTCTGAATTAAGACTATTCTGACTTTGGACTCAAGGAGTTGACTTCCAAATTCACAGACCTCATTGAGAATGACGTTGGATGTAACTCGCATCAAATCATCTTCATGGATCTTAGTCATAAGATGTTTTGATATTGGTATACTCATTTAGTATCCTTTGACCTGAGATACATATTAGAACTTCCGTTTACCAAGGGTTATTCTTTGATTACTGTCAACCGCTATCGCGTAACTGCCAGTCATAAAGGATTTAATTGGGAATAGTTCTGAAGTTCAGTGGGAGTTGTATGTAGTCGATAAGGGATTCTGTACTCTTACATGATATGTAACAGTTAGACATTGTGGCGCCCTCGTTGATTCAAACTGGAGAAGTGTAAGGCCTTACCCAAACTTACTGTGTGTTTGTTCGGACCACTTTGACTCTTGATCGAGAACAATAATAATTGAACGCCATATGAGAATGAACATAATCCATGTCTCATTGATTCAATTTATGTCTTTTACAGAAAGGATGAATGACAACAATTACCACAAGTCTATTGTCTTGCAATAGTAAGTTGTTACTTATAGCAATGTGTTTTGGTTAATGACTTTAAAGTATCATACCTTGTTGGGGGCAGCCATGTGCAGCTAGAGCGCCGCTGACTGTCTGCGTTGAGTATTTTATCGAAACCCGTCCAAGTGGGAGATTGTTGGAATTATATGTACGGGTTCGATAAGTCAACGCTGCTGACCGAGCTATGACCCGTAAGAGTTACACCTTGGGCAATCAGGGGCGGATTTAGAGGTAAAGACCGGGTTCCCAGGAACCCAGTCTTTTCGGAAAAAAACGTTTTTTTGTAGTGTAAATCTTGTATGATTTGGAAAAAAACGTTTTTTTGTAGTGTAAACCTTGTATGATTTGGAAAAAGGAACCCAGTGATTTCTACGGCTGGATCCGCCACTGTGGGCAATGAACATTAAATCCACTTAACTTGGTTAACTGGTGATCACGAACAATTAACGAAATAAACGGACTTATTATTTATACTAATTATAAATAATATGTATAACGTTTATTCTGTTATTCTCGGGCTTTATCGCGTCTTGAACCTGTACTACATATATTAGATTTGGTACCCGGGTAATTATTAAATCAATATATTTAATACATGTGTGAATATATTTAATATGGAGAGGTGGATAGTGTTCTTTGCTGCATTAAATCGTTTCCTAAAGGAACCTCATGTGGGAGGGATGGCTTGAGGGCACAACACATTTTGGATGCTTTATGTGGAGAGGGGTCTGCTATTGCCAATGATCTCTTATGCGCTATCACTGCGGTAGTCAACTTATGGCTAGGGGGAAATGCCCATCGTGTTTGGCAGAGTTTGTCGCGTCTGCTCCCCTTACACCGCTTTTAAAACCCGACAATGGGATTAGACCTATTGCAGTGGGTACTATATGGAGGCGTTTGGTTTCCAAGGTTGCTATGAAGGGTGTTGGTAAAGAAATGACCAAGTACCTTAATGATTTTCAGTTTGGGGTTGGTGTGTCGGGCGGGGCTGAGGCCATTTTACACAGCGTCAATAGGGTTCTAAGTGAACATCACACTGATGGGTCTCTTGCAATGCTTACGGTAGATTTTTCTAATGCTTTTAACCAGGTGGATAGATCAGCCTTACTTCGTGAGGTCAGGATGAAGTGCCCTTCTATTTCTATGTGGGTGGAATTTCTATATGGGCAGCCAGCAAGATTGTATCTTGGCGATGGGCACATTTGGTCTACCACGGGAGTTCAGCAAGGGGACCCATTGGGACCACTTCTTTTCGCTCTTGTTTTGCACCCCCTTGTGCATCAGATTAGAGACAAATGCAAGCTTCTCCTTCATGCTTGGTATCTTGATGATGGGACTGTCATTGGAGGTTCAGAAGAGGTGGCTAGAGTGTTGGACATCATTAGGGTGTCGGGTCCAACACTGGGTCTTGAACTTAATATTAAGAAAACTGAGCTATTTTGGCCTTCTTATGATGGTAGCAAGTTTCGTGAAGGGTTATTTCCTAAGGACATCGGGAGGCCATTAGTGGGGGTGAAGCTTCTTGGGGGGGCTATTAGTAGAGACGCAAGTTTTATTAGTGGGATGGCAAAGAAAAGAGCTGCTAAGGCAGTAGATTTGATGCGTCTTCTACCGAAATTAGGTGACCCGCAGAGTGAACTACTCTTGCTTCGATCCTGTATGGGCATTGCCAAACTTTTCTTTGGCTTGAGGACATGCCAACCTGTACACATGGAAGATGCAGCGTTGTTCTTTGACAAAGGTTTGCGTGAGGCGATTGAGGAATTGGTGGTTTGTGGAGGTCCTTTCTTTGGAGACCTCCAGTGGCGACTTGCTTCTTTACCTATTAGGTTTGGAGGTTTGGGGTTGTATTCCGCTGTAGAGGCTTCATCTTACGCTTTTGTGGCCTCGAGGGCCCAATCGTGGGTGCTACAGGACCACATCTTAAGAGACAGTGGCGTATGCGGTATGGATTCTGATTATGTTTGTGCTTTGGCTTGTCTTCGTGATACGATTCCAAGCTTTGACTTCAGCGGTTTCACTAATAAGGACACCGCCCCTCCTAAAGCCCAACATGCATTGGCGAGTGCTCTTTTTAGTAAAATTGTCCACGAAATCGAAGTGCAGTTTGACTTGACCGTTAGACAAAAAGCCGTTTTTGAGTGTCTCCGAGCACCACATGCACAAGATTTTCTTCTTACTATACCTATAGATGGGTTAGGCCAGCATATGTCGCCGGTGGAGTATCGTACTATCCTTAAGTATCGCCTCATGATTCCTTTATTCCCAGTTGATGAGGTATGCCCAGTTTGTCATAAGGCATGTTTGGATTCTTTTGGTGAGCATGCAGTTCATTGTAGAGAGCTCCCGGGGTTCAAATACCGACATGATTTGGTTAGGGATGTCCTTTTTGACATTTTCAGATGCGCTGGTATTTCTGCTAAGAAAGAGGCACCCGTTAACTTCTTAACAGACCCGTTGGAAGGGAGATCTACCCTTCGACCAGCTGACATTCTGGTCTTTGGATGGGTAGGAGGAAAACACGCCTGTGTGGATCTAACAGGGGTTTCCCCGCTTGTGGGCTTAGGGAGTAGTGCTTTCACAGTTGGTCAGGCTGCTTTAAAGGCTGCTTCGGGTAAAGTGATCAAGCATGAGAAAGCGTGCCTTGACAACCAGCACGTGTTTATCCCATTTGCCTTTGATACTTTTGGTTTTCTAGCGCCAGAGGCTGTGGACCTACTTAGTCGAGTTCAAAGGGTCATGCATAGTAATGTTATGACCCCGAGATCTATGGACGTAGTTTTTAAAAGGCTTAGTTTTGCTATTCAAAAAGGGGTAGCGGCGCAGCTTGTTGCCCGTTTACCAACTATCTCAATGTAAACTTTTATGATTTAATCGCAAACTTTTTTTATTTATAAAATGTTTCTATCTTGTAGTTGGTGATTTTCAAAAGTTTTTGGATGTTTTCATAGAAAGTCAAAAAAGAAACAGAAGGTTTTGAACTATAAAATTAATATAGCATACGGAACCTCATTTTTGGGGTTTTGGACTTGGTCGTCGCAAACAAAGAAGCAAGAGAAGGAGCAGATTCCTTTTGAAGTTTCAATTGGCTAGTAAAACAAACTCTTTTGTTTCTTTGATTATGCAAAAGTGCCGCCACCATCATCTCAGGTGCCGCCACGAGACGCCTCGTTTTGTTCGTGTTTGTGTCTAGCACTCGTTCGTTGTACCTCGGTGTCTCACACGGTTAATTATTAACCACAAGGGTATAATTTTTCTCATCGGTAGATTAATTAATATTTTATATACCGTATTTGCATGTCTGTAACCATGATCCTGTTCGGTTTGTTTTGGTGTTGATTAATACATTTATTCCGCTGCGTATTTATTAATTATATATTTTAGTTAATAAAATATGTCAAACTTGTTTTTGATAAATGTAAAATTGATACCACTGAAACCTAACAGTGGTATCAGAGCCACGCTTATAACATGCAAATCGGTACCGGTCTTTTAACCGGAATTAGAACACAAACTTTAATTTTTTTTAAAGTTTCTGATCTAAATAATTTTAAGGGAAACTTTAATTTTGGTCAATATTTTATTTGTTTTGCTTGACCAAAAGATTGCCCGGTATATTTTGTGATTGTTGTGGAATATGTAAATCTGGCCCGACCTTAATTTTATGGTTGTATATTTTATTCGGTTTTGTAATTATTATTTTTGCCACTGAGATGGTTCAAAGTTGTAATAATTAGTTTATTGTTTTGGCCCGTCATGTGGTTCAAAGTTGTAATAGATAGTTTTTTTCTTTGTTATATTTACTTGTTAAATATTGTTGATACGAAGACCCGAAGAAAACCGAATGCCAAGAGGAGTCTTGGAGTTAGTGGGAGTTGCTCAAGACAATAAGATGCACTCAAGTCCATCCTTGTGGTTGTTTGTGTGTTGTGAACCCGTGACCCGTTTGATCTTGCTATAAGGCTCTAGCAAGATGGAACAATTTTTGGCCATATAGATTTACATATTTATTTTGCTATTGTGGTTGCTTTTTATCTTATAATTTGTTATAACATAACCAACCCAAATACCAACATGATTTTTAAAAGGAGTTTTAAAATATTAAAAACAATCACATTAAAACAAGTTCTAAATTGTTTTTAGAACTTGGTAGAGGATCCTGTAAAAAGTGCTTAAAGTGTATTATAACACTATATATAATACTATATAACACCATATAAACACCGTATAACAATATGTAACACCATATAATACCATATAACACTATGTAACACTATATATCATTATATAACAAATATAACACTATAGGTTGTCTGATAGCATGTCTATGATAGATGTATAGTGTTATATTTGTTATATAATGATATATAGTGTTACATAGTGTTATATGGTATTATATGGTGTTACATATTGTTATACGGTGTTTATATGGTGTTATATAGTATTATATATAGTGTTATAATACACTTCTTACACTTTAGGCCCTTTTTACACTATCCTTACCCTTTACAACTTGTTAAAGTTTTGTTATAAAACAAACGTTGTTTTTGAAACAAATAATAACCAATTAAGTTTTGCAAATTAAACTAGTTTTTATTTTCAAAACTATTAACTTAGTAGTTTTCTATTAACTTAAAATTGGTTATTCAAAGTCGCGACAAACTTAGTTTTAATAGGTTATTTAAAATTAAGTGTCCTGAGAGATGAAAGGGTTCATCAAAATGTCACGACTAAAATATATACTAAAATTGGCTCTTGCGACCCTATTTGGTAAATATTAAAATTAACCCATAATCAATAGTCTATGCCATCCTATCACAAGCTACACTTGGAACGTAATGCGAACCATCAGTGTTTGGAGCCACAGCACCGCACTTGATGTCTAGCTTATCCTTCCAAGGTGCAAGGGTTTCGTTGACACATCTGGCCCTTCCACAAGTACCTTCTTTTAGGATGACTATTACTTTTTCTTTTCTCATCACATGCTCCAGCTGTCTCGAAAGTAAAAAGTCGGTATAGATGAGGCTAAACGTATCAATGCATAGACAAAAGTTGTCTTAGCGGCCTCATATCCGAGAGTTGTGCAATTCTCACAATTGACACTCGTTGTCAGTCTGCCTAGTCACTTACTAAAGTGTATGCCACAGCTGCCTTTAATACTGACCTAGCCAGATTCGCATTCCTTGTTCTAATTACTGTAATGGGGCATTAATTAAATAAGGAAATATTCATCAAAAATACTAATTAAATAATTTTTGCTTAACAGATGTCATCTGAAAACAACTCCTTCATTCTCAAGTCTATACTTGAAAAGAAATATTTTTTTTTGAATAACACCAACCTTCTCGAATGGCACCGCATTCTGAGAATAGTTCTCAAGATGGAGGAAAAGCTGTATATCTTAGATGGCCCAGTCCCTACCGAGCATGAAAATAATTCTGGTACTGCTCGCAAGGCACTGGAGAAACATAACGAGGATGCCGTTGAGGTACCCTACCTTATGAAAGCCACCATGCCTCCTGATCTTCAGAAGAACATGGAAGATAATGATGCTTATGACATAATCCAAGCAACTGAAAGGCATGTTCCAGAACCAAGCCCGACATGAGCGATATGACACCATGAAACAGCTCATAAGCTGTAAAATGCTGAAAGGATCATGTATCAGTACTCATGTGCTAAAGATGAAAGGATACATTGATCAAATGAACAAACTTGGTTATTCCACAAAACCAACCAAGTTCTAATGGTCAAGTCTGGTGGTGTTGTCTGGTGGTGTTATGAAGCCCAATAACAAGAAAAGGAAACATAAGAGCAAAGGCAAAAGAAAAGTTGTTATTGCTGCCAGAAATGCCACCAACAACAAGCATGTTGCAAAACCACACCCTCCTAGGAGCGTCAATGCTTTGAATGCAACCAAATGGGCACTGGAAAGGAAACTGCCCACAGTATCTAGCCAAGCTGAATATGAACAAGGCCAACAACATTGGCACTTCTTCCGATATTCTTATTTATGTTATCGAACTTTTCACTGTTTCTAGCAACACATGGGTATTTGATACCGGATGTGGTTACCATATCGTTAATGTCTTACAAGAACCTGAAAAGTGGAAGAAGCTGAAACAAGGCTACCTGGAACTCATAGTTGGTAATGGAAAGAGAGTTCTGGTTCTTGCAACTGGAACATTTTGTTTTTCATGTTCCCCTGGCCTTGTAGTTACTTTAAATAACTGTTTATATGCATCTGGTTTGACCAGAAACATTATTTCAGTCTCTTCACTGTTTGAACAAGGATTCAATTCAAGTACGTTTTAAATGGTTCTTCTATTATAGCCTACTTGAATGATGTTTTTTATTTTGAGGCTAAACCTCGAAATGGTATTTATGAGATTGATGTTCAAACAAGTAGTAACATATATCATCTTTCTAAGCGTAGAAAAGCTCGCATAAATGAAATACATTTATGGCATTGCAGACTTGGCCACATAAGTAAGGCACGCATAAAATGGCTCCAGTCCAAGGGGATTCTTGGATCCACTAGACAGGACTCCTTTGATGATTGCGAATCTTGCTTAGCTGGCAAACTCACAAAGCACCCCTTCACTGATGTTGGTAAACGGATCGATGGTTTTCTAGAACTCATTCACATGATGTACATGGCCCTTTCAGAACCATGTCTAGAAACCATGACTAAAAACCAGCTTGATAGAAAGATAAAAGTACTTCGATCAGATTGAGGTGGTGAATACCTCAGCATTGAATTTCTAAATCATCTGAAAGAGTGTGGAATAGTTTCACAACTCTCTCCACCTAGCACACCCCAACTTAATGGCGTGAGTGAAAGGTGAAATCGAACTCTACTTGATACGGTTTGATCGATGATGTATAGAACTAACTTGCCTCGCTCCTTTTGGATCATGCTCTTATGACCGCTACCCGCATTGTCATTTTGACTCCGACTAAAAGGTAAACAAAACCGCCATATGAGTTACGGCATGGGTAGGGATGAGATCAGTACGATACTGACCGGTACCGATACCGTAAATACATTTATTCCGCTGCGTATTTATTAATTATATATTTTAGTTAATAAAATATGTTGAACTTGTTTTTGATAAAAGTAAAATTGACACTACTGAAACCCAACACAAAGGTAGGTGGTGGTTAGCAAAAAGTCGTCGTGTTCTTTTGAAATATGACACGAAACAAGTTCCAAACTTTTTCGAAATCGCGAATGCTATAAATTTGCAATATTTTTTTTCTTTGGAACCTTTTTGGTCTCCAAAACACACAACATTAAGAACCTTAACTTTTAGTTTCTTTATCATTGCAGGAAGAAACCACAAAGAACGCAAGATGATTAGATGGAGGTGATTCGTATACTTTAAAAGTTATTCTTACAACCTAAAATACAACGTAAGTAGCATGTTGTCATTCGACGACCATATGCTTATATTTAAACCTATGACCTTCCTTTTAAAAGTAAGAGACATGGGCTTATATGAGCTAGGCTAACCCCACATTAACGAAGACTAACATTATTTGTGGCAGCCACCACAAACGTTATCACCCTTGATTTCTTAAAGTAGAAGAAATAAGTGTTTTAATTTTTTACTACATTTAAGTAGAGTCTTGAATTGTTAATTTTCTTTCTTGACATATGTTTAAACCATGGTAAAGGGAAATTAAAGACAGTAAGTGTACATTGTTTGAATTAAAATGTTACTTTCTTACTCAAAACAAGTCAAGCCACTTGTGAGCTACTTGAGCTCGTTTCGCTAAAAGCTTAAATCAAGCTAAAGCTTAAACGAGCTCAAGCCTGAGTGGCCTTAAAAACAAGCTTGTTTGATAAACGTGCCCAAGCTTCACTTATCGAGGTCAAGCCTAAACTAGCTTTGTATTAATATAATTTATATTCAATATAGAGTTAACTTTCGTTTTGCTCCCTGTGTTTTGGTCATTTTAACGGTTTTGCTCCAATAGTTTAAAAATAGCCATTTTCCTCCCTGATCTTTCGAGTTTGTCGCCAGTTTGCTCCCTAATCTTTCGAGTTTGTTACCAGTTTCCTCCCTGATGGAGTTAGAGGCGGGGAGCAAAATGACGATAAGTTAGAAAAATCAGGGAGGAAAATGGCTATTTTTAAACTATTGGGGCAAAACCGTTAAAATGACCAAATCACAGGGAGCAAAATGGAAGTTTACTCTTCAATATACTAAATATATTATTATTATTATTATTATTATTATTATTATTATTATTATTATTATATAATTATGATAAAAATGACATCATAAAATATATATTATGCTATACAAAAAGTACAATTAAAATGACTTAACAAATTGTTAATCCCTTACAATATTACCTCCTAGCCCTTTATTACACCCGTCTATGAACCATTGGGTCTTGGCTCAGTGGCCACCGACACTCATTTAGTGTCTCTTGAGGCCTCCCATTACGTGGAGGTCGTGGGTTCGAATCCTGGTTACTCCAGGCTCTTCAATACAATCAAGTTGGCAAAGGTATTTACCGCCAGGGATCATTGTCGGGTCGTGAACTGGGAAGGGAGATCCCTTCCGCGGCTAAGGATACCGCGGCTAAGGATACCGTTCACCTATCCTTTTTTTACACCCGTCTATGCCATTCTTTGCCCTTCAATAACCAAAACACCACGTGAGTTTATATAAAATGTTTTACTTTACATATCAAATACCATAATAATTAATTTAAAACCTTTAAACAACTAGTGGAATGTTCAAATGAGAAAAATTATTTTGTAAGAAGAAAAAAGAAGAAGTTTCAACCAATAAGAATGCTTCATTTTACTTCATTTAATATTTGCATTTAATTTTAATATAAGGGTATATTGGTAAACTTACATAAATCATTAATTTGTATTCTTCCCCTTTAATAACTAACTAAATTAAATTTGTAACTCCTTTTCAAAATATATACTTTTTTCCAAATTAAAAAAAAACAACTTAATTTAAAGTGTAGAATAAATTACTAGTTTTGTAGGATAAATTACGAGTTGTTTAGGATATATTTCCAGATGTGTAGGATAAATTTCGACTGTGTAGGATAAAATTGTATAATGTGTAGGGTATATGTAGGAAAATTTAGATATGTGTAGGTTTTGTAGATTATATGTAGGATAATTAATGATTAGTTGACTAATTAATTAAAGAGAGAAAAATTAATGATATGAGTTATAAATGAAATAGTATTTTACTAATATACCCTTTCTTCTTTTTTTTCTCACATTAAATTTCTTCTCAAATGAACCTTCCCCTGTTACTAACTTAAAAGAAAATCAACAACCCAATGCATCATTCTCTTCAGTATTTGATGTGGCTCAAAAAGCAATGAACAATTTTTATTTGTTTTTTTTTCTTTTACTACTTAAATATAAGCTACTGGACAATATGATCATTATTGATTCGAATCATTACAATATTGGTAACATTCGTTATAACAAATGAAAAATAAAAACCTAATAAAGTAAGTCGTTATATGTCTAAAAGGATATTAACACGTGTAAATGGAATATCAGTAACGGTTTTGATAATGCCAAAACCGGTACCAATGCTTGTATATTATATAAAATCCGAGCAGGATCATATGTTATATAATTTTTTACTCTTTTATTTTACTCAGTTTGGTTCATTTTTTATAAGTATCTTAAGCTACAGTGAGTACCAGTGTCGTGAAGACTTGAACTGAAGGTATCCATTTCCCAGTTTTATCTTTTTTGATTGCTATACTTAGTGTCGACACCATACCAATACAGTAAATAATTGAACCAATACCACTAATCGGAGCCGCAACGAGCAGGGGAATTTATCTACATAGTATTTGGTGTTGCTCAAAAAACAATGAACCTAAGATTAAATTAGAGAGTAAAGTACAATTTCCGTCCCAGTAGTTTACTCTTAATCGCACGTTCAGCCCCTGTTTGCCAAAATCAACCATTCTCATCCCTGTGGTTGTTAATTTGAATCGGTACAGGTCGAAACGGTTCGGATCGAAACGATACGGGTCGAACGTTTCGGGTCAAAACAATTTGATGGTGTACGGGTCGAAATGGTTCGAATCGAAACGGTTCGGATCGAAACAATACGGGTCGAAACGGTTCGGATCGAAACGGTGCGGGTCGAAACAATGCGTGTCGAAATGGTCAAAGATTCCAATGAATTTACTTTAATTCTTTCACACGTAGGAAGGATTTTGAATTCCTTTAGTTAAAGGAATTTGAAGGAATTCATGGCAAATTCCAATTCCATTGTCAACCAAACACGACATCTAATTTTGTGAACCAAACATCTTAAAAGATAGAATTCAGATTACAATTACCTTAAATTTCATTGAGTTCCTTTGAACCAAACGCACCCTTATGTTGTGTTTGGTTGTCAAATGAATTGGAATTTATCACCCCGGCACCTACAACCACCGGTTCGGGTCGAAACGGTTCGCGTCGAAACGGTTCGGGTCGAAGCGGTTTGAATAGAAACGGTACAGGTCGAAACGGTACAGGTCGAAACGGTTCGCTTCGAACCGTTACGGGTCGAAACGGTTCGCGTCGAAACGTTACGGGTCGAAACTGTTCGCGTCGAAACGGTACGGGTCGAAACGGTTCGGATCGAAACTAGTATGGGTTGAAATGGTACAGGTTGAAACGGTGCAGGTCGAAACGGTCGAAGATTCCAATAAATTTACTTTCATTCCTTCAAATATAGGAAGGATTTTGACTTCCTTTAGTTAAAGGAATTTGAAGGGAATTCATGCCTAATTTCAATTCAAATTCCATGGTCAACCAAACACATGAAGATCAGAATTAGGATTCCAATTCCATCAAATTCTATGAAGCAAACATCTTAAGAGATTAATTCAGATTCTAATTCCCTTAAATTCCATTGAATTCCTGCGAACCAAACGCCCCGTTAGTGTTTTCAAGACTCTAATCTGATTACAAAATCTATATTAGTTGGATAGTGAACTATCTTTGGAGGTTTAATGCACAAAGAGTACTTTTGGGACTTTAATTTCATAGTGTTTCACTTAACATGAGTTGATTGCTTTTATAACTAAATGAGTAGAAAATATCACCTCTACTTTTGCTCAATTTCTCTCATACTTTATTTTTCATATCGTGTTTCACAAGGTAAATGGGGCAACAAAATTGATATTGAAATGGAGCAATTGTACAAAATAAATCTTCATTCAAGCCATCATACACAACTTTTGACACGTGCCATTTTCTTCTTTAGCCACATTTGATTACTTGTTTGACAATTTTGAAAATAAAACATAGCCTGAATCTGCCCGTTCTTAGGTAATGAGTTCAAATTAGGGGTGAACATGGTTCGGTTTTGAACTTTCACCAAAACCAAACCGATATGTTCGAAGTTAGTGTTTTATAACCGATCGATTTTGGTTATTTCTGTTTCACATTGATTTAACTACATTAGGACTTTCTTTAATTTTTATAAAGTTAAGAATATCTGTATAAGTTTTTACAACATAGTAGTGAACCTAACTTAATTATCCCTCACTTTATTAGATGATCTATAAGATTTGAAACTCTATATATTTTTATTACATTAAAACAAAAAAAATATATGTATAATGTATTATTAAAAAATAGGAAAAGAACTGGACTCGGCCCAACTTAATCAGCTTGGGCCTAAGTGACTTGTTTAAGAACTGGACCCGGCCCAACTTAATCATCAATGGCCTTTGTATCCTTCTTTCTGTCCACTCATTTTTATCTCCACTCAGACCACTCCTATCTTATCTCGACACTCATGATCTTTCATTTACATTAATTATTCATAGCATACACACAAGACCAGAATCACCAGATCACCTACTCTCATCTATTCCAATTTCCAGTTTACCTCTTCACTGTTAGTTAACAATGGCTGAAACTGCTGCTTCTGCCCTTCTCAATGTCATTTTTCAGAAGCTAGCCGATGAAGCCTTCAAGAGATATGCTCGCTCTCAGAAGATTCACTCGGAGCTCAAGCAACTGGGGATCACGTTGACCCAGATCCAAGCTCTGCTGAATGACGCTTCTCACAAGGAAACAACTCATGAATCTGTCAGGCTATGGCTCAATAGTCTCCAACATTTGGCTTACGATATCGATGATGTGCTCGACGATGTGGCTACCGAAGCTATGCATCGTGAGCTGACACCGGAATCAGAAGCAAGCACCAGCATGGTACGAAAGCTCCTCATCCCAACTTGCTGCACAAACTTCTCACTAAGTCATAGGTTGTCTCCCAAGCTAGATAGTATTAACACGCAGTTACAACAACTAGAAAAAAAAAAGTCTGATCTGGGTTTGATTGTGAAAGATGAAAAGCCAAAAGGTACTAGCAGAAGAAACGAAACATCTTTACTAGAATCTGATGTTGTTGGGCGAGAAGGTGAGAGAGAGAAGTTGATCAACAAGTTGTTGCAGGATGAGCCATCTAAACAAAACTTCATTATCGTACCCATAGTTGGTATGGGTGGGGTGGGGAAGACCACTCTGGCTAGAATATTGTACAACGATACGCGAGTGAAGGATCACTTTGAACTCATGGCATGGGTTTGCGTATCTGATGAGTTTGATATATTTAAAATAAGTGAAACCATCTATCAATATGTGGCTACAGAAAACAAGCAGTTTAAAGATATAAATCAGCTTCAAAATGCTCTTAAAGAAAAACTTGACGGCAAACGATTTCTAGTAGTGCTCGATGATGTGTGGAATGAAAAGTATGAAGAGTGGGAAAACCTAGTGCGCCCATTTCATTCTGGGGCTACTGGAAGTCGGGTGATCATGACAACTCGCAAGCAGCAACTGCTCAAAAAGATAGGTTTTAATCATCTAGACCATCTCGAGCGTTTGTCGCATGAAGATGCTTTGTCTTTATTAGCTCTACATGCATTGGATGTGGATAACTTTGACTCACACGCAACACTTAAACCACAAGCTGAAGGTATAGTAAAAAAATGTGGTGGTTTGCCTTTAGCTTTAAAGGCAATTGGAAGGTTGATGAGAACAAAAACCAAAGAAGAAGAATGGAATGATGTGTTGAACAATGAGATATGGAATTTAGAAAGTGCTGATGAAATTGTCCCAGCCCTTAGGCTAAGTTACCATGATCTTTCTGCCGATTTGAAGCGATTGTTTGCTTATTGCTCTTTGTTCCCTAAGGACTTTTTGTTTGAAAAAGAAGAGTTGGTATTATTATGGGTGGCTGAAGGGTATCTGAATGAGTCAGTTGCAAACAAGTCACCAGAATGCTTGGGCCATGAATATTTTGTGAAATTGCTATCGAGGTCCTTTTTCCAACGCGCACCTAGTGGTGAACCCTTTTTTGTGATGCATGATCTCATGAACGACCTGGCCACATTTGTTGCTGGAGAATATTTTTTAAGGTTTGATAATCAGATGGAGATGACGGAGGAAGCTTTAGCCAAGTACCGACATATGTCATTTATTCGTGAGGAGTATGTAGCTTTCCAGAAGTTCGGGGCATTTGAAAAGGCCAGAAGTTTGAGAACATTGTTAGCGGTATATGTTGGGGTAGATCAAGGCTGGAAGGATTTTTACTTATCCAGCAAGATTTTGGTTGACTTGCTTCCTCAGCTACCACTGTTAAGGGTTCTTTCTTTGAGGCGTTTTAACATAAGTGAGGTACCAAATTCCATTGGTACTTTGAAGCACCTGCGGTATCTTAATCTATCTCATACAGATATAAAAGAGTTGCCTGAGAATGTTGGCAATCTTTATAATTTACAGACATTGATAGTTTCTGGATGTGAAAGTCTGACCAATTTGCCTAAAAGCTTCTTTAAACTCAAAAGGCTGAGGCATTTTGACATCAGAAATACTCCACTTTTGAAGAAGTTTCCTTTGGGAATTGGTGAGTTGAAATGCCTACAGACTCTAACTAGGATCATCATCGGAGGAAACAATGGCTTTGCAATAACCGAGCTTAAGGGGTTGAAGGATCTCAATGGGGAAATTTCCATTGAGGGGTTGAACAAAGTGCAGAGCTCAATGCATGCACGAGAGGCGAACTTATCTTTCAAAGGGATTAACAAGTTAGAGTTGAAATGGGATGATGGGTCTGCAAGTGAAACACTTGAGAAGGAAGTTCTCAATGAGCTAAAGCCCCGCAGTGATAAGTTGAAAATGCTTGAGGTTGAGTGTTACGAGGGAATGGAGTTTCCAAACTGGGTTGGGGATCCGTCTTTTAATAGATTGGTTCATGTGTCGCTACGCGCTTGTAGAAAATGTACATCTCTACCGCCACTTGGGCGACTACCTTCACTTGAAATTCTAAGGTTTGAAGATATGTCGAGTTGGGAGGTATGGTCAACCAACAGCGAGGCAATGTTTCCATGCCTTCGAGAGCTTCAAATAATAAACTGTCCCAATTTGATTGATGTCTCACTTGAAGCATTACCTTCACTAAGAGTTTTAAGAATATATAAATGTTGTGAAAGTGTGCTGAGAAGTCTGGTTCGAGCAGCATCATCAACCATAGAGATAGAAATCGGATCTATTTTAGGGCTTACGGATGAGGTGTGGAGAGGTGTTATAGAGAATTTTGGGGCATTAGAAGAACTAAGCATACAGGATTGTGATGAAATAAGATACCTGTGGGAATCAGATGCAGAGGCAAGTAAAGTTCTTGTAAATTTAAAGGAATTGAAGGTATCTGGATGTAAAAAATTGGTGAGTTTAGGAGAGAAAGAGGAGGATGAGGATAACATTGGGAGCAACCTCCTATCATCTCTTAGGATTTTGGATGTACAAGATTGTGAGAGTGTGGAGCGTTTGTGTTGTCCCAATAGCATTGAGAGTTTAGATATCAGTGGCTGTAGTTCAGTTAGACATGTCTCCTTCCCAAGGGCAACAACAACAGGTGGAGGAGGGCAGAATCTCAAGTCACTTACTATACATGACTGTGGAAATCTAAAATCAATAAATCAATTGAGTAACTCCATTCACCTCACCTCTTTGTCAATAAGTGAATGTAAAAACATTGAGTTATTTTCTGATCTTCATCAGCTATCAACCCTCACCATGTTGAGAATAGCAGGTTGTGAAAGCATAGAGTCATTTCCTAACCTCCAGCTTCCGAATCTCACAAATCTGGATGTTAAATTTTGCAAAAACATGAAGGCATTTGGTGACCTGCAGCTACCTAATCTAATCAGTTGGAGGATATATAATTGTGAAAATCTGGAGTCATTTCCTGACCTTCAGCTGCCATATCTCACACATCTGGAGATAAGAGGTTGCAAAAACATGAAGGCATTTGGTGATCTGCAGCTGCCAAATCTAATCAGGTGGAGGATATATAATTGTGAAAATCTGGAGTCATTTCCTGACCTTCAGCTATCAAAACTCACCATGTTAAAAGAGATGGAGATCAGGAGTTGTCCAATGATTGAAGCTTCCTTTCCTCGTGGGCTTTGGCCTCCCAATTTGTGTTCCCTTTCAACAGGGGGGTTGAAAAAGCCCATCTCAGAATGGGGCAATCAGAATTTCCCACCTTCCCTTGTTGAACTAAGATTATACAGGGAACCAGATGTGAGGAATTTTAGTCAATTGTCCCACCTTTTCTCTTCTTCTCTTACATCTCTGGAAATATACTATTTTGATAATCTGGAATCAGTCTCAACGGGACTCCAACACCTCACATCCCTTCAACATCTCATCATTGACAGCTGCCCAAAGGTGAACGATCTACCAGAGACGCTGTTACCTTCACTTTTGAGTTTGAGAATACTTTTTGGATGCCCAAAATTGAAAGAAAGGTGTGAAGGAAGAGGCTCCCACTACTGGCCACTCATCTCTCATATCCCCTGCATCGACATATAAGATTGTTGAAAGAAAGGTACATGTTAATTAAATATCAGTTAATTATTGGTAGACGTTGTTTTAAATAAATAACCCTTACCTTCTTCTTCTTTCTCTGTAGTCATTGGAAACAGATTTCCTGTCGTGAATACCAAATCACCGACATCGTACCACCATCTTCACACATCATATCGGATTTATAAAGCCATCACAGCCGATGACTTTGTCGACGGCTGTAATTTTCCGGCGACCCGTCAGGTAACAATTAACATCGACAAACCTCTAATTATTTATTTTCAAAGTTTTGGCTACTGGTTTCTTTCTAGTTTGGGCCTGTTTTAATGTTGGAAGCCCAACTGGTTTACAATTAAGGAATGTTATTTAGCCCCACATAAACTATTTCATAATTCATAGTCTTCGTTTGGGTGTTTACCAAAACTATTTCATAATTCATAATACCGGTTTCAGGTATGGCATCGGGTCGGGTTACATGATCTGTATACTAAACTGAAGGATCAAACCTAGATGAGATGTATATAGTTCATAAATGTGCAGAAGTTAACGAATATTAGTTTGGCCAACAAAAAAATTAAAGATTGCCCTAATATAAGTAGGCAACTTAGGATTTTATCTAAATAATTGTAATGTTCACTCTTATACGTTAAAATCTTGTATATGATGTTGGTGTTAGACTTGTATGTTTCTGTATTTTGTTGTATTCATTCACTCTAGGCATTACGCTTAGTCATATTTCTTTCTCCGCGACAGGCAATCTAGGTTGTATTGTGAACTCTAAAGTGTGATAAGGAATTAACGGAGATTGAAGACCAAGGTTATCACACCAAAGGCTAAGTTGGAGTAAAAGGGTAAAAGTGGTTGATGAGTTTCCAGACGAAGACTAAACAAATGAACAAGGGACAAGATGAGTTCTAGTAAGCATATACTTTTTTTCCTACAGAAATTATGGGTGGATTGCGTAACGAGTCGAAAGAGGTCTAGGTTAAGAAAAATGGTTAACTTTTTAGTAAGGGTTGAAATGGGTCGGGTCAGGTTGGATTGTTAGACTGACATGCAAACACTTTAATTTCTTTTAACCTAAGCTCTAGTTAATGTTTTAACTACGATTATAAAAAATATACTAATTTTTAAAGGTGTCTAACTTTCTTTTAATAGTGTTTAGAAGGTGTTAAGAGTTTTGGTTATATTCTTGTTAAAATTAATTTTCAAGGCAATGGTTTGGCCACTAATGTCAAAGTGTGTTGTTTGACCCTTGACTACAGTTGAAGAAAGAAGACATTCTACCAAGGTTTCTGCATATCAACAACACACATCCAAAGTCACTGATGTTGAAGAATTTGCAAATATATAGTACGAGTGAAGAGAGCCTAGAAAAGATACAGTATCTTCATGCAGTTCCAGTGGTATGCAATTTCAAATCTGTATCAATTTCTCATACTTCGACTTAACTGGGCCTTTGACTAATCAACATGGTTAGTAGTAGTTATTTGAGTAAGAGATTCAAAATGGAACCCGTTGGATCAACCCAAAAGCTCCTTTTGTCTAAAAATAAGTATCAATCATTAGCATGTCAACAAAAGACGTATCATGTTAATGATAGTAATTTGTGTCTTTTGTGATGTGTTTAAATTGTTGAATCTGATGTTTAGTATTTTTTTTATAATATATATTTATTTATTAATATGATACGAACCAATCGGTTGATAGATAGATGGATAATCCGTTGAGTGGATTAAACTCAAAAGAAAATAGCAAGGAGCAAGAATTTGAGATAACTCTCTTTTAATATTTTTCATTCATACCATAATCTATGTATCTATGGCTTATATATAGCCTTACGGTTACAATGTTAAGTAAACAAAATGATTAACTGCAACTAAGAAAAACCATCACCACTATCCCACTATCTAATCATGCAATTAATAATAATATACTATTGGCTAATGAGAGCTATTCTATGCAACTATCCTTGACTTGTGAACGTGGTGTGCATGGCTTGTAGAACGGGGCACACATCATAATACCGCCTCGAGGCATACGCCTCGTGAGGCGGAGGGAAAACGCCTCGAAAAGCGTTTCCGTTCTTTTAAACCTTGAAATTAACTACCTCAAAAAGTTTGTTCAGCAAAACGGTGTCGTTTATATCCCCTTCCACAATGAAAATCCCACTGTTTTCCAACAAATGTAGACGAGCCCTTTTGAGGGTAGGATCGTAATAACTGTTAAAATTGTTTAACCCTAAAACATAGTCACCACGGCGTTTCAAGGAGGTGCTGACGTGGATTCAGACAAAACTGGCTGCTCCGGTGACCAAAATAGAGTACCCTGTTTTCGATCGGATGTTGACCGATGAATTGACCGTTTTTCCCATCCGGATCCCTATACACACGCACAGCTCCCGGTTTAACCTAATCGAACAGAGAGTGAGTGGTCATGTAAAAAATAGCGACATTAGACATGTAACCTAGGATACAAAATTTTTAAGGCATTGTATATTAATAAAATAAATAGTAAAAAGTAATCTAATTTAATAAAATGAAAATATGGATATAGAAGAACCTATAGGGTTTGTATGAATGACAGCTAACAACTAACTTTTAAAGTGAGCATTAGCAGCCTAAAAGATCCCAAAGGTGACCATTTTCAATAGCAATCTGCATGGTACATATGTAACATATGATGCAACATACAAATCTATACACAGCCATCAAACTAGAGTTCTACTTTTATGAACAAATAACATAATTAGTTAATGAAAGCTCATAAACTTTCCTGAAAAAGAAACGGGTCAGTGATGTTGGTTACAGGCCCCTTGCAACACACTCTAACTCAGGATCTGTTTGTGAAATATGCAGAGGAAAGAAAACAGGTCTTGTTTATTCGATAATCACAAAAAAGGGTGTTCTATTCAATAAAACAAATAGGCTTTAAATAGCCATACAGTTACAAAACGTGCGAATAACAAATAAAGAATATACTACTTATTCTACTAAATATTCGGTACAAAGCACGACCTCTTCTTCTCCCCAACGTATATCTCCTTGTGAATCGGTCAACCCTTGACTTTTCTTTATTCCCCATGGAGCATGCAACTTAACAACTATTAAATAACCCGATCTTCACCTCGATCACGTCCAATGTTTCGGTTCAACCCGAATAAAAAAAAACACCATGCCCGTAAAATGTAACATGGCATCCCATTGGAACCATTCACTAACATCACGACTTATCACGGATCAATGACCTCTCCCCGGTCACATCCAAAGCCACTCGATTGAACTCCAACGCCATAATATCACCACCGTGTTCTTCCTTTTTTTTCATCAACCTTTTTCCGACCTTGTTCAAGAGGCTCTCCACCGACAAAAAAAACAAGCCACCCGCTTCTTCCGTTTTCTCACCTTGCCAAACTAGACGAATCCAAAGCCACCTGCTTTGACGGATCCATTCTGCCCGCTTTTCACGCACTACGCCGGTCTCGTCTTATCATGAACAATCCGATCAAGGCTTCCGCAAAACATTCTGCTGTTGTCACTGTTGTATAACAGCTGCGCAAACCCGCAACTAACATCCGAACAGCCTTGAACCTTCTTTTCATCACTATTAACAACCCCTGAAAACAAGTGTTTATCACCGGTCCCCCCCCCCCCCCCCCCCCCCCCCCCCCGGTCGTCTTAACCGGTATGTCTACCACAACAACGGCCTACCCAAAACACCATAACGCTGCAACACAGTCCCCAAACAGCCCTTCTTTCTCCTGCTCTCCTGCTGCGTTTGCCCCGCAGCGACGGGCTAAACCGTTTTCACGAGACCGACTCTCCAAACGGCTACACCGTCTTCTTCACGAGCACTAGGCTCTGATACCAAATGTTGGTTACAGGCCCCTTGCAACACACTCTAACTCACGATCTGTTTGTGAAATATGCAGAGGAAAGAAAACAGGTCTTCTTTATTCGATAATCACAAAAAAAGGGTGTTCTATTCAATAAAACAAATAGGCTTTAAATAGCCATACATTTACAAAACGTGCGAATAACAAATAAAGAATATACTACTTATTCTACTAAATATTCGGTACAAAGCATGACCTCTTCTTCTCCCCAACGTATATCTCCTTGTGAATCGGTCAACCCTTGACTTTTCTTTATTCATCATGGAGCATGCAACTTAACAACTATTAAATAACTAAATTATAAATCCACAGATGCTTTGCCATGCAACTCACGTGATTATATGAAACTAAGCTTATAATTTCATACGACAATTCACCGTATGTGACCCGTGACTCGTGTAACCCGCGACCCGATAACGCACCGACCCGTGACCCGTAAACAAACCCGAATAATCCAACAAGTGGGTCACTTGTTCAAGGGTATGTAAAATTTATACATATATAAATACGAGTCTAGGTATATATCAACCATCCATATAACCTGTTATTTACAAACTTTTTTTCTTTGAATCAATTTAACCGAACCCAACTTTTAAGTTCTAGAACCCCAATTTGGACATGAAAATGATCTACTGCATAATGAATGTCGATCTAGTTTACAAAAGAAGCTTCTGATTTTATTAAAAATCTACACTACATACACATGAAGTCGTGAAGAAAAAGGGATATTTTTTAGAAGTCATTTTACTTAAAATAGTTAAAAAAATTATACCCTTTCTTCTAAAGTTCTAACTTCTAATGAGGTAGTGTTAATCACATGAAAGTGCACTCTTAAAAGAGGGTAAACATATCATATACAATGCACTAACCATCTATAAGACTATATGTGACAACTCAGCAATTGAAACTCTGTTATAGCTAGATGGGGCAAGCAGTGGCGGATCCAAGAATTTTTTTCACTGGGTTCACTTTTTTATATGCTCAACTTCATACGACTGAACATAAAAAAGTTCGGGTCGGGTCGACGGTTGGTTTTTGCAGCAGGTCATATTGGTTTTTGCAGCATTTTCAAAGGTGCCTTAAATAGAAAAAACTTATGTTTATGGTGGTACAATCGGGGTTTTGAGTTAAGAAAAATCGAGTAGCCGCAATTGCTTTGTACCTGGGTAAAGTCCAGCAGTTAACAGCAGGTAATAGGATGATGATGATGATGATGATGATGATGATGATGATGGTCGTGAAGACTTGAAGTGTTCTCAAGCTTCAGGTATTCTAAGTTTTAAGTATTGCTGTTGTTTTCTTACAGATTTCAGTTTATGCTATAAGTTATATCTGAAATTTAAATTATGGCATTCATCTTTTTCGTCTTCTGCTTTTTCAGTTATGCTTCTTCGAAATTTGTTAAAAGCTGGGGAAGACAGTATTAGTTTTGGGTTGGTTGCAAGTTAAGACTTGTTAGACCCTTTTAAGAACTTCCGCAATGTCTTTAAGTTAATTAGTAGGTAACAGGATGGTACATTGCTTTGGTTTTGTGGCAGTAGCATAAACTAAAAAGTTTTGAATTGGATATATGTGCTTAATTTTGGTGAGGTTTAATTTTATTTAGTTAACATCCAATTACACACTATAAATTAACATAAATCAATTTAACATCTTTAAGCATATTAAAAGACAACAAACTGAAATCATCATCTTATTAGTTATTACACACTATAAATTAACATTTAACATCACTAATCATAGAAAAAGACAAGTTCCTGAGACAACAAACTTTAACCAACAAACTGAAATCATTTAACATCACTAATCAATTCAAGTTTCACTAATCATATTACACACTATAAATTAACATCTTAAAACATATTAAAAGAAAACAACCTGAAAATTAACATGATTAATATCAACAAATTCTAACACTGACCTGAGAGAGTGATAGAGTCAGAGAGATTTGGAGAGGTGGAACCGACGTGCGATGGCCTGAATGGTGGAGCGTGTATGGCCGGAATGGTGGAGGTGGACGGCCGGAGCGGCGGAGCCTGGAGGTGGAGGTGGCTGGCGAGTGGGCTCTGTTCGCTGGAGGAGGCAAGAAGGATGGACTGTGGAGGTGTGGTCTGATGAGGATAA